>CM070781.1:17872087-20790837 GCA_036346955.1 Dipus sagitta
ACAGATCTGTGATTGGTGGTGTGTGGCCTTGAAGAAAGGCTTTAACTTTCTGAGGCTCAGTCCCATTGTAAAAATAGAATAATTATATCTGTAGGGGATTAGGAATACTGCTAAAACCTGGCCCTAGGGACTTATTATACAGGAATGATTACCAACTTTACTCTTTACTTACTCCCTTGGCTTAAGCTAGCTCCATATGATAAGCTTACATATGATATCTACCAATTAATATTTGTATATTACTTTAAAATGCATTAGTAATATTTTCCATTACCTCTTCAATATATGATTTCACTCAAATTCTTTTTTTTAAGGGTAAGGACTACATTGGTGAGTCCTTAAGTGATCACTATCTAAAGTGGCTTTAAGGTCATTCTCAGCTCCACTACAAATTCCCTTAGATAACTGACAATTAGCAAACTCAGATGATGCAAACACACCAAACAGCCACTCTTGTGTACACTCACTCCTATTTACGAGCTCACCTTAGAGTTTAAAACATTCCCTATACCTATAAGATTTGACTTCCATTTCTTTCCCCTATTTCAATAGTCATAATTTCTATTGAAAGTAGCTTCCACAAAGCATTCCTTGCCTGGATAACTTGTCTGATACAATTTCTTTTACATTGTCTAAAAGTTACCCAATTAGAGATGGCAAAGTTAGGGCTTGGATTCAGATCATTGGTGTTCCTTTCATTCTGTCTTGAGCAGAAACTTAATGCTCAGGTTGTAGCATATACTCTTATCCTAAAAATGACATAATCTTGAAATTGTATCAAACTAAAGTAGCCTTTGTTCTCTTCTGAGAAGTATGGAAGCAGGGTTCACTATTGGATTGTATTAAGCTCCAAAGTATAAGGGAGAAAAGCTGTTGGGGAAAAACCTCATTAGCTTGTTCTTAATAAATAAATGAAATGAAAGGCCAGGCATGGTGGCACATACCTTTAATCCCAGCACTCTGGAGGCTGAGGTAGGAGAATCCCCATGAGTTCAAGGCCATTCTGAGACTGCATAGTGAATTCCAGGTCAGCCTGGGCTAGAGCAAGACCCTACCTCAAAAAAATCAGAACAAATAAATATGCAATGAATACATATTGTGTATTGATGTCATTTGAAAACTGTACTACTAAAGTTGAAGAAAAAAGAAAATCATACTATTCTATCATTGATATGTGCCCTCTTGTTCTAACAATTCTGACATTTTCATTCTCTTTCCAAACATCAAGTTCCCTTCTAGTACATCAGAACAAATCCAGCACTTCTAATTGCCCTTCAGGGTCTGTTTTCAAAAGTGTATCTCTTTCACATGCTTATCTAGTACTGCTACAGATAAATAAGCATGTGGTGAGTAGATACTTTTTAGAGATTATATATTTATACATTTATTTAAGAAACTGTACTTAAAAATCATTTACAATTCAAAAAATTCAAGATCCCTGGATGTGGTGGTTTGAATAGATGGCCCCCAATATATTCAGTTTTTTATTTGTTTGTAGTTTGCATCTGCAGTCACCTGGCTGGAGGCAGTGTCACTGAGTGGATCTTAAGGTGTGGTGGTGGGTTTCAGATTTCAATCTAAAGATATGCACAGTGTGCCTAGCTGGAGTTCCTGAAGTGTGCTATGTGGCCTTTGTCTTTTTGGCTTGTGCTTCTCTCTCTCTGCTTGGTCCTGTGAAGGCAGGCCAGTTTCTTCTGCCATTAGGGAACTTCCCCTGGATCTGTAAGCTTCAATAAATATCCCTTCCTCCATAACTGTGCCTGGTCTGAAAGTTCATCTCAGTGAACCTGAAGCTGTCTGCTACACTGGACAAGGATGACTGGTACAATTGGCTTACTCATGAGTTACTGAGTGTTTACTATATATATAAATATTGTATATGAAGTTCAGGGTACAGTTGAGTGAAATAGTCCCTATTCTTATGGACATATTTATAGTACTCTAGCACTCAAAGTTGTCTAAATTTGTAGAAATTTTAAAAAATGATTGCATTCCTCAGAATTCCAGGTTGATCAGGGTATCCATGCGTGCACTATACTCCAATGTTTGCCATGCAGTACATCACAAGGGTCAGGAGGTTGCAAGGCTCCTGAAGGAAGAGAAGTTGAAGTTCACCATTACAGCTCATCTGGCTGCTCCTGTGCTTCAACTTCACTTTCTACAAAGGCGGTGAAAGGACGGCTATTTGTTGCATGGGTAAATACTGAAAACCACATGTCCCTCAGCACATCTTCAGGAGCAAATTTCAAACAAAGTTTCTGATGATCTCTCCCTCACATTTCACAGGATTTTACTTTTTTCATATTCAGTTCAGCATTCAGTTGTGATCTGTAGCTTGAACCAGACCCATCTATTAGCATGCCTCAGGCAGGTTTATCAAAACATCTTCTCACTATTAAAGTTTCAACCTACTTCAGTTACAAATCCCTGTGGACCTACTTAGCATAAGACACTATCATTTCCATCTTCATTACAAAGTATTCTAATTATCTTCCTTAGAAGTAAGGTCTTATCTCTTAATAAAAATGATTAGTCTGGGGTCTTCATAGGGCATAAGGCAGTTTCAAGGCTTAATGCTGATTATATGTACAATTATACGACAGAAAATAGACTTGAAAGTCAGAGAATGTTCTGTCACCTCTTTCTCTAGCTGGAAAACATGAACACTGATCAGAATGAAACTTATTATTGCTCTCTGGCTTGCTTTGCATGGGGGGGTGTACATACATGAGTGTGGGGGGTGCATGTGTATGTGCAGATGCATGTGCATGTGTGAATGTGTGTTTGTGTGTGTGTGTGTGTGTGTGTGTGTTTGGAGGCCAGAGGACAACCTTGGGTGTCATTCCTTGGGTGTCATCCATAAAGTTTTGAGAAAAGATCTCTCATTTGCCTGAAGATCACAAATTAGGAGAGATGGCTAGTCAGTGAGCCCCTAGGGTTCACCTGCTTTCTGCCTTCCCAGTGCTGGGATCGTAAGTCCATGTCACAATGTCAGACTTTTTTATATGGGTTGTGATAATTGAATTTAGGAACTCATGGTTATTAGACAAGTACTCCACTAACTGTGCTATGTATCCAGGTCCCCTAACCCCTTTACTAATTTAGCTGTCTTCCCAGATTCCAGTCTTACTTTGTGACTAAGATATTTTTGTTAGTTTGGTTCAAATTTGAGGATTGCATTTGATATGTGAATTGGTGTTATTTCCTGTCTGGTCATTTCCTATAAGGTCTGCTAGAGTTCATATGAAACAGTAGATCCATGCAGGTATGCATGAATGTATTTCAAGGTATACTAGCCAAGTGCCCCTAATATTTAAAACCTATGAGTTTGTTTGAGTCAGGTCTCATGTAGCCCAGGCTGATTTCTAACTCTGAATCTAGCCAAAGGTAGGCTTGAACTCCTGATCTTCCTGCCTTCACCTCTGAGTATTGAACTTAAAGGTACATATTATCATATCAGGCTTAAGCCCTATGAGTTTAATTTCCTCAAGCATTCTCCTGTTTTGTGGGTAGGTGATGATATTAAATAAAACAACAAACTTGATACAAACTTTATATTACTTTTATCTTTTTAGTATTTGTAATACTTTTTATATTTTATATTATTAAAAGTAGTTTATAAATTCTTTTAACATAATTATGTTACTTTTTAGTTACTTTCCAAATTGCGCATTGTAAATTTTTACTTGACATTGGCCACTATGCTAGTATCTTCTGACCTGTCTGATTTTCCCTGTGAGAAAGAGCTGGCTAGAGGTCAACTCCTTCTAGCGTTGTCTTCCAGTTCTAAACACATGCTTAATATATATTTCACCATCTTCCCTGGGCTGGAGAGATGGTTCAGTGGTTAAGGTTTTTACTTGCAATGCCTAACAACCCATGTTCCATACCTGAGTACCCACTATGTAAACCGAGATGTACAAAGTAGTGCATGCATCTGGAGTTAGTTTGCAATGGCGAAAGGCCTTGGGGCACCAATTCTCAATCTCCCTCTCTCCTTGCATACACAAAGGTTCACAACTTAATTATCTCTCACTCTCCCAAAGTCCATCTCTTACTCTAGAATGTCAACATGTGAATTTGAGAAAATACACAAAACATTCATAACATAGAGTGATAATCTACAAACTTTCCTTCACTTAAATCTGTCCTGAGTAATTATGATGAGTCTGAATATGTTTGCTCATGAACGGTCCTTATAGAAATATAGTGACAAGTACAAGAAAATATTCAAATGCCAAGAATTACAGATAAGTTAAGTAAACGGTAAGATGCATCTCTATATATTTATATGTGTGTGTGAAAGAAAGGGGGGAGACTGAATTTGTGTAAAAAAGAAAATAATTGTGGAGAATTTTTTGTCACAAGTAACTATGTCCACTGTGTTGTAAGAATCATATAACTGTGTTTGCAGATATGCATGTGGATAGGCACACTGGAAATATGAAATATTATTTATGGCCTATGAATGGGAGTAGCTTGAATATTTTTTGAGTTTCTCTAAAATTTCTAAATTGAATATAAGATGTTTTATAATAGGAGAAACAGCGATATTCTTTTAAAATACTTCTTTTGCCCTTGTAGCCTCTTCCAAATGACTCTTTCTTTTATAGCTTCCTTTATCCTTAAATCTAATCAGCAGCAGCTACCCTCCCTTCTTTCCTGATAATTTCCTCTTCAATATAATGATAGTTCATGGAACCCCATAAAGAAAACAATGAGGATATGGTGATGATCTTGCTGAAGAGATGGTTTAGTCACTATTTTCTGCCATTGAGGGCTGCTAGGACATGAAGTGTTCATTTCACTACATCTAATTAATCAAATGATATCCACAAGGACCACAAATGCACCATTTTCACTACATCCCTAAAATATAATCACCCCAGTCTCATAAATCTGATTCTCCTTCATTGCAAAGCCTATAAACATACAAGACAATGCTCTTGAAGTAATTTGAGATTAATTACATAAATCAGACTTGTAGTCCAGAGTTTATGACTAGAATCTTAATAAGATCTTTTATTATTCTTGGAAGCAAGAAAAATGGCTAATTTACTATACAGTAACAGATAGAAATGCATACTTTATGCTCCAGGTTATATCTTAGACTATTGAAAATATTTTGCCTGGTAAAAAACTAGTACGTATTTATTAAGAAAAGACTCAAAAATAAGAAAAAAGCTAATAAGGTGAAAAACATACAAATATATAAAGTGAATATATATAATCAATTTATCCACTTATTACTTCTGTTTAGTCAGGGTTTTCTCTGTTGTCGGGCCAGTCTAGAAGTCACTATGTAGACCTAGGTGGCCTGAACTCACTCAGTCCTCCTACTTTTAGCTTCCCAAGCTATGGAACCTCAGTCACCCCACCCAGCTTTAAATTAATCATTTTAGAATGGAGCTCTCATTTCCTATATTCATACACATATTACAAGGAAAACCTTTTATTTCTTGTTTATTACTATCTTGTTATTTCAATTAAACAAATTATATCTGATTTTTTTTCTCAAGTTGAAATGTCTGTTTTTCATGCTTCCCACTCTGAGGATTGTTAGGAAATGCAATGTATCAAAGTATGATTATGTCAGGACTTTAGAAAAGATGCTCTTAATTAAAAAAATTAAAATTAAAATATATAAAAATTAAAATTTATATAATTCTAAATTAATGAATAAAATAATGACTGTGATCACTCAAAGACCTAGTCTCATCAATCATTTTACCCTCCAGAGTCTCAGTCATTAGCAGTCAATGAACATTAAATGAAAAATACCAGACGTGAATAATTCACTGAGTTTTAAATTCTATAATATTCTCAGAAGTAAGATGTAGTCTCTTATCATCTCTCTCCACTGTACCCATGGCATGAACAATTATTTTGCTTATGCTGTATGCAGTACATATTCATCACTAAGCATTGTAGCGTACATGTCAAATGACCCCTATATTGCCCTGTATTTGATTCTTGGTCATCAGCTAGTGGCACATTTTAGGAAGGTTGTGGACCTGTTCAGTGGTAGAGCCTTGTTGGAGTAAGTGGGTCACTGGGGTAGGGCTTCGAAGTTTTAAAGCCCATTCCCACATCCTGGCCCTCCTCTGTTTCCTAACTGTAGCTGAAATGTGAGCATACAGCCTCCTGGTCTGTATGCTATGCTTTCCCCAACCCCTCTAAATTGTAGGCCAAAATAAATTCTTTCCTTGCTTAGGCTGTTTCCTTGGGTCTTTGGTCCCGTCAATGAGGAAAGTAGCAGCTTCACTGAGTAACCATCATAGTTATCACATCATCTGTCCTTGTCTGATGTTATCACAGTGTTGTGATGCTTTACTCAATAAGTACCCAAAGCACCAGAGAAATGTTGGCAATTCAGATATGCCAAAGTGAAGCCATAAAGCCTTTTCTTTCAAGGAAAAGGCAAACGACCTCAAATTAAGACAAAAAATTAGGGAGAATCACTTAAATTGCTAAGATCTGTGGTATCAACAAGTCTATCTGAAGTTTCAGAGAAGAAAAGAGAAATGAGTGATGGTCTTGCTGTCAACACTGCAAAGTGCAAAAGGTAGATCCAGAGTATATAAAATACCCAGGACTTGGGACTGCCAATGATTTTAAGCATCTGCCACTGGGTTAGGGTTTATATTCACCATGGATAACCAAGCATTACAGCATATGGACATCCTGATTTCCTGGTCACAAGGAGCTATTAAACCAAAAGGGAAGGAGTTTTGATGTTTTAAGTTTGTACTTGAGACAGAGAATGACATCTGTCAATAAGAGGAACATTCTTATTAATGTTAGAGTATGCTTTGTTTCACACTGGCATGATAAGGGTACTTACATGGCAACTATCACATATTCTCAAACAAAGGGAACCTCAGAAATGAGTATGTAACCTGCATTGTGAGTTAGAAATAGCCTCCTTATGGAAGTAACAACAAGACATTTTATATGAAAGATTGGGTTTAGCCAATCTAAGAGGGGATTGTTGTGTGAAAGTGCAAAGTTCACCATTGGTTCATGTGTCTGAATGCTTGATCTCAATCTGGTGGCACTGTTTGAGAATGTGGGAGAACCTTCAGAAGGTACAGTATTGCTGGAGGAAGGGGGTCACTGGGGGTGGGCCCTTAGGTTTTATATTCTATCACTCTACTTACAGATCCTCCATCCTTCCTGGATGAAATGTGATAATCTTGCTCCCTATTCCTTTCACCATGCCTTCACCACCATGGAACTTCCTCTTAAAACTCTAGGCCAAATTGAAATCTTTCCTAAGTTGCTTCTGCTCTGCTATTTTGTGCTAGCAATGGGTAAAATTGCTCATACATGGATCAGTGTTGTATAATGCATTTTATGATCAATTACTATTTCATTAAGTTCCCTTGCCATGCTTCTGGGGGACGTGGAAACTGAAGAACATAAAAATAGTCATTCTCTAGATATAAAAATGGAAGCTTCTCTTAAGGCCGATTATCACTGATATTTTAGCTCCTAATCTCATTACCTTTCTGGTCTGATTACATGAAGATTCCTGCATAGTGGGGAATATCAGCAAGTATGAACTCTGAATCTCAGGGCATCTGAATTCTCATGCATGCATCCGTATATCCATCCAGCCAGCCAGCTAGCCATCCAGCCATCCAACCATCCAACTGTTATGCCCAGTTCTTGGCACCCCAGTGACCACCAAGGAGAACCAAACATGTATGCAAAGGCAAAGAGTTTTATTTTGGGCTTAAGCTCAGACTCTTGACTTCACCAGTACAGTGGATCCGTGCAAGAGCCTCCAGTAGTAGGAGGGTAGGGTTTTTATAGGCATTTGAACAAAGAAGAAGGGGGTTTACATGACTGCTTGGTTTGAACAGTAAATGTACTTGTATTTTTCTGATTGGTCTTAAGATGTTGATGGGGGAAGTTGGCCAGCAGAGGCTAGGGGAATTCCAGGCAGCATTGTGATTGGCTAAGCAAGCAGCAGTAACATTTATATGCTTTTGATTGGCTTGTGCAGACGGCAGAAGGGACAAGTCTTGGGCAAGTCTCCGGCATGTTCTGGACATAGGGGATGCTCAGGCCCTTGGACAGATATCTTTCCTGACCATATGTCAGGGCAGTTAAGGGGGAACTTGAAACTTAGGCCTAGCCAGGGCAGCACCATACTGAAGTCTGTTATGGTGTCACTTTGGTTCCTGGGTCCTTCACCAGTCATCCATCATTTATTCATCTACCTATCCACTGAAATGAGCCCCATCCATCTACCTATCCACTGAAATGAGCCTCATCTACCTTAAACTGAAAACTATCATGCTTGACACGAGGCCAATAAAAAGCTAGAGAATTCTGCTTTGGAAGTTTTGAGTTTGATAGATCTGAGTTTAGAACATGTAGGCATAAGAAGAATGCTCAAGCAGTTCAGACTCCACATATCTGAAGGAACATATGACCTGTCTCCTCTCTACCAGGCAGTTTTTCTTCTGACCTCACTGCATTCATTGAGGACCATTACTACAGAGACCATAATTCTTTCCTTTGGGCCATTAACATTGACTGTGGGAGCACTATTTATCAAAGACTACAATCCTGAAACTTAACAAAGCCAACACAGAAGCGACTTGTGGCTGACATTGGTACAATTGTGCCCTTGGGTCAAACATTTGCTTTACTAAATGGCAAACAGTCTACAGTTTCCAGCAATAAAACACTATTCCATTTGTGTTTAGTGCTTTTGGAACACTTCTATGGTAGTCATTGTCAGGGGAGATGTAATTACAGCCACATCTTCACTAATAATGTTTGTCATCAGTGGACATTCTGACCAACTAGAAAGAGGTATGTGTGGGACAGAACCGTCAGAAGGACAGTTGGATATTTAAGCAGAGAACAAGCCAAGGGCATTTAAGGCAGGTCATCTATACTTGTGGTGACATTTCTTGAGGAGTACTGTGGCAGCTGTGAGCAGGGAGAATATTTTAGTATAAGTCACCTCAGTTATGCAGGCAATCGTTTGCAGCATTCTGCTTCTCATTGTCACCCAGTGATTTTTTAATATTTTTTTGCCATGAGATTGGGTCTCTTCAGAGGGACTGTGTCATTGCTGGCTTCCTAGATCACACACTTTCTCACTCTAACCTCATCTTCACCACTTTGTAGGGTCAGGCCCCTGACTACCTTGTCAACTTAACCCCTTACATATTTCATAGTTTATAGTCTAAAATGTTTTGTTTTGGGGTTTTTTTTTTTTGTTTGTTTGTTTGTTTGTTTTTTGAGTTAGGGTTTCACTCTAATCCAGGCTGATCTAGAATTCACTATGTAGTCTCAGGGTGGCCTTGAACTCACGGTGATCCTCCTACCTCTGCCTCACGAATGCTGAGATTAAAGGCATACGACACCACACCCAGTTTAAAATGTTTTTTTTTTCTTTTGTCTTTTTAAAAACATTGTTATTTATTAATTTCAGAGAGAGAGGTAGATAGAGAGGAAGAGAATGGGGCACCAGGGCCTTCAGCTGCTGCAAACAAACTCCAGACATGTGCACCACTTTGTACATCTGGTTTATGTGGGTCCTGGGGAATCAAACTTGGGTCCTTTTGGTTTGCAGGTAAGCACCTTTAAATGCTTAGCCATCTCTCCAGCCCTATTTTTTTTTAATTGACAACAAATTATCCATTTTGCAAGTACCACATTTCCTCAAATATTTATCTGCTTTTGTATGCATTAAAAACATTTAAAATCTGTTCTTTTAATGATTTTCAATAACAGTCTTATTAACAAGTCACCATGTTGTACAATAGATCTTTTGAACTTTTCCTTCTTGTCAAACCCAAAGTTTGTATTTTCTGACCAACACTGCCCACACCAATCCCTCTATGACAATCAAAGTTCCCTGCTTTATTTCTGAGTTCACCTATTGAAACTGCACATACAAGTAAGCTCACTGCTGTTTATTTTATGTGACCTAATGCTCTACAGATATTTTCATGTGGTCTCAAGTGACAATAGTTGTTTTTTGTAGGCTGACTAATACTTTACTGTGTACATGAGCTGTATCTGCATGGTCCACTCCTCAAGCGGAGGACACATGTTGACTCTACCTCTTTGTCGTGTGCATAGTGCTGCAATGCACATGAAAGCACAAGGTGCCTCTCCCTCCTCTGACTGCCTTCCTCTGGAGACATACACGATAGTAGGGCTGGGCCATATGCACTGAGGCAGCGCTTGGATATTGGACATGTATACTGTTGTGGGGGCTGCTTCATTTAAGTTCGGAGAAGCATTCTCCTTAAATAGGGTAAAAGGGTTCCCTTTTCTTCACATTCTTACCAACATTTGTTATATTTCATCATGCAACAGGTTTTAGATGATGTCTCATTGATTTTCTGAATGCTCAGGCCATGTTTCTGCTTCTTCACCAACATTTTCCTGGCCTAGGCACTTTTCCTCCTTAGGACATCCTTTCACTGTAATCTTTGCAGAAGATATTCTGTATCACCCAGGCTCAACTCTGTGATAACTCCTCAGAGATATATCTGGCCACTTCATCTAAAGCAGCCCCCTTTCATCTACTTGTTTCTCTTCTCTTCAGCAATCTGTTTCTACCTGTGATGCATTTGCTGCACTTGGTGTTCATTCCAGCACATTTTGCTATTGTAAAATTTCCTACTTATTAGGTTTCGTATTTGTCTTATTTCCTGAGAGCAAGCAGAGACAGTAGTTGAGAATTGACTCTTGAGCTAGCTTCAGTTAAATGTCATCTCTGTCTAATTGTCTGAGTGATGACAGCATATTATTTACCCTTTGTTCAATTCCTTCATTAGTAAAATTGAGACAAAAATAGTACTTACCTCCTAAGGTTATTCTCAGAATTTAATGAATCAATAAAATAAATCACTTCTATTCATGCGTTTCACATAGTTACATTAAACTATTTATTATCTCCTTCCTTACATTAACAACAATAAAACCTTTAGCCCTCTAGCTCAGGGCTAAGCCTCATATTCCTAGCATAGTATTTGGAAATCATGGATACTTAAGTACTTGAATAAATGTTGTGCAGGAGAGTGCCTAGAAGAGGACAAGAAATATATAGGGGAATAGATTGGAAAAAAAAATTAAGCCAGCGATAAAAAGAAAGCTACTATTATATAACAAAGGGGGATGGTTGGTAAGTGTTATTAACACAGTAACCTAATATTAATGAGGCCAAGGTGGTAGGTTTTGCATCTTTGTGTGTTCCACTTAGGTTTGTTCCCTGCTCTTATCCTTTACTCTGCTTCCCTACTGCTAGTCTGCAGTCCTGTGCAAGGATGCCTGGAAACAGGAGACAGAGAACAAAGAACTTAAATTTCTTTCCATCATAACACTGGTGTGATTTTTGCTGTTATGAATATGAAGTATTTTGGTGCTATACCTCCACCAAGTCAGGCCTCTGAGTGCACATGTTCCCATCCCAATAATACTTCCCAGTGCTTAACAGCTTCACCTGAAACTGAAGTTAGAATTCAGAAAGTTTTCTTTTTCTCCTTTCCTGAAATGATTTTGGCTGCCACCAGGTGGTACTAGGTAAGCATGTCTAAACAGGAGAATGTAATTTTATAATGCACAAAATTGTCAACAACTGTAGAAATATTTTTATTTATATTATAACTTCTTGAAACATAAATATTGTATAACACAAAATATACACTATTCTCTATTTTGACTTTTGAAAAACAATGTTTTGTTCATTTTAAAATTGAAATTGCACTTGGGTGCAATTTGGGAAGTTTGAAAGAAAACTCCATCATACTGGAAATAAGCCTTTCATTTTTGTCTGTCATATGTAAAAAATTCTAAATCTTGATAATGTCAAAAGTCCATGAAATTCTAGACTCTGAAATTCATCCTCTCCCCCTCTTTCCTCTCCTTCTTTCCTCCTCTCTCTCATCTACCTTCTATTACTCTGTCTCTCTGTGCCATTATCTCTACATGCTTTTCATCCTGATTCATAGAAACATGCTTTTGCCTGCCTCAGTTTACTTATTTGAAAATTGGGATATAAGTCAATGCCTAACTTGGTTTTGTAGATATCAAAGCATGTCCACTCTGTGAGAGAGCCCTGAATAAGTGCATCTACTCATATTTATCATCATGCATACTAAATGACACTCTGGCCCATTCTGAAGAGAAAACATCTCACAATTCATTTTCTTTCTTTAAGGGGTGGGGGCTCACCTTTCGCCCATTCCCAGAGATGGCAGTATATCCATACCAGGACCTCCCATGCCAACACGAGGCTTGAAGAACCACCACAGTAAGAACAATTCCCACCAGCTAGCACTACTCTTTGATCTTTTCATAACTACTTTATTTCTAAAGTCTTAACCACACTGCTACTTGATTAATGCTGAGTATATCTTTTAACATAGGCTAGAAAGGTAGGCTTTTCTATCTATAAAGGTTATCAAGAAGTATTTCCTTTCATCTGTCCTAACATAAAAATCTGGCCTTTGATTTCCAGGTAAATAGTTGTCTATTTTCCAAGGAACACATGTACATGTATACCTCTTCAAGTTTATATCCTTGGTGTCCTTTAAAAAATTATCCTTCTTTTCATTCCCCTTTGTAAGATCATTGTACCCAATGTTATCTCATTCAAATATCTGCTTCAGACTGTTATCACATTAAAGTTTTAGCCAATTTGTCATCAGAAGTTATGACATTATGACAAAGTATATAGGATTTTATGTACTTATGTATTAAGTATTCAAATATAGAATGAGCTTCTTTTTTATTTTTATTTTTATTTTTTTTCATTTTAGGGAGACAGATAGGGAGGGAGAGAGAGAGGAAGAGAGAAAGGGAGGAAGACAGAATTGGCATGTCAGGGCCTCAGCCACTGCAATCGAACACCAGATGCTTATACCACCTAGTGGGCATGTGCTACCTGGCGCTTGTCTCACGTTCATACATCTGGCTTACATGGGATCCAGAGAGTGGAACATGGGCCTTAGGCTTTACAGACAAGCCCTTAACTGCTAAGCCACCTCTCCAGCCCCATTAATGGGGTTCTTTATGACATTTTTCATACATATGGAACTGTGTTTTGTTCATATGCCCACTTCATACTTCCTGGCTGGTGCCCGACCTCCTTTCAAAGCCTACTTGCACTGATACACACCATGCCACAGACACACATGGCTCAGAACTCCTGTACTCTATCACTGGGTGAAATGGACAGAAGACTAAACAAGAGGTGAAGTAAGGAAGCTATACTATCAATAGGAATTTTCTAAAGAGTACAAATGACCTTTTCAAGCAACTCCAAGTGAAATTGGTTCAAATTTTCAACATCAATAATTAAATAGACATTTATTTGATAGTCAACTCAATATCTCTTCTTGAAACACATTTTTCCCTGACTTCCTTTTTCAATTTATTATTATTGTTATGATTATTTGCTTTTTCGAGGTAGGGTCTCACTCTAGCTCAGGCTGACCTGGAAATCACTCTGTAGTCTCAGGGTGGCCTCAAAATCATGGCAATCCTCCTACCTCTGCCTCCCCAGTGCTGAGATTAAAGGCATGTGCCATGACACCTGGCACAATTTATTATTTTTTAATTAGCCCCATTTAATAGATTTAGAAGTAGCAGCCAGCAAACTTTGTTGTTTATGGTATTAAGAACATTTTATGCTCGCTATACTCCTTATGTTTGGCTTAAGGCAATAACTATTTTCTCATTTTATTTTATTCTGGACAATATGGTGAGAAGAAAGTTATTTATTTTGCAAAACTTCTAACGTATAAGTTGGCTGAATTCCATACAAGTCAAGGTCTCCATTCACAGAGATAATTGATCACCCATTTCTCACGATTCTCAAAAGCACAGCATAGCATTTATTGTTTTTTAAATCAGCTACTTTTTAAAAGAAGTTATTTTTATTTATTTATTTGAGAAAGATAGAGAGAAGTAGGTAGAGAGAGAGAGGGAGAGAAAAAGGGAGAGAGAACGGGCACCCCAGGGTCTCCAGCCACTGCAAATAAACTCTAGATGCATGTGCCCCCTGTGCATCTGGCTTATGTGGGGAATTGAACCTGGGTCCTTTGGCTGCAGGCAAGCACCCCAACCACTAAGCAATCTCTCCAGCCTTTAAATCAGCTATTTCATATGGTTATTTAAATGTCTCATTGCAGATCAGGTACATATAGAATTCCAGGGCTGCTAACAGTTGTGTTTACAGACAACAGATTTCAAATGGAATTTGTAATGACAGAAGAAATAAATATATAATCAGATTATTGATGTTTATTAAGGGCAAAGGAACATTCAAGGGACTGTATCAAGTCACCAAGGACCATAACCTCTTAAAGTAAGGCCTGTTAATTCATCCTCACTGAGATTTTAACCTAACTTATTGAAATTCATTTTTTGAAAAAAATTTAAATATGTGTGCTTGCCCTCTGCTAGGGACAGAGGACACTAAATGGGAATTTTAATGGAGTTTTGATTACTTGGATGAACAGAGACATGCTCATCAAGAGCACATCATGTATAAATCAAGCTCAGAACATCAGTGCCCCACGGTACTGGGGCAGTTAGATCCTTCTTCTGTGTTCTGTAGCATGCATCTTCCTCCTGCAGGCTTTTGGTACTGCCTGCAGATTGTGGATTTTCTGGGCCTGGTTACATCCCAGCACTATCCTGTTCCTATCCTAATTCATCTGAGGTGAAATACAGCATACCCAAAATGAACTTCTGTGCTGAATGTGAATGGGCAAAGGCTCTCTAGCCAAATAGTTTGAGGACTGAGAACTGAGTGTGCTCTTTATTAGCCAGAAAACTGTGAGACATTTACTGTATTTTTCTGAGTCTTAGTTTTAACATCTGTCAAATGGATATACAGTATAGAATGAATCAGCACCAATTTCCACTTGATCAGATGTGGTTGTAAAATGAGAAAATCCTTACAAAATTCATAGTATATAGCATGTAGTTGCCAGTTAGTAAACTTTGCTCTCACAACGGAAAAAAGGTTTTATAATAATAATTTGTGGCCAATAACATTGCTCCAAAGAGCGTCTATCATAGTTATTTCATAGACACTGTCATAAAAAAGGGAAAATTTTTTGGTGCATTGAGGGTAAATCTTTATTATTATTGCATGTATGTGTTTGTGTGTGTGTGGATCATCAGAGGATGCACCATGTCCATCTTCTCTTTCAATGTTTCCTGCAACAGGGTCTCGTTGTTGTTGCTGCTGCTGGGAAGGTTCTTATGGCTCTGCCTTTCATTGCCTTGGGTTTGTTGGGCTTGTAGAGGCCTGTGCCACTGTGTTTGGCATTACATGAGTGCTAGGAAGGATTAAAGTCAAGTCAGCTGGTTGTAAGCAAGTGCCTTTAACTGCTAAGCCATCTCCTTTTCTCAAAATTGAAGGGAAAAATCTTCCAGGAAAAATGCACATCTTCAATGTAGAAATGATTTGGTTAAATAAATATATCATGTATTTATTCACTTAAATCACTAAATTATCAGTTAGCAGTAACCATAGGTCACAAATTCCAAATAAGCATCTGCCTAAAGTGAGACACCAAGACCAACTCTTATTATTCAATAAGTTTGAATAATGTTAAAGGAACATCAATAATAACATAGTCAAATTACTCATTTTGTTATTCTTACAATAAATGTCTTTAGATTATGTAGAAAGAATGACTAAGATATTCTACACAGCTTTTTATAAATTAATCCCTTGAAAAGATTATCTTGAACTGATTAATTTTGAAATTAATTAAAATGTTTCTTGACATATGAACTTCCTCACCTCCATTTCTGGATTAAGATTTCTGTCTGTTTTGAATTGCATCCCTAGATTCACAGTCAGGTAAGAATTACTTTTGTATTGCTATGACCAAAACAGTTTATAAAATGAAATCTTTATTTTAGCTCGTGGTTTCAGAAGTATTAAGTCTGACATGGTGCAGATGGACAGGATTACATCATGGCAAGTAGGCAGCAGAATGAAGCAATAACAGGAAATGGCCCAGGTAAATTATAATCCCCAAGGACAAGCTCTCAGTTACCTATTTCCTCCAATCTGGTGACTCCATCTTTTGCTGTTCCATCACCTCTCACTATTCTACTCATCGGTGAATTATAGCATCCATTAAGTCAGAGCCTTCCCCGTGTTACTATGTCTGGAAATAAACTAATACACACCTAGAGATATTCCTTAGTAATGTTCTATGCATCTCTCAATCCAGTCAAATTGATAATCAAAATTAACATTGCTACATTAATCACTGGGCTAATGCGTTAATTGTAATCATGTTATTTATTTATGACATAAGTCCTTAAGTGGAAGGTTTGATCTCTAAGGTTAAGAGTCATCCCTGTCCTTAGCTCATCACTATAGACTCTGCCAGGGAGCTAGGTACACAGAAGACCCTGACTAAAATTCTGGAGATACAGAGCAACTGATGAGGAAGCTGTTTGAGAACTATAGAGGTCTGGACTTGAGTTAGAGAAAAACCTAAAGTCTCTGAGTACTTGAGTAAAATTTTTAAACTTCAGCAGAAAGCATCTTATGGCATCAAATATAATGCCAATGTGATGCAGCATTTGGTAAGAACCCATGTCTATGTTGAAGGCCCCACTGTCATTATCACTGACACTTTGGAGGATGAAATATATTGTTGTTGTTCATGGTTATCAGTAACACCAAAATACTACTTATAAAATTATGAACAAACACACTTTTGTTGTTGAAAGCTCAATGATAGGTCACCAAGAATAATGACTTCAATATTATGTTTTGTTTCGTTTTTCTGATGGACATACAGAAATTGTACAACACAAACACACAACCTACAAACTAAAATGGCCTAAAACCTGATACCCAATTAATTCAAATTTTATATTTCCCATGGCTAGAAAATTTTGCCACTTGAGAGAGAAAAATTATGTTCATAGGAATTAGTTTTAGTAATTATTTAGGCTTATAAAACCTTTATTCAAGTACCAGAGGTTCAAATATTAAATTTAAATTTTTCACTTTGCTCTTTTATTTTAAAAAAATGTATTTTTAATTTGGACTCTATGCCTTGTGCTACACCAATGAAGTTTCAACATATTCTCTTTATCATTGAGGTAGATCCCGACTAGGAGCAGGCCAGCTTTCTCTAATAGGTAGTTAGATAGGGACTGGCCCAAACAAGCCTACCCTTTCTAGGATACAAGTCTGATCCAGTCTCATCCAAGATGGCGAGAAGCAGGAGCTTCCTGACTTTTCCACAGTAGAAGCCAAAGCTTCCTAATTCTTTTTATGATGATGATGATGATGATGATGATTTAGAAACTTTGTTGCATGGACAAATTATGTGTTAGCCCCATTGCCCAGTGTATTATTCTATTATATCTCCTCCTTCCCTCCTCCATTCTACTGAGGGCCCTCCTTAGTGGAGTTATTGGTATTCTCCATGACATTATGCCTTACGAATGCAGCAGTCAGTCACTGTGGAGAGGTAGGGAGGAATTGCCTGTGGGTATTCCTTCCCATCCTGTGGCTCTTACAATTTTTCTGGCCCCTCTACTGAAACCTTCCATGATTCTTGAACTCTTCAAGAGACAGAACCTACCTGTGTGATGTTCCTTTCTGAACTAGAGGTCCGCTGGGATCTTTCAACCAATTGGGTTCCTCCTTACATACCTGTGACCTACCAACCAATCAGGTTCCTCTTTACAAACCTGAGCCTGGTGATGAGGTTCATTCTTTTTGGATACCTGATGCATTTAAAAGGACCTAAACAATCTAGGTGAGCCCCTTTTCCTAAAGAGATTTCTTTTCCTTTCTTCTCCCTAGCACCCTGAGAATGTGCCAGAGACTTTTTTTTTTTTTTTTTTTTTTTTTTTTTTTTTGCTTTCTCACTTCAAGGCTGTCTAAAATAGATCTCATAATATACCTGAATCAGACAGCTTCAGGTTTGCTGAGACAAACTTCCAGACCAGGCACAGTTATGAAGGAAGAATATTTATGGAAGCTTACAGCTCTAGGGTGTTAGGTCAAGATGGGCCTAACATGGAGTCACCAAAGACATTCCAGGGAGTGGATCATCCACATTCTTTAAGGAACCACCCAGCTATCATCACTTCCTCACCTAAGAATGCCCCAGGTCTAGGTTGGTTCCCCCTTATCTCTCAGGTCACCTGGTTACTGTTCTGGTATCACACCCTGGCTAACTTAGATCTACCTTAAAGAAACCTTTCTTTTGCTTCCCCCTTTCTCACCTTCCCCCAACTGAAGAGCTCTATATAGCCCACTATGTGTAATCCCAAACTGACCGCGCCAATCTTGAGAGTCAGACCTGGTAGCTCATGCTTTTCCCCAAATAAAAACTTCCATCTTTGCCATGGTCCTTGGTCACTCCTGAACCTTACAAAGGGGAAGTTCCATAATGGCAGAAGAAGTTGACCAGCTTTTACTGGACCAGGCAGAGAGAGAGAGAGAGAGAGAGAGAGAGAGAGAGAGAGAGAGAGAAACCACAAGCCCGAAAGCCAAAAGTGACATAGCATGCATCAGAAACTCTAGCTAGGCACACTTTACATATCTTTAGATTGAAATCTCAAACCCATCACTACACCTTAAGATCATCCAGTGATACTTCCTCTTGCCATGTGGCTACAGATGCAAACTACAAACTAATAAAACACTGAATCTATTGGCGGCCATCTATTCAAACTACTACATTTCACCCCTGGCCTCGAATAGATTCATAACCATCACACATTGTAAATTGTACCCATCTCAATTTCAAAAGTCCACAGTCTTGACCATTTTAAGATAGTGAGTCCTGTAAAATCAAACAAGTTAAATACTTCCAGCATATAAAGGCACAGAGTAGACATTTTCAACTGATATAATGTATAGCAAGGAGAGACTAAAACAATGCAAACTCAACTGCCATCAAACAGCATCAAACTTCTGCAGTTCAAGTTCAATATAACCAGAGACTGACAGTCTCTGGATTTTTCAATTCCTCCCCTCCAGCTGGGCAGAGTAGCCAGGGAACACTGCCATCCCAGGCCAACAGTGCACTCTATGGTAGTCATTGCATACTCCTAGTATATCCAAAACATCTTCAGGTCTTCATCCAAACCAGGGTCCATCTTCCAAAGGCTCTTTCAGCCTATCAGGGCATCAGGCCCTGCCTCATGTTGCATCTCAGCAATGGCTCCTGGAACTGTGTGAAATTCATGACCACTCCTCACACAGCCATATTCGTAATTCAGGGACAAAATAAATTGTAACATTGAAAAGCAGGTTCCTTCTCTAGTCAACTCTTTCCCAAAGAGTTTGCATTTCTATGATAGTCTTTCCTCAGGCATCCTTTGCATTGTTTTAATGTAAAGGAGTTGGGCCATCCTCTTTAAGATTACTGATGTGTTTGACAATGGCAGATTCAGTAACCTAAAACCAATCTCAGTTCCAATAATTTTAACTTGCTTGAAGTTTTCCAACTTAAAATCTTAAGTCTCTCAGTCCAATATCTTTAGCTAAGCACATCAGACCATAACAAATTTAACCTTGATCCATTTGTCTGGGCCTTGACAGGAGAATGCAGCCATACCTTATGCCAGTAGCCCAGTTCCAACAAAGTCCTCTGTAGTCTTTCCTTCCCCTTAGAAAACTCATAAGCCAAGCCTCAATGTTCAATACTATTGGCACTTAGCATTCTCAAACTCTGATCAGAGTAGTCCATAAAATTTGGCTTACCACTCTAGAAGGCATCTTCAGTTGCAAGCACCAAGTCCATGCCCATTCCTCCAAAACAAAGGTTCCAAAAGACCAACATTCACATGTTCAGGTACATCTCAGTCCACTCTGGGTACCAACTTCTGTAGCAGAGAGCTTCAGTATCTCTGAGATTTTTTTTTTTTTTTTTTGCTTTTTCTCTCACCTCAACTCTGTCTAAAATAAATCTCATAATATACCCTTTCTCTGAGTGTGCTTCCAGTCTTTACTAATGTGGACAAGGACTAGAGACTCAGTAGCTACTGGCGTGGGAGTTCTAACCCCACTCAGAGCTCTCTCCCCCATCAATGCACTGAGAGGTCTAAACTTTACAGCATAAGTACAGCACTGAATGGGAAAATAAAAACTAGATAAGTCCTGTAAAATTTGTGAGCAAATATGATTCTTATGAAATATGAAAATACTGCTTAACAGAATTGTCCCTGACTACTGCAGGTGCATTATGGCCTTGACCATATCTTACTTCTGAGTACTCTGTATGATTATTCCTAAGTGACTCTAAGAGGACATAGTGGCAGGAAAAGAACTCTTAGATATTTCTCAGTGTTTTAAATTGTTTTTCTTTATTTTTATTTTCTAAATATTTTATTTTTATTTGTTTATTTTCTTGAGAGAAAAAGAGGTTTAGTGAGAGAGAGAGAACTATACAGAGTGATAGACACTCCAGGGCCTCTTGCCACTGAAAAGGAATTCCAGATGCATATGCCGCTTTGTGCATCTGCTTTACGTGGGTACTAGGAAACGGAACTCAGGATATCAGGTTTTTCAAGCAAGTACTTTGACTTCTGAGCCAACCCAGCCTTTTTTATAAAGCTATATTCTACTAAATAACCTTGGCATTTTCTGATCATAGACCCTGGTCTATTCTGTAAGAAGCTGCAATCTTTGGAACCTGGTTTCCCATATTAACAGGTAGTACATATCCTGGCATGGAGGAGGGTTTTGACCAAGAATAAAGCAGTGTGCACAACACCTCTCTTTCCATTTTTAACTAAGTGCAACTTCTTCTTGTTTCTTTTTTTCAGAGGTGAGGGTGGGAGGTTAACTTTAGTGTGTCAGACTTGGGAACAGGTGCTAGAGATTCAATGACAAGAGCAAAAACTGGAAGAGAAAGGTTAGCAAACAATTAACAATATTCCAAACTCCTTAGGCTTCAAAGACAAATCTAGGAACTCTGTATTCTACTTGCCATCCCTTAAGAAAGTAAAGAACAAAAACAGAAGGAAAAAGAAACCCTAATGGCCAGCAGGGATAAGGATCTATTTGCATATTCTTGCACCTTCCAAGCTGCATGCAAATTAAATGTGTAATTATGTTGAGCTGCCACAGCTGCTCTGATACTCTTCCCTTGCAGCATTTATTTGTGAATTTCAAGGGTTTCATAAGGAAACCTTGACAGAAAAAGGAGTAAATATTTTGAAAAGGAGTTACAATTTGCCAGCAGTAATCCTTTCCTGGATGGGAAAAAAGGCAATTCTTAGAAGATCTGAGAATTGTAACTTTCAAAAATAATAGCATTATCTGAAATGCAGTCTGGTAGCATCATTTTTCCAAGCAATCCCTCTATGCATTTTATTTCTTTGTCATTTATTACAGGAGGAATTAAAATGGTCCAAAAGAGAATCATTTGCAGTAAGCATGGAGACATTCAGAACAAAGAAATTGATAGAATAATCAAACATGGAAGAATGAAAAATAATGCATTACTTATCCTGCCTCTGTCACCTTCTTGTCAAAGAGCATTGTGTATTTGAGAGCAAGAGCCAAGATATTATGTTGATTAGAATGCTAAATTGTGTATATGACAGGATAAACATGAAATTTTAAAGAAGTAAAGTAAAGGGGATCTTATTCTTATTTGTACATAGATGCTGAAAAAAAATCATGATCCGTTGTAAATAGTTTAGTGATAGAAAAGCAAACATTGGTTTCTGAGTCATTGTAATGCTACAAAGAAACCCCATACTGGACACAACTATAGATGTAGCACCTTATTGATGCCATATCTTCAACAGAACCTTCTCTGAGTATGAGAGGTCACATGTGCAGAAGCAGAATGCTAGTTAGCAAGGAAATGAGGACCAGAGTTACATATTAACCACAGCCAATGCACTCAGTAATGAATGACAGCTGAGCCACTCTTGGAAATGAACCATCCCTCATGGATAAGACAGATTTTTCTTAAGCTCTTAAATGATGGATGGAATCAATTTAAGGGTGACAGGGAGGGTCTCAGCTAATACGGGTTTTCTTAAAAGGAATCAGTATTTTTATCTATGTCAGTTACACACATACAAAGAATAGAGTTTATTTGCTGGCCAATAGCTGTCATACAATCCATGGTAGATGCCCTGATTTGTGTTAGTATTATGGTCCCCTTTCTTACTAGAATGGCATGACTTCAACCATGATCGATCCATTTTTGTCCTTCCAATTAGAGATCTTGACATATACCTCTCTCTAATTGTCATCCAGATCACATTGTTTTATATTATGTGCAAGACAAGAATTGATTGAGCCCTTTTCTTGCACTTATTACTTATTTCAACACTTACAAGAAGACATCCAATTATACTCAAAGGGAAAATTTATATCAGTTCAAGACAAGAATTTAATCATGGGCATTCCACCAGTAGGTAATGTCAGCATTTTCTTATAGCTTCATCACAATACTATGTTGCTTCAGCTCTACGATGGCATCAATTCAGTCACTACTTTTTCCTACTAAGGAAAAAATTCCATTTAATGTACAGATTAATTTAAAGTTAATTAAATATTGGCTTTCAGGACTATGCTAATATAATAATAAACTGTACAACTTTTAAGTTAAAGAAACTGATGTTAACTTTAACATAGAAAAGTGCATGGAGTCTTCTATAATTCCATGTTCTTTAACGTTTCCTTAAATTATGATATATCTAAAGAAAAATGAAACACAAGCCCTGAATACTTCCATTTTGTTAATGACAATTGCCTGGGTTGCTATTCTCAATCCACCATCAGTTTTCATCAGTTGGTGGTATAACATGCAGGCTACTAATCAGCACAAGTTCTCTTCCCTCATTCTTAGTATCATGGCGGACCTATTCCTAGTGGCAGATTCCAGTATTACAGCATCTGCTTGATTTCATCTTGAGCTTTGAACAGTGCAAAGCATTTATTACTCATTCAAAGTCAAATAATTGAGAATTCTCTCACTGAAAGAAAATCAAATGGCATTTTGCAGCTGGTTTAGTTTGTGTTTGGTTCATGCAGGTGACTAAGACAGATAATTTGTTTTTACCTTCTCAAGCTGTAAATGCCGTAAGACAGGTATTGGCAAACTTTTACCTCTAAACTCCAGAGTGTAAATGAGCTGTGCAGGCTGTGTCATCTCTGATGCAATCACTCAGCTCCACCTCTACTTCCCAGCAATGGGCATCACAATTACAGAAACAAATGGGTGTAGCTGAA
The DNA here is from genome assembly GCA_036346955.1 of Dipus sagitta. Taxonomy (NCBI): domain Eukaryota; kingdom Metazoa; phylum Chordata; class Mammalia; order Rodentia; family Dipodidae; genus Dipus; species Dipus sagitta. The sequence goes on from CM070781.1 coordinate 17,895,327, forward strand.
TTTCAATAAATCTTTATTTACCAGAACAAGTAGGCTGCACTTGGTCCTGGGCTATAGTTTGAGGACACAAGTTCTTGAGGGTAATAAATTAAAATTTAACAATTTTTTAACAAATACATAAAATTAGGCAAGAAATAATTTGGGATATATATTCAATTATTCAAGAATTATATTTATGTATTTAGTTAAAAGTCGCTTATTGGTCCTTATGAGGGGTCAGGGACTGGATTTTTATGTCTATCTCCTAAAGACACATTGGAAACCAGGAAAATAAAGAGTTTGCCCTGATGTAGCATCGTTTAAATTTTAAGAGGTGGGAGACAGGGAACAGTAACTTTACATTAACAGTTCCTATATTAATCAGTGTGTGGAGTTAAATTTACGTAACTGAAGAAAGCCTGTCAGAGGCACATGTACCTAGTGATGGGGAGGAAATTATCAGAGGAAGAATCACTGAATTTTCCAGAAGTCAGTCATATGGTACCATTTTGGAAAAGAAAATCCAGTGCAAGTTGTAGACAGAGAGAAGGAGTACTGACAAAGCCAGGCATACACAAGCAGAACTGTAAATTCAAATTCCTTTAAGATACAGAACATTTCAACCTAAAATGTGTTCCCATCACATGCTGTCATCAATGTCTGCACATACTAGGGTCACCCCTATTCTTCCATATTACCAAAGATTACCTTGAATTTCATGTAAATACAATAATTTATATACAGCACAACATATATGTTTTCTTTGGGCATTGTCATAGTTAGTCTTTGGTTGCTGACAGAATTTATAGTCGTGTTAGAAATAAATCTCTGTCATTGTCTGTGAGGGATTTTCTAGATTAGCTGATGAGGGAGAGCTCACCCTAAATGGGGATGTCATCATTTCATGGGCTTGAATCCTGAATTATATAGAAAGGAGAGAAGTAGGTTAACCTTCACTCTGCTTTCTCAATGTGGAATCAATGTGTCCTCAAGTTCCTGCCTCTAAGCCTACCTTGCCATGAAGGACTGAAACCTTGAACCCCTTCTCTCTTAAATTGATATTTGTCAGGCAACTATCTCAGCAACAAGAAATATAACTCATAGAGAAAATCAGTACAGAGAAGTGGGACTGCTGATGCTATGGACCTGACTGGTTTACAGGCCTTTAGAACTTACTATAATTATTTCTTGGGGGGAGGAATGTAGAAGTTTGGGGGAGTTTGGTTGTAAAATCCTTGAGTACCATAAGCAGAGCTTAATATACTCTTCTGATGGGAGCATGGAAGACAAGGATGCTGAAATTAGCATGAACAGTGGAGACAATCCTAATGGAGTTTTAAAGGAAACAAGGACCCTATCAGGTATTGGGCTAGAGGCAGTTCATGTTATATACTGTGAAAATCTTGGCTGCATTCTGCGGATGCCTTAAGAACTTGAATCATGTGAACTAAATTGTAGTGGGTTCATTTATTTGGGGGAGGAAATCGCAAGACAGTCTAACATTCAAGTTGATCTTGAGAAAGCAGCTCTAATTGTTAAGGAGATTGGCTCCAGGGAAGAAAACCCTCTTTTACATTGGGATGAAGCTGTGCTGGGAGACAAAATGCTGCCCTTTGGATGCTCCATGTTATAAACATCCAAATTCATTTGAAGGAAGAAAGTCTAAACTGAACAAGGTCCGTGTTGGAACACAAACACATAAGGAAGTACTTTGCTAAGGTCAGTCTTGAAGGTTTACAGAGGATACTATTGCTGTAGTACAAGAGTTTATGCGACATTCCTCAATGGCAATACAACATGGCAACATCATCCATGGGGTATTGTTTTGGAAAGTATGAAAGATGCAAGCTCGAGGGGGACACGGAGTCTTGCATCATAGGTCCTTAGGGACTCTGAAGACAGGCAATGTTGGCAGCATTTCAACCCCTGAAAGCTGGTAAAAGATGCCACTGTATGAAGCTATGAATTGAGCTATAAGTTGGTACAGAGAACACAAGAACACAGGAATGCCAGAACCACAGGATGTCTGCTGAGGGAAGCTGCAGTTTTAATGTAGAGCTACCCCCAAAGACTATTATACCTATGAGAAACAAGCATTTCTTTTGAGCATATTCTTAGTTATTGTTTGTAGTTTTTAGAATTATTTAATCTTAGACTTGGCCTATATCTGTGATCCCATAAGCACAATATATTTCAATCATAATTATAAATAATGAAAATGTAAATATGTTGTATTATAAAGAATCATAACTTCAACTTAATTTATTGTTATGTTTTAATAGTCTTGTTTCCAATATATATATATATATATATATATATATATATATATATGTGTGTGTGTGTGTGTGTGTGTGTGTATGCATTGTGTGTGTGCATTCCCCATACAGTCACCATCTCCCTTTTCTTATTCCCATCCTTCTCCCATTAAACCCTTTTTCTTCCTAATTAGTCCCTATCCTACTTCCATGCCTTTTTTGATGCAATGAGTTAAATTGAAGTTAACTTCATGATAAATTAACTGCTATCAATGGCATATGGAACTCTACGGACCACTCTAGCAATAAACATACTACACATGTGATTAATTTTCAAAAAATTTGTGCACAAATCCCAAATTCTACATTAAACCAATATTTGGCAGCCCCAAACTAAAATAGTGGATTCATATTATTCACCTTTCTCATAACGCTAGGTGGATATGGTTTCTCACTCCCCATTGTACCCTCTTTCAAATAGTTGATCTTGTCAGATGAAATTCACAACTCAAGAATTTTGACCTCAAGTGTCCCTGCTATCATTAATAGTTCCTCTGTTTATATATATATCTGGGCTGATAGTTACTGAGTGCTGTTTGACTGTGTTACAGATAACGTTTTGCAATTTATAGATTTTTTTTTACATTTAATCCTCATAGCACATTTGTAAGATGGGTGCTACGTTATGCTCCCAGAAGAAGGCAATGTCTAAATGCAAATCTTTCAGCTCTGTGTTTTGCCACATAAGGAACAGGACTTGGGCCTGTAATACTTTCTTACCAAGAGAGAGTCCACACAGCCTGTGCTGGGCTCATTACCTTGTGTTTTGTGAGAGTATTTATCACTGCTTTTTTCCTGTTGTACCAGATGTGGTCACTGGTCAATTCTAGTACTATCTCTGACCTCTTTGTAGAAGGCATGATATCTGTTGGTGGAAAAGAACCGCATTTGGGACAGTTGACATGTATTTAATCGCGGGGGTGGGGGCACTAGCCATGTAGGACCAGCACCTTCTATGGAAGCTGATTTTACTTTCTTCTCTCTATGTGAGTAATATTATCCTTGGTGTTTGATACCAATAGTGTACAGAAGTGCTCAGAGATTTACTCCAGATAGCAGGCCACAGATGCTACTTCCTCAGCCATCCCTGCCTCACAAAAGAACATTGAGCCGAAGAGTAACAAAGTGGTCCAAAGGTCAGCCAGTGAATAAGGGGGTTGAGGTACAATAGCCCATAGCTTTTTATTCCACATATAGGATTCCCCCTATACATTTTCCCCTTAAATGTTAAATTTGAACTTATTATTTTGCTAGGGAAGGTTCATATATGCTTATGATTATATGTACTTAATGAGATCCGATATTCTAGCAGTCTTTGTTATTGTTAGAATTCCTTAAATTGAGGCACTAAAGTGATGTGAAAATACTCAGATCTGTTTGCTGATGTTCAAAAGCTAACATTCTTTGAAATATTCAGCTAACAAGTCATTAGGTAGAAAATAGAAAATACAAAAGAAAAGCATAAATATGAGAACTGAGAAAATGATTCAACATCAGAGAAAAGTTCGAAATTGGTGCCTACATTACTCCTAAGTGTCCACACTTGTTTATCAGCCACACAATTTCTCCTCACTGTGAATTGGGAGTATTACTGCTCCTGTGTTATAAGTATTGCAGCTAAATACTACATCTTTCTATTGAAGAATTAAGGCAAATCAACTTTCTCCAAACAGAAATGTCTGCCAATTAGTAGCTTTCACCTTCCAATTAGTCTTTACCTTCCAAAACTCATTATCCTATGCATTATACCGGATGTGTTTAAAGTTATAAAAACCTTTTCCCTGATTCCCCCAAATAAGTAGTCAGCTCCTGCTGCATGTGAAGTTTGCTTATGAATGTTGGTCACAGTAACCAGGTGAAATCTCAGTCTTCATTTTATTTATTTTAGTTTTTTTATGAATGAGTACATGCGTGTGTATATGCGTGTGTTTGTGTGCATGTCCACACATGCACGAGCATGTATTTAGTATAGCATAGTATAATGCAGTAGAGTACAGCATAGTTATGTGTGGTGTGGTGTGTGTATGTGTATGTATGTGTGTGCACATGTGTGTAAAGATTAACACATCTCAGTATATATGTGTGGAGACCAGAGGAAAACATCTGGTGTGCTCTTTCATCACTTTTATCTTTATTTCCTTGATATTGGCTCACTCACTGAACCCAGATGTGTCATCGTTTCAGTCAGACTGGCTGACCAGTGAGTCCCAAGGATTCTCCTCTCTTTACTTCCTCACAGGACTGGGGTTACAGACACATGAGCCCCCACTGGATTTTTAGTGGATTCTAGGGATCAATCTCAAGTGGTTTCAGGCCTTCTCAGTTCCTTGTGCTGGTATGTCAAGCACTCTTACCTACTAAGCCATTTCCACAGCCCAAACCTCATTTTAGGGATATGATTTAGAGAGTTTAAGCACTTTGCATGAAGTTACAAAGCCAAGAGTAGAAGCTCGCAGCCTAGTGCTCAGCTCTGTCTCATTTAATGTTGCTCCTCCAGAGTATTTGCATTGACTTTTTATCTTAGCCAACTTACATTCCAAAGATTTGAATGCATCTCTATGCATCTACTTGTAAATATGTAATGGGTCAGGTAGGTAGCCTGCTTGAGCTTACCCAATAAGAAATTTAAACTGGATTCCAAGCCCATTGCTCACAGAAGATTCACATAATAGGGATATACATGCAGGCAGTATATATACAAAATGCAATTTCTTTCAGCCATAAAGAAGAAGTTGTGCATTTGCAGAAAAATAGATACAACTGATCATGATCATAATAAATAAATTAAATCAGTCTTAGAACGACAAGGATTATCAAAGTTTTATATTGATATATAAATGCATGAATGTATGTTATGCATGTATGACATTGGAAATAGAAGTAAAACTTCCTAGGAAAATGAAGGGAACTAATGGGAGAAGAGAGAGGTAACAAAGGGGGAGGGTAGTGAGGTATGAGGGAAAATAGGATTAAAGTACATTATATATTTGTGTGAATATGTGTTTATGAAACCCAGCACCATGAACAAAGAATGGACCCTAAAACATTCTAAAATAAAAAGGCACAGTGTGTGTTCCACATGCCCCAGTGGGGAAGTAGGGAACTCAAAGTTAATCCTTCAAAAGTCACAGTGTCCTTGGGTCTTCCAAAGGGGTTTACTAACTGGATGATTGACAGGAATGGAAAACATTGTGGTAAGTGAGATCATTTCAAGAATAAAAAAATAGTCATAATCATAATTCTCATTTTCCCCCTTGGTGTTACTAATTATTCACCATGTACAAGGCAACTTTGGCTTGCTCTACTTTGATTCCAACTGAGAACAGCCAGGTTGCAATGCCTCATTAGGAATGTTTTGATTTCTTTCTGCCTGGGTAGACATGCATCTCCAGCTTTCTGAACGTGCATATTACTCCAACAGTTCCTACTTCTGAAAGGCAATGCTTTCACTGTCCTCACCCCCACTGACTCCCACTCTGCAGGGAGCAGGGATGCCTGGAAATGATCACACATCCTTTCAAGAACCTTATCTCAGATGTTGTGCCTATGAGGCACCTCGTGCATATTTCTTGTGAATTTTCCTAAAGACTTTTCAGAGTTATTATATAAGTGATGGGAAGAGAAGGAATGAAAGTAGTTATATAAAATAATTAATTAGAGGCTGGTAGATGGCTTACCAGTTAAGGCACTTGCCTGTGTAGCATAAAGAACAGTTCCCCAGGACCCACGCAAGCCAAATGCACAAGGAACCCATGCATCTGGAGTTCATCTGCAGTGACTAGAGGCCCTGGCATGGCCATTCTATCTATCTGCCTCTTTCTCTATCTCTTTCTCAAATAGATAAAAAAAAAATGTAGAATAACTAATTAAATATATTATAGTTTCCTCTTTTTAGTAAGAAAACTATCCAAAACTCAACACCCTATGAGGGTTTATTCTCCTCTGCTCCTGCATCCTAAGCTGGCCCTGGGTGCAGTAAAATACATATTGTTCTTGTGAATGCAGAGAGGGGGAAAGTTGTTTTATGTTTATCCTTGGCTTGGATTCTATGCAAGGAATGGATGTTTGAATCTTTGGATTTGCTTCCCCCAGGAGGTATTTGATGGAGGATGGTGTGCTAATTGATTGAAATGTCCTCTATGGACTCATGTGTTTTGAATAACTGATCTTCAGTTGGTGACAATTTGAGAAGGTGGTGGCCTTTGGGAGTTGATGCCTTGCTGGAGGAGATGTGCTGCTGGGGTGCACCTTAGGGTTTATTAGTACAGCTCACTGTGTGTTTAGAGCTAGCCCACTCAGACTACTTCCTTCATGCTGCCAATATGTGATAAGATGTGAGTCAGCTTTGGGTTTATGCTATACTTTTTTCTGCCACGATGAAACTTCTCCTCAAAACTATAAGCCTGAAACAAAGCCTTTCCTCTCATAAGCTATATCTGGTCCGCTTTTGTCCCACCAATGAGAAGGTAACTCCAACATGGGGTGAGAAAAATTCTACTGGTCTTTGACTGATACCACGTACTTTGAATATCTCGACTGTTCTTCCTTCCCACTCTTCTTTGTTTTTATAGTTATCTCTTTAAATGTATGTGATTAGTTTATTGAAGTGCAAGGGAAGAGGGGATGAGCTCTTCAGCTCTTCTCCCCCAGCTCCACTGCAACTCCACAGAGTTTCATTTTCCCTATGACTTAATCTCCTGTATTGAAATGTAAAGTTAATGTTTGCTTTTTTCACTACAAAAACTGAAATATCAAAAAGCTATAGATTTTTGGCAAGTCAAAGGATCATTGTGATTTGTAAATTTCCTGCAGAATAATGCAATATAAATAAAGTATTCCGAAGTGACCCAACCTGAAATCCAAGCTAAGCTAATGATTAGATTTGTATTTCTAACATATTTAAAAGTCTTGATAATTTTGACTTTTCTTAGAGGTCTAATAATCTATGAAGTTAAATTGTAAAATATTGAAGGACAATTTAAATTTAAATTAAACTTTTGAGCCAGGAAGTGTAAAATCTCTTCTCTGATTTTAGGATTTTTAAATATAAGGTATAATTAAAAAGGATGGACTAGAGACAGGAGATATTTGATTTAAAATGGTCACCAATCTCAGAAAGAAAGCATCATGTAGGTGTCTCAGCCGTTCAGTTCACCTCTTCCACACATATTAACTGAGCAGCTAGGAGAAGAAGGGTACTTCCAGAATTAAGAGAAAAGTGAGTAAGTTAGGGATGCTTTCTCCTTTGTCTCAAGGGGTTTAACCAGTAAGTCATGTAGTAAAGCTAAGAATAACCATGACTATAACTGTTTAGACTGGAGAGACAGAGAAAGAGAGAGATAGAGTTCAGTGTGAACTTTCATCTCTGTGGCCAGCTTCACTGTGCGTTGCTTGGGGTCTGAAGACATTACTTGGTGGTATGAAGATTTTATCCAACCTTATTACTGGACAGTATGAGTATCAGTCCACAGACATCTTATAGGTCTGTATGGTTGCCCATGTGATTCTTTTCTGAGGCCATGTAATATGTTTAGGCATGGATGTTAATGTGTTAATGCTTACACAGAATATTTCACCTCCATATTTTCTTCTCTTAGTTTGCCTCGCAAACATTTAAGACGTACATCAGTATTAAAAGCTTGATGGACCTGAGGAATCAGATGTCAGAGTAACTGCTTCAGAAAGCTTTTACTGTACTTGGTGAAGTTAAAAGGAAATAAAAGATAATTATCTAATTAGTGTATGCCAGGTCCTATGCATGAATGATCCCACTTAACTTTCACAGTTCTGTGAATTAGAGGCTCTAATCAGTCTTAGTTTTCCGGCTTATCAAAGCATGCATCTTAGAAAGCTAAATGGTTTCTACAAAGAATCTGGCTAATAATGAGTCTATGACTTATGAGTACAATTAACAAATATTTATATAGAGCCACCCATGGATTATACTTTATGAGTAGGTACCAGTAACACCACTATTTTAATAGATGAGGAAACTTAGGAAAGGGACTCAAGAACTTGTCCACATTTTCACAGCTGATAAGTAGAGTAAGTCATATTTGAAGCTAGGTGATCTTGCTCCCATCCTTATTTGTACCTCCTCTGTGGCATCCTGTCAAAACCTTCCAGATCTGACTTGAAGTCCTGTAATGCACCACTTCTCTGACAGCTTCGTCTGATTTGTGCTTTCTCTGAGCATAAAAACCGTAATATAATGTCAGTGACATGGAGAGGGCTGCTAATTCAACTGTCTGCATTTGGATTTAGCCTCTGTGCTCAGCCAGCTCCCCCCATAAGGCACGGACATGCTATTCTTTCTACCACTGACCTGCACTTTGCCAATCTTTTTCTGGGGCTTTAATTAAATGTTAACATTCATTTGCCCTTTTCCATTGTGTTAAAGGTAACCTTTGCTTCCTGTTGCTTCTAGATAAGCTTCACTCCATGACAGGTACCAAACAGGTTCATCTTGATATAAAGTAAAGAATGGGGACTCTTTGATCCACTCAGCTGACATATTTTAAAATGCCAGTTTGAATATTTGTTTTGTACTTACTTCTTTTATGGAATGTCAGGATAATAAATTATTTCTGGATACTGCAGTAGCCAAAAGGTTTGAGTCCAAATTAGACATAATAAGTGGCTTTGACACTTGCTGTGAGTCAGACTTATGTCTGAAAAAAATCTTTGTTTTTCAATATAGTCTGTATTGATTAATGATGGGGACACATTCTGATAAATGTATGTAAGCAATTATATCATTATGCATGTAATACAGAGTGTGTTTATGGAAATAGCTATGACACCACTAGGCAATATATTCTTATGCCCTACCATCCTAGTTTGGGTTCATTGAGCAAAATATGGTTTCTCGGTACATGCAAGTACACTATGCAAGTAAACTGTGAAGACAAGTCCTGGTTGAAATTTAGGGTTTCAGTTTTGCTGATTTGGGAAAATTGTATGACCAGGTTTTCTAAAATTTGAAGTTCTCTTGTGGGAAGAAAACAGTTTCTTGATAAAGTAAAATGAAATTAGGCTGGAGTAAAGTCTCATTCTTGATACTAATGGGTCATGTGTCCATGACTAAGTCTTATTTTCACTGAACCTAAGTGGGTTGGATGCATTAACACTTACACTGCATCAACACTGTATAAGTGCATATCAGATTTAGCCATTAGAACAAACCTGCAAGTTAATTGCATGCACATTTTACCAAAGAAAAAAAACTGAACCTGAGAGAAGTTCTGTATTATGTTCAAGGTCACAATACAGTTAGGAAGTGAGAAGGAGCAGGATTTAAACCTGGGGCTGTCTAATTTGGAAACTTAGTCACTTAGCTATTACAGCTGACCTTCTAGTGCCTGCACAACTTTGTGACTATACTTGGCATGCCTTTAATGTGGCTATATTTGGATGTTGCTTCAGCTTTTCATATCTACTAAAAAATTCCAGAAGTTTATACCTCTCAGCAGCCCACCACAGTGATGGCTTTCCTGAAAGCTTGTGTCGGCCTTCTAAAGTTTTTCACAAAAGAAATTTGTGCAAAAAAGTTTCGCACAAAGGAGAATTCTCTGGGCTTCCAAATGGTCAAGGTAGAAGGAATGTTATGATTTGGTTTTTATACATGGTGATGTGATAGAATAAGGTTATTTGAAAATAAAGCAAATGAAAGGAGAAAGGAATTAAAGATCAGCTGGGAAGGAGAGCGAGTCAGAAGAAAGATTCCTCTTTGAGATAAATGTACCCCGAGATATAGGAAAACAAATGCTTAAAAATGTGAGCACGTGTGGATGACAGGATTACAGAATTTTTTTATTTTAGTCTTTGTTTAACTTCTCTGTATTAAAGTCTCTCATTTTTGCATTAAAATAAGTGATCCCAAGCATGCAACTATGTACCAGAAGAGAACAAAATGCAGAGCAGGCCTGGATAGCTGTCAGACCAGACAGCAATTTACTCTGGAAAATTTCAAACCTAGGCTAACTTTTTTAGGTAATGCTGATATCGAAAATGTACGTCACTTTGTTAATATCTTTGGCACCATTTTTTCTAAACTCATTTCACATTGAGTCACCAGTGACATCAGTGTGCTTTTCAAAAACAATCTACCTTTTAAATCACTACACCTCAGAAAGTCTTCAGAGAAGTCTTTCTCAATCAGTTTATTTTTACTTATGAAAACAGTAATTACATTCTAGCCATTGAAATAAACCAAAGCAATTTAGAAATTCTTTTGATGGATGTTATCTTTCTTTGTTGATTCATACTCAATCATCAATTTGGTATGTCTAGACCTTGTTGTTTCTGGGCCACTTCACAATTCTCTCACTGGTGTTTCTCCTTATAATTCCTTTATTAAAAGTATTTTTAGCTGGACATGGTGGTGCACTCCTTTAATCACAGCACTTGGGAGGCAGTGATAGGAGGATTGCCTTGAGTTTGAGGCCACCCTGAGACTCCACAGTGAATTCCAGGTCAGCCTGGGATAGAGTGAGAACCTACCTCAAAAAAAAGTATTTTATTTTTATTTATTTATTTCAGAGAGAAAGAGGCAGAGAGAGAGAGAGACACATAGAGAAAGAGAGAGAGAGAGAGAGAGAGAGAGAGAATGGGTATGTCAGGGCCTCTAGCCACTGCAAAGAACTCCAGATGCATGTGCTACCTTGTGTATCTGGCTTGCATGGGTCCTGAGGAGTTGAGCCTAGGTCCTTTGGCATTGCAGGCAAGTATCTTGACCATTAAGTCATCTCTCCAGCTCCTGTAATTCTTGATCTGTAGGCACAGTGCGACAATACTACTCTAAGACACCTAAAGAAGGACAACATAACTTTTGAGAACATATGGCAATGTACACATTGCCATAAGATTTTCTCAAAAATAGATTCCAAAATAGTCTATTTGTTATCTGGTCTTCCAGCCAATCCATCAATTCACATTTCCTCTGGCTCTTAATTCACCTTTTGTCTTCTACCCCATAGTCATTCCATTCTCAACCTCTGGTTGTGTGCTTTTGATTGATGTTTATTTCTGGTCCCTTATCACCTATTCCTTCCCTCCTTCTGTTTATCCTCTTTCTTTTTCTTCTCTTTCTTTTTTCTGGTAGGGTCCTGTTCTGGCCCAGGGTGACCTGGAATTCATTATGTCGTCTCAGGCTGGCCCGGAACTCACAGTGATCCTCCTATGTATGTCTCCTGAGTGCTGGGATCAAAGGCATGCACCATTCACTATGCCAGGCTTGTTTATCCTCTTTCTAATGAAATCTCTTACTAAAGCCTCCTGTAGGTACAGACTTATACTCAGTCTTTTAAATCATCCTTTAAAAACTGAGACCTGACTACATAGTTTGTTATTCAGTACATTTGGCTTTGATATTCTTTGGGTAATACGTGTGTGTGTGTGTGTAGTAGTAGTAGTAGTAGTAGTAGTAGTAATAGTAGTTTGATTATATGTCCTCCAAATGTTTTATTAAAGTTTGTAACTTGGATACTGAGCCACCTGCCTGGAACAGGCACTGTGGGTAGATCTAGGGGTTCAGCTCTAAGGTATTTCTGAGGGCTGATCTCTTTCTAGCCTAAGGTATACATAGTGGATGCTGTTGGGGTCCCTACAGTTTTGTGTTTGCTTTTTGGTGGTACTGATGGTGCTTTTTTTCTCTCTCTTAGTGTAGATCTGTAAAAGGAAGCTAGCTTCTCCTGCCATGATGAAATTTTCCCTGTATCTATAAGCCTGAGATAAATGTCATTCTTACCATGAACTATATCTCATTTCATCCCAGAAGCATGGAGCTTACTACAACATATACAGAATATAATATATAATGAAATATATATTCTAGAAATAAATGAATGCAAAACTACATGTATATACTTGATTAATTACAACAATCATCAAGAAATCTTGGGTTATGGCTAGAGAGAAGGCTCAGTTGTTAAAAGTACTTGTTTGCAAAGCCTGATGGCTCAGGTTCACATCCCCAGTACCCACATAAGCCAAATTCACATGGTGATGCATGTGTCCGGACTTCATTTGCAGTGGCTAGAGGCACTGGTGCACCCATTATCTCTTTCTCTCTCTCTCAAATAAAGTAATAAACATTTTAAAAAATCAAAAGGAATCTTGGATTAATTAATATCTCAGAGAACAATTACTTTATGGCCAATGTCTAGATTATGCCAACTTCTCAGTCAATGGTTACAAAAGATTTTCTCTTTTGGTGTCCATGGAATCATCGTGTGTGTGTGCATGCATGTGTGCATGTGTGTGCATGTGCACTCACATATGCAGCTCTCTGCCAGCATTGTCAGCTGAGTGAAAGTAGTTGGTAATTTATGTATTCCCCATCAGTGTTGTACAGTATTGAAGGCAGAGTAGGTACTAGATAAAATATTCACTACATTATATTTAGGTTCATGAAAAATAATTTGATTCTTCATCAAATAAACTAGATTTCATAATTTATAAATCAAAGTTTAGATATCAGAATTATCTACTAAAACACTTAAAAATTCTTATCAATTTTATCTTTTGTATCTGTAAAATGAGCCCTGTTCATATGCTTAGATAGTGGGAATAAACCCGCCAGCTCATCACTTCCTGTGAAATGGTTATTTAAAAATCTCATGTGTATTGCTTTAGGAGAATGACACTGGTGATTCAATATGAACTGCTGCCCCAGCAATGTGTTACAGGAGAGCCATTAATGAGATAGACCCATGCTGTGATTCCCTCAAAGATTTCTCAAGAAGAGGAAAGTTGGGGTGGAGAGATGGCACAGTGGTTAAGCGCTTGCCTGTCAATTCTAAGGACCCATGTTCTATCTCCCTCCAGATCATACATAAACTAGATGTACAAAGATGATGCAAGCGCAAGGTTACACATGCACACTAGGTGGTACAAGCATTTGGAGTTCAATTGTAGTGGCTGGAGGCCCTAGTGCACCAATTCTCTCTCTCTCTCTGTCTCAGAGTTTCTCTATCTCTCTTGCTCGCTCACTCTCACTCTTTCAAAAAAAAGAATAGGAAAGTTACCTTAATCATTTAGCAGCCTGGAAAAGTCTATTGACTCATTGAAAATCATGGTGCATTTTTCTGCTCTAAGCAACTCAGAGCAGTTTTATATTTAGCTGCTGTTGTTATTAAATGACCAAGCCCGTTTGCTTTCCAAATCTGGTGTTCAGATCTGCATTCTTTCTTGGTGAGATTTCCTACCATCAAGTAAGTCTAGATAGCACACAGAAGAAAAGTAAGCTCTGCATCCCACTGAAAGTTACAACTTGGCTGTTTGCATAGATCCAGATATGGAAAAAAAAACACTCTTCTATAAAAAATAATTGCAAGTTACATTGTAATTACTATTTTTCAAAAGACCAAAATTATTTCAAAGAACCATTTGCAAAAACTACTTCAATGTAGATTTTACTTAATAAATTAGATGAATAAAAAGTCAATTTGATTGCATGTTATGTGCAGAACTTTAACTAACTAAAAAGATTTCTTAGTATGCTTTCCAAGTATTCAACAAAAGACTCCAATTTTCAGCCCTATCACTTTGAGCCCATGAAAACAGATCCTATTTTCTCAAATCCTTCCACAATGTTTTGCTATTGGAGAATTAATATAAAACTCAAATACTTTTCAAAGTTATAAAGAAATTTATCATTGGAGAAATTTCAAAATTGAAACTGAATACTGCATATTTTAAGAACTTAAATAAATACTCATTTGATTATATCCTGGGAAAAGGGGGACATATTGCATTACTAAGCAACAGTGAGGTTTAGATCTAGATTTGCCATCCGAGAAACTGAATCTAAATTTCAGCTATATAATGTGTTATTCTGTGACCTTGTGTCAGTCATGTGATATATGAGATTTTTGACATTTAATATGGGGATAATAATGTAATTTCTGTTTATTCCAGCATGCAACCTCACAGAATATTAATGCAAAAGCATTTTATATTTGTAAAGTGCTCTTGAAATGTAAGTAATATCTTGTAGTTTTCACTATCCTCAGCTTGCATTTTTAAATCCTCTATATTCAATTCAATTGCTCCCTATAACAACCTAGAAAGAAAATCTGCTTAAGAAAGACATTGAGGGGGGAGGGAAATTGGGGACAGGAGGAGGGAGAAGAACCAACTAAAACAAACTGATTTTGAAAATTCTAGAATTAATATAATCCCTAAGTCTTTCTATATATAATAAATAAATTTTAAAAAGAGAAAACAGGGTAATTTATATTGGGTACTAACTACATGATAGGCATTATGTACACATCATTGTTTTAAACACTGAAAATAGTTCTTGCAATTAGGTGCAATTTTTAACATTTTATTTTTATTTATTAGAAAGAATGAGAGAGGGAGAGAGAGCTAGCGAGAGAGCAAGCATGGGAGTACCAGGGCATCTGGCCACAGAAACAGAACTCCAAATACATGTGTCACAATGTGCATCTGGCTTACATGGGTTCTGGGGAATTGAAACTGGGTCTTTAGGCTTTGCAGGCAAGCGTCTTAACTGCTAAGCTATCTCTCCAGCTTTTAAGGGCAAATTTTATGTCCAGTCTAAAGAAGGTAGTCAATGCATGCCTAGGTTGGGGCATAAGTAGTAGAGTTAGATTGATACAAACACTGTTACCTTCACCACTCTACACTGGGAATTTTCCTTCCACTACAGGATTTATAAAATCAAGAGTCCAATCAAGGAACACCAACCCCTCTTTGACAGATAGTGCAGCAAGCTTCCTCTTAGTTGGTCCTGGCCCTGGCATGACCTCTACTTTTTCCCTATGTTGAGTCTTTTCTGTATTTACTCAGAGGTTCTTCTTGCTGGCTTTTACACAAGGAAACAAATGAGCAGATAAAAAAAATTCAGGATGACCAGGCTTGGTGGTGCATGCCTTTAATCCCAGCACTTGGGAGGCTAAGGTAGGAAGATCACTGTGAGTTCTAGGGCAGGCTGAGAATACATAGTTTATTCCATGTCAGCCTATACTAGAGTGGGACCCCCTACATTGAAATATAAACCAAAAAAAAAAAAAAAATCAGGATGAAGGCTGAGTCTAAAAGGCACCATGCCATGCAATTGGGGGGAAATAAGTAAAATTTTCTAAGTTGAAGATGTATGTTGGATAGTAGGTTACTTTAACCCTTAATAAAATCTTAGTAGCTACATATTATTATCACCATTTCTTATAGAAAATATTTATATTCAGAGACATTAAGACAGTTGTCTGGGGAGACAGATTTCAACCTTTTCCACAGTTTTTTTTTTTTTAATGGCCTATCTCAGCACAGATGAGGCAAGGACAAGGACCTAGAAACCTACGTCTATTACCACATGGGCCTAGATTTCCCCCATGGTAGTAGATATTGGTTCACAGTTGTCTAAGTGTATTTGGGCTGTTATAACTAACGTCAAACATTAGATACTTTATAAATCACTGAAATCTTTTCTCTACATTTCATGAGACTGATTAATTTAAGATCAGGATGATAACAGATACAGTACCTGGTGAAAGCCCATTTACTTGAGTGATGAGGGTCTCTATAGAATATTTTAGAAGGGTTCTAAGTGCACTCATGAAGTTTTCACCTGCTTACCCAATAGGCCCAACCTACTATCACCTTGGAAGTTGGTACCTATTTTACATGAATTTTGGAGGATACAAATATCCAAACCATAGCAGTGTTAAAAACTTTTACTCTTAATTTTTTTGTTTTCAAGGTAAGGTCTCACTCTAGCTCAGGCTGACCTGGAATTCACTAGGTAGTCTCCAGGTGGCCTTGAATTCACGGCAATTCTCCTCCCTCTGCCTCCCAAGTGCTGGGATTAAAGGCGTGCACCATCACACTCAGCTAAAAAATTTTACTCTTAAGATGGGGAAATAGCTCAGTTAGTGAGGTGATTGCATCGCAAAATGTTAGGATCTGAGTTTGATTCCTCAGTACCTGCATCAAAAGCCAGGCTTGGTGGGACATATGTGAAATCCCAATCTTGGGCAGGTGGAGATAAGATGTTTCCTGGGCTCACTGGCATACCAATCTAGTTTAACTGGTTTTCCAGTGAGCCCAGGGGAAAAAAGTGGAGAGTGATCCTGAGGAACAACACTCAAGGTTGTCCTTTGGCCTGTGCATACATATACATACCTGTGCACATTACTTGCATACATATGAGCACACAAACATCCTTCTAAATACACACATATAGTATCTTACTCTAAATATGTACAAAGTACGGGTGTGCATGAAATATCCACACAAATACCATAAATACACAAGATATAATACACACATACATACATATATATTATATAAATAAATATATTTACATAAGCACACACACACGCACACACACACATATGTAACTAATGTGTACTTGAGGCAGTGACAATGAATATTCCCAACTTGGTACAGTTTTGTTTTCCATTGTTTTAAAAAACAAGACTGACCAATCAACTTCTTAATTTGTACAGATACATACATGAAATATCCCTTAGAATATATGTTAAAAAACATAACACATGGAATGGTGGCACACACCTTGTAATCACAACACATCTCAAAGAATAAAATAAATAAATACTCATAGTCTACCCTTCTTTCCTATTTCATGTTACTTCTCACACAGCATCAACCGGTGTTTTATGCATGCTATCACCAAGTGGCACATTTGCACAGCATTTCCAGTACTCCAAGTCTTGCTTCAGCAACTGTTCATAGTAGGTTTTCTGGAATGGTTATAGAATGTATTTTGTTACCTTCTTTCATGAGCCCTCATGGTACAAATACAGACCCAAATTTCAGTCAGTGAGAAGAAATACATGAAGTGTACCTTTCTTTTCCTTAACTATAAAATTGTAATAGCACTTAATCCTATAGGTATATGTTCATAATTTACTAATTTAATTATGAGCAGGCAAAAATCAACTCACATGATAACACTATATTAACTTCCCTTATATATTTTTGAACATCTGCAGTGACATTTATCTGATTATTTCAAAGATTAACTTAAAACAATGAAATACTTTATAGTAATTTTAAGAATCTAAACCATAAAGTATGGCTTATAAAGTAACCTTGTTCTCAGTGTTTTATTTTCAGTAAATGAACATACTTCAGATGATGAAATCTTGACATGAAAATGTGATACTTGTTATGGTTAAACTCAATAGTCAATGGTAGAATTTGCATTTCTTTGAGATGTAACACAAAGACATATGCCTTGATTTGAACAAATGAGTGTTCTATTTGAAATACTGTTTTGTTCCTCTAACTTTTGAACTTCCATGCACTTGCCAAAAAGCTTTCTGAGTTTCATTTATGGGTGTTCAGTCAGAGCTTCTTCTTGGTGTGCACCTAAATGTGTATGCATGCTGATGTATCACTGTATTGTATGTTGATGTCTTATAGTATTTCATTGAGATCTTCTCTGTCTCCAGATGCTGAAGACAAAGCAAAGACTACAAATGGGTACCTTTCGTAGAATGGGCACTACATGAGGGCAGAGGGAAAGAGCAGAAAGAAGAATAAAGGTCCAGTCATGGAGGAATCAGTCCTTAGTAGAAGAGAACTGCAGAAATCCAAATAACTACATTCAAAGGTTAAAGTCTATAAACAGGATACACCAATAGTGTAGTGAACAGAGAGACAAAGACCAGCTCTTCAGGATGTTTCTTTGTTGGCTATGAGAAATAAATCAACAGACATTTCTGATAAACAATTATTAATACATATGTGAAAATAGTACAAGTGTCAACATGTACCCAATATTCAAAACATTGCTATTTTCCATCAGTGGAATTATTATAAAATTAATTTAATTTAGCATTTTCTTAGCACTAACATTTCATGTGTGAAAATTACCATGAATAAAATAAAACTGAATAGATTTTTCATTTGTGTGTAGATGACAAATAAGTAATTAGAAATTTTAAATTAATTACAAATTAGAAAATTAGAAAGTAGTAAATTAGAAAACGTGTTTTGAACCCTCCAAAATGCCATGAAATGTGCTTATTGCCTACTGCCCTGTGACAGAATACCTAATTCTCATGAGCACATTGAGAGGAAGGTATTAATGTTCCCTTTTAAGAAATCAGAGAACAGATGAGCAACATGTTAGATAAACTACTCATTATCAGCTGAGGAGTGATTGATCCAAAATCCAAATGAGATGCTTTTACCCAGAGACTTTCTTCTTCATTGACTGGCATATGGTTTCCCAAAGAAGTCACTGGCTAGAGGGAGATGTGACAAAGACACAGACACTCTTCTAATGTGAAGACTCTTCTAGATTATGTTACAAACAAAGGACAATTCCATTCAGGGGGTTCATACACATGAAATATGACAAGGAGGCTGCAAGTTATTTTCCAAAGATACTTTGAAATGCAGCTACAAATATCTAACAAGACACCTGCACTTCTGGCAAGCACCATACAGAAAAGGTGACTTATACTTTATTATATGTTGTGAATTATAAGAATAATTAGTATTCACAGAACAAATGTTGTACATTAAGCAACATGGGAAGCTGCATTATTTTGTTAATTTCTCACTGTAATCTATGGAATATGTCTTATTTTATCTCTTTCAATACATGAAGAAAGAAAGGTGCCAAGTTAAAATAACATGTCAAAATCCCACAGTTAAGAGTACAACTGGTATTTAAATTCAGTTCTGGTGCAGTTAATTGAATTGAGCGTGTGTGTTTATATGTGTGTGGATATACATGTGGAGGTCAAATGACAACCTCAAGGCATCATTCCTCACTCTACGCCTTGTTTGAGACAGAGCCTCTTGCTTTGGAGTTCTCCAGATGTTACCTCCCATTCCTCTAATCATGTTGAGATTACAGATATGTATGCTATCTGCATCAGCTTTCTGTAGGTTCTAGAGATCTGAACTCTGGTCCTCAGGCTTGCATAGCAAGCACTTAACAGAACTGAGCCATCTCTCCAGCCCCTGCATGATCTTAATAGGTGCAAAGTACTTAAGCATGTATTGGCTTCGTAATTGGTAAATGATAATTACCATAGCTCCTGCAAATTACCAATCATGTTGTTGCCACAGGAAAAAGAAGCATATATAACTAAGATGATATCAGATAAGTGATCACCATGTCCTTTGTTGTGGGTTTAGTGCTGGGAAGTAGTTTGAAGAATGTGTGTAGAGACAAGACTGGAGCACATAGCACAGGCTTTTCAAGGTTAGAAGAAGTTCAACCTTGATTTTAGAGGCTATTATAAATTAAATAAATGTTTCCAGGAAGAAAAAAATAACCTAATTAGAACCAAAATTTTATGTGTTTGTGTGTGTTCTTTGTGTGAGTACAGTCACACACATGCCATGGATATATGTGGAGGTCAGATGACAACTTTGAATTTTAGTCCATGATTTGTCCCTTGTTTGAGTCAGTGTCTCTCTTGTTGCTCACCTCTGTGTGTTCTAGGCTGGCTCACTCACTAGGCTCAGGATCATTAGGATGCTCTGACTCCCTTCTTGCCCCAGGTGCACTGAGATTCCAGGAGCTCAAGGTAATTGTCTGGCTTTAGGAGAGCTCTGGGCATCAAATACCAGTCATCAGGCTTGAGCAACATTGATTTACACTCTGAGCCATCTCCCTAGCTAAGAGGCCAACTTTTAAAATATACATTCAAGTGACAGAAGGATGGCTTAGCAGTTAGGACACTTGACTGCAAAGCCAAAGGACCCTTGTTTGACTCTCCAGGACCTACGATAGCCAGATGCACAAGGGGGCACACACATCTGGAGTTCATTAACAGTGGCTGGAGGCCCTGGCACACTCATTCTCTCTCTCTTCCTCTTTCTCTGTCAAATAAACAAATAAAAATATTTTAAATATACATTCAAAATGCATTTTTCAAAAAAAGACCATTGAGTTCGACTCTCTCTGCCTGTCTCTTTCTCTCTCTCTCAAATAACTAAAATAAATAAATAAAATTTTTTGACTGAACGAGCACAATAGTGGCATGTCTGCTCAGGGGGAAACCAACTGCTCTCTAATTGGACTGAAGACCCACTCTGTGGGAGGGAATACATGCCTGGTACTGAAAACCTAATAAAAAGTCTATGGCAGGGGAGGCCAAGAGCCTTAGGGGTATAAAGCCTGCTCTTGTCTGGATAAATACATATATTATTCTGACCAAATTGCCCTGAAAGCACTACAATTAATTTTTATATTCATATATTAATGCTACTCTTACTTCTGGTTAGAGAAGCTTCTCTTTTCAGAAGTCAATGACTACTGGGTTGGCCCAAAATGCAACATAGTGTTGAGAAGAAGGAATGGACGAATGTCCAGCACTGAAACATCTCACACCCTTCAAGGCTCAGGTTCCATTGCAGAAGAGGTGACGGAAAGAATGTAAGAGCCAAAAGAAGGGTACCAATCCTTACATACAACTGTCCAGACAGAAACTGGCCTCGATATCCATGACCTCGCAGTAGCTCGCAATACCTGCACAAGACCCTCATAACAGGAGGAAAAGATGATAACATCCAGTTTAAAGAGAGACCAGTGGAGAGTGGGAGGGGATATGATGGAGAGCAGAGTTATGAAGGGGAAAGCAGGGGAAGGGGAGGGAAATACCATGGTTTGTTGTCTGGAAGTATAAAAGTTGTCAAATATATATATATATATATATATATATATATATATATATATATATATATCTTTGCTAGGGAGATGGCTCATAGTGTAAATCAATGTTGCTCAAATATGACAACTATATATATATATATATATATATATATATATATATGTATATTTATATTTGACCCTACCTTGAAAAACCAAAAAAAAAAAAGAAAAAGAAAAATGGATGACTCAGTTAATGAAAGAAGAGATGGCTTATAATACATATTTATAATGCAGATCTGGAATTGCAAAATAATTATAGAAGTTGGCTATTGTTCAATGGAGTCATAGTGACTTCTGCTTACTACCCCTCTTTGTTGCTTCATTTCATTATTTATGGTGGTAATAATTACTAATACACTAAATTGTGTATATTGAATATATATATATATATATATATATATATATATATATATATATATATTCTTTTGTAGTAGGATCTCATTCTAGTCCAAACTGACCTGGAATTCACTATGTAGTCTCAGGGTGGCCTTGAACTCTCAGCAATCCTCCTACCTGTGCCTCCCAAGTGCTGGGATTAAAGTCATGCGCCACCCAACCCGGCCCTGCACATATTTTTATAACTTGTATTCATGACATGCTTATAACATAATTAATACAATATTTAATGCTGCATCTTTAGGAACCAGCATAAAAGTTGTGATAAATAAAGTAGTCAATGCATAATTTTTGTAGGAATGAGTCAATAAGCAAATGAATGTGAGTCTCAATTTCTGAAACTACAATGAAGAACTAACTCATTCTTGATTTCCAATGGGCCGCTGATACTTCCAAGGCACCAGGAAATCTATTCTTGGAAGAATCCACACAACTGAAGTTTCTCATTCATTTATAGAAGATTTATAGAGACCTGAAACCCATGGGTTAAAGCATTCTCTGTGAGAAACTCTTAACTGCCATATTTCTGCAACCATGCAGCAAGAAATAGTTTAAGAACTGATGTCATCACCCCTTCCCTCTAACTGCTGTTAGAGCATCTTCCCATGAGAGGGGGGATGAGAGGCACTAGGGTAGGCAAGTAAGCTTTGGGTCCTGGCAGACAGTGAACAGATTCTCAAGGAGGGAACTTTATGTCAACCCCTCTCCATGCCTTAGCCCTCCACTCCTATCTCAGCTGCCCTTCCTGCTTCAGTTGCAGGACTCAACTTCTGTCCAGCTGACCAAATCAAATCTCTCTCTGTCTCTCCAGCACACACTCTGCCCAGGTGTGGGTAGAGACTTTCTTTGAGCCTAAGCCGATTGGCTGACACACCTGACACAGGTATGGCAATTTCTTCCAGAGTGCAGACTCCAAAAAGTTATCTTACTTGAGCTCATGGAGAAAAACTGCTTCTCCTCTGGCTCTTGGTCACTTACAACTCTGCACCTGTCTCTCTGGCTAAAGTCTATGTCTCTCCCACTCTGGCAGCCTGGCCTGCCAGGGTGGGAAGGGGTATTTCTTTGTTATTGTTTTTATAGCCTTTTAATCTTTTTGAAAGTGCCTGCCTTTTTAGAAATCACACACCTTTTTAGAGAAACCCCTTTGCACATTTTTAAAATTATTATTAACAACATATTTCATATGGCTGCATCATGTGTTGGTATTCTCTTTTCCCTGGTACATGCCCCCATTCCACTGGAGACCCTCCTTAGTGGGGTTGTTAGTTCATTTCCAGGCCAACGCTTGCTCTCTCTTACATGGGCTCCAGGACTATGTGGTGCCCTGGGCCACTCTCATTACCACCTTTCTCCCTCCTTATCCTTGATATTTTTGAATAAAATGTGGTAATTTAAAAATCATTCTTCCCCATTTGGTTTATCGAATTCTTTGGTTAAGTTACAGACACAAATTTAGGATTTGGGGTTCAAGGTATGTTCCAGCACCCAAGTGCCCTGTAACAGCAGGACCACTGTGTGTTCAAAGCCAGCCTGAGACTGCACACTGAATTACATACCTAATTCCATTTCAGCCTGAGCTAGAATGAGACCCTACCTTAGAAAACAAAACAACAGCAACAAAATAACAATATTTCCCTTGAGCAGGGAGGCTCCAAGCAGTTAATTATTTGGTCATTCATTCATTTATTATTAATTTTTTACTTAATTTGTCCAGTAGATAATTTACCCTTCTATTGGCAATAAGATACAGTATTTCCCCTTTTGCTAAATATTTGTTCCCTTTCACTGGGCAGCTCACAGACAACGCATTACACTACCATCTCTAGAGATCAGATCAAACTGGGTTAAGATAATTGATATAATTATCTGCTGGGAAAAAAAATGATTCATAGACAGAGCTCTGCATCAATTCAAAACAATACAAATAACAATCAGGATTTTTTTAAGATATCTAAAAATAGATGTTCTTTTGTTTCTGCAGTTGACAGAAGGACTTGGGATATATATGCAAGTACTTTTGTTTAACCTGAGATGAGTTGAGGGTCCTTGAAGGGTTCCAAGCCCTAGAAGCATGGACTTGTGCAATAAAGGAATCCAGGAAATAAAGAATTTCATTTTAGTTGTTGAATTAAACCTTACATGAAGCCTCACTTTTAGATAACTTTTGAAAGTCAAGACATATCCTTAAATTGTTCCGGTAAATAAATAGTTTTCTCATAATTGTGTAAACAAGGTTGGCTTTCATCTTCTTTTAAAATATTTTTATTTATTTTACCTCAAATTTATAATGAAATTTGAGGAAAAATGGTTGAACCTGGAACAGATCATTCTCAGTGAACTTACCCAATCACAGAAAAAAAATCGCCACATAGTCTCACTCATCTACAGCACCTAACCTGAATCTACCGAAGATACCTTACATACCCAGCAAGCATCTCCTAGATTAGACACTAGGATGGAAGGGGAGGGAGGAGAGAGCATCAAAGGGATGGGAAACACAAATCTAGACCCAAACGGCAATGGTACCATAATCTTCTACTTACTAAAAGATAGACCAAATGGCTGATCCTTCACCAGGCCCTTACAGGGAACACCTGAACCACAAGACACTGGAGAGGGTAAGATTAAGACTAACCTTAATCTCCTACATCTTCCCTCCCTCACTTCCCCTCTCCCTGTCTCTCTCTCTCTTATCTCTAACTCTTGTATATTAGTTATCTTTTTCCTCATTTTCTTAGTGGGCACTGACCTGTAACTCCCAGAACCAGCATGGGGCTATCATCCACAATGAGCTTTTGATCGGAGAGACCTACAAGGTTTCATAAAAGACAGACAGATTTCTGTCAGAGTACTTGATGACCCACCAAAGGTTAGTGGTAAGACCCTACTGCTGAAGATACCTTATGTGATTGACATGCAAATTAGAATGGCATGGCTGGAAGTTGGATGAGAGTCAGTCCCCAGACAGTCAGCGCGTCTAGTGCCAGAAGGTGCTACATGGGCGACTGGGGGAAATTGACCAATATCTATCGAAGCAACGCATGGTCTAACCTACTTAGCAGCAAATAACTTATTGTGATGCCCACACAAGTGCAGTGGTGGCACACAGCCATGGTGGGGAACCAACTGCTCTCAATTTGGCTAACTGATCCCCTCACTGGTATGGGACCCACAGCTGGAGCTGGGAAACAAGTCAGAACCATATCCAAACATAAGCCCACTCTCCAGTATCAAGCTACTATCAATTGTGGGCTACAAGAGGGCCTACACCTATTAAATTCTCTATAAAAAAAAAAAAAAAGTAAGGGTTATCTCATTTGTCCTGGTGCTAACTTACTCTCCGTTGGAGAATCTGCTTCTCTTTTTCAGATAGATGTAGACCCTAAGGAGAGAGCCACCCCATCATACCTCAAAAGGGCCCCGGCTGAAACTAAGAAAACTTGGAGAAACAAGCAAGGGGGCTGTTTTCCTGATGAACCGGACACCAGCACAAGGGGGAAGGAGATCAGCATAGAGAAAAATCAACTCCTACCAAATCAGAGAGCCAGAGCCTCAGAGGCCCTCAACACCTCATCACTGAAGCAGACCAAAAACGAACCCAACATGGCTCAGGGAAATTTTGCGGAAGAGGGGGCGGAAAGAATGTCAGAGTCACATGTTGGGTCATGATATGCAGAGACATTTAGCTTAGCCATAACTGTGGGCTAACTCCACAATGCATGACCCGTATACCTCAACAAGGAGGGGCCAAGGGGAGGGGCTAGGTCACGGATGAGCCTAATAATGGTACCAAACTGACTGTATTTGCTGAATACAGAACTGACTAATAAAAAATAAAAATAAAAAATAAAAAAAAATATTTTTATTTATTTTAGAGAGAGGCAGAAACAGAAAGAGGCAGAGAGAGAGAGTAAATATGAGTGTGCCAGAACCTCCTGCTAGCTGCCAATGCATTCCAGACACATGCGGCCCTCTGTACCTCTGGCTTTATATGGGTACTGGGGAAGTGAACCCAGGCTACTAGGCTTAGCAAGCAAGTGTATTTAACTGATGAACCATCTCTCCAGCTCCTGATTTTTATTTTCTTAAACTTGACATTTTAACAAAAAGTACTAATGGAAAACCTACTAGCTTATTATAAAGTCTACATTAGAGATGATAGTTTCTTACAGACAAAGAATCCCTGAACTCATGGAAAAAAATCAGATCAGAGTCCTGAACAAAATGCCTTCCATTGTATTCTGATTGTCCAGAGATTGAGCTTCAACTAATTCATTGTTTATTCCCTGTGCTTGTAACTTGATCCTTGAACCTTCTGTGGTTAATGATGTCACCCAGCTATGGAGCTGTACACCCAGCTCAGTGTGCAGATGCATTTTTTATTCTATTGGACTTTTACATAATTATGAGAAAATGAAAAGCCTTTACATTTTCCAGAGGTCAGAGATTAACTTACTCACCTAGTGCGGGTAACAAACGTGCTAGTACAATGCCTGCCACTTAGTAAGTCCTTGCAGCATTACACTGGTTTCCTCAGCAAGGAGGGATATGATGACAGCATCATTTTGACCAAGCTACTGTGACAGCAATAGATTGAAACATTGTGAAGAGATAAAGATGACTGAAGGAGGAAGCTAATTACATATGCATTTCAGTATCCAGGGGAGAATGGATAAGGGCTCAGACAAATAAATCAGCAAAATGTTAAGATCTATATCTAGGCAGCCACATGAATAAAATGGAATGTCCACAACGATAAATGCTCATACAGTATATCTTCTCCCTGTTTGTTCTCTTTTATTCTTAGGATGTTCTTAAACCCGTTGCCCATGGTAACATTCAGTGGAAAGCTGACCAGCTTGTGTATGCATCTATCAGATCAAACATTGATGAAAGAGCTCAGTGCTCTTTTTTTTTTTTTTTTTTTTTTTTTGCTCCTGAGTCAATTGTTCTAAATATAGACTAGACAAGTTTCTCATGGCAAGAGGGAGAGCTGAAATTGGATTGCAGGATTGGCAGTGTCCTTCTCATGCCCAGAGTGTAAGCAAATGAAAAATTAAAAATAGCACAACCTGCAAGATGAAGGTATTTATAATATACCAAGTATTTTCCAGGAC
Source organism: Dipus sagitta (assembly GCA_036346955.1). NCBI lineage: Eukaryota > Metazoa > Chordata > Mammalia > Rodentia > Dipodidae > Dipus > Dipus sagitta. Next base: position 17,921,801 of record CM070781.1, read on the forward strand.
TTGCTATGTTTTAGAACATTAACCTTAGTCTGTCTACCATAATAGCATGACTTGGAGTATAAAGAGAAATTAAGAAATCAGTGGCCTTCAATAAACATGATGCATTTGAATGAAAGATGTGAGATGCTACCTCTAGAACAAATTTAAAATGAGTCCATTGTTCATATTTACAGTTAATTGAAGAAAATATCTACAGATTTAAACTGAAAGTAATGTATCGTGCCCCTTCCATAAAATGGAATTTATTCTTTTTCTTTCATTTTTAGGTAGGGTAGCATTCTATCACCTTAAAATGCTTGGAATATGTAGGACAATACAAATCTTGGTTAAAAATTATCTGTGAATTAATTTCTTAATATAATTACTGTCAAGATACCTTATTTTTTTTAGAAATACTATTTATATCTGTACAACTATGTAAAATGTCTCATAATTGGTATATTTGTTTAAGCCTTATGAAATTGTAATTTGAAACTTTATTGCTCCCTGTCCCCAGTATGCTTTTCCATAGTACATTGTTTTTTGCTCTATAGAACTGAGCATATTTTTAGAAATAGCGGCTGTGTATCTTTTATGCCAGATATTATATGAGAACAGAAGCAGTGTTATTTCTTCTGCTTGTAGACCCACCAGGAGGCAGAGAATTGGCCATGTAGATCACTGCTTAACATATTCTATGGCAACAATGAAATTAAATTGTTAAAATACGACTGGTGGACAGCATCTCAAACTACTTTCTAAATGTCTGTGTTGGTTCTCAGTGATTGGTTCTATTCAAAATCTTGAACACAAGGCTGGCATGGTGGTGCTCACCTTCAAACCCAGATCCTTGGTAGGAAGATCACTGCGAGTTGGAAGTCAGCTTGAGACTACATAGTGAATTCCAGGTCAGCCTGGGCTAGAGTGAGACCCTACCTCAAACAAACAAACAAAAAGAAACAAAAGAAAGAAAGAAAGAAAGAGAGAGAGAGAGAGGGACGGAGGGAGGGAGGGATGGGGAGAGAGAGAAAGAAAGAAAGAAAGAAAGAAAGAAAGAAAAAGAAAGAAAGAAGAAAGAAAGAAACAAAGGAAGGAAGGAAGAACAAAAGAATAAAAGAAATTTGGGCAGGAGAGATAGTTTAGCAGTTAAGGCACTTGCCTGCAAAGCCTAAGGACCAGGTTCAAATTCTCCCGTACTCACACAAACCAGATGCATAAGACGGTGCATGTGTGTGTGGAGTTCCTTTGCAGTGGCTGAAGGTCCTGGTATGCCTATTCTCTCTCTACCTTGGCTTTCTCTCTCTTTCTCCAATAAATAATAATAATAATAATAATAATAATAATAATAATAACAATAACTTGGTAAAGTTACCAAGAACAAGAGTCTGGTTTGTTCTCAGTCCTGAACATGACATCTAAACTACACCCTCTAAGGCTCAGGGAACCTCATGGAAGAGAGAGAAAATAGAGCAAAAGCCCGAGGACAGGAAGTGAGGCTGTGTAATGCTGTCTTTTGGATATTACAAGTCCAATACATTCATGAACTCACAGGAAGTGTGGTTTTTCTGCATGAGTGATTCTGTCCCTCCCCAGAGTAGAAGATAAGGGAGGGGACCAGGAAGCCCCATACCCTGCAGAGTAAGTAAGGAAACGAAGGACTGCTGGAGAGGGAAAGTCTCTGCAGAATTGCCGGCTCTCCAGTAAACAAGCACCAGCCCTGATTAGTAAGTGACTCTAATCTAAGCCAGGGGCTCTGAAGAATAGATGAGGAATGTCAATAGGATGGGGATAGCTAGAGGAAAGTGGAAGCAATTATTGTGGGATGTAAAGGTGGAAGAAAGATGGCAAATGGGGTGTGAGATGGAATCAAAGTTCATTGTTTATATGCATGAAAGACTCAAAGATACAAATTGGCATACAAATGAAAATTGTTTCTAATTCTTTTTGAAGGTACAATCTTATCAGTCATATATTTCCCAAACTGAGCTATGAAAATAATGTGTGTATATGTATGTGTGTGGTGTTTCTTTGAGTGTGCACATGCATGTATGTATGTGTGAAAAAGAAAGAGTGAGAGTGAGATTGAGATTGAGAGAGAAAGAGAGAGAGAGAGAGGGAGGGAGAGAGAAAGAAATTCTCTGTATAACCATCTTTAAATGTCTTCTCTGCCTGGCATATCTTCTGTGGGGAGAAACGGTTCCTAGACATCTTTGCTTCTCTGGTTTGCCTTTCATTGCTTTCTCCTTGCTCATACTTGGCATCATGGTTTACTGTACACAAGTTCCTACCAACTTATTACATAGGAGATTTTATCCAGGCAGCCCTACTTTCCTTCCACTTGAAATAGAGATGAGGGCAATCACTTTTATTGATCTACAATAGTCTAATCCCTATCCCTGCCTTTCCCTAAAGTTAAAACTTGCCCTCAGCTTTAAGAACCTCCCAAATGTGGGCTGCAGAGATAGCTCAGCTGTTAAGGCATGTTAAGCCTTACTTTTAAGCCAAACAACCCACGTTTGATTCCTCATATAAAGCCAGATGCACAAAGTGGTGCATGTATCTGGAATTTGTTTGCAATGACTTGAGGTCCTGGTATGCCCATTCTCTCTCCGTGTCTGTGTCTTTCTCTGCTTGCAAATAAATAAAAAATATTTTAAAAAGAAGCTTACCAATGATGCTTTCATATTCTTTCTGAATTAGCCAGCTTAGGCTTCACAAGAAAATACATAGATAGGTGCTAAACAACAGGCATTTATTTTTCAAAGATCCCAAGAATGACCAATGCAAGGTAAGTTTCTGGTAGAAACAGGTATTTTTTTTGAAAGATTTTTTTATTTCTTTATTTGCAAGTAGAGAGAGATAGAGAGGCAGAAGCATACAGAGAATGCGTATGCCAGGGCCTACAGCTACTACAACTTCCAGAAGCTTGTACAACTGTGCATCTGGCTTTTTGTGGGTACTGGGGAATGGAACTTGAGTTGTTAGGCTTTGCAGGCAAACACCTTAGCTACTGAGCCATCTCTCCAGCCCAGAAACAGGCTCTTATTCTAAGTGGTAGAGTTCCACCAGGGAGAGAGGGGGACATTCTGATATTTCTTTCTTTTTCAATAAGAGCATTAGATTAGTCCCATAGGAAGGCCTCATTTTTATGGCCTAATCTAAATATAATGAATGCTCAAAGGCCTGAACTCCAAATGAGATTACACAGGAGAGTAAGAATTCAACAGATGGACCTGGGCTACACAGCAACAGTGAGGTGGTAACTTATATCTGGGCTCCATTTACCGGCCTCCTTCAGCTACTGATAAGTTGGTACTGCATCCACTAAAGGACATTGGGTCCTCACACATGTGTACCAAGGGTCCTCCTCGTAGTATAATAAAATGATGACAAGGAAGAACTTTTATAATAATTTTTTTTGTAAAGTAAAAGGTAGACAATTTCTGTTTGTATTCTGGCTAGACAAGTTGTTTCTGTCCATTTGGAGAATGATAATATGTCCCATATCACCTAAGACAATGTCAGATTATAACTATTGACAGACCATGGTTATCAATACCTTCATTTACTCACAAAAGTGTCCTTCTGTGTTCTGTAAGGTAGAGTATCACTCTACCCTAGACATTGTATGAGTCACTTAAAATACCTGTAGATGTATTCTTTAGATGTGTAATGTGATGGATATCTCTCTGGGAGGAGTTAGTACAGGAAATAACATACAGATGCTCACGTTGGGTCAGTTTCCTTCCTTCCTATTCAATAACAATTAACCTCTCAAAATTGAAGAGAGAAATGCCCCCAAATTGAAGGCCATTGATGACTTTGCTTTGTAAGAGTTAGCTGGAGACAAAGACAGAAACTTAGGCTACTGATCAATAGCTAAAAGGAAGGGAAGCCCACTAGAGCCATAGTCTCCAGTAATGGAAAATCTTACTACTTATCCAGTCTACTCTCTGCATACAGGAACCTGCAGCCAACACCTTGCAGAGCCAACACTTCATTATCAATATTTCTGGCTAAGATATAATGATAGTTAATTCCAATTACCTTGACTGGAATTAAAAATCACTGAGAAGACTTGCTGTATCCATGAGGGCATTTCTTGAAAGGTTTCAGTGAGGTGACAATACTTGTCCTGAGTATGGGTGGCACCATTGCTTGGGCTGGGGTCCAAGACAGCCTTCTAATGAGGTTTAGGTAGCTCTATAGGGTTTTGGTGACAATTATAAGCCTAAACTTTAAAATAAAATTATTTATTTATCTTCAAGGAGAGAGAGAGAGAGAAGAGAGAGAGAGAAAGAAAGAAAGAAAGAAAGAAAGAAAGAAAGAAAGAAAGAAAGAAAGGAAGAGGGAGAGAAAGAAAGAAAGAGAAAGAAAGTCAGGTCCTCTTGCCACTGCAAATGAACTCCAGGTGCATGCACTACTTTGTGCATGTGGCTTAACATGGGTACTGGGGAATCAAACCTGGGTCCTTAGGCTTTGCAGGCAAGTGCCTTAAACACTAAGCAATGTCTCCAGCCCCTTAAAGTTTTTATTAAAGGAATGCAAACTGCCTCTAAGACTTATAAATAACTTATAAGAGCTTCTTCATTATACTGGCTGACACAGTTTATGGATTTTGTTTGGCTAAAGTTAATTCCTATTTGTTGGTAGTTTGTTTTACAATCACTGTGAAATTGTTTAATATCTCCTTGCCTCATATTCCCTCTGTAGTTATTTGGTAATGACAAAAATAACACATTGATTTTCTTTTCCCCCAGAACAACTAATTTTTTTCCACAGGCTTGGAGATTTTTTTTGTTTGTTTGTTTTTATTGGGAAATTCAGAATGTAATGAATGGTGAATGGCAGACACTTCTCCAAGGTGTTGTGCAAACTCCTCACAGTTTCACAGACAGGAAAAGTCCATTTTAGTTGATCTAAAAGAAGCTCCTTACATGAACTTGAACCAGTTATTTCATTATTACTGAATGCTTTTGAAATGGAAGTTGGGCTAGGTAATCAGCATCATCCTTTCAAGTCTGACCAGACTCCAGCTCTAAAATATGACTCAGGTTTCTTGCAAATTGTGTTTGGCAACACAGCCTGTGCTTAGAAAGTGTTCAGGGCATTCAGAAGATTTCAATTTTATATTTCACAGATGGAAACTAATTGGAATTCTTCAGGTAGATCAAGTGTAACCAAAATGCCTTCATGGGCCTGTAGCAGTAGCAGTTCCTTTTCCCAGAATGACTTCAGTCAACAGCACTGAGCATACTGCAGTGAGATGGGTGCTTAACTCTGTCTTCTTGAGAGAAAGTCATTGTCACGAGCAGAGCTTTTTTAGCAAGGAGTCCTGGTCATTTATTTGAGGATAGATCATACCTATAACCTTCCAAATAGGAATTGTTTTCCAACTCTGGAGTAACATAATTTGCTACAGGTCAGAAGGAGTAGCTCCAAACAGGGTGCATGCCCATTAGTGAGACATCGCTGTGACATGCAACTGTGTGTATGTATGTGTGTGTGTGTGTGTGTGTGTGTGTATGTATGTATGTGTGTGTGTACACATTTTTATATGTGTGGGCAGAGGTCCGCATTGAAAATCTTTACCTTGTTTTTTTTGAAATAGGACCTCAAACTGAACCCAAAGTTCATAGATTGGAACAGTCTAGCTTACCCATTAACCCTCAAGTAGGGATACCTTGTCTCTGCCTCTGCAGCAGTGGGGTTACAGGCATATACCACTACTCAGTATTTTTCATGGGTGCTGATGATCTGAACTTAAGTCTTCATGACTGCAAGGCAAGGCACTTTATAAACTAAGCTATTCCCCAGCCCCTGTGACCTGCGTAGTTTTTAGCCTCTTTTCTCTCTCTCTCTCATTCTCTCTCTGCATTTTGTGTCCCTTCAGCACTAAAGGCTTATTTCCTAAACTTTTGAAACATATGTTTTAAAAATATTTGTGATGGGGAGAGGAGACTGGGTATTGCAAGGGCCTCTTCCTGCTATATCATATGAGCCACTTGTGCATCTGCCTTTACATGGGTACTGGGGAATCAAACCTGGGTTGCAAGGCTTTGCAAGCAAGTGCCTTTAACCACTGAGCAATATCCCCAGTCTTTATTTCCCAAGTTTTGAAGAATATTACTGTACTTCCCACTCCAGATCCTTTTCGTGGCTCTTCTCCATTCTGTGACACTAGCAAGTGAAATGTGTGTCTTGGCTGCTTATGTTTAGGTGTTTGTGTTTCTACCTGCTTATGTGTGTTTATTTCTCATATAAGTTCTGCTTATGACTTCAGATTAAGTGGTCAACATAAACTAGCACTTTCAGCAGCCACAAATGACCACAGTTATCAGCATCAATCCACTTGTAATTATTTTTTGATTGTGTGGCCTTCTCTAATCCTCATTTGAAGTTGGAGGTTGAGCAGTAACTTAGATGCATCCTTCCACTTCCCACATACAGCAGACTAACCATCAGAGACATTGGCTTTTATAAAATAGTCTATTAAACTACATATGATGAGAACTTATTTTTTCTTTCCATTCTATTGTATACTGATAGATAAGTAAAATACAAAGTAGCATGTATGGCTATTGTGACCATATCTTACTAGAAGGTGTGGTTGTTTCTCAGTGTTGTCTCTGTGAATGCATAGACAAAAGTTCAGAGATATCCCCTTGCTATAGAGGATATTATGAGCAGCTAGCCATTGAAAGGGTTTGTATATAATGTTTTTTTTTTACATTGCAAATGAAAACATGGTTCATCCTTGCTCTGCTGAGAGCAATCTCCTAGAGCAATCCCACCAGGACTCACATTCCATTTCTCTTCTCTCTACTTTGCTACCTTGATCCTGCCATCTCAGTTTTAGTTGCCTTTCCTGTCTTCAGATGGCACCAATTCTGTTTAGCATCTCTCTTCCAAATCACACTTATCTCCTTTGTGGGTATTGTTTTCTCACTCTGTCCTTTATCCACTGGGGGTTGTTTCCTCAGCCATGCATTGCTGTATGTCAGCTCTCTCTCAGGCTTCTTCAGAGCTTCTCCTGACCAGACAGTCAGGGCTCCCACATAGAGATGAAAACTCACACACTGCTCCTCTCATGCTTCTGTGATGTCCTGTCTTTGGGGCCACACAAAGCCCCTGAGATTGGGATCCCCTCTGTCTCTTCACTTGGTGTTCACCACAGTGACCTAATCGTGATGGCAGTGCTGCCCTGGAACTGAAGTCTCTGGCACTTGTTCACATGGACATAGTCATTTTTATATTTTTTTTCATTCTTCCTTAAAATGTTTTGTCTTACATGTTCTGTGCTTCCCGTACCCACTCACCCATCTTTAAAGATAAGAACTATTATTCATTGACCAGCTTGAATACCAAATATCACAAGAAATCTTGAGAGAACATACCAAAGTTGGAATAATCACCCAAGATAGAAATTTACTAATATATTTGACTTTATTTCTATTTTGTCATTAAGAACAGCCAGACTAGAAATGTGGTTATAAACATATCAACTTTCTTACATACAAGCCCTGTGTGGTGAAAATTAATGTTTTATTCTTTCATTAGTGCCTAAATCTATGTCTTGTTTTGACAGTCGTTCAGTTGTTTATTAATTTGCACAGAATTTTCTGTATTTATTATATGCTGTGCATACCTTCCCTATCTTACAATAACTCATCATTTCTAGAGAAAGACTGTGTGCATGAACAAGTAATGAAGACATTTGGTCAATATGATCATGCTCCCACCAATAAATGAAGAAGATATAGAGAAGTGAACTCCTTACAACAAGTGTGAGAAACTTATTTCGGAGGGAACAGTTGAGGTAAGGATAAAACAATGTATAAGTTCATGAAACCAGGGCAGGAAGAGGCCAAAATGAAGTATCTGTATAAAAGGGATAACCTGAACAACAGATCGAAGGCAGGAATTGATGCTGGGTGCATGAAGGGATACTGACAGGTCACAGAGATAGTGGGCCAAGTTGTAGTTAGATTGAGGGATTGCTACTCATAAAAGGGAGAGGAGGCATATAATCTAGCCTGTGCAAATAAATGTATATATTGGCCAAACAATACAGTTTTATAATGAAGCCCCAGGCCTAACTATATTAAAATGTATATGGAGAATGACATGGAATGTTAGTATTAAAGTGGCGATCATGTCCCACTGGTTCCCTATAGCTGCCCAATTCCTTTTCCCTTCTATCCTGCTCTCTGGTAATTATGAGAGTATAACAATGTTTTTTGAGTTGCACATAGTACAGATCTGCAAGGAAACCTGTAATAAGTGGTTTTGATTCATCATTGAACTATTATTTCAAAGAAAAGATTATAGCAACTGCACTGGATGAAACAGCATTCCTAAAAGTCATGTCTTAATTTGAAATAGAACCATTTCAAGTTAAACTAGTTAAGTTGAAGTCGAGCTAAATTAGGATGGACACTGAATTCAATTACTGGTGCCCTTTTAAAATGAGTAAGATTTGAAGACAGGGAGTAAACCAAAGGATGAAAACCACAGGAAGACAGAGAACAAAACTGGGGCAGGGGGTGCAAATATAAACCAAGAACAATGCCAAGGAGTTCAGAACACCTCCAGAAGCTGGGAAGCAGTACCAGCATTCTTTCCTAGAGCCTCTGCTTATTTCAGCTCTGTAGACTCAATTTCTTTTGTCTTTGGTCCCACAAAATATGGTGGTCTCGGATGCCAACATTGGAAATAAATATCACAGCCTATGTGAATTTTATACATATACTTAATACCAATCATCTTAGACATTTCTCTCCCTTTATTATCCTAAGTGGTTTAATTTCCAATGAGTTCTTCACTGAAATTTCATAAACTAGAGGTATGACAAGTGCTCTCAAAGGACTATGAATTTCCCTTGTTCTCTTAATACATTATGAATTCAGTAAATAAATCTCATTTAATTTTAAATAAGCTTAGTTTGGTAAGTATGAAACTTATAAGTTCTTTGAATTGATGTATCTTCTTTACAGCAATTGAGTCCAGGTTCAGGATTTACATTTTTATATTTTCCCCAAAGTGTTTTTTTTTTTTTTCATAAAGTATGTGGCTTTATTGACCATACGATGTTACTTGTGGTGGGAAAATATCCAGGCTTATAAATATGTGTAGTAAACATTTGTGTATTCATTCATAATGATGAAAGTTTTCATATCCAAATAATTTTGGAACTATGCCAAAATATTGATTTGATTTTTGGTGAAAAAGAGATTGTTGTCTCTCCTCTTTTTGCAAAGAAAGATAAGGAAAGGAGGCAACTAATCCCTGCCACCTGCACTTTCAGGAAGATAGAGATGGGGCCATACTTCTCTTTAGATATCCCTGTTCTTGAGAACACCACCTCAATTCATTTGACGTGGATGGGAGGCCATTTGTCAGGAGGAGAGATAGAGGGGGATGGCACTTGAAGTTGTAATTGCATCAATCATTTGCTGAAACTTGGGTCTACTTATCACTAGGGTTCAAACCTTACTGCACAGATGTTGGTCAATGTAAAGACTCAGATAAGCACCTGCTTTCACCCAGAGGAGCAAAGCAAGCCGGCTGATGATACAGAAGGGCTCACATAAAGACATGTTGGGTCATGATATGCAGAGACATTTATCTTACCCATAACTGTGGGCTAACTCCACATTGCATGACCCATGTACCTCAACAGGGAGGGGCCAAAAGGAGGGGTTGGGTCATGGATGAGCCTAATAATGGTACCAAACTGACAGTATTTGCTCAATACAAAACTAATTAAAAAAAAAAAAAAGAGTGCAGGCTGGATACCACTGCTTTCTTCAGGAAGGTGGAACTGCAGGTTCCTTCCTCACCGCTTTGATTCACTTTTGCTGGCGCACTGTTTGGTGAGACAAATGAGTGGATGCTGTTTGTCCTTTCCCGGGTGAGCACACAGATATAGCAACTCCATGACCAAAGCTTTGACTTCAATTATGCAAAGCACCACTGCCATTTCGAGGAATGCAGACATACTAAACAGCAAAGCAATCAACTTTTTAAATAAAAAAATATAAAATGTAATTAAAACATTTGAATCTAAATGCAAAATAGCTCTTCATAAATGGCTTCATATTAGTGGCTTTATCAGTAACTATACAGATAAAAGGAGGAGTTTAATAAACAACAGCAACTAGAACTATGTCTAAAATAAGCAGTGTCTAAATATCATCAATTTTTAATTCTTAGACAGGATTATATACTTATTTTTATGAACTGATTTACATGAATATACATGTAATTTCCAAATAAGTAATATTGATGGATATATGTATTTTTTGAAAACATACATTTTACTTTTGTTTTGTTTTGTTTTGTTTTCAAAGTAGGGTTTCACTTTAGCACAGACTGACCTGGAATACATGATGTAGTCTCAGAGAGGCCTCGAAGTCACAGCGAACCTTCTACCTCTGCCACCTCAGTCCTAGGATTACAAATGTGAACCACCATGACAAACTAAAACATGCTTTTAAAAATATTTTATTTTTTTTAAAGTGGGCATGGTGGCACACGCCTTTAATCCCAGCACTCGGGAGGCAGATGTTGGAGGATTATGGTGAGTTCAAGGCTACCATGAGACTACATTGTGAATTCCAGGCCAGCCTGGGCCAGAGTGAGATCCTACCTCCAAAACAAAAACAAAAAAAAAGTTTTAATTTATTTATGAGAGAGAGAGAGAGAGAGAGAGAGAGAATATGGGTGTGTCAGGGCCTGTAGATACTGCAAACAAAACTCTACGAGCATGTGACACCATGTGCATCTGGCTTACATGAGTACTGGGGAATTGAACATGGGTCCTCAGACTTCACAGGCAAACACCTTAACCTCTAAGCCACCTCTCCAGCATAAAAGGTATTTTTTTAGCTTACTTCTTTCCTAGTTATTATTGCATATGAATGTTCATTATTTTCAAATTTTTATTCATTGTCAATCTTTTTCATTTTGTAATTTTAGTTTTTGGCATTTCCATATACATACATTGCATTTTGATCATACACATTCCATATTACCCTCTCTTAATTCCCCCAGTGCCATGAAGAGGCAGGGTCCAAATAAAGAATGGGTCTTTTATTATAATTATTATTGAACAGTCTTATGGCTGTTTGTTATGAATGAAATAGGATATGTTAGTAAATCCTGTGAATTTAGCTTTAACACATGGTGGGCAGAACCGTAAAGAACTTTTTATTTTTCACTTAATTCATTCATCATTACAAAGCATTCTTTAATTACCTATTCTGTTTATAACATTGTGATAAAATTTATTCCATTAGCAGAGAAACTTCACAGTATAGTACAGCTTCTGGGCAAAAGTATTTGGTTATAAAGCAACATGGTACATGTGAGCATGATACAGGAACTATGACAGAGGAGCTGCAGAGAGCACTTGATGACCATCCCTGGAGTGACAAGGATATATAAGGTAGAGTCACCAAAGAGCCAACCCTTACCTTAACCTAGGAAGATGATTAGAAATATACTAGAAGAATATCATGGACAAAATAGTCCCAGTGTGATGTGCATTAAGTGACAGAACCAAAGGAAATAGGAAGTTAGGTAACGCAATAGTTTGTTATCACTGATAGTGAGGGACATAGTGAACTGCCCTGGAAATTAAAAACAGATACAGGCAAGGGTCAAGGAGGATAAACAATGAAAGTCAGCCAATGAATTTGGGATTCTAGTCACTGGTCATACAGAAAGAAGCTATTTTAGTTTAGTGGAGTAAACTTATGGTTGTGAGACCATATGTCCGGGAGGATCAGCTCTAGTGCAGATTGCCTGACCATAGATCATAAGTCTGACTGCCAAGTAGATTTGGTCATAGTATTTTAATGGAAATACAAGACAGAATGTAAAGCTTCAGAAAGGAAGGGTCATGAACTAAGGAGGACTCACAAGTGTATTTAAGTGCTCAGTGTCAAGAAAACAGTAGAGGAGGAAGAGCCCAAAGACAGAGGCTAACACTGGAAAAGCATAGCCCAAGGGAGGTGCTTAAGAAGGAAAAAAATATATAGAAATAAAATGCAAGTAGAAGAATGAGACTTAGATTAACAAAGTCTGTTTGTCAAAAAGCATCTTTGTATTTTTAGGGTTCTATTTTAAAGGAGGGTATGTCATGCAAATTATAAGATCACAGGGACTTACAAATCCTATCTCTTTCCAATATTTCCTACTTAAAAAAAATTTTTTTGTCTATTTTTATTTATTTATTTGAGAGCAAGAGAGAGAGAGAGAGAATGTGCATGCCAGGGCCTCCAGCCACTGCAAATGAACTCCAGATGCATGTGCCACTTTGTGCATCTGGCTTACGTGGGTCCTGGGGAATCAAGCCTCGAACCAGGGTCCTTAGGCTTCAAAGGCAAGCACTTAACTGCTAAGCCATCTATCCAGTCCAACATTTCCTACTTTTTTTTCAATTGTTTTGTTTATTTTTATTTATTTATTTGAGAGGGACGGACAGACAAAGAGAGAAAGAGGCAGAGAGAGAGAGAGAATGGGCGCGCCAGGGCCTCCAGCCACTGCAAACGAACACCAGATGCATGCGCCCCCTTGTGCATCTGGCTAATGTAGGGTCCTGGGGAATCGAGCCTCGAACCAGCGTCCCTAGGCTTCACAGGCAAGCGCTTAACCCCTAAGCCATCTCTGCAGCCCACATTTCCTACTTTTAAACCATTGAACTTCCAAGTTTATTTTAAAGAATTTGATTCCCCACCAAGAAAAAAAAAAACATTTATAATAGCCTAATGCACACATCCCATTACTTTCTCTGTACTACACATGAGTAAGGTCTATGTTACTCTATTTTATTAATAAAATGCAGATTAGTAATCAGAACATTTATTTTACATCCTCTGTTCTTAAGGGTTTTTGTTTTGTTTTGGTTTGGTTTGGTTTGTTTTTTTTGTCTGGTAAAAACCAATGGATATCTAATCACATCTTTGAGATCAATAAACTAGATAAGTATTTAAAAGGAAAGCATTTCTAACAGCAGTGAAGTAATCAAAATATGAAAATACACATGTAGTAGTGGAATCTCAGAAAGGAGAGATTACCTGTAGAAATAGACATTGTCACAATACAGCCTTAATCATATCACACATTTGAGGAAGGAAAAAATGGAGCATTTCAGTTGAAAAGATGTATAGAATTACCTTGATTTGAGTGCTTGTTCCTCAGAATTAATTTGTTGGAAATTTAGTGGCAAAAGTTATTGTGATAACGGTGTTTATAGTTTTCTTTTTATCTTTGAGAGGGAATTATTTGTGAAGATTCTGTCTGCATGAATGGAATAACCCATTCCTGGATGAACAAATTATCATAAGGGCAGCATTGCTATAAAAGGCGCTCTCTGGTATGGATAGTCTGTCTCTCCATGAGATGTTGCCTAGCACTTTATGATGCAGTGTAAAGGCCATCACTATATGCCAAGCATATTCTACCACCTGATGTTCAACCTCCTAGCCTTTAAATATGAGTTAAAGAATTTCTACCCTCTATAAACTATCAAGCCTGTGGCATTCAGCTACAGAAACACAAAACTGGACCAAAACAGGATCCAATATAGAAGAAATTCAAAGTCCTCTTCAATGAAAATAGCTTCTTCAAACATGCTTTTGTGTTCTTAATTTTTCATTTTCTCTATGTTCCCTAAACTCACTATTAGCTAAAGATTTTCTTTGAAGAAGCCCAGACTTGGCATATGTAAATAACACAGATGGCAATGTTAAATATCATATAGACATTTGGAAAGAGGAGTTCCATTAACAAAGAACTGAGCAGGTGGGATTTATACAATATTTGTACTGATGTATCCATGTTACTTTTCATGATGCAATTTTGATGTAATTTTCCATCAAGATATATTACAGCCATTCAGATCAATTAAGATGGAAATGTAACATTTGAATCACAACCATTTGAGTCTTCCACATCATTCAAATGGATTTTGAATTTTTTATATTGACCAGACTTTAGATACAATGGTTTTATGATGATTTAGAGAGTATTTCAACATGAAATGTCAACAGGTCTTATCTTAAAATATTATACCCAGCAAGTTTTATTGAGTACTAAAACTCAGAAGTGGACACAGTTTTAATTATCTCCCAGCAGGTAAACAAATAGTTGATAACCTGTCACTTCTACTTACTCAAAAGAGATAAAGTCAGCAGACAAATACTGATTTGTAAATTATGTCCCATTGTCTTTCAGGAACATAGTATAAGACTTGCTACTGAAATGAACATACTTTTGTTCTGATTATTATTATCAACATAAGGATCAGAGATATTCCTCTCTGGAAGAAAACTGCCATTTTCCAGAAGGCAATTTATATAGATGGCTGACATTTCCCTTATCTAATTTATTCTCTGAATTAAATTATCTGTTCTAAGTGGTGCACAGAAGTCTCTGTGGGTAAAGTATTTGACATGTAAGCATGAGGACCTGAGTTTGGACCCCCAGTACACAAGTAAAAGTAAAAGCCAGGTGGGGTGGCACACTTCTGTAACCCAGGCACTGGAGAGGCAGAGACTGGAGGATCAGTGGGGTTTCCTAGGTGCCATTTTAGCTGAATCAGTGAGCTCTAAGTTCAGCAAATGAGCCTGTCACAGCAATAATGTAGAGAGCAACTGAGGAAGACATTAGACTGCTGGCCAACTCAAAATGCCACACATGTATAAATGTACCCAAACACATTTGTGTGTACACATATATGAACACCCATACATACATGAATACATAAAAATCACAAATAAACATCCAGAAATGTTTTTATAAAGCCTGATTCATAGTGAAGAGCTCATTTTGTGTTTTAAGATACTTTCATTAATGTGTAGTGATAAAGGTAGAAGGAAATTTGAAATGTTTCTCATTTAATTGGTATAGAACCTTTGGTAGACTAATTTCACATATACCACAAAAAATTACTTTCAGTGTTTAAGGATAGAACTTTTTGGTGAAAATACCTTTATGTATAATTATTAAACAAATGGTATTGCTCATGGAGTCTGCAAACAAGGCTTGTCTCTAGTATGTCAGATGATGCCTAGAACCTTGGATCCTGAGGGCCAGGATGAATCATAGAGACAATGTAGTCCATCCTAACCTGTTCTTTAAACTCCGCAAGAAGTCTTACCTAGGACTATTCTGTAACGCGAAACTCTCCACCTGCAATTATCAGTTGCCTTAAGTATTTTCTCATAGTGCAGGAAACAAGATATGAGCAAAAGCTATTGGCCCCTTAGTAACTATTTCCTTTGGCTCAACATATAGAGTTATGGAAGAAATAGTAAAAGTCCAAGTCAAAACCATGATCTTTGGAGAGCATATAAAACACCTTGTTGAATCACTGATCAAGCTACCCAGGTGAGGAGAAACCTCACAGAGGGTCATAAACTTAATGCTGACACACACTAACTTCAGTAGCAAACAGGGTGAATTGCTCATGGGACATCCCCTTACTGAAATTGCTTTCCAGGGATAGGAGCGATTATACATGTCCCCTTTAGTTAGCCTAATATTTCTTTAAATTTTTAATTTTTATTCCTGAGAGGAAAGGAGGTAGAGAGGGAGGGAAAGGGAGAAAGGGGAGAGAGGGAGAGAAAGAAAGAAAGAGAAAGAGAAGTGCTCCAGGCTTCTTACCAAACTCTAGATTGATGTACCACTTTGTGTATCTGACTTTACCAGGGTACCAGCACCAGAGAATCAATCCCTGGCTGGCAGGTTTTGCAAGCAAATATCTTTTAATTACTGAACCATCTCCCCAGCCCAGGTTAATATTTCAATATGAATATATCTTTCACACTTTATTCATTTCTTTATTTATTAAAGATGAATAAATGCTATAAAAATTTTATCTTCATATACTCTTGCACCCAAACCAGGCCAACACCATCCATAAATGATCTTTCTTATAAATCATTCAGTCATCTGAATGACGTATTGTTGCATTTGTATAGATGGATGCTTACTCCTCTTAATATCACATCACAAAGACAGAAAGTTTACATTTATACAAGTAGGAAGACATGATTTTGAAAGAAATCATTGGCAATTGGCTATGGTTCCATTCTATTTATAATATAGAATATAAACACACTAATCCCACAGAGACGAAAATGTCTTTCCAGTTGAATTCTCTATCAAGCTGAGATGTAGAATGTTAATTCTGCAGCAATGTTGATGAATTCTGATTATAAAAATATTCCTTTTATTGCATCATGAAATACTTAAGTTTGAAGTTAGCTGTAACTCTTAGAATATGTTTTAACTCTTTGAACAAATGGTTTATTAAAATGCACATTTAAATGAGACACATCACAGGGACCTGTTAGTTTAAGTGGCTAAGTTTTCAATAACAATAATTAAAACTTACATCTCATTAACAATAAGATGGCAAAATGAAGATTGTTTATACATGATTAAAATTCAAATTTATTTTCAGAAAAAAAAACACATAAATGTCACTGTATCAAAAGTCAACATAGATTGATGACAGTTTGCTCCAATCCACTAAATGAAGGTTATGGCTAAATCAGGGATGAAATAGAGAGAGAAACAAATTCCTTTCCATTCCATACAAACACCAGTGTACAACACTGGTGTGACTGTGGTGAGGACATGTTCTCATAGCTCAGTTCCATCACTTACAGACTCTGTAAGCTGTGATGATGTTCATTAGCTCAGTTTTCTTTTTATTGAATATAGCTCCTGCTAATACCGGCCTTACTAGGTTCATATGAGGTTAAAATGAGTAAATAAATGTCATTTACTTGGCTTTCTTCACAAATCAAAATTTTAGGTTTTTAAAAAGAATTTTCTCAGCTCTCAGTCTTTTGCTGTCTGACTTACTGCCATAGCACTGCTCCATTACATATACGTTTAAAGCTCTGCAAGACACTAGTTCACTGTTTTCAATTTGAAGTGGTGTATTCAATGGACAGAGTCCTCAAATTTGAGTGTGAGCTCTATTCATGCAGAAAATATGTTTTTGTTTGTACTTCTCTTTGGTTTGGTGTATTGTATTTAGTCATCTGTGGTGGCTTGATTCAGGTGTCCCCCATAAACTTAGGTGTTCTGAATGCTAGGTTCCCAGCTGATGGATATTTGGGAATTAATGCCTCCTGGAGGGAGTGTACTGTTGGGGGCTGGCTTATGGGTGTTATATCCAGTTTCCCCATGCCAGTGTTTGGCACACTCTCCTGTTGCTATTGTCCACCTTATGTTGGCCAGGGGGTGATGTCCACCCTCTGCTCATGCCATTGTTTTCCCCTGCCATCGTTGAGCTTCCCCTTGAGCCTGTAAGCCAAAATAAAACTCTTTTTCCCAGAAGCTGCTCTTGGTTGGGTGATTTCTACCAGCAATGTGAACCGCACTACAACAGTAAAGTGGTACCAAGGAGTGGGATTTCTGCTAGACACCTGACTGTGTGGCTTTGGCCTTTTGGAGCTGATTTTCAAGAGAAATGTGGGAGGATTTGAAACCTTAGCCTAAGAGATGCCTTGTAGTGCTGTAAGTACAGCTTGATGGATGATTCTGGTCTGAGTTGCAAGACCTGAATGCAGTAAGAACTATGGACTGTAAGGTTTGGCTTATGAGGGTAAGAAAGAGCTTTGCCTGGACTGGGCTTGCAGTTTGTGTGAGAAGCTTGCTCTTATGCCCATGTCCTGAGAAGTTGTTCAGGGTTGCTTTGTGTAGAAATGAACTGGTGTGAGCAGAGGGATATGGCACAGAAAGAAAACCCTTTGAGTAACTGTTGCCCGTTCAGCTACAACTGAGAGATTATAACCTTTGAGACTGGGCTAGCTGATGTGCACTGGGGCAACAGAAAGAATGTCGATTCTTTTGAAGGGGCCTGAGTGCTCAAGGAGTGTCCTCTTCTTCAAAGTCTGCTTTATTCCCCCCCTGGATTAACAAATTGGCACCGTACCTGGTATTGTGGAGTAGAAGAAATGCAGGAAAAAGAGGGTCATTGAGTTTGCAACGTGGCCTTGTGTTTTAGAAATGGCCATGGGCAGTGTGAAGCAGGTTTGCTGGATGCCTGCATGGAGACCCCATGGGGCCATGAGGATGAACCATGGATTGCAGTGGAGATCCAGTGGTGATGCTGGGACCTCGAGATGGCTGCTAAGGAGCTGCCAGCCCTGATGAAGTTTTCCAGGACTGTGAGTAGCCTAGCTTTAGGGGCAGAGTTGGAATGCCAGAGACTTGTCACTGGTTACAATTATCGGACTTGGAGATTTGTCACTGTCTAGAGTTGGACTTGAAGCTATAGAGTTTGATGTTTGCCCTGGTTGTTTAAATCTTGTGTTGGTTGAATGTTTCTTTGCCATGCCCAATGCCATCTTTTGCAGTGTGAATATTTATTCTGTGCCATTATGGTTTTTTTGTGGTTATTTTCTGGTATTATGGCTTAGTTAAAAGATCTTGGACTATGGGGATGTATAAACATCATTGGAATTGATAAAAACGATGAGACTTTTAAAGTTAGATGAATGCATTGCATTTCACATTGCATTTATGGGGGCCAAGGGTGGAATGTGGTGGTTTGATTCAGGTGTCCCCCACAAACTTAGGTGTTCTGGATGCTAGGTCCCCAGCTAATGGATATTTGGGAATTAATGCCTCCTGGAGGGAGTGTATTGTTGGGGGTGGGCTTATGGTTGTTATAGCCAGTTTCCCCTTGCTAGTGTTTGGCACACTCTCCTGTTGCTATTGTCCACCTTATGTTGGCCAGGGGGTGATGTCCACCCTCTGCTGAAGCCATCGTTTTCCCCTGCCCTCGTGGAGCTTCCTCTCAAGCCTGTGAGCCAAAATAAATCTCTTTTTCCCAGAATCTGCTCTTGGTTGGGTGATTTCTACCAGCAGTGTGAACCAGACTGCAACATCATCTTTGTATGGTTTTACTAAAAATGCAAGGTAATAGGTTTTGAAAAAATGTTGAGAAATAAACATGCAGAATCCATGTGGGTTATTGGTTGACACTCCCTCCAGACACTCTTGTCTTTATATGATCTCTTCCTAATGTGGCTTGATTCTGCAGACAAGCTCCAGATGCATGTGCCACTTTGTGAATCTGATTTTGTGTGGGTACTGGGAAATTGAACTTGAGCCAGCAGGCTTTGCAAATAAGCACCTTAACGCCTGAAGCTTTGAAATTGTCTTTAGTGACAGTTGGAGGTTTATGTTGCTTACTGAAGTACTGGGGCGTCAACCTAGGACCTTGCACATACTAGGAAATTGGTCTACCACAAAACTACCTCCTCCTGTGCCCTATGGTTTGCTTCTATCCCATTGAGCAGCATTTCAAGATGGAAAGATATACATAGTTACATTTCATAGACTAGTAAGGCTATGTTCTGTGTTTCTCTCTCTCTCCTTTCTCTCCCCCCCCCCCGCCACCAGACTACTTGTGAATGTTAGAGTCATTCACCTGAGCTGTGAAGGATTCTTTGAAAGTTGAGCCTTTATATTAGAACCCTCTCTTGGTTGCTACCTAAGAGACCCAAAGCAGAGAACCTCTCCAAGCAAGCTTTGCCCATATTTCTTTCATACAGAAAATAAGCAATCTTAAAATGGTTTAAAACAGCCACTAAGTTTATGTGCCTTTGTTATATAGCAACAGAAATCTAATACAAATGATGGATGTTAATATACAGAAGCAGAGAAAACAGAAGTGTCAAAGATATATGGGTACAAATATTATATTAGATCTCTCTAAAACCATCATATATATTTTAAATATTTAATTTATTTTATGTGAGGGGGGATAGAGGGAGTGAGAGAGGGAAGGAGAGAGAGAAAGAGAGAGAGAGAGAGAGGGAAAGAGGCAGATAGAAAGAGGGAAAGAATGGGTACACCAGGGCTTTTAACACTACCTTGTGCATCTGGCTTATGTGGGTGCTGGAGAATTGAACCTGTGTCCTTAGGCTTCTCAGGCAAGCACCTTAACCACTAAGCAATCTCTCCAGCTCCATAACTATCATATTTTATTGAAGGGATACCTTCTACATCAACTGTGATTTGTTTCAATGATACCAGAGTTTGGCAGTGTGGATAACATCAATGTAATGTCAGGTATGATTTACTAGTATGTAACAGTACAACATCGTAACGCTGTTTTAGTGTTAGTTTTCCATTCCTTTCTGTGTTCAAGTCAAAAGAAAAGTTCATAAAAGCAATGGGAAATTAATGTAAAAATTTTATCATTGAGAGAAAATTACTGAGAATTATTTTATGTCATAATTTTGAGATTCAGGGACAGCACATACAGAGGGCAACAGTAAGTAGCAATATTTTCTATACTAATAATACAAATTTGCATATACCCTGAGGAGCTTTTTGTTTTGTTTTGTTTTTTGTTTTTTGAAGTATGGTCTGCTCTAGCCCAGTCTAACCTGGAACTCACTCTGTGCTCTCATGCTGGCCTTGAACTCACAGCCATCCTCCTACCTTTGCCTCCTGAGTGCTGGGATTAAAGTTGTGCACCAACACACTTGGCCTCAGAGTTTTCTTAAAGAAGAAGAACTGTTAATGTAATTGACAGCAATCTCATAGTGAGATGTAAGCACCATGAAGAAAGTAGGGTTTATTCTGTGGACACCATAGCTAATTATTGTGTTGCATATGAGGCAGAGTAAGAGACCTGATTCCCCAATTGATGACTGGACCATGGGCACATTCACAAGAGTATTCTGTCACTTAGGGATGTGGACTGCTTAGCAGCCCAGACATTTGCTACAATTCCCTCAGTAAAGGGTAAAATAATCTGGAACATCCCTATAAAAGCTTAAAATCCTCAAGTGATGTTTTTAACTAGAGCTTAATTTTATAGTTTTTAGAATTTGAAGAGTTACTTAACATACTTAGGCAAAACCTTTTAACCCATGATGTCTCAATAAGATCTCTTCTTAGTGTAGGCCACATAGTTGCCATGGTTGGTTCTCTGTGATGGATGCTTTAGCTTTTGTTCCTTCCCCAGGGTGTCAGGCAGCTTTGATGTGCCTGCCGCTTGCCTGACACCTTGATAACCTTTGAAAGATTGGAAGGGATGGAATCTGGCCATGTATTAGTTCTCATGAAATAAAAATGCAGGCCCTGGTGCTCCCATCCCCTCCCCTCTCCCTCTCTTTCCCTCTGCCTCTTTCTCTCAAATAAATTAATTAAAACAAAATACTTTTAAAACTCAGGGCCACAGATTTGATGCCACACAACCGATGCCTGGTAGGAAAGTTTTATGGTAAAGGTTGAAAAAATAATAATAATGAAGTGGAATTAGTTCTTCAGGGAGAAAGGAGCATAAAATTTGAATTATTCTTTTAAATCCCTAGTAATTCAAAATCTCTTGATATGTGAAACACAGACCTTCAAAATTACCATTTAAAATGCAATTATGAAAATATAATAAGTAATTTCTCATTTCCTTTGTCTTTCATATAAGTTTTACCACATTATTTATTAATTATTTCTTTCAGGAATCTCAAGAGACAAAAACTATATTAATAATATCTCGGTTGTAGAGATTTTAGTACCTTATTCCAAGACAATAAGTGGAACTTAAAATAAGAAGAAAAAGAGTAATAGAGATTCGGTATTTTATTGGATAGAAGAATTTTAGAGTTGAAAGATACTTTGATATGTCCTAATCCAACTTTTACAACTTTAACATTATATAAGTAAAACCATAAAGATGAGTAACTCACTTAAAGATCACAAAGCCAATGACACAGGGCTCTGATTTCTAATCCATCCCACACTATACCACATTTCTCATTCCTGCTGGCAGCCATTCAATTTCATTCTTTTTCCTACAACTTAGAATGACATATTGAGCAGTGCTTAGGGTTTTATGAGGCAGAAATATGATTTTTAAAATATTATTTATTTATTTGCAAGCAGAGAGAGATCAAAAGAAAAGAGATAAAGAATGGGCCCACTGGGGCCTCAAGCCACTGCAAATGAGCTCCAAATGCATCCACCACTTTGTGTATCTGGCTTCATGCAGGTATTGTGGAATCAAACCCTGATCATTAGGCATTACAGACATGCGCCTTAATCTCTGAACCATCGCTCCAGCCCAGAAATATGATTTTTGGGGCTGTAGAACTCTTCTGATTGCAGCAGGGTGCAATGAACTTCTAAACATATTGGGATGGAAGAGCAGGGGATGTATCAAGTAAAAGATATATATTTTTTTCCAAAATCAATCCCAACATGCATAGGGAGGGAAGCTATGACAAAGAAACATTAGATGCACATGAGTTCTCAGCTAGGTCAAGCCCACAAAGACCTGCATGGGATAAGCAGTATATATGGAGAGGCAAGTCCTGCTCCACGTGGGTACCCATATCCCTTTCCCTTGTGTGGTTGTGAGTATAGTGTGGGCCAAATGTGGTTATGCATACCCAGTTGTCCACTACTAATTAACTAGGCTGCCCAAAGCCTTGGTAACCTGATAACTTTCAAATGCTACATTTTTAAACCAGAAAACTGGCATGACTCTATTTCCCCCTTCAGTTTATAAAGCATCTGAGCATCTCACTGATCTGCAGAAATTCATTTGCTGTTATGATAGGTATTGCTTGGGTCCACTTTTAAAAGGGGGATACTGGTTTTAATATACTATTTTGATAGGGTTTAAGTGGGCAAGCAAGAATTCAAGGTTTAACCTGTATTTTTTTTCCTTTATCCAAAAAATATTCTGATGCACAACTACTATTTTTAGATACACTCAGATCAGAAACAGATGAAGAGAGATGAAATAATTTTCAAAGCCAAACAACCACAAAATAGCCTTGTGACAGTAATTTTATATACAGTAACTATAAAGCCAATGTTTTTGCTATTAAATATCCACTGCTATTCCAACACAAGTAGTCAACTAGAAAGTGTCTGATACTGTTACTTATGACCAAACTAACTGGGCAACTTTTCCTTTTAGCTTCAAATACAAAATCATACAATGGGGGGGGGGTGCTGAAGAAATAGCTTAGCAGTTAAGGTGCTTGACTGTGAAGTTTATAGCCCCATGTTCAATTCTCCAGAACCCCTGTAAGGCTTATGCACATGGTGGTGAATGTGTCTGGAGTTCCTTTGCAGTGGGTGGAGGCCCAGACACACCCATTTTCTTTCCCTCTCTGTAATAAATAAATAAAAATAAAACATTAAAATCCTTCCTCATTACAAAATAAAATTAAAAAATACCTGAAATATAAATGACTAGATTTTTTTTATACTTTGCAAATAATTCCAAATAAATAGAAAGGAATGGGTTGAAATTATCAGTCCTTAGGGGCAATTACATTAATGTACTTATTACTCCTCCATTACAACAACTCAAGTAGATACAGGGTAGATAGATGGTATATTATAAACAGGTATACAGATAGATATAAAAAGTAGGTTTGCATAACAAAAACTTGAAAATAAGACAAATGGCTTTACTTTTAAAAAGAGACATTGAACTTGAACGTTCTTGACCCTCTAATTATGACTTCATTAGTGATGGTACTAAGGGTAGTAGTGAGTTGGAAAGTAATGCTATTTCTATAACTATAAAGGAGCCATGCTCAATTATCAATCTGTCACCCAGCTAACTTTGTGAACCTTAACAAGTATTTTAAAAATATTTTTATTTATTTGAGAGGCAGAGAGAGGGATGGAGGAAGAGAGACAGAGAGAGAGAGAGAGAGAGAGAGGGATGGAGGAAGAGAGACAGAGAGAGAGACATAGAAAGAGTGAATATGGATGTACCAGGGCCTTCTGCCACTGCAAATTATCTCCAGATGCATACACCACTTTGTGCATCTGACTTTACATGGGTACTAGGGAATCAAACCTAGACCACCTGGCATAGCAAGCAAGTACTTTTAACTGCTGAGCCATTTCTCCAGCCCAACATTCACAAATATTTTATTTTATTATTATTGTTATTTTGGTGTGTGTATGTGTGTGTGTTGCTTTGAGATGTTTGCTCTTCAGTGACTTGGAGGTAAATGGTTAGATATTTTAAGCCTTACTTTCTTTTGCCTATGAGAGTACTAAAAAGACTAAATAATGTATATTGTCTCAAACCAAGGGCCTTGCACAGAGAAGGCAGCCATAAATATCATGTCTTCCCTTTCCTTCTCCCCATACTGATCCAGCTTATGAATACAGATTTTGCAAAGAATGAGATTGAAGAAAGAAACTTATGGGCAACTAACCACATTCACCCTAGAGATACATCAAATAAATAAGCATAATAATGAAGGCTAGGACTTCTCATTCATTCCCTACTATGCCAAGCGCTTTTTCACAGGCAGTAACATTTATTCCTTCTTGTATCCCTATAATTTTATATTACATGCTTATTTTAAAATGCCAAACAGCCATTTTATAGACAATAAAACTATTCAGGACTTAAGCAAATTGTCTAGTAATTGGTGGTATGTGAACATGAACTCGTTTTTCTGGAGAGAGGTCTAAATTAAACATGGTTCTAGAGGAACAAATTTGCTGCCTCTTGGCTCCAGTCAAGTTTCCCCGAAAGCCATTAATTGATACCCTTATTGCTGAAGGTGATATGAAGTAATCTTCTATTACTTTGAAGGTGATAGCTATATTCTACTTTGTTGCAATATATCCCCTAAAACATTTTGTTTTCCTTACAGTAACATATATTTATATGGAGTAATGAAAAAGAGCTTCTTCAGAATATGCAGAAATATTTTTATTTGTATTTCTTCACTCCTCAAATAGCATGGAGCTCCAAAATGTAGCACACTTTGGTAACAAAATATAAATATGAGTGACATATATTTTAAAAATGTGCAATATTCATATACCAGAGCCCAGGAGAGGTTGCAAAGAAAAATGACAGATCAAATATGAATGCTGCTCTCACTGCTAGCATGATAATCTCCTCTGAGGAGATGGTAGTAGACACTGAAGAGACTCAGACTCATCAAAGCAGAAAATCAGAGGTTGCTGATAGCTTAACATTAAAGGAAACATAATTCGCCCTCCACAATTCAGGTAACATTGTGGAAGAAGGGGTGGAAAGAATATAAGAGCCACGAAGTAGGAAATTGTATTATGAGGCATTGTCCCTCCCATCCTTCACAGAGTCTGACTCATCCATTCATGACCCTACAGTGAATACCTATAATTTCGCTGAGGAGGGTCCTCCCTGAGATGAGGATCAGAAAGAGAGAACATAAGAGTATAACCCGATGGGAATATGACCAATATGCAATATGTTCATACAATAAAGTTCTCAAAAATATAATAAAATGCACAGGAATAAAATTTTAAAGCAAGATTGAGCGATATTTTTTATGAAAGATTTTTCCTCTGAAATATTTAACAAGCTTATCACTAGCTACTTAAGTGCTTTATCCAAGCACAATGGTGTCCAAATAACTGGGAATACTGTCTTTGACAGAGTTTATTTCTGTGTGTTTCTTAATGAGGAAGGATTCAGAAGAGTAATATTTTATATATCGTGTCAGGTTTTTCAGAGAATGTCTAATCTGATCTATATCTCTCTATAAGTGCAATGAGAATGGTAAAGTGGTCCAAAAAGCTGAAGCACACTATGTCTTTCTTACACTAATTTTTTTTCCAGTAAGAATCTTCTGTAAGACTGTAAGTCAGCATAGAAAGTAACCTGACATATATGCTCTTGCTGAAATTCCACACTGCTAAAAATATCTGCACATAATTGCTGATAATCATAATAACACTAACAAAAACCTACTAGAATGAAAATCTCTGCACAGTGAAAAGATGGTGGTGCACACCTTTACTCCCAGTATTTGGGAGGCAGAGGTAGGTGGATCACCATGACTTTAAGGTCAGCCTGAGACTCCATAGTGAATTCCAGGTCAGCCTGGGCTAGAGTGAGACCCTACCTCAAAAAACTAAAGACAATGATCTTTTCTAGCAGCTCTATTACAGTTCTTGTTGTATTTAGCTCTGAAACTTCCATCTGCCTGAATGACTGAATATTCTTCACCAGTGAATGCTTCATCCTCTCAATGAGTTAGTCACTGAAAATGCCTGTCCCATGAGTCAGAAACCTGCTATAGCGCTGATTTTATCTCTGGTCCTCAGAAGGATATTGTGTGATACAAAAATCTGCTACTGATTTCTTTATGTATCAAGAGTGGCACATATGTCAAATTAGATATGGTTTTTGTGAATTTTAAAAATTAGATTTTTCACATAGGCTGTAGACAAGAAATAATTATTTATGTGTTTGGCTATGCATGCTATGGGATACAGGACTTGATAAAGGTATAAATCAGACTTAATTGTTTTGCTTAAAATATTTGTGCTCTCAGTAACCACTCTAGAGTATTCTAATCTAGGAACTACTTACGGTTAAAACTTGGGATACTATGGTTATACTTTAAACCTTCTGAGGAACAATATCTATATATCTAGCAGGTGTTAAAATATATGAAATACATGTAAACTGTAATATAAATATTTATTATATCCATAATTCCTTATTAACATATATAACCTGTATATACTATTATGTATAATAATAAAAAGGATAACTGTATTATATAAATAATATAGTTGTATTTTATTTCAGAAGTATCTTAGCTGCAAGAATATCTCCTAGGGCTGGGGAGTTGTGCCAGATGCACACGGTGGCACATGCATTTGTAGTTTGTATCGACTAGAGCCCCTGGCATGCCCATTCTCCCTCCCTCCCTCTCTCCCTCCCTCCTTCCCTCTCTCTCTCTCCAAATAAATAAAAACATTAAAAGGAATATATTCTATTTTTCCACATTAAATTACATATATACACGAATGTTTGCTATAGATTTTAATATTTTTGAGGAACCATCTTCCATTTAATATCTACAATTAGAGCATATGACTCAACAATAAGTTATAGCATAGCTACATAATGGAGTGGAATGTTAGTAATATCATTTTAATACAATATGAATATAGACAGACATTAAAAGGGTATACACATATATTGTTAGAATATATTATATAATGTATTCTAGAAAGACTTAGGAAAATTCTGAAGTGGAAGAGAGTTTTATTCCTTTCTATCATAAACATTTCTAAATTTTATTCTTTCATTTTTTTAAATATGGCACTTTTGTGAGTTTATGGATCAAATAAGATCATATATAGCATTTGTGATAGTCATCCAGTACTTAGGACATCAATGCTCTGATATGATGCTGGGCCCTTGAATAAAAGGTGTAATCACTAAAGTATATAGTCACTAGTATTACTAAAGTTGTATTTCAGGAGAGTTTATCCTTATAGTTATAAGTACAGTATTCGCTCTTGGGGTTGCTTTGTAAGAACTTTTTATTATGACAATAAAATGAATTGTTATTGCAAACAACCTTCCCATACACAATCTAAAGATGACACCTTTGTGATTTCCAACAAATATGTCAATTATCATGACCTTGACAGAAACCTCAATTTAGACAACACTCATGTAAAGATATCCCTGTTCTGCTGACATATGCAGTGTATTTTTGTAAACATTATGTGATAATTTTGTCATGAAAGGGCTGGGCAATGACAAGCTAACTACAAGCTCTTTCTAGAACCAAGGAACCTTGGTTCCTGCTTTAACAGTCTGACAGGTGAGTGGAGAACACACTTAACCCTGGGATGTTTCAGCTTTCCTATCATCTACAAAATGAGAATAGCACTTGCCATCTACCCAACAAAGGGGCTGAAAGGGACTCTGAAAGGCCATGAAAAGCACTTTGAACTTTTGAGAAATAAGCTTTTACAGAAGTACAAAGTTTCACATCAAAAGACATGTTAAAACCTTCCTGAGACTTCAGTGAGTGCTTCCTAGATAGGAAAATGTATAGGCCTGGTGCCGAGTATTCCTTTCATTAAAATAATTGACGTAGCAATTTCTTTTCTTTTCAGCCTCGACATTGTTCACATGAAGCCATGACAAATCCTGACACCCCTTCTCAGATCACTGTGAGGGGTCTCTGAGGCTTACTTTCAGCTCATTCAGCTCCATTATTCATCCGACAAGTACAAAATGTGTGACCCTTCAGCTGTCTCTTCAGATATTGCTAGAAAGAGAGCTTCAGAGAAAAGGTAAGTAGAATGTGTTTCAGTAGGTTATTTATCAACTCTTCTACTATGTCTGTATTTGACACCACACAGAGGTCATTTGCTTACTCCAAGTAATCCCAACATTTTTGGAATCTTTACTCCATCTAGAAATCGAGCCTGCATTATTGAAAACCACTTGTATACTGAGCTCTTTAGAGGGGAGGTTCAGAAATTCTAGAAAATGAATTTTTGTGCTGAAGAGTACTAAAAAAAAAAGCAATTTAAATCTTTGTACATTATTTTATCCAGAGTCTCTATAGTTTTCCTTATATGAAAATCACAGAAGTCCATTCCAGATAGATTAAGCCAGAATATCTGGCTCATACCACTGCATAGAAATACCTTAAGGGTTTCTATAAGTGTATGTTCATAGAAGCAATGTTCTAAATAGCTGACATCCCCATCCATGAGAAATGGACGAAGCTAAATGTGATATGTATGCACAATAGACTATGACTTAGACATGGAATGGGATGATCAAAGATATGAATTGGCCATACATGGAGGAACTCAAAAGTATTATGCTAAGAAGCAGTCCCTAGAGGTCACAGGTTGTTATAGTTACTTGACATGAAATATCTATATTGGGAAAGGCACAAATGAAGACCGAGGATGGTAGCTACTAGGGAGTGGAGAGGAGGGAGTAAGAAGCAACTACTTGATGAGTATGGGATTTGCTTTTGGGAAGATGGACATGTTTCACAACTGGATAGTGGTGGATGCATAACAATGTGAGTTTGTATAGAAACACATGTAAACACAGATGTGCACAGATGTACCTACACATACATACATATTCACTAAGTACCTCGTGCTAAGATTCTTGTTCTCAATGAGAAAATCTAGTTGTTAGAAATTGCTTTGAATTTATTTCTTTTTGTATGTTTGTTTTTTGAGGTAGAGTCTCACTCTGGTCCAGGCTGACCTGGAATTCACTATGTAGTCTCAGGCTGGCCTCAGACACACAGTGATTCTCCTGCCTCTCTCTGCCTCCCAAGTGTTGGAATGTGTGCCACCACGCCTTGCTAAATTTCTTATTTACTTGTTTATTTATTTTGTACACATTGTTTTCATTCTTAAAAAGTGACAGAAATCCTCATTTTTGGAAGAAATTAATCTTAAAATGAGGGAAATAAGTTCTAACAATTAGCACATTTCTGAGGAGGGGTAAAATAAACAATAATGAAAATGAGGATTTTCTTATAAATTCTCACTCACTTCCCACTTTGGCACCTGGCTTCTCTGTCCCAAGCATTAGTTCCTGCTCTCTCATTGGCCTTTACCTTCATTTGGTGATATGGTCCTTGGACTCCTCATGTTCACCGGATGGTGGCATCCAACCATTGCTGGATTCATCAATAAATGAATCATTGCTGTTCAACACCTTTTCTAGAAATTTCTAGGTCTTTCTGATTTCACAGGAAGTTGACTCCTAGCTATACCCATCGACATTCTGAGACCAAGGCCATTTGGAAGTAGCTCCTGTCCCCTTCCTCTTGGCTGTGCTGGGTGTTTGTGCTTGTCTTTGCCCATCTTTCCCATAGACATAAAGGGTGGGGAGGCTCTTCCCTTGCTTCTTCCCATCTTCATGTCTGTGTACTCACTCAAGTGTTATGAGCTCACAGTTGTTCAAATATGTTAAAATTCCACTTCCATTTCCAAATCACGTCTAAGCTCCAAATAGTTTTCCTTCTGCTTAGCTACATAATCACCCTCCTAATTATTCTGTGTCTTTCTCTCTGTTTTTTTTTTTTTTTTGGTTTTTCGAGGTAGGGTCTCACTGTAGCCCAGGCTGACCTGGAATTCACTATGGAGTCTCAGGGTGGCCTCGAACTCACAGCAATCCTCCTACCTCTGCCTCCCGAGTGCTGGGATTAAAGGCGTGCGCCACCACGCCTGGCTTTTTCTCTCTGTTTATTAGTCATGTTGGTATCATCATTAGCCTCCTCCATGTCCTTCCCCTTCTGCAGGGACCCTCTTCAGGTGGCAAAAGTGGTTAGTGCATTTTGGGGCTAGCCATATGTTATGGGGAAGAGGCAATGTCTCTATGCAAAATGTCCCAACATGTGGCTCTAACAATCTTTCCATCCCTTCTTCCACAAATTTCCCTGAGCCATATTGGATTCATTTAAGGTCAACTTCAGTGGTGAGGTCTTGGGAGGCTCCCTACCTCTGGGTCTCTGGTTTGGGAGGAGTTGAGTATTCTCTGTGCCTGTCTCCTTTGCCCTTGAGCTGGTACCTCTTACTTGATGCTCCTCTTCTCTTGGTGACCCTTTCTTCAAACTTAACAAAATCCATCTCCAGGTAAAATTCATTTGTTGATTTTCAGCTTCTCCTCAACTACTGCTTTTTCTGGCATTGAATGCTCCTGAAGAATTCTCTTGGCCTACGAAGTGCTCAGCCTTTTCTTTGTCTTGTTATCTTTCTTCATCATTTTCTTGGTACCATGATTTTTGTCTCTCAATAGCAAGTTCCTCAATTTTTTTAAACTCTGATAATCTTTACCAGGTAATTTTCATCTTGTAACTGTGGATCTCTGGGGAGAGAGTACTGAACATTTTCCTTGGATAGCTTCCAATTTAGTGATAATAATTATGCAGCTTGCTGTATCACTTGACGACAGTCATTCATATCCGATCAAAAGGGGCTGAAAAATAGTTATGGCAGTTACATAATTGAGAAGTAGAGTCCAAACTGACTGTTCCATGCAGGTATCTTGGTGTAAATCCTGAATGATGACAAGGAGGATGAGGAATAGAACATGGTACAGGAAGAGGACTCTGCAAGACAACAGTCCCTAGAGTTTGAATGTCAGAAGGGCTGAAAGAAAGGAGGATATGGGCATGGTCATGAGATAAGTAAAATAATTTGGAGAGCTCCTTTATGACACACTAATGAAGGGATTAAAGAGACTAAATCAGAGGAGAGTTTAGATAGGAGACTGTGCTAATATGACAAGTAATTTAAAGTTAACCTGAAGGTGTGTGATTAGCTGGTTGTGTTTGCAGAACAGTAAACAGCAAGGATTACCTATAAGTCTATTCCAGTAGTCTAGGTAAGACATGATGTTACAGATTAGGATGGTGGCAGTGGAGGTACTATGAATTGGTGCTATTTTAGTTATAGAACATGTTATCTACCATATGGTTACATATTTAGCAAAACGGAATTTAAATTCTTTGAAAACTGGAACTTTGGTTGACCCAAGCTCTATCCCCAATATCTAGAATACTTCCTGACACATAATATTGAATATATAGATATTTTTAAATGAAATCAATAGCTTGGGTATGGATGCAGAAATAAACACTTATTTTAGCTTGGACTCTGGA
Organism: Dipus sagitta; assembly: GCA_036346955.1. Taxonomy (NCBI): domain Eukaryota; kingdom Metazoa; phylum Chordata; class Mammalia; order Rodentia; family Dipodidae; genus Dipus; species Dipus sagitta. The sequence continues at coordinate 17,953,252 of CM070781.1, forward strand.
GTGGGCAATTTGCCAAAAGCTGAGGTGAATAGTCTTGAAGAAGAGGCTTGTGGCTAAAAGCAAGAGTTCAATAGTAGGCATGCTTAATATACTTATTTAAAAGTAGAAATTATATACCTGTGTTTAGACATCAGAGGCAAATGTTTCCCAATCCTTCAAGATTTCTCATGCTATTTGGAGCTTCTTTAATTTCTCTGAGTTCCTCAGATCAACTTTGTCATTGTAATTTGGAACTTGCTAGAGATGCAAGGCATGGGCTCAATCCCATTAAAATTGCATAAAAATCTCTGGGGTTACTCTGAGTTTTAACCCTTTAATCCCTTTGCTTATCATTTTAAGGTACATTACAAGTTGAGAAGCATTCATTTAAAAACACTGTGAAATATAATCAAAAGAAATAGTCATGAAAAATTATTTTTCTAAAAAGACATGAAAGTGGTGAGGGCAAAGACTAGTTGGGAAGAGGAAAGGAATTAGTGGGGAGTAGGAAGAGGACAAAAGAGAGAAATCAGGTGATAAATATAATCAAAATACATAATATACATGTATGTAAATGAAACAAAACCCATTATGTACAATTAATATTTGCTTCTAAAACATGAAAAAAGAGTTAAACAATAAATGTTTTTTTAGAGCAGGTTGCTAAAATTGCATTTTTTTGTTTATCATCAATTCATTGTTACTTAATTTTATCTTCAGAGAAACTGAGTCTTAGGATAAAGGTTCATATATAAGTGTTTAATTTCCAAAGATGAGGTACTCATACCTAAAGACATTGTTTCTTTAAAGATAGCTTATGTTTTATTTATGCTGATTCTATTGAATGGTCATCCCTAAGTTTAATCACTTAGGTTTAAGTGATTTAATTACAGTAACAATAACTTTCATATTCCTGTTGGATAAAATATGTGGGGATAGCTTGCCTAAGCTTTATCAAATTTAAGTCATGGGTAAAATATTAAATATGTTATGTTAATAAAAATTTCTGTGGTACCTAAAATTAATTGCAATCAATATTAAGCTAAACACATTGGTTGCCAAATGGTGTTTTCTTTTTCAAAACAAATTTGTCTGGGGTCATGTTAGATCTTAGCTATCATGTTAGATGTTTTGGCTCAACAAAGTCCAGATTCTGCTATATTGTATGTAAAGTAACTGTCTCATTTCTGGCATCTGAAAACCAGTGCTTATAACAAAATTAACTCTTAAGACATATTCTTTTTTTTGGGTACAGCCTCATGCTCAATCAATGGTCCACATCTGAGACATAATTTCAAGCTCTGTGGTTCTGTTTCCAAAGTTCCTTGGGTAATTGGTACCCACACAGGTATCTGGACTAATCAAAGATGTTTTCAAACACAGGTGCTAAGACTTTACACTGTCTTACTTGACCCTTTCTAACAATTTCTAGTTTAAATTAATTGGTTTAGATTTGTATTATTTTCAAGACTGGTAACAGGTTCTGCCTATATTTATAGCTATTAGATATTTAAAGGATATGTGCCTACTTCCTTTGCCTCAGACATGGCTTATGCTGCCACAGGACAACCAAATTTTTTTAAATATTTTTTTGTTACTTTTATTTATTTATTTGAGAGCAACAGAGAGAAAGAGGCAGATAGAGAGAGGGAGAGAGAATGGGCACGCCAGGGCCTCCAGCCACAGCAAACGAACTCCAGACGCGTGCGCCCCCTTGTGCATCTGGCTAACGTGGGTCCTGGGGAGTCGAGCCTCGAACCTGGGCCCTTAGGCTTCACAGGCAAGTGCTTAACCGCTAAGCCATCTCTCCAGCCCGTGGACAACCAAATTTTAAAAGGCTGGACAAAATAACTTTAAGCTCTTGTGCCATTTTTAAATTTTTTTTGTTTTGTTTTTTATTTATGTATTTGAGAGTGACAGACACAGAGAGAAAGAGGCAGAGAGAGAAAGAGAGAGAGGAGAGTGGGTGCACCAGGGCTTCTAGCCACTGCAAACAAACTCCAGATGCATGCGCCCCTTTGTGCATCTGGCTAACACGGGTCCTGGGGAATCAAGGCCTCGCACTGGGGTCCTTAGGCTTCACAGGCAAGTGCTTAACCACTAAGCAATCTCTCCAGCCCCATTTTGTAACTAAATATATTTCAATAATCAAATGTGCTCTATATGTAACACTGGCTCCCTGGTAAGTCACCTGTCTTCCTGATCAGGGAGGGTATGGAAAACCTCCCCCCAAGAAATTGGCATACTGTAATCTGAAATGGGAGAGTCACAATTGAGGAGCAATCAGTCCTCCTGTATTCCCAAAGAATAGAAAACTACTTGGCTAGCATGGCTCTGACTCATTCTAACAGACAGAAAATAGCAGTATAAGATTACTCCTGAGTCCCTAAAGTCTCCTTTGAAGAGCCATTAGTGACCTTCAAAATTAATCTTTGATTTAATTTTGGATATCTACTTGGTTTTAAACACTCAGAGAGAAATGTATAACCAAAGATAAAAGGATACCTCAAATATATGAATGGCCTATTCAGTAATACAACAAGAGCTTTCCAATAGAGAAAATAAGTAAGGCCTTTAGACTTGTTGTCCCTAGTTGTAATAGTTCCAATTCTGTAATAAAGAAAAACAATCATAGATGTCAAAAGGGTTATTTTCAAATCTAGAAAATATATATATATATATATATATATTGCATTTAGTAATAAATGTTATATATATATATTACATTTAGTAATAAATGTTATATATATAGACTATAACCAAAGGTCACTTAATCAAAAGACTTCTTTATACTGGAAACAATGGTGAATCTCTTCTAACTTGTGCCAGGACATCCTTAAACAAGTCCTGAGACCAAAAAATATTTATTTGTACAGCCTTTAAAGGCACACAATGGCTCTATGGTACCAACATTTGGCCCTGGCTATCCCCAGGATAAATTTAAAAATATACACTCTGGAAGGCTATTATCAATGTTAAATGTTGTGTATATGTTCCTGATAACTCTGCTAACATCTCATCTGTTTTACAAGCCATATGGAAACAGATTCAGACTATGTCAGACATTACTGTGCAAGTCAGTGAACAGTTCTGGAAGAAAATATCAGCCAGCTCATGCTCAGATGGTCCTGCGACAATCCAACTCTGTCTACCTGAGTTTCCTTGCATGCTCCCCAAGGCTGACAAGTCCACAAGAAAGACAACCCCAAAGGCAACCAGTTTGCTGTGTACTCACTTCTCATTAACTCCTTACTTTTATTCTACCCCCCCCCCAACTTTCTCTTCTAAGACTATCTTCCTGCACTCCATCAGTACACTTTTGGGGTCTTTTAGAGTACTTTCCCTGTCTGGAAGACACTCTTCTAACTGCTACAAACAACTTCATGCCCCATTCAGCAGGAAATATTTAATGATTTGATGTCATTGTCCCTTGTCCTCTAGCAGCAGTAAGAGTATCTTCTCATGAAAGGGGAAATGAGGGGGTGTGTGTAGAGTTAGGATGATCGGACCTCTAAAATAAAAAGGGTAGGAAAATTTGCACTTACCAGAAATCCAAGGTGGTCTGACTTCTAATCTCTTGCCTAGCTCCCTAGAACTGTTTTTCCACAAACTGTCAGGACCCCTCTTAAGAGGGAGGACTTCCATAGGATTTAAACATCATGGTTGGTCAAGTTCAGCCCCCAGGTGCCAGAGCTAATCTCTTTCTGAGACAGTCCCTAGCCCTAATCAACCAGCTGGCCCTCTGGTGCACCTGGGCCACAAGACAGCCCATCACCCTAAGACACCATAACCTTTGCAAGGGGAGGACAGGCTCTCTGTCTCTTTGACCACTTGGAAACTTTCAGTTGCTGGTCAGTTTTTTCCCTCAGCTGGGCCTGGTCTGGCTGGCCCTAGCCCAGGCCCAGCCAGGAGAGCCCCCTAACCCTTACTATGCTCATGGGTTCTTTATCATCTCCAGCTCCCAACATGGCAGTAACTCCTTGAACTTTCTTTTCTCACTTCTTTCCACATTTTTCCCCCAGATCCATATCTGGTCACATGGACTCCTGAGCTACACATGGTCCACATGGGCTTTTGGGCTCCAATTAGTATCTTTCTCTTCTCCCCACTTTATGTCCCTTACCTCCCACCATTCCCCTTTCCATACTTCTTTGAAAAATCTGAATAAAATGTGGTATTTTAAAAATCATTCTCTTGAATATCGAATTGCCAATTGTTTGGTTAGTTTTCAGATATGAACTCAAGGCTTGGGGTTCCAGGAAGCACTCCAGAACCCCAATTTCCCCATTACACTGGGAATTATTGCCCCACATCACCTATGACTATGTATTTAGTTAGCTATATTTTGTTTGTGTGATGTGGGGTCTTTCTATATAGTTCAAGCTGGCCTTAAAGTTGTGATCTTTCTGTTTCATTGTCCAAGGTGATAGAAGTATATACCATGATGTTTAACACCTAGGGGCATATTTAAGTAGATTTCTATTAGGCGATTCATTAGTGATCACATGGTAAGTATAGGTAGATCAGAGACAAAAAGTGTTGTTGAGCAATGTAAATTACACATAAATGTAGAGATTTTTCTCATAGTGAAGGAGAAACAGGAATAAGATAGCTTTTTACAGGTATTCAGGAACATACTGTCTATCCTGGCAAAACTGGAACTTACATGTGATCCTGTCTCATCCAAGATGGCTGTTAGTGACTCTTCATAGCAGAAGTTTCCTGCTTCTTCCTCAGCTTAGCCTCTCTGGGTTAGCTCAGGTGAGTCCATGAGCCAGTCAGATCTCTCCTTACACACCTGAATCTGATAACAAGGCTCACTAGTTGAATGCCTCATAAAGGAAGTTCCAAGTGGGTCAGGCCTCTTTTTTCCTGTAATCTTGCTTGAACAACCTTATAATTCTGTTTCTCCCCTTCCCAGCCTTGCTACTTAGGCTACTTCCTCACTTTGATTACATGTGTGGATTTTCTTTGTTCTCAGAGTCCATCACTATTTCTTGATCTTCTCTCACCTTTTATGTGAAGGGGATCTTTTGGTCCTTATGCTTTGCCTGCTACATGTGGGAGTCTGTGCCTCCTCCAGAGCCCTTTTCCTTCTGGAGGTTTCTCTGTGGTGGAAATCCTCTCCTCTCCCCTCCCCTTTCGAGCCAAGCAAGGAGAATTGTCCAGCTTGAGTCTTTCAGCTAGCCCTTTCCCCAGATCTCAATTCTCCCTACAATTAACCTCATAATTCATGATTTCTCCCTAAGTAAACTTAATAATTCATAATTTGCTCCTCTTGGAGCTTTTTTTTTTTTTTTTCCCGAGGTAGGGTCTCACTCTGGCTCTGGATGACCTGGAATTCACTATGTAGTCTCAGGGTGGCCTCGAACTCTCGGCGATCCTCCTACCTCTGCCTCCCGAGTGCTGGGATTAAAGGCGTGCGCCACCACGCCTGGCTTGGAGCTTGTTTTATTAATTCCTAAATAAAATAGGAATGAATACCCAAAAGTTGGTGTTCATGGGTGTGAGGGAGTCCCTGAGTCCCAAAATCCTGCATCAATAGCACTGAAACTATGTAAACTATAATAGATGCACAGTAAATACTTGCTGACTGAAGGAATAATTCTGGAACTAAATGCTGCAGGGCTTCAGAAAGCATACATTCACCTTATCATACATACCAAAGCCAGAATAAGGCATGCCTGTGATTTTCTCTCTAATTGGGAGAGCTACTTACCCAATCTTTGCATAGTCTTCACGTCCAAAATGGTGATTATTTTAGGAAGGTAATAAATTATAAGCATAAATAATTCACAACCTATTTCATATCCCTTAAAACAGACAGAAATTCTTAACAATTTTATAATGTGATGGTTTTACTGTTCCCATACTGTCAATTCCTTGAGCATTTGAAAGTGTTGCAGTGGCCCTGTATCCTGACCTCTGTTTTGAATTCTCTGAGCAATGAAAAATACTAGCTGTGCTAAGCTTGCTTCTTGCCAGTGTTATCTGTCTTTTTTTTTTTTTTTGTCTCTGAAATTTAAAACACTTCCCTACCCAGAGTGGAATGCTTTTAGCCTATCAGGTCCATGATAATGAAACATTCCTACACTTGCATAAAGTCATTGAATTTTCAATGTGCTTCCAAAGTACCTTGTTTCATTTAACTCAGCTTAGAGAGCCCTAAAAAGAATATGAATATATATATATATGCATATATACTCAATGATCATATAAAATGTGAAATAACTGATGACACCTAATAATTTTAGAGGAACATGTTATCTGAATTATCACTATATTTTAGGTCCTGAGCTATTCAAGATGATAGTAACATGTTATCATTGTATGAGGGTGGGACTGCTGATTTAACAGATGGCGATTAACTATGCCCAGAGTTTGAATAGCCTCCCACATCATACTATGATTTACAGCTAAGCTGAGATTTGAACCCAGGGATTTCAAGCTCTTAAATCTGTGGCATTAAACAAATTTCTACTTCTTCCTTATGTAAACAACCACATATTCCTGAACAACTATTTCTGGAGTTGATGACTCCATGGGAATACTTTCTTGGCTCAGAAGGTCAAATGCAAGGGATAATTAACTGTTTTAAATATCATTAAAAAACATGCAGTTCTTCCATTTTGTTTCCAATCTCAAAATGTCATACCATGCAATCTCACCTCTATTCTTCTAATTTTTATCCTTTCCTTCATCCCCAATTTATATTCTGCCTCTAGACTATGGGTTTAATGTACAGAATTGTGACTTCCTAAAACCATGTTCTATTCCTTTCCACAGCTGGCCTATTTTGAGTGTAATGGGTTTAGTAATGCAGACAGAAATCCCTCCTCAAAAATGCTTTACATTAGGATAGAGAAAACAGATGTGTAGATAGATAAATTAATAAATAAATAAATAAAGCCCTTTGGTCCATCATAGGCTTGGCTCTCAGCAACTTGTCTTGACTATCATCATTAGCTTCCCTCATTCTTTCAGACAAAAATTAAGTAAATAAAACAAGAAAATGTCTACCTCTATTCATACTCAAGGTAATAACTCTGAGGAATGAATGTTTGTCCTAGTTCCTTATGAAGGACACCATGCTTTTGGACAAAGGTGTGTGTGTGTGTGTGTGTGTGTGCATATGTGATTCTATGAAATGCAACAGTTGCTTATATTCTTATTAGACCTAATATCATTGACCAATATGAAGTTGAAGAGCCATCAAATATTTAGGGATATCATGTATAATTGAAATGAAGGAGGCAAAATTATTAAGAATTTAGTTCAGCGACATTTGAATTTACCTTCAATAAGAATAGCATATACTTATTATTGTTTTATCTAGAAAAGAATCTTTTGCCTTAAGCAGAAATTCCTGACTATGTTTTCATAGAAGGTTTATTTGAAATATTCTTCAATCCAAATGTACTGCCCTTATGCTAAAAATATAAATTCAGGATTGTATTTTTATGTTTTCTTCAGAAATCATATATCCACTAATAGATCATTTTATATTGATACAATCTTAATATGCCATTAATTTAAGACATAGCTTTTAGTTGTGAAATGTATAAAGTATTGTTTTAAATGATACATACAATATGTACTTTGTGAGCAAAAGGAAACGACTACATGTAGGGCATGAGCCTCAGATGTCTCTATCTCCCATGCCTGCTTCTGCTGCCTAGGCTTGACAGAGCTTGTTTACAAAGGTATACTGTTGTTGAATACAGAAACAATGGTGAGCATGTTGGCTAAGAACATGATATAGGAATTGTGACCTCATGTTGAAGAGTCTTGCTAAAGCATTTGACTTGTCTCCTATTTGTTAGCTGTGGCATTTACTCTCTGTTCATGACACTCTTCTGAATAAATAAAAATTAAAAATGTAATACCTACCTAGTGAGTTTTCCTTGAAAAATGTTCGAAGCAATATTTACACAGTGCTTGACATAGCCCCTGGTGCTGAATGAGCATCACATGAGCATGTTCAGTAAATAAATAAAAGTGATTAGAGCTATGACAAAATGGGCACAAAGTATGATGGGATATAGAGAAGAAAAACTTAACTCAGGCTGGCATAAGGGTTATAAAAAACAGAGAAAGACTACAGTGAAAGATGATTTTAGTTCATAGGTAGAAACTTGAACACGAAGTGTGGTTGTTTAAATCAGGTGTCCCCTATAAATTTATGTGCTTTGCATGCTTACTGACAATTTCAGGGGCACAGCATGGCTGGAGGAGGTATGTTGCTGGGGTAACCTTGAGATTTATTAGCCCCTAGCTTCCAATGTTATATGGCTTACTCTCTTACTGAGGTGTTCTGCTGTGACAGAAGTGATGATCAACCTACACTCATGCCATGCTTTCCCCTGTCTTCATGGAGCTTCCCCTCCACATTGGAAGCCATCAAGAAAACCAAAACTTTCTACCCATCAGCTGCTTTTGGACAAGTGCTTTGTCCCTGCAATGAGAAGGTAAGGTAACTGCAACAGGAAGGAACACAGAGGGGCAGGGCAGAAAGAGCAGCACCAGTACAGTGAGGGAGATAGGAAGCTTCTTGTCATATGCACAGTTTACACCAAGAATGAGAGGTACAGAGTACTGGTGTACCAGACCACAGTTTAATAGGAGTTAGGGCATGAAGGGATTTATAGGGCTCAAAGAAAGTATGACTCTATATGATCCATGAAATAAATTTAATATCATTCTGAACACAATGTGGAAGGTGCAGTTTACTGAGTGAACTTGTCTGTTTACTTGGCTTTAGGATTAAGCCAGAGAATAATAGCCTTTAGTAATGAACTATTATCGGAAAGGAGTTTTTTGGAAAATAATGACTATAGGAAAGCCTATTTTGCTTGCAATGGTCAAGTTTGTAATAGCTTATTTTCAGTAATGATATTGACCTCAGAGGCAAAGTGATAGAATCAGAATGGGGAACAGAGTTCACCATCAAATGTAAATCTCCAAATTAAAGGCCATTTCCATTCATTTGATGTGGGAAAGACCAGTTAATTCATGTTTGTTTTTGAGTACATGGAATAAAACACTAATTTTTATGTTACTTGAGTGACCTTTCAAAATTCTGCAAAATTTAGCTGTGGGATGGTTATGTATGCCCAGAATCAATGCCATAAGAATAACTCAAAAGCTTTTTTGAAGATCCACCTTTTCCAGTCAGGGCCTGAGATTAGTCAAACATAACATCATGACATTATCCTCATGAGAGAACTTAGCTTAGTGTATATACATAAGACAAGTATTAGGAAATTTATTAACAATGTCACAAAATGTTATTTCTTGGGTACTGCCTCAATTCTATGGTGCAAGCAATATACAGACAAATTACAATTGTCCACTAAGGCAGATACCATCAGTCTCACTTCTCATATGAGAAATGGGGTTTTAAAGACATTTCTATTTAATCCCATTTAAAGTCAGAGAGACATCAGGCAGTACAGAGGAGATCGAGGTCTTGCCTCCTATTAGAGAGTCCACACTGATTAGATTTGTGATGCCATCTTTTGCCATTCACCTATGTGAACTCAGGCAACTTTTTAAAGACATAAAGGCTCAACTCTTCAAAACATGCTGTAGATAATAAAGAGATTGCACATCTAACTCCAGTGAATTTTGTAAAACTTATTCCTTGATTTTTACATAACATTTTCATTTAGATCCAGCATATAGCTTAAACTAACAAATTATACTTAAAAATAGAATGAAAATCAAGCAGTCACATGTGAACCAAAAGACTCAGACTGCCCATGTGATAACAGTAGCATTCTCACAATCAGAGTACAATGCAGCAGTGACAAGATCATGTAAAGTAAGCCCGGCTAGAATCTGAATCTCAGCTTGCACACTACAGTCAAGATCTTGGACAAGTCACACATATTTCTTTGCTTCTGTGTCTTTATCTGTTAAAATATTAGCTATATTAATCCTGGTGATTTCTGAAATTACATGAGATCATGTAGTCTACGTGCCTCACTCAGCTATCTTCATGGTAGATGGGATGATGAACAAGAGATGAAAACAATAAATATAGCTCAGTTTCAGGTTTTCCAAATATCAGTGACTCAAAAGTTTTGTATCAATGAATTTGCCTAGCTAGAAAAGAACTTGTAGTGGCAATATCCTACTGATTCATGTGCATTTTTAAATGAATTTGCTTTTCACTGAAGAGTACACTAAGCTTTTCTTAATTCTCTAGAGGATAATGTTGTGGTGTTATGTTTGACTAATCTTAGACCCTGACAAGAACAGGCGGATCTACACAGAGGCTTCTGAGTTATTCTCATGGCATTCATCTTGTGTATAACATAACAACCCCACAGCTAGATTTTACAACATTTTCAAAGGTCACTTTTAAGGTATTGAGCCTTTCATATATCAATCCTTCTACATTTACATTTTCTGGAATTTCAACATCAGAGTTGTCTTAAGCTTAGTGAATAAATATTCAAGTCTCGGTGTGTATTTTGAAATGACTATTTGCATAATAATGTTTTTTAGATGAAAATGGAGTCTCTGGATGCCCATAGCTAGATTTCGCCAATCTTTTAATGGGACCCATTGAAACGAAACAGCCTTTAACATCACAGTGTCCATGACGTTTATGCAGATACTATTCCCCACTCTAACATTTTGTTACTTTAACACCAATATTACTCTGTTTTCTTTCACTAATTGACTATTGATGTTTTATAAAATTAATTTGGAAGATAGTAATCACTGACAAAATTCTAAATTAATGAGTTTGACTGTCTTAAGGGAGCAGGAAAGGGCTGCCAGACACAATTATGCAAAGCAATGGTGTTGCTTTCTGCCCCAATTTGGGGCAGGTGAACACATCTTTCCATGTAGTCTTTGAGCTTGTGGGGTATGTGAGCTAAGGACAATACATTCATCAATATTTCCTAATCATCTGTTTTGTGTTAGTCACTATTTTAGGCATGGGGTAGAAATGTACACGATATAGAGGCCTCTGCTCTCAGAGGGTTTTCCATCTGGTTGGGGAGTCTGAATGAGAAATAGACAATTGAAAATCCAGTGTGCTAATAGTTATGATAGAGATGGTTTGGGGTGTTCCCAAGAGTTACTATGTCTATGATATATGACATATGTCTATGGGACGATAATCATATATGGGACTTCTTGGTCCAAAGAAGGTGAATGGGTGATATAGGGAGGAGGAAGTAGGGCATTTCTATCAGACAGGAATGCAGAATATTCAAAGGCTGAATCCAGTAACTCCTGTCTTGTTTTGGGAATGCAAGTGCATCAATATGGATGGAATGGAGAATGTACAAGATGCTATGGCAAAGTTAAAATGGGACAGTGAGTAGGAGCTTTGTATATCATCAAAGATCCTAGCCATGGTTTTATAGAGAGGATGATACAACTACAATTTAACTATAATGAGGACGCATCAGAAGGGCCCAAGTAAAACGTGGTTTTCTCTTAGAAGAGCATGGAAAATATCTATGGTAAAATATAACCACACCCCCCCCACACACATATGCATATATATATATATATATACACATATATATACATATACATATGTGTGTGTGTGTATCCACATACATATGTACATATTGTTCTGGAGGTGCAAAGAAAAGAAGAGGTTATATGGAAAAAAAGTAGACTTTGGGAGTCCAAAGCTCAAACTAGCACTACTCCTATCAGCTGGATTACTTTGATTTGGGGGGCAGGGAGAGTGTTGAGGAAGGGTCTCACTCCAGAACAGGCTGACCTGGAAATCCCTCTGTAGCCCAGACTGACTTGGAAATCATGGTGATCTTCCTAGTTCACCCCCCCAACCCAAGTGGTGGGATTCAAGGTGTATCTCACCCTCCAGGCTCAGTGGCAAGACTTGCTAACTATCCTAGATTTTGGCAAAATACAGTAGACAGTTTATCAAAGGATCACGAATTAAATGTACTTAGTTATGTTTTATTACTCTTTAGATTTTGAAATGTGGAGACATCACTTAGTTGAATGTGTTCACAATAGAATATGGGACCAGAGCTTTCTATACTCCAGCTAAACAATCTAGTCACTAGCCAGTATCATAGGTTCAGAGGCTCCATACTCTGAATGATCTTAATCACTATCTGCGATAATACTTCTTAGGCTTTTTGTCATTCACTTTGTTGAACCAATTAACATTTAATGCAGAAAAGCTAGATGTCAAATATGAATAGGATAAAAGTGAAACTGCTTGTGTTCAAGGCATAGGAGCCCAACCAATCCAGCAACTCTTGTAACCCAAGGGATGAGAATTCTAAAGAAATATGCATGTTACTGCTATGCACACATGAATTCAGGCCGGCAGGGGCTATTTTCTGAGGGGCTAGTAACAACTCAGTTATTACCAATGAGTGATCACCTAGAAGCTCTGATGGTAGAATCCCAGACTTGACCCTGTAATACGGATTGAAATCAAATTTCAGAAAGCAAGAGACTGCACATGTAAGAGGCACCTGAATATGTCTGTCATGAAAACATGACCTTCTACTAGTTACTTATTTCTCCATTAACATGCTCTTTATTTGCTCATTCTGTTTATTTTTCTTCAGCATTTTCTAGCAGGCACGATTCAACTTAAGGATGGATTGTAGAAAAAAAAATAGAAATTACAGAAGCTCTATCTGACATTCATTTTCCCTGTAAAGCATGAAATGTCTATATTAATCAATTTAGAGTAGAGAAACATGTCAGTCCATCCGAAAGTACTGGAACTTTGGAAGAACATAGTTTATAGAATTCCATTTTAATCTACTCATCTGATTTTAACATATTAAAGCTGATACATATGAAAGGTATTGCTATGAAACCACTACGAATCCAAAAGATTATTATTTATTTTCTGTGCAACAGTACCATACATGCAAAGATCAAGGCTATCCCAAAAGGACTAGAGATTGGGAAATTTGATTCTGATTTCTAAAAGTTGATTTTGAAGCCAAGATGAATTGAACACTGTTGGTAGTCAGTGAAAGGATTTGACTTATGTTTGGAGACATGAAATTTCAAGGAATGTTGCATTACTCATATTATGGACTCATCTGCTTTATTTGCATACAATATTCATGATATTCAGGCTACCAATGCTTATAAATAGTTCTTGTAAACAATATTTCAAACATTTCCTAGAGGACTGAAGGGGCCAAAAAGAGAGAGTGCTTGAGAACTCTGTCTCTCTGGGGAGTGGAGAGAAAGATGTTTGTGGGCAGCGCCTGAAGCTTTGGATCAATAGCAGAAATAAAATCTTTCCATAAGTAAGCAGTAGGAAACTAAAGGACTGTTGATCAAAGGAAGTATGATGGAGGCTATTGGTGAAATAGGAAAGAAAAAGAATTAGCAAGTAGGGTGGCAGTGACTTCTTGTGAATGGAAAGAAAATCAGTAGCAATCAGAGAAGCTTTTAGGGTAGGGTGAGGTAGAAAGGAAAGCCCATTAGAAGCATTTGTGAAAGGCATTTATGCCCTTTCTACTCTGATGCCCTTCTATTTTATTAATTTCCCCACATTTTAAAAGAAGTATCACACCAGGAAATTGTATGAATAATGACTTCTTAGTTAAATAGCATTAGTATTTGGGGCTATGTCATTACTAAGAATTTATCTTGCACAATAGTATAGTATTCAGATATACAAACTCAAAATGTGTCACCTGCTCTCTACCTTATGTCATCAAGTGTAACTTGGGAAATTTTAAGTAATTACTGTACAGAATACTTCCCATAGATTTATTGGAAAGAACAAATGAATTATTATGTGAAAATCTCTAAGAATCCTCTCTGTTCTGTTATAAAGGTTGTGTTGCTGCTGGTCATTATTGTTAATACGTATGAAAAAATAGCAGTAAGCAATGATAATGGATAAGGTTTATTAAGTGCTTGTAAGTCTGATGTTTTGCTGTTTTTTGTGCATGTCTTAATTGGCAAATTGCTGGGTAAAATTTTCATTATCATTTTTTACAGTAAAGGAAATGGACAAACAGTCGGACATGGAAACTGCCACCATATTCTACAGCTTTTGAATGTGAGTTTTAAGCTCACCTTTCCAGTCATTTCCATAGTCTTCTTCAATTTGTAGGGCAATTAAGAAAATAGATGTGTGCTGAAGAGATGGCTTAGTGGTGAAGGCATCTGCCTGGGAAGTCAAAAGACCCCGGTTCGATTCCCCAGTATCCACTTAAGCCAGATGCAGAAGGTGGTACAGTTTTTTTGGAGTTCATTTGCTGTGGATAGAGCCCCGGCATACCCATTCTGTCTCACTTCCCCCTGTCTGTGTCTAACTCTTTCTCTCTTGCTCTTAAATAAATAAGTAAATATAAATTTACTTTACCAAAAGGCTATATAAATTAAAGCAGAATCAAATTAGGCCAGGCTCATTAAATCCAGATCAATAATTCACCCTGTCATGAGCCATGACACATTCTTACTGTATTTAATCTTAGTGGCATTATTTTGTTTTGAGACTGGCACAAATAAACCTTTTGTACATATTCTTCTCTTCCAGCTGTTAGGATGATGAAGGGTGGATATGCTCATGGAATTTTAAGGTACTCATGATTTTCATTTAGTCAATTGTCAATGGCTTCAGAACAGTTACTGTGAGACTAAGCATATTTCCTTCCATGGGTTCCTAACAGTATTTATTACCTTTGTTGCGATAAGGAATTTTAGTGCTATCAGGCTTATTCCTAACACAGCTAGATTACAGAGTTTCATTGCATCATTGCCAAGGATAATGATGAAAGGGATACTTAAGCAGCTTCTATTTTTTGGAAACCAGTTGCCTCTATTTTCGTTATTCTAAATTATTAGTGACTGTGCATGAAGAGTTAAAAAGAACAATGAACAAAACATTTTCATTCTTTACTCAATGTCTTCTAAGAAGCATGCATTCCCTCTGGCTCAAATGGCATAGGCTACATGCCCCAGGTACTTGCTCAATAAGTCCATTTGCAGTTGTAGCACATGTACACCAGTTTCTCTGTGTCGGTTGGTAATTCTAATGGGTAGTATGCTGGAACATACCACACATTGCAACATAATGCAATGGAGAATTGCAGGTGGGTTATTTCATGGTCAGTCTAAATTGTATCTGGCATTACTGCATTTCTTTGAAAGCCATTTTACTTCATTAGTTACTCAAAGTAGGCATTTTATCATCAATTTTTCACAGTGATGGTGAGTAATTATGCATAAGGGAGGAGGAAGTGGTTTGAGTCATGCACTGTCTCACAATACTATTCAATTCTTGTTATTGATATAATTGGCATTTCTCAACTTTATGTAGAATGCTGTTCTCTTTAATGCTGGCGGAATTAAGCCAATGAGACACTTAGTTTCCTTCAAACTGAGTATGTTTAAATTTCATCTACACTAACATCTGAAGCTCCCGCTCACCCTCCGTCATTTTACTATACTCAAGCCCATGGGGAACCGACCATCTGTTTTCATGTATCCTTTATAAACCTTTATTGTTACTATTATTTATACTGCGTATGCATATTATGCATGGTGTATGTGTGCCGTGTGTGTGTGTGTGTATCACTGTTAGACTGGAGATCTCCAAGGACAAGGTTTTAGTTACATCTGAATCCCAGGCATATAGCAATGTACCTGCTATGCATTAGGACATGGAGGGGCTCAGTAAATTATTTTGTAGTAAACGAATGGTTTGTAAAAGAGAAAGAAGACTAATATTTTGTTTACAGTTTTAATATAAGTTTGAAGAAATCAGCTAACCTTTCATTTCATGTGTTTAGTCTTGCTTGAACAATAACAAAATGAAGCTACTATAGTATGTGACCTATGAAACAGACTATTGTGAACATTATACTTGATAAAGTGTTTATATCATCATACATTCTGGGAAGGACCATGACAGTGTACAAGGTTAAAATATTTGAATCCAAACAAGAAAGAAGGGAGGAAGGGTGAGAAAAGGTGAATGATCCTTGAAAACTTTTTTTTTTTTTTTTTGTATTGTGATGTATGCTTCATGAAACAATGACTTAACAATCCACAATTTAAGTAAGAGCTTTGGGAATCTAATCAGAAAGGAAAGAATCTTGATTTCTTCCTTTGGGGTATGACATTTTACAAATTAATTTAGAATCCTTTAAAACTAACAGAGCTAAGAGGAAATTTAGAACACTTGTACTAATCACTTCCACCTTCAATGTGGAAGGTCATATATCAAAAAAGGTTACTACAATGGAAAAATTCAATTACTAGGGACTCCTAATGGGCTGTACTTAAAATAGCACAGATTTGCAAAGCCTTCACATCCAATGAAAAATGTCATATTTCCCCCAATACTGTAAAGGATTTGGTAAATATGCCTGTTCTCTCTAAGCATACATTCCGACCATCTGCAAAGCTCACAAGCTCAGGATATAAATATTCAGCTTTCAGAAAACATTTTAAATTCTCAGAGCTCACCAAAACTATTCAGCTGTTTTTGTATCTGAATACAAATAACCATACTTTTATTATTTTTAGTAAAGTGGAGAGAACTTGGCTTCAAAAATCACTGATCTATTTGAATTTTTCTTCTATTTTTAATTGATATGGGGTATAAATTACTGAGTTCTATAGTACAGTAGGGTGACTACAGTTAACAATAATTTACAGAACATGAAAATGTAACTATAAGAAAAGGAGTTTGGGTTGTCTGAAAACAAAGATTATTTTCCTGCCTTTTAGCAAATTATACACATTGATCATTTAAAACTTGAATGTAATATTACAGATACATGATATGATAGACATTGAAAGAAATTGATCTTTCATCTTATTGAATTAAATAGCACAGTTATGCAAATAAACCTAGTTTCAGACCTGGATATTAATGTTTGTAGCATATTGGTCTATACTTAAATCTAGAACTGGACATGTTTAATAGGAATCTTTAGTAATTTTGATATATGATTCATGGACCTGTATATATGTCTGTGGATTTCTAACTCAACCTTTTTTAGTTTAAGGATAGAAGCCCTGAGATACTGAAAGGGAAATTAGTTTTTCCAAGATCCTCTGAATTCTGATAGCTTGCTTGTGGCAAAACGGTGATGAGAAAGAACCTGGGAGTGATCTGAGACATGTTAGATGATAACACATTTCAGCATGAGTATCTTACATATACTTTTCTGAACTCAAACTAAATATTATCAATCATATTCAATCATAAAGAAGTAAATTTAGGGCTCCGGCTCTGGCAGTGGCAGCGCCGGCCCCGGCAGCAGCAGCAGCAGATCTGGCAGCAGCGGATCCAGCATCAGCAGCTGTGACTCCACCAGCAGCGGGTCCAACAGCAGCAATTCCAGGTCTGCGGGGCCACAGCTGCCATGCTTGGCTTGCCCCACAGGAAAAGCCAGTGCCCTGCTCCAGAAAACAGAACAGTGGTCCAACGACCCAGCCAGCCTACTTGAACCCACAGGGTAACAAAGAGGGACGCAAGCAGAGCGCAGCATAACTGAGACCAAAATCATCCAAACAGGCAACTGGGATTGCACCAGGGAAGGGTCTCACTTGGTCACAAGCTGACTTGGAACCCTCAACAGACCAGAAATCTTAACCTCTTTGTCGATAGAGGATCTGGTTGTTATAATACCTACTCTTGCATAAATACTCGGTGCTGTTCTTCATTGAATGTGTACATTGTTTAGTTAAATTTTAAAACCTATCATTTTTTTTTTTTTTTTCCTGAGGTAGGGTCTCACTCTAGCTCACTCTGACCTGGAATTCACTATACTCCAGGGTGGCCTCGAACTCACAGTGATCCTCCTACCTCTGCCTTCCGAGTGCTGGTATTAAAGGTGTGAGCCACCACGCCCAGCCGTATCAGTATTTTGTTCCATTCAGCCTACTTGAACACTCCCACAGCAGGCAAACCCAACCCCTAGGGAACACTTTTGTAGATAATCTGGGAGTCTTAAGGGCCACACCTAACAACTTAATCTCCTACCCTGAAGATATATAAAATCTGATCCTTTGATACAGCGAAGAATACCCAGCTAACTAGAAAATCCAAGCAGTAACTTAATACAAGATGTAAAAATATATACATTGTAACACAAGAAACACTAGAAATCAAGACAATATAAATCCACCAAAAAAGTATTAATGCATCAGAAATGACCTCCAGTGAGAACGAGTTAGAGGAAATGCCTGAGAAAGATTTCAAAAGAATAATTGTAAATATGTTCAAAGAAGTCAAAGAAGAAATCAAAGGAATGAAAGAGGAAATCAAAGGAATCAAAGAAGACACAGGACACCAATTTAATAAATAAAGAAGTCAATACAAGACATAAATAAGGAAATAGAAATAACAAAGAAAACCAGTCAGAATTACTAGCAATGAAGAACACAGTTAATGAAATTAAAAAAAAAAAAAAAAAAAAAAAACTCTCTAGAAAATCTCACCAGTAGAATGGATGAAGGAGAGGACAGAGTATCTAAGCTAGAAGACCAGGTGGCAGATCTAATACAGTCCAACAAAGAGAAAGGCAGACTAATAGAAAAGTTTGAATGGGAATTTCAAGATATTCGGGACACTATGAAAAGATCAAACATAAGAATTCAGGCCATAGTAGAAGGAGAAAAATTTTACTCCAAAGACATAGTAGGCATCTTCAACAAAATCATAGAAGAAAACTTCCCCCAAATTGGGAAAGAGGTGACAATGCAGATACAGGAAGCCTTTAGAACACCAGCCAGATAAAACCTGGAAAGAACCTCTCCTCGCCACATTATAATCAAACTACCAAACACACAAACCAAAGAAAAAATATTGAAAGCAGTTAGAGAGAAAAATCAAGTTACCTACAAAGGCAAGCCCATCAGGATTATAGCAGATTACTCAACACAAACTTTAAAAGCCAGAAAGGCTTGGAGTGATGTACCCCAAGTTCTGAAAGATCACAACTGTCAACCAAGGTTACTTTATCTTGCAAAGCTATCCATTCAAATAGACAGAGGAATGAGGACATTCCATGACAAAAGCAGGCTAAAGGAGTATTTGAAGACAAAACCAGCTCTACAGAAAATACTTAAAAGAATCATCCATGCTGAAGAGAAGGAAAAGTGCACATATAAGGAACCAGGAAAAAACAAACAATACTCAAATATTAGTTAACACAAGTGAGCAAAGGTAGAACTAGAACTACAAAAAAAAAAAAAAAACAAAATGGCAAATGTAAATACACACCTTTCAATAATATCTCTTAATATCAATGGCCTCAATGCCACAACCAAAAGGCATAGGTTTGCAGACTGGGTTAAAAATCAGGATCCTTCAGTTTGTTGTCTCCAAGAAACTCACCTTTCTACAAAGGATGGACATTATCTTAGGGTAAAAGGTTGGAAAATGGTGTTTCAAGCAAATGGGCCTAGAAAACAAGCAGGGGTTGCTATCCTAATATCTGACAAGTTAGACTTCAGTCCAACATTAGTCAAGAAAGATAAGGAAGGTCACTTTATATTGATTAAAGGCACACTTAAACAGCAGGACATTACAATCCTAAACATATATGCACCTAATGTAGGGGCTCCCAAATTCAATAAACAAATGCTATTAGAACTAATATCACAGATAATACCAAACACAGTGGTAGTGGGGGACTTCAACACCCCACTCTCATCAATTGACAGGTCATCCCAGGAAAAAATAAACAGAGAGGCATATGGACTAAATGAGGTCATAGAAGGAATGGACCTAACAGATATATAGAGGACATTTCATCCAAATGCTGCAGAGTACACATTCTTTTCAGCAGCACATGGAACATTCTATGAAATAGACCATATATTAGGACACAAAGCAAATCTTAACAAATAAAGGAAAATTGAAATAATTCCTTGCATTCTATCTGACCACAATGGAATCAAACTACAAATCAATAGCAAGAAAAGCAATAGAGCATACACAAAATCATGGAAACTAAACAATACATTACTAAATGATGAATGGGTCAATGAAGAAATCAAGAAGGAAATAAAAAAATTCATAAAGTCAAACGATAATGAGAACACAACATACCATAATCTCTGGGACACAATGAAGGCAGTTCTAAGAGGTAAATTTATAGCTTTAAGTGCCTATATTAAGACATTAGAAAGGTCACAAGCAAATGGCCTAATGCTTCACCTTAAAGCCTTGGAAAAAGAAGAACAAGGCAAACCAAAAATCAGTAGATGGGTACAAATAATAGAGATTAGGGTAGACATTAATGAAATAGAAACAAACAAACAAAAAACAATCCAATCCAAAGAATCAATGAAACAAAGAGTGGGTTCTTTGAAAGCATGAACAAGATTGATAAACCCTTAGCAAATCTGACCAAAAGAAAGAGGGAAGAGACACAAATTAATAAAATTAGAGATGAAAAAGTCAACATCACACCAGATACCAGAGAAATTCAAAAAATCATAGGGATATACTATAGAAGCATATACTGCACTAAGTATGAAAATCTGAAAGAAATGGATGACTTCCTTGATTTATATTACCTACCTAAATTAAATCAAAATGAGATTAACAACTTTAATAGATCTATAACAAGTATGGAGATCCAAGCAGTTATCAAAAATCTCCCAACTAAAAAAAGTCCAGGCCCAGGTGGATTCACTGCTGAATTTTACCAGACCTTCAGGGAAGAACTAACACCATTGCTTCTTAAGCTTTTCCATAAAATAGAAAAAGAAGGAAGCCTACCAAAGTCCTTCTACGAAGCCACGATCACCCTGATACCAAAATCAGGCAAAGATAGAACACAAAAAGAAAATTATAGACCAATCTCCCGCATGAACGTAGATGCAAAAATTCTCAACAAAATATTGGCAAACAGAATACAAGAATATATCAGAAAGATCATTCACCCGGACCAAGCAGGCTTTATACCAGAGATGTAGGGATGGTTAAACATACGCAAATCAATAAACGTAATACATTATATAAATGGACTGAAGGACAAAAATCATATGATCATCTCATTAGACACAGAAAAAGCATTTGACAAAGTCCAACATCCCTTCATGATAAATGTCCTACAGAGATTAGGAATAGAAGGACCATACCTCAATATAATAAAGGCTATTTATGACAAGCCTACAGCCAACGTATTACTAAATAGGGAAAAATTGGAAGCTTTTCCACTAAAATCAGGAACAAGACAAGGGCGTCCACTGTCCCCACTTTTATTTAATATAGTACTGGAAGTCTTAGCCATAGCAATAAGGCAAGAGACGCACATAAAAGTGGTACAAATTGGAAAAGAAGATATCAAGTTATCATTATTTGCAGATGACATGATTCTAAAAGGACCCTAAAGACTCTACAAGCAAACTGTTAGAGCTGATAAACACCTACAGCCATGTAGCAGGATACAAAATAAATACACAGAAATCAGTAGCCTTCCTATATGCTAACAACAAGCACAGAGAGGATGAAATCAGAGAATCACTCCCATTCACAATTGCACCAAAGAAAATAAAGTACCTTGGAATAAACCTAACCAATGAAGTAAAGCATCTCTACAATGAAAACTATAAAACACTCAAGTGAGAAATTGCAGAAGACACTAGGAAATAAAAAAAAAAAAATCCCTTGTTCCTGGACTGGAAGAATCAATATTGTGAAAATGGCAATCTTACCAAAAGCAATCTACACATTTAATGCAATCCCCATCAAAATTCCAACAGCATTCTTCACAGAAATAGAAAAAAGATGTCCAAAAATTCATTTGAAATCACAAAAAACCTTGAATATCTAAAATAATACTGAGCAACAAAAATAAGGCTGGTGGTATCACCATACCTGATTTTAACCTATACTACAGAGCCATAGTAACAAAAACAGCATGGTACTGGTACAAAAGCAAACATGTAGATCAATGCAACAGAATAGAGGACCCAGATGTGGGTCCAGGTAGCTATAGCCACCTGATATTCGATAAAAATGCCAAAAATACTCATTGGAGAAAAGACAGCCTCTTCAGCAAATGGTGCTGGGAAAACTGGATATTTATCTGTAGAAAGATGAAAATAGATTCTTCTCTCTCTCCATGCACAAGAATTAAGTCCAAATGGATTAAAGACCTTAACATCAGACCTGAAACTCTGAAACTGCTAGAGGAAAAAGTAGGGGTGTAGCAGACAGCTTCAGGTTCGCTGAGATGAACTTTCAGGCCAGGCACAGTTATGGAGGAAGGGATTTATTGGAGCTTACAGATCCAGGGGAAGTTCCATAAAAGCAGAAGAAACTGGCCTGCTTTCACAGGCCCAAGCAGAGAGAGAGAGTACAAGCCTAAAGGTCAAAAGCCACAGCACACTTCAGGAACTCCAGCTAGGCACACTTTGCATATCTTTAGATTGAAATCTCAAACCCACCACCACACCTTAAGATCCACACAATGGCATTGCCTCCAGCCAGATGGCTAGAGATGCAAACTACAAACAAATAAACAACTGAGTATATTGGGGGCCATCTATTCTATTCAAACCACCACATTCCACCCCTGGCCCCCAATAGATTTATAACCATCACACATTATAAATTGTACTCAGTTCAATTTCAAAGGTCCCCAGTCTTGACCAATTTAAGATATGAAGACCTGTAAAATCAAACAAGTTAAACACTTCTAACATATAAAGGTACAGAGTAAACATTTTCAACTGGTATAAGGCACAGCAAGGAGAGACTAAAACAATGCAAACTCAACCACCATCAAACAAATATCAAACTTCTGCAGTTCAAGTTCAATATACCCAGAAACTAACAGTCTCCAGATTTTCCAATTCCGCCCCTCCAGCTGGGCAGAGTACCCGGGGAACACTTCCATCCCAGGCCAACAGTGTGCTCTATGGTAGCCCTTACACAGTCCTGGTATATACAAAACATCTTCAGGTCTTCATGCAAACCATGGTCCATCTTCCAAAGGCTCTTTCAGCCTATCAGGGCATCATGCCCTGCCTCATGCCACATCTCAGCAGCAACTCCTGGAACCATGTGCAATTCATGACCACTCCTCACATTTCCAAAGGCTCTTTCAGCCTATCAGGGCATCAGGCCCTACCTCATGCTGCATCTCAGCAGCGGCTCCTGGAAGCATGTGCAATTCACGGCCACTCCATGCATTTTTCATGCTTCTGAAACCAATACCAGGTGTGCAGGACACAGCCATATTCTTAATTCAGGTATGAAACAAATCATAGCCTTGAAAAGCAGGTTCCTTCTCCAGTCAACTCCTTCCAAAAGAGTTTGCATTTCTATGATAGTCTTTCCTCAGGCATCCTTTCCATTGTTTTAATGTAAAGCAGTTGGAACATCTTCCTTAAGACTGCTAATGTGTTTGACAATAGCAGGTTCAGTAACCTAAAATCAGTCTCAGTGCCTGTAATTTTAACTTGCTTGAGGTTTTCCAGTTTAAAATCTTAAATCTCTCAGTCCAATACCTTTAGCCAAGCACATCAGTCCATTACAAATTTAACCTTGATCAAACACTCTGGGCCTGGGCAGCAGGATGCAGCCAGCCCTTATGCCAGTAGCCCAGTTCCAACAAAGTCCTCTGCAGTCTTTCCTTCCCCGTAGAAAGCTCATAAGCCAAGCCTCGAAGTTCAATGCTGTCTGCACTTAGCATTCTCAGACTCTCATCAGAACAGTCCATAAAACTTGGCTTACCACTCCAGAAGACATCTTCAGTTGTAAGCACCAAGTCCATTACTATTCCTCCAAAACAAAGGTTCCAAAAGATCAACATCCACATAGTCAGGTTCATCTCAACCCACTCCTCGGTACCAAGTTCTGTAGCAGACAGCTTCAGGTTCGCTGAGATGAACTTTCAGGCCAGGCACAGTTATGGAGGAAGGGATTTATTGGAGCTTACAGATCCAGGGGAAGTTCCATAAAAGCAGAAGAAACTGGCCTGCTTTCACAGGCCCAAGCAGAGAGAGAGAGTACAAGCCTAAAGGTCAAAAGCCACAGCACACTTCAGGAACTCCAGCTAGGCACACTTTGCATATCTTTAGATTGAAATCTCAAACCCACCACCACACCTTAAGATCCACACAATGGCATTGCCTCCAGCCAGATGGCTAGAGATGCAAACTACAAACAAATAAACAACTGAGTATATTGGGGGCCATCTATTCTATTCAAACCACCACAAGGCGAAACCCTTCAACATATTGGTCTTGGCAAAGACTTTCTGAATATAACCCCAATTGCTCAGGCAATAAAGCCACAGATTAACCGCTGGGTCCTCATGAAATTACAAAGATTTTGTACAGCAAAGGACACTGTGAAAGCAAAGAGACAACCTACAGAATGGGCAAAATCTTTGCCAGCTATACATCTGATAGAGGATTAATATCTAGTATATACAAAGAACTCAAAAAGTTAAATAATAAGAAATCAAACAACCTAATTGAAAATGGGCTATGGAACTAAATAGAGAGTTCTCAAAGAAGTATTAATGGTGCATAAGCATCTAGATAAATGTTCTACATCCCTACTCATCAGGGAAATGCAGATTAAAACTGTGTTGAAATTCCATCTCACTCCTCTCAGATTGGCTACTATCATGAAAACAAATGACCATAAATGCTGGTGAGGATGTGGAAAAAGAGGAACCCTTCTACACTGTTGGTGGGAATGCAATCTGGTCCAGCCATTGTGGAAATCAGTGTGGAGGGTCATAAGACAGCTAAAAATTGATCTACCATATGACCCAGCTATAGCTCTCCTAGGCATATATCCTAAGGACTCATCTCATTTCCTTAGAGGTACATCCTCAACCATGTTTATTGCTGCTCAATTCACAATAGCTGGGAAATGGAACCAACCTAGATGTCCCTCAACTGATGAATGGATAATAAAGATATGGCACAATTATACAATGCAGTTCTACTCAGTGGTAAAGAAAAATGAAATTATGAAATTTGCAGGAAAATGGATGGATCTGGAAATTATTATACTAAGTGAGGTAACCCAGGCCCAGAAAGCCAAATGTCGCATGTTCTCTCTCATATGTGGATCCTAGCTACAGATGACTGGGCTTCTGTGTGAGAAGGAAGAAACCCAGTAGCAGAGGCCAGCAAGCTAGAAAAGAGATATAAAGGGAAGAGAAAGGAAAGGGGGGTACTTAATAGGATGATATTGTATATATGTAAGTAGAAGAATAGATTAATGGGGGTGAAAAGGCCCAAAATGAGGTCTGGGGAAGAGACTGAGTAACGGAAAGGTGGAGGGACAGCTATTCAAGATCTAAGAGGACATAAATAAATCATATGTAGTTCTACTTTTTTTGGACACTGGAACACTCAGGAGCCATAGATTGTTGCTAGAAAATTTTCAGTGCCAGGGATGGGCTATCTTCCAGTGAGTTGTTGGCCAGGGAGGTCCCAGACGCCCCCAAATAATTAAAGGCCATTGCTAAGGCCCTTGGTTTCCCACCAGGAATAAATGGTTAGACCCTATTGCTGAAGACTGCATATACTTGCATTGCAAGGCCACTGAGAAATCCTGCTGGAGCTGAGCTGATAACCTCCTCCATGTAGACTAGCCAACAGAAAGCTGGAAGAAGCCATTCTGTATGCAGTTCAATGGGTGAAAGAGAAATCACCAGTGAAGATACTCAACCGTGGACACTGCACGCCTTATATTTGGCCAGCCAGGCCAAATGAGCCCATGGGTGCAATAGTGGCACATCTGTTATGGGGGAAACCAACTGCCCTCTAATTGGAATGGTGGCCCGCTGCATGGGAGGGAATGCATCCCTGATACTGAAAACTTAAAACAGGGGTAGTCATGAGCCCTAGGGGTGTAGCATCTGCTGTTGTCTGGCTAAATGTATATACTATGCTTATCAAACTTCCCAGTAAGCACTTCTGTTAATGTTCACACCCTTATATTAATGCTACTCTTACTTTTGGTAGAGAATCTTCCCTTTTCAGATGGCAGTGACCTTGGGACAACTCCGAAGGTATCATGGTGATGGAAAGAAATGACCACAGTGCTCAGTAATACATTATCTCTATCACACCTTCAAAGTCTCAGGGTCTAATGTGGAAGAGGTGGCAGAAAGAATGTAAGAGCCAAAGGAAGGGCAGTACTCCATAAAACATGCTCCTTCCAGACACAAAATGGCCTGGATACCCATGGCCTCACAGTGCCTGACACTACCTGCATAAGACCATCACAAGAGGAGGAAAAGATCATGACAACAAAAGTAAAAGACAGACTGAATGAGATGGGGAAGGGTTATGAGGGAGAATGGAGTTTCAAAGGGGTAAATGGAGGGAGGGAGGGTATTACCATGGGGTATTTTTTATAATCATGGAAGTTGTGAATAAAAAATAATAATAAAAAGAAAGAAAAAAAAAAGAAATACAACAACAACAACAAAAGAAGTAAATTGATAGAATAGGGACCCTAAACCTGAGGATCTCAGCTTACTATATATGTTGGATTGAAAGTATATAGGTGTTTATAATTATGAAAGTTCTTAATAGAGTACTCATTGATAAAACTTCTGATAAATTGGGTGAAAATGAGAAAGCATATGTGTGGTTTTAATTTTATAGATGAGAGATCTCTAAGCAAGTGACACATGCCTAGGTATTAAATAGTTTGTGGTAACAACAAAATGTAAACTCAATTCTCTCTAATACCTTCACTATTTTCCTTCCTAGCCATCCTGCTGTGGGGTCAGTGGGTACTTCAGGGCTTTTTGAGGAAGTAGCAGAGTTCTGACTGATTAGGCATCTGGTTCATGCACCACTGACAAGCAGGACTTCTTTGATCAAACTCTGCCACTTCTTTTTACTCAACTGGGAGGTAAAATAACCATATAATGGAAATCACTATCAGAAACACAGTCAACCCCACTAACCCCCTTTTTGCCTGTGAATGTGACCTTATTTAGAATTACCGTTCTGTACATGATTAAATTAAGCTGTAGTCTCATATTTAAGGACTCCTTGATTTCAGATTTCCAGGCTCCAGAAATGTGAGACAATTTATTTCTGTCAGGTAAGCACCCCAGTGTTTGGTACTTTATTGGTACAACCCTAGCAAAGAATGACTGATGGAAGATAACCACCATCAGAAACCTTGATTATAGATGATTGTCCCTTAAATTGTCCTAGTTAGCAGAAAGTGGTCCAGTTCCTTACTGAACAGTCTAATTATCCATCCCATATACAATTTATGTAGAAAATAACTTTTATCAAAATCCTTATTTGTCAACTATACTTTATATAGGTGTGCCATTGAAGGCACAGAGCAATTCTGCAAGTCAGCCATTTATTATTATTATTATTATTATTATTATTATTATTTATAAGCATTTTCATTTACTAGAAACAAAATATGAAGCATAAAAATATTAAGCAGCTCACTCAAGGTCAAGAGGACAACCAGGATGTTCCTTAGTAGACTAATGCCAGAGCCTGTGTGTCCAGAACCTTAGGGATATGACACTACCCAATGGGAGTTTAGTCAACTTTTTTTCCCTATATTTCTTTCCACTTTAATTTTAAAAATCCTTAAGCAAAAGTTAATAGTTTATGATGATTTCTTTTTAAAATAGCACCATGGTTATCTTCTAGGGATCACCATCTCTCTCCTCCAATCCTCCTCCGTCTTTCCCTCTTACCATCCCTTCCATCCTCTTGTCTTTGTGTTCAGTTTTAAAAAAATAAATTATTATGTGCCAGATAGATAGATAATTTGGTAAAGTTCTTGCCTTGGAGGCATGAGGACTTGACTTTGTCACTCAGTATGCACATAATAAAAGCCAGGCTTGGTAGCATGTGTTTGTAATCCTGGCTATGGAAGTTGGAGACAGGCAGATCTCTGGGGCCCAATGAGAGACCCTGATTCAAGAAAGGTGGATATTATCCAGCAGCTGCAAACAAACTCCAGACACATGCACTACCTTATATATCTGGCTTATGTGGGTTCTGGGGAATCGAACCTGTTTCCTTAGGCTTCTCAGGAGAGTGCCTTAACCACTAAGACATCTTTCAAGCCCAATTGTTCCTTTTTAATAGTCTAAAGTTAGCTGGTATCACAGTGACTCCCATTTTAACCCCCAACTTCTCAGGCTCCCTTGCAAATAAAAACAATTTTTATCAAATGAGATGTAAACAGAACTCTGCTAGAGTCCTAAAAATGTCTGCTTGTTTACTCATTCACTCACTTAAATATAGAAGCACCTCTTTGTTCCCTCATTATTTCTCCTGTGTCTTGCCTGAAATGAGAACATGATGTTGGAGTTGGAGCAATGGTGCTCAGACTACTGGTGATAAATATGGTAACAAGTCATATGCTAAGCAAGGTAATGGGTAGTGGTTCAGTTTAATAAGGACTTCAATCTTGCTTATTTAATAAGATGTACAAAAGTCTCATTTGTTCATTAACTAAAGTAAGATTGCTCCATTCATACAGTTTAATACCATTTCTAACTGATATTTATCAATAGGAAATCAGCTATAGCTGCAGAGAATATAGACCCATGAATAGGAACTTTTCAGGATCTTCTGATTAAATGTCTAGGTTTCCAACTCATCAGCTAGAGTGAGAGTCACTAACATACAAGGTCTGCTCAGTCACACTGTTGATGCAATCAGCATACTATTATCTCACTCTGAAATATTCATAGACAGGCAGGATGGAAAAGCAGAGGCCAAAACAAGTAATAATGGGAACTCAGGGAAAGATTCAGTACTGGGAGCAAAGAAAATAGCTTTAGAAATATATACCTGGTATATAGCTACTTTACAATATATTTTTTAAAAGGTCATGAAAATGGTACAAGAAGAAGAGGTTATTGTAAAATGAGAAAGGAAACGTGGAAATGAAAAATACATGTTAACATGCATAAAAGAAATTCATTTATGAATAGTAAACTTAATTATGAAAGAATCTCACATGAAGGAATGTAAAAGGGGTGCTATGGAGTGAGAGGTGAGATCAATTTAGGAAGAGAAGCAAACCCTGAGTAATAGAAATTGCAGAGAGTAAAAGCAAAATCAATGGTAGTAAAACACATTTCAAATAAATAAAACAAAAGGATTTGCCAGAATTGAAGCTTTACACTATCAGACAGACATAGTCTACTAATGGCACTAAACCATGAAAGGAAGGAAATGCACAGTAGGGCAATCATTTTGAATCTTACAGCACTTGGATTAACATAAAATGATAACCAGCTTCCACAGGGAAAATGGAAGCAGGTTAGATTAAAAGAATGGCACAGGGCTTTTTAGCTAGAAATTGAAATATTGAAAGAAAACAAAAGTAAAGCCTTTATGCATTTGAAGAAATTTCTCTCTGATCTTGAATTTCAATTCCAGCAGTATGTCATCAATGATGGAAAAATTAAAAGAGCAAAACTGAGAATCAACAACTTTTTAAAGTTTATCTGTTTCCTAGAGATCGATACCAGCCAAGGGAACAAGGAAGGAGTACTGAAGAGAATTCCTCAAGGGGAATTGTCTTTAAAGGATTTTAAAATGTGTCTCTCATACTGAAAGGAGAATTTCAATTTTAGATCGGAAAATTATGAATACACAAAAATTACCAAATAAAAAAAGCAAATGCGTTTATTATCTCTAGGGGAAACAAGAAAATGAATGCAGTCATTACATGCTACTTAGAAGTTCATAGAACAAGATTGTGAGATTGTTATAATTAAATCTGCACATTGACCACAGAAAACCTTAGCACGGGTGGGGCCAAAGAAAGGAGTGATATTTGTACTCCTCATATTTCAAACTAGGAAGACAATAGATAGACAAAAGTCCAGCAATCTGAGAAGTATATAAGTTTATTATAAAAATCTATGGTGGATGAAACAATTGAAAGTTTTAGAGATGTTGTCTCAGAACAGAATGGAGCAGTGAGGAAGATTGCTCATAAGCAGCTATTTTTTTTTCTTTCATGTCTGAGTATTCTTCCACTAAGGGATAATAAACTTTGAATTTCATATACTTTAATTAAATGTAGCATTAAATTAAGAATATTGGTTTTAGATTTACTTCATAAAACTGGCTTTTTCTTTTTCTTTCTTTTTTTTTGGGGGGGGGGGTTCAAGGTAGGGTCTCACTCTAGCTCAGGTTGACCTGGAATTCACTATGTAGTCTCAGGATGGCCTAGAACTTATGGCAATCCTCCTACCTCTGCCTCCGGAATGCTGGGATTAAAGGCGTGCGCCACCACACCCGGCAAAACTGGCTTTTAATATTGAATTATTATTTTACCATACATAAAATTTAAAATATTTTACATATTTTCTATTACATCTAGGGCCTGTCTCTCTGTATGTATGTATTACTGTTTGAGATAAAGTGTCTCCTTTGTAGCCATGGTTGGCCTGGAACTCACTATGTTCACAGGGCCTGCCTAGAATTTACAGGAATTCTCCTGCCTTTGACTCCCAAGTAATGTGATGACAGTTATGTTCTACCACCCCTACTGGTGTTTTGAGATTCATTTCTGCTACTCTGAGATGTAGACAATATATTTTATAATTTCATAACTTGGTACATTAAGTATATATAATTTGGCACATATAATTTCATAACTATGGTATATTCAGCTGTGTCTTTGTCATAATCTTGGTTCTTAATTGTTTTTATTATTTCATTAATATTGTCAGTTACTCTTTAAAGATTTTTCAGAAAGCTACTAGTCCAGGTATTCAGCAGACATCACTTGTATTTAAGGAGTACTGGGATAGGATGAAATTGGACCACTCATGACACTTATTCCAGTCTTTCGTTCTTCGTCTGTGAAATTGGCATAACATTATTCAAATATTAATATTGAGTAAATATTCTGGCCCTCACTTTCATCCTGGTGGAAAAAAATTATGTCCCAAAGAAGCACTTTTATAGTAAAAAGTTCATTTCACAATCATTGTGAACAATCACAAACTGAACTATTAGGGATGGGGCTGTTATTTTTCGGATCCTAAGTGTCCTATAAGAGCCCATGTGTGCATGTTTAGTTGTCCAAAACAGTGTTATTTAAAGGTAGTGAAATCTTTGGAAGATAGGCCCTACAAGAGTCAGTTAGGCCATTGAGGATTTGGGGATGCTGGACCTTTCCACATCTCTTTGAGCTTATTTGTTGCCCCCCAAAATATGAGGAATGATGCTCTGTTCACAACATACTTTCCACTAAGATGTCCTGCCTTACCACATTCTCAGATCAACACAGCCAACCAACTGCAGACTTAACCTCTAATACTGTAAGCTTTGATTAACCCTTCTTCCTTATATGTTTATTATCTGAGGTATTTTTCACAGAAATGGAAAACTAACACAGAAGCAGTTAAAATCACAAAATGATTTTTCACATCCCTTTTTAGTGCTAAAAAAAACAGATTGCAGAATTCTGTTTCTAGTCCTGTTTCTAGTCTGGTTTATACCATTATGCTTATCTTTGTAATAGCAAAAGCATCCATATAGGTTCTCTGATAACACTTTACCTTGCCGACAATGAAACAACCATATTATATCATAACAGCCCTGTCTTGTTTTGACTGTTTTCCCCCCAAAACTAAATAACCTTCAATTACCTAAAGAAATATGTTGAATTTAATGATGTATCAATCATCATTGAGACTTGGTCCATGGTATCTTATAAAAAACTATTAAAATTAAGAAAAACCCAGCATGGGCTGTAGAGACGACTTAATGGTTAAGATACTTGCTTGCAAAGCCCAAGGGCCTGAGTTCCATTCCCCAGTACCCATTTAAAGCAAGCTTCACAAAGGGCACATGTATCTGGAGGGTTCTTTTTTTTTTTTTTCCAGTGGCTAGAGGCCCTGGCATGTACATTCTCTCCCTCCTTCTGTCTCTGCTTTCTCTCTCTCTTCTCTCTCTCTCTCTCTCTCTCTCTCTCTCTCTCTTTCTCTTCTTCTGCTTGAAAAATAAGTAAGTAAATTTGTAAAATTTAGGAAAAAAAGAATTATCAATTATAACATTGAAGAAAACCTACTATTGGGATCTGTAATATGTGCTGTAAATGAAGACTCTGAAGACTAGGGAGTTAGTAGGGAAAGTTCAAGTGTGTTGCAGTGGTTTGGGCTCCTTGAATAGCAAAGCCTTATATGTGGGACAGGGACATGGATATGCTGAGCCCAACTCTTTCACCTGAATATGTTTAGCTGTGACCACTGTATGTTGCTTACTCAGATAGCTCCTAGGATGGTTTGGTTGGTACTAGGCATTGGAACTTGATAAGCAAAAGAACATAAAACAATTGAACATTTTTTAGCTTATACTTAGTAAAACCATTTGGGCTAAATCAGAGTTGTGTTGGCCAAATTTCAGTTACTCACCTGACAAAATCTCATAGATCTTCCTACCAGATCTGCATTGTTTTTTATAGTTATGCTATTTTTCTCAAATTAACTTACTTCATTTATATTGAAATAAATGATTTTTAGACTAACATGTCACTACAAAGTTATAAATGCCATGGAGCATCATTTAAGATTTATTTCTGAGCTCATGACTGATACCTACACAAACAAACAAGATTCACGGTGACTTGTGGTATAGTAAATACAAGCAAGGGTGTAATTTGTTCCTGCATCCAGGAGTGACCAGGGGCTCTTGCCCTCCACATAGCAGTGGAGATTAACTATACATGGCCAGGTGCATTTCCGTGGGTTGAGTGTAATAGTGATGTCCTAAAACTCACTGGATATGATTGTACTATTTGATGATTTTTATTAAAATATATCAAATTATACTTTTAAGATGGGTTCATTTTGCTGAAAGTGATTTGTTACTTAATAAAACTTTGTAAAAATATTTCAAATCTTCCAGCCAGCCAACCAAGTATCTATACATGCATATATTTCTCCTGCCCTCATTATTTTTTCTCTCATACCTCAATCTGGAAAAATACATTATTTTGTTTTTACAAATCTTAGATACTTACTTACTTTAAAACCCCATTTGTTCATGGTATTCATTTGAGTATTGGAGTAACAGTCTTACCAGACCTTAAGTTTTATGTATGTGAATTACTCTGCACCAGTTCACATACAAACGCATACTTGTAAGATCTAAGAATATGAAGAGAAATTCTATTTAATGAACAACATACCAACAATTTTCAAGGCCCATTAATGAATAAACTTATGTTGCTTTCTTTATTTTCAATTTTCCATTTGTTAATTTATCATCATCATGACAGAATGCCACATTTAAATATTTTAAAATGGAAATATTTATTTTATGTCATATTTCAAAGGCTTCAGTCCATCATGTTAAGAAAGATGGGAGGAGGAGAAATCATGGCAGCCAGACCAAAATGAAGAATACAAGATGTATAGTTTCTTTCTTGTTACTAGGACAAAATACCTTATAAAAAACAACTTAAGGGGGCTGGAGAGATGGCTTAATGGTTAAGTGCTTGCCTGTGAAGTCTAAGGACTCCAGGTTCAAGGCTCGATTTCCCAGGACCCACATAAGCCAGATGCACTAGCGGGCGCATGCATCTGGAGATTTTAGTGGCTGGAGGCCCTGGAGTGCCCATTCTCTCTGTATATATATGCCTCGTTCTCTCTCTGTCTGTTGCTCTAAAATAAATGAAAATTAACAACAAAAACAATTAAAACAAAAAAAGAAAGCAACTTAAGGAGCAAGGAAGACATGTTGCAGAAGCAGGTGGCCTGATTATCACATTATAGTAAGGAAGCTAGGGTGAACAGGAAATATGATTGGTCTATAACACCTCAAAATGCACCCTAAGTGACCCACTTTTTCAATAATATTCTACATCCTAAAGGTATCAAGACTTTCTCAAATAGCATTACCAGCCAAGTATTAAGAGCTCATGCACATGAGTTTATGGGGAGGGGGCATTTTTTTCATTTAAACCACAATACAAGAAGAATCCAGGGCAAGATTAATCTAACAAAGACAAGCTGTTCAGTCATATACTTCCTTAAAGTATCCCGGTCCTCATAATTTCCACCACTTCAAAGTACAACTCCATCAAGGTATTAATTCCTTAGGTCAGAGCCATCCTGATGTAATTATCTCTGGAAAAGCCAATATACACATGCCAAAAGATTTGCTTCACTAATCCCCTAGGTGTTTCTTAATCCATTCAAGTTTAAAATCAGGATTTACCATAACATTTATTTATGTTTAAAAATAGAGGCTTGGCTAAATACAGTAATAACAGAGGCTTAATCTGTCAACACCTTTGTCACTATCAAAAGACTAATAATAGCAATAATCACAGAAACAACTGTTTTTATTGCTTATTTGCTTAGGGTTGGCCCTAATGGATTTTATTAGCAAAAAAAGAGAAATTTGAGATACAGAGAAGTATCTTATCTGGACCAGGTGCCTTGGAAGCAGAGCTCAAAGCAAGTTTCCTGTGCATATTGTTTATGCAGACAAATGGAGAAAATGCTTGCAAAGAACATTGGATGTGAGGGTAAAGAAGGTAGGGAAGAAAAGAAAGGCTATAAAAACTTTAACTTCAGTCTGACTCAAGACTAGCTCTGGAAGATCAACAAGGGAATAAAGTCTCACCTGCTTGAGAAAAGGGAATGGGGCTCATATTTTACTGTTTGTGTGTGTGTGTGTGTGTGTGTGTGTGTGTGCGCAGCGCATGTTCATATGTTGGGACAGAGAGTTGAAGGTCACTCCCATGTACTTTGGATTCAAATCCTGCATAGGAAGCCATCACTGTGAGCTCTTAGTGAATGCCCTTCACAGAGGACAGTCACATCCACGAAGAAAAGGCATTCCATGGGAATTGGGTGGGCACTTCAGCATATGTACAATTCTTGCATCAAATATTATATCTAGTGGTGAGAATATTAGAGATTCATTTTCTAGTAGTTTTTCTCTTTTAAAACCTAGAAAAATTCATTCACATTTTCCCTCCCCTATTTGGGCTAGTCAATCTATTATCATCTATTTTAAAAATCAAATTTTCCTTCAAACTAGGATAACGAATTAAAGCTTAGCTGACACCTTTTTAAAGCTTACTTTTAATGAACAGATAAAAATAATTTTTAATTACATGCAATATTTAAATGATGTATGAGGCTCTTAAAGGTTGCTTGAAAACATTTGACTTATTCCAGCATTTTAACACTTCCTATTTCAAATTTTATTTTCATTCTATTCTCTATGAATAAGCATTTTCTCAGCATCTCAGTTCAGTGTCTATATCACTCCACATTCTAAATGAAGTGCTCTGGATTCTGAAGGAATTACCATATATATATACCTTCCTTTTCATCAGATATAAAAAATCATAAAGCAAACATGCTTTGATGTCAGGAAGTAGCTGATGGGCCAATTTTCTGCCACAAGATAACAAAATCCAACAACCATTATATAAAAAGGTAAAAACAAAGAAATGGTTGTCTTCTAGCCCTGCACAAAAGAACCACCGGCTTTGTTTGGAATGACTTATTGCAAGAATAGGAGGTCTGTTCATCAGGAAAGACATCTACTCTGAATGAAAATCAGTCACCACAACCCCTGGAGTTTATTCACCCATTTTCTTCCTTCCCCAGTTGTCCCCCTTGGGCATTTAAATGCATATACACAGAAGGCTTTCTAAGTTTCCTAGTATCACGCACACCTCTCTTTCTCCTTATATCTGTTGCATGCATATTTTTAAGCGAGTCTCATATTTGTAACCTTGGAAGTATTATCCAGGAAATAAGAATATTTGGAGCAAATTCAGAGTTTGATTTGATGTTGCATATACATTTCGCAGAGACAGTAAAATGCTTTTCTGGATACCTGCCTGTGAAAAAGCTGTCCTGTAAGCAGGTGAAAATGAAACTCATGTAATAAAGGGCACCACAAGCAGGACATATATTAGGCTACAAAAATTACAAAATGGGGAGCTAAGTTTTATTCCTTTGGGATAAAGGCAACTATGAGGCAGACCAATTCCTTGGAGTATTTTCTCTGAAATGAGAATGCTTCAAAGAGTATGGCATCTTATATCTTACTCTGAAGCACAGTCAGAAATATTTTTCTTCAATGGCATGTTTGCTGGACAATTCTCTAGGGATAGTCAATGCCTTCCAAAGTCTCTCCATTCATTCAAGAGAAGACACAGACATAGCATCCATGACAGATTTATGCTTTTAATCTGTTTAGTTTTAACAAGGGGTCTTTGAACATAAAATATTATCCTCCTTTTGCTGTTAAGAGAATTGATACTTAGAGAAATTAAAAACAAGCCGGGCGTGGTGGCGCACGCCTTTAATCCCAGCACTCGGGAGGCAGAGGTAGGAGGATCGCTGTGAGTTCGAGGCCACCCTGAAACTCCATAGTGAATTCCAGGTCAGCCTGGGCTAGAGTGAGACCCTACCTCGAAAAACCAAAAAAAAAAAAAAAAAAAGAAATTAAAAACAAAACAAAAAGAAAAGAAAATAATAATGTGGATTAACTAAGGGACAGAGTTTGGGGTCAAATCCGTACACTTTAGAATTGATGTTCATGCTCTTTCCATTCTTCCATTCTGCTGATAGCTAAATACCTTACTTGAGAGTGTTAGATAGGAGGTTAATTGGAAGCTAACATTGTTTAGGTTAAATCAAAGCAGGCTGCTTTGTTTGCAGCAAGATTACTCAACTCTTTGAATATGCACAATTGTGCATTCATTCTTCAAAAAGAGCCTTTAGCTGAGTGTTCACAATTCCATGGCTCAAGGTTGTCCCCTTCCAAACATGGCTTTCACCTTTAAGTTCCATGGAAGATCTTTAAAAGCTCCTTTCTTCCAATACTATTCTACAATACTAGAGAAGGGAGAGAGTAAGTCCTCAAATGACTTCAGCTTTTATTTCGCATGTTTTATATTACCTGAAATGTTATGAGTTTGTATTAATTTTGGAAATAAGGAATTAAGACACTACTGTATACATTCCCATTTTCAGGTATTAACAAATGTATGCAAAATATGTATTAAACAATGTGCCCTCTCATAGTCAGTATCTACACACATGACATGCAAACACACACAAATATATATATTTGTGTTATATATTAAATAATTATAAAGTCATAAAGAGCTATATAAGACCAGAGACTGTTTTTAAGCATATAATATGTTGTATCTCATTTAGTCATCCTAACCCTGAGACAAATATTGTCCTCTCCATGTTCCATGAAGAACTGGGGCACAGAAAGTTAATTCACTTCCCACATCATCTTCTGACTTGCCCAAGACAGTATGCGGGGGTGGCGCTGGTAACAACTACATTTTTATTATGTCCTTCTATGCTTAAAACTTATTTAACTAAATTTCACATGAAGTACTAGAAGCCTTTTGAGGCTTTCAGTAAAATGTAGGAAGAATAATAAGGACTTCCAGTATGTTCTTTGTCTTTAACATTTCTCAATGAGATTTCATTTTTTAAAATATATTTTATTTATTTATTTGAGAGACAGAAAGAGGCAGATATAGAGAGAGACAGAGAGAGAGAGAGAGAGCAAGAGAAAGAGAATGGATGCACCACTGCAAATGAACTCCAGATGCATGCACCCCCTTGTGTATCTGGCTTATGTGGGTCCTGGAAAGTCGAACAGGTGTCCTTTCACTTTGCAGGCAAGCTCCTTAATCATTAAGCCACCTCTCCAGCCTTGAGATTTCATTTTTTTGAAAATCTGCATAAGCCTATTGAAAGTTATATTAAAAGCAAGTTAGAAGAAAATTTGACTCAGTAATGCTAAAAGTAATTCTAAAGTAATATTAACTGGTAGATATTTTACTGACATCTTTGTCATTCACTTATAGCCACTTGATGTGGACCACAAAGTAAACAGGCTTATGTAAGAATTTCTTTCTGCCTGTATAAAGATGTTTGAGGTCTACTGTGGAACATGGGTGTTTGAATATAAGAAGCTAGGTTTGTCCCACAAAAGGCAGGATTTATTTTGTTTCATGGACAGCTTTTCTTGAATTCTTCATATTACCAAAGACACATGCACATCTTTATGACAAGTAGCCATTGGGAGGCTGGGAACTCAACTCTGGGTCACAGGATAGCTACTCTGACGAGGTAACAGTTGGACCTATATGTGCATGTGTATCTGTCAAGTAGTAACTATGCATAGGTAGGTGGATAAGGTATAGAAAAAATGTAAAGTAACCAACTGAATGTGAAATGACTCACTGAAATGGTCCATCCAGGATGAATGCTCATGACTATTGCTAGTCCATCTTTGATTCCTAGCAGGACAATTTGAGTGATTCTCACCTGCTGCTGATTGAAACTGATGTTTCACATACAGTAGTTCTGTGTCTTTCAACACAAAGTGATGGGATAAATCTTACTGCCTTTTACTGAGGGAGAAAATCAAACCATTATCAAATAATTAATTTTTGGTTGAATCTCAATGAAATCACAAGATTCTTTTCTCTTTGCTCACAGTTGTCAAGAATTATGGTGGATCTAATTTCTTTGAAAGTGAAGAGTATATCCTATTTCTCTTGGGTTTCTAGACCTTAAAATAAAGCCTAAAGTGGGAGTTTTTTTTTTCCTCCTGCACAAAGTATCTTCATTTGAATGCAGATCTCTTGCCTTCTCATTATTCAATGGGGAACAAAAACAGTAATGACAAAGGAAAATGATGTGGATCATCTGTATGGCTAAATTTAAGAAAGGCTTTTTTTTTGGAAAAAAATGTATGAGAAATATTTAGAATTCCTTGCTAGTGACACATTTAATGGAATCTTTGTATTTCTGTGGAGCCTTATTCTATCACCTCTTCACTTTTAATACATTTCCCACATTAAATTATTCTTACCTGAGTTTTCACATGAATGGTTCCCAGGCAAATGCCATCAAGCTGCTGCTAGAGAGAAAATTTCTGATGATCAGAAGTGAGGAAGGCTGAGAATTGCCGAGAACCATCAAACTCTTCCTAGGCCCCACCTTTCCTCACATACCACCCTGGTTGATGTTCCTTTTCTGACAAGAGAATCTAAATGTATAGATGAATGAAATGGTTACCTTTAAGAGTGCATAAAAGTCAACATTCATTATGTGAGGTTGAGGGCCCAAACATCATTATCCTGGGCCACTGAGCACTTCCTTGATACAACAGGATCATAGAAACATCTCTTAATCAGTACTGGCTGAAAGACATTTTCTGGAAGTTAAGACAGTAACTTTGATCAATTAAAATCTGCTATTCATTCCATGTTATTTTCCCTGAATTTTAAGATGCAGACAAAAACAAAACTCCAGTTTTAAATAACTTTTCTGGACCAAAAAATAAAAGTCTTTCATTTTAAATTGATAAATTACTATGTTCTAAAGGACATAGTTGTTTTCTTCTTTGGGAAAAAAATGTATGTTTTATCTTGATATTTAAAATCAGCCTCCAAAATATTATATGAGTGCATTTAAAAATGGAAATGTTCATAGAATAAATGAAAATGGACTTTCTCAATTCTTCGATCCTGTACGTATACTTTAAATGAGATCTATTTGCCATATAAACTGAAAGTTGTCCTTTCTTCTTAGGATTGACATCATTAGTATCTTTGCCACACAGTTGCATTTACCAGACTCATGGGATTTATGGACAATAGGTGGGAGAATTGATTGTTATGCAGAATAGATGAGGTTCTTGCCTACACTGAATGAGTTCCAATTTGAGCCTTGTACAGGTGAAATACTATTTGTAAGGTGAGGAGGAAAACAAGAATAAAAAAGAGGAGTTCAGTGGGGTCTAAAAGAAGGAAGCAGGAGACTGCATGGGTCATTAAAGAGCCTTTCCAAGGTCAACTAGTAAGCACACAACCTGGTGAGCAAGAGCTAGCAAGAGAGACATAAGAACATTTTAACTTTCCCTAATAAAGAGGACAAAATTACTCATGGTAACCACTACAGACCTATTAAATAGGCTTTCTTCAAAGACAGTAGTCTTTGAGCTAGATCCAGTTGAGGAGTTTAAAGAAGACACAGAGAATGACAATAACTTGCCTGAAGTCACATAGATATTTAGATCAGGAATTGCAATTATCACATTTTACTTCCAATGGTACAATGTGTTCAATTTCAACTAGAGTCAAGTTTCCTTCTCTCCTCAGTGTTTGTCCTTCATGATGCCCTTTTTCTTGCTCATGAGTATAGGCAGTCATGACTAAATATAAGACACGAGGTAAGAAAACCACTAGTGTTGATATAAAACTTTCAGGCTTCCTCTATGAGCTCAATGTGTATTTTCTGATACATCCCATAACATATTGTCAGCATATATATGTATTTGAAAAATAGATGAATGCATACAACTGAGTATAATATGTGTTCATATAATTATGTATCTATATGAGAGTATGTATGTATTTATGCACAGGTAAAATTATACATGTATGTGAGTTTAGTAATAACTGATCACATGTTTTGTGGCAGGATATAGAATCTGTGCTATAGAACTTTCTTAAAACAAATTAGAGATTGGTGGCTGGAAGTTTCAAACACAAAACAACTATAAATCATTACTTAAAAAATCTCATGAATAAATACTCTTTTTGTTCTGGGAAGTTATTAGAAATTGGGTTTCAGTATGTAGCCCATTGAACTTGCAATCCTCTGTTTCAGTCTACTAAATACCAAAAACGTTTTGAAGGCATATAGTAAAATAGAATTTTTAGGGTTTGGGGGTGGAGAGATGGCTTGATCATTAAGGTGTTTGGCTGCAAACCAGGTTCGGATCTCCAGGTCCCACATAAGCCAGATTCACAAAGTGTTACATGCATCTGGAGTTCATTTTCAGTGACTAGAAGCCCATTCCTCTCTCTCTCTCTCGTCTCAAATAAATTAAACAAAAATAAAAAGAACTTTTAGGATTTCATTCAATGCAGCAAGGGTTTTATTTCACTTCTATGGCTTTACTTCTAGTCTTAATTGTTGTGTCTATTTGCACACTTGGAGTTTGTACTAAGGAGATTCCTCTAATTTCCTTAATAATTCCCATTTCCAAATATGGATATAATTCTGCTCTCCTTTGAGAGTAGAACTGGTCAGAACAACCTTTCAATAACTTACCCAAGAAAGGGACATACTTTACTTGAGTTAGAAGTCACTTCTTTCAAAATTTTGACCACAAATTTCAAATGAGAACTCAGTGTGCTAGGTCATCTCTCATTTGCTCAATAATTTCACATCCCCCATACACTAGTAAAACTACCTACCTAACATTTTCTCTTTTTAAAACATGCATTATACTAGCTCCTTGGCACTTTTCTTCTCATTCTTCTTCATATTAACTGAGAAGGAAGCAAGAAGAAACACTGTCTCTTAATCTCTTTGAAGAGTGTTCTAATATATGCGCACATAGTCTATGTTTTCTCTAGCACAGAATATAGCAAAAAAAAAGGCCCATTTAGTTATACAAACCAATTCTTCTACTACATCTGGGACCCTGGCAGTTTTGTCATCATGACATCATAACACCTATAAGAACACTCAACAGAGATTTGGTAAGTACAAATTCAGTGAATGAATGAATGAATGCTTACCCGTGTGCATTAAAGCTCTAATGTGTCCTAAATGAAGCAGATGAATGCTTACACAGACATTTCTAGAATTAACCTGTATAGCATATGCTTAATCATATGTAATAAGCATATATCAAATAAATGATACTGATTTTTATCTTGTTAGCAGCTCTTACATTATAACTGACAATGCATGGTCACATGTTAGAGTACAAAACCAACAGCCAATCAGTGTCTATTCATTTTATTAATTTTCATAAAAGAACTTAATTTCAGATTATGAAAAGATGGTTCCATAAGGAGTCAAGTTACTTGTTCAAATTCTAAGTAAAGGAGAGAGGATTCAATTCTGTTCATCTTATAAGAATGTGTCTGCTCTGTCCACTCAGATATGTTTTGGGTTGTCTATGAGACTCCCAACAGGTCCAAGTCAGATAGACAGTCTTATTTAATCCTGTAAGGAACAGGGATACCTTCTCTTGGAAGTCAGAAGGGCTTGGAAATGTCATCTTGTCAAATAATCCCATCTTTACTATGCCAGACATGAAATTAGGGAGGCCGTGGACTTGGAGAAAAGGTCATGGGGATATCTACTGGAAAAACCATATCCAGCAAGAGTGAATCTTACTTTCTGTGTATCCAGGCATAAATTGTAGTCTTTGGATAAAAGGCACAATCTTTTTAGATCAAAACGCAGCAGATCTTGGTATGTTCAGCTGTTTCTTATTTTATCTGAAACCTAATTTGTGGAAATGGAGTTTATAAGAAAAAATGAAAATTTACACACATAAAAACTGGTAGGTATCAACATTAACACTTACTTATGTGATCTTGGAAGGCTTTGTAACTAGCTCAATCTTAATTTACTTTAAGGTAAGTATGTCTCTGATCATGACTTAATGCCACTTTAGAGGCATTCAATGTTGTTGTTGCTGAGAATCTCTTCCTTTAAATTAGTAGACTGAATTTGATTGTCCTCTTGAGTGCTTCTAATTGTGTGCTTTGTTCGCTCTTCCATCACATGCAAACCATTGTAACCACAAGTAATACATGTAAAATGTTGAAGAGAGTACACAAAATATGACAAACAAAGAATTCACTTAATTGTTTTAGCAAGCACTAGCATCTCGTGTCATCTTGTGACCATCAGTTCTGGAACCTTGCTCCTTGAGGTATTGTAATATAATCATGTAATGACTGCCTTAACCCTGAGCACCTAGCATTCTGGATTTGACACTGTCTTCATTACTGTGGATCCTCAGCAGTGAGGTTATAGTCCTTAATGAGCCAAATGAACCATGATCCGTTCCTATCCTCAATGAGTTCGTGGCGACATCAGGGCCTGCTGCCATTCCCACCAAGAATATTGATTCTATGCATCAAGAAATCCCCTTCTTAATTTCCCTGGGCCCATGATGATAAAAATAGAAAAGAGCAATATAATGAAAAAATTAAACAATATGTTTTAAGTAAATAACGAGTCAGCATTTCTATAACTATAGCTAATAAGATTATTCTTATAGGGTTTTGCAAAAATTAGATAGTATGAATATGTTAAATGCTTAGCTCTTCATCTAGACTATAATTATTGTCCTATCACAATGCAATTATTACAATATCTATGCTACTAAAGAGTATTGTGATTTCTAACAAGTTAATTAACCTTCCTGGGTCTTAATTTATGCATAAAATAAAGGGGTTAGAGAACAGTTCCATGATTCTCACTAGTTTCAAAAATCATTTATTAGTATAAATAGTTTGAAAATAGATACATTATTCTAATATCAACTTGGAACATGACCAATTTAGGTATTTATATTCGAAGCTCATATGTGGTGGTGGAGGAAGAGCTACTTAAAAGGTAAGCAACATAGTTTGCCTTTTGTGAAATTCTCATTTTCATGAGCATTGTCCTGGTACCTTAAGTATAACATGTCTTCCAGAAATATTATTTGACTTTTCAAAGATCACTTTCTTGTAAGTTCATCATTAAAATACTTCCCTTTTGTCCAGGATGCAATTAAAAGTATGGTTTATATGGCAGGCTGTTGAAATTGCCTGCTATTAGGAACTAAAGATAAGGTCTGCTTACCTAATTTGGTAGGCAGAAAGGTACACCTTTATCACTAGAGAAGAATTAGGGAATTAGGTTTAATTTGGGAACATGCTAAAGATCAGTAATGAGAGGTATAGGCCATTGTTGCAGATAAAGGCGGCCTTATAGGAGGCCATGGTTCCATGTGCTGCCACATGTCTATGTCAGTGTGCCTAGGTATCTCAGAGAAGACTGCATACAAAGATAACAACATGAAGCTATGGTGATACATTGGCCTATAGAAGAAACTTGAATTACTGTGTAATGATGACATAGCTTGTTCCTTCTTTAGCTTTTTTTTTTAACTGAAGACCTTGCAATCATCAGTCATGATATGACCTGACTATAACCACATTGCTCCTACTTCCTCCCTGCCTGGCTCAATCTGCCCCAACCACACTGACCTACTTAGGCTTCTTAGATACAGAAAGCATACCACTCACCAACAACTCTGGTTCCAGATAGTACCTTTGCCTGTAATCCTCTCAATCAAGCTTCTACTATGTCTCAGATGCTCATTTCTTTCAATTCTATTCAGACAGGCAAGTGTCACAGATAGGTCTTCTCTTACCAGTGTGCCATGGCGCCATATTTTTGTCTACTTACAGTGGTGTGATGGTGTGTATTTGACTCTAGGAAGTATCAGTATATGTATTCCTATACATTCACTTATCTTTCTATCTTTATCCCCAATAGTTTGTGTATATATATTTCACAAGGACTATAACTGTATATGCTAGTGTTCTCAAAACAATGTATGGAACATAGGAGATATATATACATATATTAATCAGTCAATGGATAAGTGAATTAACTATTCTGACTCTCACATTAGCAGATGAACTT
Organism: Dipus sagitta; assembly: GCA_036346955.1. Taxonomy (NCBI): domain Eukaryota; kingdom Metazoa; phylum Chordata; class Mammalia; order Rodentia; family Dipodidae; genus Dipus; species Dipus sagitta. The sequence continues at coordinate 17,997,708 of CM070781.1, forward strand.
GAAGAGAAAAGGTTTTCTTTTCTATATTGCTTGTAATTATATCTCTGTCCCCATATCTAAAACTGTGACTAGTCTCTTGAAGTTTTTCAGCAGATAACATTTTTTAACCATGAAATAACTGTTTATTCTCCAGTTCTAAGAAAGGATAAAAGGTTATAAAGCCTTCCTCAGATTATAGTACCAAGAAATCATGAAAACAAGTTTCAAACCCAATCCAATTATCAATGACAACTACCCATTACTGATCATTTTTAAAATAGCCTTAAAGTCTCAAAAAAAATCAGCGTTGTTTGAGTCTAATACAATGCATTCCACAAATTGAGATTTCACTTGTTTATCCAGCAAATACTTTAGCCATTGATTTCAAATACTGAGTGATGAGCCCTCTAGTTTAGAATAGAAGGTGATGGATACTTCACTGTAAATGATTTCTTATAGACAAACTTCTCACATGAAAAAAGTATTACATGTCATACAGAAACAGACAGGAAGTGCTGTAAAAACATCAATTTAAGAGATAAGGAAAGTTAAGTGCATAAGCATGTGACTGTTAGCCATGGCCAGGCAGCTAGTGTGTATTGGAGCTAGGCCTGATTGCTACTGCACCAATAACTTTGGCCTCCTAATCTGTGCTCTGAACATCTGCCTTCCACTGACTTCAGACAAGTATACTTAAAACCTCCTAAAATGCTTTTCAAAGTCATGCCTTTCATAGCCTGTACAATGGCAGTGATTTTATTTTAAGTGCAAGGGATCAGAACAGGGTTCTCACATATGCTAGGCAAGTGTTTTACCACTGAGCTACATCTGAAGCCATTGTTTTTTGAGACAAGGTTTTATTTTCTAGGCTGTCCTAAAATCCGTGATCCTTCTGCCACCACATGTCAAGCTGTAGAAGTGCAAACATGTGTCACTACACCTGGATATGGAAATAGGTTTTGAGTTCAGAGGTTAGGGAGTTGTCTGTGAGATTATAATACTAGAGTTACTAGTGAGGGGTGGTGATATCTATCTATCTATCTATCTATCTATCTATCTATCTATCTATCTTATCCTATCCTATCCTATCCTATCCTATCCTATCCTATCTATCATCTATCTTTCCATCCATCCATCCATATGCATTTATATATTTCTAGTATATCAAGTTTCAATTCCAAATTATATAAAATTTGTAACTGAACCTTGGCCTTCTAGAAGTTATCCATAGATCCACTGAACAGGCTACCAGGTAGCAACTAATCTCTACTTCATATCACTTGTAAATAAATCTGAAAGATAGAAAATATGTGGATTCATGACTCAGTCCTTCATTGTAAAAGTTCTTTGTTGTAGCACCAGCATCTAATGATAATAATATACTCCAAAACAACTTCAGTGTCACCCAATCACCCAAACCCTTAAGTGTTTGGACTTTGAGTGATTGGTTCATAAAAAGAATGGCAGGAGAGCTGCAGTTTGGATAAGGACCTTATGACATTTAGACTACGTCTGAGGTTTATCTTCTAAGTATAATCCATTATGTTTTTCTTTGAAGAAAATAATCTGAAAACACAAGTAATTTCATCTTTCTGAGATGCAGTTTCCTCATGTATGAAATGATCAATTTGGGACAGGAAATTTTTATAGGGTATTATGTTTTGTAGAGCCTGAATAAGTCAGTTTCTATTATGCAAATTACAGATTTACCATCACTTACTTCTGCAACTTTCTCAAAGTTTTGTTTCATTATTAAAGCTTTGCTTTTACCCAACTCTCCATAGAGACCCAAATGCAAACAATTAAATAAACTTTTTTTAAAAGTTATGTCTTGTAGAAAAATATTACTTTGCATATGATGTTTATCTATACTTGTTTTATACCATTTGGACTATTTGCCTTCCCTAGTTATAATCAATGCCACTATAATAATGTTGAAATGAATCTAGATTCTTTCACTATTCCCTGCTGATCTTAAGCAAATTATTACTCCCCTTAAACTTATAATTGATCCTTCTGCAACACAAAAATAACACCTGCGTTTTTACAAACTTGACAGGATAATGCCAGAGAATGGATAGTGTAACACTCATTGATTGTTCTATGTAGCTCCTTACCTTAGGGGAGCATCTTCCATACTATTCTGTTCTTGATAGCTAGAGCCATCTATGTTTCTTCTTCTTTTACATTTTCTGATCAATGCTGGAATATGTGTCTTCTGCTGATAACCATCTCAGTCAAGCCTTAAAACCTAAGTGAGGCTAGTGCTGTGCTCCAATCAACTCTGGATGCACCAAATTTCAAAATTCTATCACTACTATATGGTTCATCTTGTTAGAGTTGTAAATGCTCGAATAAAAAGACTTAGTACATCCCAGATCCTTTATAATTAACCTTCCTCCTGCATCTAAGGTCTTGCCTTTTCACATTATTATTTTACATTGAAATTCCTCCTTGATCCAGAGTCCATCTATTTCACTGCCCTATTTATTTCCAGCAATTCCTCTGTTACTCACAGACAAACCAGAGTTTGGACATTAATAATATGTTCTTATCTAATTTTATCACTTAGTCTAGGGATACTTTATAGGGTTGATAACATAAAGCCTTTAGGCTATTTGTTATACTTTGTTTAGAATACTACACTACAAATGAGAGCATTTCATATACAGAGTATTCTAGAAAGCCTTGTAGAACCTAGTCATTATGGATGTTTGATCTAGCATGCTATTTGTCATTGTCCTCACGTAGTATCTAGGAATCCAAAATTATAAAATAGGATTCAAGTATGATGCCTTGAGTTTGCATAGCTCTGAAAAAACAGTTTTCTTATAATTAAAGTAACAGCATACACTACAGAGGTCCAATGTGAAAGTTAAATATACTATACTATACTATTAATATAGCTATGATATTAATATAGCTTTACTATGTAGTATTATACTATGCTGAATTATATTTAATTCCTGCTTAATATGTGTGTAATCTTCAAAAACCTAAATTATTAATATTTTTTGAAATTATTCCACACAGTAGATTAATTAAGATTACTGAGGTCAATCATAGCCTAAAATCCTATGGCTAATAAGTAAAAGCTGTGACCATTATCCAGATAAAATAAGTCCAGATTGTCTAGCTACAATTTCTGAGTACAATAAAGTTTTTTTTTTCTCTCCTAGTAGTCCCCTTTAATCACTAGTGTTATTAAAATTCAAAAAAAATTACTAAAAGTGGTATGAAAATGAGAAATGGTGAAAATATTCCTTCCATTCCATTTCTATTTGAAGTGAAAGACAGCATGTATAAATTTTCTAGTATAGTGATAAAGTATTTTTACCTTTCTTAAATATTACCATTTAGAAAATCTTCCCTCAGACAACAAATATCCAGCATCATTGGTTTCTTATTGAGTTTAAGGAAGCAAGGTTCTAGGAGAATAGGAAACAAACACTCTGTGTTATGAATTCATTTAAGCTATTTCATGGGAAGAATATCCCTCCCATTCCTCTTCAGCCCCCAGTGTCATCCTCTTGTTGGGCGGGCAGTCAGTGTTGTTCTGTAGTTGGTCAAACTTACTGACAGATTTTCCTCTATACTCTGAAAAAAACACAGAAGAACTAAAATCTTGGGTTTTAAAAGTCTATCTTGGACCTAAAATGATCCCAACATGGCTCAGGGAAATTTGCGGAAGAGGGGGCAGAAAGAATGTCAGAGTCACACATTGGGTCATGATACACAGAGACATTGCCTCCTACTCATAACTAATGGCTAACCCCACAATGCAGGACCCATATTCCACAGCAAGGAGGGTCCCTGCAGAGGAGGGCAGTCAGGGAGGAGACCAACAATGGTACCAACTTGACTGTATTAACTGAGTACAAAACTAATAAAAAAAATCTACCTTGGTATATTTGTCTAATACTTTGAAGAAACTTGTACTGTTACAACCATCTGCTAAATAAAGTGAGTTGAACTAATATAAGAAGAGCATGGTGTTTACTTTTAGAGGACATCGATTATCAAAATGTCTCTGTCTTTTTATAGATCACAGTTACTAGTAAGAGTGCTGATTTCACTGGGCATGGTTGTGGGACAGTAGTAGGAAGATCCCTGTGAGTTTGAAGCCAGCCTGAGACTAGTGAATTCCAGGTTAGCCTGGGCTAGAAAGAGTCCATACATCAAAAAACTAAAAAAAAAAAAATGCTGATTTTAAGCCGTTTTTAATATACTTTTTTGTAAAATTTTGCGCAGTATATTAGCTTGATAGAAGGATGGCTCTTTCTTCAATCAGTATCACTTCAACATAATTTAATACATATTTGGATGAAAGGTAGATATGTTCACACCACAGTGTTGCATATAGAGATAAAGAAATCTCTTTGCATTAATTTTTTTATTCAATTTCTCCCTGGAATGTATTACCAGAAAACCACTTTCATTTTTATGACTGGAAAAGAGGCAATTTGTTCTTGTGAGGTCTTAGGTATATTTCAAACTGTTATCTCTCTGGAGTTCCCTAAATTACTGAGAGTGGTAAAAGCCCATGAATCCAAACCAATAGCCACTCACATTGTGTGATATCTTTAAATGTTGTTCAAATTAACATTGTTATTTGCATGCATAATGACCTGATATTAATATTACTTTACCTAAAAGAGAAAGTTATTAGTGTTTAACTAAAGTACAAAATACAGGTAGCATGATGTGCTTGTTACTGAAACCTGGTATAAATTTTGAGAAAGTAAATCACAAAGATACCTTAAATATTAACCCCAAGTGTCAAGTTACAGAGGCAAAGAAAAGGAAATTTCTGTGTCTCTGAAGATGTAATAAATATTTCCTTTAAGTGTGTTGCGTTAACTCATTATGTAAAGGGAGAATTAGGATAATAGCTGTATTATTTATCTATTTCAAAGTAGGCCATTGATACCTATGCTATGGGCTACATGTTACAAAAATGATTAAAATAAAATATTAGTTACCTGGTAGAGTCATAGAGTGCAATAGAAGGTTCTCTCGAGATTATCAATTCAGTTTTTTTTTCATTTTAAACTATTATAGAAGTAAACTGAGCTATCGAAGGTTAGAAAGCTAGAGAATGGAAGAGCAAGCATATGACTGTATTCTTACTATTGTTTATTTTCTCACCTGAATGTTATCACTTGCCACATGAATATTTTAGCTCATTAATATATGATGGACCTATATGTATCTTTTATATACTCATGAATGTGATATGTAGACTGGGGAAGATCAACTCAGGGTACCCAACAACAAAAGCCCAAGTTTCTTTAAAGGAATGTTAACTCAAACCACCCAAGGATAAGCAAATACAAATCTTACAGATGTTTCCATTACCAATTTATTTTTAAACACACTTTTCAATACATACTAAAAGCATTATGACTAAATTATGTAAATACTATTTTTCAGCCCATCACAATATAGCATAATATATATTACAGAAATAACAAAAATTTAAAATAACATTCTAATTGGTACTAGGCTGTGGGAAAGTTGAAAAGTGAGAAGAAAAGTTTAATTAATTAGGAAAAGCTGTCCAAAAAAGTGCATGACTCTAACTAATTTCAAGTTTGTTTACTGAGTACTCACATTCTTTCATAGGGTTCTGTTGAACACAGAAACATAAATAACAAAGGAAATTGTACGACTTGGGCAAATGAAATGCTACAAGAGGAACACCTATGAGAAACAAATCTGAGTGACAAGAGAACTAGTGTTTCTTTGTTTGCATTAAGAAGGTTTCAGGAAATCTATAAAGTTGCTATTTTGATCTTAAATATTATTTAACTCTTTCATTCATGAAAACTAGGTTCTAACTTGAGTTTCCACATAAATGATATTCAGTTAGTCATATCATCTATGTATGTACATCTCTGGCAGCCAACTTACATATTACTTTTAAGATTTTCTGACTCGAAAAGATACTTTGAAATGACTTAGATAAACTTAAAAATTGAAAAGTATCATTTCTTTATGCTCCTACAAACTTTTACTTATTAAGGATATTTCATGAGTTAAAAGTACTTCTTAAAACACATTGGATGTCAGATATAGTTTTATAGTACAGTTTAGAAGAAATCTCATTCTCTCTACAGTATTTCTCCAAAGTTAGCATGCAAAATACTAATAATATAAAATACAAGAGAGAAACAATTTATGCTAATCAGTACAGGTTTGAATACAAGTAATCAAGGAAAAGAACAATCAACCCTTTCTAAAGGTTAGCAGCCCCTATAGCAAGGAAAACACAACTTCTCACTGAAGATTAATTTCTCTACTACTGCAACCAACAAAACAAACACTAGGGAGTCATCACAAAATCACAGCAAATGTCCTGAAACAAAAAGCATAAAGAATGACCACACATCTTCTATGAAGACAAAAAAAACTCCTTAACAGAGCCAGCAGCGCTGACACTGTTCCATGCAGCTTTCAAACTCAGAGAGAATAAATCCAGTGCATTAATATGGGATGTATCAGTCAAATCCATCAAGCAAAATAGCATACACTAATACATACAGAGCCCAAATCAACTTACTGGCTTCATGTGCCTGTACAAAATTAAGTCAATTAAAAAAAAAAAAAGGAGTGACCATTTTCAGAATTTAGAACTCAACGTTTTTCAAACTACAAAGCAAACATTTCCCTCAGAGGGGTGCAAAATGTATTGTGTAAAGTTCCTTTAAAATTACTTTAAGAAGCCCTCCTTTTCACATCCCCTCCCCCTCCTTCCAATGGGTTATAAATGTAGGTTTCTGGTAACCTACATCAGAATGACACACTTTAATTTCATGGTTGCTCTTTGTAAAAGCAATCTTATTTATGTCACAATGTGACAGCCTTCCTGAGGAGAGCTGGATTAGTTGTAAAAGTAAAAACATTGGTAAATTTTTTTCATGTTTAGGTTTAGAATTTGAAGTAAGAATACCAAAACAACTATGCCAAACATTATCAGATATGCTTTTAAAAATTGCACTGTTAAGTTTTGAGAAAAAAATGACTGGCTACATACAAACACACTCTCAACTATGTTCTGAGTTGTAACAGGATAATACTCTAACTTTACTCAGATTCTCTTAGAAGTACTTAATTCAAGGATAGCTAACAGGTAAATGCACACACACCTTTATTCCTTAAGGGGAAATGAATACTAAGAAGAGGAAAACCAGACATAGGAACACAAACACTTGAAATATAATTGCCTGTTTGGAATTTACAGTAAAGTCCTCCTATCATAGGAGGTGGAGACTCTTCTCTTTGCATTTTCCATTAGAATATAAAGTAGGTAATATAAACACCTATGTAGACTACCTTATTAAAGGCTTGCCTTTTTAAATCTTTAATCCTAAACCATAAGAAACTGTAAATGCATGCCTATTTCTTTATTACAAGAGCACTTGCATAGCAGGAAACAAGTGCACCCCACAACATACCCAAATAAAATTTGCTGATCTGATAAGAGTATAATAGATATAAAATTCTGAAATCAACAGGGAATAAATGCTCTAAATATAAGCTGACATCCATTGTCAACCTTTATACCTTCAATTTTGGTACTATCACTCTGATTCAAAGTGTTTCTCATAGTTTTAACATTCTTTTCATGTGAAAACATCACAACTTGCAAAAAGTTTATTAATCTGTACTACCCTGAAAATGCTGCCTCTTTTCATGTCCTCTGGGGTCACATTTCTTTGCTCTTATTTGACGTGCTTCTTACATTAGCTTAAAGGTTTTTTTTTTTTTTTTCAAATTGTAAAACAGAATTTTTAGAAGTCACTGAAAATCACTCCCTTACCTTCTAAACCTGCTTCAATCAGCCCAAACTGTTCCAATAATTTAACAAAAAGCACAATGACGATCAGAACTGCTATCATCTCAAGCCCTTCCAAGTTCATGGTCAGCTAGGTCATGGTCCGCATCTGCCGAGAAGTGCTCCTCTGCCTGGCTTTCTTTGTAGAGCCATTAAACTACATTAAGAAGGCTAGGGCTGGAAAGGGAGGAGGAGAGCTGGAGAGAGAGAGAGACAGAGAGGATAAAGAGGGCGGGACAGGAGAGAGAGAGAGAACAGAGAGGATTGAGAGAGGGATAGAGTGAAAAAGGGAGAGGAAAAGGGGAGAGAGAGAAAGAGAGAGTGAAGAGGAGAGGAGGATAGGAGGGTAAGGAAGCGAGAGGAGATGGGGCGGGTGAGAGAGCCAGGGCACGAGAAAAAAATGCATTCATCCTGTTTGCTGTAGCAGAGGCCAGAAGTGAGAGCAGGATGAAGTCCGGCGGGTCAGAATTGTCACCGTCCTCCTGATCACTCTTACACAGGGAGATGGCCACGCACGAAGCAGCAAACAGATCTCTCGAGACCCCCGGAGGTCACCCAGGTCACCCGGAGCGTCCCAAGCTGGCGGCCAGGAACCCAGGAACCGGTGGCTTTGTGGGGCTGGTCAGTTGCCATGGAAACAGCAGAAGCAACCTAGGGCTGGACTCCCGGCTGCAGACAGGACCAGAGCCCACGTCTCCAAGGCTAAGGAAAGGAAAAGACTGAACCGCCCACCGGCAGTGAAGGCTTGCATTCACCGGTTTCTGAAACATGGTTTACTCATCAGGGAAATCAAAGTGTGTATTTTATGTCAACTAGCCAAGTGCAGAGCACAGAGAGGAATGAGGGTTGTGGGAATTGCTCAAGGTTTACTTTCTTTCAATGAGCTGTTTTACTGTAATGCCTAAAAGTCTTACTTTTTCCAAACTAATATTCCGAATTGAGCAGGGGCTATTGTAACATTAAATGCAGGAATGTATTAAGCTAATAGCCAATCTTTAAAATATTTTAGATTGTATCAGTGAGGCATGACCATTCAGCATACCAAAATATTTATATTTATCATTGTTTACTTTATATGCTTTTGATATTTTTAATGATTGAAATAAATTGAAATTGAAATAAATTTAGTTCCAGAAAAAAGTTTGTGAAGGAAAAATAGAAGCATAGATTGTTTGAAGGTTTGCTTACGTCTTGAATACTATTTTGTCATATCACTGCCTAAATAGAACAGACCCACACTTCAGTATTGGACTGCAATAAAGCACCTTGCCCTTGCCCCCCAAAATAACAACAACAACAATAGAAACCAAGGGCTACCAAGCATATAAGAAGTCTGATTCAATTGTTCTATCTCACAGATGAGAAAATGAATATGAAGAAAGAGCAAAGGAGACCAGAAAAAGGCAGTTAGTTCATCTTAGAAAGCAGACCCTCATTCTTCACTTGTGGTTGGCTTTTAAGGAAGTGCAGTGGGATATTTGAACATGAATTCTAGAGCCACCCCACCCCACTGGGATTCAGGTAAGTTTCTTAAAGTCATCATGCCCAATGTCCTCATCTATGAAACCAGACCTGATAGCAGCATCAAGTTTCTGGGCCTGTAGTGGAGAATTAATAACACTTTTAGAGAAGAGTGATAAGCTTCTCACTAAAGGTACTTGTTTTCAGCACAAATATTTTCGTGATTCTGAGGGGTGGTAGAGTCACTCCTCTAAATACCCAGGTCTTTCCTTATCATTCCCTTACTAACATTCCCTCATTGCTTGCTGTAGAGCTACTGAAAGAAGTCCAAGTCTCTGTGTACAGCCCTGTGGTCTCCCCATGCTCTGGTACCATCCCAGATATTCACCTCACTGTTTCTATCTGTGTCTACTGTCTACCTGACAGCTTAGTTTGTTCTTTGAACTCATTCTGGGCTTCTTCATCTCCTTCACAAAGCTCCCCCTGTATACTATAAATCAAAATAAAAACATTCTTCTCCTCAGCTGCTTCTGGTCAGATACTTTGTCCCAGAAATGTGAAGGTAACTGCAACAGTTGATGACCTTGGGATAAAAAATATGTGTAGGCAGAGAACTGGTCAAATGTATCATAGTGAGCAAGGGCTTTCCTTTCCATTTGAATGCTACAATTTTAGGACCACTTGGTGTTCTGTTGCACTTCCCCAAACCTGACAGTTTCCCATTCTTACATATGCTTCATGATTTGAGACTGTACCCAAGCAGCTTTCTCTACCATGATGAAATGCTTACCCCAGATATCCTATTAAGTAACCATCTTGTTCTTATCTTGGTTCCCAACTCCCTGCCACATAGAGTTTCTTGCTGTCCATACTACATGCAACGACCCACCTTCTTCTGATCCTGGAGTCATGACATTCTGAGGCAGTATCATTTTCCTCAATAATTATTGCCATCAGGTGGTATTTTTTTTTTTACTTGCTTATTAAGTAAACCCTACTGTAGAATGGCTAGAATATAGCATACTTCTCATGAGAGCAGAGATTTAAGTCCATACTGTTCTGTATGTTGGCCCTGAGTGGAGAACACTGTTTGGCACCAAGGAGGTCGGCTAGCTATGTAATGTGTAATCTAACTAATACATTCACCTTTCCTAAGTAGCCATCTGTTCTCTCACTGATCTGGCAGAATACAGTTCCTTCTTATGTAGGCTGTTGGGGATATGTGTGGACCTGTGAGTTTTCTGCACCTCCTATTAGGTGTACCCAGTCCCAAGCACTGTAAAAGCCACCTTCTTGTGGCTTCTCTTCAGAGTCAACCATAAGCACTGCACACTGGGGCATTTTGGCTGTGCTCTGTCCTGAGTGTTTAATATGAATATGATTTGTGGTTTCTTCCAATGTGACCAATGAAAACAATCAGAGGAAGGAATCCAAGAAGATCTCCCTGTTGAAAATATCGAAAACCATTGCTGAGGACTATGAGAAGTTCCTTGAATAGCATCCATTCACATTCCATAAATTTCAGCTAGAAGAATACTGCAGTCTAAATAGGTAATGTGACCTAGCTGTATATGTACCTCTGAGCTTCAAGTCACAGCTTGAATTCAAACCCATACAGTAATCTAATAACTTGTCCACCTATAGAGTACTGCATTTCTTTTATAATAGATATCCTAGAATATTGTACAGATAGAAAAGCTCTGAGCACTTCAGTATGCTGCTCTTTAAAGTAAAACCAAAGAGTCAATATAGGTTTCTTGGAATGTAAGAATTACAAGCAACAATGATTTAAATTATACTAATTATCCATGGGTGCACATGTGGTCGAGAAGTAGACTAAGCACCTGCACTGTCCCACTCTTAGAACAGCTTTTGTAGGACACGGATTTTCATTGTTGTCTTATAAGAAAAGAAGAAAGACTTGGAAAGATTGAGTGAATTACTCCACATCCCAAACGAGCAGCTAGTGAGGCTAATGCACAAATACCAGAGATTTTTTAATGATGTCTGTCATTAGGTGCTTAAAAATAGGAACATGTACATAAAGCACATAATAAAATGAACATCATAAGAGAAAGAAAATTACACTTTGGTATGCCTTTGTAAAAGATAGCTTGCTCTTTCTGAATTAATGAGATTTTAGACATGGAAGACATGCTTCTGCCTTACAAGTAGGTGAAGGAGCAATGGATGATTATCACAAGGTGTTAAAGGAAAGGGTTGATTTTACAATATCTTAAAAATCTACATGAAACTCAGGAAGTTGAAGCAAGAGTAGTGCTTGAGCCCAAAAGTTTGAAGCTAGCTTTGGCAACATAACCAGGAGATCGCATCTCTTAATAACCAAAGACCTTCTATGTGATATACTCTTAAGAAACTAATAAGTAGGATCAGAGATTGATTCACTCATCAGGACTCACAGTTACTTATGGTTAAACTTTGCCTGTCCCCAGAATGAACAAACTCAATTTAATGACATTCCTATTGTACTTAAGTTACTGAAGTTATGTTTACCAGTTACTGGCAGTAATGAAAATGTTCCCAATTCCTTCCCTGGAATATGGCTTTTTGCAGATAGACAACATTTCCTTCCAAAAGGAGAGGCTAAGCTGTGGATAAATGGAGATAAGGAAAGAAGGGATTCTGGTAGTTTGTATCTGTCTACAAGTTACGGGTCATACTAAGAGCTGTGGAGAAAGGGGACAGGTTTCCTTTATATTGTTATCTCAGAGTCTCAATTGCGGTGGTTTGAATAGAATAGATGGCCCCCAATATATTCAGTTGTTTGTTTGTAGTTTGCATCTGCAGCCACCTGGCTGGAGTCAATACCATTGTGTGGATCTTAAGGTGTGGTGGTGGGTTTGAGATTTCAATCTAAAGATATGCAAAGTGTGCCTACTGGAGTTCCTGAAGTGTGCTGTGCTGTGTGGCTTTTGGGCTTGTGCTTCTCTCCCTGTTTAGTCCTGTGAAGGCAGGCCAGCTTTTTCTGCCATTATGGAACTTCCCCTGGATCTGTAAGCTTCAATAAATCCCTTCTTCCATAACTGTGCCTGGTTTGGAAGTTCATCTCAGTGAACCTGAAGCTGTCTGCTACAGAATTTGGTACCGAGGAGTGGGCTGAGATGTACCTGGCCATGTGCATGTTGATCTTTTGGAACCTTTGTTTTGGAGGAATAGGCATGGACTTGGTGCTTGCAAATGAAGATGTCTTCTGGAGTGGTAAGCCAAGTTTTATGGACTATTCTGATGAGAGTCTGAGAATGCTAAGTGAAGACAGCATTGAACTTCGAGGCTTGGCTTATGAGCTTTCTAAGGGGAAGGAAAGACTGCAGAGGACTTTGTTGGAACTGGGCTACTGGCATAAGGGCTGGCTGCGTCCTGCTGCCCAAGGTTAAATTTGTAATGGACTGATGTGCTTGGCTAGAGGTATTGGACTGAGAGATTTAAGATTTTAAGCTGGAAAACCTCATACAAGTCAAAATTACAGGCACAGAGACTGGTTTTAGGTTACTGAACCTGCTATTGTCAAACACATTAGCAATCTTAAGGAAGATGGTCCAACTGCTTTACATTAAAACAATGGAAAGGATGCCTGAGGAAGGACTATCATAGAAATGCAAACACTTTTGGAAAGAGTTGACTGGAGAAGGAACCTGCTTTTCAAGGTTATGATTTATTTCATCTGTGAATTAACAATATGGCTGTGTCCTGCACACCTGGTATTGGTTTCAGAAGCATGAAAAATGCTTGGAGTGGCCATGAATTGCACATGCTTCCAGGAGCTGCCGCTGAGATGCGGCATGAGGTAGGGCCTGATGCCCTGATAGGCTGAAAGAGCCTTTGGAAAATGTGAGGAGTGGTCATGAATTGCACATGGTTCCAGGAGCTGCTGCTGAGATGCAGCATGAGGCAAGCCATGATGCCCTGATAGGCTGAAAGAGCCTTTGGAAGATGGACCATGGTTTGCATGAAGACCTGAAGATGTTTTGTATATACCAGGACTGCGCAAGGGCTACCATAGAGCGCATTGTTGGCCTGGGATGGAAGTGTTCCCCGGCTACTCTGCCCAGCTGGAGGGGCAGAATTGGAAAGTCTGGAGACTGTTAGTCTCTGGATAAATTAAACTTGAACTGAGAAGTTTGATGTTTGTTTGATGGTGGTTGAGTTTGCCTTGTTTTAGTCTCTCCTTGCTATGCATTATACCAGTTGAAAATGTTTACTCTGTGCCTTTATATGTTAGAAATGTTTAACTTGTTTGATTTTACAGGTCTTCATATCTTAAATTTGTCAAGACTGTGGGGACTTTTGAAATTGAACTGAATACAATTTACAATGTGTGATGGTTATAAATCTATTGGGGGCCAGGGGCGGAATGTGGTGGTTTGACTAGAATAGATGGCCCCCAATATATTCAGTTGTTTGTTTGTAGTTTGCATCTGCAGCCACCTGGCTGGAGTCAGTACCATTGTGTGGATCTTAAGGTGTGGTGGTGGGTTTCAGATTTCAATCTAAAGATATGCAAAGTGTGCCTACTGGAGTTCCTGAAGTGTGCTGTGCTGTGTGGCTTTTAGGCTTGTACTTCTCTCTCTCTCTGCTAGGGCCTGTGAAGGCAGGCCAGCTTTGACTGCTATTATGGAACTTCCCCTGGTTCTGTAAGCTTCAATAAATCCCTTCTTCCATAACTGTGCCTGGTCTGGAAGTTCATCTCAGTGAACCTGAATCTGTCTGATACAGGACAGGTTTCCTTTATATTGGTATCTCAGAGTCTCAATTGCTTGATCTGAACAAAAGCTAAGCTTCATTCAATTTGTTCCTAATTATTCACTGTTTATTCACTTGTTTAATCTGTGGGCTGGGTACTTCACCTGATGATATGCATCATAAAATCCTATTCCCTATATTTACATAACAGAAATCTATTAAACAAAACTGAGATGCTAGGTAATGTGTGTATAAAGTAAATTAATGTACTAAACACTTTATGTGGGGGTCTTTCACTAAAATCTCACATAAGCTTTATGAAATAACTGCCAATATTATTTCTATCACAATCCAACAAAGAGCTTGATGGATTGTACCAGAAATATCAAACACAAGATTTTCTAAGATATCTGATTCTAGTTAGCATGGGTTGGTGTTGAGATGGTATGGGATGGTGTGTCAGATGCAATTGTAAACTACTGCAGCCTAAGGAAACATTTGGCAGAGCCTTTTCAGGAAGTATATAAAGTACCCTAAGAGCAAGCCAATTCGACCTAGGTGTTAATGTAGGTGGAAGGTGGAAGAATGGACCCAGGGTCAGTTGTACAAAATGGCATTGTATTGGTTATTTTTAGATACCTATTTGTTCACTTGGTTTCACAAGGATAACTTACATAACATGACCCATGTATAAGTAAACTAGTCTGCTAGTGAATTTGCTCAGAGCCAATGAGATCCCCTTACCCAAGTAGTCCCCAGTAAGTTTTGCCCTATCACTTTTCAGACAAGCTCCTATTCTGATAGACAAACAAGTCCTCAAAGCAGTGCCCCCTTAGCATTCTTTCCTGTTGGCAGTGACTTTATTTTTGAGAAGCAGAGCTAAGTTTTATGATTACATTAATAGTAAACTTTTCTTTGGTCTTTTCAAAATAAATTGAACAAAACAAGCACAGGACACTCAATGAGATGTCATGAAGAGATGGTGACCCATTCTTTCAAAATAGGCACTACAGTGCATAGGTGGAAAGGTCACTCCACACTTCTACAATAGGCACAACAACACAGCAGGTGCAAAGGTCATTCAGGCCCCAGTGTTTACTCTGCCGCTGTAGAATTCTGTGATTTTGCAATGATTCACGCAAAGTATTTGGTCCAGAAACTGTCACGGTGTAATTTCTCTACAAACAGTAGCTGTAACTGTTGCTGTTTCTAGAACCTTTGCTTTACGTAGAATACTCCTCTGACTGTTCTCTATGGATATCTTAGAAAATGCATCTAGCTCAATGAGCCAAGTACTGTTATTAGTGCCAGATACTGTGTGATTAGGAAGGTGTAGGGTGTCTTCAGTTAGGTTGGGGCTTTAATAAAAATGCATTCCTCACGCCAGGTCATTAGATTTACTATCATCTTTACCAAAGCCATATAAGAATCATTTACCACATCATCTCAGCCTGCTTTCCTTGGATCAAGTCCTCAAATTCAGCTCACTGTCCCTTTCACTCCTTCCATATAAAGGGCTGCCTCTCTTCAGCATTGCTATCCTCACCTCCACTCTCTTCTTCATGCCATTAATCCTATTCTGTGACCCCAAGATGGTTGACTGCCTCCAGCCTTGTCCTCAGAGCTTGGGCCATAGCTATGTTGATAATTCTCAGAATATTTTTCAATTTCCATCCTGCTATATTCATTAAGGGTATTTACTTTACAGATAAAGATTGTGAGAAGGCCCTCAGAATATATGCCACCATTATAGGCAAGTCACCTACAAACTACTTCACTGCACAGGGCCTTCACCTCCTCCTCACAGGCTTCTTTCTCTCAAATTTAGTTAAATAAACCTAAAATGTACACATTGCCCTATAGCAGGACCCATTTTCCTTTTGTCCCTCCTTATTCCCCCTGTTAAAAGACTCTAAACCCTTTCTCCATCTGTCCCACCCATTTTGGAATCCTCTGCTAGACTTGATTTCCCAGATGAAACTGGATCCCTGGATCTCTGAACTCTGCTGCCCATTTCCGGTGGAGAGGACATAGCCTGTCTGAATCCTATCTCTAAGGTGCTCCACCTTATCCTAAAAGAAAATAAAGAGTAGTGTTTCTACTAAAATCATCATAATAAAATAAAGAAAACTGCAAAAATAAAAGAATTTGGGGCTGGAAAGATAGCTTAGTAGTTAAGACACTAGTCTCCAAAGCCTAAGACCTGACTTCAATTCCCCAGCATCCAAGTAAGCCAGATGGAGTTTTCAGTGGGTAGAGGCTCTGGCATGTCCATTCTCTCCTCTCTCTCTCTCTCTCCCTCTCTCTCTCTCTCTCTCTCTCTCTCTCTTTCTCCCATATATAAATATTTTCAAAAATAGAAGAATTTACTCATTTATATGAGAAGAAGCATAAAATATCCTTAGGAAAAAGTGGAAATCTTGTCTTCATCCTGAAAATGACAGAAAGTAAGTAGCATTTAGGCAGGTTCCTTGCTTTTTCTGCTTGAGATATTTTCAGTCAGTTTTCATTCTGGAACATGCCATGAAATAAACAGATGCGATGAGGTATGCCTGTGGCACCTGCTACGGACTCTACTCAGGTTTACCTGGACTTTCAGTGTGTCCTGTTGACTACTAAGAAGATGCATATTCAATGACATAACCCTGACAGGGTTTCCTTGGTCATTGATGCATAGCATTCCCCTTTGGAGGACTAGATCATATCCTTGGTAAAGAGGAAGCAGTGACAGTATGCTGGATTGCAGATACAACCTTATCAGGGGAATGGACTGCAAAGTGAGTCACTCAAGGGGCAGTAAATAGAGGGACAATGGGCATTACCAGAGACCCACAAAGTAGAACTTAGTGCCTCTCTACCAAAGTGGAGATAATTAAGAGAAATGGAAATGGTAGCAAGAGTACCTGGCAGTAACAAGCGAGAAGAATTAAACTGCTATATTAACTGATGGTGTGTAAACTTTGGTGTGTGTCAGGATTATTTAGAGATATTTCAAAAAAAAAAATGAGCCTTTTGACTTTCCCCAGAGACTCTGGTTCAGTAGGTATTAGATAGAATCTGTGAATCTCTTTTTTACCATTCAAATGTATTCTAAAACAGTACCTGTGTGGAGCACACCATTAAAAACACTGCATTAATCTTCCCAAACACTTTCCCCATGTATGTAACACAGCCTTCAGGGATTCTGTCCCCCAGGCTTGTCAAAATCGGACAGAGTCACACATTTTGCAAACCTGAGATAGTTAGATGGGAGCTCTGTTTGTTTTTACAGCTTCTCTCAGAAGTTCCTTTTTCTCATATAAATATTTTTAAGTCATTTGTGAGGAGAGATAAGTTTCTCTTCTATATTTAAGAGTACTTTGATGACAGCCCTGCATCCATGACAGCTTTCTTACACCAATGAGCTCTTGATGCAAATGTTAATGGAGGGGGAGGGTGGTGGACCATTCTGGTTTTCTGCATTTTTCCACATCCTATCTCCCATCTTGGAACTTTGTTGCATCCTTTGTTTAGCTTTGAATATTAATCATCCTAGTGAGGCACAACACTATTGTGCAGCCACCTTAATAATCATGAAAAGTGAAATAAATCACAATGGATGCATGCAAATAATCAGATGTGTGAAACTGATTTAGGGGAAGTAGAAGATATTTCAGCTTCAGATCTAATAAAAACAAAACAACAGCCAGTGATCCTTTTCCCATTACTCTGAGGCTAATCTTTATCTAAATCAATAATCTAAAAGTAACAAAAGGCATAAAGTTGTCCAATGAATAATTCATTTATTGTGAACTCATATAGCACTCAAATGAGAGAAACAAAATTATTTATGGGATCGTAAAACCAAAGGGTAATTTCTACAGATTTTAGCCCTATTTAATGGGAATCTTAGTTGCATATATGTATATATTGTCAGATTTCCTTCAAACTATCATGGTTTCCAACAAATTATTCCTCATAACAGCTGACATGCTATACTTCCTCCCAGTAATAGAGTATAAAATTGTTTATTCTGTTATTGCACCCAAGAAATACAAAATATGAAAAGTAATGCAAAGCAGTCCCTTTGATAATTATTCATGCTGCTTATATGTTGTAGTTTAATTACCAACAACTCTGACTTAATCACTTGTTAATACCCTTGATTTTCAACAGGAACATTTCAAATGTAATAACCATGATAATTATATCAATCTAGAATCAAATATGAATAATAATTAAGTATTTGTATTTGAAAAACAGACATGAAAAAGGCCACAGTGTAAGGAAAGAGCATCATCAATACAATGGAAATGAATAACACAAGGTAGTCTTCAAGAGTTCAAAGTGAACTTTTATGAACCAATAGCTGAAGATTTGTTGTGTGAATGTTATTATACCTAAAGATTTAGGCTCTTCTGTAGGATCAAGATAATAGCTCAGTCAAATCTTCTGGGTTGTCAAAGATGACACGTCTCCGAATTGTTCCACTATCATATCATTTTTAATTAGTTAATTTACTTTTATTTAAATTTGCATACAAAGTGATAGCCTTTGTTTAAGCATTTTATACACATACTTTGTTCACATTTAAAAACACACATATGTTTTGATAAACACATCATTATGTGACTTCATCATTTCATGATGATCATAGGTTACACAATGCCTGGGGGTGTAGCACAGTTAGAGGAAGGCCTAGGCAGCATACACAAAGCCTTGGGTTTGATCCTCAGCATGGCATGAACTGGAAATATTGGCCTACACCTCTTAGCACTTGGAAGGTAAAGGTAGGAGGACCAGAAGTTCAAGATCATCCCTGTTTATATAGTGAAATCAAGATTACCCTGCATTCCAAGAGATGTTGTTTCAAAACCAAAGAAATGAAAACAAATCAAGCAAACAAAATGGAATGCTAAATGACTTAATCCTAGATGGTGTAGGACAATCGGAGATGTGGCCTCAATGTGGTCTCTGGATGTGAGGAGAAGGTAAAGTAACATGAGAGTCACAAAACTCCTGCTAGCATAACATGACAAGAAGTTTTCCAGGTTTTTTTTTTTTTTTTTGTGTGTGTGTGTGTGTCTATGTGTAGTATACTCTAAGATAATGATTTAAAGTATAGTAAATACATGTCAGTAACTTACTCACTTATTATTAAAATGTTATGTCCTATACATAATTATATGTGCTATACTTTTATATGACTGGCTACCTATGAAACATACAGTGTAATAAGCCCATGTAACAAAGAGATTGGCAACGTCAGCATCAGGATTGCTATGATGTCACTAAGCAGTAGGGAATTTTAGTCCATTGAAATTTTCTGGGACCATCATGTTCGATGAGGTCCATTCATTTTTGACAAGAATCATTATGTAGTATGTGACTACAGTATTCCGAAAATGGTTTTATAATGTTGCACAACAAATCATCATAAACTAAATGACTTAGCCAAACATGCATTGCATAGTGCAGTTTCTGTGGCTGGAGAATCAGGGATGTGTTACATGAGATTCTAACACTGATTTGCAGCCAGGTATACACAGGATGGGGGGTTTAAAATCTTCTGGTCCCTCATCTGAGATCACTGTTTTGTTTTCACTGTTGTTTCATCAAAAACTCATTTGCAGACTGAAGAGATGACTTAGCAGTGAAGGCATTTGCCTGTGAAGCCTAAGGACACCAGTTTAACTCCCCAGTCCCCATGTAATCCAGATACAAAAAGTGGTGGATGCATCTGGAGTTCTCTTGCAGTGGTTAGAGGCCCTGGCATGCCCATCCTCTCTCCCATCCTCCTCAAATAAATACATAAAATATTTTTTAAAAGCTCACTTCTATGTGGTCTGTATGAATGACTCCCTGTGTTCTTGCTAAGTATTGGTCAGAAACAATAGCAAAAATATATCAAGTCATTCAGTAGAGAATGAAATCCCACAAATCATAATAGTTCAGAGGGAAGAATGATGTGTAAAAGCCCAAACACTGGGATGGGGAGAAGGCTCAATAGATGAACTCTCCACACTTAAGCATAAGGGCCTCTCAAGGTGGAAACTATTGTTTGACTCTCTACAACCTATGTTAAATAAGCTGTGCACGTTCTCAGTGCCAGGTATGAATCCTCTTCCACTGAGTGGGCCTCATATCCAATCAGAGAGCAGTTGATTACCATCATAAGTTGTGTGCCACTATTTCACAGGTGTGTACAACTTGCCCAGCTGGTTGATTTTGTAGTTTACTTGACCTTCTGCTTATTTATGCTTTTGGTAGACTAATGTCTACCATCCATCCTCCACCCCCACCCAAACAGTAGCTCACACAGGACTTTCCAGTGCTATGAGGGCTAGCCAGCAGGACCTGGATTTCTTTTCAGTTTCAGTATGATCTCTGAAAACAAGTCAGAATCCTATGGGTATAAAGGTCATAAGCTGTAGAGAGGAGCTATCACTGATCTTTGGCTAAGAAGAAAGGGCATACTCATCAAAAATACTCCTAAATAATGATGCTTGTCCCCTTTGATCCAGGCTGCTCTCACTCTTGGCTAGACAATCTACTTCTTTTACAGATGGCAGCAAATATTGGGGAGAACCAAGATCTATCAACATGACAAGAATAGATAGTAGACTGCCTAGCACTAGAGAAGTCATTTCTATTATATCTGTCAGTACCCAGGAGACATTACAGAGGAGGAAGTGATTTAAGCACAAGTGCTGCTCTCACTGTAAGCCTGATAATCCCTTCCAGGGAGTTTGTGGTAGACTGAAGAGACTCAAATCTCATCAAAGTAAAAATTCAGAGTATGTGGAAAGCTAACACTAAAGGAAACTTACAATATGCCCACCAAAGCCAGGGAACACTCTGGAAGAGTGGGTGAAAAGATTATAAGAGCCACAGGGTGGGAAGGAATACCCTAAAGCACAACCCCTCCCCACAGATACTGACTAGTGCCTTTATGACCCCACAGTGAATACCAATAACCTCACTGAAGAGTACCCTCAGTGGAATGGAGGTGAGATTAAGGGGATCTAAGAGTAAAACCCAATAAGAATATGTGATATGTTCATATAATAAAGTTCTTAATCTATTAAAAAAGACAGAAAAATGAAGTTTTACATGGCCACACATGTCAGCAACCCCAGTGCAAGGGTGTAGAGACTAGAGAATCATTGGGACTCAGTAAAGACAGTAGCTTAGGGTTAAGTGAAACATGCTGCCTCAAGGAAAGCAATATGCAAATGAGCTAATGAGCAGGGCATTTGGCATTTTGCCCTCATCTCTCTATGCACATGTATGGGGCCACACATCTGCACATGCCTGTGCATACACCACACATCACATCACATACCACATAATACAAACTTATCCCAAAAGAAAAACAACAATCACAACATTCGAGTTGTCCACTCCAGAACTAGACTAAACCTTGACCAGCGAGCTTCACTCATTAGAAGTGGAGTAGAAAGAACTAGCTAGATGAGTGGGAGGAATTTCATGTTTGGGAATCCATTAGCAATACTGGGTTTCACTCTTTTAGGGAATTTTTGTTCTATGTGCTCACATAGCCACAGTGATGTGTCTCCATTCCTACTACAACATGACTAGTTTTATAAATACCCTTGGATTTCCATCATTGCAGACCATAGTCATGCTCAGCCTAAATAGAAACCCCAAGGTGATAGCTTATTGAGTAAACAGCTTTGCAGAGATGCCACCTCTTAGCCTTAGTCACTATCTCAGCCATCCTTGAGGTGGTATTTTTAAAATATGTCAGATGCCCAGACAATACCAAATAAATAATAAATAAATGTCATGATAATTGATGTTATCATTAGCACAATGTGGGCATTATGAGGAGATTGGTCCCAACGTGTACCTAGCATCTGTTCCATAGGTAGCCATTCAATACCTGGCTGTAAGGCTACAGAATCTATTTACAAAATCTTCTTATCCCTTGTGTCTTAACTTCAGCACATACTTGGTAGAGTGATAGGAACATGTGAGTCCTTCAATTTATAGTACTATCTTGATGACTGTGGAAATAAATTTTCATAGCATTATATGAGAAATCTACTGATGCTCTGAGGGGCACTCTAGCCTCACCTTTTGAAGAAAAATAACTTTATTTATTTATTTTCTCAGGGAAAGTGAGTGAATGAGTGGGAGAAGAGAGAGAGAGTGTTCAGACATATGTGTTACTTTATACACCTGGCTTTATGTGGGTACTAAGGAACCAAACCTAGGCTGAAAGGTTCTGCATGCAAGCACCTTCAACTACTGAGCCATCTCCCTAACCCAGAAATTCTTATCCATCTTTTGAGAATCTGCTTAAATATTTCTATTCATACAGACTTTTTCCCAAGCCCCTCCTGTAAGTCAATATTCTTTCCATTTTGTAATAATCTGAGCTACTATTCTTTAAGATTAGTGAGGTCATTGACAAATTATTCCCTTCCCAATACCTTGAGTTCTTCAAGGCAGGAACCATATATTATTTCTTTTTTCCTCAGTATTTATATATGTGGCTGGAATATATTATTTGATCAGCAAATCCATAGTTAATATGAGAGGTATGGAAAGAAGGAAAGAACAAATGAATGGTGTGGTCATTTGAATATAATGTCTCCATAGCCTTAGATATTTTTCTTAAAATTTTTTTATTTATTTCCAATGAGAAAGAGAGAGGGAGAGAGAGAGAGAGAGAGAGAGAGAGAGAGAATAGGTTTACCAGGGCCTCTTGTTCAGGGCAAATGAACTCCGGTTGTATGCAACACTGTGTATCTGGCTACAAATGGGTATTGGGGAATCAAACCTAGGCCATTAGGGTTCTGAAGCAAGTGTCTTAACCTTTGAGCCTTCTCTCCAGCCTGCCTTAGGCATTTTTGATTCATATTAAGTTTATTTAGTCTTCAGCAGGCAGAACCTTTCTGGAGAAGGTGTGTCACTGGGGGCAAGCTTGAGTCCAGCCCTAAGAGGTGTTGAGAACCAGCCTGAGCTCCAGCTGTTTGTGCTCTCTGTGCTGTGAGTGCTCAGAGTCAGCTTGTGCTTGCTGGAGCTGGCTGCAGTTTCCTTGCTATGGATGGATGCTGAAGTAAGCTAGTTTCTGCTGACATATTGAAGCTTTGCCTGGAATCTGTAAGCCTAAAATGAACCCATTCCTCCTATAAGCTGCTTCTCTCCAGGTATCTGTAACAGTGCTGAGAAGATAACCACAACATTGTGATATCTGTTTGGTACAAGGAATATATAAGCCAGATGAACAACTCTCTAATCACAACATCTAGAGTCCTACAAATAAAATATAACTTCAATTGTAATAGACAGTCAGGACTTGTACCTTGGTGTGGGTTTTGTTCAGCCCTTTTGTTTTAATAGGAAAATAATACCATTTGCAGCCAGGGAACTGGAACCCTGATGGCATTAATGTAACAAAAGGGAAATATTTTGTGTCATTTTGTCAGTAGAGAAGGTAAACCTACTGAATAGCTACCTGAAGTAGAAAATCCATATTGCATTGGAATCTATCCAGATCATTCTAACACAATTAATAATCTATAAAATTGTATTTTCCTCCCATTTTCTAGTGCTTATTGTATTGAAAATGTATATTTATTTTCTACATATTCATGTACTAGCCACTACACACTGATAAATTCAGCCTCCCAGATTACTACTGTTATTAATTTGCATTATTATTAATTATTTTAATTTGCTTGAGGTAGAGCCCATTTCAAGCCCAGTCTGGCCTCAAATTGATAATGCTCCTGTCAGCCTCGTAAGTGCTGGGGTTACAGGCATGCACCAGTATGTTCTGGTAGCCTGTTAGATTATTAAACTATGCTTACAGAAGTCAGTGCTGGGAACAACCAGCTCAAGGTTTCATACATTTTGATTATTCATCAATTATAAACTCTAACATGGTTTACTTACTGGTGATATTAATTTGTTATTCTGAGAATGAGTATATTTCATAGTTCTTGAATAGCTATGAAGAAATATCTGGAGAGTGATCTAGACTTCTTTGTAGGTTGGAAGTACGTGTCATTAGTGTGAAGAAAACTTTACCAGTGAGTGTAAAATACTTCAAATTGATTTGGAATATTCCGGTTATATTTAAACTCTCAATTCACATATCTTTGAATATTTTTAAAGTATCTTGTAAAGTTACCATAACTTTAATCAATATGCTCTTATTAATGAACACAGAAGTCATTTTGAATAATATAAAGTTATCAAAATACATTTGCTGTTCAGTGTACATGCATCATTGTTCAGTTATTTTTCTATTTATCTTTTTTGGGGGGAGTCAACTCTTTGTGGAAGAAATTAATGGACAAATACATATTTATATCAACTGGTTTTTATTTTTAAAAATTAAATAATTCAAACAACATAACAAATAAGTAATGTCTCACTTATATCATACATAAAAGTGATGAATGTTGGCTATAAAAAAAACCCCAGAATGTAAACGTCTATATCATCGGTCAGTATGTGTATATAAAAGACCCTTGCCCACTCAGAGGCCGTGATAAGATGTCATGTGATGATTCCCCTACAGAGCTTTTGTTCAAACATGATAGAACTCTACTTTTAAGAACTGTCCCAACTACCATGTACAAACTGTCTTTCCTCATCCATATGAAGCTGTCCTCAGGCTCAACCTCACAAGCCTCCATATCTGTGAGAGTGAGAACACATAGAATTTTTGAGTCTTATATTCCGCTAAAGGAGCTCCTCTGAAAATGGTGGTTGATCCCTAGGGTAGAAGCCTATGTGCCTCTGGGAATTTAATAAGCATCTTGGTATCTTTCTGAGTTTAGTACCTTTCCCCTCTTACTTCCTCAGGAGTGTCATGCCTGTTTGACCAGCAACCTGCTGGATTCCTGAAGCTTGTACTGGCTGCCCAAGTTCTACCTGTAAGTTGTCTCCACATACATGAAACAGAGGTTCTATAGTCTGCCTGAAGCTCCCATGTGACTTTGACTCAATAAACATTGAAATCAATTTAAAGTTCTTTTTAACTCTTATGCATTATAGTCCTTTCATCAATTTTGATGTTTCTCTTCTTGTAAACAGTGTCACTGACGGGGAGACACGAGAGGAAGACAGGTGATGTGCAGGCAATTTAGCTATTCCCATTGCTTGTGTAAAAGTGAACTAAGGAAGGAAGCTGAAATCCAAGTTTAGAATAAGCCTTTTGTACTGTGACTGAGTTCAAATAATATTCTATCCTTTTCTATATTTCCTGGGATAATTAGAAGTTTATAACATCAGTTCTAATCAAAGCAATTCTTATAATTTATTTCTTACTACCCTGGGTAGAAATGTGCTTCTGTAATACAATTCAATTTGGAAAAGGTGGCTTAGAGGCATCATACACTTAAGATTCTGACTTTAAATGGAATTTTGAAAAGGGAATTCCCTGTATATTTTATGTGATGTACACTTATATCTTTTATGAGATTTATACGTTGTATCTGTATTTTATCACTATTGTACCAACAAATGATGGAAGTTAAAATGGCATGCATGTACAATTCATGTACAATTCTAAAACGGTTGCTTTTGTAATGTTCCCTGATATGTGCACTTAGTAACTGCAAGTTTATACATGAACTTGGGGATTCATTAGGAGCTTGAACATATAGGAAAGCTTCTTTTTCTCTGCATAAGTTTAAACTTATGAGATATTTCTTTAACATGGCTAGTGAAAACTCTGAAGTTTATGTTTTTTGCCCAACCATGAGAAAGATGAAGAGACATTGAATCCAAATTTGTTTAAGATGAAATTATATTTAATCCATAAACATGCTTAGTATACTTCATTCTACTACAAAAATAAAAAGGTACTTTGAAATTTTTCTAAGTTAACAGTGGTCATGTGCACCAGGGAAGAATGAGGTACAGCTCTAAGCAGATGACACATCCAGACAATTTGAAAAGGAAACTTGTGAAACCTCTCAGACAGTTAGAAGTCCTAATGTAATAATTTGGCTCTGCTGTTTGCAGACAAGAAATGTCAAACATATACCTAAAGAAAGGCTAGACCTGTCTATCCCAACACCATACTAGTGTGGTTTGTTCAGATTGCTCTCTCTGACAGCACTGAAAACAAGCATGAGTCATGCATTTGCAATGGCAGGTACATGGACAAATCCTATCTGTAGTCACAAGACAGTGAGAACCTTGTTTGTACCCCTGCTGTGAACTTGTACTCCATTGTCACAATTAGTTTTCCCTTTATATCCAAACCCATAATTTGCCCTTTAACACTTGCTTCTCAATTACAGGACTCACCTTTTATTTATTTATTAATTAATTTATTTATTTATTTGCCTTGAAAAGTTTTTATTTATTTATTTATTTATTTATTTATTTATTTATTTGAGAGAGATTGAGTCAGGCAAATAGAGAGAAAGAATGGGTACTGCAGGGCCTCTAGCCAGTGCAAATGAACTCCAGATACATGAGCCACCTGTGCATCTGGCTTTATGTAGATCCTGGGGAATTGAACCTGGGTCCTTTGGGTTTGCTGGCACACACCTTAAATGCTAAGTCATCTCTCCAGCCCTTGGAAACTTTTCTGATGCTATTGCTTCCCTGAGTGTTGGGAGGTTTCTATCTCTTGGATGTCTCATTGTAACATATATCTATACCATTAAATCATGTTGAATTCTTCTAATTTTTTTTTAAAGTTCCTAGTAGCTCATTAAACATGCACCCTACATCCTCACTGAAGGGAATTCCCTTCTACCCATAGTCACAGCCATCCAACATTGTGGCTTAAGTACCTCACAAAGGGATACAAAGGCGCACTCATGCGCGCGTACAAACACACACACACACACACACACACACACAGTACAGGATACCACTTTCTTTTCAATAATAGATAACTCAATTTCATTGAAAAATAATCTGTGGTATATTTTTTACAAATGCACTACATCATATTAAGAGATAGCAATATCAACTTAATTGGTTTCTAACCAGCAATATTGACTAGCATAGCATGGAATACTAATGCATAGATCAGAAGATGTAAATGTGTTCAACGTAAGAAGAGGTGGTATCTTATGAAATCCTTTGCTAGTTATGTTTATTTGGATTTTTGTGCATGCTCAGGGTCATGACTGAGAACGTATTTGTTACTGCATTTCATGATTGAAAAACTTTGTTTTTCTCACCCATTAATCAGAGCACCTTGAGAGGAAGCATTGTGTCTACAGAGAATTTTAATGAAACTGCAAATTTGTTATCTGAAATAGACTATACAACAAACTACAACTTCTGTTATAGATACAGCCAATACAATTTCATCAGATAAGCTTGTTATTGTCAAGAAAGCAGATAAGTGGAACTCTGAGAAATGGAACGCTAAGTGATTGCATTGTGATGAACCATGATGACAATATAAACAAGTGTTTAGATCTGCTCTGGGAAGGCAGCAGCTTGACTACTCAGAAGTCCACCCATTCTACAGCTTGTTAGCTCCAAAAGATAGTCTTCTCAGGAGCTGGTCTCCTCAGGAGCTAGTCTGATCAGGCAGTAGCCTGACTAGCAGGTAGCCTACTTAGCAGCTGCCCCCCTCATCAACTAACACACTTAGAAGATAGCAGACTCATTTGCCATCACTTAGGAGTGAGCACATAGGTACCGTAGGAATATGTAAAGATTGGACACTGAAGAGAAGTATTTTGAATAGGTAAGCTCCATGTGTATTCCAAAGCTAGTTACGTTGACTTGAGACATTTTCAAATCATTATATTATTTTACTGAGGCATGTACGAAGTAAGACGTAAGGGCCACTGATTCTAAAGTGTGCTGTGTGTTCCAGTCACCTCTAGGCTCATTGGGTTGATAATTATGTGTTAGATTAGAGGGAAGTTAGTTATGAAGGATATAAGTGTGGATGGCTGAAATAATGCCAACTTTGGGTTTAAGCATGGCCATGTAACTCTGGGAAAGATATAAAGGATTGTTTTTTATATCTGCTTCAAAGGACTCACTCTGCATGAATTTGCAAAGCAATGAATCAGCAAGATAAAGAATCCCATTACACCTATTTGTTTTGAAATCTTTTTTTAGAAAGAAAAAGAAATTTTTTAAAGGGGCCAGATAAACAAGGCAAGGTTTTAGCCTTGAATACTACCATTCTTTTAAGATATTTTCATTTCAGAAAGACACAGATAAATTGAAAATCATTTAAAGAATAATATAGAGAAATGATGTGGGGGGGGTAGGGAGACTCTGGGAGGCTTCATTAGGTGCTGAGCAACATCTAGAAGGGAAAAGGAGGAGGGCAAGAAAAGGAGAAGGAAGATTAAGTAAAAGAGGAAAGAAGGCTAAAAAACAAACAAATAAAAAAAAAAAACTGTGACTGTATAAGGGAAAAAAAGAGGAAGGAAGGAGAATCAGGAATGAGTAAAGAAAGGAGAGAAAGGAGGAAGACAAATTTCATGAGCCTCTACCAACAGATCTGCAATCAGAAGTACACAGGAGGCTAAGGAAGGCAGACCACAAATTCCAGGGCAGTTTAGGGTACAAAATGTGTTCAAATCTAACCTCAGCAGCAAGTAAAATAGTCTGTCAAAAAAAAATAAATAAATAAATAAAATAAAAGAAAGAAAGAAAGAAAGAAAGGAAGGAAGGAAGGAAGGAAGGAAGGAAGGAAGAGAGAAAGGAAAAGGAGACTGGGAATATAGACCCTTATCTGATCATTTTAACACCATGTATGAGACCCTAGGTTCAGTCCTCAGTACTGCTAAAAACAAAACAAGCAAACAAACAAAAAATGGAAAAGACAAATGAAAAATTCAGCTTGATACTGTTGCCTATATTTCTCTATTAAATATAACAAGATAGATTTTTTTTTCTTGAAAAGATGACATGAATATTCTCACATTTGAAAAAAATAAATGTTCATTGATGACACTAAAAAAAGTTGCACATAAGAAGAGGTGACAGGAGTTGCAAAGAAAGGAAGAAAGGAAGGAAGGAAGGAAGGAAGGAAGGAAGGAAGGAAGGAAGGAAGGAAGGAGAAAGAGTGGAGGGCAGATAGGGAAAGGAAGAGAGGGGAAAGGAGGCAAAAAGAAGGGGGGGGGGCTAGAGATATGGCTTAGCAATTAACGCGCTTGCCTGCAAAGCCAAAGGACCCTGGTTTGATTCCCCAGGATCCACATAAGCCAGATGTACAAAGTAGCACATGTGTCTGGAGTTCATTTTCAGTAGCTAGAGGCCCTGGCATGCTCATTCTTTCTCTCTTTCTCTTTCTGAGAGATTAAAAGGAAGAGAAAGAGGGAGAGAGAGAATGGAAAAAAGGAGCACTCAAAGTTTTCTTTTTCTTTTTTAATAATTGTACTTAGGAAATGCAAGTAAGGGATTTTTTTTTTTTTTTTTCTGGCGCTTCTCAGGGAGAATGTACATCTCCTTAGGAATCTGAGCTAGGCAAGAAGACAAGACCAACACCCTTTCGTAAGGCAGGATGTGCCAGTAATTCAGAAGGGACAGTAATGGGAAGGTGAAGTTGCCCTGCAAAGCCATTAGTGCTATTAAATGTAAGGGTTTGGCATTGTTTACTTGCCAGCCTCTTGTTAGCCTGCTACTGATAACAGTTACTGTAATAGAAACAATTATAATACTACCCTGGCACACACATCCTCCTTTAAAATCCAACACATCATAAATTTATTAAAATAAAGCTCACTGAAAAATAATCTATATGGTCTGATATTGTTTTTGGGGCTGGCACCTGACTTCTTAAGGAATCTTTCATGCTTATTTATTTTATTTAATTTTTTATACTGAGAGATGGTAATAGGGCCATCTGTTAGATGAATGAAAATCAGTGTTTACTAAGAAACAAGCATGCTACTCAACCAGGGCCATCACTTTATAACCTCCCATAAGGTTGAAATTCAAACCATCCATTTCACAAATTAAAAAAAAAATAGAGGACAAAGAAGTAATTTGTCATAAATCCCTTAAATAACAATATAAAAGGCCAAGACATAATGGAATTTTAGGCTGATTATCAACAAAGTATTTGTGTATTCCTAACATCCTCTTACCTAGTATATAACACATAGTAAGCACTGAATTAATATGTACTGAACTGAATTGAAGGGAACTGATAGACAATTGAGACCTGGCTAGACTCTCCTATAACTTTTGTTCTTGAGTCAATCAAATGTTCCCAAATTTTCATCAACTATTTTTATGTATGGTCCAATTATATTCACATTGACAAGTAGTATTATCTCTTGGGACTGAAGTATCTTAATCTCTTAAATATATTTTGGTATTTTAGTTATCATGAATATATACAACAGTTCCTCGGTTCCCTAAGAATGTAAAATGGTCCCAATACCTGGAAAACTTAAGTAAATGTTAAGCTTATAGAAAACAACATGAAGAATTACTTTTTGTCTTATATGGCAGCACTCTGACTGATAATTCAGACTGGAAATCAATAGACAGTATATGATCCCATATGACAAATTGTTTTGACCTACTCTCATAACTTACAGAGAAATATGAGGCATCATTCCTTATAGTTATAGAACTTTTGATTCCATTGGAAGATTCAAATTCATGAGAAGGTAACTAAATCAAGGTAAATATAGCCATTTGAGAGTTTTTTTTTTTTTTTTTTTTTTTTTTTTTTTTTTGGTTTTATGAGGTAGGGTCCTACTCTAGCTCATGCTGACCTGGAATTCACTCTGTAGTCTCAGGCTGGCCTTGAACTCACAGCGATCCTCCTACCTCTGCCTCCCTAGTGCTGGGATTAAAGGTGTGTGCCACCACACCCATCTCAAGACTTGCTTTACAGTAGATTGTATTCAACTAATGTGCATGAAAATCCTACTATGTACCAGGACCTGTTAGGAATCAGCACACAAAATAACACTAAGAAGGAATCATTACCATCGTGAATCCACATCCAGTGGGGAAGACAAGCTTCCAAACACATAGTTCCAAACTGATTCACAAACACGAGTGGTACTATGGATGCACAGAAACACGTGTTTAGTTCTACTCATAGTCATATAGGTTTACCCAGGAAAGCTTCATAAAGGAAATAAGACTCAAGATGGTTCTTCATGATAAATTGGTAAAAATCCAGCTTAAAAAATTCAAATTCACATTTTCCTAGTTTGGCTAGAATGTCCATATGTACCAAAGTGTCTCCTCTAATAGGAATTTAACTTCTTGACTATAACACTGCCAAATTTCCCTTCTTTGCTGTTGGAAACTCATTAAAAATAGCATATTCAGACAACATAAGCTAAAGCTTACCTTCCTATATAGGCTACTATATGTAGTTATACTAAGTGCTGCTATTAATATTTCATAAATCTTCTATCAAATATTTTAATTGCTCAATAGTGTTTAAGAATACATCTACTTTTTAGAAACTAATCATAATTGCAATAGAGACCTTGATTAGTACAGACCTAAGGAGCAAGAATTACTTATCTTAAATGGACAATTACAGAAGAGCATAAATGGATCATTGGGGAAGAATTACTAAAATTGTCAATCAGAATGAGCTTTAGTACCCAAGACTACTATTGAGAAGTATTCTTTCTGCAAGAAATGGGGTGGAGTCAAAGCTATAAAGATGACATTCCATGGCAATTATGCTATAGAATTCTGAATATATGAATTTCAGGAGTTAAACAGTTGTACTATGTACTTTCATGCACAAATATACTGGATAAATGAGTGATGGCACAGTTTTTTCTTCCAGCTTCAAAGATTAAGAAAACCTTTATATACTAATTCTCTCAAAGGGAAAATGAGGAATAATTTCAAATGTAATCCTGGAAAAATTTAATTGAAGCCTCATAAAACATTCCACATGAATAATTCTTAACAAAACTGTGAAGTCCTTAATGATTAACAAGTGTTATATCTTCCTCTTCAGTCATAATCAACATTACCATTGTACCTAGTCACTACTGCCTCTAGTGAATGATTATCATTAGTAAATGAATTTTGGAGGAATGTACTAGCTCCAGCCTCCATGGTATTTTTACTTCTCCCCATTACTTGAGGTGTCTTTTGCAATGGTTCTTTCTCCTACCAGCCCTTCTGCAAAAGTCAATGACACTTTTAAGTACTCAGTGGGTGGTTCAGAAAGCTCAGACCTGTCCCTTCAAGGTTGACCATGAATCAGGGATTAAAATGCAGTAGAATACCTGTGAATTCTCCCTGTATCCTATTCTATATATGTTTGTTTCTCAGATCCTGATACTCTGCCTTCCTTTACATATCAGAGTCTGTGTCCTCTTCATCTGTAGGAGAGTCTTTCATTTAGAACATCTGACGTCAGTCTTTTTCTTAATGCCTTAAACCTATATTCAGGTAGTATATTTTTTCCAACCTAGCTCCAATAGTTCATGCTTCCTTGTGTTGAACTTATAGTATGTGTCATTTTAGAGCAATTTGCTTTAATGCCTATTTTCCTCAGGAAAATGGTGGTCTTATTCTCTTTTGCCTCTTTTCCTTTTCTTTCCTTGCTTCCTTCTTTCCTTTCTCCCTTCTTTCTTTCCCTCTTTTCATTCCTTCTTCCTTCCCTTCAATCCTTCCTTCCTTTCTTTTTAAAGACAGGATTTTACTATGTAGCTCAGGCTGGACTTGAGCTCACTATGTCCCACAGGCTGGCCTCAAATTTGTGACAACCCTCCTGCTTCAGCTTCCCAAGGGGTGGTGGAGTTACAGGCAAGACCCACCATGTCCAGCAAGATGATTTTTCATTATTTAAATCTCTCCCCAATCTCTGTCTCCCTTGTTCCTTTGCTCCCTTGCTTTCGTTCTTCCCTAAACACATAAAAATATGCATTTATACCACACTATCAAATACCTACTGAAATTGGCTCTAGGGATTTCATTATTTCACATCCAAGTCTATTTTCTGCTGATATAAAATCTGTGCCCAAGGAGTCTATCTCCTCCTTCCTTCCCCTGCAAGTTGGAGCCTAATAAATTACAGTGAATGAGCAAACCATCAATCACTGGACTCAGTTATTCCTCCATGCAATATATTTGATTCAATGTCTCTTATGGAATAGATCTTATACTTAATCCTACATTCATTCATCATTTCATTTAACCACATGAAACTTAGGGTGTTTCAATTTCTTTAACTTAGATATATTTTTTTCATGGAATATGCTAACCTATCTTGTTAACTGCAAACTCTTTGTCAATTCTTCCTGAATCAACTTGATTATCACACTTACTATGAAATACTTCTAACCTTTTAGAGTATGTCAGTCCCCTGTCTCATATCACCCTAGAATATGGCATATCATGCTTTCACAATAATTGTTTGTTCCCAAGCATTTTATGTCTCCTTCCAATTTGATTCATTCTTCTAAAAGAGGCATAAACTTTGCCTCCCCAATACTTACACAAATCCGCTCCACATGGAAGGTACCCAATGGTAAATATGAGAACAAGAGTACTTGCACATACAAAGTTTAATAGGACATCACTATGCTTCAATTAACGAGTTATCCTTAAAAGAACTATATCTTGAAGCCAAGTAATACTCAGTTTTAGAAATTGTATAGTGTTAAATCTGACTCACTTCAAAAAGTAAAATTTCAATCAGTAAGTAAAATTCGTCATATGCTTGTATCCAAATTTGATTGCCTTAATCCCTAAAACATAGCGTACTGAGACATCCATTGAGAATTTACACTAACCACTCTATTGTCAAATTATGAATAGTGTATACTGAGTTGATATCGTATACTATAAAAGGCATATCTATGGATTCTGATTATTTATTACTAGAAGACTCAACCTACATTTACCTAGAGCCATTCAATTCAATATTGTCATGTTTATAATGACTCCAAGTTTATTTCTCCAGCTCAGTGGTCCCTGCACCACAGGCTGCTTATCTCAGTATTAGTCACCTCTCTTAGAATGTCTCAGGGACATCTCAAATACAATATATCAAAAATGAGTTCTCTGGGCTGGAGAGATGGCTTAGCGGTTAAGCGCTTGCCTGTGAAGCCTAAGGACCCCAGTTCTAGGCTTGATTCCCCAGGACCCACGTTAGCCAGATGCACAAGAGGGCACATGTGTCTGGAGTTTGTTTGCAGTGGCTGGAAGCCCTGGCGTGCCCATTCTCTCTCTCTCCTCTCTGCCTCTTTCTCTCTCTGTCACTCTCAAATAAATAAATAAAAATAAACAAAAAAATTTTAAAAATGAGCTCTCATTTATGCCCTCAAACCTGTCACCAAATCTTTGTGTTTCTGTGAGTGGAATGGTACAGTGTCATAAGTAGAACACAAGCACAGTGACATTCACATGTTTGTTATCCTTTGCCTTTTTACAACCACCCTTGCAGAAAGCAGGGACACTTATGACCCTACCCTGTGTGACTATTGAGTCAATGGACACCAAATTGGAACTTCTCAGCAATTTCATGCTAGGAAAGGGAAGGGCTGGCTGGGACCCTGGTGCCATACAAAGGTGGAACTTGTGTTTGGGGAAAAGATTTTACTGAGTTTTGATTACTTGTTCGACCATCTTTCAGGAGAGACAATGGTTTCTCAATGATGAGAAGGACCTCACTTTGTCCAGAACTGCTTAGTTTTTTTTTTTTTAAGTTTTTATATTTTATTTTTTTTATTTGTTTGAGAGAGTGAGAGAGGGAAACAGGCAGACACACACACATACACACACACACACACACACACAGAGAGAGAGAGAGAGAGAGAGAGAGAGAGAGAGAGAGAGGAGAGGAGAGGAGAGGAGAGGAGAGGAGAGGAGAGGAGAGGAGAGGAGAGGAGAGGAGAGGAGAGGAGAGGGAGGAGAGGAGAGAGTTGGGCACACCAGGGCCTCTCTCAACTGCAAACGAGCTCCAGAGGCATTCACCACCTTGTGCATCTGGCTTACATGGGTTCTGGAGAATCGAACAGAGGTCCTTTGGCTTTGCAGGCAAATGCCTTAACCATCTCTACAGTCCCAGAACTACTTAGTTCCGCATACCTCTTGCCCTCAACTTAAACCTGAACATCATATTATGACAGAGAAGATGGACTGGAGGGCACTTTTACTAGACCTCTTAACTTGCTATTTCCAGTGTAGCCATGAGGAACAAATCTGTCTTCTTTTCACTATACCTTCCTCTTTAATTGACTTACTGAGGACCTGTGATAGAGTCCAGCTTAATAGGGCTACCACAGCCAAAGCTTTAATTCTAACTATTTCTGACAGTGGTTTCTCTCCAATCTTATCCAAGACTTTACAAACCCTCCTGTCTTCATTCAAGATATCCCAAACTCGGCTCCAATTCCCTTGTAACGTGTTGTACTGTTACAGCTCCCCATGCTTCCTGTTTAGAACTAATGCAGCGCCCATATCTGTCCTCTTAATGTTTTCCTGCTCTATCTACAGCAATCCAATGAAGTTCCTTAAATATATGTTGTATCACCTTATTTCTTTATACTGTTCAGTGACTTTTTAGTTTATTTTGAATAAAAGTCAAATTGTATTGGCTTTTAGGTCCTTCATGCATCTGTATTCACTCTAGCAATGCTCCAGCCTTTCTAGTTTTCTCTGAGTTCCTCTAAAATACCATTCTTTAGCTCCTCAGAGCCTATGCACCTTCAGTTCATTGTCTCTTAAATGTTTTCTCCCTCATTCTTCACATAGTTTGATCCTTCTCACTTTTCTAGTCTTTGTTCTAAGACTGGACTTTACAGAGATCTTCCTTCATTGATTTTAAGTAGCTGTCCCTCAGTTATAAAAACATAATTTGCAGTTTTTCTCATTAACTGAATTGCATCTTAATGAAATTAGTAACTTTTCTTTAAGAAATATTTCCTTTTATTGGTAGCCTTGTCATCTCTTTCCTTGAGAATAAAAACAATTTTGGTCAAGTTTTGGCCTTTCTTGTACTCCATTTTATCCTCAAGGGCCAGTATGGAACATAGTACATAAAATATGGCTGTATTGACTACCAAATACAATATCAAGCCTTGATATGTCCTCCCTTGATAGAGGTAAATCATGTTCATATGCCTTTAATGTTTACAATAGCAATTCAAGGGATATAGTCTTATTCTCACTTAACCACTTTAAAAATCATTTCTCAGTGTTAGCATTTGGAGTCTAACCTGAATTCCTGATTTCCAGTGCTTTGACTTTTTTCTACTAAGATTATCAGAACCATTGTTTAATTCAAAAATAGTTTCCTTTTTATTTTTAAATTCAATTTTTTAAATTCAAAGATAGTTTCTACCTCTTGCTGATACTGCACTGTGTTTTTTTCTTACCATGTAAATTAAGCAGAAAAAAATACAAACAATGATACATACTGGCATTTTTTCTTTGAAAACAACACTGATTCCCCCCTCAAAAAAAGAAAGAAAGAAAGAAAGAAAGAGAGAAAGAAAGGAAGAAAGAAAGAAGCATGAATGAAAGAAATAAAGAAGTAAAAAACTCTATCAACAAAACCGCCCTTTAAAACCTGCCACAATAGATTACAGGTGTGTTAAAGAGAGACGATGGCTGCTTCTGTCCATCAGGCTCATGGCTGGAGGCCAAAGGGTATCATCTGTTTATTCTTTAATAGCTCAGTCCAAAAGCTGTAGGTAGTTTTATACAACTTTACCTTATCACCTTAGATAAAAATTACAAGAAAT
Organism: Dipus sagitta; assembly: GCA_036346955.1. NCBI lineage: Eukaryota > Metazoa > Chordata > Mammalia > Rodentia > Dipodidae > Dipus > Dipus sagitta. The sequence continues at coordinate 18,034,335 of CM070781.1, forward strand.
AATAAAGGCGTAATTTTCCTAAATGTACTAAAACTATGACAGAAAGAGTTTTTAATCCAAGTACTCACTGTCTCAAGAAAGTAGAAACAGGAATTCGTTTTATCTGTTAAGCATCCTTCTGGAAGCACAGGAGAGGCAAGCTGTGGTCTGGTAATGAGAGCTCAGGCTCCAGAAACCAAGGTTTCAAGTCCCTTAGCTTTGTGCAAGTTGTGTGGCATTGAACAGCACACATGCACAGTAATCTTTTTCATGTGGGCTACCCCTTTTTCATAAAGTAACCACTCTGGCAAGAAAGGAGATACTCTAAAGAGAGAAATGTGTATAATTTGAGGCAACAGGACTCAATGAATTAAATGATTCCCTTGACTCTCATCCTAGGAAAAGGGAAAGAATAAATTTTGGTGCCAGCCAGAAGAGAACTTACCTCCCAGGAAGAGTTCACATGGTTCTGACAATGTATCAGGTCACCTTGCAGTACAGAACAGAGTCCATGGAAATAGTAACGGATAATGGTGGGGGAGTGATACACCTTGACCAGGACTACTTAATGATTGATGTCTTTTGTCCTATGTTTAATAAATGTACCTCATTTAAGTACTACTAAAGAAGAACTAAGGGAGTGACTGAACCCCTTTATTTATACCCTTTACACAATATGGCTACATTGAATAAATCTCCCTTTACTGCACTTCACGATTACTTTTTTCTTTAATGGGAATATTGGGGACAGGTAGCTGAGCCTAGCTTATTGGCATTGCCAGAGCCAAGGCTTTTACTTGTTGTTACCTTTGGTAACAATACCTTTGAGAAGCATCTGTTCCAGTGGATTCCAGTGTCACTTGCTTGTGAAGAGTGGAGACCTCACTGAGAAGCAGGCTCACACAGTCAAGTGGGGGGAGCATCTCAACATCATGTTGTTTACCAGTTTACCCATTAAATCCACTTATGATCTTGTAACAGAACAGCACCTTTTAGCATTGCACTGTGTACACTTGTGAACCATTAGCAGGAATTAAATGTTCTCGGAATTGTCACCTCTCTTCTAAACCTTGTACATCTAGACACAAAAGAATTTATAAGATATATATATATATATAATCAATTAATCATCTTTCTTGATTCTAGCTATTTTTGTATATGATATTGTAGAAGGCCACTACGAATCACAAACCAAATAAGGTATAAAGCATTTGGATATTCTGTTCATGTTTGCAGACCCCAGGATTTATAACTCTGCCACTCTGCATATGTCTTCTTTTTTGGAGTTCTTCATGCATGTCACTATTTTCCTCTGGTCATATTTTTGCTAAGGCCATCACTTCATTCAGAGTTAACTGGGCATAAAGCAAATGTTAGTGTAACTGAATAGGGTAGTGTTTTATGAAACACTCACAAACCATAAATCCCTGTGACTGCCGTTACCTTCACAAAAGTCATCTGAGTGGTTATATATTTTTTCCTTCATGCTGACACAGCTTAGTGTGTTGTTGGATATTTCCCTTTGGAATTTCTCTTTGTGCTAGTGGCACAGCCAATTCCTAAGATTAATTCTTAAATCTTGTTATAAAATGTTTAATATATAGAAAAAGGTACGAAGAACAATGTGATCAATATTCATGTACCAGTTACAAAGCTTGAGATTAATTGGCCCCCACTGTCTAGAACACGATAGGGATCCCCAGCCTTCTCTTACATTTGGCCATGCCCAACCCAAGCAAATAGTCTTTTTTTCCTGAATTTTAACTTGGCCCTGAGTTATAGTAATATTATTTTGCCATCTTAAATATTCATATAAATGATATTATTGTGTATGTATAATTTAGCAATTTGCTATATTTACTCAATATTTGTGAATTTGTTGATATAGTTATATGAGTTCTACTTCAACATTCACATGGTAGAACATTACATTTTTAATAAACTATAAATATTTTTCAATTTTGTTGATATATATTTAAGGCATAGGTGATATTTTGTGGTTACAAATATCTTAGCTATGACTCATTCTCCCTCTGTTCTTGGTATACATAGTGAGTGATTTCTCAGGGTCAGATTATATTAACTGGATATCTCATCTTTATTAATTATTAACACATCATTCCAAAAGGTTTGAACACAGTCATTTGAGTCAGTAGGGTATGAGATTCTCATTTATCCACAAACCCCTAAGACTCAGTACCTTTACATATTTAATGTTTTTCCATTTGCCAAGCTGATTTTTAAAACAATATCTGACAGTCATTGCCACTCTACTCTGGACACATCTTTGAGCTTGGATTGGTGAGGTATAGTGAAAAATGCTATGGAACAGGAAGAAATAATATCCATCCCTCCTTTCTGCCATTGCTGAACCTTTGGCATGCCATTTAGCTTCTTTAAGCCTCAGTGTCTTTACAGTTACTATTAAGGGTTACACAAGAACACTGTTTAGGCTCCCTTCACCTTTGATCTTACTTGATGTTATGATAATCCTGTGATAGTTTATAATACAATATAATGAAGCTACTTATATGTAGATGTGTTCAGCATCAGACAAAACATGGATGATCGGTCTTTCACACAGAGGAGAGGAAAACAACTTGGAAGACATGCTCAAGTCATTTTGGATGAGCTCCACCAGGAGGACATGGTTGGCATTTTTATGACTGAATAGAGGAGTGGAGCTGTGGCAATGGTTTAGGAGATAAAGGAGCTTGTTTGGTAAGCCTGCCAGTTAGGGTTTAATTCTCCAGCCACCCATATCAATCCATGCCAGCATTTGTTTGCAATAGCATGAGACTGTAGGGTGCTACTCCCCCACACATACACCTCACATATGCAAATAAAACATTTTTTTAAAGAACGAATGGAAAGGTATAGGGGGATAGCTCACTTGGTTAAGCACTTAATTCACTTTGAGTTCAATCCCAAGAACCTTGTTACAAATGCCAGGCACAGGACTATGTGCACCTATAAGGTCATCCCAGCAATGGACAGGCCGAGACAAGGAGATTCATGGGGCTTGCTGGCCAGCTCCTTTCAATTTTTGAGCTCAAAGTCAATGAGAGATTTAATCTCAAAGGAAAAGAGATGTGTACTAGAGAGATGGCTTAGCGGTTAAAGCTCTAAGGACCCATGTTCAACTCCCCAGAATCCACATAAGCCAAATGCACAAGATGGTGCATGTGCCCTAAATCACGTGCATGTGCACAAGGTGGCACACACATCTGGAGTGGCTGGAGGACCTGGAGTGCCAATTCTCTCTCTCTCATAAATAAATAAATTTATATAACAAGAGGTGAATGACATTCCTGAAGATGACAACTAAAGTTTTCTCTATCCACATATGTGTGCAACATCAAATACAACAACACATAGCCATGTCTACACACACACACACACACACACACAGAGAGAGAGAGAGAGAGAGAGAGACAGAGAGAGAGAGAGAGAGAGAGAGAAGGATGAATATAAGAAAGGAGATTCAGAGGAAAGAAAAAAAGGAGGGCTGATAGAGAGACAGAGACTCAAAGAACCAGAGGCACCTTGGTAGAGTCTCTAAAGAAAGAGTGAAGGAAACTAAGGAATACAGGTGGGTGTAGTTGTCTGCTAGGGTGTTTAGTGTTTGGGAGTAGGAGTTGAAATCTGATATAGTATGTTTTTATTATATCAAACTATAATAAATCTTCATCATTTTGTTCATAACTTGATTTTTAAAACTCCTCAGAGCAATTTAGAATCAAGTCTGTCCAAGTTTTGAATTAAGGCAGATGGTCCTTTCAGTTGCACTTTATAGTGAAGCCATAGAACTAAGTCCCTGTGAAGCTCAAGGACTGTCTGCAGGGCCACTGATCAATCAGAATTACTCAATAGTTTTAAAAACTGGGAAAAGCTTTGCTAAAGTAAAAATGTCGCCTCCTAAGGTGGCAGCTTGAAATACACATCCTCCTTTGGAACTCTGAAGTTTATTAAGTTGCTTTAAAAGATTCATTATCCAAAATATTAATTATATTACATATACCTAGTATAAAAATATTGAAACTGATAGGATCTGAATATTTTCATATTAACTTTTAAACATTTGAAATATTATAGTTGTGGAAGATAAAACAAAATACCATTCTAAAACGTTCTGAATTTTTATGTTATAATATCTGATAACTTTGAAAAATAATTAACATCTCAATTTATATAAGCTAGACTGACATTGTCTAAGAAGACAGAATTAGCAGAAAAAGCCGTCTCTGAAGTTCAAATTTATTCTTTCACATTATATACAGCTGTATTTATTTAGGCAAATTATTTCAGTTCATCTTGCTGGTATTAGGTATTACAGCAAAATGCTTAAGATTTTGTGATATATCACTGTGATTTTTTCTTTTTAAATATATTTTTACTTATTGCTGATGATTTCATATATATATATATATATATTTCCCCATTGCTTTCTCTTATATCACTCCCACTCTCACCAAGCCCCTGCTTCTTCCCAACAAGCACCTCTGCTACTTTCATATCTTTTTTTTTTGTATGCATGTAAAATTAGTGTGAGGCTGTCTCACAAAGTTAAAAACAGAATTTCTATATGAACCAGCTATGCTACTCCTAGGTCTCTATTCAAAGGACTTACTATCCTACTACAGATAATTGTACCTCCATGTTCATTACTGCTCTATCCACCATAGGAAGGAACTAGAATCAGCCTAGATGCCCATCAACTGATGATATGAAAATCTATCACAAGTACAAAATACAATTTTATTCAGCTGCTATTTTTTTATGTGAGAAAAAAGAGGTAACAGCTCAAGACTGGCTAGAGAGTGTCATGCTCTGCTATTATTGACTTGCAGATTTTGACCCTGGATTCAAGATAAATTGCCTTTAATTAAGTAGGCATTATTCATAGTTGCAAGTAGAAATAAAGGAAGAATCAAACTGTTTTTATTTTAAATTTATTTATTTGAGAGAGAGAATGTGTAGGAGAGAGAAAGAGAGAGAGAGAATGGGTGTGCAAGGGCCTTCAGCCTCTGCAAATGAACTCCATACATGTGTGCTCCTTTTGTGCATGTGCAACATTGCACACTTGTGTCACTGTGTGTCTGCCTTACATGGGACCTGGAGATACAAATATGAGTCCTCATGCTTCTTAGGACAGCCTCTTAACCACTAAGCAATCTCTCCAGCCCTCAAACTGTTTTTATGTGTAAAACTGTAGTTTTATTAAGAAAACATTTAACTCAATAAACTATTGTCTAAAAATTAAAAACCTTATTCTATGGGAACCTGACAAAAGAATTTAAGGTATGTGAATGGTGTGTATTGCTCCCCTAAATAATATCAATACTTTCTTAGTAAGTATATGTCAAATTTAAAATTTGATGGACATTACGAGGGCTTGCTCTATATCATTGATGGTTGCTTTAAAAATTAAAAGTAAAATGATTGAAAATCTTAGCATTCTATAAATCTTATCCAATAACTATATATTGCTATATAGCTGCTAATTCTAAATAGATCCCCCAAGGACATGTGAAAACTTCATGGCCCACATGAAACATTATACTTGCTAAAGCCCTTCTCTGATTCTGCTGGTCTGATCTTTACTCTAACATTCAATAGGTTATATAGATGAAACATAAATGATTCTGAGATCCCAGTAGAACAGAATTCCCTTGGAACGATATAGAAAAGTCAAACTGAGAGGAGAGCTAGTAAGAGAGCCTCAGCAGAGCATGAGGTCCTAAGAGAGCTTCGAGGTGTTATGGCTAATGTCAACTTGAAAGGACCTAGAACCATTCAGGAGATATATTGCTGGATATGTATGTGAGGGAGTTTATACATTAATTGAGGAATAAAGATCCACCCTAATCCTAACTATATGAGATGCCATTTCTTTGCCTGTGGTCTGTACTTAGTAAAAAGGATTAAGCTGAGCCCCAGCATTCACTGTTTTCTGCTTCCTGACTGGATTGAATGTGACCAGATGCTTCACCCTTCTGCTGGACGGCCTTCCCAGGCATGACTGTCTGTATTCTCTCAAATGGTTCTTGAGTTGCTTGCCATGCATTTTTGTCACAACCACAAGAAAAATAACACAGGAGATAAACAGCATAAAGTCGCCAGTTCTGTGAGATACTACATCAGTGAATGAGTAAGTGTTCCTTCTGGGGACCCACAAAAGGCACTTCCCTTCAGTAAGTGAAGTGTTCAGTCGCTATATGGACGGAGCCCAATTGCTCTCTACTATAGGATCCAATGCACACCAGTGGTTGACTTGTGTCTGATGACAGTGTGACAGCTCAGTGTCATCTAGTCATAGGAGTGGCTATTTGCTCACTTGACACTGCTGAGTAACAGTAGTTATGAATAAGACAAAAATTATTTCAGAGAAAATATTGTAGAAGCAGAAATTCATAGAATCACAGACACAGAGAGCACCTGAAATAGAAATTGAAGGATCATTATCGTGACATTGAAAATTTTAAGTAGCAGCATGGTTTAGTCATGACTATGCCTTTAGGGATTTTGTCAGTATACTGAATGAGAAAGAAAACAGACAAAGATTTCCTGAAGATGAGTTTGTTGTCTGAAACAGAAAGTCAGAAAATAGATAGAGAGTCAAAGAAGCATAGTAAGAGGAAATAACAATTACAAAAGCAGTTTGGGTAGGAAGGATAGAAGCTTCCAAGCTCTGTGATGAGATCAATCTCAGCTGAACTAATGCCATTATGAACAGCAATGGGGAATCAAGAGATAAAACAGCCACAGGACAGAAGAGAAGAAACTGCATTTGGGGTGTGTTGAACTTGATATGCAATAGAATATTTTTGAAGAAATATGCAGAATTTAAACCGGGCGTGGTGGCGCACGCCTTTAATCCCAGCACTCAGGAGGCAGAGGTAGGAGGATCTCTGAGAGTTCGAGGCCACCCTGAGACTACATAGTTAATTCCAGGTCAGCCTGGACCAGCGTGAGACCCTACCTTGAAAAACCAAAAAAATAAAAAAAAAAAAAAAGGAAATATGCAGAATTTGAATTGCATCACTGTTGCTCATGAAAAGGCAGAGCTGGTGGTATAGAAAGCCAGGTGTTATTTTTCATATTTCCACCATTTCTTTAGGCCTGTGGTATTCTCACCCCCTTCCAATCACTGAGTTATTTTACATATGTCTAGCCCTGTATAATTTACATATCTTTATTCCTAATGTCACCTAAGTGAACCCCTTAAAGTAGCCATCATACTTCACAGTTGGTATTAGGTTTAAAAAAGAAACAGAGGGCTGGAGAGATGGCTTAGTGGTTAAGCGCTTGCCTGTGAAGCCTAAGGACCCCGGTTCAAGGCTCGATTCCCCAGGACCCAAATTAGCCAGACGCACAAGGGAGTGCACACATCTGGAGTTCGTTTGCAGTGGCTGGAGGCCCTGGCGCACCCATTTTCTCTCTCCCTCTCTCTCTCTTTCTTCTGCCTCTTTCTCTCTCTCTCTCACTCAAATAAATAAACAACAACAACAAAAAGAAACAGAGTCTCAGTAAAAGCTCACATTTTTCCAATTTTTTTCCTTTGCTGATGAATATTTTAATCAATATTTCTTCCTCTTCTTGTTCAGTGAGCTATGAGATTTTGAATCTATGCAAAATGATTACAAAATACTTTAACTCTTCTCACAAGATTGATGACTTGCTGAACCTTTCCTAAGATCTATTATTTCACCTGTTGTCAGACATTTCTTAATGAATTCTATTTCATTTAGAAATAGTCCATTTACATTTCAAAAATCTTATCAGTATTAACAAGATTATTCCTTCTAATTATTCTTGTACTCTGAAATCAGAAAACTATTTGGAGCAGTCAGTTATTTAAATTCAAATTTGTTGTGTGTGAAAGAACAAACTTTGATTTATAATTTCCCTGGCTTATTTTGGTGTCTATAGAATGATAACTTGGCAGGATCTCACAAGGCAAAGATATCTATCATATAGTACAAGACTGTGGCATACCTGCCACTGAGCTCTTTATCATAAACATCTTCTATATATACCCAAAGAGCAAGAAAGTTCTAATCATAAAGGACAATATGTATTTCTATTTTATACGTACAGTCTTATATACCCACAAACATCCAATCAAGTCCATTGTAACACTCAATGGCCAAATGTGTTTATGAGAATTGAACCTCCAATTTTGAGGCACTAGGCTGCTATATAATGTAATATATTGACAGCATCTATATTACATTATATGCTGAAGGTATTCCCAAAGATTTGTGTCTATTCATAAATTTACAATGTGACCAAAAATCAAAAACAAAAACCAAGAAAAAAGGGGAGTTGCAGACATCATTAGATCACATGAGGTCCTTTTTATTAGAATAGTCCACGGATCCAATGACTGATGTCCCTATAGGATCACATGATGACACAGTGGGAAGATTTTAAGACAACAGAGTCTTAAAACAGCCATAGCCCAAGGCATGCCGAGGCTTGCCAGCAACTACAATGAAGGAAGAGGCAAGGAAGGACTCACTCCTAGTGCCTTGAGAAGAAATATCTCCCTATACACAACTCCATAACTATAGAGTTTAAATCCAGCCAATATATCATGACCTTCTAGGAAACTGAGGAGAGCTTTAGATAATAGCTTTATTTACTTTCTTATCAAGGCCAAGAATTACTTAGGGTAACCCTATCTCCACAATGGCCCTCCCATTTCCCCACACAGTTGATATGTAATTGTAGAAACACATACACAGACCATAAACATTTTTATATCTCAAAACAAAAGTGACCCCAAGGTAAAAATTAAGAAACATTCCAATAAAATTTTAAAAATCCATTTTAAACTATTTAGCAATTCTACAGACCTAAATGTGCAAATTACTGGCACACTAAGGAACCAGTAAGGAGAGTGAGAAATGTTTCCTTTTGAGAAGTTCAATTCAGTTATAATATTCTTGATCTTATTTTTTGACCCTTGCTGGGATATACAATTTAGTTCTTGGCACTCAGCCCTTTATTCCCCCCCACACACATACTCAGTGGGCTCATCTTGTCTCAAGGATTTGCTACCACAGTTCTTGGGCAACAAATCTGATATCTTCACCTGCTCTCTGTGGCTGACTGACCTGCCACTTCAAATTTAGCATTGTCCAAAACACAAAACCTGTAGTTAATAAGGTGCCATTTGGTAACACTAATCAGATTGTTTCCTTTGTATGTTTTTTCCCCTTTCACTGAGTTTCAGAGGATTGTTTTCTTCCTTGCCACACACCAGTCAGAAATAAAGGTTACAGGAAACTAGAGACCTAACTTCAACCTTGTAGACAGGCTTGCAGAATGATTTTTTCCTCCTGCAAAACCTACTTCATGTTGCACATTGGGGAAGAGGAAAAGAGACAGAACTGGTGCTTTCAAAGCAGCCAGGCAAGGACTGGTCAGGAGAACAGACTTCAAAGCGAGGGATCCTGAGCAGGTTATATATTCCAGTTCATGAGTGGCCAGGGGTTGAGAGTCAAGAGACTGACACCTCTGCTTAGGGAAGGATGAGTGGGTTGCTCTGTATTTTTATATATGCATAAGAAAATATGTATTATTGTAGTATACAGAAGTGACATGCCATAAATTCCCTTCATTCCTCAAAAAAGAAAAACATTCCATGAATAAAGCATTGTCACTCTTCCCTGAAAATGAAAGCTTACGTATCATGTTTCAGGACACATAGCTACTCTCTGCTGGAATCAGGAAACATTTCCTAACTATAAATCTATCATCCTCTTCCTAGTTTACCTTTTAATATTATCCTTGATTTTTTTCTGCCTTCTAAGAAGAAGAGAAAATATTACTTGATGATTTTTTGTCACAAATAACTTAATCATTAAAGAAAATATATGTTTTCTACTGATTTACAGATGAAAAATCTAACCTTGCAAAACTCTCAAGTTACAAGGTCCCCTGTAGAAAAAAAAAAATAAGTAAACCTTATTATGCACACATGTTTACCTTTGTTTCTTCCTATAAAATATCTCTTTCCTTATTTATGTCCGAACTAATTGTCAAGGTTGAAATATATCATCTTTGTCCTTCCCAGACAGACAGTGGTGGAGGTGACAATATGTTAAGCCTAGAATCAAGAATTTGTAGGGAGGGCTGAAGGGATTGCTTAGCAGTTAAGGTGTTTGCCTACAAAGCCAAAGACCCAAGTTTGATTCCCCAGGACCCACATTAGCCAAATGCACAATAGGGGGAAAGCATCTGGAGTTCATTTGCTGCGCCCATTCTCCTCTCTCTCTCTCTCTCTCTCTCTCTCTCTCTCCCTCCCCCCTCTCTCTCCCTCTTTCTCTGACAAATAAATAAATAATAAAATATATGAAAAGAAGAAGGTGTGTGGCGTATAATGACTTCTACGTTAAAAACCTGAAAATAGGTTTTACTTGTATTTTATATTTTTTCTCTCAGTGTCATTCACTTCCTTGAGGTTATGCTCAGACTGTTTGGAACCAGCAATATGCGAATAAAGAGATGGTTTATGAAAGACACGGTCCCAATTATGGCGGTTTATATTCTCTCATAATAGTGATAACACCATGGAAGTGAGAAGCTGCTTTTCAAGTCTATGATAAAAAAATTAAACAGAAAGAGTTGTACAGTCTGATATCAATAAAAGTGTACACAATGCATCTGGAATTAAGGTAGTGAATTGGATCATAGGGAGTGGGAGTACTGAAACGTCCTGGATATATTTAGGTAGATTTTTCTTAAAACAATGAGGAGGAGAGTACAACAAAGTGGAAAGGGAAGAGACAGAAAGAGACGAGGAGGAAGAAAGGCCAGAGTAAATACAGACAGAAATAAATACAAACACTAGGTTAACCTCTTGGGGAAAGCAGCCATTTAGGGAGTTATACATTCCATTATTGAAAGCACATTATCTCTCTTTAGCCAGAAAAAGTGGTTTGAGTCCTGGTGAGTCTTTTCTGTATTGTCCTTGTAAACAATTCAACTCAGAGAATAAATAGGCTACTTGTCTATGAAATCATTTTACCTGGACCCCTGAGCTCAGAGCATTTCCCTAGGAGTAGTAACTCACAAACTTTACTATCCATGAGAATCACCCAGGGAACACAAAATGCACATTCTGAAGTCCACCCTAGAGATTCCCAAAGAGAGCTTCAAACATTCATGTATAAAAGCCCCCCTGATGCTTTTGATACATGTAGAACTAAAACTTAAAGGGAAGAGAAAACAAATGATTAGAGTTTTTGGTGTGGGCAGGCATAGTTCCAAGGGTTTTCCTTGGTGCCCTGTTGTTTTATTTCACTAAATTTTCAAAGCAGCACATTGATGTAGATGATAGAAGCCTGGATTTATTGGTCATACTGGTCGAATTAGTTTGTAAACAAATAAAAAGTGAAGTGTCCTAAGTGTCTGGTCTATCCATCCCATGGCCCTGATCTTTTGACTTCATCAGCAAATTTGTAGCTGTCTAAGAAGACAGGCGAGCAGAGGAAGTAAAGAGCTAGGAAGTATTCAGTTATTTTAAGGTCTTGTGTGCTGACAAAGGGACATAAGTGCAGCCAATGAGAATAAGTGGAAGATTTATTCACCAAAGCACAGAAACTGCTAAATCTGGAGGAAGAACCTATAAAGTATGTCATCCACAGGAATTGTTAGAATGCCTCTAATGTGGATTACAAACAGAACATTAAATTTCCAAAGAATCAAGACTTGATGTAGCTTGTTCCATATGGAAAATGAAAGGTCAAGAGACCTGTAGGAATTCAAAAGATAAGAACAAAATAAACCCTGGGGCAATTGAGTGATGTAGCATAAGATCCCTAAGCAGATTCCTTGGAGGATTTTAGTAAACAAATGTCTTAGAAACAAAATTTGGAAGATTAATGGAAAGTTTACAACACAACACAAACAACAACAACAAAATAACAGTGAAAAAATCCGTTTCATTTGTTGAACATCAAAGGTGCAGCCATTAGTCCAAAGAAGAAAATGGGGTATGGTGATTTCCTGCATTTCATTGATCTTGAGATAGGTAAATATGATGTGAGAAGAGAAGATAGAGTTAGCAGTCCCAGCATTTTTTTCTGAGCTGGCACCTCCCTAGGTATCTTTAGAGCTGTTATTTTATTATGGCATCATAAGTAGATATTCTTATTTAATAAGTAGACAATATGTATCAATATCCTCATTTCCTACAAAAGTGAACTAGAATAATAGACTCTTAATGAAACTAAAAAGATCATCTTTGGTCACAATAGTTGTAGGATCTGAGACTCACAGAAGTTCAGCCTTCTGTGTTTGGACTCTTTTCACACAATGATATACACAGGGACACCTGCAACAGTGAACTCAGGACTGACAGAACGTCCTGGTGTTTGCTACAGCCTACTTGTTATGTAGGCATTATGGCTTAAAGATATGCATACACATTGCTGATATATGTCTGAAACACCTCTAATACAGAAGTGGACATTAATTATCCTGTCTCCAAGTACAGGCTAGACTAAGAGATATGCTTTTAGAACATAGAATAATGGAGAAAAGAAGGAAGGAGGATGTCTGTTACATTACTTGAAGTCTGAATGTAAAATGTGCCCCACAGCCTTATGTGTCAGTGACTAAGCCTCATAATTGATTCCCAGTCCAGTGAGTGGAGCCTTGTGGGAGGTAGAGTCTTGTTAGAAGACATGTGTCACTGGGAGAAGAGCTTGGGATTTTATAATCAAGCACTCCTTGCTTCTATCAACCACACGAGTGGATTAGAATGTGGATCTTCTCTCAAGTATTGAGTCATCTACTGAGCCAGCTTTCCTGTAACTGCAGTTGAGATCCTGAGCCAAATCTAACAAGCCAATTAACAAAAACTTTGAGAAATAAAAAAAAGCCCATGTTTTAAGATAGTATATTTAAGGTGATTTGTTACTTAGAAATGGATAACTAGTATAATATGGAACAAACAACCCTAACATAATAAATAATCCTGTCTTACAGTAAGACCACATATTCAATCAGGACACTTTTGCCCTATCTCAATTATTCATTGATAAAGGGGGATATTGTGTGTGTGTGTGTGTGTGTGTGTGTGTGTGTGTGTGTGTGGAGTAGGGAAGGGCAGTGACAACAAGAAGTTAGAGCTGCTGAGAGGAAAAAGCTAACTCTCAAGGAAAGCAGACAGGAGCTGAGGACAGACGGTCCCATCACCTAGTTGCTTCTCCATTGTCTCTGCATCTCTTATTATATCCAGGGAAATTATACAAATTAGAGCTATAATTGAGCTAATAGCCATCCTGTTATAACTATGAAAATTCTTCTGAGGATGTTTAAGTGACTAGTTATTCATTCATTAGTTTTCATGAAAATTCATTACTTTCATAATAACCCATTGAGAAAAAATGGAGGATCAGAGGAAGGGTGTTGTCATAGTGGCATTTTAGTTTACAGCATACTTATGAGGGCCCACAGTGGGCTTAAACTTGGGAAAGATGGTATATTGGAGAGTGGCATCCTGAGTGAAGCAGCATGCCAAAATTTAACTGTGTATGCAAACAAAACTGCCAAAAACAGCCCTTGTATTCAAGTAAAAGAGCAAATAAATACACTTTCCATCTACTTCATAATTGACATCATACTCATCACACCATGTGAAATAAAAGTTCTAATGGGCTAGTTTATGGAAATAACCAAAGTTCATAACAGTTTCATGTGAAAATAAATTCCAAAGTTGTATTAACAAATAGGTTTGGACCATATCTTATTTCTAAGCTGGGCTGAATTCAGAAACACAATGACTACAAACTTTGGAAGAACTTAAGAGCGCAAACAATTTTCTCAAAATGCATTTACATTTGTGATAATCTCATATATGTATAAAACATATTTTGATATTAATCACCCCCTATTATGCTCTATTGGTCCCTTTTCACTCCTAGTAAGACCTTCTTCTTCCCACCTAATCCCTTTCCTACTTTCATGCCTCTGTGTGTGTGTGTGTATGTGTGTGACTGAGTTCATTATGGGTTAATTGCATGAGTACAGATGGAAATTTCCTGGAATATAGGCAACGTGCTTGTGTCTACACCATGAAACAGCACGATTCCCCACATACACATATATATTCAGAATAGCAGACATATAACCTTCTGTAGCATGACCTGGAGCCAGAAAAGCAGAAACTACTTTAAGTATATCACACTGAACAGATTAAATATGAGGGTTTATTCCCAATGTAATGTTAATGGATTGAAACAAAGAAAAGAAAATGAACAACATGGCAACTGAAAGGATAGTGACAGCTAGATAGGGGAAGCCTTTATTTCCTCTGTGGTTTCAGGGACCAGGGGGAAAGTCAATGTCACAGGAGCCCAAGGCAAGCTGACACCCAAAGGAGGAGCAAGAACCACAGAGGGAGACCAGTGCCAACAGATGCTGCTGAGATGAGATCAGAAAATGTTGTTACCTACTCCCTTCCTCCAATATCCCCATCTTCCTCTAGAATATTCCATGTGCTGAACTCAGACATAAAATAGTCAGCAAAAGAACCTAGGATGATAGTTCATTGTAGCATGTAGAGTAGAGACAAGAAAGAAATGAGATGTTACATAGAAAACATACAGTATTGGACTCGCTACATTATTTTCATTGTCACAATGACTATCGTGTTTGATATTAGTTTTTTCACTTATCACCTAATCTCTTTAAAACTATTTTATTTGTTTGTTTGTTTGGGAGAGAGGGAAGCAGAAAGAAAGAGAGAATGGGTGTGTAAGGGCCTCCAGCCACTGAAATGAACTTTGTGCAACTGGCTTACGTAAGTTCTGATGAACCAAACCTGAGTCATTAGGCTTCACAGGCAAGCATAAGCCTTCTCTCCAGCCCTTATCTCATAATCTTGTAAGTTAAGGGTAAGGGTTGTGAAGAGGCTTAGGGAAATTAGAAACAAAATTAGTATTATATTCGATAAAGGTAATGTTAGCAGCTGTCTGTAGTATGAGTTGAAATAGATGCTGTTTTCATCTGAGCTCAGTGATGGAATCAGAGAGGCTTAAAGCCTTCTACTGGGCACAAAATTTTATTTTTGCCTCTTGACTAAGCCCAGAGAAGATGCAGTGGTCATAACTTGGAAGCTATATTGTTATCAAGACAATAATGATCTGCACTGACAAAAAGAACAGGTTTCCTCAGTAGACTTGTTCCCCAAGCTTACTTTTCAAAGCTTACAAAATAGACACCGGTGTCTCTGCTAGGTTATAATACAAAGACATTAAAGCTGGCATACAGCTCCTCTAGGGAAGAAAACAAACCCAAACCCATTCATATTCTGGCCTGTGTTCTTACAGCACAGGAAACTCAACCCTCTGTCTGGCAAACTATCCTATATTACTTTGTGAGCAGTAAGCAAGGAAAGTCCTTGCAGAGCTTAATAGTCTCTCCTATAAAGCACCATTGATGTTGCTGCTAACTCATCTACATCTTAACCTAGTGCTCCCTGAGGTAACTCTGCTTGAATAGCACAATTATATATGGAGAAAAGCACCCATATATTTTCAAATGAGTAGTCAAAATATGTAGTGTTGGGGAATTGGAGAGCTCCACGGTGATATTTAATTTATTCAACACACATTTATTAAGTTAAAAAATAATAACAAGCAGCAAATCTAGAGACTTTACCATATGGCATATACTAGAAGCCAAAGAAATTAATGAACTGAATGCTTGTTGTGAGATATGAGACTAGTGGTAGCTACCTACATGTTGGAGGATTCAGGTCTGCATGCTAAGATATAGGTGTAGTTTTGGGCTTTGTCAGTGTAGTCAGAGCTAGTTAGGTAAAATGAATGGACAGGGTCTCCTATCTCCAGGATGATAGCTTCATCAACTGATTTGAGTTGGGAATGGAGGAATAGGCTAAAGAAGAGGACAGAATATAGCACAATACTCAAGGACCTAGACTCTGTTCCTATATGGTTATGTAAGAACCATGTCTTTGCCACATAAAATTAAATAAGGAACACTGGCCAATTCACTCAACCTCAATTTCTTGAGGGTCAATTAAGAATACCATAACTTCACAGAAAGAAATCCTGAAAGTGGCCACGTAAAATTAAACAAGGAACACTGGCCACTTCACTCAACCTCAATTTCTTGAGGGTCAATTAAGAATACCATAACTTCACAGAAAGAAATCCTGAAAGTGTCAATGAAATAGATGCAGAGGAACTGCTGGGATGTTATAAGTGATCCATGAATATATAGTTAAGTTCATTTCATCACCTTGATCTTCCAACATACCAGAACTGAGTGCCTGCTATGAGGGAGGCACAACAGTGCAACAAGTTATACTCAAAGGTTCTGACTATACACAAAGGCTGAACTGTTCTCCTGCACTGGGGACCTTGGTTGTCCAGGGATATGACAACAGCTATTTTTAAGGATCAATCTAAGAGTATGCTGCATATGATATGTCATTCAGTAACTTCTTTTATAAACCTTTAACAAAGCAGTAGAGATATTGAAATGAGGGATTTCTGTGGCATTAGAAAATGCATTTAATTATCCAGCAATGAAGTTAGGTGACCTTGTAAGTAATAGTGGTTCCCCCAGTGCTTAAAATATAAAGAATGCTAACACTGGACCCTGAAACTTGTGGGTTCTTTTTCTCTCTAGTTCTTAGGGTTCTCATCCAGTGCCTTGAGATTGCTAAAGTGCCCTACTAATGAGCTGTACTCCCAATTCCAACCTGAGTTGTTAAGGGAGGAGTATACAGGACCAGGTGACTCCCTATCCCCCTCGCCAGGCCCTGCCCCCTCCCCGGGACTCAAATAAAGGAGAAACAAATTGCACTGGCAGCAGCTGACTCTGCAGGAAATGAGTTCATTGCCTCTCAGGTTCATAAAGTATGGTGCAAGTAAGCATGAGGATAAAATTCTCAGGAACATTAACTTTGATCCAAAGAGCTAGAGTAGCAATTCCAAACCTTATGTTTCTCTGCTGATTTACATAATGAAGGAGCTTCTGGTTTACAACATACTTCTGTGGATATACCAGGGTCATGGGTAATCCTATAACCAGTCAGCTGGTTGAAAAGCAGTCTCCTTCTTATTCTTAAGAACATTTATCAAAATGAGAATATATTGTAATCAGAGGAAAATCATGTTGGTTTATTTGTTAATAAACCAATTATTCACCAACATTGGTATGCTATCACATCAAAAATTATTTGAAAAATCATAGAACACTGACAAGGACACATGAGGCAAATATGGATATCCTAAGTAAGGATGTTGAGTCTAAAGTCCACTTGAATCACTGTCTACCATTTCTTCCTCCCTTGTATATTTCAGACGTTCTGGGTTCTCCTGTTACAGCTCCCATTCATTTGTTTATCTGGTGAGCACAAGGGCTAGAACAGAGTTTTTGGACTGTACCTTCTTTAAAAACTACAACTATGAATACTGAATACAATTTAACAGGCCAAGGACATGCAGAATTGTAGAAGGGGACATTCTGACTACATAGGTGAGAGTGTCCTGACACATTGGCAGAGGTTAACCATTCCCTCTAGCCAGCAGGACACCCTTTGTCATTTACATTTCCCTGGCATGTTACTCCATGTTATACTTTCACTTCCCCTGTTTTCAGGCAGTAAGACATGGGATGAATTCACTACTGACATTCTAGAGTCTCCAGGTTTCAATGGATGAGCATGGGACTTTTAAGTCTACATTACTATTTATACCACTTCCTTACATTACAAAACTATAAGGAGATAGATGTAGATGATTTACATATTTGCATTTGGTCTATCTGGAAAATTCAGACTGATAACACAGTCCACACTATTAAGTATGCTTAGTATTATTATTATTATACAAGAAGGTTTCTTATTTGAAAAACATTTGCATGATGGCTTATCTGCATAAAGTATAAGAGCAAAAGTAGCATCAGCATGATATGCACTGAGTTCATCAAGAAAACTAACTCCTCATATAGTCACTCATTTATTTTTAATCTCATTATAGTACCCATAAAGCATTTCTATACACATTGGTATTAACTTTATATCATTAAAGATGCTTTATTAAACTATTTTTCTTAAAATTTCTCTACCAGGTATTAACTTGGGATTTTTAATATGATTAATATATTTTAATTTTAGTGGTATTAAACTGGAATTTAGACTAGAATGTTTTATTCTTTTTATAGTTAAAGCAATTTCTACCATCTTCAAGGTGAAGGTGACCTTGTTTTGCATTTCTTTTGCTTAGTACACTCAACACTTGACAGGGAAATTACTCCAGCTAAAATTGAGAGTGAATATTTAGCACTGGTCTGATAGCTGAGGTGTAATACTCCTTTGTGTAGTACATAAGATTTATGAAAGAGACTAACTATTATAACTATGTCTGGCTAGATTTTTGTACCATGTGTGAAGTACAGATCTGCCAAGGATCACATTTCCATCACAAGTGTCACTGTATTCAAATCTGTTTTTAAAATATAGTGTATGATATACATCTTCTCTGATAGAATCTAGTGATTGAAAGTCTTGCAACAACAACAGAAAAGACCCACCACATCTCTAGCTAATTGATGATGGTACACAATGACATTTTTCATTTTATGAGAAGGCCACATACTAAACAGGTCATTATTAATGTCTAAGCATCAGAATACACCATTTACTTCTACCTTGCTTTAGGAAAATCACTGGAAAATAAATTAGTTAGCTGGTCTTACTTATTTAAAAAACACTTTTGAGTATAGACTCTATGCCAGGTCTTCTTTTATATAGTAAAAACCCAGTGGTAGATAAACCTTATAAAAATCATACCATAAAGAAATTCCATGTGGGCTATGTGCTATAAAAGGAATGATCAGAGAATTAATTCTGGGCTTGAATCTTGGCCACATCAATCACCTTTCATGCTCCTCTAACTTTGTGATTTCTCTCAATTCCATTCCACTAACTTGTTCAAATGGATACGACCTTACTAGGTTGCCAAAGGATAATACTAACCTCCTAGTATTTGGAAGTAACTGTTCTTTTAGAAATTATGTAATTTCTAAGTGTGTTTAAATCAAATTGTGAATTCCTCAAAAGATATACTGGAGTCCTACCCCCCAGTGTCTCAGAATATGTTATTACTTTGAGATGAATTCCTTACAAAAAGTGATCAAGTTGAAATGAGTTCATCAGAGTGAGTGTGTTCAATAAGACTAGTACCTTTATTAATTTTTTTTTAAAAAGAACATGATGAGAAGGTGAAGGCAAATTTGGAGGGATGTTTTCCCAAAGAAAGATGTAAAAGATAGGCCATCAGACCACTAACTAGAAGCTAGATTCAGTCATGGAGTAGATTCTCATATGCTTAAAATGAATCAAAACTGTTGAGCCCTGATCCCAGACATTAGGGCTCTGGTATCATGAGACAATTAATTTCTATTGATTAAGCCACTGATTGTTGTGCCTAGTTAGGAAAGGAGCAGCAAAATTATACAGAGAGCTTTACCTTTAAGGGAGAGATTGCAAAGCATTTTTTATCCTATATGTTAAGAATGAATACATAATAGCTTTTTATTTTTCACTCTTGAGCCAATGAACCCAAGGAAGGTCACAGAGGCCATCAGCATAAATTTGTAGGATAATTAGCACTCTGCAAACAATGTGCCCTACTTATCTTCTTAGATATTAAAAATAAATCAGAAATAACATAGAATAATTCTGTAAACATCAAGCACATTTAAAGTGGGCCCATATACTCTTGAAGAAAATTCACCTTTGAAACAAGACTGAACTGATGTCTGTGATGTGAGTTTCGGTTTACCTTTTGGTACGTCACTGGCTCTGAACATGGTTGTAAATACACTGTGACACAGTGTTCTTTGCAATCAAATTGGCCTGGAGCACAAATGATTCGTAGATAGCACCATGAAGGAATTAGATAAAGGATACATTCTGCTCCACAGTTGTTACAATTTAGTTTACATAGTGAGATAAAATTTGGAAACCTGGATGCCAACACTGAGTTACCCTGAAAATAGATCAAATGAGGTTAAAATGTGAAAAGGTTTTATGTGAGAATAAGAATATTAAAATACTTTACATTATAGCTATAGACATTGCTTGTCTTTTGACTCATTATAAAAATGTTTATGAGGGATGGAGGAATGGCTTAGTGGTTAATGCATTTGCCTGCAAACCCAAAGGACCCAGGTATGATTCCCCAGGACCCACATTAGCCAGATGTACAGGGTGGTGCATGCATCTAGAGTTCATTTGTAGTGGCTGGAAGCCCTGGTGAGCCCATTATCTCTCTCTCTCTCTCCCTTTTCCTCTCCTTCTCTCTGTCAAATAAATAAATAATAAAATATTTTAAAAAATGTTTATGAGCTCTATTATGGGTGATTCTTATCTCAATATTTGAATCTTTTTTCAGAATTTAAAATTTAAAAGACATATAATCTCTTGCTATATTATGAACATGCTCTTTCATTAATTTTAACGTGGGAAAAATGTTAACATGTTGAGAAATCATTGTGAACCACTGAGTACACTTATTTGAGCAAGAAAGTCTGTTTTATGTATAATTTATTATGGTTTACTAATTAGAAAACAAGTTGGTTTAATAATATGTTTTCTTTCTATGTTACCTAATTGCAAAAATAGAATATGAAAAAGCTTGCTTATCTATTCAAGTAAAAGTAATTTGAGTATTATAATGGATGTTGATATGGTTTTAGGTTCCTTGATTCTTTCTTTCAATGTTTGACATGCTGTGAAGAAACAATTTTTATGTTTGTTTGTTTGTTTCCCAGGAAAATTTCCTAGTCAATGTGTTATTGATTTTTAAAAGTACAAGAATGAAATGCAAATGGATGAATTTCTTTAAACTGACCACTTCTCTATGCACCTTGTTATATTTTCTTTTTTTAATATTTTTAACTTTATTTTTATTTATTTATTTGAGAGAGAGAGAGAGAGAGAGAGAGGCATAGAGTGGGAGAGAGAGAATGTGCGTGCCAGGGCCTACAGCTACTGCCAAAGAACTCCAGACGCATGTGCCCCCTTGTGCATCTGGCTTACGTGGGTTCTGGAGAGTCGAACTGGGATCCTTTGGCTTTGCAGGCAAATGCCTTAACTGCTAAGCCATCTCTCCAGCACTGACCTTGTTATATTTTCTATAGCAGCCTCTAATAGAAAGAGACTGTCATTCCCCAAATCTCCTCACATACCATCAATGCTTTAAAAAAAAGTACTATTCTTTCACACTTCGGGGTCATGACTTCTGTCGACTAACATAGATGCCATCATTTCTTTTGTATGTTAAATCTAAACTGGTTTTGTCAATAATAAATATGTAAGTGATGAAACCTGAAAATGGATCCAAACTTTTGGGTTCAACTTAAAAGTCTGAGCCTGGAAGATCAGATTTAGATGGTAGGGCAACTATCTCAAAGTCTTTCAAGTCAAGTTTCCTTATGGGTATTCCTCCCAAAATAATCACAACTTCCAAGATCACAAATCTGTTAAATTTTGTCTTATACCAGCATCCACTGATATATCACAACTGTCCAGATGTGGAAACTGGTCCAAACCAGTTGCTCTTGGTCAGCACATTCATCCTCATGATCTTTACCTTCATCATCTAAGTACATGTTCTATTTTAGGCAGGCATTTAATCCTCAATACCCAATTCTCAAGTTATTCATTACTGGCTTATTCCTAAATACCTGGGATGCTTAAAATGGAATGAAGCTTTGTGTAAAGGACAAGACTAGTCAGATGCCTTGGTTATTTCTTTTACTCTCTTATCCTGTTGGCTGAGTAACTCAGTTTTTGATTCTTCAGTGCCAACATCTACAAAGGGAGAATGGTGATTGCCTAGACCTCACTATCATGTCACAATTATTCAGTGTAATACTACTCAAGACATGCATGTCCAATGTGACCCAACACAGACAAAACTCTAAGGAATTATTACCCATGATATCTGATGATACCTGTCACCCCTGATTCAATGACTGCCTTGAGACAAGCATTAGTTAGCACAAGCTTAATACCCAAGAGATGGTAACCATTACTATGGTCAGGACTTTGAAAGAATCAGTCAATTTGTGCCCTTTCTAAGTTTATTTTGTCTAAACAAAGCAAAACATTTAAATTCTCTAGGCTATCTACTCATAAGGTTTTGGTTTTCTTCTTTTTTATTCTTTATATTTTCATTGCAACTGAGACATCTTCTAAGAATGGCAAAAGGATTGAGTGATTTATGTGAAAACAGTATTGCCATATGATTAAGGTTGATAAGCTGAAAAAATATATATATAGCAAAATTAATAAAGGTTGCACTTATCCCAACTGTAAGTAGTTCCTGTTTATCAATGGCATGAATATTTCTTTATACCTCCCTTCAGAAGGAGAGGCACCTCTGAGCCCCAAGTTCATCTTTTTTTTTCTTGTACTCTTTCCTTCCTTTAACCTCAAGGAGTAGCCTCACCAAGTAAAGCTCAAGGGAAATTCTTACCTAATAGGTCATGGATTAGATGTATGTGGAACCAGCAAGAGTAGACACAAGGAAAAATGAAAAGTAGGGAGGCTAGGGTTAGAATATGATATGAAAACTGACATACTTCAGAAGAAATAGATGCACTTACAAACTGTAAAATGTACTTATAGCCATATGGGAAAATCAACTGGAGCAAGCTGTCTAACATAGATAAATATTTTAAGTAGTAGCTATGCAATCCTCTTCAACATTATTCCAGGTTTGTTACCCCCGTGTCACATGACAGTACATGTGACATGTCCCCCAAACACTGTTCTATAGAGGAATATAGAGGAGAAAATCAACCATTTATAAACAGTTAAACAATTTATTCATTTCTGTTTTTCATAAGTTATGCAACCCATCATGAAGGAAGAAACCATAGGCCTGACAGGAAGCTGAGGTTATATGGAGAGGGCCATTATGATTGACAAAGCAGTGATTCTTGCCTCCTGCCCTAAAACTTGCAAACCTATCACTGCTGTTGATAACACCTACAAAAAGAAGGAAGCACTAAAAATCATTGTTTTTTCAAAACTAGTGGAATTATAAAAAGCAAGTGCTTTTGAGTCTAAACCATGTTACTCTGATTTGGAATATGCCAATAGCTAACTAGTGATCTTGAGGAGATCACCTCATCTCATTCTCATCTAGAAAAAGAGGTTATTAATACCTACCAGCTGAAGTTGAGATGACAGTAAGTTAAAAAAATTAAAATCCCATCAGTCCTTATCCTTGTTTGACAGCCCTAACTCCTCAACCATATGTACAGATATATGCATATTGTTTGCTATGGGATATGTTTGGAATAAACCTGTCAAGGCCTATTTGTCAAAGTTTTGTTCCACAACCTACATCTTTATTAGAAGGTGGTAGGAACATTAAGAGTTAAGCCTATTAGGTGGTTTTCTAGTTATTACAAATATGTGCTATAGGCAAATTGCAGGACCTTGCCCCTTCCCTTCCTTCTTCAATTTATTTGGCCACAGATATGAAGCCCATGCTTCAGGTGCAAAGACAGGCCAGGTTCCTCCTGTTAAAAATAAGCTGAGGTTCATCAGGTTAACTGGATACCAGCACAAGGGGAAAGGAGATCAACACAGATAAAAATCAACTCCTACCAAATCAGAGAGCCAGAGCCTCAGAAGCCCCCAACACCTCATCACTGAAGCAGACCAAAAATGAACCCAACATGGCTCAGGGAAATTTTGCGGAAGAGGGGGTGGAAAGAATGTCAGAGCCACATGTTGGGTCATGATACGCAGAGACATTTAGCTTACCCATTAAGTGTGGGCTAACTCCACAATGCATGACCCATATACCTCAACAAGGAGGGGCCAAGGGGAGGGGGTAGGTCACAGATGAGCCTAATAATGGTACTAAACTGACTGTACTTGCTGAATACAAAACTAACTAATAAAGAAAAAATAAATAAATAAAAATAAAATAAAATAAAATAAAAAAGCTGAGGTTCCTACTGCATGCACAGAGAAAGAAGTGTTCTTGTAGATTGTTTAACAGGTGAAATGGAAGTTAAAATCCCAGATAGAGTCACTGTTGTTCAGCCCTTCACAGGAGTCCTGTGTGTTCACAGAGCACATCTGAGAAAGTAAATGAAAACTTGGCATGCAGTTTTAAGAATCATTCTTCTATCTGTTCCTCTAGCTTTCCAAGTCATCCATTTTATTATAGTCAATGAGCACAGTCATAATTCACTGTTCTAAACACTTTATGCATTAAATCTCAACAAGCCCTCTCAGTTGCTTTTTGTGATGCAATATATTATAATCTCCTTTGGACTAAGGCAGAAACAGAGAATTTAAGCGATTTGCTTAAGGCCAAAAGGTATCTAGAAAAGTTGACATTTGTCCATCTAACTCAATGCTCTCCTCTCCTTGTGATCTTCACTGCCACATCCCAAGTACACACTGGGTATTGCTGTGGATTGGATTTGGAAGACACTTCCGTAGGCTTATGATGGAAAGTGTTGGGACTATTAAGAGGTAAGCCTAGTAGGTGGTCTTCCAGTTATCAGGAGTGTAACCAAGAAGGAAATTGTATAGCTCTGCCCCTTCCCATCTCTCTCTCTTTGATTCCACAAATTTCTACCAGGGAGTGTTATTACATGTCCAAACCAATGAGATCCATTAGCCATAGACAAACCTCCAAACCTATGAGCCAAAATAAACCATTCTTCTTTCTAAATTAATGTTTCAGGTATTTGTTATGGTAATAGTAAACTGTTTAACAAGAAAAAGAACT
Organism: Dipus sagitta; assembly: GCA_036346955.1. NCBI lineage: Eukaryota > Metazoa > Chordata > Mammalia > Rodentia > Dipodidae > Dipus > Dipus sagitta. Next base: position 18,059,132 of record CM070781.1, read on the forward strand.
TTTCAAATCATAGCTATGCATACATCTTAGATATTATTCTAACTCACCATCCCTATCACATGACTGTGCATAAGAGAAATTCTGCAGACATTGCCTTAAATGTACAGGAGCTCATTCAGATAATGTAGCTATATCTTCACAATATAAGAAACCTAGACTATTTATACACTATTTACATTCCTCCATTATAACCAACTGAAAAAGCATTAGGGAAGCTACCAGTTACTCTTATTTTTATATGTAAAATATGTATATGCAGTATGCTTACAAACTTCATAGCTCTGCTTTGGAAACTTGACAATTTGAGTTGGTTGCAAGCTGTGTTGTAAACTATCATTACTGATTTTATGATATGTTTTTTCTGGCCTCTAAAATTCAAAGATTATAGTTTTGATTCCCATCAATATCACTGTGAACAGCAGGAGCTCAGGAGAGGCAATTGATCATTAGAACCCCTGCCCTTAAATGAGGGAAACAGAGAGTCCTCTTCAAGATTTGTAGAGTATCCTCAGGAATTTTCTGCAGTCTCTTTCCATAGTACTTAGGAAAGTATATGGATTTAGTCACAGAGACTGTAAATGCAGATGCACCAATATCCGAGATCAAAAATTAAATACTTAGGGTCCAGAAAGCATTCTCTTTTCAGTACCATTGTGAGGCCAGAGATCTGACAAAAAGTGAATTTTTATTGTGGTGGCTGGAAGGATTGAGTGTGAATAAGATGATAGGTCTGGTGGTACTCATCCTGAAATTTAGAGAATGTAAGTCTCACAGGTCTCCGTATCTTAATGATCCTTCTATTTCAACTCTCTGTCGTTGGTAACAATTTATATAACATTACTGCAAAATGATTATACCCTTAACTGGATTGTCTGCCTCCAAAAACATTATGTTTATAGAAACCATACTTTTTTATCCTTATAGCTGCCTAACTTGATTCATGTGCTTCTTCTAATTATCAAGGCATCCAACCATAGATATTTATCAAACTTTCATTCAGAGCACCTTAGGTGCTGGGTACTGGTAAATTAAAAGTGAATCGAATGATTACTGACAAGAGAACTTTATTGGAAATTTCTTGAAGGCAAAATACTTCAATAAGATATAATAGATATAATTGGGCTCATACTGTAGAAAAAATAAATAATGATAGGATGAAAAATATAATCCGCAAATTGTACATCGGTAATCTTAGTTATTATAGTACTTCATACTAAACTATTTTATAGTGTCACATATATTTAATACACTATGGATGAATGAAAAATTGAATGATAAGCAAAGGCCTCTATGTTAAATATTATTGGAAAGTTCAATGCCAGAAAAATCTGAAAAGAATTCTAAGAACCACATAGAACAGGAGATCATAGGGGCACACAAATGAAATTAATTATCATTAAAGTAACAAAAGATGAGAAAAATTAGAAAAAAAATAAATAACAAGCTTGAACAATTTATAGTATGGACAGAATTCCTCATTAGGGGTATCCATTTCAGAAGAAAAAAGAATACAGATTAGTATTTCAACAGCAGAGGTCTTTGCAAAGGCATACAAATAAGAATGAACACTGCAAGTGGACATGGAATGAGGGGGCAAGGGAAAGAAGGTGGGAACTTCTAGCATAGATTCAACTTAGCAGGAGTCTTGGCATAAAAAGGAGACCTGGAGGGTTGGAGGTATTGCCAGCAGTTAAGGTGCTTGCTTACAAAGCCTAACACTCTGGGATTGAGTCCCTAGTACCCACTTAAAGGCAGATGAACAGGGAAGCTCATGCATCTGGAGTTCATTTGCAACAGCTGGAGGCCTTGGTATGCCCATTCTGTCTGTCTTTCTCTCAGTGTGCAAATAAATAAATAAAGATATTTAAAAGGAGACCTCAGAAGGTAGGGTTATAGCAACTGAGACAGGAGTTTTCTTCTAAGGGTTTGGGAGCAATGGTGGGTACAGAGAAAAGATAGTATTTTGAGTTTAAAAAATAGCCTGATTATCTCTAAAAGTCAAATATACAACTATATATTAGTCCTAGCTTTATTTTGCACATCATATTGAGGGTTTTAACCTTCTCATAGGCTAAACAGTTATGTTTTCCCATCATATTTAGGAGATATTGATTGGAAATCATCTGTAATTTGTTTCTCCTTCCATTTTCTTCATAGTCAATAGCTATTTATCCTATTTCTGTTAGTGTTGTTAACCTTAGAGGTAAGTGAGGATTTATTTGAAACAATTATAGAGAAGACAGTATCTAAACTATTAATTATTTAAAGCTAAAGTTGAGTTTTGAACGTTACATGTGTTCATTAAAGAAACATGCAAACTCAAATTTTCACCACTTCATATGTTTCTACCAAACTCAAGAAATCACATATAACATAATATCTAAAATTAAAATGTGGGTTGGGAAGATATCTCAGTGGGTAAAGGCACTTGCCTGCAGAGCCTGATGGCTTGAGTTTAATTTTCCAGTAACCTTGTAAAGCTGGATGCTCTAAGTGGTCCATGCATCTAGAGTTTGTTTGCAGCAGCAGCTGGCCCTGCCTAGCACCCATATTATCTTTCTTTTTCTCTTTATTCTCTCTGTCTTTCTCTCCTTGTAAGTAAGTAAAAATATTTTTATATAAGAAAACTTAAAAAAATAAAATTACAGATAGCAATTTTGTGAGGAATGTTTTGCTGCCATTTTTATTCTTACCATTCTTGTAGAGCCCTAATCTACACATAGATCATCATCTGATATAAAATATCCAGTCATGTCATTTATAAGGTATGTTTGTTGATTGGATTATATCTAGACATGCTTCTGAAAAGTGTTGTAATGAAAAGGGTAGGAATGACATTTTAATAAATGATTTTTAAATATAGTACTCCTTATGATTATAATACATCCATGAAGTCTGCTTTTGGTAAATAGATTGGGCATCATTAGCTGTCTCAGGGGACACAAAAGGAAGTATTACACATCTAGTTTGTTAGAAATAGAGCTACCTCAAAAATTAAGTCATTCAGGAATGTTTTCAGAGGAAGAAATACAAATGGCAAACTCATACTTAGAAAATGTTCATCATCCCTAATCATCAGGGAAATGCAAATTAAAACAACTATGAGATTCCACTTTGCCCCAATAAGAATAGCAAACATTAAAAAATCAAGTGAAAATAAATGCTGGTGATGTGGAGAAACAGGAACCCTCATCCACTGTTGATGGGAATGTAAGATGGTACAACCACTTTGGAAAGCAATATGGAGACTCCTAAAATGTTGACTACAGAGTTACCAACAGAACCATTTATTCCCTTACTGAGCATATATCCTAAAAGCTCCATGCCTCAGTTCAGAGAGATTTTCTCAAACATGTTTATAGCTACACAATTCATAATAGCTAAAAGCTGGAATGAACCCAGACTTCGATTACTAGACGAATGGATAACTAAGATATGGTATATCTACATGATGAACTTCTACACAGCAGTAAGGAAAAACAAAACAATGAAATTTGAAGAAAAATAGTCTAACCTGGAACAGATCATTCTCAGTGAACTCATGCAATCATAGAAAAGTAACCGCCGCATAGTCTCACTCATCTACATCTCTTAACCTGAATCTACCTGAGATGCCGACATACCTAACAAGCATCTCAAGGATTGGAAAATATGGTGGGTGGGGAGGGAGCAGTGGGTAAGTGTGGGGGTGGGGGACACAAAACTGGGCCCAAACGGCAATGGTACCATAAAATTCTGCATCTTAAATGATATATTAAATGGTTGAACCTTCACCAGGCCCTTAGAGGGAACACCTGAATCACAAGGCCCTGGAGAGTGTATGATGAAGACTGACCTTAATCTTCTCCTGTTTCTGTTACTCTCTCTCTCTCTCCCTCCCTCTTCTCTCTCTTTACTCTATCTCTTTTATACTTACCTTTTTTTTTCCTTCTTGGGTGCTGACCTGTAACTCTCAGTACCAGCAGGTGGCTATCATCCACAATGAGCTCTTGATCAGAAAGAGCTACAAGGTTTCCCAAAAGAAGGCAGATTTCTGTCAGAGTAACTGATGACCCACTGTAGCAGACAGATTCAGGTTCGCTGAGATGAACTTCCAGACCAGGCACAGTTATGGAGGAAGGGATATTTATTGAAGCTTACAGATCCAGGGGAATTTCCATAAATGGAAGAAGAAACTGGCCTGCCTTCACAGGTCCAAGCAGAGAGAGAGAGAAAGAGAGAGAGAGAGAGAGAGAGAGAAGTACAAGCCAAAAACCAAAAGCCACAACACACTTCAGGAACTCCAGCTAGGCACACTTTGCATATCTTTAGATTGAAAACTAAAATCCACCACCACACCTTAAGATCCACCCATGACATTGCCTCCAGCCAGGTGTCTGCAGATGCAAACTACAAACAAATAAATGACTGAACTATATTGGGGGCCATCTATTCAAACCACCACACCCACCAAAGGTTAGTGGTAAGACCCTAATGCTGAAGACACGATATGCTGTTAGTATGTAACATGGAGTTACATGGCAGGAAGCTGGAAGAGAGTCAGTCCCCAGAAAGTTATCTCATCTAGTGCCAGAAGGTGCTACATGAGCGACTAGAGGAAAACGTACCAATATCTGTCCAAGCAACTCATGGTCTAAGATACTCAGCAGCAAACAGCCTGATGTGATGCTCACACAAGTGCAATAGTGGTGCACAGCCATGGTGGGAAGCCAACTGCTCTTAATTTGGCTAATTGATCTGCTTAGTGGAATGGAACCCATAGCTGGAGCTGGGAAACAAATCAGAACCATAGCCAAAAATGAGCCCACTCTCCATTACCAAGCTCCCACCAATTGTGGGCTACAAGAGGGACCTACACCTATTAAATTCTCTCTAAAAAAATGGTTATCCCATTTATCTGGTGCTAACTTTACTCTCCATTGGAGAATTTGTTTCTCTTTTTCAGATCCTAAGGAGAGAACCACCTCATCACACCTCAAAATGGCCCCAGCTAAAACTAAGAGTCATTGGGAAATAAGCAATAGTGCTGCTTTCTTGGTGAACCTGGAACCAGCACAATTGTGAAGGAGATAGGCACAGAGAGCAGTCAACTCCTACCAAACCAGATATCCAGAGACACAGAGGCTCCCAAGCCTTCATCACTGAAGTAGACCTAAAATTAACCCACCATGGCTCAGGGGAATTTGCAGAAGAGGGGGCAGAAAGAATGTCAAAGCCACATGTTGGGTCATGATACACAGAGACATTGCCTCCTACCCATGACCGATGGCTAACCCCATAATGCACGACCCATATTCCACAACAAGGAGGGTCCCTGTGGAGGGAGTAGGACAGGGAGGAGGCTAACAATGGTACCAACTTGACTGTATACACTGAGTACAAAACTAATAATAATAATAAAAAGAGGCAGCTATTGTCCTGTGGTTGGGGAGCATCTGTATTGGCCTTTCAATATTTCAGTAAAACTGACCTTTACCCATGAACAAAAACATATAAGTGTAAAGAGGGAGAGAGAGGAGGATAGAGAGAGAGAAGAGAGAGAGAGAGAGAGAGAGAGAGAGAGAGAGAGAGATTCCCTAAATTCATATGCTGAAATTAATCACAATTGTGTTAGCATGGGTTAACATTAAGAGGTGGGATCTACAGGAAGTGATTAGTTTATGAGACTAGAGCCCTGCTGTATAAAATTAAGGCCTATTAGTAGGGTTAGAGACAGTGCATATCTTCTGCCCTTCTTCCAACAGAAGGCACATTATTTCTTTTCTGTAGAGGAAACAGTATTCAAGATAGCATATTGGAGGCAGAGAGAACAGCCCTTCCCAGATAGTAAACCTGCTGGTATCTTGATTTTGGATTTCACAGACTATGAGGAAATGAATTTCTATTAATATTTTGTATGTTTTGTTTTATCAGTGAAAAAGTACCCTATCAGGGCTGGAGAGATGGCTTAGCATTTAAGGCACTTGTCAGTGAAGCTTAAGGATCCAGGTTTGATTCTCTAGTACCCACATAAGCCAGATGTACAAGGTTATGCATGGATCTGGAGTTTGTTTGCAGTTTACAGTGGCTAGAGGCCCTGGCACACCCAATCTCTCTTTTTCTGTCTCTCTTCTCTTTATCTTTCTCTCTGATTGCAAAAAAAATAAAAAAATACCCCATTGGAAATCTCACCTCAATTTGAATCAAATGACTTCAATGATGACTGAAAAACAGATGCATCATTTGGCTTCTTATATGTATTTTGCACCTCTTTTATTGATCTGATTGTATTTTATTGTCAGTTTTATTTGCATGTTTTTGTATTATTTCCTTCATTAGTTTCTGAGTTAAACATTGTTCTGTGTGCTTGAGCCCTCACAAAATTTAGACATATTTACTGCCTTTCAAGACTTGTAAAAACAAAGCAAATACGGAGCCAGTACATTCATTCTCAGCAAAGCCAGTTATTTTACAATCAAATGAATTTTACATCTTCTAGAATGTTCACCCTTCCATCCCAAATTTGACAATACATTCATCCAACCAGTCCAGCTGTGCCCAATATCAGACAAAGATGGAAAGCCAGGGCCCCAGTGGGGAGTCTGCTCTAGGAGAAATATGTTCACGTAAGGTTTCCTATTAAAGAAAGACAGAGCTACATTTTACCTGTCAGAGATTTTTTTTTTTAAGTCTACATATGCACAACTAAAGCTGTTACTAGCTTGTAAACACAGTGTCTCCTGGGAGCATTCAAATTTGACATCCTTCTTTGTCTATTGCATTTGATCTGAGATAGCAAAAGTATTAGTCGTTCCCCAAAGACTGCACATACCATCAGGTTTAGGGCTGTTTGCAAGTAGAAGAGATTGTGAAACAAAGTGAACATATATTCTTAACTTTCAGCCCCTTCTGTCAGGCTGAGACAAAATGAGGATTCAAAGGATTTGCACAGGGTTGTTTTGAAAAGGGTCATATTTGGATTCAAAAAGATGTGAGGTTGAATCCAAGCTCTGTTGTATCAGTGTATGTCTCCAGAGGAACATGAATGATGGAATGTCTGCGTATTATAAATGGTATGTATTAAATTATCTCACCCGATATGGACTGGGAAGTTTAAAAGCAGTTGTTGGCAACCCTCAGCTGCAATCACGAGTCTGTATTCTTGCTGCTGCAAGAGTCCCAATCTGGCATCGAAGACCTGGAGGGTTCCTGGAGAGGCACTGGTCTTCAGTCCACATTGGATGGCCAAGGGTTTCAGTGTCCACAAAGAACAGCACTGACAGGGTAGATGCATATACCAGTGAGAACCACAGGCAGCTAGACAAAGGGTTTTGTGTTCTCCTGAAGCTTCCTTAAAGTCCACCCCTGAAGGGCCACCCATTCTTGGGAAAGGCCTTCCTGTCATCATCAATCCTTCCTTGAAAAATCCTCACTGACCTGCCCAAGAGGCTTTTGTTTTTTATAACTGGTACAAAATATGGGTCCAGAACATTTTAACTATTTTTCCTTTGGATATGATTCTTGTGTATGCCTGTATGAGACATGTACTACAAATGCACAATTAATTGTAAGACTCATTTGACATCATGCACTATAACTTTATTTTTATATATAGTATAATCACCACTATTGTCTCTCTAACTCACCATAACACATTGATTTTTTTTGAAAGTCTGTTAAGAATTCTAGTTATTTCATTAGGATACTGTGGTGGTTTGAATAGAATAGATGGCCCCCAATATATTTCAGTTGTTTATTTGTTTGTAGTTTGCATCTTTAGCCACCTGGCTGGAGACAGTGCCATTGTGTGGATCTTAAGGTGTGGTGGTGGGTTTCAGGTTTCAATCTAAAGATATGCAAAGTGTGCCTAGCTGGAGTTCCTGAAGTGTGCTGTGGCTTTTGACCTTTAGGCTTGTACTTCTCTCTCTCTCTGCTTGGTCCTGTGAAGGCAGGCCAGCTTCGACTGCTATTGTGGAACTTCCCCTGGATCTGTAAGCTTCAATAAATCCCTTCCTCCATAACTGTGCCTGGTCTGGAAGTTCATCTCAGCGAACCTGAAGCTGTCTGATACAGATACCTTATACATTGTTTCTATTTATCACACCAGTAACCTCACTGGTCCAATCAAAGTGAATCATACAGACTACAAAGTGACTGTGACCATTATATTACATAAACAACTTGATCATATGAGTAATCATGTAGGAGAATTTAAGTATAGATGATGAAATGACAAAAATTAGAAAAATAAACCAATCCATGTGGGCCAGCTATAAAAATTTGGTTCATTATTAATGATTGCTGAGTTTCTATCATCTGTCTAAAACTTTTCTAGATTCATTGAGCACAGGATACAAAACAAAGATATTAATTCCTGCTCATGTGGACCTTATCTATTCTCTTTATAGCAGGTACACAAATTGAAACTAAAACCATCCAAGTAAAATAAGAAGTACCCTACAAATTGAAACATAAAAAATGATCAAAATATAAAACCTATGCTCTAAATGCTGAGAAAAATGAAGTGAAAAAGAGGTTATAGTGTATTTAAAGAAGAATTTTCAGATATTAGTCTAGTTCTGAAGGAAGATGGGAGAGAACTATTAGGAAGGTCTATGGAAATTCTTCCATGTACTGAGGACTTACCTCAAAACCCATAAAGGAAAAATGACTGGCAGGTGTGAGGAACATCCATGCCATAGGATTTATCAACAGAGAAATTACTGGTGACCCTGGTAATAGTAATGCCATGAAGAAAGAGAACTCGAGAGAGAGAAAGAGAGAGAGATGAAGGAGAATTTTTAACTAAGTAGCCCTTTGGAGGAAGGAACAAAATAGACAGTTGGATTAGGTTAAGTAAAGATTGTTTGGTTGAACATAATGAAAGAAATGACTGTAGAAGAGAAAAGATAATTTTATTGCAAAATTTCTGCATTACAAAGGGGCAGAGGCCTTATCCACAGGTGGTGCACATGCACAGGTGTTGTGGCAGAAGTGGGACTATTGAGGACAAAGAGCTCTCAAATTTTGGTGGGAGGAATCCCCATTAAATAGTGACCATGTCTATGTTTCTAATGAATTTTCATATTTCATGATTCAAACTTGGCTAGAAACAAAGTCCAGTCCGTCCAAAGAATGCTTGATTGATGGCAATTTTTTTTTTTTTTCTGTAAAGAGTTATGGGAATGTGACAGCTGGAATCAGTACTCAGAATAAGTCTGAAAGAATGAACACTATATTTTAGAAAGGTTACTTACATTTCCAGAGTCATAAATACAAATAGAATCATATTTCTTCTACCACAAGAGTAGAGTGACACTTCTGCATTTTTTTTTATTTTATCTTAAATTTCCTTTCCTTTCAAGTTATCATGTGTTCAATTAATCAAACTGGAGAGTCCTTGTGTCAAGTGTTCCAGTTCAATAGCTACGTGTGTTTTTCTCTTTCTGAAAATCAGCCACACTTACCATGGAGTTCTGTTTTATGCATTAAAGATCACAGCAAGTCAGATTTTAAAAAGTAATCATAAATTCTACTCTATGTGGGGCAACATAGCTAATATTACCAACTAAGAAGTGAAAGGGGGAATGATGTGGTTTTTATGATAATGGATTTCTCCCTCAGAATTATAAACAAAATCATTAAAGGGTTGTTGAAATGTATCAAGTAAATTCACAAAATGTCATCCTGTGGTCAAAAGAACTACAGAGAATATGAGCAAAAAATCATAGAGGCTTTATATGGACAGATACATACCACTATTAGGCAGTTTTTGTGTTTAGCTCTTAAAATACTCAACATCTAAAAATGTTAAAATTCAAATAAAATAATGCTCATCAAGCTTGCAAGAAAATTTTATTCTAACATTGACAGGTTCGTGGATAAAAAGGAAATGCCTCCCAAACTTCAGGAGGCAGAGGTAGGAGGAGGATGGCTGAGAGTCTGAGGCCACCCTGAGGTTACATAGTGAATTCCACGTCAACCTGGGCTAGAGTGAGATACTACCTTGAAAAATCAAAAATAAATAAATAAGAAAATGCCTACATCAGTATCAGTGTGTTTCCAGGGTACATTTAAGTGAAGCCTATAGAGGTTATTGCACATAACTGTAAAGAATTAGTCCATTAAACAGTCTCAATATATTGGATAAAATGATCAGACTATTCAGAAGAGCGAATTTACATTAGCAAATTGGCTGAGGAGAATACCCTTAAAATACAAAGTTGCAACATAATGATTTTTGATGAGATTTTAGAAAACACACTTAAAACTAAAATCCAATTTAATACAACTTGCACCTAGAATAATATGAAGTTACTGAGGAAGTTCACATACTGGACATCTTAAATGTTTGGTTTTCTAAGCATCTCTTTTCTTTGTGTAATTTCAACTAGGTTTTATTTTAATTTAGGGACACATCTCTTCCCCATTTTATATGTAATATTATTTAATATTAGTATGATATGAGAAGATTCAAGACACAAGGCCAGAATACTGAGGTTCTTGGCCAGTCTCTTACCCAGTGTAACTTGGGGCAAGCATCATAAACATCACAACATCACAGAGGCTTAGTGTCACCTTTTTCGTTGAATAAAAATACTTGCGTCAATGCAGACAATACCAATAAAGATGCATTTAAGGGTTTTTATAAGGATTATATAAGCAATGCATAAGAACAATAACAACATTATCATTACCCAGGGGTAGCATACTAATGTAGACTGACATGTGAAATCATAATGGGTTAGCCTTATTGAAAGTTTAAAAAAATTCAGGGCTGGAGAGATGACTTAGCAGTTAGTGTGCTTGCTAGAAAAGCCTAAGATCCCAGGTCCAATATCCCAGAACCCATGTAAAGCCGGATGCATAAGGTAGCAGTTTGTTTGGTTGTTTGCAATAGCTAGAGGCCCCTGATGTTTCTATCCTCTCTCTCCCTCCCTCCCCATCTCTCTCTTTCTCTATCATCTGCCTCCTTTTCTCTATCAAATAAATAAATTCTATATATATATTTTTAAACAAAGGCAAACATGGCTAGTTTGTGTAGTAATATACAAGGTGCCTCCAAAGATTGATGTTAAAAGTGAAGGCTGTTATTTTCACTGATGGGTCAGGTTAACTTTAATTTGACACTTCCCCTGACCTTCTGGAGTGACTTAGTAATACAGATCTGTTGGATTTGGCTTCCTGGAGATGGTGTGAAGGCTGGTGAGGAGCCCATACCAGTTTCGAGTGTATTAACCTTTTGTTTGTAGTGGGCAAAGCTGAGTAAAGCATGTGTCTTTGAGTTTCTGCATGCTGTCAATGCTAATTTTGTTTCCCTTTGTGAATAAGAAAAAACAATCTGTCCAGAGCACATTTACCTCACAGTTTTGAGTGCTTCAATTACAGAAGTGATGCAGTCTATTTTATATTCTTTATAAGTAAGGTTAAGCAGTATAGATACAAAAGAAGGAGTACAAAATCAAAGGTAATGAGGGAACAAAAATCATTTACTGTGTTAATTTAAGGACTGTGCATAAACTTCTTGTAGATTTAAATTCCCCAGCAGCTTGCAAATGGGCCAATCAAGTATTCATAAGCAGAAGTTTTGGGGGTGTATTAGTCATAAAGACTACAGAATGTGGCTTTTATGTTTACTGCTTTCTTTTATATTGTGTCCAACCCAGAGTCATTACAGTCTAGCAGCAATGCACGTGTGTTCAAGGATATCCTTCTGCACTAGAATAAGAGCAAGGAATTCATATCTTCTCAGTAGGGTAGCCTACTGACCATGAGACATTGACTTTTATTTTCTGAGCCCTAATTGTTTTAATTGTAAGCCAACCAGACTCTAATCACTTCCTGTAGTACTGGATAAAGATAACAATAGAGGTCTGAAGAGATAACTTGGTTAGTGAAGTGCTTGCCTAGTAAGCATGAGAACCTAAGTTTGATCTTTAGTACCCTTATAAAAATACTGGGATGTGGCATAAACCAGTAAGCTAGTTCTAGGGAAGCCAGAGAGAGATAAGTGGATCCCTTGTGCTCACTAGCTAGGCACTCCAGCTTACATGCAGAGCTCCAGGCCAATGAGAGACTCTCAAAGCAGACATGCATCTGCACACCTTTGTATTCCTGACAAATCACACCTAACGTTATTGTCTACCCTCCACATGCACATGCACCTGCACACACACTTGCACATATACACACATGTGTACACAGTGGAAGATACTGATTGAACATATGTAAAATGCTAAGCTGCATGGGGTAAGATCCATGTATTAGTGTAATAATTACACTGATCATTGTACACTTTTTTATAGAACTCATGGACAGCACTCATGTTCATAAAGGTACCTGCCAAGGCAAAATCTCCCTCTAAAGAAAAGAGACTTTCAAAAACAAATAAATGAGCAAATATGCAAGATGGATGGTGACTAACCTCCTGCAATATAGTCTAATACTTTGGTTTCTAATTTTTACCCACGAATATCTTAAACTTGATGAAACAGTTCTGTGTTTTCACTGCAAGAAGAGCACAGACATATTGATTATTATTACACATTCATGGGTGGGTCTTACAGCACAACAACAAACAAAGTGCATAAGGCAGATTATCATATCCAGAGCAGGAGGGTTTTTAAGAACTGCTTGTTTTAGATCTAAGTAAAGATGGGATATAAAACACAATTTTTTTAATCAAATGAAACTCACCTTCAATAGTTGAAGGCCTTTTGTTTGACTTGCTTTTTGCTCCTGGTAAGGAATTAAATTAGAAAAAGCACTTGTATCTTCACATTAGTCTCCTCCAAATCCACATGGTTCATTAAATTTTGTCTGACACCTGCACAGAACTTGCTCAAGTAAGCTTTCCATTAGTAAATAAATTGCACCCATTCTAATTAAATATACCCAGAGACTGATACCCAGATGGGATGAGAAATGTGCTCAGAGGAGCTGGGGCTTCCATGGTAACCCCACCTGAAACAATATAATTGATTCATATGGTCCCTTCTGCCACATACTGATTCCATGCCAACAAGCCTTGAAAAATGTCTATCATTTCATCCAGCTATTTATAGACCATGTCCAACTGAAAGAAATAAATGGTGATAGGGCTTGTAGACACTAGTACTGGACTAAAAACAATCATGAAAAAACTCCTTCCATTCTTTACTTCTTTTTCCTCCTTCCTTCCTTCTTTCTCTCTTTCTTTCTGAGGCAAGCCCAGCAGACTGGACTTTTTTTAATGCAAGAGAGTGACAGAAAGACAGAGAGAGGGAGGGAGGGAGGGAGAGAGAGGGAGGGAGGGAGGGAGGGAGGGAGGGAGGGAGAGAGAGAGAGAGAGAGAGAGGGAGAATTGGTATGCCAGGGCCTCTAGCCACTCAATTGAACTCCAGACATGTGCGCCCCCTTGTGCACATTTGCAAACTTGTGCACCTATATCATGGCATCTGGCTTATGTGGGATCTAAAGAGTCAGACGTAAGTCCTTAGGCTTTGCAGGCAAGTGCCTTAAGCACTAAGCCATGTATCCAGCCCACCTTCCATTCTTGAATATTGTCAATTCATTAACAAGAAAGTTGAATCATTATTCAGTTAATATATGCATAATTTACAGAAATAAGGTGAATTATTTATATTAGATCTTTTTTGTGTGTAAGAGATTAACAAATTGGAAAAAAAAAAACCTTTAGTGCAAGTTCAAGTTATAGACAGTACACCATTGGTGCATCATTAATGTTGGTAGATCATTATACCATACAGCTGGCTGTTAACACTCAAGTTCATCAGGCATGCGTCAGAATATTGAACACAATTCCAAGGAAGTGGTAAATTAATGCTATGGGCAATAAAGAGTAAAAATGGAGACAATGTCTGGGAGCTATAATGATTTCTCATGTCTCTTACATTGCTTATTACAATTGCCCTGCTTCCAACCTAAGAGGGTTAGACAGGAAAGTGAGATTGGGAAGTAGGTTTCTATGAAACAAACTTCTAATTTGCAGTACCACATGTTCCTGATATTCTTTGTGCTGAATTTGAGTTTGTCAGTAGCATCTGGAGTTAGCCAGTTAGTGTCTCTCAGAGAGACAAAATGTTTGTGCATTGTGCAGGAAGGGATGGTAGGTATTTGCATTTTATGTAAGATGACACTCGCAATCAAGAGATTCCATCACTCTATTGATCATCCCAAGTTATTCCAGCACTCATTTAACTCAAGCATTCACACACTAAATGCACTCTTGCCTTGCCCTCTGGATACACTTAATAGCCTGCTGGCTTATGCTGGAAATGAATCTAGAGCCTAAGAATGACAACAGGCAAGGCACCATTTACTTCTGCAGAAAGGTGCCTAGCTTTTAAAGAGTATATGCAAGCTAGCATGCCAGCAGGAAGTCTGCTGGGGTTTTTTTACTCCCTAATGTAGGGAGGGTCTTAAGCTTTATTCTGTTTTGCCCTCACAATCTTACATGATTGGCTAACCTTTGGTTTTAAGGACTATTGACTCAAGAGAGGTTTTTCCCCTCAATGAGATTTTCTAGATGAGTCTCCCTGAATTATCTAAACCTTTCATAGAAAAGACAGAATATCTTCCATATTTTTTCACATTGGGGAGGTACAGTCTTCATGGGGTTCTAATGTAACCTCTACTCTGAGTTTACTTAGGTTTTTCATTTAGTTGATTATGGTTTTGATTCTGCTACCATATGAATTTTTTTTTTTTTTTTTTTTTTTTTTGGTTTTTCGAGGTAGGGTCTCACTCTAGCTCAGGCTGACCTGGAATTCACTCTGTAGTCTCAGGGTGGCCTCGAACTCTCAGCGATCCTCCTACCTCTGCCTCCCGAGTGCTGGGATTAAAGGCGTGCGCCACCACGCCTGGCTCCCATATGAATTTTTAAACCATGTAAGGTTAAGTGTATATTAGTTTAAAGCCTTCAGCTTTCACAGAACAGTTCCTATCTCACTTACTACTTTAATTCTTCTATATCCCATTCAGAAAGTTTATATTTCTCTGTGCAAACATAGCACTTTTATCATTGCATCTATACATTTCATAATGTGATTATCGATTTTTGCTTTTCTTCCTGCTATTTACAGTGTCACTTGCCCTCTAGGTCTGAGTATTAATTGTATCTGAGAACCTGCTTCACCTCCATGACGAGGGCACAGGAAGTGCTTTATACCCCATCATCAAATAACTTTATAATACAGCCAGATTTTATTTTGCTTAGCCAACCTGAGACTTTATTAACCTTGATTAGATTCTTCAGGAGAGATAAACCCAACAAGAGGGAAAAACACAATAATCTGCCCTTTGCCTTAGTTCATATATATGAAAGAAAGAGGAGATATAGATCATTCCTAATTTAGGTGCTTTTGATGGTTACTAACTTTGAGCTTTCAGGAATGAATCAACGAAATGTTGAGAAATACACACCATCTTAAAAATGATTTCAACCAAGTGGTTATGAGGTAAGAAAACCAGACGTTTTTCAATGTTAATCCACAGTCATAATTTTTAGCTATGGAGAACTACTTATTGTTCACCTAGTTAAATATTTCTACTTTGTTCATACATACAGCCCTAGAAGCTCATTCTTTCACAATAAAGTATCTTTCCTAGCACTCATGGATAGACCATATTTCCATGGGTTTCATTGGCAAACACTTAGATTGGCATGTCAAGCAGCCCATCGGTTTTGCAGAACACAGAAGGACATTTGATAAGCTGAGTGAAAAGTACTGGCTCTCATCTGAGCTCTGGGAACACTGTGCTCCAAGCCCAAATGCTTTTTTGTCCCCTCATATGGATAGCTGAAGCCCCTGCTTACTGCTAGTGAAAGGCACTGTGGTTGGTATCTTCAATGTCAATTTCTACAGAGTGGTAATGGGTTTAGATAAACAACTGAGAAGTGTTCTACACCTTCATTACAACCCGAATGTCAGCTTGAGGGAAGTTTCAATATGTCACCTCTTCTAGTTATTCCACCAGCTCTATTGAAAAGTCAGCTTTAAAGAATAATTCTCTGCCTTCCTATTGTCATTCAATTATGTGTGGCACTTTTGTTGTACTTTTCAAAGATCTCTGTCATTCCCCAGCAGGAAGCAGCACACTGTGGTAGTTTTCACAGAAAGGCAGACAGATAATAGATTTAAAATGATTGGAAATGACACTGCTATTTTGGACCTAGAATCGTCATTCATTTACATCCACAGTACAAATAGCATTTTTTTTTAAACTCCCATTTCAAACTGGCATTGTTAGGGGATTCTTGAAGGTAGAAAAGATAGTTAGCATCATGGCCACACAAATCCCTTCAAGTCACATTCAGTGTCATCAATGTAATTATTGGTGGTGGGCACTTAATTCCATTCATTCATCTTGGGTATTTTTTCACATGAAATGTGACTGGGGGAAAACTGCGTGTCATGTGTACTTGAGCTCTCCACTGAGTTGATGATGGATGACTGCAGGTGAATTAAGATTTGGATGCATAGGGGTTGAATTATTTCTAGCATTACAAACCAGGATGTGCTTTATGTTTTTCCAAGGATTATTATCTATTTATAACCATGAGAGTGGGTAAAATGGAATTGGGAGCTATGAGTTTCAATCTTCCTACCTCTTTTACAATCACTAAGAAGTAAATTAGTGCTTCTAAGACATCCATTTTTATTCTATGTTATCAGCTATTCATCGAAAACAAACTACATGAAGCATTGAGTAAAAGAGAGACCAAGAACATCCTATGAGGTGCCGACAGTAGAGCATTGAAAGTAAGTGTTTGTCCAATACACGTACATTTCAGCATTTTAATGTGCTAAAGTGTTGTGAGAATACAGAATTCAGAAGAGTCCAGGGATACTGTACCAAAGGGAACAAATACATCAGTTTGAGGAAGTGCAGGCACATCTCAAAAGTTATCCCAAAGAAATGTCAAGTAACTTCAGATGCATGTAGAATGAAAAGGAAAGATGGAATATTTTTTGATTGAGATAACAGAACATACCAATATCTTCAATACTGGCAACTTAAAATGAAGCAAAAGAATTCTGCTGAGGCCCCAGCTTTTGGAAAGAGACAGTGTTTTTAGACATTAAACCAGTGAGGAAAGTTCAGGGCATCACAGATCTTAGTGAGGACTAGGGATTTTATTCCTAGGGCAGTGCAAGCATAGATGGTAGATGGGCTTTTGAAGTAGAGCAGTGATCTGACCAGGCATATGTTAAAAAGAATAACTCAATTGAAAATTGAGCCTGATTATAGCTTGCAATAACAACTTCAAAGGACTGGCATAATGATGAGGGAGTCATATGATTGCATTCAAAGTAAAAATTAAAAGTACTAAATATCCAGAGAAATTAATGAGCATAATCTCAGAGTACATCCTTAACTATGTTATTATTTCATTCCATCCATTATAGAAAGCATATATAAATGTTTAAACTTTAGAATTCTACACTAAAAATGAGCACTAATGGAAGCCCCAGCACCCAGTAACATACTCACCTGCAGTAACCCATGAATCATGCAAACAAAGATGTCTATTTCCATTTATTTTCTTCATTTAGTGAAAAGATATCTGGACTCGGGTTTAGTTCCAGATTATCCATTAATCAAAATACTTGAAGTTCTGAATATAACATCATCATACATGTTTTTGATTCAATAATTACTAAAAGATCAAAGATATGTTTAATTATCAAATGTTGAAGAAGTGCCCATAGTACTCTAGATACTCTAGATACTACAAGTAAAACACTGAAAACTATAGTCTGAATTATGTCCTTTTATATTTATATGCTCTTCACTGTGGTCAGTACCTAAATCTACAACCACTTGAGAGGGTGAGGTAAGAGGACCACCAGGGATAGGAAGTTTGGGGTAGTCTGGGGAACACAACAAAATGCTGTCTCAAAATAATACTCTTTGTTTGGCTGGAGTTGAGCTCAGTGACAGGGAATATATGCAACAATGTAGATACCACAGTCAGCACTAAATAAGGACAATAATAAATAATAAGTCATAGATTGAAGACTTAATAGTCAATACCACAAAATGTGACTATATGTTGAAATAGGGAACTTAAAGAAGTGATTAAGGGCTGGAGAGATGGATTAGCAGTGGAAGCACTTTCAGCAAAGCCAAAGGACCCAGGGTCAATTCCACAGGACCCATGTAAACCAGAGGCACAAGGTGGCATATTCACCTGTAGTTTGTTTGCAGCAACTGAAGGCCCTGGCACACCCACTGTCTCTCTTTCTATGTCTGCCTCTCTCAAATAAATTAATGAATGAAAATTATTAAAATAAAAGAAGTGATTCAGATATAGTGAAGTAATAGCATGGTCCCTAATCCTATATTCCTTGTGCTTTATAAGAATAGGAAATGTTGACACCCAAGATGATGGCTGTGCTGGGCATACAAAGAGGTAAGATTGTTTGAAGTCTCCATAGCAAGGAGTTATCTTAAAGCCAGGAAAACAAAACAAATCTAAAGGAACCTTGATCTTACACTTCAAGTTCCCAGAACTGTGACAAATTAACTTTCTCATCTTTTTATTTTTTATTCATTTATTTGAGAGAGAGAAAGGGAGGAGAGAGAGAGAGAGAGAGAGAGAGGGAGAATTGGTATGCCAGGGCCTCTAGCCACTCAATTGAACTCCAGACATGTGCGCCCCCCTTGTGCACATTTGCAAACTTGTGCACCTATATCATGGCATCTGGCTTATGTGGGATCTAAAGAGTCAGACGTAAGTCCTTAGGCTTTGCAGGCAAGTGCCTTAAGCACTAAGCCATGTATCCAGCCCTCCTTCCATTCTTGAATATTGTCAATTCATTAACAAGAAAGTTGAATCATTATTCAGTTAATATATGCATAATTTACAGAAATAAGGTGAATTATTTATATTAGATCTTTTTTGTGTGTAAGAGATTAACAAATTGGAAAAAAAAAAACCTTTAGTGCAAGTTCAAGTTATAGACAGTACACCATTGGTGCATCATTAATGTTGGTAGATCATTATACCATACAGCTGGCTGTTAACACTCAAGTTCATCAGGCATGCGTCAGAATATTGAACACAATTCCAAGGAAGTGGTAAATTAATGCTATGGGCAATAAAGAGTAAAAATGGAGACAATGTCTGGGAGCTATAATGATTTCTCATGTCTCTTACATTGCTTATTACAATTGCCCTGCTTCCAACCTAAGAGGGTTAGACAGGAAAGTGAGATTGGGAAGTAGGTTTCTATGAAACAAACTTCTAATTTGCAGTACCACATGTTCCTGATATTCTTTGTGCTGAATTTGAGTTTGTCAGTAGCATCTGGAGTTAGCCAGTTAGTGTCTCTCAGAGAGACAAAATGTTTGTGCATTGTGCAGGAAGGGATGGTAGGTATTTGCATTTTATGTAAGATGACACTCGCAATCAAGAGATTCCATCACTCTATTGATCATCCCAAGTTATTCCAGCACTCATTTAACTCAAGCATTCACACACTAAATGCACTCTTGCCTTGCCCTCTGGATACACTTAATAGCCTGCTGGCTTATGCTGGAAATGAATCTAGAGCCTAAGAATGACAACAGGCAAGGCACCATTTACTTCTGCAGAAAGGTGCCTAGCTTTTAAAGAGTATATGCAAGCTAGCATGCCAGCAGGAAGTCTGCTGGGGTTTTTTTACTCCCTAATGTAGGGAGGGTCTTAAGCTTTATTCTGTTTTGCCCTCACAATCTTACATGATTGGCTAACCTTTGGTTTTAAGGACTATTGACTCAGGAGAGGTTTTTCCCCTCAATGAGATTTTCTAGATGAGTCTCCCTGAATTATCTAAACCTTTCATAGAAAAGACAGAATATCTTCCATATTTTTCACATTGGGGAGGTACAATCTTCATGGGGTTCTAATGTAACCTCTACTCTGAGTTTACTTAGGTTTTTCATTTAGTTGATCATGGTTTTGATTCTGCTACCATATGATTTTTTTTTTTTTTTTTTTTTTTTTTTTTTTTTTTGGTTTTTCGAGGTAGGGTCTCACTCTAGCTCAGGCTGACCTGGAATTCACTCTGTAGTCTCAGGGTGGCCTCGAACTCTCAGCGATCCTCCTACCTCTGCCTCCCGAGTGCTGGGAATAAAGGCGTGCACCACCACGCCCGAATCCCATATGAATTTTTAAACCATGTAAGGTTAAGTGTATATTAGTTTAAAGCCTTCAGCTTTCACAGAACATTTCCTATCTCACTTACTACTTTAATTCTTCTATATCCCATTCAGAAAGTTTATATTTCTCTGTGCAAACATAGCAAGCACTTTTATCATTGCATCTATACATTTCATAATGTGATTATCGATTTTTGCTTTTCTTCCTGCTATTTACAGTGTCACTTGCCCTCTAGGTCTGAGTAATAATTGTATCTGAGAACCTGCTTCACCTCCATGACGAGGGCACAGGAGGTGCTTTATACCCCATCATCAAATAACTTTATAATACAGCCAGATTTTATTTTGCTTAGCCAACCTGAGACTTTATTAACCTTGATTAGATTCTTCAGGAGAGATAAACCCAACAAGAGGGAAAAACACAATAATCTGCCCTTTGCCTTAGTTCATATATATGAAAGAAAGAGGAGATATAGATCATTCCTAATTTAGGTGCTTTTGATGGTTACTAACTTTGAGCTTTCAGGAATGAATCAACGAAATGTTGAGAAATACACACCATCTTAAAAATGATTTCAACCAAGTGGTTATGAGGTAAGAAAACCAGACGTTTTTCAATGTTAATCCACAGTCATAATTTTTAGCTATGGAGAACTACTTATTGTTCACCTAGTTAAATATTTCTACTTTGTTCATACATACAGCCCTAGAAGCTCATTCTTTCACAATAAAGTATCTTTCCTAGCACTCATGGATAGACCATATTTCCATGGGTTTCATTGGCAAACACTTAGATTGGCATGTCAAGCAGCCCATCGGTTTTGCAGAACACAGAAGGACATTTGATAAGCTGAGTGAAAAGTACTGGCTCTCATCTGAGCTCTGGGAACACTGTGCTCCAAGCCCAAATGCTTTTTTGTCCCCTCATATGGATAGCTGAAGCCCCTGCTTACTGCTAGTGAAAGGCACTGTGGTTGGTATCTTCAATGTCAATTTCTACAGAGTGGCAATGGGTTTAGATAAACAACTGAGAAGTGTTCTACACCTTCATTACAACCCGAATGTCAGCTTGAGGGAAGTTTCAATATGTCACCTCTTCTAGTTATTCCACCAGCTCTATTGAAAAGTCAGCTTTAAAGAATAATTCTCTGCCTTCCTATTGTCATTCAATTATGTGTGGCACTTTTGTTGTACTTTTCAAAGATCTCTGTCATTCCCCAGCAGGAAGCAGCACACTGTGGTAGTTTTCACAGAAAGGCAGACAGATAATAGATTTAAAATGATTGGAAATGACACTGCTATTTTGGACCTAGAATCGTCATTCATTTACATCCACAGTACAAATAGCATTTTTTTTAAACTCCCATTTCAAACTGGCATTGTTAGGGGATTCTTGAAGGTAGAAAAGATAGTTAGCATCATGGCCACACAAATCCCTTCAAGTCACATTCAGTGTCATCAATGTAATTATTGGTGGTGGGCACTTAATTCCATTCATTCATCTTGGGTATTTTTTCACATGAAATGTGACTGGGGGAAAACTGCATGTCATGTGTACTTGAGCTCTCCACTGAGTTGATGATGGATGACTGCAGGTGAATTAAGATTTGGATGCATAGGGGTTGAATTATTTCTAGCATTACAAACCAGGATGTGCTTTATGTTTTTCCAAGGATTATTATCTATTTATAACCATGAGAGTGGGTAAAATGGAATTGGGAGCTATGAGTTTCAATCTTCCTACCTCTTTTACAATCACTAAGAAGTAAATTAGTGCTTCTAAGACATCCATTTTTATTCTATGTTATCAGCTATTCATCGAAAACAAACTACATGAAGCATTGAGTAAAAGAGAGACCAAGAACATCCTATGAGGTGCCGACAGTAGAGCATTGAAAGTAAGTGTTTGTCCAATACACGTACATTTCAGCATTTTAATGTGCTAAAGTGTTGTGAGAATACAGAATTCAGAAGAGTCCAGGGATACTGTACCAAAGGGAACAAATACATCAGTTTGAGGAAGTGCAGGCACATCTCAAAAGTTATCCCAAAGAAATGTCAAGTAACTTCAGATGCATGTAGAATGAAAAGGAAAGATGGAATATTTTTTGATTGAGATAACAGAACATACCAATATCTTCAATACTGGCAACTTAAAATGAAGCAAAAGAATTCTGCTGAGGCCCCAGCTTTTGGAAAGAGACAGTGTTTTTAGACATTAAACCAGTGAGGAAAGTTCAGGGCATCACAGATCTTAGTGAGGACTAGGGATTTTATTCCTAGGGCAGTGCAAGCATAGATGGTAGATGGGCTTTTGAAGTAGAGCAGTGATCTGACCAGGCATATGTTAAAAAGAATAACTCAATTGAAAATTGAGCCTGATTATAGCTTGCAATAACAACTTCAAAGGACTGGCATAATGATGAGGGAGTCATATGATTGCATTCAAAGTAAAAATTAAAAGTACTAAATATCCAGAGAAATTAATGAGCATAATCTCAGAGTACATCCTTAACTATGTTATTATTTCATTCCATCCATTATAGAAAGCATATATAAATGTTTAAACTTTAGAATTCTACACTAAAAATGAGCACTAATGGAAGCCCCAGCACCCAGTAACATACTCACCTGCAGTAACCCATGAATCATGCAAACAAAGATGTCTATTTCCATTTATTTTCTTCATTTAGTGAAAAGATATCTGGACTCGGGTTTAGTTCCAGATTATCCATTAATCAAAATACTTGAAGTTCTGAATATAACATCATCATACATGTTTTTGATTCAATAATTACTAAAAGATCAAAGATATGTTTAATTATCAAATGTTGAAGAAGTGCCCATAGTACTCTAGATACTCTAGATACTACAAGTAAAACACTGAAAACTATAGTCTGAATTATGTCCTTTTATATTTATATGCTCTTCACTGTGGTCAGTACCTAAATCTACAACCACTTGAGAGGGTGAGGTAAGAGGACCACCAGGGATAGGAAGTTTGGGGTAGTCTGGGGAACACAACAAAATGCTGTCTCAAAATAATACTCTTTGTTTGGCTGGAGTTGAGCTCAGTGACAGGGAATATATGCAACAATGTAGATACCACAGTCAGCACTAAATAAGGACAATAATAAATAATAAGTCATAGATTGAAGACTTAATAGTCAATACCACAAAATGTGACTATATGTTGAAATAGGGAACTTAAAGAAGTGATTAAGGGCTGGAGAGATGGATTAGCAGTGGAAGCACTTTCAGCAAAGCCAAAGGACCCAGGGTCAATTCCACAGGACCCATGTAAACCAGAGGCACAAGGTGGCATATTCACCTGTAGTTTGTTTGCAGCAACTGAAGGCCCTGGCACACCCACTGTCTCTCTTTCTATGTCTGCCTCTCTCAAATAAATTAATGAATGAAAATTATTAAAATAAAAGAAGTGATTCAGATATAGTGAAGTAATAGCATGGTCCCTAATCCTATATTCCTTGTGCTTTATAAGAATAGGAAATGTTGACACCCAAGATGATGGCTGTGCTGGGCATACAAAGAGGTAAGATTGTTTGAAGTCTCCATAGCAAGGAGTTATCTTAAAGCCAGGAAAACAAAACAAATCTAAAGGAACCTTGATCTTACACTTCAAGTTCCCAGAACTGTGACAAATTAACTTTCTCATCTTTTTATTTTTTATTCATTTATTTGAGAGAGAGAAAGGGGCGGGGAGAGAGAGAGAGAGAGGGAGGGAGAGAGAGAAAGAGAGAATCGGTGTTCCAGGGCCTCCAGTTGCCGCAAACAAACAATAGATGCATGTGCCACCTTGTGCCTTTGGTTTACATGGGTACTTGGGAATTGAGTCTGGATCCTTTGAATTTGTAGGCAAGTGCCTTAACCATGAAGCCATCTCTCTAGCCCACTTTCTCATCATTTTTCCACCCAGTCTAGTACTTTTTTATAGACTCCCTAGCAGAGGGATATATTGACAAGTTTGCAGATCTTATGGTTTATTGGGAACATGGGTAAGTGAAGATACAAAAAGAGAGACATAGAAAATGAGGATGAAGGGATATTTCAGGCAAAGAACACATACAAGTGCAGGTCCAGAACCAAAGCTGCCAAGCTGTGCCACACAACCTTTGGGGGAGCCAAATATTCATAAATTTCACTTGGATGGATACAAGTTCCTATTCTTTGATTTCCCTGCTCCTAATCTTTGCTCATACTTATCACATCTTATAAAAATCACCAAGAAGTTTTTGTAATGATCCAGAACCACGTAATATCATTGTGCTCCTTAAAGAACTGAGGGGCTTCCCATGCCACTTGCAGTGAGGGAGTGAATTAATTATAAGCAAGCAAGTGATTAAATAAATAATGGCTTGCTGCAAAGTTTGATGGATCTACCCCTCTCTTACTTCCCATACCTACACTAAAGGTACCCTTCATTTCATGCCAACCCCCTTTGTATTGATTTCTTCCTGGTCTATAAAGAATGAAAATTTATTTCCATTTCAGGGCATTTGCAATTCTACCTTCTGACCAGAATACCCTTTCACCAAACATTGTTGGCATTTATCTCTTTATCTTTCAGAGCTTAACAGAAAATCATCGCCTTTAAAAGGCCCTCCCTATGCTGGAGAAATGGTTAAAAGTACTTGTTGCAAAGCCTGACTTTCCAAATTCAATTCCCTACTATCCATATAAAGCCAGATCATGCACAAAGTAACACATGCATCTAGGATACACTTGCAGTGGCAAGAGGTCCTGGCATGCCCATATATTATCTCCCTTTCTCTCTCTCCTAAATTAATAAATGTTTTATTTTCATAAAAAGGCCCTCCATAACTTACCTACCTATATACAGTTCCCATGACCCTTTCATGGCACTTTCCATTGTATCAGCACATGGTTTAACATTATTTCCCTCAGTGATTTCTCTCCATCAATTCTCTTTTCTCTCAAATTTTATGGAAGCAAAAGTTTCATTTGTCAAGGTGTTATTTCCCCAGTGCTGTGACTAGTACACAGTACATATTAACTATAAGCATGTTGGATGAACAATGTCACTCTGCCAAAGTAATTCTTGATTATAAATCTGTATCCTTCATCTTTAACATGAGACAGGGAACAATGGGCAGAGTTTGAACCATTCACCAAAAGTAGATATAAACAAAGAAAGATGAAGGGAGCATGTGGTGGTTTAATTCAGGTGTCCCCCATAAACTTAGTTATTCTGAATGCTAGTTTTCCAGCTGATGGAGATTTGGGAATTGACTTCTGGAGGGAGCGTATTGTTGGGGCAGATTTATGGGTGTTATAGCCAGTTTCCCCATTCTAGTGTTTGGCTCACTCACCTATTGCTGTTATGTTGGCCAGGAGGTGATGTCCTCTGTCATGCCATAGTTTTCCCCTGCCATCATGGAGCTCCCCCTAGAGCCTGTAAGCCAAAATAAACCTATTTTTTTTTTCCACAAGCTGCTCTTTGTTGGTTGTTTTCTACCAGCAATGTGAACCTGACTGCAACAGTAAAGTGGTACCAAGGAGTGGGATTGCTGCTATACACCTGGCTGTGTGGCTTTGGCCTTTTAGAGCTGATTTTCAAGAGGAATGTGGAAGGATTTGAAACCTTGGCCTCAGAGGTGCCTTTCAGTGCTTTAAGTACAGCTTGATGGACTATTCTGGTCAGAGTTGGAAGACCTGAATGCAGTAAGAACTATGGAATGTGAGGTTTGGCTTATGTGGGTGAGAAAGAGCTTTGCGTGGATTGGCATAGAAGCAGTTTGAGAGGTGCCATTATGTCTGTGTCCTGAGTAGTTGTGCAGGGTTGCATTGCATAGAAATGGACTGGTGTGAGCAGAGGGATATGGCACAGAAAAAAATAAAATCTTTGAGTCTAAAGTGCTTCTACCTCACCTGCAAATTGTTTGAGATATTACATCCTTTGAGACTGGACCAGCTGACCTACATTGGGGCAAAAGGAAAAATGTAGATTCTTGAAGGAGCCTGAGTGCAAAGGAGTGTCCTGTTCTTCAAAGTCTGTTTTATTCCCCCCTGGATTAACAAATTGGCACCCCAGTATTGTGGAGCATAAGAAATGCAGGAAAGAGAGGTTCATTGAGTTTACAACATGGTCTTGTGTTTTGGAAATGGCCATGGGCAGTGTGAAGCAGGTCTGTTGGATGCCTGCATGGAGACCCCATGGAGCCATGAGGATGAACCGTGGATAGCAGTGGAGACCTAGGGAACTGCCAGGACCATGAGATGGCTCCTAAGGAAAGCTGCCAGCCCTGATGAAGTTTTCCAGGACTGTGAGTAGCCTAGCTGGAGGGGTGGAATTGGAATACTAGAGACTTGTTGATGGTTAGAATTATCAGACTTGGGGATTTGTCACTGACTAGAGTTGTTGGTCTTAGAGCTACAGAGTTTGATGTTTGCCCTGGTTGTTTTAAATAATGTATTGCTTGAGTATTTCTTTGCTATACCCAATGTCATCTTTTGCAGTGTAAATGTTTATTCTGTTGCTATTGTGGTTTGGGGGGATTTTATTTTTTTCGGTGTTATGGCTCAGTTAACAGATCTTATACTATTGGAATTGATAAAAAACTATGGAGACTTTTAAACTTGTACTGAATGCATTGAATTTAACATCATGTGTGTATATCAGTTTATGGCACCCAGGGGTGGAATATGGTGGCTTGATTCAGGTGTCCCCCATAAACCTAGGTGTTCTGAATGCTAGTTTCCCAGCTGATGGAGATTTGGGAATTAACGTCTCTTTGAGGGAGTGTATTATTGGGGGCAGGTTTATGGGTATTATAGCCAGTTTCCCCTTGCCAGTGTTTGGCACACTCTCCTGTTGCTACTGTTCATCTGATGTTGGCCAGAGAATGATGACCACCCTCTGGTCATGCTATTGTTTTCCCTGCCATCATGAACCTTCCCTTTGAGCCTGTAAGCCAAAATAAACCTCTTTTTCCCCCACAAGCTGCTCTTGGTTGGGTGATTTCTACCAGCAATGCGAACCTGACTGTAACCAAACAGCAAAGCTAACCTGGATTAAGATGGAATAGCACAATATTTAACATATTCCTATGAAAAATTTATTGTATATTCACAAATCAGTCATTCAAACTGATTTCTTAGTGACAAGACACCAGAAGAGAAAAGATCACAAAGATATGCAAAGTGGCATAGCCAGCCAACTCTGAGCAAGACACCAAACTATAGGATGTGCCTTGTGAAATACAGATTACAGCATAGGCAAGGTATACATTACAAAGAGATAGTGTGAGAAATAATAAGTAACTGAGTCCCGTAGGAGAAGGTTGGGAGGGGAGATAATTGCAGCCAAATATCATTAACACTACATATTTGTAACATAGTTCACACTGATTGACTGAGTTTTCCCTGGCAGTAGAAGGGGTACTTTGGCTCTTTCCTGAAGACTTTCTCCCACTGTGTCTTCTGTGCTTAATGAAGCATGGCTTCCTGCCACTTCAGAGATATGGACCAGCAACATTGAAGGACAATACCAGAAATAATTGGATCGAGTCTAAGCATAGCACTGGACTGGCATTCTAAAGGCACTGCTGTGCTAAAATGTAGCAAAGGTTGAATGTTATTCAGAAATGTGGACATGCAGTTGCACTTATTTTATTATATTTTCATTTTAGCAGCTTTTATTTGGCATACAAAATAATGTATTCCATTAGGACACCTTCACACAGTCACACCATGCACTTGCATGCACTTGCTCATCTTTGTCTCCACTGCTCTCTCTTGTTTCCTTCCCCCTGCTGCTCCTGTCAGTCCCTCCCCCATCTCTAATACTTACCCTTCTCTTCTATTTACATTTGAATCCTAGATTCCACATATGAGGCAAAACATATGATATTTGTCTTTCTGAGTCTGGTGTTTTGCTAAACATGATGAATACCCATTTCCATTCATTTTTTTTTAATGAATGGCATAACCTCATTCTTCTTTATACCTGAATAAAACTTCATTGAGGGGCTGGGAAGATAGCTCAGCAGTTAATGGCACTTGCTTGCAAGGTATGACAGCCCAGTTTCATCCCCCAGTTCCCATGTAAAGCCAGATGCACAAAGTGGTGCATATATCTGGAGTTTATCTGCAGTAGCAGGAGGCCCTGACATACCCATACACACACACACACACACACACACACACATACACACACACACACAACTCTCTCTCTCTCTCACTGCCTCTTTCTTCCTATCTCATTAATAAATAAATACGTGTATTTAACTTTTTATTGAAAAAATATATAGAGCCAGGCATGGTGGTGCACGCCTTTAAGCCCAGCACTCGGGAGGCAGAGGTAGGAGGATCGCCATGAGTTCAAGGCCACCCTGAGACTACATAGTGAATTCCAGGTCAGCCTGGGGCCAGAGTGGACCCTACCTCGAAAAACCAAAAAAAAAAAAAAAAAAAAAAAAAAAAAAAAAAAAAAGAAAGAAAGAAAGAAAGAAAGAAAAAATATATAGATATATCATATTTTCTTTATGCATTCTAGTGGTATAGATAGACTGATTCTATTTCTTGACTATTGTGAATAGTGCAATGACACAATTAGGAGACTTGGATTTCGATTAATATGTTGCTGGAAATACTGAGGGAGTGGAGGACCTGACCTGACCTACGTGTGTATGGTAAAGAGACTGAACTCTGTCTAGAAGAATATGAGCAAAAGGACTGTGATGGCTTAAGCTGGAATCATAAGACCCCATTGCCCACCAGCAGGAGTTGATAAGAGTTAAGCAAAGAATGTGCTGCACAAACATCTGTGGCTCTAGGTAGAACTCTTGTCTTACAGGAAATGAGATCATTAGAAGGAAAAATATAAAATACAATGGATCCTTATACAATTGAATACCACTGTGAATCACCTAGTGGAGTGACCTCAAGGGATTTCATTTTTTCTTTAGGGCTGAGATTCTTCATGACTACAATGGACATGTAAATAGACAATGCTAGAACCCCTTTGATAGTTATGAAGACTAAGGTATTCAAGTGTCTAGGTGGAATTTAGTTACATAATAATCACTTAGTACGTTTTGTATTTTCTCACTGTCATGATTATTACCATCACCAAGGCTTTACTGGTTTATGGCTGTGAAGTTTAGAAAGAGAGATGTCTGATGAGTATGTGCTAGATGGAGCCTGCCATAAACATTGCAGATCAGATACTATGGGCTTCATCTGCAGAATTATGGGCACAAATCTCCTATAGGAAAGACATCATCCCAGGTGCCACTAAATAATCACAACTAGCTAAGACCAAGGATTGATTAGATACAGCTGTCAAATAATTAACTAGCACAAGCCATGGGAACCCAATGAAATCATAGTCATCAAGCTAGGCATAGTATTTTACTCATTTTTTCTAATATTGTATTTTGGTTTTCAATGGATGGTATAAATTTTGGAGAATGGCTTTTTAATAGCCAATATTGTAGAAGCAATAAAGAAGTTGACTATTACTTTTCAGAACCTGGTGGTTTGTATATAATTGCAGTTTTCATTATGTTCTTATATCCTTTCTCTTTCTTAAAGTGGAATTAGCTCTCCTCTTAAACAGTAATGGAAAATATAACAACCACTGAGGCAATTATTTCTCCACAAATAAATAGACAAGAAACTCCTCAGATAGTACACGAAGAAAAGACCCCTTCCCACTGTCAAACCTGGCCATGAAATAGGCCTGAGACTTGGAATTCAAATTGAATATATCTATCAGCACTGAGAAAAAATGTCACAGATACTCTGCATCGAGCACTGTCAAAATGCTTGGCCAAGATATGACCCCTACATGGATAAAGGTGGAAGTCAAGACATGACAGTGCATGGAAAAAGGTGGAAGTCAAGGTTCTGAATGCAGGCTAATTGCATTCTGAAGTCCTTGCTACCTTTAAGTACAGTGAACAAGGGAAGAAGGAAGTGAATATCAATTGATGCTATAGCTTTCACAAGTCGTTTGTGGACAGCTCAGTAGGAACTAAATAATTAGTAACTGCCATTCTATTTTCCTGTACTACTAAACCAGAAATGAATACATATGGAAATGTCACTCTGTAAAGCCACAAGAAAAACAGGGAACAATGACCAGTTTGACATTTTAAAAAAGAGACCTATTTTCCTTTGGTACCATATAAAAGTTTTTTTTATTTAATTTTATTTATTTATTTATGAGAGAGAGAGAAAGAGAGAGAAAATGGGCACATCAGGGCCTCCAGCCACTGCAAATGAACTCCAGATGCATGTGCCCCTTTGCGCATCTGGCTTATGTGGGTCCTGGGGAATTGAACCAAGGTCCTTTGGCTTTGCAGGCAAATGCCTTAACCACGAAGCCATCTCTCCCTACAGTGCTAAAAGTTTTTATGTGATATGCAATTATATTTTACATCAGATATCAGGTGTGCATAAGTACTGTGTCAACTCCTTTGCTGATTTCTCCTAAAATACACTTGGTTTCTACTCTGAGACTGTTTTAAATCTCTCCTTATGAAGTTTGGTGATCCAATCAACAAATGATGTATCATCAAAAATAATTGTAAAGGGTACAATAATGAGAAATAACTTTCAAAAAATTTCCACTTATGGAAAAAAGAGCACACATTATCAGATTACATGTACAGAACTTGAGATCATATAATTCATCTACCAAGGCTGGTTAACAATTTTTCATGGTCTGCAAGTAAAGCATTGTGGGAACATTGGACTTTCCATGTGGAGAATCAAAACAGGTGGTCACCTTACATATTTCTTCATAGACTTGTGATGACTTGACACATCAATACTTACTATGAGCATGGCAGAGCAATGCTTTGTACCTGCAAGCACTCTGTATATATTAGATACAAAAAGACAAGAACTCTATGACCTCAACTCATGTGTGGAATTATCAAAAGTTGACTTCATATGAATTAATAATAGAATGGTAATTATTAGATACTGGAGAGCATAGGTAAGAGAGAAGATAAAATAGAAGCAATAACACCTGGTGTACTATGTCACAGTATGTTGTATATAGATAGAAATAGTAATGCACATTTCAAAAAAGTTAGTGGAACAGAATGTGCAAGTTTTCTACAGCAAGAAGAAAAGTTTTGAAGAGACTTTTATGCTTAACCTGCTTTAAATATACCACAATGCTGGGCTGGAGAGATGGCTTAGTGGTTAAGCACTTGCCTGTGAAGCCTAAGGACCCCGGTTCAAGGCTCGATTCCCCAGGACCCACGTTAGCCAGATGCACAAGGGGGCACACGCATCTGGAGTTCGTTTGCAGTGGCTGGAAGCCCTGGCATGCCCATTCTCTTTCTCTCTCTCTCTCTCTCTCTCTCTCTCTCTCTGTCACTCTCAAATAAATAAATAAAAATGAACAAAAAATTAAAAAAAATAAATAAATATACCACAATGCCTACATGGATCATGATATCATATTAATGTTTATGTTTCTATGCATCAGTTAAAATATATTTCATTTTACAACACCAGTACTATTAAAATGCACCCCAGAGGCAGTTGCCTTGCTAATGAGACTGTTTTGTATGAAACCTTTCTGCTCTCAAATTCCCAATTCACATCTGATGCAGCAGCAATTTAGCAATGAATTGGGAAGACAGCCAGAAATGGGTTCTTAACCGTGTAAAACTGCAGTGGTGGGTGCAGTTGAAGAGGGCTACTCTAAACCTTAGAAGAAGATTCTGGAGAAGAATGAAGTTACACACCATAAGCTACAGGCAAGTGAACTATACTCATTACAATTATCATTACAATGTATTTGCAGTCTACTAACACTAAATCAATTAATTGATCTGATCAATTTTCATGTATTGAGCAGTGATTAAAGGTAAAAATTATTGTTTTGCTATATAATCACAGTTTCACTTAAATGTAACCCAGGCAATTTTTTACATGGGTTAACCTTGTAAATCTTGTTGAAGGTTACAAGGTGAATCCATGTTAACCTTGTTAAAGTATGTTGTACATAGTGAATTTTCTGAAGTTCAGTATACTCAGTGTGCAACCACTAATAGAGTCTGTTCTTACTCCAACACTCTTGTACCCTTCAGCAGTCAGCCTTCATGCCTCTCCAGTTTAGACAACTAATCTATACAGGTATGTATCCTGAATATTACAATACCTAATATTATAAGACTGGCTTCATTCACTGAGGATAATATTTTCACCACTCATCTGTGTTGTAAAAACTATTGGTGAATCTTTCCTTAAAATTTATAATTATATTTTTTGGATAGATGTAATACATACTGCTTATCTATCTTTGTTTCATTCAATTTTTTTATTTCTTTACATTTGTGTGTATTATAAACAGTAATATTTTAGACATTCATGTACAATTTATTTTTTGAGGCAGAGTCATAGTTTTGCCCAGGCTGACCTGGAACTCAATCTGTAACCGAGTTATAATTCATCTCAAGATGATCTTTCTACCCTAGTCTCCAGTGTGTGCAATTATAGGTATCAGCACTATGCCTGGCTGATGTGAAAGTTTTATACGGTCATTCATTATTACTTCTCTTAATGAATGTCTTATGTATAGTACTAGCAGTGTTAACACAGGTTTATGTGTTTGTCTTCTGACTAACTGCCAATCATTTTCCTAAATAAGTGTTCAACTTTATGCTTCTGTTTGTATCATGTATCATCTAATTTCTCTGCATACTAACCAAGCTTTACCAATACTTATGCCTTTTATTATAGCCCTTTGGATGGGTGTGAAGAAGCAATTCAATATGATTTTGATGTTTATCTATGTAATGCCTCATAACATTCAGCGATCTTCAATGTGCTTCATGGAAATTTCTTAATCTTCACTGGCTACACTTTTATTTTTATTTTTATTTATTTATTTTTTTTATTAGTCAGTTCTGTATTCAGCAAATACAGTCAGTTTGGTACCATTATTAGGCTCATCCGTGACCTACCCCCTCCCCTTGGCCCCTCCTTGTTGAGGTATGCGGGTCGTGCATTGTGGAGTTAGCCTACACTTTTATTTGAATCTTTGGCTTTTTATTAAAAATCATCTTATTTGAATCTCAATATAACTAAGTAAGGCATTTCTAGGCATGATAAGCACTTAAAATAGGTTCCAAACACTTTATAATCTTTCATAATTAAAAAGTGACACCAACACTGTTAAGATTAGGATATTCAATACCAGACAAATGGCATCATTCACAAACAAGAACATTCCTCAACAAGTCACCCAAAGCCTACTACCATTCTTCCTACACTAGGACAGCCTAGCCTCACTTTACATTGTACTATAGTCCTGCTTCACACATCAGGAAATGCACATATTTCCTAAAGTAAATGTATATTTTTCCGGCTCCTTCTATTGCATCTATAGAGCAGCTCAAATGTCATTCCATCTCTGCTTCATCTCCAGCCCTGAAGTCCTATTCCTTCCCCGTGTTTGTGTGTCTATCATGGTCCCAGTTTATAAACAGCAGTGGGACTTTAGTGGGGAACATAGTCTAATCCCTGGTCTTAAAAAGACTGAAGTCTAGCCATAGTTTCTTCCCATCCCTATGTGGTATAGTCAGAACTCATTTATAACCTCACCAAAAAGAAAAACCCATGGAAAAAGTCTGGATTGTATAAAGAATAATACTGATACCCAACAAAGACAGACTCTTATGATAACAATGAAATGGGACTGCAGCAATATACTGCTGAGAATGGCAGATGAGCTCTTAGAGCTATATTTCATTTGAGCTTTAGAGTGAAACACTGTAATCCAAATGTGAGGATAGAAATTCATGGGCACTATGCAAAGCTATACACTAAGTGATGATTTTCCTCTTGAATGTGTGAGCTAACTATTAAAAGGGTTAAAATTAAAAGTTCATTCTTTATAGTGCCAATAACATTTTAATCAACTCTGATAGCATTAACTCCAATTACCATCAGTGAATGACAAGTATTCTGTTTTAAACTGCAATGAGTCAATAAACACAAGATGGCACTTTGGGAGGAAATGTTAAAAGGACTTTCCATCATCATCAGCAGTCATTTAAGATATGGGTAGGACGTTGCATGGAAGCAGAAAAAATAATGGGATGTATAGGAATACCCGCTGAAGTGCACAAATGACAATGCACTTTGGTGTGAAATGGCATTATCCTTAAGAATTAATGAAAATTATTTGATTAATGGATTTTTAAGATTATGTATTTAAAGAAAGACATTTTACTTAACTGAATAGTTTGACAAACTCAAAGGTGGAAAACAGAGTTCTTGGAACTCTCATTATTAATTTACAATATTTGCATAAATTTGAACAAAGATGGATGGCTTTAAATGTCTATCACTAATTAAGAGACTGAAACAAACAAAAGACTAATAAAACATTATATACTAAGACAGGCACATTAGCATTTCCTGTCTCATATATCCCTTACAATGACATGAAGACAAATATTCCTGATTACACCTGAAACAATAATGTAACTCAAGTAATAAATCATTTGGATAAGCCTAAGGAGCTTCTGTTAAACACATTGATTTAAGTATTAGACTTGTCATTGAAATATAAACATAAAATGGAATCAAATTTGCTGTGATAATATATCATTTAAAGATTTGTCCTTCTTTCCTGGGAAAATTTAATCAGCAGGTGGACATGTAGCTGTCTATGAGATATGTTTGTTTAAAAATGTCTGTCAGATTGTTATTAGAAAACTCTCTTTTAAATGTCTTCAAGAATAGATATTTATTCTTTGCTAGGTATATTAGAAGATCTAAAGTCAGAGTCAAAAGTAATTTAATTATTGGTTGTTCCTTTTCTTCCCCTTTTTAAAACCTCCTTAAAAAAGAAAGTCCCAGAAGATATCTATTCAGTTAATTCTATTAGCACACTTGTCTTCTTGGTATGCAACATAGTTCACATACTGAAGAAAAACTTGGTTGAGGGAATTAAGAGCATGAAGGAACATAACATCACTCAGGGTGGTGTCACCATTTTCAGAAAGGCCAACTCCAACAGAGACCTGGCCAGAAAGCGTTTGATCTTTTAATAGAACAACCTCTGAAAATCCAAGAGGCATGTTGCACAGATCTCAGGGATAATATTCACTAGCTCACTGAGGCAGTTTAGAGGTAGCAAAGCTCCCAAAATTAAGGTGAGGCATATCCCTGAGCCTATAAAGGAAGGTCATTTTTTGTTGTTGTTATGTTCCCCTTAATTTTCTTGTCCTAGAATTTCACCAGAAATGTGACTAAGATTATTAAGTACCTGAACATAAGGCAATTGATCTGA
Organism: Dipus sagitta; assembly: GCA_036346955.1. Lineage (NCBI taxonomy): Eukaryota > Metazoa > Chordata > Mammalia > Rodentia > Dipodidae > Dipus > Dipus sagitta. The sequence goes on from CM070781.1 coordinate 18,094,566, forward strand.
TTTACCCTGGTCTGTTCCTTTCCTGGACAGTTATTCTCTTCCAAGAATGATCATTCCTTGTCTCAGTAATGACAGTGGGATTACTCCCTTTCCTAGAAGCCTTGTAGTACCTGGATCTTTGGTGTGGGGCTGGACTGACGAGCATAGATCTCGTCTACTAAATCCTCATAAAAGCCTCCAAGACTTAGGGTGGCCTCGAACTCATGGCTACCCTCCTACCTCTGCCTCCCAAGTGCTGGGATTAAAGGTGTGCACCACCATGCCCGTATTGAACATCTACTGTATTATAAACACTAGGCTCACAAAAAATAAGCAATAATCCATCTGTGTCTTCAATAAGCCCTCAGTCAATGGAAAAGCTACCTACTCTAAACACCAGAATCGGTATGAAGTTTACTTTAAGTTGAAGAAACCAGATATTCAAGATTCATATGTGGAAAGAAGTCTTCTTGTGTGGAGTGAAGGGAAATTATGATGAAAGAACATTAAGAGATTTCTTAGATGGAGATGGGGAGCATTAAGGAGAAAAGGCTTATGCATATCCCAAATTCCTGCCTTGAATTATGCACTTGGTTCACCTCTTGCCTTTGACCTCGACAGCTGAAATGAAGAGGACCTGAAGTGGACCATGACATTATGCCTACATGCATTTCAATAAACTCTTAAGGGAACTTTTCCTAAGAAATCAAAGTGTATTTTATTTATTTCTTTTTGGTTACTCATGTAACCAGATATTTTTCAATATTCAATAGCCTATATAAACATCTCCTTTCCCTGTCTTCTTGGATGACTGGTTTATAGTGATCTGAGCCTGTATCTCTCAAACTGTAATAACTAAGTCTTCAAAAATCTGCTTTGTACCTTTACAATTTCTGAGTTTGAATTAGTCGATTCTTAATGTTTTTTCTCACTCCTGTCTCTACTCTCTCTTTCACTACATAGTCCAACATGCCATGAAAATCACCTTGTGGTCAACTATCCCAGCTGAACTCATGATTCTCCATCCTCAGACTCATAATTGCTGGAATCCCAGATCTATACTACCACTACCAGCCAAAGTTTCTTAAATCTGACTGAAAGGATACATTTAAGAGAAACTAAGATGTACTTCCAATGGGACATTTCATGGTCAGGAGAAACTGGAGCTCTATAATATCTTTTTTTTTTATCCCCCTATGTTGTTTCAAGATTATAAAGATTCTTGGAAACCCCTGGTGTAAGAAAAACATGAAGATTTATAGCTTTATTCACATACCAATGTCTAATTTATCCTTAGAATACTAAATCACTGAGTCTAATAATAATTATAGATATTTTGCTAATATAGCATTGCTTCTACCTTGCCAGTGTTTTCGGGTTAGTTTAATGAATCTGATGATGCTGGTACCAAAGTGAAGATGGAGGACATCAATGAACAACTTAGTCCTTCAAGCTAGTGGGCAGGTTGTAAGCCAAGAGAGAGCTGGGACTCCTGTGTGCAGCAACTCTCTGCCCTTGAACACATCAGCTTCCCTTCATGGAGCTCTGTCTTACCCTAATAAATTGCAGGTGGTGATGGACTACATGATTAAAAAATCATAAAAATGGCATGTCACTGCAAGAGGACTGGACAAAGAAAGCACCGAGTCAGCTCTTACTTAAACTATTTTACAAAATTGGTAATCAATACAATCATACCCACAGTGGGGTCATTTCCCACAGGGATGATTTGGGGACTCAGTTGAATGAGGCTGAAAAGTCAGATCTCATGAGTTTATTACAGGCAGCTGCGATTTTAACTGAGGCTGGAGCCTGTCAGACTCAAACCTTTTTTGTCAAGGTTAAATCTTGGCCAAGTCTACACAGGTTTGTTTTCCCAGAATTTAAGTATAAATGATGAATAGTCCCTTTGGACTTGCAGGCTCTGTGTGGCAAGTGAACAGGCTAAAAGACATGTGAAAGGAGCAAAATGAGAAACTAACTTTCTTCTTAATTTGAATCTTCAGGAAAAAAAAAAAAAACAGCAATTAGATTTGTTATTATGAAATTTAAGTTAATCCCTTTCCTTTGAAACTTTCAAGGAGTTTCAGTACCTGATAAGTTCCTAATAATCTTTAGGGCAAAAAATGACCTACGACATTTAAATGGGATTGGAATGTTGAAATAAAAATCACAAAACTGAATTATTCTCTGAAGTTTGAATTTCTCCTTCTTTGCTAATGAATTTGAAGAGAAAAACCATCTTGGTGTCAATTGCTGAGAGACCATTTAAATGTGCACAACCATGAATGTTTAGACTCATATTTTCAATAGCTAGAAAAACTCTATAAAAGCAGAGAGTAAGTGAACCAGAATGAATAGTTAGTATAAATAAAATTCAGATTTCATTCATAGTTATACTATGTTTTAGAGCCATCATTTTGATCCCAAACACCAAAGTTCTCTCTCCTCTTCTCTTCCCTTTCCCCTATCCCAGCCGCTGCAGCCCCTCCTCTTCCTCCTCCTCCTGCTCCTCCTCCTCCTCTTCCTCCTCCTCCCCCTCCTCTTCTTCTTCTTCTCCTTCTTCTTCTTTTTCTTCTTCTTTTTCTTCTCCTTCTTCCTCTTCTTCTTTTTCTTCTCCTTCTTCCTCCTCTCTTCTCCCCTCTCTCTCTCTCTCTCTCTCCATATCTCCTTCTCTCCTTCTTCCTAATATTCACTGCACTGGAGAATATTACCCTAGAAAAGACTTCTGAGATCTATTCCCCCCTTCTTTATCTTTTACATGTAGAAACTAATCTATAACTTGAATAGGTTAAAAGTGTCTTTCATTAGTAAGCCCAAGGCTGGCAGATCTTCAAAAATTTCACCATTCATTTATTCCTATGATATCAGTATCCTGGTATAACCCAAGCTGTAGGGTCACTATGATCCTCCATAGGTTTCAAACATAGGAAAGGCTTCTACTGGTTCTCTGGGAAGGAGCAGCTGTTCCTACCCACTGAGAAGTACAGAAGCAAGAAGTGTAGCAGGTGTTATGGGCAAGTAAACAGCACCATGTAAAAGGCAGATAACAAAGCCATTAGGAGGAAGCCAGAGCTCAGAGATTAAATGAATTCCTAACGGCATGTTAAATTAAGTCTCACCCTAAGCCCAGAATTAACACAGGGATTTTGCAGTTTTCTGGACCAATAACTTCTTATTTCATTTATGTTCAAGTCAGTTTGAACTGAGTTTCAAGCTACTTGAACATTAACAAGTTTGTAAGATGAGAAACAGAATGACTAATTAAATTACATTTTCAGATAAATTGTAAATATATTGCCAGTATAAGATTTTTCCCATGCTATGTATGACAAATCAAATGACCCTAAATGTAACTTGCACAAAGAAAGCAATTGGAGGCTAGAGAGATTGACCAGTGGTTAAGGCACTTGCCTGCAAAGCCTAATGACTGGGATTTGATTCCCCAATACCTACAAAAAGCCAGATGCACAAAGTGGTACATGTATCTAGAGTTCTTTTATAGCAGCTGGAGGATTGTGCCAATTCCCTCTGCCCCTCTTCTCTCTATCTCTCTCTGCTTGCAAACAAATAAATAATTAAATAAAAAAGAAAAAAAGAAAGCAATTGCTAGACAAGGACTAGATCAAGTGTGGAAAGGAAGGAGGCCTGAGTCAATACTATATAAAGGTGAAAGAAGAGGTAGTCACTTCCCTTCAGATCAGTAAGACCTACTATATTATAATGTAACAGATAAAAATCAAAGGACTTATCAAGCAGATGTTTTAATTCCTCTTTCCTCTGTTGACCCTGACCCTACATTGATTTCAAAACCCAAGTCCTAGAAACCATCCACTTCCTCCTGGCAGTAGCCTCTAGGGTTACCATGACTCTGTCTGAGTCCAGTTTAATTCACTTTATATCACAACACATTGAAAATCGTATGCAGGAGATAATGGGTGAGAAGGTTCCAAAGTCTTAACTCCAAAGGTTTCAGTCTACCCAGAATAAATACAGGTAAATGCAACAACAACAACAACACACAAACAAACAAACCAAAAAAAAACCCAGCAATTCCTATTGAAATGTAGAAATGCAAACAAAAAAGACCAGTGCTAGAAGACACAATATTTGAAACTGGATTTCACTAGAAAGGAATTGTCTGTGGAGATGGTAGGAGTGGTCAAGTCTAACTGAAGCCATCTTGTTAATACCTATTTTCTTTCTGTTTCTTCTCTTTCCCTTTTCCTAGATCTTTCTTCCCTCCTTCTTCCTTCTTTTCTAGTAATGATGACGTTGCTGGATACTATCAAAGAAAAAACTAATGGTCAGTGTGAAAAAGGGCTGAATTGTTAAGGCTGATAGTCAATAATTCAAACAACTTTTTAGACTTACATTAGACAAATATGTAGAATTTTAGATGTAGGAAACATTTACTAAGCATGTGGTTTTCTTATTTTTATTTTAATCTTTTTTATTTATTTGAGAGAGAGACAGAGAGAGAGAGAGAGAGAGAGAGAGAGAGAGAGATGAGAGAATGGATGCCCCAGGGTCTACAGCCACTGTAAATGAACTCCTGATGCATGTGCCACCTTGTGCATCTGGCTTATGTAGGTTCTGTAGCGTAGAACCTGGGTCCTTTGGCTTTGCAGGGAAGTGTCTTAACTATTCAGCCATCTCTCCAGCTTAAGCGTTCCACAGATTTCTATGAGAGAATAAATGAGTATTCATGCAAATAGTGACAGGTGCAGATCACAGAATAAGGTCAACATGGAGGATGCTATATTCAAGCTTTCCCAACATACTTAAAAGCATTCAACCAAGAGGGTCTTTGTGCCCCTGCTTTTTCTTGAAGATTATCAGATGAAAATATACAGCTGGATTTTACTTTCATATACTTCCCATCAGCCTAATATGCCATTTAAATATTTGACAAATAATTAAAATCTGGGCTTCCTCTTTAAGGAATGAAGATACGTGAGGACTGTCCCATTTTCAAATCTCTTATGCCTATGTTCAAAGGGAAACCCAAGGGGCTCCCCAAACACTTCCATTTCTCTTTTTTTCTGGGGCAGCCCTATTAAGGTGTCATTGCTTAGAAAATTCAGCAGCAAGTGAACTTGCACATGTTGAATGGGGTCTGCCAAACTTAGGCAAACTGACATTTTCCTATTTTAGGTGTAAGAGTAGCAAGAAAAGGAATTGCTTTCATCTGAAAACACTTGGACTAATTTTCTTCAGGTGGCTGAGAATTAAGGAATCTTGTCTAATTTTGCTCATGGCAGTGAGATGCCTAGTGTAAAATCAGGTTACCAGTGAAAATGAGCCTGATGTGCTAATTCATAGCTCCGTCGCTATGCTTCAGTCATGGGGCCATTATATAATCCAGCAAGATTCTGGGGCCTTTCTCTAGGGAATTCTTGAAAACAGAGATGCTAGACAAGCACAAGGAAGTCTTCTTATGAAGTCAGAATTCAGGTCCAAATTTTACAGAAGCCCATGTTGTTTATACTCCTGGGCCATGATATTTTAATAATCAAGAATGCTGCTGTGCTCTTTTTGACACAGAAGTACACACATCAACATACATGGCCAATTCTTTGGTATGCCATGGATGAAAATGAAAGCAATGGGCTGTTAATTCAAAATAAAGCATTACTGGTCCTTAACGCAATTCTGTTTTGAAAATGCATATAATTTCTCCTGCAGGTTATTTACAATAGACATATTTTTAGTTGCTTTGAACTGTGAAATAAGAAAATAATTATTTGTCTTCACATTCAGTGGCTAGATAGATTCTCTGGATTTACCTCAGTTTCTGAATATCTGGGCATTATGTGTTTTAAAGAAAGTAGATTCATAAAAAATAGTTCTCTCGGGCTGGAGAGATAGCTTAGTGGTTAAGGCATATGCCTGTGAAGCCTAAGGACCCCAGTTCGATTCTCCAGGTCCAACATAAGCCAGAAGCACATGGTGGTACATGCATCTAGAGTTCATTTGCAGTGGCTAAAGGCCTTGGCACACCCATTCTCACTCTCTCTCTTTCTCTCTCTGTCTCAAATAAATAAATAAATAAATAAATAAATAAATAATTTTAGATGGCTTAGCGGTTAAGTGCTTGCCTATAAAGCCTAAGGACCCCGGTTTGAGGCTCCATTCCCCAGGACCCATGTTAGCCAGATGCACAAGGGGGTGCACACATCTGGAGTTCGTTTGCAGTGGCTGGAGGCCCTGGTGTGCATATTCCCTCTCTTTTTCTCTATCTGCCTCTTTCTATCTCTGTCTCATGCTCTCAAATAAAAATAAACAAAAAAAAAATAGTTCACTCATACAAATTCAAATTTCTTCAATGAAAGCAAAAATGATTATTACTTCCCTGAAGAGTGATTCTTAGTAAGTTTCCATATCCATCTGTCTTTTCATATTGTCATGATCATGGAAATGATACCACAGGGTTACAACACTAGGAAAAGCTTAGCATCAATTGGGTTTATAGGGAGACATAGTGTTAGTAGCTAACAGCTTTGTCAATCTTCTGTGATGCCACCTTGCAGTTGGGCATGGCTCACTACTTCACAGGGAAGGTGAGGGCATATGCAATTGTTCTTTCTCTTTTCCATACTCTTTGTGGCTATTTCCCAGCATTTACAGATCTCCATGGAAATGTTCAGAATGCAACATCCATAGAGTTCCACAGTGCATTTCCCACTTGCACTCGCTCACAAAGATTTCCCTCTCTGGTTCAGGCCCTCGCTAAGATCTTAAACCAACTTTCCTCTGCTCCTCTTGAATCTGCTTACTCATTGTAGTGTATCTATTTTCTCTTAAAGAATTGTTTCCCCTTATTCACTATATCATTAGCATATAGGCAACCCTAGGGCCTTTTCTTGCTGTATAGCTGTTTGCTCTGACATCTCCTCTTCCCTTCCTGAACTCTTAAGCCCACTTCAGGAAGAATATAATCTACCATCACTATTATCATGGTCACCATGAAGCTCCTTGTCAGGTCCCATGTTCTCTTCTTTTCCTTTCTCTTTCTCTCTCTTTCTTTCATGTGCTGTGGGGTGTGTGTGTGTGTGTGTGTGTGTGTACATATTCATAAGCCCCATGCATACACATGCAAGGGCCACAGGAGAACATTGAGTATCCTCTGCCATTGCTCTTATGCCTTATTTAATTGAAATGGAATCTCTCACTGATTGAGCCTGGAGCTAGCTCACTGTGTTTCCGACACACTGGCTGATTAGTGAGCCCCAGCTATTCTCCTGTATCTGCCCACCTCAGAGCTGGAGTTAAATATATGCACTGCCAAACTTGCCTTTCTATATGTGTGCTGGGGAACAAACTCAGGTCTCCAAACTTGTGCAGAAAGCACTCTTTCCCACTGTGTCTTCTCCACATCCCCCCCTGTACATTTTTTTTCAGTTCTCACCTTACTGCACTGATCAGCAGCCTTTGGTGGCTGGTAACTTTCTAACCTCTGAATCAAGTTTCTTCCCTTCTCTCTGGTAAGTTGCTCTACATTCTGTTTCCACCTGTTCAACTATCACTTTATAGAGCTTTGCAATCTATCAGTGCTACAGACACAACCTAAGTGTTAAAACAATTTCTATCTATTGTGTTTTGAGCCAAATAATAAATGAATTATGTACAGTTTTTAAATTAGCTTTAAAAGTTCCATTACTGTGTTTTCATATAATTTTCTTTGTTTCCCTCCCTCCAACAAACTCATTATGTGTTTCTAGATTTTTCACAGGAATCTCAGACTCCATGTGGAAGGGGATTTATTTATTGACCTCTTTTGTTCACTAATATGTGCCAGAGTTTGAAAGAGGTTCTAGAGTATACTATGTACTCAACATTTTATTTCTGAATGAAAGAAGTAATAAGCGAATAAAAATTGTAAGTTTTAATAACAGCATCAGAGAAACTAAGTATTTGGATAAAATTCATACAACTTTGTTCGATGAACTATACTCATAATAGTTTATGTAAAACTTGAACTCTTCAACTAATACCATGTTATATGTTTGAACTTCCTAAAAAAATATAAGTACTTATTCTTCTACTCCAATTTATGCCACTTAATATAACTTAATTGCAAAGACATTTGTGTTTTTCATAGAAGAAATATGATTTTTTCACTTCAAATACTTTTTTAAGGAGAGAAAATATTCCCTAGCTAATGGTAAGGAGACATCGAAGATTTATACAGACATAAACTATAAGGAATGCTGAAGTTTTCTACACAATGGCAAAATTAGCAAGAAATATCATTATACACAAAACAAAGGTTTTTTTTGACTTGTTTTTTATTCCTTATTAGTCAGTTTTGTATTCAGCAAATACAGTCAGTTTGGTACCATTATTAGGCTCATCCATGACCTACCCCCTCCCCTTGGCCCCTCCTTGTTGAGGTATACGGGTCATGCATTGTGGAGTTAGTCCACAGTTATGGGTAAGCTAAATGTCTCTGCATATCATGATCCAACATGTGGCTCTGACATTCTTTCCGCCCCGTCTTCCGCAATTTTTTTTTTTTACAGGAGACTTTTTTCTTTTTTTGTTTTATTTGTAAGCAAATGAATGTAGAAAGAGAGAGAGGAGAGAGAGAATGAATGAATGAATGAATATTCCAGGATCTCTTGCCACTGCAAACAAACTTAATGAATGTATGAATGTACCACTTTGTTCATCTAGCTTGACCTGGGCACTGGGGAATTAAACCCAAGATGTCAGGCTTTACAAGAAAGTACATTTAACTGTTGATCCATCTATCCAGCCTAAGATAGTCTATTTCTAAGCATAATTTAGAGTTGAAAAGCAAAACTCAAAACTCATAGAAATCCTACAGAATCAGAAAATCAAGTTAATACCTGGAGATATTTGCTCAGTGTTTTGTTTTATTTTAAATCTTGTAAGAATTTTTTTGAAACTCTATCAAAGAAAATCTTAGTAGGAATTCATTGCATGAGGAGGCAGTTTCATTCTGAGAGTTACACTCATTAGAATTAAGTTGTACAGCCAGGCTTTGTGGCTCACACCTTTAATCCCAGCATGCAGGAGGCATAGGTAGGAGGATCTCCATGAGTTCAAGGCCACCCTGAGACTACATAGTGAATTCCAGGTCAGCCTTAGCTAGAGTGAGACCCTACCTTGACAAAACAACAACAACAAAAAAAACTTATAAGAATTTTTATACATATTTTAAACCAAAATGCAACAAGGAATCTTTTAGTCCTATAATAATTCATACTAAGATTTTGTATTGTATTTCATTTGATAACAGAAAGACCATGGCATTTAGAGCATTTAGATCCTCCTCAAATCCACGGTGTTCCTTTTCCATCATAAAGGAGTATCCAGGGCTTTCCTGCTTAGGATTTAAGGGACAGCCTGTTTTGCTAGTCACAAAATGTTTAATGAGAAAATTTACAGTGAAATATAAGTTGACTCAAGTTTGGAAGGAGCAAAGAGTTGAGGGTCAAGGATTTTGCAAAGGGAATTTGAGGTAGAAAAAATGAGATTTTAGGCATCCTTCTTTAGTGTGAGGGTTTGAAAAAATGGGGAGCATTTGGAAATGTTTTTGCTGAATTCAGTACAAATAATTACTTTTCTGTGCAATTGCTTCAATGAAATGCAATGATTCTAATCATTTGAACATATTGTGAGAAATATTATTAAAGCCAAATTACTGCTATGTGTACTAGTTGGTTTTTCCTGACACCAAATATTTGACAATAGGGCCTTAAGGGAGGAACCCATTGCATTGGCCCACAGTTTCAGGGGATATAAGTGCATTGTGGAAATAAAGGTAGGGCTGGGAACCAGTTCATTTGTGGAGGCAGGGGAATGCAGCTACTTGCTCATGAATTTTAGGATTAGGTCATAGAGAAATGAGAATGGCAGTGTTCAGATAGATTTCTCCTTTTCCCCAATTTGTTCAATCAGGGACCCTATCACATGGGATGATTCTTGAGAGTGGTTCTTCACCTCTTAGTTTATCCTCTCTGGAAAATCCTACACAGGCAGACCCAAATATATGATTCATTAATACTCTAGCCTGTTCATAATCCAATCAAGTAGACAATGAAAACCAACTATCACTTGAACTTGGAATCACACTTCTTTTACATGTGACCACTAACTTGTGGATCTAGTCTATAAGCAGACTCAGGGTAATTTTTGTTATAATGACCTACTAGAGAAATGTCAGCAGGGTGTATGATCGCTTGTAGTGTTGATACAAGCTGTGCTTCTTCACGTTTTTTCAACCCCCAAACACAACTTTTAGGAAAAGTTAGTTTACAATGAAAAAGCATCACAATCTGAAATGTATTGTGGATTTCCCTATCTTCTGTGGTAGTTACCATTTTTCAATTGAAGATTTTAGATGTGGCAAGTGAATCTGAGTAATTTAAGTTTTTAAATACGTTACTACAACTTAAATTGACAAATGGACACAATATATATTTTAAGCATATTTATTTATTTATTTATTAGAGAGAGAGAAAAAGAGAGAGAGAAAGAGAATGTATGAGACAGGGCCTCTAGCTGCTACAAATGAACTCTAGACACATGCATTACCATGTGTATCTGGCTTACATGGGGTCTTGAGAATTGAACCTGCATCCTTAGGCTTCCCAGGCATGCACCTTAACTTCTAAGCCATTTCTTTAGCCCAAACACAATATATATTTGACTGTTCAGGAAATGGAATACAATGTGAGTTTATTGAACTATGAATTTTGTGAAGTATAAATATAGATCAATTTTTACCAATAAAAAATTAATAGCATATAACTGAACTGTGTAGAGAATACAGCAGATTTAGAAAATGTGATATAAAAAAATAGGATATTTGATTACTCAGTGAAATAAAAAGACTTTGGTAAACTTGGTTTAAATGTAAGCATTTAATAATATTCACTCATTTACTGAGTATTCAATGTGATTTTTTTTATTTGAAAAAAAAATGTCTCTCTATAGTTTAGTTATACTTCCAGGCTGGCCTTGAACTCAGGATCCTCAGACCTCAGCCTTCAAAGTACTATGTGTGCTATCACAGCTGGCCTTCACTGGGTACTTTCTGTAATCTGATAACAATTAGGAAACTTGAGGCAGTTAAAAGTTGAGCTGAGCTGAATACAACCAGAGAGTAAAGTGTGTGTCTATGTCCCTGGAGCAGGAAGCAAAGGGGTTGTACTGTTACAACTGTGGTATTTTAGTGGCGGAGGCCTTTGGGAGGTGAATAAAACTAGCCACGTTCATCACGTGGAGCCCAGAGATTGAGTTCCTATGAACTTGTGACTTCTTATAAAGAAGTAGGGAGACTAGAATGAATACACATATAAACATACTGCTTGTCACTCACCATATGAGGTTTTGCATGGCCTTCTATCAAGAAGGCCATCAACATGACATCAAAATAAAAGAGAGGCTAATGGAGAGAGGGAGGGGATATGATGCAGTGTGGATTTATGAAGGGAAAATGGGGGAGGGGAGGGAATTATCATGGTTTATTGTCTGTAAGTATGGAAGCTGTCAATGATAAGGAAAAAAAAGACAAAACAAGCAAACAAACAAACAAAAAAACAAACAAAGTTACCAACAAATGTGAGCCCTCAACTTTGGACATCCAGAAATGTGACCCAAAACCTACCTCTTTAAAGTGTTCCCTGTTTGTGGTATTTTGCTATTAGCAATAGAAAACTGAATAATACCACCTATTAAAGAACTATTTAACTCTTCATTGCAAAGCTTATATTTAAGTTTGACTGGCATAGTTGTTGAAGGCTTAGAATAGCAAAGCAAAGAGGACCAGCCTCAGAGAAGGCAAAGGCACAAATGCAGCAAGCACTGGAAAAATGAGAAAACCAGGAGAGTGAAGGGAGAAGAAAAAAGAGTACAGTTTTTAATAATTGTAGCTGTTAGGAAATATTTCTACAAAAGTAAAATAAATAAACTATAGAATGTTCAAGAAGTCTGAGAACACAAGGAAAGTAGTGTATTCACTGTACTTTATTCAAATCAGCAGTGTCACCTATTGCTTTAAATTTAGAGTTATTTTCCCTAAAGAAGTTCTGGGAACAGTAGGAAATTCTATTGAACATATTACTGGAAGTAGTAATTAAGGTTCAGCAGTTTTAAAGTAGGTTGTGAATTCTTTGACAGCCCTCCCTTTCAAAGGTGTTGCTTAGTTCCTCTCTCCTGTAATGTAGGTCGGTCTTAATGATTCCTTTCTAAGCATAGAATTGAGTAAAACTGATGCTCTTTAACTAGCAAGGTCATTAAAAGGTAGAGCTTATTCTTGGTTCCGCCCCCCCCCCCCCCCCGTAACAGTCTTTTTGAGGGAAGGCAGTTCTTGTGTTGCAAAGACATTTCAGCACAACCTATGAAGAGTCCACAAGCACAGGGAGTGAAAGGACAGACCCCATGCAAGAGCAAATCATGACTGCTAATTTGACAGAATTTAGAATCACAATGGGAACATACCTTTGGGCATGTCTGGGAAAAACTTTCTTTTAAACTCTCTCTCTCTCTCTCTCTCTCTCTCTCTCTCTGTGTGTGTGTGTGTGTGTGTGTGTGTGTGTATACCAACAAGTACACTCATGTGGAGGTAAGAGGACAACTTTGGGTGTCAGTTTCATCTTATTTGAGGTAGGGTCTATTCTTGTTCTACCACTGTGTATGTCATGGTAACTGTCTCAGGTGCTTCTGGGAATTTCCTGTTTCTCCCCCATAATTCTGGCATTACAGATGCTCGTTCTGGAAATCTGAACTAAGATCATCAGGTTTGCTCAGGAAGTGCTTTTTTTAACCACTGAGCCATTACTGCAACCCATGGAGTTTCTAGACAAGGTTAATGGAAGTGGGACTGGATTAGATTAATTGAAGTTGGACAAACAATCCTAAATGTAGGTAGTTCTATTCCATGAACTAGGATCACAGACTGCATAAAAAAAAGAGGTTACCTGAACATTAGCATGTACCTCTACCAGCTTCCTAGATCCGAATGATCAGTGTCCCCAAGTTCCTTCCACTACAAATTTCCCACCATGAACAATGCTCATAAACCTTTCCTTCAATATGCTGCTGCTGCTGCTTTTCCTTCTTCCTCCTCCTCCTCTTCTTCTTCTTATTTTCTTTTTTTGTTCTTTTTTTATTTTGGGGGGGGGGGTTCAAGGTATAGTCCCACTGTAGTTCAAGCTGACCTGGAATTCACTATGTATTCCCAGGGTGGCCTCAAACTCATTGTGATCCTCCTACTTTTCCTCCCGAGTGCTGGAATTAAAGGCATGAACCACCATGCCTGGCTAATGTGTTGCTTCTTCTCAGATATTTGATAACAACATCAAGAAAGGCAAATAAGGCTGAAGGGATGTCTTGGTAGTTAAGGCGCTTGCCTGCAAGACCAAAGGATCTAGGTTTGATTTCCTAGGACCCACTTAAACCAGAAGTACAAGGTGGCACCTGTGTCTGAGTTTGTTTGCAGAGGCTGAAGGCCCTGTTGTGCTCATTCTCTCTCAAATCAATAAAATGGATAAATAAAAAAAAAAACAATAAAATGAAAATATTTTAAAAACAAGAAAGGTAACTAAGTCAGAAACCGACCTTGCTTATAGAAGGTATTAAGGAATTTTCGATCATCCAGCCAGACTTTAGGTAACAGAAACCTGACCTAATATCTTTTCTGCAACTACATAACCAACTCTGAGCCAGATTTACCTAGGCAGATTACTTCTGAATTCATGATCTGGGCTATTTTAAATTATAACCAAGCTGTGTCAGTTAAACCAATATGCCGTTTGATCCTTATTTATATAGTAACAAATAAATAGAAAATAAGCATAAATTTTGACCTTTCACAAACCCTGTAGTACCTCAATGGGGTATTTCATGCTGTTATTTTCATATTGGCAATAATTATCATGCAGCTTTGACAAAGGTATCTGGTGGCTGAGGGACAGATGACACTAACAGGTGACTGGACCTGGAGGAGGGCAAAGGCCAGAGCAGTAGAGAAAAAAATAGAAATGAAACCTACAAATGCCAGGAGTTATTCAATGAAAACTAGCAGTCTATTTTTGAGATTCAGTGCCTTAGAAATAGGTACAGTCTTAGAAAAAAATTCCTCACATGCTTGGAAAAAGGGATTCATATTTAAAGTAAAATTTGAGATAACAGATATGTTGATATTTCAATACAGATACACTGAGGTTGGAGCTGGATTAGAATCTGTGAAAATGAATGTGCATGTAATTGTAAATAGGTATTTTGTTTACTGTGCATTACAAAACACAGTAATGAGTGAGGACAATTTATCTATATTGGGGAATGATTATATATTTTGAAATTAATCATGTTGAAAAATTCTATCAATGAATCTTTGCTCCATTAGTTGTGTTCTGTTGCAGTTAGTTGTTTTTATTTTTTTGTGGTACTGAAGATTAAACTCAGTATCTCTTGCATGTTAGACAAACTCTGCACCACAAAAATTCCTAACAGTGTTACAAGCAGCAAATGAAGATCAATATCATTGTTACATTTTAGCATGTGCCTTTAACCACTGAGCAATCTCTCTCACCTGGTATTTTCAAAGTATAGCAAAGGTTAGAGAAAATATCTTTCCTCAGAGCTTGCTAATAATATGTTTATATAATACTTCAGCATTTCCTCTTTCTCTACAGAGCACTTAAAACTTGCCTTCTATCCATTCATTATCATGGATAGAAGACCCTTCCTCCTCTCATGCTTGTCAGAGATGAAAGAAAGGAACTAAATGTATTGATAATAAGCAATTTCTATCTCTGCAACACCACATTCTTGATGTGGCTCACCACTTAAGTGCACTTCCATGTAAGAAAAGGATGCTTATCCTGTTACAAATGAGAAGGCAAAGTGTAAGAGAAATAGGAGAATTAGCATGAACCTTGATTTCAAACATTAACTCAGGGCAAGACAGATGGCTCTGAGTAAAGTCCCTGCTACATGAGCATGTGGACAAGAGTTCTGATGCGCCAGCACCATGTCAATGATGGGTGGGCATGGTGGTTTGCTTGCAAACCCAGCATTCATTATGCAGAGACAGGGAGTTTCTGTAGCAAGCTGGCTTTCTAGACTAGCTGAACTGGCAATGCCTAGTTTCACCTGAGAGATACTGCCCCAGTGAAAAGTAGACAGCATTTGAGGAAGACCCCTGAAGTCAATTTGTGGCTTACAAATTCACATGTGTACATGTGCACACACACACACACACACACACACACACACAAATACACACACATGTGCAACCACATACACAGACATCCAATGAAACAAACAACAAAATACTAATACCATTTCATGTCTTTATAAAAACTGCTTTTTAATTTGAAATTGACATGTAGCAATTGCTCATATTTTGGGAACATGGTAGAAGAGTTCAATGATTCTATACAATACAAGTATATGATCAGTCATGATGACTGGTATATCCATTAACTTAAAAAAGTATCAGCTATTTAAGACCCTTAAGATAATATCTAGTAGCAGTTTTGAAATATACAATATAGCGTTGTTACCCATAGCATATACTGTACTATATAAAATTAGGAGTTTTCTCATACAAGTGTCCTGAACCTGTTAAGCATCCTCTCTCTCACACCTTTGGACACACCCATCCAAGCCTCTAGTAATTTATATTCTACTCCCTACTATTCTACAAGATCAATGTTTTAGCTTCCACATATAAATTCAATATTTATCTTTCTGTATCTCACATTGCATTTAACCAATGCCCTCCAGTTCCATCTATGTTGCTACAAAAATGATTTTATTTTTCTTAATGACTAGATAGCCTGTATTTGTAATAGTTGGGATGTGGATTGGTCCCTTATAACCTCATGTATTTTTGATTAAGCCTGATATTTGATCCCAAGATGCTGATAATTAGGGAGGTTATATCCTTTCTGGTGGCAGTGTGTCATTGGGATGGGCCTTGATGTTTATTAGCTTGGCTCTAAGCCCAGGACTTAAACTATTTCCATGTAGATATGCAACAGCTTCCCACTCATGCCATGCTTTGCCTGCCATCATGAAACTTCCACTAGATACTATAAGCCTGATAAACCCTTTCTTCCAATCAGCTGCTTCTGGTTGGGTGTTTTGTCCCAGCAATCAGAAGCTTACTGCAGTATCATATATACCACATTTTCTTCATTCATTCATGCATTCATTACTGGCCATCTAGGTTGATTTCATATCTTGGAAATTGGGAATAGTTCTGCAATAAATGAGAAAATGCAATTGTATTTTCAATACACTGATTTCCATTCCTTTGGAAATATCCCTAGTAGTGGAATTGCTATATCATATGTTACTTTTATTTTTTTTTATTTTTGAGCAACCTTGGTATGGTTTTTCATAATAAAAATACTAATTGATATTTCTACCATAGTAAAGGAGAGTTCTCCCATTCTCTATGCCATCATCATTTGCTATTTATAATTTTTTAAAATTATTTTAGGCAAGCCCAACAGACTGGCCTTTAATTTAATTTTATTTAATTTAATTTTACTATATTTTATTTTATTTTATTTATTTGAGAGAGACAGACAGAGAAAGAGGGAGAGAGAGAGAGAGAGAGAGAGAGAGAGAGAGAGAATGGGCACGTCAGGGCTCCTAGCACCGCAAACGAACTCCAGATGCGTGCTTACACTTGTGCATCTGGCTAACGTGGGTCCTGGGGAATCGAGCCTCAAACTGAGTTCCTTAGGGTTCACAGGCAAGCACTTAACTGCTAAGCCATCTTTCCAGGCCTGCTATTTATAATTTTATAATAATCATAAAAATGGGGTCAATGTGTCACATGGTCTTGGTGCACCTCTCCCTCATGATGAGCAGTGTTGAATATTTTTCCTATGCGTGTTGATGATTTATGTATTTTTAATTTTTTAAAAATTTATCTGATAGAGAAAGAGGCAGAGAGAGAGAGAGAGAGGAAAAGAGAGAGAGAGAGAGAGAGAATGGGTGCACAAGGGCCTCCAGCCACTGCAAACAAACTCCAGACGCCTGTGCCACCTTGTGCATCTGGCTTACTTGGGTACTGGGGAATTGAACCTGGGTCCTTTGGCTTTGCAGGCAAGCATCCTAACTGCTAAGGTATCTCTCCAGCCCTACATGTCTTTTTTTTTTTTTTTTTTTTTTGAGGATTTTCAACTTGGGTCAGATATCCACTTTTTTTTTTTTTAATTTTTTGTTTATTTTTATTTATTTATTTGAGAGCCACAGACACAGAGAGAAAGAGGCAGAGAGAGAGAGAGAGAGAGAATGGGCGCGCCAGGGCCTCCAGCCACTGCAAACGAACTCCAGATGCGTGCGTCCCCTTGTGCATCTGGCTAACGTGGGTCCTGGGGAATCGAGCCTCGAACCGGGGTCCTTAGGCTTCACAGGCAAGCGCTTAACCGCTAAGCCATCTCTCCAGCCCTCAGATATCCACTTTTTAATAGGGCTGTCTTTCCTGCTTGCTGTTGAGTTCTTTATGTGTTTTGAATATTAATATCAAATATTTTCTCATATTTTTCAGGTTGCCTCTTACTGGTGCTTCTTGTTTTCTTTGCTAGGTTTTGCACCTTTGAAGTCACTGTTTTTTATATGCACCACTAAAGCTATGGACTTTTCCTGTGTAAGCTGTATTCTTATTTAAACATCCGCCTCTCTAGTGAGAATATTCTCTGCTTCTCTATCATGTTCCACATTGATTCATCCTCCAAGGTTTTCCCAGGTTTTTTCTTGTCTTAAAGCCTCCACCTCTACATTCTCACAGAGATTCATTTAACCATGATAAGAGTTCATGACACCCGTGTTGACAACAAAGAACTCTGCATTGTCCATCACTGCTAGTTAAATTGATTTGCATGTCTTTATACCTTTAGGAGAATAAGGACCACGATTTCTGCTCCTGTAACTTTCACCATGCTTTGCTGATTATTGACGATTGTTTTTATCTATTTATTTGGTTGAAAAGGACCCCTAAGTTTAAGTTCTCAGAGTCACCTCACTTCTGTCCATCATATAAGAAGCCACTTTTATCCTTCTACAGTATCACTGTGGGTTTGATATGTAGCCACTCCACTGGCTTTATTACTCAGCACAATTTTCCTACAGTAGCTTGTACCAACTTATATAGCTATGTTTCTTCTCATGGAATGCTTCCAAAATTAATATTCCTTCCCCTATTATTTCCCCAAAACATTTTTATTCATTCTTTAAGTTTTGTATGATAGTTAAAAGTGCTACTTCAGCAAGCATGCTTCTGAATTGTGCAGCTCGTCTGAGGTGGGATAGGACTGAAGACAGCACTTTGCTTTAGAGTGCAGCTTCTTAACTGTAAACTGCAGAAATAGTTCTACCACACTCATTCCAGTAGGCATGGGGCTCCATGGATACACGAGATCTATATAAATTGTCCCATCACATTTTCTTGCTACAAGAACTGTCTAAAAATTATAATGTATCATGATGTGAGCTAATCATATTAACTATTGTGGGTTTTTTTTCACTAGTTAGTGAAAACTATTTTGATGTAGATGGTATAAAGGTGATGTAAGTAGATGTCACAAGTGGTACTGGGGCAGCCATTTTCAAACTGTGAGAGGTGTCAGAGGATGGCAGAGTCACATGGGAAAAGGGATCCAGAACCCCAGAGAGAGAGAGTGAGTCATGGGATTTTTGTGTATAACCCTGATACCTGCTCTACCTCTGACATTTTAGTTATATGAGTCGATACATTCCTCTCGTTGCTTAAGCCTAATTAAATTGAGTTTACCATTCTTTATAAATTACTATGGTTTGAAAAGAATCAAGATATAATTTAAGTCCCTTTGTGAAGCTTGCTTAAATCACCACAGCCAGGACAGTTTACTAAACCTTCTTTTTTTTCATATAATTTCACTCATACATCACTTATATCATGGAGAGTGACTTCTATCACCTGTTTTATCTTGAGTAAGACAGAGCCCAGATCCCACTAAGCATTATATGTCTAGGGCCCTACAAACTACCTAGTTCTCTGAAGAGGCAACAGTGAATGAATCCTCATACTTCTTTAAACTGGTATGTATTGCAGTCCCTGATAAGCCCCAGCATACTCAATATGGTAGGAAAACTTAGCTTCCATAAAGTGTCTCAATTGCTTTAATGTAGTCTGCAGTAGTTCAATCTATTTATCACAAGGCTACTGGTCTATGCCCCAGATAACCTTTAGACCAATAACATTATGCTCAAATAACTTTTTAAATGACTTACAGCTTCTGCAGAATAGACCACTTTCATTTTCATTCATTCAGTAAATGTTTATTTTCTGCCTACCTTGTATAAGTCAATGGTGTAAAGATACAATATTTATAAGCATATTCTTGCCCTTATAGTCTAGAAGGGCAAGCAAGTTATAAATAAATTACATATATAAAATGTAGAATAGGGATACAATGATTAGTTCTATAGGCAGAAAAATGGGCAAGAAGTACCAATAGTGGTCTGATTACATGGTTAGACAGGGTGCCTAGGACAGTCTCAATGAGAGGATGATGATCAAAGGAGGTAAAGTGATTCATGTATTTTTCAAGATGATCAATGAGAAAGAATGTTAAATATAAAGACCAATATACATATGCAAAAAATTTAATGTCACAATTATCACAGAAATGTAAATCAGACCTATTATCTATCAGGATGACTAGTGTAGAAATTCAAGGTTTGGTTGAGTATGAAAAGAAATAGGAATCCTTGTACTATATTTGTGGATCTATAAAATGGTACAGCTGCAATAGAAAATTGTTTGTATTTTCCTCAAAAATTAAATCAGAGCTGTCATATAATTTGGAAGTGTTCAGGAGTGTGAGACCACAGAGCAGCCCTTAGGGGGGTTCACTATATTAGGATTACACTCACAGATGCTCCTACCTTAGCCTCAGGGTGAGGGCTTACTCACAAAGTTTGGAGACTCTAAAGAACTTGCTATATGGAGCACCTTGTTCCTAGATTGTTTCCTCTGTACATAGTCTCTCCCCTACCCGCCCTGGTCATGAGGTCTTGTGTGTCACTGTATACATCTGGCACAGGGGCACCTAAATCTCAGATGGGGATCTGGTGGTTTTCTCCACACCATCTTTCGTGAGGTGACCCAGCTGCTTTTGATAAAGCTGGCAATAGTTGTTTATACCTTTCAATGCAGAGGAAATTTGCCATAGAACACTCAATCAAATTATATTAGACATGATCACAAAGAAAAAATTTACGTCATTCCAATCATAAGGGATCCTTGGGGCATCAAATTCACAGCATCAAACAGTAGAAAGGTGGTAGCAAAGACCTAATGGGAGGGAAAATGGGGACTTAGTAATCAACAGAAAAAGTCTTAGAGAAATGAAATCAATATGTTCAGGAGATTTTCTCCTTAACATTGTACCTGAGGTCAACAATACTGCACCTTTAAATGTTGTACAGCTAAACAAAATAAAGGGTAGATATTGTGCTAAGTATGCTTTCAACACACTTTCAACACACATACCCAGATTTAGGACTGGAGCATATTGTACTGGAAAGGGAAATTCTAGAGTCTGAGGATGGATGTTAGGTGCTGGAATGGAGCAAAGAGATAGGTGAAAGGGATGTGGAGGATAATTTCAAAGAAATAATGAGGTCAGTAATCACTGAAATCTTACACTATAGGCATTTTGTCATAGTAAAATAGGAAGCTTCTGGAAGGATTTAACTTACCACACAAGGTGTCAACCCTTCATTCCGAGGCTGGAAGACACATCCGTACACACTGTTATGGTGCTAAGTAAAACAGGTGCTTAGCTCCACACAGGAAGACTTTATGTGATTAGTATTTGAATTTTATATCAAATAGCTTTGTTTCCTTCTAAGGAAGCCCAATGTATTCAATTCATATTAAATATTTTAACAAGCTTGTCAATCACTCACTTTTTAAATAAGGGTGGTGACATATTAGAGTGAATAGAATACACAAAGGGTTTCAA
This sequence comes from Dipus sagitta, assembly GCA_036346955.1. Lineage (NCBI taxonomy): Eukaryota > Metazoa > Chordata > Mammalia > Rodentia > Dipodidae > Dipus > Dipus sagitta. The sequence goes on from CM070781.1 coordinate 18,115,550, forward strand.
ATTAGGTATAGCTTGGCTAAGAGATTAGGAGATGTCCTGTAAAGATATGGAGTGTCTAATGTTTCACTTTTTATTTTCCTAAGAGAAGCTGTACAGTAGGACTTCCTTTTTATTTTCTCCTCCTGAAGACCTGCTGGAGGTGATTGATAGCTATTAAATTAGGCTTTACCTCCCCAGTTTGGTCCAGATTAAATAATTTCCAGACCAGCAAAGCAATGGGAGACAAAAGAACAAGTGGCTGTTACATCATCTATTTTGGTCATCTTCATAGTTACCTATCATTTAACATTCAAAAGAAAGTGGTTTGAAGACAGAAACCAAAGGAAAATGAAGTGCACTGAGCATTAAACATACTTAAAGCTCACCAAATTACAAATATAAACATGTGCTCAAGTATGCCTTTTAAGAGAAGTGACTTTAAATGCAGAGGCAAGAGAGGAATCGTACTGAATATATAAGTTCATTGAAAGAGATTTGTAGTTTAGTCCTCTTTCCTACACTGTCAGGGGAAGACATGTCAGTCAAATTTGGAAAGGATTCATTTGTGAGTAATATCACTTGCCCAGTGCTCAGAAGACAGAATCACATGTTCCCTAAAGGTGATGACAAGGTTATTACATTGATGATACAAGTAAGGTCAACGTTATGCTAATAAGAGAAGATGCTTTCTTCATGAGAAACTGTGTTGCCTTCAGAAGAATGAAAGATCCTTTTGCAGGGGTAGATCGATGGTTCAGCAGTTAGGTGTGCTCCCTGCTCAAGCATGAGACTGAGGAGGCCTGAAACCACCAAGTCCAAATCTCCAGGGGCCACATAAATATGGCCACACATACCTATAACTCCAGTCCTGCTAAGGGAAGCAGAGACCTGGCAATCACCTGGGGTAACAAACAGCAGCAATACCTGGAATCAGTAAGGGGACTAGCTCCAACAAGAACAAGTGGAAGAGCAATGGAGAGGGACACCTAGCATCCTGCTCTGGTCACTTTAGGTGAGAGTCCCCTAACCCCCACCACAAATGAGCACATGGGTGCCACAACAACACATATACATACATAGACCCCCCCACAAACACCATTAAATATACACATACACACAAGCAAAAATAAAATGTTTAACATCAAGATCCTGTTTTCTACAGCAAAGTATTTGTCTTTAGTTATTTTACAGAACTTATGGCATCTTTTTTTGTTTGTTTGCTTGTTTTTTGAGGTAGATTTTTGTTCTAGCCCAGGCTGACATGTAATTCACTATGTAGTCTCAGGATGGCCTTAAACTCATGGTGATCCTCCTCCCTCTGCCTCCCAAGTACAACGATTAAAGGTGTGCATGACCATGACTGGCTTGATGGAATCTTTTATTATCAGGAAGCCTGACCTGGAACTATAGCACCTCTCCTTTCTCAATCAAGAAAGTAGCATTCCCTCCCCTTCTGCTTATAGATCCAGCAAAGCTTCATCATGGGAGAGACATACTTGAGATCCATCCAAATATAAGGAGAAAACTTGCAAAACACAGAGAAGGAGAGAAACTAGAAGGTATATTTTCTTTGTTTTCTTTTTTTTTATTTTAGAAGGTATATTTTCATCAAACAGATGCATGTCTAGTTTTTTGAGAGGGTGTGTGTGTGCATGTGTGATAGTAGTGGAGACACAACTAAGACAAGGTCTTTGAAAACAGACTGTGTGTGGATGAAAGAAAACAAGAAGAGAATCTTACTAATGGGGCTATCTCTGATGACAAACAATGTATGAGATCAATATCTGAGGGTATTAAATAATTAGCTGAGGCTAGTGATAGAGCACAGTTTGTCCAGTGCTTTGCTTTGTCCATGGGTTCAAACCAAACCAACACATACACACACACACACACAGAGAGAGAAAGAGAGAGAGAGAGAGAGAGAGAGAGAAAGAGAAAGAGATAGAGGAGAGTTAGTTTAAATTGGTAACATGTCCATTCTCCTATTGAGTCATCGCTTGAGAAAAGGAAAGAGACATGCCCATAATCACCTGGAGTGACTCAATCAGAGTGGATCTGTCTGGTGGAGGTAAGGATGGCAACCCAGTCTTACTTTCCAGTGGGAAGAAAAGTTCTACAGCAGAGTCCGCCCCTGTCAGGAGACATCATGTATGAAGGGTTCCTTGATTTTTCTTTCTGTGGGGAAAAGTGTGAGGTCTCACTATACTTGCTCACAGGTAATAAACAGCAGGAACATATAGAAAAAAAAAAAAAAAAACCTTTCTATTTGACATGAAATTTGGTCCATCACTGAAATCTGGTACTAATGGACCCAGACATCTATTTCTGGAATTGTCTCTCCTTTCTAGAAATCTGTTCTTCAGTGTAACATAGCAGTGGAATGGTGAACATTTGAAAGGAAGATGGAACAAGAGTCAGTCAGCACTCTTTATTGGTTAACTCGTCTGTGTCTTTAACCTTCCATTCAGAAACTGGATGGTAGAACAAAGAGCTATTCTAGAAAGCACTAATGAAACTGTTTTTCTAGTCTGATTTATATTAACTGGAAATTGGTGCATTTGAGTGTGAAAGGTCTGTAACTGCTACTCTATTTATCTGTCTCTTCATATAGAAACATCCCTAAACACACACATAAACACACACACAGCATTGTGCATGGGGATGATACAATTAAAGCTACATAAGGAGGACTTTGTACCAAAGGAGAGAAATTCCATCATTATAACACTTGATTAGGGTGACTTTTGACTTTTCTGCTGTTCCTCTCCCCTTCTGGAGACAGCAAAATCACAAAGGACTTTGGCTTAACAATGTATACAATGTTCCTCCAGAAGGGAAGGAGGAGTGTTTTGAGTTCAACATCTTGAAACATAAGAAGAGGTCTCTAGAAGAGATAAGATAGTTTATATTTCTCTAATCTCCTTACTGTCTCCTTTAACTTAAGTGCCAATGTGCTTTACTATGAGTGCCCTGAGCATGCATAAACATGAAAGTATTCATGAAAGGTGATTTCCTCAAAAGAGTGGGAATAGTAAGAATTATTTTTTCCTGTGTAGTTGAAAGGCTAAAAAAATATTAATGCAGGGATGGAGATAAGAAGCAAAAGAAAGCAAATGAAGATCAGGAAATAGTTCAGGCCAGTGTGGCTTTATCTCACCTAATGAGAGGAGCAGTTATGCCTTCATGGCCCCTACTGAAAGCCTCCGGCACTTCCATGATGCATTAAGATGAATTTCAGACCTACTTCCAATGAACTTGCCATTTAGCCATATTAGTTTTGCTATCATCCATAGTACAATGAAAGAGAAATGGTCTCATATTCCCAGCTCTAGCACCTAACAAGGTAAGTGGACTATGAAACATGCATTTGCATGGTATCATTCCCATCCAGCATGAGAGTGGCTTTAAAGGCAGGGTTCAAGATAATATTCTTGATTTGATGATGATGTTGATGACAAAAATGAAGATAATGATTACTTTGATGGAAGATACGATTATACTTCAAAGGCTTAGTTTAGTACCACTTCCATTATTAATTGATTTTTTTTTGTTTCCTGGGCTGTAGAGATGGCTCAGTGGTTAAGGGGCTTGCCTGTAAAGCCAGAGGACCCAGATTTAGTTCCCCAGGACCCACATAAGACAGATGCACAAGGGGCACATGCATCTGAAGTTCGTTTGCAGTGGCTGGAGGCCCTGGCATGCCCATTCTCTCTCATTCTTTTTTCTCTCTATCACCCTGTTTGCAAATGAATAAATATATTTCTTTAAAGTTTCCTTATCAAAATGTTAAAAATAATATCTGGTCTGGGGAGATGGCTTAGTGGTTACAAAAATTGCCTGCAGAGCCTAAGGACACAGGTTTGAGTCAAGACCCATGTAAGTAAGCCAGATGCACAAAGTGGTGAATGCCTTTGGAGTTCATTTGCAGTGGCTGGAAGCCAAGACATGGCATTCTCTCTCTCTCTCTAGATAAATAAAATATTTCAAAAAATTATGTATATATATATATATATATATATAATATATATATATATATATTCAAATAAAACAATATATATCTTGAAATCACTATCTGAGTTTTGTAAGCACAGCAGTGCTTAGCATCCACCAGGGTTGAAGTGATTGGCTATTGTTATTTATCATGTTTCATTTTTAAGAAGGTAAAGTATATGAGGAGAAACCAGGAGGAAATGGAATGAGTGAGTTCTGTGGATGTATTGTATTTGGCTTTACTGCTCACAAAGTCATTGTTATCCTGGATCAATGGGAGAAGGGATGCACAGAGGGTCTTAAGGAAAAGTTAGGATTGAAATCCTCCAAATGTATTCTTGTACCTGCAGAAAAGCTTCTCCATTATGAGAAGAGATGGCTGGGTAATTACAGAGGAACTAAACTTTACGTTTTCCTTTCAGATTTGCACAGGCGTCACTCTAGCATCAAATGGAACAAGCAGTTGCAGTGCCAACACTGTGTGAGAGCCGGATCAGACTTCAGACAAATGCTGCAGGCTCTTCTTTATTTGTATGTGGCCTTGCAAAATCGACAGGTACTAGGACCTAGCTGTCAACAATGGAGAAGAGCTCTATGTCCCAGTGAGATAAGTGTACCAAAATGTTAGCATAATTGAGAGTGTTTTCCACTGTGTAATTGGAAATCTGTTTTTTTATTATCTAACTCGATTATATAATTAAAGCAACAGTTTCAGTAAAGATGTATTTGTCCTATTTTTATTCCCACTGTGAAGTAATAAATGAATTAGTTCACCAATTTGAGATGGAACTTTAAAATTTTCATTTCACTATATTTTATTTTGCTATAAAGCTGTTTCTCTGATTCAGTGTTTTGTATGCAACACTCTGCCAAACACACACAAGATGTCTTGCAAATATTTGTTGAATGATGGAATAAATGAGGAATAGATGTTCACTTGTAAATTCCATAATTCATTGATCAGTTTATAATTAGTTTGCTTGAGTCTTTTCCTAAAGGCACTCTTTCTGAACTTCTACCCATCTCCACACTTCTTTTCTAAGAACATGAATAAAGTTAATTGACATTTAAATTTTTTAAAGAGAACTCAGGTATCTCTTTTGAAATCAGTGCTGTTATATTGTCATTGAATTCTAAAGGAGAGAACCCCTGTTGCTTAACATTTGCTTTTTGTTTGAAAGTATGTCATGTAGTACTTGAGTAACAGAATATATAATCCTTTTTTATGTCATAACATTTTCTTTTTAATTTTTCTTTGTTTCCATTTTGACATATATATGTGTGTGTGTGTGTATGTATGTATATGTTTGTGTACATATATATGTACATGCAAACACACATGCATGTATATGCACATATAACACACTACACACACACACACACACATGTATTCTGGTCTTATCTCCCCAATTACCTTCTTTTATTTCCCTCCCTCTTCATTAACACCCTTATTAAAACCCATTAATCCTCATCTTACTTTCATGCAGTTTTTAACCCATTGAGTTGTTAGAGTTGCTTGAATGATAAAGGGTGGAAGGTTATTTACTGTGGAATAGGCAACTTACTAGTGGCTACACCATTGATGAAACACACTCCCTTTCTCTCAGCAACCATTAGCAGCTTTTAGGTTTTCTGGGAAGTCTGAACTCTCACGTATCCTTGCCCCATCAATGATGAAATGCTGACAGGTCCAACTTTGTGCTGGAGTGACAGATGTATTACAGTTCTCATCCTCATCCTCCAGCTCTTACATTCTTGCTGTCCCCTCTCCCATGAGGTTCCCTAAGCCCTGGAGGGGTGCACTGCCTCCTTTTCCAGGACTGGATGTGGGACAGATTAAGGGATGCATATAGATGAATTTATGTTTTATACTAATAATGGCACACTTTATGTACTTTTGGACTAATTAGTCCAGTATACAATTCTTACAAATAGTGAAAGAAGTTCTTTGTTACTTTAGGCATATCTCACCAAACTCCTACTAAATGGTGTACTTAAGATATCAGTAACCCAAGAGCATTGAGAGGTAAATCTAAGTGTTACAAACAAGAACTTTGGGACATTATGGCTTATTCTCCATTTCTCCATTACTATGTTCTTTTAAATTATCAAATTCCAATCAAATGTTTTTCAGTTAATATAAGCCCATGGTAGACACTAGCACATAAAACCCATTGCAGAAAAGTTAATATATTAATTTCTTTTTATTATCCACCCACTCTTCAAAATTTTCCTTCCTTTAAAACTAAAATCCTTTTGTAAAGCATCAGGGATGAAAGGTGTTCCATACTGAGGTGTCATGTTTGTCTGTGGAAATATTGGAAGAGAGACAGACTCACATGCCCTCAGGAGAAAGGAAGGAGACACAGTGATCCTTAACACTCTTTTTTTTTTTTATTTTTTTGCTTGACCTTAGAAGGACTCTGGTTGGATCTGTGTTTTTTTTTTTTTTCCCCTCTATTTTTCCTTCACCTTTCTTCATTATTAATGAAATAGAATGAGCAGTAATAAAGTGCTCCCTTCCTTGCTGCTACTGGATTAACAAATAGGTGATTTTCCTATGTAAACCAATCTTTTTGTTATTGTTATTGTTAAATATTGAGACTTATGAGGGGACAAGTAAAATTGTTTATAATGAAAGCACAGCATTTCTTTCATGGATATGATTCAGCAAAATATGAAAACTGAACTTTCCCCTAACATTTTAAATTTTATATTTGAAATAAAAATGTGTAAATATGCTTGAATGTACTGCAAGTATTTTTTTTTTAATTTTGAGTTGAGGATTCATTTTAGCCCAGGCTGACCTAGAACACAACTTGTAGTCCCAGGCTGACCTAGAACACAACTTGTAGTCCCAGGCTGGCCTCAAACTCATAGAGACCCTCCTAGCTCTACCTTCTGGGTGCTGTGATTAAAGGCATGCACCACCACACATGGCTTTTTTGATTTGGGGAGGGATGATTTTTTGATACTGCAAATGATTTTAAGTCAAAGTTATATTTCACACAATGGATGATGTAGGAATCATTTCTAAAATGAAATTTTATTCTAGAACTGGAAATTGACTTAATTATTTTAGAGAAACTTCAGGTTTGTGGAAAGATGGAATGGAAAATGTATAATGTTCCCAAATACAGTGTTAACCCTTTCCATATAACCTCCCTCATCAACTTTCTGTACTATGGTGCCACATTTGTTGTAATCCATCAATTTACATGAATATCCAGATGTTTGAAGCACATCACTGAGCATGTATCTGGTGATACTTCCAGAGATTATAGCAGTACTTTCTAGTTGTTGGGACAAAACACCTGACCAAAAGCTACTTATGGATGGAAAGGGATTTTAAGCAGCATACAGTTTCAGGGGAAACTTTCATCATGGTGTAGAAATCATGGGAGAAGACATCCAGAAAAGATGTCTCCACATCAGCAGGGAGAAAGTAGACAAAAACAGGTCTGGGCTGTTAACAGCCTAAGGCCCACAGCCAGTGATCCACCTCCTCCAACAAGGCTCCACTACCCAAAGGCTCCACCAGCTGGGGATTAAGTATAAGGTTTAATCATAAAGGCATAATAAAATAAGGGACACTCAACATTCAAACCAGTACAATCAATAATAGGCCATTACTTAATGGACTTGTCCTGTGATGAATTCATAATATGATAGTATTTTTGGGATGAGGAGAAGGGTAGATAGGACCTAGTGGAAGAATAGGCCATAAGGGGCTTGATCTTTGGAGATGAATCTCACCCTGGCCCTTTACTGTGATTCCCTTTCTATACCTCCCATTTTCCAAGAAGTGAATAATTCACTGCCCTGGCTACATGATCCTGCTCCCATGGTGTTCTGCCCAAGCTCATGGGGCCAAACAATTATGAACTGAACCTTCTAAATCTATAAGTAAATTATTCTTCATTTTGACTTTTTTTTTATTTATTTATTTGAGAGCGACAGACAGAGAGAGAAAGAGGCAGATAGAGAGGAAGAGAGAATGGGTGCGCCAGGGCTTCCAGCCACTGCAAACGAACTCCAGACGCGTGCACCCCCTTGTGCATCTGGCTAACGTGGGTCCTGGGGAGTTGAGCCTCGAACCGGGGTCCTTAGGCTTCACAGGCAAGAGCTTAACCGCTAAGCCATCTCTCCAGCCCCATTTTGACTTTTCATGCAGGAATTTTCATCAAAATGCTGGGCAAGTAACTAATATACATCATTATCATGCAAAGTCCACACTCATAAATTGCATGGAGTTTGAAAAACATGTAATGATATGTATTCACTATTATAGGGTCATCCTGTACAATTATCTATCCTGGAAATCATTTCTTTTCCAACTCTTCATTTTACTCATCCCACTCCATAAAGATAATTATTGATATTTTTAGTGTCTCCATGGTTTTTATCAGAAGGTCATATAGCTGGAATCATATAGCATATGACCTTCTCATCCTTACTTCTCTCACAGAGTAATATGAATTGATATTTCCTCCACTTATTTTCTTGGTACAGTAGCTAATTTTAATTTTTGTGCTGAATAATAATATATTATCTGGATGTACCATAGTTTATCCATCCAGTACTGAAAGGCATTGCTATCATTTCCATATTTTGGAAGTTATAGACAAAGTTGTTATAAACATCTCTATGTAGAGATTTGTGTGCATACAAGTTTTCAGTTCTTTTGAGTAAATAGCAAGGAGCTTAAATGTGGAGTTGTATTGTAAGAATATTTTTAGTGTTCAGACTGCTGAACACTCTTCTGAAATGATTTTCTCTTTACACTGCCAAGTGCAAAGAATGAGAATCCCTCTTGCTTCATGTCCTCACCCATCCTTAGTCTTAACAGTTCTGGACTTCAGCTATTCTGATAGTATCTTTAGTTATATCTCAATTTTATTTTATTGTCATCCTGGAATGACTGATATACAAGTATACTGTTTTTTAAACCCATGTCTCTATTTATTTGATCATTTACATGTACCAAGTAAATTTTCCTAACCTATTTTACCATTTACTCACTTCCAAAGAAACATCATTAAACCTTTTCAGTCCTGATCTTCATTTTAACTCAGTCCAGTAGATATAGTCCAGTATATACTGTGAATAATAACAAAAGATACCCCTTTATAAGACAATGCTACACTGGAATAATCATGAACACCAACAGACCTAGATACTTTGGAACAACAAATACAAGGCAAACACAAGACAGCATCTTATACCTAATACTTTCTCAGTAACTATCAGCAGAATTAAAGGTTTCTCTCTTCTCTATACCTCATTTGGGCTTATATATTATTAATAAAAATTATTTCTATGTTTTCCATCATAACATAATAAAAGATAAATATAATTCAACACAACTAATAGCTTCTTCATGCACTCTGTTTCATAATAGCATATATTATTAGAGGTTGCTAATGTTATTTTACATCATCAAATAAAGGTTAACAAAACACAGGAAAGGGCTGGAGAGATGGCTTAGTGGTTAAGGTGCTTGCCTGGGAAGCCTAAGAATCCAGGTTTCGATTCCTGATGTACACGGTGGTGCATGAATATAGAATGTTTGCAGTGGCTAGAGGCCCTGGTGTGCCATTCTCTCTCTCTCTCTCTCTTTCTGTCTGTGTATGTCTCTCTTTTTCTGTCTGCTTCTATCTCTCTCTCCCTCAAATACATAAGTAAAATATTTAAAAACATAAGCAAAATAAATTAAATATCACGGTACTTTGCCATAAGTTTATAAAAAAAGAAAATATAGAAATAGGACAAGACTTTTGGCTAGTATATGTGTAAATGATTTGCACAAAATTTCAAATAATGAAATCCATGAATTACTTTTATTATAAAGGAAACTAAGTGACATGATTTGACATGAAGGAGGTCATTAGCCATGTCTTATTCGTGAAGAGGTGTGCAACATATAAGAGTTTTGTGCTGTTGTCCTCAGAGAAGCACACCATAGACTCACTACAGCACAGCAAAGTGGGAGGCTATCACAAAGCTTCACTTAACCTAACCCACCACAGATCTCAAGATAATGCTTCAAAAGCCATGCTTGAATATCCTTAAAGTAAATGACAGAAACATTTAGACATAGTTTATGAATGGTATGTTATATGTGAAGGTTTTCTTCTATCTCTAACTATCAAGAGGGTTGCAGCCTCTTTAGAAAGAAACAGACTTGGATGGGAAATATCTGAGGTACATAGAGATTTAATGACTAAACCAAGGTCATATAGGGGGTTAAGTGACTGCCCTAGGATTCAAAATGGTTAGATTGAGTAAGCCCCATTTCTTTCTACCCTGCTATGCTGCTTCTAATTTGGATCATGAAATATGAGTATAGAACCAAAGATAAAAGCACACACTACTCTAAATAAATTTAAAAGAACTTCAAAAGAAAGCCACTGATGTAAGGTATTATTTACTGAAGAAATTCAAATAAAATATCAAAGCAATGTAAAACAAAGAGATTCTATGGTTTCTGGTGTTCATTTCTTATAAGAACAACCTGAGATAATAACAAAATATGGGACATGCAGGAGATGTTTGTCAACTCACCACAAACATGTCTTCAATAAAATATATTCAGTTGAAGAATTGAGCAGAGGACCCAGGGTACCAGTAAATTAAAAAGAGGAAAGGGAAAGGAATACAGAACTAGATGTAAGAAGGTGCCAGAGACTATCAAAGAGCACCATAAAAAAGTCATGGGAAAGTTAAGAGTCTGAAGAACAAGAAGAAAGTCTAAGTAAGTGCTAGAGAGCTTTTGTTCAAAGCATTCTGATCACTGAAGAGTAAGTTCAGGATAAAATGCAACTCCACAGAGGGCATGGAAAATTAGTAATATTTATAACAGCCATAATGCCAATGACCCTTCAAAAATTGCTATGAATAGTTACATACTATACAATGATAAGTGAAGATATTCAAAAATCATTAGCAAATTATATTTAGACATGTATACATATACAGCTCATGTCCCAAGACAATTTATATTACCATTATATTCTTTGTATCTAGAATAATTATAAACTAAATTAACATGTTATCAGAGAGGTGCAGAATATTGTATTAGTAACAAAATTATACAAAATGGAAGTATTAAAATATATAAGTTGTGTCTTAATTAGAGATTAATTCCAAGATAAATTAATATATTATAAAGTCATAACCTTATTTGATTAAAATATTAAATCCAGTAGTATAACTGCTATTTGATATCATTTCTCACATGTAATGGGAAGTTCAGAAGTGATGAACATTTTAAAATAAAATGTCATTTATTTGAAGTCATAATCACAATATAATAAAGTGAATGGTAAAACCACAAGAAATTTGTCATTTGATAAAATGCTACTACTAAACAGGACTGGAGGGATGGCTTAGCAGTTAAGGTAAAGGACCCAGGTTCCATTCCCCAGGATCCACGTTAGCCAAATGCACAAGATGGTGCATTTGTCTGGAGTTCGTTTTCAGAGGCTTAAGACACTGGCATGCCCATTCTCTCTCTGTCTCTCCCTCTTTGTCTCTGTCAAATAAATGAATAAATAAAAATTTTTAAAAATGCTACTACTAACCAAAAATAACAGGGAGAATTTACAACTATTACTATATTTCTGTACCTACCATATTGTTCTCACAATACCATTAAGGAACCAAGATTAAAGAATATTCACACTAATTGTCCAAAACAGAAATATGTATATGCAATCTCATTGGACCTCAGATGTTTGCAGAATGGGAGAGTGTTCTAAAATTTTACCGGAAAAAAAATCTCTGAGTTTTCAAGAAATCATTATACCAGGTAAAACTGCATACTTCTATGCATTGTCACGAAATTAACTAGATTAGGTTTAAACTATCTGATGAATCATTACAATCATTTACTCAAGGAGATAGCAAAAGTTCCCAATAAACCTAGTCTACATTTTTCTTTCTTCTTTGATTATAAAAAAGTACTAACGTTAGCAAAGTTTAATGGTACCAACAAAATATATATATACAGATATGGAATTTATTCCACTTATATTGGTTTTGAAGAAGATACATGTTTCCAATGTGGAAGAGAAAGCATGGTATAAAGTAGCGCTAATGTGTGTATTCATAAGAGAAAATAAGAGCATACAATTTTATCAGATCTTCATTATCTGTTTAAATGAGTCATTTGGGTAAAAGTACACAGCCAATGGTGAAACAACTGATTTTTTTCTATAGGGTTCTTATAAACGGTACTGAAACAGTGGAAAGTTAAAAGCTAGACATGAAGATACTGCAGGAAAAAGTTAGGAAGGCAAATTGACATGTATTCAATAATTCCATCAATACAAAGTAGCCGAAACTATATCTATCATCTATCTATCTATACACACACACACACACACACACACACACACACACACACACCCCTCACACCAAATCAATGCCTGTAAATGTTTCATACTACAAATAGAAGGAGACATGGACCATGTTACAGTCAAGTCCGCTGACTTGTTTCTTCACTAGTGTGATCATCACCTTCTTGCTCTGATGCATGTCTCTTAATCCCAGTCTAAGATAGTTTTAGATCTAAGTTACTTTTCTCTAAAAATATTATTCATTTATTTATCTGCCAGAAGAGAGAGGTAGACAAGGGACAGATAGAGAGAATCAGCATGCCAGCGCCTCTAGTCACTGCAAAAGAACTCCAGATGCATGTGCCACTTTGTTCATCTGGCTTTTCATGGGTACTGGGGAATTTGAACCCAGATCATTTGGCTTTGAAGACAAGAACCTCAACCACAGAACCATCACTCTACCCTGTAAGTTAGTTTTATATCTAGATTCTGAATCAGACCTACTGCAAAGAAAGCAGAAGAATCTGTAGGCCAATGTCTCATAGACTTGGCAATTCCTGAGTATGCACATCACCTCAATTTAGTAATATTCAATAGGTTAAATTACTGACCCTGATTTTCTTTTCTACAATATAAACTTGTGTAGCTCTACTATGACCTGGTAGTGAGGCAAAGATAATTCTCTACATGAAATCATGTGATATGTTTTAGCCAATAGTACATTAGAAGACATGATAAAAACTGAAGTTTGAAGTGTGCATATGTAACTCAGCTTTCTGTTAAGGTTTTATGATCTTCCATTAAAAAAATCAAAACTAAACTGCATCTACAATCTTTATCGAACCAAGCTGGCCAATTGCATGCAGTGAGTTGAAGTCAATCTTAGATCATACACAGTACGTGTAAGCATGAGTGCTCTTAAAGTCATATCACTTGTATTTGTATTTGTCAGTAATACTTTGGCTTTAGCTGACTGACATGCATACCCTAAGTGTGAGGAATTTTTATCTTAGTTACTTTGTCTGATCAACCATGACCAAATTATCTATCTGCAATAGCTAAGTTAATACTGTAATACATAACCCATTTCCATTCTAAACTGATTCCTTTTGCTTAGCATTTATTATGCATCACATTCTCCTGATATTCTTCATAACTGAAACCTACTATCTACCTGTAATCACAAACTAATTTCTATATAATGTAATGGAAAAGAATAAATAACAACCAACACCAACAGTTATGAAATAGTTATACATCAGGCATATTTAAATTTCTATTTGAACTAATTTTTAGAATAATCATGTAAGAAAGATTTTAAATTTCTATTTTCTCAATTCCTTCTGTTTATTATCCATTATGATATAAATTCCAGGTTCTCAGCTCAGAATTGAGGACAACCTCAATGTATCACTCATGATTTACACCCAGGAGCTGTCTTTTATGCTCTTCCCTGTCAATGTTAAAACAAATACCATGAGGTTTTGAAGTAACGAGATAGAGCTCCATGGTACAATTGAGCAGCTTCTGATGCATCAAACTGTCCATTGTGTAGAACTAGGAATACTGATGAGTTCTTGGCTCACCTGAAAGGCAACATGAACTGTGCATTGTGGCAAGTATAACAAAGACATGAAGATGGGTTTATTAAGGCAGTGTAATTTCCATTTCAAAAGCAGTATTATACACTGAAGCAATTCTTACAAAGAACAATGATGATGATTAGATATTTCGACATTTTTCCTACCTAACTTGAAGATCAGCTGGATTTTATTTTATAATCAAACAGTAGTGAGAGGGAGTCAGGTAACTTTGTTATGTAGTTTAGGGTGGCTGGACCCCAAAAGGAAAATGCAGAAATGTCCTTAAGTCTGCCCTTGAAGTCTCCATTTTACTAGTGATGTTGAGAAGTATCTCTCTTCTCCTTTGCTCTTGCCTAAAGGAATTACCTAGATCTCTTTTTCTATAAACAACCTGAGTCCCCCCTGGGAGGGAGTTCCCCTTTCCTAGAATTTAAATCTGATCCTGGCATTGTGGTTGGTTAAGCTCAGCCCCCAAACTTGGCTTATGGCTTATTTTCTTGAGCCATGCCCTAGCCCAGAGCAATCATCCCTCCATCTGGCTTACCTGAGCCTGAAGATAAAGCCCATCACAGTAAGGTTATAAACAGACCCTTACCAGAAGGGCAGGTCTCTTTTGGCTGGCTATCCATCTCTCCTCAACTTCCAAGTTCCTGGTAAGCCTCTTCTCAATCCTCAGTTTGGGTGGGCTGAGACAAATGGAGGTCCTTTACTCCCCCCAAGGGTTCTCTACCCCTCCAGCTTCCCACATGGAAGTAGTCCTCTGAACTTTCTTCTCTTTCCTTTTCTTAATCTAATAAAGTCTCTCTATACCTTACCATCTGATCTATTGATTTTAATTCTTTAAATTTGTAAGACAAGAATTCTAGGTACCCTAAATTTATTTATTTATTTTTTTACTAAGAAATATTTTTATTTATTTGCAAGCAGAGAGAGATAGAAGAGAAACATTGAGAATGGGTGTGCCAGGGCCTCCAGCCAGTGCAAATGAATTCTAGACACATGTGCCACCTTGTGCATCTGGCATATGTGGGTACTGGGGAATTGAACCTGGGTCCTTAGGCTTCACAGGCAAGAGCCTTAACCTCTGAGCCATGTCTCCAGCCCATGCATACCTTTCTATATGTATTTACTTGCCTCAAGACCTGGAGAACTTTGTTCCTGCTCTTGGCTTTCAGGGTGATTTGATGAGAATAATTTATCCAGATAAGAGCAGCCTTTTTTACCCCTAAGGCTCATGACCTCCTATGCCATAGGCTTTTGATTAGGTTTTCAGTACCCTAAATTTATTGGTACACTGGCATATTGGTGTGTTGACAAGGAACCCTAAAATTTCCATTTCAGTTAAATCCTAGATATAACTTGCTGAATGATCTAGGGAAGTTAGTAATCCTGACCCTATAGTTTTTTCTGTATAGTGGACCTGTTGAGGAAATAAAATGAAAATAATCTTATAAGTTGGGCCTGGGGGTGCAGGCCTTTAAGCCCAGCTACTCAGAAGGCTGAGACAAGAGGATAGAAAGTTCAAGGTCTTCCTTGGCTACAGAATTAGTTCAAGGCTTTCCTTGACAACAGAATGAAACCCTGTCTCGAACTAAAAAAATAAATAAATAAAATAAAATGAGGACTAGGGATGTCCCTCCTGTGGCAGAGTACTTGCTGTAATGCACAAGGTCCACTTCCAGTCCACACTCCCTCAAATGTCTCATCATTTAGTACAGTGTCCAGTTTAGATAGAGAGTGCTTGTCTGAAAATGTGTACACTGAATTTCCATGATATCATTAGACTGGAAACTGCTTTTTCCCAAGAGAGACTAGACATTTCTGAGGGTGGAGAAAGGCAGGTAAACATGCACAAAGGAAGATTAAAAGAAAAAAGGGATATAAAACGTTTAAATTTCAGTAGCTTCTGTGGCAAAATACCAACCAGAGTGTGTTTGTGCATAAAAAGGGGATATTCATGAGCAGTTATGGTGGAAAGTGAATGTTTGCATCTTATCTAAGTACTAGGCCTGGTGATGCCTTTGTCTAAAGGTGAATAGGAGCATTAAAAATGCTGTTCCTCTTGTGCACCAGTGAGATTACTCCATGATTTGAGTTCTGTTTTCACCTCTTCATTGTTTATTGTGTTTGAGTCTAATTGGGCTTGACTGGAATCCTGAGAAACCACTAATTAAAATAATTAACAGTATCAATAACAGAAAAGAGAATAGAAAAGGGAGCCTTTTATTTTTAATGGGCTGAACACCGATTCTTGCTACCTAAGTGAATAGAAGTTAATTGAGGAGTGACACCAGGTAACAATTTTCTGAAATGTCTGTTTTCATGTTCTTAATAAAGGGCACATTTTCTAGAAGCAAAGAGCTATACCAAAATTACAAATCCTGACAAGGCTGACAAGGTATTGTTTTTCCTCTCTCATTTACTGAATTAAAACCAATCTCTAATCTCAGAATGCTAGCAGGTCCATCACCACTAAGGATATCTTCTACTGGGTACTGTACTTAACTGTGGTTATAGTTCAGCTCTGATACTGAACTTTAAATTGCTCTAATCTGCTTTTATTTACAAATGTCATTTCTGCAAATAGGCTTTTACTAGGACAAATTTTTAGATACAATAGCAAGACACAATCTAGTCTCAAACAGAGAACAAAAGTACAAACTCTGAGCAAGTCCATACTCCTATACGCTGACAATTTTTCCCAGGCTGGCTTAATTCAGGAAAACAACTAAAGCCATTCAAGTGATACTTGACTTATTTATAATGCTCATCCTCCACCTCAAGGGGATTTAATACTTACAATGCTAATAGGAATTTAACACATTTTTCCTGATGCCCAACCTAAGTTTTTCAGTAGAGTACATGCAACCAGAAGCTTGCACATATCTACTTTTAGATTATCTAGCATGAGTCAAGGCTAGGATATATCGAGTTACAGCCTAGGAAATACCAGGCTTTTCCTTTTCTTCCTACTAAGCCTGAATCTAGAAGGGATTCCAAATAATATCAGATCAATCATTTATGCTATTAATCACATCCTGGGAACCTGTGTGGTAGCCCCTATGATCAACTCAATTTACTTGTTTACAAATTGTAGGATGTTTATTTCTGATTGATCTTTAAATTTATAATTATTTATCTTCCTTGATGGAGAGACAACTAACATTTACAGAGAACATCATTGTTTCCAATTGTGCTCACAAAACCTATTACTAATTCCTTGTTCCTCTATGTTTCCAATTTTGTGATGGCCATGGATTGAAATTGTTCAGGGCACAAACTCTGGAATTCTGAGAAGGAAACTCAGAAATGACTGAATCAGGCAAGCATAGTAAATAGTTTATCTGGCCAAGACTTCACTAGTTTAGACCATAACATTTCCTTTTCCTAAACAATTCACCTAGTGGCCCACTGCCCATCTTGACATTTTATCCACACCTTTACTACCACT
This sequence comes from Dipus sagitta, assembly GCA_036346955.1. NCBI lineage: Eukaryota > Metazoa > Chordata > Mammalia > Rodentia > Dipodidae > Dipus > Dipus sagitta. The sequence continues at coordinate 18,132,892 of CM070781.1, forward strand.
TTGCCCTTCATAGCTTCCTGCCAATCTACTTCGTGTGTGAGCCTTTTCCAGTTCTTTGAATAAGAAGCCAAGCACCTGGAAACATCCAGAGAGAGAGACACCCACCCCCTGAGAGACATTCCTTCTGCACTCTCTCCCTGTGTGACCTAGAGCAATTTCCTATGACTCATTTCCTTACTTGTAAAATAACAATACAGATAGTATGCACCTAATAGGACTGTTGAGAAGATTTAAAAATAAAGTCCTGTAAATGTGCTTATACTTTATCTTCCCCTGATAAATGTTAGCTGGTGTACTGCACAGAGAATATCTCTGGTTAATGAGTTCTCTTAGAATGTTAGTGTTACATTTACCTTTGGATCTCCAGCAAAAAAAAAAAAAAAACAAAACAAAACAAAAAACACAACACTTGATATAAAGCAACATTTACCAAAGAATATTGCCAATATTTACAAGTTGACAAATAGAACTGGCCTTAGCTCTTGATCCTTAAAAAAACAAACAAACAAACAAAAAAACTTATTTATTTGCAGAGAGAGAGAGAGTGCATGCATGCATCTGCATACCAGGGCCCCTAGCAGCTTCAAATGGACTCCAGATGCATGTGCCACTTTGTGCATCTGGCTTTATGTGGATGGGTACTGGGGAATAGAACCAGGCAAACACTTTAACTGCTGAGCCATATCTCCAACCCGAGTTCTTGATCCTTTCTTGGGGTGGAGTCAGAATAGGAAGTCAAAATTTCTGCAAGTGCAATGCTGTTACTCTACCAGCTCTAGAGGCTCTCCAGCGGCACCACATAGTGGTTCCTTATTTATTATCTCATGCTCTGAATATATTAAAGTGCTTGTCACTGGAAGGCTTAGTCAATACTTGATGGATTGAATTTTCTCTGTTAGATATTCTCTTGTTTTCTTGCAGAGTAAAAGCAAAAAATAATTTTAAAAAAAGTTGTTTCCCTTTGAGTTACTGACTACAAGTTTTCTCAGGACCCTTCTCTTTATATTATTTTCATTCTTTTATCAATTTTTTATTCCCTTAGCACATGCTTTTAACAACAGCAAAAATTAAACAAAATTGACTTTTTGAAACAAATCTTCTATAGAAGCCATGTTATATAACAAGTTAAAAAATAAATAAATATAAACAGTTCTGAGGTATCTTCTGGGTTTTTATACTCAAGAATTTTGAAGCCTTGAGCTCACCCTGGAGCTGCTCTTCCTCCCACTCCTCACTCCTCTAAGCTGCTGAGGCAGATTTATGAACTTTTTGATATCTGCAAGCACCATTATAAATGTATTACTGAGGCCCCGTGATTATGTGACTTACCCAAACTCCTTCAACCTGCAAGTGGATCCAGTTCCAGTTCAAAAGAAAGGGTGAACAGAAATCTGTAAACACAGTACCATGGGTCTTCCAAAGTGACATAACTAAAACCTACTGACAAGAAGGCTAAACCAGAGAGCAAAGAAACCCTAACAACTATGTAACAGGACACATGAACCTGCCCTACCTTTTAAGCAGCAACAGTTAAAGGACAGTCAGCATGAAGTCAATGGAAGTTTCACCTTTATGTTTGGTAATTTACAAATGGCTTTTGTCAAGGAGAGACCTGGCTGAGTGTGTTTGGTTATTGGGCTAAAAAAGAACAATGATTTAAATCTCGCTGTACATAGTAACTCTAGGTCCTTCATCTGTATTCCTTCTATTGTTATGATGAAGAAATGCTCTGGTTTTGGAATGATCAGTATGCCTTGTTGATTTCAAATGATGTGTTCACCTAATAGCCAAATGCCTCAGTCTTACATATCCGTTTTGTCCATTCATTCAAGACAAATGGCTCATAATAAGTTATATCATCATAAGTGTCAAATGAGGCCCAAGAAGAAGATATGGTAAGACAATTTTGGTGCAAATGAACTCAGTATTTAGTCTCACATAAATTTTTCTCAGGATTCTGAATATAACTTTATAAAATTTGCTCCTGTTTAATAAATAATATAAAGTTATAAAATATATTGATATGTTTTATAAAGATATATGCGATAATTTAAAAATAAGCCAGGATATTAAATTTTGTCATTTCTATGAAGCATTTAGAATAAGAAATGAATATTATTGTAGTTTCCTCTTTGGAAAAATATCACTCCCATATATTGTATATCCTTTTTAGGGTTATTTTTGTAGAATTTCTAGTTGTAGTAAATGTAAGTCAGTCTATGTACAAGAATTCTATTACTAAAATAAAGAAAATTTCCATATATAAGAAGGAGAGATGCTGGGTATGGTGGCACAAGCCTTTATTCCCAGCCCTTGGCAGGCAGAGGTAGGAGAATCACTGTGAATTTGAGGCTACCCTGAGACTACATAGTGAATTCCAGATCCTGGGATAGAGTGAAACCCTACCTCAAAAAACAAATAGAAAAAAAGAAAGAAAGGAAGGAAGGTAGAAAAGGAATCGACTGTAGAGATAGCTTAGCAGTTAAGGCACTTTCCTGCAAAGCCTAAGGAACCTTGTTTAATGAACCAGTAGTCATGTAAGTTGGGTGCACAAGGTGGTGCATATGTCTATAGTTGGGATGCAGTGGCTGGAGGCCCTGATGCACCCATTCTCCCTCTCTCTATCTGCCTCTTTCTTTCTGTCTCTCAAATAAATAAATATTTTTAAAAAGTAGAATAAAAATGCAATATTAATGAAATATCAGAAATTAGATAGTTCAACTAATGTGAACATGCAAATAAAATAAATTACAGTTAAAATCCATTTGCAGAGTAATTTTATTAATTATAGATATTTCACATGATCATATTAATTTAAATATGCATTTGAGACTTCAAGTTAGGGATCATGGCTATTAAAAATTCAAACATGAGCTAGAGTGAGGAAACTGTGGTTAAAGGTGCTTTCTTACAAAATATGATGGCCCATGTTCCAGTACCCACATAAAGCCAGATGCACAAAGTGGCACAAGTGTCTGGAGTTTGTTTATAGTGACAGGAAGCCCTCATATGTCCATTCTCCCTCTTTCTGTTGGATTCTCTCTTTCTCTCTGTAATAAATAAAATAGTTTTAAAAATTCAAGCATGATTTCTGTCTTCTTATTAAAGTATCAGCTCATTAGGAGCAAAGATAGATTTTTTTAATAGTTCTGGACTTGATAGGTCCTCAATAAACAGATGTTAAAGCAATGAAATTACTTTGGATTCTAATAAATTCAAGAATTTCAATAAAAAAGATAGGTTCATGAGAATTCTAGGTACAAAGGCAAGTTAGGCTAAAGACTTCCAAAAAATAACCAAAGCAAAACAGAAAAAGTAAAAGAAAGGCTAGTAGAAGGAAACTATGTATCTATCAGTTTTTCTCATTTGTCTGCATTCCTTGTATTTTGTGAGAATATGTGTTATTATTTCAAGGCCTTGAGCATGATAACCCTCATCAAATATAATTCCTGGGTACCAGTATGAATAAATCCCCTCCTAGATTTTACTGAATTGTACATTTAAGTATAGTTAAATAAATTAAATCCAGAATATGGGAACACTTCTATATATTTTACTTATATTTTAGGAATGATTTCTTTATTAATGTCTACTCACAACCATTCTTTCTTGACCCTCTCTACTATAGAGTATGAAAATTCCACATCTTTCTACACTCCTTTGGAAATGATGTCCATGTGATACTTTCTTGACCAATAAGTTCTAAATAGGAGACTGCTAAATCAGGGTAGAGTGTTTCTTAATTAATGTAAGGTTGGTTTTTGTTTTTGTTTTTGTTTTTGTTTTTTCTCTTTTCTTGGCTTGAGTGTAGATGGAACTGATGCCTAGCTTTGTGGCTATTTTCTTATGTAATATGAGCAAGAATTGTTTATAAAGTATTTCAAACCATGGATTTGAAGTGGAATGTAAACAAAATTGAAATGTTATTATGGCTTGTTTAAGAAAAGGTTACCTTGGCTGTCTTTTACAGAGGAAGAATCTATCTAATATTTCTATTGTGGAGTATTCACCACAGTCCACCTATGTCACTTTATAAGTAAGTATCTGTGAATATTTCACCTACCTGACCTCAGAGATCCTAAGCCATGCTCAGGTTTCTTAAGTGCTCAGCTTTGAGAGACAGAAGGAATTTTTCATTCGCTGTCCCAATTATAAATAAAAACCAAAGCATTAAATGCAGAACTCAAGCCAAAGAAAACTGAAAGAAAATGACCTTCCAAGTTCACTAATATTCCGCATAGTATTATTACAATATCATTAATATCACAAGCAATATTAATAATTTTGTCATAAGGTGTATTTGTGAGCATAGCCTTTCATGTGTTCACTATAATGAAAATAACCTTCTCTAGGATAACCTACTGCAGAGAAATGCAGATCAATACTTGTAATGCAGAACCCATTTCAGAAAATATCAGAAGCTATCAATTGTCGACTAATTGGAAGATTGTTTTTCTAAGTGAACACAAAATCCTGACTGCTCAAATCACTGTAATCATTTTATTTGTCCTATTCTCTAGGGGACTCTTAAACAAAACCTGCAGTGATTGCTTTGTTATTTCAAATCTGCCTGGTAATTTTCCACTGTATTAAAAGATATTCATTCAGTGTTGACACTGTTGGGGTGGGGGAAGTTGGGCATTTGCCGAAAAGAACTGCTCATTTTCAGTCAACATAATTACTCTGCATGCACACATTTGCTATTTAAACAATATCACACCTTAATTTTTTCTTTCCTAATAATTAACTTGATGTGATCATACAGATGTATTCATGTTGAATAAATATGGAATCATTTCTATATTGTGAAAATCGTGTTTAGCCGAATGAAATGATTCAGGCAAAGGTATTGCCATTTATGTAACTCAATCATATGGCCTCATAAAATGAGGCAAACTGAGTCAAAAGAAAGAACTTAATTCCTAAAATATGTAGATATTTTTTGTAGTATAAGAAAAGTTCCAAAAATAATCCACAGGAAAAGAAAAACATGTAAGTAAAACATTTCTCCTAAGATTTCAGTGTTTTATATCATGACATGGTCAGAGAGTACCAAAGGCTGTCAAAATATTTTTCCTTACCCTCACTTTTGACCATATTTGCCCTTCTCTCAAACCTTGACAGCTGCCTATTGTCTCCTGTATCCAATTAAATTATCCTTACTGTCTAAGGTGTTTCTAACTGCCTTGCTTGCAGCATTTTCTTTTTTCAGTGTTTTGATCTTCCTTCTATACTTCCTTTCTTCCTTCTTTCCTTCCTCCCTATCACTTTTTTTTTCTTTTCTTCCTATCCCATGTTTTTCTCTGTATTTGATTATTTGTTTTTGAGACAGGTCTCATGAAACCTAGGATGATTTTAAAGTCACTAAATATGCAAAGATTGCCTTTAGCACTTCATACTTCTGCTTCTACCTCCAAATGAGTGCTAGAATCATATAGTTCCTTTCTTAGTTTTGCTTATTTAGATTAGATTATATTAGATTAGATTAGAGGATACTGGCTGGGCAGGCCAACAATAGCTGTTTTCAGCATGGAGAATGGGAGAATTCAGTAGCTTCCCACTCCATGAAGAGTCATGCAGGCTGGGAAATCAGGACCCCATAGCTGCTCAGCACACAAGGCTGGATGCCTCAGCGGTCCCAATCTGGCACTAATGTCATGGGAAATTCCTAGAAAGCCACTAGTCTTCAATCTATACATCAGGTCTGATGAAACTGAATTCCAGTGTCCTCAAAGATATCAACCATGTGGTAGATACATGCACCAGCAAGGAAAGCCGGGCAAAAGGCACTGTTCTATATGCACTCCGTATGTCTACCATTCCTTCCTCCATCAGTCCTTCCTGGAAACGCCTCTATAGACCTGCTCCAAAGGATTTCACTTGATTCCTAATATGATCAAGTTGGCAATAGAATTTCGCCATCACAAGTCCAACCCTTCTCAACCTGACACTGAAACATATCTCCTCATGCCCTGATTAATTTCGACATGAAGACAATGACAAGGTCATAATTCTTTCTAACATGATATAACTATTTCACAGATAACCATAAATGGACTGTTCTTTCCTCCCAAATAAATGACAAAGTCCCTTGTGGAACACTTAGTCTCTAATATCCCATAACTTAAAAATGATGATACAGATTTAACAACACATAACTACTGATGATATCTCATACAATATAATATTACATAGTAAACAAACAGAGTTATAAAAAAAACATAAGTATCTTCTTAATGTGTGTGTACTTAAGCACAAACACTCTAAACAAAATAGGACATAAACAGTCATGGCAATTACTATCCCTGTTTCTGGAGACTCATGGTAATGCTCTGCTGATATTTGTTACTACTTTCTTCTACTAACCATTCTGTATTTCCTCCAGTCCCAGCAAGCTCCTCAACAGGTCTTGGTCCTTTACCTGGAGAGGTGACCCAACTAAATCTTGTAAGAGCCATTCACCATTATTCCCTGATTGGACTGCAGTTACCCATTGACCTTGATCAGAGGAAATAGTCTCAGCAAGAGGAAATCTAAAAGATTGCATGCACTCCAGACATGCTCTTGCCTATCTCCATTGTGGAGGAGCAATAAAGTTTTACCCTAGTGATCTGGATCAATCACCCCCGCTAGCACTGTAACTCCTTTTCTGGCTTATTGACTCATTGGTATCTTGAGCCCAAAGTAGATAGGGGGAGTCTTAGCTTATAATTCCATGGAAAATTTTGTTGTGTCCTCTGGGAGAAGTGCTCTCCACTCTAAAACCAAGACGTCTAGGTCAACAGAGCATGAGGTTGTAGAAAGATGAAGGAAAAATTGGGCCAGTGGGCAACTTGGGGTGATGGGTGAGTGACATGATTCCCATATCAACCTCTTCATTCCTGGACCTACGAATCCTAGTTGCAGGAGAATTACTATGGTATGTTAGATGTTGAATCAAAGCACATACAGCATTCTAATGAACCCTGACCTAATGGTATTAAAATTCCCATGACATACTCAGAATTCCTAGGTTTTGAGGATATTAAACCACTGGAAGTCTGGGTTGAAAGATCTGCCTGGCCAATAACCTGCTACTATCATGACTTAGAAGCAAATAGGTGCTGTTCTTTAGGAAGGAAGAAAAATGACACCTACTGGGGATTCCAGCCTAGAGGTCAGAGGCCTTAAACCTGATAGGAACTGCCTGTCCAGAGATCACAGGTAGGAGAGCATGCAAGGTGAAAAGTGGAGATGATGAAGGGAGACGGGGAAGCAGTAGAACATATGTGACAGGTAATTAGAAAGGAGGTGGCACAAGGTGTAGGAAAGAAAGAGGCAGAAGGAGAATCCACAAAAACAAATTTTGTCTGAAAATGCCATAATAAAACCAAATGTTTTCTATACTAATTTAATTTTTTTTAAAAAAAAAAAGGCTACAGATAGTGTGACACAGAGTAAAACCTTGAGACACAGAGTTTTACCAATTAATGGAGTTTTTCCATTAAATTTTGAAGTTGCTCCTCTTTATTCTCTACATTCTGTTTTTTTAATTTCTCCACTGTTTTACCATATTCCTGGTCTATCCCACCGTTTATACTTTTCTCATTTTGTGGGGCAGATTTGAAGAGCAATTTTGCCTAAGATTGAAGATGCCCATAACTAAATGATAAAATTTGAGCTTTTTGACTAGATCTTATAGCAATTTGATATAGCACTTACAAGAAACCAATGCAGTCAGGAGTACCTTGTTTAAGGAGGCAACACTCCCCATTTCTCTCTCTGCTGTACTGCTGTTTACTTTTCCAATTTTCTTATTAACATACTTGTCTATGTGTGTATACATATGTGCATATATATATATATATATATATATATATATATACTAGCTTTGTATATTGTGATGTACATATTTATATGTACATTTACATGAACATGTGTGTAGATGTGCATGCACCTGGATCCATATGCAAGTGGAGACCATAAGTCAATATAAGGTGTTCTACATCTATTTTTTCCTGTTGTTGTTCTTTACCTTTTCTTTTTTCTAGTTGGATTGAAGCAATTTAGGTATCATTCTTTCTGGCAGTTAAAATACCATTTGTTTTTGTTGATCCCCCACTCCTCCTCAAACTATATATATAGATATAGATATAGATATAGATATGGATATGGATATGGATATGGATATGGATATGGATATAGATATAGATATAAATATAGATATAGATATAGGTAGAGAGAGAATATGTGGTTTAGGTCTTTCTGAGTTTGGGTCAGCTTAATATGATCATTTCCAGGGCCATCCATTTTCTTAAATATTTCATAATGCCATTTTTCCAAATTGATGAATAGAATTTCTAGTATATATGTTCCTCATTTTCATTATCTATTTATTTGTTGATGGATGGTTGATTCCAATTTATAGCTACTGTAAATACACTTGTAATAAACATGGATGTGCAAGTATCTTTGTAATAGATTGTGGAGTCCTTACGGTATATGCCCAGGAGAGGTATAAGTCAGATAAGAGCTCTACTTCTAATTCTTGAGATATCTCCATACTTATTTCCATAATGGCTATAGTAGTTTGTAGAACCACCAACTGTGCATACATAGTATCTGTGTTTTATTAATGATAGCCATTCTGACTCAGGTAAAATGATCTCAAATTTGTTTTGATTTGCATTTCTCTGAAGGCTAGGAATGTTGAGCCATTTTGAAAGTACTTATTGGCCATGTATGTTTTCTTTTGTGAATTGCGTTCATTTCATTAGCTCATTCGGTGACTGGAAGATTTATTATTATTTTGTGTTTAATATTTTATTCATTCATATATTCTGCTTATTAGCCCCTTGTCAGACATATTGGAAGGAAAATTTTCTCCCATTCTGTAGATTGTCTTTTCGCTTTGTTGATAGTTTCTTTTGCTATGCAGAAACTGTAACTTCACATAGCCCATTTGTTAATACTTGGGGTTACTTCCTGCATTACTGGAGTCTTGTTCAGAAAGTTCTTGCCTATGTCTATATATTGAACTATGTTCTCAATTTTTCCTTTTATCAATTTCTGTGTTTCAGGCTTTATACCGAGGTCTTTGTTCCACTTTGAATTGATATTTTTTACAGGGTGAGAGATATGGATCTAATTTCATTTCTTTATAGGTAGATGTCTAGCTTTCCCTTTCAAATAGTATTATTTGTTAAACAAACTCTCCGTTTTCCCCCCTGGAGATTTTGCAAAAGATTAGATGGTAAAGTGGTATGGATTTATTTCTGGTCTAGAATAGAGTCTTTTCTGTTAGTCTATATATCTGTTTTGGTGCCAGTACCATGCTGTCTTTGTCACTATTGCCCTGTATTATAATTTGAGATCAGGCACTGGGATACCTCCATCTGTTTTCTTTCTCCTTAGAATTGCTTTGACTATTCATAGCTTTTGGTACTTATGTATGAATACCTGGGGTAATTTTTCAGCTTAGTGAAGAATTCCATTCAAATTTTAGTGGGAATTGTGTTGAATCTACAGATTGCTAATTGGTAAGATAGCCATTTTTGCAATGCTAATTCTGCCAGTGCAGGAGCATAGAAGGTCTTACAATTGTGAAAACTGTCTAGTGTCCTCTATGATTTGTTTTTGTATTGCATTGAAGTTTTAATTGTAGGGATCTTTCACCTTTTTAGTTACACTTATTACTAGGTGTTTAAACTTTCTGACATCTACTGTGATTGAGATGTTTTCCTTGATTTCTTTCTCTGTGAGGTCACTATATTGGCCACCTTATTTTCTGAGACAGGGTTTTTCACTGAACTTGAAGCTTACCAATTCAACTAAACTAGTTAGCCAGCAAACCGCAGGTGTCCTCCCATCTCTACCTCCCCACTGTGAGATTATAGGCACATTGCTACTGCACCTATTTTTTATGTAGGTTCTGGGAACTGATCTCAGATCCTCATGTGTGTGGGCAAGCACTTTATTGACTGAGTCAAATCCTCAGCCCACGTATATATTACTTTTATTTAGTAATATACTTTAAAAATTATTTTTAAGATTTATTTTTATTTATTTATTAGAGACAGAGAGATGGGTGGAAGGAAGAGAGAGAGAGAGAGTGAGAATGGGTGTGCCAGGACCTCTAGACACTGCAAGTGAAACCCAGGCACATGTGCCCCCATGTGCATCTGGCTCACTTGGGACTTGGAGAATCAAACCTGGGTCCTTAGGCTTCACAGATAATTGCCTTAACCACTAATCTACCTCTCTGGCCCTGAAAATTTTTTATTTTACAGTTTAGTTATCTTCTTCACTGTTAAAATGTAACCTCCATTAGAAGAGTATTATTTTTGATTTTCTTTTGTTTGATATTATTGTATCTCCACTCCTCACACAGTAACACTGGTAAGCAACAGGTGCTCAAAACTGCAAAATGTTTTAGGGTAAGTTATTATCTTCCTTAACTATAAACCCATGTAAAATTTGTCTATACATTCATCTATTTTACATCTACCTATCTATCTACCAATCTCTCTTTTCAAAGCACGACTTGCTTTGCTCCAAATTCACATTTTGGGAATAGATAAGTGTGTTTGAACAAGTAAATCAGTATATGATGGTTCTGATTACTTGGGAAACAAAGAAATCCACAGGAGCAAGTTGGAAAAATATCTCATATATAAGAGAAGTCCTCTGGGAACATTTCTTCATTATATAAACATAGAGTTTCCTCTTTCTCCTATAAGCTTCTCCAACTCACTTCTGATTCTATCACAGTAAGGAATGAATGAACATTTGCAAGAGAATGAACACCGACTTTTACATCATTTTGGCATAAGCAAACCAATCCTTGTCTAAGTAGAGAAAGGTTAGTCTGTTCATCTCCTTACATATTTACTCTAATTCCCCAGAATAAATGACTTCTCCAAAGTACAATATTAAATAAGGAAAGAACCAAACTAAAGTACGCATCCATTTCTGCTATTCAATTATTTTTGCTGACCATGATAACAGATGAAGAAAAGTAAGGTGAGGAGGAAGAGAAGGAAAAGGAACAAAAGGAAATTGAATAGGAGGAGAAAACAAGACCAAAAAAGTAGAATTATTTTTTTAATTTTTTTGTTCATTTTTATTTATTTATTTGAAAGTGAAAGACAGAGTGAGAAAGAGGCAGATAGAGAGAGAGAGAATGGTTATGCCAGAGCTTCCAGCCACTGCAAATGAACTCCATGCGCCCCCTTGTGCATCTGGCTAACGTGGGTCCTGGGGAATAGAGCCTTGAACCAGGGTCCTTAGGCTTCACAGGCAAGCACTTAACCACTAAGCCATCTCTCCAGCCCTGGAATTATTATTTTAAAGGTAGGCAACAATATTTAATCTTAGAACATTTAACTTAGGGCTTGAGAGACGGTTCAGCAGATAAAGCACTTGCCATCCAAGCATGGGCCCTGAGTCAGATCCCTAGTACTCATGTTGGACCTGGTGTCACCTGTCTGTAATTTTATTACTGTGCAGGCAGAGACAGGGAACCCCTGGAGACTACCATCGGCTAGCTAGTCTAGTCAAATTGGTGAGGTCGAAATTCAGCAAGAAACCCTGTCTCAAAGAATTAGGTGAAGAGTGATTGAGGAAGACAGCTACCATTGACCTACAGCTTCCATGCACACCAGCATAGAAATGTGAGTCAATACACATATGAACATGCTCGCAGACATTCACACAAACCACATACAAACATATATATATATTCACAGAAGGACTGGATTATTTAATTGAATTTAAATTCTAAGAGCTCAGGAGATTTGGACAAGTCACTGTATATATCTGGGCCTCAGTTTATCATTAATAAAATAAATTTAGTAAGATTCCATTGCCTTTTCATAGGAGCATGGTGAGTATCCAATAAAATAATGGTGAGACACTTAAACATTTGCTCCACAAACACAATTTAGATGAATATATTTCATTGATATCCAATCATGTGACAGTTACTATAACTATTTCAAATCATAAGATATTCTAATTTTTGCAATAGTGGGGATATTCAACTCCATTTTTTCCTTGATATTTAACTTCTTCTGTCTGATTTTCCTTATTTACAAAATAACAACTATTATACTCATTTCCGATCCATGTGGAGAAGGGAGGATGAAGCCCAATCCTAAAACATCTAGCTCTGGCTTTTAACTTCTAGTACCTGAAATTGGTTACAATCCACATTGAGCTATTAATGGGAGATACCTATGAGGTCCCTAAAACAAGACAGCCTTCTGGACTAAGGACTTAGTTATCCACCTGAAGTAAATGGTAAGACCCTTTTGCTGAAGATACCACATGTTGCCAACACAAAGCATCAAGTGATCCAGCTGAATCTGGAAGGAAACCAGTTATTAGATTGTTAGCCCATATAGTGCTGAAAAGTGCTACATGAGCTACTGGGGGAAAATCTTCAACAACATTTTGAGCAAGCTGGAGCCACTGCTATATGAAAGCAACCAGCTGGACAACATGTACATACCATTGCAACAGTTGCACACAGCATAGGTGGGTAACCAATGGCTCTCTGATTGGCTATGAGATTCACTCAGTAGAAAGGAGCCCATAACTGGAACTGAGAACCATGTCAGAATCCAAGGGAAACCAAGATTATGGACTCCAATGATGAGCTCCCACTAGTTTTGGGGTAAATCGAGGCTACACCTATAAAAGTCTCTTCAATTTAACAATGCTTATCCCCTTTAATGTATGTTGATCTCACTCTCCATTGGAGAATCTGTTTTTCTTTTTCAGAAAGCAGGAGAACCAAGGACAACCAAAATCTGTCAACAAGACAAGAATACATTGCTGACTCCCTGGTAAGAGATGAACTACTCCTACTAGCCAGGGCCCAGGTGAGACCACAGAGGAACTGGTGAGATGAACATTGCTGCTTCCTCAGCAAGCCTGACAACCTGCACCAGGGTGATGGAGACAGACACTGTGGATACTCAAAATGCACCAAAGTGGAAATCCAGAAACTGCTGAGAGCTCAGCACTGAAGTAGACTTAAATCACACACAAGGTTCAAGGAATTTTGTGGAAGAGGGAGTGGAAAGACTGTAAGAGCCACAGTGTTGGAGGGAATATCTAGAGACATTACCCTCCCCAGAATGACTGACCACTGCTCTTACAACTCATAACCCACAATTCCATAGTGAATACCAGCAATCCCACTGAGGAAGGCCCTCAGTGGGGTATAGGCAGGGATGAGGGAAATTATGGTAGCAACATATCATGTGTGCATACAAAGTTTCTACATAATAATAATAATAATTATATAAATATAAATATACATATCCTTTAAGTTGAAAAATGCTATTCAGAAGCTAACAGGTGCAGTGCCATTGCAGATCCGCTTCTTTCTCCTCACAATGACAAAGGAAATCTCCATTAATGAAGTCATACTGCATAGCCACAAATATTACCAAACATACCAGTGATATGGTGACAGCAATCAAAACCCTCTTAAAGTGGTCTCAGCAATTTTCAGAAAAAGTTAATTGTGAAAAAAAATGTACAAACAGTTTTGTCTGTAACAGTGTTTCACATAGGCTTCATATCTATTTCTGTACCCAAAGTCAAGTGAGGAAAGGAGGAAACTGGAAAGAGCCAGAGGACAACTCTAGCATCTGAGTAGTGGAGATGGCTGAGGATTCCTACTCATCATAATGGAAAAGAAGAAAAAAACAAACAAGAACAAAAACTAATCCTAGTACTGATAAGTTAAGTGAAATAAGAATTTAAAATGGGAAAGTAAAATATAAAAAAGGAACAAAATAAACCACCACAAAGCCCAGGTTCTCCTTTTCTTCAACTTCTAGAAGCTACTGAAGAGAACCCGCTTTGCAAACTACTCAACCTTGATTTAGGTATGCAGGAACTTGAGGAAACAAAAGGAAATAAACTTAATATCTTGAGATTCCAAAACTTAAATGGAAATAAGAGCTCTATTAAATGGCATGATGCCATTGGAAATTTTATACCTTAAATCCTGCAAGTATTCTCTGACAATTGCTGAGAATCCTTAAATGCAGATCTAACCTTAGGAGGCAAAGGAATAAGGAAGGCAGAAGCTGTCAATGGAAGAGAATCTTGGACAGGAAAGATGAGAAACTTCTGGCAGGAGTTGAGTCCACTTCCGTTGTTGGCATTGCTTGAGTGCTGGTGCTTGGTCTCTGTCTTCATACTGCTTGGATTCCCATCCTGGCCGGCAGGTTTTCTTGTTTTGTATCAATTCAGAAATTTAACTTGAATAGAGGACTAATCTCTAGAATCTACAAAGAACTCAAAAATCTAAACAGTAAGAAGTCAAACACCCCACTCACAAAATGGGGCAAAGAGCTGAACAGGCAGTTCACAGAGGAAGAAATACAAATGGCAAACATACACTTAAGAAAATGTTCAGCATCCCTAATCATCAGAGAAATGCAAATCAAAACAACTATGAGATTCCACCTTACCCCAATGAGGATAGCAAGCATCAAAAACTCAAATGAAAATAAATGCTGGCGAGGATGTGGAGAAGTAGGAACACTCATCCACTGTTGGTGGGAATGTAGGATGGTACAACCACTTTGGAAAGCAATATGGAGACTTCTGAAAAAGCTGAGTATAGAGATACCAACAGACCCAGTTATTCCCTTACTGGGCATCTACCCTAAAACCTTCAAACCACAGACTAAAGAGATTTGCTCAACCATGTTTATAGCGGCTCAATTTGTAATAGCTAAGAGCTGGAATCAACCCAGATGTCCATCACTAGAAGAATGGATAACTAAGATGTGGTATATCTACACAATGGAATTCTATACAGCAGTAAGAAAAAAATGACACAATGAAATTTGAGGAAAAATGGTTGAACCTGGAACAGATCATTCTCAGTGAACTTACCCAATCACAGAAAAAAAAATCGCCACATAGTCTCACTCATCTACAGCACCTAATCTGAATCTACCGAAGATACCTTACATACCCAGCAAGCATCTCCTAGATTAGACACTAGGATGGAAGGGGAGGGAGGGGAGGGCATCAAAGGGGTGGGAAACACAAATCTAGAGCCAAACGGCAATGGTACCATAATCTTCTACTTACTAAAAGACAGACCAAATGGCTGATCCTTCACCAGGCCCTTACAGGGAACACCTGAACCACAAGACACTGGAGAGGGTAGGATCAAGACTAACCTTAATCTCCTACATCTTCCCTCCCTCACTTCCCCTCTCCCTGTCTCTCTCTCTCTTATCTCTAACTCTTGTATATTAGTTATCTTTTTCCTCATTTTCTTAGTGGGCACTGACCTGTAACTCCAAGATCCAGCATGGGGCTATCATCCACAATGAGCTTTTGATCGGAGAGACCTACAAGGTTTCATAAAAGACAGACAGATTTCTGTCAGAGTACTTGATGACCCACCAAAGGTTAGTGGTAAGACCCTACTGCTGAAGATACCTTATGTGATTGACATGCAAATTAGAATGGCATGGCTGGAAATTGGATGAGAGTCAGTCCCCAGACAGTCAGCATGTCTAGTGCCAGAAGGTGCTACATGGGCGACTGGGGGAAATTGACCAATATCTATCGAAGCAACGCATGGTCTAACCTACTTAGCAGCAAATAACTTGTTGTGATGCCCACACAAGTGCAGTGGTGGCACACAGCCATGGTCGGGAACCAACTGCTCTCAATTTGGCTAACTGATCCCCTCACTGGTATGGGACCCATAGCTGGAGCTGGGAAACAAGTCAGAACCATATCCAAACATAAGCCCACTCTCCAATATCAAGCTACCATCAATTGTGGGCTACAAGAGGGCCTACACCTATTAAATTCTCTATATATAAAAAAAAAGTAAGGGTTATCTCATTTGTCCTGGTGCTAACTTACTCTCCGTTGGAGAATCTGCTTCTCTTTTTCAGATAGATGTAGATCCTAAGGAGAGAGCCACCCCATCATACCTCAAAAGGGCCCCGGCTGAAACTAAGAAAAATTGGAGAAACAAGCAAGGGGGCTGTTTTCCTGATGAACCGGACACCAGCACAAGGGGGAAGGAGATCAGCACAGAGAAAAATCAACTCCCACCAAATCAGAGAGCCAGAGCCTCAGAGGCCCCCAACACCTCATCACTGAAGCAGACCAAAAATGAACCCAACATGGCTCAGGGAAATTTTGCGGAAGAGGGGGCGGAAAGAATGTCAGAGTCACATGTTGGGTCATGATATGCAGAGACATTTAGCTTACCCATAACTGTGGGCTAACTCCACAATGCAAGACCCGTATACCTCAACAAGGAGGGGCCAACGGGAGGGGGTAGGTCACGGATGAGCCTAATAATGGTACCAAACTGACTGTATTTGCTGAATACAGAACTGACTAAAAAAAAAAAAAAAAAAAAAAAAAAAAAAAAAGATTAAATTCAAAAAAAAAAAAAAAAAAGAAAGAAACTATAGGAACAGCTAGTAGACTTCCTAAGACAGTTTTGACAGATATCTGATATTTGAAATATATGAGTCTAAAACTTTGCCTAGCAAAAACAAGCATAAATAAAAGAAACAATAGTACCACTCTTGTAACTATGATGTATGTGATATATTATCTTCTTGGCATCATTAGTACTGATGTTTGTTCTGCAGGTGGAATTGTTTCTTCAGGGAAGTCAAGCTTAGGAAAAAAGACAAAGTTTCTGCTGTCTATGAACAAAAATCGAGAGCAAGGCCTTTCAAAATAGTTGTTCCATCAAAATTACCAGTGCAAAGAGAAGCTGCTTTCCTTAAGAAAGGGAAAGTCTTTGTTCTTGTCAGTTAGCAATGATCAAGCTGGATAAGTCCTTACAAAGGAGGAGCAATCATTTTCAGTAGAAGAAACTTTTTGGGTACCCAAACTTAGGCAATTTTTGTCCATAGCTGCATTATTTCTACTGATATATGATAGTCATTTTAGTACTATATGATCAAAGAAAAGGTCTTCTTATTTAAAAAGTGAAGTCTTAAAATAGCATGTGATTCTGCCACCTTATAAAATATGCAGGCTTGGGCTGGAAAGATGGCACAGTGCTAAGTCATATGCTGGCAGCAAACCCTAACAACTTGAGTTTGATTCCCCCATACCCACATAAAGCCATAGGCACAGTGGCACATGCATTTAGAGTTGGTTTGCAGTGGCTGGAGGCCCTGGCATGCCTATTCTATGTCTCTTTCTCTCTATCTCTCTGTGCTTGCAAATAAATAAATAAAAATAAATAAATAAATAGTGCAGGCTTCCTAAGGGAAATGGGAGTAAAGTTTGCAACCTTGAAGGTCTTTCTAATAGTGAGGCTCCATAATTACCCAGAAGAGAATACCAGCTTAAAATTCAGGACCAGAATATAACTAATAACCATTTGTTGAAGGCTTTTGGTATAAATGTTACATGTTGTGGTACCTATAGAAAATAATCTTATTTAATTCCTCCCACAGGTCTGTAAGATGGTTTTTTATTAACCTCTTGTTAGAGATCTGGAACCTAAGGCACAATTTGGTGAACTCTTTGTGGAGAATAAAATGATGAGAACCTCAAATCAGTTAATCTTCCTGAAGAGCTCTCTTCCATGCTGTACTATCCTCCAGCTTCCCCTCAGGGAGCTCTGTGCAGCTTCAGAACAGTGCCAGGAGGAGAGCAGTAAGATCCTGCTGGCACTGGTGAGAGGACTAGACTACATAAAATCCCAGAGCGCAAAGCTGACATTCTTATCCACACCACAATAAACATGGACTTAATGGTTTTTGTCTTTTAAGTGGCAAGGAATGTTCTCTGTAAATTGCTGATTGAACATGGGTACCACTTCCTTTCAGATAGCAACCCTTTTTTTTTGCCAGAGAAGCAGTAATAAATGATGGCTGACCCCTTAAGATCTAAGTCAGACCACCTGACTTGGAAGCAAGGTCCTGTCACTAACCACTGTTGAGCAAGGGAACATTCATATTTTCAAGTCTCCATTTGCTTCATCTTTAAAAAAAGACCTCTGAAGGTTGTTAAATCCTATTAAAGTATCAGGATACAATAAGCACATGAGAAGAGTATTATGACCATTGTTGACAGATAAGTTTCTCGAATTTTTTTTTTTTTTTCATCGATGTGGTCCTTAGACCACTGCCTTGGAATGTTATAAGGCAGGGTGCCTGGAACAGCATGCTATAAAATTAGTTATGATTCTGCAGGAATATAGGACCTGAAATTTCACTTTTCTCTCAGATTTCTAGCTGACATTAGTGTTGCAGAGCCAATCATACTTTGCATAGACAGCAAAGATAGTGCTTTCTTAGCCACCTATTTGGGGTCTCTTGCTTCAGACCCACGCAATCAGAAGAAACTCTGAGGTGAGGGAAGCCCACAAGCCTAAATGTTTAACTCAGTCTCAGATTCCAAGACATTCTAAAGCCCAACACTGCCTTGAGCAACACTTTTGCTGGTCCTATTAACATTATTTGACAGTGCAATTCACTGGAGGCACAGCCTGATAGAATTCCTGATTCATCATCATGACTTCAGGGTAAAATGTTACTGAGGCTTAGACATCCTCATCCCTTTCTGTAACAGAGATAATGAGTCAATTATCCAAAATGGCATAAGGAGATAATCCTTCTCAATTTACTAACATAATTTATTCAATATTAAGAAGCTTTAGAAAGGCATTCATTTTACATGCTCAACTAAGTAGTAATTTTCTAGCACAAACATTAGGAACAATAAAGAATTCCACTCAAGGTTGACAGATTTATAGTATATTTTTTATATATTGATAAGATTTTGTTTTATGTGAATCTGGAAGAGTTTCTAGACATAGGATCTTTAAAAAATTCCTTTAGCTCGATTCTAGATAGCATGAGATTAGCAAGGAAATGCAGTTTGATATAGTGAAAAGGGTTTGGAATCCAAGGATGACCTGAACAATGAATCTGTGAGTAAAGCTGTGGTCAGGGCACCTAACAATGTGAACTCTTTCAGGGTCTTGAGTTGTGAGGAATCTCTTAGTTCCAGGCAAGCAAGGACCCTTGAACATCCCAGCACAGATGTGGAAGTAAGCTATCTATATGGTACTTTATGAATCAGATTCAGTTTTCTCTAATATGCATTTTTCTCAGTCCCATGTTCCTGAGAAAGAGAATTTTTGAATCAGCTTGAGTTGGGTGTGTATTTCAGTCCCAATGAGCTCTAATCAAGGAATAGGTTGCATCATGTCCACTTCTCTTCCTCAGCTGTGGAGGGCTACCACTATGAAATAGAGACCAGCCAATTTCAAGAGAAGATGTAATCCAAGCAATGACCTCATAGTTTCCTTTGAATTCATATTGTAAGTGCCTTTAACTGCTAGCCATCTAACAGGCCTTATTGAATTTTGATTATAAATCCATTGTTCTTTGTACCAGAGCTCCACTGAAATCATCTGTGCTTCAGTAGATCACACACTCAGAGATTGTCTTTCATAGAAAACAATTAAAAATGACTAATAGTCACTGAATACTTAATTTATGCAACTAATAAATAATAGATGCATAAATGACAGCTAGCTAGATGAGAGCTGGCTAGAAGACACATGATAGATAGACAGATAGATAGATAGATAGATAGATAGATAGATAGATAGATAGATAGATAGATAGATAGATAGATAGATAGATAGACAGATAGATAGATAGATAGATAGACAGATAGATAGATAGATAGATAGATAGATAGATAGATAGATAGATAGATAGATAGATAGATAGATAGATAGACAGATAGATAGATAGATAGATAGATAGACAGATAGATAGATAGACAGATAGATAGATAGATAGATAGATAGATAGATAGATAGATAGATAGATAGATAGATAGATAGATAGATAGATAGATAGATAGACAGATAGATAGATAGATAGACAGATAGATAGATAGATAGATAGATAGATAGATAGATAGATAGATAGACAGATAGATAGATAGATAGATAGATAGATAGACAGATAGATAGATAGATAGATAGATAGATAGATAGACAGATAGATAGATAGACAGATAGATAGATAGATAGATAGATAGATAGATAGATAGATAGATCCAGCACAGATGTGGAAGTAAGCTATCTATATGGTACTTTATGAATCAGATTCAGTTTTCTCTAATATGCATTTTTCTCAGTCCCCTGTTCCTGAGAAAGAGAATTTTTGAATCAGCTTGAGTTGGGTGTGTATTTCAGTCCCAATGAGCTCTAATTAATCAAGGAATAGGTTGCATCATGTCCACTTCTCTTCCTCAGCTGTGGAGGGCTACCACTATGAAATAGAGACCAGCCAATTTCAAGAGAAGATGTAATCCAAGCAATGACCTCATAGTTTCCTTTGAATTCATATTGTAAGTGCCTTTAACTGCTAGCCATCTAACAGGCCTTATTGAATTTTGATTATAAATCCATTGTTCTTTGTACCAGAGCTCCACTGAAATCATCTGTGCTTCAGTAGATCACACACTCAGAGATTGTCTTTCATAGAAAACAATTAAAAATGACTAATAGTCACTGAATACTTAATTTATGCAACTAATAAATAATAGATGCATAATAGATAGATAGATAGATAGATAGACAGATGATGGATAGATGGTAGATGGATAGAGAAATGAGAGATAGATGATAGATTCATTGATACACTTTGAAAGCTGCATCATAGCCATTTTACAGGTAAGGTGACCATAATTTCCTTTCAAAATTCAAAGATACAAATTTAATCAGGGTTTTCTGACTCTAGACAAATTTTATGACCATAATTCCACTTCTCTTTCTCTTTTTTCTCAAATGCTATTTATCCCTATCCTTGTATATGGTCATGTGTATGTTATGATCAGACATTGTCATATATATATATATATATATATATAATTTATATGTAAGATTTTCCACATAAGCCACATAGAGAATGAGTGGTGTCTAGGTTTACATTTAGTACGATAAAGCTTTTCTGCTACAAATTAAATCCAAATCTTTGAATTTTATATCATTCTCTTTTTACCTTATAGAATCTGTAAGATTTTTGAATGCCTCAGTTGTTAGTCAGGGAGGCCCTTGAGGTCCCCTAAACAATCCAGACTATTGCTATTCCTCGTTATTGCACATTAGAATCAGATAGTAAGACACCATTGCTGAAGATACCATGTGCTTTGGTTGCAAGATACAGAGAAATCAAGCTGGAACTAAGCTGAAAGTTTATTCCCTGTTGGCAGGACTTCTTTTGCTGAAAGGTGTTTTGCAGGTCATTGGTGGAGAGAAGTCATCACTAGTCATACCCAGCATGCTATACTACTGGCCTCCTTGGATGTGGCCACTGGTATGATAGTGGTAAAACTGCTAGTGGAGTAATCAACTACTTCCTTCCTGTACTTGAGGACTGCTCCATAGGAAGGAATTCATGTCTGTTATTAGAAACTTGATCCAAGGGCTTGGGTAGTCATAGGTCTCAGCAGGGAAGCTACTACTGTTGTTTAGGTAAATGGACATACTGTGTCCATCAAATTGCTTTGAAAATTATCTTTACCCCCATGGACTAGCACTACTGTCATAACTAGACAGAGAAGCTTCTTTATTTGTAGTGGACATGGGTTATTACAGAGACTCAAAGTTGATCAAATTACCAAGAATAAGTGATCGTTGAGTGCTCAGCCCAAAATGAGATCACCCTTTCCAAGGCTTAGGGATCATTGCAGAGCAGGGTTGGGAAGAATGTATGAGTTGGATGGTGGGAAGGAATCCTGTGGACTGTTGTCTTCTAGACATGATATTGTACTCAGGAACTCACAGCAGCTGTGGTTACCTGCATAAAAACTGCATGAGATTGGGCCCACTGATATTCTCTCAGGAATGGGAAGGGGCTCATCCTGAGCAGCGATTGGCAGTTAATAGTTGCTAGGAATGGGTGAGATATTTTCTGCAGGGGTGTAATCACAGGAAGTTACCTATTCTATAATAAATAAGACCCGTTCCACATATGTCCATGCTCATACTGACAACCTTAGTTAAACTCTGTGAGTCACACACACCCACAAAAGACTTAGAATGCCTCATCTGTTGATTAAAGCAGAACACTGACCCTGTTTTTACCTTAATAATTATAGTGATAGAGTTTCTTCTTCTTTTAGTAAAGTGCTTGCCTAATACTCTCTGTGCTATTACTCTCAAACAGAGAAATTCACAGAAACATTTAAAATCATCTCCAAGTCCATGCATCAAAAAGGACAAAACCAGATTTTGAATCAAGAGCCATGTGCCCTTAAATTTTTCAGTATTTTGCCAGTTTGTCAAGCTGCATCTATGCAGCTGGTCAGGATTTTGTAATGTAGCCTACTGATCAAAGAAAGTCTGAATCATGTACATTATATCTAAGATATTTAAGAATGTAATTGTATCATACGCTTCAGAACAATTATTACCATATAAATTACTTACTTTATAATTCTTTAAATCCAATCATCCTTTAACATTAAATCTTATACCAGTAATAATTCTTATGAAATCATAGATATGGTATACTATTTAATACATATTAATTTATTAATTTTAGAGAGAGATAAAGAGGCAGAGAGAGAGAGGATGGGCATGTCAGGTCCTCTAACCACTGCAAACTAACTCAGATGCATGTGCCACCTTGTGCATCTGGCTTACGTGGGTAGTGGGGAATCGAACCTGAGTCTTTAGGGTTTGCAGACAAATACCTTAACTGCTAAGCCATCTTTGTAGCCCTGGTATGATTTTTACATAATCACTAAAGCACAATAAATTACCAATATTTAAAAATTAGTTTACTATCTATGGGAAATTACATATAGCAAAACATAATTTAAAATGCTGATATTTACATTATTAAATTATCTTTGTCAATTTTGGAAAAGAAAAGGTTAATTTACTTTTTTCCTCTACAGTGCCATTTTATAAATTAAGATAACATAAAGGAGTTTGGTAGACTTTTGTTCTAGGACAACATTTCATCTATTGCTTTCAGTTGTGAGTCACCCTTTGAACATATTTGAATCATTTTCCAAGAAAAAACTAAGTTTTCTCAGTAAGTCCTTTGTTTGTGGGGTCAGTTAACATGATCCACCCTCTGTTGCTCCATGTACAATAACTGTTCTTTGTTTTGATTAGTGTTGAGTAGTTCTCATTACACTGCTGTAGCTGGAGCAGTTGCTCCATTACAGTTTTAGTTTATTCATTTGTGGGATGAATTACATGGACTATGATCTAGTCATGAATTTGTAATCTCCTGAAGATCTCTGGATGCATATCTTAAGAAGTCCCAGAATGCTTCTTTATATTTTACATTCAGCTCACTCAGGACTCAGTGCTATCACGATTTTTTTTTCACATATCTTACAGAACATTTCAATGGAGTCAAGTTCTGATTCTAATTATCTTTTTTTTTGCCTCTGAAATATATTCTCTTTGGTTATGTAAAACAATGTAACTATTGTGTAAAACTCATACATCCAGTTGACCATATCTGTGGCATGAAGGAAGTCTTTCATAATGTAGAGTCTCAATTTATCCCTTTACTACCATCTGCGTTCTCCAAGTGAATGAATCCTATTTGGTTACTTGTCACCTGCTGCCCTTCCCCTGGACTTCCCCACTGAGCTTCACAGAGCTCTAGGATGCATTCCATGATCTCGTTTAATTCCTTGTTGGCAGTTCACAGGCACTCTTACCTTCTTGCCTGGTTTAATGTCATTCACCATGCTGGCTATGGTTCCCAGAATCTTTCCAAACTGTGATAAAAAAATAAATCAATCTCTAGTTCTGAAGCCTCAGTAAGCGAAATGTCTGATGATCCTTTACTGTCATTAATGCTCTCAGTTCCTCATATTCTGGAAGAGCTACTCCCTCCATACAAAAATATCTCATAAAAGAATCAGAAATTAATTCATCATCAAAACAAATCTTATTTGATATGGGGAATAACTGGAGCATAAGCTCTGTGAGTCAAGTTCACTCACACAAGTAAACATCACACTACATGGCTAGTAGCCCTAATTCCTGCAGACCTGTCTCTGCTAAAGAGTATATGTAAGCAGATGACAAAAGCCAGGGTATGCAATACTGGCATATGGCAATTCCTAAACAAGGTTGCTCTACAAAGATGTCAAAGTCCTTGTGATGTTTTATTGCTCTGTGGGAAAGGGAATACCTTTTCAAACAAACTTTTATCACCACATATGGGTTTATACACAAGTCAAGTTCACGCTCATCAATTCTGGCCTGATTGTGCAAAAAGCCAAATACCTAATGGGCTAATAAAGTTGCCCTCCATCTTTGCATAAATCCACATGGGGAAACTATTATTTATGTTTCCTGCCCAACATCTTCCACCATTGACCTTGGTGGATAGTAGATAAGAATATCACAAGAAAAACAAAAAAAAAAGATAGTATGGGAAAATTGCAAGGACCCATATAACAGGACTCATACTATGTTCAAGATCACTAGTCAGAGGACTGGGGAAATAGCTTAGCAATTATGGCATTTGCCTGTGAAGCCTAAGGACCCGGGTTTGATTCCCCAGGACTCACATAAGCCAGAAGCACAAGGAGGCACATGCGTCTGAAGTTCGGATACAGTGGCTAGAGGCCCTGGCCTGCCCATTTTCTCTCTCTCTGTCTCTTTCTCTCACATAACTAAAATATTCTTTAAAAGATCACTACTCAAAGAAAGGCCTCAATATTGCTTGGTCATTGGACCACATTACCATAGACCATTTACTTCCTTTATCTCCTAAGAAACTGACCTCATGTGTTTCTTATCTGGGATTTCTTAACCCATCCATCAGTCTCAGTTTAAGATCTCCTTAGAAAAAAAGAAATCATCAGAAGAGAAGCCATAATAGGACCCAACTCTCCAATTACTGATGTGCAAGTAAGCTCATGTATTTCACGCTAGAACAACCAAAATTTAAATAGGTATAACAAAGCATCCCATGTGTGCAGAAGATAATATACCCTAATATACTCTACAACCTATGCTCAAGATAGCTAACTAATCTTGAGATTTGTGGTGGTCAATTTATTATATAGGAGTATCTTCTTTTCCTCATCTATATGAATTTCTAATTTTACCTATCATATAATTACTTTTTTTCAATATTTTTACATTTATTTCAGAGAGAGAGAGAGAGAATGGGCATGCCAGGGCCTTTAGCCAATGCAAACAAATTCCAGATGCACATGCTACCTTGTGCATCTGGCTTACATGGGGGAATCAAATCTGGGTCCTTTGGCTTTGCAGGCAAGCACCTTATCCACTAAACCATCTCTCCAGGCAACATCCCTTCTTATCATTAATGTTAGAAACATACTTTGTATGATTTCAATCATTTAAAATATATTCTGTCTTATTTTATGGCCTAGAAGTTATCTATCTTCAGGAATTTGTATTTATGCTTGAGAAGAATGTCTGCTCTTCAGTTTACAGATTAGACTATTTTATAGATGTCTACTTAGTTGACAGCATTGTTTGAAACCTATATTTACTTACTGAGATTTACTAGTGTTCAGAATTTTTAGTAATTTTTGTTTTGTTTTTCGATGCAGGGTCTCACTCTAGCCCAGACTGACCTGGAATTCATGACGGAGTCTCAGGGTGGCCTTGAACTCACGACAATCCTCCTACCTCTGCCTCTCAAGTGCTGGGATTAAAGGTGTGTGCCACCACACCCAGCCCAAATCAACTCCTGCCAAATCAGAGAGCCAGAGCCTCAGAGGCCCCCAACACCCCATCACTGAAGCAGCCCAAAAATGAACCCAACATGGCTCAGGGAAATTTTTAGTAATTTTAATAAATGGATTTTAATGGCATATGTTTTACTTATCCATTTCTCTCAAAAGTAGTATGAATGATAACTGCTTATCCTCAGAGGAAAAAATGTGGCTATTTGGGATTCCTGTGATTAAATATGTTGTTGTAGAATATGGAATGACCAAATACCTTTGCTTAAGAGCTCTTTAAAGATTCAATTTGGCAGGATGGTTGGGAGATTAATGGCACAGGGACAGACTGCCAGATCTCTGTTGCTTTGAGTATAGCCTCTTTTGAGTACATACAGGAGAGTATTACTGCTTTCTGCTATTTTAGTAGAAAGAAAAAGCACATCAAATTATTTATTCACTCATGATCACTGAATTCAGAGCCTACTATGCACCAGTCACTCAAAGTCCTTATAGCAGTTATTATACTTGGTTTTACTATGACATTAAGTTGAAAATCTAATGGCAATTTCCACCAATGGCAGCTGTCATCACTAATCCAGAATGCTGAGCAGATGTGTGAGTCTCCTTCCAGGTTATGACTGATTATGGGTACTTTTCTTCCCCAGAACCTCACTTGTATCCCTTTCCATATTTTATAAATTAAATTACTGAATTGTTCAGTAAAGATTATTTAATCCAGTACCCCAAACTATTAATTCAACACTTCTCTCTGCATAGGGTAATACTAATGTCCTTGTAATTACAACCTTTTATTTTACCCAAGTACCAAGTAACAATGGTCCATTTTCCAGATGTAGAAATATTTCTTGAGGATCGGTATGGTGGCACATGCCTTTAATACCAGCACTCAGGACAGAGGCAGAGGTAGGAGGACCATGTGTTCAAGGGCACCCTGAGACTACATAATGAATTCCAGGTCAGCTTAGGCTAGAGCAAGACTATACTTTGGAAAACAAAACAAAACAAAACAAAACAAAAAGAAATATCTCTTGTCATACACAGATCTGATATGAAATCTGAGTTTGAAAAAATACTAGATTCATGACTTTCAGCTATTTTTTCCTAGATTTTCTGAGCCCTCACCACAGTATTCTACTCTGAAAATCAGGTATGGAAACACCTCTTTGATGGGACTATAGTAGGATTTCATTCCAAGCACATAGTAGACACTCAAGTTCTCAACTAGAGTTTGAGTCTTCTGAAATCCAACTTTCTGACCTGGTACTTGATCTTGTTCAGCACTTTTAGATGACTGGCTTTCTTTTTAGGGACAAAAATGTATGGGATTAGATACCTCTTGCTCCTTGGCCCTCGGGCATAGTTTGAATCTTATTAATTGGCTTTCTGAATAATTGACCTTCTAAGCCCATACTGATGGATACAGGATATTATCATATTTCCTCTACAACGCTCATGTTCACTAATCTCTTGTATGCTGCCTAGTGTGTTTCCTGAAGCCAACATCATATGGTGCTAGGGAGCTGTCTAATCCTGTTGATCTCTCCTTTCCCCATCTATTATTCACATGACTGAAATCCCCTAGCCATAGTCCAAGTTATAAACATAAACACTGATGGTCAATCTTTCAAAATGTGCACAGGATGCAATGCATGCATCTAACCTGTACCACGACATTTCAGAGAAGTGTTAGTGCTTAATGCTCACCCAGAATGCCCCTTCCTCTAGGCCAGATGACAAACAGTTCATTAGCCTCCTTCTGATGGACTCCCTCCCCCAAAAAATATATGCTGTTTTAATTATCTGTTATCTAGCATTTTATCAACAAATGCCATCCACTAACTGCGACTTCCAGTGCCAGATCAATGATAATTAATTCTCACAGTGATAACCTATGGAGCTAAAAGATTCTGAGATCATTCTGAATACAGAGTGAGAGAATAGAGAACAGCGATGAACGACTGTCGGGCACAGTTTTCATGTGGGGAACAAGCATTGCAGCAGCAGTGTCTGGGAAACTCTGTCCCACTCACAAAAATTTCTCAGGTATCTTCTAGTAGTATTCTCCTAGAACATCTAGAAAATCAATGGACTTCAGAGCTTATGAAAGCTTTTAGGGAAACATGCCCTACCCTCGCCCTATAGTCAATGACCCACCCTAGCCATTGGTCAGTGGAGGTGGAGTAAATCAATCTCATCCTGGCTAGGATACAACATCAGATGCCACCATACTTACCATTCTTCATTTAACATTTGACAGCATTTGGTAGACAAAAATGAATATTCTAATACCAACTAATAGTTTAATAAATACTAGGACATATCTTTTTCTTTTCTTTTTAGAGATTACTTATTAGCATCATTTGAAATAAATGCATTATGAATATGGGGAATTCTTACTCAGAGCTCTGATACATAGTGGTCCCTTTTCTAACATGCTCTTTTCAGTGGCATTCAGTATAGCCTGACTTCATCAACATTTGTCATGGGCATAGGAAGGACTTCATGAAAGAAGGTCAAAGGGCGAGCTTATAGAGAGCAGCCATGGCTAGGAAACATGAACAGGTATATTAGCCATCAGCGGTCCTCTCATTGGCTATGTCAACAGACTCTCCTTTCCACATACTGGTCCTAGGTATATCTTTTTTAATTTTTCTATTTCTTGCATTATCCTGGACTGATACCATGTTACAGTATTAGTAGCTGTAATGCCCAGACCTCCTCTGTGCGGTATTCCATAGAACAACTGTTGTGGTCAGCCATGTGTTGTTGCTGGAATCCTTAGAAGACCTTTCACCCTTTCTGTCTCTTTTGTTTTCAGACATAGTCAGAGAGAGTCACTATATCCTCAGCCTGCTTCCCTCTCAGCAATCACTATAAGACCCTTAATGCCAGCTTCACTGCCTGAGACTTCTCTTCCTTTCTCATTCACTCCCTCATCTCATCACACTACTATCTTGGATAACATACTTTCAATTGCACCACTGGGTGACTCTCTGCAAACAGAGATAATTCCTCTCTTGAATTACACATTCTGAAAGAATATTACCTTCCATCTATACTATTTGTCTTTTCCTTTCTTCCATCAAATAATATTCCAGATACAAATATGGGTTAATGGTGCTTGCTTGTAAAGCCTGATGACCTGGATTAGATTTCTCTATGCCCACATAAGGCCAGCTATGAAAAATGACACCCATTTCTGAAATTTCTGAAATTTGATTGCAGTGGAAAGAGGCCCTGCCCGCCCCCCCCTCTCTCTCATCACAGAACCTGCCTTTTGGTTTGTGTGGTGGGTAGCCTTCTTACACTATCCATTAATAACTCAACAATCAGAAGCATTCGCCATTCCAGATTGGCAAGGAAAACCTCTCCTGAAGAAAACCTGATGCAAAGGACTTGTTCCTTTTCAATTTGAAACAATGTGTGTTCAAATAGGATTTCCTGGCCATCTATACTTCTGAGACAATCTCTTGGTGACAGTAGCCCATCTTGGAGAACTCTATGACTCCTTATTTCTCAGGCATATATGAAGTTATATTTCTGACAACACCAGTTATAAAAGAGAGGTTATTTCCTCATATGATGATATTTTAGAATCTTTATGAAACAATTTAAGCCAGAATGCCAGCTAAATTCTTCAAGGAAAATTTTAACAGTTGCTGATCAGCAGGGCTCACTAGTCTACATTACTTGGGGAAGAGAAAAGTAAATTCATAGTATTGACATGTACCAATAGCCCCCATATACTAACACTTTTGAGAAGCATCACAGGAAAAATATGGTTCAAATTCTTCAGGGGTCTGACATCTCTCCACAAGCCCCTGAATCTTATGTCCATGTCTCAGATCACAGTTTCCTGACCTCTTTCTGCTTCAACAGAATCTACAATGCTTCCAAAGTACATGATTCCCTCGTTTTTCCTCACCTTATACTTCTGACTTTGCCTGAAAGAAAAATTCAGAACTTACTTGAAACCCTGCTTTAGTCTCATTCCCAAGACGTTCGCCCTCACATTCAAAGCTCAGACTCAATGTCACTTCTAGTTCACAGGCCACTTTCTTTATACACCAATATTAGAAACTGAGACTGAGTTTCCATAGACCCTAGGATGAGGCACAGCCTGCCAAATTAAAAAAGCACATGGAATGTACTAAGTTTCAGGAAGAAAAAGAATGGGTGTAGGGTTTGTACTATGTAGTCCAAAAATACCAGGAAGGTTTCAGTCTTCAAGTTCTGAACCTCATTGACTAGACAATTGTCCAAAGTCTAGATTGCCATGTGCATACTTCATGGATATTTCCCATTCAACTCCAGAATTAAAACTAGAGTACCACTTTTGGATCTTCCTAAAGCAGCAGAGCAACAAAGACCTACACAATTATATCGTGATTAAACCTAGAAGATTCCATGAGAGGAGCTCAGAGATTCTACTTCTAGAGGAAGAAATGCAAGAACAGGATCCTTGCAGTGACCAAGTCAGTTTCTACTTTATTTATATTCTTAGTTGTCACTGGGAAGTTCCACCACTGGTTCATTGTCAAGATGGTAATAAGCTGTGGTAGAAGACCACAGAGATCTTCTCCTTTGAATATCTCCTGGATCCAATAGATTGGAAGATATTTTTTCCAATCCACCATTTTTTCCCTGAGGATCTTGTGAAGTGTTGCTGGAACTAAGTCTCTGATCCATTGGCTGTTTCAGTAGTTCTGTGTTGTGTCAATTCCTGCTACAGGCTGTCTTTGTCTATGATGCCATGGGTTCAATTCAGATAATACTGTAATCTTTCACTCTATGAAAGTCCTCTCAATGGATAAAAACTAGAGTACCAAAATTCTCCAAAAGGTGATTGTCACTGGCCCTCCATTTTTGTCTATAGGCAAGACAGCAGGACTGAAGGGTCTAGAATGGGAAGGGAGTTTGTTGTTTTCATTCTGTCTCATTGACTATATAGAGTTTTTAAAAGGGCATGGACAGACAGCCCAAGTTTATAATTCATCACTAATAAGGGTGGCAGAGCTTAGGACAAATGGGAAGGGGGAAATGACTGAATTGGATCTCTTCATATAATGAAGATATCTGTGCATTTCTGGACCTCAATGGGACAGCTACCAATAATCTTCCAAAATCTTTAATTTCTTAGAACCAAAAAATAAATAAAAAAACATATTATGAGCTATGTTCAGGGTGCTATTCTCATCTACTAGTGGTACCAATTCTTATGATTGTTTTTATTATTTTTTTATTAAGTTGAAACTTTGTATGGATACATCAACTGTTGGTACTATCATTCCTCTCCTCCCTTCCCCTACTCCACTGAATGCTCTCCTAAGTGAGATTGCTGGTATTCACCATGGATTTCTAGGTTATGAGTAGTGAGAACAGCAGTCTGCAATTATGGGGAGGGCTATGTCAGTGGATATTCCTTCCCACTGTGTGGCTCCTACATTATTTCTGCTCCCTCTTCTACAAAATTCCTTAAGCCTTGGTGGGTGTGCTTTAAGTCTACTTTAGTGTTGAGCTCTCAGCAGCTTCTGGATTTCTCCTTTGGTGCATTTTGAGTATCTTTAGTGTCTGTCTCCATCACCCTGGCTCAGGTTGTCAGGCTCGCCAAGGAAGCAGCACTCTTGCTCATCTTAGCAATTCCTTTGTGTATTCACCTGGTCCCTAGCTGCTGTGCTAGGGGTGGTTCATCTGCTGACAGATTTTTGGTTGATTGAGTCATTTGTCAGATAGAGGCAATATCATTTTAATACAATCCCATAATCTATGCACAATTCCATGGAACTGACATTCGTTATTTCTTCTAGTTTCTTTCTCAAAGGTCATTTCCAAGTTGTTTGGAACATTAGCTTACCCCTGAGGGCCTTAAACTGTTGACTAGCAGACTCTTCATGAGACCCTTAGTTCCCTAAGATCCTGAATCATTAGACATTCCTGAGTTGGTATTAAGAAGAATAAAGGAATAGAGCCATGTTCCTTGGCTTTCAAATGACATGCTCCTTGCCTGTGATCACTATGCTCCCAAGATTTTATTAATAAACAGAGTGTATCCAGTAGGGCTATGTCTGCTTCCCAAGTGTGGAGTTTTCATGTGGACTGCTCAAATTTCAAAATTAAGCCTGTACACAAGCCCTGTCTTCCCCAACCATAACTTCCACAAAGGCCAACATGAGAATTTCCCACTGGATGCCAAGCACATGGCCCTCTGGGACTCAAAGCAGGAGAGCTTGATAGAGAATGTGCAGGGATGTGGACATTTTGTCCCAGGAGGAAGAGCCATTCTAGCTCAGGATAGGAAATCAGATGAAAGTCCTTGCAAGGAAGTCTACCAGAAGTCTATCACAGAAGGTAGCCTCCTCCTAAAAACTGTTTTTGAAACCAAAGAAATCATTCTTTGCAGTAGATTTGTCTTGGTAGAAAATGGAAGGTCCAGGAGAAGTCCTTAGAGAAGGGCAGCTCCCCACCATCATCTTTTAAATTTGAACACTGAAGTTCTTAAAGCCAGAAAAGATATCAGGAAGGTTACCAAAGAGAAATTAATTCATAGACATGAGGCCAATATCCCCTATCCCAAAAGCCTCATTCTTCCGCAGGAGGTCTGGAAAACCTCAGAATAAAGCAGAATTACAAGTCCAGGAAGAGCCGATCTAACATATCATTTCTGCTACATATTTCTCGCTCTAAAGTGAAAAGTGATGAGTCCTACAGCCAAGAAACATCCATTGCTGTCCCACATTTTCCTGTAAGATGGGTCAGAGATTTAGACAGACAGTACCAAACTATAGCAGCATTTGCAAAGCAGAGGCATCCTCCACCCACGTACCAACGAAGCCTATGCTCCAACCCAGGAGCACATACAGAGGTCACATGGGCCATGTCTCCAGTTGCCTCAGTGTTCTTGACACCACTATGTTGGGAAATTTTTCACTGGTTTTTAACGGAAAATTTTTCTCTAGAACTTCACAGGAAGTGCAATTTCCTGCCTCCAAATAATCCACACTTTGTGGAGAATGATCATGGTGTCCAACAAATGTTCCACTATAATGCATTCTTTTCTGTGTACTTTCTTGGGGATTTGAGTAACTCAGGACTTGTGTTTAGTTCCTGCTGATTGCCTCTGTTGGCTTCTTTAGGGTGAGTAGTCTGCTGAAATCTTTCTGGGGAATACATGATTCATAACTCCCAACATCTCAATCTCTCCTTTCTAAAGACGAGGCAGTAGCCATCTCTCAGTTTAACCGTAAGGACATTATATATGTGGAAGCCCACCCCTCAACACCCACCTGACATTTCTTGTCTCTTAAACTCAAGATAGGCCCAGCATGCCAGAAGATAGAGCTAAGGACATACATGTTTTCAGAACAGAGTGGCTTAGCAACTCTTTAATAAAAGTTGTGAGAGATTCCAGCTTCACACTGGTGGTGAACCTGCTGAGGGAGTGTTGGAGGTTACAGCAC
The DNA here is from genome assembly GCA_036346955.1 of Dipus sagitta. Classification (NCBI taxonomy): domain Eukaryota; kingdom Metazoa; phylum Chordata; class Mammalia; order Rodentia; family Dipodidae; genus Dipus; species Dipus sagitta. The sequence goes on from CM070781.1 coordinate 18,166,086, forward strand.
GTAGGGGCTAGAGTCTAGGTGCAGATGGCTGTTGCTTAACAACCTGTCAGAGCATGGGGATACCTTTCAAAGGCATACTTTGATCTTGCCTTTGAGGTTTCTCCTTCTCTGCTGGCAAATCACCTCAGGGAAGTCATTCCTCTCTCTTGTTATTGCTTTAGGCTGCCTGTGCTGATAATTTTTGCAGAGCAAAAGCTTCCCCCAGTTGTCAGCAGTAGGAATGTCACAATAGGATAAAAATAAAGGTGAGGTTAAGGAAATGAATCTCAGACTGGATGAAGTAAAAACAAGACAAGCAGAAAAATGGCTTGCTGGTGAAACAAAATACTATATGCTGTCTTGTCCACAACATGGCTTTTCTCTCTTCCCCAATGGCTTCACAGCATTCTACTGAGACTGATGATGTTGCTGCTGAGCTGACTCATGTCATAAAGGCTGGGATGTCCTTTGAGTGTGACATTTCTTCAGGGCTGTGGTTCACCATGGCATTCCTCCATTTAAGATGATTCCATACCAATTTATAACATGTAAGATCTTCTTAATGAGGATAGTCCACCTATCTGAATGAAGGTAGACCATTGACCTATATAAGCCCAGTGGAACCATGGTAGACAGCCACCAGATCACCTGCAGGTTATTACCAGGAGTGAGTCCTAGAGTTTTTTTCAGTTATTCCAGATATTTGGGGACTCACTAAGAACCTGAATGGAATGATTTTACTGTTTACCACTATGCATATATCCAACTCCTAATGTAATTGTCTGGAGTAAACTCAACTCTTTTTGTACAAACTGAGACTCAAACCATAAGACCCTTAAGGCATTTCTGGCAAAAACAGGAGAGGGGATTATGAATGTCAAAACTGGAACATAAAAACTCCAGAGTTATGTCATTAACCCTGTAGTATCTAAATCTTAACCTGTAGGAAAAGTGTAGATTACGTGGAGTTTCTGGAAAGACAAAATGGTTACTTAGTGGAAGATCCAGATATTCATATAGAGAGACCAGCCAAGAAGGACCACTGGACTTTCAATTCTTTCCATTTTGTTTCCTTCATTCAATTTTAGTGGCTACTATAACTAGAATTTATTCCCAGAAACATACATGCAATTAGGGTAGCAGACATATTATTTCCTTTTGACTTCATGCCCCCTCATCGTTTTAGCATATACCCTAAAATTGTCAACTCTTCAATTGTATGTCAAAAATATTTCTACCTCCTACTCAACTGCCAAGCTCTTATCTTTATTCCACTAGAATTCATTATCATCATGAAACCAGCCTGCAGAAAGCTCCATCTAAAGTGAATCTCATTTACTGCATTTCATTTTGGCTGACTAGCGAAACCACATGTGTCTTCCATTTCCAGGCATACCTTCCCATAATTGACTGATCACTACTGGATTAAACAACCACAAACACGTTAATGACATTGTCACGGTTAATCACTAGTTGTCAACTTGACAGAATTCAAAATCACCATGGAAACCGATTTCCAGCAATGTTCGACAGCAATGTTCTAGATCATTTTAGTTGAGGTAGAAGGACCACCTAACTGTGGTAGGTACCATCACATGGGCTAGGTTCGTGGACTGTAGAAGAAAAAGGAAGTTAGTTGTGCATTTGGCATTCATTGCTCTGTTCAATTCCACACTCTCGACTGAATGTAAGCCTCTGCTGCCATGCAGGAACTCTAACTGTAAAGTGAAATAAACCCTTCTTTCCTTAAATTGATTTTATGAAATAGTTTGTCCCAGTAATAAGAAAGTAACAGATACAGAAGCCAAGATGGAGTAATTAATTGACAGCCCTGAATATGTTTTGAAATTATTCACTGATTTGTGTGACAAATGGCTGTCCTTTGCTTATTCCCAGTTGGCAAGGCTTCTGTAACTTAGCCCACTGCTGATTCCTCCTCCCCCTCTCTCTCTCATCTCTTTCTCTCCAAATCCACTATAAACCTCTTCACTTTCCTGAAAGTGAAGCCCTGAATCCCTTCCCGCTTTGCTAAGCAAACTATCTAGACTCACTATATCTACAGGAATTAAGCCATTAAATGGAAACTATCCATCACTTATCCTTAGAGAGAAAGTTTGCATCCATCCTTCCTTACTTCTTCCTTCTACTTGTACAGTTAGTGCTTTCCTTCTAAGGACACAACTTTAAAAAAAAAATTGTGAAGGGACTTCATTGGTCTATTGACTTTATTGATACTTGTCTTGATGGGCTAACCACATCCAGAAATCTTGATTCATTTTTCCATCTGCTCAGTAGTGGCTTATTTTTCCTTAGTTATAATTTTTAGAATGATTTAAAAAGCTTTTCTGAAATATAACATGGCAAGATATCAAATAAAAAACAAGTAAATAAAATAAAGCAAGTCTGTCGTCTATCACATTATCTTTTCTTCCAGGTTTCAACACTATTTTGATCTTGATTATTTTTTTTAGATTTCATTACTTTAGTATCAATGTTAGTGATTTACTAAGTACACAACAGACAGAGTAGGCATGCAAAGTAGTATTTTGGTGTACTTGCTCATGAAGTCTGAGAAAAAAATAGATATTTTTTCAGGCAATTTTAAAAGATGTAACCATGCTTGAATAACATGCTTTTCCAGCTCAAAGACTTTCTCTTTCATAGATTTGGATCTGCTTCTCGAGTGACATACAGCCATCTCATAGGGCTACATACAGTGGCACAGACTGTCCCATTGGCCCTGGGATAGTGCATGGGTTTGCATAATGGTTCCTGCATTGAACAATGAATGAACTGACTTGAGTACAATGAGGGTCTCCTCCTCCAAAAAGATAAAATGAAAGAAGTATCAAAAAGGTATGTATTTTCATAAACATACACTTAGAATGTCTCTTCAAGTTCACAGGAAGCATGTGAAAGCTTAATATGCTTTATGAGAACCAGATCTTCGTAATCCCAGAGTCATGCTTATTGCTGTCTTGTCACATTAGCATTTCTTGGATGTCTAAAGGCCGTCTGAAACCTCACCCACTTTGGTGCTTCAAATGGGGGTACTGCTTTGATAGGTGAAGTCCCTCTTGTAAGCAGTGATCACTGGCAGTGGTGGCCAAATTTGAGAGATCCTGCTAGGTGGGAAGCTTCACTGATGGGGCCTCTGCTGCCCTGGGAGATCTGTAGGAGTTTCTACTAGTGCAAACTGGCTACTACCAAAACCTTTATTGGACAAAACAGGGCAAGGTAAACACATGACTGATTTGTTGAAGACCAGGTTCTAAAAGATCAGTAGATATATTTGCAGACATAAACTCAGAAAGAGAGAAGAAAGCCAAAACCTAGAATGAAGGGTAAATAAATATAATGTATGACAAAAGATAATTAACATTAGAAATGATGGGGTGGCCACATGTGTGAGAATGACCCAAGCAGAAGGTCTTGCAGAGTGGTGGGGACTTGGAGGTGGCAAGCTGGGGATCTTCTACTTCTGAAATGTTTGGTGCCAGAGCCGAGCAATGCTTAATGGCAATGCTGAGCTGACAGTAAAGGAAACAGCTGGATTAGGAAAAAACTGGACAGGTGGACTCTGCCTTGTCACTAACATTGTGCAATTGCCCCGAAAGCAGCAGACTTAGAGAGTGACACAGGCGGCAGAGATAGATTTTCAGACACAATGCTACTGTCTGCCATGCAGAATTGGATGACACTGGTGAAAGAGGAAATGCACAACAAGCAATTCTTTCTCCTTCCTTCCTTCCTTCCTTCCTTCCTTCCTTCCTTCCTTCCTTCCTTCTTTCTTTCTTTCTTTTGCAAAGAGAGAGAGAGAGACAGACAGAGAGACAGACAGAATGGGTATGCCAGGGCTTCTAGGCACTGTAAACAAACTCCAGATACATGTGCGACCTTGTGTATCTGGCTTTATGTGAGTACTGGGGAATGGAACCTGGGTCCTTTAGCTTTGCATGCAAGTGCCTTAACAGCTAAGCCTTCGCACCCCACAATGGGCAATTCTTATTGTCACCTTTAGTGAGAGAAGTTGTAAGCATCTAATTTGAATCATTGCTTAAAGCAAACATTTTTTCTTGTATAGCTTCCATTCTCTGAATGAAGAAAAGTCTAAATTTGGGATGTTGGGAGCCTCACCACAGCATTGTTACCTCTAAAAGTATATTCTGTTTCATGCTTCTGTAAGTGTTTTTAAATTCTTAAAGTAAAACAAGTTTTGATTATCTTTAAGTTTTGTCCCTGTGCAAAAACCATTTTGTCTCATGTCAATCTACATCATCTGTTAACTTCCTCCACACAGTCACCATCCTCAAAAATTCTTTTAGTTCTTCTAAGCATATATTTTAAAAGACATACATGCAACACCAAAACAAATTAAAATAAAATCTAAATTATTTTACAATATGTTTTACATAATTTTACATATGTTGAGAATCAGTTATGGGTAATGTTTTTCATAGGGAAAAAACTCTCCTTATACATGAAATATCTTATGTAGTAATAACGTAACAAAAAGGGCTAAGACAACTACTTTTAACATATAACCCTTTCTTTCCAGTGAAATATCTTTGCAGAAATAACTTGGGAAAATATTTTCTTTTTCCAGGTGAAGTAAATATTTTCTGAGACAGCTCCTTTACTGCCCTCTAAAGCTCAGGACTGGAATAACAGCATTAGCTCTACTTCTAGACAGTGGGCTCATTCTGCTGAAAAAGCCCTGCCTCATTTAACAATGGGACCAGACTTTGGGCAATGCATGATTCGTTATGCAAGAATATACACATACACAACAATCCCGAATTCTAGGTCAATGGCTTGTCATGGCCTTGACACCTTCTAGAGACACAGGAAGTGTGAGATGAATGAACTGCTACTGGAACCTGGAGTTCACTAATTCAGCTAGACTAGACAAACAATGAGTCTTAAGGATTCTCCTGTCTCCACCTTGCCTGTACTAGGATTAGAGGCATGAGATGCCAGATCTGACTTCTAGTTGGGTGCTGGGAATCTGACTCAGGTCCTCATGACTACAGAATAAGCACTTTCCCAGGAAGCATGCCCCATCCCTCAATCCTTCTGAGAATTCATGAGGAGTATTTTTATGTTATCAGTGCCATGATTATGACAAAAGTAGACTGCAAATAAAAAGTGGCATGCAGTGTTGGTAAGAACAGGATTCTGCTGAAAAATAACTTATAAAGCTATGACTCACAAAGTGATTAATGAGAATTTCTGAAGTAATTTTAATGATATACCTTGGAAAAAAAAATAAGATATAAGGCCTAGATAGACATCTGGTCTGCTTCTCATTATCTGAAGATTGACAGTGCTATTTCACAGGGGAAAACAGTCTAAGATCAAACATAGGATATGGAATGCTTGATCAGGCGTGAGAATGCTAGAGTTTTTCTTCTGTTAGTTCTTTTTTTTTTTTTTTTTTTTTTTTTTTTTTTTTTTAGTTTTTCGAGGTAGGGTCTCACTTTGGTTCAGGCTGACCTGGAATTCACTATGTAGTCTCAGGGTGGCCTCGAACTCTCGGTGATCCTCCTACCTCTGCCTCCCGAGTGCTGGGATTAAAGGTGTGCGCCACCACGCCCGGCTCTTCTGTTAGTTCTTGACATTGGGGAAGACAGGAAGCAAAAATGAAGGAAGGAAAGAAGAGGGGCAGCAATGGACAGGAAATAATAATGCAGTGTATTGGGCTCATATATAGATCTAACAATGTTTATTCCTATTTCTGTTTAATTGATGAAAAAATTGAACTGAAAAGATACTTGTTACTAGTCCTACAGTGTGTATATCACACCCTTTACAGCACCCATCATGGAGTGAACCAATGCAAAAAGGAAAAGCACAAGTACTAGATACACGGTTTCCTTTGCCCATAAAGCCTTGACCATATATTTTCTGGTTCTCACTGTGGAGCTAGCAGGAAAGATAATATAAAGGATAAAAACAAATAAACAGTGAAAGACCAGGGGTAATTAAAGGTAATTACAATTTCAATGAACCTTTGGTGACACACTAAAAAGCCAAAGGGAAGCAGTTAGTTACAAAAGCATCAGTGGTGAAATAACACATTCCAAGGCTAGGTGCGAGAAGTAATAACAAAAGTCACCCCTGGATGCCTGTAACGATCTAGACAGGGCTTTGAATTTAATCATCAAGGCATGGGTGGTCCTCTGGTTCTCCACTGTTGTGTGGAATTGTTTGAAGTGTGCACTTTCAGCCTTCTCCCCTCTCCCTGTCTCAGAATATCTTGGTTGGACACAGAAATCTGTCTTGACCACCTCTGCAGGAGGTTCAGATGTAGGCTCACATTTATGAACCACTAATTTGTTCAGCAAAGAATAAGGGATTTTTTACTTTCAGATAACTTTGAAGAGTCTTCATTTTTAGAAACTAAAAACTCTCATTGTAGCAGTTGAGGAAATGGAGAAAGCTATGGTAACTCAGATTTCCTTCCCTAGTTTTAGCCATGGATTCATTGAAATTAAAGCAGTAGAGTTCAGTGTAGGAGACTTGATTTCCTAGCTCTGGTTGAAGTGAGAGAATAAGGAGGTTAAAAAACTGCGAGGCTGAGAAAGAAGTAAAGATCAACCTATGCTTGCATTTCAATTCTGGAAATGGAGTCTTTTCTGTGACATTTTGCAATGATTATCTAATTGGAGCTAAACAAAGTCCTTAATTTGTATTTAATGCTTAGAAAATAGGCTCTGACAAGATTTACAGGCTCTAGTCTCAATGGATTATTGAAGATAGGAGACAATGTTTAGTACTCTTAAATTCATTTTTTAAATATCTTATTTTTATTTATTTATTTCAAAGAGAAAAAGAGGAAGGGAGGGAGGGAGGGAGGGAGGAGGGAGAGAGGGAGAGAGAGAGAGAGAGAGAAAGAGAGAGAATATCATCAGTATGCCAGGATCACCGGCCACTGCAAACAAATTCAGACGCATGTGCCACCTTGGGCATCTGGCTTACATGGGATTGAACCTGGGTCCTTTGGCTTTGCAGGCAAGCACTTAATCACTTAGCCATCAATCCAGCCCTTAAATTACTTTTTCCATGAGGACATGGCAGCCATGTAACTATAACCTTACCTCAGTCTTGTAAAACAGGCACTATCATTAGTGTTTCCATTTCACTGATGAAGAGAAACAAGGCATTCCAGACACCTGCCCATGGCTAAGATCCAAAGAACCATCCTTCTGTTCTTGGATTTCAAATGTGAGGAACATATGCTATCCTTTTGAGACAAGAAAAGTCAACCCACTTGATTTTATGTCCTTCATAATAGATAATAAGACATCTGGAAAGCTATTACAGTATTTTTTTAACAAAATCATGTCATGTTTAATTCTATTATCTAAATTAGGAGAAAGAAAACCTGAATCAGTCAAATCAATCATAGAAAGATATTTGCACCTCTCCTTGGTATTAATTACTTTCAACTTTATATCCTAATAAAAAAGGCATGATCTTAAGTATAGATTTACTTTGAATGGCACCAAAGATTTATGTACTATCTTCTTAAATTTGTTTCCTTGTGAGCAGTGGCTGCTCAATCCAGGAACGCATTTCAAAGGCATTCTTCCCAGAGCCAAAGAGCTAGGTCTTGCTAACTGGGACAAGCAGAAGTAATGTGTGACATATCTGGGATAGCATGAGTGGAGAACGTAATGTGCTTTCTTCACCTTCCGTCTCCTCCTCTCCTGGCTGCTGAGGATCCTGGGAAATGTGGAGGAATTTGGAATCCTGCAGTATGAAGAAAAGGAAAGACTCCAGTACACTGAGATGTCCACAATAAAGTTCATATGGGTGGAAAGTTAGTTTCATAGTATCAATTTTCTGCAATATGGAGATGTGCATATTACTGTAGCTATTGCTCTCCCCACTAGTGAATTTTATTTTATTTTCTGAGATGATAATTATTAAATAAAGATTAATTTTAAAATGAAAAAATATTGGTTTTGTCTTTTGAGACAGGGTGTCACATGTTCTGGTTTGTCTCAAATTCAAGGTATAGCTGATCATAACTTGAATTTCTGATCCTCCTACCTGTACTAGGATTATAGGTATGCACAACCACATCCATGTTTTAGATGACTTTTTTTACACACATTTGTCTGTATATAAAGAATATGTGTAGTGTTTTGTATGTGATGTGTGTGTGATGTTTGCATGTATGTGTACAGAGGCCAGAGAATATTGAATGTCCATCTGTAATCAGCATGTTACCTAGAGAGGAGGAACTGCTCTCCATCAGTGGGCCCCAGAAATCCTCTGATCTTTGCCCTGTGCATACTGGGGTGATTACAGATGTAAGTGGCCATTTTCAGCTTTCTAGATGGGTTCTGGGGCATTGAACTTGGAAATCTCCAGCACTAGAGGTCATCATGCCTAAGTGGCAAATGCTCTTAACCACAGGGTCATCTTCCCAGCCTCTAGATGACTTTTTGAGAGAGGTCAAATATGGATTATATCTTTTCATGAATTCATATTTTTAAACTTATTATTTATAATTTTCATGTATACAATTTGATCATGAACATAAAGCATATTATGTTCTTTTATCCTCTAATTCCTCCACTTATTTCCATTGAACACTTTCTTCTTTCCAACCAGACCCTCTTGTATTGATTTTCTTTTCTTCCCTCCTCTGTAATCAATGTCAAAATGTTGATGATCTCAATATTATGCAGGCTTGTGGAGGAAATGACATAAGGTCATAAGTGAAAGGGTCACTTCATCTCCAGAGGATAATGTCCTAATGCATTCTTCCCCATCTTGTGGCTCTTACAATCTTTATGCCCCCTCTTCAGCAATGTCTTATGATCCTTGGGTGTCATGATAGAGATTTTGAGGAGTCTCATGATATCCTATTCCCCTATCTTTAAAGTACACCTTCAAGGAGGATAATGAACACTATGAATGCAATTTGAAACACATCTCAGATTTTTGGCAAAAGCAACTACAGTCAGCTAGACATGAATTTAATCCTCAGTGCTTCTAACACTTAAGATGTGGGAACATACTTAAATTTTGAACTTTCCTCCTCTTCCACAAAACAAAAGATAAAAACTAACCATCCTCTAAGATTAGTAAGAGAATTAGAATTAACATGTATAAATACCTTCTAATATCTTTGACTCATATATGTTGACAAGTGGTGGTAGAATTTCTTCAAAGTTTGATGCCACTTTCCTTGGGAGAATTTCACTCTACTGTGTTAGTATCATGAGGACTGATCATGTAAATTTCTTGTGCCAGTGAAATATAAGTGGAAAATACTTGCCATTTGTAAGTTGAAGCCTAATCTCTTTTCATTCTGACATGATGCATGACAAATTTTAGGTAGAGATTACCCATGAGTCTGGATCCTGAAATGAAAAGGACTTGGAGCAAAACAAAATGGTACAAATGATAAAATTGAGGTTTTACCAATTATTTGTTTACTATAGCTTTATTATCTTACTTTGTGGCAAACACATCAAAGGGATACTTCAGTCAGTATTTAGGGGGAACTCTTTACATTGACTCTTCACAAAAACTGGGATGTCTAGGCTCTTCTGGGTCCTTTTCTCCTAAGCTCTAATGTATGACTATTAACTGAAACAGTGTAAGTTCTGTCCTTGATCCTCTTTCTGGAAACATTATAGAATTCTGAGTAATGCAGAGAAAACATGGTTTATCATTTGACAATTGAAAAGAGAGAAGGTAAAGGGAACTCATTGCCATGCTGTCCTGTGCAAGTTCAGAATTAAGGAACAGAAGTTGGGGCTTAATAGACACTCAACTTATACTATTTGTTAGAGTATGTCACACTATAAATACAAAATGAAAGCTAAGAAGTTTCTATATCATAACAATGCAGAGTTCACAAACTGGATTGGCATAGAAGTGGTTCTGTTCAGACAGAATTCAGAGCAGGGTTGTGGAATAACAGATCTTGAGAAAAGTCATCTGTGTAGACTATTTTGAACATATTAGACACTTTCCAGAATCCCAGGGCACACACTGCCTTTAATTATCTTCTTCCATGAATTATATCAATGGGAAATCTTTAGCTGAATTTCTGTTTATGAGAGGATGCAATGAAAACTGATTGTGACTGAGTAATTGCCAATTACCCTAACATTTTCTTTATTATTGTTTTTGCAAAGGCCACAGTATACCCTACAATTTCCTGCTCCACAGATACTATTAAATCTGGAAATGAAAAACTAAAACAATAACAAAAAAATACTTGCATGCTGCTTTTACAATAATCATAGCAAAACACAAAAGATTGGCTCACAGTATCCCAAGTATGTAGATAATGCATACCATGAGGTTTTTCATTATTGGGCATTTTAAAAAAAAAAAACATGTATGTAGAGGATGGTGCAGGGGCAGGTCAGGTAGGGATGAGGAAAGGAGACAAGAGAGGAAGTGGAGCCCACATGTGAAAAAGAAGCATGCACTTTAAACAAAAAACCAAGAGTTTTAAGCCGGGCGTGGTGGCACACGCCTTTAATCCCAGCACTCGGGAGGCAGAGGTAGGAGGATCGCCATGAGTTCGAGGCCACCCTGAGACTCCATAGTGAATTCCAGGTCAGCCTGGACTAGAGTGAGACACTACCTCGAAAAACCAAAAAAAAAAAAAAAAAAAAAAAAACCAAGAGTTTTAATGTCACCATTTCTACATTTTTTTCCAATTATGAAAAGATAGCCTTCCTACTAGGATTCCTAGCAGAATTTCACATGCTAATGAATTGATGAATTGTGTCTAAAATATTCCTAAAAGGCACTCAGTTAGATTATGATTAGGGTTACATGCTCCTATATGTTTTTTTAATAAATATGCCTTATCATTGATACATTTCACACTAAAATTACACTCTATACCAAATAAAAACTGAGGTGTACTCAGTTTGAGAGTTACTCTCATCTTGCAGCTGGAAGTAAGACTTACAGAGAAAAGAACGAAGGGAACAGGGTCCTGGGCCAACTGGCACATGGCTAATACCACATGATACATGCTGTTGACATGTGAAATCATCCTCAGAGGCTTGTCATGATCTTCATCATTCCATTTGTGGAACTCTTCTAACCAAAGCAAAATATGCATTTAAGTAGAGTAATTTAAAATAAGCCACAATTTAACTAATTTCTCTAAGATCAAGAGGCATACACAGCATTTAACATTTGATCACCTAAGGCATGTTTTTCAAAGATGCTTTCAGGATGATGGAAAATGAGTTCTCAATTCCAGGGTTTACAAAACTATACTCTGGGACAGTCCTTGAAATGCAAATTTAACCTCCATTGCAGCTTCACACATAAAAGCTTTCTGAAAGTCTAACATCCTAACTAAGGAACTATTCATCTCCATTTCAATGGTGAATTTGTGATTTTGACATGTAAAAATTATGTTCATATATTTTACCCATTTTAGAAGATTAAATGCCTTGGTGGTGCAGCCGTGCTACTTAATATCTAACTTCCACAAGTGTCATTTTGGAATGAATAAACCATTTTATCATGAAGAACACCTTTCTTTTCAATTCCATGTTATTAAACTCTTATTCTTATAGTGCCTTCTTACAGAATAGACGAAAAAAAAAAAAACCTCAGGATTCTGCCTTTTAGGTTAATGCAGTTGTTTAAATCTTTATATATTTTCATAAATAAATATGTATAACCTAAAAAAGGGATGTGGAAAAGGAAGGCTCATTTCACTGTGCAGTTACTGGTGCTTTCCTTTGTTTGTTTTTTCAAGGTGTGGTCAGTGTCTTATGTTTCCCAGCTTTTCCTCAGGTACATTATGTAACCTAGGCTGACATTAAATTGCTGATCCTCCTGGCTCCACCTCCAAAGTGCTAGAATTACAAATTCTGCTATGCAGTCTCCAATCCCACCCCCCCACCCGCTGTCCTTTACCCTTTATTCCCAAGTTATTCTTTCCCCCTGTCTCCAATGCTCCATCATCCTCTTTTTTGTTCCCATTATGTTGTGATTGAACTGATGGTTTCACAAGTTCTGGGCAAACACTGAACTATAGTCACAGCTCCCTGGTGCTTTTCTCCTCTACTTACAACTAGAAGAAAAAAAAAATCTATGAAATAGCTATGTAAATTTTCATAAACTAGCTAAAATTAGAGCTTATAATCTTTGCTAAGGATTCATTTATTTTCTTCACCAAGTCATAAACCCTAATATGACACTATTGACCAGGTTCAGTTATGGTCCATAAACCTATGGTTTTAGTTTTGCTGTGCTTTCATAAAATTTAGAAAACAGAAGTAGTAAAGGAAAATGGATTTAATTATATTTTGACCTACTCAGGTAAGAAGTCGGGTAAAAAGTATGCTTTCCTCTTCATCGTGTTTGTGGTTATCTTACAATTTACAGAAAGCCATGAGAGATTAGAGCATATGTAAATTTTAATATTAAACAGGTTAACTGGTCCTTTTCTGGGAGGAAGGGGTTTTAGGCCCCAGGTTATTCTGGTTCTCTATTACTGTGTGTGTGTGTGTGTGTGTGTGTGTGTGTGTGTGTGTGAGAGAGAGAGAGAGAGAGACAGAGACAGAGAGAGAGAGAGAGAGAGAGAGAGAGAGAGAGAGAGGGACACAGAATGAATTAAGCTATTAAGTCCTAGCTGTGGAAAACTGGGTCTTAAAGTTCTCCAACTTTAAAAGAGAATAAAATTGCATTTTATGTGATGTAAGGATCTGTCCCATTATGGGCCTGGCTGTGTTCTTTAGCTATAAGCCCATTCCTTTGATGGGAATAGAATAAAAAAAACCTATATCTTTTTTTAGAGACAAGTTTCAGCTTGGGCTAATGCATTCCTGTTAAGCACTTGTTTTGGATTGCCCATGAACAGGGCATAATGTCTTTCTTTATGATATTCCCTCTTTTCCTATGGCTACAGCATAGGATAATGGCTAATAAAGACTAGCTCCTTTCCCGCCAGGAATGATTGCAAAAGGACATAATTAAGGTAAGGGAACATTGTGAAAGAGAAGGTGGAAAGAATATAAGAACCACATTTTGGAAGAAGTATTGTGGGGTACAGTCCTGAGGACATGAACTGACTGATGCATTCATGACCTTATTGTAGATGTACTTACCCCCACAAGACCTGCATAGTAATGAACCTATCAACATTTTGACATAGAAGATGAAAGAGGACAAAAAGAATGAGTGAAAGCACATGAGGATTTGATACATATATATGTTATGTTATATTTTCATCATAATAACAATTTGTCAACTCAAGCATTTGTCATTTCTTTTTGATGAAAACATTCATAAATCTTGATTTTTTTCTATTCAGTAAAACTCGGTTTAATTTCTTTTATTTTGCTGAATTCTTTACTGGCATATATTTATCATATATAAAAGTAGATTTTAAAATTTCACTGTATTATCATTATCTATAATGACACTAAGTGCAATAGAAAACCAGAACTTCATACTTCTACATGTATATTTTATATTTTATGTATCAGCTAAAATTAATGTTATAAAATCAAACTAATGAGTTATATAATAAACTTATAATTAAATACATTGTACTAAATAAATATTGGAGAAATATTCATAAGAAAAAACTGAGAGAAACAAATAGAAGAAGGACTACTTGGTAAGAGGAGGGAGCTCTGTGGAATATGGGTGAGGGTGTGGTATAGTAGCAGTGGAGAGTAGTAGGAGAATACAATTGAAGCATAGTATGTTCACGTATTAAAATTCTCAAAAAAAAAACCAAAACAGGGGCTTGAGAGATGGCTTAGCTGTTAAGGCATTTGCCTACAAATCCAAGGGACCCAGTTTCAGCTCCATAGTACCCATGTAAGCCAGATGCACGAGGGGGCGCATGTGTCTAGAGTTCATTTGCAGTGGCTTGAGGTCCTGAGTGCCCATTCTCTATCTTCCTCTTTCTTTCTCTCTCAAATAAATAATTAAAAATAAAAATAAAAATAAATAAAAAAGTTAAACAACATAAAGATCATCTTCTTAAAGTTCAGTGTTAAAATTCTGATCCATGGTTAAGTTATGTAGTCCTCAAATTTATTTATTATTCCTAAAGCTAATTACTGTTCTGTTTGTCAGTTCAGTATTTTGTTTTTTTCCTTTTAAAACAACCATCTTTTCTAAACTTGATGTGGCTTCCTAGGGCACCACTGCATGACCAAGCTATTTCTCAGCATCGTGCCTGGCATTCCAACCTTAGTTTTCCAAAGCAAACTTAATGAGAGCATTGTAACACAATCTTGTCTACGTCTTTATGGGAATATTAAATGTAGTAACCAAGACTGAATTTTATTGAAGAGCAGAGACTTTGTTGCATTCTGAAGTTTAAAACATCACTTTTGGTTAGAACATCAAGATCAACAATATATTGACTAACCTGTGTTTTATGGAGCCATAATTACATCATGTGCTGCTGAGCATGTGTATTAGAGACAATAGACTTGTGGATAAAGCAGAAACCCACACGGCTCCACTTGGCACTGCATTCGCACCAGAAAGAGCTGAGGCTGAGTTGTTCATAAAATTAGTGTACTATTATTTTTAATTCTCAACAGCTTTTTTCTTAAAAAATATTAAAAACTTGATGTAATAATTAATTTCTTATGCAGGCACAGAGTGAGGAAGTTGTAAAATTCTCTACATGAGCAAATTCCATTAGAGATTAATTAACTCAGTTTAAATCTCACTGATAAGACTCCCAGCTGTCAACATAAGAGCATTTTAGCCTAAAAAATACAAGCTTGCAAGAATGGTCCTGTGTGATTTATTATATCCTCCATGCAACTTTTATCTTCCTGTTTGCCCCACTTGAAAATAAGACAAATCCAATAACCAGTACCCTCAATGTGTCTAGCTATTTAGTATCAGCCTGCTAACCTCACTACTGGTCCGTTCTCCATTAGAAAAACATTACTCTTCATTTTGTGCCATGTGATTATTTGATTGTCTTTTTTCTTTGATATTTACTTCTATTTAATATGTCTTGGTGTTTCCATCCCTTAATTTGGCGAGCTCTCTATTTTATTTTTTATATTTTATTTTTATTTATTCATTTATTTGAGAGAGAGAGAGGCAAAGAGGCCAAGAGAAAAAAAGAGAATGGGCACGCCAAGGCTGCCAGCCACTGCAAATGAACTCCAGACACATGTGCCCCTTTGTGGATCTGGCTTATGTGGGTCCTGGGGAATTGAACCGGGGGCCTTTTGCTTTGCAAGCAAATGCCTTGAGAGCTAGGCCATCATTCCAGCCCTCTATTTTAACTTTTTCAAGGTAATGTCTCATTCTAGTCCAGGCTGACCTTGAATAAACTATGTAGCCTCAGGGTGGGCTCAAACTCATGGTGATCCTCCTACCTCTCCCTCCCCTTGTGCTTTCTGTTTCATAATTCCAAATTAACAATAATAGACTCAGTTCACAGACTTCCTTTACATTACTCAAACCTTTTTATTTCTATTCCTTTATCTTGAAATTCTCTTTCCCTTTTACTTCCAGTTTCCTTATTTCTTCACTTCCCTTTGTCCCTTCCTTTCCCCTTCATTTCCTTCTTCATCTAATAATTTATTTCCTAGGTGTCATTTGTCTTATCGGAGATTCTGGATCCTCTTCCAACTGAAAAGCTGAGCCTTTGGCATCTTAAAGATTTGCTTTCCTATTGATCGAGTACATGTTTTATTTATTCTATCACTTCATTAAGACCTAAGTGACTACATTCTGCTTGTCACCATATAACATAAGAACTGATAGTTCCAGCTTCTCTAATTAGCTTCTCAATTTTTTGCCTAAAAGCAAACAATATTCTTGGTGTATTCTTTCATTATAGAACCACAAATTTCACATAGAGAAAAAAAAATCTACAAAGCAGCAATAATATGCAGAACTTAACAAATGAAAGCAATGAAAGAATGTACCAAATTTAGGAATTACAATGCTTTTTAGAAGTTGAAGAAGCAACGGGAGAAACAGATCAGCCTTCTCCATTCCAAATAGCTATGTGCTAAACTTAAATGCCATGTTCATTTCATTTTCTACTAAGAATAATAATCCCATTGAGGAAGGCCCTCAGTGGAATTGGTGGGGGAGAGGAATATGACCAATATGCAATATGATCATACAATGAAGTTCATAACTAATAATAAAAGGAAAGATCTAGGTATAGGAAATCATCTAAGTTTTGGTCATCTATTATCCCTATTCAGATAGTAATGCCCAAGCACATACAAACTTTTTAGTGAAAGTTTCTAATCTTTCTGGTTTGACGAGAGAGTCTACAGGTAAGTCTGAATCCCTTACATATATACCTGTTAGTATGTCTATATTATCTGACTAGCAGGGTCATACTGAAAAGACAGACATATTCAAAAACAATTTTTCCTTTTTTTAAAGATTTTATTTATTTATTTATTTATTTATTTATTACAGTCAGAGAGAGAGAGGAAGAGAGAAAGAGAGAGAATAGGCACACCAGGGCTTCTAGCCAGCCACTGCAAGCAAACTCCAGACACATGCAACACTATGTTCATCTGGCTTATGTGGGACCTGGAGAATCGAACCTGAGTCCTTAGGCTTCACAAGCATGTACCTTAACAGCTAAGCCATCTCTCCAGCCCAGTTTTTCCTTTAGATTATTCAGTCACATCATTTTTCTATCCCAAAAGCATAAAGATGAACAAAAGAGAAACTATCCAGTAATAAGGAAACTGACAAGCTCTAATAATGATGTTTAGAAACAATTTACTGAATACTGCCTGTGTGCTTAAGTCTGTGAGAAGGCAGGTATATCTGACATGGGTACCTGTTCTCCCAAAATAAAAGTCACAAGAAAGAGTTTTCTTGCTATAGAAGACTCAGGATTGAGTGTGGGGTCTGCAGCATTTAAGACAAAATGATGAAGGATGGTTTCAAGAAGCAAGACAAGAGTTGTATAGGGTGACAAATGGAAAGTAGGTCTTTGAAATACTGTCACATATAACCTTATCATTATAATTATGCAAAGCAATTGAAGTAAAAATACATTATGACAACTCACAATGAGATGTGTTATATACCCATTTGTAGAGACAAATACCCAAAATAAACCATGTTCAAACAATGATACAGGAAAATGTCTACTAGAAAAGTATAAGGGAATTATGTAAAAATACTTAATAAAATAGAAATGAGAGCATGCTCAGAAAATTTGAATATTTTTTTTTTTTTTTTTTTTTTTTTTTTTTTTTTAAATTTTTTTTTTCATTTTTATTTATTTATTTGAGAGTGACAGAGAGAGAGAGAGAGGCAGCTAGAGAGAGAGAGAGAATGCATGTGCCCCCTTGTGCATCTGGCTAACGTGGGTCCTGGGGAATCGAGCCTTGAACCGGGGTCCTTAGGCTTCACAGGCAAGCGCTTAACCGCTAAGCCATCTCTCCAGCCCTGAATATTTTTAATAATTTTATTTATTCATTGTAAGCTGAGATAGATAGGGAGAAGAGAGATAGACAGAAAAAATGGGTGCATCATGACCTCTAGCTGCTGCAAACTAATTCCAGATGCATGTACCACTTTGTGCATATGTATTTACAATGATACTGGGGAATCAATCCTGGGTCTAGGATTTTTAGGCAAGCACCGTAAGCACTGAACAATCTCTTAAGCCTAAATTTGTACATTTTAAAAGGCTATTTGCTGAATTTATAAATAGAAAAATATAAATTCAAACAGATACATTAGGGGTGAGAATGCACAGAGGATGGATATATATATATATATATATATATATATATATATATATATATATAGGGGCACATGCGTCTGGAGTTTGTTTGCAGTGGCTGGAGGCCCTGGTGTGCCCATTCTCTCTTTCTCTCTATCTCGTCCTCTCTCTCGTTGTCTCTTAAATAAATAAAGAAAGAAAGAATTGTAGATGATGTCAATGATGTTATAGGAAATTTAAGTTTAATGCAATTATTTCCAAAATTAAAATATCTAAACAGGCTAAGTACTATATAAGAAATTTTAAGTGCAGGGCTGGAGAGATGGCTTAACGGTTAAGCGCTTGCCTGTGAAGCCTAAGGACCCCGGTTCGAGGCTTGATTCTCCAGGACCCACATTAGCCAGATGCACAAGGGGGCGCACGCGTCTGGAGTTCATTTACAGTGGCTGGAAGCCCTGGCGCGCCCATTCTCTCTCTCTCTCTCTCTCTCTCTCTCTCTGCCTCCTTCTCTCTCTGTCATTCTCAAATAAATAAAAATAAACAAAAAAATTAAAAAAAAGAAATTTTAAATGCAATTACACATTTATATTCTACTGTATCCTAAAGTTATATAAGTGGTTTTATGGAGAAGTAAAATCAAATTTTCAAAAATTGGTCCTTTTCTAATTTTTTTCAACATATAGAAAATTAATAAAAGATACAATTCATTTATATAAACTATGAATAACTTTGATATAGAAATGGGTAAGAATATTTAAATACTAACAAAATTTTAACATAAAACTTTATGGATAAAATCTTCTAAATAAACTAAACAAAAATTATAGGAGCCTTATAATATAATCTTCTGAAACTTAGTAACACGCAACTAAAAAAAATCTCTTCCAAATATTTAGCTTTTTGCAGATGAACTTGCAGAATCAGTCACCTTCACTAAAGTACTAGAACACTGCAGCAACCCTGGGAAAGAGAAACAAAATAATGAAAAAGGGGAAAAAACACAAAGAAACCACGAAGATGAGAATCAGGAGAGATTGCTCAGTGGTTAATGGTGCTTGCTACAAGTAAGCCCACCTGTCTAAGCTTGATTCCCAAGCACTCAAACAAAATTGAACTCAAAGTGACATATGTCTCTCTAAAGCCACTGTGCCTATTGCAATGGTAGACAGAACAAAGAGAATCCATTAGTTCTTGGGCCAGCTAGATTGGCACACATGTAGTAGACAAAGAGACAAAGTATCTTGAGCAAGTTATATGGAGAGAACAATCATCCTGAGGCTTAATACTCCACAGGAGCCTCACAGCAAGCACATATACATACATATAATACACATCCAAACACACATTGTACACAATCAGTCATACATACATACACATATAATAAAAATTATGAGGTGCCTTTTATATACTTTGGCTATAACCATATACAAAATATATAACACTGTCCCATTTGTAATTTTAAAATGTGTAAAACACATAGGAAGAAGCCAAAATACAGTGATTAAAAACCCATATATTGAAAATGATAAAATCACAGTTAAAACATGAGACAGACCATAAAGTGTAGAACACAAAAGGAGATTCAAATACATGGAACAACATAAAATGCTCCTATTGGGGATATTCAATATTATAGAGTGGTGAGTTAGTACACCATGCAATGAATATGTTTTTACGTGTCCCAAACAAAATCCTACAGAATTTGTTTTATAGTTTACAGGCAGTCCCCTAGAAAGCATGGCTGATAAAATAAAGGCAAGGCAAAAGCTGTATAGATGGCTCAATGGATGAAGCACTTGCCATGCAAGCAAGAAGACCATGTAAATGCTGGGTAGCCAAGGTATCCTGCCTGTAATTTCAACCCTGAGGAGGTAAAAACACTGGTTCCCTGGGTAAAATGGCTCAGTAGACTAACTGATTTGGGGAGGTCTGGGTTCAGGTGAGACCCCCTGTGTCAGTAAATAAAGTGGAGTGTAATTGAGGAAAACACTCTTTCAATGTGACTCTCTGGCCTCTGCACGCACGCACATATAGATGCCTCCACACACGCATGTACCCACATACATGATGAGGCACACACATAAATGTATACTTTCTGATACATGCATGCACAAAAAAAAAACCACAAAAGAATATTGGCAAGGCAAAAATCAAGAAAATAATGAGAAGACACCTGTATAATATTGATACCAATGGAGGATACTGACAGAGGAAATTCATTCATTACAATAGGCTTGAGAATTCTGAAATAGACCTAGTATTGGGAAAATAAAATTATTATAATGTATATAAACTACTTAATATAACCTGGGCATTCTAATGTAATAAACAGAAAAGGTATTGGGGGCTGACCAAAGCAAAAGGCCATTGGCCATAAAGTAGTAGGTACCAGCATGTAAGGAGCCTGACTTTGGTATGGTTGCAGGAGTGGGATAGAGAGTGACTAGGTGATGCATGTGAATCAGCTTGAGATAGTTGTTCATAGCCTATTGGTTTATCTAGTCCACATCTAGCAGAGATGTAGCTAGATTTGTTGGGTATAAAACAGGCTATAAATAACTGAAAGTTGAATAGTGAAGTTATATTTTAAACAATTATGCTTAAAGATTGAGAAAGCAGTCCCCCTTGAGCCTAGGAAGAGTTTTAGGCCAACTACAGCAAATAGTATGACTTATGAAAATAACAGCAAAGCAAGTTAAATAAATGGGTGTGTTAAAAATTTAAGGTGGGCATCAATGTGCCTATTATTCTGGCCACTGGGAAGAAATACACATTTCAAACACTTATCTATTTATTTATACTTTTCAGGTGGATTACAGAAAACCTGACAATGTGATGTTATAAATACAGATTAGGGGCTGAAGAGATGGCTCAGAGGTTAAGGTGCTTGTCTGTGGAGCCTGACAACCCAAGTTTGATTCCTAGTACCCATGTAAAGCCAGGTGCACAGAGTGGCCCATGCAGTTCGGTGTTTGTTTGCAGTGTCTGGAGACTCTGATATGCCCCTTTTATCTGTCTCTCTTCTGTTACAGCTAAATCAATAAAAGTATTTTTAAAAAGAAATAGACAATAAATACACTTAAAGTATTAATGTTGATCAAACGTAAATCATAAAGGCATATATTTGAGAAAATAAAAGCAGATTGGACTTGACTATATAGAGTGTTTAAGGCTTTACGGTCAGATCAGTAATCAAGAGTGGAGTTATTACAGTCTTTTATCATAATGCTAAGGCATATTGACTCTTGTTATTCTTATTCCAATTCATAAAAGAGACATTATTATGTCCTCTTTCCAGTCAGTTACATAGCTGCATGATACACCCACAATGAACTGAGAAGCAAGACTATCACATAAAGTTGTGTAGGCTATATACTACATAGCCCAACTTATGTGGGTGTGTACTGGGAAGCCATTATCACAATCTTTGCTGTGAGGTGTGTATCCTCTATGATGTTAGATACCACATATAAGCTTCACAATGGACATCAACTGCTTTCTTGAGTTCCTAATTTTAGGCAGTTATTTACCATCTGAATACATACTGCACTACAACCCCTATAATAATACACTCACTCATCTACATCATGTACAGAAGCTTAGAATTCAAGACAAAAACCAAAGACTATATGATCTAAAATGTTTTACCTCATTCAGTCTGGCAGTCATATCAGTGACAAACTGCCTCCTCTGATCTCACACCATTCCTTCAACAGACTGCTTTTACAACTTGAGAACTTACCTCGTTTATTTACATAGTAACTGGGCACATTTACTAGAGAGCATGTTGCTGAGGTCAAGGTCTGGTCTTCACCTTTAGGAAAGTGGTCCCTTGGCATAGATATCATAGATATCATGCATAGTAAGTACTTAACTATCTATCTGTTGAAACAAAGCCCAGAAGGCTTGTTTGTTGGTTGGAAATCTGCATGATATTGATTTTCTTTGCTCACATTGGTGTTATTATGAAACACTTATTGGAAGACATAGACGGAATGCTTTTATTAGCTGTGTTATCACACATTCATTAGTGAGGAGGCAGCTGTCAGCTATAAGATCTTTACAGTTAGTGCTACACCCTCATCAGCTCATGCTAGCAAACTAGATAAATTCTGCAACATTAACTTCTGTGGCAGTACAAATAAAAGTGTTAGTAAATAATATAATGATCCCACTGTGTTTTTGAAAACGACTAAATGCTAATGCTTACTCCATTTATAACTATTCAATTGTTTCTCACTGTTTAATATCCAGAATCTCTAATGAAATCTCGGGTGCTCTTTTGGAACTTGGCACTTACATTTCTGTGTCTCTAAATCTGTAACCTTACAGCCTGTCCTAACTCTAACTGCCAAATACACTACACTATACACTCTCTACCTTCAGACAACACTTTGCAACTCAAAATGGCAACGTGCAATTGAATAATGCAATCTCAGTTCTTCAAAAGAACCTCCCACCTCAACCATAGGGCATTTCCTATCACCTCAGCCCAGAATACCCTCCTTACTTTTTAGAATTTCAAGCTATAACTCATCATTCCAGTCTAAGTTTAAATGCACCTTCCTTCAACCCCCCTCCCCCTCCCCAGCTTGTTACATCTTTAATTCCCTATAGCACTTAACACAATAGTTGGAACTTTTACCACATTATTTGTCTGTTTTTCAATTCTTTGAGATTTTTCTTATCTTAAAACTCACTCATTTGTTTAGCATTTCTTTATTCCTTGTTATAACCCACATTATCCAGATATACATGGTAGCACATGCATCTGGAGTTCATCTGCTGTGGTTAGAAGTATGGGTGTGCCCATTCTCTCTCTCTTTCTCATATATAAATAAATAAAAATGTTTTCTAAAACATAAGAAGATCCACTCAAACTGATAAAGAACATGGAACCAGTTACTTAAATTAAGATTATTTTTAGGTAAACTGAAATGGTAATATAAAATCAATGAATCAGTCACTCAATAAGCAGAAAATAACATATATAAAAGGAATGTGAATGCTGACAATGAGTAAATAAATCTCTACTAGGATAACAGATTCCATAGAGCAGAGGAAGGCAAAAATCTCAAAGATCAGATAAAGAGTCAGAGAACAGTGGATTTAATGAAAGTAAAAAAGAAATTGGGTTAAAGGGTTGGCTTAGCAGATAAGGCACTTGCCTGCAAAGCCAAAGACCTCAGTTTGATACCCCAGAACCCATGTAAGCCAGATGCACAAGGGGAAACATGCATCTGGTATTTGTTTGCAGTGACTGGAGGCCCTGGTATGTGCTCTCTCTCTCTCTTTTCTCTAATAAATAGATAAATAAAATAAAACTATAAAAATAAACTATATATATACATATATATACATATATATGCTAAAGGGCCAGCAATTCCGACAACAGGCCCCAATGGCTTAGACAGATGTGGCAACTGGCGACCGTGCACAATTCTTTTAATTCTTTTTAATACTTTCCCCAGAGATACATGATATCTCTTTGGGAAAAATAAATATAGATGAACAAAATCCTATTAAAAGGCAATGAGGAACATTTGGTCAAATTTATCCTGAAGAATATCTTCTAGAAAATAACAATAAATATCTCCTCTAAGAGCCATCTGATATAGCTGTCATGATAAGGGAGGCTAATCTATCTCACAACACAATGTTTATATGGTATTTTTCCATCAAATAATTTTAATTACTTACTTTCTGTATTTGGGAGCTAGAAAGTGAGTCTACAAACAGGCACAGACCATGAGGTAATAATTCCTTTTGGTCATAACCACCTAGAATTGCACTGAGAAATACATAGAAATTCAGTACGCATTTATTGAATAAATGGAACAAAAGAGAATATCAACAACTGAGAGTATACAAACAAGGAGTTAAAAACTAACAAATAAGCAAAATCCTCTCTATCAATAAATTAATGAACTTCTAGTTGATTAATATGTTGGGTTGTTGGCATGTTGTTTTCTACTAGTGCTAAACAATACAAAATTTGATATCTATGTGCAATAACTAAAAGTGTGATGAAAATAAATATCATTGGACATTTCATTAATTCTACTCTCATGAAGTTCTATTAATGAGTATCTCACCAGAGTCTTACATGTTAATTTTTTAGAATGGTGCAGTTAAGAAATTATATGATTAAGTATTTAAGTTGGACTCTGATTTATGCATTATACATACAGAATACTTTTAATTGCATTCTTATTTTCTGCAGCCCAATTGTAGAATTGTTCTTGGAATGCAAATAGACATCCTGACTTTGTTCCCTAATTAACAGATGTCATTAGTTCTCCAAATAAACTCCTCTCCTCCAATCCTTGTCTATTTTTTACTGGAATGCAGGACCAATACATGCTTATATACATATGTACAAAAAAGGTTTTGCTAAGAATTATGAACTCACGTTCTGCTTTGTAGCATAAGATTAGACCTTGAATTTTTGCTACCTCTGTAATTTTCAGGAAGATCAACAAAGCCCTTTCTTCTCATATAGTAGACTGCCAAGTATACCTGAGATGGGTCCTTGGAAAAAGTTTGAATATGATGTGCTCTTCCCATGTATATAAAATAAGAGGAAATCCAAGGATCTGCCAAGATCTGAGATGCGCAACCATAGTAACAGATCCCACCCCCAAGAACTTTGGCTTCCATTTAATGGAGTGGATGGTAGTTTAATCAAGCACATAGACAACATTTCAGCAAGTTCTAGATGAGCTCTCTGGAAGTTCCAGTACTGTACACTGGGCTACAGCCCAAATACAAAGGTAAACAGAAAACAGTTCATTTTCTGTCCTATTACAAACTCAAACAGAATATGTATTAGGAACTCTGTGCTAATAATTTTGCAGTCATCATCTTTCATCCTCACTGCAGTTTTACAAGATAGAGAGTATAACCCTCAAATTCAGAGATGCTCAGGAAATTGGTTGAGATCAACAAACACCATGTAAGTGACCATATTTGGAGCTGGGTTCTGCCATTCTGAAACTGCCTTGGCATTCAACTATTCATGAGAAGACAAATAAGATGCTTTCAGTTACTATCAGTGTTGGATTGGGAAACCAACCTAAAATCTATTAGAGGTTTTATAAGACACTGATTTTAAAAACTCATAATCCCAAATATTAATGTTAACAAAATAGAAAATATAGTGAGAAAATGATCTATAATACAAAACTCTCACTAATAATAAAATTTTAAATATTTAGTATAGTCTTAGATATCTGATGGCTATATATTAAAAAAATCCAATAAAGTTTAAAAACTACAGAAATAAATATGGTTATGTTATACATTTTATTTGGGAAGTATGAATATAGCAAATTTAACAGATGTTCTTAAATTATGTGGTAGGCTTAATGCAGTGCAGTTTAAATATTCCACGGTAATACAATTTTGAACTCAATATAAATGTACTATGAAACAGATAAATGTAATATAAATAAGACAATTAATAAAAAGAGACACTGAGCTGGAGAGATTGCCCAGAGGTAAAAGGTGCTTGTTTGCAATGCCTGCCAACTCTGGTTCGATTCCCTAGTAACCATGTAAAGCCAGTTATACAAAGTGGGACATGCATCTCAAGTTCATTTGCAAAGGTAGCATAGAAGGCCCTTGTGTGGCTGTTCATGCTCTCATTCCTTTGCTATTGAAGTAAATATTTTTTAAAAATAAATATCAACAAACATATGACAAAAATCACATTTTTTAAAAAATAGGGTGAGTGATGGTTATTGGTTTATTGACACTTAACTCTGTATTCCTTGGTTTTCTGTGACTTGAAGCTCATTTTCCTAATAAATATTGCAGTTTGAAAGGAGGAAGCTCAATCACAAAGTATGCAAAAGCAGCTAAAGCTTTTATGTGATGAGAAAGGGGTAGATGCTTAAAAGTAGAAATGAGAGGGAAGTTACAGACCTTCCTGCTCATTCTTTAATTGGTTGGCGAGGGATTGGAAGGAAAATAGATATTTTATCAAGGCTAAAAGAGAAGATGAAAAGAGCATTAAGAAATTGTGCCTCAGCTTTCCATCACTATAACAATACTTGTTTAGTTTTTGCAGTTCATATATATTGTGGATATCAACCCGCTCTCAGAGGAATAGCTGCAAAAGATCCTCTCCCTTTCTGTATGCCTCCTGTGAATTCTGCTGATAGTTTCCTTTGCTTTTAATTTCTTTTAAAAATAATGTTTTAATTTCACGTTGTCCAATTTGTTGAATTTTAGAATTATTTCCTATGGTTTTAGAGTCCTCTCCAGAAAGTTTTTCCCTACACCTATAGTTTCCAGTGTATTGCCTATGATTTCCTTTAGTATTTTCAGCGTATTTGTAAGGTTTCTCAAAAAGCTGCAAACTGTTCTACCATAAGACCCAGCTATACCACTCCTGTGATACAATTACCTGCCACAGAGATACTTTCACAACATTGTTCATTGCTGCTCAATTCACAATAGCTAGGAAATGTGATCAAACTAAATATCCATAAACTGATGAATCAATAAATAAAATGTAGTACATATGTACAGTGGAGTTTTACTCAACTATAAAAAAGAAAAGAGGAGCCACAAGGGGAGAGAAGTAACTGTATATTCATTGCACCTGGGATGGTACTCAGTGCACAGCAGCATTTCAGCAAAGAATTCGTGCATTTCTATTGTCTGTTACATCCTCATACCTTAACTTTGAATTAGAGGTGGGGAATTATAGGAGGTTACAAATGTGGAAACTTTTTAGTAGAATGAGATTTTCCAGGATACAGTTAATCAGAACATTGTTTATCAATGGAAACAAGGTATGAGATCTGCAAGCTAGGATATAAGCTCCCTATGGAAAGGTAATTCGAAAAACACTTCTCAATTAATTATTAGAAGTAATTAAGGTTGTACTTTAGAGACTGCAACAGCTTCCTTCTGACTATTATGAATTATGAAATTGTCTTTGACCACTATGTTAATCAGGGTTCAATTTGTTCCCCAGTACTAAACCAGGCTCAAAGCTTGATACTATAGTAAGTATGTGTTCTTTCTGCCATTATTGACTTTCAACAACAACAAAAAACTTGGGATTGAGTTTGGCAGACATGTCAGTTGGGCAGAAAAGAGACCATAGCATTGGGCTGTGACTGTGCTAATAAAGTGAGTTGTATACTTTTTCCAGTGAAATTTCAGGCATATTAAATGACAATAAAACAATGGTTTTGATTCAAAAGCAGATATGAACAGGCAAACAACAGACATGAAGGAGACAATCGATTTTCTCTGCTACTTATGCAGGAAAATCACAGTTCCCAACTGGCATACTTAAAAGGCTACCAGATACCACATATGTATTTATTATGATATTTCAAGTGTTTAATTTTGAAGTCTTGAAAAACATGACATATGCACTGATAACAATTCAAGTTTCACGGAAGTTTGTAATAGACTTTAAAATGTTTTTCCTTTCTATCCAGAACTATAATCTAAATTATATCATGTGTCAAATAATGCAATATAAAGTCATATGAAGCAGTAACTATCTTGGATACCATGTAATAAGTGCTTATTCTTTGAGTCCATGGAGGGAATTTATAGGTACCCATACAATATAATGCTGTGATATAGTTTTTCAGGAAGATTATTAAAACCAGAAATTATGTATTAATTTTGAAATGTAATGTCATAATGCTTGCATAGACCATTTGATTTCAGAGTTGCTAAATGTAAGCATTACTTCATAAAGCTGTTTTATTTTTCAAGCAATATATTAGAGTATGTTTGGACATTATTTATAAATTTGGGAATTTAACATTTTTTGAGCCTAATCTTTATGCATGCACAAATACATAAAGATTATACTCAAAAATGTTAAGTTTGGGCTGGAGAGATTGCTTAGTGGTTAAGGCATTTGCCTGCAAAACCAAAGGAGCTCGGTTTGACTCCCCAGAACCCATGTAAGCCAGATGCACAAGGTGGTGCATGTGTCTGGAGTTCGTTTGCAGCAGCTAGAGGCCCTGGCATGCCCATTCTCTCTCTAATTCTGTCTCTCACTCTAATACTGCCTCTTTCTCTCTCATGCTCTCACAAATAAATAAATAAATAAACTTTAACAAAAAGCTAAATTCCCAAATTTATGAAAAATGAATCATGTAAGAAAATGAAAAATGAATCATGTAAGAACATTTGCCATTTCCTAAAATTTATTTGAGGTCATCAGAACTTCATTTTCATCCATAGGGTCATGCTATTGAATATTTCATAAACTATAACTAAATGAAACCATTAAAATGGTTATAACTGCAACAGTAAATAAAACCAAGTAAAAGTTGTCAAAGCCTTTGATGGATGAATTCCAGCATTTCAGTTAGTTTTCATCTCATAAATGAATGCTCTTATGAAGCCATTATAAAATAGTGAGAGACAATTCACTTGAATGTAACTTTTGCCACCTGACACCAGGATGTGTGCAGAAGAGTGAATTAGTTTGGGAGTTGCATGACCAAGGTTTAGTTTGCTCAACCCACCATTCACTACCTTTATAAGCATCACCACAAAGAAGTTTTTTGAGCCTTCATGGATTTTCTATAAAACATTAATAACATCTGATCTAGAACTAAATTAGAAAATGTATATGAAATGAATATAGAGATACATCTTCACTTTTCTGTTACCTAAAGATGACTTGCATTTTGCCATTTTCCTACCAGAGTCTTATAACTTTATCACAGTATATGGTCTTATTTTAATGTGTGAAAAATAAATATAGGCAATGAAGATTATTAGTGCTTTTTTCAAATAGTAAAATTACTGTAATAAATCTTTTATAAAAATCTATAAAACTTCCTCTGAATTATTTATTAAGGCTTAAAACTTCACTTAAGACATTTTCAAATAAAAACCTGTTTGAAATTCTAGAAGTCAGATTATAACTGTTGATCATATAACAGAAAATATTATGGTAATTTCCCTTTAATGAGAACAGTGGAGACCCTGGTCACATCTGCTGTAGAAGGTTCATATCACATCTTCATCTTTTAAATTCCTATGCTGCAAACTTTATTAATGGAGATTAGAGTGAGGAAAATAATTTAAGGTACATATTCTCAAATAATCATATGATACTTTGATACCTCTGATCTCAGAATTTCTGATAATTAAATGTAATTATTGTATTTTTTACAGTTCTTCTATAACGCATTGAGATGTATAGCTAATCATTCTTGCCTGCTTCATGGTTGATAAGTAAGCCTGAAAAAATGTTTACTTTGGGACTGGAGAGATGGCTCAGCAATTAAAGGTATTTGATTGCAAAGCCTGCCAGCTTGAATTCACTTCCCCAGGACCCAGGTAAACCAGATACACAAAGTGCCACATCCCTCTGGAAATCATTTGTAGAGGCAAGAGGCCTTGGCTCTCCCATATGCACACATATTCATTCTCTCTCTCTCCCCCTTACAAATAAATTAAAATATAAAATAATTTTAACTTTTATTTACTTTGACAACTACCTACATTCTTATATCAATATCAGGGGGCAAACTTCAAATTTATAATTAGATTCTCTCTTGCTCCAGAGTTTGTCTCTGTCCCTTTCTCTCTTCTTGTCTCTCCACTTCTGTCTCTTTCTCCCTTTTACCATAGATGAGTAAAGTCATCCAGCACATGCACAGATGAGTGAGAAAATGTGTACATAGGAATATGATCTTCTAAAATAGAAAGGTTGATAAATACTATATATTAGCTATGACTTCTTTCCATTTCCCCTCAGAGCCATAACCTAAGTTTTACAATGATGATAGCAGCACAAAGGTTACATTGACTTATGACATTGTATTAACATTTTAGTCACCCATAACCATTTTTCTGTCAAAGTTGGACTAAAAACAGGACAGATTCATATATACTTCAAAGTCTGAAGAGAAATAGGAAGATGAAAATGAGTATTTATTTTCCTAATTGACAATCCAGTCTAGAATGAGAAAATTGGTATGGCAAGACACTCTTATTTGTGAAAGACTAAGAAAAAGACAAAAAATTGATTAGATCTTGTGCCATTGAATCTGTAGTTATTTCAAAAGAGAAATTGTCAGTCATTTGACATGCTGAGTCCTTGTTTTCGATCTCAGCCAAATGGGCAGAATTTCTTTTCAAATTCATCGTATGTTTACTCAAGTCTTCTGATTTCACCAAGCTTACTTCTGCTTTGCTCCCCGAATATGCACTACTCCTCCCTTCCTATAAAACTTAGTCTATATTCTCTGCATTTAAAATATTATTACTTTCCTTTCTGTACTGTTTTCTATTTTGAAGAATAAGTGATAAAATCACAAATGTGCATTTCACCTTAATCATTATTCTTGTACAAAACTGGCTTGTGCTTCCTTTCTAGCTTTCCTTCTGGATCCCAAGTCTCCCTAAAATAAACCTTATTCATCATTTTAACTTGGACAAAGACAAAAAGTTTAGGGTCCATGGGCCTGGGATCTCCTTCACCTCTAGGGAATCACGTAACTCCCTGGATCCAATATCTTGTACCACCATCATCGTGCATGGCACATGTGTGCCCACTTGAGCTGACTGGAGACTAGTTTCTGTGCACTGACCTAGGTTAGAAGTTTGTTTACAGTGGTTACTTCACTGCTCACCTCACTGAAGGAGAAGCCTCTAATGAGTTGTTTCTATTTCCTGGAGTTGAGAGAATAATGTTGTGCGTCTCACAGGATATTGTCTGGCGATAGTTAACATTCATGCTGAGGCCCTCTTAAAAAAGACAAGTATAAATTATTTATATTTCCCATTGATCTCAGTCTGTGTATATGTGTTTATGTGTGGGGGGATGTGTATGTGACTTTACTGATCAGTTTAGTAACACCATTGAGTTGGTTTGTTGTTACTTCATAAATTCACACTGACGTGTCTTTCTTGTGATACAACCAACACTTTTATTACGGGTCATGATATGCAGAGACATTTAGCTTACCCATAACTGTGGGCTAACTCCACAATGCATGACCCGTATACCTCAACAAGGAGGGGCCAAGTGGAGGGGTAGGTCACGGATGAGCCTAATAATGATACCAAACTGACTGTATTTGCTGAATACAAAACTAACTAATAAAGAAAAAAATGTGAAAAAAAAGTATTTTTGGTGTTGACCTTTAAATGACCTTAAATATTCTGCTCCAGGGTGAGGGTAATATTTATTGTGATATTCACATCCACAGAGCACAGTCTGGTTTTCAAAGCAGAGTCACATACATAAATTCCCTTGATTCTTCACAAGTCCCACTATTTATCCCCACGTTTAGAAAGATGTTGTTGAGATGGAGTTTCTCAAGTTTTCTCCCAGGACAGATCTCAGAACATAATGCACTACTACTACCAAAAATTAATAATACATCAAACACAGGACTTACCATCTGATGTAAACATAGCATTTAAAATTGACTATTTGGGCTGGAGAGATGGCTTAGTGGTTAAGCCCTTGCCTGTGAAGCCTAAGGATTCCAGTTGGAGGCTCGATTTCCTAGGACCCACTTTAGCCAGATGCACAAGGGGGTGCACGTGTCTGGAGTTTGTTTGCAGTGGCTGGAAGCCCTGGTGTGCCCATTCTCTCTCTCTCTTTATCTGCCTCTCTCTCTCTCTCTCTCTCTCTGTCACTCTCAAATAAATAAATAAATAAATAAAAATTAACAATAAAATTGGCTATTAGCTCAGTAAGGACATTTAAATTATTTTAATCAATTAAACTTTTAGTTAATAAGAATGCAATAACTAAATATTTAGCCAACTCTATGTGGCTACTTCTTCACTTTTGGGTAGCCATGTGCATCAAGTAGTTTTCTTATGTCTAGGGAGAACTTTAACTTTTATCTGCATTTTCTTTTGAGAAAAAGAATAGAGGAACAGAACGGTAGGTGATATGATCCCCAGCACTATAAAAGTAAAACTCAAAAATTAAACAAAATAACAAATAAGACAAAGTAAGCCCCAGAATCTGAAAGTAGAAAACAGAGCCTGGCTATATGGGTTCATAGGAGACTATTTCTTCATAGATCCTTCTGACTTTACACAAGGCATCCAACACACTTGGCATGTTATGTTTGAAATAATAATAATTAATAATAATAATAGACCTTGGCTCTTAGGATTTGTGTGGGCAAATACACCCAGAGATCTTGAAGATTTTGAAGATTACCTACTGAATTCTCAATAGACTCTTACATAGTAAGCACTGTTACCTTCTTTATAATCAGACCTATACATGAAAGGTATGTTCATCCTTGTCACGTCCCCTTAAGACACACAATACTGTTTTGAACAATGATTTACACTCACTTAATTACCTGATTTCTAGAAAATAATCAAACTGAGCAAAGCTGCAAAATGAAGTCTATAATTTAGCATCTAGAATATAACACAATTCTACATATTCTAACAGCTACGTTGAACAGTAAGACCATACGGGTGAAATAAGCATCAATGATCTATTTTTTGATCACATACAGTCAAATGTTTTAATTTTGGTCTTGATTCAATATACAATTCATTAATGGGAAATATGCATTTATATGAAATCAGGTCTCAGTTAGGATCAGTCACATTTCCAAAACCTTTTGTCTGGACATGAAATGTTAAGATCCTAATTTAAGAGCCATGCAATTTTTAGATTCATCACGAGGTGGCGCTAGAGCTGTTCAATGACTAGAGTAAAATTCAAGGGAAAGTGACAGATGAATCTTGTCTGACAACAGGCCTTGATTTAAGCTGATCCCAAGGAATACAGAGTTGTGATAAACTAGCAAGATTAAAAATATCATTTTCATAATTCTCTATTAAATAGAAACATACATAATAGGAAACAGGCATATTTATTCCTGTCCCCTTTTCTTATGATTTTGTCCTCTCTCTGAAGAATATTCTGAGGTATTTTTGTTTTGATTTTTCATTTTTTATAATTTGTTATATTTATTTTTATATTTTGATCATATGTATACCATTATTCTCTCTTATCCCCTTGGGCTCATTTTGTATGCAAGACCAATGTATGAGGTTTTACAATTTCTGAGAAATCACTTTTTTAAATAATGTATGCAATAATACCAGTTAGGGGGCATCTAAGGATAAGTCTCTTTATCTCTAAAGGCTTAATGTGTTTAAACCATTGCTTAGAACTATAGTTTCATTAGGCAAATTTCTTGTCAGTTACAGTCCTCCACAACATTTAAACCAGCATCTGAGCAGTAGGACATCTGTCTTGGAAGTAAGCATAGAACTTTCATGTGGAAAAATATGTTTTGTCACCAAAGGATGCAACACTTGACAAGTACCTCCTCATCAATTATAGCTGAGATCATCCTCAAGAGAACTATTGTTTGGAACTTATCTCTAAATCCATTCTGTGAACAAACGCATACACAAACACATTGAGATTACAAATTCATCAGCTATGTCTTCAAGCTCGCTGTTACAGATTGATATTTCTCTTTCTGGCTCAGGGGATTGAACTGTGGCAGGTAATACTGGATATATACCTAGTCTATTCTTTCAATTTCCTTGCCTAAATAACTAAGGTTTTGCTCAGAGTAACCACATGCCTAATGAAATATTCATCTTCAGTGTTTCATGAAGATAGAAGTAGCCAACTATGATATTACAGCTTCTGGTATCTAATAAGCTTTGGAAGGGGACCTGAGGAAAACTCATTCCCTAAGCATTGGCCATTGCTCATATGCTTATCCGTTTCGCCTTGCCTTGAACATACATAATATTGTGGGTGTGACAGCACAAAGCACAGTGATATGTTCCTAACAGCATTACAGTGAGCTGAGCCAACTAACTCTAAGAAGACACCTTCCACCAAATTGTATATAAAAATTAATCAACTCATTAATTTTTGCCATGGCTGCTTGTTATAGTCCTCCAATATGTCCCTTGCCTTTTGTTTCATAAGCCTCACATTCATTCTGTCCATTCAGTGTGAATATGCATGGTGCCATTCCCAGAACTAACATCTGGTTTTCTTTTTACCTCATAGGTCAGAATACACGGGGGAGATCTAGAAAAGATTGCCCCAGCCAATGCATATACATTATTGTTAAGTCAAAAGGAAGGAGAAATAGGAGAAATCTAGCTTCTTGGCAGTTTCAGTTAGAAATTGAGGCCTAGAGAAAAGCAAGAGATGCCACTCCACATGCCAGATCTCCTTGGCAGGAATAGAACTTCTGTCTGATCTAGATTTATGTACAACTGGCTACAGTGCCCCCTGCTGCCCATAGTCTAGAATACTACCTAGGTGGGCTATCTTAGGGACCTGCCCTCCATATTTACAAACCAATGGGTTCTTCCCCTTACATACCTGAATCTGACTAAAGAATACATTTTCTATATTATAAGGGCTGTAGCCATGTCCTTCTGTCTATCTCTCCTTGCTCTGGCCACAGGGAAACATGTGAGTCTGGCCTTTCCCCTGACCCTGCCCTGGCTGGGTGGACGGGAGATCATAATACCTTCATGGTCTGGGAGAAGTTTTATGCTAGCCTCTGCTTTACAGTTTGAGGTAACTTCTCACTTTAATTACGTGTATGTTTGTCCTCTGCTTTCTAAATCTACCAGTTGTGTATTTCCCTTATACTCCAGATCTACCATGTGGATGCTGTCACTAACTCGAGGTCTATTACCTGTGTAATTTCTCTAAACTCGGAGGTAGCCCTGGATACAACTCTCTTTACTACTCATTTCTTATCTGAATTTCTTGGTTTCTAATATTTTCACTGTGCTATTCTTCCTTAGGTTCCCATGTCTGCCATCTTAACTTTCTTCCATGGGGAAGCAGAAGATGATGCATGTATGTTTCTTCTAAATTTCCTTTCATATTCACCTAATTCTATCTTCCATGTGCTTGTGGCTCCACTCCAGTATTTCCTGAACTATGCACTAGTTTCCACATGAGTGGGTGTTTCCTGCTTCCCACGTGTTTATGATTGTGCTCTAGCCTTCTTCCTAGATCCCAATTTCCCTTAAATAAACCCCACAATATCTGTTTTTTGCCTAAATAAACTTAATATTTCATAATTTATCCTTCTTGGGTTCATTTTCATCAATTCTTTGTTAAAAATAGAACAGGACCCAATGTTGGGGTTCATGTTGGGGTTCATGGGAGACCCCTCCTGAACCCTAAAATCCTGCATTAATAATTAATAAATGTTTTTAAAGGAATATTTAGTGGTAACTAGGAGGGGGTGGAAATAGAATTTAATAAGCATTGGAGTGGCTCTTTATATTTTACAAAGTCATTTTGCAAAAATGTTTATTTCTCTCTACAATAGCTTTGCTTAGTTATGTGATTAATTATTCTCTTTCTACCAGTGTAGAAGTACAGTCTTGAAAATAGGGCTGAAAAGATGGCTTAGCAGTCAAGGTACTTGCGTGTGAAGCGTAAGGACTCAGGTGCAATTCCCCAGTACCCACATAAGCCAGATGCACAAGGTAGCTCATGCATCTGGAGTTCAGTTGCAGTGGCTAGAGCACCTGGTTTGCCCATTCTCTCTCTGTGTCTGTCTCTCTTTCCCTCTCTCTCAAATAAATAAAGTATAAAAATATTTACTTAATTCCCAAAGACACACACTCATCATGATGTAAACTTGTGCTTGGAAACCTGATATAACAATGCTATCACTTGTATGCTTGCTATTTGGTTCACTTCCCTGGTGGAATCATAATAATGACTACCATTTATCAGGTAGGCTACTATGTGCTAAGAACATTCACTGGAATTTTCAAATATAATTAGTTTCTGTTTAAAAAGCACCCGAGGAATGATATCCAAATCTCCTTACTAACAAAATTAAAATAAATGAAAACAGCACTGTGGATCATCAACATTATACATATTACTGCATTTTAGTACCTTAAATATTGTATGGCCTGGTCCATTATTATGTACATTGTAGATGAGGGAGCTGAGCCAAAGTCCAGGCGGATCCACCATCTCCCCTCTCAGGCATATAAGGTTCCTAGCTTAAAATCTTTCACACTGTATTTCTATCATTGTTATAGCATGCATAACTAGTTTTTGAAGCCAAACCAAGATTCTAAATTGCACTCTTTCACCTACATTTCCTGTTTACTTCCATTGTCATTTGACTCTAAGTCTCATATGTGTTTAAGAATGCAACAGTCTGTTCCACATCATTAAAAGATTTCATATTAAACTCTTTCACTTTGTTTTCCTATTGAATTGATGTTAATGAATTTTGACTCTAGAAATTTGTACTTCAAAAGAGCTCCCTGGATTACTGACTTTCAAATTAGCTTAGTGTTTTTCTTTCACCTTCAAGAAAAAGGCTTAATTTGAAATGCACTTAATAAAAAAACATGTACTTCAAAGATAATCAAATTCATTTTCATAATATAAAACAAGGTCTTTGTACTTATTCTAGTGATAGCATTGACCTTGTATTTTACTCCTGAAAAATAAACTCATGCATATTTTGCTAGCAGACATTTCACTTGGAGATTTGTTTGTATGCATGTGTGTGTGTGTGTGTGTGAGAGAGAGAGAGAGAGAGAGAGAGAGAAAGAGGAAACTACTAAAATTCATTTAATAGAATGGAACAATACGAGAACTGGTTTATTTAAATCCCTGTTGTTTGCTAATTATAAGACCTTAAACAAGTTGTTTATTCTCTCTAAGCCTCAGTTTCCTAATCTCTAACATGAGACTAAATGGTTATCTCATGTTTTAATCTCAAGTGTTTTTTTTTAAATTTTTATTTATTTGAGAGAGACACAGAGAAAAGGAGGGAGGGAGGCAGGGACGGAATGCAAATGGGCACACCAGGGCCTCCAGCCACTGCAAACAGCTCCAGATGCATGTGCCACCTTGTGCATCTGGCTTACATGGGTACTGGGGAATACAGCCTCGAACCAGGGTTTAGGTTTCACAGGCAAGTGCATAACCTCTAAGCCATCTCTCCAGCCCTCAAGTGTTTTTTTAAATAATGTATATAAATATATTTCCTGACATTTGTCTCTGCATGAAACACATTCAACAAATCTTATTCATTCTCCTCCTTAAGTCTTCCAAACCAATTTGGGTATTTTTCTCCCAATTCCCACTTTGCTAACTTTGAAAAAACAAACAAAAAAGATATTTGTTCGCACTAAAGATCAGGAAATAGCATATTTAAAAAGTGATAAATAAAAGTCATTATAAGATGTAAATATTACTTTATATATAATGGCACAAAATGCTAGAATCTGAATATTATGTTGCCATCTTATATTCTCTTTGAAACAAGATTTTTCTTTGTTTCTATTTTTTAACACTGTAGAGCTCTTATTCTTCAATATTAATTTCTAATAATGCTGGAAAACAGAGAAATACCAATGATACATTATAGAAACAATAAAATATGCACTGGAATATAAGTGTATTTCTAAAGAAGACTGGAAAAATGTCCATTTTTCTATCTAAAGCACTTTCAATTTTCTGAAATATTTTTAAAGTAGAGATACTCTATTTGACAATAATTTTTATTAATCTTTAACAATTTCAATTAAATTTAACCAAAGATAACAATCAGTAGTCATTATGCAGAGGATAACAAGAGGTCCCAGCATGTCTGTACAGAGTGGTCATCAACAATGGGAACATGGAATTTCTGATGCTGAGGGAAGAATGTGTTATAGCTTACTGCAGATAACTGAAACTGCAGCCATGGAAGCCCTTTCTTGTGATATCTGCTGAATTATGCATTCAAGCCTGCTTTATAGTCTAATATTCATTCTGCACACCTTCATTACCACTAAAAAATGACTGCATTGAAATTCAGAGATAGTACTTAATTCAGTTTTATATTAGTAACATTTAGTATCGTGCCTGGAACAATTCAATAGACTTTCAATAAATTTTAATGGAAGGATAAAGGAAAGATGGAAGGAAGGAAGGAAGGAAGGAAGGAAGGAAGGAAGGGAGGAAGGGAGGAAGGGAGGAAGAAGAAAGAAAGAAAGAAAGAAAGAAAGAAAGAAAGAAAGAAAGAAAGAAAGAAAGAAAGAAAGAAAGGGGAAGTATAAAATGCAGAGAAATGGAAGAAAAAAGGGACACAGGTGAAAAGAAGGAAGAAAGAAGAAAGGAAGGAAAGAAGGGATGGACGGAAGATGGAAGGGAAGAAGGGAGGACATTCAGCTTTATAAAGTCAGTACTAAAAACTTATTTCACAGGCTGGAGAGATGGCTTAGCAGTAAAGTGCTTGCCTGTGAAGCCAAAGAACCCTGGTTCAAGGTTCAATTCCCCAGGACCCATGTAAGCCAGATGCACAAGGGGGCGCACGCATCTGGAGTTTGTTCGCAGTGGAGGCCTTGGCGCGCCCATTCTCTTTCTATCTGCATCTTTCTCTTTCTCTCTCTCAAATAAATAAAAATAAACAAAAAGTTTTTTTTTTTTTAAGAAAAACTTACTTTACTACACTAGATCTCCTCTCTTAGTGGCCATATTTTGAGCTCATTACTAAAGTAGCTAATAAAATGTTAATAGAAGTACCACTGTTACTTCAACTATTATGATCTCAATATTATGCTTTGACTGAAAGCTTGTTATTTTAACAATAGCTATTTTTTGAAATGTTTTCTTACTTTATTGAACCATGCTAGTATTCTTTCAGGGATAAGCAAACATGCACACCATGGAAAAGTAGGCTATAAGTGAAGAAATCTTACTTTTAAGAAACTTAGGAAATCACAAGATAATTTCAGTACTGTTGTTCAGTGGTGCTTCTTATCATCATTCTGGGACTCCAGCACTTATCAGCTCCCAGCCCTACCACAAATGCAGCAAAGCCCCACGTGAGTCCTTTTAACACGATATGAGTAAAGGAAAGATTGTTTGCAAAGCCACACATGTATCTCCAAACTTCATTGCGGCCCCATGGATTCCTTAGCCCTCATGCAGCCAGCATCCTCTGAACAGTCTCTAACGGTGTCCCTTCTATTTCACTGTTCATAATCTGGAAGTTCCAGTTTACTATGTCCATGTCCAGGAGCCATGTCTGACAGCAATCTGACCTCTCAGGGCACTCACTATTCAACCTTCTGAGGGAGCCAACTGGAAGTGGAAGTTCAATGGAAGTTCAAACAATAGTTATTTTAATTGAACTTGAAAGTAGATTACTTCTTGGCTAAAAATGCCAAATATATCCAAGAAGCTAGTACTTCATTCCATATTTCCCCACAGTGTGGCAGCAGAGTCTTGCAGAGTTTTAAAGCCACTGAAGGAGGGAAATCCACTTAGAATTTGACTCAGAAGCCCAGGCCACAAAGCTGCTTTCTGCAAAGTTGTGGATGAGGACCAGATGGCAATGGATTTATCTGTGCTGAAACTGTGTGACAAAGAAATACTGGTTATTAAATTTCTTATATATGCTGCAAGATTTCTATTGAGGTTACTGAAGGCTCAAGTTCACTTTTAGTTTTAATTGACAAAATATGTTGCATCTGTTAATAAATCTGTTAGAACTAATAATGGCAAAACTCACAGACTGATTTGCAGGATATAAATGTACTAAAAGACTGTTTAACTGATTATAGAAAACCCTTACTGAACAATAGCAGACATGTCTATGGGGATCTGTAAACTGAACATAGAAGTAATCCCTCATGGTTGTCACAGCAAGTGCATTGGAACATGGGGCATGAGCAGAGATCAAAGCAATGACATAGCACCTGTTTCCTCCCCTTCAGTCACCACCATCCAACCTCTACTGAATCTCTGAGAAACATGAACAACAGTGGGAGAGATGACTGAAAGAACGGCCCTGCTGTAGAAGAGCACATCCTCTGTCAATCTGCTCAGCTCTACACTGAGGAGTAAAGCTGCTCACTTCCTCTGTGTGAATGTGAACACACATGTCCCCCATAGATTAAGGTGTTTTACTGAGCTTGTAACTTGGGTCTCCAGGCATCGGGCTAGAGGAGGTGTCACTGGGGGTCTTGGCTGTAGCCAAGAGGTGGGTTTGTAGGTGAAGCTTTTTTATGAGGGGGCAATTGGCATGCCAAGGCCCCAACTACTGCAATCAAACTCTAGACACATGTTCCACCTTGTGCATCTCCTTGTACATCTGGATTACATGGGACCTGGAGAGTTGAACATGGGTCCTTAGGCTTTATAGGCCGGCACATAACTGCTAAACCATCTCAAGCCCTGGCAGCGAGTCTGATTCCAGCTCATGGGTATGAGACAGCAGTGTGAGCTCTGGTGGCGCATGTGTGCTGGTGTTGGTGCTTTGCTTGTTGCAGTTGCTTTCTCTGTGCTTGAATGCATGCAAACAGCTTCTTGTGCCATTGATGGAACTTCCCCTGAGATTCTAATCTTGGACAATACCCCATCCTCCCATAAACAGTGTCTGGTTTGGATGTTCATCCCAGAACTGTGGTGCTGTGTACAACAGCCTCCAGTGCACATGGCCTCTAAGAACAAGACTTTATTTTTCTGTTGTCTTCACTGACCTTTATTATACATTTTCATGGAGCTCTTCATTGGGAAATAACTTGACAGATTACTATAGAAATTTCCAGTACCAGCTCTTCCAAACGATGTGCACAAACGCAAGCTCTTTGTCGTTCAACCAGCACCTGGTGCTACTGATGTTCGGAGAGTTGGCATTGAGATATTGCCATATAGCAGCATGTGTTACATAAAGAAGAAATTAATTTGAGATACTGCCATATATCAGCATGTGTTACATAAAGAAGAAATTAATTTTCCTACGAATATTTATTTTCAGATTATGAATATTTCTCATTAGAATACGTATCTTTTTTCTCTTTCTTGTGTACTGAAATTTTCGTGTGTATAAATTAAATTTTGACCATATGTAGCCCATATTACCTCCCCTTACCTCCCTCAGTCCCATTGTACTATTCTCATCTCTTGCAGGTGGCTATGCCACAGAAGAGAATGACTATCTTATACTGAAAATTAGTGATAATGTAAATAGCATCTTTTGAAGATATCATTGCTAATACATTTATACCATTTATATTATAGTTACACAAAAGTAACCAATTTTATAGTAATGAAATAGGCCATTATACAAATATGGGCCTTAGTAAATGAAGTTATCTTCAAAAGAGTCATTTATTTTAAAAGGAGACATCTAAGCTTTTAAACTTTAGATGAGGAAGTGAGTTCCAGAGAGTTTAAGTACTATACAGAATACCACATTGCCAGCAGGAGAAAGAAGGAAGGGTCAGCTATTCTGTTTGTTAAATATTATATAATGTCTTCTTTTAAAACAAACTTAGGTAACATACAGGACTATTTTAATTGAGAAAAACATAGATGTCCTTATAGATAGTTCTAAATATTTTATGTAGAGAACAATTAAATCAGAAAAATATGTTTACAGTCTAGATTTATCTCATGACCTGCAGGAATTATAAGATTATTATGAGAATACTTCTTTATTTTCCAATAGCATTTTCTTCAAAGGTGTACTGTGAGAATTGAAAGTCCAACAAGCACAGAGGATCCTTGGAGCCCTGCATGGTATATACTAAAAACCCATTATTTTCACCAACCTATTCATCATAATAATTCTCTGTTAATCACTCTCTCAGCTTTACCAATTTGTCTTTGGATAGATCTCATTTAGATGACAACTCATGGAAGAAAATGAAGCCCAATATTTGCTTTGAACAATGGCACAGAAAAACCATGGACTCTGCTCAGTCCATCTCCTTGTGAGACCTAGAATAAACATTAGAGAAAGCTTCATAGTACTTGTATGACTAGCAATTTAACATAGGTACACACATGACACTTCATGCCCAAAAAAATAAACTAAAGTTTTAAATAGATCTGAATCTAGTTTTCTTGCATGAAATAGATGTAGGTCCTTTCAACAAAGGAGTTGCATTAACCATAGTGAGGACAAACTCCTTGAGAACAGTGAAGCTATTTTCTTTGCTGTCATTTTGTTTTAATGTGTGATTGTCAGACCTTCTAAGAAACTAGAAAAATCTTAACTATACAATGTACTCAGACCCTTTGGAGAAAAGCAGCATCCTACATATAACCTTAGACATAAAACATTTCTGTAATTTGCATATTTTGAAGTGTGATGTATGCCTTTAACAAATGACAGCAACATGATGCCTCTAGTTACATTTCCCAAGGTAAAAAACATTTTCAGTCCAGCAGAGAAAAGCATGTTGCCACTAACTCAAGACAATTGAAACACTGCAAGCCTAATGCTTTTGTACATGGCACACGAAGGACAAAGGCAAATGTTTTAGAAAAGACATCACCAGATCATTTATATCTATACAATAAAATACAGCCACTTCAAGTAGAGCATACGTTTCCACAGAGAATGCAGAGCCTGCAATGACAGTCCTAACGGGGAAGAAGTAGCTAAATAATGATGTCTCCTTTTTCCTCACAAGACTTAAAATTACATTTGTGGAAAAGCAAACTCAATAATGGCAGGGTCATTGGAGGGATACAGAGGGCCAAAACATGAAGAGAGGAAGACATATTGAGGGAAAGAGAGGGGGAGGTCTGGAACCAAGAAATTATATCAAAAAGCAAAGCTGTTTTTCCATTGGGTTTTAATTTACACATTCCCTACTACCCATCTTCACTTCACAAAAGGGAAATGATGCAGGGCACATGTTGATCTCTCCTTTAAAGGCTGAGCATTGCTATCTAACCTACCAGCATCACACTTTTTCTTTGTTTTTGGTGGAGGGGGGTTGGAGTGAGTGAGAAATATTCCTAAAGAAAACTGTTACTTATCCATTGATTTATTGATTCACTTATTTGTTCTTAGTTCTCTACTGTACATGATCTCTGCTATTTATTTCATTGAACCATTATCAACTTTTCAATATTGTCTAGAAAAGCATATCCTTTATATTATAGCCACTGTAATTTCTTTTCGTT
Organism: Dipus sagitta; assembly: GCA_036346955.1. NCBI lineage: Eukaryota > Metazoa > Chordata > Mammalia > Rodentia > Dipodidae > Dipus > Dipus sagitta. The sequence continues at coordinate 18,208,703 of CM070781.1, forward strand.
ATTTAAATACTCCCCCTTATGTCTAGATTGATTTCTTGTTCCTGTACTAAGAGAGTTTCCATTGGTCTTTGTGTCAGTCTGTGCCAAGATCACTTCCTTAGAAAAAATTTCCCTGATTCCCTACCACTACCATGTTAAGAATAATGATTGGGCATTCAGGCTTTGGAGGGAATCTCCTCTTCTCTAGGATCTATTCTAGATGTGAGTTTCTCCCTCAATGGGCATTCCAATGATATCTGTTTAGAAATATCCTCCCCAAGTGGAGTGGCTAGAAAGAAGTGGGACCTTTAAGAGGATCAGAGAAACTAGAACTTGATAGATTAATGAAGTTACCATGAGAGTGAATTCTTATTATAGGACTTATTTTCCTATGAGAAGATGAGTTGGGCCCCTCTTGCCCACTCTCTTACTCTCTCTTGCCCATCTTGTTTTTGCTACAGGATGATGCAACAAGGCATCCCTTGCCAAATGCAGCCTCTCAATCATGGATTCCCAGCCTCCAGGACTAAGACCAAAAGAAATTTCTGTTTATTATAAAATATGTAGTCTGTGGTCTTCTGCTAAGTCAACATAGAGCAGACAAGCATTCCAGCAATGAAATGTGTATATCATGCTCACGAACATATCATCAACTTCTCACAACCCAGTTATATAGCATAGTAGCTCAACTGCTAATTACTGACTATGAAAATAAAAACACAATCCAGGGACTGAAAGCAATGAAACCTAACTGTTAGAAAGTACTGTGCAAAATAAAGAAATAGTGGAGGGGATAGAGAAAGGGGGAAAGAGAGATAAGCCTTCTTAAATATTTTCATAAAATTATCATTTCTACCTTTAAGTAATAAGAAAGGACAGCTTTGTCTTACTGGTATTGAGAAATATCCTAGTTTTCCATAAGCTTTTTATTAGGATACAAGGATTTTTTTCTCAATTTTTATTAAGGTTTTCCATGATTATAAAATATATCCCAGGGTAATACCCTCTCCACCCCCCTTCCCCTTTGAAATTCTATTCTCTATTGTATGAGACAGATTCAGGTTCGCTGAGAAAAACTTCCAGATCAGGCACAGTTATGGAGGAAGGGATATTTATTGAAGCTTACAGATCCAGGGGAAGTTCCATAATGGTAGAAGAAGCTGGCCTGCCTTCACAGGACCAACCAGAGAGAGAGGTACAAGCCTAAAAGCCAAAAGCCACAGCACACTTCAGGAACTCCTGCTAGGCACACTTTGCATATCTTTAGATTGAAATCTGAAACCCACCACCACACCTTAAGATCCACACAATGACACTGCCTCCAGCCAGGTGGCTAAAGATGCAAACTACAAGCAAATAAACAACTGAATATATTGGGGGCCATCTATTCTATTCAAACCACCACATTCCACCCCTGGCCCCCAATAGATTTATAACCATTACACACTGTAAATTGTACTCAGTTCAATTTCAAAGGTCCCCACAGTCTTGACCAATTTAAGATATTAAGACCTGTAAAATCAAACAAGTTAAACATTTCTAACATATAAAGGCACAGAGAAAACATTTTCAACTGGTATAAGGCATAGCAAGGAGAGACTAAAACAATGCAAACTCAACCACCATCAAACACACATCAAACTTCTGCAGTTCAAGTTCAATACAACCAGGGACTGACAGTCTCCAGATTTTCCAATTCTGCCCCTTCAGCTGGGCAGAGGAGCCAGGGAACACTTCCATCCCAGGCCAACAGTGCGCTCTATGGCAGCCCTTGCACAGTCCTGGTATATACAAAACATCTTGAGGTCTTCATGCAAACCACGGACTATCTTCCAAAGGCTCTTTCAGCCTATCAGGGCGTCATGCTCTGCCTCATGCCACATCTCAGCAGCAGCTCCTGGAACCATGTGCAATTCATGACTACTCCTCACATTTTCCAAAGGCTCTTTCAGCCTATCAGGGCATCAGGCCCTACCTCATGCCGCATCTCAGTGGCAGCTCCTGGAAGCATGTGCAATTCAAGACCATTCCTCACATTTTTCATGCTTCTGGAACCAATACCAGGTGTGCAGGACACAGCCATATTCTTAATTCACAGATGAAATAAAGCATAACCTTGAAAAGCAGGTTCCTTCTCCAGTCAACTCTCTCCAAAAGAGTTTGCATTTCTATGATAGTCCTTCCTCAGGCATCCTTTCCATGGTAAAGCAATTGGACCATCTTCCTTTAAGATTGCTAATGTGTTTGACAATAGCAGATTCAATAACCTAAAAACAGTTTCAGTGCCTGTAATTTTAACTTGCTTGAGGTTTTCCAGCTTAAAATCTTAAATCTCTCAGTCCAGTATCTCTAGCCAAGCACATCAGTCCATTACAAATTTAACCTTGATCAAACACTCTGGACCTGGACAACAGGACGCAGCCAGCCCTTACGCCAGTAGCCCAGTTCCAACAAAGTCCTCTGCAGTATTTCCTTCCCCTTAGAAAGCACATAAGCCAAGCCTCAAAGTTCAATGCTGTCTGCACTTAGCATTCTCAGACTCTCATCAGAATAGTCCATAAAACTTGGCTTACTACTCCAGAAGACATCTTCAGTTGCAAGCACCAAGGCCATGCCTATTCCTCCAAAACAAAGGTTCCAAAAGATCAACATCCACATGGTCAGGTTCATCTCAGCCCACTCCTCAGTACCAAGTTCTGTAGCAGTCAGCTTCAGGTTCACTGAGATAAACTTCCAGACAAGGCACAGTATGGAGGAAGGGATATTTATTGAAGCTTACAGACCCAGGGGAAGTTCCATAGTGGCAGAAGAAGCTGGCCTGCCTTCATAGGACCAAGCAGAGAGAGAGGCACAAGCCTAAAAGCCAAAAGCCACAGCACACTTCAGGAACTCCTGCTAGGCACACTTTGCATATCTTTAGATTGAAATCTGAAACCCACCACCACACCTTAAGATCCATACAATGACACTGCCTCCAGCCAGGTGGCTAAAGATGCAAACTACAAACAAATAAACAACTGAATATATTGGGGGCCATCTATTCTATTCAAACCACCACATCTATCATATCTCCTCCCAATCTCAGTCTGTCTTTTATTTTGGTGTCATGGTCTTTTCCTCCTCTTATGATGGTCTTGTGCAGGTAGTGTCAGGCACTATGAGGTCATGGATAACCAGGCCATTTTATGTCTGGAGGGAGCACATTGTAAGGAGTCCTACCCTTCCTTTGACTCTTACATTCTTTCTGCCACCTTTTCCGCATTGTACCCTGAGCCTTGGAAGGTGTGATCCAGATGTTACCCGGTACTCTATTCACTTCTTTCCAGCACCATGAGACCTTTGGAGACGTCCCAAGGTCACTGCCATCTGAGAAGAGAAGATTCTCTACACAAAATGAGAGTAGCATTAATATAAGGGTATGAATATTAAGAGAAGTGCTTACTGGGCAGTTTGATAAGCATAGTATATACACTTATCCAGACATCAGCAGATGTTACACCCCTAGGGCTCATGACTACCCACGTTTTAAGTTTTCAGTATCAGGGATGTATTCCCTCCCATGGAGCAGGCCTCCAGTCAAATTGGAAGGCAGTTGGTTTCCACCATGATAGACATGCCACTATTGCACCTGTTGGCTCATTTGGCCTGGCTGGCCAATTATAAGGCTTGCAGTGTCCACTGTTGAGTGTTTTGACTGGTGGTTTCTCTTTCTCCCATTGAAATGCATGTAGAATGGCTTCTCCCAGCTTTCTGTCAGCTGGTCTACATGGAGGACGTTATCAGCTCAGTTCCAGCAGGATTTCTCAGTGGCCTTGCAGCCCAAGTATGTGGAGTCTTCAGCAATAGGGTCTTATCATCTCTTCCTGGCAGGAAACCAAGGGCCTCAGCAATGGCCTATAATCTTTTGGGGGCATCAGCGATCTCCCTGGCCAACAACTCACTGGAAGGTATCCCATCCCTGGCACTGAAAATTTTCTAGCAACAATCTATGGTTCCTGAGTGTCCCATTGTCCAAGACCAGAGGATTCCATATGATTTATTTATATCCTCTCTAGATATTGATTAGCCCTCCCTCCACCTTTCCTTTACTCAATCTCTTCCCCTGACCTCACTTTGGGCCTGTTCACCCCCATTAATATATTCTTCTACTTACATATATACAATACCAACCTATTAAATACCCTCCTCCCTTCCTTTCTCTTTCTTCATATCTCTTTTTTAGCTTACTGGCCTCTGCTACAGAGTTTTCTCCTTCTCACACAGAAGCCCAATCATCTGTAGGTAGGATCCACTTATGAGTGAGAACATGCGGCACTTGGATTTCTGTGCCTGGGTTACCTCACTTAGTATAAAACTTTCCAGATCCATCCATTTTCTGCAAATTTCATAACTTCATTTTTCTTTACCACAGAGTAGAACTCCATTGTACAAATGTGCCATATCTTCATTATCCACTCATCAGTTGAGGGACATCTAGGCTGGTTCCATTTCCCAGCTATTATGAACTAAGCAACAATAAACATGGTTGAGCACGTACATCTAGGGAAATGAGATGAGTCCTTAGGATATATGTCTAGAAGTGCTATATCTGGGTCATATGATAGATGAATCTTTAGCTGTTTTACGAACCTCCACACTGATTTCCACAGTGGCTGGACCACATTGCATTCCTACCAACAATGTAGAAGGGTTTCTCTTTTTCCATATCCCTGCCAGCATTTATGATCATTTGTTTTCATAATGATAGCCAATCTGACAGGAGTGAGATGGAATCTCAATGTAGTTTTAATCTGCATTTCCCTGATGACTAGGGATGTAGAACATTTTTTTTTACATGCTTATATGCCATCCATATTTCTTCTTTTGAGAACTCTCTATTTAGCTCCATAGCCCATTTTTAAATTGGCTTGTTCGATTCCTTATTATTTAACTTTTTTAGTTCTTTGTATATCCTAGATATGAATCCTGTATCAGATATATAGGTCGCAAAGATTTTTTCCCATTCTATAGGTTGCCTCTTTGCTTTATACACAGTGTCCTTTTCAGTACAAAATCTTTGTAATTTCATGAGGTCCCAGTGGTTAATCTGTGGTTTTATTGCCTGAGCAATTGGGGTTATATTCAGAAAGTCTTTGCCAAGACCAATATGTTGAAGAGTTTCCCCTACTTTTTCCTCTAGCAGTTTCAGAGTTTCAGGTCTGATGTTTAGGTTTTTAATCCATTTGGACTTAATTCTTGTGCATGGAGAAAGAGAAGAATCTATTTTCATCCTTCTACAGATACATATCAAGTTTTCCCAACACCATTTACTGAGGAGGCCGTCTTTTCTCCAATGAGTATTTTTGGCATTTTTATCGAATATCAGGTGGCTATAGCAACCTGGACTTACATCTGGGTCCTCTATTCTGTTCCATTGATCTACATGTCTGCTTTTGTGCCAGTACCATGCTTTTTTTGTTACTATGGCTCTGTAGTATAGGTTAAAATCAGGTATGGTGATACCACCAGCCTTATTTTTGTTGCTCAGTATTATTTTAGATATTCTAGGTTTTATGTGATTCCAAATGAATTTTTGGATTGTTTTTTCTATTTCCATGAAGAATGCCTTTGGAATTTTGATGGGGATTGCATTGAATGTGTAAATTGCTTTTGGTAAGATTGCCATTTTCACAAAATTGATTCTTCCAGTCCAGGAACAAGGGATGATTTTCCATTTCCTGGTGTCTTCTGCAATTTCTCGCTTGAGTGTTTTATAGTTTTCATTGTAGAGATCCTTTACTTCCTTGGTTAGGTATATTCCAAGGTACTTTATTTCCTTTGATGCTATTTTAAATGGCAGTGAATCTCTGATATCATCCTATGTGTGTTTGTTGTTAGCATATAGGAAGGCTACTGATTTTTGTGTATTTATTTTGTATCCTGCTACATGGCTGTAGGTATTTATCAGCTCTAAGTGTTTCCTGGTAGAGCCTTTAGAGTCCTTTATATGTAGAATAGTGTTATCTGCCAATAATGATAACTTGATCTCTTCCTTTCCAATTCGCATCCCTTTAATGTGTGTCTCTTGCCTTATTGCTATGGCAAAGACTTCCAGTAGTATATTAAAAAAAAAAAAAGTGGGGACAGTGGATACCCTTGACTTGTTCCTGATTTTAGTGGAAAAGTTTCCAGTTTTTCCCCATTTAGTAATATGTTGTCTGTTGGCTTGTCATAAATAGCCTTTATTATACTGAGATGTGTTCCTTCCATTCCAGTCTCTGTAGGACTTTTATCATGAAGGAATGTTGGATTTTGTCAAATGCTTTCTCTGTGTCTAATGAGATGATCATGTGATTTTTGTCCTTCAGATCATTTATATCATGTATTACATTTATTGGTTTGCATATGTTGAACCATCCCTGCATTTCTGGTATAAAGCCTACTTGGTCCAGGTGAATGATCTTTCTGATATATTCTTGAATTCTATTTGCCAATATTTTGTTGAGAATTTTTCCATCGATGTTCATGAGAGAAATTGGTCTGTAATTTTCTTTTTCTCGTTCTATATTTGCCTGGTTTTGGTATCAGGGTGATGCTGGCTTTATAGAAGGAGTTTGGTAGGATTCCTTCTTTTTCTATTTTATGGAAAAGCTTAAGAAGCAGTGGTGCTAGTTATTCCCTGAAGGTCTGGTAAAATTCAGCAGTGAATCCATCTGGGCCTGGGCTTGTTTTAGTTGGGAGATTTTTGATAACTGCTTGGATCTCCATGCTTGTTATAGTCTATTTAAGTGATTAATCTCATCTTGACTTAATTTAGGTAGGTAATATAAATCAAGGAAATCATCCATTTCTTTCATATTTTCATGATTTGTGGTGTATATGCTTTTATTATGTCCCTATGATTATTTGAATTTCTCTGGCATCTGTCGTGATGTTACCTTTTTCATCTCTAATTTTATTAATTTGTGTCTCTTCTCTCTTTCTTTTGGTCAGATTTGCTAAAGGTTTATCAATCTTCTTTATCCTTTCAAAGAACCAACTCTTTGTTTCATTGATTCTTTGGATTTTTTTGTTTCTATTTAATTAATTTCTGCCCTAATCGTTATTATTTCTCCCCTTCTACAGGCTTTTGGTTTGCTTTGTTCTTCTTTTTCTAAGGCTTTAAGGTGAAGCATTAGGTCATTTACTTGCGACCTTTCTAATTTCTTAATATAGCACTTAAAGCTATAAATTTACCTCTTAGGACTGCCTTCATTGTGTCCCTGAGATTTTGGTATGTTGTGTTCTCATTATCATTTGACTATATAATTTTTTTTTAATTTCCTTCTTGATTTTTCATTGACCCATTCATCATTTAGTAGCATGTTGTTTAATTTCCATGATTTTGTGTATGCTCTATAGCCTTTCTTGCTATTGATTTTTAGTTTGATTCCATTGTGGTCAGATAGAATGCAAGGAATTATTTCAATTTTCCTGTATTTGTTAAGATTTGCTTTGTGTACTAATATATGGTCTATTTTAGAGAATGTTCCATGTGCTGCTGAAAAGAATGTGTACTCTGTAGCATTTGGATGAAATGTCCTGCATATATCTGTTAGGTCCATTCCTTCTATGACCTCAATTAGTCCAGATGCCTCTCTGTTTATTTTTTCCTGGGATGACCTGTCAATTGATGAGAGTGGGGTGTTGAAGTCACCCACTACCACTGTGTTTGGTGTTATCTGTGACTTTAGTTCTAAAAGCACTTGTTTAATGAATTTGGGGGCCCCCATGTTAGGTGCATATATGTTTATGATTATAATGTCCTCCTGTTGGCGGGTACCTTTAATCAATATAAAGTGGCCTTCCTTATCTTTCTTAACTAATGTTGGACTGAAGTCCACCTTGTCAGATATTAGGATAGCAACCCCTGCTTGTTTTCTGGTCCATTTGATTGAAACACTGTTTTCCAACCTTTCACCCTAAGATAGTGTCCATCCTTTGTAGAAAGTTGGGTATCTCGGAGGCAACAAATTGAACGATCCTGCTTTTTAACCCAGTCTGCCAACCTATGTCTTTTTGTTGGGGCACTAAGGCTGTTGATATTAAGAGATATTATTGAAAGGTGTGTATTCATTTTTGCCAATTTTTTGTAGTTATTCCTGTTTTACTTTTGCTCTCTTGTTATAACTGGTATTTGAGTATTGTTTGTTTTTTTCCTGGTTCCTTATATGTGTGCTTTTCTTTTTCTTCAGCATGGAGGATTCTTTCAGGTATTTTCTGTAGAGCTGGTTTTGTCTTCAAATAATCATTTAGATTGCTTTTGTCATGGAATGTTCTTATTTCTCTGTCTATTTCAATGGATACCTTTGCAGGATAAAGTAACCTTGGTTGACAGTTGTTATCTTTCAGAACTTGGAATACATTACTCCATGCCCTTCTGGCTTTTCAAGATTATGTTGAGTAATCTGCTGTAATCCTGATAGGCTTGCCTGTGTAGGTAACTTGATTTTTCTCCCTGACTGCTTTCAATATTTTTTCTTTGGTTTATGTGTTTGGTAGTTTGATTATAATATGGCAAGGAGAGGTTCTTTCCAGGTTTTGTTTGGCTGGTGTTCTAAAGGTTTCCTGTATCTGCATTGGCACCTCTTTCCCAATTTTGGGGAAGTTTTCTTCTATGATTCTGTTGAACATACCTATTATGCATTTGGAGTGAAATTCTTCTCCTTCTACTATGCCCTGAATTCTTATGTTTGATCTTTTAATGGTGTCCTGAATATCTTGAAATTCCCATTCATACTTTTCTATTAGTTTGTCTTTGTCTTTGTTGGACTGTATTAGATCTGCCACCTGGTCTTCTATCTTAGATATTCTGTCCTCTCCTTCATCCATTCTACTGGTGAGATTTTCTACAGAGCTTTTTATTTCATTAACTGTGTTCCTTATTGCTAGTAATTCTAACTGGTTTTTCTTTATTATTTCTATTTCCTTATTTATGTCTAGTATTGACCTCTTTATTTCATTAAATTGGCATCCTGTGTCTTCTTTGCTTCCTTTGATTTCTTCTTTGAGTTCTTTGAACATATTTATAATCATTCTTTTGAAATCTTTCTCAGGCATTTCCTCTAACTCATTCTCACTTGAGGTCATTTTTGATGCATTAATACTTTTTGGTGGATTTATATTGTCTTGATTTTTGGTGTTTCTTGTTTTATAATGTATATATTTTTGCATCCTGGATTATTTAATGATTGGATTTAGGATTCTAGTTAGCTGGGTATTATTAGATGTACCAATCAATCTGATGTTATATATCTTCAGGGTAGGAGCTTAAGGTGCTAGGTGTGGCTCTCAAGACTCTCAGAGTAACTACAAAAGTGACTCTAGGTGTTGGGTTTGCCTGCTATGAGAGTATTCAAGTAGACTGAGTGGAACCAAATACAGATAGTTTCTAAAATTTAACTGAACAATGTACACGTTCAATGAAATAAGCACAGGTTATTTTTCCAAGAGTAGGTATTATGACAACCAGATCCTCTGTCTGTCCCTTAGGCTGTGTGGTACCTCACCCTCTCCCTTAATCTGACAACAAGGAGGTTAAGATTTCTGGTCTGTAGAGGGTTCCAAGTCAGCTTGTGACCAGGTGAGACCCGTCCTTAATGAATGACAGAAGAGGAAACAAGGCCACTAGCAACAAATAACAAGCCCAAAATACAGCTTATTTAAGAATAGCAATTCTGACCATCCATCCGATTTAACATATAATTTATCCTGATATGGAAGGTGCAATTAGCACTTCTGGTTCAGGCCTATATACCAGGTTTATTAGGCGGGTACTGACCTGGTGTAATCCCAGTTACCTTTTAGGATGATTTTGGTCTTAGCTGCCCTCCTGCTTGGGTCCCTCTTTGGTGCACTGTGGGTTCAAGTAGGCATCGCCTGATCCCTGGACCACTGCTCTGTTCATGGGAGCTGGGCACTGGCAGTGGGGGAAGGGAGGCTGCTGATGCTCCTCTAGTTAGCTCACTGTTCCACGTGTTTTTCTGCCTTGTGATCTGTTCCTCCGTTGCTCACTGCCATTCTCCCTTCACAACTCTTGAGTTTGTGGAGAGCTCCGGTGTGAGTGAGAAATCCCCTCACCTGGCCTTTCCTGCAGCTCAAGCCGAGCCTGGTGGCTGGCTGGTGCGCCACCGCCGCTGTGTACCTGGGCAGCATTCTGGTGGACCAAGCCACTTCTGCCGGCCTGCGGGGGCTCTGGATGCTCTGGATCTCTTCTACTTCTCCGCTGCCATTTCAATTTCCTATATACCTGACTTTTTAGTAAAAGTGTGTCTTTTGCAGTTTTTTTTTTTTTTCTTTTCCTCCCTAGGCTGCTTTGGCATGGTACCTACGCCACCATCTTAACCAGAAGAAGGGATTTTATTTATGGTATTTTCCAGACATCTCTTTTTGTTTTCTGTTCTCCCTTCTCCTACATTCCCCTCTTCAAAGGTAAGAGAAAGCACTAAATAACCTAATACTAATGTGTCTCCTATAATTGGGGATAGACATAGTCCAATTTTCATTGCAAAAGGGAAAACAGAATAAGTCCTTTTAACAAAAACCTCCTTCTTCCCTTTGTCTACTGAAAATTAATTAGAGGGCTTTGAGGAAAGTAATAAGAAAGAGAAAAAGGTGGTAGAAGTTCTTCCCTCTTCTCCCTCACAATACTCAAAGTAAATGATTTCATGATGTTTTCCAGAGTAAGCTATTTCTTCTGGCTGCTTAGCTGGAGGTTATTCAGGTCCACCTGAGCACAGTAAAGGAATCTGGGCAAGGTTCTGGGGAATTGGTGAAACCTAGAGTTTAGCAACATAACTGATTATGGACCCCAAGTCCTGGTTAGTTGCGGAATATTGAAGACTGAATGAATGGTAAAGCACTCCATGTGGGCCAAGGCAGTGGTATAGACGGAAAAGCTTATTCCAAATTGGAGTTTCAAAATGCCATATATTAAAATTTTTAATCTAGTATCTGAAGCTGACCAGAACATTCTAGGAAAATTACAAAAAAAGTTAAAGAAGAGGAAAGAAGAGGAAATACAGTGAAACTACACTGTGTGTTTATGTGGCAATGGAATGAGGATTTTCAATAAACTTGTAACTTTTCCATATATCATTAATTTTTTAAAATATTTATTTACTTATTTATTAATGAGAGAGAGAGGGGGAGAGAGAGAGAGAGAGAGAGAGAGAGAGAGAGAGAGAGAGAGAGGAGAGATAATGGAAATACCAGGGCCACCAGCCACTGTGAACAAATTCCAGATGCATGTTCAACCTTGTGCATCTGGCTTACGTAGGTCTTGGAGAATCAAACCTGGGCCTTTTCGCTTTGCAGGCAAGTGCCTTAAAAGCTAAGTCATTACCCAGTCCTTACCATTGATTTTTATCTTGCTAAGTATAAATTTCCACATACACATTCTACTTCAGGGTCAAGGAATTTGGTTTGTGCTCCCTAATTTCTCTACCAATAACCATGATTTTTTTTTTCTTCCCTGAAATGCTAGTTGATTTCTTCAAGAACAGTGTAGTGGTTTGATTCAGGTATCCCCCATAAACTTAGGTGTTCTGAATGCTAGGTTCCCAGCTGATGGATATTTAGAATTAATGCCTCCTGGAGGGAGTGTATTGTTGGTGGCGGGGTTATGGGTGTTATAGCCAGTTTCCCCATGCCAATGTTTGGCACACCCTCCTATTGCTGTGGTCCACCTTATGTTGGCCAGGGGGTGATGTCCACTCTCTGCTCATGCCATTGTTTCCTGCCATCGTGGAGCTTCCCCTTGAGCCTGTAAGCCAAAATAAATCTCTTTTTTCCAGAAGCTGCTCTTGGTTGGGTGATTTCTACCAGCAATGTGAACCGGACTACAACAGTAAAGTGGTTCCGAGGAGTGGGATTGCTGCTAGACACCTGACTGTGTGGCTTTGGCCTTTTGGAGCTGATTTTCAAGAGGAATGTGGGAGGATTTGAAACCTTGGCCTAAGAGATGCCTTGCAGTGCTGTAAGTACAGCTTGATGGACTATTCTTGTCTGAGCTGCAAGACCTGAATGCAGTAAGAACTATGGACTGTGAGGTTTGACTTACGAGGGTGAGAAAGAGCTTTGCCTGGACTGGGCTAGCAGTTTGTGTGAGAAGCTTGCTCTTATGCCCATGTCCTGAGAAGTTGTGCAGGGTTGCTTTGTGTAGAAATGAACTGGTGTGAGCAGAGGGATATGGCACAGAAAGAAAACTCTTTGGGTGAACTGTTGCCCATTCAGCTGCAACTGAGAGATTACAAACTTTGAGACTGGGCTAGCTAACCTGCACTGGGGCAACAGGAAGAATGTCGATTCTTTTGAAGGGGACTGAGTGCTCAAGGAGTGTCCTGTTCTTCAAAGTCTGCTTTATTCCACCCTGGATTAACAAACTGGCATCCTACCTGGTATCGTGGAGTATAAGAAATGCTGGAAAGAGGATCATTGATTTTGCAACACATTCTTGTGTTTTGGAAATAGCCATGGGCAGTGTGAAGCAGGTTTGCTGGTTGCCTGCATGGAGACCCCGTGGGGCCATGAAGATGAACAGTGGCTTGCAGTGGAGACCCAAAGGAGATGCCGGGACCATGAAATGGCTACTGAGGAGCTGCCAGCCCTAATGAAGTTTTCCAGGACTGTGAGTAGCCTAGCTGGAGGGGCGGAATTGGAATGCCAGAGACTTGTTTCTGGTTAGAATTATTGGACTTGGAGACTTGTCACTAAGTAGAGTTGCTGGACTTAGAATTTGAGTTTAATGTTTGCCCTGGTTGTTTTAAATCTTGTATTGGTTGGATGTTTCTTTGCTATGCCCAATGCCATCTTTTGCAGTGTGAATATTTATTCTGTGCCATTCTGGTTTTTTTGAGGTTATTTTTTGGTATTATGGCTCAGTTAAAAGATCTTGGACTCTGGGGATGTTTGAACATCATTGGAATTGATAAAAGCTATGGGGACTTTTAAAGTTAGATCAATGCATTGCATTTTACATCATGTATGGTTATCAGTTTATGGGGGCCAGGGGCAGAATGTGGTGGTTTGATTCAGTTGTCTCCCATAAACTTAGGTGTTCTGAATGCTAGGTTCCCAGCTGATGGATATTTGGGAATTAATGCCTCCTGAAGGGAGTGTATTGTTGGGGGCGGGGTTATGGGTGTTATAGCCAGTTTCCCCATGCCAGTGTTTGGCACACCCCCCTGTTGCTGTGGTCCACCTTATGTTGGCCAGGGGGTGATGTCCACCCTCTGCTCATGCCATTGTTTCCCCCTGCCATCGTGGAGCTTCCCCTTGAGCCTGTAAGCCAAAATAAATCTCTTTTTTCCCAGAAGCTGCTCTTGGTTGGGTGATTTCTACCAGCAATGCGAACTGGACTGCAACAAACAGTGTATATAAATTCAAATGTTCCTTAACAAAAGATTGATAAACCTCTCAGTTACAGGAAGACAATGCCACCTCAGTATATCTCCTTCACTTATCATCACCCTATGCATGCATAGCACTTTGTGATGCATGACAGAACTCAAAGGGACTTTAAAACTTTTTTTAATATATTTATTTATTTGCAAAAAGAGAGAAGATACAGAGAAAAGGAATGTACCGGAGCCTCTCTAGCCATGGCAAATTAACTCCAAAGGTATGCACCACTTTGTGAATCTGGCTTTAAGTGAGTAATGGGGAATTGAACCCAGGTCCATAGGCTTTATAGGCAACCATTTTAACCACTGAGCCACCTCTCCTTCCCTTAAAAGGATTAATAGCAACTACAACTATAATTTATGTGCAACGCCCATCCTATTTATTCTATATGAATTTCAAAGATGGGTGTTTTCCCACTTGTCACACATATGACAGCTGGAGCGTTAGGAAGCCTGCCTGAAGATCATTCAGCTAGCAGATTATGAGCATGGTTATTCTGACCTCAGCTCTTGTTTTTTTTTTCTTTTAACTTTAAAATCATGCACCAGTTTTATTTTCCCACATGTTTCACAGCGTGCAAGCTCTGAATTCTGGATAAGATCAAATGCAGCATGACCACTCCATTAAGCATTCACTGATTCTCCAGGGGGTCAATACAGCAGCGAGTTCATAGACAGTGTAAGCTCTTAGGACTCAAGTCAACCTCACCCTGAGCAATGAAAAGAAAATGTTGTCTCCTGTGTTTTTTTTTTTTTTCTTTTTCTTTTTCTTGGCAGCAAGTTCTAAAATACCTAAGACAAATAGAAGCAGACCCTCACCCTCCCTACTGGCTGGATAGAGCCCAATGGGAAAAGAAACAGTAGGAGTGGGTGTGGTAGGGGAGCATGAGGATGGAGAGGACAGAGAACAACCAGGCAAGTGTCATACTTCTTACTTCACAGCTTCTTCTCTCCAGAAGGCTGGAGAGTGTACAAAGAACCGGTGTTGCACCAGTGAGCCCTAGCTACCCACGGTGGACAGTATTTTTCCTCATCTCTGATGCTCTCACAGAATATGGTACACTGGGTGGATTATAAACAATATAAATTTATTTGTCTCATCATTGAGGAGGGCTGGATTTAAGAAGGACCTCATTGATACGTCATAATATGATGGACGGTGTGACATGGCAGAATCATGTGCAGGAAGAGGCAAGGGGATGAACTCCCTCCTTTCATTCTGCCTCACTCATGAAGGTGTGTCTTTGTGAGTTAATCACTTCTTAAAAGATAACTTGCATGGGGTACTTCTGCCAGCACTTGAGTATTTGGGACATATTTAACCTGTAGCAGTGTTACTTACTATGTTATAGAGAAGTATATATTTTGCCAGAATTAGGAAGAAGGCTCTATTAAGTTTCTGTTTCACCACAGGCTCTCTTGTAAATTATCCATGTGGTTTGTTTAGACTAACCAAATGTAAATAAAGACTATCTAAGACAGGGCCATCCAGAGTATATGAGAAACACTTAAATAGATATTAAATGACTCCCAGATTTGACTAGAATACAAGAAAGAAAAATTTAACCGTTTCATGTCATGTTTTTTTGTTGTTATTGTTGTTTTTTTTCAAGGTAGGGTCTCTATCTAGCCCAGGCTGACCTGGAATTCACTACATATTCTGTACTATCAGGGTGGCCTTGAACTCACAGTGATCCTCCTACCTCTGTCTTCCAAGTGCTGGGATTAAAGGTGTGTGCCACCATGCCCTGCTCCATGCCATGTTTTGATTTAATAGCAAATAAGGGTTACTGAGCAACTCTTATGTCCCATTCCCCATCCAAATCTATTAATCACCCCACTTATTCCTCACAAGCCTATCAGGGGTACATCCATGTGACTGAATGAGCTGAAGAATAAGGAGGCTCAGTAACCGGTTCAAGGTCACTCTTTTAGTGGACACACATATACCTCCTCTAAATTTATGTTGAAATCTTAATACTTACTGTGATGATATTAGGAGGCATGGCTGTTATAAAATTGTCAGGACATAAAGTTAACACCTTCATGAGAGAGATTAGTGCCCTTTCAAAGAAGCCTACGAGCTATACTACTATTTTGTTCATATGAGGATAATCTAAGACATCAGTAGTCAGTAGTCTACAACTTATAAGTGGCTCATCATAAGAATGTGATCGTATTAGGATTGTGATGGTGGGCATTCAAACTCAAGAACTATAAGGAATAACGCCCATCATTAGGCCACCTGTTCTATGGCATTTTGTCATAACAGACTGAATTTTCAGCTGGACTGAAAGCTAACAGGCACAAACCAGGTAGCCAGAGCCCTAGCTCCCAACAGTGGCAATTTACTAGAGTGAATAACAAAAGTTTATCATTTTTAAAAGTTCATTGAAATTTTACTTTCTAGTGGGGATACCAGTTATGAAGGTGAACTCAGGCACTGGCTTTATGTCTGGGCACAATGCTTGCTAGTCACTAAGTAGTGTATAATGAAGTTGGCAGAACATATTTTGCTTTTTAACTAGAACTTACGTAGTTCATTTATAAATGAGAAATGCTATCTACCCACCTGAGAAAATAACTTAGGCAAACATTTCTAGCAGTCTTGTTTAAATATGCTTTGCCCTACATGGGTGGTATTTATAGACTGTTTCAATTTGGGTAAGAAAGATTCCTAGGTTGATTTTTTTATGAGGTGAAAAAGTGTGCTCTTGAGGCATAGAAAGATGCTGGAGCATTCTTAATTTATTCCATTATCTTTTAATTAAATTGCCCTCTATTATTGCGTTGTGAAGTGGGATGGTGAACTTGCTGGCGCATAGCAGTTGGCACCCAGTGCTTTTGTCCTAATCATAGAATCAACTTCAATCCATTTGTTCTTCAGAGTTTTATATCTTAATGGCCTTAATTAGTATCTTCAACTATACCCAACACATTTTCAACAATCCAGCATCCAACCAGAGCATCATCCAATCACATACCAAATATTATTAGTGCATATCCTAAGCAAGAAACTTAACACACCTTTCTGAGTATTATGTTAACACTGAGCACTTTTCTGTTCTTCAACATGGGCATTTGTCTATTGTATGGACAGCTGCCCTCATATGCAAAATTAGGATGACATAAGGTCCTCAAATTATCATACACAGCTGTTGTAAAGATTCCATTAATTCATGATGTGAACTTTAAGAACAGAAGCAAATCTATGCAGCATCAGCTTGACACTTTGAGTTATTTACCGAGGAATGTCACAAGAATAAGATTTTAAACTAAACTCACCCTGCTCCTTATATTGTTTGTTACGATCTGACTCCCATTCTTCCCTAGCTCAGAAATAGCACTTTCATCATTATCTAACTTATATAAAACATGTAAAGAGGGTGGGGCTTGGGAAATAGATCAGAGGCTAACAATGCTTGCCATAAAAACACAAGGGCCTGAGACTTCTAAGTTAGATTCCTCAGGACCCATTTAAACAGCTAGGAATGGCCACACATGCATTATATTTCCATTTTTGTGGTAAGTGGCAACTGGAAAATCACTGGGGCTTGCTGTTCAGATGGTCTGTCCAGGACGAATACCTCCAAATTCAGTGAAAAAACACACAATGGAATTCTACACAACAGTAAGAAAAAAAAATGACACAATAAAATTTGAGGAAAAACGGTTGAACCTGGAACAGATCATTCTCAGTAAACTTACCCAATCACAGAAAGATAATCACCACATAGTATCACTCATCTACAGCACCTAACCTGAATCTACCCAAGATGCCAACATACCCAGCAAGCATCTCAAGGACTAGACAATAGGGTGCGTGCGGAGGGAGGGGAGGGCAATGGAAGGGGTGGGAGACACAAACCTAGACCCAAATGGCAATGGTACCATAAAATTCTACATCCTAAAAGACAGACCAAATGGTTGAACCTTCACCAGGCCCATAGAGGGAACACCTGAGCCTCAAGGCACTGGACAGGGTATGATGAAGACTGACCTTAATCTTCTACAGCTTCTCTCTCTCTCTCTCTCTCTCTCTCTCTCTCTCTCTCTCCTCTCTTATCTCTAACTCTTTTATATTAGTTATCTTTTTCTTCCTTTTCTTAGTGGGCACTGACCTGTAACTCCCAGTACCAGCATGTGGCTATCATCCACAATGAGCTTTTGATCAGAGAGACCTACAAGTTTTCCTAAAAGAAAGACAGATTTCTGTCAGAGTACTTGATGACCCACCAAAGGTTAGTGGTAAGACCCTACTGCTGAAGACACCATATGTAGTTGACACATAAAATGGAATGACATGGCTGGAAGCTGGAAGAGAGTCACTCCCAAGACAGTCAGCACATCTAGTTCCAGAAGGTGCTACATGGGCAACTGGGGGAAAATGACCAATATCTGTCTAAGCAACTTGTGGTCTAAGCTACTCAGCAGCAATCAACCTGACGTGATGCTCATGCAAGTGCAACAGTGGCACACAACCATAATGGGCCACCAACTGCTCTTGATTTGGATAACTGATCCACTCAGTGGAATGGGACCCATAGGTGGAGCTGGGAAACAAGTCAGAACCATATCCAAACATAAGCCCACTTTCCATTATCAAGCTACCACCAATCATGGGCTACAAGAGGGCCTACACCTATTAAATTCTCTATAAAAAAATAAGGATTATCCCATTTGTCTGGTGCTAACTTTGGAGAATCTACTTCTCTTTTTCAGCTGGATGCAGATCCTAAGGATAGAACCACCCCATCATACCTCAAAAGGGCCCTGACTGAAACTAAGAATAATTGACGAAACAAGCAAGGGGGCTGTTTTCTTGGTGAACCAGGTACCAGCACAAGGGTGAAGGAGATCAACACAGAGAACAATCAGCTCCGAGCAAATCAGAGATCCAGAGACACAGAGGCTCCCAACACCTCATCACTGAAGCAGACCAAAAATGCACCCAACATGGCTCAGAGAAATTTTGCAGAAAAGGGGGCAGAAAGAATGTCAGAGCCACACATTGGGTAATGATACGCAGAGACATTTCTCCTACCCATAACTGTGGGCTAACTCCACAATGCATGACCCATATACCTCAACAAGGAGGGGCCAGGGGGAGGGGGAAGGACATGGACAATCCTAACAATGGTACCAACTTGGCTGTATTCACTGAGTACAAAACTAATTAATAATAAACAAATAAATAAATAAATAAGTCTCAAGGAACACATGGAAGAGCAATAAACGAATTCAGGAAGATTCTCTTTGGGCTTCCTAAAGCATGTGCACAGGGTCCACGTCAGCATATACATAGCACATAAACACACCGTATACACACACATGCACATCAGACACATCATATACGCACACCACACAACCATATACACGCACATGCACAGCACATTAACACACCATATACACACACATTCACACCAAACACACCATATACACACACACCACAGAAACACATCACATATACACACACATATTCATGCACATACAGACCACACAAACATACCATATATACACACACATTCAAACCATGCACATGCATACACACCACACATATACACAAATATACACCATGCATATGCATATACATACTTCAATCCACACAACTACACACCACACATACACACAAATGCACCACACATATACACACATACACATCACACATAGACACCACAAATACATATTGAGAATATCAGCTAATCCTTTCTCCCTTGCATTGTCAATCTATCAGCAAATGTCTCCAGTGTACTGCTGCAGTGTTAACTCTCATAGTTTCGAGAGTCCATTATGGATGGATGACTGAGAGCTTCCCATGTGCACATTCTGCTATCCTCATCCACCTATTGCCTTCTCTTCCTTATTGCAGAATAATTCTCATCCTTGCAAGGTATGGTATTATTTTTTTTACTGATGAGTCTTTTTCAGAGGTACAAATAGATGTTTGATGCAGGTATGAATTGCAAGAGACCACAACATCCTGGGTGAGTGTTACATTAAAAAACAATTGCTGTGACAATAAATTACATTTGGAAGGCTGTGTTTTTAGACAATATATCAACAAAAATTACCTTCTTTAGAGGATAATGGGATATCACTTTTGAGACACATTTGAAATACTAATTACTTCAACCTGTATCTATCAGAGTAACAACACATTGAGGAAATGAGCTGAAAATGATTACAAAATAAAAGACTATTTTAATATAATTTCCATTAGGATATTTGACTTCGGTATACATGTTAGCATGACTCCCCCCAAAAAAATCACCTAAGGAGACTTCAGGAGAGAAAATCATTGGACATTGCATTTTTATTCCTCTCTATTAAACATGTTTATATGAATAACATGGAATATGTTTTAATTGAATTGCATAGTGAAGCATTTTTACCTATCACATTATAATCTTTAATATGACTAATTCCATTTACCCAAACCATTGAAATAAAACATACTGATCAACAAGATGAAGAAAATGCAAAGTAGACCTTGCATATTCCTATCTCCATGGTATCCATCTGCCCTCTGAAGCAGTATTCTTCAACCTTTTGCTCAATGGCCAACTCCAGCTTCTAAGAGTTATTACCTATATGCCTTAGGGTAATTCTCAATTCTAAGAATAGTTTTATCAGTAAAGCAGAGAAGAAAAAACACAATGTCTGCTTCAGTAGGTTACTAAGTGGATTAAATTACTTAACTTTATGAAGTACTTAGAGCATTGCATAGCCTCTAGTGAAAGAAACCAGTGTTTGTTAAGGAATCTTATTCCTTAAATCTAAATGTTTGCATCCTCTGAGAATCCATGTGTTAAATTCTAAACACCACAGTATTGGTGCTCACAAGTGGGATCTTTGGAAGGTAATGAGATCATGAAGGCAGAACTCTGGTTACTGGGATTATTGCTTAACGGTAGAAAACAAACAGGAAGCACTAATTCCCTTTAGTAACAGAAATTGGCTCAACATATGCAATGTCTGACTTTATTTTCTGCTCCCTAGCTTCTATAACTGTTAGAAATATATCTATGTTATTTATAATTACTATATATATATATATATATATATATATATATATATATATATATATAGTTTGTTTTTCGAGGTAGGATCTCACTCTGGTCCAGGCTGACCTGGAATTAACTCTGTAGTTTCAGGGTGGCCTTGAACTCACGCCAATCCTCCTACCTCTTCCTCCTGAGTTCTAGAGTTAATGGTGTGCACCATCATGCCCAGCTCTAATTTGTAGAATTTTGATACCAATGCATAATAGACTAAGATACCTGTGGTCTTTAATTTTTTAATTTTTTTCTGTGTTCTAGGTGACTCATTTTACAGGATTTTAAAACTTCTGTCAAGTGCAGTATTAGATATTGACATGTAGTTATATTGTTCCAATATGATTTAATCTTTCTAGCTTTAAATGTAAACATACATTGATATGGTGATTTGAAGCCTTTGAAAACATTCACAAATATTTCATATTGATATTTTTATTGAGCTCTTGAAATGATCTTTAGAAATGTGCGTGGAGATCTGGAGATGTGGCTTAGCAGTTAAGGCGTTTACCTGTGAAGTCTAAGAACCCATGTTTGACTCTCCAGATCCCACTTAAACCAGAGGCACAAAAAGTGAGGCAAGTGCAAGGTCACATATGTCCACTAGGTGGCGCAGGCATCTGGAGTTCAGTGGCTGAGGCCCTGGCATGCAAATTCTCTCTCTCCCTGTTTCTCTCTATCTAAAATTAAAAACTAAACAAAATAATAAATAATAATAAAAGAAATATGCACGGGATTATGTCTTTTTTCCTTAAAACCTTAACATGTTGAAAGCAGTATCCAAACTTTAATGGTATTTATGTCATGCTTCTTTGGCAGTATGACCTTTCTTTCCTTTGATGATCAGTGTGTGTCTGAGTCTGCTTTGCATTCTCCTTTGTTGTGCACATGAGAAGGTGGAGGGACACAGGCTTCTTTGGTGGGGGTGTGGGAAGAACATGATGCCCAGATATGCTGTGTATGGTGCTCTGTCCCTTCCCCTACAGGAGACTGCCTCTCTTCAACCCTTCTGGGCTTGGGATGATGTCCATTTGGCCCTTGATTCTTTAGCTTCCATATTTACCCTGGTGGTTCTTTGCTTGCTCGAGAATCAGAGATATTTAGCTGCTATTTATTGGGTGGGCCTCTAAAGATCAAAAAATGTCCACACAAATTCTTGCTTACAATCTTTCCTCAAATGTTGTTTCATGCTCCTTTGTGATTGATACTACAGCATAAGGCAGAACAGTTTTTTCCAGTTATGCAGATGTTTTGAATTCTGTTATGGCTCTTGCTTTTATACTGACACTCTATTCTCTTAATCTTCATATGCTCTACACCCAGTTACTATTTATATTTTATGTTAAACATGAGCTCTTCAGAGAAACTTTTCAATTATTTTATTTTCTCCTATAGCATCTGATCATTTTCATTTCATTTTCTTTAGAACTATTCACCATTTGTGCTCATCTTATGATTGGATGTCTTGAAAACAAATGATATAATGCTATTGGCTGTAATAATTGGGTTTTTTGGTAATATGCACAATGCCACACATGTGACAGGAAGTCAATAAATATTTGTTGAATCCATAATTGATATCTGCCCTCTGTGAATCGAACAACAATGGAGTCAACATGTATTATGTAAGAAGTCAGTGTGCTATGTGGGTTGTGAGTACTTAACTCTGAAAGAGTGTGTTCAAAGCCAGGCAGACCAACTTTGTGAAGCCTTGACTTAAAATTGAAATTATAAATAGTACTGGGGATATAGTTTTTGCAAGAACACTTGCTTGTTATATATGAGGCCTTGGGTTTATTGTTTATAAAGTGAAAAGAGGAATTATTTAACCTAACTGTGAGGTTTTTACCCACACTCATGTCATGATATTAATCTTCACTGTATAATTTGATATTCTAAGGTGATGGAAAGACTCTGGGATGTACAGATATTATTTCTGCATTGATACAGTGCTTATTACTGTTTGGGCACTTAATGGGTAGCTCACTCATACATGTTGAGTAGATTGCTGACTATTGTAAACTTGGTATGTTACACTACTTACAAAACAAAGCAAAAGGGAAATTTGTAGTTAAATTCAGGGAAATATTCATTTTCCAACTCTTGTGAACTAGCAAACTGAAAGATGCTTTACAAACTGGCAGTATTGTAGAGAGTGGTATAGAGATATCTACTTTCCAAAACCTGTATGTATATTTGTTTTGTGTTGAAACAATAATAATAATGTTTTTGTTATCAATTGGAAAATAATTAATTTCATGGTCAACATTGTTCTTTTTTTCTTGCTGCCATAAATAGAGTATATATAGGTATAAAAAGGATTTAAACACCATAATTATTTGCTTATTAAGTAATAGAAGCTAGCTTTATATAACTAAAAAAATATCAAAAAAATCCTTATTATATTATGACTTTTTTTTTTAGTAAACTAATAGTAATTATTTCCTGTCTCATCTGTACCATTACTTGTAATCTGGTAAGGCAGTTGTGGTTTTGAAATAAAACTTATCAAACTTATAAATTAAATCACAACAAAAATAAAACAAAATTAATATTACTAAATGAATAAATTATACAGATTGTTTTTAGATGGCAGATTTCTTAGATGCATACACTGGTGAATGGATGAGAGAATGGAGAGAGAGATAAGCATATTAAAATTATGTCTAACATTATCATTACTATATGAGAAAATTAAAGTTGCATGCCTTTCCTTGATTTAAATTTATTTTTACAATTATGTGGTAGAATAGGCCATATCATATAGACAGAACATGAATAAAACTTCTAAGAGTTCTAGGGCTTATTATCTAGACTAATGGAGGTCCTCTTCAGAGACTAGTTAACAGCCTGACATACCACTCTGTATATATTCTACAAACATTCATTAATGATGTTCAAAGATTCATAGTTAAAGGATATACAAAGGAATCTGAGTTGCCCACTCTTCCACTAAGCCAATATCTGGTTTCCAACTATAAGGTAAGTTATAAGTAATTTGGGGAGATTTTTTGTTGTTTTTCTTCACTGGACACAGTCCACATTAAATCACAGAAGACCTCTAATAGACATTTTACTTTAATCCTTTCTCAAATATAAGACCATGGCATTTAGATAATGCCCCTGGCTGCACTTTTCTTCCATGGCCCCCATCTCCGAGAGATAAGGAGTACACATG
Source organism: Dipus sagitta (assembly GCA_036346955.1). Classification (NCBI taxonomy): domain Eukaryota; kingdom Metazoa; phylum Chordata; class Mammalia; order Rodentia; family Dipodidae; genus Dipus; species Dipus sagitta. Next base: position 18,232,336 of record CM070781.1, read on the forward strand.
CTTAACAAAGTAATGTAGAACAATGCCCATTGTTTGGTGAATGGATAGTGAAGATGTGGTACTTTTACACAATGGAATTCTACTCAGCAGTAAGGAAAAATGATGTGATAAAATTTGTAGGAGAATGTTTGGACTTGAAACAGATCATACTAAGCAAACACACACTGCATGTTCTCGCATATCTGTGGTTCATGACATGGAACAGCTTAAGTTGCAGGCATACCTAACAGGCAATTTAAGAGACAGATAATAGAGATGGAAGGGTTTCAGGGGAGGGGAATTGGACGGTGGGAGGAGATACACAGAAAACTAAATCCAAAATGAATAGGTACCATAGAAACCTTCTTCCTGGGGAGGAGACTAAAAGATATAACCCTCAAGAAGAGTATGGGCTGATCATCTGGTAAGAACCAAGTCAGAATCCTGTGAAGACCAAGATTATGGACTCCAATGAGAAGCTCCCACTATTCATTGGCCAAAACAGAAGTTAAGCCTTCAAAATCTCTAAAATTACAATGTTTATTCCCTTTAATCAACCTATCCTGATGTTACTCTCTCTTGGAGATTTTTTTTTTTTTTCCTCAGAAGGTAGCAGGAACAGAGAACAATCAAAATCTATCAACAACAAGACAAGAATAGACAGCTGATTCCCTGGCAGGAAATGAATCTCCCCTCAGCTAAGGCCCAGGTGAAACCACAGAGGAATTGGCTAGATGAGCCAGTGTGCTGCTTCCATGGCGAGCCTGACAACCTGTCCAGGTTGATGGACACAGACACTGAGGATACTCAAACATACCAAAGGAGAAATCCAAAAGTTTCTGAGAGGACAACACTAAAACATACTTGAAACACACCCATTATGGTTCAGGAAATTTTGCCAAATGGAGTGGAAAGATTGTAAGAACTAAGGGGTGGGAGGAACTATCCAGAGACATTGTCCACACCTCCCCCATAATGACTGAATGCCGCTCTCACAACCCCACAACCCCAAGGGAAATACAAGCAATCCCACTAATGAGGACCCTCAGTGGAATGAGGGCAGGAAGGGAAATGATGGCACCAACACATGATAGATGTATCCATACAAAGTTTCTATTTAATAAAAAAGGACTAAAAAATAACTGATATCTGGGATATACTAAAACACTGAATGAACTTTTAAAGTAGAGCATCTGTTATTATGTCATTTCCTTCCTCTCTACATGCTAATATTTTAAACCAATGTATACGAAGACAAAGGACTCAATTATTCCATGGCATGAATTACGTCTGTGGTCATAAAACACGAAGGCCCCAGGCAATAAGAACAACTTCGTTCAGTGGCTGGCTTTGAAATTTGTAGTAGGGTTACTGTATGATTTTCATTTGTTTTTTAATTGGTTAAGATGGAATAAAATCTACCTCTCAGGATTGTTGTAGTTATGTGACAATAGCAAAGGACCTAACAAAGCAATTGACAGTAGAGTCTCAAGCACTGTTAAACCACGTTTATACCATACTTTAGAAGCAAATTAGAATGGATAAAAATATTCCATAATGCTTTGAAAAATTAAATATGTCATATTTAAAAATCAATATGGGTAATCACAAAATATAAAAAATAGGACGATCACATTAAATATTATTTAATCAGATTCCTGTAACTTTCCTGTACTCTGATTATCCAAATCAGTGAGGTGAGGCAGCATCATACAGCCATGGACTCATGGACCTGTCACCCAGCTTCTGTTTATGTTGACTGCTCCCTGAAGACAACACTAGACATAAGTCCCATCAATAGGAGCTCAAACACCACCTTTTTAACTTACTGAGCCGATTTCCATAGGGTCATGCCTAATCATTGTAAAACATAATCATTAAGGTCTAAGTTAATTTTATGAATGACTAATGAAAATACTTAATTGAATGGCTTTCTGCTGCCTCTAGCTATCACAGGTCATTCCATTCAATGATTCAAAATCAATGTTCTTTAGATTAGAGAATCAGTGTTGTACTGCTGTAATCCATGGCCTTAGAAATTCATATGTAACTCAACCACAAGTTGGGACATTACGCAAAGAGACAACGCCTCTTCCCCATAACTGATGGCTACCCCCACAATGCACAATCCACAATTCCCAACCAGGAGGGTTCCTGCAGAGGGGGTAGAAGGCTAATAATGGTACCAACATAGCTACTTACACAATGAGTATATGAAAAACTAATAAAGAAAAAAAAACATTAAAAATGTAACAAAAATACCTGGTTATAGTCTGTTGTGGAGGTGTGATTGTACTGTGCTTGGCAATTCCGAATCCAGGTATATTTTGCCCCATTAAAATGGAAGTTCTATTTTATGAATGTGGAAAATATACAGCTCTATCAATAGTTTCTATTGCTTTAAAAGTGGCCACATGACACTTTCCTGCCCAATGAAAAATAAAATCCTGTCTAGGATTTTTGCAAAGTGGTGCTGTCCTTTCATGGATATTACCTTTCTCAATAGTTCTTCTGTTGCCTCCTTCCTGTCTGAAACATGGTTGGAAGGGTATAGGTCAGCAGCTATTTGATATTATGAAGATAAAAACTAAGAAAGGCTGGGGCAGAATATGGAGCAGTTGAGAGTTTAGTAACATAGGCAGCAGGTCAACATTAAAGCACAGTTGGACCTGGCACACAGTCTCTTAATGTGGTTCAGTTATTAGATATGATGCACAAACATTGAATATGGTTCAGTCATTGGATAGGAAGAAGAGTCATTAGATGTGATGCACATTTATTAGATATGATGTACAGTAATAGGATGTGATACAGTTATTGGATGTGATGTGCAGTTATTTTATTTGATTCAGTCATTGGATGTGGTACAAAACCATTGTTTGATCATGTCTACTATTGACAAATTGTTGGGCTCAGCTCTGAGTCAGTCCTAAAATGATCATCAAAACTGTCCTAGCCTAGGAAAGTAACTCAATCTTAGAGTGCCTTCTTAATATGTGTGGGGTCCTAAGTTCAATTTCCAGGACCACGAAACTATCTGTGTAAAGGTAGATTTAAAATGGTGCTAAATACACTAGGAAAATGGGTCCATAGTTTTTCAAGCAATGAGGCAGAGAACAGAAAGAGTAAGCTAGTACTTAAAGTACATTTCCTCAGGTGAAGATTAGTACAGCAAGTGAAAAAAAAACTCACAATAGAGTCAAGAGAACTATTTTTAGAGGTGAGGAATAAATCAAATCCAGGACTAAGACAATGTGCTATATACTTTTATATGAATCAATCTCCCAATATTGTTATCTCTCCATTTTCTCTCAGAATGGGTTTGTTATAGTGTTATATTCTCTGAAATATTTCCAGACTATTTAACATAACCCTGAGTAGTACTAAATCCTTGTATTTCTTCTCAGGGTGCTAAATGGGAAAAAGTTGAGAACAATGATCAAGAGAACCATTAACATTAACCTTATGGGTACTCTTGCATGACCTCTGGCATTATAGGTATAGTATTATTACTCTGTGAATCAGGATATATGGTCTTTCCATAACATGAAACATTATATATAACATTAGTTCAGCTCACTGAGCATCCAATCATCCTATTCAGCTGAAATCCAAAACTGACAGAAATCCTGATGTCCCTCCGTTTAGCTATCTTGCTACACATAATAGCCATGACATCCTTACTACATAGCATACTGTGCTGTGTGCTATCTACAGTTTGCAGTTGTGCTCATTTATCCTGCCCAGCACCAATGTAAGATGTTATTACCTTGTTCTTCTTTCAGTCATTCTGGGGTGGCAAAAGACATCTTTCTTAAGCTTGCCATGATTTAGTTAACAGGAAGTACCAAGGCATTTACATAAATATTCTTGAGCCAGGAAAACTTATGCCAGCAAATACCTAAGATTGTTTTTGTTCTCTGAAGTTGTGCATTCCTAACTATGGTTCTGAGATATACACAAACATGAAATTTATGGTATGTAAAGATTATGAACACAACTGCATTTTTAAAGATGCTAACACTCAGCTTGGTCAGTAATTAGCTTTAACATTTCCATTCCTTCAATATTTGCTTTCTTTTTATATTGTGATACATCTACACTAGGCATTTAGCAGATAAACTATGAATGGATATAATTTACCATATTAAATTCCAGGACAACAGCAATAATTTGGGTAGTAAGTTGGTGAACATCTGTGGATATTAGAGTAAATTAACGCATATGGGAGGAGTTCCAGGAGTTCCACTAGGTGGCAGCATGCATCTGGGGTTTGATTTCAGTGGTTGAGGCCCTGGTGCACCAATTCTCTCTCTCTCTAAAATAAAACAAATAAATAAAAAAATAAAAATAAAAAATTGGAATGGATGGATTTTGAGAGCCATATATTTTACAACGTCTGTGATGGTTTTGTGGTAAAAGTCTTAGAGTATTGGTCCTTTTGCAGTTTATATAGGTTGTATCAATATTACAGAACCTCCACGGATAAATGCTTATAATTCAGGTATGTCACTCAAATCTTAACAAAGTCATCACATTATTTGAGTTCTAGGTGGAGAATGTGCTTCTATCTTGAGGCATACAATGTATGTATTGCTGTTTGTGAGGTAAATAATCATGAGGAAGAAGAGGGATCTTATGAAGAAAGTGAGAAGAAAGAGATAAAATAAAATTGAATATTCTTTTGTCTTCTTTCTCTTCATCTTGAGACACTGATGTGGGTATTAGAGATTACTATACAACTCTCCACTGTACCATACACTTAACAGTGAGCATGACTTCTCACATACTATAGGTATATATTTATAATGTTGTATTATTGCAATCTAGGATGAATTTTCTTATCCTACTGGAGACTAACAATGTGAATCAATATATTAGGAGGGCCATGCTACCCCTAAATTCTGCAGAGAGGAATTCTCTTTTACCTCTGCTAGCTTCTGATGGTTGTATATAGAAATCTCAAACTTCTTCCTGCATATTTTGAGAGCCTTCTTTGTTTTGCATTTATATTTTTACATTGAGGTTTCCTGGTTTTTGTAAAGAAATCAGTCTCAACTTGAAGTCATATATAAATACTTTATTTCCAATTATTATTATATTTAACAAATAATTTTAAATTTTCAAATAATACTACATTTACATATTTGAGGGGACTTAACTTTTAGAGGATCATCTTTAACTTAGTATAGATATAGGTGATGCCACTTTTTAAACAGAGACTGCAATATACCAAGTGCTGCAACACACACACACACACACACACACAGAGAGAGAGAGAGAGAGAGAGAGAGAACCCCAGTGTGTATGTTTCTATACCTTATAATATATGGGTTAAAAATTAAACTTCAACCACACATGTTAGTAAGTAATGTACTGCATGGCATGAAGTGATGTGTTATGTCCCTAGTTCCCTTCTCCCAGTGTCTATCAGCTGCTGTTGGATACCACATTTATGGTTTTCATGTATAGTACAAGTTCCAGTGAAAAATGATCTATAAAAATATAAGGTTGGGAATAATGAAAAAGCCTATGAGCAAGTTTCCCATTATTGAGAACCTTGATCTTCTATGGATTTTAGGGAAGAAAACAGAACTTGAAATATCTGTGCAGGTTTCATTCTCGGTGTGTAGTACCCAGTATAGACCCTGACTCCTCACTGAATAAACATGCCCTGATGTATGCAAGAAATGAGGCTTAGCTGGGCGTGGTGGTGCACGCCTTTAATCCCAGCACTCCGGAGAAAGAGGTAGGAGGATCGCCCTGTGTTCAAGGCCACCCTGAGAATACAGAGTGAATTCCAGGTCAGCTTGGGCTACAGTGAGACCTTACCTCGAAAAAAACAAAACAAAACAAAAAAAAGAGGCTACTGTGTATCTTTATAGAAGTGTCCTTTCATGACACTTAATCTCAGTTTGGTTTTACTCTCATTGTTGGTCGAGGCCTTCTACAGAAACTACATAAAACAAATACTTTTGTTTCTGAGTTAAACAAAGCAAAAATTTTGAAATTTATCACCCAATGATAAAGGCTTATCTGCTCTTTTCTTTGTTGGGTTTATTTTCATAGACCATAAAAATGTTTCCATAAAGTACTATGTCTGCTTGGGTAATATAAACATAGCTGGATAGAGCATGTTCTTTTCTTTTACCTTTTAATTGCTTGCCATTTGTTGACTCAAACTTAAATACAAAACAAAAGAAACAAAAATAGTAAGAAATAGGAATGATTAAATGTTAGTAAATGCATTTAGTTTTCCTTCTGTTTTCAGGGTTAATATGGCATGTAGCATGTATTACTGCTCAATCTCACTCAGAAGAGTAAAAGCTGCCCAATTAATTTTGACATTAATGTTTGTTGGTCTAGTTCATATCATAATATAATATATTCAGATAATAATGCCATAAGGTATTATCAAAGCAATGAGACTTTCCCAAAGTAAAGTTCATTGTTCTCACAGTCTGACTTGTGTGAGAGCTTCTGGGATAACTTCATCCAGAAATTACTACCAGATAGATGAAGGACAGCCCATTGAACCATCACTGAATCTTGCTACCACCACAGTGATATAGAATGGGTAAGTTAACTTCCATAAGGAAATTATTTGGAAACTCCAAGGTTTTAGCCACAAAGACACACACACACACACACTCTCTCTCTCTCTCTCTGTGTGTGTGTGTGTGTGTGTGTGTGTGTGTATTATTACGAACATACTTAATATGGATACATCATGTGGTGGTACCTTCCTTTCCCTCCCTGCCCTCATTCTGCTGATAACCTTCTTTGGTGGGGTTGCTGGTATTCCCCATGGGGTTATTGGTTATGCATTGCGAGAGCAGCATCAGATATTGGGTGGGGGGAGGCAATGCCTCTGGGTATGATGTCCCAGCCTGTGGCTTTTACATTCTTTCTGCCCCCTCTTCCACAAATTTCTCTGAGCCTTGGTGGGTATGTTTTAAGTCTACTTCAGTGACAAGCTCTTAGAAGCATCTGGATCTTTGCTTTGGTATGAGTTGAGTATCCTCAGGGTCTGTCTCCTTCACCCTGATACTAATTATCAGGCTCACTATGGAGGCTTCATTCTTGCTTATCTCTCTAATTCCTAGGTGGTTTCAGCTAGGACTTGGCTAAAGTGCAAGGGTGGTTTGTTTCCTCAGTCTCGCTGACTTCTGAAAAATATAAACAGATTCTCCAATGGAGTGTGAAGTCAACATATGTTAAATAGGATCAGCATTATTAATTTAGAGATAATTTTCTGAATGTAGCTCCTCTTTTAGCCAAAGACTAGTTGGGGATTGTCATTAGAGAGCATAATCTTTGTCTTTGGAGGATTTTCACTGGGTTCTTAGTTCCATATATGGGTTCCTTGCCACTGTGCCAATCAGAAAGCTATAGTTTACAAGGCTGTGTGCCACTGTTGCACTGATATGTACATTTTGTCAGGGTATTTGTTCCTGAGTAGCTTAGACCCCTGGTTTAACAGATCATTTTTAGCCATTTTAGCTCATGGAACACTTTCCAACACTAGATGGGCTAACTGTCTGGGCATTGGATCTCTTTCAGAAGACTCATATTCGTAGGAACAGAATGATATTCAATGATTCTCACTCAATAGTCACCCTAGGGTCTACTGATTCAGAAAACCAATATCCCCATCTTTGTAAAACTAAAATAAAAGCAAATAGAATACAGAGTCAGCACAGCAGGGAGATTAAAGGCTAGAACTCATCCTCTGGTTAAGAACAACATTAAATGTTAAACATGCTTGGTTTTCTAGTCAATTTAGAAATGTTTGTTTATTTTTAAATTGTTTAATGTAGCAGCCTTCTCTCCTGAACTAATGCATTCTGTATGAGAAAAATAGGTTAGTCTGGAATTCTTGTAAGTTAAATGAATCTGTGCTACATTTCTCTAAGCTAGCCAAGGTCATGGTACTTCATAAGAAGAAAGGATTAGTAAAAAGTGCAGAAGCTAATCCTCCAAATATTCTGACAGGAATATCTTGCATTTTGAGGGGAGATTGGAACTCTGATTTGAACCAGTAGAACTTGAGCTTAGTTAAAAGTATCCTCAGCATGGTGAGTTAGGCTGTTTCATTGCCACATTAAACTGAAGATGTTCCTTGAAACTTCTTATTTTAACCACATCAAGGCCCTAAGAATGGAGGTTTCTTGGTGATTTACTGAACAACACTAGCGGTGCCCTATGACCAAATGTGCTTATATAGCCGTGAGTACTCTGATTATTTTATTTTACCCACATTACTTTATTTGAGACATATTAAAACATATTACATTTTGGCTCCTTAAACTTATCTGTTGAATAAAGCCTGTCAGCCTGAGAGGTCCTTCCGAATAAAGCCTGATTTTTTTCATTGTACTGCCAGCTGCTTCTTACCAAGAAACTAGCTTGGAATAATTGACAAATAAATTTGAGTTTAATGGGCTGAAATGGAAAGACTGTATGAATGAAAGAATAGAACAGCAAAGGGTACAGTGGATGAAAAAGAGTAGAATGAATAGACTGGACTTGAATGATAGATTGGAGTGGGGAGGGCTAATATCCTCTGAATGTTTAAAGGTTTTTAACTTGATTGACTCTAGATACATTTCAGGACATCACATTTCAAATATGATGCCATAGAGATTAAGCACAGAGATTAGGATTTGACAGGCTGGAACTCGTAAATGTTTGTATCTCTAACTCATAAACAACTTCATAAGAACAATTGGTATTGTACTTTTACATGTGCTTCCCGAGTACTCAGTGCCATGACACATACTTTACACACATATTGGTATTACATTCCCACTGGTCATACGCAGGACAGCTTATTCCCATTTTGGAGATGAGGGAAATAGGTGGCACATAGATGGTAAATCACTTAATCAGAGTTATAAAATAAGAGTAATTCAAGTGCAGCCATCTAGACCTAATGATCATAATACTCTTGCTGGTGATTCTGTGTCACTGTTACCATCATGTAGAAAGTCAGGTTTCCTGCTTCCATGACATTTTCTTTAGGAGACATCCATGCTGTGCCTGGTAGACTTGCTTCTATGACTCCCAAACCTTAGTGAGTACCCAGAACAACTGCTTTACCATATTCCTTCTTCCTCACTTGAAACTTCCTAATGAAATTTGCAAAAATTCTGCCAGATTTCATGTCTCTTTCACGATTGGTTCATGGAAAATCAATGAATGAGTATGTAACCAAAACATTGCCTGCAATGAATATGGTATTTATTAAGATGTTTCCCTGATTCTCTCCATTATTCATCAACACTAAAGCTCCACATAAGTTCAATCAGTTTGAAATCAGCATGGCTCTTCTCCAGAGAGGCATTTTTTAAAAATTTGTTTGTTTGTTTATTTATTTATTTGACAGTGACAGAGAGAAGGAGGGAGGGAGGGAGGGGAGAGAGAGAAAGAGAGAGAGAGAGAGAGAGAGAGAATGGGCGTGCCAGAGCTTCCAGCCTCCAGAGAGGCATTAGTAGAATTTTTGTTTATATATCATGGATGAAAATGATCTAAAAATGGCTTGGGACAATTAATCCAGTGATTAGGCAAGACACATTAGATCCTACAGCATGTTTTGATGATATTCTGTATTTCAAGCTTCTACTCTTATAAAATGTCAATCCATCAAATAAACAAGCAATTTTCTTTTAGTTCAACAAGTCACATTTGAGTAAGGATTTGAATTACAAACAGGGCAGGGATGATTGTACAAACATTAGGTAGATCTTACACATGGTGAGACAAGCATAAACTTTGGAGTCAGATTTACTGGAATTCAGATCCTAGGTCCCACCCATGCTTCCCAGAGACTTTTGCAAAAGTGCTGACTTGGGTCATTCATAGGGTGTGGGTAGCTGCAGTCAGGCACCATGGGCTAAAGTGATTTGTTCATCCTGACTTCCTGTGGTTAGCCTTGATATTGCATTTCCCTGGTTGGCCTCTGAGTCACCCAAGAGATAGAACGCATACTATACAACTGTTCAGAATATAATGAGGTGACAGTGGAAATGAATCTAAACCAGGCTTTGAGGGACTTGTAAGTAATGTACTAATGCTTTGATTTAATGTTGAATATGCACGTGAAGAGGGGTCTCTTCTTCCTTAGAGTGGATTCCATAGTAGCACACCTTACTTGGTAGAGTCTGGGCAAGTGCTTTTCTGTGAACATGCTCAGACTGCACAAGGGTGCAGAGGAGGACAAGAGGGCAGGGAGAGGCAGAGATACCAACTCAGCTGATGCTGTGCCTCTGCTTAATCCTGTGGAAAACACTGGCACAGGAATAGCATCTTGGTCATGATCACTTGGACACAAAGGCTCCATCCATTTGTACTGACTTTCACCCACACAGTTATGTTCAGCTTTTAGGGCATTTCAAAATGAGAGCAATTCTCAAAGTAGAGTACAGCTGCACTATAAAGTACAACTCTGTGTGTAAGGTTCAGGAGTCAACAAGGACCACAGAGACCACTCTGAGGCACAGATGGAAGTTTTTATTACAGGGGAAAAACATGAGCTGCTAGCACTGACTCCTGAGCAGAGCAATCAGTATGGGGTTACAGATGGTGGGCTTTATAAGTTTTTATAACTGGGGGAAGGTGAGAAAGGGGAAGGAATTTTCTTGTTAGGGCAGTAAATTTCTGTTCTTTTACATTAGCCATGTGGAGAGACCAGGAGTGACCTGGTGAGAGATAGGGGACAGTAAATCTCTGATCTCAGGGTGAGACCAGAAGTGACCTGGTAAGCGATAAGGAGGGGTGGTAAATCCTGTTCTTAGGGCATCATTCTGGAGCAATGTGGATGACCCATTTCCTTTTATCTCCCTGCACCATCCTGCTTTTCCTTTGGTGACTCCTTTTTGGGAAGCTCATTTCGACCTAACACTGTGTACCAGAGAATACTGGGGGCTTGGAGTCCTATCCTACAAATGAAGACTAAGTATCACAGTACTTGGGGTTTTCTTCAAATCTTAGCATACTGTTTAAGCGAGGGAACCCATGTTTATTACATCCCATCACTTCACAGCTTCTGCTTTGATACTAAGAAGTCTTGCCTTTTTCCTTATTTATAGACACTTTTAAGAAATGATAACTGTTTTCTTAAAAAGGGATTTTCAACTCCTCTGAAAGAAGGTCATATTGAGGTAGAAACAATATTCTTCTCTTTGAAGCAGCAGTTTTAAGTGAAAAAATCTAAAATGCTTGAAATGTAATTTTAAAAAAGAAATGTAAGCTAATCCTTAAATTGTGGGTAATGCAATATGGTAGATTCCTATAATTTAAGACAAGGGCCAAGGTTAAGTAGTAGGCGTCTTCTCCAGAGATCCATATAATTTGAAAACAAATGTTTCAATTAGCATAGAATTCACATCTCTGATGGTCCATCAGCAAGTAGAAAAACAATGTTAAAAAAATCTTAAAGACAAATGTCTAAATGAACTTGTCCAGAATTTCACATATGGACTTCCTCAGATTTAAAAGATAAATTATATTTTGAGCTTGGAAGATGTACACTGATAGAACAACAGAACTTCTGATATATATATATATATATATATATATATATATATATATATATATATTTCTTTTTTCTCTGTTTATGTATCAAAGATCTCCTTGCATGATAGATGTTTCCACTCTTTTTCCATGAGCAGAGTGGATGAAATCTTACTCTTTGTGCAGAATAAGTAACTTAGTGGTTTTCTTTCTTTCTTTTTTTTTTTTTATTAGAGGATCATGTTGTTCTCATATAATAATGTGATTTTTAAGTCTAGAAAAGTATATCATGAAAAGAGATGACTGTATGCACTGGAAATTATAAATTGAAATTGAAAATTAATGAATTTGTTATTAATCTTATATGGTAATTTTTAGCATCAAAATAAAGATACCATCAATGTTTCATGTGTATGTGTGTGTTGTGTGCATAGGTGTATGCATGTTCATGTGTGTGTGGATGCACATGTGTTTGGGAAAGTGTGTAGGAGTGTGGGCATATGTGTAGACACGAAAGGATTATGTCAGGTGTCCTCGCTCACTCTCTACTTTTTGTTTACTGAAGCAGGTTCCCTCACTTGAACCCAGGTCTTGCTGATTTGCTTAGTCCTATCTAGTCAGCTTGCCTCAGAGATCCCTTGTTTCTGCCTGCTGAGCCCTGGGTTTAGAGGTGGGAAGCCATGCCTACTCAGCATTGACATGGGTGTTGAGGATATGAGCTTAGGTCTTCAGTTTTGCACACCAAGTGCTGTATCCATTTGCCCTCTCTCTAGTCCCTAAAACATTTTCTTTTGGGTTTTTCAAGGTAGGGTCTCACTCCAGCTCAGGTTAACTTGGAACTCATTCTGTAGTTCCAGCCTGACCTCAAACCCACAGACACATGTGCCACTTTGTACAACTGGCTTTATATGGGTACTGGGGAATTGAACTCCGGCTGTCAGGCTTTGCAAGTAAGTTCCTTTAAACACTGAGCCATCTCCCCAGACCTGAAAGTGAGATTTTCAAAATCAATATCTATTTCTTCTGTCTTTCTGCTGAGCAGGAGGCAAGTTTACACAGCAATTCTGAATGAAATAAATAGGTTGTGTTCAATTGAAATTCTGGAAGGAAACAGGAGTAAAATAAGACTTCAGATTCCAGAATGGTAACTATAGAGACTATGAAGAGATGACTAAAAAGGGGAGGACCAAAAGACACATGTGACATGTAAACATGATGGACGAGGATCCAAGGGGGCAGAAAAAGAGAAATCAAGTGGAGCAGGGTATTGGGGAGGGGAAGGGGGATGAGTGTCACCAAAAACAAATTGTGTTTGAAAATGTCAGCACGGGCTGGAGAGATGGCTCTGGAATTCATGTTTGCAGTGACAGGAGTTCTTAGTGTGCATAATTCTTTCTCCCTCTCTGTCTCTCTCTCTCTCCCCTTCCCTCCCTCCTTTGCTCCCTCCATACTTTAAATATAATAAATCTATTTTTTTAAATGAGAGTAACACTTGAAACTTCTAGAACAAATGAGACATAAATGACCTTATGCCAAGTGAAAACAAATAAAACAAATTAAAACAACAACAAAGAGACTTTAGGAGGTTCTGTTGACCCCCCCCCCAGCATTTTTCCAACAATGACCCCAAACTAAAGTTATGAGTACAGATCCTTCATCATCAAACCTCACATTAGGCAATTATATACACTGATGCCATTATTTCAGTAGAGATAATCAGAAGTAAGAAGATGCTTTATGCCTATCAGAAGCTTGCTCTAAAAATCAAGGTTTTTGGATATCAAATTTGTATAAACAAACATTAATCATTACAAGAGGAATGTGGAATATGGGAAAAAGAAAACTTAGGGCCCATTGAGTCACAGTGCTTCAGAATGGAACAGACAAAAGGTACCCAGACAGAAAAAGGTTTATAGCCACAAACGTGAAGACCACATTGTGCATTCACATAACCAGTGAGTACAGATAATTCCATTGAAGAAGGCCTCAGTAACATGGGGGTCATGGGAGATGGAACATAAAAGTATGCAGCCCAATGGGAATATGACCAATTTGCATTATTATCATACATTAAAGTACTCAATAAAAAACACTCTTAAGCTCAATATTTAAAAATAACATACATAGAACTGTTTTACTTTTTATTTTTTCTAGGTAGGGTATCACTCTAGCTCAGGTTGACCTGGAACTCACTATGGAGTCTAAGGGTGGCCTTGCACTCATGGGGATCCTCCGACCTCTGCCTCCCCAGTGCTGGGATTAAAGGTGTGCACCTAACAAATGTAGTCTTAATAGAGCTCCTGAGATTCTAACATAAGGTCACATTTCCTCCAGGTTCAATATTTCTGTATTCACTAAAGTCAACTTTTGAGATGACTTTATATGTATACATGCATAGCTACTAGAAATAATGAAAATTGATTGCTGTTTCCCACTCTTAGGCATAAATAAGTCCTTCTACAACCTGAAAAGTTAACTTTAACCCTAAAGAAAAACTAGCTTAACCTGGCTTAATCCATTAGTTACCGAATATACTCTTATATTGATCTGACTTTATTCTAAAAGATGTTTATCATCTCATAGGATGCCAATATTCAGCAGAGCATACATGAGATCCCTGCTTATTGTTGTAGGTGTTGAGAAGAACTTGGAGTCCTTCTGCTAAGGCTTCATGGCATATTTAGTGTTTTACAGAGCATCATAGAGGATAAAGAGATTCAAAAGTTCTAATCTGACACTCGGAGACACTTCATTATTGGCTATCATTATAAACTTGTCATTTCATCACCGCGATATAAAGCTGATTTGATGCATCAAGGGTTAAAGAGAGTTCACTAACAGTCTGCAGTCCTGGAGGAAGAACAGTGGATGAATGTCTCAATATGATACTAGTAAAGTTGCAACATAATGTCAAAGACATTTTATGGCTTCAAATATATTTCTTAGGACCTTATAAATAACTTGAACAAAATTAAGCTTTCATTTTTTAAAAATTAAAGTTTGAGGAATATCCAGTAAACCATCTTAATTGCAATTTGGAGACATATAGAACATTTCAATAAAACAAAGAATATGAATTATGAATTCTTAAGTAGAATGTACATTCAAATATTTCTACTCTATTTATCAAACGACTTCCTATTGAGAACATTTTAATTTTTGTTTTTCTCAGGTAGGGTCTAGCTGTAGTATCTTGGGTAGATTCAGGTTAGGTGCTGTAGATGAATGAGACTATGTGGCGATTTTTTTTTCTGTGATTGGGTAAGTTCACTGAGAATGATCAAGACTAATATTAATCTTCTACATCTTCCTTCCGTCCCTCTCCCTCTCCCTCTCCCCCCCCCCTCTCTCTCTTCTCTCTAACTCTTGTATATTAGTTATATTTTTCCTCATTTTCTTAGTGGGCACTGACCTGTAACTCCCAGTACCAGCATGGGACTATCATCCACAATGAGCTTTTGATCAAAGAGACCTACAAGGTTTCCTAAAGGACAGACAGATTTCTGTCAAAGTACTTGATGACCCACCAAAGGTTAGTGGTAAGACCCGACTGCTGAAGACACCTTATGTGGTTGACATGCAAAATAGAATGGCATGGCTGGAAGTTGGAAGACAGTCAGTCCCCAGACAGTCAGCACGTCTAGTGCCAGAAGGTGCTACATGGGCGACTGGGGGAAAATGACCAATATCTGTCCAAGCCACTCATGGTCTAACCTACTTAGCAGCAAATAACATGTTGTGATGCCCACACAAGTGCAATAGTGGCACACAGCCATGGTGGGGCACCAACTGCTCTTAATTTGGCTAACTGATCTCCTCAGTGGTATGGGACCCATAGCTGAGGCTGGGAAACAAGTCAGAACCAGATCCAAACATAAGCCCACTCACCAATATCAAGCTACCATCAATCATGGGCTACAAGAGGGCATACACCTATTAAATTCTCTATAAAAAAAAAGTAAGGGTTATCTCTTTTGTCCTGGTGCTAACTTACTCTCCATTGGAGAATCTGCTTCTCTTTTTCAGATAGATATAGATCCTAAGGAGAGAGCCACCCCATCATACCTCAAAAGGGTCCCAGCTGAAACTAAGAAAAATTGGCAAAACAAGCAAGGGAGCTGTTTCCCTGATGAACCGGATACAAGCACAAGGGGTAAGGAGATCAACACAGAGAACAATCAGCTCCTACCAAATCAGAGAGCCAGAGCCTCAGAGGCCCCCAACACCTCATCACTGAAGCAGACCAAAAATGAACCCAACATGGCTCAGGGAAATTTTGCAGAAGAGGGGGCAGAAAGAATGTCGGAACCACATGTTGGGTCATGATATGCAGAGACATTTATCTTACCCGTAACTGTGGGCTAACTCTACAATGCATGACCTATATACCTCAACAAGGAAGGGCCAAAGGGAGGGAGTAGGTCGCGGATGAGCCTAATAATGGTACCAAACTGACTGTATTTGCTGAATACAAAACTAACTAATAAAGAAAGAAAGAAAAAATAAATAAAGGTGTGTGCCACCATGCCTGGCTAAATTTTTTATTATTATTTATTGTTTTTTTTTATATATAAAAGTTGTACTCTAAAGCCCCTGCACCATTGCCTTAATTCTGCTGAGCGTCTTATTCAGTGGTGGTTATTGGTATTTATTATGGAGATCAAGAGGCCTGAGCTAGTCTCTGGGGGAGCTTGGGATGAGGCTAGAAGAAAAGGAGAATAAGGAGGGAAGGAGGAAAAAGGGGTACGCTAATGTTATATATATATGTGAGGGAGTAAGTGTAGGTAGAGACCATCAAGCTACAAAGGGAATAAGGAGAGGATAAAGTGAGTCTTTTAGGAAGTGGGTGGGGAAGGCAATTAATCAGATGTGACATGAAAGTATAAAGGGGAATATTAGGGAGAGAACACTTCATACAGGAAGTGTGGCAGAGAGATGCAAGGGATGAATGTGTGGTAGGACATCAACCAAACCTAAAACTGTATGAAAATTCCCACAATGATAATTTTAAAAAAAGCTACCATCGCATTAAAATAAGGAAGAGATATGATATTTTGAATTGTTATTTAACAAGTACATATTCCATTCCACCTTGCTCATGACGTTGGTCTTTGCCAGGTGCCTGCTTTGGCTGACAGAATGTTTGTGTTTTTGAAAAAGGGTCTTAAATGCTCTGCCCAGGTTTGCTTGAGGTGATTGTTTCTGTCAGTCCATGATGATGAAATATGCTTCCCTCTCCGCTCCAGCCTGGGACTTGGACAGATACAAGTGGATCAGAAATTTTAAAAGGCTGCTGTTCAGAAGAGCCTCCCAATCCAACCTGGACTCAATAGTTCAGAGAAACCTGCAGGACAAAATACTTGCTGATGGCAGACTACTTACATACAGGACAGTTTGTTACTTACAACTCTTACAGTGATAGTAAAGACTAAAGCCAAAAGCAGTAGAGGACATAGGAAGAAAATCACTTAGATGCAGAATTAGGCTTAAGTATGAGTCATGTTAAGCACACGCATATTTATATGTATGTACTATGGATTGTACATCACCATACACGTTTATTTTGGTAATGACTCAGTTGTGTCTTCTCAAAATATAGCATACTTTGAAAGTTGCTTGCCTTAGCACATATGTTTATGTTAAAATTTATATTTAAGTAGGGTGTTTTATAATAATAATGTTTACCATAAAATATAACAGCAATTCAGTGGGGCGTGGTGGCGCACGCCTTTAATCCCAGCACTCGGGAGGCAGAGGTAGGAGGATCGCCGTGAGTTCGAGGCCACCCTGAGACTCCATAGTGAATTCCAGGTCAGCCTGGGCTAGAGTGAGACCCTACCTCGAAAAACCAAAAAAAAAAAATATATATATATACACACACACACACACACACACACACACACACACATATATATATATATATACATACACACATATATATATATATATATATATATATATATATATATAACAGCAATTCACTTAGAAGCATGATTTCTTCTGTTGAACTATCAGGGTGAATTTCTGGATATTCTGAATTTTAGTGCGATTATATAAGTATGAACTGCAACATATGCAGAAAAGTACTTTGTGAGAAGGCCATTATGTTCAACACGGTCTCAAATATAGAATACATTTAATATTATGAGTTCCTATTTCATGTTTGTATATAAGAGGAAAAATCTGCACATCTATGGTTCAACAACTTTCTCTGGTGTCAATAAAGGTCTCAAGTACAAGAAATTCTGAGGTGAAAAGTTCCCTACACACACACACACACACACACACACACACACACATGCACCACATGCACACGTGTGTGTGCGTGCATGTGTGTAAATGGTTAGGAAAGCTGTTATCACAACATTATTTTTAGTTTTTGTTGATGGAAACAGTACTCTTGCAAATAATTCCAACCATGAGGTTTTACATCCTACTCATTACCCAAATAAACACAAAAGTAGTAAGTATAATCTGGTTGTATACTCAACACATAATGTGATAATGTATACCTTTAAATAACTTTTATATTAAAATTACTGAGAAGACCCAAGACCCTTCAAAGGTGTCAAGAAGTAAAGGCCTAGCACTGGATGACTGAACTCTACCACATCCAATAGAGCCTAGAAAACATTACAGCAGATGTGATGGATTAAATGAGTTCTGCTCTCATTGCTAGCCTGAGAACCTTCGCCATAGAAATTGCAGTAGATACCAAGGAGACTCAAAACTCATCAAAGCAGAAAATGAGATGTTTCAGAGCCTCAACAGTAAAGGAGATTCACATCCTCCAATGCTCTGGGAGCATTTTGGAAGAGGATGCAGCAAAAAATATAACAGTAACAGGTTGGGAAGACATATGTGAGGTACTGTCCTCCCCACAGTGCATCCGTGACCCCACAGTGATTACAAATACTCCCACTGAAGAGGGCCCTCAGGAAAATAGGGACAAGGTAGAAGACCTAAAAGAGGATACTACCTTTGGAATATAACTAATTTGAAGCATGGTCATTTATTATTAAAGTTCTCAATAAAATATTTTACAAAATAGTTTAAAATTACTCAGCTCACAGTAGCAAGTTACTGGTGAAAGTGTGATGAGGAAATAAAATATACAATATAGATATGTGTTTTATATTGGTAAGCTTTTCTGATGTACAAAAGTATGTCTTAAGTATTGTCATTTTGACTTTTAACCTAAGTTTATTTCATAACTGTCATTCAAATAACCACTTTTCACTCTAGAAAAGAATGTCTTTGCTTCCTCCCTATTTACTTTTCCAACTGGATGGTTCTTTGCTAGGAGGGATTGACCTGCTCATGCTAAGACATTTAGCAGAATCCCTGACCTTTATTCACTTGGTGCCAGAGGTGTTTCCCTAATATGTAGTTGGCATAACCTAAGATGTATGCCCTGAGATATAGGTAAATGTCACCTGTAAGAAAAAAGAAATAATAAAACACCCCCAATAAGACTTGATGAGCTGTAGAATACAGGAATACATTTTCCTAAGACCAGGCATTACCACAGGTGCAGAAATAGTCATAGCTACCTCATGGTTACTACTCAGTAGGCACATGTTAATCCCCTTTAATCCTTTCAAAAAGTAAATGACCTATTTTACTTATTTTATGATGATCTCTATCTTGGTGATGTGAAGTTGAATCACCAAGAACTTAAGTGACTTATTCAGCAGGAAATAGAGCCTGGATCTGAAACTGGGATTATTAGGAAAAAGTCCTATATGGAATGAATTTCAGGTCATCTGGGCTCTGAAGCAACTTCCAGAACATGTGCAGTATCTCTTACGGAGTTCTGTTTAAATCTATTAGAACTGGAAGCCAAGCTAAGCATGCTCACAGGTTCCTTCTACTGTTAACAAATTGTAGTTTTATAAATTTTAGGAAAATCTGTTTTGTCAGATTCATTTCCATGAAGGCAAGTTGACCACACACCACACAGAGTCCAGCTATAGCAGCTCAGTACCTAACCACAGCAAACCATCTTCACTGATTTGAATGTGTGCTGTTTTGGTGCCTGTATTCCCTCAGACCAGTCTGCTAAGAAGGAAGAGTAGCTGCTTCCAAAACTGTCCCTGCAAAGTTCTCTATAGTTCTCCATAGCTTAAGGTTTTCAAGGTCTCCTTTATACAGGTGTAGCTGGAGAATACCTATAATTTTTCCTTTCCGTGAAAGCCAATGGAAGATAGGGGTTGACTCCCCTATAGATGAATATTACATTAACATTGGAAATCAGAGTTGAAAAACTTAATTGCAGATCATTAATTAACCTGTAAATAGGTGTTTTCCTCACCCTCAAATGACTAGTGTATCCTGCATGTGCTCAATAGATTATAGCCATGAAGGATGGTCAAGCAGTTGTCAAGGCTATTGGGTTGACTCCAAGCTCACATCCAGATAAAGATAACAGTTCCTGACAAAAATTCCATTCTATGACCATTAACAATTTATCTTCATTAGTTTATCTCTAGTCTCTCAATTACCACAGGGAATGGATTCTGCGGCTGCTAAACTCAGATTCCTCTCATGATTACTACTGATTTCATACAACCTTCTCATGCTTGTTCACCATTATATGTTCCTGAAGGGTCAAATATCAGTGACAACTTGACTTCTCTACCCATATTCAACATTCCAGACTTGTGCTTTTATAAGCTTTAATAGAAAAAATAAGTAAGCATATTATCTCCTAGATTGGAGTAGATTGCTTTTTGTATAAGAAATTGTTAGCTGGGTATGGTTGTGCATGCCTTTAATCCTAGCACCTGGGAGGCAGAAGTAGGAGGGTCACTGTGAGTTCAAGGCCAGCCTGACACTACATAGGAAATTCCAGGTCAGCCTGGGCTAGAGAGGAACCCTGTCTTGATAAACAAAAGTAAAATAAAAAAGAAGAAAAGAAATTGTTAGAGAATGTGCTTCAGCATTTATTATGACTTATGACAGAAAAAAAAGTATACCATAGATATAAATTAGAATATAACTCTGGAGAAAATAAAGTTCAGTGTCTCTCAGCCTTCTAAACTGGAAACTACAGTGTCATGTCTATTCTCAGATACTCTAGCTTCTTCCTCTTTCCCACACAGAGCCATCAACAGAATGAAACATTTTTTGAGGGTTACTTGTGGCAACTCACAACATAGTCAGAGAGTTTTGTAATCCAATTACATTCTTGAAGATTAAAAAAAAAATCATTTAAATTTAAGCCATAATTATTTTGTCTTATTTATATATAGACACATCAACAGAAAAAAGTGATAGGCTGGTAGGCATATATGAATAAGTTGTTGCATTTAAATAATTAATTATTTAATTGATATGCAAACATAAAACATCCTTTTCAATATATTTCATACTACAACATTTCTTTAAATGACATGATAATATTCAAAGAAACATTTCAACACCTTTGATTATTCAAGAGGAATACAATATTACAGATAATAAAGTTGACAGAGGCCATCTAATTGGAACTCTTTGGTTTTTCTAGTTTTTTTTTTTTTTTATTTGAGAGAGAGACAGGTACAGAGAAAGAGATTGGGCATGTCAGGGCCTCTAGCCACAGCAAATGAAATACAGATGCATGTACCTTCTTGTACATCTGGCTTACATGGGTCCTGGAGAACTGAACAGAGGTCCTTTGGCTTTGCAAGCTAATGTCTTAACCCCTAAGCCATCTTCTCCAGCTCATGGTTTTTCTAGTCTTGAGTGACATATTATCTTGTGTTGAAAAATTATAATTTCTTCCTGTACCACATCTATAGCAAGACCCACATATTCTTGCCATTATAATACTAGGAACTTTCCCTACTAAATTATTAACTGATCTTTGAAGTTGGCTAAAATTCATAGCCATGTGACAGTCTGATGTGTCCTAGTGCTATGAACTGTTGTGGAAAGACTAAACATCCTTGACAGCCTCATAAAAAATTAATTTTTCTCCTTTCAATGGGGAAGATGCAACTCTGCCAAAACCTATTAAGTGTGGAGCTTTTAGAGGTCTCAATTTTAAGGACAGTCTAGAATACTTTATAAGGATCAAATAGCATATATAAAAATCTCTAGTGTGTCCTTGTACACTTTGGGTCTTCATACATTAGTTTCTTTCACTGTATTACAATTTTGTTTTCTTTCCCTAAGTGCTAGTGAATCCTTGAACTGACAGATATTTCTATAATGGAAGAATAAAGAAATACTGTTTGTTGGACTGTGAGGAAGGACACCAATTAAGAGATATTTACCAATGTTTGCTTAGATGAATACTGGAGGTCCATGAGGCTCCCAACATAATATAGCGATTGCTAATTATTTACCTACCATAAGTAGACAGTAAGACCCTATTTTTGAAGGCACTGCGTGCTGCAGTTGCAGGACACTGAAAATTTAAGCTTGATCTTAGTTGGAAGCCTCCCTGCTGGCTAGCTACCATAGTTGATGGAATGTACTATGGAGGTTGCTGGGAGAGAAAAGTCATCAATGGTATTAAGAAGTGGATCCTGGGGAAGGAGGGGAGGGTATCAAAGGGGTGGGAAACACAAATCTAGACCCAAACGGCAATGATACCATAATTTTCTACTTACTAAAAGACGGACCAAACAGCTGATCCTTCACCAGGCCCTTACAGGGAACACTTGAACCACAAGACACTGGAGAGGGTAAGATCAAGACTAACCTTAATCTTCTACATCTTCCCTCCCTCACTTCCCCTCTCCCTCTCTCTCTCTCTCTTATCTCTAACTCTTGTATATTAGTTATCTTTTTCCTCATTTTCTTAGTGGGCACTGACCTGTACCTCCCAGAACCAGCATGGGGCTATCATCCACAATGAGCTTTTGATCAAAGAGACCTACAAGGTTTCCTAAAAGACAGACAGATTTCTGTCAGAGTACTTGATGACCCACCAAAGGCTAGTGGTAAGACCCTACTGCTGAAGACACCTTATGTGGTTGACATGCAAAATAGAATGGCATGGCTGGAAGCTGGAAGAGAGTCAGTCCCCAGACAGTCCGCGCATCTAGTGCCAGAAGGTGCTACATGGGCGACTGCAGGAAAATGACCAATATCTGTCAAAGCAACACATGGTCTAACCTACTTAGCAGCAAATAACTTGTTGTGATGCCCACACAAGTGCAATAGTGGCACACAGCAATGGTGGGGAACCAACTGCTCTCAATTTGGCTAACTGATCCCCTCACTGGTATGGGACCCATAGCTGGAGCTGGGAAACAAGTCAGAAGCAGATCCAAACATAAGCCCACTCTCCAATATCAAGCTACCATCAATTGTGGGCTATAAGAGGGCCTACACCTATTAAATTCTCTATAAAAAAAAAAGTAAGGGTTATCTCATTTGTCCTGGTGCTAACTTACTCTCCATTGGAGAATCTGCTTCTCTTTTTCAGATAGATATAGATCCTAAGGAGAGAGCCACCCCATCATACCTCAAAAGGGCCCCAGCTGAAACTAAGAAATATTGGCGAAACAAGCAAGGGGGCTGTTTTCCTGATGAACCAGATACCAGCACAAGGGGTAAGGAGATCAACACAGAGAAAAATCAACTCCTTCCAAATCAGAGAGCCAGAGCCTCAGAGGCCCCCAACACCTCATCACTGAAGCAGACCAAAAATGAACCCAACATGGCTCAGGAAAATTTTGCGGAAGAGGGGGCGGAAAGAATGTCAGAACCACATGTTGGGTCATGATATGCAGAGACATTTAGCTTACCCATGACTGTGGGCTAAGTCCACAATGCATGACCCGTATACCTCAACAAGGCGGGACCAATGGGAGGGGGTAGGTCATGAATGAGCCTAATAATGGTACCAAACTGACTGTATTTGCTGGATACAAAACTAACTAATAAAGAAAAAAAAAAAAAAGAAGAAGAAGTGGATCCTGTAAGATACACAATCAACTAGCCAGGAAAGTGTCCACTTGTGAAATTGTGCACATAAGATGTGGGTAACCAATAGCTGTATGATTGGATTTGAAGCCTGCTCTGTGGGAGGGAATTCATGCACGGTGCTGAAAATTAAGTCTAAAACTTATGGCTTAGAAGGTCATAGGCTCTATGAGGAAATTACTACTGTCCTTTGGCTAAATAGATACATTGAACCCATGAAATTTCCTGTTAATGTATATGTTTGTGCCCATTAACTAATGATATCCTCCCTTTTGGTTACCAAAGCATACTTTAACCAAACTGGAGCATTAATGAACTCATGGTGCCTGTTACCACCTCCACAAGTCCTGTACAATTCTGTGCCCATCAACATTTTGACATAGAGCATAGAGAAGGAAAAAAAATTCAAAACAGAAAAAAGGACTGCTTGGAAAGAGGAAGGTACTCAAAGGAATGGGGTGGGAAAGACAGGAAACGAAAGAGGGCAATTGGAAGAGAATACAATCAAGTTGGCAAGTGTTCATGTGTTAAAATTCTGAATAAAATGTGTTTAAAAACTGTTCAGATACTGCAAGTAACATCTTCCTTAGCTGAAGCTCTCAGAGGTATCTTCAAGCGCCCATGTCCATCTACATGGATTACTGAGAGTGAAAAGGATGGGAGAGAGTGTTTCTTAAAAGCCTATGCTCAATAGAAAAGTGTATACTGAAATTTTATTTACAAATGCTGATTAGATAAAATTGTATACCATTTGGTTTCCCAAATTCTACTAATAAAAACATTTCAAATATTATCATGGAGTAGTAAATGCTTCATGTCCACCCCTTAACACATGATATTTGAGAAAAACTGCTCACTAATGAGTCAATCAATATGCTGCTAGATACAATGAAAATAAAAATAATGGACTTTTTGTAAATTAAAATAATAATGAAAGGGATTTGCCTTTTTCCTTACCCATCATGAACTAGAAGAACTATTTGAAGAACAATTATTCAGTAAAAGACACTAAATAGAGAACATGCAGAGTACTTTGCTATTTCCTTCTGTTATCCTAAAAGACATTAATAATCACTAGCAATGGAATATGTTTATCCCATACCCTGATCAGATATAACTATGGAGTTTGAAAAATGTTCCTTTATTTTTAAGCAGGGTACTGTTGAAGATGTATTTGAGTTGGAACGTTATCTGTACTTGCCACAGCAAAGCATATTTTAATACCCACTTTCTCTAGGCTTTTCTTGGCAGGTTGACCTTTCTTTGAGTCACTTATCTTGCAGAGAAGTACTATTTTAAGACCTCCTGGACGTCACAAAACTATGATGGAACGTCAGAAAAAATAGGGATAAGCTACCAAATCAACAGTGAAAGGAAAGTTTTTGCATGCCAAGTTCACATAAGAAAGGGTATAGAGGGCTGGAGATCTGCTTAGTGGTTAAGGCACTTGCCTGCAAAGCCTTAGGGACCCATGTTCAACTCTCCAGATCCCATGTAAGCCAGACACACAAAGGTGAGGCAAGCACAAGGTCGCACATGCTCACTAGGTGGTACAAGTGTCTGGAGTTCAATTGCAGTGGCTAAGGCTCTGGCACACCAATTCTCTTTCTGCCTCTCTAAAATAAAATTGAAAAAATAAAGAAAAAGAGAGGACATAGAAAAAAAATAGAATCTTCAAAGGATGTTGTAGAACATCACAGCCTCCTTAGCTATCTGGAGAACAGTAAGCAATAAGGAGCTCAGCCTCTGAGGAACAAGTTCTACGTGGTTACCAATGAGGGGAGAGGAATCCTCCAAAGGGTAGAGAAGGCAGTACTGAACATAAAGCCTTGTCTCTACCAGTTAATGCAGTATGGTTATAGAATTCTGGGACATTACACCAGAAAAGTCCATAGCACACATGGAACAGTCAGCTTAGCTGTCTGAGTACAAGTATGAATCTGAGAACTGTTGCTTGTGAAAAGATCAAGAATTTTCACACGTTGTACATGTTAGCTGGCTTGCCATTGCCAACATCCCTTCCCAATGTTGTGTTCCTGTCCATTGTGTAAATGCAAGCTAACAATAGTAGCATGGAGGAGGTTTGCAGAAATGTAGATGCTTATGAAAAAAAATCTGGTTGGGTATTTGCATCACCATTTTCACATAGAGGATGGAGGAGGACAAAAATAATAACAGATCAAAACAGGACAGCTTGGAAATAGGAAGGTGCTCAAAGGAATAGCAGTGTCAAAGACAGTGAACAAAAAAAGGAGGCAGTAGGAAGATAATGCCTTTCTCTTTGCTTATGAAGACAGTTACCATTCAAAATAAGATTCAACCTTAATCCATGGAGATTTAATCCCAAGAGCCTTTTGTCCAAATAGGATTGCTATTACAGGTTCCCCTAATTTAGGAGATTAGCATAACTTTGGAGAGTTGAGATACAGCTCAATACACTATGTGGAGTTAGAAGTTAAGCACAAAATGACATAGCATGTGTTGCAGTTACCTTCTCATTGCTGGGACTAAACACCCAATCAATAGTATCTGATGGGAGGAAAGTTTTAATTTGGATTACATTCTTGAGGGGAAGCTTCACGATGGCAAAGAAAAGTGAGGCACAAGAAGAAGCTGGACATCACCTATCCCTCAGCAGGTAGAAAAGAGCAGCAAGATAATAAACTTATTTCTGGCAAAGGAGATCTGGCTATGAAACATTTAAGTCCTGCTCCAGATACACACCTCCTACAGCAAGACCTTCCAAATTGCCACCAGCTAGGGACCAAGCATTCAGAACCCATGAGTTTATGAGAGGCATCTGATTCAAACCCCCACACTGTGTAATACCAGTGATGGCAAATGCTCTATAGAGCGATTGAAGCCATATAAGGAAAGGATCACTATTAATGCCCAATTCTTGTCTGAAAGGGTGGTCAATAAAGATCTCCCAGGAAGTTACTGGAGCCAAGGCATGAGTAATGCCAGGAGAAAATGAGACCTGCAGAGAAAGAGGACTTGTGCTGAAGTCAGAGCAGAGCAGAGTAGTCATGACATTTGCAAAGAGACTAGGCAGGACAGGCAGGATGCATGGGGTGGCTACCAGCACTGTCAGTGAGAAAACTGAAAAGTCATAGGGAAATTTCATATTTGATTCTAGGTTTAAAACATCCAAAGAGAGGCTGATAGGGACAGAAATGTATTCAACTTTAAGCAGATGTTCCAATTTGATCATACCTCAGACATAGACTTAAAGATTTAAGGGTTATTCCATGATCATTCAATAACTGGCTCTAATAATGATCCATAATTCTAAGAGAGTATTTTTTGCCAATATTAGAATTAACTTAGTTTAGGCCTACCATTTCATTTCATTATCTTGTGTCTCACTGAATATGTTATGCATTTGCATAAATGATTCCTTCTGCCTGCAGGCCCTTCGTCAGTGGTGTGGCCAGATAAGGCCATTCACTCTTCCTCCATTCTCTGGAGCACTTTTTCCCAAATGCATAGTTTACTGTGCTACCACAGTCTGTCTACATGTTGCCATCTGCACTGACTGTGCAGGTCTGTATGGTCACATCTATGCTGTGTTCCTCACTGTACTGACTCTCACTAGTGCCATTCACCCTAAACACAGACTCACTTCTGTCACCTAAGGAAGGGGTGACCAGATAAACATTTTCTGACCAATCACTAGGATTGCACTCACATATCGGCCTATGATGGGAAGGTGTTTCCCCTTGTTAGTCTGGAACAAAGTCAGTGCAGTCCAGCAGCCAAATCTCTGATGCAGGGAGCTAGAGAGCTGCTTTCTTTCAAGCCTAGCATGTGCTGGCATCAAGCTGTACTTGTATGCAGATTGAGTTCGGAAAAGTTGGTAATGTCTGAAGACCATAACAACAAACAAAAACAAAGAAGAGTGTGACAACAAGACTCAGTTCCCTTCAGTAACTCCAGCATGAAGGCATCCAGCATCTCTGGTCTTCTGTGTTATAACCAATGCAATGGAAGCTTTGAAACATTTATTTGTTTATTTATTATGTATTTACTTATTTGATACATCTATTTTTAAAGTCTTCTACTAGAAATCCAAAAGTTGAGCTAATGAAACTGCATTCAAGCAGAATAATTTTGGCAATAAAAACACAGAATAAATAAGTTTCCAATTATTTAGTAAGTCATGCCCTGCCATGACCATGCAAGCAACCCTAATTTAGCTAAGGGATCATAAAAAAAGACATCAAAATAGAAAGAGGATGAGCTCAGAACAAAGGGGTTTAGTGGAAGTAGGAAGGGGTAAAGAGAAGACAACAGGAATAAAAACAGTCAAAATACACGAAATTATCATAAATAAAAGAAAAAATAACACCTTTTTCTGACAGATTTCTCTGTCACACTTGAAAAATATAATCCTTCAAATAAATATTGAAGGCATAATTGTTTGGAGCTTCTAAACTGAGAGTATTTGTAATTTATCTAGATGGAAAGCGGTTCCCTGAAACCAGCATCCCCAGCTATTCTCATGGTTGTCAGAGTTCACATCTCAACTCCATACCTACGTTCATTTAGCTTGCCCAGCATAAAGAAGCAGGTGTCTTAGATAGCTGTTTGCTGGAAGAAATGTGTGTTGAGTTGATACTGGAATTCTTTTAAGTCCGTGATATTGCAAGGGAAAGAATATCTTTTGGACTGTTTGTTTCAATGTACTATTGCAGTAAATAAATTTTACTTAGTAAATTAATGAAACTAGTAGGTAGGTTTTATATTTTTAGGCTGAGAAATGTGTATGTGATTATAATAGAGTAAAATGGGTTTTGAGAGCATTTGAATCAGTACATTTTAGGGGAGGGGTTATTGTTGGTATAATAGAATACCAAAGGTAAATAATTCATAAGGAAATAAATCTTGCCTTGGCTTGTTCTGGAAGTCCAAGAGCATGGCACCAACATTCACACTTCTTCTAATGAAAGTCTCCCTCTATCCTTAGCTCGTGGTGGGAAGCACAAGGAGAGCAGGTGATTTGGCAGAGTATTTATGCACATTAAAGTTGAATCATGTTTCCTTACTGAGAGTCTTACTATCACTGCCATAAATGGATATATGTGCATTGCTTCCTAAATGTATTTGATCTTAGACACTTTTATAATTTTCCCTAAGCATTTCAAATGTTTTTCTAGAGAAATTTTTATATCTTTAGAAATGTTTATTTATTTATATTTGTGTGGAGGGGCAGGATCCCTTTCCACTGAAAATGGAACATCAGATGCTTTCAACCCTGTTTTACAAGTGGCTTTATACAGATGGCCAGTAAGTGGAACCCAGGTCAGCAGGCTTTGAAAGAAATTACCTTTAACCACTAAGGTAATTCTCCAGCCCTAGGAAGTTTTTAATAATCTATGGTGATAAACTTTTGTGGTGCCAGTATAAAATTCTAACATATAACATTGTCATTACACTGATATAATTATCTTGGTTGTTTTCCATGGGAATAGTACATGAATCACATTATTTCATTTTCTTAATGCAATGCCCAGAAAGATTAGAAAAGTAAAATACAACATTAAAAAAATTAAAAATTTTAAATCAAATCTGAAAACTAGAAAAAGAAATCAATGTTACTGGATCATGGAGTAGGGAATAGAAAATTTGTCTCAGGTAGACACATGGCTGCCATTTTGGATCCTATTAACGTCACTTTCTGTTCCCTAGCACTACTTGGTATACCATGAGGGCATGTATCCTTTGTAGCAAACAGTACATTCTATACATTTTTCATCCATTTTCCAAGGTTGATTAAAAAGTCTAATGTTTCCAAAATTATTTAAATTGACAAACTTAAGCATTTTGGATTTCAGTATACCTTCTAGGTTTTACACAACACTTGAAACCTGAAGTAAAAAAGAAGTAAGAGGGATCCTTCAGCCTCAGGGGGCCAGATGCCAGAGTAGCTATGAGAAAGTACACAATGGTCATGTGGATGAAAAGAGAAGGGAAGGGACACTGATGTCCATGCCAGTGCTTTTAATTGAGTCTAAGTAGAAGCTACTGTCAAAATATTTTACAATTTTACAGGTAAATAAATAAATGCGTTGTGGCCACAAACCTCCATTAAATAGGATTGCACACATTACATTGACATGACCTATGGACTTTTATAAGCATAGTGCTTTTACAAGAAAAGAGACTCTGTCATAGCTTTCAACATCTTCATTTTCCCAGATAATATAAGCCATACAATAAGTTCCATTAAGGATTTTTGGCTTACTGAGTGACTTTAATAAGAAATACCTAGGTGCCGTGTTTAAGGGTATGATGACTCTGAAAATGCCACAACCAAATGTGATACAGAGGGAAAACAATTATCTCTTGCCTGCTTTCAATCACACTATTAAGATAGAATAATTGGAATATGAAACAAAGATGATGTGAATTTTCTTTCCTAATAATATAAGGTTGACACTGGGGTGAACAAAGCAAAATGCAGTTCATGTTAGCACTTCTGAATTCGGAAACTTATTCTCTGATGCTAAGACTCCCTTCATCTTTGTCATTGTGTGCATTGATTTCACTGCGTTAATACACTCAGATTAAAGCTTCAAGGCAAATAGATCTTAATCTATACCTTTTGAGCTAGTAGATAAGAACATAGGCATTGAAGCCTTGATGCACATGTGAGCTTAATGTGCAACTGAACTTAGGCATCTACTATTGACATGATAATCAAATTTACTCAACCTTAATACTGAGATATCAAAAGTTACCTACAGAATATGCAAGTCATGGTTTTCAGCAAATAAATTTTAAAATAATATTAAAGTCACCAACATTATGGCTAGAGGGGAACTTGAGATCCACTAGATACAAATCTATCAGAATTTGAATGAAAAGGCTGAATTGCTGACTGTAGGCTGCTTCAGAGTGTTTATTCATTTAACAATATCCATGCCCTCTGCAGTAACCATTGACCATTAAAAGTATGTCCTTTCTTATTCAACGATCTAGAATATTCAAAACAGAGTTTATGGATGGCATCCACCCCTTGAGGAGTTCAGAGAATTCAGGGCACAAGATAAATTTCATGCTATAAAGAGGTCTCAACAAGCTATTGATGGAAGAACAGTGGACACAGAGCTATGACAGTTGAGCGACCATAAAAGTGAGGATTTAGTAGACCATGAAGGAAGAAAGGCAGTAACAAGATGTCAGCCACAGTCATAAAGTTGACAGGGTCTCAATTGCCATTTATTGATAACCCCAAAGTTGTCAAAAATATATGTAGTTAGCCCCTTGGTTCCATAGCACTTAGTGGAAATGTTGAAACTAAAATTTATCTCTCCCCTACTTCTACTCTGCTGCTCATTCCCCCGTGCCAACTCAGTTTCATCTAAGAGTATTTTAAAATTAACTTCTTCTTTTTCTGTCGGATTATTTCCTCTTGCTTAATTTATGCATTACTTTATCTGTTTTATTTTGCTTTGAATTTTTGTTCCTTAATCACTGGATGTTCCTTTGAGAAGTTTTCATTTCATTTTGTATATAGCAATTTGTTTTTCTTCTCAGGGGTAATAATTTATGTATATCCCCAAAATAAACAAGTGATATAAATGCAAACAGGATTCACACAATACCTCCCTTAGGTCTAGGGTGAACTTGTCTCACTTGTTGCCCCCTAACACAATGTCCTGATCCTGAGTTCCTGTTCCACTGGGCAGCTGGTTTACAAAATGACCTCTGCATCTGGTTTTCACTTTGTTGCAACTGCATGTTACCATAACTCTGGGTAAAAGTCCTTACAGCAAGTGGACCAGAGCTGTTTGTGCAATTGAGTCTCATTAAAATTTAAAGTACATCCATAAATACATAAGTGCCTGTTATAGACAAAAGTTCTAAAAATTAAATATTCACAAATACAGTTCATTTCATAGAACCGAAGGCTCTGAATTACCTAAGCTAAATAACTTCAGGACTTTTAATTGAATGACCTTAGCTATTTATGCAGTGGGTATGTTATTTTCATGTTAAAATCATATTTTGTAACTTCAAAAAGATTCTTCTTTAATTTCAGGAACTCAACAAACTAAACTCGTATTCATGGGGCATTACTTACTGCCATATTTATGCCCCCCAAAAACTAAAGAACTTGAGCAAAGATACAATTTTGGTATTCTTTACTTTATTGACTTGAATCATATTCCTGATAATGCTAATAAATTTGGTTGGATTTTCTGATTACTCAAAGAAAATAGCAAGCATTCATTTCTGTAACCCTCTAGAAGATTCATCCAACAAATGTAATGCAACATCCTATCAAGTAATGCTGTTTATCATTGATACTAAATTGAATATACTTAGGAAAAAATCAGCATTTAGGAAAAACAAATAATACAATTAGAAGCACACTTTGATTTGTCTTGGAAACCTTTTTTAGTATTAAAGTTAGTGGGCTATTAAATTGCTTGGGAAAAATAATGGAGTTCATTACATGGAGTGTTGTACTTTGCCACAGCTGGAGACTGCATTGAACACTTATTAGGTAAATGCACCAGAGCAAGTGGAAGAAAGGCTTATTGTTAGTCAGAAAACCTTTCCCATTACAGGATCTTCAATGCCCACAGGAGGTTTAAGGGGTACTAATGGGTGCAGAAAGAACTGTCACACTTTATCCAATATAGACAAGCTGTAGGGGGAGATAGTTTCTGTTTCAGCAAACTTCCCTAATATAAAGGAAAAGGGGAAAACAAGGTATTAAACAGATAATCTACTAAAGTCTAACAATAGAGGAATAGAAGCACAATCTCTGTGGACATTATCAAAATGGAAATATTTGGCTAAAAATAACTTAACAAAATTGTTCTGACCCCTACACCTCAAAGATGATGACCATGACTAGTGTATGTGACAAAAGCCAATCATCCCTATGATTACCTTAATTGTGAAAAAGAATTTGCTGTTCTTCTAATGTAACTCTGGGGACAGAAAAATCTTCCCATTTGTACCTTCACATATTACCTTGTCTCATTGTGATTTCAGTAACCATGTCATGCATCCTGAACGCTAGTAGAGAAAAGGCATGTCTGTATACAAAAGAAACAAAGATGAATCTTCTCCATCTTTTCATAAATTGCACTACCCTGGGGCACATTAAGTCTATAGAGTCATAGTGAAGTACTTAACTAATTCTAAAGAACTCAGAATGAATGCTTACAATGTAAGCATTACTTAACATTTAATATATGTAAGTTGATAAGGCTTTTGCCACTGGTATTAAAAACCCATTACTGAGAATTCGCACATGTGCTCTTGTGTCTTTATGGCTTCTCCACTTCTCTTTAAATAGCTCTTAAAGAGCTATTCCTAAGATGTTAAGTGTTTACCTCTGATGTACTCATATTTAACTATTTCCAACTAGTTTTCATCTAATGTTTGGTAATTTCATGAAGATTTAATGGATTTAAACATCAGAATCATTTAAAAGCAAATAAAAAATAACCACATACTTACTAACCTAAACAGAAAGAAACTTAAAAAATAATGTACAAAAGCATATGTTTTATATAAGGCATAAGATTAGAAACAAGGAATCCTCAATAAATGCTTCATGATATAAATTTGGGAATCATGTACAAATACAGAAATTTAAGATGGCCTTGACAAGTTTCAAATTTTAACACAGAATAAAAGAAATACTATGGCCTGAAACTTTCCTGAAGCTCAAGACACCAAAGTGAGCAAAAATAATTTCACATTTATATTCCACCTCTCAACATTTGCGCAAATACACACAACCCAAAATATCTTCTGCAATTATCTTAATTACAGTTACCTTTGATTTGTCTTACAAGGGTAATGCATTTGAAATTGTAATTTCTCATTAATGTCAGTGAAATTTTACTGTATTTTTTTAAAAAAAACACTACTTTGTTGGTTGTTCTGATATTTTAAATATATTTTGATTCAGTATAGAGATTCTTAACTAGTTTTTAGCTCAAAGATAAGTCTCTATAAGACTATGATTTTGCAGTTGAAATAAATTATTTGAGTCTATTAAAGAAAAATGTATTTTTCCATTTGTATAATTGTATTGATAATAGGAATTGGCATATTAAAATATATGCAAATATAATATACTTTTTCTGAATTGACATGGTATTTTCTGTAAATCTGAAGCATTTTCAGCCAGGTATGGTAGTGCACACCTTTAATCCCAGTACTTTGGAGACAGAGATAGGGGAGTGCTGTGAGTTCCAGGCCACTTTGAGACTACAGAGTGAATTCAAGGTCAGCCTGGGCTAGACTGAGAGCCTACCTCAAAAAACAAAACAAACAAACAACAACAAAAAAACACTGCCAGGTTTGGTGGCACGCACCTTTAATCCCAGCACTCAGGAGGCAGAGGTAGGAGGATCGCCATGAGTTCGAGACCAGCCTGAGACTACATAGTGAATTCCAGGTCAGTCTGAGCTAGAGTGAGACCACAACTCAAAAAAAAAAAAAAATGAAGTATTCCTCCAGAAGCAGCAAAATAAATAAAATATGGAAAGGAATCTAGAAAATCAATTTTTATGCCAGATTTGGAGCTAACTTGCTGGGTAATTTTATGCATGTTAACTTGTGATTATCTCCAAATTTGTTATGGCATTGTTTGTATTACAGATCTTCCCACAATTAATATAAGAACCAAATGGTGTCCTGTGTATTAGACATGCAAGAAGTACCTACTAGTACAATAGTGGTATGGCTGTTATGAGGGTAACCAACTGCTCTCTGATTGGACCTAGGGTCCATTCTATGGGAAAGAATTTATTCTCATTACTGAAAACCTAGTCCACAATCTATGACAGGGAAGGCTATTGATCCTAGGGATGGGGACAGCCACTACTATTGGTTACTAAAGGATATGTTGTATCCATCAAAATTCCCTCAAATAATAACTTATTTTACCCATGGATTTGTGATTTTTCTCCCTTTGGGCAGAGAAGCTTCTTTTTGCAAATGATATTGCTACTTTGTGGACTCAAAACCCATCAAACTGCTGAGAATATGTGACAGTCGAATGTTCACTGCAAAATGTCATTTATTTACCACAGACTCTGAGGTTCAGGGAATATTACCAAAGATGGAGTAGAAGGAATGCAAGAGATAGGGTATGAGGGAAATACTTTGGGGAGACTACCTTCTGGATTCCTGTCAGTGCTCTCCTGATCACATAGATCATCAACGTTCCTACAAAGTTTATGGAGGTTGGAAAAAATAGAATTGATTTTTATCTCCCAACACAAAGAAGTCACTATGCATACAACAAGGACAAGAATTGCACTATGGAGCACAATATCAGTCCCTTTTCTTGGGGTCCTTAAGAGGCTGGAGATCACCAGATACTTTCATTTGTAGTTTTTTGCTCTTAGTTTGAAACAGGGTCTTATTATTTAACCTGTGTTGGCCTTAACCTCATTATATATCTCAGGATAACCTTCACCTTCAAGTAATCCTACTGCCTCTGCTTCCAGTGGGATGGAATTATAGGTGTGCACCACCTCACCCAGGTAATGCTGTCCTTGACGCAGTGTGACTTTTCTCCTGGACCCAAAATCAGAGAAACAAAGATAGATGCCTTGATGGTTAATCTTCACTGTCAACTGGACAAGATGGTCCCAGAATGGCTGACTGAGGTTGGAAGACCCTGGAAGTAAGCGTCACCCACCCATGAGCTGGGGTTCTGAACTGAGAAGAAAGGAGAGGGTGAATGCAGCACCAGCATTCATTATGTTTTACATCCTCATTCTGGACACAGTGTGAACAATTGACTCTTGTTGCTGCTGTCATGACTTTCCTGCCACAATGGACTCTAAAGACTATAAAAATATGATAAGTCATAAG
The DNA here is from genome assembly GCA_036346955.1 of Dipus sagitta. Taxonomy (NCBI): domain Eukaryota; kingdom Metazoa; phylum Chordata; class Mammalia; order Rodentia; family Dipodidae; genus Dipus; species Dipus sagitta. Next base: position 18,267,607 of record CM070781.1, read on the forward strand.
AATGGTTTCAATCAAATGCTATGAGAATTCTGAGGAGGAGTTAAGATGAGAGAAATAAGAAAGAATAAGACTAAGAACAAATGTGATGTGGTAGTTTGAATGTATGGCCTCATAGGTTCAAGTATTTTATTAAAATTGAGCTTTTACAAGGCATGTTGGTGTACACCTTTAATCCCAGCACTCGGGAGGCAGAGGTTGAAGGATTGCTATGAGTTCTAGGCCAACCTGAAACTACCTAGTGAATTCCAGGTCAGCCTGGGCTAGAGTGAGACCCTACCTCAAGAAACCAAAAAATAAGAATAAAATTGAGCTTGCAACTCGAGCCTCTAGCAGGCAGATCCTTGCTACAGGTGGCATGTCACTGGGGGCGGATCTAGCGTCCAACCCTACCATGTGTGGAGAGAAGTTTGGAGCTCTGGCTATTGGTACTTATTGATATTTGTCAGCCATTTGATGGTGTCTCTCTGCTACTGATCTATGGAAGTGAGGCAGCTTCTTTTGCTATTGATGGTGTTGCCCTCCAATTGCAAGCCTGAAATAAACCCTTTGCTCCCATAAGCTGTTTTTGGTTAAATGTTTGTCCCAGCAATGTAAAATTGACAGCAACATGAGGTTATTGACCTCTGTCTTTGGACACATAAGTATCTGAATCTCAAATGAGAGATAATAAGTAGAAGGTAGGAGAGGAGGTCATAGATATGAATGGATGAGATTATAAATTTCCTGACTTTATCACAACATGCAGTTCACTTCTATAGTTTAAATAAGATATGCCACAATCATGCATCTGTTCCAAACACTGTATTTAAGATTTTTGTTATCTATCATCTGAGACTTATAATAGGAATATCATTTTATTGTATCAAGTGATAGATTAGAAAGGTAAAATTATGGGCTGGAGAGATGGGTCAGTGGTTAGCGCACTTGCCTGCAAAGCCTAATGATCTGGGTTCAGTTCCCCAGTGCACAAGATGTCAGATACACAGAATGGTGCATGCATCTGTAGTTCATTTACAGCAGATGGAAACCATGGCACAGCCTTTCACACATACACTCTCTCTCCTTGAAAATAAATAAAAAAGTTTTAAAAAACGTAAAAGTATACCAAGTATTACTTTGAGTACAAAATCACACTTTCAGGCTGGAGATATAGTTCCATGAACAAAGCCCTCTCCTTCCAAGCCAGAATAATTGACTTTGATTCCTAAACCCCACATAAAAGCCCTTGTGTTTTCCATTTTCCCTACACTTTCAGCCTCCTATCCACTCCCTTAGAGTGTACAGGAGTTTATGCCTTAAGAGCATAAAGTTTAATTCAAACAATGGTGAGGACAGTCATAAATTCCCTTGCCATTCAGACATAGGAGAACATGCCTGTTAATCCCAGTATTAACAAGGTAGAAATAGGAGGATCAAGAGCTCAAGGTCATCCTTTGCTACATAGTGAGTTCAAGGCCAGCTGGACTATATGAGACCTTGTATCAAAAATTAAATAAATAAATATTTCCTTTTGTCAGTTAAGTGACCTAAGTCAAGTTGTAGAAACTGGAGATAAAAATCATGTCACATCAGCTTGTGCTCCCATAACAAAATACTTGTGTCTGGTTTAAACAAGAGAGATTTAAGTCTCACAGTTCTATTTTGTGGAACTAACAAGAGCCAGAGTTGCATGCTGATTCAATTCCTACTGAAGGGCCTCTTCCAGGCTTTAGGATATCTGTTTTCACACCATACTCTCATATGGGAGAGCAAAAGAACACCTTCATCTCACTTCCTCTTTGCAGAAGAACTCTAACATCACTGTAGCAGCCTAACCCTCACAAATTAATCAAAACCTAATTACCTCTCAAATACCCTTATGTTGTGCATTCAGAGGCACAATTCAGTTCACAGCAAATACTGTATATCAGTTCAGTGTTCGTAAGTATGAACATGTGACCTCCTTAGTCTAGAAGCTGCCACTTGTCCTAGTAGATGATTTGGCATCCCTACTTTTAGTCTCATCTGTATTACTCATCTAAATAATTTGACTTGCAAGGCCATTCATTAGAGTTTCATAGTTGTTCAACACTCATTTCAAGAGGACTTAATGTTTCAGGCACAGTGCTGCGTACTAGAAAGGGGAATGGTTATAAAAAGATGAGTAACATGAAAACACTATAATTCAAAATCTCATAGAAACCTGAGAAGCAGATAGAACTCCACAAAAAAAAAATTGTCATAGAAAATGGATGAAAACATGAAGAAAATTGTTGGCCAATTCTGCTTCAGCAAACAGGAAAGCTTTCAAAGAAGATTGGGATTACAAGTGATTTTGAATATCCTTGTAATATGTGTCCACCACATAGAACAAAAGGGGAAGGGGCTCCTAAGGATACAGAAGTGAGTGAAGGAATAAATAATTTTAGAGGAAATTAAACAGATTAGAATTGATAAGAGAAGTCACATGTATAGAAAGGCAAAGCAATGTAATAAACATAGCTGAGAGCCAAATTCTGAGAAAGGCCTTTTATGACAAAATAAAGAGACTGAAAAGAGCTGTAAGGTTCATTTATATTGCTATAAGCAACAGTACAAAGGGTATGTTTGTCTGAGGAGAGACTAGCAGCAAACTTATAATACCAGTGTCACAGTATTAAGGCAAAACAAGATAAATGGATTGACCTGGAAGAGAAATGGTAGAAAGGAAGAGATAACATGGAAAGGATTTGGGAATGGAATCAACATGAAGAATGGGCAAGAAGAAAATGATGTCGTGTATAGCATTAGAAATAAGGCAGTGGATGACATAAACTATGGAACCAAACAATGTGAAGAGGAAGAAAAGTAATTTGGAATTATGCATAAACCTTCCTCCTCTTTTGTTCATCTTACCTTAATTTGTGTTAGTAAAAGAAAACTTGACCCTCATTATAAATTTCTTGAAAACAAAGTAGTCCTATATACCTCAAGCTATTACAGTACTCACCTATGTTGATACTTAATAATCTGCAACTAAATAGGTGGCAACTTGTCACCAAATCCCCATTGAAAGTGTCACCCAAAGCAAGTGGTTTTACTTCATGTTTTTGTAACATTTGTAGAATGTCACTTATCCAAAATATTATATGTCCAACTAAGTATTAATTTCGTGGGTAGATTAAGAAATTCATATCTGCTATATCTGTTGACAAGGTCTGAAGATTCTTGTTGGCAGTAGATAACACTGCTGAGTCAGTGCAGAGAATCAAATATTTTGGAGGTAACTTCAAGTGACACACAATGCAGTTTCCAGATACCCAAGGCATGAAGACAAGCTGTGAAATACAACACATCAAAGAAACACAGGGCTGAAGAGATGGTTTAATGGCTGATACACTTTTGCCTAGGAACCTGGGTTTCATTACCCAGTATCCATGTATGCCAGATGCACAGGGTGGCTCAGGCTTCTGGTGTTTTTTGCAGTGGCTAGAGGCATTATTGCACCCATATTAATTCTTTCTCTCTCTGCGTCTCTCTCTCTCTCTCTTTCTCTCTGTCTCTCATGATAAATGAAATAAAAAATATTTTCAAAATCCAGACTGTAAAACATTACATTTGCACAAGTCAGTAAAGCCAGGCTCTCCAGCTGCCTCAGCGATTGGTCCATACAACTCTCTGTACTAGCTGGCATTCCCTATTATAATTTCTAAATTTCTATTTAAAATTAATTTTATTTTATAAATAAATCTATATCCATATTCTCATTAAACTATAAGTTTCTAAATATGGAGACATAGAAGACACTAGATTTGGCCTTTGGCAGACTTATTAAAAAAAGGTTAGATGTGCATGAAAAGGTAATCCTGTTACCTCCTCATTCCTGTTCCTTGATGTTTAGAATGTATTCTAAAGGCTAGAAATCTAGAACTGAAATATGTACTGAATAATCTAAAGAAACTCCAATGAATGGAAAAAAAGATAAAACACAGCAAATAAAATTAATATAGGAGACTGGAATTCACATATCCCATATCAGTTACAAGTGAGCACATGGCTTTCCTTATGGTAACAACAAAACATGAATGTATATAAACTGATATTGGGTCATATGATGAATGCAAGTAAACCTAATATACAGCAAGGCCAGCTGTGTTCTTACAGCTATAAGTGAAGTTCATAAAGAGTACAGGAGACCACAGGGTGGATAGTACCTTTTCAATCCCTCCAAAATCTGCTATCACAATTAAAAAGTTTAGTGAAGAAATAAATTACCTTTGAATGCATGACACTATTGAGCAGTTTGGGGAATGAGTCTCTTATCACACATACTTAAATTATCAGTCATTATACATCTTAAATTATTATATTTAAGTAAACACAGGGAAGAAACAAAATCACTAATCCCAAATAGTTTATAGAATAGATATGGAGCTAGGCCTTTAGTAGGTAGCAGATGTCATATAGCCACAACTAGTGATGCTAGCCAGGGTTTTATTTAACAAATGTCTACCATGGCAAGAGACCTGAGTGTGAACCTGAAAGTTCTGCCTAGGTTCCTAAAGGAAAGAGAGTTCACATGATATGAAAATACTGTAAACTTGGACAAACTTATTCATCATGATCTTATCTTTTTGGGAGTAGATATATTATGAGTTCAAGTGACCACTGTCACCACTTTTAAAAATGGCTAAGTGAGGCCATGTAAGAATAGGATACCTGGTCTCCTCATGTGGCCATTTAGGCATAGACAGACAGACAGACAGACAGACACATACACACACACACACACACACACACACACACACACACACACGAGGAGAGAGAGAGAGAGAAAGAGAGAATGAATGAATGAATTCCATCCATGGGAAGACAAAAGCAGTGATGTCTGCATATACCAAGGAATGACAAGGGTCGATAGCATAGCTCTGGAAGCTGAAAGAAAAGGCACTTACTTACAGACACACCCTTGCATCTCTCAAAAGGAACCAATCTTCAAATCATGTAGCCTCCACAACTGTGAAACATTACCTTTTCATTTTTCAAGTCACCTTTTAGTGCTTTCTCACATGAGCCCTAGCAAACAAAAACTATAAGTTTGACAAAACAGTTTTGAATGACATGCATTGAGAATGATATTCTCAAGGGCAGGCAAGGAAACTGAGAATAAATATGTAAAAGAGGCAGATCTGCAAAGGTTTTATGAAAAAAAGGAATAGGCTAGGAGGGGTATCCTCCTTAAGAACCTACCATAGACAGATCCTATGATGCATTTGAAGGTCAGCCAATGATGCTGCTGTCCTCATATATGGCAGGAATAGGAATAGGTAGAGAAAAAATAGATAGTACTTATATGCCACCCATTAAAGTTAACCTGAGCAGCAAGTATTCATTAGGGAGCAGTGGAAAGCAAGACAAACAATGGAGGGTAAAAGCCTAGAATTATAATAAGGGATGCTTGAGGCCTGTCATAATGTGAAAACACATGTAACTCAGTCAATTCTGGCAACTGCCAGTGGTTTTGAAACATTGGTCTGAAAAATATAGCAATGCATTAGAAGATTAGTAGAGAAAAAATTATGTAATATACTGACTTTTTATAATAGTCAAAGTTGTTTTGACATTGTCACCAAAAACATAATCACCACTATAGCCATTATCATATTTAACCAGCACTCTACATGTGGTGGGAACTCAACACATGTTTACATCATCTTAAATCCTTCAAAAAAAAAAAAAAGACAGAGAATGTGGGTAGATAAAACAATCTCTATTTTATATGGGAAAAAACTGAAGTCAGAGGGGATCAACACTCTGATGAAGGTCATGTGGGTTATAAGTGGCTCAAACTTGATTCTGAGTCATCTGGAATTCCTTGCTTTTAGGCATTATGCCCTTTTCATCTTACAGAATTCATTCTGACTCACATATTCATTCATAATATTCATCAAGGTCACCTCAGTCTCAAGTAGCACCTGGCAGCTTAAGCTAGCTTTCTATGCTCTTCACTTACTATATTTATAATCCCCTGTGAGTATTTCTTCCTGTCTTCGTTGCTTGTTTTAAAGGTTTGTCACAGTTTTGTGAGATGATACGCTGAATTACCGTGATTAGAAGGTGGTAACACAAAGCCTATAAACAGGAGAAACTGCCAGGACAAGACATAGACAGGTTCATAGAGGTACATCTGGTAGAGGGAAGATCCAGGTTTGTTTGTTTGTTTGTTTTTAATATGTGCAAAATAACCCCCTGTGCCCACACTCCCATATAGACCATGGGAGGAGGAAGGTAGAATGAAACAGGTTAAATAAAAGCTCTTTTGATTTACAGAAGGGCCATTTACTGCTTAGAGTTGGAGTCTATCCAAGGGCATACGAGGTGTGCCTGCTCAGAAAGAAAATCCAGAGCTTTGGAAGTCTGAAGTGTTTCATACCTAATGGTGTGTTTCCACATGAATGCAAAATGATTTAGAAAAAGAAAGCAATTGTGAAAATGCTAATAACTATGTCCTAAGTATTTTACCTTATATCAGCTCTCCATTATCTCACCAAACTCAAAGAACATGCATGGGCAAGGAGCATAAATTGACTCATAAAGATGTAAAGAACATTTTTTGTACAATACAGATTTTTAAAATAAATATTATGGATATGTAAAATAGTATGTAGGAATAGAATTTGAATCTAGAACTACCAAAGTAAATGATCACTAACAATCTGTTTAATACCTTACATTTAATTGCCAGTGTCATTCTACTTGAAATAGCCAGGTCACTTAGAAATACATACTTCCAAGTTAAAACACACCAGAGCTTCCCCCACATATCTCACACATTTCTAAGAAACCAGACAATGGTTCTGGCAAGTGCAGGTTCTGTCTGGATGATGTGATGTGGATACCTTATTTTCACAAAAATAACAATACATCAGTGACTTTTTCTTTCAGACTTAAGTGTTTAAAGCATATTTATTATACCCTTGTTTATCCTGCTATGCTATTAAACTAGAGGAAAAGAATTTATAAACATAAACCCAAACTATAGCATTTTAAAATGATACATATGATACATGTAGATGACAAAAACTCAACATACATACACACATAAAATAATAAATTGGATAACAATCTTGAGAAACCCATGCCCACACTTGCATGTGTACTACTGTCCTTTTCTTTTTTTAAGATTTTAATTATTATTTATGTATTAGAGAGAAAGAGAAAGAAAGAGACACATAGAAATAGAGAGAAAATGGGCATACCAGGGCCTCTAGCCACTGAAAACAAACTCCAGATGCATGCATCACCTTGTGGATTTGGCTTACATGGGTCCTGGGGAGTCAAATCTGGGTCCTTGCAGGCCAGTCCCTTAACTGCTAAGCCATTTCTCCAGCCGCTACTGTCTTTTTCTTAAGCATCCTCTACTTCTCCTTACTGTCCATGCTTAAATCTCTATTATATATTTTCATACTCAGCTCCAACACTATTTTATAACAGAAAAATGTCCAAAATTTGTCTGAATGTCTAAAAGCAATTGCTTCGCCGCTTACAACAAGGTGACATACAGATGAATTCCCATTATAGATGAAGATGTCATCAGTTTATGCCTTTAGCCTCTGTGCACCACACTTCAGCAACCTGGTCCTGTGAGGACCACTTGCTTCCCCTGTGATGCTAGGGCAGACTGTGAGCTGTGGCTCGCTGCTGTGACTTAACATCACAAGAGAGGATTACGCTGCATTTTTTTTTCATATTTGAATCATTTATTTGCCACTCAAAACAGATGCCGGATGCATGTGTCAGTTTGCACACCTGACTTTGCATGGGCACTGGGAAATTCAACTTGGACCAGCAGGTTTTGCGAGTGAGTGCCTTATCCACTCATCAATCTCCCCAGCTCAAGATATTTTTCTTTATCTTTATATATTTGACCTGATTTGTTTTGTTTTGGTGATGGAATTTTAAAAATATGTTTCATTATGTATTACTTGAGTGAGAGAGAGAAAGAGGCAGACACAAAGAGATGCGTACAGGTGTGTCAGGGCCTCCTGCCAGTGCAAACAAACTCCAGCTTGCTTGGGCCACTTTGTGCATCTGGTGCTGGGGGATGGAACCAGGCCATCAGAGTTTGCAAGCAAGGACCTTTAATGGCTGAGCCACTTTTCCAACGCCCTGCTTTCGGTTTTTTGTTTTTTTTTTTTTCTCCATTTTTATTAATATTTTCCATGATAACAAAAAAAATCCCATGGTATTACCCTCCCCCCTTTCCCCTTTGAAATTCCATTCTCCATCATATCCTCTCCCCATCTCAATCTTTCTACTTACATATATACAATACCAACCTAATAAAAGCCCTCCTCCCTTTCTTTCTCTTCCCTTTCTATCTCCTTTTTTAACTTACTGGCCTCTGCTACTGAGTTTTTTCCTTCTCACACATAAGCCCAATCATCTCTAGCTAAGATCCACATATGAGGGAGAACATGTGGCGCTTGGCTTTCTGGGCCTGGGTTACCTCACTTAGTATAATTCTTTCCAGATCCATCCACTTTTCTGCAAATTTCATAACTTCATTTCTCTTTACTGCTGAGTAAAACTCCATTGTATAAATGTGTCATATCTTCATTATCCACTCATCAGTTGAGGGACATCTAGGCTGGTTCCATTTCCCAGCTATTATAAATTGAGCAGCAATAAACATGGTTGAGCAAGTATCTCTAAGGTAATGAGATGAGTCCTTAGGATATATGCCTAGGAGAGCTATAGCTGGGTCATATGGTAGATCAATCTTTAGCTGTTTTAGGAACCTCCACACTGACTTCCACAATGGCTGGACCAGATTGCATTCCCACCAACAATGTAGAAGGGTTCCTCTTTTTCCGCATCCCCGCCAACATTTATGATCATTTGTTTTCATGATGGTAGCCAATCTGACAGGAGTGAGATGGAATCTCAATGTAGTCTTAATCTGCATTTCCCTGATGACTAGGGATGTAGAACATTTTTTTAGATGCGTATATGCCATTCGTATTTCTTCCTTTGAGAATTCTCTATTTAGCTCCATTCCCCATTTTTTGATTGGTTTGTTTGATTCCTTATTATTTAACTTCTTGAGTTATTTGTATATCTTAGATATTAATCCTTTATCAGATATATAGATGGTGAAGATTTTTTCCCATTCTGTAGGTTGCCTCTTTGCTTTCTTCACCGTGTCCTTTGCAGTGCAAAATCTTTGTATTTTCATGAGGTCCCAGTGGTTAATCTGTGGTTTTATTGCCTGAGCAATTGGGGTTGTATTCAGAAAGTCTTTGCCAAGACCAATATGTTGAAGGGTTTCCCCTACTTTTTCCTCTAGCAGTTTCAGAGTTTCAGGTCTGATGTTAAGGTCCTTAATCCATTTGGACTTAATTCTTGTGCACGGAGAAAGAGAAGAATCTATTTTCATCCTTCTACAGATATATATCCAGTTTTCCCAACACCATTTGCTGAAGAGGCTGTCTTTTCTCCAATGAATATTTTTGGCATTTTTATCAAATATCAGGTGGCTATAACTACATGGGGTTACATTTGGGTCCTCTATTCTGTTCCATTGATCTACGAGTCTGCTTTTGTGCCAGTACCATGCTGTTTTTGTTACTATGGCTCTGTAGTATAGGTTAAAATCAGGTATGGTGATACCACCAGCCTTATTTTTGTTGCTCAGTATTATTTTAGATATTCGAGGTTTTTTGTGATTCCAAATGAATTTTTGGATTGTTTTTTCTATTTCCGTGAAGAATGCCTTTGGAATTTTGATGGGGATTGCGTTAAATGTGTAGATTGCTTTTGGTAAGATTGCCATTTTCACAATATTGATTCTTCCAATCCAGGAACAAGGGATGTTTTTCCACTTCCTAGTGTCTTCTGCAATTTCTCGCTTGAGTGTTTTAAAGTTCTCATTGTATAGATTCTTTACTTCCTTAGTAAGGTTTATTCCAAGGTACTTTATTTTTTTTGATGCAATTGTGAATGGGAGTGATTCTCTGATCTCATCCTCTGTGTGTTTGTTGTTAGCATATATGAAGGCTACTGATTTCTGTGTATTTATTTTGTATCCTGCTACATGACTGTAGGTTTTTATCAGCTCTAACAGTTTGCTAGTAGAGTTTTTAGGGTCCTTTATATATAGAATCATGTCATCTGCAAATAATGATAACTTGACCTCTTCCTTTCCGATTTGTATCCCTTTTATGCATGTCTCTTGCCTTATTGCTATGGCTAAGACTTCCAGAACTATATTAAATAAAAGTGGGGACAGTGGACACCCTTGTCTTGTTCCTGATTTTAGTGGAAAAGCATCCAGTTTTTCCCCATTTAGTAATATGTTGGCTGTAGGCTTATCATAAATAGCCTTTATAATATTGAGATATGTTCCTTCTATTCCCAGTCTCTGTAGGACTTTTATCATGAAGGGATGTTGGATTTTGTCGAATGCTTTCTCTGCGTCTAATGAGATGATCATGTGATTTTTGTCCTTCAACCCATTTATATAATGTATAACATTTATAGATTTGCGTATGTTGAACCATCCCTGCATCTCTGGGATAAAGCCTACTTGGTCAGGGTGAATGATCTTTCTAATGTATTCTTGTATTCTGTTTGCCAATATTTTGTTGAGAATTTTTGCATCTATGTTCATGAGGGAGATTGGTCTGTAATTTTCCTTTTTTGTTCTATCTTTGCCTGGTTTTGGTATCAGAGTGATGCTGGCTTCATAGAAGGAGTTTGGTAGAATTCCTTCTTTTTCTATTTCATGGAAAAGCTTAAGAAGCAATGGTGTTAGCTCTTCCCTGAAGGTCTGGTAAAATTCAGCAGTGAAACCATCTGGGCCTGGGCTTTTTTTAGTTGGGAGATTTTTGATAACTGTTAGGATCTCCATGCTTGTTATAGGTCTATTTAAGTGATTAATCTCATCTTGATTTAATTTAGGTAGGTCATATAAATCAAGAAAATCATCCATTTCTTTCAGATTTTCATACTTTGTGGAGTATATGTTTTTATAATATGTCCCTATGATTTTTTGAATTTCTCTGGCATCTGTCGTGATGTTACCTTTTTCATCTCTAATTTTATTAATTTGTATCTCTTCTCTCTTTCTTTTGGTCAGATTTGCTAAGGGTTTATCAATCTTGTTTATCCTTTCAAAGAACCAGCTCTTTGTTTCATTAATTCTTTGTATTGTTTTTTTGGTTTCTATTTCATTAATTTCTGCCCTACTCTTTATTATTTCTTCCCGTCTACTGATTTTTTGGTTTGCCTTGTTCTTCTTTTTCCAAGGCTTTAAGGTGAAGCATTAGGTCATTTATTTGCGACCTTTCTAATTTCTTAATATAGGCACTTAAAGCTATAAATTTACCTCTTAGAACTGCCTTCATTGTGTCCCAGAGATTTTGGTATGTTGTGTTCTCATTATTGTTTGACTCTATAAATTTTTTGATTTCCTTCTTGATTTCTTCATTGACCCATTCATCATTTAGTAATGTATTGTTTAGTTTCCATGATTTTGTGTATGCTCTATATCCTTTCTTGCTATTGATTTGTAGTTTGATTCCATTGTGGTCAGATAGAATGCAAGGAATTATTTCAATTTTCCTGAATTTGTTAAGATTTGCTTTGTGTCCTAATATATGGTCTATTTTAGAGAATGATCCATGTGCTGCTGAAAAGAATGTATATTCTGCAGCATTTGGATGAAATGTCCTGTATATGTCTGTTAGGTCCATTCCTTCTATGACTTCGTTTAGTCCAGATGCCTCTCTGTTTATTTTTTCCCGGGATGACCTGTCAATTGATGAGAGTGGGGTGTTAAAGTCACCAACTACCACTGTGTTTGGTGTTATCTGTGACCTTAGTTCTAACAGTGTTTGTTTGATGAATTTGGGAGCCCCCATGTTAGGTGCATATATGTTTAGGATTGTAATGTCCTCCTGTTGGAGTGTGCCCTTAATCAATATAAAGTGACCTTCCTTATCTTTCTTGACTAATGTTGGAGTGAAGTCTGCCTTGTCAGCTATTAGGATAGCAACCCCTGCTTGCTTTCTGGGTCCATTTGCTTGAAACACCGTTTTCCAACCTTTCACCCTAAGATAATGTCCATCCTTTGTAGAAAGGTGAGTTTCTTGGAGACAACAAATTGTAGGGTCCTGCTTTTTAACCCAGTCTGCAAATCTATGTCTTTTGGTTGGAGCATTGAGGCCATTGATATTAAGAGATATTATTGAAAGATGTGTATTTATGCTTGCCATTTTTTTTTTTTTTTTGTGGTTCTGGTTCTACCTTTGCTCTCTTATATTAACTAGTATTTGAGTGTTGTTTGCTGTTTTCCAGGTTCCTTATATGTGTGTTTTTCTTTCTCTTCGGCATGGAGGATTCTTTCAAGTATTTTGTGTAGAGCTGGTTTTGTCTTCAAATACTCCTTTAGCCTGCTTTTGTCATGGAATGTCCTTATTTCTCCATCTATTTGAATGGATAGTTTTGCAGGATAAAGTAGTCTTGGTTGACAGTTGTTATCTTTCAGAGTTTGGAATACATCACTCCAAGCCCTTCTGGCTTTGAAAGTTTGTGTTGAGTAATCTGCTGTGATCCTGATGGGCTTGCCTTTGTAGGTAACTTGATTTTTCTCTCTAACTGCTTTCAATATTTTTTCTTTGGATTGTGTGTTTGGTAGTTTGATTATAATATGGCGAGGAGAGGTTCTTTCCAGGTTTTGTCTGGCTGGTGTTCTAAATGCTTCCTGTATCTGCATTGGCACCTCTTTCCCAATTTGGGGGAAGTTTTCTTCTATGATTTTGTTGAAGATGCCTACTATACCTTTGGATTGAAATTCTTCTCCTTCTACTATACCCTGAATTCTTACATTTGATCTTTTCATAGTGTCCCGAATATCTTGAAATTCCCATTCATACTTTTCTATTAGTTTGTCTTTCTCTTTGTTGGATTGTATTAGATCTGCCACCTGGTCTTCTAGCTTAGATATTCTGTCCTCTCCTTCATCCATTCTACTGGTGAGATTTTCTACAGAGTATTTTATTTCATTAACTGTGTTCTTCATTGCTAGTAATTCTGACTGGTTTTTCTTCATTATTTCTATTTCCTTATTTATGTCTTGTATTGATTTCTTTATTTCGTTAAATTGGTGTCCTGTATCTTCTCTGATTCCTTTGATTTCTTCTTTGAGTTCATTGAACATATTTAAATCATTCTTTTGAAATCTTTCTCAGGCATTTTCTCTAACTCGTTTTCACTAGAGGTCATTTCTGAAGCATTGATGCTTTTTGGTGGATTTATATTGCCTTGGTTTTTGGTGTTTCTTGTGTTATAATGTATATATTTTTGCATCTTGGATTAAGTTACTGCTTAGATTTTCCAGTTAGCTGGGTATCCTTTGCTGTATCTATTGATCTGATATTGTATATCTTCTATGTAGGAGATTAAGATGTTAGGTGTGGCTCTTACCACTCTCAGAGTATCTAGACACGTGGTCCTAGGGGTTAAGTTTGCCTGCTATGGGAGTATTCAAATAGGTTGAGTGGAATAAAATACAGGTATATTCTAAAATTTAACTAAACCCTATACACATTCAGTCAAGAACAGCACCAAGCATTTATGCAAGATTAGGTATTATAAAAATCAGATCCTCTATCAACAAAGAAGTTAAGATTTCTGGTCTGTTGAGGGATCCAAGTCAGCTTGTGACCAGGTGAGACCCTTCCCTGGTTCAATCCCAGTTACCTCTTTGGATGCTTTTGGTCTCAGTCAAGTTGCTGGCTGGGATGTTGGGCCGCTGTTCTGCTTTCTGGAACTGGGTACTGGCTTTTCCTGTGGGGCAAACCAAGCCTGGCAACTGTGGCTCTGCAGATTGGCACCCCTGATGCTGGATCCCCGCTGCTGCCGCTGGAGCTGCCGCTGCTGGGACCACTGCTGCTGGATCCGCCACTGGAGATGCCGCTGCTGGGTCTGCCCCTGCTGATCCGCTGGAGCTGCCGCTGCAGGGTCCTCCGCCTCTGATCCGCTGGTGCTGCCGCTGCGGGATCCGCCTCTGCCGCTGAAGCTGCTGGAGCCTCCGCTGCTGGATTCGCTGCCCTGAAGCCGCTGTGGCCGGTACCGGAGCAGCTGATGGTGTTTTTGGGGCTGGAGTCACGGCTTCCACCGCCGCTTCCGGCTTCCACCGCCGCTTCCGCTGCCGGGGTCTGAGCCGCCGCTGTTGGATCCCGAGTCGCCACTGCCGGAGCCAGAGATGCAGCTGCCGGTGCCCGTGCTGCCGCTGCCGCTGCCAGAGTCCGAATCGCCGTTACCGGGTCCCGAGGTGCCGCTGCCGGAGTCCAAGTCGCTGCTACCGGGACCCGAGCTGCCGCTGCCGGATCCCGAGCTGCCGCTACCGGGTCCCGAGCTGCCGCTGCCGGAGCTGCTTCGGCCTGCCCGTGTGGGCTCTGGATATCTCCTACTTCTCCGCTGCTGTTTTAATCTCTTATATACCTCCCTTGTGTATTTTGCTGGGTTTTCTTTGGCTTTTTCTCCCCTAGGCTGCTTAGGCGTGGTTCCTATGCAGCCATCTTGACCGGAAGTCTCTACGCTGCATTTTTTGAGCAAACTCCAAAGCAGTTTCTGCTAAATGATTATTGTTTTGTACGTTCATGAAATAGAAGAAATTATTTTAAGAAATTATCAGGAACCATGTGTATGTATGCCCTGATTCATGTGCTCATTTAATTTCTCCTTAAAACCATTATGCTATGCATATTTTTTATAACAACTCTACTGAAAATGTATGATTCCATAAACATTCCTCGCCCTTTAATAATTTTTAATGCATTTTTCCTTCATTGCTTTTCTTATGTTTTCTAGTTGTTTCCCAAAATTCATCATCAGTAAACTTTCCCTGACTTCAGCTGAGTTATGTATACCTACCAGAGCATCCTGGACAATTTCCAGAGCATCCTGGACATGCTATAATCTAGATCACTGTGTAGCTATGGCAATGAGAACAGGAAAGTCATCATGGTCCTCATACTACTAGGGACGGTACGAGTAACCAACAGTAGCAGGAGTAGTAATAGTAATGTGTGAGTTGCAATTGCCACCACCTGCAGTGAGCACTAACCATGAACCGGGTACAGGACCAAGAGGTTTAAATATGTGAACTTCAATTTATTAAAGTCTCACAAGTGTGTATAACCTTATCAACCCCCTTTATACCCAGAGAAGCTGAGTATATTTTAATTTCTCCCTTTCAGCGTCTATTTCTCTCTCATGACTTATTTTACGTTCAAATTCTTTCCCTTTTATCTCTCCTAAGGAGTTTAGTTACAAAATTTTCCCACAAAGAATTATCCATGGACTTATGTATTCCTGTTGTTTGTCAGATATTTGTGTCATAATTATTTTTTTCTTTATGGATTTCATTCTTCTTAGGTTTATTTCCTGTTTTAACACTTTGAATCTAGATGCTTAATTTTATTCTCATTACATTAGTGCATGTATCTGAGCTGATGAATTTCCCTTGAGTGATGCCTTTAGCTCTGTATCATGCTACCTAAATCCAGTTGTCAATCTGAGACAATATTTTTCCTGTTATTTTTTTTTTTTTTTTGAGGTAGGGTCTTCTTTTAGCCCAGGATGACCTGGAATTCACCATGTGATCTCAGACTGGCCTCAAACTCACAATGATCCTCCCTATCTCTAGCCTCTGGAGTGCTAGGATTAAAGGCATATGCTACCATTCCCAGCTTGAGACAATAGTTTTGAAATCATTTTAACTCAAAACACATTTTTAGTGTCAAGCAACATCCTCAATGAAGAGTAAATCACATGCATCTCCTAGTACATTATGCCATTTCGATCATGCAGGATAGGACTCAGTCACACTGTATTTTTGCCCTGGTCTCGATTGTGGGAACATACACAGATCCTTGGACATCCTTGTTTCTCTTGGTATCACTTCATTTGATATGTACATTGTTGGTGCTAACGATTTGAGACAAGATGGCTCAGTAGTTAAAATTGCTTGCTTTCAAAGCCTGCTGGCCCACATACAATTCCCAGAACCCATGTAAAGCCAGATGCACAAAATGGAAAATGCATCTAGTGTTCATTTTTAGCAGCATAGACACAGAGAAACACACACACGCACATACACACAAACACACACACACACACACACACACATACACACAGTGCCATGACATCTTTACTGAATTTGACACAGTGGTAGTAAAAAAGATAAGGAAGTAACAAAGAGACCTGAATTGTGGTTCATTTAAAGAAATATTTTTTCTAATGAACATACTAATGCAACCAGTTGTTTCAGAATTATCAAAATATTAACACTTACTCTCTCTATGTTTATTATAGCTAGAAACATTTTTTATTTACATTTTGAATTAATTGTCATTAAGATAGTATTCTTATGTCTCCAGATTATACTAATGTTGATTTCCACTTTGGGTATTAATTCCAGCTTTCTTGTATAAAAGCCATTCTATTATATTTAATATATTTAATCAGCTGAGGCTTTAATGGCCCTCATATTATTATTAATTAATTATTTACATATTTTTAAAAATATTACTTATATTTTCATGTATTTAGAAAACATTTGAAATCTTTTCATGGAATTATAAATAAAGTTCTACAATCATAGTAGATGTTGGCAAGATAAGAGAAAGAAGGAATGAGGATTCAAGAAGAGTAGACTTGAAGCAATGACTAAATTCAAGATCAACAGAAGGTAAAACTAAAGTTTCAGAGTAGATTAAGAATGAGGTATTTTCTAAATAGAGCGGAGGCTGTGTCCCAGCTGCCACTTCACTTCTTCCCTGGTCTGACTTACTTCAGCATTCCCAGTATTTGTGACTCCATTATTGTCTGCTTTTCATCTAATAATTTCCTTAAGTCCATTTCCAATCAACTCACTCTTCATATGGTTGCAATTTAATGATTGCTGAGAACTAATTGAAATATATATGTATATATTTCAATTATATATATATATATATATATATATATATATATGTGTGTGTGTGTGTGTGTGTCCTTAAATATGAAGATTGAAGCTTGCCTACGTGTTTTCTAGAATACATTTATTTATACTTTCTGCACATTAGTTCATAATTATATACTTATTTTTTATTTTTAATTGATATAATATAATAATTGTACTTATTCATAGGGTTCAATATCATTCCTAACACTTGTTTCCATTATATAATTACTAAATCAGGGTTTTTTATTATAATATCATTTAGTGACATTTTTCCTTTGTGGTGAGTATACTCAAGATTCTTTTAGCTATTTTGAAATATTCATTGAAATATTTTTCACTAAAGTCATCCTACTGTGCAGGTAGAAAGGAACTTGTTCCTCTAATCTAACTGTAATTTCATGTCCACTGACCAATCTTTCCATGGAAACACCTCTCCTTCCCTCCACTCTATTAACCACTCTTTGTAAATACTTAATACATGGATTTGCACCTGGAGTGGAAAAGCTGGTAATACTGTCATGGTAAGTGTAGGGACATATATCATGGATGTGATAGTTTATAGTAATGGAGCGTCAAATGGTAGTCACCAGGATTATGTATGAATAAATCTGTAAGGCAATAATAATTTGGAGATTGGGTGACAGCAAAGTTTAGGTTCAAAATCATTTACAAATTTTCAATAAAAGTCTATGGTAGAGCATAGATTTTCAAGAATCTAAAATGCAAAATATGCTCTCTGTAGTTTGACTTCTCTTTCCTTTCCCTTCCCTCCTTTCCCCTCCCCTCTCTACCTCCCTTTCCCTCCTTTTCTTTCCCTTATTTTTCTTTCCTTTCACTTTCTTTCTCCTTTTTCTATCTTTCTCTCTCTTTCAACACAAAGCAACAGGTTTCATTATGGCATTTTCATACATTCTTTGCTTTGGTTGATTTCCTCCCCACTTCTACCATACTGCCTCCAATATTCTCTTTCCACTTTCATGTGTGTTATAGTACCTTCCCCATCAACCTTCTGAATACCTCTTTTCCCCCTCTTATGCCCTGTTTCTAGTTTCATGATATTTACCCACACTTGTTACAACGTAAGTGTAAATATATAAAAATTAGAAGCTCAGATCCACAAGAGACAAAGAACATGTAGCATTGGAGTTTACTTTCTCATTGATGGACAAATACCCAGCCCAAAACATCTTATGGGAGGAAGGGGTTTATTTCAGGCTTATAGAACCCAGGAGAAATACCAACATAGTGGAAGAAGGTGGCTCACTTCCACAGAGAGTCAAAATAGGAAGAAACAACTGGAGCAAGTGGCCAGCACCAAGAGCCAGCAGGCACAAACAGCAGACCCCAAACTGCTCTGAACACACCTTAGGGCTAGACCTGAGACATGGCCCCAGTGATACACCCTCCAGCAGCTTGCTGGAGACATAGGTTTCTAGCTTAATCAGAAACACCTCAGGCTATTGGGGGGGCATACTTTAATACCACCACATGTGGTATTTGTCTTTTTGAGTTTGGTTTATCTCACTTAAGGAAGAATATGAGTACTAAAAGTAAATTATACCCAATTTTCTGTCCTGCTACATCTTCTGGTAATCTTCCTCCCTCTACTTCTTGCATCTCATCATCTTTTCTTCAGATTACTTATTACTGGTTACTAAGCTTTAAGTTAAGTTTTAAATTATGGACATAAATGCCATTTGTATCTGGGACTACATTAAGGCACCATTTTTTTTTAACAGGATCTCATTGCATAGCCCTGTCTTTCTTGGTATTGACTATGTAGATCAAGCTGGACTTGAACTCAGGATCTTCTTGTCTATGCCTTTGTATTCAAAGGATTACAAGCATTTGCTACCATGTGCTGCATGAATCCCAAAATATGATATGATCCTCACGCCATGGCTTATGACAAGCTATATGTCTTTCAATAATTAATTTTAGAATAACAACAAGGAGGTAAAACATTATGAGTATGGAAAGTATCACAGGTTATGTGATTTTAAATTTAAAAAGTTTATGTTGAAGTGTTTGCAAAGCTCAAAATTTCTCCTGTGCATGATCTTCCATCACAGATGGCTTAAATTAAACTTGAAAACCACTTATTGAAGATGGTAGAGCCAAAAGAAGGAAGGATCCTAGATTGTGCCAGCAATAGCAGAACTATTCAAATATATTTCTTTTGTCCTACACATGAACAAAACAAAATAATAATACATTTATATTTGGTTAAACAACTGGCAATTTTAGCTTGTTGTAGAGAGGGCTTCATTACTTGTGATAGTTTATGGATCGTCTGTTGCTGAAAAAAGATCCATTTTTTTTTTAAAAAACATTATCTGAATAAAACTCACCTGAGGCTGGGTGTGGTGGCACATACCTTTAGGATCACCATGAAACTACATGGCAAATTTGGGTCACCCTGAACTAGAGTGAGAGTATAGCTCAAAAAACCAAAAAAAGAAAAAAAATTAGATATCCAAACACTAGATTCAGCTTGTACCCTGACTAAAATGCAAAGTCCTACGATTGCCTAATATACTGAGAAGAATTTAAAATGCTGCCAAAATTTGTATCTGTAATATAAATCCCTAACAAGTGATTTATCAAAATTTTTAAAAATTATAAGACTTCAAGGTTATTTTTTAATTTTGATTATTCATTTTACTAAATTACTATTTTCTTTAATAATACATTTTCTCTAAATCCTTTACTCATTTGAAGTGCTATGATTATGATTATCTTACATTAATATGCTAATTCTTTTTAAAAATTAAAGTCAATTGAAATACATAAAGTTTTAAGTACTACAGATTTAACTAAGTTAAATATGATCTCCCAATTACTCCATTGTCATTTAATGATCATAATAATAGTAATAAAATGTATTATTTATTGATACACTTTTTTCTGAAACATTAGTTTTATGTTTAACTTCATTAAAAAAAAAATCAGTTACCGACCTACTGTGGCTTGCCCTATTTTCTTAACAAATTCTATGCTATAAACTAACATTAAACTATATTTTGTTATTTTATTTTTATTTTATCTTTTAAAGAGAGTGTGAGAAGGACAGAGACAGAAAGAGCGAGAGAGAATTGGAGCACCAGGGCCTCAGCCACTGCAATGGAACATCAGATGATTTCACCACCTAGTGGCCATGTGAAACCTTGCACTTGCCTCACTTTTGTGTGTCTGGTTTACATGGGATCTGAAGAGTCAAACATGGATACTTAGGCTTTGCAGGCAAGTTTCTAAACCACTAAGCCATCTCTCCAGCTTCCAAATTATATTTCTAGTGGTAACAAATATTATACATTAACAATTTTCTGTAGAGGAAATTGTCAAAAAAGACCTTGTCTGACATATGTTGAAAATGCCTTAGCTATGTTACTTTGTGACTTCAGTTTAAGCTGTTGGCCATGCCTGGAAGAGTCTTGATTCTCACAAGGGCCATCTCTTTAGTCAATGATTTACAAACATGCAAAATGCAAGTCCCAGCATGACCCTGGCTTTGTTTAACTCTGTCTTCTTTCATGCTTAAACCTGCAATGCCATGAATGCACAACATTTTTCTTTGGCCATGGTTCCTTTGGACAGTTCACACCCTCTGTTGTGTGCAGGGCTTTTTGTTATTGGTGTTATTTTTCACCTCAATCATCTGATAAGCTGCTTTTGTCTTTAGAAATGTTTCACCTGATACCTTTCACAGAAGGATCCATCACCCTTTCTCAGTATGACCTCCTCTGCTTTTATCTGCTTCTACCATCTTACCATGCAGTGCTGCAGTGTAGACCATTTACTTGGCCCATTCATGTTAGACTCAAATGTGATGTACTTTTTGAGAAATATTCTGATTTCCCATCCTTCAACTATTACACTACTATAAACAACATACAGACAAGGGAAACAAGTTATCTTTTTCATAGTGACACATATATAGCTTTCTAGAATTCATGTTAGCTATGCTTTTTCCTGTATTCTACCCAAAGAGGAAGGATTTCAGTATGGCAGGTTTCCAGCTCTCCATTCTACTCAGCAGATGAGTGATTGAGACTGAACACTCAGGAGCTTCTTCACACCTCCTCTCCTCTACTTTCCTACATATAAGGGCAAGTTAATGGCTGTATTTTGTACAAAACCAAAGAATCAGTAATCTTTCTGAGCATGGAGGTGACATTTTCACACTGACTACATAATAGGCAGCCCCTGTTTGCAATATAACACCTTCTTGAAGTATATTTACCTTGTATGCAAATTTTAAAACCTTGCTGTTTTGCATATCTTGGATACTTAATAAATATCTACAGAGGGAAAGCCTTGGTTAATACAGTTATCTACTTCTTATCTATATTTGTTTCTGCTTATAGAAGTCTGCATTCTGAATGAGTCAATGAACCAATGTTCTCTGTAGAAATAGAAGAGATAGAACATATATATGTTTACAAAGTAGAGTCATTAGGTTGTCTTACATTATATGGGGCTCTGGATAGTGCAACAATGGTTGTCTGCATACTGGAGAGTCTGAGAAGACAGTAGCTGTACAGTCCATGAGGTTTGATGGCTCAGCCATCTTAATCTGGCACTGAAGGCCTGAGGATTAGAGAGTTGTTGGTATTCAGTCTACCACATTGGAAGGCTGAAGAATTTGGGTTCAGATTCTAGCCAAAAAAAGAAAAAAAAAAATGGTAAGAAAGGATAGCTGTATTCACCAGCAATGGGCAAAAATGGGCAACAAATCACTGTTTTAACATGGACATCTTTATATCTAGGCTGCTGCTGGAAGAGCTGTCCACTTTGGGAGAAAGCCTTCCCTCCTCAGTTAAGCTTGCCTGGAAATGTTCTCAGAGTCTCATCCAAGAAGGTTGTTTCTTAGTTGAATCCTGATCCAATCAAATTGAAAATTAAGATCACAATTTTTATAGTATGATTTCTTCTCTAGTTCATTCAGCATCACATCTCTGCAGACTTTCAGATAAAGTCATAAGAGATCTAAGTTAGAAAAAGACTGTGATACTGTAAAAAGACAGTAAAATCAGCAGTGCTTGATTGCCTGTTTGAGGTAAATGGTATGACCCTACTGCTGAAGACACCATATGCTGTCAGCACACAACAGGAAGAGATCTGTTTGCAATCTGGAAGAGAGCCAGACCCCAGATATTAGCCCATCTAGTGCTGGAAGATGCTCCATGAGTTGCTGGGGAAAAGTGGTAAACAATTGTCTGAGCAAACCAGGGTCCAAATGACTCAGAAGCAAACACCCTGCCATGAAGTACACACCAGTACAATAGTGGCACACAGCCTTGTTGGGTAACCAATAGCTTTCTGATTGGCTAAGAGACCCACTCAGTGGAAAGGAACCCATATCTGAAACTGGGAAACAGGTCAGAATCATATTCGAACAATGATTTTGCTTTCCAAAATCAATCTCTGATTAATCTTGAACTAAAGGAGGGACTACATCCATCAAGTTCATTTTAAATAAATAGCACCTATCCATTTAACCTGTGCTGACTTCACTCCCCATTGGAGAATCTGATTCTCTTTTTTAGATGGGAGTGAGACAGGAGGAGTGAAACTACCCATTGCACTTCAGCTTAGCCACAGCTGAAACCACAGAGAAATTGGGAAGATGAGCAAGAGTTCTGCTTCCATAGTGATCTTGATAACACCAGAGAGAAAGAGACAGACACTAAGGACACTCAACACCTACAAAAGCAGAGACCTAGAGGCTCATAAGAGCTCATCACTGAAGTAGACTTCCAACAAGCCCAACATGGCTCAAGGAATTTTGTGGAAGAGGTAGAGGAAATATTGTTAGAGCCACATGTTGGGACATTATGCCCACAGGCATTGCCTCTCCCCAATAACTGCCTGCTGCTCCCACAATGCATAACCCACAAACCCCATGGGGTGAACCTGTGACATCCTTCGGAAAGGGTCCAGGGATGAGGGAAAAGATTATACCAACATGTGATGTTTCCATTCTAAGTATGTATATATTAATATAAAAAGAAAAACAATGGCCTGGAGAGATGGCTTAGCGGTTAAGCACTTGCCTGTGAAGCCTAAGGACCCCGGGTTCGAGGCTCAATTCCCCAGGACCCACGTTAGCCAGATGCACAAGGGGGCGCACGCATCTGGAGTTAGTTTACAGAGGCTGGAAGCTCTGGCGCGCCCATTCTCTCTCTCTCTCTCTCTCTCTCTGCCTCCTTCTCTCTGTCGCTCTCAAATAAATAAATAAACAAAAAAGAAAAAGAAAAAAAGAAAAAAAAACAAAATAAAAAAATAAAAGCACCATAAAGTAACCCACAGTGCTGTCTGAATATAGAAATGGTTCATGGGGAGCCAATGACATCCTAAAGAAAAAAAACCTACTATGAGGGAAAGTGGATGTAGTCAGTGTCTGTCATGTTTGAATATACCAAGAATCTGATTTGTACCCTTTGCTTCTAATCAATTTCCCCAGTGCCATGTTCAACAGTGACTTATTCTTATTTATAAACTTCTGGCTATGCAACCTATTCATTTCTGAATTAATTGAGTTATACATATTCATTTGTGGATTTTATTGTCCTGTTTTTTAAACAATCCTACACTCAGAATTTTCAAACTAGTTGCCCACTAATATCAACTGCTCTCAATTATTTTGCTTTTCATTTAAAAAAATCTGTACTATGTTAAGGACAAAATATATTGATACTCTATGGATAATTTAATACATGTTGAATACAAAGACATTCTTGGTGTTATTTTTCATAAATTGCCTTTCAAGTTAGAAATGAAATTTTAATTTTAAACAAATTGTTTCCCTCCATACAGGCTCACAGAGCAGAACAAGAACATAAAACAGTGAAATTTACTTTTAAAAAGTAGTTTCTAGCTGACTTGGCCTCTGTCCAACAAATCTCCATTTTGAATAAATAAATTCCTTTCAGATCCATATGCTTTCCTTATAGGAATGATCAACTCTCACTAGCTATAAACAAATGTATCACTTTCCACTGAAATAACAGGTGCCCACGTCTACATTCTAATAAAATATCTTTACCTGTACAATAAAAGGAACCATTTCTTCATACCAGTGAATTTTATCTGCAATATCTGTGTCAACTGGATTTTGACTAGGTAACTCTAAAAGCATGGCTATTTTCTATACATGAGTTGATAGGTTTCAAAGGAGAACACATTCTTATTGATGAGTGACCTTGAGACAGGGGTATTTTAGGTCTTATTCATCTCACTTAATATCTACAGTGATGCCTGTGAGTATTGCTGCTCTATCTATATTGAATGGAAGGACATTTCTACTCAGAAAGTTTAACCACCTTATTCAAGTGCTATTGATGAATTGATATTAAAAAATAACTCTGATATAGTTTCTTCTAAAAATCAGCCTCCTTTGTAAGTAATATTGGTGCAAAATGCCTTTTAAAAAGATTTCCACGTCTGTGGCTGGAGGGATGGCTTAGTGGTTAAGGCATTTGCCTGCAAAGCCAAAGGACCCAGGTTTGATTCCCCAGGACCCACATTAGCCAGATGCACAAGGGGATGCATGCATATGGAGCTTGTTTGCAGTGGCTGGAGGCCCTAGCATGCCCATTCATATTAATTCTCTCTCTCTCTCTCCCCCTCATTCTCTGTTAAATAAATAAATAAAAATATTTTAAAAATTCCATGTCTGAGAGCTATCTCAGAAGTACAAGCATTTGACTGTATATTTCTAATGAATGAAGAATCCTTTGAGGGGGGGGGTTCTAATATCAGCTAAAGTTGTCTTTTATATTACATTAAATAAATTTAATTATGTTTAAAATAATTAAGTATTACTACATAAAAATGTATTTGCCTTAAGGTGACAATACAGTCTTCCATTCTTCCATGTGACTATATACAAGGCTTCATGTTAAGTCAATTTATGTTGATATCAGATATCTGTAATTCCAGTTGCATGGGAAGCTGATGCTTGGGGTCCTATGCAGGAAGATCACAAGTTTGAAATCTCACAGAGGCTTTGTCTCATAATAATTTTTCAAAAGGATTATAGGGCTAGAGAGATTGCTTAGTGGTTAAGGTGCTTGCTTTTGAAGCCCAAGAATGTATGTTTGAATCTCCAGGTCTCAGGTACACAGACAAAAAAGTGACACAAGCATGAAAAAGAACACATGTCCACAAGGGGTGCACATGTCAAGTTCGTTCACAGTGGCTGAAAGGCCTTGGTGTGCCCATTCTCTCTCTCTCACTCTCTTTCTCTCTCTCTCCCTATCTCCATCTCAATAATAAAATAATGAAAAAGGTTATAAATGTAGTTCAGAATTGCAGCACTTACCTAGCATACCTTATTTCCTGGATTTAATTATTAGTGTAGCAGAAAATAAGTGACAATGAATAAATGTATGGCTGAAGCATGTCTTTATATGCAACATGGTGATCTGCCAAGATCCTCTCCCTTTCTTCTAGAAAATCAACTAGGTCGCTATGTTTTCAAATATCTTATGTACTATAAGGATGAGCTATCAAAGTGTATATTGCATGTAGTAATTGGATTTTCTTTCCACTACATCGCAGAGAAGAATGAGAGGGTTAGAATGCCACTAACTCCTGATTTTCTAAGAATGTGAGCTCATTCAGAGAGGAAACAGCCCATTTTAATGAATGTTGTAAGTTTACATACAAGATGGTTGTCACTCAACTTGAGTTACATTTTTTATACACACTAGTGCATGTTCATTTTATCTTCTGCAATCACTCTGTCATCTTGCCTAATGACATAAATACAGACTTGCAGAGAAAATAATATCCATTTCTAAAATGTTTAAGTGAAACACCATTGTATCTCTCAACAAAATGAAAACAAGCACACTTGGCAGAGAAGTAGCATCATAACCCACCTACATGAGTTCTGTTATTTTCAAAGAAATTGACAACTTGAGTAATTTCCAATTCTACATTCAAATTACTGTTTTCTTTTTAGGAAAATTCCATTGTCCCCTCATCAGGTATCTGGAAGAGACTGTAGACATTTGTTTACTTTCAAATTACTGTTCTATAATAAAATATATTCATCCTTGTTTGAAGGGGAGTAAAACTGTAGAAAAATAATGAATAAAGGTTTGGGCTGCCATCATATAAGTCTGGGCTCAAATCCTACCTTTACCAGTTACAACCTTTTCAAACTTGGGGAAACTAGTCAAGGCCGTGGTTCCTACACTCTAACATGAGACTCAAAAATCATTATCTGTTACATGTGTGTGCTGATCAAAAGGCTTAAGCAGATTAATATACCCCAAACTAAATTTAAATAGGATATTCTCAAATATTATTTTTCAGTTTTTTAAAAAATTTTATATCTATATCTATCTATATCTATCTATCTATCTATCCATCTATCTATCTATCTATCTATCTAATATGTGAGGGGTACTCAAATGCCATGGTGCACAGGTGGAGGTCAGAGGGAAACCACAGGGTATCAGTCTTCTCTTTCCACCTTCTTTGATCTGGAGCATCTTAATGTCTTGCTGATGGGAAGACCAGTCCAACAGGCCTATGAGCTTCAGGGTTCTCTGTATTCTCATGCATCAGTTCAGGTGCACAGGGTTCACAGATATGCACATCATTTTGCACCCGACTTTATATGAGTGCTGGTGATCAAACCTGTGTCAGCAGGCTTATGACTTTTGTGGTTTTAACCATGGGAATATCTTCCCAGGCTTTCACTAAGTATGGACTATAATGATTGTGTGTGGCATTAAAGCATAGTCTAGTCCCTGTTCTCAGGAAGGGATAACTGTCATTCCATCTATCTATCATAACAGAAATCAGGTTAATGATGAGTCTTTAAAATTATTAAAAAACAAGGGCATGGGGAAATGGTTCAGCAGATAAGAGCACTTGCTACACAAGCAAGAAAGTCTGAGTTAGATGTCTAGCATCCACATAAAAAAAAAAAAACAAAAAACTGAATGTGGCCACACACCATGGTATGAATTCATCCCTTGATAAATTTTTGTGTTCCTTGTATTTGGAAGTAGGGCCATTGCTTGGTAATTAGTTAGATAAAATTATGAGCTCAGAGCATTCAGGATGACACTAGTAGTTTTATAAGACAAGGAAGACGCAAGTCAGCATGGCTATTTCATATGTACATATGATGACTTCCTCCATATTACGACACAGTAGGAAGAATCTCACCAGAAATTTAGATCTCTAGCTGCCTGGCAGGATAAGGTGTCCCTGTGGGTAGATTTGAATTCCAACCTAAGATATACAAAGTGCCTGAGTTCTGCCTGTGTTCCTGACATGTGCTTGCTTGTGGTTTTGGTGATTTTTTTTTTTTCTCTCTGTGCATCGTCCAGTGAAAGGGAGGGGGTAGCTACTTCTGCTATTATAGAACTTCCCCTGGATCTGTAAGCTTCAAGAAATCCCTTCCTCCATAACTGTCCCTGGTTTGGAAGTTCATTCCAGCAACATGAGGCTGTCTACTACACAAATTAACCACTGTAAGCACTTCACAAACTTCTGATGGCACAGTGTCCCGACAACTGTTTTCAAATTGGATAAAACTGAAGTTGGACAAGCTGAGGATCTCAGGCACTGACTCAAATGCTGTCCCAACTTTGTGATGCTGGAAAATAACTTGGGCTGACTGTACCTTGCTATCTTCATGGGTAAAATTACAGTAGCATCTTCTATGCTGTAGAGTAGTAGCATGGCAATGCTTGCCAAAGGCAATATAGCTGAAACAGTTACTCCAGGATCTGACATACAATAAGTGCTCAAAGAATGGAAGCTATTAAGAGGACAACTCTCATCAATAAGTCTTGGTAGCTAGCTATACATTATAATGCCAGGATTGCATATGTTGCCTTCCACAAAATGATTAAGAAAACATGTAAACACCAACAATTAAACTTATTTAGTATTCTTTCTACTACAGTTCTAATGAGAATTTGTGTTTAGAAATTTCCATTGCTAAAATCCTGAACAATGACCATTATAATGACACTCTATGTCTATTTTTTGAGCTCCAAAAAAATTAAGAAATGAGAAAAAAGTAGTATGAGTAGACAATATGACTATAACAAACTCTACTAATGTAGATATTGTGCCACTAAGACGTGCAGGAGACAATCCTTATGTACAGTAGAAGTTAACGTTAATTTATCTATGTAATTGTCCATATGTTTTGTATACTTGGCAAAGAAAATGTTCCTTCTTCTATACTTATGAAACCTAGTTTCTCATTCCCTCTTCCTGATGACTTAGTTATCCCTTTTGAGGTTAGACTGTACAGTCACATAACTGTTCCATGTGAATGCATTTAACTATGTAAGCCAATATATATCAACTGAGAGTTATGTGCCCCGTGTAAACAAAGAAAACTAATAGTATTTACCTTTAAGATTAAAAATAAACATAAAATGGATTTTATATATGTTGCCAGACTGTAGCAATTAAATAAAATTGATTTATTGTGCATTTATTCAATTAAAGAAACTTACAGCCTTCATTACACATACCACATTGACTGACCATGTGTATCTACTGTCAAAGATGCAGGCAGGAAGCACATCAAAATTTATTATGGTAAGGAATATATCAAACAAAATGCTAAAGTTCTATAAATTTGTCCCATTCCGCCAGCCTTTCCTTCATCATGGAAACTCTGAAGTCAGAGGGAAACAAGTAAAGATCTATGTGCGATGAGAAAAGCAGGATCCTTCATTTTTTTTTTCTTTTTTTTTTGTTTATTTTTATTTAATTATTTGAGAGTGACAGACAGAGAGAGAAAGAGGGAGAGAGAGAGAGAATGGCTGCACCAGGGCCTCCAGCCACTGCAAACGAACTCCAGATGCATGCGCCCCCTTGTGCATCTGGCTAATGTGGGTCTGGGGAGTCGAGCCTCGAACCAGGGTCCTTAGGCTTCATTCACAGGCAAGCGCTTAACTGCTAAGCCATCTCTCCAGCCCAAATTACAGCCTCTATTGCTACATGGTGGCATGTGTTAAGGGTTTAGGGATGAGGAGTATAGGAAAATCAATGAGATCCAAGAACTGATTTTGGAGGATAAGAAACATCAGAAGAAGGTGTGTGATAGGAACTGAATTAATTACACCAATAAAGAAAAGCTTCAAGTTTAGAGATCTCCCTTTGGAGACAAACCAGCTTTTGAACACCTTA
This sequence comes from Dipus sagitta, assembly GCA_036346955.1. NCBI lineage: Eukaryota > Metazoa > Chordata > Mammalia > Rodentia > Dipodidae > Dipus > Dipus sagitta. The sequence continues at coordinate 18,296,759 of CM070781.1, forward strand.
ACAGCAAAAAGTAGAGAAAAGAGCAATGGAACTGATGAAATAGAGCCTAAAATATTCATCACTTGGAAGTAAGTTAATAACCGATTAGAAAGCATATTTACTTCTAAGTGTACTTGTAAAAGTATGGTTCTCTCAATGTTAAAATTACCCTTGGATCTCCATTAACATGGAAAAGAATAACGTACCCTTCATTGACATGTGTGCTACTCAGAAGTTAGGAATTTATTTTTTAATATTTTTTTTTATTTTTTGTTTATTTTTATTTAATTATTTGAGAGTGACAGACAGAGAGAGAAAGAGGGAGAGAGAGAGAGAATGGCTGCACCAGGGCCTCCAGCCACTGCAAACGAACTCCAGATGCATGCGCCCCCTTGTGCATCTGGCTAATGTGGGTCCTGGGGAGTCGAGCCTCGAACCAGGGTCCTTAGGCTTCACAGGCAAGCGCTTAACTGCTAAGCCATCTCTCCAGCCCAAATTACAGCCTCTTATTGCTACATGGTGGCATGTGTTAAGGGTTTAGGGATGAGGAGTATAGGAAAATCAATGAGATCCAAGAACTGATTTTGGAGGATAAGAAACATCAGAAGAAGGTGTGTGATAGGAACTGAATTAATTACACCAATAAAGAAAAGCTTCAAGTTTAGAGATCTCCCTTTGGAGACAAACCAGCTTATTGAAACCTTAACAGCAAAAAGTAGAGAAAAGAGCAATGGAACTGATGAAATAGAGCCTAAAATATTCATCACTTGGAAGTAAGTTAATAACCGATTAGAAAGCATATTTACTTCTAAGTGTACTTGTAAAAGTATGGTTCTCTCAATGTTAAAATTACCCTTGGATCTCCATTAACATGGAAAAGAATAACGTACCCTTCATTGACATGTGTGCTACTCAGAAGTTAGGAATTTATTTTTTAATATTTTTTTTTATTTTTTGTTTATTTTTATTTAATTATTTGAGAGTGACAGACAGAGAGAGAAAGAGGGAGAGAGAGAGAGATGGTCGAGCCTCGAACCGGGGTCCTTAGGCTTCACAGGCAAGCGCTTAACTGCTAAGCCATCTCTCCAGCCCAAATTACAGCCTCTCTTATTGCTACATGGTGGCATGTGTTAAGGGTTTAGGGATGAGGAGTATAGGAAAATCAATGAGATCCAAGAACTGATTTTGGAGGATAAGAAACATCAGAAGAAGGTGTGTGATAGGAACTGAATTAATTACACCAATAAAGAAAAGCTTCAAGTTTAGAGATCTCCCTTTGGAGACAAACCAGCTTATCGAAACCTTAACAGCAAAAAGTAGAGAAAAGGAGCAATGGAACTGATGAAATAGAGCCTAAAATATTCATCACTTGGAAGTAAGTTAATAACCGATTAGAAAGCATACTTAGCTTCTAAGTGTACTTGTAAAAGTATGGTTCTCTCAATGTTAAAATTACCCTTGGATCTCCATTAACATGGAAAAGAATAACGTACCCTTCATTGACATGTGTGCTACTCAGAAGTTAGGAATTTATTTTTTAATATTTTTTTTTATTTCTTGTTAATTTTTATTTAATTATTTGAGAGTGACAGACAGAGAGAGAAAGAGGGAGAGAGAGAGAGAATGGCTGCACCAGGGCCTCCAGCCACTGCAAACGAATTCCAGATGCCTGAGCCACCTTATGCATCTGGCTTAGGTGGGTCCTGGGGGAATCGAGCCTCAAACCGGCTTAGGCTTCATAGGCAAATGTTTAACTGCTAAGGCATCTCACCAGCCCAGGAATTTCTTAATAGTAAATGTGCTATCACATCTCACCCTTATTGTTTTCAAGTAGTCCCTAGAAGATATATTCATCAGCAGTAGCTACAACTAAACACAAAACTGTGGTCTTATCCTCATTTTCCAGGAATGAAATGGTACACACTTAGCAACAAAACAATCTTTGTTTTCAGGAAGGTTGAAATTACTACCCACTGAGGACCATATTTCATGTGCTTGTGGGACTTATGGCAACTATTTTAACTAAGGGTGTTAGGCCATGACTGTTCATGTGGCTGCTAGGAGATTATTAAATTTTACACAAGTCCTGGGTCAACATCTAAAGACAGATGGGTTTGAAACCAAGAAGGCTATAAGTGACCTTGTGTGTATGACACAATTACTCTTATCTTAGTTTCTCATATGAACAATTGAATAATACTTCCTGACCTAGTTTATAGGGTGCTACATAACATACCTGAATTAAACACTACATACTCCATACAGAGTGCTTTGGATTTTAACACTAACTCATCATTCTTTCTTTGCATCATTGCATCTTATGTCTGCATTCAGATGTCCATCTTGTGACTAGAAAGACACTCTCATTCTCATCTCAATCTGAACAGATTCACCATAGGAATTTGAGAGTTATGCGTGAGAAGTGTTCTCTTCTCTGCAAATAACAGCAAGAGAAACCACATCAGTGATAATGTCTAACACATACTTGGTACTTGTTCTATGCCAGACAATTTTCCAGACAGTTAAAGATAACTCAGACAAAGAGAACACCATACTGATCTTGCTCCAGGTCCTTCATTAACTAGCTCAGCAATGATCAAGAGTTATTTTGTGTCTAGCATGCTCATGACAGTGATGAACACTTGACCCTCACTAACTGCAGATAAAATGCGAAGTGTGAAAGTGAGAGGGAATTTCAGAAAACAGTTAACATATGCCTTACCCAAAATGTGTGCAACACATCATCTTGAATGCTTATATAATATTTTAGCATCTTCATGCATTTGGAACGGCATATTTTGTAAATTGGTTGCAGTTTTGTATACTTGGCAAAGAAAATGTTCCTTCTTCTATACTTATGAAACCTAGTTTCTCCTTCCCTCTTCCTGATGACTTAGTTATCCCTTTTGAGGTTAGACTGTACAAGTCACATAACTGTTCCATGTGAATGCATTTAACTATGTAAGCCAATATATATCAACTGAGAGTTATGTGCCCCGTGTAAACAAAGAAAACTAATAGTATTTACCCTTTAAGATTAAAAATAAACATAAAATGGATTTTATATATGTTGCCAGACTGTAGCAATTAAATAAAATTGATTTATTGTGCATTTATTCAATTAAAGAAACTTACAGCCTTCATTACCCATACCACATTGACTGACCATGTGTATCTACTGTCAAAGATGCAGGCAGGAAGCACATCAAAATTTATTATGGTAAGGAATATATCAACAAAATGCTAAAGTTCTATAAATTTGTCCCCATTCCGCCAGCCTTTCCTTCATCATGGAAACTCTGAAGTCAGAGGGAAACAAGTAAAGATCTATGTGCGATGAGAAAAGCAGGATCCTTCATTTTTTTTTTTTCTTTTCTTTCTCTCTCTCTCTGTCTCTCTCTTTACTTACTTTCTTTCATTATTTATCTTGTTTTTGAGAAAGTCTCAGTCTGTAGCCCAGGTGGACCTGGAACTCACTGTGCAGCCCTCAAACTCATAAAACTAATGACTATGCTTCTTTCTCAACTTCCCAAACTGGGAGTATAGGGACATGATAGCAAGATACTCCATGTATACCCCAGAGGGGCATGAAAAGATACTCAAGTCTATCAACTCTTTTCAGGCCCTGAATTTTACATAGCTTTCAAGTCCAGCAGGAGATTTCTACTTCATATCTTTGTATGGAGCTAGGGTCCTGAAACAATGGGTCTTCAGACTTTCACAGATCTAAAATAATTAGGTAATGGTGAATGAAACTACAAAAATATTTTGCAGATTAAGGTGCAATAGATAGCATAAAAAATCTAGATCAAAGGCTTTTCAATTTCTTCACCATAAAGAAATAATAAATGCTGAATGAGGCAACAATGTCTACTCTAATTTAAATATCACATCATATAGGGATATAGGGAAATATCTCATGATAGTAATGAATGCCTAATATATATGTTTTAAACATGAATTAAAATAAATTGCAAAGACAGATCAAAATATTGTCACTCAAATATCCTTGCCTTGAGGAAATATTGTCAGATATGGACTTCTCTGACTCTATGAATATGTGCAGTGCATAATAAAGTATTTATACTGAATAAAAGATTTCCAAAACATCAGGATAGTGCAATCATAACTCAGACATTCCTCAACAATGAAATTCAGAAGCCAGCAGACCCAGTAGAACTAATTACTTTTCTGTGCATTTGGAAGCTGCTGAGTATCTCTCATGAGCAACTAGTGCTATGCTGAGCACAGAGAGCAGGAAGAGGCAGCCGCAGCCCGCTTTCTGTGGAATTAGCAGAGTACTGGCAGAGAGGAAAGGAGAACCTGATGATTACAAAGGGATAAATGACTGTCCGACAGTCTGTACTGTAGGGACAAATATGGGGGGGGGGGCATGTTGAAGATAAGAACAGTGAGGCAAGGATCCCAGAGAAGGTGATGTTAGGCCCTTCTTAAAGAGTCACAAAGCAAAGCCGGGTGTGGTGGCACAAACCTTTAATCCAAGCACTTGGGAGGTAGAGGTAGGAGGATTACCATTAGTTTGAGGCCAGACTGTCACTATAAAGTAAAATCCAGGTCAGACTGGGCTAGAGCAAGACCCTACCTTGAAAAAAAAATTAAAAAACAAAAGAACAACAACAATGAAAAAAGAGTAGCAAAGCACATGAGCCATTGTCTAGACGCAGTCTACTGTTGATGCAAAAAATACAATATTAATGAGGAAGGTTTGAGTTGGACAAGCAGGTGGTGAATAAATCCTGCAAGCAAGGGTGATAAGTAACAAGAAGCAGTGTGTAAGACAGAAGTGTTTGTGTTTTGAGCCATGTGTGGGGTGTGAACAGTCAATGGACAGAAGGGAGATTGTTTCCTTTAATCATATCCTACTGTTCCTAATTATCTTCCTTCATGATACTTCTAAGTAATTAACTGAAAATCTGCATCCTCACCAAACTGTAAATTACATGAGGCAAGGGGTCAGGCATGTTCTGCTCCTCAATGCAACAAAAACATTAATACTTCAGTAGTCTTACAGAGCTCATCCAATACATATTCTTAAACACTTGAAGAATTTTAGTAATGAATTAATTTCCTAAAGGTGATAAAGAATGCTTTGTTGAAACAATATGGTTATGTAAACTAAAAGTAAAATTTGGGGGAAGCAACAGAATTATTTTTTAAAGGATAAATCATAAAGTATGAAATGACAACTTTGCAAATTGAGTATAGAGCTGCTGCTGTTACAGAGTTCATTGTTGCTATTATTTAGCATAAAACTGCTAGAATGAGGAAGTAAAACTAGGGAATAGCTGCCAAGTATTACAGGGGGCATGTCTTGGGTCAAGTGAACAGCTTGATCCTTGGATTTCATTCTGATTAGAAAGGGATAGGGGCCATTCTCAGGTGGTTTCAGAGGGGATGGGAGAGGAAGGGGAGCAGGTGATTCAAAAATCAGTTATCTGTGAACAGGAGAGATAGGCTTGGTTTGGTAAGCAAGGAAAGTTATATTAATTACTGTGCTTGGGGCAAAACAAATTTCAGGACCTTTTTAAAATCTGTGAATATATTCCAAATATTGACAGTAGAGCATTAAAGTAAATGTGGAGATCTTCTAAGCATGGGGCCTTATGAATTGAATAGACTGCACACCATGAAGATGGATCATTGACATGTGTCCTAAATTAGCATGAGAGGAGAAAATAGGAAAGAAAGCAAGGAATGAAGGAAGAAGAGAAAGGATTTATAGAATATATTTGACTACATGCTCAAGTTGTGTGACATGATCAACATAAGCTTAGATGATGTTTAAATCTCCCCTGTTTTAGGATCCACCAATATATAAACTCAGGAGATTATTGAAATTTCCAAAGCACTCTAGATGCTACACATTATTGTTTTGTAAGAGAAGATATATCATACAGTATGTCTGGATTGGTATATGAGTATTAGACTCTATCTACCCCTCAATATCAGGCCATATGAGTTTAAGATGGACATATAGAAAAAGTAGAGTAAATTAAGAATCTTATTACTACACTGAGTACTACTGCCCTAAGAACAATTATGACCACAAATTTAAAATTGGGTTCAAGTTAGAGTAAAACAGAAGATAAACAAAGTTTCATAGGATGAAGAGGTCAATTCAAATGAGCAGATTTTGAACATTCCTCCTATATAGAAGCATGAAAGAATGACTCTATATGATTTAATCATGGAAAAAGGAGACCACTGGACACATGTATTTAAGAATTTTTCATAGGACCAACTCTACACTCAGAGGTATCCTGATAAAGACAGATGTAAAAAATAAAATTTTGTGTCTGTGTTCATAAGTTATGGAAAATTATATAATTTATACTTGTCCATAATAATGCAAATTAGTATTTCCAATTAGCTATTTTCCTGGGAGGTCATTTGTATTCACCTATAAGCTCATTTTAGCATTCCAGATTTGTCTATATGTATGGTGGCTTGAATATTCTTTAACGGCACTGTGGAATCTTACTGGTTTCCTGATTAAATGGAAAGTTAAATATGATACTAATGATGTATGTTATTTTAAATTAGTGTAAAACTCCTGATTTTATCTTTTACAAAATATCTAAATAAATGAAGTTAAGTTCTTGAAAACAATTATTGAACACATATCAGGGATATTTTATAATCAATTCCAGAATTTGTACCAGATTGGATTAGGATATCCTCAAAGGTGCCTTTGAAAACCTCCACTCAGGTAATGCCCCATATATAAAGAGCATGGGTGAATGAACATAATATACTGCTGTGATTTGAATGACCTGCTATATACAGATGTCACAGAAAGCCAATATAAGCATGAGACCTTTCTATGCTGGGCTGAAACTTATACAAAAGTGAATTCAGACTTTGCTTCCTCCTCAAAATAGTAAAACTTTTACCCCGAGATGGGTAGAACCTAACACACACACAAACACATACAAAAACAAATGAAAGTCAGAAAACTGAGAAATCTCCACCAGGGATGCCTAGTCGCACAATGGAAGCCTCCAGTAAAATCATAGAACAAAACTTGAATCCCAAAATGACAATACAATAAGCTATGTGACCCTAATCAAGAGAATTGAAAGAACTGGAAGCAGAGTATCAGGAAACCAATAATCACATAAATGAAATTGAGCAGAATTGCCTCAGCTTTTGTCACCAGGGTTAAATTAATTGCAAAAAAACTGGAGAAGCCTCAAAAAAGACAAATGAATTGAAGATGAGTCAACAAATAGAGGATCTCAATAACCAACTGATTAAGCTTAATGAAGACATGTTCAAATCAAGAATGAATTCCAGGAAGCATCAAGAAAATTAGATCTCAAACTGAAATAATACTTCAAAGAAGACATGGACACAAAACAAAAACAAAAACAAAACAGAAAGAATCAAATAGAGCTTTTAAATACCTCTCTAGAACCCCTCACTAACAGAGTCACTCATGTGGAGGACAAAACCTCTGAGCTGGAAGACAAGACAGAAGAAATTTATTGGAAGTCCAAAAACTTTGTTAAGTTCTAAATCTCTTGCAAATAGAACATGATGGAACTGTGGGATATCCTCAAATGACCAAATATCTGGATCATGGGTATACCAGAAGGTGAAAAAGTCCGGGTCCGAGGCATAGAGAACATATTCAAATAAATTATTAAAGAAAAATTTCCTAATCTCACAAAAGAGAGGCCCATCCAGATATAAGATGCTTACATAACACAAAACAACCCAAAAGTAATAAAAAAAATAAAGAAAATCACTTCTTACTCTGCCAAGGAGAACTTGTAGCCAAGGGATAACTATTTTCAATACCTATACAAAACCTACACAATGCTGTTTGAATTTCAGCCATCAACAATGTGATCTAAGTAAGCCATTTTACTTTAGGAAGTTAGCTTGTGTCAGGTGTTTCATTACATTTTGAAACTAACATACCGTAAAGGTGTCAACAACTTTTCTCATTTTAAATTAATTAGTTCTTATTTTTATTTCAAACGACCTTCATAGTTTTGTTAGAATTGATCACCACTGTCAGATATGGAGAAACTTAAAACAAAACAAAAACAAAAAAAAAAAACTTTTAATGGAATAATCACTATTTCACAGTTGTTGTTTCTAAATTCTTGGGTGGACTCAACCTCATAACAAAGTGCATAAATAAAACAGTATTTCATCTTCTACCCTCTACCTTATTTACAAATGTATAAACATAATTCTAGTTCCATATATTCACTAGTTTGCTGTGGTAGTTTTATTGGATGTCCCCCAATATATTCAATGTTTTATTATAGTTTGTAATTTAGATCTGCAGCCACCTGGGTAAGAGGAGATGTGATTGGGCAGATCTTAGGGTCCAACCCTAAGGGGTGGTGGTGGATTTTAAATTCCAATCTAAAGATATGCCAAGTGCCTGATTTCTGAGTGTGCTTGTGTGTTGTGTAACTTTTGGGTTTTGGGCTTGTGGCCTGCCTCTCTCTCTGTCTCTCTCTCTCCCTGCTTGGATCTGTGAAAGCAGGCCAACTTCTGCCATTATCGAACTTCCCCTTGAGGGAAAGCTTCAAAATCCCTTCCTCCCATAATTGTGCTTGCTTTGGAAGTTCATCTCAGTAAGCTGGAAGTTGTCTACTATACTTGATTAGCGGCTCTCATTTTTGAATAGGGGTTAAGCAGAGCTGGTGTCATTGAAAGAAGGTACAGTAAGAGCTGGGTTTCATATTTAGGGCAGGCAAGGAATATACAATACCCCAAGGTGTACCTTAGTTTATCTGCAAAGAGTGATCCTGCAGGAGCAGGAGGCATTGATGAAGAGAGATGAAAAGGATAGATGGGCTCATGAAGTTACTGAAATTGCCACATTCATATCTGCCAAGAATTCTGATTTGTCATGTCAAATAGTTTTCCAACTCCATTTTATCTCCTCAAAGTTGCTGTACTGCTTGAGTTCATCTTACAATTTAAATGATTTTGTAGGGAAAAAAGTGATCAACCTACTCCATAGGTCCCAGGGCAAAGAATGTGTGTGCATACACCAAACATAAAATCAGGACTGGAACTCTCTTCACTTATGCTTCCTTTGCTGAGTCAAATGACCATTTTAACTTTACCTCTAAATTGGAGAAATTAAAATGTGATCCATTTGTTATCTCTCAAAGATCAAAACAGAGTGGGAATCTCCATATGGTCTTGTGATCTGAGCATTCATCTAACAGTGCCCAGTTCCATTCTTCACCTTAGCTGGAATTCACAAAATCAGAAGTCGGTATTTGTCCCACTCATGTAACTATGGTCTCTAGACCTTGTACAAGCTTGGCTAGCCTTGGCCTTATAGAATAATGCACAACCTTCCTCAGCTCATTTCTAACAAGAACTGTAGATTTTATACTTGAGTTCATCTGTCCTACCTGTCATTTGACCTACAACTTAATTTAACTAACTAAAGGAGGTTTCTGAACCTTGTTTAGGAGGACACATCTAGACAGATATGTGCACTTTAAGTAGAACTTTGCATGGCCAGAAACAAGTCAATTTGTCTAGTTCGCCTAGTCATAAAGATTTTGAGATATCAAATTTCAGTTTTACCATGTGAACAAGTGAGACATACTTTTTAAGAACCTTCTGTAACTGAGGGAGCCATCACTGAGACTGTTTCTGTTGGCTGAGGATTTTTTGTTTGTAGTGGTCCAAAAGTTAAATGGAAGCATCTAGGTTCAAAATAATTTCACAACCTATTTTCCAATACTTTGCTCTTTTTAGCATACGATGGGATCTTTCTCATGTACTCTCTGTGAGCTCTCTTTGAAATGAAGACTGTGAACCAGCAACAAAAGTCACTGGAAAGAAAATAACAAGCCTCCTGCAATCTACAGTAATTTCTAACAAGTATAATATAAAGTAAAAAAGGCAGATGAATATTTCTGTGAATAAACCTGAGTCCTGTATGTTATCCCATAGAATCATGTAGTAAAATGCCCAATAGAAATGTCCAAAGTATCCTCATCACTATACCACATGTTAAAATATTATAATACTATATTAGAGATATCAAAATAAACAATTTTTTAAAAGAACTATTAGCAAAGGATACACAACATGTCAATTAGCAATGATAGAAAATGACAAGTCATAGGGAAGACTTTGGGAAGAAAACATCTGCTCAATTACCCATGGCACTGAGCAAGCTTTAGACCTTATGAGAACAACCCACAGGGTTGGTGAGTAGACTACATAGGATGAGCAGTGTGCAGAGTAACACTTGATCAAGTGTAGGGAGGAGGAAATGAGAGCATAGAAGTAAAGAATAAAACAAAAAATTAGTAATGAATTAAACAAGAACAGAATAGGACATGGCTGAATACTTATTTAATCTTGGAAAGAAAAAAATACTGCTCAAGCATAAATTTAATGGAAGAAAGCCTTAATTGGAGATTAAAAATCAATTAAAGCATATGCACAAACAACTTCAAATCTCTACACATCCCAGAAATCATAATTAAAAAGCAAGTCAGCCAGCCGTTGTTGCACATGTCTTTAATCCCAGCCCTTGGGAGGCTTAGGTAAAAGGATTGCTGCAAATTCAAGACCAACCTGAGATTACAAAGTGAATTCTAGGTTAGTCTGGGCTACAGCAAAACATTACCTTGAAAAACAAGCAGCAAATCCATTGTGTTTACTGGGACCAATTCTTTGGAGAAGTGGGAAGGACAGGAATCAAAATCAGACAAAGGGAAACTGCCTCTCTCATCTCATAGTTCCAAAATTAAATTGGAAACTGGGACCATATTCATAAAATATGACTAATAATTTATAAAAAACACAGCTATAAAAATCAGAAAGAATTAATTATGTAATTGTTACTGGATATTGATTTAAAAATTTATAAAAGATGTGGCCAATGAGAAGTGTTTCTTAGAATTGAATGTACCACATATGGGGTGATGTAAATGCAGGTAACCCTGGGGGTTCCTAGGTCTGACCTTTGTCTCTTACACAAAAGCCCTTGTTTGTGTCACAATATCTATGCTTTGTGAAGTCCCAACACAATCTTATGTAAAACTTATCTTCTTATTTTACTTAGAGGTTGTAGGCCACATTTCACTAATGCTTTGGAAGATAGCCCTAGAATGACTGAAAAAAAAATACTGCTTTTACCTTTCATTGGATAATCTGTTTTCTCTTACAGCTGGTGGAGAATACTGGGAAGAACCAGCATAACTCAGCACATCAAGAATAGACAACCCACTGCCTACCATAAGATATGTTACCTCGACCTCATCTGCCCAGGCCCGGAAGTCACTACAGAGGAAGCAGTGACTCAAATACTGCCCTCATGCCTAGCCTAAAATCCAGTTCCAGGGAGATGGAGACATACACTGTGGCCACTCAAACCTCATATAAACAGAACAGAGATACAGAGCCAACAGAAAATGAAAACCTAAATAATATCCCTATCTTGCCTGTCAAGGCTTAGGAAACATTCTGGAAGAAGGGGCAGTAAGATTGTCAGAGTCTCAGGGTGGATGGAAGTATCCTGAGATACTGCATCCCCCACCCCAGAGGCTGACTGAGGCCTCTTGGTCCTCACAATGAATCCCAATAACCCCACTAAAGATGACCCTCAGAAGAATTGGGGCTTGGGAGAGAGGAGTCCAAGAGTGAAACCTTGGTATCTTTTTATTATACTATAGAGTATAGTGAATTGGAATACAAATGCCCCCCCCCATCAAAAAAACTTCTCTGGGGAAAACAATGTCTATAACAAGTGAATTGTTTTAATTAATACACATTAAAATTTTTCAATGGACTTTTGTTACACTACACTTTGTGTATTTCTTTAAAGTGAAATTTGAAGTTTATGGTCTGGTCTGGCTGATGGTTTCCCAGAAATGATAACCAACTTATAGTTGCTGGAATTATATTTGTATCTAAAACTTCATTACTTTCTCATTTCCCAGTTTTCTCTTCCTTCCCTAGGCCTGACTTATGAAGCAAGTTCTCATTTTGGAAAGGTTTACTGTTTTTAAAATATATGTACTCATGTTTCAATTTAATTAAGAGAATTTGATTATCAATAATGTTCAAACTTGAGATGTTGCACACTATGAGCCATAGAGCTTTCTTGGCAGAATGTCTTGGCTACAAGGGAGGCAAGTGCAGATCAGGATGAACAGAAGGAGGAGCCTGCCCTCTTGACGTTGTGCTGCTTTGAACTACACATGGCAGTTATGGACATCATCCTGATTCTGAGTGAATCATAGATCATAGATGTAAGAAGCTATTTATCATAGACTTATTTCTCCAATAGCCATGAAGTTTGTAGCACTGTCTTCCAGACAGATGTGGCCACGGCATTCGTGACTTCACAACTGCAGTCAGTCCTTGTCCAATACCGGTCCCATAAACATGTCAGCATGGTTTATAAAACAAATACACCAAAATAAAGGGGGATACTACCTAGAAAGAAAGAATCCAGTGGAAGGAAGATTTGGAAAGGGACAAAAGAAAGTAATAGCAGAGGACTATGATCAAAATACATACATGCATGAAAACTGTCAAAACAAAAGTTTTAAAAGACCTGAAATGTTTTAAAAACATGGATAAGTGATGCAATTATGAAACATAGTTAATGATTTTGAATGTTAGACATTGTTATCCTTTCCTGGGTAACTTTAAAAAATGATATTGATATTCTGTATATTTTTAGATTGAATTTTTAAATTGTACTTATAATCACTAACTCTATATAAGAAAGAAAGAAAGTCACTTGAAAAAGTATAAATATTAGGTATCCTTAACACATCACATTAACCACCATTCACAAATGACTTTGGTATGAACTAGATGGCAGAAGCCACGTGGTTCTCTCTGACTGAAAGGAAGTTGACGTAAGCATAGGTGCTACCCTGATGTGGCATTATTGTGATCACCATGGCAGCACTTCATTTCCTGTGAGGAATTCCATGTCTTGGCGCTTTACAAAGAAAGAGCTCATCCTCTTCTTTGTTTCAAGTCTGCTGGCACGGTAAGGCAGATCCTTTGGGGAATTCAGGAGCTATGAGCATAGGTTGAGTTTTAATGGAAGGAAAAAGAGAAAGTGCTTCTTGGCTTCCTTCTTTCTTAGAGTAACAATAAATGCTCTCATCTAAAAATCCTTTATCACTCCCAGTTTTCCCCTGGAGTACATTGTCACTGGAGCCTCAGTGACTCAGAATAATTTGATATGCCTTGTTCTGTAATGAGTTGGCTGCTACCATGATAACCACTGCATAAATACCTAATGAAATGAAAACTGTCTCCTCTATCCTAGCCAGAATAGTTGCCCCTCAGCCAAGAGAATATACTAGAGGAAATTTCCCTGACTGAGTGGCTTCTGCAAGGATTCTAGTTAATAAAGTTTCAAATTACAGACATTTTCACACAAACAGTCCCAAGAGCCTCAGCATTATCTGGAATGCTTGCTTCAGGATAGCATTTTACTAATTAAACACTCATTAGCTATCTCCTTCAGGACTTAACTACAGTTAAGACTCCTACACAAATTGGAAAACTTGAATAAATCTAAAGTGTAAATTCAGAAAAAAATTCTCTAAAAAGAAGTTGGACTATGCTATTTTCTGACCAGGTGAAACCACAGGAAATATATCACAAGTATCAGATAGTAACCATTAGGTTTCTCCGAGAGACTGGTCTTCCACTGAAATATTGATGAAAATAGCTTGCCATTTTCCTGACCACAGCAATATGAGTTCATTGAGTATTGTCAACTCCAAGAGACAAGTTACTGTAAACACCTTGTCTACAGGAGTCAATATTATGATTTACTAGGTGTTGGAATAGTTCCCTGATGCTGAGGTGCATATCTAAAGGATGCTTATGGGAGGAAGAGGTTTATTATGAGCTTATAGATTTAGGGGAAGTTCCATCAATGGTAGAAGAAGCATTAACAACTCCCAGCAGAAAGAGAAAACACCAGCAGCCAGCAACACCTAACGCAGGAAACAGTAGGATCCCCAGAGCTCAAACCACTACCTTGGATTGGACCTAAGATCTGCCTCTAATGACACCTCAGGGTTGGACTCCAGGATCCATCCCCAGTGAAACCTCACTCAGCATGGTGGCTGGAGATCCAAGTTACAAGTTTAATTTTAATGCCTGAGTCTGAGGGGAGGGGCATTTAAACTACCACGCTAGGTTTAGTTCTATGCATATATATATATATTGTTTTTGTTTGTTTATTTGAGAGAGAGAGAGAGAGGGAGGGAGGGGGGGGGCAGATAGAGAGAATGGGTATGCCAGGGCCTTAAGCTGCTGCAAACGAACTCCAGATACACGTGCCACGTTGCCCATCTGGCTTATGTGGGTCCTGAAACCTGGGTCCTTTGGCTTTGCAGACAAGCACAGTAACAGCTAATCCATCTCTCTAGCCCTATGCTCACTTTTGAAGCAATAAAAGTGACAGAATCCACTCCATCTGAAGCTCAGTCTGAGAGTTGAGAAAAGATTGTTCTGTCTAAGAAATCTCTGGTGTACCATCGAAAACAGGAGAGCTTATAGAAGCCAGGGAGCCAACAAACATGTTCTCTCTTCAAAAAGAGACTGTCCATAAAAATATAAAGGTAGAAATTAAGATATAATGAAAGGCAAATAACATGTGTAAATGTTCAAAGTCAGATGGCAAGAAAGAATTGCAAATTAAAAGCAAAGTGAGATATTACTACACACAAATTAGAGTGATTAATATCCAAAATACTAACACCAGGTACTTCTAGGAGGTGGAGGATCAGAAACATTTCTTTCTTTCTTTCTTTCTTTTTTTTCTTTTTCTTCTATATTCCTACATCCCTCCCTCCTTTTCTCTTTTTCTTTCTTTTTCTATCTTCCTTCCTCTCTCCTTTTCCCTCCCTCCCTCCCTTCCATTCATCCATCCTTCTTTCATTCTTTATTGGCACTCATAATTGAATTTAGAGACTCATATACAGCAGGCAAATGCTTTTCAATAAACTATATCCCTACATCCCATAAATTCTAGTTCACAGATACTAAGAATATAAAATGGGACAATCAGTGCAGGACAATTTGGCACTTACTTAAAAACTTAAAACTCCTGACATGTGATCCATTCACTCAATTAAAGACATCCACAAAACAACTTTCACATGGGTATTTATAACAGTTATATTTATAATTTCCAGAAGCATGGAGGCAAACAAATGCCCTTTGCAGGTGAATCAATAAATAAATTATGGTATATCCAGACAAGGAGACATTATTCAACATTAAAAAGAAATGAGCCATCTACCCATGAAATTTTAAATGCATATTACTAAGTGGATGAAGCCAATCTGAAAAGACGATTCTGTAGTAGTCCAACTGTATAACACCCTAGGAAAGCAGAAATGAGTGGAATGGATGGGATAAATAAGGGAAGTCCTGAGGATTTTTAGGGCAGTGAATCCATTCTATATGATGCTACAATGTTGGGTACATAACATTAGGTATTAGTCAAAACCTATAGAACATGCAGCATCAAGACTGAGCTCTCAATTGGGTGACAGTTATGATTCAGTAAAAAGTCACTGTGACACTTGGATCACTGGAACGGGCCTGATAACAGGGGAGTTGTGTGTGTATAGAGGGGAACAGGTTGGATGGGAACTCTTTTCTTTTTTCTATGAACTTAAAAATCTTCTTAAAGATATTCCAATATGAGCAAAATAAATTGATGAAATTTTAACTCTGTCAGCTATATTTCTTTTAGCTATATGACCTTAAGTGAAATGTCTAATCTCACTTAGACATAATCTGTCTAAAATATCATAATCTGGTATGAAATTCTGTAAACTATGTTAACCATACATTAAGTATCTAATAATCATAGCAAATATTTATTGAGCATTTACTATGTGCCCAAAACTAAAGTAAGCTACTTTCTATATAATAAAATTAACATTTACTCACCCTGTTCTGGGGAGAGCTAAACTGTGACAGATCATAAACAGGCTGTATTTGGAATAACATGGCTAGCCTACACAAGAGTCAGACTTCACCCGAAGTTATCCAGATCTGGAAGTTTTGCTGTCACCAGATGCTGGCCTTCCTGGATACAGTATGTGCACAGAGCATAGGTCTGAAAGCATTGCTACCTCTCACCATTCCCTCTCAACTTAACTTGAATAATGCATGTTCTATCAGTGTCATAGTATTTCTTTCAAGATAACAAATACACAAGTGGGGCAAAGTAAAGTATTCTTACAATCTCTGTAATCAATTATCTTTGTTTTTGATTGAGTTATAACTTTAAATAGATTTTAGATTTTTCTTAAGGGGATTTACATAATTAAGCCAAAGTCTTTAACACTGATATTAGGCCAGGATTTCAATTCATACTTACAATTTTCCTGTCCCTCTCTAGTACCCTTTCTGAAGGAAGGTAAAAATAATGTCTAATGAAGGTTTCAGGCATGAAATAATTTTAGGCTTTGAAAGGTAATCCATTTATGGAACAAAAAGAGTTTTAAGTGAAATTGAATGAGAACAGAGAGAGTAATAACACTTAACACTAATGTGAAAGTAATGAATATTACTTTAGCTTCAATTATAGGAAAAAATACCACTGCTCTCCTCTTCTGTTCATGAACATATCTCGGTTTATATGGCTGATTTATTCCTGAGCCAATACATAAAATATCAGTTAATATTTGCTTTCTGAGTTTTGTGTTTATGGAAAACGAGTTCATTTTCAAGCATCTAATTATTTTTCAATGCCCAGGGGGTGATATCATTTTATCTACACTTCTTATTTTTCCCTCCTTTCCTTCTTTCATTTTTTCACAAACATTGAGTATAAACAACATATAATCATTGTCAAGACATAAAAAGCCAGTAAGATATACATCTCAAAAGATAAGAAATCAGCCAGGCATTGTGGTACACACCTTTAATCCCAGTACTCGGGAGGAAGAGGTAGGTGGAATGTCATAAATTTGAAGTCACCTTGAGAATACAAAGTGAATTCCAAGTCAGTCTGGGTTAGAGAGCATAACCCTACCTTGAAAAACCAAAATAAATAAATAAAATAAAAAGATATTTAATCAAATTGGATTCAGTTAATTTGAGTATTAATACTGGAACAATGACCCTGGCATACTCACTGAACATCCCTATAGTGCACCTCACAAATTTTTTTATTTTCTGAATTGGATGGGATCATGCATCTAACTCAGGCTATCTTAGTGTGAGTAGAAGTAAGGCAAGTTATTTCCAGGCCAAAGTACTTCATGGCTGGTATAAGACTTTCTGGCAATTTCTTACTCCAATGACAGCAGAAGGCAATATATATATATATATATATATGTGTGTGTGTGTGTGTGGGTGTGGGTGTGGGTGTGGGTGTGGGTGTGGGTGTGTATATGTATGTATTGTTTCAAATCAGTGGGAAAGGAGTCAGCAGCCTAGACTGACAAGTGAGTATGTAAAGTTTAGCAAATTCAGCTTTCCGGTAATCAGCTTTGGAAACCAGTCTTAAATAAGAAAGGGACCTTGGAGGCTTTAAGGAAGGGGAATTCCAGAGCTAATTTTAGGGCCCTATGTGGCATATCCATTTTAATACATTCATGATAAATATTATAAAATATAGGAAATAAATTTCTAAAACTCTTACCAAGGGCTATGTTAAGATAATGTATATCACCCAATGTTCTCCTCATTACCATCCAATAAAGGTTCTATTATTATTCCCACTTTAACATTGAGTACATTGTAATGCAGACAGGAAATCACTTGCCTATGAATAATTAGACATGGAGTTAAATCCGGACCTTCTGACTTCAAGGCTCATGACCTCAATAACCACGTAATTAAAAAAAAAAAAAAAAAACAGATGTATGCAATTATGTAAGTGACATATTCTGTTTTGAGTTATACTATGATTTGGGATACTGTTACTGCCGTTTTCTTGGGGGAATATTTTGAAAACCAGAGTGTTCTGGTGTTGGGCCTTGAGAGGCCAGGACGCGGCGCCTAGTGAAACTTCCTGAGCCTTGACTACACAAGGCCTAGTGAAAATTCCTAAGCCTAGCTAAAGTTTGGCGACCTGTCTCTGGCCAGCTATGACTCAGCAGGAGGCCTAATGGCCTCTGGCCTGCTACTTCCACATAGAAAGTTAGAGTTCTCATGTGCACTCTTAGACCCAATCATTTCAAAAGTCACGGTATGCTATTGGCTCTTACACCTTATCCCCTCCTGAGATCCCCGCCCTTGTTCTCCATACTATATAAACACCTGCCTGTTACAATGAAAAGAGATCCTGCTTTGATGGAGACTCCAGGCTCGGTGTGTTCCTGGCCATCGACACCCACCCTCCTCCTCAACCCCTCGGAAGGAACCAGTGGGCCTGGTCCTTCCCCAGCACTACCTGCCGGTGGAGCCCAACATTCTGGCACCTGTGTTCAATGATGAATCTCAGTTCTGACAGATGATGAAAACTAAAAAGCCCCAGGAAGCCATGGGAACTGGGACCTAGCTATGGGGTGGCATGAGAAACCAGCTTTCAAATGGAGCCCCTGTGGAAGCATGAAGGAAATTACCCTAGCTCCTGCTTTAATAAATTCCTAAATATGTAAAAGATATTATAAGATAGATAGTTTTATCCCTTGGTAATACCCATGCATTATAGTCTGGTTAAATTCTCTTAAACATTCAGCTCTCATTCTCTGCTTATGGTTTAACACAATAATCTGTACTCAATGGTATCCAAAAACTGGATTGGTTAGTTCTTTCATAAAATAAATCAGCTAAAATTGTATTAATTCAATTAACTTTTTTAAATTTTATACAATAATCTTTGAAGTTCTTCAAATGATGCCATATGGAAATATTTTTACAAATCATAATTGAGGATTAAAACCAATTTGATTAATGCTTCTTATATATAATCTCTGGATAAACTAATATAAGAAGTCCATTGACACAGTAAATGGGAACAACTGTTAAAAGCACTTTTTTTTTTTTGCTGCTGCTGCTTCAGCTTTTAAGAGCTTTCCTATATGTTCTAGAACAAACACTGTCT
This sequence comes from Dipus sagitta, assembly GCA_036346955.1. Taxonomy (NCBI): domain Eukaryota; kingdom Metazoa; phylum Chordata; class Mammalia; order Rodentia; family Dipodidae; genus Dipus; species Dipus sagitta. Next base: position 18,315,813 of record CM070781.1, read on the forward strand.
TCTTTGACTTGGAATGTAGATATGGTCTTGTTGTATCAAATTGTGTGTGCACTTATTGAAATACCCTCAAGCCCCATCCAGCATGAATAAAAATTAAGAACAGAGAAGAAATTTAAAAAAGAAATTTTGTCTACCTGGCCTTGAGTCAAGAACAGAAGAAGGTTTTGTTACTGCTGTTATTCATTATGCAGAAGCCCGTGATCCCTCATTTGCTTAGCAATAACTAGACATGGTATAGAATCACTGGAGACAGCAGGTATGACAGGAAAGTTGAGAAATGGCTAAGATTGCATAAATAATGTTGGGAGCCATAAAGCAAAAGCCTCTCCATTTTGCTTGGGCCTGTTCTTAAGTTGACTCATTCACCAGAAAGCTGGTCCATCCAGCTTGCAGTTAGGAATGTGGTCTGCACAGGCCACATTTGCAAAAGGCCAGTTTATGATCAGGATGTCAAGCCATTAAGGCAAGATTAGGAAAACACCCGGATACATCTCCTCTAGGTTCCCTAAGATTAGATAAACACCCAGTTTCACCTCCTCTTAGTTTCCTAACAATTCCGGCCCTAAGTCATGTCAGGCAGCTTACTCCCCCCTTTTCTTCCCCTATTTAACCACTGTGTAAAAAATAAATAAAGAGACCTTGACAACTCTTTGCTTGGTCTCGTTCCTTCTTTCTCACCCATCTTTACACAGGCCTGGTCCCCCTCGCACTCCCCGAATAACTGAGTCCTGCTGGACGGGACAAAATAAGACATGGAGAATGACTGCATTCTAAACGGAAAGTTTAAAAGTAGGAGAGACAGCTAGAGAGATGGAGAGGCATATGGTGCAACACGAGTTACTCACCACAGGAAAATTATGGTATTAGATCGATCTTAAGTTTAAAATAGTGTCTGAAGATGGACATTTTATCCAAGATGGGAGTGGGAGACCCACAGTCATCCCACCTATAGGGACTTTGATATACTGCTCACCAGTGCTTTAATGCAACAGTCTAAGAAGAAATCCCTGCTTCCAGATGAAGACAGAAGCCTGTCTCTCTAGCTTAGGTGAGGTACACTTTACCAAACTCTCCCTCAGCTGTGAACTTTCTCAAAAAAAGAAATATGCATTTTTCTCCACTGGTCCCTTCATTACAAACCCTTTACTTGTAGTGATGTGGGTTTCCTGTGTTTATTTAATCAGAATTTATTTTGTCCTGGAAGTCTGATGTAACAAAACACTAAATGGTTGTTGGAATTTTAAAACCACTTGCCCAAGAACTGTTTTGACTGCATGAACAGCACTTGCTCATTTTAGGCTTGTAATCTAGCATGACTTTCAGTAGACGCAAAATGATTTCAATTCCCCATGATAAAAATTAAAACAGGACATGTTTGACTTATAGAAAATTTCCAGTGCAGCACCTGTTACCATTACATGAAAAAAGAGGAAGAAAATATCATCACTGATGTACAAGCCACATTCCAAGCACCTGGAATATACAGAATATACAGGACTGCACGATAGCTTTCTATCACATTGTAACATCTAGAAGTACTTTGTCTGAGGAAAGTTAGTCAGCTTACCCAAGGTATACTGAAAATATACTCTGAGTCATTGAAGACTCACTGAAACCTTAATCTGTGCCACTCTGTGTAAAAGATCAAAGACAGAAAACTTTTTTCTCGTAAATGTCAAATGATAAATATTTTAGGCTTTGCAGGCCATACTGTCAGTACTTCAATATGCAACTCTGCATTTGGAGTAAAAAAGCAGCAGAGGGAATTCTATAAAGAATGAGAGTGGCTATGTGCCAATAAAACTTCGTTTATAAACCCCAGATTGGGCCTGTGGTTTTTTAACCCTATGATAGATCACATAGTGATAATGTTACCTCATGAATACATGCAGACCCTCTCTAATTAGAAGGACACTGGGTTACATACTTTGTTTAGACAATACCTCCTCCCAATAAAATGCAGATCAGACATTTTTAGTTAAAAATGGTCCAGCAAATTCGATATCATCAAGATCCACACATCAGCATTTGTTAGAATACATCTCTCATCCATCATAGATTTTTCACTAGGTCTCTATTTCTTCCCACAGTTTACAATTCCAAGTGCAAATATCATCCTAGCTGATTTCCTATAAACCGAGCAACATGATGAGTCCTGGAAGGCACATTAGGTTAGGATTATTAGACTTCTCTTCAGGGGACATCTCAGAACATATCAGGATTTCTGAAGATGATGTATTTGATTAACTGCATAGTCCCTGCAGGCCTGAGCTTGGGTTATCATTTCATTGTCAACATTCTTCAAATCTTGATTTCAGCATCCTTGTAACATAATTGCCTCTTCTTCTCAGTTGGTTCCTATGTGGAGATAGGGCCCTTCAGGGAATGTCCTTATACTTTCTAGGTCCCACTGTTCACATGTTAAAATAAATAATGCATTTTCAAATTAGCACACATTTTTGAAAACCTGGTTTCACTTCTGTACAACCTTTTAACAATTTATACTTCCTTATTTTAGAGAATCAATAATCAAGGGATGTTTATTATAATTTATCTTATAAGAATGAGGTATTACATATATAATACTGCAACTTCAGAAAGTTTTTAAATAAAATAGTATCCAATTACACAACCTCCCCCAAGGAAAAAATGCAAATAGCAAAAACATGAAAGAAAAACTGACAATAGCTATCACCTATTAAGCACTTCATAGGTAGCAAAAACTATGTGAAACAACATATCTTAACTTTTCTCAGTTTCTGAGTGTGATATCTGCGTATGCATGTTTGTATGTGTACGGGTTCATGAAGATGCTTATACACATGTGTTGTCTGTGTGTGGAGGTCAATGGTTGACCTTGTATGTTCTCCTAAATTACTCTTAACCTTATTTTTAGAGCTAAGGTCTTTGCTTAATGTGGAACTCACCTATTCTAATAGGCACCCTGTTTAGTAATCCCTAGGCTTCCATCTGCCTCTCCAGTACTGGGATTAAAGGTATGAAGGTACATGCTACTATGTCTGGTATTTTATGTAGGTTTGCTGGGATACAAACTCAGGTCCTCATGCTGCCACAGCAAGCACTACTCACTGAACAAACTTCCCTGACTCATATTGACCTTTTTAATTCCTTAAAAAATTACTTGTTTTTATTTTATAACATTTTCAAACACAATTAGGGTTCGTTGATTCCTGCTCTTTCCCCTGCCCCCTCCATATTGATCTTTCTATGCAAGCCTAGGAAGAGAGGAATGTTCAAGAAATAAAACCAAGCTTCCTTGAGCAATGTGAGCACAGATCCATGAGCAAACTTGGGATGATTTTTATCTAGAAATGACATGAGATGTTATGAGAAATAAGATGTCATTTGTAAATCTCTCAATTTGACAGCATCTAGAATTTTGACAATTACTGTTTTATATGAATGTTTAATCATTTTTGGAAGTAGGCTTACTCTGACTTCATTGACTAATATGTAGAATTCCCTTATTTTCCTACCAAAGGTCAGTTGTTCCAGGTACACAGAGATGATTTCAAGGAGTCATAATTTGAGCTAAGTTTTGCATAGTGGGGACAGGCTTAAGGAAGACTCTAGGGAGCATTGAATATATAACTTAACTATTAATAAAGGAAATGCCACCCCATCTTTAGATAATTCAGTTCAGGAGAAATCAGTAGGATTCAGTAACATATGTAACTTTTATCACAAATTCCTAGTGGTTCTATCACAGGTTGTTTATAAATCACTTTTTGAGGAATATTGGTTGAAGGATAACTATCTCAGACTGTCTATTTATTCATTCCTTCTCTCTCTCTCTGCTAGCCAGCTCCTTCAACTTGGTCCTCTGGGAAGGACAGGTCTCCTCATAGTAAAAAAGTACTTCCTCATTACAGCTGGTGAACACTTGAGAACATTTTAAGTGGAGTCATGGTACTGGGTTAATCTGATCTTATGAGAGTCTTTTGTGTTTTGTACCTAGATTCTAGATAAAGATCAACCCAAATTTGCTGCCCAAATTTTGTTCCCATTGCCTTCCAAGACTAACTTTCAGACCATGTTTAGATTCTTTGCCTCATATTTACAGAAAGGCTCAACTTGTCTTCATATGTTTGGTTTCTCAATGACTGTGAACTACTTAGACTGTGATACCTGGAAAGACTTCCTCCAGAATGTCAGTTGCTTCATTCCATTTTTGCCATCAGTACATTTAAAAATATATTTTATTTTATTTATTTATTTGAGGGGAGGGGAGAAAATGGGCATTCTAGGGTCTCCAACCACTGCAAGCAAATGCCAGATGCAGGTGCCACTATGTTCATCTGGGTTATGTGGGTTCTAGAGACTTGAACCTATGTCCTTAAGCTTCACAGGCAAACACCTTAACTGCAAATCATTTTCTCCAGCCCATCATCAGTGCACTTTTGTGGTAGACATGAACAGAAATCTACTCACCTTAAGTAGGGTACCAACAAGAGACCAAAATAATGATTGTACCTACGTCTAAGCTTGACGAATTTATTTGGTTTCTTTTTGAATTTTTTTTGTTTTTATTTTTTAATTAATTAAAGCATTTATTTATGAGAGAGAGAGAGAAAGAGGCAGACAGAGAATAGGCACACCAAGACCTCTAGCCACTGCAAATGAACTCCAGATGCATGCCCCATCTTGTGCATCTGGTTTACATGGGTACTGGGGAATCGAGCCTTGAACTGGGGTGCTTAGACTTCACAGGCAAGAGCTTAACCACCAAGTCTTCTCTCCAACCCTTATTTGGTTTCTTTACAAGAGTGTGGGTGTTCCACAACAGCCCCATCATGGAGCCATTTTACTTCATCATGGTTCATGACTTCCTCACAGCTGCATAGATGGTGTCTTGTTTTTAGTAACCCTCCAGTTGTTTATATACTCTCTTCTCTCCAGGCAGCACAGCTGAAGCAGAATTCCACACAGATGGGCAGGGAGAGTGGCTGGAATCTCAGACGAGAGACTAAGGACTCTCTACACCCCTCCTTCTAGGAAGCAATGTCTACCCACTTGAGTTTGAAGGCCCACTGAGGGTGATCACAGCTGCTCTAATTAAGATGGTAATGACCTTAGAGGACAGCCTTCTGCAACAGTATTTCCTTGCAAGCTCCTTCATACATTTACAAAACATCATGCATATCCACCCTTAAATACCCCTTCTTGTTCACTGTGATGTTTAATTTGATCAATTTGACTAGATGCCAAATCAGCTGGACAATAAATGCTGGCCATGTCTATATCTATATGGGTATTTCCAAGGAAGTGTACCTGAGGTAGCAAGACCCCCCTGGGTGTGACTGGCACTATTTCATGGTCCTTAACTAAACAAAAAGGTGAAAGCGAGCTGAGAACCAGCACACCTCTCTCTCTTCCTGTCTATGCAAGGTGACCAACCCTAAAAGCTACCTCATGTTCCTTCCACCATGCCTTCCCCATCAAGGTGGACTATATAAAGCAAAATAAACATTTCTTCCTTAAGTTTCTCCATATTAGGTGTTGTGTCACAGTGATGAGGCAAGTAATTAATGCATACACCTACCGTTATTTCCTTTAGGAATGTCATAGAGGATACAAACCCTATATTATTACAGCGTACATCATCCTTTTTGTGAGGTTTTTGTTTTTAATCTTATTTTCCACAATTACTAATGTGAGATAAAGACAACATAAAAAATCTGGGTGTAATCTTAGATTTTATGTTTTCTTTATTTCTAATATCCTATAAATCACAAATTTGTTTATTCTGTGTCATTTTAAACCATTCCTCCAGGGTATCCTTACCACACACTCCTTGGTTGAACTCCTCAGCATTTCCCACAGGCACTAACTTCAACAGATGTAATCTTGTTTCCTGGCTCCACTCTCCCCATTCTGATTTGCTTCTTTATAGTAATGCAAATAACCAATTTTATAAAGCCCAGATATGATCATGGTATGCTCTTCTGTCCTTCTTAAAGTGCTTTAAGTTTTCTGCAATGCCAAGTGAAGAAATCTGAACATCCATACCACTAAAATGCATCTGTAGCCTGAACTCTGCCAGTGTAGCTGTACCAATCTCAATATTATTCCCTAAATATATATTTTTCATCCAGTCGTATCAACTATCTACTATTCTGTCTCTAAGCCTGTCCACTAAGCTTCAAGTCGCTGTCTTGTTTGATATTGTTGTGGTTTGTTTGTTTTTGTTTTGCTTCTGCTGAACTTCTGAAGAGATTTTCTTTCTCCTTTGTCATTCCCTAAACACATGTCTCAAACATCCTCAGAGTGAATTTTCAATGCCAGTCCTGTGAATGTTTCTGCCCTGACATCCTGCTGCACTTGAGATCTGTATCTTGTCCTTACCTTATAAGGCTTACCTGATCTGACTTGTGTTCCCTCTCCTTTCTCTTTCATTTTTGCACCCATGCACATCAGCCCATGGAGGGCTGGGGAGTTGGCTTGGTGCATAGACTGCTTGTTACATAATTCTGAGTAACCTGAATATGGATTCCCTGACCCTGTGCAAAAGTGAAACCTGTGGTGGGCTTCTGGAATTCCTGTGTGCCTACAGCAAGAAGGTAGGTGGAAACAGGTGAATTTCCCAGAAGACTCTGTACATGGCAGTGAATAGTGAGAGATTCTCGCTGTGCCGCAAGGCATCCACATGTGCACCATGACCTGTGTGTGTCCATATTCCATATTCACATACAGGAACACATGTACACCCATCAACCACACATAACAAATAAATGTCATAAGGTAAATACATAAGTAAAATTTTCTTAAAAATCATCCAAAGTAAACCGACCTTCTACTTGATCATCACATAAGCCAAGTTTCTTTCTTTTTAGGGGACTCTGTACTTGGAGCCATCTTGTAGCTTTTCCTCTATGCCCATGCATGATTGCTTCTTACTTCTTTTTTTTTTTTATAAATTTTTTTTGTTTTATTTATTTATTTGAGAGCGACAGAGAGAAGGAGGCAGAGAGAGAGAGAGAGAGAGAGAGAGAGAGAGAGAGAGAGAGAGAGAAAGAAAGAGAGAATGGGCGTGCCAGAGCTTCCAGCCTCTGTAAACGAACTCCAGATGCATACGCCCCCTTGTGCATCTGGCTAACGTGGGTCCTGGGGAATTGAGCCTCGAACCGGGGTCCTTAGGCTTCACAGGCAAGCGCTTAACCGCTAAGCCATCTCTCCAGCCCTGCTTCTTACTTCTTATTCAGGTTTCAGTTGTTACCTTCTGAGAAGAGCTCTCCTTAACCGTACTATCAAATGTTAAGGCTCAGCTCTCAATATCTCTCTGTTACATTCATGTGTTTCCCATTTTTCATGCCATTTATCACTGTGCATGTTCATCCTTAATTAATTTGTTTACAGATTTAAGTCCCTCCCTAACTTAATTATAAGTTAATCATTTCTTGGCAAGACACACCAGCTTAGTAAGCATTTGCTGAATATCTCAATAACTTTGTAGATATGGTATCTTCTATTTGTCATGGGGCAGTCAAACATTTCTCACTGACTGTTTGCCTGGGTTTTATTAACTTTCCTACCTCAGCTTCAGTCAGTTCTCTGGGAAAGTCTTTCCTTCACCTTGGGCAACATGGGTCACCTAGCTCTCTTCTGCCACTATATACTCTATGCCTCTGTTGTAGCATCAAATGGCTTCATAATCAATTACAGGCAAGTACTTCCATCTAACTAGATCTACTAAGAGTAGAAGATGAGCCCTATTAACATTTATGTTCTCCCTGTATAATAAAGCCCTAGTATATAAAAGATCCTCAATAAGTAGAACATAAAGGAATTTAGTTCTGCTACAGCCAGATTGGAGACAAAATTTTGGAGTGATTTTTATAATCACAGAGATCTAATCCTAAAACTAATAGCCATGCTTTAGCCATTCTTTATAAATGAGAGTATATATGACTACTTTCATATATGTTTGGAAATATACATATGAAAAATATAAATAATTCTCTGGTATAATCACTCAAAAAGCTAGGATCAATTGACCTCACTATATTATTGAGAAGCAATTTAAATGCATTGTTAGGTCATTGTCTATTGACTCCATGTTTAGTTGTGGTTATAGATACTCATCCTGATGATTTACACAGGCATATACTTATACAAAACTGATATGTTCACAATAAAAAGGAGTAAAGACTGAAAAATATAATATTATTTCATGAGAAACCTTTGAAAATGGTTTTTAATAAATAAACAAAAATTCTGTGCAGGAAGGATTAAAAAAATTCCATTAAAATTTAATGAAAGCAATTAGGAAATAAGAAATAATGTTTATGTATCTTCCCATAAATATGAAGTCAGTGCTTGCAGCTACATATCTATTTGGTTCAATTGTCTGTTTTCTATTTTATTTTTCCACAGTTGAAGTCAATATGTTTATTTGGGGAAAAATAACTTTATCCTTGAGAGAATCATGATCATTTCTCTCCTCTATTGGCATTGGCAAAACATTTGAAATAGCCTTTATCATCCCTTTATTATATGTATGAATAAGCTTATTTGAATACTAGCTTACTAACTTTTCAGTTTCTCCACTTTTTTGAATTCCACATTTTAAATCACTCTATGTCCATAAAATCACCTTGTAGTGAATTTGTATTTGCAAGTTAGAGCTACAATAGACAGCAGAAATACTTTCAATGTTTAGTGCATGGGAAAGAATGAAGGAAAGAAGGAAGGAAGGGAAGAAGGAAGAAACAGAGAGAGGGAAGGACATGAGCCAAAAAAAAAAAATCACAAAAACAAAACAAGAGGGAAATGTATAAATAAAGTGTCTCACTTTATTGAAAGGTGCAAACAACAAGGAATTTTATCAAGCAATTAAAAGAATTTTCAGCTCGAGTTCCCCATCAACTGACATGCATGCACCTTCCAAACCTAAGAATACTGGGACACTATGTCAGTGATTGATGACAACCTCGGTTACTACAAATTAAACTGCCACCCCGACTAAGAGCATAGCATCATATCCCAGAGAAAATAGCCTCATCATGAATAAAAAGATTTATGAAAATCAAGTTTGTTACTTAATATCATGGAATTCATTTCTGATATTAAAGAACCACAACATTTATATGATCCATGTCTCTGAAATGCTCAAAATAATTTATTATTTTAATGTATGAACAGTCTTCATTATTGTTTAAAATATGAAGTTGAACCCTGATATGGACTTGAGATTTTAATTAATTGACTTTGGCATAGTAATGGGACATCCAAGTCATTATTTTTGGTCATTTTAATTTAAAATGATTATATATAGCATATAACTGGAACCAGTGAAATCGCAATTCAGATGTGTACAGGAAAGAAAAAAAATCGAGTGGCACTGATTCAGGCAATGTCAAGTAGAGTCAATGACATCATAAATCATGTCTTAGACACACCCACAGCTGAAACTTTGACCTGAGTTTCAGAAATGTTCACCCTTGGTTACAAGATTTAGCCAAGGCCACACTGAGTTTCCTGAAACATGGTCAACCCCTTCTCACATCTACCCCATACTACCCAGAGACAGAGAGCATATCCATTACCTTTTCTATGAGACACCGAACTTCTGCCATCATCAATCATGATTCCTGACTAACAAGTGAGATAGTTCCCAATCTCTTTGTGGTGTAATGCTACATATACGGCCAACATTTTGTAAAATCTCTTACACAGTTTGAATACTACATATGACTCTGTTTCTCAGACTGAAATTCTTAGCACCAAGTAAGTCTAGTTTTCTTAGGTTTTGACTCAATTTTGATTTTACTTGGGAGATATGAAGTCCTTCTTTGCTCCACACCAAGTAACTGTCACAGAAACTTCAGACATATGAATACCTATATTTTCAGGGATATAGGTATATGAAGATAGATATCTTAGGTATCCGCTGTTATGCCCTCTATAAGAAACTATAGGAAAATGGGTTTTAGTAACCTGTCCATGACTTTGCACATAAATATTTTTGGATGCAGAATTTTTACTTAGTAGTATGAATTCATAGTAAAATGTCTGAACATTGAAATCCAGCAATATATGGTAAAAACATCTTTATGTTTGGGAAATACAATAGATTTTGCTAATCAAGTATCAAGTGGGAATGAAACCTTAACAAACAAAATAAAATTGTGGTCTATTTTATACCAGAGTTTATTGACTGTGGTATTAACCCTCATTTATCTTTTATTTCCATATGGAATTTCATATACTAGCCTAAGTCTTATGCTACTAACACTTCCTGAAATCTAAAGAACACGGATATACCTAGAGTTAGAGCAGCAAGCTTGTGGATGAGCTGATAAGCAGAGAGAAAGTTAAGTCCTAATAGAAATGAGAAAAAAAAAAATCTGTAGCATGCTGAGAAGCTGAGAGACCAGGGATAATATACACATGAGCCCCAGCTTCCAAGACACAATGCCATTGGGTTCATGGTAGAAACCACTATCAGAAATAATGGACTCCTGAAATCTCCTGAGCCCTGACTCTCTTGCTGTGTTTACAGTGGCATATTAGAAATGGATATCAATATGGCTCACATAGAAGACAGCTTTCTTTAGTGGCTATAAGTTTCTCCTGTCAGTAAGGCAAGCAAACTCCTTTAAACAGATTTTTTTAGTTGGCACATAAAAGTGTGCATATTATGGATCCATCCAGTGATGTTTCATTACAGGTACATATTGATTTTTTAAAATAAATACTTTTTGAGGATTGTTGCATGATTCAGTCCTATGCCCCACTCATTCATAGGCTAGAAACAAAAACTTTCAGGTAATATCCATATACCAATCTTAAAAGAGCCAAATTTTAATATTATTTTAAAAACCCATTGCTTTAGTAACTTTAAAATCAATATAAGTTAATTTTTACATGACAATTTTTATTTGACTACTCGCTCACCAACACCAAAAATAGTGGGTGTATTGGACGACAGAATGTGTCAACTGATTGTGACTTCTCTCATTCAGAAGAAATAATTCCCTGAGTTGTTCTACAAATGCTGGCAAATGGGTTTTCTTCCTCTTGTTACCTTCGCTTTAGACAGAAAAAATAAAATGTAAAAAGGACGCGAAGTTCTGTGAGCCTGAAAACAAGTGCTTTGGATAAGCTTATGTAATGTAGGAGCCAAAGCAAAACCACCAGAGCATGTCATCTGGAGGGCAAATTGCAGTTAATATTGTCAAGGTATGAGCACTCACAGAAAGGGTACTTACTCCTGCCATGTGCACCTCCACTATTTCTAACAGTAAAATCTGATCAGGGAGTGCAATATAGGTGACTATCATCAGTCTGACATCAATCTTTAGACTCATTATGAAGAACAATATACCAGGTGCTTTGGTCATGCCTTAGAGGATGGGTGATAAGAGACTTCCTCTTTCTGATGCTTACACGGTAGTCGTCAGCAGCTACGATAGTGTGCCATGACTGCTATATTACTTAACGACTGCTAGCAACACCAATTACTTTACAGCGTTACAGGTTGAAATTCTGATAAGGCTCTAACTGGTCTACAGTGAAGGTGTTAGCAAGGTTATCCTTTCTGGAGGCTCTAGAAGAGTTGACATTTCTTGGCCTTACCAGCTTTCAATAGCTGTTTGCCTTCTTTGGCTAGTGGCTCCCTTCCTTTCTTATACTTAGCAATAGTGAATGATAACCCTCACACATCACTGTTACACTCACTTTACTCTTAACATCTCAGTAATTTTCCAGCAATACGGATCTTTATGATGTATGTTTATATTTCTACCATTTTATTTTGGTCCATCACCTTAACTCAGCCACAGTTATAGCTGTTGCCTATTTTTTTCTAATATTATTATTTCAAAAAAAACACAGTGTAAATGTCTTAGCAAACATGAATTTATCATCTTGCATTTTGCACAGCCAGAGTCCAAGTAAGCAATTGTAAGTCTCCATTCACTCCCTCTTGACGCTGTAATAAAGGGTTTGGTTTTACTCTGTCTAGAGGCATTGGGAAAGATATGTTCTCTTCTCCTGCAGGCTGCTGGCTAAGTACAGCTCTCATGGCTGACTGTCAGATAAGGCCAGCCATTCTTAGATTCTAGAAATTATCTGCATCATATGACTGGTGGCTTCATTGCTATTCTTCAAAGTAACGATGGTAAGAGAATTTTTCTCATACCACAATTCTCTGATGAGTTCCCTTGACTTACTCTACTTATCATCAAAACTTATGCGATGTCATTACAATTAAAACGATAATTTCTCTAGAGCCAATTTCTTAATCACATCTGTAAGGCCATTACTGTCATGGGATGGACTAGAGAATAAGGTAGAGACATCATGGTGGGAGGGGGATTTTAGTCAATCACTATCCTCACAACCCCACCCACTCTGTTCAGTAGGTCTACTACTACATATCTCCAAACTCAGCTCTAATCCTTTTCTTTAAAAACCACGGCTATCAACGAAAATCAAGGCATATTGCTGGACATTTCTTCTCTGGTCTATGAGCAGCTGTGGCAAGCAAGATGTCTTCCAAGAATGGAGCAATTGACAGCAAGTCCTGGCAGAGCAGAGAGCCTCAGGTAGGAATTGCTTTCAGACACCAAAGGGAAGCCTCACCACTGACTAGCCAAATGCCCAAAATTCCGTGTGTAGTAAGAAATTACATACACACACACACATGCACATGTACACATGCAAGGAGTGGTTAAAGATAAGTTATTTTTACTCAGAGAATTCTAAGAAATGCTTATAGGAGATTATATTTAATTTGAGCTTTACAATATATACAGTATTTAATAGCAAGAAAGAGAAAGGGCAGGAGAAATCATTGTAAGTGAATAAGAAAGCAAGCATGTGGCTCTTAATCTTGAGAAAAAAATTCATAAAACTCTCATTGTGTGTGTGTGTGTGTGTGTGAGAGAGAGAGAGAGAGAGAGAGAGAGAGAGAGAGAAGAAGAAGACGACGACGACGACGACGAAGACGACAGACAGAGACAGAGAGAATGAAAACATTGGGCATAGCAGTGTTATGAATTGGTCAACGTTAATAGAATGAAATATGTCAACGAGTATACTATTGATCTTGCCCACAGAGCCATAGTCCTTACTTTGCACAATGCTAGTACATTTCTCACTGAAACTCATTATTATTGACTACTTCCTCATTCTGTGTGAATTTAAATTGGTAAGATTCTGTGCAAAACAAGGACTGTCTTAATGTCTGTGATCCATCAGTGAACTAAATAATGACCAAAAGAGATGGCCATTAATTCAGACTACTTGAAGGCAGAAACACTGGGAAATCAGAAACAAACAGGACTAGTTATAGAAGGAATTATTTGAAGTTAGAACTGTAAATAATCAAAATGAAGATGAAAATTCTTAATAACATATCCTTGTGGTAGAAGAAAAGAGAAGCATATCATCAAATTATATCCATGGGATAGGATTAAAGATAGCAGGACAAAAGAATCCAGTTATAATTAGATTACTAACAGAAGGAAGGGCAAGGAGGATGAAGTAATAAGTCCTCTACTGTGTGTGCTCTTGTAGGTAAATCTCTGGTTGGTATATTTTCCAATACTCTTCATACATAAAAAGAAATTGAGATCAGGGCAGATAAATAAATGCATAATACTCTGGAGATTGGTTTTGAAATCAATTCTATGTGGCTTGAACATGTACCCCATGCATATTGTTCCCTGTGCCATGTCACAAATATCATCACAGACCATGTGTGGCATCCAGGACTCAGGCAGAAACAGCTACATATGAAGGTGAAGTTTATTCCAGCAGATACCATTACTGCTATATTATGGCACCCTTAGATTGTGAAATCATTTATTACAAATGTCTTTTGTGACAGATTAAGATAGGTCACACTTTTAAGATAATTACTAAATTGTAGATATTATTATTTGCTCTCTTATCATTGTGAATACAAGGACAGTACAAAGGCAATAAGATGAAAATGTGTAAAATATTACTGTATAGAAAAGAAAATAAACATATAGAACATATTAAATGAACTAACTGGTAGTGCTTTCTCTGACAGGGTTGGGAGATCAAAGAACCCTTCATTAGTTAGGGTGGATTTTGTAACAATATCACAGACTAAAGGTCCTAGCCAAGAACAAAAATATAAATTATCCCCACAGGTCCAGTCTGGAGGATAAAAGTCAAAGATGAAGGTGTACGTAGAATTGGCTATTACTGAGACCATAAGGAAGCATCTTTCCTTGGCTATAGGTTTCTGCCTGCTTTCAAATTTCATCTCTTTTTGCAGTTACCACTGATATCAGCTTGGGGTCTACCCTAACTACATCATTCCCATTTCATATTAAAGATGCTATTTCCAAATGTGGTCACATCATGAGATGCTAGAACTATGGTAAACATTTTTACTTTATTTTATTTTTTGGAGAGATGGTGCAGTTCAGCCCATAACACAGAAGGAAAATTAAAATTGATGTTGGGAGTACTGAGATATAGAATAAAATGTGTAGTTTAGAACACATAATTGTATCAAAAAAGTATCAATTTACTTATAGAAATGAGTAATTAAGGAATTGGTAGTGCCTTGACTTGTATACCAACATTGCTAATAAAGATAAACACACAATTGCTCATTTAAATTCTGACTCAACCTGGTTTGAGTTTTCGAATCTAGAAGTGTTTCCACTCTTCATTCAGTAACCCTAAGAAGAGGTACTAAGATGCACAACACATTTTTCATGGGAAAAGTATTCTTTAGTATCACTGGGCTCATGAAGGAGCAAGGCATGTCTGGGGCTACAGCAGAGGAACTAAGGGAGAAGAATTAAAAATGGAAGGATGGGGCTGAGGAGATGGCCCAGAAGTTATGAGTGCTTGCCACTTAAGCAAAAGGAACTCTTGGGCCACAGTCTACCAAGTTCAATTCCCCAGAACCCATATTGAAAGCTGGGCTTGGCCACACAATCCTTGAGTTCCTAGAGTTGGAGACCAGAAAATCACTGCGACTCGCTGATCAGCAGCTTCAGGCTCAGGGAGAGACCCTGTTTCAAGAAAAGAAATACAGGAATAAGTGATAAGAGAAGGATACTTAACATTCTCTTCAGGAACCCGCATGCATATGCATGATGCAGGCATCTGCACGGACACATACTTACACCACACACAAATAAAAGAATGAAGAATGACATGACTGAGTGCTGCATGTAAGATAAAGATCAGGGTTACTGTTTGTTTCATGTAGAAGTTGTATCTTTTCTCCAAGGGCTAGCCTTTTCTTAGCTTCTAGATAAACTACTCACCAGCGGACTGTTCCTCAAACTGGAGACATGATGCCTTCTTAATAATGATGTCTCACACGTGGGAAACAGGCCTGTCTATGCAGTAAGGAGTGAACACTCCACCTTCTATTATAGTTCAATTGCGAAAAAACATTAATTTTTAACAAGATATCAAGATTTTTGTTGTTTTGTCTTGTGTTGTGACTAAAATTGGTTGTCAGAACTGAACTTGTTTGAAATATTATTTGTACTGAACAAGTGAAACCAAGTTGTATTCCACAGGATATCCCCAAAGTGAAGGGAAAATGAGAAAGAGATTTTGTACAGAAAAATGTTGTGTTGATAACATTGCAGTGAATTGATTTGAACTCTCAGGTTATTGGTATCCCAGAGGTGGATCCTGACACTTTGGACGTCAGGAATAGACACAATTTGATTGAAGAGACAGAATATATTTGATAAAAGCAATTGGGTATACAGTCACATTTTATACTGGCATCTAATATGCTGTGGCTATTTAATAAAATGCTTAGTATTGTGTTTAACACATCACTTATACATCAAACTAAGCCATGAGAATTGATATACAAAATAATAGCTCATTTAATCAGGAAAATCTTCAATAATACTGTCACTTTTTATCAAAGCCAATGGCTTCAAGCAAAGTGGCTTGACAGTGTACAAGTACAAATCTGAAGCAGCACTGTGTCAGAGCATTATGGGAACAGAGAAGAACCTTGCCCTGGGGATATAAAGAAGGACTTTCTCCAAATAGAGTAGAAGTAATATTGTTCTTGGTTTCAATAGGGTTAGGGAAAGAATATATAGGTGGAATAGTGAAACATCCTTTAGGATTAAAGGCCCCTCTGTGTCCCTAGACCCTGTTTTCATCAGTTAATTCTAGCTCTGGGATCGCTCTGCCAAACAATAACAGGTAATTAATATGGTTTCTCAATGCAGAACATTGGTATATTAAAGTCCCCAATAATTCAGTGTCCTCACACCCAGGTCCTTGAGGAAGTTAGTGCTGTGTTAAATGCTATTAAATATGGTATTTTAAAGTAACTGTGTGAGACAACTGAGGCTAGGTCAAAGCCTATAGCTTCTGCCTTGCTTATTCCCTTGGATAAGTCAGTCACTCTGAATGAGGACACACAAACAGCCTTATTGCAAGCTCCACATGGAGAGAAACTGAGGCCACCAGTAGCTAGAAAACTGACCAGCCATAGGATTGAGCTCTTCAGAAAGGAAGTCTTGAAAGAATGAAAACTCCTGAGAGACCCAATACTTACAAAAATAAGAACTGCCTATATTCTTGACACAGACAATATGAGATGATGCTTCTGAGTTTATTTTATATGTGGTAACAACTAATTCACTGATAAGCTTTGACTCTGAAACAGTCTGTTAAAGTCTTTCAGTGCCTTTCCTAAAAAGTTGGGTGTCAGTATGCCTATGTGAGTATTCCATCCATGCATTTACACTTGTCTCTAAAAGTGAACAGTTATTCCATGCTCTACGCATCCAGGGCGACCTCATCAATACTTTTGTCTCTTATGCTGGTCAAAGAAAATTACTTCAGCCTTCAGCTACGTAGAATAAATTCAATCTGAAAAGAATTCTTAGAGTGTCACTCAGTATTCTGACAAGTAGTACCCTCTTTAACAGGGCCATGCAAGGGTTTAGTCAGAGGAATCTGCCAGCATGGCAAAATGCCAGAAAGACACATTCTGGTCGGAAAAGCTCAAAAGCAAAACAGCAACTCTTCTTCCAGGCAGAAAACAGCAAACAGTTTTTGGTGTTTTGTTTTTTTCAGGGGTGCCCCATAAACTTGTGATCTAAATGCTTAGTTCCCATCTGATGGCAATTTGGGAATTGAATCATCCTGCAGGCAGTGTATTATTGTGATAGACTTATAGGTGTTATAGCCACCTTCATTTTGCCAGTGTTTTGCACCCTCTCCTGTTGCTGTTGTCCACCTGGCATTGGCCAGGAGGTGATGTCCTCCCTCTGCTCATGCCATCATTTTCCCCTGCCATCACAGAGCTTCTTCTGAAGTCTGTAAGCCAAAATAAATCCTTTTTGTTTCCCACAAGCTACTCTTGGTCAGGTGTTTTCTGCCAACAATGCTAAGCTGACTGCAACACAGTCCTTCATGTACATGTCACTATTTCCCCTCTTCTAGCCTGAGAAATAAAGGCAAAATATGAGTCTAAAGCAGTGTCTGTGAAATACAACTTTACCACAAACATGTATTATTATTTTTTTCCTTTAATTCTTTGAGGAATGGTCTTGCTCTAGCCCAGGCTGAGCTGGAATTCACTATGTAGTCTGAGGCTGGTCTTGAACTCACAGTGATCCTAATATCTCTGCCTCCCAAGTGCTGGGATTAAAGGTGCATACCACTAAGCCTATATTTAGACATTAAAAACCAAAAATGAAAACTAACCAATCAAGAATCAATTTTAGGACATCAACAGGAATATTCTAAGAGTTTTCATCATTGACAGACAAATTACATACAATTTATATTGAAACAACCATTTATTTTACCACATGTGGGGTAAGTTATGCACTGATGTAGAGCCTCTGTTGAGGTCCCTGAAAATACGAAGATTAGATAGTATCTTCCAAGTGTGCACTGACATTCATATAACGGTTTCCCTGGATAAAACTATGCTAGTTCCAAACTCAGAACTTCATAGTAGTCTAAGTTAAGAAACATGTAATCAGAGTTAATTTTTAAAATACAAAACCATGTGTGATTCTTTTATTTTTTTATTTTTTATTTTTATTTTTTTGTTTTTCAAGGTAGGGTCTCACTCTAGCCCAGGCTGACCTGGAATTCACTATGGAGTCTCAGAGTGGCCTCAAACTCACAGCGATCCTCCTACCTCTGCCCCCCAGTGCGGGGATTAAAAGCGTGCGCCACCACGCCCGGCTAAGTGTGATTCTTTTACAAAGTATGTCAGACCTGATTGTGTCAAGCCCCTGCTTTAATATCTAAAGCATATTTAATTTAGCATGAAACATTGCAGAAAACTTTAGGCCCTACTCCCCCAGTTAACATGACAATTTCAGCTCCTTCTCTTTCCTTGTTGCTCCTTGGGCTGTCATGATCCTCTGCTCTTTCTCCAATAGACTGGACATATCTAAACTTTTAGGCCTTCTACTCCAAACTTCCTGCTTCAAGAATGTCTTTTGCTCAGAATCTTGAAAAAACTAATGGCTTCTGCTTCCAGTTTTTGCACACATATTACCATTATCTGAACCTCAGTTTCCACTAGTTACAACATTCAGTTCTTCTCCTCCTATCTTCCATTTTACACTATAAATATTCATTATAATCTAACACACTACCTGTATTTTCCTCTCTCTTGAGAATGTGAACCTTGCCAGAGTAGAAATAGTACTTTGTTGCTTATTCTTACATTTCAAGAATACACAATGTCTCCTGAATATATCAGCATCACTTACATTATTTTCTTAGCATGCTATAACACATTACCATACACTGGACAGCCTAACACAGAAGGGATTTACTGTCTCACAATCTAGAGACCAGATGGATAAAAGTTAATATGTCAACAGTATTGTCCTTCCCCTGAAATCTGCAGGACAGACACCCTCCTTCCCTTGTCCTGGTATGTCCTAACACACACACACACACACACACACACACACACACACCTATCAAATGAAGACATGAAAGGGACATAGATTCTTAAAATATTCTTTGACTGAGGGAAATGTAGGAGAGCTTTGGTTAGTATAGTTGAAGTAGATCTTAATGAATAGATCCATTACTAAGACAAAACTAGCCCTCTTGGTTGTTATGTTTTAATTTGTAAGTTTATGAGGCTGTGAAGATGGCTTAGCATTCTGAGGCACCTGCTAGCAAAGCCTGTCAGTTCCAGGTTCAAATCCCAAAACACCCATGTAAGCCAAACACAAAAAGTGGCACAAGCATCTGGTTTTCAAGTGCAGTGGCAAGAAAACTTGTCATGCATGCATTAGTAAATATTTTTAAATGTATAGTAGTTTTACCAAAGCCTTTATGACAAATACAAAGATTGAATATTGTGGTTTATGACATGGTTTTGTGTTATAAAACTAAAAATAGTGATTTTTTTAAAGTGATGCATCAACAAACAATTGCATTTGTTTTCAAAATCACAGTAAGAAAAT
The DNA here is from genome assembly GCA_036346955.1 of Dipus sagitta. Taxonomy (NCBI): domain Eukaryota; kingdom Metazoa; phylum Chordata; class Mammalia; order Rodentia; family Dipodidae; genus Dipus; species Dipus sagitta. The sequence continues at coordinate 18,335,264 of CM070781.1, forward strand.
AAAATCAAATAATTATAATTTATTTTTATTTATTTTCAAACAGAGAGAGGGGGGAGGGAGGAAGAGAATGGGCATGCGAGGACCTCCAGCCACTGCAAACAAACTTCAGATGCATGTGCCACTTTGTGCATCTGGCTTCACATGGGTACTGGGGAATTGACCCATTCTAATGACTCAGGTCATTAGACTTCGCAGGCAAGTGCCTTAATCACCGAGCCATCTCTTCAGCAGCAAGTTTAATATTGAATATATTTTTATAAAACACATGATACCTCATATACCTTATGGGTATATGGGATAACTATTCTGCTGATAGTTAACTAGAATTTACCTGCTTTCTTCTGTAAAAAGTTATTTGCAAGTAGAGAGAGAGGAAGGGAGAGAGAGAGAGAGACAGACAGAGAATGGGCACACCAGGGCCTCAGCCACTGCAATTGATCTCCCAATGCATTGCCACTGCATGTATCTGGCTTTATATGGGGACTGAGGAATCAAATCTTGGTGGTTTGGCTTTGCCGGCAAGTGCCTTAACTGCTGACTCACCCCCTGTTTTCTTTCTTTAATGTCTCCTGTCTCTCCTTCATCCAAGACCAGTAGCATCAGTGTTAAGTCAACACAAAACCATCTATGGAGTTAGGGTCTGGGAGTATCAGACTGAACACAGGAATTAAGCCCCTCTTCTATGCATCAGCATATTTGGCCTTCTCCAGGTGAGAGGAAGTACTCTCCCTTTCACCTCCAATTATTTGATCTGTCTCTTTGAAGTTAGCAATGCCTCACAGGACCTTAAAAGTTTCACCTGTTATTTCACCTGGAGCTGGGGCAATGGCTCAGTTGGTAAGATTGCCTTCTAGGAAAGCACCTAGAGCAGAGCTCAATCACAACCACCTATGTGAAAAAATCTGGGTGTGGTCACTAGTGTCTGTGACCTCACTCCTGAAGTGGGAGAAGACAAGAAGACAAGGAGAATCTCTGAGGTCATTAGTCCAAAAAAAAAAAAAAAAAGAACTTACATATTCAATGAGAGAATCTGTCTGTCTAAAATCAATAAGGAAAAAGAGTGATAGAGGAAGACTCCCAATGTCCCTCTCTGGGATCTGCAAGGTTATGCATTTGTATAGATGCATCCACATACATAAATGCATATAAGACACACATATACCACCACCACCACCACCATCACATTGGACCTCCTGACAAAACACTCTCATAAAAGCTAAAATATTAGTAACAAGAAGAAAACTTTGTCCATGAAAGCCCATATTGATAGATTATATGCCACTGATGGTACCTAGGATGATTAAGCAATGACACACTATTAGAGCAAATATACTTTTTATTTTATATGATCATCAATGCAGTTAAGATAATAAAGTAGGATTGGAGAGATGACTTAGCATTTAAAGCACTTGCCTGTGAAGCCTAAGGACTCGAATTTGATTCCCCAGAACCCATGTAAGCCAGATGTATATGGTGCCACATGCATGTGGAGTTCATTTGCAGTGGCTAGATGCCCTGGTGTGCTCATTTTTTCTCTCTCTCTCTCTTCTCTCGCTCACATAAATAACAAATAAAGTAAAAAATGTCCAGATGCCCATCATTGCATGAATGGATAATGAGGGTACATTTACAAAATGGAATTCTACTCAGCAATAAGAAAAAAGATACAATGAAATTTGTAGACAAATGGAAAGATTTTGAACAGATTATACTCATCAAACTCACACAGTCACAGAAAGACAAACACCACATGGTGTCACTTATCTGTGGTTCCTAGCCTGGACCTGCTGGAGTTGCTGACATACCTTATAGGCAACTCAAGGCCCAGACATTAGGGATGGAGGGGTTTTGGAGAAGGGGAGGGGAAAGGGAGGGGAAGGGGAGGGAAACAAACCCAAAACTAAATCCAAAATGAGCTGGTACCACAGAAACCTTTATCCTTGAAGATAGCCTAAAATCTATAATCCTCAACTGGAGTAAGGAGGAGCACCTGAAAAGTGCTCTGATGAGGGTGAGATGAAGCCTAAGCTTAAAATATTTTTTTTCTGTCTCTGACCTATAACTCCCAGTACCAAGACTTGTTGCTACCCACATTGAGCTGTTGATCAGAGACCTAAAAGGTCACCAAATTAAAACAGCTTTCTATCAAAGCACTTGATTACCCATTTGAGGCAAAAGCTAAGACCCTATTGCTGAAGACACCATATGCTGCTGACATAGATCATGGAGATACCTGGCTGGAATCCAGAAGAAAGCCAGGCCCCATATAACCTATCTAGCACTGAAAAGGGCTACATGAGGATACTGGGGGAAAGTGGCCAACAATGGTCTGAGTAACCAGAAATCTAAGCTCAGAAGCAAACACCCTAACACAATGTAAATGCCAGTGCAATAGTGGCACACAACCTGAGTGGGTAACCAATAGCTTTCTGATTGTTAAGAGAATGGTTCAGTGAAAAGGAACCCATATCTGTAATTGGGAACCAGGTCAAAATCCAATGGAGACAAAGACTATGCTCTCCAGTGTCAAGCACTTACTTGTCTCTACCTAAAAGAGGGGTTACATACATCAATTTCTCCCTAAATTAATAATTCTTATCCCATGTAAACTATGCTGACTTCAGTATCCATTGGAGAATCTGTTCTTTTTCAGAAGATACTGACACCAGATGAGATAAACTATCCCTTGCACTTCAGCCAAGGCACAGCTGAATCCACAGAGGAATGGGGAGATGAGCATGAGAGCTGCTTCCATGCTGTTCCTGATAATCAGTTCCAGGGTGAAGGAGACAGACCCTGAGGATACTCAACACCTAACAAAGGAGAGATCCAGAGGCTTCTAAGAGCTCATCACTGAAATAGACTTAAAACTCATCCACCATGGCTCAGGGAATTTTGTGGAAAAGGAGGCAGAAAGTCTATAAGAGCCACAGGTTGAGACATCATGCCCAGAGGCATTCCCTCACCCCAAAATAACTGACTGCTGCTTCCACAATGCATAAAACACAACTCCATGGGGAATACCTGCAACCCCACTGAGGAGGGTCCACAATGGAATGGGGGCAGGGATGAGGGAAAAGAAGGTACCCACACATGATGTATCCATACAAAATATGCTGTTAATAATAAATTTAAAACAAGAAAAAAGGTAATAAAATGCTTCTAGTATAATCAGAAAATTTTACAGACTCAATCATGGATTGAGCAAAAAAAGAGATAGCTGATGTTTAGATTACAACTCAGTTGATTGAAAACCCACCTAAATGATGCAAATACACAAAAATGGTACTTGAGTATGGCAAAAATCATTATGAAGATAGTACCATAAATTGCAAAAAAAATTAAGAAACATTTTCCTAGCAAATAAATAAGCTAGAGGAAGAAAAAAGGTGAATTTTGGGGTCAAAAACCACCTATTCACATGGGCATTTTCTGGGGTAGGCATTATTTCCTATGGTATTACAGTCTCTCATTTTCCATTTATATATAACTAAACATTCTATATATTACCATTCTATTTTAGGTGTATTCTTCTACTAAGCTGTGATTTCTTTAATGAATCTAGGATCTTACTTTGTTTATCTAAGTGTAGCCACCAATGGACACAAAGGCCAGTGTAGAGTTAAGGCTGCAGACATGTTTTTGCAGAATGACTAAGTAACATCAGAGATGGAACTAAATCTTCCTTCCCCTGACGTCTCTCCCTAAGCTCTACTGGAGAGTTATTTCTACTATACCATTTATCCAAAACCTACTGCTTGGCTATTCATTTCCAAAGTCAGGAATAAAGAAAAGTCATATATTCTACATTTTAAAAGACCCATGAAAATATGAATTATAATTCATCAAAATATTTTAATGTAGAAAGAGCTTTTAAGAATAATTAGTGATTCATTAAGCAAATATTAAGCCTGGTGGTACCACAGATTCAGAGGAACTCAAGTAAGAAAAAACGTTAATGAGTATGTATTATTTACCTAGGCCTTGATCATCCTAGTTGCTACCTGCATCACATGCTTTACAGGATATGTAATCAGACAGTCCAAATTCTAATTGCAGCTTGTCTTGTTACATCTGTCTGGGTTTTCTCAAATCATTAACATCTTTTGATACCAGAAGATTTACAACCCAAGGTGACCTCTATCTTCCTGAAATAAACCAAGTAAGGCATCTTCATTTCTTCATTCATCATCTTCTCAAGCATCTCCCTCTTATGAATCAGGATTTTACTTGGTATGAACGGAATTAAGTCCCAGCTGATGACATCAAATTTTTCAGTCTCATGGAACATACAGCACACAATAAAGCAGATATATTGACTATGGTAAGGTCTGTAAGACATACATTTGGCTCCTTATGAGTACAAAAACTAGTTAATCTTGATGTCTTACATAACACTTGGAGACGAGGTATAAGATGATACATTCAAGTTACATGGTATGTCACTTTGAGCTTGGAATTTTAGCTCTCTGAGATCCAGTCTTGTCATCTATACAGTGGGCACCCCAGCAATTGCTTCCTGAAATTCAGGATACAAGAGCACTGTGCACAGTATCTTCCCAAGGAAACACAGGTAAGTAAGGTGCCCAGGCTGACCTAGAATTCACTATGAAGTCTCAGAGTGGCCTAGAACTCATGGTGATCCTCCTGTCTCTGCCTCCTAAGTGCTGGTATCAAAGGCTTTCACCACCACACCTGGCTGGGAAGTGTTCTTTACTAATGTTTAAGAGAGTTAAGATGGAAGCGATGGAAATCACCATAAAGAACAAGTAAGAGAAAAGCACGGAGGTCAGGAGAAAACAGTCTTGGCCATTTCACTTCCTATCTGAAGCTATTCTCAAATGTTGGCACATAGACAGAAACAAAATAGCATGGTGGTGGGCTGGGGAGATGGCTTAGTGGCTAAGCGCTTGCCTGTGAAGCCTAAGGAGCCTGGTTCAAGGCTGGATTCCTCAGGACCCACGTTAGCCAGATGCACAAGGGGGCGCACGTGTCTGGAGTTCATTTGCAGTGGCTGGAGGCCCTGGTGTGCTCATTCTCTCTCTCTCTCTCTCTCTCTCTCTCTGCCTCTTTCTCTTTCTGTCTGTCACTCTCAAATAAATAAATAAAAAAATTTAAAAAAATAGCATGGTGGTGCCTGGTTCGCTAACTCTACCCAGGTGCTTTCTCTAACTGCAACTGCCTCTTTTAAATCTATGGAGGCAAAATAGGTGAGGCCATCCCATATCCAAAGTCTGTGTTTTAGACTCAACTGTTCAGTCTTTAAGACAGAAATTCACACCACTGCTGCCTTGCCCTTCAGGCCAGCTTCTGACCTCCACCCTCCATCTTTCCTGTCCCTCCCTGCTGCCCCCACCTCCACACCAGATCTCAGCCTGGCTGCTGAGTGTTGTTCTGAGATTCTGACTTTAGGAGTTTAATCAGTAACCTTACTTCTTCCTACATAGAACAATATTAAAGCCTCTGAAAGTAACTATTACTAAAGTTGCAAGATTAAGCTGGAAATACAGGCACAAACTACTCTGTAAATGAACTTGGGGAAAGAAAAAAATTAATAAATCAGTAATTTTCAGAATTGTTTAAAATGAGTAGTCATACTCCAAGAAAACATTTTAAATCAATTTTACCTCATTCCAACCAAGAAATGTATGTATGTAGGTCCAAGTGCTGAGGTAGTTACTCTTGAATAAACATTTAGTTCTGCTCAGATTTCTCTAGTTTAATCTCCAGAAAATGCCATAATTTTGCCATCTTCATTTCATATGTATGTACATATATATGTATATATTCATATATATACATTCATATATGTATGTGTATATATATGAATGACATATTAGATACACACATACAGAGAGAGAATAGACACAGGGCCTCTACCCACTGCAAATGAACTCCATACACATGAACCACCATGTGCATCTGGCTTATGTGGGATCTGGAGACTCTAACTTGAGTCCTTAGGTTTTGCAGGCAAGGGCTTTAACCACGAGACCATCTTTCCAGCCCCCATCTTCCTTTGTTTTCTTTTTCTTTTCTTTTCCTTTTTTTTTTTTCTTTTTGAGATAGAGAGACTCAGAGACAGGTGAGATACAGAATTGGTACACTAGGGCTTTAGCCACTGCAATGGAACTCCAGATGCTTGTGCCACTTAGTGGGCAAGTGAAACCTTGTGCTTGCCTCACCTTTAAGTGTCTGGCTTACATGGGATCTGGAGAGTTAAACATGGGTTCTTAGGCTTCACAGGCAAGCGCCTTAACCACTAAGCAATCTCTCCAGCCCCAAACTATATTCATAATAAGTATTGATTTAAAACATTTCCATCACTGGAACATTAAGTTTGCATATAAAAGAAAGTATATCCATAATAAATTAAAAAGAGATTCAAGATGTCCTATAAAATAAATGGATACTCCATTTTTGTATGTATGTGGTAAATTTACATATGCATATGCAGATGCATGTGAACAAATATGTGAGTGTGTACATTTGTGTGTATGCTGGTAGAGGCAGTAGGTATCTTCTTCAATCATTATGCACCCTATCTTTTGAGACAGAATCTCTCATTGAATGCAAGTCTTGCTTGTTTGACTATACTAGCTACTCAAAAATCCCTGGGCTTCTAATTTCTCCATTTCCCCTGCTCTGGAATGACAGTCATGAGCCACTGTGACTGTGTGTGTATTTGTGTGTGTGTGTGTGTGTGTGTGTGTACGCTCTAGGAATCCAAACTCAAGTTGTATGGCTGAAAGACAAACACTTTACCAACTGAACCATATCCCATAGTCCCTGACTGCTCCTTTTGTATATTTTTAAAGTTGTATCCCAAGTCTAAATAGCAAGCATCCAACTTGAGAAAAACTAAGTCGAAGATGAAGTGGTAGGATGTTGGAGATAGGAACCTAAAGAGTATCCCTCAACCACATGGCAGGTTGTATTTAAAATATCAACTAAACTTCTACACATACTTTTAGATTTTATTTCTACTATCTCCACTTAGAACTCAATAACTATGAAAGCTTTCAAATGTGTAATAATGTGATATGTGATAATATGCCACATGAAATACTTAATCATTCACACTTGATACAAATATTTGATGTTCTCTATTATAGAGCTTCTACCAAAATTTAAGTGGGATTAGGAAAATTTGAGCTTAGCTACTACAATATTAGCAGCAAATTGTTATTCATATTCTATGCCATAGTACAGCTCCAAATAAATTTTCAGCCATACTTTCATTGATAATTTGAAATCACATGTTAAAAATATTCTAAATTACACCATGTGGGTCCTTGATATAAAGAGCAGCAAAACAAACTTAGAAAATTTTAGTGGTTCATAGATCCTGAATATCTTACATGCTCAGTCCATTCAGAGAACTAAACAAGAACTGACTGACTGGATAGTGAATTCAACAATCTTACCAGGTGATGAACATGAGACATTGGATTACCTGTAACAATAGTATGCCTTCAATATGAGAAAATACATTGGTCATCCTGCATTTATATTTGATTCCCACAAAGCCAAGTGCAATGTTTTACAAATGGGAAGAACTTAAATTGAAGATGGAATGATTACACCAAATTCTCATTCATTTTCTTTCTCCCCTACCTCCCTCTATCTCTTTCTCCATCATTCTCTTCCATCAAGTGGTCTAACATATGATGATTCTTAAATTTTAGATTACAGTTTAAAATTGGCATTAACAGGAAGTTTGTTTATTTGTTTTTTACTTGCTATTCTCAAAATTATTTTCCATTGTCTTTAGAGAGCCTCATGCCTTGTAGGCCACACTTGTAAAAGACCTTTGGAATTTCAGTTAATTCTTGTAATCAGAACGATTTGGAGTATTTACTGAGACAAAGTGGAATTTAAAAAGGACCTCCATATTTGTCCCATCACAGGATGGTTATACGTTATATGCATATAAGCCTAGACTTTTGACTGAAATAATGCATCTCTAGGATCCCTTACTCCAGGTAGCATTTAATCCTTTTTTGTTTTCCTCTCAGAGAAACTAAGAGTTCTAGCCAATACCAGAAACTGAGAAGTGACTAACTAAATGAAATAGCAGATCATCAGAACACTCAAAAACCAGATCAGATAAGGCTGGGGTGAACAGAGTTGCCAGGGACAGGTAGTTGGCCTTCCTTGGTTTGTGGGTATTGCTCACACCTTTGCAACAGAACAACCTAAGGGATTTCAAATTCTACTTCCAAAATTCACCAGGTAACAGATTCTCTGCCAAATCCCTAGCACACAAAATAAAGAAAGAACACAACTCATAAGCCTCTTGTGGAGACAGAGTATGATATGTTTTCAGGACTAATTTTTGTAAATGTTCCAAAATTTTATCTGTTTTCCAATTTATATACTATGTGAAAGATAGAAGGTATATTATATAGTTAGACAGTAGGTAAAAATGTTATAATAGATGCAAACAATAAACCAATCTATAATATACGGCCTTTTCATTTTATTTATTTATTTATTTTTATTTTCATGAGGAAGTGTCTCTTTCTAGTTCAGGCTCACCTGAAACTAACTCTGAACCCAATCTGGCTGCAAACACACAGCAGCAATCCTTTTACCTCAGTTTCCCAAATGCTAGGATTATAGATGTGAGTCATCATGCCAGGCACAAGTAAATGAACTTTGACAGCCAAATGTGGGAGTGGATGACCTCATGATTCACAGTGACTTATTTTTATTATTCATAATTTGCTACAGAATTGTTCTGAATGTCAGTTATACATTAACTACAATAACAAAGCAATTGATATATTTCACATTTTAGTAGGTATGAAATTTGACTCTTATAATGTCAATGTCAAAATCTTAGGGAAAAACATTCATTTTCACTGATGTCATAGAAAATAATGACTATCGCATCACACTTAAAAGGGAAAATATAAAAACACTCAATAGAGGCTATATACTTCCACAATTGAAAAAAAATAATGACACAGAACTCTTTAACATCATAAATGGTATACCAATTCTTTTCAATCCATACCCTTGCCAAATACTATGCTCCCATGAAGCTTTGAATGGCTGATATACCAATGACTTAATAAAATTTGCATCTACAGAAACTGCCTAATACAAAAGTTTTCCTTCTGCTTGCTCCAAAGATGCCTAACATTGTGACCCTGTAACTGACAAAATGTGGCAATTAAGTCATGTTCACATTAGACAGGGCTCAATATAATGTTTTTATCAAAATAATTTGAGGTTCCAAATTACTAAGCAGCATGCATGCTAATGGTGTCCTAAGGAAAAAAATTGGATTTTTAGAGAAATGATGAAGGTTGTGTTGGTACTCCATGGAAAAACATTAAAATGATGATGATGATTAAGATGATAGAATTTAAATTGAATAACAATATGCACTTGCAAAGCTGCTTAACTACTCTGCATTTCCATTTATGCATCTGTAAAATAAAAGGTTGGGGTTAGAGTGAAGGTTAGGTTTGGGGTGAGCAGCCTTCTCATTAGGATATGCTGAGTGTTAAATAACTGGATAAAGCTTCAAAGTTTGGCACTTATTTGTTATCATAGGATCTATGACTATTTCCCTATAATCAAGTCTTGGGCTGTGGGTATGTTCTTATCTCAATTAGGGATTTGTAAAAGTTAAAGCTTGATGAGGTTAACAAATCTACTATGTCATGCAGGAAAGCCACAGAGGAACCCAAATTTATCATCTATACTTAACTCAGAGCCCTTACATGGGGACTAGAAGAGCTCTTGCTGAAGCTGTCCCTGGAACAGCAAGCACTGCCAGGGACCTTTGCAGAGAATTAGGATCTGAACAGAGGCCAGATTGTCCTTCTAAGTCTTTGGAAGTTTATGTATGTAATAGATAATTAATTTGATATGTTGTATAGCTAAGTGTACTTAAACCAATCCCTTGAGTTTCCCAGTGATGAATTATCAAGAAAATAATGAATGTTGCCAATATCTAAAGATGAAAAATGATTATATCTGTGACACAGCAGATTATTACATTAAAAAAAAAATCAGGGTATAAAGCTAGGGTTATCAGAGCTGCCAGGACCAGTTCAATCTTAGCCACTCTCAGTTTGCAGGGAATATTTGGTTGGTTATCCAGCACATGCTTTTGGTCTGCAAATGAAGGGCTGTATCTAGCAAACAAAAATATAGGCTGCCTCGCTAACTCCTATTTTATATAATTTAACCATTAATTTGTAGTGCATAATACAAAAGTTTCATGGGAGCATATTTATACTATATTCAATTTAAACTGTGTGATACCAATTTTACCTGCCAACCCCAGCAGGCACCAAAATTGAAAAGTTATTTTCCAAGGATGATCACCAAAGGGAGGGACTGTGCCTGACTGAATCTGTCCTTCGAAAATCCATGTTAAGTCTGAGAATCCAGTGTGATTGTATTTGGAGATGGCACCTTTAGGTGAATTCATGAGCTTAAGGTCCTCGTGATGGGAAAATGAAAAACTTCCTGCACTGAAGCAGCATGGAGCTTGCTCATTCTCTCTCCATAGTGCACACACAAGCTGTCATGGGAACACAGAGCAAGATGGCAGCACGAATAAGACAGGAGAAGTGATTACAGAATGAAATTCACTTTTCAGGGATATTTAGCTCCAAGTTTCCAGGCTCCAGGCCTGTGAGTAATATATTTCTGGTAATTACATTAGCTAGGCTATGGTATTTTGCTATGACAACTCCACCCAACAAAGGTTATAAACATTTGAGTTAGAGCCTCAATCAATGGCATCCCCATTGAGTATCAAGCTATATATAGAAACTTTCTCCAATAGTACTGCTTATAACCTTTCTGTATCTAATATTTTTGGTCTTACAAAAAATCAGTGTTTTTACCTACTTCACTACACACAAAGTTTCTACATTGAAGTCTACACTCACTTTCCATTTCCTTCTAGGCATGTTACTTTCCCCACTCTGCATTCACCCAGGTTCTAATCCATATTGTACAACTATCTTACTTAGAACTCTCTTCGTTATAAAAATATCTCACCAAAAATTGTATAATCCTTGCCTATTCACTCTCTGCCCTTTCTCTGTTGTCTCTTAACTCTTATTTTTACCTGAAATGGGTTAATTAATGTAGATAAGACTCAAAACAACCACCTAAGGCTTGTGACTAAATATTGAATTTCAATTTTCCTCTCTACTTCAAAAATTATTTGTAATAGAACTGACGCACTATCCAGTCTGTGTTTATAAATTATTTGACAAAGGTTTTACATTGCCTCCAAATTCTTCATCTTCTTAAATGTACATACATATGGAGAGAGACTTTCAAAATTTCTGCACTTCAGTCTAGAACATTTAGCTCTTGATAATAAATCAAGATTTTGTTGGTGGGATTTGGGAGGAGATTCCCTCCCATTTTTGTTTATATATTCACAAACTATAATACCCTGAACACACACACAGAAATACACACACATACACACACACATATATACACACAAAATAAAACTGTGCAGTGCTAAGAATTGAACCTAAGACCTCCTGTGGATGCTAGGCAAGTGTTCTAACACTGAATCATATCACCAGCCATATTTTACTGCTTATTTTGAGACAGCATCTCTCAAATTGCCCAGGCAGTCATTGAATTCATGATCAACTTGCTGCAGCTTCCTAAATACCTGAGACTACAAACCTGTACCATCAGGCAGAGCTACAAAACTGTTCACCCCACTTATATTTTCTTCCTCATTAAACATAACTAACAGTGCTGTGTGCACCAGCTGCGCCATACCTTTGCCACTGATTGTTTTGGGATGTTGTTCATTTGAGTTATGCCCAATTATTTCTGTTTTTGAACTATTTGTAAGTCTTTATTACTAATTTCAGAGTAAAGCAAGAGAAAAATTTTGCCTTGGAATAAATACAATTCTCAGGAAATTCCCCTTAAAGACCTTGCAAAATCAACACAAAAAAGAATTGTGAGTTGTGAGAGTTACTTTAGACTTCCTGCATGATCTTTTCACTTTAAAAATTATTTTATTTTTGTGCCTAAGTAAGTAAGCACAGGGTAAATTTATATGCTTTGATTGTCCTAGAGCCTAATTAATGTCCATTATTAATAAAACCTATTAATATGTGGGAGTATTTAAAAAAGTCACAGTTTTAGAATACGAGTTGAAGGGAAATGGTTCTTAGGAAGAAAAACTTGGAGAATTACACAAAGAATGAAATTTATTCAACTTTTAAATATCCAAAGGTAGAGAATATGTATGCAGTTAATGCTTGTTTAACTGACTTGGGCTGATCTGTTCCACCCAAAATAGATATATTTTGCATAAGAATGATATATATTAGTTTGTTACAGGTTATAAGAATGAGATCCTCCACAAGTTTTGTTTACATCATTTAAAATTCAGTATTGAATTCATGGCCCTTTGTTGCATTTTTATAAAATGGTATTTTCCCGAACAGATATATTTTACTTCATTTTATCTTTTTCTTTGCCTCTTCTAAAACTCTATGTTATAACCATCAAATATGATTCAATGATCCTGGAGTGGGTGAGCTCTGCATATCTTGGGCCTGTGGAGTTATAATCACCTCCTTGCTGAAATGAAGCTCCTCAAATGCCTTCACTGTACATGCATTCTGGCTCAAGGTTAGTGATAGGAGACATAAATTTTGGCAGTTAGGGTGCCAGAACCCCAATAGTGAATAGTTTATTCCTTGACTAAAAGGGAAATATTAATTAAGCCTGCAAGGATAACCTGGACTTATTCCTTATAACTTTCTTCCCTTAAAAGTGATGCCTTCTAGGAAAGATTTCTACATTAAGCTTATACCCTTACTAAATGGCAGAGACATTTGTCCCTACCTATTACTCCATTTCACAGAAACCTGTGAAATCTGGTCTTTGTTGGACACAGGCCTCTGATTCTGGTCTTCCTCAAACAGAAACCGGCTGCCCGCCCATAAAAATTCATGATCTGAGTCTTGAGGGGTGATTCTCAAACCCCATCTTGCCTCTCTGGGCAAGATCTTCTCTTTTGGAGCTTCTGAAATCCTCTCTTGCTTCTCTTGGTAAGAGCTGAGCCATTCTTTCTTTTATGTTTTGGGCTTAATCACCCCTTCTCTTAACATTCTCCCCCCTAAAGCTGTAAACTATAATAAAATCTCTCTGAGGGGCTGGAGACATGGCTTAGTGATTCAGGCACTTGCAAAGCCAAGGGACCCATGTCCAATTCCCACATAAACCAGATGCATAAAGTGGAACATGCATCTGGATTTCATTTGCAGTGTCTGAAGGCCCTGGTGTGCCCACTCTCTCTATCTGCCTCTATTCTCTCTCACTCATATAAATAAGTAAAATAAAAATAAATTCGCTCTGACCTTCATCCTCTGGTCTGTGAATTTCATTTATCCAATTCATAAGAGAAGAATTCAAGATCACCTTAAGTTATCAATGCATTGGTGTACATTGGAACATTGGTGAAGAAGCCCCAAACTCCCATATCGGTTTTGGTGCACTGGCCAGGAATGTCAGAGTATAAGTATTCTGCTCTCTGTCTTTCTCCTGGCAGAAGGCATGATTTGTTCTCTCCTTAAATTTCCATTTTCTTCTGCACAATTTGGGGAATTGGGAATATTTAAAAACTTAGAAAGTAGTAGATTAGGAAAATTTCTGTAGGAGACATGTATTAGAACATTCTGTTTTCTCTTTTCACTTGCTTGTAAAGCCAATAACAAAATGTATATGCTATGTATAGAATGTTAACTGAGTTTTGTAAGGATATATTTTGTGTTTGTCCTGTGAAACATTTTGTTTGAAATACTAATTACCTCTGTCAATCTGTAGACTGCAGGAAATACAGATCCCACCTAGAACTGCTGTGCTTATTTGTGCCTGAATTCACGCTGCAGGAAACACAGAATCAAGCAGTGTAGGCATACAGGGGTTCAAGCTGGTAGAACTCCATGTGGGACTCTGATCGTGGGATATCCTATGGGGTTCATGGATCCAACAAGTCTGTGACCCACAATAGGTGATAAAGAGCAATGAGGTAGAAGGAAAACATCCCTGAGACACAGTCAGACAAAACTGGCAGGAACCATGAGACTGTGATTTACTTAGACCCTAGTTGGTGGAAGGCTCATTAGACATGTCTATCTGCTTTGTCCTAAAGTGTGCCACATACAAGCTGAAAGCCATACACCTAAGGACAGGGGTGCTTGCTTAATCATTAGACATACTTGCTACAGATTATATTAGCCTAATGATTTTGGATTTCCCTTTTGTTTAGATAAAATGTTTTACTCATGGACAGTTTTACATTGTTTATGCTACATGTGGTTAAAGTATGGTTTTCCTAATCCAAACTGCTTGGCAGACTTTTATAAGAAATTCATCCCGAATGTTAGCATGCTTGTATATTATCTAGGTTAAAGAATATGAGTCATAATGTTAAAAAAAATAAGAGGTATCAGAGGCTCAATCTATAAGGTACTGAGCCCCTCCCTGCCTCATGTAGTCATTTGGAGCTATTTGACTTCCCTAACATATAGGTCTCAGTATTTATTCCAGAGGTTTTCTGTCAATACTACTTTACTGCCTGAGAGATCAGTTATAGGCCTTACAAAGAAAAAGTGACTAGTACAGAAGCACATAGTAAGGGGGCAGCTAAAATGGAGGTTCGCTTCTCTCCCATCATCAATAATGAGGGAGAATAAGACACAGTTTTACACCATACTACATTGGTGAATGACTAACAGAAATAAATCTGAGGTCTCTACCCTTGTGGCCACTCACAAAGAAAGAAATGTGTCTTTCTCTAGGGTATTTGCTAGAGAAACAAACAGAATACTGCTGTGTTTATAACTTGAGTTTTATAACAGAAATAATCTAGCTTCATTCATTGTGACTTTTGTCTTTAAGGGGACAAGGAAGTTCTCCTTATCTTCTGATAACTTGTGTGCTTTCTCAATTTTTGAGGCGCTCCATTCACAATTCTTGGGTCAAAGTAAGTTAATTCCACATTCCATTACTAAAATCTTTATTTGCATACAATGTCATTTAAACACAAACTAATAGATATCTGGTTTACGTATTTTGTTAGTTATGGGTAAAAGAAATGTTGAAAAACAAATTTGGTTTATGTTTACCAAGGTAATTCTAAACAAAGTACAACAGATTCATTGTTGTATATTTCTATATCAGGATTATGTTTCTATCTAGTCCAGTTTAGACAAGAAGATTAAAGCCATGAAAATGTACACATGTACATAAATGTATTTAAAAGATGCAAAATTCCTAAAAACAGGCTTCTAGGCTTCCAACTTTAAAGCAAAAAAATGTTTGTTAATTCTTGCTGTAACAGTATACAAATGTTTAGGTACAAACAAGATGCCAAACTTCAACACTGCTTTTTAGGTTGCTTTACAGATTCAATTAAAAGGTCAAAAATTTAGATGGGTTTAAATACTTATTACAAAAAAACTTAAATTATTGACAGATTGATTTGGATTTGTTAAAATAATATAAAAGTGTTAAAGTTTTACCTAAGATTACAATTATCAAATGTTTTAGATACAATTTAAGTCTATTCCTAAGCAATAGAATAACAAATGTAAGGTTAAAAATTAGAGTGGAGGTATGGGTAGGTAGGCCAATGGGAGGAAGGGAGGGAAAAATGAGAGTGAATATAAATAAAAGATTATACAAGTTAAAGTAATGAAAATTTACTGTTAATGTGAAAAGACATTGCCATTTGTCCCCTATTTAAGTTCAGGTCCTCCAATATACAAATGATGTTGCAGTCAGGTTTGCATTGCTGGCAGAAATCACCTGACCAAGAGCACCTTGGAGGGAAAAAAAAAAAAAAAAGTTTTATTTTGGCTTACAGACTCGAGGGGAAGCTCATGATGGCAGGGGAAAACGATGGCACGAGTAGATGATGGGCATCACCCCCAGGCCAATATAAGGTGGACAACAGGAATAGGAGAGTGTGGCAAACACTGGCAAGGGGACATTGGCTATAATACCCAGAAGTCCACCCCCAACAATACACTTCCTCCAGCAGGTGTTAATTTCCAAATCTCCATCAGCTGGGGACCTAGCATTCAAAACACCTAAATTTATGGGGGACACCTGAATCAAATCATGACATTCAGCCCCTGGCCCCCATAAACTGATAACCACACATGATGTAAAATGCAATGCATTCAGTCCAACTTCAAAAATCCCCATAGTTTTTGTCAATCCTGATGATGTTCAAACATCCCCATAATCCAGTCTTTTAATTGAGCCATAATACCAAAAATTTCCCCCCAAACCCATAATGACACAAAATAAGCAAAAACAGCATTGGGCATAGCAAAGGAATATTCAGCCAATACAAGATTTAAACAGGGCAAACGTCAAATTCTTTAGCTCCAAGTCCAAAAACTCTAGTCAGTAGCAAATCTCCAAATTCGATAATTCTACCGAGCAACAAGTCTCTGGAGTTCCAATTCTGCCCCTCCAGCTAGGCTACTCACAGTCCCAGAAAACTTCATCCAGGGCCTGCAGCTTTCCTTAGCAGCCATGTCATGGTCTCAGCACCTCCACTGGCTCTCCACTGCAACCCACGGTCCATCCTCCCAGCTCCATCAGGTCTCCATGCAGTCATCCAGCAAACCTGCTTCACACTGCCCATGGCCATTTCCAAAACACAAGACTGTGTTGCAAATTCCATGATCCTCTCTTAAATGCATTTCTTATACTCCATAATACCAAGTGGTATGCCAATTTGTTAATCTGGGGAGGGGGGCGCTGGAATAAAGCAGACTTTGAAGAACAGGACACTCCTTTAGCATTCAGTCCCCTTCAAATGACTGCATTCCTTTTTGTTGTCTCAATGCAGGTCAGCTTGCCCAGTCTCAAAGGTTGTAATCTCTCATACAATTGAAGCTGAATGGAAGTTTTGGCTCAAAGATTTCATTTGTTTTTTCTGTGTCATATCCCTTTCTGTTCCAAAAGGCCAAAGCCACACAGTCAGGTGTCTAGCAGCAAATAACAACACTCCTTGGTTACCAACGTTACTGTTGCAGTCAGGCTTGAATTGCTGGCAGAAATCACCCAAACAAGAGCAACTTTTGGAGAAAAAGGGTTTATTTTGGCTTATAGACTTGAGGGGAAGCTCCATGATGACAGGAGAAAATGATGGCATGAGCAGAGGGTGGATGTCACCCCCAGGCCAACATAAGGTGGATAATAGCAACAGGAGAATTGCCAAACATTCGCAAGAGGACACTGGCTATAATATCCATAAGCCCACCCCCAACAATACACTGCCTCCAGCAAGTTTTAATGCCCAAATTTCCATCAGCTGGGAACCTAGCATTCAGAACACCTAAGTTTATGGGGGACTCCCAAATCAAACCACCACAAATGACAAACTTCTCAGTGCCCCTACAGAGGAAGTTTCACAAGGGAGCCATTATCATCCTGAGTCAGTTGCCTTTATGTTAGGGCTCCATGTAGACCCACCCTCTCTTACATGATATGGGGTATATCCTAGTTTTCTTTATCCCAGGCAACTGACCCTCTAAGAGATAAGAAACCTTCCTTCCCACCTCCAAGGAACCCAATTCTTCAGCTAGATCTGTTTTATATGACAGTAGAAAGAAAAACAATGAGTTCCATTTCTAACTCTTTTTCTATCACAGAATCCATTCAAAACTGACCCAGACCCATAGGTTAGAACCTTACACTTCTCAATTTCCAGGCAGATAAAGCTGAAAGACTCAATTACACAGCTTAACTGCACCAAGACACTGAAAGTACTTGTGATCAGTTTTGGCAGAATGACTTCGGCATTAAGTAAAGAGGAAATTATGTCCACTAAGTCCTGCTCACTTCCTGAGGCCCTCAAGAAACTAAGAACATATTTGAGAATCTCAATGTTCTGCTTGTTATGTTAAAACATGCCAGTAAAGAATTGCTCAAGAAGCAGAAACAAAACAATCCTGAGTTCAAAGCCAGCTACCTACAGGCATTGATAACAATGGCCCTTGTCATTCCCAAGACTAACTTTGAGCAACAACCTGGCTCTGAGTACACCCATGATGTTAAGCTTGTTACTCTCCAAGGGAAATTTCTGGATAATTGAAAACTGACCCCTGAGATATCAGGATGTCCTTCTAGAAGGTCTTTTATGATTAGCAGTGTACCTCTTCATAAGTATTAGGGACAAAACTAGTGAATTTCACCAGTACACTAGAACTAAACAAAGGTCAGGGAGTTAATATTTATAATTTTGTTAATAAAATATTTCTTCAGGACTGTTAACATGTTTTTCTGTACTTACATATATTAAATAATACATATGTTTCCTATCTTTTAAATATGACTTAACATGTTACCAGACAACTTAAAGTGTATGCTACAAAATAATGTAAATTATATGTATATATATATATATATATATATATTCACACACATACATACATACCATCATTTAACTAGATCTATGTGATAAAGACAAAAATTACAGATATGCTCTATATTCATATTTTTCTTTTAGGTGCTCAAGAACTAGATGTAGCCATCAACACCAATCAGGACTTTATGTCTAAGAGGACAGACAATATTTGATCCCAGTCCTTCAAGGTAAGAGAGGCTCCTGAGACAATGGGACACTTCTAGATGGTCCCATAGTTCTGGTAAACCATCTATTTTCTTGATCAGGGAAAACACAGAGACTCAAAGATTTTATTCTAATAAATATACAGTATATATAAGGAGAGTCATAGGAAGATCCTCAATGCTTCCAAAGGAAGCCACATGGTAAAAACATCCCTGACTCATCTCAGCAGATGGCACCAATGCTGAGGGAGCAATAGAGCTCCTCATAGGTCTCTAAACGTCTCTCCTAAAGAGCCACAAGTGACCTTCAAACATTCAATATAAAATTGAATTTTGAATACCTATGTTGTCTTAAATACACTGTGGAAAAATATAGCAATAAAGTAAAGTATTTCTTAAAAGGCTTAGATATCCCAGCCCAGACTGCAAAATTAGATAGTTGTGCTCCCAAAAACTCAATGGCATCTGTTTCATTATCAAGGTTAAAGCCTGTGCATATATTCTTCATAATTCTACTGATGTTTAATATGCTTTACAAGAATATGAATATGCCAACCCATTTTTTGAACAATTTTAGAAATTAATTTCTAGATCTTCATGGTGAAAGAAAGTTGACTCTATTAATTTTGGTAATAACAAACACATAAATAAGCTTAAACACACAAAAAACCCCACATGATTCAGAAAAGGACTTTGACAAAATACAACATCACTTCATGATTTGATGGATGATTTGTGTCTCAACATAATAAAGGCTACATATATAAAGCTCCTAAAGCCCAAATAATACTTAATGGGGAAAGACTGAAGTAATTCCCATTGAGATAAGGAACAAGACAGGGGTGTCCACTCTCACCTCTGCTCTTCAACATAGTACTGGAAGACATAGCTCAAGCAATAAGACAAGAGAAAGAAATAAAGGGGATTCAAACTGGAAAGGAAGAAGTAAAGTTATCCCTATTTACAGATGACATGATTCTATACATAACAGACCCAAGAACCTCCACCTCAAAACTCTTAAAGGTGATTAACTTCTTCAGCAAAGTAGCAGGATAAAAAATCAATGCACAAAAATCAGTGGCCTTTCTATAGGCAAAAGACAAAGATACAGAGAAAGAAATAAGTAACATTGTCCCATGTTCAATAGCAACAACAACAAAAATACCTTGGAATAACATTAACCAAGAATGTGAAACACATATACCATGAAAACATAAAAACATAAAAACATTCAAGAAAGAAATTGAGGAGAACTTGAGAAAATGGAAATATGTCCTATGCTCCTGGATAGGCAGAATTAATATTGTGAAAATTGCAATCTTACCAAAGGTGATATACATATTTAATTCAATACCAATAAAAATCCCAACATTTTTCCTCACAGAGATAGAGAAAATGATCTTAAAATTCATATGAAGTGGCAGAAGGCATCGGATATACAAGCATATCCTCAGATAAAGAAACACATCTGGATCCATCACCATACCTGATCTAAAGCTATACTACAAAGCCATAGTAATAAAAACAACATGGTACTGGCATAAAAACAGGATTATATAACAATGGAATAGAATCGAGGACCCAGACTTTGTATCAAGTAACTATAGCCACTTGATATTTGACAAAGGCCCTAATGATATAGACTAGAAAAAAAGACAGCATCTTCAACAAATGGTGCTGGACAAATTAGATAACCATATACAGGAAATTGAAACTCGATCCACGCATCTCGCCATGCACAAAAATCAAGTCCAGATTGATCAAAAACCTCATTATAAGACCAGAAGAAAAAAAATATTAGGAACTTTCCATGATACAGGGATGGGAAAAGACTTCCTGCACAAAACCCCAGTAGTTCAGGAACTTAAACAATCACTCAACCATTGGGATCTCATGAAGCTGAAGAGTTTCTTCACAGACAAGCATACATTAAGCAGAGCCAATAGATTACCCACACAATGGGAGAAAAAAAAATGCTGGCTATACAACTGACAGAGACCCCATTTCTAGAATTTACAAAGAACTCAAAAACCTAAACAATAAAAAGTCAAACAACCCATTTAGTAAATGGGGCATAGAACTTGATAGGGAGTTCTCAGAGAAAGAAATAAAAATGGCAAACACACACTTAAGAAAATGTTCATTATCCCTAAACATCAGGGAAATACAAATTAAAACAACTATGAGATTCCTCCTTACCCCAGTAAGGATAGCAAACACTAAAAAATCAAATGAAAACAAATGCTGGTGAGGATGTGGAGAAACAGGAACCCTCATTCACTGTTGGTAGGAATGGAAGATGGTACATCCACTATGGAAAGCAATATGGAGACTCCTAAAAAGGTTGACTATAGAGTTACCAACAAACCCAGCTATTTCCTTACTGGACATTTACCCTATAAGCTCCATGGCTAAGTTCAGAGAGATTTGCTCAACAATGTTTATAGCTGCACAATTCATAACAGCTAAGAGCTGGGATCAACCCAGATGTCCATCATTAGATGAACTGTTCTTGATTTGGCTAACTGATGCATTCAGTGGAATAGAACACATAGCTGGAGCTGGGAATCAAGTCAGAACCACATCCCCAAAATAAGCCTGCTCTCCATTATCAAGCTCCCACCAATCATGGGCTACAAGAGGGCCTACACCTATTAAATTATCTCTAAAATAATAATGGTTATCCCATTTATCTGGTGCTGACTTCACTCTCTGTTGGAGAATTTGCTTCTCTTCAAATGTATGCCAATTCTGAGGACAGAATCAGCCCATCACTCCTCAACAGGACCCCAGCTGAAACCAAGAGTAGTTGGGGAAGTGAGCAAGAGTGCTGCTTTCTTGGAGAACCTGGAACCAGCACAAGGGTGAAGGAGATAGGAACAGAGAACATTCAGTTCCTACTAAATCAGATATCCAGTGACACAGAGGCTCCCAAGACCTCATCACTGAAATAGACCTAAAATGAACCCAACATGGCTCAGGGAAATTTGTGGAAGAAGGGGTGGAAAGATTGTTAGAGCCACATCTTGGGACATTATGCACAGAGACGTCGCCCCTTAACCATAACTACTGGCGAACCCCACAATGCACAATCCATATTCCCCAACGAAGAGGGACCCTGCAGAGGGGGCATGACAGGGAGGAGGCTGACGATGGTACCAACATGGTTGTATATATACTGTGTACATAACTAATAAAAATAAATGTGTTCATTTTTTTACATTATGTGCTTATCTTTTTTTTAAAACCCTATATCATCCCATCTATAGTTAGCCCACACTCAGATGGTCCTATGACAATTCTCACTGCTTTAGTTCCCTCATAGCTTTCCAAGGCCTGAAAATCTACAAATTTTGGAACCCTAAAGAGCTTCAATTTACTCAGTATTGACTTCCCTTGACTCCTCTGGTTTTATTCTTTCTCCTCAACATTTTTTTCCAGGTTTGTCTTTGTACTCCGTACTAATCCACTTTGAAAGTCTCTTGGATAGACTCACTGGAGAGATATCCCAATTGCCATACCCACTAGCACAAACATCTCCACTAGCACAAAGAAGCCAGATAGGTCAGTGCACCAGCTCTCTAATTGTAAGGGCTATCTTTTAGAAGGGCAAAATGATAGGAAGCAGAAATTGGCTAGGCCATTAGGGTAATAGAATCTCAAAAGTGAAGTTATTTCCTTGACTAAAAGCAGGAAATATCATTAAGCCTGCATGGAGGACCTGAATGTTTTTTTTTTCCTTATCCCTTTCTTCTCTGAAAAGTGAAATACTCCAGGAATAATTTCTAGATTATGCTTATACCCTTCCTAAATGGCCAAGACCCTGATCCCTACCATTTTACAGAAACTTCTAAAATCTGGTCTTTGCCAGGTGGAGACCTATGACCCTGGTATTCCTCATATAGAAACCTGCTGCCCATCCATAACATGTTCTAACCTGAACCTTAAGATGGTCTTCTCAACCCCATCTTTCTTCCCTGGGCAAGTGCTCTGCCTTGCTTCCTTCTCTTACATTCTGGGCATAAGATCCCCTTCTCTTAATGCTCTCCCACCTAAAGCTATAAGCTATAATAAAATATCTCTTAACCTTATTCTCTGATCTATGAATTTAATTCTTGAATTCATAAGACAATAATCCAGGAGTATACCAAATTATTAATGTGTTATCATATTTAGATTTATTAGTGAGGAACCCCCAACTTCTTATATTATTAGTACTTGATACAAGTTTTATATAAAACATGAATGGGGACACCCAAATATGTTCTGGTGAACATATGTACTCAAAATAGGAGGCAATATAGTAAAGTGACAGTAAAACACACTCTGCAAATGTTTCCTCCAGTGGCCTAAGTTTCCATTAAAAACATTTCATTTTACTTAGACTATCGTTCTGTAAAGTTCTGTCAGGCTTCTATTTTCTTAGACTCCACATATGTTTCTCCTTCTTGGTCTTGTTTGTTCTGCATTTATGATTTCTCTACCTTCTGTGGCACTAGAATAGAATCAAGTACCTTGCTCCCATATACAAATTATACAAGTGTATTATATTGAGGTAAAAATAAAATCCTGCTGCATCTAACAAAACATTATTAAACTTGATACTATCATAATTATGTCATCCTACACTTACATAGCATTTGCAAGTATAAATTGCTTTTTCTATCATATTTAAAACACATGTGGCTTTTAATTTTACAAATATCTCATGCAATGGACTTTTAGAGAGAATCTGAAGTATTGTGAATTAAAAGGAATAAGTCCAGTAGACCTGAGATATTAAAATTACATTTTCTCAATTCCTCTCCAAGATGTTTGTATAGGTCACAGGTCAGAAAACTAAGCAGCCAGAAAAGGCAAGCTGACAGTTAGAGAGGGATTAATGAGGAGGGTAAGCCCCCCAAGTGGTACAAAAGAGAAACCTGGACAGCAAACAGTGCATCTATTTTAAAAGAAAACATAGTGTCTGTAGTTGTTATCATGAAACTTGAGGTTTTAAGCACCCCAAAAGAAATATAAATCAATGAACAACTCCATCCAATGTAACTGATTGTATCACATCACTGAGGCTAATGTACAAGAAAATTAGCTGTGGGAATTAACTTGCCTAGTTTCATGGCTCCTTAAGGAAGCAATGATACTAACTGTTCTCAAAGCAACAAGAAGGCTGTCAGCCATAGGCACTTTAATATGGAATATCCTTATTTGATGCTATGGTAGGCATCTGCTAGTGTTCTTTATCCAAATATACCATGGGCCAATAAACAGTCTGTCATCATACCTTAATTATCCAAAAATGCTCAGATGCCCCCTTATGAGACATTTACACTCCTTGTGGATGGTGACATCTTGAAGATAAAGGTAATGTTTAAGAAATCTTTTAAGTCTGAAAATTAGCAGCTATCTTTAAGAAGGTAGGTTCTTTTGGACTGAAAATACTCAGAGAAAAATGTTCCTTCTTCTGTGTATTGTGTCAGCCTGGTGCAGGCTATACTCCTTCAAGTTCCTACTTATTTACTACTTGAGGACAGCAACATGTGCACTGTTCAGAAGCTCGCTAACTCACCTCTCCTCCATCATCACCATATTCTCATATCATCTAAATCTTCATCATAATTTACATTTATTACTCACTAAGCTCAAGCACTGGGTATATTTCTCCATCTTACCATTCAATTTGCTTATTTTCCAGACATTCAGTATCAGGCTTACCACTAGTAACTTTTTACTGCTGTCTTGCCTTTCCATCTTTGTTTGCTCATTTGTTTGTTTGTTTGAGACAGGGTCTCATGTGTCTCAGGCTAGTCTCAAAATCAACATGTCCCTAAAATGATGTTGAGTTTCTGATATTTCTTCTTCTACCTCCAAGTTTTTGGGAGCAAAGGCATATGTCACCATGTTTAGTTTATGCAGTGCTGGGTATCAAACTAGGGCTTTATGCAAGCTGCACAAGCTGTCTGCCAAATGACCTCCATTCCCAGCCCCTAATCTTCCATCTCTATTGCATATGTAACAATTAAAAACAAGCATGCATCCATTTTTTTCCTATATAAAATCATCTAATTATATCTCTTTTATTCTATAAAGTCAATTCCTTACTAAGCTCTGCAACTGTAAGAGAAAGTTCAGATTTATGATATAGTATGCACAAAAGACTTTTATGCTTTTTAAAAAATATTTATTTATTTGAGAGAGAGAGAAAGAGAGAATGGGCTTGGCAGGGCCTCTCCTCACCACAGACAAACTCCAGATTCATGTGCCACCTTCTGCTTCTGCCTTTATATGTGTGCTGGGAAATCAAACCTGAGTCCTTTGGCTTTGTCAGCATGTACCTTAACCGCTAAGCCATCTCTCTTGCCCATTTTTCTGGTTTTTATCCAGTGTATTTAATAACAGTTTTTGCTATTTTCTTCATACTTACCTTTCAGAAACAACACATTTCTTGCAGTGTCTGGCATTCTATGCTATTTTCAATATCCCTATCTTTTCTCATGTAGCTTAATTATTCTGAAATAGCCTCAACCTCCAGTTTACCAGACAACTTTCTACTCAGGGCTCCAAGTGTGATGTAATTCAGCATATGAAGTTTCCCATGCTATCTTCATGAAGGTAGGTGTACTAACTCTAGCTGAGTAACTCTTTCTTTATTGCTTATCTCCTTTTTATATACTCATCTGATACATATTTATTTCTACTGATAAAGCATGCTGTTCTTGAAACCATGAACTTTATCATCACCTTCATATCCTTATAACCTAGTATGAAATCCTCTTTATATTAAGTAACCAATAAGCATTTGCACATTGAGTAAATGTAAAAGAAAACTTAAAATGTCAGTCATATTTTAATTGAATTGCTAACATAGTTTACTTTTAAAATTTTAGTATTTGTATATGTGTGTGCAAATATTTGCATGTTTGTGTGTGAGTGCAGGTACATGAATGTGCAGGATGTGAGGGGAGGTCGGAGGACTATCTGCCTGTCCACTTCATTTGAGACAGAATTTCCTGCTATAGAGTCTCTCTCTGCTATTCTTTGCTGCACTCCCGTCAGCTTCTGGGAAACTCTCCCATCACTATTGCCCATGTCACTGTCAGCTTCAGGATACTGGGATTCCGGAAATCCAACACAACTTCTGCATGTTTATGGAGGGTCTTGGGATCAAACTTGAATCCTCCAACTTAAACAGTGATCATTTTATCGATAGAGCCATCAGAAGCTAAGTTGTTTTTCTTTCTGCTTTATTTTGTCTTATGGTGCTAAGGATTATACGTAGAGGTTCATGAACACTAGGGAAATGTCACAGATGTTTGGTCATGTCATGTTCAGACAATGATATATTTATAGCAGAACCTACCAATTTACTTATATTACATCACTGAAACCATTATATGTCCAATTCTGGTTATTTAAATAAAAACAATTCAAATGGCATTTTACTTAAGTAAATGTTAACTAAAGATGTCATATTGAATCAATACTTTGCAAAGAAAACTATTTTCTTCTTAGAGTAAACCAACAGACATTTATCACTGCAGATGCAAACATGAATATCATATACATAATTTATTTGACAAAAACAGGTATAGTTAATGCTATAAATACTTCATAAAATGATATTTTATGACCATATCTCCAAAGTGTCCATAGTTCCATTTTGTGAAAATCCCACTGCAATTTTCTCTCTAAATACTTCCTCAATGTGGGTCGGACCTAGTTTTACTCATCTCAATTCTGTCTCTTTCTGTTCATTTTCTGGACCAGTTGTGTTTCATGGCATTCATGCTTTATTTATAGTACACCTTTCTAAAGTATCTAAGCCATGAGCTAACGTCCCTTGATTCTACTCATCTTAAATAAAAATTGATTTCCTTTGGACACCATTTGCTTTGAAGGCCATGAAACAAAATGAAATGTGTTGTTCTATCACCTATAGGCATCAGAGAAGCATACAATATAAGTAGTGGGAAAGGCAGGAGCTAGGTAAGTGACCTATCAAGGGTCAAGGATTTGAGACCATGTGCTTTCATATATGCCTTTTCTCAAGTTACTAGCTATATTTTTTTCACACATTGTCCAACTGACCAATTACCTGAAAAGAAGCAACTTAAAGAAAACAGGATTTATCTTGGCTTACTGTTTCAGAAGAAATAGTTCATTATGACAGGGAAGGTGTGACAACAGAAGGTGACTGGTCAAGTTGCACCCATAGTCAGGAAGTAGAGAGAGAAGGAAGTAGAACTGGGATATAAAACTTCAAGGCACCCACAAGTGGTGCATTTCCCCGAGACAGGTTCAACCTCCTACAGGTTTCACCATCTTCCCAAACGTGACTACCTCCAGACTATATGCTCAAACACTGAGCCTATAAGGGACACTTCATATCCAAACCATAATACCATCCTACTCCCATTCTTGGAGACATCTTTTACTTTTTTAAAAATATTTTTATATTTATTTACAAGCAGATATATATATATATATATATATATATATATATATATATATATATATAGAGAGAGAGAGAGAGAGAGAGAATATGAGTATACCAGGGGTTCAAGCCACTGCAAATAAACTCCAGATGCATGCTCCACCTTGTGCATCTGGCTACCATGGGTACTGGAAAATGGAATGGGGGTCCTCACCAGATCATCAGATTTTCAGGCAAGCACCGTAACTGCTGAACCATCTCTCCAGCTCAGTCTTTTTCTTTCTTAATAAATTGTCCCTAATGCTATTACTTTACAATGTGTCCCTTGTGCAAATCTATGTGCTAGGACAGAAGAACCTGAAAATCCCAGTGGGTGTCCCCTGGTCTCCAATGTGGGCCCATAACACAGCCATCCAATCAGGTGAGAGAAATAATTCTCATTGTGAATGATCAATTATCAACACAGGCCCTGTTGACCAATAAATACACTACTAAAATTTAATCAATCTACTAGATCAGCATTTAGCAAACATTGTCATGGGAAGACCCACATGTTATCTTCAAAATCATTAAGCATTCCAGAGAACATTTATCAATGTAACTTTTATCTGTTGATGTTTAAAATATTAGAATAAAAACTGAGGTTTTAAAATTTATATTCATTTCAAAATAACAGTATTCAACTTTTTATTTTGCCATAAACATCTCTTTTGGAAAAATTCATTTTTCTAAATAAAATGAAAAATGAGAAGCATTGCATTACTTTACATTTTTACAAATACCTTTAGTATCTGACTTAATACAAGGTAGATTCTCATACATCCTGTATTAACTTTGTCATATAATTGGTTTAATTAGGTTCTAGACAAGTTTGCTTAGTATAAATAAAGAAAAATGTTACCTAATATTAACATGAATAATTTAAATTTCTAGAGTCATGTGTAACATGTCAGAAGAACTACCACTCGTATTCCATCATTGGTCACATTTTAACAATCACTGAATTGTATTTGTGACAATAGCACCTCCAGTTTTATATGCTATAGAGTACTCACATTTCTCAAGAAATATATACATTATTTTCCCCTCAAAAATGAACATAAGGCTGGGCGTGGTGGTGCAAGCCTTTAATCCCAGCACTCTGGAAGCAGAGGTAGGAGGATTGGCATGAATTCGAGGCCACCCTGAGACTCCATAGTGAATTCCAGGTCAGCCTAGGATAGAGTGAGACCCTACCTCAAAATACCCCCCCCTCCAAAATGAACATAAGCACACATCTTGAACCTAATTTAAGACTGGGGAGAGGGCTCAGCAATTAAAGGTAATTGCTCACAAACCTTCCTGGACTGATTTCAATGGCCAGTATGCACATTAAAACAGATGTGCTAGTGACACATGTGTCTGGAGTTCATTTTCAGCAGCAAGAGGTCCTGGTATGCCCATACTCTCTTTCTGTAATATTCTCTCT
This sequence comes from Dipus sagitta, assembly GCA_036346955.1. Taxonomy (NCBI): domain Eukaryota; kingdom Metazoa; phylum Chordata; class Mammalia; order Rodentia; family Dipodidae; genus Dipus; species Dipus sagitta. The sequence continues at coordinate 18,363,775 of CM070781.1, forward strand.
CTCGCTCTCTCTCAAATAAATAAATACAAATACTTTAAAAAGAATTTAAGTTCATCCATTCTCAACAACATAGAAATTACAAAGCCAGCCTGAGCTCTATGAGACTATGTATCAAGTACTCCAAATAAATTAAAATCTCATCATAAATATTTTTAAAAATATTATTTATTTCCACCTCTCTCTCTCTTTCTCACTGTGTGTGTGTGTGTGTGCACTGTGGTCCTATGTCAATGCAGTAGAATGCCAGACATATGCTTGCATCTCATTTTGAATCTGATTTTATGTGGGTGGTTGGGGTATTGAATCAAGGCCTGCAGGTATTGCAAGCAAGAAGTTTTAACTGCTGAGACATCTCCCCAACTTCCCCACCCAACTATATTTTTTGTCACAGGAACATAACATTTTTATAAAGTTATTTTAGTATAAATTGATTTGCTAAATTGAAACCTTGACCTAAAAAAGGAAGTCATCAAATTCAATATTTCTCCATATTTCAGTGAAACATACTGAAATCATTGCTATAGATTTTCATTCTTGGGAAATAAACAAATAAATGGCAGCCTCTGTTTTAATGGACATTCTTAACATTCTTATTTATCTTCTATAAATGTCCAGTTACATTAAATCACTCCATTGTTTTCATCCTTACAGACAGCTCAAAATCCTGAGGAAGGGATGTGGCTGTAAAGTAATCAACTATCACTAGATGCTTCCTTTACAACATTATGCTTATTAGTAACTGGGTTATCACAGGTTTTGATATAGGTCCTTCCAGGTAAAAATGAGGCACAATAGCTACACCAAAGCAGCCTAGGGAGGGGAACAAAAAGTAGAGAAACAGCAAAATACACCCTTCTACCATAAAGGAAGGTGTCAAAGTTATTGTCAATCACAGCAGAAAAGCAGGGGAGACTCAGATCTTCTAGAAAGGAGGAAACCAGCCAGAATCCCACTGAGATGCTTGTGGCCCCAGTATGAGCATCCACATGTCTGGCCTGAACAGAGATGTAGGAACAGAAACAAGGTGTGTATGTGTGTGTGTGTGGGGGGGTTCTACTCACATCTGCCTCCTCACAAAGTCAAATAACCTGAAGGGGAAGATAGCAGGGAAAAGCTGAGCAGCTGCTGAAAGAGAACAGGACCAGCTGAACAGCTCCAGTACAACTCCAGACAACCTGCAGAGTCTCCAGTTCCCGAATGGCCAGTGGCATGGCAAGCCACCAGAGAACTCATTCAGCTGCCAGCTCCAGGGCATCAAGCACAGCTGATCAGAACACCACATCCACAGTGCAACAGAGAAGGACTGAGGTGGGCAGTCAGCATTGGTGAGATAGGAAGTCATCCCAAATGTTAACAGACCCTACTGGCACAAAGGCAGGTACATAGGCCTGCAGTGGAAGTGCTAATCTTTTTCCATGTCAGGGCAAATTATGGGTTACATATTCTTTGTTGGCTTTATCATTCTCAAATAAACTGTATTTTGTTGTTGACTATTTTTGCCTTAGATGCTTCCTGATTTAGAGGGCCTTTGTCTTTCTCTTCTGTCATTATTGGGGGCAGGGTGTGACTCAGCCCCAGGCTGACCTGGAAGCCATTTGAGACCAGAAATCTCAACTTCACAGTTAACAGGATTAAGGGTGTGGGGCAACACACACCCATAGGGACTTTGGCTTTATTAGATTTTCTGTTTGTTTTAGTCCCTGCTCTTGCATAACTGCTCTGTACTGGTTTTGATTGAATGTGTATATTGCTCAGTTGAATTTTAGAATTTGCCAGTAAATTGCTCTACCCAGTCTACCAGAATACTTGAGTAGCAGGCAAACTCAACACCTAGGGTCACTTCTGCTGTTTCTCTTGGAGTATAAGAGCTATACCTGGCACCTTGAACTCCTATCCTGTAGATATATAAAGTTGGAATTACATGGCTAACAATACTTCAGGTAATTAGAAAACCCAAGCATCGAATTAACTCAAGATGCAAAATGTCTACATTATAATAGAAGAAACATAAAACCTCAAGACAATATGATCCCATCACAAATGTTAAGTACATCAGAAATGACCTCCACCGAGACTGTTTTAGATGTTCTTGTATTGGAAGAATAAATATTGTGAAAATGTTAATCTTACCAAATGCAATCTACATATTTAATACAATCCCCATCAAAATTACAATACTATTCTTAATGGAAATTAAAAAAAATCCTCCATTTTATTTGGGAGGACAGAACCGGCAAATATCTAAAACAATTTTGAGCAAGGAAAATAAAGCTGGTGGTATATCATCATATCTGATTTTAACATATATCACAGAGCTGTAGTAACAAAAAATAGCATGATACTGGCACAAAAAGACATGTAGATAAGTGGAACAGAAGAGAGGACCCAGATGTAAGTCCAGGCAGCTACAGCCAGCTGATCTTCGACAAAAATGACAAAAAATACTCACTGGAGAAAAGACAACCTCTTCAACAAATGGTGCTTGGAAAATTGGATATGTATCTGTAGAAGGATGAAAGTAGATCCTTATCTCTCTCCATGTACAAGTCCAAATGGATCAAAACCCTCAATATCAGACCCGAAACTTTGAAGCTGCTAGAGGAAAAAGTAGAGGAAACCCTTCAACATCTTGGCATAGAAAATGACTTTCTAATATAACCCCAGTTGCCCAGGAAATAAAATCACTAATCAACCACTGGGACCTCATACAATTACAAAGTTTTTATACAGCAAAAGACACTGTGAATAGAGCAAAGAGGCAACCTACAGAATAGGAGAAAAACTTTGCCAGCTAGATGTATGCAATGGACTAATATTCAAGATATACAAAAACTCAAAAAAACCTATATACAAAATCAAACAACCCAATTAAAATGGGCTATGGAACTACATAGAAAGTTCTCAAAGAAAGTAATAAAGTTGGCAAATACACATCTGAAAATTTTTCTACATTTTTAGCCATCAGGAAAATGTAAATTATACAACTTTGAGATTTCATCTCACTCTTTTTACAATGGCTATAATCAAGCAAACAAATGACAATAAATGTTGGCAAGGATGCAGAAAAAGAGGAGCCCTTATACCCTGATGTAGAAATGTAGTCTGGTACAGTCATTGTGAAAATAAGTGTGGAGTTTCCCGAGACAGCTAAAAATAGATTTAACATATGACCCAGTTATACCACTCCTAGGCATATATCCTCAAGACTCCTTCCACTACTTTAAAGATAGTTGCACAACCATGTTTATTGCTGCTCGATTCATGGTAAGCTAGGAAATGGAACCAGCCTAGATGTCCCTCAAATGATGAATGGATAATGAAGATGTGGTACCTTTATACAATGAAGAACTATTCAGTGGTAAATAAAAAGTAAACTGTGAAATTTGCAGGGAAATGGATGTATCTGCAAAGGATTATACTTAATGAGGTAACCTGGGCCCAGAAAGCCAAATGTTGCATGTTCTCTCTCATGTGTGGATCCTAGCTACAAATGATTGGACTTGTGTGTGAGTTGGAATAAAAATCATTAGTAGAGGCTAGTAAGCTAGAGAAGGGCTCTAAGGAAGTAAGGAGAGAGGAGTAATTAAGGGGATGAGATTGTATATATGCAAGTAGATAAACAGATTAATGGGGGAGAATGGCCTAAGGAGGTCAGGAGAAGAGTAAAAGAATGGTGGGGAAGGGTTAATCAAAATTCAAGATATTGTGAATAAGCCATAAAGAGAACCTCCTTCTTTGGATAATGGTACACCCACAAGCCATAGATTGCTACTAGAAAAATGTCAGTGCCAGGGATGGGATATTACCTTTCAGTGAGTTGTTGGCTAGGGAGGACCCTGATGCCCCAAAACATTACAAGCTATTGCCAAGGCTCTTGGTTTCCAATCAGAAATAGATGATATGACCCTATTGCTGAAGACTCCACATGCCTGGGCTGCAAGGTCACTGTGAAATCAAGCTAGGTCTGAGCTAAAAGTCCTCCTCTCTGTAGACCATCTGACAGAAACCTGGAAAAAGCTGCACTGCATGTCACCCTAGGGGAGATAGAATTCAGCAGCAGTGAAAACAGTGGATACTGCAAGCCTTAAGTTTGGCCAGCCAGGCCAAATGACTAAATGTGGGCAATTGTGTCATGTCTGTTATGGGGGAATCCATCTAAGTGGACTGGAGGCTCCCTTTCTGGAGGGAATATATGCCTGGTACTGAAAACCTAATCAAAAGCCTATGGTGGGGGAGATCATGAGCCTCAGGTGTATAACACCTGCTCTTGTCTGGCTAAATCCACATATAATTCTCACCAAACTTGCCTGTAAGCACTTTACTTAACATTCACCATACCAATATATTAATGCTACTCTCACTTTTGGTTAGAGAAGCTTCTCTTTTCAGATGATGGTGACCACTGGGGATACCCAAAAGGCACCATAGAGAAGAGAAGAAGTGATGGAAGAGTGTTCATCCCTGAAATATCTCTATCACACACCTCCAAGGTCCAGGGTCCATTCCAGAAGAGGTGGCAGAAAGGATGTAAGAACCAAAGGAAGGATAGGACCACTTATAATGCAATCATCCAGACAGAAATTAGCCTCAATATCCATGACCTCACAGTGTCTGGCACTACCTTCACATGACCCTCATAATAGGAGAAAAAGTTGATGACATCAAAATAAAAAACAGACTAATGCAAAGAGGGAGGGCATATGATGGAGAGTGGATTTGTGAAGTGGAAAGTCGGGGAGGGGAGGGAATTATCATGGTTTTTCTATAAGTATGGAAGTTGTCAATAAAAATATAATTTTAAAAGGTTTACATTCTCTCTCTTTTCTCTATCTCTCTCTCTCCTTGCAAACAAAGAAAAATTTTAAAAATGCGCTGGGAAATGGCTTAGCAGTTAAGCCTTTTGCTTGCAAAGTCAAAGGACCCAGGTTTGATTCCCCAGGACCCATGTAAGCCAGATGCACAAAGGACACATGCATCTGCAGTTCATTTGTAGTGACTAGAGGCCCTGGCATGCCCATTCTCTCTTGGTGTTTCTCTTCTATCTCTCTCTCTGCTTGCAAATAAATAATTTTTTTTAAAATGATATAAACTTACGCTTGAATTCAAAAATCTTCAAAAAGTCAAATAGGAATATTTTCCTATAATGACTACTTGAAAATATCAAAAAGAAATTACTTTCTACCTAAGGATTTTATATTTTTCCTCTTGTAAAGGTGGCAAGAACCTAGTCAGTCCTAAGTAATAAAAGTTTGGTATTGAACATGTACTTAGAACCTTGATATAGGGTCCCTGTTTCATCCTGCTGTGTGGCAGACAATAAGATATCTCCAGGGTCTGCTTAAGAATTCCCTGTGCAGATGTAGAAAGTTCACCTAAGGATCCCCAGAAAACACATGCCCTCATGAAAATTTTAAGTCACATCTGACTTTTTCTTCTAGCAAAAGCCAGGTAGCACAGAGAAAAAAAAATCATTTCATGATGGGAAAATAAGAATACAACAGAAAAGATTACAAAGGAGCAAAAGTTACAAATTATTTAACACAATGCAATAGCAACCCAGCAATTCGACAGAACTGCAATGCCATGTCCTTGATCCGTGGTCTCACGTCACTAAACTACAGTGACAGAGGAATGTCTTCAGTAATGACACATAGTGACAGAGACATGGAAAGCATCTCATAATAGCTGTTGTTGTTTTGTTATTATTTTTATTTGGAGTAGACTGACAACAGGAGTACAGTAGCACGTGCTGATAGATTACTCAATATCAAACATCATTTTGTATCCATTTTATTTTCAAAATACTTTCCTAGGTTGGGTATTGTTTTCATTTTCAAGATGAGGAAAGAGATGTGAGACAGGAAATATTTGGAGGAAAGATACCGGCTAGTAATTACCTTATATGGGTTTTCTTATTAAAGCATCATCTAAATGCTACAAAACAGAACCAGTTATATTTTATTATTTTTTCAAGTTTTTTTTTTTTTTTTTTTTTTCTGAGGTAGGGTCTCACTCTGGCCCAGGCTGACCTGGAATTCATTATGTAGTTTCAGGGTGGCCTTGAGCTCACAGTGATCCTCTACCTGTGCCTCCTGAGTGCTGGGATTAAAGGTGTGCGACACCACGCCCAGCTTCAGAACCAGTTATTTTTAATCTATTTATTTATTTATTTATTAGAGAGAGAGGCAGACAGAGACAAAGAGAGAATGGGCACTCCAGTGTCTCTAGCCACTGCAAATGAACTCCAGATGCAAGCACCTCCTTGTGCATCTGGCTTACATGTGTTTTGGGGAATCAAACCATGGTTCTAACGCTTTACAGGCAAATGCCTTAACTGCTAAACCATTTTCCCAGCCCAGAACCACGTATTTTATTCACTTTAAAAAATGAGAATGTTGGTCTGAGGAGCCAGTTCAGTATCTCAGGGGCAGGGCACTTGCCTTCCATGTGCAAGGCCTTGGTCCTGTGTTTGATCCCAAACACCACCCCCCCCCCACATACACAGAGAGGGAGGGGAGAGAAGGGGAGGGAGGGAGGGAAAAGAGAGAGAGAAAAAATCCTGAGTTGTAATTTGTCTAATAATAATGGCTGAATTGCAATTATTTAAACCGTAACTACTATAAGACTAGCACGAGAACTTCAAGATTTTTCAGCTGCATACTGTCATGCCTGCCAATGTTAATGCTTTTCTCTCTACAAAAATAGGGAATGTAGAGGGGAAGTAGAGCTCACACTTTTCATTTTATTCTCTTCCTTTCATCAAATTCTCCAGAGGGTATAACGTGCCCAATCCTTTTGGAGGTTCAAAAGATGTTACTATTTTGGTTGAACAAATGGTCCATTTTATTTGCTGAAAGAATGCATTTAGTGGAATGAGTTTAGTGGAAAGCAAAACTAAATTCATCTGGATGGGTAGCCATGTAATAAATAAAACAATCAGGCTCAAATCAAGGCCAATGATAATGCATCACCAACCCAAGAGACAAGCAATTTGAAAAAAAGAACAAGTTAAAAGTGCCACGTTTGTCCTCCTGAGTCTGATCTGTTTCAGAAGGCACTGGGTGACAGGCCAGGTACACAGAGTTCTGCTGCCTGTATTTGCTGTGGGCTACGGTGATTCCTCAGCCATCCACTGAAAACAGCAACTGAATTGTAAAACTATGAAAAGACTACCATGATGTGCTACTATTTCAAATGCTCTCTTGTTTATATTGAAACAGGGAGAACTCTCCCTTTTCAAGGAGAATGGCAGCATGAGCCTGCCAGTCCCTAGACATTCCTTGACACTAGCAATTTCAGTTTCCATTCTCTGGCTTTTAGAAAGTCAGCCCTCACTTGTTAGTGAGCTTTGGCAGACAAACAAATCAGTTGCAAGCAGTATCACATATATTGTAAAATTGCTCTATCAGGACACATATTCTCTTGTCTTTATCAGAATGGGTGAATGTGGAATCTCTTGAGACGCAAAGTAAACATAACTGGTCTTGTAGGACTGATCAATAAGGGAGATTATCTCGGGGATAAGAAAAATTAATCTTTTAAAATAAAATAATGAAACTAAGGCTTATGAAATACCTAGATGTGTTCTGTAAACAAAGAAGAATCATTACATGTACTAGCTAATCATGAGTGAAGGAGTATCTTTAAAAGAAAACTATATGAGAATTTGCCAGACTGTTCATATACATGATCGGAAGCATGCTGCTTGTTGTTTAACAGCTACTCTCAAGGAATGAAAAGTCTGAAGACATGGGCATCACAACTTTCCTGGACATGAAATGATTGTTTGAATTTTTTCTTCAACTCCATTTGCTTCTATTTTTTTTTTCTTCTGTTGCCAATCAAGGGAAGGCAGCAGGAAACACAATCCATTAGACTTAATCACATAAAGTTCAAATCACATTTAACTACTCAATTGAAGAACAATACCAGCAAAACTAATTATAGAGCTGCAAAAGAGCAGTGATAAAATTGAAGCCCAACAATAAGACAGTAGCTGAGACCCTCAACAGATATAGAATTGTCATTGAGAAAGCAATCTGTGTCATCAGATAATGTATAGGGAAATGAATTGCCACTCCATTGCAGAGTATGTGCTTATTTAAACTTTGTATTATAATTTAAATGCTAGAATTCTCCTACATTATCAATTTGGCATTAAATTATAAAAAAATAAAAGTTATAAAAAAATCGTTTTAAGGATATTAACAAATTCTATGTGTGAGAAATATAAAATGTTTAAAATACATACTTATATAATATTTTGTATGTACATATTTTTTCTTTTAAATTCATGGCTTCGTTGAAGATTAAGAGGAATACAGAGTATGTCATTCACATTTGGGACTTCCAAAAATTGCTGAAGATGTCTATTCCAATGTGTTCTAGATATACCAGATAGATCTGTAAACACACAGAGCTCTCTAGAAAAGAGTTCTAAACTGAAACTGAATGGAGAACCTGACACCCAGCCCCCCCTTTCTCGACTAATGAACCATATTTTGTTCTAGAATAATAGCACCACATACCAATAGTCTCCAAAATATTTATTTCCTACTATCATGACTTGTCTCTCATGGCCCATATTTAAGGTTTATGCAGAGTTCATGAGTATTATCAAATGAAAGACTTCAGCCTGATATGCAATTATATTTTATGATATGTATGTTTACAATGTGTGTATATAACTTTGATACCCCCTCCAAATTCTTACTCTTGTTGGTTTAGAATGAGTAAGAACATTTTGAGGAGAAATATTAGTTTTTCATCATCCTTTAAAATTAAAAAAGTTGGTTGAGTAATCATTCAAGGTTGCTTCGAAATTTTGAAGTATTCTAAAATGAAGTATTATAAACCCATTTTTGGTCGAATTTTCTTTGAGTTAATATCAATTTCATGTCTTAATTATATCTCTTTTTTCATATCATAAAATATAATAATATATACATGGAAGCTTTTTCAATGAAAAATAATATAAATAAATATTTCCAGAATGCTGTAGGAAACCTGGTTTCCATAGCTCTCTAATAGTAATGTCTTCCTAATTAAAACTGTTTCAATATGTTTTTTCCTATGGTAATCCATGGTTGAGATTAATAAAATGTGTGCTTGGGGGGAGGAGCGACCACTTCCCATTGACCTTTACTACAGAGCATAGTTATCTTTTTATTCCACTTTCTCAAAAGAAACCTGCCCTATATGTTATTACTAAGTTGACGGTAAGCTGAAAAACTCATGAGGTGAAGTAAACTGAATTGACATGATGCATCGTAGAGCAAAGCAGTCCATCTGTGAGCCCAGTTCCTGTGAAATTTCCTTACCTTTCTAACCGGGGACTCCATCTTCCTTTTTTTCTCTTGAACTCATTGTTCTCTTCACAGGGTAGACTTTAAAATTCACTCTAGTACTCTCAACATTTTAGCTTGGGCCCTAAACTCATGTATTCTGCTACAAAAACCAAGATTCACAGGACCAAATAATCTTTTATTTCTCAAAATCACCAATTGCTTTTATCCCGCTATAGTCATAATTATTCAAATAAAATTTGGAAACCTTTGTTCCTCCATGTCTGTGAAATAATCCACATAAAATATATTCCAAACAATTCATGTTTAAGAAATTCCTACTGTTAATCCTTCAACTTGTAATGATATAGATTTTCACTGGCACTATAGCAAAATTTAAAGTGAAATTTATAATATGAATGTTAAAATTCTACTCTCTGTATATGTAATGTACATTTTCCAAATTAGAGACAGCGAGATATAATGACAATTTCTGAAAACTATTTGATTTGCAATGTTCCCTAAGTCTTGGTGGGTATGACTGAGGTGTCTTATTTTGTAACTGCCACTTCTTCTGCAATATAGACATCAAAATAGAAGAAGGACTGGTTGGAAAGAAGAGGCTAAGTGGAAGGGATATGGGGAGGGGGGAGCAAAAGAAAATAATGGAAGAGGATTGGAAACAAAACTTTATGCAAAACTATTAACAAACTGATTTTAAAACTGTTCAATCATCCATATTTTTATGAATTATGAAGCAATGCAATTTAATTCACAATCTTGTGTAGATCTCAACTGAAATAGAAAGTACTAGTTGTCAGACCTTCCACGGTTAATGTTGAAGTGGAAATAATGTTCAGCCTGCGGTCTCCATATGTTTCAAACATGAATAACAGCAACTAGAGACAAATTCAGTTGCAAATAAAATATTGGGTGAATAATTATTTCTCAACTTTTTGGATTCACATATAATCAAACATTGTCCTAAGTCTGCAGTAGCAAGGTAGAGTCATCTAGGAGGAAAATCTGTCAAATAAATCACATTTATTTTCTATCTACATCAGTGAATAACAGGCCTTGCAAATCACAGAAAACCAAATATTCATTCATTTGGTTGTGATGGGACTTTAATGGCCCTTATTTTTTCTATGGTAGACTTTTTTCCTTCCTGATTGAACATTCTGAGGACTGGTACTTGGGTTGTAACTAGCACACTCTAGTTTAGGTTCTTTGCTGCCTGTGCACTAGTTTTTCATTCTCAATCACTGTAAATGGATGACAAAAATTACAATAAGATGAAGAGCTCATAACATGGCTAACATTTAAGATAGAAGTACTTTTGCTTCAGGCTGACCATGTGCTTTAACAAATTTATTTCTTTTTGGCTATCAGGGATTGTGGAGAAATCACTATCAAAAGTATACTGGAATACCCTGAAGAAAATGCCTCAGGGAAGGAAAACACACACACACACACACACACACACACACACACACACACACACAGTATTACTACTAGAGCTATGTATACATAACTCTTAAAACCAGTCATTCTTGTAATGATGTAGGCGATAAGCAGATGGCATGAAGAACTCTCATTAATGCAGCCAGAATTTCCTTGAATTGACGTCCAACCACAATGTGCTGACTACATATGAACATCCAATGTATTACATGATATTCTGAAGATATAAAAATAAGGAAAATGACAAGAGGTTATATCAAAGTGTGACTATTTCAAAATAGGCAGTTCAAAGTAAGTAGTTCTCTTGGGTGTAAGGGGATTCTAGAAAAAAAAAAAATAGTATGCCTTATAGGGTAGCAGTTGCCTGCCATCTAGGACATTTTAAACACATGCTGTAAGATGATTAAATTTTCCATACTGAAAAATATATATTGTGTGTCCACAGAAAGTCCCTTCTAGACTAAGAAATTATGCTTATTTATAGGCTATTTACATCTTATTCCTTTGATCCTTTTCATATCCCCTTTTGAAAATGTCCATGTTTCTCTGTGACTCAAGTAAAGATAGCAATTTTTAACTTGAACCCTGTTGAAGTGACTTTTATTTCCAACTGCTCTTTATAATTTTTTATACAACTCTAAACTGTGGAGCCTAATCAATTGTGGAGAATGTGTTGAATGTCCATCCAGAAAGGCAAGCAAGATTAATGACTTCTAAATGTGAATGGGTGAAAGCAATTTACAAGAGTGAGTGAGGGTCATATTTTATCACAGGCAGGTGGCTTATTCCAACTTTGCAAACCATTACCAAAAATGCACACAACCACACACCTTGTGCCTTCCTGTGTGTGAAAGAGCTATGCTTTCAACAAGCCATGGCCAAAATGTTTTCAACCTTAACTCAATCTTCATATTTTAATGAAGATTAACATAAATTTCTAGAAAACTTCATGAAGCAAAACCAGAATTTGACTTTCCACAGGCTGTGTACTTCACCCAGCAAAAAAGAACAACAAAGTGTGCTTTCACTGTGTGGCAAACCTTAAATGGTCTACTAACATTGGATTTTCTTATAATTTTTTAGCCTTAGATTTTTTCCTTATTTCACTGAGCTGTGTCTTCTAATCAGCATTTCTTATGGTAATTTTCCTTTCTGTTTCATAGTATGGACTGATTGATGGTACAGAATATGGGAGGATATTTACAAAATCCTTTCGAGTATAAATCTTAAAATAGCAAAAATATAAATAACCATGCCTGTAACACACGGTTCCTATTTCTTATCGTGACATCCATGCCTATAGTATGGATTGGGCCAAGTCCTCCCTAGCATGACTAAATGACCTGGGCACCTTATTACAATTCTAAACAGTTGAAGTTAGAACAGAAGTGAAGAGCTTTGAAGCAGAACCAAGCATATTTGCTATCTTTGCTGGAAAACAAATTACTAGAAACTTAACAACCTAAAACAAAATGAATTTACTTTATCTTAATTCCCTGTAATTCAAAAGTCCAGATGGAGAATAAATAGTTTTTTATAGGCTTTATTATTATAATGTTAGCTAGTATATACTCTCCTCTAAAACTCAAGGCCCTCCTGCAAGCGCATTTTGTGTTGGTCACAGTGGGGACACTCAACAATTTAAGGCCACCCACAGTGCTTCACCATTTGTTGTCTTTGTACTTAAAGGACAACTGTGGAAAACCTGTCTCCTATCAATTTTTTTTCACATTACACAACCATATCACCAGAAAGATCCTCTTGCTTTTAAGGGCTAACTTGATTGGGTCAGGCCCACTAAACATAATCTCCTTTCTTTAAGAAACAGCACCTAATAACAAAAGCTGATTAGAAGAAGGTGTCGTGGTGTCATGATATCACATTAGCATCAATTATAATCTTAGGCCGCTAACATAACCCACTGTGTTGGTCAATGAGGTTATTTTAGAACTCTGTCTGCCTCATAACTATTGAAGCCTGGCATGCAATCAAGGCCGGAATCAAGCAAGTTGTTCCCATCAGGTGAACTGGCACAAAATGCAAACAGTGTACATCTCTGGAAAGAAGGATGTTCACAAGAGTGATACCTAAATTCTATTTAAAATTAGGAATAAGTGGGATATACAAGCCAAATAGTGACCAGGTTAAACGTACTCCATTTCACACTTAGAAAAATGTGAATATTTGGTAAAATGCAACTTGGTACTTGCTAATTTCATATTTCTAGTAGTGTCCTTTTGTGCCATCTGATGAGCACACAGATACCTGCTGATCCTGGTAAAGGAAAATATCAATTTTGATGAATGGTCAGGGCATTGAAGTGTTCCACACCATTGGGAGGGAGACTTTTTTTTAATTTCCTTTTGCAAAAACAAAACAAAACAACAACCAAACAAATACACTTAAACAGGACATCCCTATACCCACAATATAGCTTGAAGATAAAGAGGACTCTGATGGTAAAGTCGCTTGGTTAAATGTCAACTTGGTGTCTTCTAAGTGTTTGATATTAGGCAAGTTACTAGACATTATTATGCCTCACATTATTTGACTGGAAATGGTATAAAATATATTAGGCTAAGGTGATTATTATCTTTATGTATTTGAATATATTAGATGTATACTATTAATTTACATATAATTTAGAAAATGCATGATGTAGTTAATATGAAATACAATGTTGTAATCATTCACATTCCTCTTAGTACTATAAGCACTAAAGCTAGTGTGTATCAGTCCTTCCACTGACATGCGAACTCACCAAATACCTATCACAGAGTGTTCTGCTTATTTTCTCACTTATCCATCCAACTGTCTGAACAGTAAGTTTCTCAAGACGACAGAATTAGGCTGCTAATAGTAAGCATTTATGAATATTAGTTGGTTGATATGCAAACCTGATTGATAAAGGACCCCTGAAATAGGAGTCTTCAGTAATGCATCAACTTCCTGCCAATTAACTTACACATATACTTTCAAACTTGGATTAGGAAGGGGAAGCAACCATGTACTATGCTCACTGACTCAATACCTCTTTTTTTTTGGGTGGGGGCATGTGGAGATCAGGAGATGTCTGTTCCACCTTTTTTTTTAATTTTATTCATTTATTTGAGAGACAGAGAGAGAGAGAGAGAGAGAGAATGAGCAGATCAAGGCATCTAGCCACTGCAAACAAGCTCCAGACACATGTGCCACCTTGTGCATGTATTTTATGTGGGTACTGGGGAATCAAACCTGAGTCATTAGTCTTCACAGGCAAGTGCCTTGATTGCTAAGCCATCTCTCCAGGCCTTAATACCTCTCTTGATGCCTCTCTTGATACAGTTCTAATTGAAAATAATAATGGGAAATACCTGAATCTATCTTACCTAGAATGCAAATGTGAAATAGGGAAAGCAGGGGTAGTAAAAAGCCATCTTATACTATGAACTAAAAGAGGAAATATACTAAAGATGTCATAGTGCAAGGACATTGGGCTTATGGAGCACTGATGACTTGACAATCTGCTACTATGCACTGAAAAGGGTACCCATGCATATCCAGAGAAATAAATTCTCCTCTGGTTAAGTTAGAATTGTCAGATTTCTGTTTAATTTAGCCAACCTCAAGTTTTAAATGGCACATCCAGGTATTTGGCAGCAAAGGACAGAGATCACCAAAGAGCTGGTGGAGCACAGTTAGTCCATATTATTGACACCCTCTGCCATTCCATGATATCTTGTCAGATATAGAGTACTGAGAAAGTCACAAGCAGGGGTTAAACAAGGAATAGGCAGGGGAAGAAGAGACTAATCAAGACAATAATCCTGAGGGTGAACTTCAGCAGAGCTCTAAGCAATATGGAGACATCCTTGCTGGACAGAACAATTTGCCAGTTAGTGACTCATTTTGTATATAACTCAATTAGCCCAAGAGAGAACCAGAACTGCAAACAAGAATGATGTGAATGTGGCTGAAGAGCGCAATAGCACAATGAAGGAACATATATTCTACATCCATCAAGCACAGGCTTTTCAGAGAAGCATATACAACACATTTCTCTTTATCTGTCTCTTTCTCTCCCTTTCTCTCTCTCCCTCCACCCCAAATTTGTGTATTGCAGTGTGTGTCTTTATATGCCTAAACTAACAGAATATTTGAACCTGGCCATTGAGAACATTGTTTTGTTCGTATTATTAACTTGAGCACATTGTCTGGGTTAAAATTCCACCTCAGGAGTTTACTAACAGCATGGTCTTATTTTTGGGCATTAATTACTGCAATCTGTATAAGCAGAGCCTAGTCAAGTCATGTATGTGCTGGCTAACATTATTTTCTTGATATCATTGAAATAAATATGTCCTCAAGTGAACATGTATATAGCAGTGAGCATATAAAAACATACCAACATAGACATTCTGTGTAAATCCATTTTCACATAGATGAAGCCCTGATGCATGTGCTGCCTCCATGATTTGTTATAGATTCTTATGAATTTTAAAAAGTACTTGCAATATCAATGATGATACCGCTTTGTATTCACCAGGCTTCAGGGAGTGTGGTCAACACTTCACTTGCTTTATCTTGCTTAATTTCCTCAATACTCAGAGGTTTAAAAAGCATCATTTTGAACTCTGTAAAGGGTTAATAACTTGCACATGGAAAAAGTGAAAGCCAAGGAAAAGGCTTTAGAATCCAAATGCAAATCTGTCAATCTCTAGACTGAATAGCTATACTCAGTGCCTTTTTTTTTTTTATTTCCCCACTCATTTTTAACTTAGATGGCATGTCCTCCCTTAAAGGTCTTTAAAAGATCTCTATAGGAAACTCAAGTACACTTCTACCAATTATGAAAAATAGTCTCAATATTTTCAAACTAATTTCTACAAGTAAACCTATTTTTATTTTTATTTTTATTTTTATTTTTTGCAAGGCTGAACTATTTATGAATATTTTAAGCTCAGATCAATAGTGTGCTTTCATGTTTCTCATTAGATTCAACTTTGAACAATTTTAAGAGGTGAGCTATGTAAACCTATTTTTATTAATGTCTATTACATCCCAGTACATGAACAACAAAATTAAAATGATGCCTAAAAGAGCAGTTTTAATGCATAAAAGTTAAAGTATTTTTGCAATCAAATACTGAATTCACCAGTACTCACAATCTATTCCACAAGAAGTAGTTAGTTTATAGTGAAATATGGCTGCTTTAATCATGAGGATACCATGATGTGCACATGCTGCCTGAATGGCCCTTACCCACAGATAAGCGTCACTTCTCTGGGCCCTGGAAGCTGTTAGATGGTTTCTAGGGTAGAAAAATTTTAATGTTAAATAATTTTTAAATGAATATGGTTTTGAGGCAGGCAAGCTTAGGCACAGTGCAGAAACCTTCACTAGTGCACTCCTTCCCCAGAAAGGCAAAACCCAGTTCCACTCCACATGTAATTTTTGTTCAGTCACTTCCTGGTAGAGCAGAGATAAGAATGTCTAGCTTAGACCCATGTTAGGTACCAGCATAGCCAAGTCCAATCTGTCCTCGACTGACCAGTGGGAAAACCAGTATTTACTCCTATGTATGACTGGGTGCACATACGCTTAAACTTGTGGGAAGCTTGACCCTAGCATGCTCAGATCATCTAATGTTAGAGATGATGGTCCATCTGTCAATCATGGTAAGGATCCATTCCTCCCTCTAGCCACACTCACAACAGGAATCCTGGGAACGAATGCAGGGCTCAGAGCCATGTGTTTCCTGGAACCCACTCCTGCCCTGTGGAGTGTGCACTGCGCTTCACTCTCATTGTTCATAGATCCAGGCTTTTACTACTCCATGTCTTGTCCAGTTCATTGTTCAGATATGAAGAACTGGAACATCATATCATGGGAACACCCCAAGACTGCCTTGAGTAACAGATTTTTGCATATCCATATGATGACACATGAAATTTAATAACCTTCTAAACTACTGAGACCAAGCAGCCTTTATAACTCCACAGAGTTAGTTGTCATGTCTATCATCTCCTCAGGACTTCTTTTTTTCAATTGTTGATTTATGTGCCTTAATTATGTACCAAGTATGAGGACACTTAAGAAAGTGAAATCTAGAGTCCTTCCCATGATGACACATGCCTGGGAGAGCAAAGGCCACACAAGGAAAATTATCTCATTCTTAGCGCTAAAGGATGATCTCTACTTCCACCTACCTTGAGGCCAGGGCTGTGCTATCATGTTCACCATATAATCATAAGTGTTAAATACATGTTGGATGAAAAGATGGCAGCACAGAGCAGCAGAATAAGGAAGCAGAAGGTGCTTCTTACATTCCTCTCCTTCCTTGCACTTTGTAGTGTTCAGTGTGGATGTTAAATCCTCGATTGCTTTCCTCAAGATAACTATGCATTGTCAATTAAATGGAAGATACCCTAGGTTTAATGCACTACTGCATACAGAAGGCCAAAAGTAGAGATGCACAGCATCATGAATAGCAACATTAAAATCCCATGTGTGAGCTCTCTTTTGCATAATAAAATTCCACATTACACTACAGACTTATGTTATGCCCTGAAAGTGCTGACCATATGCCTCAGTGACCAAGGAGATGGCTACTTAATAGATAATCTGCAGCACAAGCCAAGGAACTAATCATGGCCATCTGATCACTATGCTGCATCAAAAGCCAGAAACAAGGAGCCATGGAACAGAGCCAAAAGGTGCCACTGTATTGAAAAGGGAGGAGAGATCAGAAGAGACAACATGATGTAAACAGGAATCTCTTGACTCTCAGAAAAATAACAAAATGATACCTTTACCACAGCTGCATTATATAACATGTACTTGCTATGGAATCTGCTTTTCATTGTACTACCACATATATGATAAATATTATTACCAGTGTGACTTCATGGTTTTTCTCTCATCAGAAGGACGGGGCTCATCTCCAAGGGGAGGATATCGACCTAATCATGCATTCTAAAATGCAGGGCGCCACCTCTTCTGTTTACAGAACCAAAGATGTCATCACTATCTTACATGGCATGGCACCTCATATAAGTTAAGTACTGAGTGACCAAAATCAAAGAAAATTATTTGTCATTAAGTCAATTAACCAAATCATTATGCATAACTTTTGCTTCAAAGATTTTCTTGCTTATAGTGATCTTTGGAAACCGAGTAGCTCTAAAATAGGTTGGACATTTCTCTGCCATCTTACTACTTGGTAGAAGATGGCCTGTTCTCAATGAATGTATGCCTTTGAACTCGGTCTGTGAACCAGTATGCTAGGATTGCTATGATAATGTATCACAAACTGCATAGCTTAAAGACAATACATGGATTGCCTCAGAGTTTTGAAGGCAAGAAAACCCAGAGTTTGAGGCATTTTCAAGGTAGAATCCTTTCAGAGGCTGTAAGGAAGAATCTCTCCCATGTACCCTCCCTTGCTTCTGGCTCCTGAGAGCAATATGTGATGTTCATTCTCTTGCATAATCATTAATCTTACTACTATAGCGTCTGGTTAATATTCCCCTTTTCATAAGTCATCTCTAGAGCTCTGTCAGTGCCAAAAAGCCCCTTTCATTGAAGCCAGGACCTTGTGTATGCTAAGTGCACACTGTATGACTGAGCTATACTCCCAGTCTCAGGTACACTTCTGAAAGTCCTCTTCATGTGTACACCTTAGAATATTGAAGTTAGCCTGCCTTCTAGTTGCTTCTTCTACCAGGAGCTTTATTGCTGGGTCCTTATAGCAAAGAAACCATATGGTCTTTTGTGGCATCTGTGTCTTTGTACAAGCCATTATGCACAAGTCAGGATGCTTCTACAACCCCCACTGTCCCTGTCCCTGACCCATATACACATTCCAAATGACTAATTATGCACACTGGGTATTGCTGCAATTCTCCTTCCTTTGGGCAACCTTCATTGACCCAGATCAATAAATGTCAGCTACTATTATGAATGATAATAGTGTGAATAACAGACAAAAGTTCAACACAGAGGAAAAATATGTGACAATGATGAAGAGCACTGTTGAGACATCTTAGCCCCAATCTGGGACCATTTGCTTTTTAATTCTCTTACAATATTTTTATGTATCGTCTTAAACTACAGCAATTAAGACTGACTCTGAGCACTAAAGTCTGTTGATTTTATTTCTGTTGACTCATTTCTGGCACATACCTTCTTGTGATCTTAGTTCTACAGGTCTATATTATACAATGGACTCCTTTTCCACATCTGATACTGTGTGAGTAACCCAAAACAAATCGAATCCTTTTCTCATCTTCATTTTCTCCTCTTTAAACTTAGAATATGATTCTTGTGTGCAGTAGACTTGATATGAAGGTTAGAGATATAGCTAGAAGAGGGATCAAGTGTTCAGTTCTCATTTATCACTGTAACCATTAAGATTGCCATTAATTATAACATTAGCATTACCATTCATTGTAACACTAGAATTATGTGTATGTCTTCAATTTTATAATAAAAATACAGGAAATTATATCTTTTGCCCCTATCTGTAACATGAAAATAAATGAAGTGAGAACAAGGCTTTCTATGATAGAACATGAGGTTTCACACCAATGCCTGTGAAAGATAATGAGATCCTTTGGACCTGCTCTTGGCTTCTTTTTGCTCATTACTTAATGCACAACCAATCTATATATAAGTCTTGTTAGTATTTTATCAAATAGCTTGTACTTTTTTTTTGAAAATACAAAAATCGCAGGTCATGTTGGTTCATACATGTCATCCTAGCATTTGGGAAGCTGAAGCAGGTTTTCCATGAGTTCAAGGCCAGTCTGTGCTGTATAAGGAGTTCTAGAGATGCCTAGACTATACAGTGTGTGACCTTGTCTAACCCTCCTCCAAAGTAAACTCCACAAATAAATACATGGATAAATTTTGAAAGTCAGGAAATTTAATGCCACATAAATTTTCTAAAAGCAGCAATTCATAAACTTCGTTGAACATATTTTCATATGACTGCTTTGAGAATTAATATATTTTGGTTGTGATGTATTCCCCGCAAAGCTTCATGTATTTCATGTTTTGTCTCCAGTAGGTGGCACTATTTTGAGGATGCCTAGAAACATTAACAGATGAAGCGGGGGGGGGGGGGGGGGGGGGGGCGGAGAAATTGCTTAATGGTTAAGGATGCGGGCTTGCAAAGCTTGCTGGTCCAGGATTGATTACCTAACATCCACTTAAAGTCAGATGCAAAAAGTGATGGCCACATGCATCTGGAGTTTATTTGCAGTGGCAAGAGGCCCAAGCATGCCCGTGTTTGTTCTCGTTCTCTCTCTCTCTCACTCTCTCTGTTATATAACTAAATAAAATATTTGTTAAAGAGATAGGACCCAAAACTGCATGTTTTCTCTGATATGTGGATCCTAGCTTATAGGTGGTAAAATTAAAGAAAAGCCTATAAAAATGGAATGGTAACCAAAAGAGAGTGTAAAGAGTTAGGCTGTAAGAGGACTGAGAGGTAAAGTACAGAAGTAACATGCAAATAGAAGGAATATTAGAGAGGGACAAGGGAATTGGTGGGGAGCTGAGGATATGAGGGTAATGAGAATCAACAGAAACAAATTTTATTTGAAAATATTAATAATAATAAAATGAGAAAGGGCCTAACTAGAGGAAGTAGGTCATTGTAGGGTATATTATCTTGAGCTTTGTCTCTCATTCCCTTTCTCTTGTCTCTTCTATCCCCTTTTTCCTCCTCCCACCTCTGCTCCTTTTTCCTCTTCCCCATCCTCTTTCTCTCACTCTATCTGTATTTCTCCTCTCTTTCTTTTTCCTAGCTGTTAGCATCTGTTCTTTAACATAATGCTATGGACACACAGAGCCAAGAGATCATGGCATGAAACCAAGTAAATCCTTCTTCTTTAAAGGTGTTAAAGTCAAGCATCCTGGCACAATGAGGAGAAAATGACATACTTTTTGTAAAACTTAAAGAATTCCCACTGTATCTTAAGTGATGCATTATGTACCATATTACACACAGGGTAATACAGCAAAGCTCCAATCTATGAAAAGAGTACTAACGAGCATATATGCTTGAATTAACATGACTTGGGTGATGGGGGCAGTATTTGAAATATTTTATTTAAGAAGGAGGGAGAGAGACAGAGAGAAAATATGAATTTGCATATCAGGGCCTCCTAGCCACTGCAAGTGAACTCCGAACATATGCACCATGCCCACCTGCCTTAATGTGTGTACTGGGGAATCATACCTGGGTCTTTTGGCTTTGCTGGCAAGTGCCTTAACACTAAGCCATCTCTCCAGACCACTATAAGTACTCTTAAAACGCTGGCATGTTGTACGGTTTCAAAACTCAGTTGGCTAATGGATGTTATGAACAAAAGTAAATATATAAACAGGCAAGTTCCAAGCCTTTTAAAACAATATGTAAAATCCAATTAACAAGTCAAAATGTAGATCATTGATTTGTAAATTAGTTTCATGAATTTCACTGGAAAATCCATATGGAAAAAAATTAACTTAGCTGTTCTACAATCAATAGGGTAGTTGAGTGCAATTAAAAGTGGATCTAGGAAAGGGGGCTAGAGAGATGGCTCAGCAGTTAAGGGTGCTTGGTTGCAAAGCCTCAAGGAATGGGTTTGATCCCCCAATATGCACAAAAAGCCAGATGCATAAAGTGGTGAATGTACCTTGAATATGTTTGCAGTGGCAGGAGTTCCTGTCGTTCTTATTCTCCCTCCCTCTAATAAGATTTTAAAAAATGGATCTAGGAAATGCAATAAAACTATTACATTCAAACCCTACTTTCAATTCAAGAAATCAAGGTAATATAGTTTATATGCCGTATTTTCATAAGTTTCAAAAAGTGAGTAAATAACATATTTGAGCCAGCACTTTGACATATTGTAATCTATTTCTTAACATAGCTTAGAAACAATGGTGGAATTGTTAGATCAAGTGAGGCTTCCTTAGAGCTTGAATATTCCATTGGTGTGGTATACTACATGCTCAGCATAATATTATTTGTCATTCATAATTTATATTTGATTTCTTAAGTGTCTGCCATTATGTCTTTTTAGATTGTCCATGTTTCAAGGTATATAACATGATTTGAAATATGTATACATAGTGAAATTTCTACCCCCCAAATCTAGCATATCACCAAAAAAAAAAAAAAAATTAAAGATGTAAGGAAGAGCCAGGTGTGGTGGTGCACACCTTTTTAGAAATATTTTATTTTTATTTATTTACTTGACAGAGAAAGAGAATGGGTGTGTTAGGACCTCCAGCCATAGCAGGTGAACTCCAGATGTATGTGCCCTCTTGTGTATCTGGCTAACATGGATCCTGGTGAATTGAGGCTGGGTCCTTTGGCTTTGCAGACAAATGCCTTAACGGCTAAGCTATTCCTCCATCCTTGTTTTAATTTATTATTATTTATTTATTTGGAGACAGAGAGAGAGGGAGGGAGAGGGAGAGGGAAAGTGAGAGTGGGCATGCCAGGGCCTCTAGCCACTGCAAAAAAAAAAAAAAAAAAAAAAAAAAAAAAAAAACGCCAAGTGCATGCACCACCATATGCATCTGGCTGACATGGGACCTGGAGAATTGAATTGGGGTCCTTGGGCTTTGCAGGCATGTGCCTCAACCGCTAAGCCATCTCTCCAGCCCTGGTGGTGCACACCTTTAATCCCAGCATTTAGAAGGCAGAGGTAGGAGGATTGCCATTAGTTCAAGGCCACCCTGAGGTTACAGAGTGAATTTCCACATCAGCATGAACTAGAGAAAGACCCTAGCTCAAAAAACCAAAAAATAAATAAATAACTAAAAAGTAAAAATAAAAAAGAAAGAAAGGAAATTACCACATCTATCACCATACATGGTTACCTTTTTATTTTGGGGAACAAACCTGCATTTAGATAGGATCAATAAGACTAGATATTGAATGCCCAAGCAGAGAACTATAGTTAATGATATATTGTATACTAAAAATTCACAAAGAGTAGACTTTAGGGGTTCTTACAACTTGGAACTTTTAAAAACTGAATTTAATTAGTTTAATAACTAAAGAAATATAATACCCATCTGTCTAAAATGTAGACTTCATGAATAGGAAACATCATGATATGTGGTAGGAAGATACCTCATGATTATGAGCAAAAACTGTCATCTGAATAGTAGAACATGGGCTTTCAACAAATAATAATCAGAAATCTTTATCTAAAACATGTCCATATATAATTAAAATTAGTAACTTAATGCATTTACTTACTTGTATACTTATCAGTTCATTCAACCTACAATGTTTACTAAGAGAAAACTACATGCCTGATATAAGGTGCACTGGTAGTTCACCTCAGGAAAGACAAGTATCTTGCATGTTTGTGAGGACAGATTATTCCACATAACATTATGCTCTGTACAGTAGAAGACTGAATGAAACTTGTTCTCAAAAGCTAATAGTGAGGAGGGAATAGATCAACCCTGGAAAATCAAAATGCTTGTGTACTTTTATGGTATTACATTTTCTTTAAAATCTTGGAAATTCTCTATTTATGGAATGTAGCACAAAAATTTATAGAGTGCCAGAGTATCTCATCACCTATCTACATGCACTAGAAAACAAAAACTACCTTATGGATTTTAATCTATATCTATGAAGGTTAAAAGCTTAATCCCAGCCATCTCTTTTTATGAAATTCAGTTTTTTAAAATAAATTTTGGGATGGAGCTAAGAGATGTGTCTTCTTCAAGAACAATCTTGATTATTCACACCAGGAACAAATACACTTAGCAGTCATTTTATTTGATCTCATTTTAATTTACACATGTGTCTGTGTATGTGAACACAAAGGTCTTATCTTGCTGCTACAAAAGGAACATCAGACAAATGTACCACTGTTTGTGTCAAAAAATTATGTGGGTGCAAAATTAAATAAACTGGAAGAAATGGAAGAATTCCTAGACACATACCACCTACCAAAACTAAACTCAGAGCAGATTAATCTTCTAAATAAACATATCATATCCACGGAGATTGAAAAAGTAATCAAAAACCTCTCCATAAAGAGAGTCCAGGACCGGATGGCTTCTCAGCCAAATTCTATCAAACCTGCATTGAAGAACTGAAACCAGTTTTTCTCAAACTATTCCACATAATTGGAGACCAAGGAGTCCTCCATGAATCCTTTTATGAAGCTAGCATCACCTTAATATCAAAACCACACAGAGATGCAAAAAGGAAAGAAAATTATAGGCCTATATCCCCAATGAACTTAGATGCAGAGATCCTAAACAAAATCCTTGCAAACTGAATTCAATAACACATCAAAAGCATTATCCACCTTGATCATGTAGGCTTCATCCCAGGGATGCAGGGATGGTTTAACATACAGAAATTAGTCAATGTAATACACCACATAAGTAAACTGAACCATAAGAAGCACATGATCATGTCACTTGATTCAGAGAAGACCTTTGACAAAATACAACACCACTTCATGATGAAAACGCTGGAATGAATAGGCATGGAGGGTTTATATCTCAACAATATAAAGGCTCTATATAAAGCTCCTAAAGCCCAAGTAATTATCAATGGGGGAAAACTCAAGTAGTTCCCACTGAGATTAGGAACAAGACAGGGGTGCCCACTCTTACCGCTGCTCTTCAAAATAGTACTAGAAGTACTAGCCCAAGCAATAAGACAGGAGAAAGAAATAAAAGGGATTCAAATTGAAAAGGAAGAAATCAAGTTAGCCCTACTTGCAGATGACATGATCCTATATATAAGTGACCTGAAAATCTCCATTCCAAAACTTCTAAAGGTGATAAATTCCTTGAGTATAGTGGCAGGATACAAAATCAATGCAAAAAAAAAAAAAAAAACAGTAGCTTTTCTATATGCAAAGGACAAATATACAGAGAAAGAAGTCAGTGAGACTGTCCCATTTTCAATAACAACAAAAAATTAAATACCTTGGAATAACACTAACAAAGGATGTGAATGAACTATATAATAAAACATAAAAACACTTGAGAAAGAAATAGAGGAGGACTTGAGAGGATGGAAGGACCTCCCATTTTCCAGGATAGGTAGAATTAATATTGTGAAAATGGCAATTCTACCAGAAGCAATATACAGATTTAGCACAATACCAATAAAAATACAAGCATCATTCTTCACTGAGACTGAAAAAAAAATGATCTTAAAATTCATATGGAATGGCAGAAGGCCTTGGATATTCAAATTTTTCATCATCAAAAGAAACACCTCTAGGGGTATCACTATACCAGATCTAAAGCTATATTACAACAACATAGCCACAAAACAGCATGTTACTGGAATAACAACAGAAACAGACCAATGGAACTGAATTGAAGACCAAGAATTTAGGGCAAGCAACTCCAGTTGCTTGATCTTTGACAAAGGTGCCAATAATGTAGACTGGAGAAAAGGCAGCATCTTCAACAAATGGCATTGGACAAATTGTATGGCCATATATAGAAAAATGAAATTAGACCCATTCATTTTTCCATACACAAAAAATCAAGTTCAAATGGATTAAACACCTCAATATAAGACCTGAAACACTTCAACTAATGTAAGAAAAAATAGGAATCACTCTCCGTGACAAAGGACCAGGAAAAGACTTCCTGAACAAAACCCCAGTAGCCAAGGAAATTAAACAAGCGCTCAACCAATGGGATCTCATGAAGCTAAAAAGCTTTTGCACAAACAAACATATCATAAGCAGAGCCAATAGATTACCCACTGAATAGGAGAAAATCTTTGCCAGCTATACCATCAACAGAAGCCTAATATCTAGAATATACAAAAAACTCAAAAATAAATAAATAAAAAATCAAACAACCCACTCCATAAGTGGGGCAGAGAACTAAGTAGGGAGTTCTCAGAGGAAGAATTACAAATGGCTAACACACACTTAAGAAAATTTTCAACATCCCTAGCCATTAAGGAAATGCAAATTAAAACAACTATGAGATTCTACCTTAGCACAGTAAGGATAGCAAATATTAAAAAAAAATCAAATGAAAACAAATGTTGGGAAGACCATGGAGAAATAGGAACCCTCATTCACTGTTGGTGGGAATGTAAGCTGGTACAACCACTGTGGAAATAAATTTGGAAACTCCTGAAAAGGATGAATATATAGTTACCAGCAGACCCTGTTATTCCCTTACTGGGAATTGACCCTAAAAGTTCCACATCTCAGTTCAGAAATATTTAGTTAACCATGTTTATAGCTATTCAATTCATAATAGCTAAAACCTGGAATCAACTCAGGTGCCCATCATTGGATGAAGGGATAAACAAGATGTGGTATATATACATGATGGAATTCTACTCAGCACTAAGAAAAAATGGCAGATTGAAATTTGTATAAAAATAGCTGAACGTGGAACAGACCATTTTAAGTGAACTCACACAATCACAGAAACACAATTGTCACAGATCTCACTCATCTACAGTTCCTAACCTGGATCAGCCCAAGTTGCTAACATAACTGAATAGCATCTTTAGGCTTGGACAATAGGATCGGTAGAGCTTGGGGGAAGGGAAAGAGTGTGTGTGGGGACACACAAAATCTGAACCCAAATTGAACTGGTACCATCAAACCGCTACTTTTAAAATTAAGTATCTATTAGCCTGTTGTTCAAACCCATTCCATTTTTGTTTCCATTTCTTTTTCTTAATATTAATCTTCATTATTCAAATAGATTTACTTTGTCATTATTCTTTATCTGCATGTTTGAATGATAATTATTACATTTTAGAGTAATTTAAAATTGAGGATATTTTAATTGAGTCACATAGTGTGGTTAATAAATGTGAACTTTTCACTGTGACTATTGTTTTTGATTTGACCTCATATTACTAAGAATGTATACAACAGAAGAAAGAAGTTTCAAATCCTAAATGTTACCTACATCATGTTTTTAAGTTACTAATCTTGTGCTTTTATGTATTTATTAGTAAAGTGATGGTAACAGGTGATTGGCTAAAAAAAAAAGCGTAGATATATATTAAATCCTAGAAGTTAGGAATCTATACTAAAGCTAACAGGAACATGTGTCTTGTCTATTTTTGTTATTAGTACCCTAAACTGTCATTATGGGCTAGTCACCACTTGTTTACTTTGCCTGTCCCTTTCTGCCCCCAAAATTGTTTCCAGACTAGCTTCAGGATGCACTCCCTATTTTTCAGTATTGGTAAATATGCCCCAGTTAAAATGCTTTCTTTAATAAAAGTCCTCTGATCATTGTACCATTAACTATCATCAGTATCCTATTTATTCTTTTGTTTCCTTACAAACATTATATATATATGGATGATATTCATGTACATTCCTTATTTCCTACAGAAAGTAAGCTATGAAAGGCAAGGATGGGTTTGTCATTTTCCTTCAGATCTGATCAATGACTTATACTACCTAGTGCCTTCCAGACTGGAAACATTAATTAACTTTGGTTAACTGTAATTTAATTTTTTTCTATACACTATATTCTGTCACTTCTCATCAAAATTAAGTTAGAGTCACTTACATTTGTGAACATTTCACATCAAGTAGAATATATGAATTATATTGTGTTTTCTATTACTCTACCTACACATATTTTGAAATTACCTCTGAAGGGAAGGTATCATGAGAGGTCACAGAACAGAGCTAGAGAAGACTAAAGTAAGTATAAGTACAGGGGAATTTCAACAGACATACTTCTGGCATTTAAAAAAATCAGCAGGAGAGCTGGAGAGGTGGTTTAGTGGTTAAGGTACTTGTCTGTGAAGCCTAAGGACACAGGTTTAATTCCCCAGTACCCATGTAAGCCAGATGCACAAGGTGGCACATGTGTCTGGAGTTCATTTGCAGTGGCTAGAGGTTCTGGCAAGCCATTCTCTCTATCTGCTCTCCCCTTCTCTCTCTCAAATAAATAAATATATAAAAATAAATTTAAAAATCAGGAGGAAAAATAGGCACAATAGTAGTATTGATATGGTCATGGATATAGGTCAGAGTTGCCTATGGACTGTGGTCCTGCCTCTGCTACTATGACATAGTCATGAACAGAGGCCCCAAACAGGACCTAGCTTGGGAACATTTCATTTTCCAGGGGTGATTATGAAGATGAAATCATAACAATTATATTTGCTATAATTGTCATTTACATAGCATTCTTACATTCCTATACCTCATTTGACTAGCAGTCCAGTTCTCTGAGATCCTTGTTGTTAACTGAAGCTTCATTGTGTAGACCTGGGGTTCAGAGTGACTAACTGAACTGGCCCTGAATGACTCATACACCTATAGGATAGAAGATGTAGTCAAAATTCTTTTCCTGGTTCTCACCCCCACTTTATTATACACCAAAATGCTTGATGGGTCCTATTATTCTTTGTTTTTTTTTTCAAGTGACATTCCTGACTAGTTAGGAGACAAGTAATAAAAGAATAAATAAAAATATGAATACCATTAGGCAAAGGGAAAATAACAGCCATTTTGAGTATAAGAACTGAAAGCCTTTATATCTTAAGAAGAGAAAACATTATCTTTGGCCTGAAATGACTATACATAGCATTTTTTTCTGTG
Source organism: Dipus sagitta (assembly GCA_036346955.1). Classification (NCBI taxonomy): domain Eukaryota; kingdom Metazoa; phylum Chordata; class Mammalia; order Rodentia; family Dipodidae; genus Dipus; species Dipus sagitta. The sequence goes on from CM070781.1 coordinate 18,392,102, forward strand.
GGCAGAACTCTCAGACGAAAGGTGACTCAAGACAACCCCAGTGCTCTGTAGTCTCTTGAGAAATAGAATAGAGTCTAGCTATACTTTAGAGAAGGGTGTGAGGGCTTGCATGCCCTGCTTGGACCAACAAGGATCTCCACCTGGGAGCTGATTTTGTGAGGAAATTTCAAAGGCCTCCTCCTCTCCTTCCTGAAAATGAAGGGATTAAAAGAAAGTTGTATGACCTCTGGTATATTTCTCATTTTAGGTCTGTCAACCTTACAATGATACTGAACCTTGCTTCTATTTTCTTAAAGTCTTTTCCAATAGAAATCCATAGTTTCTTCATTTCTATAGTCCTTATAAAATTGTCTATAAATCATTTCAAAGTCATATAGTTTACTATCTGGATACCTGTTTATCTTTTCCCACTTAACACAGCAATTTCCTCCCTACCTTGCAACAAGATTGATCTCCTACAGTCTGCCCACAAAGTGATTTACTGAAGACGCTGGGAATGTGTGATGTGTTAAAAATTCAGCATTATATAATCTACCTAGACTAAGGATAATAGCATAAATGGTATTAATCAAGATACTATTTTTTTCTGCTTAAGCCTCCTATGTAACACTATCTCCATGCAATTTTAGCTTTTGATCCAAAATGATAGTTTCTATATAAAACAATTGTAACAGCCTTGCAGTTATATGTTTTAACATTTAAAAAGCACATATTCCACATGTAAAATCAATAGAAGAACTAAATATTAACCAAGGAAATTTCTAGCTGGCATTGTATGCACAAATATTTGCCACAGTGGAAAGAGGGGATAAGACATTGGAAAGAAGTCCTATCAATAACTTCTAATAATTTCCATTTTTCAATAAAACCTAAAATAGTATTTTTTTAAAAGAAATGTACTCTACAAACTAAATCAAGTATTACCAGATATATGTTATATTTATTAATGGAACTTATATAGAAAATGAGAAATAATGTCTTTTTAAGTTGCTATAATTGTGATCTATTCAGAAAAAGCTTAAGCAGTCAACTTCGATGCATTCAAGTAGGACAATATTAAGTAAAACAGAGTAATGATGATTTGTAAAGTCAGAGGAAATAAACAGAAATTCTTCTAGAGAAAATCTGAAAACAATTGTAAATCAGCATCTAAACTATTAATATTGTTTCAACCTTTCAGCTTTGTATTCTTCATCTTTTGAGAAATGAAATTGTATGGGGATGATCTCAAAATTTGTATCAAGGTGATTGCATTATTCTCTTAAAAAATAGTCTTTTTACAAAGTGTACATTTTGAGTTTGAGGGTCAGCACTTAACAATGAAAAGCTGATATCTGCACCATGAGAAAGATGGAGGTTGAGGAAAGGGTATATATAAGAGTTTGGGAACATTGGGAGGGCAGGTACTTTCTCAATGTGCTAAGCATAGCTGTGATTGATCAAGGACTTTGCTACCTACTTTCTTTATGTCTTTCATGCCATAACATGGAAATTATAAGTAGCCTTAGAATGTTCCTAATTGGCTCACATAGACCTTTATCCTATAATCATAAACTTGCTTGTGCTAAGACCTAATATTTTGAGTTGAGTAAGGCACCTGTGATTTTCTAAAACTCTTCTAGAGCCAACTACCCTCTCTCCAAGCTCTGCTACACAGACTCTATCCCCGAAAAACAAGACAACTACTATACTAAAGTTCTGTTAGAGAGTTACATAGCTTCTGAAATGCTATTCTCACAATATCACTCTTATTTGCCAGAAATCTCATGTATATAATGATACTACAACATCTCCAATGTCTCACTGGGAACTAACTTCAAAATTGAGATTCATCCCATCCTTTGAGTTCCACTAGTGCCACATATCTGCTATATATGTCAGGCAGACCGACAGTCCTCCACACAAACCACCTGCAGTGCTTTGTCAAGAGAAGACAAGGGCAATAAAACACCCATTTTCTACAACATGATACATAAACAGAGACAAAAAGACAGTAGGAAACTGGTTGCAATTATTTCCAGGATATATTAAAGGCAGATAAATATTTCTCCTTGTCTTTTTATAATGGCAAAGTTAGATGGTATACAATGATTTTTTAAAAAGTTCAGAATGTGTCCCCAGACAGCGACATAGCATAGCAAAGTTATTAAAAGCAGACGCTGGGGCCAGGCACCTCAGTCCATCTCCTAGCTTTGCTATTTACTATCTATGTGATTTCAGGTAGGTTTCTTAATCCTCATTGCTCTGAGCACTGCCCAGAAGTATACTCAAGAGACTAAAAATGGCATTCATAAGTCCTGTTCCTTTATCTGACTATGCCATCCATAAGATACTAAAATATGTTTTTAAATGCGCATTCTGAAGTCTTACATAATATTACTGCACTGTTTTATGTTTAGAGGTTTACTCTCTTACATATATAATTTTTAAATTATCACAATACTTTTGTGATACTTGATGCTGCTTTAATTTTAATATGCCTACAACATGACAATAGTAGACATGTTTTTGCTTTTAAGATAGTGGAGGTACCAGATATAAACATATAGATGTAGCATGATTTGATTAGTGACAACTGCTATATGGTAGATTTTTTTAAGGTTAAATACAATACTCAGAACACCAACAGAGCACCTTAACCTCACCCAAAATAAAATACTGATGGTATGTTTCAGGAAAAATAAATACGCTTCTTAAACTTACTATAAGCTCTCTGATTGATCAATGCTTCCTTAAAGCTCAGAAAACTCATGGCAAATAAAGATTTAACATTTTCTAAAGATGTCTTCCATTACTGGGTCTCTGGCAAGAGGAAGGCAGGTTTGTATACTTTCACTTTCCTTTCTCTTATAGAGATAGTGGATAGGTAAGAAAATAAAAATAAGAATGGACATTGAAAACTAAACTCTTAAGAATGGAAACATTGCATGGAGTGATACAAGTGCTACAAAACTTAACTTTTAAATATAATTACAAGTTTGGAGGCTGGGCAGGAAAGGCTGAAAAACAGCACAACTGACAATATGATCCCAACTCCTGTCTCACGTCACTGCAACACGTTCTTAGTAGTAGTTTACTGACAAGAGTGTCAAAAATAAGCTGTGTGTCTAAGAAGAACTGCACCTATAGAAATGTAAAATTGATTTTCCACATGACCAGAGGCACCTAACCTGACAGTGCTTCCTAAAAACAAATATTTTTGGAGAGGTGTAGATTAGCTCTGTAGGCAAAGAAATAAGAGGCCACTCATGAGAGGCTATATAGCCATGTAGCAGACCTTGTGCTGGAGAGCAAGTTATACCAGATTCAGAAGGCTTCTACTCTCTAGGTATCTATCACTCACTTTCAGGATCTTCTGCAGACAACCCCAAGGGGTACATGAAGTCGTCTTCCTTCCCCTGACCATACAGTGTCCCTTTTGGACTTTTTAACTTACTGTGACTCAAGAGGGTAGAACATCATTTTGATACCAGATGTAGTCAACCAAAGTAATGAGGAGCAGATGTACTAATACCAAACAAGAAATGACTAAAACCTATATATTTCTTTGGCTATCATTTATCTGCTGAAATTCCTATCCCTGCATTTACTCCTGTCTATAGAAATATAACCCGAAAGGGAAGAGATGAAAACAAAATTAGAAAGTCTCAGCCTTGTTACTTTTTAAAAGCCAAGAGAACAATCGATTACTGAGGCAATACTCTGTCTCGCTCTCTGTGATTCAGAGCAGATTAGTGATAAGATACATGGAACTTTGTCCATGACCTTTTTTTTCCCTCTAAGTCATCAAATGTTCTGGAATTTACCTCATTAAAGCCTTCTCAAAAGCATCCTTGCAGCAGACTATCTTTCCATATTACTAGAGCTATTATAACCACAGAGGAAGTTCATCCCATTCTCCCAGAGATTTAATATGAAAAAAAAATATATATATATAAAGGCCCACTTTCCTATATCATGGTGATTTATGCTGATGTTAGAAACCAGGTATTTATATTTTCTATGGCCTTTCTATTTGCTGAATATATATGGAACAGGAAAATTAAAATTCTACTGAAAAACTCTGCTCAGGTCCCTACTGACTTGAACACAAAGTTCAAAAGGAGATGGTATCTTATAAAGATTCTAAGCTTACTGCATTAAATTAACAATACTAATCTCTATGTTTCACATGGTACTTACAAAGAACAGTTTCACAGGTATTAAATGAAAATGCCAAAGCTGTCTTGTAGATAAAATGTAATAATGCAAACTCCTCTAGACATCCCATCAGGTCGTTTAAAAGGATATACTTCTACTTGTGGATAAAGGGTAGGAAAGATGGCCAAATTGAATGTGATTTTTTTCCTTCCTCAACTCCTGGTCTTTCTAAAGAGCACTAAGCTAGGGAAAATAAATAACAAGGAAGAAAATACTGCATAACAAGAGGATATATATATATATATATATATATATATATATATATATATATATATGTGTGTGTGTGTGTGTGTGTGTGTGTTGTATATATATATATATATATATATATATATATATATATATGTGTGTGTGTGTGTGTGTGTGTGTGTATGTGTGTGTGAGAGAGAGAGAGAGAGAGTCAGAGAGACAGAGAAAGAGAGAAAGAGAGAGAGAGAGAGGGAAAAACCATCAAATGAGCATCATTATTTCACCATCATCAACCAACCAATCATCATATGCATTCAAGAAGGTAAACAAGACAGAAAATACAATTATACTTTCTCTGGTTGAAGTCCCCAGGGAAATAATCGAAGATGAATGGGACACACCCAACCTTACCTCCAGCCAGTGGAAGGTGGAAGGACATCGAAGGGGAAAGCTTCGGGATATGGCCTTTGGTCTTCCTCTTTACTAGATGAAGGATATCCCTCCAAAAGACTTGAAGGACTGTCTCATGACATTTCCACTACAGCATCTTTCTGCAGACCTCATGACTCTCTAGATCTTAATTAAGCTCCTGATTCTTTTTCTACTTGTTTATGAAAATAGTGTATTTTTCATTTTTGTCCCAAAAACTTTTCAATTTTATCTGTTGATTCTACAAGCATCTACTGGATAACACCCATGTATTTAGCTCTAACTAATGACAAGGCGCATATGTAATCATTAGCCTTGGAGATTGGGTGCCACTAACTTTAAGTTGTCTTTGAATCCATTTGTTTGACACAGAGCCAAGGATACAGGTCACAAAGTTTCTATGACAGGAATTTGCACCAGGTGTTGGATTGTTCCAGTATGAAACAATGTGTCATGCTTAATATCATGGTTTTGTATTCAAGCTTCAAATATGTGATGATTGACTATATGAAAAAATGTCTGTTTAAAAATATTTTATTTATCTATTTATTGGAGGGAGAGAAAGAAAAGGAGGCATACAGAGAAAATGGGTGTGCCAGGGCCTCCAGCCACTGCAAACAAACTCCAGAAGCATGTGCCACCTTATGTATCTGGCTTGTTTGGGTACTGAGTTCTTAGGATTTGCAGGCAAGCACCTTAACCATTAAGAAATCTTTCCAGCCCCAAATGCCTTTTCCTAAGCAAAGAAAGATAAGCTGATTGCCACTCCATCATTCCACATGTTGGAAGTAAGTTCTATATAAAATGATGAACACTGGCTCTATTGCAAGAGTAAAGATGACCTCATGTGATAACCTCAGTTAATGATCTGATGTAATTGAAGCAAAAGGATCCCTGGTAGCACTGACAGTGGGTAAGGAAATGACTTGGTGGTTAAAAGTACTTTCCACACTAGCCAGACAACCAGAGTTTGTGTCCCCATGCAAAGCAGTATGTCATTATCAGTATCTCATGTATCTGTAATCCTCATGCCTAGAAAAATGAGACACGGAGTCAAGAGAATCCTGAACCTCTCAAGTCCAGCAGTCAGGTGACAAAACAGCAACTCTGTGTCCTCTATCTATATTCATATACTCTTCAAACCTGTATGGAAAATAATATGAAATATGGCAACCCCTAACATTGAACATTGGAGAAGCACTTCACCTATAAATCAATCTGTGAATAGAAGAATGGAGCCAAAAATAATCACCTGTTATTTATGAAAAAACATGTAGTTATATATTAATATTGTCCAAATTTGACATAATTAATTAAAGAGAATAGTCTGTAATTAAAAAGATACTGAATATCAGGCTCAGCAGTGCTTATTCCAAAGCATGAAGCAGAGTTGTGATCTAAGTAACATTATCTTTACTAGACATTATACCTCAGTCAGGAGACCTACAGTAGCTGGGGAAGTATGAGCTTCTTAACCACAGCGATCAAAGAGGAGGATGGTCTGGGGGATTTTATAACATCTGCTAATCTCATTGACCTAGAAATTAGTGGCAAATCTGGATAAAGGCACACCCATTTTTAGAAGTCACATTTTTGTGGATCCACCATTGTTAGGACTTCCAAAACATTATATGCATGTCATTATATCCCTCCAGACCACTTAATCAACACTCATCTTATAGAGCATTTTATAGAAAATAATTATAATTGAAGGATATTTTCATATCATTTAATTCTCATAAGAAATGTAGAAGATAAAGGTTATTGCTCTTCCCATTTTACAGATGATAGAATGAACTGCAAAAGTATGCTGCTCTTGGTTACAAAACCAGGCCAACTGGTTTTCAGTGTATAAACCTTCTCAGACCTTACACTACTGAAGAATAAACAAAGCAGTCTACTTCTTACAGACTTATAGCATTTTACTTTGATTATATGGCCATGATCTTACCACATTTTATGGGTTGCAATCATCTCTTATCTCTGTCCTATACAGTATTACACAAAAGGAATATATAGGCAAATTGGAAAAAAGTAGAAACTTTTAAATTGAAATTATCAGTCACTGTAAAAATATGCTACTTTAAAAGATATTGAACTTTTCTTGGAATTTTCATTTAAACCAATTCTTAAATTGAAGTCTTATAATCTTTTATAACAATATTTGTCTATGCTAAAAATGTTTGCTCATTTTTGCCATAAGATATCTATAACTGATAAAATTTCATGTTTTTAGTAGTAGTAAAATTGTCTTCACTTAAGCTTTGCTCTCAAGCTAAAGAAGGCACATCTCTGGAATGGAATAAGAAACCAATTCATCGCACTTATTTTATAATGTTTGAAAGATAACATTAACATTAAACTTAAAGACCAGGACAATCAATCATATTCACATCTATGATAGTTAATATTGATTCTCAGCTTGAGAGGATCTACAGTCACCTAGGAGACAAGTCTCTGAGCATGTCTGTGAGGGAATTTCTAGATTAGGTTAATTGAAGTGGGAACAGCCTCCCTCACTGTGCATGGCTCCAGTCCATAGACTGAATACAAAAGACAAACAGAGCTGAATACAGCATGCATCTTTTTCTCTTTTCAAACCAAGAAGGAGGAAATGTGAGCAACTGCTTCATTCTCCTGCTAACTGACTTCCTCATCTCAGTTCACTGTGTCTCCTGGAACTACAAGCTGAAATAAGCTTTTGCTTCCTGAAGTTGCTCCTTCTCAGTTATCTTGGCACAGCCACACTGAAAGATACAAGTCTAAAAACCTTAACTCGATCTGTTAAAATTACAAATAAGCAAACTCTCAAATTATGAATGAAAATTATTTGAATATTTTGGTAATGTGTATTTTCTCTTGGCTTAGTAGTTCACTCTTAATTAAAAAAAATTAGCATTAGTATCATTTTGCTCATACTCTTTCTGCAAGTCATATTCAGAGATGACTGAACACTATCCATGCTCAGATTTTGATTTTATTTTTATCACACATCTCATAAAACTGATTTAGAAACCTGAAGATGTGTCACTAAAAATAGTGAGTTATGAACAGTCAGAACTCATTTAATCTCCCAAATATAAAAGGAATGGTGGGCTAGTGATACACGTACATTTTCTTTAAACTAGACAGACATGTTTGAAAAACTGCTATGGGGATCCAGATTATCCTAAGTTGCATGATTGATATTTGTAATAATTTTTAACTTTTTAATTGATAAACTTCAAATGCATACATAATGAATTTTGATCATAAACCCCATTGTCTTCTGCTCTTACGGACCTTACTGACTGTTTGTCGTCAGCTCCTCCTTCTCAAGGGATGTACCTCATAATTCCCATTGCAAAGAGATTTGGCTCTACAGCAGAGTTATAATAAAGGTCTGGCCAATTAGGATAAATTTCCCGCCCACTGGCAGGTTCAGAGTCACTTTCTGCATGAGTATCCGTATTGCATTATCTCGCTTTACAGAATCTTCATCACAGTACAACTGCCATCAGAACATACTGCTTCTCTTGGCTATATACTGCATTAACTTGCACTTGCTATTAGTGTTGCTGAATGGTTGGCAGACCAGCTTCACCTAGAGTATATTACACAGAAGCAGAGGTGTTAAGGATGCTTTGAGCTGAACCCTTGAGTACAAGTTAAATCTGAATGGCTAGCAGAAGTAAGATTTCAAAGGCTGATGATTCCTGGAGAGGGGAGGGGAGAGGAGGGAGTGAAATACACACAAAATTGAATGATACTCCAACAATACCCTCTTAAAGGTTTGATTCATAATGATATTGCCCTAGAGCTCAGACATGGACTTTGAAAATAAAAGAAGTTAAATGATCCTTGGTGTATTAAACCCTCTGCAGTTAAGCTGGCTGCATTATGAACCTCCATTTAGAGTCTGACTGATATAATATTTAACATACAAAACAGATATCTTATCCTTAGACAATCAGACCTAAGACATTGACTCTATAGTGTACTTAGTGTGACCATGGGGCAACCCCCAATCCTCTGTCAATTTGTATTTTTTTCCCTCTGTAATGTGATAATAATATCCATACCAATGTCCTAACATTGTTCTTTAATTGAGCTAATAAACTTTTGATCATAGCTTACTTATCACTTAAAGGAACTAGAAAGTACAAGTTTTGTGTATATTGAATGTGTTTTCTTTTAATGAGCCAAGCATAATTGCTGACAGATATGTTTGTATTTAATCTGATCCTGTCTAGTTAGACACCATGAATTTCCCATAAGATTGCTTATGAGTGAATGTTATAGGCCAAGTAACTTTAGGGATAACACATATCATATTGCCACACAACATATTACTTTCACACTGTGTTGCATTTTGACATCAAGCATTTTCTGACAGTCCCTGTAAACCAGAACTTTGGAAGTGTATCTGGGTGGCACTCATCCAGGGTCAGTGAGGGGGTACAGTCAAAACATGAGTCAGAATTGCATTCATCAGAAGACTTTATAAGTCTGGAAGATAATTCCCTAGATGCTACATTGCCTGCTCATGTGGTTTCTTCAAGGAGAACTCTTCTGACACATTAACAGTTTCCTTTTTAGTCAGAATGAGTGGTTCTTTAGAGAAAGAGGAACTAAGATAAATCCTGCAGTGTCTTTTATACTCAAACTTTGTAATGTGCCTCAAGTCTGCCATTAGCCACTAGCCACACAAAGTTAATGTAGGAGAGATTGAACACAGGTGTGAATGCCTGGAGTCAGGTATGACTGCAGTCAATAAGAATTTGCACAGCATCTCTCAAGTTATAAATGACTTTTCACAAATAAGCCAACTGTATGAAGCCAGAAGCTAGAGTTTAAATTGCTAGTCTATTATTGTAATTATTAAGTGTACTATATTAGTTACTTTCACATTGTTATGACAAGGTACTTGACCAAAAGTACCTTATGGAAGGAAAGGCTTCATTTCCATTTAAATATTCAAGGAAGAGTGACCATCAAGGTGGGAAAAGCATGGCAGGAGCAGACAGACATACATTACATCCTCATATCAGCATGAAGGAAGTAGCAAGATTGAGCTAAGTGCAGTAACACCCTAAGGCAAGACTCTAACTCTTAAAAGTTATACTAATTTCCCATACAGTGCCACCAACTGGGGATTAAGTATGCAAACATATGAAGCTATGGGGGACATGTTACATTCAAACCACCACAAAAAGTAACTCAAAATAGTTCAAAAGTGTATACTATTTCATAATGTTTTCTTGTTTTTCTCTTTGTTCTCTTAGTTTTCAAGATATATTGACTTATATTTTAGTGATCAAGAGGATCTTAGTTGTTTGAAAGTACACCATTGATTTCTTAAATAAAAAATATAAGTATAGTACCAGATTAAGAGTGGCAGATGGTGGGGGCTGGGAAGGTGGCTGAGTAGTTAAATGCACTTTGTGTGAAAGCCATTTGACAACCCAAATACATCCAGAAGTGATGTGAGATGGTAACTTCTGTAATTGCAACATGCTTATAGCAATGCAAGGCAGAGTAGGAGCATCCAGAAGCTCCTAGGCAGATGACTCTGGCATTTGCAGAAGCAAACAAAAGCTCCTATCTCAAATAACAAGCTCCTGTCAAAGCACTTGATTACCAGCCTGAGGTAAAAGGTAAGACTGTATTGCTGAAGACACCTTTACACTGAGAGACCCAGCTGGAAATCAGAAGAGAGCCATTTCCAGAATGGTTAACCCATCTAGTGCTGGATAATGCTACCTGAGCTACTGGGGGAAGTGGCCAACAACTGGAAAGGTAGTGTGAGCAAGCAGGGGACTAAGCTACTCAGAAAAAAGAAAAAATACCTGATAAGATGTACACACCATTGCAATGGTGGAACACAGCCTTGTTGGGTAAACAGTGGCTTTCTGATTGGCTAAGAGATCTGCTCAGTGGAAAGGAACCCATAGTTGTAACTGGGAACCATGTCAGAATCCAATGGAGACAAAGATTATGGTCTCCAACAAGAAGCACCCATTAGTCTTTGGCTAAAAGACGGGCTACATTAATCATAATCTCCCTATATTAACAACGCTGATACCTTTCACCTTTTTTCTTCTGCATTTTTTTTCTTTTTATTTATTTTATTTGAAAGACAGAGAGAGTGAGTCAGAGGAAAAGAGAGAGAGAAAGAGAATATAGGTGTGCCAGGGTATCCAGCCACTGCAAAGGAATTCTAGATGTGTCTGCCACCTTGTTCATCTGGCTTACATGGGTCCTAGGGAATTGAACCGAGGTCGTTTGGCTTGCAGGCAAGTGCCCTAACCACTAAGCAATCTCTCCAGGCCCCTTTTTCTTTTTCAGAAGGTAGTGAGACCAGAGGAGATAAACCACCCCTTGCACTTCAACAAAGTCCCAGGTGAAACCACAGAGAACTTGTGAAAATGAGCAAGAGTGTTGCTTCCATTGTGAGCCTGACAATCAGCACCAGGGTCAAAGAGACAAATGCTGAGGATACTCAACATATACCAAAGCAGAAATCCAGAGGCTCCTGAGAACTTTTGACTTAAGTAGATGTAAAACACATCCACAACAGCTCAGGGAATTTTGTGGAAGAGAGAATGGAAAGATTGCAAGAGTTGCAAGTTGGAACATCATACCCAGGGGCATTACTTCCCCCTCCCACAATAGTTGACTGCTGCCCTTACAATGCATAACCCTTACACCCCCATGGGGAATACCTGCAACCCCACTGAGAAGGGCCCTCAGTGAAGTGGAGGCAGTGTAATAGGGTACCAACACATGATGAATCCATACAAAGTATGTTATTAAATTTTAAAAAGTAGAAAGGTGAGAAACAATATATCCTGACACACATACACTGTAACATGTGTGCACCCATACATACACACACATGTGAATATTCCCACAAAACATAGTATAAAGTTGATTTAGATAGGCTGTAACAATAAGGACAGAAACATTACTTTTAAATACAAGATTAAAATTAACCTCCACTTAATGCAACATGATTGGGCCTTATTCCATATCCAAATTTCTAAAAAAAATCATAGCTTTTAAAAATAAATATGAAAATAAGTAATAGAAAAGTGTTTTATTGACTTTCTATAAAAAATATCACCCAAACATTAAGTCAAATATCCTAATATACTGTGCATAGTTGAATTAGCTAATGTGGTGGGTAATGAACTAGGTTTCTGTTATTACAAGTAAATAATAATCTGTAGGGAGATTGTTTTGTTTTTAACAGCATATCTTATGGCTGCGGAAATGGCTCAGTGGGAAGAGTGCTCACCTTACAACCATAGCATCCAAGTTCAGATACTGAGCATCCAAGTAAAATGCTAGGTATGCACAGCATGCCTCTAATCCTGGCCCTAGGGCTGGGAAGAGAGAAGATTTCTTGTAGTTGCTGGCTACCTTATGTAGCCTGATTGGTGAGATTCAGGTTCAGTGAGAGATCTTGTTTCAAAATAAGATAGAGAACAATAAGTGAAGACACCTGATAGAGCAGCTACCTTCTCGTTGCTGAGACAAAACACCAAACCAGAAGTAGCTTAAGAAAGGAAAAGATTTCAGCTTAGTTTTGAGGAAAAGTTTCATCTTGGAGGGGAAAGCACAGCACACTCAGGAAGCTGGCTCACATTGTCTCATGTCAGAAGGGGAGAGCAGCAACTGTGAAGAAGCTATGAATACCAAGTGGAACAGAGTACATGCATGTACCTGCATGCATGTGCCCACAAACATGCATAGTTGCATGCACAAATACCACATTTTAAAATACTAGCAAATTTCTGTATGAGTACTAGGCACTAATCACTAGACGGTCTATCATACTTATCTTACTGAGCTGTAGTCAGGACTAATAAAGCATTATTTTACTTTGCAATTAACTGACAAACCATGATATACATATTTCCATGTCTGGCTTCAAAATTCACAACTCCATGTGAAGACATGTGTGTGTCCATGCATGTGTGTGTGTGTGAGTGCACATGCATGCATGTCTGGCTGTCTGTGTCTGTGTGTGTGGGTAGTATGTGTAGCATGGCATGGTGTGCTGTGTGTGTTCCACATATACTGTATACACATATGTGTAGATTGTGTACTCCATATACACTTGTGTGAAAACCATAGTAGAACATCAAGTGTCCTCCTTTATTGTTCTTCAAAATTGTTTCCCTGAGACAGAGTATCTCACTGAACCTGCAGCTACTGTTTGTGGTCAGACTTGCTGATCAAGTCCCAGTGATTCTTCTGCGTCTGCTTCCCACACGATTTGGAGTTACAGATATGTACAGTCACACCCATGAAGATTTCTGTGTATGCTTGAGATTGAACTCAGGCGCTCTCAGGTTTGCATGCTTGCATGGGAAGAGGTTTTGTCCTCTACATGTCCCAGCCCCACAGCTCTGCAGAGTGCACCATAAAGCAACGAAAGACACTGCCCCATCACCACACTCAATCTTTTGACTTGTTCTAGTGCCTACATGGCACTTTGACCTTCACATACAAAAACCTTGCAGTACCCAGTGATTCTCACTCCAATGTCCATCATTTTCACTTGCATGATAGTTCAATACCCTTGAAATATGTCACATGTGAGTAACCACTGGGTTGGTATTTTAAATGTCAGTTTGTGTTATATTATTTACTTTTCAATAAAATATTTAGTTCTAAACAGAAAATGTTTCCATTTCCCATTAATATAAGAAGCTTATAAAAATTTTGGTGAAAAATCTCTGTGTACCTTCCAAAAATTATCTCATTGCATCACTGTAGATCTATGTGAAGATTTGTTCTCTTGATAAAAATTAAGAGCTACAAGGTTCTAATGGGGATGAAATATATATTTATAATAATTTGAGAATGTCTATTGATGCTACCAAAAGACTTAGAGAAAACAGAAGGTATACAACCTTATTATAAGATCAAACTACATTTTTTGTTGTAGTTTTTCAAGGCAGGGTCTCATTGTAGCCCAGACTGACCTGTAATTCACTTTATAGTCATAGGCTGGACTTGAATTCATGGTAATCCTCCTACATCTGCAACCTGAATGCACTAGCATGCCCATTTCTAACTACATTTGAAGGTCAAGTGTGTGAGTATCATGTAGATTAAGATCACATCTATCAAATTATGTATCATATGCTTGAAGAAGCAGGGAGTCTATTATCTTGAGAAAAGGAAAACTGTTTTAGCCCAATAACAATAGCCTTAGAATACCCATTAGGCTATTAGGTAAATTGGGTCTGACAAGAAGAATATGCTGATAAATCTATATGAAACATGATGACACCTAATGAACTGGGGCCTCAAGTTTCTCTGGAACATGATGGAGATAGAGGATCAGTATAAACTGTCATTAGTCTGGACCCATTTCTAGTCTACAGTTATCTTCATTTGTTGTTGCCATTATCAATATTTGAGAAAAATTTACATTTTATATCCAAAGGAAAGGAACTTTTGAAACACAATAGAAACTTCCCCTTAATTAATAAAAAATATAAAATATGAAATTAAATATGACATCTCCCTCTTTCATCTCCATATAGACATAAGAACATTATTCCCATCCTGAAATGAGAATGTGACTGAGTCATTCTCAAGCTGTGTGCAGAGATACCTCTCCTTGTCTGTTGAAATCCTAGTGAGGACACACAGTTGCTTCATTTTTGGTAAAGAATTTTTATTTTTAAATGAACCAGAGATCACACTTTCTTCTTGCAGCATAAGTATATCACACTTCTTTTAACTAGTCCAAATTCAGAAGAGTCATGTCTAAAAGATGTTGTCACCACAAATATATTCATTCAAGAAAGTTTGTTTTCTTTCATTTATGAATACTTAGCTAGCTCTTTATACTTGGGGTCTATTTTATGCTGCGTTACTTTATTTTAGACCACTTCCCTATGAGATGAGACTACTTTCTTCATTCTACATTTGGATCATTTTTATGTTTGTATGTCACTTATCACAGCTTGCATGGGACTCCATAATGCTGAAAGCACTATCATGAAGAAAGTTTCTGTAATAGTGGGCATAATCTGTGAATTATATACTAGTTTAAGTACATTACATATGACTGGACAATGAATATTTCAATAATAGCTGACAAAAATCAAGGTTTATTTATGTAAGGAGGTAGCAAATTCTCTGTAACATTTATCATTGAGATGAATAAAGTAACATAAAGAGTAACTTAAATGTCTTTTTACCCACCTATCTTCTGGAGTACATATATTCCTTTAAAAAAAAGAAACCCAGTGAAAATATTTTAGCAAAGAGACTGGGTTTCTGAGGAAGTTATTTAAAACTAAGATTGATATAGATTAGGAAATTAAAACACAGGATAAAAATTTAAAAAGCCAAGTTAAACATTTTAGCTTTTAATATATAAATGAAATTTAAATAAGTTAGAAATCTTGATTAAAGCCCCTCTGGCCATTAATGGATGCCTGATTGTCTTCTTTTGAGTTCATATTTTCAATAGTATAATTTCAAAGGTCTAAATTGTAAAATGGCATCTGGCCTGATTCACTTGAAAAACTATTTTAATTTAGAGGATATAATTAGAATACTAGTATCCTAGCACTTCAAGATATTTTTAAAATTGTTTGAAAACTGCTGTATCATGACAGAAGGCTCTTCCTTGGCACAGAAAATGTAAAAAATTGCTCTGTGTATCATCAAGCTTTGGCACCTACCAGTCTATATTGCTTTCTTCTCTTCATTGCCAGGCCATCCATACCACTTGGCTTTACCATTGCAATCAGGTCTCTGCAGCCTTTGCTGCCCAGAGAACTTTCCCAGCATTGCAGCCAAGGTGGAACTCTACCCAGAGGCCTTTAAGGATTCCTGTTTCTGTGTAATGCATTCCGAACTCAGCACACTTTTAAGCCCACCTGCTTCACTACCAATGCTGTCCAACTCCCACTGCGTCCTCTACTGTCACTACCCTGCTTCCCACCTATGTGTGCCCTTGACCTTCCACAGTAGGGTTCAGAGAACTGGATATACACAGGTCAGTCAGCCAAACATCAAAGTTTTGAGGGACAGCTTCTGTTACAACTACTCAATTCTATAGAAGAAATGCAAGAGCAAGTATATGACATTTTCTAGTACAACTTTATTTTGGGGGGTTAAATTTAAATTTCAAATAATTTCAACTTTCATGAGATAGTATTCATCTTTTACCAATCAGTTAATCATATAGAGGCAATTCTAATTTAATGGACCATGCAAAAACAGACCAGGGGTTGGATTTGGTCAACAGGCTGTAGAGTCCATATCCTTTCTTATACTTTAATTGTGACTCCTCTGATCAGGAGCCTGTGGTGGTCCTGCTTCTGCTCAGAAAAAAAGAGGTTCACACCCTCACCACAGCCCATAATGCCCCCTATAATCTAGCTTCCCTTTACTTACCTGTCTTCACCCCCAATTACTCTCATTCTTCTCTATTCAAGAAAACAGGTTTACTTTGTACTTCTTGAACCATGACAAATCTAAGCCCACCTTGGTATCAGCTGGCATCAGTTCCTCTGCCCACAACTGCCATGGCTTTCAGGCTTGCTTCAAGATTTTGAGCAGACATCATGTTCTCGTCTCTCCTGACTAACCTACTGAGCTTATAACTACCTTGTTGTTTACTAAGCTCAAATACATTTGGCATATATAATACATGTACAATGTAAAAATACAGCCTTCAAAGAAGTGGCAATTAAAATAGGGTTTTTACAATAGACCCAATACAGTTTGACTAGGTATCCTTTTAAGAGGACGGTGAAATGCACAAATAGTCACAAGGGTCATAAATGCAGAAGCAAAGACCATGTGTGGGCAGGTAGACACTAAATCGGTACCTACTATGTAAATGAACCTTAACAATGTCTTTACTCTTGATATATTCCGACTCTGTGATCTTCCTTGGAGATCCAGTTGCCAGCTCAGCATCTCTCCAAATGTGGAGAGTGAAACCAAGCTCAATTAATTATTACCACCATGAAAAAGAGCACTCTTCCCAGCAACACTAAGTGCTTGCGCGTGCGCTCTCCCGCTCTCTCTCTCTCTCTCTCTCTCTCTATTTCCACTAACACAGCCTGCAACTCTCTAGTGGCACTTAACACATTAAAGCCTGTGTTGAATTTTTTATACATGTTTTATCTTCTCCACTAAATGTTAAGCTTCTTTATGATACAGTTGTTGCTTAAAGCATTTTCAAATCCCTCACCATATCTTCCAAATATGTCACATAATCTAGAAGCACAATAAACATCTGCCACACTTAGGAAGGTTATTATTATCAAAACACCTGCTATAGAATACATTTTGACTTAAGATTACTTAATGTCACTTGAATCATGAATAAAAACCTAGTGATGGTGGCACTATCTTTACTTCTTTTTATTAATCAGGTCACCAAGCCTAAGAGAAGTAAAGTGACCTGCCCAAGGTCAGACAGTGATTGATAGAGCCAGATTCCAAAGATAGAGCTATCATTCTATGAAGATTGGAATCTGTGGTTCACTGTCTCATTAGTAAAGAGATGCTTACATTTAAATAAAATATTCTGTTAAGTGAAAAGAAGAAATATGCACCATAATTCTCACCTTTCAGGCCTGATTAGATAGACTTTACATTTGCAATGAATGTTCAGCTTGTTTTGAACTCAGTTTATAATCTCTATGGTTTCTTCTAGTTTAGGTACTAACTCTAAAATGTCTTAAATTTTCATTTCAAAATAAAAAACTTTCTTTGTAACTTATTTTATTGCTAGTGCTTTAAGTTTAAAAACATAAGATGTTGAGATGTTTTAAATGAGCTTGTTCTTCTTGAAGTTAGGCTTTTCATATTTATGCATGCTCATCCCCTTATCAAGAATTTAGGGAAGCAGCATGTTTAATATTGTTTCTAAAGTAAGTATTTCTGTTTCATGTTGTTGTTATTTTATTCTATCAAAATTTATATTCTAGGAAATTCAAGATGAAGACAGTAATCAATCTTTGGTCTTGTAGAGAGACCCTTTAGTTACTAATTTAAAAGAATTAAATGCTTTAGGCTCAATGTTAGCAAAATATGTTGCAAATATTTGATCAATATTAAAATCATCTGGCATGTTTAGGTAGGATATTATTTTGATAGATCATTTAATTATAATTTAGTATAGCACTTTCATTATGTAACCTTTTTCAAAGTTTTTTTTAAAATTTTTATTTATTTATTTGAGACAGGGAGAAGGAGAGAGACAGAAAAAGAGAGAGAGAGAGAGAAAGAATGCGTGTGCCAGCATCTCTAGCTCACACTATTTAACTTAAATTTTTTTTTGTTTATTTTTTTCATTTATTTATTTGAGAGCATCAGAGAGAGAGAATGGGCACGCCAGGGCCTCCAGCCACTGCAAACAAACTCCACATGCGTGAGCCCCCTTATGCGTCTGGCTAACGTGGGTCCTGGGGAATAGAGCCTTGAAACGAGGTCCTTAGGCTTCTCAGGCAAGTGCTTAACCACTAAGCCATCTCTCCAGCCCACACTACGTAACTTTTAATGTTTCCATTTGTGAAGGAAGACTTTGTTTCAGATATTCTATCTACTTTTTGAATATTTTAAATTGACATTCAATTGAACTATTTTGGATTGATTTATCAGTATTCAAAGTAGGGCACAGAATTAGTCAATGAGCATTGATCTCATCTACTATCCTTAAAAATGCCACAATGCATGACCCATATACTTCAACAAGGAGGGGCCAAGGGGAGGGAGTAGGTCACGGATGAGCCTAATAATGGGACCAAACTGACTGTATTTGCTGAATACAAAACTAATTAATAAAAAAAATTTAAAAAAAGAATAAAAATAAATAAATTTTATTAAAGTTGATGTTTAAAATAAAAAAAATGCTAGTGTGCAAACTGACTTGGTATTTGAATTGGGATTATTTATCTTTTTTTTTTTTGATGAGGAAACTGGTATCATGAGAAGAAGATTAACCTGCTGAAGGTGATACAGTGGTATTAAGATCTTTCTCCTGTTCTTCTTGGCTGCCAAGTCCACATATTCCTATCAGACAGAACCAACAATGAAAGGTTAGGGCAATAATGTGATTCTAGTGTGGTAGGTCAATGACTGTTTCCTAGTTCAAGCAGCTCAGAAAATTCAGTGTAGTAACTTAATTTCTATTATCCCTTCTGAAAACAGAGAAGTCAAATCCAATGATTTCTAAGACCCAGTGAGTGTTAACATGTCTATTAACTAAAAATATATCCTAAGGCAAGTGTTGCTTTGAGAGTAAGGAGAATGGTTGAAATAATAGTGCCTATTGCTGTCAATGTGTTCAGCAGCTGCCCTACTTGGAGTGTGAACATTTTTTTTTTTAACTTTCCATGCAGGGAGTGTAATAAAACTTGGAGGTAAGCTAAGATGGCATTATTGGAAGGTACATTTGCATACATTTGGGAGCATGACCAGCAGCTGGATATATCAGCTCCCTGAGGGAATATTAGTAGACACAGCATAAAATTGATCTTTAAAGTTCTGAAAGCATATTATGGAACTGGCTTCATAGCTTTTTGAAGCCTTCGACTTTTGTTTGGCTCAGGGAATAAGATGACTAGAAAACTCTTTTATGCATTCTCCATAATAAAACACTCTCTGTGTATATTAGCATATTATACAACAGAAACATGAACGATCCCTCAGGTTTTAAGCCTCGTACCCTAACTTGTTGACCTTGAAATGTGGAAATCTTCCCATTGTGGAGGAAAAAAGATTGAGCCCTGGGAACTGACAACTATCACATGGAGAGGGAAACCACAGCCAAAAATCAAACCAACTCAAAGCGTAGGAAATCGGGTGTGAGATCTCAGACGTGAAATATTAAAGCAGAAAGACACCGAGTTTGTAGCCAGCCTAAATTTAATGGCAATCTAAGATAAAAATCAAAAATATCAAAAAAAACTAGTAATATATATTTTTTCTGATAAATATTTCTAAAAAAATAATATACCAAAATGGTACTTTTTGTTTCCAGCAATTTTGCCACAGTTGAAGATGAAAAACACCCCTATTCTTCAATTCATTTACTGCTTAGATTTTTTTTCTTAAGATGGGCTCATGTAGCCCAGGCTGGCATCAAATTTGCTATGTAGCAGAGGCTGGCCTTGAACTTCTGCTTCTCAGGCTTCTAGTTCCCAAATGCTAAGATTATAAATGCAAACATCACATCAAGCTTATGCTTCTATTTTTAATTAACTAGCTCTTATTACAAACAAAATATGCATATATTATATTAAAATCCAATTATACATATAAAATGCATTGCAGAAAAATATAAGTACAAATGCATAGATAATTTTACATAAATCACCCTTAATATATGTAATTTTAAAATAAAATAGAGACTACCCCATTTAAAATGTAGAGTTATAGTATCTTTGCTTATAATTAGAGAGAATGCAGACTTCCAGGCCTCTAAATTATTGCTAACAATTTCTGTTACAAGAAGTAACTGGAAAGAAATAACAGAATCACAGAACTTCAGCAGAGACTAGCATTAGTCACTCAAGTGTCTAAGCAATAGCTACAATGTTACCAGCCTTAGAAAAGGTATATAGAGAAACAGAGGCAGACGTAGTACAGCTCTGTTCCCTAGAGCATAGGTGTTTTGGGACTTAGTCATACTTACAAATATTTATTCAGCATTTACTACAAAATTTAATGGTTAATTGGTTAATCTCTGTTTGTCAACTTGCCAAGATTTAGAATAACAACAAAACAAAAAACCTTGTCATGTTTGTGGGGGATTTTCTAGTTTAACTTAGGTGAGGTAGGAAGGCCCACCCTAACTGCAGGCATCACAACATCCCATGGGCTGTGTTCTCAAACAATACATACACACACACACACACACACACACATATGGCAAGCTAGGTAAGCATTCAGCATTCATCACTCTTTCTTTTTTTAATATTTTTTGTTTATTTTATTTACTTGAAAGTGACAGACAGAGAAAGAGGCAGAGAGAGAGAGAGACAGAGACAGAGACAGAGAGAATGGGCACGGCAGGGCCTCCAGCCACTGCAAACGAACTCCAGATGCGTGTGCCCCCTTGTGCATCTGGATAACATGGATCCTTGGGAATCGAGCCTTGGACCTGGGTCCTTAGGCTTCACAGGCAAGTGCTTAACTGCTAAGCCATCTCTCCAGCCCTCATCACTTTTTCTACGTCCTCTACATGGATGTGAGAATGTGCCCCAGGCTTCCTGCTCTTCTCATGCTTTCCTCACCACGATAGACTGTACCTTCTATAACTGTAAGCCAAAGATAAGCCCTTTTATTCCTAGAAACGCCCTCACAGATTCACCTGAGAAGCATGTCTATTACTTGATTCTTATGTTGAGAACAAAGTGGCAATAGACGTATTACGTGTAATTATAGAGAGGAGGAGATAACATACATCTCAGATTGCCTGGAATATTTTGGATATGTGCTCATTTTACTGCTATGATTACCAAAACTGATGCTTATTACACTGCAAGTACCTTAGTCTTTGTTGCCCTTGCTGTGAATGAAATTTCAAAAGTTGATATAAATAAAGTCATTTTAGGTGGAGGTATTTGTCCTGGCAGAAATGGATCACAAGATACTTGGTCTGAGAATTCATGTTTTTGCATAGTTATTCAGGGTGAGTTTGAATTTGAGGAAGGAGAACTATGTAGTGTAAGTAATATTTCGGATCCTGAAAACGTGGTTGTATACCTTAACCCAAGCACACCTAAATCTGGCATCTTGGTCTGGGTATGCTGCCAAATGATCAATGGTATGGCTTCAGTCAACTAAGAATGGCTACATTAAATGGACACAGAAGCATAAGACTTCTTTATGACATCCTCTAACAGCATCAAGAACTGATTTACATTTCTGAGTAACTGTTGTCCAGTTAATACCATTATGATGGAGTTGTAGATAAAATATTACTTCAGTCTTTGAGAAGGTTCTGATCTTCTGGAGATCTGACTTCAATACTTGACTTCCAATAATGCAGTTTGGATGAGTAGTTAAATGCAGAACAATATGGGAAAGACAATTCCTACCACAAGGGCTAAAATGAATTAAATCAATGTATGTCATGGAGTAAAGGTCTCCAGGGAAGGACAAGTGAGATATGAACAGCTGTTTAACTGATGAAATGTGACCTTCATTATCTGACCTTACAAATGCTATAAAAGCATTCTTCCTGTCTGGAAATAGGACACTCTGGCTGGCTTGGCATATGATAGAAGAGAAACAAGAGAGATTTCTCAGGCTTTCCACAGGAATCTGGTATGTGAACAACATACCTTTTTAGCAATAATTCTTTTCCTAATAGTAACCCCCAAAGTCCCCACTCACCCCCAGCTTTTTTCATCAATTTTCTTGACTCTTCTGTGAATATCCTCTCATTGTCTAATTTTTATGGAAGAAAATATTTCCAAGACTCTTTGCCTAAAACCTTCAAACCACAGACTAAAGAGATTTGCTCAACCATGTTTATAGCGGCTCAATTTGTAATAGCTAAGAGCTGGAATCAACCCAGATGTCCATCACTAGAAGAATGGATAGCTAAGATGTGGTATATCTACACAGTGGAATTCTATACAGCAGTAAGAAAAAAATGACACAATGAAATTTGAGGAAAAATGGTTAAGTTGTCTATTGTCCTTGCCTGTCCTTGGTGAAGACCACAAGAGAGCTGTCTTCTGTCATGTGAAATCTTGGCATGGGTTGCCTTATTTATTTACTCAGTTTACAGGGTAATCCTGGACAGTTGGGAATCTTGAAGGAATTATCTCACAAAGCCACAAGACTCAGTTCTTTTCTTTTTTTCTTTTTTTTTTTTTTTTTTTTTTTTTTTGGTCTTTACGAGGTAGGGTCTCACTCTAGCCCAGGCTGACCTGGAATTCACTATGTAGTCTCAGGGTGGCCTCGAACTCACAGTGATCCTCCTACCTCTGCTGGGATTAAAGGCATGCACCACCACGTCTGGCTAAGACTCAGTTCTTAATAAGCATTTAATACATATTGGTTAAATGAATAAACAGAAATTAGTGTTACTGAAGACTAATAAAAGTCAATGAGCTTAATGTTCTCATGTATATAAATTTCTGCTTATTTCTATTTTCTAGGCACTGTAGTAATGATTAGGTATCTAATTATCATTTCTGAAAGTTTAATTTGAATAACTAAATGAGGCAACCAATTGGCAAAAAATCATAATAGTGGCTAAGTTAACACTTTCTGAGTTTGCTATGGCTCCACGAACATATGTAGAGATAAACATATTGTATGGGTGACATGTCTCTGCTTGGAGACATGAGCTGACACATGTATGAGTAGGGATAAAGATGAAAGTGTCTAGCTCAAGTCTGATCCCTCTCTTTAATGCATGCTGCTGCCTTCTAGCACAGCTAAGGTTCAAGCAGAGACAGCAGATCTCCCGGATTGCATTTTTGTAATATTGTCGGGATTTGGGTATTTTATAATGACATGAAATTATCATTAAGTCTGTGATAAAAGACAGTAGAGGAAGAAAAACAGAAGTAGAAAGTGAGCCAGGTATGTGATTTATAAAGTCTCAAGTGATCAAACAATTTCGTGGAGTCACACTCCATAATGAAACCTTGGCATAGTGCTCCTACCCACACTGTGACCACCAATTTATCTCTGCTCTGACTTGTCTTATCTAAATTTGGACAATTAACAATGAGCTAACCACACTCAGCCTTTATTACATGCTGATATCTTTAAAAATCTAAAGTGAACACTATTCCCAGATAAAGACCATCTTGGCAACTTCTGATGTTCGTGCAAAATCTCTAGTAGGCAGGAGAAATGGAACATGATACACTTACAGTCATACTTCACAAAGCTTTGATATAAACTGGTTTGTCTGTAAAACTGTTTGGAATCTACTGTAAATATATACGTGATAGCTGACATATTCTATCAAGACCAGTTGGGTTTCGCTTTTACAAGAGAGGATAGCAACTCAGATCTTCACTGTTTAATGAACCCCAAGCCACAAAGGGATCCCACTTCTGAAGAAAAAGAGATAAAAATGACTAGGATAGAAATATACCATGTCAAGAAAACATCCATCAACATAAATAGCAAATAAAAACCATAATCACATCTCAGAAGTTTATAATACCACCCTCCTATACAACAGGAATCTGATCAGTTTTTTGCGTCATTTAATTTGACTGTTTATAGTAATTTCTTCTCTGTCAACAAAATCATTTTGTCAGACAGTGCAGGATTATTTTACTTATAAAATTTAAGAAACATTATGGTTAAAGTCAAATATAAGCAACAATAGTGAAAGATGTGTTTTTAGGAAGAGCAACATGAGCACTCTGAGGAGTTTTAAGCAAGAAAAGTCTAGTCTGATAATAGTAATATGTGTAAATAATACAACCAGAAATGGAATTCTCCCACACAAAGTAGCTGTCTCACCAGCATCTGAGATATGGTCTGCTGTAGTGCTTATCTGAAATTTCCCCAATGACCTCTTTGTTAGTAATTTGGTCCCGAGATTGACCCCAGTGGGAAGTGGGATAACCTTTAGTAGCTAGGACCTAGTTGGAGGACTTAAGGTCATCAGAATACATCTTTGGAATGGACAATGGGACTCCTAGCCACTTCCTCTTTTTTCTTTTTTCTACTCAGAAATGAGGGAAGCAATTTTGTTCTTCCATGTCCTTCCGCCATGATGTTCTGCCTTTCTATAAGTACAGAATTAACATAGGACACAATGAAACTTCCAAACCACCGATCCAAACCAAACCTTTCTTTATAAGATGCTTTTTATATGTCTTATAAAGAAATAAACCTTCCTTTATGAGGCACTTGTCATGGTAACCAGAAGCTAATCAAGCTAGAGTTGTAGTGAATAAAATCATAGGAAAATCTGAAGAAAAAAATAAAAATAAACATTGGACTTTTTTTTTCTTCCTACACCATCCCCACAGGTTGACTGCAACCCTGTTCTGAAGCTTTCATATCTGTCCAGAAACCGTCTGCAATTTCTGTCTCCAGGCTCCAGAAATAGCACTACATGTTGTCCCACCCATAGTCTACTGCTAACAGCTTCAATATACACTAACTTATTGCATTCCTTCTACCCACTCCATATTCAAAATCACTTTATCAAATTATTTTCCTGAGTATAAAGTCTCTTTGCTTCTAGAAACATAACTGACACTATCATTGCACAATAACCTCAATTGTCTTTGACCTGTGTGATGGATTCTAAATATTTCTCAACCTACTTAAATGAGGCACTGAGTTATACTTGCTGACATTTCTGACAAGAAAGCTCTACTTTCCTTAGCCAAGAACAGAAAATGAAGCTCTACCTATGAATATTAGCTCTTCTCCTTAAACTGTGCACAACATATTGATTAATTTGGTCAATCCACAAAAGGGGCACTGAATTTATCATGTGTAAGACTATTAGATCAGACTACATACTACTCTGAAATTGTCATGGTGATTACGAAAAACAACAGCAGCCTAAGCCTAACAGTCTTCTCTCTGGAAGAGAGGAGTATTTTAAATCCTACAAGCTTATCTGGAATCCTTATTGTGGAGAAATAATCATGGAATACAATGAAATAAAACATTAGCATTCAGGATTCTTTATGAAATTAAATGAGCAATCGGTAGTCTATGCATACAGGCATTTTTTCAATTGAGATTAGGGACTCTCTAGTCATATGGGGAGCAAAAACAAGACCAAAAACTCTTCCAAATATACCCACACTGTAGTTTGAAAAGTTAAGCAGGAGTAATAATTCCTCTGCTAGTGTTTAAAATGTAAACTGTACTAGGGAAAAGCATATAATGCCCTGTTCTGATGGCAATGTGATGTCCTTTTCCTCAGGAGCAGGTTCAGTAGAAAGGAGAGTACAAGGAAAGAATATTGATATGGTGCTCCTTTATGTGCATTTGAATAATGCAGATTAGACAGAGTACTGTAAGAAATCTAATCTAATAATTGGAAGAATGAATTTAAAATGTGAAACAACAGTAAAGGATCACATTCATTTCGGAGCTAACATGTTGAGACTATAAACAGTGTATTTAACTGTTGGAGCCAGCCACATAAACTGGGAAATAGAGTCTCCTGTCATGTTTTCATATGTATGAATTTTGAAGTTTATTGATTTTTAATTACATGAAGTCTTAAGAGATGCATTCTGTGCATAAAATGTGTCTTCTCTGTGTACAAATATGGTAGGGATCCAGGGCAAGTGAATGAGGCTCAGAGAGAGCTAAGTGATAGGAAATATCCTGCAATGTATAATTATGAAGAAAAACAGAAAGAGACAGAAGAAAGAAGGGCATATAGCCAGGAAGTGCCTTTGTTAACTCTCTGATTTTGCTAGTGGTCACCCTTTACTTAGTATTTTCACTTTAAAAATGTAATGTTCATATATTTACTTACATGTTTACATGAATGGTCTTGTCAGATGACTTAGTCCTTATTAAAACATTTGTAAAAGCAAATGTTCTCTACTCCTCTCTAACTTGAAGTTCTATATGAGATAATGGAATGATATATCCTTACCTCAAGCTTTTAATCATATACTTTCATAACATTTGAAATACTTTAATCCAATAAACAGCATCTTAAAGCTTAACAGAAATTTTCAGTTTAAACTGTTTTTGCTTCCCTCAGGTGAAGATGTGATCTTTACCACATCTGGACCTCACAGTCTTGAAGCCTTTATCACAGTTTCCAGCAATATCCATCTCCAACATGTGTTTATGGAATCACTACTAAAAGAAAATATGTTCTGATCTTGATTTTTCAAAAACATGATATAAAAAATATTGACAAATGTCAAAACACCCTTCAAAAGCTTCCTAATGCCAAATAAAAAGCACAGAAGAAACAGTTCAAAACTCAGCCTCTGTAGTATAATTGCCTATTTCATAATAGAGTGGCATTCTTAACTTAGAGAGCATTGATACAACTGCCCACTGACATATCATCAAATTAGCAGCATGATCTTCATCATTTATATCCATATACTTAGATGTTCAAAGACATATTTTGTTGCAGGAGCCTCTCAAAGTTGAATATAATGTCATATATCAAGAAGCAAATCTCAAATTGAGAAAGAATATAATTGATCCTACATTAAGCTTCAATACACTAATCAGAAAGGTACTTACTTGTAATAATTGCATATAGATTTCTATGATGAATCATCCAAAAAAAACATTTAAAGTATTTATATTTTCAAGTAAGGTGAAAAATGTGTGCTTGTAGAATCAACTTGAGTATGGTTTTAAGTCAGAGTCTCATTCTGCAATTTTTAATTATTTTTTGTTGAATTCTAATTTTAAAATATTATACTCCTATACCCCTGTCTTTCTAGACCCTATTCCACTGAGGTGTCTCCTCCATCAAGTTATTGGTATGTTTCTCATAGCCACCTTTTAAAATATCTACTGTTTAAAAATAATTTGATATCAAACTACCGTCAATTGTGGGCTACAAGAGGGCCTACACCTATTAAATTCTCTATAAAAAAAAAAGGGTTATCTCATTTGTCCTGATGCTAAGTTACTCTCCGTTGGAGAATCTGCTTCTCTTTTTCAGATAGATGTAGATCCTAAGGAGAGAGCCACCCCATCATACCTCAAAAGGGACCCAGCTGAAACTAAGAAATATTGGAGAAACAAGCAAGGGCGCTGTTTTCCTGATGAACCGGATACCAGCTCAAGGGGGAAGGAGATCAGCACAGAGAAAAATCAACTCCTACCAAATCAGAGAGCCAGAGCCTCAGAGGCCCCCAACACCTCATCACTGAAGCAGACCCAACATGGCTCAGGGAAAGTTTGCGGAAGAGGGGGCGGAAAGAATGTCAGAGCCACATGTTCGGTCATGATATGCAGAGACATTTACCTTACCCATAACTGTGGGCTAACTCCACAATGCATGACCCGTATACCTCAACAAGGAGGGGCCAAGGGGAGGGGGTAGGTCATGGATGAGCCTAATAATGGTACCAAACTGACTGTAAAATAAATAAATAAATAAATAAATAAATAAATAAAACTGAAAAAAAATAATTTGATAAAGAATATTCTGGTAAAATGTGCATTTTAGTTCTTTGTTTTACCATTGAGTCAGCATTCGCTAAGATAACATCACTTTTGAAAATTATTCATGAATATTCTCAGGCACTGCCAAAACTTACATGAAAAAAAAATCTCAGCTAAGAAAATTGTTTCCCTCTTACTTGTGACATCACTATGACAAATCAAAGGAAAGTTTGTATCCATGAACTTTTTTTTCTTTGCCCCATAAATCTTCTGTTTGTATATATGTTTGTATATGCAGAAGCCATTTTGGTAAAATATGAAACTCAACAGCTAAAAGTACAAAGTATATATTTCAGAATTCATCTGTTCTCAAGTTTAAAATGAGTGTTAGTAACTCCTTCCTAAGATAACAACAAAAATTGAAAAAAACTAATGATGAAAGGCCTGTTATAAAAAGAAATCAGTCTAGACTTAATATGCACCCAACATGCCTCAGAAAATTTTGCAGAAGAGGAGGTAGAAATATGGTTAGAGCCACAAGTTGGTATATTTTGCAACAGAGACATTTCCTCTCCCCCATAATGCATGACCCACAATCCCCAAGGGGTTGACCTGCATCCCCAACAAGGAAGGCCTCTTCAGCAAAGAGGCAGGGAGGAGGGAAAGGATGGTACCAACGTGTGTTGTTTACATACTAAATATGTCCATATCTAATACAAGTAAATTTTAAAAAATTAAATAAAGAAATCAGTCAATGTAAGTTTATATTGTTTTAAATTTTTGATAACTACAGGGACATATGTTGATGTTTCCAGATGCAATTATCTCCTACATATCCAACATTAAAGTAAATTTTTAACCTGATTCAACTCTGCTTCATACTTCTTCATTAATTACCAGCTAAGGGACTCAAAAGTGCTCTAATGAATTTTACATTAGATCCCGCAATATAAACAGTGTATATTATCACAAAGACTAGTATATGCATAAATTGGCTTTTCTAAGAATTCTAAACAGTTGTAAAGAATCCAGCTAGCTTTCAAGTTTATTACAATAGATAATGAGCAGAATTTTCTATAAGAAGTCAGTTTTCATAATCACATTCTTAGGACATAACTTTATCTCACAGGCTGTTGAATATCCATTGCTCCTACTTCTCAAAAGTCCAAAGGTACTAGGTATATCCCCTGTGGCTCAAATAAAAAAAAAATACTCCCATCCATACTGATTTCTAAATGTATAGTGACAAAAGATTCAAATACTGTTTTCAACACAAGATTCTATAATTCCTGACATTGACAATTTGTAATTAGACAATCTTCAATCTGACTATATTTGGATTTAATACTTATAATTTAGAACTTTGCAAATAGACCATTTCCATGAAAGTATTTAAAATCAAAAGTTTCAGAAAACTGTTCTTCCATAGACAGAATAAGCAAAAGGGACATAACAGCAAGATACAGGTAGCATCTTAAGACTGCTTAATCAAAAGAGGAAATATAGACAACAAATAAAGCCTCATAGATAGTTTTTTTTTTTGTAAAATAGTTCTCTAATTCCATGCCAAGTTAAAACATCATATATGGAGTATTATTGAATTAGTCATGGTGTCTTAAATCCAACATCACCCATAGCTGAATATGTAAAAGAAATAAATAAGCAATGCCAGGTAATATTGATCAAACCAAATATTTATACATCAGTGTGATGAACAGGTGGGAAGGCAATCTAACATCAGTTCCAGAGTTATGATAATTATTCCTTAAAAACATCAAAAGTCACTATAGTTTTGAAAGATCAGCATATGGCTATTAATATGGTGTGAATTGCGATCAAACACGCTTCTTAATATATAGTAAAACACTCTTTTAAATCATTTGAATATCACAGTTATTTTCTCAGAATCATTTCCTTTTCACATCATCAACATAATCATGAAATTTTGTTAATAATCACACAGAATCTTCCTCTCTAGATAAAGTGTGGCTTAAATTAATCTGTCACCTTTGCAGCATAGTGCATAACTTTCTTATCTAACACATTTTTATCATTAATTAGATTACAGGACACAAATATGTACACTAAGATGCGAAAAAAATAAAGTTAACAATATAGTTCCTTGGGACCAGAATCAAGGAACCCAGCTTTCTTCTATAATAAGTTTGATGGTCCATTAAAAATATCTCTTATCAGTATTGACTACTTTTGGTCCCATTTGTCACTCACTTAATGACAACAATAAGAATTCCATGCTAGCAAAAACTGTTGATTTATCCTCATAATTTTAGAACATCTTAAAAATAATTTCTTGCAAGCAACACAGATTTAAATATTTTCTATTTCAATTGTGTAAATTATTAAATACCAGAACCCATTGCACTGAAACAATATCAGAGCGTTCATGGACATCTTACTACTTCGTCTCTTTACACATTTTGCAAGGAACTCTGAATTTTAAGAGAAATGCTCTTAACTCCTTCACTGCCAAGCTCCATGACCAAATCTTGCAAATAATCTCTGGATTAGAATGATCAAAGGAGTCTTGGAGAATTTTTAAATGGCTGCAGGAATGACAGCTTTTATGCCTCCCCAGGAAACTGCAGAAGCCAGGGAAAAGAACCCTTGACACAATTACATTTCTTCTTCTTTTTTTCAATCTTTCCACTTTGCAGCCGCTGCTTCCCTGGGCTGAGTCTCATCTCTCAGCAGCACTGCCATGAAGACATAAAAGACATCCGAAGAATTCAGGACTACCCCCAAGTCAGAGCCGCACTACACATTTCCAGAAGCAGGAATCTCAGCAAACACTCACAACTGCATTTTATTGACATTAGAAACAACCACAACAGAGAAATAGTGAGCTTTTTCTACTCCATTTCAACTACATTAGCATTTCTGCCAACCTTGATTTAAAAAAAAAAAAAAAGTCATTTACCTGTATGAAGAGAACCTGTTAATAATCTGAGAAGGTACTGGGCAAATTTCAATATTTCGCGTTTACACCGCTTTCTACAGCCACTCATCTTAAGCAACAAGGTATTCCTCTGAGGAGAGTCAGAAATCTTTGCCAAGAGAAACGAGAAAGGCAGCTTCTGAGGGGAAACTTCTGTCTCAGTTTATGTCACAAGCTGCCTTTACAACTCCTGTGGAATTAGCTGTGAGTGCCTGAATCAAAAATTCCTTTAGAAGGCTGGAAGAGCCGGCACAGATAACAGTAACAGGGCGTGAGAAAGCGCTGTTCTCAGGATGGTCCCCAAGTTCTTCTGTGGCAGCAGACAGGCTGCAGGCTGGCTCACACTTGTAGTAAGCCAGCCATCCCGCCGCTCAGCATCCCCTTCCTGGAGCAACTGCAACCCCACAGACCATGCTGAGGGAGGCGGGGCCTGTGATACCAGCTCATCAATGAATCAGCATGTAAGCAGGTGAGAAGACAGATGACAGGTCACTGTGGCTGAAGCCCTTTGGGCAGGGATAAAAGACGTTGCTAATGCAATTAGACCTGCTGGGGAAGAACCTCAGGGTCCAAGGCTGTCAAAATGCTTCTAAACAATAAAGGGGTGGTCAGAATGAGGCTTCTCAAGGTCAAACCTCAGACACTTCCCTGACACAGTGGTAATCAGATTCCAAGAGCCTAAATGGGGGAGGGGAGTGAGCTGACCCTGATTCTAGGCAGGGTTGAAGATTTACCACCAGATGGAAGCAGAGCTGTTGTGTCACAGGTAAAAGTATTCCAGTGCATGAGCTCAGCAGTTAAAAACAAGCAGATACCCTAAATTAACAATGTTTGCTGCACTATCCCGGCTGGGGTTTGAGAATCAGAAGAAATCATTGTCTGCTTTAAAATATAGTAACCTGGACACCAAGACCTTAAAATCCAATAGTTCTTCTGCCAACAACAGCATCCCATGCTAACCCTACTGCATTATGTGCTAAGAGCAAGAACTGCCTCAGTCTCTCATCGTTCCTAAAAGGCAAAAACATGTTCTTTCCTTACTGATTGACTGAAGTTAAATACAACAATCACAAGGGTTTGCCATCTTCACAGAGCACTTTTGTCTGCTGCTATGAAAGCCAGAAAATTTGCAGTCTGCTGATAGGAAAGCCAGAAATGACAGGTTTTTGTTGTTGTTGTTGTTGTTTTGTTTTGTTGTCTGAAAGTGCCAGCTATCAAAATTCCAGAGGGCCTTGGGCAGTTTCTAGATTCTTTTCCACTCAATACTCTCAAGGCTTCTGTGTGTTTTGTGTAAATATAAATATTGTCCATTCAATATTAAGTACCTATGGGATATGTGAACTCCATATTTTAAACACTTTGCCTGTCTCATCCCCATTTTGGACACTGCTCTAACAATTCTCCTTGGAACTAATATTTTCCAAAAGTATTACATGTGAGATGACATGATGTGCTATAAGGAAAACACAGGTTATTGGAATCCCAGGCTTAGTGATCAGTTTAGTGTAGCTTATGCCTCTGTAATTCTTTCACAAATATTCACATAACCTCAACAGTCCAACCTTTGAAATGGGTTTGTGAAAGAAGGATGCTTTCCAGGAATTTTCAAAGTTTTAGTTGAAACACTTAAGATAAAATGATTTAGGCATAAAGAGTAGTAAAATAGTTGTAAGTGTTTATTTCTAAACACTTAGCATGACTGCTGGAATACCTGAAAAATTATGCAAAAAGGAAAAATATATAGACTATTATAGATATATATCTGGTAATTATTTGAAGTCTCATTGTCTCATCTACAAAACTAAGATCACAATACATATTTTATTCTGCATTGGGACTGTGAAATGAGATAATCTGAAGACAATGTTACATGCAACATTTCCTTGCATTTATCCTGCAGGTACGTTCTGAGCATTGATTTTATTCCAGATGTGTTTTCATTAAGTGGCGACACAGTGACAAACCAGAAAGGGAAAACTTTGATCCTTTGGCACCTCCCCTTCAGCATAGGAAATAAGCAATTGACAAACAACAATCTAGGACATATCCCATATGAATAAGTGCTAAGCTGGACTGACAGGACAGCAAGTGAGAAGGTGAAACTCATAAGACCTAAGGAAAAAAGATGAGCTGGGACATAAATTACAAGGAGCCAACCATGAGTTATTAGGTGCATATGTGCAGAGAACTGCTTGTGCATGCAGTGCAAGGAGCCTAAGCTGGACATGAGCTTGACATCCTCAAAGCACAGCAAGAGAGGTAAGTCTGCTGAAGCACACTGAGCCAGGAGACACACTTAGGACATGTTTGCACAGGGTGACAGCACTGAATGCCAGTCCAGCAAACAGGAAACTTGTGTGACCTATCTTCTATGCAGAGGTGGCCTAAAAGAGAGTATGAGAGGAAGAAAGAATACCTGTGAGGCAGAGAAATAGTTTTCCAGGTGAGAAATGATGGAGGCATGGCCTGCACGGAAATAATGGTGGTTCATTTCTGGATATATGTGGAAACAGAATAAGTAGGGTTTGGTATGCTGATTAAGGACATGGACGAAAGAAAATAATAAGTATTAGTTAATTTGGAGCTTAAGGGATTGACGGGAATTATAATGAGCTAATGAAATTAAGATGTTGTGGGCTTGCTGGATCATATTATAATTTTACTTTCACCTTTTGAGGGAAGTCCACATTGTTTTCTAAAATTCCATTGAACATTCCCTTGCCTCCACAGCCTCAGCAGCAACCCTTGCTTCTTTTTGCAGAAATCCAACATAACAGGGGTAAAATACAATTCCTTGCACTTTTAATCTGTATTTCACAGTTTTGTTCTTGAGTTTTGGTGATATTTCATGGATCCTTGAGTTTGCCATGTGTTGGAGGTTGACCTTGAACTCCTAGTCCTCTTGTCTTCATAGAGTGTTCCTTCTAGGCACTACTCACTATACCCTATTTATGTTGAGCTAGGTATGGGACACAGTACTGCCTACATCCTAAGTAAGAGCTCTAACAATGGAGCTATATCCCAGTCCCCCTGTCAGCCTGAGTTCCCTAGCCAATACTGAGTATGAGCATTTTTTTCAAAAGTCTGCTTGCCATATGATACGTTTTTATGAGAAATGCCTTTATGAACTCAAATGCTCATTTTAAATTGGGTTTTCTTTCCTTGCTTTTGAATTGGGTGAATTATTTACATTTTGGGGGCATTAATCATTTATCAGTTGTATAATTTGCAAACATTTCTCCAACTCCATGGGCTGCCCCTTTGCTTTCTTGTTTGCCTGGCTGTGCTGAAGCTTTTTGTTTCATGTTATTTTGATTCTATTGCCTGGTCTTTGGAATTTATTTAGAGGAAAATATAACCTAGAACAAAGTTCTCAACTTGAATTCAACATCATATAAGAGTTTCAGAGACACACAGGCTCCCAAGACCTCATCACTGAAGTAGACCCAACCCAACATTGCTCAGGGAAATTTGTGGAAGAGGGGTGGAAAAATGTTAGAGCCATGTTGGGTCATGATACACAGAGACATTGCCTCTTCCCCATAACTAATGGCTAACCCCATAATGCATGACCCATATTCTCCAATGAGGAGGGTCCCTGCAGAAGAAGGAGGACAGGGAGGGGGCTAATGATGGTACCAACTTGACTGTATACACTGAGTACAAAACTAATCAATTTTTTAAAAAAGTTTCATAGTTCCAGGTCTTAAATTTAATAATCGAATTCATTTTAAGTTGGGAATGAAGGATTTAATTTCTTTCTTATACATGTGGATATTGTAGATATGCAATTTGTTCCAATTCTATTTGAAGAGAAGTGTCCCATTTCTATTGTGTTCTTTGCACCTTTTTCAAAATCATTTCCATATATATTGTGTGTGCAGGTATATATGTGTGCGCGCGCGTGTGTGTGTGTGTGTGTGTGTACTTTTATGCTCATTTCAGAACAATTTATAACACACTAGATATAAAAGCAACCCAAGTGTCCATTAAGAGATGAATGATTTTGTAAGTAGCACATATATAGTAGAATACCATTCAAAATTTTAAAAAATCCATTGCTTTGTGACATTATGGATGAAACTAAAGGAATTATCCTACATGAAGTAGGGCAAAGACAGAAGAAATTGTTCAGGAGTCCAAAAACCTTTATAAGTTCAAAAAATCATACAAACATGAGGGAAATGTGTGATACACTAAAACAAACATCTGGATCGTAGGTATACCAGAAGGGGAATAAATTCAGGCCAAAGGCATGGAGAACATAGGCAACAAAATTATTGAAGAAATATTCCCACTGTCTCATAAGAGAGACCAATCCAGAACACCAAATAGACTGGACCAAAGAAGAAACTCCAAGGTACATCATAGTTAAAACTGTAAACAAAGAAACCAAAGAGTGCTAAAAGCAGCAAGAGAGAAATAACTCTTTACATAGAAAGACAACTGTATCCGAATTACCTCAGATTTTTCAGTGGAAACCCTGAACGTCAGAAGGGTTTGAAATGGAGCATTTCAAAGTCTAAAATACCATGGTTTCCAACCCAAGCTAATGTACCCAGTGAAAGCATCCTCATAATATATGAAGAAAGGAAAACCTTCCATGATAAATGCCAACTCTCTGATTACATGAACGCAAAGCCAAAATTTAAAGAAAAAAAAAAAAGCCTCCTTCAGGGAATACGCCATACAGAAAAGTTGACACCCAACCTCAAGAGCCTGCAAGAGGAAGATCACAATAACCTAACCTAGAGCAGGCATGAAAATGTATAAGGCACATGAAAGCACCAAACATCATAATGCCTCCAACATGGCAGGGATTAAATTGAACCTCACTGTCATAACCTTAAATATTTTTCTTTTCTCTTTCCAGATACACAAAGTGGCACATGGACCTGAAATATATTTTGCATTGGCAAGAGGCTCTGGTGAACCAACCCACTCACTCTCTGTCTGCCTCTTTCTCTCAAGGAAAAAAAAAAAAAATTAAAAGAAAAAAAAAACCTTCAAGGCCCATCCATTAATTCACTTACTTCAGGCCCATAGGGCCCAACCAGCCCCTCCTTATTTTAATATTTTATTTATTATTTACTTTTTGAGAGAGAGGGAGGGAAGGAGAGAGAGAGAAAGAGGCAGATAGAGAGGCACCAAAACCTCCAGCCTCTGTAAACAAACTCCAGATGCATATGCCACTTTGTGCACCTGGCTTTCTGTGGGTACTGGGGAATCAAACCTGGGACCATAGACTTCAAAGGTAAGCACCCTAACCCTAGGCACTTCTAACCTTAAATATTGATGGTCTTAACTCACATATCAAAACAGCGTGGATCAGAAAAATGGACCATTCCATCTGCTGTGTTCAAGAAATCTACTTCATTGCTAAGGATAGACCCTTCTCAGGACGAAAGGATGTAAAATGATTTTCCAGGAAAATGGAAATAAGAACCAAGTGGGTGTGGCTATATTATCTGACAAAGTAGACTTGAAGGCAATAGTAATCCAAAAGGACAAAGAAGGACAGCATCATGGTGCACACCCTTAATCCCAGCACATGGGAGGCAGAGGCAGGAGGATCATCATGAGTCAAGGCCACCCTGTGACTACATAGTGAATTACAGGTCAGTCTGAGCTAGAGTGAGACTGTAACTCAAAAAACAAAACAAAACAAAACAAAATGATAAAGAAAGATACATTTTACTCTTCAAGGGAATGATCCAAAGGAGGACATCATAATCATAAATCTAGAGACACCAAATACAAGTGTACCACATTTTATAAAGCTACTCTACATGACAATATATCAGAAATAAATCCAAATATTGTCATAATACAGAACTTTAATACCCCACTGTCATCAATGGACAGATAATCAACAGAGAAATAATAGATCTTAACAATGCCATAGATCAATTACACATAAAAGACATCTAAGGAACATTCTATCCCAATTCCAAAAAATACACATTATTCTCAGAAGCCCATGGAACCTTTTCCAAAATAGATCATATATTAGATCATAAAGCATGTCTCCATAAATTTGGGAAAATTGATGGAACTTCTTGCAACATATTTGACCAAAATGAACTAAAGCTAAGAATTAATAACAGGAGAAACAATAGAAAACACATCAGCTTCTGGAGACTAAATAACATGCTATTAAATAATGAATGGGTTGTGGAAGAAATCAAAATGAAAAGTGAAAATTTCTTGAATTGCATGACAAAACACAACATACCAAAACGTATGGGACACAATGAAGGCATTCCTAAAGTGAAAAAATTATAGCCCTAAATACCTTCATAACCAAGACATAACTCAAATTATGCAATCTACCTTAAAGTGTTGGAAAAACAAGAATAATCCAACCCTAAGACTTCCAGATGGAAAGAAATAATTATGCTTAGAGCAGAAATTAATGAATTATAAACTATGAAAATAATTAAGAAAATTGACAAAATGAATAGCTGATTCTTTTAAAAAAAAAAAAAAAAACAAGACTGATAAACCCCTGGCCAATTTGATCAAACAGGAAAAGAGAAGTATCAAATTAACAAAATTAGAAATGTAAAGGGAAAGGTCACAACAGACAACATTGTTATTGGAAGAACCATCAGGACATATTTCCAAAATCTCTAGTACACAAAATTGGATTACCTGGAAGAAATGGATGAATTTCTAGACATGTATCACCTACCAAAACTAAATCCAGTGCAGATAAAACTCCTAAACAAACCTACTATATCCATAAAGATTGAAAATATTATCTAAAACTTCCCCAAAAGGAAAAGTCCAAGACCTATTGGATTCTCAGCCTAATTCAACCAAACCTTCATCAGAGAACTAAAACCATTTTTTGCAAGCTTTATCACACAATCAGAGAATAAAGAATGTTGCCAACTCGTTCTATGAAGCTAGCATCACCCTAATATCAAAACAAAGATAAAACAAGAACACTATAGGCCTCTATCCCTGATGAATTTAGGTGCAATAATCCTGAACAAAATCCTCACAAACTGAATTCAACAACACATCAACAGCATTATCTACCTCAAGCAGAACCACATGATCATGTCAATAGATGCAGAGAAGGCCTTTGACAAAACGTTACAAAATTAATATATCTCAGTTTTATGTGAAATCTAAAGGAAGAAAAAAAATTTACATAAATACAGAGTAGAACCAAGGTGAAGGACAGGGTGAGGGACAGGGCCAGGTAAAACACTGATCAAAGGTACAAGGTTTCTGTTAAAAGTTACACATAAGTTGTTTTTGTTATGTTACATAGCATGATGATCATAGATAAACACATATTTTATATTTCAAAATTGCTAAAAGAGTAGATTTAGAATAGTTACTAAAGTATGATAGCTTATAGATATATATTAACTACCTTGGGTCAGCATTTAATAAACATATAAAACTATGTCCTATAAATGTATACAATAACTAAAATTCAAAAATAATACGAATTTAAAGGGATTACTTAGACTTTTCCTCTACAGACCCATCACAGCTGGAGTGGAGGGGTAGTCCCCATTCAGCTTGGGAGTTTTTCTACTTCTATTTTCTCTTATTTCTACTTTCTCTTAAAATAAGCTTTCCATAATTAAAAAATAAATTAAAAATAATATGTATAGGCAATATTCGGAGATCTAAAAAATCTAATCTAATAATTCGAAACATTTTAGAATTGTAATATCTAAAATGTACTCTAATCTAAAGATAATTTCAAAAATTATTATATTTATTTTGAAATACATATTCAACTGGGATTTATCTCTATAGATGTCAAATGCACATGTCAAAAACCTAATATACTAAATCAAATATACTAATATATATATATATATATATATATATATACATATATATATATATACATATATATATATATATATATATATATATACATACACTAATATACAAATATGCTAATCACCTTAGGTTCTAATAGCAAATACCTCAGATCAGGTGACTTAAACATTAGGTGTTCATTGTTCTGGAGATGGGTATACCCAAGATCAAAGTTCCAGCCTCAACTGATAATACCCTCTTTTTGCCCTGTAGAATGTTCACATACCTCTATATCCATATGATGACAAAGGTGGGGGAACTCTTCCTTTTCTAATAATGACACCAATTCCCCCTCCAGGGTCTCTACCCTCATTATCTGTAGCTCTCTAGTCTCTTTTTAGAATGACACTCATGGCACTATGAGGATACCGCACTCATAACCTCATCTGACTTTCATCATTTACAAAAGCTCACTTCCAAAAACTATCACCCTTTTCATATGGCGTCTCATATAAAGTCGGGGTTAAAGAAGGCACAAAATGTATGTTTTTCTAACCAAAGAATATTATAAGCAACTTAAAATTATGAATCTGATAATTTAGATGACAGGATCTATTGATTTGAGAATGTCCAAGCTAAAATAATACACCAGACTGGAAGTATTTTGATTGTTAATTAATTTAATGTATTTTAAATCTCCCTATAAGAAATTTTCAAGTTATATTATGATATTGGATAATTTTATCAATTGTGATTTTAATTATTATTGCTAATTCTTCACAACACTTCCAGAAAACTGGCAAGAAATAATTTTAATTCATTTTAAGAATATATAAATATCCCAATATGAAAAGAAGATAAAGAAAATACAATCAAAGCAAAAGCCAGACAAATATTCTTCCATGTCAAGACTCAAAAGTCTTTACTACAAACTTAGAAAAGAGACACTTGAAATA
Organism: Dipus sagitta; assembly: GCA_036346955.1. Lineage (NCBI taxonomy): Eukaryota > Metazoa > Chordata > Mammalia > Rodentia > Dipodidae > Dipus > Dipus sagitta. Next base: position 18,431,702 of record CM070781.1, read on the forward strand.
TGTTTTTAAAAAGTCATATGCCAGAGCTGGAGAGATTGATTAGCAGTTAAGGCACTTGCCTATAAAGACAAAAGAGCCAGTTTTGGTTCCCCAGTACTCACATTTGCAAAAGGTGGCACGTTGGTCATGATATGCAGAGACATTTAGCTTACCCATAACTGTGGGCTAACTCCACAATGCATGACCCGTATACCTCAACAAGGAGGGGCCAAGGGGAGGGGGTAGGTCACGGATGAGCCTAATAATGGTACCAAACTGACTGTATTTGCTGAATACAAAACTAACTAATAAAGAAGAAAAAAAAAAGGTGGCACATATGCCTGGAGTTCATTTGCAGTTGCTAGAGTCCCTGGGGTGCTCATTCTCTCTCTCTCTCTCTCTCTCTCTCTGTCTTCCTCTGTCTGTCTCTCTTTCTCTTATAAATAAATAAATAAATAAATAAATACAATCATGTGCCAAATGGGGTTCATTCTAGAGACGGAAAGTTGGTTCAAAATTAAAAAATCATTCAAAGTAATCCACTGTATTATCAAGCTAACAAAAATGATTCACATGGTCATAACAAACAATGTTAAATATAAAGTATCCCACTTATAGAAATAGAAATCAATGAAAACTACTGCAATCTGACAAAGAACTCTACAAAGTCTATTGGACACATACTTCATAGTAAATGACTGAATGTTCAGGCTGGTGAGATGGCTTAGTGGTTAAGACATTTGCCTATGAAGACTAAGGACCCATGTTTGACTCTCTAGATCCCATGTAAGCCAGACACACATGCCCTCTAGGTGGTGCAAGTGTATGGAGTTCCACTACAGTGGAACTCCATATAATTAATTAGTAAATTGAGATTCATCATAGGATACTAGCTAAATATTCAGCTATACTTTCAATATTTGTTAATTTCTCTTTGCTGAGACTAAACACCTGTTCATAAGCAGCTCATGAGAAATAAGGGTTTATTTCAGGCTTTCATTGTCAAGAAGTTTCATCATTGTAAAGAAAGCATGGGAGTAAGATAGGCAGAGGCTGGATGTCCTTGCCACAGCAGCTGGCAGGAAGCAGTGAGAGTGGATCTGGGTAGAAGTAGTCCAAGTACTGGGTTTGTACCTGTGCTAATAAATCTAAAGGTCCATTCCCAGTGACAAGGCTCCGGTAAGGTTCAACCTCCCAAACTGCCAACACCTGGGGACTGGGTATGAGGTTTAAACACAAACACATGAGGTAATGGGGGACATTTCACATTTAAACTACCACATATATTAACAATGGACATGAATACTGCATGATATGCAGAGACATTTAGCTTACCCATAACTTTGGGCTAACTCCACAAAGCATGACCCATATACCTCAACAAGGAGGGACCAAGAGGAGGTGGTAGGTCACGGATGAGCCTAATAACGGTACCAAACTGACTATATTTGCTAAATACAAAACTAATTAATAAAAAAAGAGAAAAAAATAACACATCCCCCCCCAAAAAAAATAAATAAAGACTCCACTCTTGACTACAGAGAAAATAAAATAAAATAAAATAAAAGTTACAATTACTCAGAAAAGCAAATGCTTTGGTATAAGTCTAAAAGCATGTAGAAGAACTGCATGCTTAAAAGTGTAAAATCTATTATAAAATATATAAAATGATTTAAATAAGTAGAAATACTTTGTTCAGGTATCACAATCCTGAACATAGTAGAACTGTCAATTCTGTCAATAAATGTATTGGATTAAGGGAGTTCACAATCAAAAATCCCAGCAAGACTATTTTAATTTAGATAAGATTATTTAAATTTGTTTTTTTTAATGTGAATATGGACATATGATATCTGTGTGTTTATGTGTACATGCACCATTATGTCACTTACAGTACAATTGCAGGGTTTCAGTTCTTGCCTTTCATCTTTTGAAAGACCAGGTGTCTCTTGCCCTTTGCTCCTGCAAATACCAGGTTAGTTAGCCCCAAGCTTCGGGCTTCTTCTGATTCTGCCTCCTTTGGTATGTTTGGGATTAGAGATACGTGTGCTAATTTTGTCAGGCTTTATCTGGGCTCTGGTGGTCCATACTCCAGTCATCAGGCTTGAGGAGCAAGAGCCTTTGACCACTGACTAGTCTTTCCAGTCTCAGACAAAATTGTTTTACTACAACTCATACAAAGGAACAAAGCAACAGAAATAATAACACAATTGGGAAATTTTTTGATAGCTATCTTAGTCAGTAGTGTGTGGTACTAGGAGAGAGATAGATACAGTGCAATAGAATATATAACCTAGAAGCTGAGCACCAGATACCACTGGTTTTTGAAAAATTTCAGCCCCTGTTCTACAGAAAAAAGTCAGCCTTCTGGCAAGTGATGAGTGACTTTGGAGGAATGAAGCTACATGTACAAAATGTACCTGGAACAAGTTCCTACACCTATAAAAATTATTACCCCAAAATGCATCACAAACATACATGCAAAATAGAAAACTAAAAGTTTCAGCCATCTAGACATGGTAGTATGGGCCTTTGTGTCCATCACTCAGGAGGGTAAGAGAGAAGGATCACTAATTCAAGGTCAGCCAGGGAAGCATAGTGAGTTCTAAGCCAGTTGGAGGTACATAGTAAAACTGGTTCAAAAATAAAAAGCCAAACAACAACAACAAATTTTTTGTGAAAAAAATTAACAAATTCTGCAGTATCTAGAGTAAGAAAAGGGGTCTTAAGCTTGATATCAGAAGCACAATCCCTAACAAGAGAAATTGATACATTAGATATGAGAAAAAATTAACAGTTTTGCTATCAAAGGCTTTTGTAGAATAATAAAAGACAAACTATTAAGTATAAGTAAACATATGCCATCAGTATACCTGACAATGGCCCAGTATCTGCTACATACAAAGAACTTGAAATCTCAACAATAGAAAAACACACAATTAGACTATGAGCAGAATATAAGAGATATTTCACCCAAAAGACATTACAGATGTGTCAAATAGCACATGAAAATATATTTTATACTGCCATTACTGAAATGCAAATTAACATCACAAATTCATTATTACATATATATGCAATGTCTACACTAAAAGGTAGAAAGAACAAGGTTGACAGGGAAGCAGAGAAACTGGGTTACTCATCCATTGATGATACATACATCAAGCACAATCATAAAATTTATCAAATAAGTGAAACTTCATTTTCACGCATAGCCTTTTACACAAATGACTTGCATTTTTACTTTAACAACCAACCTGGTCCTATGGCCTGAATATTCCACAAGTTTTTCCATTGTGAAGTGTCCAGAAGAGTGGTTACCCAGAATATACATGCAAGTCCTTTCTCTACATATATAAATTTACACAGAATCTAGGCATATAATTCTGTGTGGAGCCTCACAAAATTTGCCCTTTCAGAGGGCCTACTTTGTACTTTGTAGCCCAGATTATAATCAGTCTTTCTTCTATAGAAGTCAATAACCCACTGCTGATATATATGTATGAAAACAGAGTATAGAAAATAATGCTATGATGCTATGTTCAGGTCAACACAAACCATAATCACAAAGATAATTTTAAATATGTCAGAGTATCAGGAAATAAAAAGGAAAATGCTTCTTTAATTGTAAGTTCACTTAGATTAAATAAAACCACTATGCCTAATACTTTCAACAGTCAAGGTTGCATGGCAATAGTGAGTAGATGCCCTTACACAGCAATAAAGCACTGTCATTCACATAGACTCAAGAGGGAACTTTACAGCATGAGAGGCTCAGAGTTTGCTACAAAAACAACAAAACAGTAGATGCACACATGATTAACAGTGTACTGATGTTCCTTGAAATATAATCACAGTGAAATTTAAGTTACAAAGCAAACTAGCTCATCACTTGATAAGAATTGAAGGTTTTACAATGGAGGATGATTCCACGTAGTGCCATTCCTGCTCTTGGTAAGTTACAGACGTAGGCTCATTTGAAGATATATTTCTTCTAATTGCATTTTGAAGGAATATTTTTTTTCCGACTCGCTCTTTCATACTAAGCTAATCTGAGTACAACAAATCTTAAATGCACTTACATGACAATCCTTGCTCTTTGGACTGGAAAACTAAATATGTCTGATCAATTAAGGGAAGGATGTTGGCATTTCTTCAAGGAAGAAAATGCCTAGAGATTCCAAACCATCTCATGTCACAATGAGATTTTTCTTCCCAAGTTAGTTCCTCTTAATACATCTTGGTATCTTCTGTGTATCACAGTGGGAGTAGATATTGTTATGCTTTCCAAATTGTCACAAGTCACAAAATTAAACATGTGCAGCATAAAAATAGCACACCATGGGGCTGCAATGAGAAGCAGACAGAGCCTTGCGGCAAAGTCACAGGTTTTGAAAGTGGGCCTTGATAAAATTTCAAACTAGCTGGTGTCCATTAGAAAAGAATGTCCCCATGCCAGGTCCATTATTATTCTAGTAGCATCACTATTCCCCCACTTCAGTGAACAGACAGTATGTCAGCACACTGGTGCTGCTCATATCCACATTGGTGACAGCTTGTGAGGACAAAGCAAGTCAAAATGAAACCTCTTGGGAGACAAGACCCTTTTAGTGAGCCTAGGTGGAATATGTCCTAGGTAGCACATATGAATGTTTTCTATTATGATATAATACCTCCTAATTAGACTAAATCCTTGAGAGCTATGAGAATTCTGAATCACCTTGGTACTAAGAAGATGAGCATGTAGAGACAAATACTTATAAATACATTCACATTAATACCTATTACAAACTGAGATTTAAAAGACAAAAATACAGTGTGGAACTTTGAACTTTTTCTGCAAGATGAGGTTGAATTATATTCTTGCATTGTTTTTAAAAGGGCGACCTGCTGTTTGTCACATGAGTATTTGGAGGTGAGTGCCAAGTGTTTATGGCCTACATGTATACTGAGCAGAACTGTGCACCAGCTGCAGTGGAGGCTCTCTAACTTCAGTATCACCTATCCACAGTCCTGTCTAAAGGCCTTACACATACTATTATGACAGATAGGAAGAAATGGGCTTTTCTTATGGAGAGTTCTGAGTTTACACAGATGCATGTGTTGAACTCAAAAGAACATGAAAAGACACTGGGGAGCCACATTCAGCACAGACATAGCAGCTGAGATTGTGGGCACAGAGAAGAATTGTATGGAGTACTTCAAATAAAGGAGGGTAAGAGAGCTACAAAAGGATGAGGGCTGTGTTCCCTTTCATAGTTCTTCATCTAAATTATAACAAGAGTTCTGACATCTTTAATAGTCCACAAAATGAAGCTGAAAAAATGTCCTGTTGGGATATATATGAGCTATTCATGAGAATTTTTTTCTCATTTTTCTCATTGGATAATACAGAGAGACTAATGGGGGCTCTAATTCAGTACTCAAATGAAACATCTAATTATTTTACGTAGATACACTTTAATCCATTATTAAGGAGCCACACAGTCTCAAGCCTGCAAAACTATAGTTATTAGAAATATTATATACATATATCAGATATTTAACAATCACCCAAAATGCCAGAGTTTCCACAATTCTTGGGCCTTTAACTTCAATATACAAATTCAGAATCTTTAAGGATTGGATAGGAAATCTTATTAATTTAAAAATATCCTGAGTTCTCAAATGACAGATTTTGATCATCAACATAACCCCTGAAAACTATCATCAGTCAAAAAGTAATAAAAAGACAATTTGTATGTTGGAGGGATGGCTCAGCAGCTAAGATGCTTACTTGCAAAGCCTGACAGCCTGGGCTTGATTCCTCAGTATCCACATAAAGCCAAATGTTTGCTTTCAGCTACAAGAGGCTTAGGTATGCCTATTCTCTCTTTTCTCTCTCTTCCTTCCTCTCTCTCTCTCTCTCTCTTTCTTGCAAATAAATAAAAATATGTTTTTGAAAACTTTAAGAGAATTAATGAACTGAGGACACAAATCCAGGACTCAGTAAAGTCCCCATGACATACTGCTCCTAACCTTAAAGACACCTACACAGTCAAAACGCCGGGATGCGATCTTGGTAATGCATCCTCAGTTTTCCTTTTAAAAATCAGTTGGAAGGTCTCAAGGAAGTTGCATCTGCAATTATATCAAAGGTGTCAACAACTATATGGCTGTTCAATTGACTTCAGGAAAAGTCCCCAGCCATAGTCATACCTTGGGGCTACCCATTCAGATATAAAGGACTCAGACGTGGGGCACAATCCCTTTCATACTTGGTTGGAATAGCCAATTTTATAGCCAATAGTAATTTCAGAAAAAAAAAAAGAACCAGTGGCTTAGCATCTAGAATGCTATTCTTTTCCTTCCCTCTATCATTTTAAGGCATTTTTTCTGTTATGTTATATATAAACACATGTAAACCTTGACTAATATGGATATGAGGTAACTGAACTCAAACCAAAGTTATTTTAGTTTTCTTTTTTAAGGGTGAGACATGAAACTTTCTGCTTTGTTTTCCTGTGAAGTGAGATCTCAGAAAAGTCTTTAAGTGTTGAGTAACTGTGGGAATGGTAAAAGTGCAAGTAAAGAAGCTATAAATTAATTTCTCCTTAAGCTCCCCCCGAATCTACACACATAGATGAAGACTTGATTTGACAAAATGTACTCTACTCACCAGACATGGAAACTAAACTTCATACAATGTGAAGACACATCATGAGATTTTAGAAATTCTGAATGAGTTTCAACAGAAAGGTCAATGCTGAACATCACTTGTCAAAGTCATCCACATAGAAGTAGCAGTTAAAATGGAATATGGACACAATATCTGAAGATGACAGAGGTGCCCTGTAGTACAGTGGGCACATTGTCTCAGGTATACATGGAACTACCCTATTTTCCACTTGAACCTCCACATATTATTTATATAAAACAGATGTGTATTTCTTTTTGTAAATATTATTTATTAGAGAGAGACAGAGAATGAGTATGGGCACACCACCAGGGCATCCAAATGCAGGTGCCACTTTGTGCAGTTGGGCTTTATATGCACACTGGGAAGTCGAACCGCAGCCATCACATGTTGCAAACAAATACCTTTAATCATTGAACCATCTCTCCAGCCAGCCTATTTCTTTAAAAAGAATTAGTATTAAAAATGAATCAAAGACAGGTTAATAGAACAATTGTGAAAATAAAGCCCAAGGAAAATTCTGAGAAATAAGAATGGTATTAAAAGGGGAATTTTCTTGATCTGTTCACCAGAAAGGGATTTCTCTTTCATGTAGACACCTAGAAAAATTATGTGCTGTAGCAATTAAGTATTAAGAGACACATGCATACTTAATATATTTATCAGATTATAATTCTCTTCAGTGTGAATTTTCTTTTGTGCTAGTTTTCATCAAAGTTTTTGCAGCTGTTCTAATGCCAAAGGCCAAATGCCTCTCTCTAGATAGATAGATGACAGATACATAGATAGATAGATAGATAGATAGATAGATAGATAGACAGACATATAGATAGATAGATAGATAGATAGATAGATAGATAGATAGATAGATGGCTACCTAGCTAGCTAGCTAGCTGTCAGGACAGAAGTCCGTATCCTAGTCCAATAATTAGTAATTATCTACATTATTAGCAATTCCTATAATACCAAGCACCAGGGCTGCCAGCACAGGCATCCCTCAGGTTACACTATATGAGAACACACACTGGAGTACCACTGTGGGAACCAGAGCTCCATACCAGCACAAAATACAACTGTAATCATTCTCCACAAACTACACATTCTGCTTGCATGGTGTAGAGCCAAACACTGTGTGTTAGACAAAATACTTCTTTAGGATTTCAGCTCATGATTCCACATTCAGCTTTGAGTAGGCAAGGAGAATGAAAGGCTATAGATCCTCTTTTGCCTTTAGCATGTCCTTGAGTGTGTGCACCAAGCATGCAATCCCAGATAGCAGTGTGAAGATGAACTTCATGTGTACTGTCTTGGAGTGCCTCATCATTCCTCTTTATCATCAGAGGGGCCTGATTAAATATTCAGGACCCTGCCACAGTGGTACATCTCAAAGCAACACAGGGCTCTGACCTTCTCCAGGAGAATCAGTTGGAATAAAGGAGCAGCAATGGGTGATACTAACTATGTGTTGTAATACCCACCCCCCAAGCAAAACAAAACAACAACAACAACAACAACAAAAAAGTAAAAACCCTTAATACTGTTTTCAGGCTACCTGCCCTCTAGTGTGGTAAGTGCACTGTTAAGGTCACACTGCAGAGAATGCACTAAAAGGCTTTGTAAATATATTGTGCAAATTCACATAGAGCTCCATCTACAGCTAACCCAAACCTCCGTGTTAACACCGCAGGGAACATATACCATAAAGGGAAGGCAGGAAGATGAATGTTGAAGTCAGGCTGGTGTTCTGTTCTCCCAAGGACTGAATCAGGCACGTAGCTTCAGTTCTCTATTTTTGCTTGGATCCCTTTTGCTATTTTCATTTTTTTCTTTGCAGGAAAGTAACATTAATTCAAAAAGAAAATTAATGAGACTGATGTTAAATTTCTTGAGGGACTCCATAGCTAGAAAATATTAATGATATCCATGTATTTTATAAGCAGGATTATAAGAAAGGAATTTTCCTGAGTTTTCTCAAGTGATTTTCACACACATATACAACTATATTCAAAGTAGATTTTACTGTTGCTTGGAAAGGATGATGGAAGTGAGACTGATAAATATTCAATAATTCATTTATATTTCCCACAGAATTATATACCACACTATAAATGGGTGCTACTCTTTCCCAAAACTCATGCTGTAAAGAATCGTGGAATATCATAGTCCTCCTCTCTGCTTCTGCACAACACATCCCCCCCAAAATATACACTAGATGCTTATTTGAGAATATTGAACATTCCCTTCTGTGCAGTGTGAGCCACTGAAACTATAACATATAAACCAACGTTTTAACATAGTTAAGTGAAATTTTTATATGATTACTAACAATATTGTTTTCGTAATTTCATCTCTTCCATCCTAAAACATTTTCATAAAAGCACTATTTTAAAATGACCCTTAGTTATCATAGTTGATTTGGGAAATTTGATAAAATAAAGCTGAGAAAACTAAACATAAAAACAATAATCCATAAATGAGTTCTTTGTTATTAATATTAGTGTTCTCTGCAGTTTCACCTTGTGTGTTAACAAAGCAAGATGCATTATCAGGCCGAGAAGCATGCTTTTTATATTTTATAAATTTGTGTTTAATAAAGGGCTACTTAACTCATGGGCATTTGAAAACATTTTGAAATTTCACCCACAGTTGAGGTGGATGGATGGGTTCTTCTCATGGCACCACATATATTGTGTTGTCTTGTCTTTAAATCAGTTCTCTCCCACTTATTTCTCCTGAGATAGCCTAGTGTCTTCCATTTCCACAGATGCTTACTATAGAATCCATACCATATGCCAATGCTGTGGGTAACTTGCTATATGGGATACAAGAGCAAGAGCTTTGCCTAGGGAGCTGACAAACTCTGACCATAGAAGCAATTAGACAACTTAGGCTTCATTATTCCCTGTTTTTTATTATTGTTTTTCTTTAAAACTATGCAGTATGTAGGAGATAAGATTGCACAGACATTCACTCTATTATAGAACACATTAGAAAGAGCAAGGTCTCCAGAGAAAAGCCAGCTGAACTTCCTGTGAAACTCTTGTGCCTGCTGCCCATGAGGTCATCTACTTGATTCAAAATGTATGAACCTCTATTTCCTTGAGTGTAGAGCAACTGATAATACCCACCCAACATACTTAGTTGAAAACCTGTGTGAGAATCAAATGGGGCATTGTATGTACAACACATTAGAAATGTTCTGCTTTAAGGAGATGTTTTGACAAGGGGGCATCTATCAAACATTCAAGGGAAGCATGGAAAGTCCCCACAGGAAGCTTGGAGAATGCTAAAAAGAAGAAACCATAAAAATGCTATATTGTAACATAGGAATATATCTTCCCTCTTTCTGTAATCACACAAATGTGGCTTATAGTCAATTTTAGGGAATTCAAAAAAAAGTTTTTTTTCAGAGAAAAAGAGCATAGTCACTCTGTCTGTGCATGGGCTGACTTCATTCATAAAGGTTATAAAATTGGATTAAAATTTTAAAAGTAATGATTTTCTGACTAGAGTACAGAGCTTCCACTCATTTTTGAAGTTTCTAATATTCTAAAAATAATCTATGACTCTATGTTTGGTAGATATATTGGGCTCAAGTAATTTATAAGTCATTAGCTTCTTTTCTTTTAGAAAATTGAGGCATAAACTGGGTGTGTGAGGCAAGCCTTTTATCCCAGCACTCAGGAGGCAGAGTTAGGAGGATTGCCAAGAGTTAGAGGTCAGCCTGAGTTTACAAAATGAATTCCAGGTTAGCCTGGGCTAGAGCAAGACTCTACCTTGAAAAAAAACCCAAAAACTAAAAAAAAAAAAAAAATTAAAAAAAGAAATTTGAGGGATATGTTTGAACAATATAGACTAAATCATATTTTGAAATGTTTGAGGTGGTAGTTTCCTCTGAAAATAATATGAAAACTATAACTTTTCACTCAAGATTAATGGGTTGTAGTGAATAATGGCTCTTCTCCAACGTTTCTGGTAGTAGCTCCTTATGAGGGCTACAAACTGCCCATATTTCCTGAGCTGAAAGCACTGGCCATGGTCTCCATGGCATTTTTCAGCATGCTAACCTCCCTTGTTCTTTGAGAGAGAGCTGGTATAATGAGCCCTTCCTTGCTGGAAATCTAGTACACAGAAGAGAAGAGAGGGACAGGAAGTGGAAAGAAAGGTAGTACACAGTGATGTCAGACAGGCAAGGTAAAGTTAAGATGACAGGAGAGAATGAGAAAGGACTAAAGGAAGAAAGGAAAGAAAAAAAGAAGGGTGGAAAGAAGGATTGTGGGGGAGGTATTAAGGAACTGAAGAGAGAATAGTGTCTAGTAGCATTTGACGTGTTAAAAAATAGGTTACTGACAGCCCTTTCAATCATCTCTACTTCCTTATCCACTCAAGACTTTCACTCTTAGATGAAAGAAAAGTGATCCAGTACAGTTTGACCTATAGCTTTTACAGCTGCCTATGGCTGGGTATCATATAGTACCTCTTGGTGGACAGCATTCCTAAGGACTATGTTTTATAGTACCAAGTTACTATATATACCATTTGTACTCCTTCTTGTCTGTGGCCAAACTGTTTTTAGAGAATGCCTTAGGGAATAGAATCCTCCTTTATAAACTTGAACAAAATTTCCTTTATGTCTCTTCCACTTTTTGTCATGATTTCACTTTACACAGTTATCTTCATAATTTTTGATACAAAATAAGTCATTTTCATCACAGTTTAACAAAATGTAGATTGAGTTTCTTTTGGCTTTATTTATATCAAGCCAAGGAAACAGAAAATCATATGTGCTCTATAAACTGTGTGGGCATGCAAATGTCAGGGGTAAGCCTCATGAAGTCACAAAATTATTGGACAAAAGGTATATCACAACTTATTTGCGTTCCACTTGAAAATATTGATAATTTTCAAGATATGGTTTCAATTTTATTCTTTTTGCTTCTGGTACAAAAATTGCAAAGAAAAAAAAACACCCTTTACACAGGTTTACATAATTGATTCACAAGTTTCATACATCCATTCAAACATTTATTAAGGAAAGAACCTTAGAACCAAGTTACTTTGATAGAAACCCTCTGATACCTATACAACCAGCATTAAAGTGAAGTCATTTGAGGAAGAGCTAACTGGAGGGAATTAGTGTGCAATATTTATTAATATGGCCTTGAGGAAAATCTTTTATCTATAATCTCAATTTTACACAGAGTGTCAAAGGCTAAGACTAAGAACAAGGCATTCACGATCAGCTTTGATGGCCAGGCAGTTGTGTAGGAGACCCCAAATCTATCGGCAAAGAGTTTTCATACATAAATAGGGCAAACATAACAGCTTTTATTTTCTTATAAGAAAATCATAACCTTCTAGTTCCCTGAAGCCTTATACAAAGGAGATACCAGATAGTTAGGGAGCTTAGTTATAAGATGTGATCAACATGTCCATTGCAATAAGGAATTCAATTGAGAACACATTTCTATCACTGATGTGATCAACTCATTCAACTGCCTGCACTCCAAAGCAGCTTTTCATTTCTGCCATGTTCATACAGCTTTGTTAATGAAAGCAAATGGCAAAGGGCAGTGACCAAATGTCCCTACTCAGTTACTGTGGCTATCCTTTCCCTGAAGATATCTATGCACAGTGCAGTACAGGTCTATAAGGCCCTTCTAAGGAACTGCTCCCTCCAACCCAAGTACAGTCATTTTGCACACTGACCATCCAGAGGATAAACCATCACACTGGAGTTTCCCAGTTTATATCCACTGAAGAGCTTCAGGGATACTTACAAGAACCACTTTCCCATCTTGCATTCATAGTTGTCTTAGCCAGTTTATCTTAAATGAAACACTGTTTGGAGGCAAATAAATTTTGTTTATAGGTGCTCCTCTGTGGAGGTACTCCTCTGTGTAGTAGCAGGCTTCCTGATCTCTTACCTCCTAAGTGTCAGAAGTATACTATGTGGCAGTAAAACATATTGCCAGGAGTTTCCTAATGTTCTCTAGAGAAAATGCCACTCTCAGGAAACTGAGAAATTGAGAAACTGAGCCCATGAACTTGATAAATGAAAGTACCTTGGAGCTTTGGCTGCTCAGCTTTTATACATGATTTGGCAATATGAAGGGTGTTAATTACTTTGTGTTAACCATATAGCTCCATGATTTTATAATAGCAAATCAGTGATTCCCAGGTCTTATGAATTATTTTTGACCAACAAGGACAAATGAAACATGTTTTGGTAAGAATAGGCTACACCAGAACATATAAGTCAATACTTCCCCAGTATGAATCCTACTTTACAAGTTCATAGCTAACTACACTCAATCAAAATCATAACACACTTGAAAAAAAGAGACAAAAGCCATCAGTCCCTAATTATACTCAGGTTCTTGGTGTCTTACCTTTATTTACAGGAATGAACACACATTATTTTTCCACATGTTATCCCATGTAATGTGATTTTTATTCTTGTGTTTCTGATTTCATGCCTTTGATTGCTATCATTTACAGGATGCCCTGTTCCTGCTTACTAGCTCCTCTTTTACAATGATTGCTACTCCAGGTTTTGTTTTCAAACCTGCATCAATGATTGTGCATTTATCTTGTATGTTTTAATGCAGAACATGCTCAGACTTATGGCATCTATGTGGCTTGGCTCACTGTTCAACTAGTACTAGTAGCTCCTTGTTTATTCTGTTACAAAACATTTACGTCATGACATGATGATGTTCAGAACACATACAACATAGTTTTATGTGGGGCCAAAAGAGCAGAGGTGGTAGAAGTTCTCTTAATTTGCCCATTGACTTTGTGACTCCCATATAGCATTTCAATATCAATAATAACTTTGAATGTTGAGTAAATAGAGGAAAGAATACAATCCGAGAAGAAATAAGCTACTAAGTTTAGAAACAGCTCCACTTCTTATTAATAGAGAAGTTATAACAACTAAATAGAGAGATTATCTATAAACTGTATTTATTTAGAATAGGTTTCCCTAATATCATATGTATTACACTATTTATACTTATGTAATTATTAGGATAAATCACAAAAATACATTTTAAAGACAAATATTGACAATTACACATTTACCCTAATTAATACTGAATTATTATATTTGTTTGTTTTCTGTTTCTTGTTTTTCAACGTAGGGTTTTACTGTAGCCCAGGCTGACCTAGAATTGACTATGCAGTTTCATGGTAGCCTCAAACTCATGGCAATCCTATTTCTGCCTCCTGAGTGCAGGGATTAAAGTTGTGCGCCACCATGTCTGGCTTTTAATACTAAATTCTTCAACACAAGAAAAGATAATGCAAACTGCCATTGTATCCTTCAAAAGTGAACACATTTAAAATTACATAAAAGAATCCATTTCTATCTTGCAAATATTTCACAAATGCTTTCTTATCATATGGATGGACTTTTGATCACAGGCATCTAAGAACATTAGCACTAAGTGATGAACTAATACTCTATAACACACGACTACAATCCATGGCTTAATCAGAGAATAAAGTTATTATTTTAATGACCAAACCTTTTCGCAAAGGGCATTGATGAATCCTTAAGAATCTAGTTTGTCAATATTAGTGTATCTTCATTTCAAATGTCAACAACGGTCTTTTTCGGGTTCTCATCAAGTACAGTACAGTCAACAATGTGTGCTGCATTTGTTGACAGCACTTAGCAGCAATGACTTCATAAGCAAAACAACCCAACATGTCAGGGCACAACTGCCACTGTAGCAAACAATGTGCAAGGAAGTAATCATTTAAATATTGACATCCTTATAGCTGCCAATCATTGCTGGTGGCTAATGCTGGCAATCAATGAGATGGAAGAAAAGAAAGTCAGAGAAAGGGAGTAAAAGGATACAGAGGGAGACCTAATTATGTTAGATACCTAGGAATTCTGGAATGAACTCATTTCATCTCAGAGGAACATAAAGAAATATAAAGGAATCCATTTAAATTCATTATCTGCCTGCTGCTCCCTCAGCTGTTGGTAGCAGACGCTCTGTGGAGAACCTACAGGCAAAAACCATTCCCATACATTCTCCTGGTATGAACCTGGGAAGTTTGTGGTGACTATCATCATTAATAGGGATGAAAGGTACTTCATCAGGCATAAATTGCATTTTACCTTGATGTAGCAAAAGTCCAACACACATCTGTTGAGTAAATGAATGAATGCCACTATTTCTTATTTTCTTGTGGGTGGGGGAGTGGTTCAAAGTAGGCTCTTACTCTAGCTTAGGCTGACCTGGAATTCACTCCTTAGTCTCAGAGTGGCCTTGAACTCACAGTGATCCTCTGACCTTTGCCTCCTAAGTGCTGGGATTAAAAGTATGTGCCACCATGCCTGGCTGAATTCCACTATTTGTAAACTTCTACAAATCTTCAGTGAGGTGCAGTGATTACTCTCATGTGACCTTCACGTCTCATCAGCAGTGAAGAAACCTTTTTTTTTTTTTTTTTTTGTTAACCAGGCAAGAGAAAAGAAGCCATGGGAATGTCTGTCACTTGATATCTTTTCTACATCTGTAGACATCAGTTTATATATCAACAGGACATGGCAGGTAATTCCTTATCCTCAAGGCTCCATTTAAGCATGTCTTCACTTATTTCATCCTCAAAAAAATGTACCTTCGGCCAGCTATACTTAAACTACATAAAGACACTCCATCTTCTTATGTAAAAAATAGATACAAAACTTTAGATTCTAGAGAACAAAAGAAAATACAAAAAATCCCAAAGATAAATAGAGCCTCATACATAATCAGAGTTAAATATTTAGAAAAACTTCAAAGCAGACTCAATGTTCTTGATTTTCATATCTGAATGCTGGAAACTTTGTAGAATGGATCCATGTTTATCAATGAGTTCATGTGTTATCCATGGTTTAAATAAGCATGCTTTACAGCGAAAGAAGTGATACAGAGCTGTTTGGGGGCTGGAGAGATGGCTCATCTGTTAACGTGCCTACCTCCAAAGCCTAATGACATATGTTCAATTCCCCAGTACCCACATAAACACATAAAGCCAGATGCACAAGGTGGTACAAGGTGGCATAAGTGTCTGAGATTTTTGCTGTGGCTTGAAGCCCTGGCATGCCCATTCATTCTCATTCTCTCTCTCTGTCTCATCAGTCTCTCATCTCTCTGTTTGCAAATACATAAATAATTATTGTTAAAGCTGTTGGTAGCACTAGTGTTTGAATTCAGAGTTTAATTCAATTGTTTAGTGAGACAATGCCTATGTTTATGTATATAGCTTATTTTTCCAGTGTAGTTTAATGATTTAAAGTTACAGGAGCAATTCCAGAGCTTCTAGATTGGCATTTTAACAGTCTTAAGGGGCTGTGTGATACAAGCCAAGCTTGATGTTTCTGTATTGAAAGATAATGTTAATATATGAATGTGTAGAATCTATAACAATTTATGTTTTCCTTTTTGAAATTCAATTTTCTCTTTTCCAAAATACTAATAATATTTTTTTTCCAAAAACTTAGTAAGGAACAAACTGCAATTGACAGGTGACACAGCATGAAGCAATATGGAGACTTTTGACCAGCTGCCACCTTTAGTAGCATGCTTTACAAGTTCAGAGTAAGTTTTAACAAAACTAGTTTCCCTTTTAATTGGATACTTAAAGTATAAGTTAACCACTCATTTTTGCAATGAAGTAGTTTCTGTGGACAAGTACATATGAGAGTTGAAGCTCTTCATCAAGTGCCTGAAAGTGTCCCACAAAATGATAACAAGATCAAACACCTTCCATTTTCTTCATCATGGCATGGCCTCTTACAGACAAATGCTACTCCAATGCATCCAGTTCTGCCATTATACCAATCAAACCCAGATGTAAACTCAGCCCTTATAATTCATATACTCTGCACAAGTCTTTCCTTCTTCCATACTAATAAAGTAACCATAAAGTCATCCTCATGACCACATTAAAGTTAATTTCCTATAAATGACATGTCATATTCATAAGACATGACTGAATTTAAACAGTGCTTATGCCTAAAGAGGCCCTTAGCACTGCCCATGTGTGGTATTTATGTGTATACATCACTGCTGTAAAAAGAATCAGATTATTCATCTCAGATGTATCCATTTAATGCTTTGCACTAAAAATTTAGACTTCTAAGAACATAAATGTCATGTTCAATCAAAATACTATTACATTAGCTCATCATTTTGTCTTTTACCAGCACACACCAGAGCCATTTAATGAAGAACCGTTCATTTATTCAATCAATTGCTAGGTGGTGACAAAAGTTGTAAAAATAGCTTTACAGCTCTGCATTTCATACCCTCATAATCACAACTGGGCAGAGATTTGAAACCGTTCTCAGTGCATTGCAAGGCTGTCACATGTACACTTGGGGCAAAGAAGGTGAAGGAAAGGAGAAGAAGAGAAAATATGTTCATGGCAGAGTTACTAAATGAGTCTTCAGTGTGTTTTAGGTAATGCAGAATTTTTATCAATAGCTAGGAGAGAAAATAAGAAAATCCCACACCCTAAACCCAGAAAGAACAAGAGTGCACAGAAGAACAGAACAAGGCATGGATAACCTTGGACAGGAAGGGACATTGTAAGGCAAGTGCTCATTCCCAGGCCAGTCATTCTTATTTTTATTTTTTTATTTTATTTTATTTTTTTAGTTTTTCAAGATAGGGTCTCACTTTGGTTCAGGCTGACCTGGAATTCACTATGTAGTCTCAGGGTGGCCTAGAACTCTTGGTGATCCTCCTACCTCTGCCTCCTGAGTGCTGGGATTAAAGGCATGCGCCACCACACCCGGCTTTATTTTTAATTAGCATAAACAGATTGACTGACACAATCCATTTAGGCAAGCACTGAGATTTTCAGATGGGACTAGAGAAATCATAAGTCAATTCAAATTTTAAACGCAAGTTCGGCAAGGCCTCTCAGTTGCCTCTGTGCAGTGGCCCTGATGCAAGAGATCACTGTGTTGTCTTGCTAGTTGTGGTGTGAGGTGGCCCTGGGAAGTCTAAATCTGCTCGGATTGCCACTTCACTATGCATATTTCCACTTTATAACAGTTTTACACATTATAGTAATATATCTTCGCCACTATGATTAAACATAATTTAATTGTTGTGACATTGGAAGGATGTCTAATGATTAAAAGAGAAGGTCATGGATGGGCATGGTGGCACATTCCAGGAATCTAACCAATACTCGAGATGATGAAGCAGAAGAATCATGAGTTAGAGTCCAGGCTGAACAAAACAAGATAAGGAGAAGCAGGGAGATGGCCGAGTGGGTAAAGTATCTGTCATGCAAACATGAGGCACAAAGACAGAATGCCCAGCATTTGTGTAAATACTGGGTGGACATGGCTGCACATTCCTAATGCCAGAACCTGGGAAGTACAGAAAAATAACCCTTAGGCAAGCTGACATTTGATGAATACACCTGATGACATCTGGCCATCATACACTAACACATGGGCACCCCCCCACACACACACATATGGGCACCCACATGTACAACTTACACACAAAAAAGAAAGACTGAGAGAATGTGTCAAAGAAGATACTCTGTTTTCTGACAGGACAGAAGTTCCACACAGAGTCTCCCTATGCACTTATCTATTTATCAATCTACCTTCTAGATATTTAATTTACTTTTATTTCTACACAACAGTGCTCAGCAGTAAAGAAAGACCTAATGGATCATTTGCTGCTTCAGTCCCCAGTCCCATTTATTTTTAGTAAATTATAGCTTCACATAGATGATAAAAGCTACCTAGGTCTTTAAGCATAACGATACAGACATCCCTTTAAAATTAAAGACAAAAAAATTGAGGTATTACTAAAATTATTTTCTGTTTTCCAAATTTGAAGACCTTCCTCTCAGTGAACAGAGACTCCAGGACCTAAGTTCAAGAACTGCTAGAGAAGATAGGACTACTATACCCTCCTGTCTCTTCTAACACATTTTAAACATAGGAAGTTAAAGCAGATGTAGAACATTCACCAAGTATATTTATGTGTTGTCTCTTTCCAGTAATGTATAACTCACACCTCCAGTGATATAAGAAGAAATATTGAGATTTCCATGGCTAATGGAGAAGAGGTTTGCTGGAAAATGTAAGAGACATGCTTTTAAAAGTACTATGAATTCACACCATGGGGGCTTGGGATAGAAAATCAGGTTTCCTTTGGAGCTCAGTCAAACATAGAGAATATCAGTATGTGGGTATGTATCTACCCTCTAAGGTAAGTGCATGTCTTCCTTCCTATCCAAATGGACTCAGAAAGGGAAAACCTTAATGAAATAGATGGCCCTTTTATTATAGATGACTCTGGACTATCAGAGAGAAGTATACCATACTACTTTTGTTTGTTTTTAGTCACATTTTTTGGTGTGTGTCTGTGCACGTGTGAGGCCAGAGGAAGATGTTGGGAGTCCTCTTGTACATCTGCCATATTTCCATTGACATACTCACTCACTAGACTTGAAGCTCCTTGTTCTGTTTGGCTGATCATGGTGTCAGAGAGATCCTCCTTTCTCTGCACTCTTTAGTGCTGTGGTTATAGGTGTGAATATCCATGCCTGTCTTCTTAAATAGGTGATAGAGTTTGAGGTCAGGTCTTCTTACATATGCAGTAAGTGCTCTTGCCCACTGAGCCATATCCCCTGTCCATGAGGTTATGTTTTAAGGTTGCCTCTCTGTATAAGAATTTCAGGGCCACAATGGGCCATGATCACATTTCCATCTTTAGGAAAGGAATCCAAGATGTGTTTCAAACATTTTTCTATTCAGATCTTATAGCAGAGAGGCAGGAACAATGATGTAGTTTTCCCAGGATCCAGGGTAAACAAAAGAGAAGCATACCTAATGGGTTGGAACATATGTTCTAAAAAGGCCCTAAATCTAGCTCAAGGAAATTCATGGAAAGGGGGCAGAAAGATTGTTAGAGCCACAAGTTGGGACATTATGCACAGATACACTGCCTCTTCCCCATAACTTATGGCTACCCCCAAAATGCATGACCCACAATCCCCAAAGATGAGAGTCCCTTTGGAGGGGGGGAGAACAGGGAGGAGGCTAACAATAGTAATAACATGGCTGTTTACACACTGAGTATGTACATAACTAATAACGAAAAAATAAGGCCTCAAATCAACACAAAATCTCTACATCTATGAATAACAGAAGATAGTCAATGATTTGAGAGTCTAGAATCTGTGTTTCTACATTGACTAGATTACCACACACCGTTGGTAAGAGATGCCCAAGAAGTAGTTCCTGAGGGTCAATGAGGCACAGAAGAAATAAAAAAATGAAAACCAGAATTTGAGTTGCAGCTTCCCAATTTACCAGTTATTCACCCTCAGAGTATCTTGTAGGCCTGTGTCAGTCTCAGGATCATTTACTTAACCTTAAAGACTCAAGAAAAAAATTCTGATAATACATGTGAGACATTTGAGCATACTCAACATTCATTGTGCAAAAATAACTATCTGACAAAAAAAAAACATCTAAAAATGTAGATAAGTTGCAACCTCTAGATTTCTAGGAAATGTTACATTTTGTCCTGTTCATAAGTCTTTGGATCTCTGGTCTACTGTTCTTTTCTACATTTTATCTTTTGAGTTTCCTCTACTCAGTATTTCCTCCTCTGCTGGAATTACTTTGCAGACATTTCAACTTTATGAAAGTTCCTGTGAGATGTCAAAATATTTTAACTCTGTATTTACTCAGCTCGATCTGTGCTCTATACTCAGCTGAGCTTGGTTATAGTTTGTTTGACATCTCTGCTCTCACTGTCTTGTGAGTCCTAATATTATTGTTAAAGAATCGCATGTTCCTTCTCAGCCAATAATTCTTCATCACAACACAGAACAGAACATCAGACTTCTTGGTAAATATTTCTAACTAGAAATCTATAAAAAGGCTCCAGCCTCCTCCTTTATTCTAGAAGACTTCTTGTCACAACATGGATATCAGTTATGAATAATAATATGGAGCTGGTGTTTTTGGAGTATAGCTTAAAAATTGGATAACTCAAATTCTCACTTAGAAGTCATCTATAAAATACCCACTGCAAGCAGAGAAGAGAAAATTCAGCTACAAAGGAAGCAAAGAGAAGCCAGACATCTACAGAGGATCATTTAAAGAGAAAAGTAACATTCAAAGACATAGTTGTTCTTCTCTCTCTCTCTCTCTCTCTCACACACACACACACACACACACACACACACACACACACAGATACTCAGTTTGGCAGCATGACAAACAGGCTCCTTTACCTTCTGACACATGTGCACATTGCAACTTCAGAACAAGATCAGTCCAGCTATGTTTGCATTAGTGTATTTCTAACAAATGAATTATTACTTTCATATTCTGTCTCATTTCTCTTTAAAGGAGAGTAGAGGATATACCACCACTTATTGATCTATTCAATACTGATCAGTAAATTCTGACCCAGACACTATGACTCCAGCTACTGCTGTTGATTACCAGTTAGTAGCAAAACACCTGTCATGAGGCAGACAAATAATAAATGATATGGACTTGATTTGTTAACTGATTAATTAGCCAGAGTTCACTTATCATAAAAGGGAAGTGACACTTTGAAAGGAAGGAAATAAATTCTGTTTCTTGAAAGAATAATATGAAAAGCAATCTATAATTGGCACCTAGCTTTGGTAATATATGTTTTCTAATCTACAGCAAATGCACATGGAGGCCAGAGAACAATATCCTGTTCGTTTTTTTTTTTTGTCTTTCTTTCATTTTTATTGACAGCTTCTATAATTATAGACAATAAACACTGGTAATTCCCACACACTTTCCCTTTTCAACTCCATTCTCTATCATATCCCCTCCTACTCTCAATCAATGTCTCTTTCAATTTGATGTCATTATCTATTCCGCCTATTATGATGGTCCTGTGTAGGTACTGTCAGGTACTGCAAGGTCATGGATATCAATTTTGAGTCTGGAAGAGTGCATTGTAAGCAGTCCTATCCTTCCTTTACCTCTTACATTCTTTCCATCACCTCTTCCACAATGGATCCTGGGTCTTGGAAGGTGTGAGAGAAATGTTTGAGTGCTGAACACTCCTCTGTCAATTCTTCTCAGCACCATGCTGCCTTCTGAGTCACCCCAGAGGTCATCACCATATCAAAAGAGAAGCTTCTTTAACAAAAAGTGAGAGTAACATGAATAAATGGGTATGAACATTAAGAGAAATGCTTACAGGGCATTTTGGTGAGCATATTATATACATTTAGCCAAACACCAGCAGATGCTATATGCACCCTAGGGCTCATGACTTCCCCCATCATAGTCTTCAGTATCAAGCATGTATTCCCTTTCATGGCGTGGACCTCCAGTCTAATTAGAGAGCAGTTGTTTTCCCCCATAACAGATATGGCACTATGGTACCCGCTGGTTCATTTGGCCTGACTACATGAAGCATAGGTTTTTCCAGCTTTCTGTCATCTGGTTTACACAGAGGAGGTTTTCAGTTCAACTCCAGTAGAATTCCTCAGTGAGCTTGCAACACAAGTATGTAGAGTCTTCAGCAACAGAATCTTACCATCTATTCCTGGTGAGAACCCAAGAGCCTCAGCAAAGACCTGTAATGTTTTTGGGTATCAGGGCCTCCCTTGCCAACAAGTCACTGGAAGGTTCCCATCCCTGGCACTGATTTTTTTTTTCTTACTAAAAATCTATGGCATCTGGGTGGGTCATTGTCCAAAAATGTAGATTTACGTATGACTTATTCATGCCTTCTTAGATTTTGATTATCCATTGCCCCAACTTTCCTTTACTCAATCACTTCCCCCTAAACTCACTTAGGCCTTTCCACCCCCATTAATCTGTTCTTCTACTTACATATATACAATACCATTCTCTTAAGCTCCTCTCCCTTTCTCTTCCCTTTCTAACTGACTGACCTCTTCTACTGAGCTTTATTCCAACTCATGTAGAAATCCAATTATTCGTAGCTAGGACCCGCATATGAGAAAGAACATGTGACATTTTGTTTTCTGGGGCTGGGTTACTTCACTTAGTATAAGCCTTTCCAGATCTATCCATTTTCCTACAAATTTCATAATTTCTTTTTTTTTTTAACCCCTGAGTGGAACTCCATTGTATAAATGTGCCACATCTTCACTCTCCACTCATCATTTGGATATCTAGGCTGGTTCCATTTCCTAGCTATTGTGAATAGGGTGGCAACAAACATGGTTGAGCAAGTATATTTAAGAAGGTGAGATGAGTCCTTATGATATATGCCTAGGAGTAGTATAGCTGGGTCATATGGTAAATCTACTTTTGGCTATCTCAGGAATCTCCATATTGACTTCCACAATGGCTGGCCAGATTTCATTCCCACCAACAGTGTAGAAGGGTTCCTCTTTTCCACACCGTTGCCAACATTTATTGTTATTTGCTTTCATGATGATAGCCATACTGACAGGAATGAGATGGAATCTCAAAGTAGTTTTAATTTGCATTTCCCTGATGGCTAAGGATGTTGAACATGTTTAACCTGTTTATATGCCATCTGTATTTCTGCTTTTGAGAACTCTCTATTTATTTCCATAGCCCATTTTTAATTGGGCTGTTTAATTTCTTATTATTTACTATTTAATTTCTATTTCATTAATTTCTGCACTAATCTTTATTATTTCTTCCCATCTACTGATTTTTGGTTTGCTTTGTTCTTATGTTTCTAAGTCTTTAAAGTGAAGCACTAATTTGTTTACTTGTGAACTAATTTCTTAATATAGGCACTTAAAGCCATAATTTTTTTTTCTTTTAGGGCTGCCTTCACTGTGTCCCAAAGATTTTGGTATATTGTATCTTCATTATTATTATTTGCTTCCATGAATTTTTGATTTCTTCATTGACCCATTCATCATTTAGTAATGTATTGGATAGTTTACATGGTTTTGTGCATGCCCTATAGTGTTTCTTGCTGTTGATTTGTAGTTTAACTCCATTGTGAACAGGTAGAGTGCAAAGAATATTCCAATTTTCCTGTATTTGTTAAGATTTTTGTGGGTTTTTTGTCGTAATATATGGTCTGTTTTAGAAAATGTTTCCTGTGCTGCTGAAAATAATGTGTATTCTACAGCATTTGGATGAAATGTTCTGTAGATATCTGTTAGGTTCATTTGTTATAAGACCTCACTTAATCCAGATGCATCTCTGTTTACTTTTTCTTTTTGCCAGGAAGACCTCTCAATTGATGAGAGCAAGGTGTTGTAGTCACCCACTACAACTGTGTTTGGTGTTATCTGTGAACTCAGTTCTAATTATGTTTGTTTGATGAAATTGGGAGCCCCTATGTTACATGCATGTATGTTTAGGATTGCAATGCTCTCCTGTTGGAGTGTTCCTCTATATAAAGTGACCTTCTTTATTTTTCCTAACTAATGTTGGTCTGAAGTATACCCTGTCAGATATTAGGATAGTGATTCCTGTTTGTTTTCTAGGCCCATTTGCTTGAAACACCATTTTCCAACCTTTCACCCTAATATAGTATCAATCTTATATGGAAAGTTGAGTTTCTTGGAGGCAACAAATCAAAGGATCCTGCTTTTTAACCCAGTGTGCAAACCTGTGTCTTTTGGTTGAGGCATTGAGGCCATTGATTTTTTTTTTCTTTTTTTGGTTTTTCGAGGTAGGGTTTCACTCTAGCCCAGGCTGACCTGGAATTCACTATGGAGTCTCAGGGTGGCCTCGAACTCACGGCGATCCTCCTACCTCTGCCTCCCGAGTGCTGGGATTAAAGGCGTGCGCCACCACGCCCGACGAGGCCATTGATTTTAAGAGTTATTATTGAAAGGTATGTATTTATTCTTGCCATTATTCTTGCCATGTTTTGTAGTTCTTCTGGTTTTACCCTTGCTCTCTTGTATTAACTAGTATTTGAGAATGGTTTATTTTTTTCAGTTTCTTTATGTGTGTAGTTTTCTTTCAGTATGGAGGATCCTTTCAAGTATTTTCTTTTTTTAAAATATTTTTTGGTTCATTTTTATTTATTTATTTGAGAGTGACAGAGAGAGAAAGAGGCAGATAGATAGAGAGAGAATGGGCGCACCAGGGCTTCCAGCCACTGCAAACGAACTACAGACGCATGCGCCCCCTTGTGCATCTGGCTAACGTGGGTCCTGGGGAATTGAGCCTCGAACCGGAGTCCTTAGCCTTCACAGGCAAGTGCTTAACCGCTAAGCCATCTCTCCAGCCCCCCTTTCAAGTATTTTCTATAGAGCTGGTTTACTCTTCATTATTCCTTTAGCCAGCTTTTGCTGTGGAATATCCTTATTTGTCCACCTATTTGAGTGTGTACCTTTGCAGGATAGAGTAATCTTGGTTGACAGTTGTTATCCTTCAGAACTTGGAATACATCATTCCAAGCCCTTCTGGCTTTTAAAGTTTGTGTTGAATAATCTGCTGTGATCCTGATGAGCTTGCCTTTGTATGTAACTTGATTTTTCTCTCTAACCGCTTTCAATATATTTTCTTTAGTTTGTGTGTTTTATAGTTTATAATGTGATGGTGAGAGGTTCTGTCATGATTTTGTCTGTTTGGCATTCTATAGGCTTTCTATATCTGTACTGGCATCACTTTCCCTACTTAGAAGAAGTTTTCTTCTATGATTTTATTGAAGATACCTGTTATGCCTTTGAAATGAAATTTTTCTCCTTCTACTATACTCCGAATTCTTATGTTTGATCTCTTCATAGTGTCCCAAATTTCTTGAAATTCTCATTCATGCCTTCCTATTTGTTTTTCTTTCTTTTTTTGAACTGTATTAGATCTGCCACCTGTTCTTCTACTTTAGATGTTCTGTCCTCTCCTTGATTGATTCTACTGTTGAGACTTTCTAACATTTTCTATTTGAATTACTCTGGTTTTTTTTTTTTCATTTCTAGTCATTCTTATTGGGATTTTTTCATTACTTTTATTTGCTTACTCATGTTTTATATTGACCTCCTTATTTCAATAAGTTGGTTTCCTGTGTTCTCCTATAGGAGTGTGTTTTCTTCTTTGATTCTTTTGTTTTCTTCTTTGATTTATTTTATTTATTTATATAAAATCATTTTTGACGTATTTGTCAAGCATTTAATCTAAAACAGTCTTATTGGTGCTCATTTCTGATGAATTTATAATTTTGGGTGGGATTATACTGCCTTTATTCTTTGTGTTTCTTGCACTATAATATAGAGATGTTTGCATCTTGACTTAAATTGATGGTTGGGTTTTCTAATTATCTGAAGTACTCTTAGCTGTGTAAATGTGACTTTATATATCGTCATTGTAAGAGTTTAAGGTGCCAGGCATAGCCATTATACTCCAAGAAAAACAGCACAAGTTACCGTAGGTGTTGAGTTTGCTTGCTATTCAAGTATTGTAGTAGACTGGGTTGAGTAATTTACTGGCAAATTCTAAAATTCAACTAAGCAATATAGACATTCAATCAAAACCAGCACAGAGTATTTATACAAGTATGAGGATTAAAATAAACATATAATCTAATAAAGCCAAAGTCCCTGAGGGTGTATGTTGGTCCAAACCCTTAACCCTTTCAAATAGTATGTTGAGATTTCTAGTCTGATATGGGTTCCAAGTCAGTCTGGGTGAGTCAGTCCCCATCCCCAATAGTAACAGAAGAAAAAGACAAAGGCCCTAAAGTCAGGAAACATCAAAGGCAATAATAGTCAATACCAAAATGCAGCTTATATGAGAAGGGTAAAGCCAATCAAAAAGTTATCATTCAAATGTATTACAAAACCTTTCCTGACATGGAAAGAGATTAGCACTTCCAGTGCAGGTCTATGTATTTGGTTTGGGATGGCTTACAATTTCACCAATGCTGAGTACCCACCTTGATCTCTCTCAGTGCTGGGCAGCTGGGGATTAATGAGTTCTCCAGAGGTTCATGGTTCTGACTGTTGGGGGATGGGAAGCTATGCAGGATGCCTAGAGCTGTACAGGAGCTGCTCAGATGGCCCCTGCTGCCTTCCGCTTCAGTTTTCTTGACTTTGTGAGGAGGCTGATGTGAGCGGAAAATCCCTTCACCTTTTTTCTGCTCCTGCAGTTATGTGCCACTGGATGGACTCACAGATTGGGGCTGCTGGCACCTCAGTGGGATTCTGACTAGTTTCCTCCTTTCTGGAAGGTCCTGGACTCTCCTGCTTCTGTGCCATGGTTGATAATAACTTATGCACCTTCACTTTTCATTAGAAGAGTGTATTTTGCTGTGCTTTTGTTTATTTCCCTTCCTAGGCTGCTTTGGTGTGGCTAGTATGACGGCATCTTGTCTGGATGTCTAAGTTATTTTCTTGACCTGTAAGAAACTCTACTCTTTCATCAACAGAAAGTGAAGTCTAATTTTTTGTAGTTCAAACTATCTAGTGCATAGAAATCTACATATTATATTTTGGCTAAATGTTCTCAAGTGTATTCTATGTTGGTCAATGCCCTCTAGGAACTGGAATGCATTTTGTGTGCTTTCTTTGTTTAAAACACCATTCCCCTTTTAATCATTTTGCTTTGCATAACCTACATCCTGCAATGTGACCAACAGAGGGCAGATGTTTCTTGCATCCTTTTCCAGTATGTCTCAAGGATTCCACACTGGTGATATTGTTTTGATCCAATGGCTTCACATCTTACTCCCCAGAATTTGCTTCCATCTCAGACCTCCTCTCTAACATCTACACTCTCTTTCCAGGTAAACTCATCCTGTAAATACAGATCCCTTTAAATACAAATTAACATTCTGGGTTGGAGAGATGGCTGAGTAGTTAACACATATGCCCATGAATCCTAAGGACCCAAGTTCACTTCCCCAGTACCCATGTAAGCCAGATGCACAAGGTGTTGCATGTGTCTAGAATATGTTTGCAGTGGCTAGAGGCCCTGACATGCCTATTTCTCGCTCGCTCTCTCTCTCTCTCTCTCTCTCTCTCTCTCTCTGTCTCTGTCTGTCTCTGTCTCTCGCCTTGCCAACAAATTTAAAACAAATTACCATCCTGGTTCCCCTCTCTGAACACTAGACTCATTTTCCAACATAGTCAATTGGATGGGTAATGATCATCTCAAGTCTAACCAAAAACAAATTCCAAATGCCACTTTCCTTCTGGCTGTTCTACAGTACACCCTGCCTTGGGAATGGCAAACCATTTTTCCAGGTGTTAAGAGAAGCAAGAGAAGAAAAACCTTGTCTTCAACACTGCACATCTAATCCATCAGCAAATGTTTGATTTAATGTTTGAAATTATATAATTTGCTACTATTGGTACCCTTACCACTTCGGTCCAAAGTGCCACATATTATTATCTATTTGTTTTAGTAAACTCTTAACTGATGTGTCTGCTTCTGCCCTTACAAAAACTCAGAGATGTTTTTGACACTGCATTCAGATCATGTCACATCTGTGTTCATGTCTTTCTAATGAATACTCCTCCCATTCACATAAAAAGTTGTGGGGCACGCCGTTAACACTTGTCTGTCTCCCCTCAGAGTGCCTCATCTGCCAGCCCTTTGCTGACACTAGTTTGCACAGATGGTATGCTCTTTTTAAAAACCCAGTGTAATGTACTCTGTCTCAAGGACTATGCCCATGTGGTTCCCTTTGTAAGATTCCCTTCATAAGGACGTAACTATGTCTCCCTGCTTTACTTTCCTCAGATCTTGACTCCAGAGACAACTTTACTAAGAGGATTTCCAATTCTATGCATTGAAAATGAAATTATAATTCCATACTCTTCCCTCCCCCATCTCTTTTTGCTTTACTCCGTTACTTATTCGTGCACGTGAGTGCATGCACGCATCCTTTCTTTCTTCTCTGTGTGCAATCTGTCTCTTCTTTGTAAGCCTAATCTCCCTGAGATATACAGACTTTATTTTTGTGTCCATAGCCACATGCTAAGTACCTCCTACAGCACCTTGCACCTATGAGATGCCTGATAAAGGCTTTGTATGAATAATAACAATATATCTACCTGAATAGGATTCAGTTGACATCTTGATTGGCTGTTACTTAGTCATGTACTCTCAACCAATAGTATCATAGTAGGCATGCAATTTTAGTTTATTCTTAGAGATTCCTTTGTATTAATTACCATGGCTGAACATAAATTATATAGGAACAAGGAATATATAAGTGATTGCTTAGAATAGATGCTGCTATAAATCTGCTGGCCCATGTAATAATCATGAGAATATAATTTGTTGGAGGCCTATTCATATTCTCTAAGAAATTCTTATAGCCAAAGGCAAGACTAATGTGGGAGGAATTATACTGCACTACCTCACATTGAAGCAAAGTAAAATATTTTGTTATGGACTACACAGGCACAGATACAACTTTGAATTATTAATTAAGTTATGTTAATGAATGATGAATGAATAAAATAAGCACTAATGCTGCTGTGGGTTAAGAGGATTTACAACAGAATTTTTAAAGAAAACATGGCTATGCCTCATTCTAATGAGTTTCCTGGCAATGGTGTACCGAGAAAGCAGAAGAAATGCAAGCTGGTCTTAATTAAGAAACTATTTAAACAAAAACTTTCCTTAAAAAGGAAATACGCTCACACATTGTTTTGTACTTTTATTAATCTTGTTTTCAAAGTGTAAGTATGTACATACTATTAAATATATTATAAAACTGAGTATTTCTTGGAAGGTATTTCATGAATAATGTTTAATAAACTGTAAAAGTGACGTCATGTAGGGATCATTAAAACTATTTAAGAAAACTTTTTTGAAGCAAATATTGTAAGCTTACTTCCCATTTCACAGAAGGTATTGCCTTTCATTGCCTAATACCAATATTTTGAAAAAGTTACCTTGTGCTTCTTCTGATTAATTGTTTGGGGGTGGCAGTGAAATAAATATGATCCTTTCACTCAATATGTGCCAGAAACATAGGCCAAAAATATATATTTGTATAATATTGGCATGATATTATCTAGGAATAAATAAAATCTAGTAAGTGCCAGACCAAAGATCAACCAATTATTAGATTTGGAATAGAATTCAAGCAAGCACCTTTAACCACTAAGTCATCTCCCCAGCCCATAGAGGACAATTCAATACCAAGTCCCATATCTTAGACACTGTAATACCATTTTGTATCAGCACATTTTTAACATTGGATACTTAGTTTTATAGTTTGTAAAATAAGATTATTTTGTTTCTGTACTGTGAACTTCTTGAAAGAAAACAGTTCAGGGCTGGAGAGATGACTTAGTGGTTTAGGCACTTGTCTGCAAAGCCAAAGGACTCAGGTTCAATTCCACAGTACCAACTGAAGCCAGATACACAAGGTGGCACAAGCATCTGGAGTTCATTTACAGTGGCTAGAGGCCCTGGTGTACCCATCCCATTCTCTATCTCTCTCTCTATCTCTCTCTCTCTGTCTGTCTCCTTCTATCCTTCCCTCCCTCAAATAAACAAATAAGTATTTTTTAAAAGACAACAGCTCAATGCATATTTCACTTCAAGTCTACATAGCATGAAATGGCCCACTGCTGATACTCCATGCATGCTCCTTAATAAATAAGTACAGGGAAATGAACAGCTTATGGGACTGGTTCAGGCAAAGCACTATGCTACAAGTTAGTTGCACAAAAGACTATGACATGGTCCAAGAAACCAGAAGATTCACAAATTGTTCAATAGCCTGCTCAGCTGAAATTTCAAAGGACTCTTGTTTTCTTTGAAATGGGTATTTGTTGAGAATCTCAAACTTGTAAGGTGGAAGATGCCAAAAAGGCCACTTGTACTTCTTCATATGCAGGTAGACAAAGCATTTTGATGACAGATAATGTTAAGATTGAATCCCTCAGAGGGAATGGACCATTATTTGTAAAAGCCTGGTTCATTGCTGGGCAATATTAACTGGTAGAAATTTTATCTACCTAGTATATTCATCTTCCCATATAGAGAGAATGTGGGTCACATCATTATGGAGAGAGAATATATACCAACTACCCAACAGTTCTCTGCCACAATGTTTAAACAGATTTAAAGCAGATTTGCATTGAAGAAGGAAAGAGGGGGATCAGGATGAGGTGAAAAGATCTGACAGTAAAATGTGAGCATGAAAAGTAGCTCAGTGCTAACCACATAGTATTTTAGATGGGCTAAAGAGTTACAGTGCCACAAAATATACTGTCTCATAAATGCCATGCTCATTTTCATCCTTGTGTTACTCTTAAATCAAGATGCTTTGGATCACCTCTCTAGTACCTCAATCTGGCATCTTGAAAGCTTAAAAGCTTAAAATTTACTGATGTTCATAAGCCAACCAAAGATCGCACTATTAGGCTTTTATGGGAACAAGTCATCCAACTAGTAACATTTTACACAGTCTTCAGATATCCAGACGCAATTTATAACTGTATGACCAATTAGTTATGCAATGTTATTTCACTCCACCAAGCACCAAGACTTCTCTTTGTTTTCAAAGTACTAAAATTGCCCAAAGAACCTGAAAGTTGGCACTAGGAAGACAGAACATATGGACGGATAAGTAACACACAAGCATGAGGACCTGAGTTCATATTCCCAGCACTGATGTAAAGGTCAGTTGTAGTGCAATCCTTGAATGCCAGGGTCCAGGAAGTGGATATGGGGGATCCCCAGGACAATGTATATAGCTAGATAAACCAAATTAGTGAGCTATCGGTTCATGTGTAAAACCCTATCTAAATAAATATAGAGCGATAATAGGGAATTACCCAGCATTAACCCCTGGCCTCTGCATACAAATGCAGACATATCACCAACACATGCATAAACACACACTCCACACACAGGCAAAAAAAAGACAGAGAGAAAATAACCACGGCCCTTGGTAGTCAGGAAGTGCTTCAGAAGCAGAACAGACCCTAGAGCTCAATATGAGACCCCAAAATTAGGAGTAACCACTATTCCTTATCTCTTAAATACTTTTCAGTTATTTCAACAATGTCATGTAAGTAGGACTTCTATGTTAAAGTGATTATTTAACAGTGTAAGCTTGTCTCCACTCTTAAGCACAATAAGTTGGTCATTTTTTAAAGTTATTATTATTTATTTGAGAGTGAGACAGAGAGAAAGAGAAGAGAAGAGAAGAAAGAAAAGAAAAAGAAATAGAGGCATATATAGAGAGAATGGGTGCAACAGGGCCTCCAGCCACTGCAGTGGCACTCCAGTCACATGCACCACCTTGTACATCTGGCTTACATGGGTCCTGGGGAATTGAACCTGGATCCTTTGGCTTTGCAGGCAAATGACTTAAAACACTAAGCCATCTCTGCTGCCCTCACATTCTTATTTTAATATTTAAAGCATATTTAATAAGAATAGTATAGCTGGGAGTGGTGGCGCACGCCTTTAATCCCAGCACTCGGGAGGCAGAGGTAGGAGGATCGCCGTGAGTTCGAGGCTGCCCTGAGACCCCATAGTGAGTTCCAGGTCAGCCTGGGCTAGAGTGAGACCCTACCTCGAAAAACCAAAAAAAAAAAAAAAAAAAAAAAAAAAGAATAGTATAGCAGAAATGAAATTGCTTAGAAAACCTACATACTAAAAATAATTTTATTGCTTTTCTCAGTTCCATATATGCATTATTTTAGAATGTGTTCAAATATCTTTCCATGTTAAAATGTTTATTTGGGAAAATAATATAAAACATTATGTATTAGATCCAGATCCCAAAGTATGAGGTATATGAACACACTCTAAATGATGCTTCAAATTCAGTAATACCTCCCAGAGCTTATTGCTAAAGGAAACCCTTATTCCACACTCAACACTGTAGCATCATCTTGGTGTCATTAGTCCCTGTCTCAGCAATTGCTGCCTCAATACAATCACCTTTCAAAGAGAAGCTAGGGGAAACAAGACCTAATGTTAAGAAACAATAAACTATACCCTGATGCCTGCTCAGACTCAAGCATTATCACGTCCAAATCTTGTGACTATAAATAAAAGAAATGAAATTGAATCAAGAATGTTTCAACCTACTCCTATAACCAAAATATTTCTCATTTTCTTTTCTGTTGCATCACTTTGAAATTTCACTTAATCAAAACCTTAAAGGTATACTGGTTTTGAAAATAACATGTCACAATAGAAAATGACTAACTTTTACCAATTGTGCCTACATAATGAGAGAAGTATGTATCTGAGCCTTGAGCATCCTCAGGGACAGCAGGGAATTGTCTACTATGGCTTATGTCGTATGTTTTACTTTTTTTTTTTGTTTTACTTTTTAAATTCAGTACCAATTTCACTTCATTGCTTTAATTGATTGGTTATCAACAAGATTTGAAATCACCCTACAAACATTGACTGCGGGTTTTTTTTTCTAATTTAGATTAGTTGAGATGGGAAGACCCACCCTGAATATGGGCTGCACTATCCAATGGGTTGGGTTCCTGTAGTGCATTAAAAAACAGAGAGAGAGAGAGAGAGAAAGAGAGAGAGAGGGAGAGAAAGAGAGAGAGAGAGAGAGAACTAGGGTCTGGGAAGACAGCAGAACAATTAAAATGCTTGCTGGCAAAGCCTTCAGACCTGGGTTAGGTTTCCCAGTACATATATAAAGCCAGATGCACAATGTAGCACATGCTACTGGAGTTCATTTGAGGGCCAAAAGATCCTAACATACCCATATCCTCCCTTATTGTCTCTCTCTCTCAAATAAAAGAGCGAGCTGCCTCAGCACCAGCACTCGTTGTCCTCTACTTCTTCACTGTAAGCTGAATATGACCAGCTAC
This sequence comes from Dipus sagitta, assembly GCA_036346955.1. Lineage (NCBI taxonomy): Eukaryota > Metazoa > Chordata > Mammalia > Rodentia > Dipodidae > Dipus > Dipus sagitta. The sequence continues at coordinate 18,465,132 of CM070781.1, forward strand.
CTCAAGCTCTTGCCACCGTTCCTTCCCTCATGAGAGACTACAACCTGGAACTGTCTGCTACAATATACCCTTCCTCCCTTAAAGTGGCTTTTGTCAGGGCTTTTCTATTATTGATGAGAAGGTAACTACAAATGCCCTACTATAATTAATCTATTATATCAAATTCATCCTCCTCAGGTTACAGTGTTGTTTCTGATGCCTGGTACAACTGCAAATGATAAAATAGTGGTCTAAATTTGAAAAACAGCAGATTGAATGAAAATATAATTATACTTAAAGACTATTGATGGATTTCTCAGAGGCTTTTAAGCATTTTAAAATGTGGCTTTTTTAAATACCTGAATTCACTTTCACAAATTTGTATGAAAACACACATACACACCTGAATTATAGCAGTGGAATTCTAAAGGCAGTACATGCTTGTGAAGCATTAAAAAATGAAATCTTTTCAAATCAATATTTTCTTTTTATTCTTCAGATAAGACAAACCATAGAGTGAGTAATGGTTTTTGAACATTTTCCTGTCATATGTACCCGAGTCAGACAATACCTGGTCATACATAGTCATGTCTTAGTATTGAAAAACAAGGATTCTTGGTACTGGAGGCAGAAAAATTCCTTAGGGGGTTATAGTACTGTCTTGAGGAAAGGATGCAAAATGTTTACCAGGTGCTAGAGAGAGGTTGCATTTCATGTCTTCCACTAAATAATTCCTGATTCACCAAATTTGGGCTTTTCCATAAATGTGTATGACACCATGGAAAGTATCATAAATAATCAAATCTTTGATTCTCTGCAGTTTGAGACAGTAGCATTTGGGGAAAGACCTTGCAGAGGTCTCTGCTTCAGTAATATATGACTTAAGTAATAAATGTCAGGCACTATCAGAATCTGGGGCTGTGATGTGCTGCAGGACAGGCCACTGGTAGAAGCAATTATTGCCTTTTATGTCCATTCACCAAAATGTTGTTAAGGAAATGTAATTGTCAATGGGGAGTCTCATTTGTCCAAATTATGCTGGGTTACCCACAAAACCTGACATGTAAACATTTAGATAAAGATTCTAATCATCTAGCTGTACGAAGGGTCTGGAATTTATCACGTAATGCACTGCTACTCTTGGATAGAACACTCCATTGTCCCTGAAAAGGCCTGTCAGATGAATGTACATTATAAACACAAGTTTAAGTCAGTGGCAAGATACTGAGTTTTAAATAAGCTGATAACACTACAATATAATGAGATTTCCACCTACTGATTTCATAGAATGCAATTGCATCCATGTAATACAGATCTACCCGACTCACTGACATGGAAAATACAGAAGAGCTACAGGGGACTTCAGATTTAAGATAGTTTTTTTTTGTTTTTTTGTTTTTTTTTTCTTCAATTTATTCGTGTTTATGTGTGTGTGGCTGAGTGTGGCACAGTCGGGAGGGAGGTCATGGTTTACATGCCATACAGCATGTGTCGAGTTTGGAGGATGACTTCAAGCTGTCTGTGACCTAACCTAATTGAGACAGGGTCTCTTGCTTATGCAAATTAACAGCCAGATTGCAAATGAAAATTTGGCTAGCTGCTTCAGAAACTCCTGGATCAGACTGGCTACATTATAAGCTTTGGATTCTCCTGGCTCCAACTGTCATTGTTATAGTCACATTGGGAACACTAATGCAGGGATCACATGGAATGCAGCTTTATGTGTGTGTTGGAGAATTAAAGCCTGGCCATCAGGCTTTAAAGGTAAGAGCCTTTCCCCAGCCTGTAGATTTAATATTCTTTATGGTGAAATTTGGGTTAATAGTAAAACAGTCAATTAAAAATCTTAAATGTCTTGGATCACTGTGATGTGGCCAATGCTGTTACCTGAGAAGAATATAAGAAAATGTAGCACACAATCCTTGCCTAAATCACTTACCTCAATAGGCAGAATAAAAAGATAAATAAATAAATAAACACTTTAGTGGCTATACTTAAGTAACTCATACAATAATAAATTCATGAAACAAAGATGCAAAAGTTCAACAGAATTTTCAAAAGCTAAAGTCTAGATCGTGATTATATATTGCATCTCAGACATTTTTCACAGAAACTAGTGTTCATCCAAAAGCATAAAGCCAGGTTCTAAGACTTTATTTTTTTTTAACAGCTGAGTATGTGTATGTAAGGTGAGATCCACAGAGGACCAATTGTCAGGAGAGGCTTTTTCCTTATGAAATAGAATGACTTGACCCTTGAAAATAAGGATAAATGTTGTGGATCTTTTGCCACCCCTGCTCACTGGCATCATGTTGTAGCTTGAACTTTGCCTTGATGAGAATATTTGCACCAGAAAACTTAGCAAGGGCAGCAACAGAAGTTTGGTATTTTGCTTTGCTACAGAGAACCTGTTGATTAAAACAAACAAAAAAAAAATGTATCAGCCTAGGCTGGAGAGATGGCTTAGAGGTTAAGGAGCTTGCCTACAATGCCTAACTTCCCAGGCTCAATTCCCCAGTGCCCACATAAAGCCAGATGCAGAAGGTGGTGCATGTGTCTAGAGGTTGTTTGCAGTGGCTAGAGAACTGATACACCCATTCTCACTCTCTCTATCTCTCTGCTTGCAAATAAATAAATAAATAAATATTTTTTAAATGCATCAGCCTAAAGCAGACTAGAAGTGGAAAATGTAGGGGTATATAAATTTGTAAAATATTGAAGATGAGGCTGCACAGATAAAAATCTAGAAGCATCTTTGAAGCTCTCCTTCATTTCCTAATCACCTTTCCCCCAAATCTGCCATCATCATCACAAGAACTGTTCACTCAAGTTCTACTTTTTACATGGACATTCTAGAGGGTTGTAATATGCAGCTCCTTTGAAGTTCAGTATGGCCAGGAGGCTTGGTTTTGCTAAGGGAGTGTGAAGAGAGATGATATAAGCTGCTCCCAGTTCAACCTTAGAGGGGTGGTATGCAATCTGCCATATTTAACTTTACCATGAGACTAGAAACAGATAGCCTGAACCCCAATAACTTTAGTGGGAAATTAGCTCCTCAATGTCTCTATGAATTGGATATTTATATTGGGAGACAAAGAAATTCAAAATTAGAACAAGCATTGAATACAAAGTCCAAAAAAGCACAAAAACTCATAAAGTCTCCAACATAGCAGACATTATATCAAACCTCACAGATATAATTTTAAATATTAATGCTCTTAACTCAGCCAACAAAAGGCATAAGTTAACTGGATTAATCAGAGAAATTGACCCTTCCATCAGCTGTCTTCCAAAAACTTACCTCATTCCTTCTCAGGGTAAAAGGATAAAAAATGATTTTCTGTGCAATTGGCAATAAGAAACAAGACAGTGTGGCTTATGATAGACTTCAAACCAAAAGTAATCAAATAGGACAAAGAAGGCTACATTTTACTCATCAAGGGAAGTATCCAACAAGAGGATATGACAGTGTCATAAATCTATATGTACCAAACACAGGTACACTGCATTTTATTTATTATTATTTGCTTTATGTTTTTTGTTTTTTGAGGTAAGGTCTTACTCTAGCCCAGGATGATCTGGAATTCACATTGTCTCAGGTTGGCCTCAAACTCATGGTGATCCTCCTACCTCTGCCTCTTCAGTGCTGGGATTAAAGGTGTGTACCCACCATACCTAGCATTTTATAAAACAAAACTATCTTGATGAAAAACTAGAAATAAACCCCAACACCATCATGGGAGAGAACTTCAATACCCCATTATCATCAATAGACAGATCATCCAAGCAGAAAATCAACAGGAAAATACTGGACCTTAAAAGAATAGATCAACTAGACTTAATAGACATCTACAGAAACTTTCACCACAATTCTACAGAATACACATTCTTCTTTGCAGCCCATGGAACCTTCTCCAAAACAGATCATATCTTAGAGCATAAAATACATCAACATAAATTAAGGAAAATTGAGGTAATTTCCTTTATCATATCAGAGCACAATGCACTAAAGCTAGAAATTAAAAACAACAGAAACAACAGAAATTACACCAGCTCCTGGAGCCTAAACAACATACTATGCAATAATGAGTGTGTTATAGAAAAAAATCAAATAGGAAATTGCAAAATTTCTATGACTGAGTAAGAATGAAAACATAATACCAAAAATAGTGGGACACAATGATGACAGTCCTAAGCAGAAAATTCATATCAGTAAATGCCTTCATAATAAAGACAGAGAGATCTCAAATTAACAACATAACCATCTACTTAAAGAGGTTATTTTAAAAAAGAACAATTCTACTCTAAGAGTTCCACATGGAAAAAAAATAATTAAGATCACTAAGATCACAGCAGAAATTAATGAATTGGAAACTAAGAAAACAATTCAAAAATTGACAAAATGAAGAGCTTGTTCTTTAAAAAAAATGAACAGTATTGACAAACCTCAGGGCAATTTGATCAAATGAAAAAAAAAAGTCTCAAATTAATAAAGCTAGAAATGTAAAGGGAGAGCTCACAACAGCCATCAGTGAAATTGGAAGAATCATGAGGACATACTTCCTAAACCTCTACTCCACAAAATTGGATAACCGGGAGGAACTGAATGAATTCCTAGACACATATCGCCTCCCAAAACAAAAGGTATAACAGGTAAATCTTCTAAACAAACCTATTATATACATCAAGACAAAAAATGTAATAAATAAATAAAATAAAAATCTCATCAAAGGGAAAAGTCCAGGACTTGATGGACTCTCAGCCATATTCTACCAACACTTCATCAAAGAACTGAAACCACTTTTTCTCATGCTTTTAACATAATTCAAGAACAAGGAATGCTCCCCAAGTCCTTCTATGAAGCTAGCATCACCATAACACCAAAACCAGAGAGAGATACAAGAAAAGAAAACTATAGACCTATATCCCTGATAAACTTAGATGCAAAGATCCTGAACAAAATCCCCCCAAACTGAATTCAACAACACATCATATGAAAAGCATTATACACCTCAGTCAAGCAGACTTTATCCCAGGGATGTAGGAATAGTTCAACATATGGAAATTTATTAACATAATACACCACATAAATAATTTTAAACATAACTGCCACATGATCATTTCAATAGATAAAGAAGAAGCCTTTGACAAAATACAACATCAATTCATGATCAAAACACTGGAGAGAATAGGCATGGAAACTTTACATCACAACATAGCAAAGGATATATACAAAGTACCTAAAGCCCAAGTCATACTTAATGGGGAAAGACTCAAGGAGTTCTCATTGTGGTCAGGAAGAATTCAGAACTGCTCTTCAACATAGTACTAGAAGTCCTAGCCCAAGCAACAAGGCAGGAGAAAGATATAAAAGGGATATGAATTGGAAAGGAAGAAGTTAAACTAGCTGTATTTGCAGATGATATGATCCTACTCCTACATATAAAATACCTGAAAGGTTGTAACTATAAAACTTCTAAAAATGATAAGTTCCTCCAGCAAAGTGGCAGGATACAAAATTAATACGCAAAAATCAGTAGCCTTCCTATACACCAAAGACAAATATACAGAAAAAGAAATCAGTGGGATTGTGCACTTTCAATAGCTACAAAAAATATCAAACACTTTGAAATAATACTAACCAAGGATATGAAAGACCTATATAATGAAAACATAAAAATGTGGCTAGAGAGATGTCTTAGAGGTTAAGACACTTGCCTGCAAAGCCTAAGGACCCATGTTTGATTCCCCAGATCCCATATAAGCCAAACACAAAAACATGAGGCAAGCACAATGTTTCACATGCCCACTAGGTGGTGCAAGCCTCTGGAGTTCTATTGCACTGGCTAAGGACCTGGCATGCCACTTCTTTCTCTCCCTTTCTCTCTCTCCCCCTCTCTGTATTTCTCTCCCTTGTTCTCTCTCTCTTTCTCAAAAAAAAAAAAAAAAAATACTCAAGAAAGAAATTGAGGAGGACCTGAGAAGATGGAAATACCCCCCATGCTCCTGGATAGATAGGAGTAATATTGTAAAAATGGCAATTCTACCAAAAGCAATATATAAATTCAGTGCAATACCAATAAAAATTGTTGCATCATTCTTCACAGAGAGAAAAAAAAATCTCAAAATTCATATGGAATGGCAGAAATCCTTGGATATACAAAAATATCCAAAATATCCAGAAGTGAAACACTTCTGGGAGTATCGTGATACCAGATCTAAAGCTATACTAAAAAGCCATAGAAATAAAAACAGCACGGTACTTGTATAAAAACAGACATATAGACCAATGGAACAGAATTGAAGTCTAGACCCTTACTTGAAGAGACTGCAGCTACTTGACCTTTTACACAGGAGCCAGTGATGTGCACTGGAAAACAAGACAGCATTTTCAACAAGTGGTGCTGGACAAATTGGATAGTCACTTGTAGCAAAATGAAACTAGACCCACTCCTCTCACCACGTACAAAAATAAACTCCAAATGGATTAAAAACCTCAATATAAGGCACGAATTTTTTTTTAATGATTGGAAGAAAAATAGGAGGAACTCTCCATGATATAGGAGTGGGGAAAGACTTTAACAACACCCCAGAAGCCCAAGAAATTTAAAAAAAATTACTCAACCAATGGGATATTATGAAGCCAAAAAGCTTTTGTACTGACAAACACACCATCAACAAAGTCAACCTACTATCCACTATCCACAGAATGGGAGAAAATCTTCGCCAACTATACCACTGACAGAGACCTAATATCTACAATCTACAAAGAATAAAAAAAGTTAGGCAATTAAAAAAAAATCAAACAACCTACTCAAGAAAAAAATGGGGCAGAGAACTCAAAATTGAATTCTCTAAGAAAGAAATACAAATGACTAATACTCACTTAAGAAAATGTTCAATATCCTGAACCATTAGAGAAATGCAAATTAAAACAACTACAAGATTCTACCTTACTCTAGACAGGATGGTAATCATTAAGAAGAAAAAATGGCAATAAATGTTGGAGGGGATTTAGTGAAAGAGGAACACTCATTCACTACTGGTGGAATTGCAAACTTGCACAACCACTATAGAAATCAATATGGAGACCCCTGAAAAAGATGAAAATAAAGCTACCATGTGACCCAGCCATTCCTCTACTGGGCATCTGCTCTAAAGGCACCACTCTTTACTGTAGAGGTATTTGCTCCACTGTGTTTATAGCTGCTCAATTCACAATAACTAATAACTAGAATTAGATGGCCATTATTTGATGAATGGATAATGAAGATATGGTATGAATACACAATGAAATTCTACTGAGCAGTAAGAAAAAAATGAAACAATGAAATTTTTAAGAGAATGGATGGACTTGGAACAAATCATATTAAAGAAACTCACACAAACACAGAAAGACAAATATGACATGTTCTCCCTCATCTGTGGTTCCTAACACCACACAGCTTAAATTCAAAGCATACTTGATAGGCAACTTGACAGACATATTGTAGGGATGGAAGGGTTTGGGGAGAGGGGAAGTGGAGGGTGGGGGAGAGATAAACACAAAAGTAAATCAAAAATGAATTTGTTTGATAGATTCCTTCCTCTTGGTGAATAGACTAAAAGTTATAACCCTCAATAGGAGTATGGGGGGATAATCCGGTAAGAAAGTACTTGGAGAAGGTAGAATTAAGTATAACCCTATAATATTTTGCTCTGTCTAGTAACTTCTGGTACCAGAAATAGGCTACAACCCACACTGAACTGTTTACCAGAGAAACCTATGATGTCCTGGAAACACAACCGACTTCTGTCAAAGTACTTGATTATCCACCTGAGGTTAAAAGATACCCTACTGTTGAGCTGGGCATGGTGGCGCACACCTTTAATCCCAGTACTCGGGAGGCAGAGGTAGAAGGATTGCCATGAGTTTGAGGCCAACCTGAGACTACATTGTGAATTCCAGGTCAGAATGGTCTACAGTGAGACCCTACCTTGGAAAAAAAAAAAAAAAAAGGTACCCTATTGCTGAAGACATCACATGCTGCTGTCACAGAACATCAAAAGATCTGGTTGGAATCTGGAAGGAAGCCAGTTCCCAGATGATTACCCCTATAGTGCTGGAAAGAGCTACATGAGCTGCTGAGGGGAAATGGCCAACAACCTTGTGTACTCGCAGGGTCATTGCTATACAAAAGCAACCAACCTGACTAGAGATACACAATTGTGCAATGGAGGCACCCAGCCTAGGTGGGTAACCAATGCTTGTTTGATTTGGTAAGAGATCCACTCAGTGGAAAGGAGACCATTCCTGGAACTCGAACCAACTCAGAATCCTATAGAGACCAAGATTATGGATTCCAACAAAATGCTCCCACTAGTTTGTGGCTGAAAGAGAGATTAAACCTATCAAAATCTCTCTAACAATGCTTATCCCCTTTAACCTATGCTGACCTCATTCTCCATCAGGAAATATGTTTTTCTTTTTCAGAAGGCACCAAGAACCCAGGGCAACCAAAATATGCCAATAAGACAAGAAAAGGCAGCTGACTCCCTGATAGGAGATGAACCACCCCCTCACACATCAGCCAGGCCCCAGGTAAAACAACAGAGGAATTGGCAAGATAAGTAAGAATACTGCTTTCATAGTGTCTGACAACCTGTGCCAGGGTGGTGGAGATAGACCCTAAGGATATTCAAAACACACCAAAGCAGAAATCCAGAAGCTGCTGAGAGCTTATCACTAAAATAGGCTTAAAACACATCCACCATCTGTCAGGGGATTTTGTGGAAGTGAGGGCCAAAAGACTATAAGAGCTGTAAGGTAGAAAAGAATATCCAGAGACATAGACCTCTCCTGTAATGACTGACTGCTGCTCTAACAACTCATAACCCACAACTCCATGGTGAACATCAGCAATCCTACTGAGGAGGGACTTCAGTGGAATGGGGGAAGGGAGGAAGGATGGGTCCATACAACGTTCCTACTTAATAAAAAAAAAATTGAGCTAACAAGAAAGAAATTTGTTCCTGTAATCCATTGATATTTGGAGATTATTCATCAGTATGAGCCAACCCATCTTAATTCATATTCCTCTAACTCTCACCTCAACTACAAAAATAGCTACCTAATATATCCTCCTACTGTACATCTCATTTCATCTGTCCTTCCTGTAAAAGGTATACTCAAATACTTTTATTAAAACAGCTTACTGTCTCCATTACATACAGGAATATCTAGGCAATTTAGAAAGGCATATCCAAAAAGTCTTTCTTAGCCAGGTATGGTGGCTTATGCCTGTCATACCAGCACATGGGACACTGATACAGTAGGATTGCTATCAGCTCCAGATCAGCCTGGAGTACAAAATGACATCAGATCCATTTATACTAGGGTGAGACCTTGCACTCCCTAAAAGGCCTTCTTCAGTTGGCCCTAATATCTGTGCTGCAGTCATAATTGACTTGTGAATTAGTGAGGTTCCTCAAGGCTTTATGCATAAGAACACTGGAAATTTGGAACATATGTTAAGATACCATCACTTTTTTAGTCTTTCTCTTACAGTGATGGGGATTAAACCAAGGACATTACACATGCCAGGTATGTGCTTTATCATTGAGTGATCTAGACCTCCCAAGTCCCTTCATTTTGGCAAAGGCTTATACCAAGTTACAATCATTATGCCACTTCCTAAGCAAACCCTCAAGCAAGATCCATTTCTCCTCCGGTGCTCAGTACTTTCAGTGGCAGTTTGCTCACATTTCACTGATAGCAATCACACTGTGGCACTATAAACAATTCTGTATATTCACCTATCTAGACTTAGCTTTGTGGAATCTGTTCTTGGATCCCTGGAGCTTGGCATACCATGTTCCTGGAAAGCTTGCATTTGCACATATGTGAGCATCTGACTTTTGATTTGCTGACCGTGGCCAGCTAGAGCAGAATTTGTCTGGTTTTCTTGACTCTGACTTTAATTAAAACTATACCTTAGCCCACTGCTAGAGCTGTAAAAGAATATTCTGATGAGTTTTTCGAATCTTTTCCCTTGATTGATAGAAACCAAGTCCAACAGTTGTTAGATGTGCTGCATCGAGTCAAAAATAAAACCTGAGGTCTTCTCACCCTCAGGCACTGTCGTGTACCAGTCTTGAGTGTCACAGTGTACTAGTTATGACCTCCTAATGTGCACCCAAAAATTCTCACTCTGAGCAAAAAAGAGCAATTGTTTTCTGATATATTTTCTGGTTATTTTCTTAGGCCTTGTGGGCACATTTTGCTCTGACCTGTCACATACTCTATTCATTTATTTTGATGGAACAGAATAGTTCTGAAAGTGCCATCCAGTGAAAATGTAATATAATAGAAAATAAATTTCAGAATATTTGAACTGGAGGAGATTAAAAAAAAAGAAAGTCATCAAGCTCATGGTTTCTATATGACTTATTTGAAATCATAAAAGATCCTAAAATGCAGTATGATTTAAAAAGGTCACAAAGCCATATAAAGGCAAAGAGGACATTCTGTTTTATCACTTTCTAGTCCAGAATTTTTCTCTGTGAAGAATGAAACATTCTACTTTGCTTTTAGCCTTGGCCATGGTTGACTGACAGCATAAGATTACATTTCTTTTTGATAAAATTAAGTAACACAAATAAACTTCCTTACATATGTTTTATTTAAACACAAATTGTGAGGTAAAAGTAAAGAAAAAGCACACTGCAAACCTAAAATTTAACATAATAAAATGTTTTAAAATTCAAGTGAAAATTTATTTCAAAAGCCACACTAAGAATGAGAGCACTAAAGAGAAGCAAATAAAGATAGATGAAAAGAGAAGTAAATGTGCTCTGATACTTGAAGTCTGTTGTGTTTTTATTTCATCTTTTATAAAGTCCACTTCTAATATTTTTAAGGAAACTCTCTCAATCCTACAATGTTCATTCAGATGAAAAGTGAGATAGAGAATGTATACTGCCAAAAGGAAATCTAATAAACCTTGCTCTTCCACTCAAGACAATTAGAAAAACAACTAGAGGAAAATCATTGAAAGGCATTGCCTCACCCCACAATGCTTGACCTCTGCTCCTACGACTCAACCCACAACTCATGGTGGGACACCAGCAATCATAAGGAGGGCCCTCAGCGGAGTGGGGGCAGGGGAGGAGGGAACTAATGGTACCAACATATGATGCATCCATAAAAATTTTCTACTTAATAAAGTTCAAAAAAATCTGTATTTATTTACTTGTTGCACCTAAATGTAAAGCTGATACTTTAAATGTTAAAAGAAAAGAAATTTCCACCATTGATTAAATAATACATAAATATTATTGCTGAAGCCTTCACTCTGTGGCACTATGTGCATTGCACTCTGCATGTCAACATTTAAGCAGTTTAAGAATATATCTTTAATATGACCTGCTTTGCACAGAATCTAGCCAAACTCGTATGTTTTATGATGCTGTCTGTAATTTTTATCTCTCTCAATTATTTATGGCCAGTTATATTCAATATCCTTGTCACAGCACTTCTCCAGTATCAAGGTCCTCCCTGTGGTCTGTCTACATCTGTTTCCACACATACTTCCTCTCTCCTTTGCATCCAGTAGCACCTAGGTTTCATGTTTTGGATAGTAACCTGTTGTCAACATACATGAAAATTGGCCATTACATAAGAAGAAAAGAATGCAGGAGTTTGTGTAACATAAAAATATGATGCTGTCTTGTGGTTATTGAATAACGTTATTAAATGCTTGGATTCAGATTTGTTTAAAAGCATAGTGATCTCAGAGGCCAACATTTCATTAAGATACAACTCAGGGGTAAAAGATTCTTATCTCAACTACTTTGGCAATGCAGTATGCTGGATTATCCACGGAACATTATTAGAGTGGAAAGAAGAGGCCAAATAAGCATAGACTTATCACAAAATTTAAGTCAAGTATGTTCAATTTAGAATATTGCATCTCTATTTTCTAAAATGAGATAAAAACTCTCTTGTAATATTCTATATTGCTTACTAGTTACCTTCCAAGATCTGTAGAAACATAATCCTAAAGAAATGGAATTTGTATTACAGAACAATGGACTAAAATTAAAATTTGTCATATTGTGTTTATCACAAGATTGACTTTCTTTTTTTTAATATTTATTAATTTCTTTGCAAGGACACATTCATACATAGAAGGTGGTAGAAAGAATGGGTGCACCAGAACCTCTTACCCTGCAAACAAACTCCATATGCATTCACTACTTTGGGCATCTGGCTTTACTTTATGTGGGTAATGCGGAATTGAAGCAAGGCCAGCAGGCTTTACAAGCAAGGACCTTAACATCTGAGATATATATCTATCTCAAGACTGAATTTTCAAATTTATTTATTCTCCTTTGTTTGTGGTCATGTTCATCACCATCTGACAAGTGTCCAGTAAAGGTCAAAGGTGCACTTCTTTTAGTAAGTTAGGGGAAAATGGAATAAAGAAATTTAAAAAGTCAAGAAAATTGACAAAGAAAGCACCAACTAGTGGAAGCATAATGAGGATTTGAAGCCATGCTATTTAGAATGCATCAATATGCTATTTGTCTGGATAATTTCATGCATTACAGAAAGAATTTAATTTTCCCTAAAATCTGTTTCCAACATATATCACAAAAAGAATATACATTGCTGCCATTAAAGTAAAATATAAACTGAAAGCTATTTCCAAGGTTGGGAATTGATTTGTGTCTCAAAACAAAACAAACAAACAAAAATAAAAGTTTGAAGCTTATGTTCTGCTTTACCTCTTTTGCTTCTCAAAATAATTCAAGTAGGGTTACTTACAGGAAAGCTAAGAAATGCCTTTTCATGCAGTATTTTGAAAATGTATGCGGAAAGATTAGTTTGCTATAAGTACATTACAGCTTGCAACTATTTCAAGTATAATGCAATGTCCAATAAACACACTATTATTTTCATGCACTTAATAATTTACATAAGAATAAAAATGCTGCTATTCACAATACTGTAATATAGAGAGAAAAATTATACTTCTTAAAATGTAATTGTGTCCAAAAGCATTTTCCTTGTTTTCTCAAATTGCTCTTTTGAAGTAATTCCTTTATGTCACAGCCAATTTTCTGTTTCTCTCATTAAAATCTAACTACCATCATGCAGAAGGAGAAAAATTGAATAAGTGAAAATGTTCAAACAGAAACATTGGGTGGATGATCCAATGCAAAACTAAGTATGCTATCTACAAGGGACTAGGAATTCTGATTTAATTTCATATTTGCTTTTATATTTGTTCAATTATTAGAACATTTGCTTTTAGTCTCTGAATATGGACTTAGTTGCAAAGTGTTTCAGGGGCTGGAAAGATGGCTGAGCAGCTAAGACACTTGCTTGTGAAGCCTAAGAACCTAGGTTCAATTCTCCAGTACCTACATAAGCCAGATGCACAAGGTGGCACATGCATCTGGTGTCTGTTTGCAGTGGCTAGAGGCCCTGATACTCCTATCCTCTCACTTCCTCTCTCTCTAATAAATGAATATTTTTAAAAGTGTTTCAATCATGTAAATGTTATTGCATTTACCTGACTAATAACAGGCCAGCAAACATTCAAATACTCCAGGACATATATGCATGTGGATATGTACACACAAAAGGAAAGTATATTTGGGTATATACACATATGCCTATACATTCAACCTTCCATGCATTCTGCAAGCACACATTCACCCAACTTTAGAGAAAAAACATTTTATAGAAAACTGTATGTGGATTACATATGTACTGAATTTTTCCTTGACATACTTCTCTATAACAGTGTAAGACAGCATAATCAATGTAAATTAAAGACTACAGGAAGAAGTGTAAAAGCTATCTGGAAATACTTCACCATCTTTTATAAGAGACTTAGCATCCACAGATTTGGAAATCGGTGGGAATCCTAGAACCTATCTCCCATGAATACTGAGGAAGGAATGTAAGTTCACACACAAATACACACATATTCCATGATGATTTTCAATCACTGATTATTTACATAAACACATAGTAAGCATGAATACAAATACCTCATATTCTATATAAGACATTGTTGATGCACATGGACTTAAACAGTTTTCCCATAAGCTTATTCCCCCTTTCTTCTCTTTTCCTTCCTCATTCCCTCTATCCTCTCCACCCTTCTTTCTAACAGCAATTATTATCTATATCCTATCTCAAGATGATCATAACATATGAAATAACTAATAATAGAAGTGGCCAACATTCATGGCATTTTAACTATACTGTGTGTATATTTGTTTAAAGATGAAAATGATAAAATTATAAGCCAGAGAGACCATATTTAAATAATAATAAAATCAATTGTGCCCTTTGGGAAATTATTTAACCTAATATTCTATTTTCCTTAAAAGGAAAATGATAAGTTTAATTCCATTATATATATTGAAAGTGAAATAAAATAATGAATAAAAAGATCCAACTGTAGAAATGTATCTATCACAGATGCTCTCTACATGTTACCTCCCTGCTATCTTCATGCAGGCTGAAAGTTACAGGTAAGCCTGAACATCAAACTTTCATAATGACAGCCAAAATAACAAACATGCCCAGAGTTTTACATTGTTATCAAGTGAAAATGTATTTCGAAGAGGTGTTTAATGAACACTGGTTGAAACATATGTCAGTACTGCTAAAAAGGATGAAGAAATACTGAGACACAATGACACAGGACTTGGAGGGGCAGTGTGGACAAATGAACCCATAGCAGGTGAAATGGTGACTAGTCCATCATTTCTTTCCTTCACAGTGGCACCACTGAGTAATGCTGCAATTTATACTTTCAACTCTGAACTTACTTTCTCCACTTTCATGTAGAAAATATGTAATTCACTGGGATGACAGCAAGAGCAACTATGCCTCAAGTCATGGTGTGCAGTATCCTATGATACACTGAAATGAATTGCACCATGAAAGGACATTTGCACTAGAGAAGGAAATAGGTCTATTGGACACTCAAACCCTAACATAACTGAAGCTTGCTCCAGAAATGGGACTGCCCTCCTAGATCGCAATCACACTGCCTGTTCCAGAATCCCAAGTTTATATTGCTTCTGTCTCACTTACTGAGGAATCCTTCATCACTGGAATGGGAAAGATAGCTCTAGCTCTAATGGTCCTTGAAAACAGTGAGCTCCCAGGGAATCTAGCACTGTCCAGGTTTTAATCCTTACTATTGCTTGCTACAAAATTACAAAAACTCTGAAAGAACCCAGATTGTCAACCAAAAATCTTAGTTCAATAGAGAAGATTTTATGAATTTGTAATGCTAACAAAAATGCAATTACCAAGATAAGTGAGAGGGCCTGCCAGGCATATACGTAAATGGCCAAGATAATGGTGCACATCTGGCAACTCCTTCAAAGCTTTAGGGTAAACCTATCAAGTCCACACAATTATATTCAATGCTGTCTCTGAAGGACCTTTCAAATCAGAAGAGCTAAGTTGTGCACATAGGGAAAGAAAGAATAATATATAAGACATTCTGACATCCACTATAATGTTGAGATTTACAAGTTAAATATATTAAAGGCAAAATGACTACAGTAACAAGGTAAGTACACACACAAATGCTAGAATCTGTATTTGACTGTCTCTCATAGGCTTTTGTGTTAGAACTTTTAATTTCCTGCCTGTTGGTAAACTTGAAAAGTATTGTGGAACTTTAAATGAAGGGTATTTTTGGTCATTTTTTTTTTTTTGAGATAGGATTTTACTCTAGCCCAGGCTGACCTAGAATTCATTAAGTAGTCTCAGGCTGGCCTTGAACTCACAGTGATCCTCCTCCTACCTCAACCTCCCAAGGGCTGGGATTAAAGGCTATGCCACCACTCCCAGTGTATTGTGAAACTTTGATTAATGGGTGGCTCTTATGAGAAGTCTTGGGTCATTGGCGGGCCATTCCTCCAAATGGATTATAGGACCCCAGCCCATTCTGACTGATTTCTGACTGTAAATGTGAGCAATCTGCCCTATAATATTCTACTAGTGAGGGTCACAGTAATTGAGTTCAATGACCTTGAACTGATACCTCTAGCATTGTAAGCCAAACAAACACTATGAGTTAATTATCTCTGGCATTTCATTGTAATGACAAGAATTTTAACTGACACAATATGCCTTTTGCATGTCTATACATTCATTAATGATGTTTAGGCTTTTATAATACACATATCTTAAGTGTTTTCTGCAGAACAAAATAAGTTAATATGAGTTGGAACAGAAAGGAAAGATATGTATTACAATTTATTCTGAGCCTTTTGTAGCTAGGGTCTGTAAACTGCTTACCTTACAACCATGGGTATTTTAGCTTGATCCCCAGAACACAATAAAAGATGGACATGAGGTACCCACTTATAATCCCAACACTGGGAAGTCAGACAGAACTAACCCTGGGACTCTGAGGTGAACCATTCATTCTAGCCTCCCTGGAAAGCTCCAAGCCAGTGAGAGATCTAGTCTCCATAAAGGGTAGATTGTACCTGAAGAGTGACATTTGAGATTGTCCTCTGGCCTCCACACTCCTGTGCTAACATGTGCATATACATGCATACATGCGCATGCATGTACATACAAAGAATTTATGTTGAGTCTTTTGAGATATAATCAGCAGTCATAAGTTACCATCCAAAGAACCTACACTGGGTTCCTCTTGCTACTAGCACAAATCAATACAAATTTCAAATTTATTAAGTCTCAGTTCTGGAAGCCAAACTCCACAATGGGCCTCACTAGGATAAAATAAAGCACTGCAGGCCTGAATTCCTTCTGGAGATCCTAGGAAAGTATCTGACACTGCCTTATACAGCTTCCCAAGCACTCCTGGATTCCTCAGCTTGGAGGCCCTTTTCCACTCAAAACCAGTAATGGCTGATGGAGTCTTCCTCAGGTGCCATCACCCTGACATTGCGGTTCCTGCTTTCTTTTACTTTTTATAGAATCCTGTGATTACACTCAGCATGTCATGTCCAGATAATCCAGAAACACCCCATCGTGGGATTTTTAACTTCCATTATCAAAGTCTCTGGTGTTATATAGAATATAGATATATTCTGGGAATGAAAACATTGGCATACTTGGGGAGGGGAGGATAATTTTATTCAAAATATTAAAAAATAACCCCAGTCCATGGTACAACCACTTTTCAGGAAGCTGTGCATTTTCATTTTTTTATGCCTCATGTGTCTTAAAATATTATAATTTGGGCTGGAAAGATGGATCAGTGGTTAATGAGCTTGCCTATGATGCCTAAGTACCCAGGTTCAATTCCCCAGTATCCACACAAGCCAGAAGTACAAGATGGTGCATGCATCTGGAGTTCATATGCAGTGGCTAGAGGCCCCAGCATGTCTGTTCTCTTTCTCTCTACCTTCTTCTCTCTCTCTCTCTCTCGAATAAATAAATAAATAAATTATTAAAAATAAAATATAATTCAATGTAACTAGTCTAAGAAAATTTTCAACGTCAAATTTGTACTTTGCTATCAAAATGACAACAGAGAAGATATAAAAGTTATTTTGTACAAGAAAAATAATAGTTTTCTTCTTAGCTATGGAATTACTCAGAAGGAAATTATGTCCTTCATCTCTAGTTAATGGCATGTTGGAAGTGAGGAGGCCCAGCATGTTTTGAAAATGAGCTTTCCTGAGTACACCAGGGGTCAGGCAGGACTACAGTGTACAGCAAATAAAGTCTAGAGGATGACAGCCTTCTTGACAGTGTACCTTGAATTAGTCTATTCATTGGCCACTTATCTAAATTGCTACTAGAGGAACTCTTCTATCAATGTGGAGTTAACAGCTGATTTTACTATAAATAATTTGCTGGCCTGTACACATTTGAAGTAAACAATAGTATCTATTAAATCTAACGAAGTTATCAGAGCGTTTTATCATTCCCACTTGTCCCACAATCACATGATTAACATTTGCTCACTTTTCAAAACTAGCAAAGGCACCCCTATGTCTGCCACAATGCCGTGGCTCACTGAACTTTACATCTTCATTTCTACAACCCTTACTTTTCCCATCCTTGAGATTCTGCTGGACCTACATATAGTCTAGAACTTATGACTTCCTCTCTACATGTCTATTTCCCCATGATCATCAGGATTGAAGATTTGTTTGATGTGTCTTCATTAATCCTGAAGAAAACTATGAGGCCAGGGTAGAGTTTATCTTTCATATGACTATTTGTTAAAAATAATTGGAAATATTTGCATGAATACCTGCTTGTATAACCCTTCCTTTGAGAACTGAAGGGCAGGCCCAGTTCAACAGAAAGCCCAGGGGAGGGGTGTGGGCTGCAACAGAATCATCTGCAGGCTGATTCTGACTGGTCTGATTGGTCCATATCTTTTGCAGTCAGCTTCACTTTTCTGGCAGAAAACACCCAACCAAGAGAAGCTTGTAGGAAGAAAGAGTTAATTTAGGCTTACAGACTTGACGGGAAGCTCCATGATAGCAGGGGAAATGATGGCATGAGCAGAGGGTGGACATCATCTCCTATCTAATATTAGGTGCACAACAACATTAAGAATGTGTGCCAAACACTGGCAAGGGGAAACTGGCTATAACACCCATAACCCGCCCCCAACAATACACTGCCTCCAGGAGGATCCAATTCCCACATTGCCAACAGCTAGGGACCTAGTGGTCAGAACACATAGTTCATGGGGGACACCTTAATCAAACCACCACAAAAATCAAAGTTCTGCAAACTGGAACTGCAGCATAACACTTTCCTGGCCAGTAACTGATTCTCAGGATTTCTTAAATGAATCTAATCAACACATTTCCCTCTCAATAAATCTTGTTAATAAAATTTTTAAAATAAAAAGAAACATATTTTTTACCACTTCAGAGAAGGTCATTCCATTTATCATTAGTTGTGAAACTGTATTTTCTATGAACTTGCATTGACCTAAGTCAGATAATTTTGTCTCAAAAGTGAAGCCATTTTTTTTAATGAACAACAACAAATAAATTCCATGTGGTCAGCTGGGGAGATAGTACAGTAAGTCAGTAAGGTATTTGCTTTGAAATCAGGAGGACCTGAGTTTGATTCCTGATACCCACATTAAAAAGACAGATGACATGTGTTTATAATCTCATCCCTGAGGAGACAGAGACAGGTGGAACCCTGAGAGTTGCAAGCTACCCTTGTCTATCTTATGAGTTCCAGGCCAATGAAAGACCCTGGGAAAAGGTGAATGATGCTTGATGAATGACACCAAACTTTGATACACATGCATGTAAGGGCATGCATATACATGGACACACACACACAGAGAGACATGCTAAATGGTGCCTTGTAGTTATGGCATTTAAAAATGGCCTGAGAGTAAAACTAAATGAGAAAGAAAACAGAGCTGTAAAAAAATAAATATATCCAAATATGTTATTGAAAGTTCTTCAAAGAAGTAACTGTGGAAACTTTAGATAACCTAATCCATAAGAAAAGAATTTAAATATTTTAACAAAGGAATCACAGATGAGAACAAGGAAAAGAGAGAATGTTTCATTTTATAGGACATGTACTTAAAATAAAATATCCCAATAGAATTTCAAAGACATCTAAGAGATTTCAGAGTTGTAACTATTTTCTATTTTTAAGTTCTTTGGCTTTATAACTGTTGACAGCAATAAATTGAGGTTTAAAAAATAATTGAGATTATTATTTTATTTTGACAAGTTTTGCTTTCAAAAGGAAATGATACCAAAAATACCTGCTACTTTAAGTAAATCATTTCAAATGAAGATAACTGAATATTGGCACCAGTTTTGATTTTTTTTTTTTTTTTGGCTTTTTTGATGTAGGTTCTCACTCTGGTTAAGGCTGACCTAGAATTAACTATGTAGTCTCAGGGTGGCCTCGAACTCACAGCAATCCTCCTACCTTTGCCTCATGCCTGGCTTCACTTTTGACATTTTTTTTTCTCTTTTTCATTCTTTATTTGTATATACTTATTTTGTTTCATAATCATTAAAGCCATACTATGTAATCTACTTTTATATCAAGTTATATCATAATGGTTTTCATGGCATCAGAGATTACTTGAAAAATATTTTTGTGAATATTGTGCTGCTGTAGAGATACGCACTGTGGTCTTTGCATCAACCTCTGTTTTAATTCTCTATCAATATATGTACTTAGATTCAATTAAAGAAAATTTGAGCTCTTAAAGTACTATTCTGTAAACATGAAACTAACCTACTTTGTGAGTCTGTATTTTCAAAGCTGGAAAATAGTTCTATCATTCAGGTCAATATCAAGCCACAGAAAAACTAACAAATTACGCACTCCCCGTGTAGCAAATCTCTTCAGGGAAAATAAACTTTGTAAACCTTGAAGTACGTGGAGAAAAAAAGAGAGGGAAAGGTAAATAAGGGAAATAGTAAATACCCACATGTAAGTGAAAACAAATGTATGTAATAAATGTGATGATACAAGATACAAAATGGCTATGTAACATAAAACAAGCTTGTATTGAGTACTAAGAAAGTACTAAAACTGCATCAGGTAAACTGGAAGGGGCACTGGGTTTCTTTGTTTTGTCTGTCATAACAAAAGAACAGTATGACAGGCTGGAGAGATGGCTTAGCAGTTAAGGTGTTTGCCTGCAAAGCCATAGGGCCCTGGTTCAATTCCCCAGAATCCACGTAAGCCAGATGCACAAGGGTGCACATGTGTCTGGAGTTTGTTTGCAGTGGCTAGAGGCCCTGGCATGCCCATTCTCTCCCCCCCCCCCACCGCCCTCTCTGCCCCTCATTCTCTTAAGTAAATATATAAATAAAAATTAAACAAATAAAACTTTTTAAAAATGAACAATGTGAGAACATGTTGGTCATAGGACAACTTTTCAGGTGTTGCTCCTCACCTTCCACTTCATGTGGTAGGGTCTCTTGTTCACTGATCTGTTTTCAAGGCTAGCTGGCCCTTGACCTTCCAGCATATTTTCCTGTCTCTGCCGCCCTTCTTCTCACTGTACATGTGCTGGAATTACAGTGTTAAGCTATATGTAGATTCTAGGGATCTGAACTCAGATATCTGAACTCAGATACTCATGCTTGACAGTCAAGTACTTGATTCAGCAAGAAATCTTCCTAGCCTGCTACTTAATGACCTGTTTTAAGGCCTAACCTTTAGACATAGTAACAGTCTGAGGCACTGGAATTCAGGATTTTAATACATAAGTGGGAGGATCAAGCCAATCAAGCCTATCATGAGACAAACAATTTAACAAAGAAATAGTGCTTTTAAAATTCACATTAAATGCTTGCTTAGGCAGGACATATACTAAAATGCACATTAAAAAGTTCCCTTTGTTAATAAGAAAAGGAATGAAAGACAAAGGTCAATTATGTTCTTTTCATTTTTCAAAACAGTAACCAAGGGCTGGAGAGATTGCTCAGAGGTTAAGGTGCTTTCTTACAAAGCCTAAGGACCCAAGTTCAATTCCCTAGTATCCACATAAAGCCAGATGCACAAGGTGGTGCATGTATCTGGAATTTGTTTGCTGTGCTAGAGGCCTTGATGTGTCCATTCTCTCTCTCTTTCTGTCTCTCTCTCTCTGACATTTTTCTCCCTCTCACTCTCGAATGAACAAATAATAAAATCTAACAACTTTGAAAATTTTTGCTTGTATATATAATAAGGTATGTGTGGGTGTATGGGTTTGGTGGGGGGCATGGTATAGTATGGTAGGGGACAGCACACCCTACAATTGCCTGTGACAGGATATGCTTGCCTACAGTGCTCAGAGCAGAATGTAGGTGTATCCCTCCATCACTCTTGGGCCAGATCTTATTTTGAGCCTGTTTCTCTTTAGTGATCCCGGAGCTTGTGTAGCGCCAATGATTTCTTGGGTTTTTGTTTTCATGTGGAACTGTGGTTAAAGGTACACTTAGCCATGCCTAGCTGTTTACATGGGATCTGGAAAACATTCTCCGCTCCCTTTAGGCCCTCAAGCTTGCACAGGAGGCACACTTAACCACTGATCCATCTCTCAAGCCCTAAAACAAAAATTCCTTGCATGTGTGTATGTATGTACTTATGGGTGCACCAATGTCCTTTGCCTCTGCAAATGAATGTCTGCCTGTGTATTGGTGGCTGGGGAAATTAACACAGGCTAACAGACTTTGCAAGTGCCTTTAACCACTCCAGCCACCTCCTCAACCCATAAAAAGACATTTTCAATACTGTCAGTATTTTCATGTTGACAAGGTTTTAGTTCTATAAAGATTTCAAGTGATACTAACAGAAGTGTAAATTAGCAAAGTATTCTGAAAAGCAAAATTATAATAAATAATATTCTAAAACTATTAAATTTACAATATAAAAATACTACAAGGTAATAAAATATAAGCAGGTATTGATATATTTATTTATGGGAAGAGACTGTGATACTATATACTTAAGTATTATTTGTAATATTAAAAGCTCAACTAATCTAAATGCTGACAATGGGGGCATTCTTATGCCAACTTTACATTTCAAAAGCTATTGTGTAGCTATTAAGATGATGTTTATGAACACTATGGAAAACATAAAATATATACCATTTTATTTTAAAAAAATAATGTGATGCAATGTTATACATTAAAAAGATGGATAGAACATTAAGAAATATATCTATACTCATCATTTTTAGGATAATAGAACGGTGGAGGCTTTTCCTTGCTCATATTATAATATTTTATATTTCATTTTTTAAAATTTTGTATTTGTTTTTAAGGTTTGACATTTTCTTTTTTTTTTGAGAATTAATTCTTTATTAATACTTTTTTATTTTATTTTTTTTCTTTTTTTTTTTTATTAGTCAGTTCTGTATTCAGCAAATACAGTCATTTTGGTACCATTATTAGGCTCATCCGTGACCTACCCCCTCCCCTTGGCCCCTCCTTGTTGAGGTATACGGGTCATGCATTGTGGAGTTAGCCCACAGTTATGGGTAAGCTAAATGTCTCTGCATATCATGACCCAACATGTGACTCTGACATTCTTTCCGCCCCCTCTTCCGCAAAATTTCCCTGAGCCATGTTGGGTTCATTTTTGGTCTGCTTCAGTGATGAGGTGTTGAGGGCCTCTGAGGCCCTGGCTCTCTGATTTGGTAGGAGTTGATTTTTCTCTATGCTGATCTCCTTCCCCCTTGTGCTGGTGTCTGGTTCATCAGGAAAAACAGCCCCCTTGCTTGTTTCTCGAAGTTTTCTTAGTTTCAGCCGGAGCCCTTTTGAGGTATGATGGAGTGGCTCTCTCCTTAGGGTCTACATCTATCTGAAAAAGAGAAGCAGATTCTCCAACGGAGAGTAAGTTAGCACCAGGACAAATGAGATAACCCTTACTTTTTTTTTTTTAATAGAGAATTTAATATGTGTAGGCCCTCTTGTAGCCCACAATTGATAGTAGGTTGATACTGGAGAGTGGGCTTATGTTTGGATATGGTTCTAATGTTAGAGTTGTGCAAAGGGATATGAACTTGGCATCATGGTTAATTGTTGGTCCTTGCCTTCCACTTTGTTTGCAGCCGGCTCTCCAATGTGGCCTTGTATACCCTAGGTTAGCTGGCCTGTGAGCTTCCAGGATTCAATTTTGCTGTCCATTTATACTTTGAATGTGGTTTGCTTGCTTATTTTATTTTTATTAATACTCATTCTTGGTTTTGATTGTCCCCCCCATCTCCCTGTTCTTCATCCCTGCATTCATCCTTACTCCTGGTATGTACCTTTGCACTTTCATATCACTAAACACCCGCCATCTTCTTTACCCTGCTCACTTTAAGTAATTGCTCTCACTGGGCCCCTTAGAATTCCTTGGCATCTACACACTCTTATCCCTGCAATAATGCACACATTAAAGGTTCTATGCTAGGCTTCATAATGAGAGAGAATATGTGCCTTTTGTCTTTTTGCAACTTGCTTATTTCACTTAATGTGATATTTTCCAGTTCCATCAATCTTCCAACAAGTTTTGCCACTTCAATTTTCTTTATAACTGGATAGAATTTCACTCTGTGTGCATACCATATGTTTACTATTCATTCCTCAGTTTGTGGACATCTAGTCCAATTCCATTGTCATGCCACTGTGAGGAGAGCAGCAATGAACACTAATAGATAAGTATCTCTGTAATGAGGTGTAGTGTCCTTTGAAGATATGCCCAGAAATGGTATACCTCAGCCATATAGTAGTTCTATTTTCAGCCTTTTGAGAGGCCTCCACATTGATTTCCATAGTGGCTGTACCACGCTACCGTCCAACCAACAGTGAATAAGTGTTGCTTATTATAACAAAGTAATTAGTATGTAAGTAAAATTGGATCAAATGTTCAAAAGTTTAGTTCAGTCTGTTAAAGACTGGCCAACATGTCAGCTTCTTGCCTACATGATTGGCTTCATTCTTCTATATACTTTATTCTTATTTGTGTGAGAGTATGTGTGGCATGTGTAGAGATCAGAGGACAATTTCAGGAGTTAGTCCTTTCCTTCCTCATAGTCTTATTTGCTCCTGTATACTAGGCTAGCTGTCCTGTAAGCTTCCAGGACTTTCCTGTCTCTAACTAACATTAAATCATAGCCACACTAGGGTTATAGATGGTTTCACTATTGGGCCCAGCTTTATATGTGCTATGGAGACCTAAACTCAAACCAACACATTTGCACAAGTGTTAATCACTGATCCATCTCCCCACCCCTGCCACTGTCATGTTGATATGAGTGATATCTTCACAGAGCACACATTTTCAACCTCAGTTCCAATCATCCCCTTCACTTTAAACCTAAGAAAGATTTGAATATATCAATCTATAAGAAATTTTGGAGATTCCTGTCATAAGAAATTGAAGATCATTAGTTGACCATCATCACTAGCAAGGCAATCTGGTAAAACAATTAACTATCCAGTGAGTAAACTTGAGGATATCTATCCTATGAGCCTGAAGCTCGCAGATGTACATCAGTAGTTTCATAGACATTTCAATAACATGAAATGCTCTCAGTTAAGTAACTGGGCAGCCAAAGACAGAACAAAGATTTTCAACTTTAAACACATCATTGCCAATTCTAATTAAGTGCATGATTTTGAATATTATATTATAAGAAGTGGTAAAATTGTACAATTTATACCCATAAAATGTAGACCTTCAAAATATACACAATCCTGGAACTCATAAATAGCACTAGTTGTAATCTTTGGTTGATCAGTTGTTCATCAAAAATATTAATATTAAAGCCATGTTCATTATTTTTTTTTAAATTTTTTGTTTTTATTTTTATTTATTTGTTTGAGAGGGACAGAGAGAGAAAGAGGCACAGAGAGAAAAGAGAGAGAGAGAATGGGTGTGCCAGGGCCTCCAGCCACTGCAAATGAACTCCAGATGTGTGCGCTCCCTTGTGCACCTGGCTAACGTGGGTCCTGGGCAATTGAGCCTGGAACTGGGGTCCTCAGGCTTTGCAGGCAAGTGCTTAACCGCTAAGCCATCCCTCCGGCCCCCATGTTCATTATTTTGATAATGCAAACTAGTGGCCTACTGGTCCTATTTTGACATGATAGAAATAGGAAACATAAATGAAATGGTTTGAATAGCACTACCCAAATATCACAGGACGATATCTCATTTGGAAATAAAGTATCTGCAAGTGTAATTCAGGTAAGTAGTGCAATGAAATAATACCATATTAGAGTGAAATCTAAGTAAAAAGGAGAGGGGGATTTAGGAGCAACAGGAAAGGAAACCTACACCCGCAGGGAAGAAATTAGGTGAAGCTAGAGAGAAGCGTTAGACTGAGGTGGTCACACATCAAAGAACACTAGGCTCCACTACAAGCTGAGACAAAAGATGTGTTCTCCTTCAGTATCGTCAAAGAGGCTTGGACTCTGCCAACACCTTGACTTTGGACTGCCAGTCTCCAGAACTTTAAAAGAACAAACTTCTATCTTTCGAAGTCACTCAGCTTCTAGTAATATGTAATGTCAGCTCTGGTGCACAACAATCGTGGTTTCCAGCTAAAACAGCATTGCAGTTTCTCTTTATATATTGGAAGCAGAGTTCTGTGATGGAGCAATCTTAGGAAGAGTTAGAGTCCAAGATCTTATCTGTTAATTCTACTGTGCAACTTGCCACTGGGTACAAACTTGCCACAAACCTTTCCAAGCATCTACTTAATCATTTCAGGAAACAGATACCATGTCAGGGTGAGTTGCATATGGTTATTGACAAGACTACATATAATGTCTGTAATAAATAGTAGATAAGTTATAAAGTATTCAGAAATGACTTGTTTGCTTTTGATAATGGTTTGGAGTAAATGCTACATTTACAATAACCATCAGTTTATGAAATATGACAACAGAAAGCATGAAAGAATTTTATACAAGTACATATATTTTTCTCCTCTCAATTTCTTTTCTGCTATAAAAGCTCTTTTATTTGTTTTTACTTATTTCTTTGGAGGCAGGGTCTCACTCTAACCCAGGCTGACCTGGAGCTCTTTCTGTAGTCCCAGGGTCTCCTCAAACTCATGAAAATTCTCTTACCTCTGCTTCCAGAGTGTTGGATTAAAGGCATGTGCCACCACTCCTGGCTTATTAAAGCTTTTTTGACTAAAGGTAGGTTTAAATAGCAAAGACTGACTTTGTCTCTTGATATGAACCATTTATCAGATCAATGGGTGGATTTATCAGGAACTTTTAGGAAAAGCAGTGCCTAGACTTCAGTTATTTTTAAGACTGTGTTCTGTTTTAATAATTATTTGTAGTACTTTCATCATCTGACCTGGGATAAAAAACTAAACAGATGACCCTGACCATAGATAGACAGTTTAGTACTTCTGATTCTTAATCATAGAGCCCACTCCATAGAAGGGAATTTATGCTGGAAACTTTTAACCTAGATAAAAGTTCATGGGTAGGGGAGATTATAGACTGAAATAGGGAAGCTGCTATTATTGTTTTACTAAATGGGCAGGTTGTGCCTTTTAAAATTTCCTATAAATTCTTGAGTTTTTGCCCATAGGTTAGTGCTGCTCCCAGCTCTGGTCAGAGAAGCTTCTTCTTGCATTGAATGGCAATTACAGCAGAGTGGCCAAAACTGGCCAACGTGCTGAGAATAAAGGGCTGTTGAGTTCTCAGCACTAAGTGGGACAGCGATATTACCCCTCCAAGGCTCAGGGAATATCACATAAGAGGGAGCAGAAAGAACATAAGATCCAAAGAAAGAAGCATGTTGTAGAGTACTGTCTTTTAGACATGCATGGCCTTTGCACTCATGAACTCCCAGCTGATTTGATTACCTTCACAAGACTGGGCCATCACCATTCTGTCATGGGTAGAGAAGGGGTTCTCTGTCAGGGATCAGGAGCATTTCATGCGTCCCTGTACCTCCTGGAAGATTTACTGGTTATTAAAGATTACTAGGTGAGAAGGGCTTTTGAAGTACCACCCATTTCTGTGGACCTGTAGGTTCTTATTGGTTACTGGGGTGACAGAATCATTTTCTTCATTGGTTTAGCCACTGGTAGTTGCCTCTGCTCCCATGAATAAACCCTCATTCATGCTCCTATATGTTATCCAATTAAACTCATTGTATAAATTAATAAATAACATGAAATTAGAAGTGGTTCTAGCTGGGAAGAAGAAAGAGTTCAGTGGAAGAGGGATAAGACAGGGTAATAGGGGTGAATAAAATAATTTAATTAGAGACAAAGAATATGGCCATTAATGTTCAGAAGCTGGGAGTTTATAAACTTTTTCCATCTTATTTGGGAAAAGTGGCAGGTGGTAAATATCAAAGGCAAGAAAACCTATGGTTTTATTTAAGTAATAACCATAATACTGTTTTTTAAAAAATTCTGAATTTAATTACTAGAAAACATTAGTCACTTTTTGAAGATACTGCCAGGTGAGCCATTCGAATCATCTATCTAAGCAATTAACTTCAGAACTCTTGATTTGAATACATATGCAAGGAAAAAATTACTGAGGCAAGTCTTTTCAAACCTATTTTAGAATTGATATTATTCAAACATGTTTTCTAAATTTAATATAAGTGTAACCAGAGTTTAGAACAAAAGTTATTTCTCCTTGCTCATTCTCAGTGGTTAATCAGTAACAAACCCAGGACCTTCTGAGCAAAAGAAAGACAACTAACTAACTCTCCGCAGCTCCCATGATCACTGCTAATTTTCATTGGAAGTCTATCTTGAAAGCTGTCATTGCTCTCCACATACAATACAGGACCAATATGCCAAGTGCTAATGAGTGCAAATTTCTCATTACCATACCTGTCACCCTCCCCTCATTCAACACTGGGTTCCAACATGTATATGGTCATTACAGAAGAAAAGAATCAAATACCCCCATAGTTTGTCCACATCCCTACCCACTGGTTCAAATCCTCACCCAAGCTCTGAAGGATCTTTGCTCTACTACCGAGTGAGTCCTTTCATTAATTAGCTCTGCATACTTCTGCATCCACATCTCCAGTCACTGCTGTTCCCTGTTGCCATATTGAACTCCAGGGTCCTCTCACCTTTTCATCCCTGGCTAGAAAACAGGATAGTCTTCTTTGGAGCTAATTCACCCAGAAGTCTTACCGGAATGTCCTCCTGGTGAGTTCCATGCTCTTCCCTTTCACAGACTTTGAGTATAAGATAAGACACCCACATGTAAGTATACTCGTCTTGCCATTGAGTAAAGTAAGAGGAAGTTCGCTGTGTTATATAAGAAGCTCATTTGGATGAAATGGAAAGTCATGTTCCCTAAATTTCACACAGCACTTTCCTACATGGCAAAGGTCGAGAATAAAATAAATTCACTTTCCTTATGTCACTACTGCTATCTGATTGATTCTCCAGTCTGGCAAGAATGAAGAGAGCTTGGGCTGGAGAGATAGTTCATACAGTAAGTCAGTGCAATGCAAGCAACAGAATCTACCTTCAATGCCCGGTACCCACATTAATATATGTGTGTGTGTGTGTGTGTGTGTGTGTGTTCTCATGTGCCTATAATTCCAGGCCTGAGGAAGTAGAGACAGGTGGTTCCCTGGGGTTCACTTGCCAGCAAGACTCACCAACCTGGAAATTTCCAGGGTGATATGAAACCCTGCACAAAATAGATGGACAGCACCTCAGGTTGTCCTATGGCCTCTATACACACACACTCAGGTGTGTATGTGCACCTGCAAATACATAAATGTACACACACACACACAGTCACTCATACACACAGTAAGAGTGTTAAAGTAATACAGAGCAAATCTCCCATTTCTTAATAGAACAATGGCCTAAAGACAAAGTAGGGGAAATAAGTGTTACACATTGAATGAGGTTTAGAAATGTGAACATCCAAATTCCATATAAATACTTCATTTGGGTCTTGATACAAACACATTTCAATAAAAGAACTCTTGGTAAAATATGAATATAGACATATGGATTTAGTATTGAATTGTATTAAGGAACTACTAATAACGGTATGAGGTGTTATAATGGTATGGGATTTATTTGAGAACATGTTGTTACCAAGGGGAAATACATACTTAAGAATCTTTAAGAGATAAACATTTTGTCTTTTATTTGTTTTTAAATATGCTTTAATATTAGATTTTAGATTTTCAATCTAATACATTAATAAATAAGATTGACAAATTTTTGAAGCTATGTAAAGTGCTCATGAGTTTAACTATACTATTCCCTTTCTCTTGTTTGTGTTTAAGAAATCCATAAAAGAAAGATTTAGGGAAAAAAATATCTGTACTGTTTTACTTTAATCCTCAAAAAAGATACTTGTGTACTTGTGCATGCCAGGTAATGGGTCCAAGTTTTATAAATGTAACTAAACTGCTCAGATCTATTTAAATTCATATGAAACCGCAACCTGGGTTGCACATATGGATAGAAAAAGCAAGTGAAGCCATGAGGATAAGGAGGCTTAAAGAGGATGAGTATTAACATAACATTGATAGAATAACCCATAGTGTGCACAGAAGTGACTGAACTACAAGAAAGAGAAGTTCAAGTTAAAAGGTAATAAAGCACTAATTAAAAACAGCTGCTGTTCTGAAGGTAGCACTAACCCCTTTTGCCCTTCAAGACACATCTGATTATAAATGCATGACTTCTGCTAGCTTCCTATGGCTGCTAAATGCTGGCTCCTCTGAGACTGCACAAAGATTTATTTATAGTTTTCCATATTTTTTCAACTTGGTAAAGGAATAGATATCGAAGAGCCCAAGAATTGATGTAGTACATGCACCTGCTTCACAAAAATTAGTGGGAGGGACAGATGCATGGAAAATAGTAGAGGGTGAAAGGAGTAAAGAAAGAAGTGCTATTCTATGCTGGGAAGAAACAAAAATCTCTGGGTTCAGAATAGGAGACGTTACATTTAAAAGAACCTTCATAATTACAATCCAATTAGAATGATATGGCCACTTTCCTTCATAGCTCATTGCCAGGAATTTGTTTAGGTTGTTTTCTTTAAATTAGACTAAATCCACTTTCTCTTTGTCTGAGCAATTCATCAAATGTGCCAGGCTACAAAGAGTTGAGATTCTTTATCTCTTGCTGAGCAAAGAATGTTTTCATTGAGCTATTGCATGCACTTGTTTTTTATTTGACTCTCACTTGACATACTGCTGCTGCATAGCATATTGAATACCTTATTGACCATAAAATGTGCTGTTGCAATTAGAAGTTTGCCTTAAAAAAATCCAAGCATGTTTTTTGCCATTCTGGAAACATTTAGAAACTCATTGCTGTTTATCAGTTTTTCATTGATGCTTGCAATTTAGCAAAATAGAATGTGGTTAAATATCCAGTGTATCTGAGTTTTTCCATATCTACAATTAGGCCAGGCATAGTAAAGCTTGGTAAGGCTGTTAACATATAGCCTACAAAGGATTTTCACACTAGCAGAGATTCTAGAAAAAACAATAGTCCGCTAAGTAAATCAGAGCAAATTCACTTAAGAGGCTGCCTTATAAATCATTCAGCCTTGTCAGTTGCAGGATGCATTAAGTGCTCACTTCATGCTGTTTTAGAGGCAATCACCTCAATTTCATGTCACCAAATAGAACAATTGAGGAAATGGGAACTGAGAACACACAAAATGGCAGGTCTTGCAAGTAAATAAATATAAAACCAGTAAATAATAGTGAATGAACAAATAAGTAAGTGGAAAAATAACTCTGTTCCAAGGAATATGTATAGTTTGTTTCCTGTAAGATAACAGCAAGTCAGAAAGGAAATTAGAATTGTAAAAAGATGCTCAGAAATCTTCTAAATCGCCAATTGCACATTCATGTATCCCATACTATATTTATGGGGACCCCTTGGCACATCATCAAGTCTTAAAGCCAAACTTCTGCTGTTATTTGTAGCTTCTTTCAAAAAAACATGTTATAGAGACATTGTGACTTTTGCAAAAGTACAAAAAACAAGCTGGCACCCCATTGCCTCTGGGCCTGGGCTTCCAATGTTCTGTGGTGATGTAGAGCACACAACATCAGGACAGAGCTTTCAGATTCACTATCAGACTCTTTACCGAATCATGTCACACTGCATCCTGCCTCGGCCAAGGACTACAAGAGGTACAGCTGAGCTGTGCTGTGAATCTACCCAGCTTTGCAAGTACTAGTGATGCACAATGAAGGAAACTGAAATGTCTCCTTCCATAGGGAAATTCCGTTCTAGTGACGTCAAAAGATACATTAAGGAAGAACTTCCATCTCCCCATACCAGATGTAAACACCCACCATCCAGTTGTGTGGCTTTCTGTTCATCTAAGTCACATTTCTTCAACTCTCTATTCAGTGTCATCATATAAAGGAAACTACTAGTCACTTTATAAAATGAGTCTATCCCAGGCCTGCCATCTGTACCTCACCTCCCTCTATTACTTTAGCGTTGATTGTTTCCTATAGAACATGAATTATTAGTTTACTATGTGTCCTTTGCTAGAATATAAAGTATTTGGGAATAGGCAATTGTTTTTCTGTTAGGAAATTGAACCCAGGAACTTGCGTATGTTATGCAAAAATGCTATCATTCAGCTATAAACCCATCTCATAAGCCAGCTAATTCACTACTGAGTATCTGTCACATTATAGTCATGAGCAGATGCATGTTGGTTGAATAATTCACAGGCAGTAAGTATGTGCACTATTTTACTTTTATGGGAGAGAAAAACTGACACTCACCAAGTATAAGAAATTGCCCAATATTATCAAACTCATAAGCAGTGAAGTCCAAGATCAAGACAATTGTCTCAGAACAGAAAGCTTGGCCTTTTTATCCTTACCCCAAGTTGTTTCATTTCACATTACAATTTCTTTAATAGAGTAGAAGTTTCACTAAGCCTTTGACTTCCAAAATGTAAAGATAACATCCAAGGGAAGAAACGCCAGTGAAAAGAAAAAGTCAATAGCACATTACATAATCCTTAAATATTCCAGAGCATACCCAAAGAAAGCTTCATCCTAGTCAGGCGTGGTGGCGCATGCCTTTAGTCCCATCACTCAGGAGGCAGAGGTAGGAGGATTGCCATGAGTTCAAGCCCACCCTGAGACTAAGTACTGAATTCCAGGTGTCACCCTGGACTAGATGAGACCCTAACTCAAAAAAAAGGGGGGGAGGCTTCAACTCATGCAAAAATAACACAAAAGCAAGTGCTATTGAGGGAAAGTAGAAAGAAGGAAATGCTTTAGACTCAAGCAGAGATGTTAATTTTGTCTCTGCCATTCATTGTCCATTCACTTTCAGAGCCTTGGTTTTCATATCTCTGAAATGAGAATAGATTCTTGCTCCTCAAGGCAGTTGGCAAAAGGATAAAAGGTAATGTATGTGAGGCTTCCAGAACAAACTGAAGTTGAATGAGAGAGTCACTGATTTATGTTGCTTTAATATATACTAAGCAGATAGATAAAGTAAAAGTGCTTGTCAGTTCTTCACTTATTAAGAATCACCCAGGGCTAGAGAGATGGCTTAGTGGATAAGGCTGTTGCCCTGCAAAGTCGAAAAACCCAAGTTCAATTCTCCAGGACCCATGTAAGACACACGCACAGGGTGGCACATGCATCTGTTCATTTACAGTGGCTAGAGTCCCTGGCATGCCCATTCTCATTCTCTCTCTCTCTCTCTCTCTCTCTCTCTCTCCATTTCAAATAAACAAAAATAAAATATAAAAAAGAACCAAATAATAGAAGAGCAGATTGATGCTATGTTTCAAGTAAGTAGAAAGCTTTTCTTAACAGCTACTGTCATCTCAGAGAAAGGTGACTGGTGTCAATCAAGTGTTATAGTACTTAATCTCAGGGAAGCTTCACAGTCTGTGGGTTTGCTGCTGATCAGACTGGGCAACAGATCAGGCTAGAAAAAAAAAAAAGGTGTTGCTTTGTCCAGTGAACACTATAAGCATTGCTCAATGAAGCCACATATTGGTCAAATAATT
The DNA here is from genome assembly GCA_036346955.1 of Dipus sagitta. Classification (NCBI taxonomy): domain Eukaryota; kingdom Metazoa; phylum Chordata; class Mammalia; order Rodentia; family Dipodidae; genus Dipus; species Dipus sagitta. The sequence continues at coordinate 18,498,588 of CM070781.1, forward strand.
GCTTAAAAAAATGGAGTTAATCAAAGATTTCTAATAAAAATGTTGGTAATATCTCGTGTATATTTACCAAAGCTTTGCAATGAAATTCATATCAACATGGTTCTCAGAAAAAAAATATTATTGATGTACTAGCTCTGATGTAGTCAGAGAAATTTAGTTTCACGCAGTGTCTACAGTTGCTGATAACTACTAATGACTTTTCATGATTATATGGTTGAATTGAAATAACAAATTGCATTTTCCCTTGGAAAAAGAAGCTATAAATGACTCTACTACTTCTGAGGCAGCCTAGAAAATGTAACACATATTTTAACTAAAATGTCTAGTTTACATTAAAATATCAAATTATATTTTATAAATAAAAACACAGACTTTTGTCTCAAGTTCTTCCTTAAAGAACACAGATGTATTCCATTTTGAGGTATTTGGTCAAATTGGAATTTTAGATTGTTTTATGTCTTCTCTTTCATCTGTTTTTTTTTTCTGTAGTATTTCTAAGTAGGTAACATTTAAAATTCATATCCTATTTCCTGAAGCTTTTCTCTCATAGGGAGAAAGCCTAAATGCATGTTCTTTAGCTTAGTATCTGACCACATTAAGATGGGTATGAGGATACCCTTTGATAGTTGTGCATTTTCCTTGAATTTTTATCTGGGAATAAGATCCAAAAAAAGCCCCAGAAATTTTTCAACTGGCAGTTAGGGATACTGAAAAGCAAACATAAAATTCACTCTAAGAGAAAGTAAATTTAAAAGAAATTAGTAAGGACACCTTTTATGCATGATACATCTTTGCCACTAAAGAAAACAACCCCATGTCTATTTATCAAACTTGGTCTGTGAATATTATAAGTCCTGAGAGAGTGCTAAAGAACCACAATTTTGGCTGTACCATAATTCTTCCTTTCTATATACAGTTGGTTTATAGTTTACATCTTAAATGTCCTTCAATGGCCCATAAGCTGGAGGTATAGTCACCAGTCTGAGAGGAAGGTCATGGAATGATGAAGATGTAAAATCTAGTGGAAGGAATTTAAGTCACTGGGGTAAGGGTTTCCCTGAGGGGAATACTAGGACCCCAAGTATCTCCTCTTTCATATCTCAGCCACCACAAAATGAATAGGATCTGACGACTATACATTACTGCATGGTATTCTGACTCACTACATACTCAAAGTAATGGTGCCAAGGGACCATTGATGGAAACCTATCTCTCCCTCTTATGAATTAATTGTTTCACAACAGTGGAAATTTACTTCACAGTCTGAGAGTGACGGTAAGTAAATGCATATCTGGTGCTGCCATATCTCTTTAGTAGAGAAGACTTAAGCTGTTTTATTACAGAATGAGCAGACTTGGAACCATCAATCCTGGGTTTGCATTCTGGATTCATGAACTGCCAGTAACATAATTAAAATTTATCTGTACTTATTATTTTAACCCCTTCCATATAAGACAGGACTAGTAAGGTTTGTCAAACAACCTATAGCTATATTCAATCAATATTAGTTGAAGTTGAATACTGTCTCCAGAGTTAACAATTTGGTCTCAATAAAAGACTACTTGGTTTCCCACCAACAATTTTGTGGAAGAGAAGGTACAAAGATTGTAAGAGCCACAGGTTGGGACATCATGCAGAGAGGCATTGACTTCCACCAACAACTGACTACTGCTCCCACAACACATAACCCACAACCCCATGGGAAATGCCAGCAACCCCACTGGGCTGCCTGTGAATGGGAGCAAGGAGGAGGGAAAAGATGGTACTAACACATGATGTATCCATACAAAATATGTTCTTAATAAAAAAAAAAAGCTACTTGAAAAACCAGCAATGAATATGCAAAACTGTGCAGGACTTCTGGTACCTAAGAGTTTCTGCCTCTTCCCAACCAGGCTGGGAAGGGAGAGAACCTCCTTTTGACTTGTACATCTTGCTTGCCCTGCCTCTGGAGCCTAACTCTCCCAGAAATAAACCATATAATTCACAATTTAAAAAAATAGTTTAATCTCAACAGATAAAAAAATGGATTGGCTTAATACTTTTAACAAGCAGGCATGTGTTCTTATGCCTAAAATTTGACTTCTGTATGTTATTCTTTTGCAAAATGCATATGGATAATAAAAACAAATCCCTAATATCAAGGTAAAAAACAAATTCATAAAGTGTATATGTAACATAAAGCTTTAGAAAATTGCCAATAAAATTTTGTTGTTATTGATATTTTTTTTATTAGTCAGTTCTGTATTCAGCAAATACAGTCAGTTTGGTACCATTATTAGGCTCATCCGTGACCTACCCCCTCCCCTTGGCCCCTCCTTGTTGAGGTATACAGGTCATGCATTGTGGAGTTAGCCCACAGTTATGGGTAAGCTAAATGTCTCTGCATATCATGACCCAACATGTGACTCTGACATTCTTTCCGCCCCCTCTTCCGCAAAATTTCCCTGAGCCATGTTGGGTTCATTTTTGGTCTGCTTCAGTGATGAGGTGTTGGGGGCCTCTGAGGCTCTGGCTCTCTGATTTGGTAGGAGTTGATTTTTCTCTGTGCTGATCTCCTTCCCCCTTGTGCTGGTGTCCGGTTCATCAGGAAAACAGCCCCCTTGCTTGTTTCTCCAATTTTTCTTAGTTTCAGCCGGGGCCCTTTTGAGGTATGATAGGGTGGCTCTCTCCTTAGGGTCTACATCTATCTGAAAAAGAGAAGCAGATTCTCCAACGGAGAGTAAGTTAGCACCAGGACAAATGAGATAACCCTTACTTTTTTTTTGTTATTGATATTTTTAAAAGAGTAAGAAAATTTCATTCAATAAAAACTTTAGGGTGCACTTCATGTCCCAGGTAGTGGGGATGACCAATGGTAAATAAAGTCTGACTCCCTCTCTGTTTTCATGAAACTTCTGATTAGAAACAAATAGGTCCATGTGGATAGCAAACTATGCTCTGAAAACACTGGAACACAGTAATGTGACTAGTGAGTGACTGTAGATGTGTCTGAGTGGGGCAGTATGTTTGAGAGGTTGTTGAAACATGCCTCTCTGAGGAAGCAATGTTCAAACTTCGACTTAAATGACAACATGCAGTATTTCATTTGGACTTTCAACATACTTGAGCAAAATGTACTTTCAGACCATCTGCAATCTGGTCATTTCGGTAGAACCACACTACCAAATGGGATTCCAGTATTAATGGATGTACTTTGCTCAGTTTGCTTCAGCAAAAGGCACATCCAAAAATGTATGAGTGCTGAATGTGTCTGAAACCTTGGCATTGGAGATCACAGCAATGAGACTTAAGGGTGTGATGGACTTATGACGTTGACAGCCTGAACCTCAGTCATCTCACCCATCATGCTTCCGGAAGGTAGTGGGGTTTGGATTAGAAAGAACCTCCAAAGCAAAGGGCAACTATTGCCACCCTCAGCAGTAGAGGGTGCCCTGCTGACAAGCCCTGCTGGCTGCTGTGCAAACTGTGTAAACGGGGTTACTGGTCTGTGTCTGATGTGCTCACCTGTAAGCAAGGGGTGAAAACAGCACTACCTTAACATTAGGCTTACTTCCAACTTGTACTAGTTGGCAATATAGATCGTATAAGAAAATAGGTTCCTCTTTGAAGTGTAATTTGTGATGAAGGCCCTATATCCTTTTCAACAATATAAATAATAAATTGGACCATGCTAATTAAAAGAGACTGATATTCTCTCTCTCTCTCTTAAGTTAATATCTAAAATGTGGAGAAAATGCGGTATCTGCAATTCTTCAAAATTTTATTCAACCTATGGTGCTAATATCAGAAAATAAGGAAAAATATAAAACAATTATACTGATCTCCCTATCACACACTTATAATTAAAGAAGAAACACAAAATTATTATGTTTAAATAAAAATAATTAAAATTAGGGCTGGCAAGATTTCTCAGTGGTTAAGGCGCTTGCCTATGAAGCCCAAGGACCCATGTTCAACTCTTCAGATCCCATGTAGGCCAGATGTACAAGGTGACACCAGTGCACAGGTCGCACATGTGCACAAGGTGGTGCATGTGTCCGGAGTTGAATTGCAGTGGCTGGAGTCCCTGGCATGCCAATTACCTCTCTCTCTCTCTCACACACACACATACACATGCACACGCGTGCACACACACACACACACACACACACATTAAAAAGGCCAGTCTATTGGGCTTGCCTCAAAAAATTAAAATTAAACATTTAATTATTAAAACAAAAAATCAAAATAGCCAAAAAAATCTTGAAAGTAGCATAAAATAAAGTTATAATTGAGTAAAACAGTTAATTGGGTAATATAAACTTAAGTTTTTCTCATACATGTAGTTTTTTACCAAACTTTATTTCAGTGAGAAGAGTGAGAGATTGTATTGGATAAAGGTAAACTCATTATTTTTCATTCCTTACTTTGTAAATTAGAAATTATCTAATGGCTAACAGGGGGAAGAATAGAAAAACCTTTATTTTCCCTGAAGGCATTCATTCTTATGATATATTATTGCAAATTATTATAAAATTATCCAAAATTATGGCCTACAAATGATCCCATGAACATTGAAGTGATAAACTGTAAAAATTCTTTGGATCAACAAAACACATTTAAGAAATCTCATTCACAACAGCTACAAAGAAATATAATACTTAAGAATAAATATATTCAGATAGGAGTAGAAACATGTACAACCAGTACAGAAATCAATATGGACACACCTGAAAAAGTTGAAAATAGAGTTACCAGCTGACTGAGCCATTCCTCTATTGGCATCAACCCTACAGGTTCTACTCTTCACTGCAGAGATATTTGATCAGCCATACTTATAGCTGCTCAGTTAGCAATGGCTAAGAACTAGAATCACCCAGATGTCTATCATTTGACAAATGGATAAAGAAGATGTGGTACATATATGAAATGGAATTCTACTCAGCAGTAAGGAAAATGGTATCATGAAATTTATAAGAAAATGGACAGATTTGGAACATATACTAAGTGAGCTCACACAAGCACAGAAAGACGAAGGCTGCATGTTCTCACTCACATGGTTCCTAAACTGGAAGAGCTTGAGATTCAGGGACACCTGACAAGCAACTCAAAGATAGATAAAAGAGTCAGAAGGGTTTTGTGGGAAGGGAACTGGAGGGTGGTGGGGGATATACACAAAATCAAATCCAAAAAGAATTGGAACACTAGAAACCTTCCTCTGGATGGCAGACTAGAAGATACAATCCTCAATAGGATCATGGAGAGATTGTCTGCTAAGAAGGGCCCTGGAGAGGGTGGGATGAAACCTAACCCTAAAATATTTGGCTCTGGCTCATAACTCTCAGTACCAGAAATTGGTTACAATCCACATTGAGCTGTTGTTCAGAAAGACCTATAAGGTCCCCAAAACAGACAGGCTTCTGACAAAGTGTTTGATTACTCACCTGAGGTAAAAGGTAAGACTCTATTACTGAAGACACTACATGTTACCAATGAAGAGCATTGAAAATCTGGCTGAATCTGTTAGGAAGCCAGTCCCCAAGTGGTTAGCCCATATAGTGCTGAAAAGCATTACATGAGCTGCTGGGAGAAAATGGCCAACAATGTCATAAGCCAGCTGGCTACACGGCTATATGAAAACAACCAGCCTGACAAGATGTACACACTTGTGCAATAATGGCACACAGCCTAGGTGGGTAACCAATGGCTCTGTCACTGGCTAAGAGATCCACTCAGTGGAAACAAACCTCTAGCTGGAACTGGAAGCAAGTCAGAATTCTATGGAGAGATTATGGACTCCAATGAGAAGTTCCTACTAGTCTCTTGCCAAAAGTGAGGCTATACCCACCAAAATCTTTCTAAATTAAAAATGCTTATCCTCTTTAACTTATCCTAATCTCACTTTCTATTGGAGAATCTGTTTTCATTTGCAGAAAGCAGCCAGAACAGAGGACAATCAAAATCTATCAACAGGACAAGAATAGATAGCTGAATCCCTGGCAGGGGATGAACAACCCTAGCACAGCAGCCAGGGCCCAGACGAAATCACAGAGGAACAGGTGAGATGAGCTAGAATGCTGCTTCCACAGCAAGCCTGACAACCTGTGCCAAGGTGATGGAGACAGACACTGAGGCTACTCAAAACACACCAAAGCAGAAATACGGAAGTTGCTGAGAGCTCAACACTAAAGTAGACATAAAACACACCCAAGACTCAGGGACGTTTGCAGAAGAGTGGGTGGAAAGAATGTAAGAGCGATAGGGTGGGAGGGAATATCCAGAGACATTGTCCATCCCCCAATGACTGCTACTTTCACAATTCGTAACCCACAACTCTATGGTGAATACCAGCAATCCCTCTAAGGAGGGCCCTCAGTGGAGTGGGGGCAGGGAGGAGGGAAATGATGGTACCAACACTTGACATATCCATACAAAGTTTTTACTTAATAAAAAATTAATTAATTAAGAAAAGACTAAAGCCAGGCATGATGGCTCATGCCTTTAATCCCAGTACTAAGGAGGCAGAAGTAGGAAGATTACCATGAGTTCAAGGCCACCCTGAGATGACATAGTGAATTCCAGGTCAGCCAGGGCTAGAGTGAGACCCTACCTCAAAAAAAGAAAAGAAAGAGATTAAATATATTCAAGAAGGTGAAAAATCTCTACAATAATATCTACAAAATGCTGGTGAAAGTAAGTGAAGAAGACACACACACACACACTCAGCATTACACACACACTCAACTACACATACATACAAATGGAAAGAACTTCCATGATCATAGAATAGGATAACTGACATTACAAAACATATTTGTAGTATGCAAAGCAGCTTATAGGTTCAATATATTTCCATCAAAATGCCAAAGATACATTTCAGAGAAGAGGAGAAAATAGGCCTAAAATCATATGGGAGCACAAAAGACTCAGCCAGCCAATGCAATCTGGAGCAAAATCAACCAAGCAGGAGGCATCTCAAGACACGGGATAGGGCTAACAAGGGCAGCATGCCAGTGGTCTACAACCCAGCAAGGAGTCCAGAGGAACAAAATAGACATTTCAGAAATAAATCTACACATGCATAGCCAAACAATTCCTGATGAGGGTGCCAGGTTGGAAAAAGACCATTCTCTTCAACAAATGATGCAGAGAAAACTGGATATGCAGATATTTAAAACAAAAAAAACTTGACCCTAAATATATTAACATTTTATTTCCACCAATATATGGAAAATATTATTTCAATTGACAATCAACATGAAAAAAATATTACTAAGATTTTGCGGTTTGTATCAGGTATCCCCCATAAATTCACGTGTTTTGAATGCTCGGTCCCCAGCTGATGGTAATTTGGGACGTGGAGCCTTTCTGGAGGAGGGGAGTTGTTTAGGGGCAGGCTTTGGGATGCTACAGCCAGCTCCCCTGCCTGCCCCTGGCCATAACTCAGATCATTCTGTCACTGTTTTTTTTTTTTTTTTTTTCTCTACTTGCTGTGACAGAAGTGATGCCAGCCTCTGCTCATGCCATGCTTTCCCCTGCCATCATGGATCTGGAAACTATCAAACAAAAGAAAAACAATTGTTTCCGTAAGGTGCTTTGGGTTGGCTACTTTATGTATGTTATAAAATCTTTTTGTAAATTTGGTATGTGTTTTATATTTATAACACATCTTAGTGTGTATCAGCTACATTTCCAGCACTCAGTAGCCACGTGTGGCTTTTGACTGCAATTGGACAACTAATCTTCCAGTGAGTTTCTTGTTTTCCACACTGTGTAGTGCCTACAAGACAAATTAACTCAGTCAATTCAGATAGCTTCAACTTATAAGACACTATGCTCTGCTCTTTCTTTACTAACACAAAACAAACCTGCAAGGACACCTTCACCCTTTCACTTTGTTCTGAAATGTTAAAGCCAGCCTTCCTAAACAATGCTGGATTGGTACCCAAGACTCAGACATGGAATCAGAGTTGTCAGCCCACTGGACTGACATATTTTCCCACCAGAAACCCAAAACATGCCAGCCATGATTCTCCCTTCTTTAAATCAATGCTCACAGTGCATGTGTGTGCAAGAGTGAGGTAGGCAGGGAGAAAATACAGGTGGTGGGGAGGGAAGCTGGAGAAAGATGAATAAGAAGGGAAGGACCCATGTGGATGGCTAAGAAGCACTCCCACTGTCAGAGAGCACCATCTGTGACAACTGGGTGTAGATCTTCTTGCTTAGCACAGGCAGTGTTAGGACACCGTGCATGTTCAGTAATCTCATCTAGAATAAATGGGCAGATGCACAGTCAATCTAATTTCCTTGTCAGTATACTCGGGATGTATCACTAATGAGCAGCGCAGGTCACTGGATAACAATCCCTGTATTATTTTCGAGGTCATACAAATGAAATGAAAGGAACATTGCCCAAATTATCTGTCTATTTCTGTTAGCATTTAACCATGCTTTTGACTGTGTGTTACAAACAATGCCACGGATGTCTGTGCATTCCTCTAGCACAATTGTATAAGCCATCCGGTGCTTATTACACACAAGGCACCAGTGATTATCATTAGATGCAGAGACCAAATTCACTGCTGGTAGTTTTGCTCACTCCTCACAGTGAAGTTTTTATAGCTGTGTTCTTTTAACTTTTTTAATAAATAAAAAGAACTATTTCAGGGCTGGAGAGATGGTTTAGCAGTTAAGGGGCTTACTTCTAAAGCCCCAGGGACCCAGGTTCAATTCCCAAGAACCCATGTCAGCCAGATGCACATGGTGGTGCATACCTCTGGAGTTTGTTTTCAGTGGCTAGAGGCCCTGGTACACCTATATTTATTCATTTCCTCTCTCTCTCTCTCTCTGTCTGTCTCTCTCTCATAAATAAATAAATATATTTTTTTAAAGAACTTTAAAAATTTCAATTCCAGCAACTGAACATTAATTAGCTACTGAAAACAACAGTGTGAACAACCCTTAAGTCAAGATGACAGAGTAAATGGACCACATTCTGGTGTTTGGAGTCAAGCATCCATCACCAGTGGTAGGCACAGGATGGTATTGGTCTGCCCAGAGCTGCATAGTCTTGGACAAGATGGTTCTGTTGTTCTCTGGATCTAAGTTTTCTCAACCAAAAGAAATCATGAAAACTGAACATGTAAAGTTCTCCTGACGATTATATCACACACATAGAGTGCGTCTTCACAAGTACATGCTAACATTTTCATGGCCGTCTTGGAGAGTACCACTTTCTTTACAGTAGGAAGTGGAGGAGGCAAAGAGAAACAAATGCTGATTTATCTCAAGTTGTGAAACCCTCCAAAGCTAGAGCTCTGAGCCAACACACAAAACTTGGATGCAGCCATGAAGTCTAATAGGCTTGCTAGGAAATGGCTCCAGTGCCAGGAATTCCAGATCAGAAGAAAATTTATGCAATTAGATCATTTGGTCAAAATGTGATTATGAATTTTAGTAATGAACAGAATTATTTTTAGGTAAAGGACAGGGAAATAGAGGGAAGGCAGTAAGAGGGTATTCAATTTAATGTAGAGGTTCCACAGACCTTCAGAAATAGTAATCATATATGTAGGATAAGCAAGCATTTTCTGTAATGGCTTGAGATAGCAAACAAATGGTCTCAGACATTTGTGAGAAGCACAGGAAAAATGCAGACTAGTGTTCGTAAGAACATAGTTGTGACTCTAGCCAGGAAGGTAAGCTTTAAATTTCAGAAGAAACAACAAAAACAAAACAAACAAACAAAAAAAAAAAGATGCTAAATCTTACGTTGATGTGAAAACTTTTAAGAGAAAAAACAAAAATCCTATGAGAATGTTTATAGAGCTTGTTTGCCATGCAAAGGACTTGGAAGAAGTCAGAGCCTTAGGCCATAACATGACACAAGGCTTTTGTTTTCATTGAACTATTTATATGAAAATGAAATAAAGTGTGCCCTATTGGCATCCATAGGTGAAGTTGCTGTCCAGCCAGGGTCAGAATTCTGTATGCATAAACCATTCCCAACTACTATCTTTGATCTTAATGCTAAGTATGGCTTCTGCTCCACAGCCTGGAAGGCCACGTGGAAGTCTGGGAGCTTCTTATACCCTGTGATTTTCCGGAGTGCTCAGAGGTGAGGAAGGCTAAATAGGCAGCTCTTCTCTTGCTTTTGCCTGCTGAACCTTGAGCTCTTTAGGACTGGAAAGTGCCCCACCTTTTCTGCCACAGAAGTGCACAGCATGGGCACTGAGGAGAGGCGATGCTGGAAGCCAGGGAAGAATTTTGCCTTGGATGGTCATTTCATAGCACTGTTGCTCCTCTCATGAATACCGAATAGAATCTTTTGTCCTATAGTGTTGCTTGAATGGCCTTATTAATTATGGAAATGGATACCAAATGCCCTGGGACAATGCGATAGTAAATGACTGTGGGAATGAGTGAGAGTCTGTGCCTGTGTTACTTACCAAAGACTATTCCAAGCTCCCTTTTCTTGCAGCCTTGGACCCTGTGGAAAAAATCCGAAGCCTGGGACTGTTTAACAGAGAGGAAACTGTCCCCATTAGACACCTGGGGTCTAAATGAGAGCTAAATTCAGAGACTTCCTCATGTCTGCAGAAGGGTGTTAATCCAGCCCAAAGAATGCCCCAGTCCTGGGAGTGCCTCAGGACTCAAAGACTTTGGTGTAGGCTTCAAAAGAAAAGATTGGAGATGTCGTCGGCACGGGGAAATGCCCGAGATTAGCTTCCAGAATCCAAAAGCAGATTACTCAGGCCCTATCTATAACCGCTGGAAGCTGTTTAGGAAGAAACACAAAGTGAACAGTTGGACTAGAAATAAAATGTCTGCAACTGCGCCATCGTGTGGTGACGATGAGTCATGGTAGGAACAGGTTTGGACTGCAATTTTCTGTTTGGGCCCAGCTCTGGTGGTGACCCCTCTTGGATTATGCAGAAACGGGGGAGGACTTTGTGGTCAGGAAATCTCAAGAGACTGCCTGTAAATAGACAAATAGTAATCTGAAAGCTGATTTTAAAAACTGATAGAATGTAATCATTGTGTTCTGCAAGGCTCATCCCAAGAGACTCAAAGCAAGGGCCTTGACACGTAACAGCCATTTAATACCTCCATAAGAACCACCAAGACAGTCTCCAAAATAGCACTGTTACATGGTAAACTGAGGCACAGGGTTCAAATAACTTGTCCAACCTTGCTTCAAGTGTAAGAGACAGTGTCAGGGACTTTGGAATCCCTGGCATCTAAGGTGTTCTCCTGACCATGCACAGTGTGCAAGTGCAGATCACCAGACTGCCTTCTGTTGCTGTCCCTTATGGTCTACAGCAAATTTGTCCAACCAGTGAACATAAAATCCACTAGGTAGGCATAATTTCTCATCTTCCCAAAGCTCATCATGGTAGACAACTTATCTACAAATGAAGAGTGGAGAGTATGGCTTCCTGTATGTTCTAGATCTGGCAGAGATCTGGCAGGAGTCACCACTTAGTGTACTTGTGCCAAAGTCAGAGATCTCTAAATAAAGGTCTTATTTCAACCCCTCATTACATTAACATGTGGACAGGGATTCAGAAAGTGTGTAATTTAATTATTTCTTTACTTACTTGTGTAAATAAAAAGGCATCACCTGTCTGTTACATACAGAGTTCTATTTCAGGTGCTAAGAAACAGCAGTGATCACAATCAAAGCTCTGCCCTCTTACAGACAGGGTCTAGTGAGAGACAGAAAATGCACAAGGAAACAATGTGTGTTGGCCTGGTACCAGTGAGCAAAGCAGCAGGCTAAATGAACACATATCACAGGAATGGGGATTAAGGAACCGATCTCTGCTGAGTGACACCTGAGAAGATGTGAGGAAGGGGAGCAAGGAGAAGGTTTTAGGGAGCAAAGCTCTAGCAGTGAAATTGCATTATGCAAGAGTGAGCAGGCCAGTGTGACTGGAGCAAGAGCAGGAGGCTGAGCTGATATTAGAGGAGAAAGCCAGCTGACACAGGGCTCCACACACAGATAAGAGTGGTGGAGCTTTACCTGATCGTGACGGAAATCCCCAGGAGGCTTTGGAGCAGGGTGGGACAGACCTGACCCAATTTTGACAGAACACTTCCATGACATGGTGATGATCTCACTGCAGACTGAGCGTGCAGCAGCAGTTCCAGGGAGAAAGCAGGGAAGTACATGCAATGAGAGAGGCCTTTTCCAAACAGGCAATACCTGGCAGGTCTGTGGTCTTGAGTTTCACCCCTCCTGTGATAACCTTTTTTTTTTTTTTTTCAAAATGTATTTGTTTAAGTCAGGCTAGAGAAATGATTCTGCAGGGAAAGTGCTTATAGCACAAACATGAGGAACTAGGCTCAATTCCTCAGTACCCATGTCAAATCTGAGCATAGTGACTACACAGAAGAGGCAGAATGAACAAGAACCCCTAGGCTTGCTGGCTGACTAGTCTAGCTGAATTGGTGAGCTCCACGTTCAGTGAGGGACCTTGTCTTGAAAAAATAAGGTGGCTGGGCTTGGTGGGCTTGGTGGCGCATGCCTTTAATCCCAGCACTCGGGAGGCAGAGTTAGAAGGATCGCCGAGAGTTGAAGGCCACCCTGAGACTACATAGTGAATTCCAGGTCAGCCTGAGCCAGAGTGAGACCTTACCTTGAAAAATGAAAAACAACAAATGAAAACAAAAATGAAAAATAAGGTGGAAAACAATAGAGGACAAAATCTAACACCAACTTCTGGCATCCACACATATGTGCACCCACCCAAATGCACACACACAAATTTTATAAATCTACAATGGATGTAGATTTATAAAATCTGTTATGCATCCTGAAATGTTTGAAAACCAGAATAATAATTTTCCTCTCTCATAGAGAATATGTATGCAGTGGAAGTCAAAGATGCACATTTCATTTAAAAATGACTTGAAATATACTTATAATATGATGCAGGCAAGTATCAATCACTGGCAAGTCACAAAGAAACCCGATTTGCCAGAAGACTTGCTATCTTACTATTTACAGAAATCTCAGTTCAATCCAGAGAAATTAAAAATGGAATAAACAATAAAAATCTCTCTTAATAAAGAAAATCAATAAAATCCTGAAAAGTAAGAATCAACCTCACTTCTTTCTTTAAGAAGTGATTCTGCCAACAGGCCTGCCATGACTCAGGAAATGTTCTGGTAGAGGGGGCAGAAAGATTGTAAGAGGGGTTGGAGACATGGCTTAGCGGTTAAGCGCTTACCTGTGAAGCCTAAGAACCCAAGTTCAAGGTTTGATTCCCCAGGACCCACGTAAGCCAGATGCACATGGTGGCACATGCATCTGGAGTTCATTTGCAGTGGCTGGAGGTCCTGGCTCACCCATTCTCTCTCTGCCTATCTGCCTTTTTCTCTCTCTATTGCTCTCAAATAAATAAATAAATATTTTAAAAGAAAGATTATAAGAACCACAGAGTGGGTGGGAATATCCTGAGGCACAGTCCCCTCACTATCCCATTGGGACTGACTAAGACCTTCATGACCACACAGTAAATCCCATAGCCCAATAGAGGAGGGCCCCACGGAAAAGGGAACAGCAATAGACGATTATAATCTGTTAAAGTATAAAAGAAAAAAATAGATGTGATCTTTGCAGAGAATATCACTTCTAAGCCTTTACTTTTGTTGCACCTTTCTTCCCTTAAAAAAGAAATGAGACACATGGGTATAGATTCTTGTTAATCAACAAGTAATCATCGAAGAAATCATCATAAAAAAAATTAAAACAGTTTTAGGCTAGACTAATTGAATATGTATCTTAAACCCTAGGGCTTTAAAAATATTCTTTTGAGCTTCTGGATTTATGATTTGTGATTTAATAGAATACTTAAAATAAATAGATTGGATATGTGACATTTTAAAGGGCACCGAAGATCTAATGCTCTGGATTTGCTATGTATTTTAATACACAAATAATTCCATAATGATAAGTTGTAATGAAATAACCACAAGAGAGTGTAAAAATATTCCACTTTAGGCCTAAGCAAGTCTGGAAATGCCTGCAGGGTGTTTGACTGCTGAGGACCTTCACCATGTGGACCGGGATTTAAGTACATGCATCCTGAAACCGCACTGCCCTAGTGTCCTGGTCACAGCACATTCCTCATATCCAGGAACAGGAGAAACACTTTCTTGGCTTTCAGCTTCAGACACACTGTTCGCTGCTGCCATCTGCTGGGGAGTACCAACATTGATTTTATTAAAAGAAATCTGCCTGATTTATTACACATTTTTTAATTTTTAGAGGATTTAGGAGATCTTACTACATATTTTCAAAGTCTAAGATATTTGCCCTCATGATATATTTCCAGCCCCTGGACAGAACCTCTGATATATACCTTTCAAAACTATGCTATCTTGTTATCTGGTGTTTTTCACCTAAGACACACCATCAAAATGTGTTACTTAATTTTGCTCTTGAGGCAATATTACACTTAATTATGTGTAAAATTATGTATAAAATTTGTTTTTCTATCTTCAATTTTCTCTCTGTTTTTCATATAGTAATATAGTACTTTAAAACCTTTGGACTCAAATGATTTTGACACATGAAATATTATATGAAATAAACCTCCCTAATCACACAGGAATTATTATATATATAATCTCCAAGTACAACACCACAAACTGATTCCAATGGGTAACCCTTCTAAAATGGTTAGTCTGTCTGCATTCATCTACACATTGCATTCTATACGTTCAAAAGCTATTCCAATACTATCATAGGTGGAAGTAGAATATTGCTATGATTTATAATTCTTTTATTTTCTGTGAATGTATCTTTGCATAGGTCTACTTGCCACTTCTATGCCAGCCTTCTGGATTGTCTTGCGTCTTTAACCAGCTTTCCTACTTTAACTAAATACCACAATAAAAACAAACCAGAACAATGCATCAAAATATTGGAGGTTAGAGAGAAAAAGGGTGGAGTAGGATGGGTATGTGGGACTGGTGGCAAGAGAGAGAGGCAGGAGGAGACTGCGATCAAGACACATTTTGTACATATCTGAGCATTTCAGGCTGTGGAGATGGCTTAGTAGTTAAAGGTGCTTTCTTCCAAAGCTTTCTGCCTTGGGTTCAATTCTCAGTACTCATGTAAAGCCAGATGCACACACAAAAAAAGCATGTGTCTAGAATTTGTTTGCAGTGACTAGAGGTCCTGGTGGTGTGCCCATTCTCCCACTCTCTTTCTCTATTTGTCTCTCCATCAAATAAATAAATAGCTTTTTTTAAATAAAATAAAACCAAGGCATCAAAATAGTTGAGGCATTGGTTAGGGCGAAGAGGGGTAGAGTGGGATGGGTATGGGGAAGTGGTGGCAAGAGAGTGGGCACAAGAAGACTATGATCAAAGTACATTTTGCAAATATATAATTTTTTTCAGGCTGGGAAGATAGCTTAGCAGTTATAGGTGTTTTATTTTAAAGCCTTCTGGGTTTGAGTCCAAGTATTCCTATAAAGCCAGATTCACAAAGAGCCATATGTACTTGGAGTTCATTTGTAGTGGCAAGAGACCCTGACACACCCATTCCTCTCTTTCTCTAAAATGAATAAATATAAATATTTAAAAATTATCAAGAAGATTTTTTTAAGAAGTGAGGCTAGTAGTCTTCATGTATGTTTCAAATATTCTCATCTTCCATAAATAATTTTGTTTTCCATGTGGGGCTTATTAACAGAAGAGATATTTTCCACTTTGATTTAATCAAGTCCATCAATCATTTCCTTCGTACTTTTTGGCACTGGGTTCATTACTTCCTTGTCCTTTGAGTGAGTCATAATTTTCCAGTTCCTTTTCTATGAAGCCAGATTTATCTAAGTGTCTTTACTTTGGAAATTAATTAAGTTACCTGGACTGAGAAGGAAAATTGATCTCTAAACTATTGTCACATCACTGTACTTGCCTTTTCTATGCCTGGAGGAATTTATGGTACGGGGTCTATTCTGTTGTATCTCCTCCCTTGTGATTGTAAACTCTGTTTAATTTTCAACATAATGTAAGAACCACGTTTTGTATCACATAAATCTCAGAAAAACATTAATTCACAAATATGCATGGTTTCATCACCATGATGTTTATAAAATAAGGATGGATACTAGGTAGACAATGGTCAATCACTTCATATCAGAACTGCTTTTGATACTAGCCAAGTATGTGGAAATCTACATTTACAATATGGCAAAGTAGAAAGTCTAGGAAACAAAATTGTTTGTCAAAAAATGATGCTCTGACAGTACTGTAACCATTAAATAGTCTAATTTACACATACCTGAGTCCCCTGCTTACACAAAATGAGTGATTCAAATTGAAGATGACAAATATGTATAATCTCTAACTTTCCATGAATTTATACTTTTCAGATACTTGGATAATACTTCATCCAAGTCAATACCAGCTGTAGTAAACAGCCTCAGGTTGCTGGGATGAACTTCCAAATCAGGAAGAGTTGTGGAGAAAGGGATATTTATTGAACCTTACAAATCCAGAAGTTCCATGATGACAGAAGAAGCTTGCCCATTTTCAGAGGTCCAAACATAGAGAGAAAAAGCTACCATCAAAGAGCAAGCAAGCACACTTAAGGAATGAAAGACAGAGCTTAAGCACTTTTTATATCTTTAGACTAGAATTCCAAACCAACCCCAAACACCTTAGGGCTGGACCCCGGGAACCATCCAGTGATACCAGGTTATAACCTTGAATAAAATTTCTGAATTGATATGGGCATTTATTCTAACTACCACATTCTTCCCCTGGCCTGCAATAGATTTATAACCATCTCCCATTTAAATTTTATTCAATCTAATTTTAAATGTCCCCACAGTCTTTATCAACTTAAGATAGTTCCAAAGTCTTAAGTCTGTCTCATCAGAGATTTAAGATTGTCTCTTAGTTTTAAGTCCTGTAAAATCAAATGAGTTGTATACTTTCAACATATAAAAACATTTTCAGCTGCTATAAGGCATAGCAAGGAGATACTGGAACAATGTAAACTCAACAATCATCAAACAAGCATGAAACTTTTGTAGTTTAAGTCCCATTTAACCAGTGACTAACAGTCTCTGGATTTTCTAATTCTGTCCCTCCAGCTGGGATGAATAGCCAGGAAAAACTTCTATCCCAAGCCAACAGCCTCCATGGTAGCCCTTGCACAGTCCTGGAATATCCAAAACATCTTCAGTTCCCCATCTAAATCACAGTCCATCTTTCAATGGCTTTGTCAGCCTATTAGGCTCATCATGCCCTGCCTCACACCATGTTTCAACAGTGGCTACTGGAACCATGTGCACTTCACCCCCTTCCTGTATTGTTTGGTTGTTTTGAAGTCAACACCAGGTGTGCAGGACACTGCCATATTTTAATTTAGGGGTGAAATAAATTATAACCTTGAAGAACACATTCCTTCTTCAGTCAACTCTTAAAAAGAAGTTTTATTTCTATCATAGTTTTTCTTTGGGCATCCCTTCCATTATTTTAATGTGAATCAGTTGAATTATCTTCCTTAAAATTGTTAATGTGTTTGCCAATAGCAGCTTTAGTAACCTAAAACTAGTCTCTGTGCCAGTAATTTTTAAAGTTGATTGAGTTTCTCTAACTTGTAATCTTAAATCTCTCAGACCCATATCTTTAGTCAAACACATCTGTCCATTACAAATTTAATCTTGATTAAACTCTCTGGGCCTGTGCAGCAAAATTCAGCCAGCTCTTATGCCAATAGTCCAGTTTTAACAAGATTTTCTGCCATCTTTCCTTCCCCTTAGAAAGTTCGCAAGTCTCCAAGTTCAATTCTCTCTGTATGTAGCATTTTCAAACTCTCATCAGAACAGTCCATAAAACATAGCTTACTGCTCCAGAAGGCATCTTCAGATGCAAGCCACAAGTTTCCCATTCCTCCAGCACACAAGTTCCAAAACACCAAAATCCACATGATCAGATTCACCTCACCCCATTCCTGGAACCAGTTCTGTAGTAGACAGCCTCAGGTTGCTGGGATGAACTTCCAAAATCAGGAAGTTGTGGAGGAAGGGATATTTATTGAAGCTTAAAGATCCAGGGGATGCCCCTTAATGGCAGAAGAAGCTGTCCCACTTTATATGTCCAAGCAGAAAGAGAAAAAGGCACCACCAAAAAGCAAACAAGCATACTTTAGGAACCCCAGCACTTTGCATATTTTTAGGCTGAAATTTCAAATCCACCCCCACACCTTAGGACTTGAGCCTATGATCCACTCAGTGACACCAAGTTTTTAAATTTGAATAAAATACCTGAATCAATTGAGGGGGGGGTGCATTTGTTCAAACTACCATACCAGCCATCAGTAATCAATAATAAATTTCCATAATAAAATAATAAAAATCCACGCAGTCAGTTAAGTAACCCTCACATTTCATAGTGTATCATTTCAAGGAAATAAACTTTAAAGTGGGAAATTTTTGTACTACATGTCACAGGATTTAATGGATAAGCTGTAGTCTTTCTAGAGTAGGGTGGGATGGAGGACAATTCCTATGACAAAATGAACCATTAAATGGCACTAAATGCCTGACATCTCTGATCATACTTCTATGCAAACAGGTTACAAATGGTTAAGGCTCACATTATGAACTCTGGCAATAGCAACCAACAATTTATAAGCAAGAAAGTAATCCCTTTGCCACTCAGCTACCTTACTGATGTGGACACAGAGTATATTTTACCTGTATTTCTCAACTTTTAGTTCTTCACATCTTGAGTACTGCTATCAAATTCTGTACATTCTATAATTTGTCTCTTTCATGTTAACTATTAATGAGTATTGTATTTTAAATATACAAACTAGGGTAGGAAATATGATAAAAATCTGCAGTTTTAATTTATAAAATTTCACACCAAGGGTATATATGCAGTTTGATTATTATGGATCAATATTTAAAGGCAGGCATAATCCTTCAAGGACAAACATGGTGTGGTTTACGTGGCTTTATCAGGTAAAATAGCTGTATCTCTGAGATTAACTTTCATGGCAGTAAACAGGTCTCATTTTCATAACTCATGATAGCCACATAGGATTTCTCTAAGCAAATATACATATTACTTACTTTTGTTTGTTTTTCTTGTATCAAAACCCTAAAATCTGTATTCTTTTGGGTTGCATGACAGAAAAGACTGTATAGTATAACAAAAAATATGACAAACAGCAGTTTTTAGAGCTAATCTATAACTGTAGAAGTATCCATTTGAAGCCAGAAGAAGCACAGATCTTCTCTAGCCACTAAAAATGAAGCAGGAGGGAGCAGCTCTGCTCTGCTGAACTGGATTCCTACTTAATGAATAACTAAGAATTGTCATCTCCAAGCAAAGCCAAGGCAATCAAGCAGCTGGTAGGAGAGTGTAAGTAGATATAATAGGCTTTATTAAACATGATTCATAGATACAGTGAGGCAAGACCATCAGATAAGCAAGAAAGCATCTATTAACATAGGCAGGAACCCATGAAAGTGGGAAACTCAACTTAAGACTGGATTCTAGGAGTTTAAGTATGTTGGGGCTGTCTCTAGCTATAATTTAAAGTGTCCTAAGCTGATTACCTATTGAAAGGTTAGTAGTTATGTGGAGTTGTTTTGAATTGGGCTTATTGAATTGGGAAAGAATAAGGTGAGCTGGCAAACTGACCATAGAGAAGTATTAGAAGCAGCTGTCTGTGACTGAGCCTCCCCAGCAACAATATTTCTGGCTAAACTCCGAGAGTCCTGGACTCTCAGAATGCTAGCCCATCCCCATCCAACCATGAAATTTGTCAGTTTTAAATCCAACTTTATAGCTTCTAAGGCTTTTAGTTAGATAATGTCCAGAAGCATAAAAATTCTCCCTCATTTTGATAAGAATCAAAGCATAATCAATACTTTCAGTTACCCACCGGAACTAGGTGATAAAACCCTATTGCTAAAGACACCACATGCTTCAGTTGCAGAACACTGAAAAATCAAGCTTAAGCTGGAAGCCTCCTTCCTGCTACCAACTTGTCACAGTGTTGTTAAGTGGGAAAGAAAAGGCATCAACAGTCTTACTTAATCAGTAGATCCTATCAGCTACACCACTGACCAGCCACGTGAAACATACATTAGTAGCATGTCCATTTGAGGGGTCACCATCTGTACTCTGATTGGATTTCACACCTATTCTGTGGAAAGAAATTCTTGCCTGGCACTGAAAATTAAATCAAAAGGCTGGTTTGCAAGATCAAAGGTCCCAGGGGGAAAGTTACCACTGCCTTTTGGCTAAACGGGTATGTTGTACCCATAAAATTGTTCTCTAAATGTTATGTTTATTTTCATAGATAATTGATGTTCTCAGATTTTCCCTTTTGCATATGGTAGTGACAACTGGGGAGACTCAAGATTCATAATAAGAACAGGGTGAGAGTTTTGTTCTCAGCACTGGATGAGACATCTCTACCATGTCTCCCCAGGGTCAGGAAATGCAGAAAGAATTGCCACTTTCACTCACCACTAGACAGGCAAGCTTCTACTTAGAGATAGCTATGGATACTAGGGAGGCTCAAAACTATCAAAGTTCTGAAAATAAGAGATTTCAGCACTAAATGACCAAGATATGTTCATATATTAAATTACCAATAAAATATATTGAAATAAAAAATAAGTCCTAATATAAAAATATGCTTCCTGAAGGTATGATGGAAATATAATCTAATGCAAAAAGGATAAAACATACCGAATGATAGTACTAAGCAAGCACTGAAAGTCAGTTTCTTTATCACTAGACTGCCTGTGAGCAAATTCCAATTCAGCTACTTACTAATTGCTTGGCTTTGGCTAACTCTGTGAATTTCTAGCTATCTTCATATATGGAGAAGAAGGAAGAAACTGCTATACAAGGTGTGTGGAGCATGTGTGTGCTTGCATTTGTGCTTGTGTAACATAGAAAACAATATTATAAAACTCATTCTTGCTTCTACCTATTTTCTATTCAATTAATTTTATTACAATAAGGTTTCCACATTGACAAAAAAGTAAACTATATTATTCTTCTAGAAAGATGTTTAGATGTACATGAGCATCCTGCTTATATAAATGGATATGTTCAGGATGATTTTAAAGATATATTTGCAGTGGTACTGCTGCTGAATTGTATTACACAGTCTGGGTAAAATATATCATCAAAGAAGAATAAAAACAAAATTAGAATTTGAAAAGAATGAAAACACTATTAAGCTCAAATTTTCCTGGCATAGTAATTGTAAACCTGAACTTACAAATTACAGTGTAATGATGATAAATAGTAATGGTGTTATACATTTGAAAATTGCCAAAGAAAAATAATGCAAATGTTCTCACCACCAAGAAGCAATATGTGTCTATATGATGAATCTTGACTATCAATTTTACTGGCTTAAGAAATGCCTGGGAAATTAGAGAATCACACCTCTGGGTGTGTCTGAGATGGCATTTCCAAGTCAGAGAGCTCTGATATAATGATGGATTAATCTCTTGATACAATAAAACATAATTGTCGCTTGACCTGACCACTTATCTGGCCCTGAAAGGGAGCATATGCATCCCAGTAGCCACTTACTGCCAGAGAACCTGTACCCTGTGCCCTGCCTCCACTTAGCCTCCCATTTGCTCCCCTTCACACCACAGAGTGCATAGACTTGCCTTCTTCACTGGGACCTACTTGGGTTAGGATGCTTAACTCTCAGAAACTGAATTCCCATTTGGAGTCCTCTTCCTTTCACCTACTACATGCAGCCTCCACATTGGATCTATGATTCCACCTGACTCCCAGAATTCAGAGCACCATCAGTAGCCACCCTCCCTGATAGCAGGGAGCAGCAAAGTTTTCCCATTTGGTCTGGAAGCCAAGCATAAATCTCGGCTACCTCATCTTTACAACAGTTCCAAGTCCTACAAAGAGCAAAATCCAAGCATCACAAAGCTGACTATAAAAGACAAGTGAACACAAACAAGTTTATTTCTCGTATTCAGCAGCACAGTTGTGCCACCAAGACCTGACCAAAGCACTATCTCCCTATAGGTAAGTCTCAACATAAAAACAAAGTCAGAGCTGGAGAGATGGCTTATTAGATGCCTGTGAAGCCTAAGCACCCAGGTTTGATTCCCCAGTACCCATGTAAGCCAGATGCACAATGTGGCACATGCATCTGGAGTTCATTTGCAGTAGCTAGATGCTCTAGAATGCCCTTCTCTCTCTGTGCCTGCCTGCCCCCTCCTCTCTCTTTTGCAAATTAAGTAAATAAATAAAATAAAAGGATGCTAGTATTTTAAAAAAGCCAATGTGTCTCTCTCAAGTAATAACAAGCCTACAATGGAGGACACAAATGAGTGCGGCCCTGATGAAAGTCTAGACTAAGATACCAAAGAATGATTACAAAATGCAGAAAGAACTCAAGGAAGACATGAACAAATGCATGAATGAAGTCCTGAATGAGGTCATAAAAGACACATACACAAACAAACAAAAACCTAGGTGAAATAAAGAAGTCTAACCAGGATACAAAATTGGAACACCAGAGATAGAAATCCTGAAAAAAAGAATCAATAATATCAACAATAAAGGGCTGGAGAGATGGCTTACCGGTTAAGGGACTTACTTGCAAAGCCTAAGGATCCAGGATCCACTCCCCTGAACCTGCCTAAGTCAGATGCACAAGGTGGTGTATGCACACAAGTAGGGCATGCACACAAGGGAGCACACATGTCTGGAGCTCATTTGCAGTGACTAAGGTTCTAGGGTGTCAATTCTCTCTCTCTCTCTATCTATCTATCTACACATATATATGTACATGTATATGTCATAAATAAATGAATAAATAAATAAATAAAGTTGCATGGATTGCTTAGTGGTTAAGGCATTTGTTTGTAAAGCCTAAGGATTCAAGTTTTATTCCCCAGAACCCACATAAGCCAGATATACACAAGGTGGTGTATGCATGTCGTGTTTGTTTGCAGTGACATGAGGCCCTGATGTATCCATTCTCTCTCTCTCTCTTTATTTCTTTCTCTCTCTCCCTTTTCTGTCCCTTAAATTAATAAATAAAATATTTTTAAAAATAAATAAAGCTGGAAATTAAAAAATACACATCAAACAAACAGCTCCATGAAAATCCTTAACAATAGAATAGATCAAGTCAAAACAGAGTATCAGAATTTGGAGACAAAGAAAAGGAATTGGATCAATAAGTCAAAAACAATGAAAAGTTTTACAAAAAGAACAGAATATGATAGAAATGTATAACACTTTGAAAAAACCAAATGTCCAAATTATGGGCATATAAAAAAGAATAATTACAAGACAGTGGAATAGAAATATTTTTAATAACATTAGAGAAGAAAATTTTCTAACTTGAGGGACAAAGAAGCCCATTCAGGCGTAAGAGGACACACAGAACACCAAATAAATTGGAGTAGAAACAAACTACCCCATGTCACAGTACAGTCAAAATACTAAACAAAAAATAAATATCCCATGTCATATTATAGTCAAAATACTAAATACACAAAACATAAAACAGGGAGCAAAAGCTCCTAGAGAGAAACAATTTATCACATAAAGTGGCAGACCCATCAGAATAATGGCCAGTTTCCAAAGGAAACATTAAAAGACAGAAGGGCATGAAATAATGTATTTTAAACACTACAAGGTAACAGCTGCCAACCCAGACTACTATACATTTCTAAAGTATATCTAGTCATTGGTGAAAGAAAAACATTCCACAGTAAAAATTAGCCAAAGGAATTTTTGATCACTAACCCAGCCCTTCATAGGACACTAAATGAGATACTGCATACTGAAAAGAAGAACAAACATATAGAGGAAACTACAGGTATAAAAAGCAGTATCCAAAGCTATAGCACTAGATAAATAAAGACCAAGGAAACACCAAGCTCCACAGACACACTAACATAGCAGGGTCTAACACACATTTTTTTTCAATAATAATAGTGATTGTTAATGGTCTCAACTATTCCAACAAAAGATATATACCAATAGTCTGGATCAGAATACAGGATACAACCTTTGCCTTCAATAAACTCACCTCACAGCAAAAGATAGACACTACTTAAGGATAAAAGAATAAACAAAGATATGTCAAGCAAATGGAACAAGGAAACAAACAGTGTGGCTATTCTAATGTCTGACAAAATGGACTTCAAACCAAAATTGATCAGAAAAGACAAAGACAGACACTTCACATTGATTAGGGACACAATTCATCCAGGTACATAGTTCAATCCAACATCATATTAAATGGAAAAAATGTGAAGCATTTCCCTAAGACCTGGAAAATGACAATTTGTCCATTCTCTTCACTGCTATTTAACATAGTACATGAAATCTTAGCTACAGTGGTAAGACAAGAGCAAGAAATAAAAGATACAACTTGAAAGGAAGAATTCAAATGTTCCTTATTTATAGGTGATATAATTCTGTATTTAAGAGAGACCAAAGACTACATGAGAAAACTCCTAGATCTGGTAAACATGATTAGAAAAGCAACAGATACAAGATTAGCACACAGAAGTCAGCAGCTTTCCTCGATTCCAATTTCAAACATACTGAGGAGGAAATAAAGAAAGTCTCAAACATAATATGTTCATACTTTCTCTCTCCACATGTATAACATATATTCAGACTTTGTCTCTCCACTTGTCCCTAACTACTAAAGGGAAAACCTATAATAAAAATGTTAAAACACTGAAGAAAGAAATTGAGGAATACACCAGAAGATGGAAAGATCTCCTATGTTCATGAATTATAAGAACAAATATCATGAAAATGGCCATCCTAATAAAATACTTTACAGAATCAATGCAATTCCAGTCAAAATGCCAGATATATTATTTACAAAACAGAAAACAATTAAAATTAATGTGGAAGCATAAAAGGCCTAGGATAACCAAAAGTGTCCTCAGCAAAAATAATAATGTTGGAGGTACCACCATACTTGATTTTAAGTTGTACTCAGAGCCATAGTAATAAAAAGAAAATAGTACCCTCACAAAAACAGGCATGTAGATTTTTGGAAGTGAATAAGAGATCCAGACATACATAAATTCATATAACTAGAGCCACCTTACTTTTGACAAAGAGGCCAAAAACACACATTGGAGAAAAGATGGCATTTTAAATAAAAAGTATTGGGAAACCTGGATGTCCACATGTAGAAGGAATCTAGAACTTTTTCTCTCACCACACACTAAAACAAACTTCCAATGGAGCCAAGACTACAATTCAAGATGAGAAACCCTGAAACAGGTAGAGGAAAAAGTAGGGAGAACACTTCAAGATATGGGTATAGTGAGACTTTCTGAAGAGAATAAGATAAGAAATCAACAAATGCGATGCCATAGAAACTGTACAGCTAAGAAAACTGTCAACATACAACCTGGTAAATGGGAGAAAATCTTCACCAGCTACACATCTATCAGAGAATTAATATCTAGAATATACAAATGACTCCAAAAACTAAGCAACAAGAAATCAACTCAATCAAAAACTGCGTCATGTAACAGGACAGAGAGTTCTCAAAAGAAGAAATAAAAAGGGCAAAAGAAATACCTTTGAAAAGTTCTTTATTTTTAGCCATGAGGAAAATATAAATTACAACTCCTTTGAGATCATATCTCACCCAGGTCATATTGACCATCATCAAAAAAATCAAATGGCAACAAATACTGCAGGAGACGTGGGAAAAGAAGAACCCATATTCACTGTTGGCGAGAGTGTAAACTGGTACCAATATCTGTCCAAGAAACTCATGGTCTAACCTACTTAGCAGCAAATAGCTTGTTGTAATGCCCACACAAGTGCAATTGTGGCACACAGCCAGGGTGGGGAACCAACTGCTCTTAATTTGGCTAACTGATCTCCTCAGTGGTACGGAACCCATATCTGGAGCTGGAAAACAAGTCAGAACCATATCCATACATAAGCCCACTCGCCAATATCAAGCTATCATCAATCATGGGCTACAAGAGGGCCTACATCTATTAAATTCTCTATAAAAAAAAGTAAGGGTTATCTCTTTTGTCCTGGTGCTAACTTACTCTCCATTGGAGAATATGCTTCTCTTTTTCAGATAGATGTAGATCCTAAGGAGAGAGCCACCCCATCATACCTCAAAAGGGCCCCAGCTGAAACTAAGAAAAATTGGCAAAACAAGCAAGGGTGCTGTTTTCCTGATGAACCAGATACCAGCACAAGGGGCGAGGAGATCAACACAGAGAAAAATCAACTCCCACCAAATCAGAGAGCCAGAGCCTCACAGGTCCCCAACACATCACTGAAGCAGACCAAAAATGAACCCAACATGGCTCAGGGCAATTTTGTGGAAGAGGGGGTGGAAAGAATTTCAGAGCCACATGTTGGGTCATGATATGCAGAGACATTTATCTTACCCATAACTGTGGGCTAACTCCAGAATGTATGCCCCATATACCTGAACAAGGAGAGGCCAAGGGGAGGGGGTAGGTCACGGATGAGCCTAATAATGGTACCAAACTGACTGTATTTGCTGAATACAAAACTAACTAATAAAGCAAAAAAAGGTAAATTATAACAAAGAAAAAAAAATAATGTTTTAAAAAATGGCATGCACAGTGCTGTAGACAGCTGCACATTGCTGGAATGAACATCCAAACCAGGCACACATATATCTTATGAGATTAAGGGGTTTATTTCAAGTTTTCTCTCTGTGGCAGAAGCTGCATCCATATGTCCAAGCAGAGAGAAACCATCACCAGCTAGCAAACACCAAAAGCTACAACACAAAACAGGCAGCAAACAGCAGGGACCCCCACCAGAGCTCAGACTGCTCTGCATACCTATGAGCTGGAAATCAAATACCCCAAAATCTACCTTGGTTCTAGACCCCAATATCCATCAACAGTGGCATCTCCCCCAGGCAGGAGGCTAGAGATTTAAGTTGTAAGCTTTAATAAAACATCTGAGTCTATAGGAGACATACATGAAGACTACCACAAACAGTGAAAATTAGAATATGTAGCAGTTCTAATTGTACTAGATCTTTGCATATGTAAAATTGGCTGTTTAAAACTGTCCCTCCCAGACTCCAGAAGGTTCTGTTCCCTGCCAGCCACAGGTCCTTTAATTTAGTCAAAGAGTTGAAATCCTATCTCAGCCTAGCTACCCACATTTAACCACCTAGCTGACCAGTCAAAATGTCAAATAAGGTGTGTATATTGCTAAGTTGGAACTTAGAATTGTTCTTTATTTTTCTATACCCCAGCCTGCTATTAGAATCTTTCTACAATTTTTCCCACCCACAGTTTGTTTACTATCCCTCTGCTCCCCTTGCCCCTTATTCTCCATAATTACAAACTTCCATTAACTCAATAATTTCTACAATATGTGGAAACAAACAGTGTCCAACTTCCCTTTCCCAGATACCTAAGCCACCTCCATTTTTTTTTCAAAGTTACTGCTAGTTCTCATACTAACTAATCTTACACTGTTCCCACTTCTAAGTGGGAACCAAAACCCTGGCATATTTATAACAGCCTTATTCTTTTACTTGCCAACAATTATTGAAATCAAAAGAAATATCATTGGGCTGAAGAGAGTGCCCAGTGGTTAAAATACTTACCGATAATGCCTGATAATCCAATTTTGATTTCCCAGTACCCACATAAATCTGGGTATACAAGGTGGCACATGCATCTGGAATTTGCTTGCAGCTGATAGAGGCCCTGGCATGCCCATTTATTCACATTCTCATTCATATTCTCTCTCTCTCTCTCTCCCCTTGAAAATATATATTTTAAAAATAAATATTAATTTAATACTAAAATATTTGCATATCAGGCATACCCAACAACTTGAGTCACTCCTGCTGTTACTCTGGGAGTAACATAGGACCTATATCTGGTACCTTGAGCTACTACCCTGAAGATATAAATTCTGGTTTGCATACCTAATTATGTAGCAGAAAACTAGAAACCCCAAGCATTGAAATAAACCATGATGCAAAAATCTCTACATTATAAAACAAGAAACAAAAAAAAAAATCAAGACAACATAATTCTTCCAAGGATTATAAATCCAACAAGAATGATCTATAGTGCCAGTGAGACTGATTTAGATGAAATGCCAGAAAGAAAATTCAAAAGAATTATACTTGTAGGTATGTTCAAAGAAATCAAAGGAATCAAAGAATAAAAGAAACACTTGAAGGAGAACACAGGAAATGAACTTCAAAAACAAGGTAGATACAAGACATGAGTAAGGAAATAAAAATACTATGAGATGCCAATCCAAGTACTAGGAATGAAATTACAGTAATTAAAAGTGAAAAAAAAAAAAGGAAACTGTAGAAAATCTCACCAACAGAATTGACCGAGGAGAGGTCAGAATATATGAGCTAAAAGACAGGATGGCAGATGTAGGACATTCCAACGAAGAGAAAGACAAACTAATAGGAAGATATGAATGGGAATGGGAATTCATTTGTGGCACTATGAAGAGAACAAACTAAAGAATTCAGGGTATGGAAGATGGAGAAGAATTTCATTCTAAAGACATAGTAAGTATTTTCAGCAAAATCATATAAGAACATTTTCCCAAAATAGGCAAATTGATGCCAATACAGATACAGGAGACATTTAGAAGACCAAACTGATAAGACCAGAAAAGAATCTCTCCTTACCATATTATAATTAAATTACTAAACACACAGAACAAAGAAAATATATTGAAAGCAGTAAAAGAGAAGCACCTAGTCACCTATAAAGGCAAGTCCACCAGGATAACAGCAGATTACTCACCACAAACTTTAAAATTCAGAAGAGCTTGTAATGATATATTTCAAGTTTGAAAGACAACAACATCAAACCCAGAGTGCTATAAAAACAGCAAAGCTACCCATCATAATTAAAGAAAAGACAATGAAAACAGGCTAAAGGAATATATGACCACTAAATCACCTTACAGAAAATACTTGGAGGGATCTTTCAGACTAAAGCGAAAGAAAAATATATACAAGAGAAAACAGGAAAAAAAACTGTATTCAAATAATAATGCAAGAGAAAATAGAAAAATGGAAAGCACTACAAAGTCAAGAAGAATGGCAAGAATAAATACACACCTTTCAATAATTACTCAACACAATGGCTTTAATGCCCCAACTAAAATACACAAACTTGTAGACTGGATTAAAAGTCAAGATCCTTCTGTTTGTTTCCTATAAGAAACTCATCTCTCCATAAAAGACAGACACCATCTTAGGGTGAAAAAATGAAAAATGGTATTTCAAGCAAATGGGATTAGGAAACAATCAGGTAGATTTTATGACTTGTAATTAACACTAGCCAAACTAAGCTTGTCTGTAAGTTCAGGACAAAACTAACTTGGAAATAAGGTATCAAAACTGGTAGAACATAGACAAAAGATTGTATAACTCTCTAACTTGTATAATCATTTCTAAATTTCACATCTGAATAAAATCATCTAGCTCAGAAGTTAAGCTCATGCATTAAGCAGTCTAAGTCACCATCTGCCACACAGCAGGTGTTCATTAAAACCTAAACCTATCTCTATTCCTTCTTTCCACACTCATGTCTCCTACACCCTCCTTCAGGCTAAAGAACAAGACATTCCACCTTCACATTGCTATCACCCAGCAAATGTCTATAAGGTAGTCAATTGTAGATGAGGATTGATTAGGACAAACTGAATTTTTGAAAGCTGCATATACAATGACAATTAGCATGTGCAGCATGTCTAATCCTATTAGGCCTTTGTGTATATAAAATTATTTTTTTTCCAAAACCCTCCCATTCTAAACATAAGAAAATGTACAGGAGCTAAGGCCTTGAGTTTAGTGCCACCATCAGTTAGTGCTGTCTTGTATCCAGGATCAATCCATGCTTTAGCTCCACACAAGCTCACTGAAGAGACAACAGACAGTGGACCCTGGGAAAAGTTCTTACATCTCTAATCATCTCTTTTATCTAAGAGTATTACTCAGGCCAAGAGCAGAACGAAGCGTAGATTTGAGGAATAGAATAATAACTTCAATTCATCAGTCATCATTGTTTCTTTTTTAACTTTACAAATTAACTGCCTCTGTGTCTCTCACACACACTATCCCTTTTGGAGCAGAAGCTATACCAGCTGTTATCAGATCTAGCCTTATGTGCCCCCAGAGGATTCAATTTCAGCAAAAGTGAAAGGAAACCACAAAACACTTGGTCAGCATTAGAAAGTAAAATAAAAAGAACTAAAAATGTGTTAGCTTCCTCTACAAAAAATGGGTTGTGCCTCTGAGTGTTTTAAAAGCCTGTAAATACAAATTTGCATTTTGGTTTAAAAATATCTCTTCTATTAGCAAAATTAGTCTTTCAAGAGTATCAAATTAATCTGTAATTCCAGCACCCAAGAGACAGGCAAAAGGCTCACAAAATTGAGACCAGTTTGGGCTACAAAGCTCTTTTTCAAAGGAAAGGAAAAAAAAAAAGCTAACTTTGAAAATTGCCATCATGTAAATTTGCAAAAGTTATCTAATTTCATTGATGCCCTTGCTTCAACAATGAAACAAAAATAAGAACCATTGCTACGTAGATATGCTACCTCCACTAAATAATGCCACCTAACATGGAGCACGGTTCAAGCACATGTGAGCAGAGACTGACCAAAAACACACATGGGTAGTACTTCCATTCTCAGAAATTCCAAGGTGTGTCTGAAGAGAGAGTACCCCAAAGCTCCCACACTGCCTGTGCCTCAGATTTCCTTCTCCCAAGCACCTTCTTGAGTAAGGAAGAGCTCAGGGATCCCATGCAGGGCAAAGAGTGGCATGGGGAATAAAAATCACCCACTGAGCACTCAGTGCGGGTCAAAATCATCATGACTGGGAAGCTCCAAGGGAGAAAAGTATCTCTGAAGATTGCCATCAATAGAAATATAAATATTGCTGCCACTGATAATGCACAGATCACTAACTTTTCTCAAATATCTGCTAAAACCATATTTTATTGAGGGCATAAAACGTTAGAATGTGGGCTGAAGAGATGGATTAGTGGTTAAGACCCTTGCCTGTGAAGCCTATGGTCTCATGTTTGACTCTCTAGATCGCATATAAGCCAGCCACACAGTGATGCAAGCAAGCAAGGTTGCACATGCACACAAGTGGGCACATGTGTCTCTATGTTGGATTGCAATGGCTGAAGGCCCTAGCACACCAATTCATATTCTCTCTCTCTCTCTCTCTCTCTCTCTCTCTCTCTCTATCTCTATCTCTATCTCTCTCTCATAAAAAGGCAGTCTGTTGGGCTTGCTTGAAAAAAAAAAAATCTTTAGAATGTGTGGGAAGGTTACAACTTACCACAATAAGTATGCTAGGATGTGAACTGGAACACCCAGGTTTCACCTATGAACCTGACCTCTAATTTCTTTTTCTATGTTGTTGCTAAGGCTGATAAGTGTCCATTGTTTCAGAAAACTACACCTCTGTGTTGGAAGTTGGAGGCCTCAGGAAAGTTGACTCCAAGAAGCTCAGCTTTGGTAAGAAAATTCACTCGTAGATGTAAGAAACTTAAGCCATTTGTATCTGTGCAGTTCTGATATTTCAAATCACTTGAAAAAGAAATATATGAGAGTGATCATGGCAGGACATTCAGAGTTGATATCATCCGTCTTCCACAGAATCAGTAAATAGCCAGGGGCAACCAGAGAAGCCCAGGAAACTCTAAAAGATACATCTTTTCAAGTGACAGAGACAGGATGAATAATGACACGTCCCTGTGGAACAATATCACAGCTGTGGAGAACAATGCATTGACTGTCAAGAGGAAGTAATGCTAGGGCTGACAGTCTCTGGATCTGGGTACCAAAGTATACAAGCTTTCTGGACATTCTTCTTTATATTTCAAGTTAGAGCAAATGAACATCCTCAAAGATGAGAAATAATTCACACACCTGAAGTGCCATGTAGAAGTGCTTTCAGATCACCTGTCTTGCTTCAAGTGGGGCCAAATGAACAAAAAGAAGAAAAACATAAGATATGAAGGTGTCCCTTGACACATACCCCTGAAAAAAAAAGGTAATTCTCAGAGGATAAATATAGGTTTTGTCACTTATAGGTAAAACATAGGTAAAACTTACCATATTGTAAGTAAACCACATTGGACATTTCAAATTTTGGGAGCTAAACTGGGCTTGGTGGTACAAGCTCAAAACCTCTCAATTGGTAGGCTGAGACAGCACGCTCATGAACTCAAGGATGGCACAGGGAATTCAGTGAGTGACTCTCTGAAAATAAAAACTAAAATGAAAACTAGGTATATAGCTCAGTGACAGAGAATTTGTACAAGCATGCAGCAGGCGTGGATAATGTCCAGTCCTCAGTTAAACAGAAAGAAAGGATGAAAGAGAAAGAAGAAATGAAGGATGGAAGGAAGGAAAAAGCTAAAACAAAACCAACAATAACATCATTATTTTCACAGGTAAATTTCATACAGTTCAGGAGAAAAAATGTTAAGGATGATTCAGCAAGAAATATTATTTGTAAATGAGTTGAAATTTTATGGGCAATGAAGAATGGAAAACACCTTAAACCATAGACTTCTTTCTTTTAAGGGTACACTGACACTTAGATGAATAATACAGTAAATGGCGAGCCATTTCTGCACATCAAAAATATTCTTCACTGCTGTGCTAATCATTAATTTCTGAGCTACAGATTCATGAACTCAGTATTTACTCAGTTACCAGACATCTCTGGCCCAAAGAGGGATGACACTACTTCTGAAAGTTACATCTGATTTGAAAAAAATATTCCTACAAGTACTGATGTTGCAGTTCCTTCATGATCATTAATATCAAATAACTAGTAAAAAAAAAAATTGTCACCTCTCACTGAGCCCTTTGCAAGACCTACATGAGACTCTACAATAGTCCCAATAGCTTATTAAGCTGAGCAAGTCATGTTTCCAGCACTGCAAAAATAGTCTAGCAGAGGTTCAGAAAGGTTATGGGCCTCGCTTCCAGTCACAGAACTAATGCATGCATTACAGAACAGACCCTTGAGTCTATGGTTCAGGTCTTCCCCTACACTGGCAGAATTCCAGGCCTCCCACAGAGAGGATCACATACTGTGCCAGCCTCAAGTAGAAATAATGTGCAATGGCAGGATCAATCAGGGAAGGTTTCACAGATAAAGTGAGGTGCAAGGAAAGGAAACAAGAGGAAATTGTAGCAAGTCATTGACAGCTTGTATAAGTGTTCATTTACTGCGCAAATATTTTACCTTCTAAACATTACCTTAAAATTGACTAAATTTTATTGACAATATTTCACCTCAGAGCCGACCATGTATCTCAGGAAATCCTAGAAGTCTTTTTTATTTTATTTTTTTTAATTTGAGGTAGGGTCTCACTCTAGCCCAGGCTGACCTGAATTTCACTATGTAGTAGTCTCAGTTTGACAATGGATCATTTCTCTTTTGCACTTGGCTCTTGAATAATTACCACTAGATGGCGGTAGGTGCATACGCTCTGGTCACCATTTCAGCAGTGTGCTGCATAGTAATCTAAAATCTAAATTCCCTTATCATTATTCTGCATACAGCAAGGGAGTCAATACAGAGATGTTCGTCTAAGGGCTACATGATGTCTTTCTGTGTTCTTCTGTGTGAAGAACTGGATTGCCTTTTACCATGCCCTCCCTTCCAACACAGCCAAAAAGTTTTATATAAGTGGTTTTCTAAAAACAGCATTAAAAGGAAATCTGAGTGTTAGATTTTTTAATTTACTCCAAAAATAAGGCATTTTATTTGTGCCTGCTTAGAAAAAAATCAAGGGTGAGGCAGAATCACTTTATGAGCCTTTATGTTTTTCTTTCTAATTTAATTATTTCAATGTGATTTTCTAAAGCAATATACCCAACTGTTGTCTTTTAAAAATTACTTGTGAAAATGAATATTGGGTTCAGTTTGAACTGAGTTTTAAGTAAATTCATTTGAAGAGTAACCCAAAATTGAAATTTAGTTTCCATGCTTTTCTTGTTGCAATATCCATTTGACACTAGGAAAGCCATGGGATTTTATTATGGTTATGAAACTGCCACCAAAGGCGCCTCAGCATGTCCTTTAATGGAAAGGCTTCAGGCAAAGCAGTTATGTGGATGGGCAAATGAAAGGAGCCTGGCAGAAACTGCATGCCGCCTGTATCTGTTAAATGTAAGCCATGGGAAGAAAGGATGAGAGGCTGGAAAAGAAAATAAGATGACCCAGCTAAGAACCGGTCACCTGCTCATTTCTAGCTGCCATTTGCAGCCACTTCCTGTAAGGTGTGTACAATCCCCAGAATATCTAGATTACTTATGAATTATAAACATATTTTCCCAAGAAAGGGGGAATAGCGATGCCAACCACTTAAAAATATGCTGCTTTATCCACACTTTACAGAACAGACTCAATTTTTATGTACACCAGAAAAAGAAAACTGGGATGCTTTAGGAATGGGATTAATTTTACCAAAACCTTAGCTTTTGAGAATTTGTGATCCTCTGCTCAAATTTAAATTTTAATTTAAAAATAAAAATAAAATGCATTTACTTGCAAGCAGAGAGAGAGAGAGAGAATATGGGCATTCCAGAGTTTCTAGCCATTGCAATAGAACTCCAGATGTATACACACTTCTTACATCTGGCTTTATGTGGGTCCTGGGGAATTGAACCCAGCTCACTAGATTTTCCAGGCAAGTGCATTAGCCACTGAGCAAACTTTCCAGATCCTAGTATAAACTTAATAAAATCATATTCCCAAGATAATCATTTTTCTGTTATTATTATATTGCCATATGTAAGAAACATATTTAGAAAAAAGGTACCTTTAATCACCATAAGAGGGCGAGATTCTCAAAGCTAAAATCTTCATGTTTCACTGATAAAGTACTTTTAGTATTCTAATGTTTCAGTATAACCTAATTTAATTATTGCATGATAATCTCTAAGAGTGTCCTATAACATATTTAAAATGTGGGAATAATTACTTTGCAGGATATCATGCATGTCTCACAAGTCGCATGAAAACTTTGCGCGCTTTGCTTTGCTGACTTCCTGTTGTGCCTTCACATGGCATAAAGGGGCAAAGGCGCACTCCAGCGTCTCTTTCATAAGTACATCAATCACACCCATGAGGGTTCTGTCCTCAGCCTAAGCTGCTCCCAGAGACCTTATCTCTTAATATCATCACAGTGAGGGTACATAGTTCAATATGTGAATCTGGGCAAGATCTACATTTAGACTATAGCATTTGTTTTAGTGGGAAATAATCAAAACAGGCAAGTGAGGTTGTTGAAGAAGACAAAGGCCAAATAGTGGGAAGCTGGTAAGAAATGCTTTTAATCATTTCAGCTCACTCCAGTCATTAAGACAAGAATAAGAATGATATGGACACAGGGACAGTCACCATGGTGAGAATTCCGGAGAATGGGATGCCCAGCCTTACTCAGCCTGGTTGGAGAAAGCTTGGCTCTGCTGTTTAGTACTTATAGGGCTTTAACATGACCATGGTTTATTTTCCTCAACCATGTAAAGCCCATGGCAATGTAAGTTCTTACATGCATGCATTATCATTGTGTCTTTTCTATTTTTTTCAAGACACTTACTATTTTTTTGACCTTGGAGGATTTCTTGTTTTGTTCTTTTTTTTTTTTTTTGCTTGTTTTATTTTTTGTTTTGGCTACTCATTAATTTATTTGGATTTTTCTTATTAGACAATAAGTTCCACAGCACATGGACTTTGTTTTCCCTCCACCTCATCTTCAGTGTCTGGAACCGGAAAGTCCTCAGCAAAATATGGAAGGAATTAAGTAGATAATGCTGTGAAAATTACCAGAATACCAACACAGGCACATTGTAACCCTAAGACTTTCAATGATGTTTTACTTCTGTTATATTAATTTTCATTTTGAACTTTCTTCAAGAGAAAATGTATATACCCTTAAACATGTGATAGTTATAAAAAGTAATCTTGAAGGCGGGCATGGTGGTGCATGCCTTTAATCCCAGCAGCACTTGGGAGGCATAGGTAGGAAGATTGCCGTGAGTTCGAGGCCACCCTGAGACTCCATAGTGAATTCCCGGTCAGCCTGGGCTAGAGTGAGACCCTACCTCGAAAAAACAAACAAACAAAAAAGTTATCTTGAGAACATATCTCAACATAATAAATCTGTATACAGCAATCATACAGCCAACATTACACTAAATATGTAATAACTCAAAAGGTTTCTACTAAAATCTGGAAGAACACAGGAGTGTCCACTTACTCTTCTTATTCAAAATAATGCTGAGAACAATAGTATAAGAGAAGCAAATAAAAGGGATACAAATACTAAAGAAAGAAACCAAAGTAACCTTACTTGCAGATGATTTGCTCTTATATATAGAAGACACTACACATTCCACCAGAAACTATTACAACTTATAAACACTTTCAGCACTGCAGGAAGATACAAAATCAATATAAAAAGTTCATAACCCTCTTGTACATATAATTAACGAACATGCTGAGTTATACATCATGGAAATAATCCCACTCACAATTATCTCTCTCTTTCTCTCTCCACACACACACACACATACACAAACACACAGGAATAAGCCTAACAAAGGAAGTAACAAAGATCTAGATCTCGGCAACAAAAGATTTAGAACACCTGTTGTAGTCAGTATTACATTACTGGGATGAACAACAAATCCAGTCACCCTTTAGAGAAGGAATGGATTTATTTCAAGCTTACAGATCCAAGAGAAGTTCCATAGATAGCAGAAGAAGCTACTTCTACACATCCAAGTAAAGAGAAACAACTAATACATCAGCAATAATCAAAATCAGCAAGTACAAACTAGCAGCAAGCAAGACCCCAGAACTCACACTGCTCTCTAACACATTTGGGCTGGACTCCAGGTTCCACGCCCCAGTGACACCTCCTCTAGCCTGGTGTTATAAGCATTAATGAAACACCTGAGTCTATGGAGAACATACATTCAAATTACCATAACACTCAAGAAAGGAACTGAAGAAAACACAAGTTGGAAAGACTTCCAAGCTCACGTATTAGAAGAATCAATATTATGAAAATTGCTATCTTACCAAAAGTAATCTACATATCCTATGCAACTCATATTAAAATTACAGTGATATTCTTCAGACAAATAGAAAAGTCAATCTTAAAATTCATTTGGAATCACAAATGCATTGAGATAGCCAAAGCACTCCTGAGCAAAAGAAACAATGTTTAAGGTATAACTATGCCTGGTTTAAAGTCATGCTAGACTTATAGTAACAAAGTAACATGGCATTGACACAGAAATAGATATGGAGAAGAATGATAAGAATCAATTAAAACTAAGTGTATAAGAATGTGTCATAAGGAAACCTGCTACTTTGTAAGCTAATTACAAAATAAAAATATTTTTAAAGAAATTGGCTTCATAAATAAGTGCACTGAGTCCAGCTTCGGGGAGGAAGAATAACTAAGCAAATCATACTTCAGGTGGCATGTATAAACATCAATGTTTACAAAGCTGCTCAGAAAGTGCCCGAGTTTGCAAAACATATGAATGGAGAGATGGGATGTCATTTGCCTAAGGCTGGGGTGGGAAGACATGCTTTCTTTCCATTAGAGTCAAAAGCCCTCCCCACACCAAATCCTGGACTTTTAATGTAATAAGTCTTAAATTGAGTGCTGTTAATTACTGGATAAGAGATTAACACTAATAGTGACATCAGAGACCTGGGGATACTATGAATGTCTCAATTTTATACCTGGGTTTCTTAGAGAAGGCTGAGACCAGTATAAAGAAAGGGACAGACTTGTCACGGGAAACAGCTTAGTCATAACAACAAGGGGTACTGATAGAGCCATATCCACAGGTTTAACTGCAACTCCAAGTTCTTCGAAGACAGTCACCAACTGGGAAACATCCAGGGTTTCTGACTTCTTCATAAACATCAAACCTAGGAAATTGGTTATGACAATCAATGGTAAACTCCTCCTCCTCCTTTGTATGTGCATGTGGCCCATGTATATTTGTGCACAGAGTGGCATGCCCCTTGTGCTTTGTGGTGGGCAGAGTGGAACATCAGATTCCTCCTATATCCTCATAGTTCCTTCAGAGGGTCTCCCTCCCTCCCCCCCCCCCCTGTCACTGTCTCTCTGTCTCTCTGTCTCTCTCTCTCTCTCTCTCTGTGTGTGTGTGTATGTGTGTTTTAGAGAGAAAGAGAGAGAGAGAGAGAACCTGGATCTGCAATTTTCTCAAGCAATTATCCTCTGGTCTCTGCTCCCCAGCTATGTACATGCATATGAGGAAATTGAACTCAACAGGTCTCAGGTCCTCTACATCCACAAGAAACATGCTTAACCACTGAGCTATTGCCCTGCCCTGTCACGGGTATTCCTCCAAATGTTAAGACAATCTATGGGAAGAAAACGGAAAGGATCATTTGGCACAGTCAACAGATGAGAAAAGTGAAGCTACTACATTGAATGTTTAGGGCAGAAAGTTTCCATTGCAGAGATGCAAATGCCAGCGAGATTGGCGTGTGGTGGTTTCCATCCCTGATTCTGAGGCATTTTTAAAAAGAACAAAGCACAAAATGGGTTTTGGGGCACAGAATACACCAAATATAAATGGAAATTTATAAGTCCAGCATATAAAAATAGCATCAGTTCCTCTGCAGGAAAAATATGGAACCAATCCATTGATGTTCTGCTTTTATTTTCTTTAAAAGACAAGTAATTAGCAGAGTGTGGAGGCACATGCCATTAATCTCAGCACTTGGGAGGCAGAGGTAGGAAGATCACTGAGAGTTCAAGGCCACCCTAAGACTACATAGTTAATTCCAGGTCAGTTGGACTGGAGTGAGACCCTACCTCAAAAAAAAAAAAAAGACAAGTAATTATTTAATGATAAAAAACAAAATAAAATTAGAATTCATACCTTACAGTGCAAGAGGCACATATTTGAAGAGAATAAAATCATTATCCTCTAAGTTTATTCATAGTATAAAATATTTTTTTCTATTTAATCACTCCAAACTTATAAATTTTGTGCCAAGGTACAATCCCTGCTTGAGAAAGAATATAAAGGCTATAAGTAGAAAGTATTTATGGAATTACCTCAATTACCTTATTTCTATCCTATATCAAGAGCCCTGTACTAATTGAAAATTTCACTTTTCAACTAATTGTTCTGCATCATGCAAGTGTACACCTGGGAGACAGCTTCTAGGCATCGAAAAGAACAAGATGGACAGTCTTAGAGGTATGTGCTTTAGTTCAGGATTTTTCAACTTTATGATGGTATAGAAGCAATCTCGCTTCTTGAAAACTTCACTTTGAAATTTGGATCTGGAACTTTTCCTGGCTTAGCCATATGTAGTCCAATCCTCTATTGTGATTCTGGGCAGTGGCAGCAAGCCACAGCTCCCAGGCACAATAGTGATGGGAAATGACATTACAGTATCCTGTGCAACACTGCTTCACTTTGATCCTCAGTGCACTAAGGGTATTAGGTGCCTTTTCAACTAAATGGTAATTTCAACTTAAAATGGGCTTATTAGGAGGTAACCCCATCTCAGTTTCAAGAGTCTCCTATAAATGTTGGAGATAGGAGAGGTAACCTCTGTGGAGGAAATAAGAGTATAGAATTCTGGCCTAAAATAAAACTGCTGAAACCTGAACCTCCTTTTACCTCTGAAGAAGCCAGTTAATGAGGAATAGTGTTGCAGGATGGTAGCTACTTTTACATGATACTCTAGCAAGGTTTCTCCATCATTCCTAGAATTTCTGCATGCATGAGGGCAATGGAGCTGAGGAATAGACAGTGACATGATATAGAACAGAATTTTATAATGTAGTTACCGACCTCATTGCAAAAGAGGTACTTATAGATTACTCACCCATGCCCATCAAATACATCTTGTTGAAAATTTTTTTCCTTTTCCTTTCACCTTAAAATGTCATAATTAAATATGTAGAACATATACACATGTATTATGCACACACATAGCTCCTAATTCCAGGAGATAATATAGAGATTTGGGTGTTTTTGAAATAGTGTATAGCATACTGATGAGTAATAATTCAATTCTGAGTCTTTTAAAATTTCTTTACTATGCTTATTATTGTGTATCTAGAATGCATAGGAAACAAGCAAATCAAGAGGGACCAAAGCACCCTACTTTAAACTAACCCATTTTGAATTACATAATTTTTATTTTATTTTTAGAACACATGAGATCAGATACTTCCACTGGCACAACTAGCACTTTATTGAGAATATTCATCTTGAAAAGAGCAAACAGTAAGCACACACACAAAAATGTGTGGTAAAAAGTAACACAAGAGGGTTTGTTATTACCCATGCAAAGCTCCACCTGACAAGTGTGGATTTCTAGATAATTAATTCTTTGCATATCTTAGAAGAAACTGTAATCAGTTTGTGACATTTTCATAGGTGAGAAATTTACTTTGTATGATAATCTATCTAAAAAAAGGGAAAAAAATCTTTGTAATTTCAGTTGATATATCTGGCACAGATATGAGAATAGCACATTTGGTATCTTAAAATAGGTCTTTGATGATACTAATAGGCATTATTTACAGAGTTCTCGGGGGCACTGTATAAATTGCTTTTGATCAGTGGTGTCCCTTGAAATATACATTCTAATAGAGAAAGCATAAATGTTGTTCTTTGATGGGTGGAGAAACTGAAATCTGGAAAGGTGGTATTACTTCCTTGAGGTTATGGGTATGGTAGACAGCACAGCCAAGAATTGAACCTAAGTATGGATAACACCAAGCACCATGTTCAAAGTGTTACCTATATAAAGGTGGGGAAAAAGTCTCCAAATGAAAGGCATAGCTTGCTTTATTTGTTTTTATAATATTTAACATGACTATGAAATGGGCCTACACTTAAAGGAGACATTCCACCTCCGTGTCAGAGTACAGCTGTGGTTAACAAATTTGCTCACAACACCCACATGAATATCACAGATCTCAGTCTCACTGATGACTTCTCTCCTAGGAAGTCAGTGGACTTTGAATTTTACAGATTTTAAAACTGGACAAGAAGTGTTCACAGTATGTGACAGGTGTAAGCTAGTTTGAAGATTGGATAGAGTGTAAGGTATAAAGATTCCAGTCTTGGGGCTGGAGAGATGGCTTAGCAGTGGACCTAGGTTTAATTCCCCAGGACCCTCGTAAGCACAAGGGGGTGCATACGACTGGAGTTTGTTTGCAGTGGCTGGAGGCCATGGCACGCCCATTCTCTCTCTCTCTCCCTCTCTCTGCCTCTTTCTTTCTCTCTCAAATAAATAAAAAATAAAAAAAATAAAAAAAAAAGATTCCAGTCTCAACCCCTTAGAATAGCACAGAAGAACACTTTCTGTACCCTGGAGTTCTGGCTGTGATCTGTTTTAACCTATGTGAACTATATAGCAGAAGTGAGTCAGCTTTCTCTTACCACCCCTGGAAAAGAATTTGGCAAATGTAAAGCCTATGGGAAAATTCTGTAGTTTTGTAAATAAGTATTATTATGAAACAATCCAACTATGTTGCTATGGTTGCTCCCATCCTATAATGACAGAGTTAAGTAGTTTTCACAGTAACCATAAGATCACAAAATCTAAAATATTTATCAGGGGACTCACTACGGAAAAAAAATGCTGATGCCTGGCATACATTATCATGCCCAAATAAATATTTCCTAGTGTGATTAATATGCATCTAAGCTATAGACTTAGGGGGGAAAAAGGATTATATAAAGAAACTATCCTATTTTTTTCTCATTTCTTTCAACCTTTCTGTTGTAGGTACCTTCTAATTGCTTTAATAAAGCACCCAAACAAAAGCAGCTGACAGAAGGAATGTTTTCATTTTGGCTATAGTCTTGAGAGAAGCTTTATGATGGCAGGGAAAAGAATGGCATGAGTAAAGGCTGAACATCACCTCTTGGCTACAGCAGGTGGTGAACAGTAGCAGAATAGTGAGTCAAACTATAATAAGGGTGGGCTAGTTGTAATACCTTAAGCCTGCCCCAAATGACAGATCTCCTACAGCAATGCTCCACATCCCAAATTGCCATTACCTGGGACCCAAGCATTCAAAACACATGGGTTTATGAGAGACATCTTATTTAAACAACTACACTTTCTCTTTCT
Organism: Dipus sagitta; assembly: GCA_036346955.1. Classification (NCBI taxonomy): domain Eukaryota; kingdom Metazoa; phylum Chordata; class Mammalia; order Rodentia; family Dipodidae; genus Dipus; species Dipus sagitta. The sequence goes on from CM070781.1 coordinate 18,540,808, forward strand.
TGAATGTCTATTTAGTTCATTGTTAAAAGATTTACACACATAACATCAACACTGAACTTGACCATATAAAGATGTGTAAGACAGTATTATGGTATCAAAAACTTTCTATGATGAAAGACAAACATAATAATTAAAATGTAACCCTATGTGTTGTAAGAAACATCAAAAGTTACAGGAAAGATGTATCAGGGCTGGTAATGATTTCCCAAAATTTGGGTAGTCTTTTGCCTTATGGTAAGCCTTCCTTCATCAGTGATGAAAAATGGAGCCCATACTCTGTTTGAGGGTCCTTAAACTGTCATAAAGATATTGGTGATCACTTTTGTAACATCTAACCAAAAGCCTTTAGAATGAGATATATATGTGTGTGTGTGTGTGTGTGTGTGTGTGTGTGTGTATACACACACATATACATATATATGTGAGAATACAGTATGTATGTATATATGTGTGTGAGATGAGTTCTCATGTAGTCCAGACCTCCACCTTGCTTTGCAGTTGAGACTGGCCTTGAACATGGTCTCATGTAGTCTAGGCCTCCAATTTCCTATGTAGTTGAGGTTGGCCTTGAACTCCTGATCCTCCTGCCTCTGATTCTAAAATGCTGGTGTATAGCACTGAATTAGTTCTTTTTTTAATTGTTTGGACAAAATCACTTTAAGAATTAATTTTTGCTCAGAGTTCAAGGTCAAAATCCATCATGGCAAGACTGGAGGCAGGAGCTTGAAGTGGAGCACAGTGAGGAAGCAGAGAACAACGAAGGCTGATGCTCAGCCACCTCTCTCCTTTTTATGCAGTGTAGGACTCCAGCCCACGGAAGGGTCCCACACAGTTAGGTAGTTCTTCCCATGCAAATTAGCCTCGTCTAGATAATCCCTCACAGAGAGGGTCAGAGGCTCATTTCCTTGGTCCTGTCAATTGACAATAAACATAGACTATCACAACCACATTGGTCAAATTGTTCAAGATACTTATATCGTACATCATGGGAAATTTTTACTTTACCTATTTTTTACTATTTATAGAAGTATGAGTTTTCTTAGTATTCCAACTAAAACCTGTATTATTGTTGTATATCTTTTTCTCAATGGTCTGTTGCAGAATATTTGAAGGAAGTAGATCATCTTATTCCAGGGAAGTAGTGACTGAGTCAAGCCGCTGAACTTTGACCTTAAACCAATGTCTATCTGAAGTCAACTGCTAAGACAGAAATGATAAAATTACAGGGTTTAGCCAGATTATGCAGTGTGGCAAACAGCAGCTCTAGTGCTACTTTTCTATGGTCTGGGTTTTATTGTTCTCATCTGAAGTGTCCCCCAAAAGCTCATGTTTTGAAGTTTTGGTACTCTGTACAATATCCAGAGCTCTTGAGGGAAGTGATTCATGTATGAGTCTTAAAATCAATCTAGTGATTTATTCATAATACTGTGCATTATTATGAGGTAGTGTGAAATAGGAAGTGGTGCCTACTTGGAAAAAGCAGGTCACTGTGGGTGTGTCCAGGAAAGGCACACCTTGTCACCTTTTCCTTTCCTCTTCTGTCTCTCCCCTCTTCTTCCACTCCTGCCCTCTCTTGCCCTTCTCTTCTCTGCTCACTGTCTTCCTATCACTGTAGCTCTGCCTCCTGCCCACCACAAAGTGAGAGGCTGCATTCCACCATGCCTGCCCACCACGTTATCCTTATCAAAGGCCCAGAAATAATCAAGAGAAGTGAACACAAACTTTAGGCTCTAAAACCATAGGCCAAATACATCTTCCTATAAATTTATTTTCTTTGGAATTTTATTACAGCAACAGAAGAGCTGCTAGACATGCTTTCCACAGTCAAAACTCTGTGGAGTCCCTTTGTATTTTTCAAAACTCAACGGTATGGTAGGGTTTTACTGTTTTGTGGCAGAAAGTTCTTACAGAAATTTCTTCATTTAACTTGAAAGAAAGTCTTAAAAGTAACCTCTATGTAAAGCAAAATGATGGACATCTTAGTTTATAGAGCAATCCTAGGCTTCTTCTAGTTTCTGTTCTAGAAATGAGGTCCATCTTCCAAGAAGTATTCAATGAGCCAGCTTTTATGACCACATTATTTTAATGAAGCCAGTGCTACATTAATTTGAAATCACTAGCATTTTTGCTATTACTAAGAAATTTTATTTTTAATATTATTTTCAATTAAAATATTGAGATCATAAAGAACTACTATAATTCATTCTCATGAGAAACCTCTCTCTTCAATCAGGCTAAGCCATTCATTGCATTCATTCTTGAAGCCAGGAAAGTCACAAGGTATTAGGTAAGATTTTTTTTTTTTTTTTTGAGAAAATCTCGCAACAGCCCACAGAAATCTCTTGTTCATTTGACAGAACTCCAAGCCTTGAAGCAGTCCACCATGTGAGGGGAGCCATATTCCAGCACTGGTTCTCATGGCTTCTTATCTAAGGCACTTTTATAATTTCACCTGCAATAGTATGTTTTATGAGATACATTTTACTTCATGAAAGATAATTATGTGAGTCAAGGACAAAATAAAATCTCTAAAATAGGAACATATACAGTAGAAATAATCAATTGAACAACAAAAATCACTGGTGGTTACTTATTATTGTCCAGAAGAATTACCCTGTGTCTGGGGTAAAAGAAGGAAGGGACAGCAAGATTAGTAGGCGGTTGTGGAAACTGTGCCATGGACTAGTTTAAGCAAATGGGAAGAGATTTGGAGCCAAATAATATTGAATGGGGAAACAAGTGATGAAGACAAGGAAGTCATGGAGGGGACAAGTCATTACTCCTGACACCTCCTTGGAGCCCTGATTTGAAAGTGGTAACAAGTGAAACCTCAGACAACCTGTGTCTGCATCATCCTCTGATGCAGCTGCTAGACTGAGAAGCAGTGTTTATTATACACAGAATTCATTCAGGAAGAGAAAAGAGAATATAAACAAAGTTCAAATAATTTTTTAAAAAATAAATGAATTAGAGGACAGAAAGGACTGGGGTCCTGAAGTTTTCATGGAAGAAAGAATATTTAGTACACATGAAATTGAAATTATTATTTTTCTTAACCCCAGACAACATGGACTAAGAGACCACTGTCTTGTAAATTAAAACTATAATATTTATCTGAGGCATCAAAATGCAAAATCAGGCTGGACAGATGATTAAACAGTTAAGGCACTTGCCTGAAAAGTCTTACACCTAGGTTTGACTCCCCAGTACACATGTAAATCCAGATGCACAAAGTGGATCTATCTGCCTCTTTCTCTCTCTTCCTCTCTCAAATAAATAATAGATAAATATATCTCAGTTTTTTTTAAATTTTTGTTTGTTTATTTGAGAGCAACAGACAGAGAGAGAAAGAGGTAGATAGAGAGAGACCGAGATTGGGCGTGCCAGGGCCTCCAGCCACTGCAAACGAATTCCAGACGTGTGCGCCCCCTTGTGCATCTGGCTAACGTGGGTCCTGGGGAATCAAGCCTTGAACTGAGGTCTTTAGGCTTCACAGGCAAGCGCTGAACCGCTAAGCCATCTCTCCAGTCCATATTTAAGTTTTTTCAGAGAGTGACAAATCCCCTTGTCTTCTGCTGGAAGCAAAAGATAGTAACAGTGAGTCATTATTATACAGTGTGGATATATAGACCTAGGAACCAGGAACTTGGTTTTAAGTCCAACTCTGTTTCTGTTTTGTTGCACATTAAAAAAAAATAGATGTCTTTGCCTCTTATATGCCATATGGAAATAAAATACATATCCTGATTACCTAGCATTAAGTTAACTTTATTGCTATATTAAATATTAAACAACCTAATTAGTAAGTATGTGAAATATTAAGGCATTAACATAGTATTTACTATTAAGAAAATTAAAGATTTTGCTTTTTAAAAATATTTTACTTATTTGTGAGCAAATTGAGGGAGGGAGGGAGGGAGGGAGAGAGAGAGAGAATGTGATTGTGCCAGGACCTCTTGCTACTGCAAACAAACTCCAGATGCATGTGCCACCTTTTGTATATGGCTTACGTGTATACTGGGGAATTGAACATAGGTTCTTAGACTTCGTAGGCAAGCATCTTAACTGCTAAGTCATCTCTCCAGCTCTTGAAAATGTTTTTTTAATGTATATCGGGTCGAGTACATGCACAGAATGATGACCCACAAATAAAAATAGAGACTAAGTTCTAATGAAATCTCTTATAAAAGAGATAGTTTCTTGTGTATCAAATTTTCTTCTCCTCATCTTTCATTTCCAGCAGATTATCCCCACATCAATTCTTAGGAAAGATCTTTCCTTATTTAGGGATATCTAAGTTAGCAATGAATCATTGAACTTCAAACTTTTTTTTTCTTTATTAGTTATGGACATACTCAGTATGTAAACAGCACATGTTGATACCATCCTTACCCTCATCCCTGCCCAACCCCCTCTAAAGGGACCCTCCTTGTTGAGGATTCAGGTCATCCCCATGGGGATTCTGGGTCATGCATTGTGGGGACAGCCATCAATCATGGGGAAGAGGTAATGTCTCTGTGTATAATGTCCCACCTTGTGGCTCTAACAATCTTTCCACCCCCTCTTTTTAGAGCTTTTACATGACTGGTTACTGTAACAACACGATGCTAGATGTTAAGTATAAAAGTGGTGTTTTTGAAATTCTAATATTCTCCTAACCACAAGACTTCCCTTGTATTTCATAACACAAAATTTGAATGGAAAAGAAGACCTACACCACTAGATAGTGTTTTAACACTGATATTTAGTACCTCTGTGCTATTACTGAATTCAGTACATGTTTCATCCATCTAGTCAGAGAATGGGTACCCCCATCTCCTCAGTCAACCAGTCAGAACACCTCCCTCAGCATGACATTACCTTAGCTGCAACTTCTGACCTACATTTATTTTGTCCCATGAAACTTCCCAACTTGATTCACATGTTCACAATAAACTTATTTTATTCATGCCATTGGTTTTGTGTACTCATTTGTAAACTGTCTTTTTAGATGCTGTGTTCCTGACAAGAGTAAAAACTGCATAAGAACAAAGGCAAGACAAGTTGTCTTTCCAACACTAAAATACTTGTCTTCCAGACAACCACCGTGAGAACAGACTGGCAAACACATCCAGTCTGGTGAATGAATTGAGACAAGGGAAACAGCATCCACATAGAAGTGTGACAGATCTCAATACAATATATTCAGAGAAGCTTGTATTTAGATGATTTTTATAAATATAAAGGAAATGTAATTTTGCTCTGAATTAAAAATACAGTATATGATGTTTTGTTCTGGATGCTGAAAACTAAGTCTCACTGTATGACTGTAGAGTATAATAGTTATTATTTAGCTAAAGCTATAATTGGACAAGATGTAACAGTCATTTATGTTCATTGTCAGAGAGGTACTTATTGTGGTTTTGGCTATAGTGTCATTTATAGTGTCAATTATGAGACTTTGTTTTAAACAGGCCTTCTACCTCACTCCATCATGCACACAAGGCCCTTGTGTGATGGGGATTCTCTGTGAGATTACCTATCTCCAGTGGACAAACACAGTGAGTTCACCGTTAGAGCCACTCCAACCAAGACAGGAACAGAGGTTTCTTTTTTTTCCATCAATATTTATATGTAGAAGGCATGCAACAAACATTTGATGGGAGAGAGAGTGAATAAGTTCAAATTTCTGAGTTTTAGCTGCTCCTTCTCATTTTGAGAAAAATATTTCACCTTTCCAAAATTAGATCAAAGGATTACATTAGATCCCTATCAGCTTATGTTGATAAGGTTTCCTGATGTTATGTTTATATCTGTACAATAGGATACTCTATGATCATTGAAGTTTGTAAAAATGATCCTAAGTTATAGAATTTTGTGATATAAGTGACCTCTTTTTATGTCTTGTTATACCATCACTTATTTTCAGAACATATAACTTTTTTGACTCTCATTTTAGCCAAATTCTACTCAAAAATGAACTGGAACTTACAATCTGAAATGTAGACAGAAAGGAAAAGATGTAGGTCTACTGTCAACATGGATATGAGGATGAAGAAAAAGAGCAAAAGTTGTATTTTTATTCCACTGGCTTAAGAGGTAAAGATTTCAGTATCATATTATGACTCACCCCAATTTCAAAAAAGCTTAGAAGGGCTGGAGAGATAGCTCAGTGGGAAAGGTGTTTGCTGGCAAATAGTGATGGCTCAGATCCAATTGCCACACAAAGCTGGATGCAAAAAGTGGTGCATAGGTCTGGAGTTAGTTCACAGTGGTAGAAGGACTTGGTGCGCCCATGCTTCTTGCTGGCATTCATTCTCATTCTCATATTCTCTCTCTCTCTCCTTCCCTTCCTCCCTCTTTCTCTCTGTCTCTATCTTAAATAGATACAATTTTTTAAAGTCCAGAAAATACACAAGCTGGTGGAACTATATCGAGATTTGTTTTTCACCTAACTGGAATCAGAGATCAGTACTTTACTCTAAATCCAGCCATCTCACTCTTTAAAATATTGCAATTTGTAACATCATAATACTACCTGAAGGGATTTATAAGGAATCTTGAAGTCGAAAAATCTTGCCCTTCCAGCCATACCCTTCCTGAGCCCTAGCCAGTCAGCAAGTAGGTCCCGCTCCAATTTAGACTGGATACTTGACACCTAAGAATCTTGAACTGGGTTGAATTCCAAGTCCATCATTTACTAGCTGAGCTCACCAGTCACCTTTTCTACCCGCTACCAATAAAATGAAGAATATAACATCGGAGACATTTTGATTGAATTATGTTTAGTATATATAAAGAGCAAGATGGAAAGTATGGCACATATTAAATTTTTAATAACTGAGAGTGGTGGCACTAAGAATTAACCATTTAGAACTGAATGTTTTTACAATGTAGGTTATTGACTGTGATGGCTTGAATGTAAATGTATGTCTCCCATAGCCCAAGGTATTTTTGATTAAGCTTGCAATGGAAGTCTCCAACAGCCTGTTGGAGGAGGGGTCACCAGGAGCAGATCTTAAGTCCCACCCTAGGGTGTGTAAAATATCATTTGGAGCTCTGATTGTTCCTGTTTGCTGGCAGTTTAGTGGTATGAATCTGTGGAAGTGAGACAGCTGCTCCCACTGCAATAGAACTTCCCCTAAAACCTGTAAACCTGAAATAAACCCATTCCTACCATAAACTGCTTCTGGTCAGGTGTTTATCACAGCAAGAAAAGGTTAATGCAACATTCAAAGAATTGCTTTTCCTTTTAGGAGCTTAAAAATATTTATTTATTGTAAAGAGAGAGGAAAGAGAGAACGAATGAACAACTCTTGCTACTGAAGACAAACTACAGGTGTATGTGCCACTATGTGCATCTGGCTTTACGTGGGTACTTGGGAATTAAATCAAAGCCAACAGGCTTTGCAAGCAAGTATTTTTAACTGCTGAGCCATATAACAGGCCTGGGAGTTTGTTTTTATATGGATATGCCTGCACACTTTTTTTTCTGACATATACAGTATGAGACAAGGAGCAGTTAACCAAGAAAATATCATGGTAGTTAAAGATTAATCCATTTTTGCATCCTTCCTTATGTTTAAATGTTACCAAAACATTATATTCTGAGACTGTTTCCAGTGAAATACACTTGAGGTTTGAAATGCATGCTTTTAAAGCAGAATCCCTCAAAGTCAAGATGGGAGAACAACAACATGAAGATGGCACACAGAGGAAACATCAGTGTGCAAAGTGGGGTCCTTCCAAGGTTTTTAGGATATGCAGTGCCTTACATATTACTAATCCTCTGAAAATATTTTGTCCTTCTGATTTTATACTTATAAATTTTCATAAGTTGTATCACTTTATTGTTATATTAACATTGCTGATATGCTCAAAATACAAGAAAGCAAATAGGTGGCAGTTGAAATTTCTCCCCACTCTAGCATCAAATACTCTTATGTGAAAGCATCCCTTCACAACTCATAAATAAAGATGATCAATAGATGTTTATCTTAGTTTATTCTTTTAGTGATCATATATGGAGAATTTGTTAGATCTCAGGCACTGTGTCTAGAACTGAAATATACTATAAATAAATGTTCAGTGATACTCCCCCTCTTAATTTTCATGATCCACTAAGCTAGATATTATATTCTCCATCACTAGTAACATAATACATTTGCCTAGATAATCTGTTTCTAAAGGGGAGTGTATGTTGACTAATAGGTCTGGTCTAAGATGAAGGAGCCACAGTTGCTGGTAGCTTTCTGGCTGGTAGTCTCTAGATAGCATAAGTTGTCAAAGAGTGAGACACAGGTATCAACAGATAGTACCTAACCAAACTTGCCTGTACAGAAGATTCACATTTACTCATTTATCCAGTAATATCATGAATGAATTCACCTATTCCAGAGAATAAAATCTTAATCATCTATCAAGGGTCCCATTTGATTCCATCTCTTTATTTATTTATTTATTTATTTATTTATTTTTGAGGTAGGAACTTGCTCTAGCTCAGGCCAACCTAGAACTCACTATGTAGAGTCAGGGTGGCCTCAAACTCATGGCAATCCTCCTACCTCTGCCTCCCAAGTGCTGGGATTAAAAGCATGCCTCACCATACCTAGCTGATTCCATCTCTTAATATCTCAGAATGGTAATTAACTCTCCACATGAGCTTCAGAAGTGAAAAACATATTCAAATCATAGCAAACATTAAATAACTATTTTAAAAAATTCTTATTCATTTATTTATTTGCAAGCAGAGAGAGAGAGAGAGAAGAGAGACTAGAGAGAATGGGCATGCCAGGGCCTCCAGTCACTCCAGAAGAACTCCAGACACATGTGCCTGGATCTTGCTTTACATGGGTACTGGAGAATCGAACCTAGGCCATTAGACTTTTCAGGCAAGCACCATAACGTTAAGCCATTTCTCCAAGCCTTAAATAACTATTTTTAAAGAGAGAGAATTGGGGATAGGGAGATAGCTCAGCAGTTAAAGGTTCATGCTAGCAAAGCCTGCCAGCATGAGCTAAATTCCAAAGTCATCCATGTGAAGCTAGAAGTGAATTCACTAGTACAGGCAATAGACCCTGGCATGTGCCCATGTGTGTGCATGGGTACACACACTAAATTTTTTTGTGTGTGGTTTTTTGAAGTAGGGTCTCACTCTAGCCCAGGCTGGCCTGGAATACACTATGTAGTCTCAGGGTGGCCTCAAGTTCACAGCGATCTTCTACCTCTGCCTCTCTAGTGCTGGGACTAAAGGCATGTGCCACCATGCCCGGCATAAAATTTTAAAAGAGAGAATTGGAAGATGAGAGAAAAATATGAGAATATTGTACAATATTGATGGCTAAAGTAATTTTCCATAGGAAAAAAATGGGAATCTGTAGGCACTAAAAGTCCAAGGCCAGTCTGTCCTAGAACTCATAATTTATACATGTGCTAAAAATCAGAGCTATCAGGTTATGTTATCTGTGAGTCCATGAGCAGGGTAAGGAGTCCTTCCTTACTTCCATACCTGTGACTCATACTAAAATGGCATATATGAATGCAAAAAGATGGATACTTATTAATTCATGAATGATTTATACTTTAAAGCATTAAGAGGTGTTTCCAGAAGCATGTTAATATACAGTGGCCTATGTTGCTGGCAGCATTATTAAATAATTTGCTCATTACTAGGTTAGTGTCCATGTTCCTTCTTTAGCCAGATTAAAATTCATTTAGGTTAAAATTGTTCATCATTAAGTGGTATAGTTAAGGAAACAAAGCTCCTGAGCTTTGTAATTCTCATTATTCACAGAACATAAGTACATCCATGAGCTGCTCATTGAAATAAAAAAAAAAATCTCATGGTATAACTTCAATTAAGGACAAACAGCAAATTGGAGGATTGTCTCAACATTGCTTCTATAAATAAGTTATTTGCATGCAGAACTACACATAAAATTTACTTAGGAATAATATTTTATTTCTCATTAACTTTAGATTGAATATAATTACCCAAAGTAGATTAGTTAGCTAAACAAAACTACTTAAAATTATAATTCACTTCACATATTTGCATTTATTTAATTAAAATGAATATTATTTCACCTACGATATGTTTTCGGCAGATTTGTCCCTTAAATTCATAGAGGGGAAGAGATTAAAAATCAATGGTTTCAGTAGCTGGAGAGATGGCTTAGAGGTTAAGGCACTTGCCTTCAATGCTTAATGACTCAGATTTCATTCCCCAGTACCCATGTAAAGCCAGATGCAGAAAGTAGCGAATGTGTCTGGAGTAAATTTGTAGCAGCTAATGGTCCTAGAGTGTCCATTCTCTTTGACTTTCTTCTCTCTGTCTCTTTCTGCTTGCAAATAATAAATGAAAATTAAATAAGCAGATAAACAAAAAATAATGGTTTCAGGGCCTGAAGTATAGTTTTGATTTTGTTAGATCCAACCCAGATTAAGATGTTGACTTAATCTCTTCTTCCCTAGAAAAAAGTTACATTTGAAGTGGATGGTGAACCTTAAATGATCTATGAAACCTACTCAAATGAAAACATCCTGCTACCCTTCTGACCTGCAAAATAAGATGTGCCCTCTGTTACAATAGTAACATGACTGTTATAGGGGTAAATTGAAACTTTCTGATTCAATTTGAGTCTAGCCCCATGGAAGGTAATTCATGCCCATTGTATCAGTTACTTTCTTGTTGCTGGCACAGAATACATGACCAGAAGCAGCTGAAGCAAGGAAGCAGTTTATTTTATTTTCTGCTTACAGTTTTGGTGGGGAAAGCATGGAGGAGCAGGAAGCCAGCGTCACATTGTCCCATCAGCAAGGAGGGTGATGTCAAGAGTGATGGGTGCTGAATGCTCAACCAGCTTTCTGTTTTTATACACTGTTGATTGAATGGTACCCCCCACAGTTACATTATGTCAGGTGGAAGGACACACAGTAATTAGAAAATCCCTAACAAACATGACCAGAGATTTGTTTCCATAGTGATTATAAATCTTGTCAACTTGACAACCAAAGATTAATCACAACACACATGTTTCAGTAAATAACCCCTCACTCATGCTCATGTAAACAACTTGAATTAAATTCACTGGAGTACACAAACAAACAAAGAAACAAAAAAGACATGAACATAGAGGGAAGACTAGTTGGGAAGAGGAAATAGTTCCATAGAAGTGGGACAAGAGAGGGAATTGCGGGTGAATATGATCAAAACAGATTACATACATGTATAAACTTGTCAAAATATTGAAGGGCGTGGTGGCATGCTTTTAATCCCAGCACTTGGGAATCAGAGGTAGGAGGCTCACTGTGAGTTCGAGGCTACCCTGAGACTACATAGTGAATTCCAGGTCAGCCTCCTGGACTAGAGTGAAACCCTACCTTGAAAAACCAAAAAAACATTTCAAAAAAATTAAAATTGAAAAAAATAACTAACAAAGGTTATGAAGAAATTACTATTAAAAAGAAAAGAAATGAAAACACTCTAGAGTTTATTCTTTTTAAGAACGAGATTCCATTAGTTCCTAATCTGTAACACTGACATGGCTCTCTGGCCAGACCTGCACCCTATACCCAAACAGTGGCAGCACATATGCCCTGCTGCTACACTCCAGGACAGAGACGTTCTGCCATTCTTAGAAGGAACTCTGCAAGATAAGCAATTTCTGATGTGATAACAATTTTTAATGCTTTTATTTATTTATTGGGAAGCAGAAAGAAATAAAAAGACAGAGGTGATATGAGAGAATGAGCATGCCAGGGCCTTTAGCTACTGCAAATGAACTCCAGATGTAAAATTGAACCTGTGCCATTAGGCCTTCCAGTCAAGTGCCATAACGGCTGAGCCACCATTTCAGCCCCAATTTTGAGACATGTCTCCCTCTGTGGTACAACAGGATAAATTGTTCTGGATCTGAAAGCATTTTATTATATTTAGTTTAATATGTACACTGGAATGGACTAAGAGATAGTGGTGCCAGAGTACCAGATGGCTGCTAAAATGTGATTTGTGCTGTTTCTGTGAGGGTATTTCCTGAAGAAATAAACAGTTGAGCCCAGAAATTGGGTCCACTCTGACCAAAGTGGGTGAGAATCATTCAATTCACTGAGAGCCCAGAATGAAAGAAGATGGAAGAAAGACATATTACTCAATGCCCTCTTGAGCTCAGATATGCATCTTTTCCTGATTTTGGACATCAGAACTTCTAGTCATCAGCTTTCAGACCAGGACTGATATTGTCACCCATCTTACTCTGGTTCCTAAGCTTCAAAATGAATTCTACCACTTTCTTTCCTAATTTTCTTACTTGTAGATTATATAAATGGTATATCTCATTCTCTGTCATGACATGAGATAAATCCTATTAGACTTGTTTCCCTGGTATGCCCTGAGTAATGCACCTGAATTCATCAAAGACATTTTGATTCTAGGGCTCTGATCTTTCCTGACGGCAACATACATGCCTTGGCAATTATTAATTGTCACATGATTCAAGAAATGCACAGTGTTTACTAATATTTCAAGAATCTCATAAGTGGTAAACCTCATAGTTTCCTAGGTCTACAAATTAGTTGTTTATTTGAACTATAAGAAGTTTAGTTGCTAGTTTATTTATTTGTTTGTTGTTGCAGTGCTCAATATGGAACTCAAGGCTATAAGCGTGCTGAGAAAGCATGCTATCACTATGCCATATCCTCAGCACAGTTCCTGCTTGACATATAAAATCTCTCTCTGAATTGATGACAGTCTAAAGATATGCATCTTCAGCTATGAGTTTAATTTGCAGAGAAACCATGATGGGTCAGATTTATGTCTGGCTTTTAGGACTCACAAGGGAATGAGACCCAGGCCCTGTTTGTTAAAGATGACATCCCAAAGGGAAAGAAGGCATTAATCAAATCAGCATGCAAACTATGAAACTGCCAGTTATCCTTAAAACTTGTGTCATTTTTTAGAAGCAAGTTAGATTGCAGCAACATTTTAAAACTGAATACCTAAAGCCACCTTTAAGACAAGAGTCTGTGGACAAGGGTTAGAGCACTAGGTGGACAGGAAGAGGTACTTCAGATAAAGATTAAAATAAACACGATGAAGATGCTAGGAAATTTCACAGGTGGAACTCTAAGGATAGTGGTCTTTCCTCTGATTCTTTACCAACCCCACCCTTTCTCCATCGTTCCTTTGATCATAAAATTAAAGAGAAATATCTTTGTTAACCATAACAGTTTATTGGAAAAGGAAAACTATTGTTCTAAGCACAAGGAGATCTTTGAATGTGTAGGAGATTGATGAAGTGAACAAACTTGGAAATATATGAATAGTACAAAATAAGGAAGAAAAATGGAAAAGTTGTCACTTTCCAATGCTAAGTGTTACAGGTTGAATCAGCAATGTCCCCAAAGACACATCTGTAAAAGGCTTAGTGATTAGCTGACAGGACTTTGGGGAAGTCATTGAAACATGAGAGCTCTGACTTAGTTAATGGGTGAATCTATTGATGGATTCATAATGTTACTGTGTTACTGGAAGGTAGTGGACACCAGAGCATGAGGCATGGTTGGCGGGACTCAGTCAAGAGGGCGTGCCTTTGAGGGCATGCTTGTTCGTCCACTCCTGTAATCTGCCACCGCCCCAGCCCCATTGGCAGCCCAGAGTTTAGCAGCTTACTTCTGTCATGCTTTTGCACTATAATGTCTATTTTGCCTCAGGTTTGGAAGCAATGGAGCTAGCCAGGCACATACTAAAATCTCCAAAACCGTAGTAAAAATAAATCTTTCTTCCTTTTACTAAGTTATTCTCGTGTACTTGTTACAGTAATGGGAAGAGTCACTAGCATGCCAACTAGTGAGCAAATATAGAAACATATACCATAGGCAGTGCTGTACCTCTTGCATTCTGCATGGGAGAATGTTCACTACTTGCTTCACTTGGGTTCTCTGGATAAATAGATATGACAAAAATAATACAGAATGGGAGACATGGGGATTCCTTAATGAATGGTAATAAAGTTCAAATTAATAAACCTAGTATCCAACATGACATTTAATTTTATTTAGATATGCTGCTTCAGCATTCTAAAGTGGATATGAATAATACTTAGTCTTTTATTATTACATAAATTGTTCTTTTTTTCCTAAGTGATAACAAAAATTTGCAGCCAATGGTAAAAAGAAGTTTTAAGACTTCATTCAACCACAATGCACATCAAAAAGAAAGCTTCTAAACTAAGAGAATGAAGTAGAAAACAGTAATGAATCCTGAGGTACTTTCAAGCAATGCTCTCTTAGTGTTTTCATGAAGCCTTTCATCTATAGTCCCACTTGGACTTGTGTAAGTATACACTTCAAAACATGGAAGAAGTTGGCATGATTCATTGGCTCTTCTTATGTTTTAATGGGAGCTACTCAGACTTGGTCACAGAATTTCAAAAAGAGATCTGTAGAAACAAAGGTTAAACAGCCTTGAGGTCATATCTGAGTAGCAATTCCCCCTTTTCCTTCCTATAAAATGAAATAGATGTACTATGTGTGATTTGGTACAGTAAAGGAGTATGTGCTATGCCCAGATAAGGGCACAATAGGAATAGTGAAAGGATTTAGACTGGACACAAGAACAGTACTAATAAACACTGAAGACCTTTGACCATCAAAGAAAATATGAATATCAAATAAGCTTTTACAATGTTCTCCAGAATACATATTATTGTGATAAAAGATAGATATCTAAAGCAATGTCCTAGATATTGTAAGGATATAAAGAAATAAATGCAAAGTTCATTCACTCCAAGGATTTATGTCCTGGCTCTAGAAATAAGACAAGCAATGCTATAAGGCAAGACCACCACAAGCAGCCAACTCTTAAAAGGTTTCACTAGTCATTCAAGACAAAATCTATGATACGAATCATTTGTGTAACCTTTGTACTTGTTCATATAAAAATCACACTGAAATGAACTTTAATTCATAAACATGAGCTATGAAGAGTGTGGATTTCTTTATTTGTTTAAATCATTTTAAATTCACCTCTGTGTTAGTATCACATGTAGGAAGATTAATTAAAAAATCATACAAAAATCATGGAAAATCCCCATGCTCTTATAAAATGCTAAACAACTGGGTACCCTCCCCACCTTTTGAGGAATCCCATGGGTTCAAATCACTTGCTCACTCATGCTCTCAACAGCAGAAGCCCCTTCTCAGCCAGAAGCTGTGACGCTTCCTTGCCATTGTGGAAATAGAATTCTTATGCACATCATAGGATTTCCCCACAACTTGGGATACAGGATGCCATACCCAGGCTCAGCCCTCTTGGTATCCATGCAATAAAATTCTATGTCACATGGTTGTTTGAGTGGAAAATGTTCCCCATAGCTTCGTGTGTTTAGAAGTAGGCCTCATACTTATTATCTGTTTGATAGAATGTTTGGGAGATACAGTTTTGCTAGAGTAGTTATATTGCTGGGGGCGGGCCTTAAGGTTCATTAGTCCAGCCTCCCTGGGTGTTCATAGCACATTTGCTTTCTCTACTTCCTTTCTGAGGTTGTGATGTCCTTACTGTCTGCTCTGTTACTCTTTTCCCATCATGATGAAACTTCCTCTTGACACAGCAAGCTGAAGCAAATGCTTTCCTTCAACAGGCTGTTTGGTCCAAGCAACAAAAAGAAAACTCCTGCACTGTATTTATACCCAACTTCCATACATGCCTTGTTGCCCTCAGGTTCACATTGCTGGCAGAAATCACCCAACCAAGAGCAGCATGTGGGGAGAAAAGGATTTGTTTTGGCTTAGAGGCTCTAGGCGAAGCTCCATGATGGCAAGGGAAAATGATGGCATGAGCAGAGGGTGGACGTCACCTCCTGGCCAACTTCAGATGGACAACAGGAATAGGAGAGTGTGTCAGACACTGACAAGGGGAAACTGGCTATAATACCCATAAGCCTGCCCCCAACAATACACTGCTTTCAGGGGGCATTAATTCCCATCTCTCCATCAGCTGGAAACCTAGCATTCAGAACATCTAAGTTTATGGGGGACACCTGAATCAACACCACATGCCTCAAGAAGTCACCTTTCTGATGTCTTACAACTTTTCCAGATATTGCCATCATCTGCAAACTTTACAGGTGCTAGAAAAACAATATCAATCTATTCTTCAAATATAGAAATAAACAAACAAAAATTTCTGTTATTTATATTTTCCCTTTTTGGAAACTCTTATCTCCTTCCATAATAAACCAGACATTACCAGAAGAAAGAATTTCCAATATCAAGTAGTTTCTATTTTCTGTCCTACAAAATCTCCAAGAGAAGAACCCCATTATCTTTTTGAAATGGGTGACAACATGCTGTAATAAGAACACATAGTGACAGCAGCATATGCTTTAAATCACCACTAGCTTTCCTGCTATACACACACAAAAACATAATACAGACAGTATTATTGAATAATTTTTACAAGGGCTACATAAATAAATTGTTAAGACAAATTTAGTGTTTTCTCAACAATATATTGTCCAGAGTAAAATTTTCAAGACCACATACAATACTCACAAGACTTAAAATTTCACAATAACTGTAGTGACTAGAAGACAAAGAATATGTTATCACTAGCACAAATCCATAAATACACAGATATCAATAAAGAATGGCAAAAAGAGAAATGAAACACTCATTCAATTTCAGTACTGCATATGAAAATTATTTCAAATAAATTATAATTATATTTGTAGGATTTCAGAACTATCACCGTAGTATGTAATTTCCCAAATAAAATGCTGTAAAGTGCAATTAAACATATGAAATGACCCTTTCTGACCCTCCAGATGCATTTTCACTCAGATGATAATCACTGAAGAGTTAAAAAAAATCTCCCCTAAAAGTTTCAGTATAAAGGTTAGAATCATTTCTGTCCTAGATAAATCTAAGCAACCACCAAATTAAACTTTGCACCAGCATAATTATCAAAACATCCTGGGAGCCTCTAATAGGCCAGACTTTGACCTATGTGCTTTGTATACATCACTGTATGTCATAGCCTGAGACATCCTGTCTGTCAGTGTCACTTGGTAGCTGAAGAGAGGCTAAACTGGGTTGTCAAAGTCACATTCCTGGGGTCTGGGAACCTTGGGAATATAATTTGCATGGTTCTAGTCAAATCTTCTCCAATCTAAGCCTCTCTAAAGTACCACTGATCCTAATCAAAGGGAGGCTTGAGCAGGAATATTAAAATTCTAGTATAAATACAATTATTGTCTAGGAATTGAGGAAACTAACTATGACCCAAGTGCAGTGTAAAAAAAAGAGTGTATTTAAATCCAGCTTCAATTTTGTGGGAGGTAGTTAATACCAATAATGAAGGTCAATGTCACCTCCTTTTTAAAAACATATTTTATTTTTATTTCTTTCTTTGAGAGAGACAGAATGGGCATGCCAGGGCCTTTAGTCATCGCAAACAAACTTCCAGCACATGCACCACCATGTTCATCTGGCTTACATGGGTACTGAAGAATTGAACCTGGGTCCATAGGCTTTCCAGGTAAGCGCCTTAACTGCTAAGCCATCTCTCCGGCCCCTGTGAGCTCCTTTTTAATAATACAAATTTTATAGACGAAAATTAAATATAGATAGCACATGTGAAATACTTTATTAATTACCTTATTAATGAAATAATGAAGAAAATTTCACAGCTTATATTAAGAGATGTAAATAACATTCTCTAATACCCCTCATGACACTTGAAAAGATTGAATGTAGCCTAACATGGCTGCCTAGTTATCACATTCAAGTTTCTGCAACCAAGACAAGCTTTAACATTTTACACTTGGCAGTTTACACATAGAATATACATCGTGTTCTTCCTTAACTGCATCTTCTAGCTGAGCAATAAACTGTGAACAACATACCAAGAATGAGTTACTATCATTGCCAACAGAGCAACTTTAAAACCTAGATGCCTATAAGGGGAAGTGTAACTCCACTGATTCAAACCCCAAGGATCTAAGCACTACATTCATACATAACAGATACATAATATTTCCTCTGGACACAGGGTGTCCTTAAGAACCGACTCGATATTCAGTCACACAGGCCACAGTATCCTGTCACATCTGAAAGAAATTTAAGTTAGACCTTGACAGAAAACTGGGGAATAGGCTTCAGATTTACCACACATGATACATACAACTTTGTTCAAGCCATGTGTTTTTCATGAATATATGTTCCACCAAAATTTTAGAGCTGCTATACATCAGATGATGCAAGTAGCAGCAAAACACTATATACATCATTATATGAATTATACTGGTTATTGTGTCGCTTAAACATCATAAAAATGCTATGGCATAGTACGCATGCATTGGGTAAAAATGGGTGCTAAGAACATCTTGCTTGATGCATCTCATGTCAACCACTAAGTAGTTGGATGATCAAGCTGGATATGCAGATACATTGTATATCTATGTCTTAGTGGAAATAAAAATAAGATATTTTGGAAATGAGCTGTGCTCTTATAAAATGAGGGGAGGGTATTGTGTAAAATGGGAATAACAAGGATTATTGTGTGTTGGTATATGCAAAATCTCTTGTTATAATCGGGCAAATATCAGTGTTGGTTACACATCCTCACCTCCATTTATATTTGATAAGTTTTTGGTGTTCTGGTCATCATTTGGTAAAAGTTAAATGCAAATTATTCTGTTTACAAAGCCACTCTCCTATTTCATGAAAGTATTGTTTGTGAATATGTTATTACATAATACATTTCAAATGAGAAACAGAGTTCATGAAGTCTCTTATTCAGATCCAATACATTATCTTTCCCCTATTAAATAGCTTTGGGCCATCTGTCCAATCTAGCTCCAGCTGGTATGAGCTACAGAAATGTTCCTCAATAGTGGGAACTAATTAAGTTTTTCTATATGAACAAGCTATAGAATTTTCTGTATTTACAAATAAAAATTTTAAGTCCTCCTTCAACATTGTGCAGGTGGTTGATACTAATAATGTGACCCTCCTGTGACACAACAAAAACTGCTGCTGATGGGAACAATTGGATATTTTTGTTTCCATCCAAAATCAAACCCTGAATAATGGTCTCATTTAGAGAAGCAATCGTAGCAGAATTGACAATCATTTCCGAAGTGATAATGACATCACCAGATGTATGGACACTCAAAAATGAGCCCTAACTTATAGTGCATGATATTGTACACAAAGTTTATTATCTCTTCAGGATACAGCCAATTTTGTCTAGCTAATATGAAATAACTCCAAATGTTCATGGACATTTAGTTAAATATCAGGGATTCAACAATTAAGCTACAGCATATTTCAGTTTTGTAAGGAAAACAGTAAAAACAAAAAGGAGGGAATTTAGAGTGTAAAATGTGAAAGAATCACCCATGAAACACTATCTACTGAGAAGACCCCTCAGGACTATGAGAAGAGCATTACAAACTTGGTCAGTCTTGTGTCTTCAGCTGGTCATATCTTCCATGTGGCACTCAGACTCCTTCTGTCTCTGTGTATAAAGAACCACAGAATCTTTTTTATTTTCTCCTTAACCCTTAAACTGGGAAGTCCTGTCCTATCTCTTCCATCTTTTTGCCATCCTTTTAGGATTTCTTATGAGCACAAGAATGTTTACATCTACTTTCCATATGCTATCCCTTTAATTATTAGTTGGCTTCAAAGTTTTCATTAGTAGCATTCTGCTTTAGTCTCAAATACAGATGCAACAAAGTCTGACACTTTAATGCAGCCTAAACTGAAATTGAATTTCCTTAGGTTCAGGTCCTTTGCTTCCAACTTAATGTTTGATGATTTGCTTGGCCTCAATATCCTGTTCCCTTATCTGTAAGTTGGGGATACTGATAATAGCATTTACCCTAGATAGCTATTGTAAAATTAGAAATATTTAGATAAATGTCTGCTAGTAAGCATTTGATAGATGCTAATTTCTGTTACTGTAAACATGGTCCTCATTTTCCTCATACCCTTTGTATACTACATATACAATGTCACACTGGTTCCTGTACTCCTAATGTTCTTCATGTCAGTCCCAAATCCTAGCAACCTTACACACCCTTCAAAGCAAATGGCCTTTGCCCCTTCCTCCACCGTGACCCTCAGATAGTCACTCACCAAACAACAATCCCTTTTTGGAAATACCAAGCATTTAACAAAAACTGTCATGTGTATCTTCATTTGCAATGTTTCAGAGATGAGTGTCAAGAGTTATGTATTGATAAATTTCTGGAGACTCATGGGTAATAATTCATACCAGCTTTCTATAATTGGAAGTAAAGTCAACTTTCCATGTCTATATGTCGCATATTTGCAGCAGATTCACCAATGTTGGTAAAAACAGCATGCTATCATTGATGGGCACTACATAATAATAGTAAAATTATTTTCATACAAGTAGTAATGAGGGCAGGGCCAGTTTGTCAATGCAGCTAGTTGACCAATTTTACAACATATTCAAACCATATCTTCTCCTTACAGAATAACAGAAAACACCTATTCTGTGGTTTTATGATCAATCTTTATACCTAACACATAATAAATTCATGGTCATTTTTAAACTTCTCCATAAAATGTGAAAAAAAAGGTAACAGAATTACATAGATTTATTTGAATTATATTATAACCAAAACTATAATTATAGTTACAGTTCAATCCTTGCAAGGGTCCCTATTTTACTCTGAAGTCCCATCCTGAACTCATGTATCACCTCTTTCATTACTCACTTGCTCTAGCCACTGGGCTGCTTCTATTTCATAGACACAGGTCCCATTGGGCACACATAGCTCATAATAAACAGTATAACACGCGGTGTGGTCTAGATATCTAAATTCATCACTCTGATTCTGCTTCCTCAGAGGTACTGTGTGACAAGTCAATCACAATAGCTCTTCCTTCCATATTTTATTTCTCTTTATTTGAAACTCCATATTTGTTTGTTAGGCTGTTTGTTGTCTATGTCCTGCAAGTGACATCAAGCAATGTGAATACCAGGACTGCACTCCTTATTTCTCATTGTTGACCTAGGATCTTACATTGTGGAATTTAGCAGCTGGATACTTAGTGTATTTCTAAGTAAAGGACAGAAGAAGAATCTCAGATACCTACACAATTTATTGTGTTAGAGAAAAGGACATAATGATTTGCCCTTTTAGTTAAGCTTTCTTTTTAATTTTAAAGATCTTTAACCTAATCTATTTTTATGGTTACAAAGAAAGAGAGAGAGGATAAATAGAGAACATCAGCATGCACTCTAAGACTAGAGAATTTTGAAAATATCATATAAGATTATCAAATTTGCCCTTATTCAAATTTATAAGGCCTGGGAAACATTTGCATAGTATTAGAAGAAAAAAATCACTTTTTAATGTACAACATGAGATTTGGTCACATTTTAGGAAGATAGTAAATGAGAATTTAATTTTAAATTCTCATGTTTTTGGCTAAAAATACTGGAACAATACCTAGATTGAAAGTTGTAAAATCTTTAAGACTAATACAGTTATTTAAATGCTTTTTTAGTAATTTTGAAGCCTTTCCATTGAAAATAATGACTTCATTTTTTTACTTTCTTTTTTTTAAAGTATATTTTATTTTTATTTATTTGTCAGAGAAAGGGGGGAAGAGAGAGGGAATGGGTGCTACAGGGCCTCCGGCCACTGCAAATGAACTCCAGATGCCTGTGCCCCATTGTGCATCTGGCTAAGGTGGGTCCTGGGGAATTGAACCTGGGTCCTTTGGCTTTGCAGGAGAGCACCTTAACTGCTAAGCCTTCCAGCCCTTTTTTACTTTCTTAGCTTGAGTGTATTGGAAATGTTTTAAAGATAAACTAAGTAGGCATTTTGTAATCATATTTTCTATGTGTAGCTCATGTCAAATGGCTACATAATAAATAACATATAATATAAGCAAATGCTTGAAATGACATTAAATTGAGAGATATATAGATATAACTTTGATTTCCTATACAACCAACCCCCAATATCCCACTGATTCAACCAAGCATACCAGCCATATAATGAAAACATATTATCACTGGTATACTATGGCTGTGGACTTTGGCCTATAAATGTCATGTTGGTACAACTAACTTTTGCTTTTCTTTATTTCCTGAACTATACAGTTAACAATTACTTCCATATTATTTACACTGTATTAGGTAGTATATGTAATTTATATGATAGGATGTTGGAGAGGTTATATGCAAACATTATGTCACATTTATGGTATTTTCATGTATATGTGTGTGTTACGTATATGCATGTTCATATGTGTATACACGTGTGTGTGAGTATGTACATGTCTGTGTTTGTACTAACCAGAGGTTGATGTTAGGTGTCTTCTTCAATTGTTCTCTATTTTATTATTTCTCACTGAACCCAGAGCTTATTTGCTTCTGGGATCTTCCTGCGTCTACCTGCTAAGCACTGGGATTACAAACACTATACCATGCCTGACCATTACATCGATGCAAGAGACCCAAACTCAGATCCTCATGCTTATATGGACAGCACTACAGTATT
Source organism: Dipus sagitta (assembly GCA_036346955.1). Lineage (NCBI taxonomy): Eukaryota > Metazoa > Chordata > Mammalia > Rodentia > Dipodidae > Dipus > Dipus sagitta. The sequence continues at coordinate 18,563,334 of CM070781.1, forward strand.
TTAGCCATCTCTCCAGCATCCATTAGGTAACTTTACATAAAACACATGAGCATCTGTGAATTTGCCATTGAGTGGGTATAGGTCCTTTACCCAGGCCCCTGAGAAGAGTGAGAGATGTTGAGTCATGGAAAATATTCATGTATAGCCAGGCCATACTTTCTGGAAATGACTCAGTTGGATCTGTGCAAATGACCCAGTTGGATCTGTGCAAATTTGGAAATGCATTTCAGTTAAGTAAAGTCATCATAATTATGGGTATGTACTTCAGTTGATCAATATCCACAAACCACTACCAGAGTGGCTATAGGTGCTATAGCTATCGTTTTAGGTCAAACAGTCAAGTTCTGACCTTAATCTAAGGCAAGTTCAGATCAGGAATGGGCTTTCAGAAGGTTCAGATGTTTTGTTTTGCTACACAGATAATTTCTCATTTGCATCATAATTGGATTTCTCTAAGTTCACTGACATCTCAGTTTGCTTTAGTAATCATTAAAAACTCTTTTTTCTTTAATCTAAATTTGGGTCATGCTCACAGAACTGCTCATGTGAAAACAAACACATCAGAAAATGTCTAATCTCTATGTGATATGGCTGTGGTACTTTGAGACATTCAGGCTGAAGAATCAACCATGACTCTAACTCATCATTGTAATGGAAAAATGGATATGGGGAGCATGGTTGCCATTGATAACAGATTATTAGACTTATTCATTTTGGGAAAAGACGTTAAAGTATATATTTAAACTGTACTACGTGATTCAAACCAAGGACCTGATTGCTATTTGAGGAAAGGGCCATCTGATTTAAATTTTCTAATACTAACTGTAAATAGTTATGCTAACACTTGGCTCTCTTCAGTGGCATTGTTGGTATTCACCATGGGGTTGTGAGTTAGGAATCGTGAGAGCAGCAGTTTGTTCTCCCTCCCTCTTTCTGTTTTATCAACTTTCATTTTGTTCGCCTACCTCCATAATCTATGTGGAAATGTTATGTTGATAAACTCAATACTGTAGATGTCTTGTGGAGGTAATGAAAGCTAATGTGAGGTCATAAAATAATAGATGCAATGCCAGAAGATAATGTCCCTAGTACTTATCCCTACATTCTGGCTTTTATATCTTTCTGCCCATTTTTCCATAATATTCCTTGAGCCTTGGATTGTATAACACCTGTGTTTAAGCAACCTACTCTCTTTTTAAAAATTTATTTACAGTATGAATGGAATCTGGTATTAATCAGGTATCTTGAACATCCAAGGCTAAATAGCTCAGACTCTTGGCAGTTTTCTTGCCTGTGTTGATCTTTGTATGAAATAATTATTTAAAGCACAAAGTAAAGACTTCTTTCAACTGTAGACTTTGACCCCAAGTCATATATAAGTATGCTCTTAAGGCATCATTGAGACCCAAATGATTTCCAATACTAATAATTGTGTCTGTAAATTACCACCAGAAAGAATAAAAGAGGATACCTTTTACTGAGAGAAAGATATCAGAGCCATTCTGTTTAAAAAGAAATAAAACTAGGGCTGGGGAGGTTGGTCAATGGAAAAAGTGTTCACTACTCCAGCTAGAGTATTCATGTTTGGTATCCAGCACTCAAGTCAAAAGCCAGAAGCTATGCCAGGCTACTGTAATCCCAGCACCTTGATGCTGACAGAGAGGTGCGTGGCAGAGACAGATTTCCCAAAAACTTGTGAAGAGCACAGCAAAGATCAGTAGAGCACAATTCGAGAGAGAGAAACAGAGACAGACAGAGATACTCTACCTCAAATGCGCTGGCACAGGAGGACCAAACATAAGTGGTTCTCTGATTGCCACATGTGCATTGTGGCAAGCACGCCCACACTAACACACATAAACACAGAAGCACATAAATTAAACAAAGAGAAATCTTACTTAAAACAGTCAAATCTTTACCTTCAGTTTAAATCTTGATGGAAAAAAAAATAAATTTTAAATGGCAGTTGGAACTTAATGGATTTAAAAATAATTTTTAAAAATTAACATACACAAAAAAAATGTTTGATCATCTGAGTATACTTTTCAATATACTTACTGTAGAGTGAAACTTATGGTTTGTGGTGGATTGAATAGAATAGATGGCCCCCAATATATTCAGTTGTTTATTTGTTTGTAGTTTGCATCTTTAGCCACCTGGCTGGAGGCAGTGTCACTGGGTGGATCTTAAGGTGTGGTGGTGGGTTTGAGATTTCAGTCTAAAGATATGCAAAGTGTGACTAGCTGGAGTTCCCGAAGTGTGCTGTGTGGCTTTTGGCTTTAGGCTTGTGCTTCTCTCTCTCTGCTTGGTCCTGTGAAGGCAGACCCATTTCTTCTGCCATTATGGAACTTCCCCTGGATCTGTAAGCTTCAATAAATATCCCTTCCTCCATAACTGTGCCTGGTCTGGAAGTTTATCTCAGAGAACCTGAATCTGTCTGCTACAGAACTTGGTACCAAGGAGTGGGCTGAGATGAACCTGGCTATGTGGATGTTGATCTTTTGGAACCTTTGTTTTGGAGGAATAGGCATGGACTTGGTGCTTGCAACTGAAGATGTCTTCTGGAGTGGTAAGCCAAGTTTTATAGACTATTCTGATGAGAATCTGAGAATGCTAAGTACAGACAGCATTGAACTTTGAGGCTTGGCTTATGAGCTTTTTAAGGGGAAGGAAAGACTGCAGAGGACTTTGTTGGAACTGGGCTACTGGCATAAGGGCTGGCTGTGTCCTGCTGCCCAGGCCCAGAGAGTTTGATCAAGGTTAAATTTGTAATGGACTGATGTGCTTGGCTGAAGATATTGGACTGAGAGATTTAAGATTGTAAGCTGGAAAACCTCAAGCAAGTTAAAATTACAGGCACTGAGACTGGTTTTAGGTTGCTTAAGCTGCTAGTGTCAACACATTAGCAATCTTAAAGGAAGATGGTCCAGTTGCTTTACCATGGAAAGGGTCCCTGAGGAAGGACTCTCATAGAAATGCAAACTCTTTTGGAAAGAGTTGACTGGAGAAGGAACCTGCTTTTCAAGATTATGATTTATTTCATCTGTGAATTAAGAATATGGCTGTGTCTGGGGACTGACTCTCTTCCAACTTCCAGCCATGCCATTTTAATTTGCATGTCAATCACATAAGGTGTCTTCAGCAGTAGGGTCTTACCTGGTATCAGTTTCAGAAGCATGAGAAATGTGAGGAGTGGTCGTGAATTGCACATACTTCCAGGAGCTGCCGCTGAGATGCGGCATGAGGTAGGGCCTGATGCCTTGATAGCCTGAAAGAGCCTTTGGAAGATGGACCATGGTTTGCATGAAGACCTGAAGATGTTTTGTATATACCAGGACAATGCTACCATTGAGCTCACTGTTGGCCTGAGATGGAAGTGTTCCCCGGCTACTCTGCATAGCTGGAGGGGCGGAATTGGAAGGTCTGGAGTCTATTACTCTCTGGATATATTGAACTTGAACTGCAGAAGTTTGAAGTTTATTTGATGGTGGTTGAGTATGCATTGTTTTAGTCTCTCCTTGCTATGTCTTATACCAGTTTAAATTGTTTACTCTGTGCCTTTATATGTTTGAAGTGTTTAACTTGTCTGATTTTACAGGTCTTAATATCTTAAATTGGTCAAGACTGTGGGGACCTTTGAAATTGAACTGAGTACAAATTACAATGTGTGATGGTTATAAATCTCTTGGGGGCCAGGGATGGAATGTGGTGGTTTGAATAGAATAGATGGCCCCCAATATATTCAGTTGTTTATTTGTTTGTAGTTTGCATCTTTAGCCACCTGGCTGGAGGCAGTGTCACTGGGTGGATCTTAAGGTGTGGTGGTGGGTTTGAGATTTCAGTCTAAAAATATGCAAAGTGTGCCCTGCTGGAGTTCCTGAAGTGTGCTGTGTGGCTTTTGGCTTTAGGCTTGTGCTTCTCTCTCTCTGCTTGGTCCTGTGAAGGCAGGCCCATTTCTTCTGCCATTATGGAACTTCCCCTGGATCTGTAAGCTTCAATAAATATCCCTTCCTCCATAACTGTGCCTGGTCTGGAAGTAGTAGAGAGTCCACATTAATCAGTTAGCAAACCTACATTAGTGTAGAAAGAAAGCACTGTCCATGCATCAGAATAGAAATGAACCTTTTTGGATTTCTACTCTATACCAAACCATGGCACTTCCCAGAATACATATGATATGCTGACATTTGCTTCAAAAAATATATTGTAGAAATATATATATTCAATTTTCATATGCTTTCAGAAAATTAAATAACAAAGAATACCCTGGGAATCTGCTATTAGATGATAAGTTTAATTAGTCTCCAGAGAGGAGAAGTTCATAAATCTTCCTAGAATTTCCTATGGGCAGTCAAAAGGAACGTGGCTTTCTTCCCCCTCTGTAATATTGTTAAAGAGACATTCTGAGTCTCAGCCTAGTAAACAAACAAGGAAACAGAGCCACAGAGTGCCCAACCCAGGTTGTCCTCTCACTATCCCATAGCATTATCTAGAAACAAATGTAACTACCAAATAAATTTTGTGCATAGATTCACTCTCTCTCTCTCTTTTTTTTTTTTTTTTTTTTTTTTTTTTTTTTAGTTTTTGGAGGTAAGGTCTCACTCTAGTCCAGGCTGACCTGGAATTCACTATGTAGTCTCAGGGTGGCCTTGAACTCATGGGGATCCTGTTACCTTTGCCTCCCAAGTGCTAGGAATAAAGGCGTGTGCCACCACACCTGGCCTCTTTTTTTTTTTTTTTAATGCAAGAGTGAGAGAAAGAGAGAAGATAGAATTGGCATGTCAGGGACTTCAGCCACTGCAATGGAACTCCAGACAGGAGCAACCCCTTGTGCATATGCATGACTTTGCACACTTGCATCACTGTGTGTCTGGTTTACGTGGGACCTGGAGAGTCAAACATGAGTCCTTAGGCTTTGCAGCCAAGTGCCTTAACCGCTAAGCCATCTCTCCAGCCCACGTTCTTATTTTTTAATATTTATTTATGTTCAGGGAAAGAGGAAAAAAGAGAAAGAGAGAGATTGATTAATTCCCTTTCCCACATGAATAGCTCAGTGCAATGTAAATTTGTAAACTTTCTCAGGTATTAGGTTATGGGGAAGGGTCATATTCAGCAAATGGGTCAGTCCAAAGCATGGGAGAAACTTGTGTTCATGCACTGTATCTTGCTCTATCTTACTGTTTTTAAAGGTTAGGTGTGATTTGAATAACCTGGGAGAACAAGCTAGATGCTAGAGACATAGGGTCCAGGGTACCTTATAATTGTAATCAACAGGCAAACATGTGAGGGGGTCATTCTGTACTAAACTGCCCCAAACAAGATACTATTTGACTATAGCTATGAAAGTGAACTGCCAAACTAGATTCTGGCAACACACCCTACCATAGTATTTCAAGCTACTAATTATTGTTTAAGCTGCTAGATATTGTTATATATGTCCTGTTACACAGCAAAAGCTAACAGATACATCATTTTACCAAAAATGAAAAATAATAGGTGTTTTTGAAGCTAATTTTAGTAGCAATACAGCTTTACTACATTTTAGATTATTTCACACATTTCAATTATAAGATGACAATGATAAATATACTTCTACAAGGCCATATGGATTCAAGAAAATCCATTCTATCTAAGAAAGCACGACTGAGCAATGTAACCAACTCAGAAAGAAAAAAAAATAAAGTGAACAAAATATAATCTAGAAACAGACATTAAAATACCTTCAACTGGAAAAGCTAACTGTGACATTCAGTTTTGATTTTACAAAGGAAGCTCACTTACATTACTGAAAGATCTGTTTACCATGGCAACTGCTTCTTCACACATTACTTTTATTCCCAGAAAAGGAATATGTAGGTGTCATGAACCATACTAAATACAAAATCTCTCACCACAATGTTTATGCATCTCCAAGGTCAGAGCACTGGGCCACTTGCATGCAAAAATTTCATTATACTTCTAATAAATTATTAGAATAGTTTAAATAGGATTGGCGGTCATCACTTAAAGTATGACATTATGCAAAAGAAATGTTAAAGACTACAAAATATTGTATATTAATATCACAACAACAAAATTTTATGTTGTGATTTTCATTATATAGTCTCATTTACTGGTTTCTTTAGCACAATGGCACCCACTGTATGCCAAGCATACAGATAACTTTGATATGAATGGCAGAAGCTATTAATCGAGCACACTATTCCCTCTATTCATGTACAGAAAAGTTTAGAACTAAGTACAAAATAATTTCAAGGCAGTTTTTAAGCTCTGGAGAGGAAATAAACATGAAAATGTAGACAAGGATGGCTAACAATTTAGAATGTGGAGTCAGGAAGTTTTAAGGGAAGTGACATTTAAGTTGAGCCCTGAAAGACATGAGCCAGTTTTAAGAAGTGCAGGATTTCATAAAAGAAAGATAGTGATAGCAAGTTCACAGAACCTAGATCACAAATGCAGTTGGTCCTGTTAGAGTACAGAAGGAGCTGGAAGACAGGGGTTTAGAAAGGTGTGCAGGGGGGAGAGGAAGCAATTAGAATCACTTGGATCTTGTCTAAATGTTTGTGCATATTTGATGCTTACATGTCATTTTCAACAGGGTAATATGAGTGTATCCTATGCCTATTCAACTTTGAAAATCCAAATTTTGTTCTTTTTGTTATATGAAAAGCATGGACGGTCACATGAAGCTTTATTGTAATATCATGATTGACTACTAAGTAAGAATCAAGAAATATTTGGAAAGACAGCATTTTCATGAAGGACTCACCATCTTAGTTAACATCTTTTCAGTATTTCCTTGATGATTCTCACCCAGATACTTTGGTCTCAGCATAAGCATGTGTTAATAGAACTGCAACCACAGTGAAATATGCTGCAGTCCTGGATAAAGAGAAACTTTCAGGTCACCAAAAGTGCAATGACTCACCTAAAAATCAATTTATAAATAATTATATACCAGAGAATTTTCTCTGTTATAAATAATAAAATATGACTGGGTATGTAGCTTTCATGGCATATGCAATTAACATTCTGTCTCTTACCAATAAAACAAATCAAATCAAATCTAAGATATATTTTACTTCACCTAAATTAACTGTATATCATCTGCCTGTGAGAAATAGGTGGACAAGGTGAAATGGTCATGTTTTAATTGAAAAGAACCTAATGGTTTGGTATTTCAAATAAATAATGGAAGCCTAAAAATAATGGCAGAAAGGATCTGAAGTCATACTGTGAGATGGGTTACAAATTAGAAAGTTGTTTATAATATTGAAATGCACAGATTCTTGAGCTGGAGAGATGGCTTAGTGGTTAAGTGCTTGCCTATGAAGCCTAAGGACCCCGGTTCAAGGCTCAATTCCCCAATACTCATGTAAGCCAGATGCACAAAGAGGCGCATGCATCTGGAGATTGTTTGCAGTGGCTGGAGGCCCTGGTATGCCTGTTTTCTCTCTCTGTCTGTCATCATCAAATAAACAAATAAAATATTTTAAAAATATAGATTCTCATAATCTAAATATGAAATATGTAAGCAAATTTAATTAAGTCTTATGGAATGTTACTGCATTTTATATGCAATAGTTTTGGAATAAAATAGATCTCCTCATAAAAGTAAATTTAGACTATATCTTTTTTTGTTGTTTGTTTTTGTTTTTGTTTTTCCAGGTAGGGTTTCACTCTAGCCCAGGCTGACCTGGAATTCACTATGTAGTTTCAGGGTAGCCTTGAACTCACAGCGATCCTCTGATCCTCCTACTTCTGCCTTCCAAGTGCCAGGATTAAAGGTGTCCACCACCACACCTGGCTAGACTCTATCTTAAAGTATTTACCTAATCAGTCGATAACAGAAATGTTTATAAGCAATAGAATTTAAAAGCAAAATAAATTTCACTTGTGTTAAAGTAAGTCTCTCTAAATGGATGAACATTGTAAGATCTATAGTGTGCTATAAAAAGAAAATTTTTACAGTTTGTACTTCTCAAATCTCATTCTATTGAAAATTCATAAAACTGTATTCAACCTCATAACCAACTAGCTTTTTGAAAAAACTGGTGGGGCTAAGTTATAGACAGAGAGAGAGAGAGAGAGAGAGAGAGAGAGAGAGATATCTCAGTCAGTAAAGTGCTTGCTTTGAAAGCATGAAGAACCAAGATCAATTCCTATAATCCATGAAAAAATAAGCCAGGCATTATAGGGCACATCTGCTCTCCCAGCGCTGGGGAAGAGATAAAAGTATTCATGGGGCCCATTGCTTAGCCAGTCTACACTACTTGGAGAATTTCAGGAGACTGAGAGATTGATTCAAAAAAAATGGACGGCACATGAGAAATGAGAAGCCTAAGGTCGTCTTCTGGCCTTCATATGTATGTACACAGACATGCACATACAACCCCACACATGAACACACCCACACACCCCAAAAAGGAAAGAAAATAAAAGGCAAAAATGGAATAAAATACTTTTCAAGAGACTCTGTTTTCTTGCAGTATACAAAAGTTATCACCCAACTAAGTAATTTGAGTTTTTTCTAATTTGATGATGAATTAAAACAAAAGGAAAAAATTCTAGGAAATCAGAAACAAAAATTAAATCAGACATTAATCACCAAAGTTTGCTGCATCTTCAGCCATTCTGCCAAATTTTTGATAGCTTGAGATTCTTACCTGAGATGTTCAGAGCACAGAGGAATAGAAGCTGTGGTGATTTGATTCAGGTGTCTCCCATAAACTTAGGTAGTCTGAACGATAGGTTCACAGCTGATGGAGATTTGAGAATTAACGCCTCCTGGAGGCAACGTATTGTTGGGGGCAGGCTTATGGGTATTATAGCCAGTTGCCCCTTGCCAGAGTTTGGCACACTCTGTTGCTATTGTCCACCTGATGTTGGTGAAGAGGTGATGCCCACCCTCTGCTCATGTCACCATTTCCCCCTGCCGTCATGGAGCTTCCCCTTCAGTCTATAAGCCAAAATAAACCTTTCTTCCCCACAAGCTGCTCTTCATCAGGGGATTTCTGACAGCAATGTGAACCTGACTGTAACAGTAAAGTTGGTACTGAGAGTGGGGACATTGCTGATTGAAACATGACTGTGTGGCTCTGGCCTTCTGGAGCTAATTTTCAGGAGGAATATGGAAAGATTCGAAACCTTGGCCTAAGAGATGCCTTGTAGGGATGTAAGTACAACTTAATGAACTATTCTGGTCAGAGCTGAAAGACCTAAATCCAGTAAAGAACCATGGACAGTGAGGTTTGGTTTGTGAGGGTGAAAAAAAGATTTGCCTAGACTGGGCTAGCAGCAGTTTGTGTCAGAGGCTTGTTGTCCTGAGAACTTGTGCAGGGTTTCATTGTGTAGAAATAGACTGGTGTGAGCAGAGGAATATGGCACTCTAAAAAATGAAAACTTTGGGCCAAAATTACTGTCCATTCAGCTGCAATTGTATGAGAGATTACAACCTTTGAGAATGGGCCAGATGACCTGCACTAGGGCAACAGGAAGAATATACACTTTTGAAGATACCTGAATGTTCAAGGAGTGTCCTGTTCTTCAAAGTCTGCTTTATTCTCCCTGGATTAACAAATTGGCACACTACCTGGTATTAAGGAGCAAAAGAAACGCAGGAAAGAGAGGGTCATTGAATTTAACACTGTCTTGTATTTTGGAAACAGCCATGGGCATTGTGTAGCAGATTTACTGGATTGCCTGCATGGAGTCCTGATGGAGCTGTGAGGATGGACCATGGGTTGCAGTGGAGACCCAGTGGAGATGCCAGGACCACAAGATGACTGCTAAGGAGAGCTGTGGGCCCCAGATGAAGTTTTTCCACACTGAGTAGCCTAGCTGGAGGACAGGAATTGGAACTCCAGAGACTTGTTACTGGTTAGAATTATCAGACTTGGAGACTTGCCATTGACTAGACTTGCTGGACTTGGAGCTACAGAGTTTGATGTTTACCCTGTTTAAATCTTGTATTTGTGGACTGTTTGCTTGCTATGTCCAATGCCATCTTTTGCAGTGTGAATATTTATTCTGTGCTAATATGGGATTTGGGGGGGGGATTAGGTATTATGGCTCAGTTAAAAGACCGTGGAAACCATTTGGGATTGATAAAATCTATAGGGACTTTTAAAAAATTATTTATTTTATGTATATTACAGAGATAGAGAGAGAATATGGGCATACCAGGGCCTCCAGCCATTGCGAACGTACTCCAGATGCATGTGCCTCCTTGTGCATCTGGCCAACGTGGGTCCTGGGGAATCAACCCTGGGTCCAAGCCATCCCTCCAACCTTTTTTTATTTTTATTTTATTTGACAGAGAGGAAGGTGGAGAAAGAGAGAGAGAGAGAAAAAGAGAGAGAAAGAGAGAATGGTATGGGGACTTTTAAAGTTGGTTGGATGCATTGCATTTTACATCATTTATGCTTATCTGTTTATGGGGCCAGGGGCGGAATGTGGTGGTTTGATTAAGGTGTCCCCCATAAACTTAAGTGTTCTAAATTCTAGGTCCCCAGCTGATAGGAATTTGAAAATTAATGCTTCCTAGAGGCAGAGTATTGTTGGGAGTGGGCTCATGGGTATTAAAGCCAATTTCCCCTTGCCAGTGTTTGGCACACTCTCCTGTTGCTGTTGTCCACTTGATGTTGGTAAGGAGATGTTGTCCACCCTCTACTCATGCCATCATTTTCCCCTTCCATGATGGTGCTTCCTGTAGAGTCTGTAAGCCAAAATAAACCTTTTCTTTCCCACAGGCTGCTCTTGGTCAGGTGATTTCTGCCATCAGTGTGAACCTGAGTACAACAGAAGCCTTCTTATAAAGACCAAACACAAAGATATAAAGAAATAACTCTGCCACAGAAGAAAAACAAGCAAATTTGTTTGTTTGGAATTTAAAATTTGGTCAAGGGAGAATAAGCAATCCAACTTTCTCAAGAATAGCCACATGTTGGACTTATATGAATTCATGTCAAAGTGGACAGAACCATGTCATAAAACCAGCAAGCCAGGGATCCAATTAAGATACCCCAGGTATAATGGTGCTCCCTGATGGCTGAAATAACAGCAAACGTTTTATCTAGAGGAAACATGTTTTATTCCAGACCTTGGAGAATTCCCAGATATAAAGTTAAAATAAAGCTAGCACTTGCAAGTTATAAACAAAATGAAAAGAAAACATTCATGTGCACACGCACACACACACACACACCATTAATAAGAGGAAAAAAGAGACTGTCAAATCACACCCATATGTAGTATACCTACCTTAACTACTTTCATAAGGTAAAGGAAAAAGTAAAATTTCATTAAACAAATTAGAAGTTAGAAACCATAAAAATGGGTAGATTTTTAAAAATCTGGGCTGGAGGGATGGCTTCACAGTGAAGGCATTTGCTTGCAAGGGAAAGGACCCAGGGTTGATTCCCCAGGACCTATGTTGGCCAGATGCACAAGAAGGCGTATGCATCTCAAGTTCCTTTGTGTGGCTGGAGGCCCTGGTGTGCCCATTCTCATTCTCATTCATTCTCTCTCTCTCTCCCCCCCTTTCTCTGTCAAGTAAATAAATATTTTTTTTAAATCTGATAGCATTGCTTTAATTAATATATAGTGTCTGATCTTAATAACAAATAGAATTACTAAACTGATTAGACACAGAATATCAGAATCAGTGAACTTGGCAGAAAATACAAAGTATCTAACTTTCTTTAAGCACAGTAGGGAAACTATATAGGGAATGCTAAAACATTAAGATATGTTGAAATTGTGTTAGATGGTCTGTCACAAAGATCACAGAATTTCTGACTAAATATCATGGAAAGGAGGGAGGAATTATACCATTTAAAGAAAAATTACTAGTATCTTCTAAAATTGTTAAAAAATATAATTTAAAAAATGAAACTAAATAAATCCACTCACCTGATAAACTTATGTACCATGGCAATATCATAAGATAAGGTAAAATAAACCATTTATGGACCAGTAATAATTAGAATAACTGACCTCTAAAGACAAAGCCAGGGAAAAATTTATGTCTGTAAGTATTGAGAAGGTAAAATGCATATGGCAAAAATATAATGAAACTGAATTATATATTCAGAGTCACTGCTGGAAACAAAAAAAAAACAATGCATGAAATTTTAGATAAAACCGGCTGAAACTAAGAAAAATTGGAGAAACAAGCAAGGGGGCTGTTTTCCTGATGAAACGGATACCAGCACAAGGGGGAAGGAGATCAGCCCAGAGAAAAATCAACTCCTACCAAATCAGAGAGCCAGAGCCTCAGAGGCCCCCAACACCTCATCACTGAAGCAGACCAAAAATGAACCCAACATGGCTCAGGGAAATTTTGCGGAAGAGGGGGTGGAAAGAATGTCAGAGCCACATGTTGGGCCATGATATGCAGAGACATTTAGCTTACCCATAACTGTGGGCTAACTCCACAATGTATGACCCGTATACCTCAACAAGGAGGGGCCAAGGGGAGGGGGTAGGTCACGGATGAGCCTAATAATCGTACCAAACTGACTGTATTTGCTGAATACAAAACTGACTAATAAAGAAAAGAAAGAAAAAAAGAAAAAAAAAGCTAGGATGTCATCAGGTAGTATCTGAGGCTGATAAAAGAGATTTCCCTGTTTTGTTGTTACTCACTTACCTGATGTTTCCACCAATGTATTTGAAGAGTACCTTGATTTATGGCCTATTTTGTCCTGTAACTATAAAAGCTTTGTGAAAAAAAAAAAGGAAAATTTACTCCAAGCATACATTAACTAAAATAATCACAAATATTCTTAAAGGAGAAAAAAATGATACACGATAGACAGTTTGAAATATGGTAAGAATATGCTGTTCAATACCTTGGTGACTGTGTAATGATAAATTCAGGAGGAAAGAAAGATGGAAAGGAACTGTGGGGATGATGGCATGGACATTGCAAGGGAGTGATAACTTTTATGTTGTCCTGAAAGTCTTGTCTAATTCAAAATCACTGGGTTTACTTATTTAAAAAATGTATATATACATACATATATATATATATATATGCTGTTGTTATTATTTTATTTGAGAGTGACAGACACAGAGAGAAAGAGGCAGAGATATAGAGAGAGAATGAGCATGCCAGGGCCTCCAGCCACTGCAAACGACCTCCAGACACATGCGCTCCCTTATCCATCTGGTTAACATGGGTCCTGGGGAATTGAGCCTTGAACCGGGGTCCTTAGGCTTCACAGGCAAGTGCTTAACCACTAAGCCATCTCTCCAGCCCAATAAATGTATATTTTTTGATTATGAATGGTATAGTGTAAAAAAAGCAGCAACTAAAAGAATAAAATTTGAATATAGATAGGTAAAGTTAAAAACTGGAAAGAGGAAAATAAGAAAATTCCAAAAGAAAACAAGGAAGACTTACAAAATATTAGAAAGTAAGTGAATATAAAAAGTACAATACAGAAACAAATTCCAAAACTTCAACAAATGAAAACAGAATCCCAGTTACATACTCTTCACACAAGATGTATCAAAATTATAACAAGTATCAAATTATTGAAAGTAAAATCTTAAAATGTATGAAGCTATACACAGACCACAAAAAAAAAAAAAATCTCTGCTGCTAGTACAGCACTAGACTTTAAAGGATGACAAATGTAGTTAGGAGACAATCAAGGCTGCTGGGGAAATAGTTCAGTGGATAAAGTGCTTTGCTGGGCAAGCAGGAGTGCCTCAGTTTGGATCTTCAGCCCCCAAACTAATGTTACAAAATTTGGAGGGTTTCTGGAATTTCAGTACATCTACAGAGAGTTGGAAGGTGCAGACAGTAGAATTTCCTGAAAGCTAATGAACCAGCTAGCATGCCATGTCAAGCAGTGAAGAAAAGGCTGCCTCAAAATGACGTGGAAGGTAAGGACTGACCCTAAAGTGTTCCTCTGACCTTCACTTGTATGTCACCTGAGGATTAAAGTCATATACCAGGCTGGAGAGATAGCCTAGCAGTTAAGATGCTTGCCTGCGAAGTTTAAGGACCCAGGTTTGATTCTCCAGAACCTACATAAGCCAGATGAACGTGGTGACACATGCATCTGCAGTTCATTTGCGGTGGCTGGAGGCACCCTCTCTCTCCCTCTCTAATAAACAAATAAATTAAATTTAAAAGAAATTATTTACCTATCTCAAGAGATAAGGAGAAAGAATTAGAGAAAATTGGAGATGTTCATGACACTAATCTTCAACAAATTAGGTATGAAAGATAGTAGACACTATAAATGACGAGTCCATAGCTGGATTTTCCTCTACAATCAGTAACAAAGTAAGAATGCTCTTGGCAGTTGTATTTATTTCTCATAAAGTTATGTGTTATGGCTTATACATTAAGTGTGCCAAAGGCCTGGTCCCAGCTGGTGATGCTATCTTGGGAAGTGGTGGAGACTTCAAGAGGTAGTGCCTTCTGAAGACTATTAGATGTACCTTTGAGGGTTTTTTTTCTCTCTCTCTCCCTATCTTTTCCCTCTCCTTCTTTCTCTCCCATTCCCTGTCCTCTCAGGCTTCTTGCTAGGAGGTGAGCAACCCTGCTCCAGTACACACTCTTGCCATGATGTTCTGCATCAACAAACAGAAATGGTGGAGCCAGCTGACTATGGATTGTAACTTCAGAGACCATGACCCGAAAGAAGTCAATCCTTCTGGAAGCTGTTTATATCAGGTATTTCATCATGGGCATATGAAACAGACACAGTATGTCCACTGTGGAACTGGGATGAGGATGGGCAGAAATGAAAGAAATGGATCCAGCACAAACTTACGGGATGAGGGCAAGTTTTATAGTCAGGAGAAGAAAGATTGTCCAGGAGCAACTAGTTTGTCCTATGAGGAAAATATCAATGAGTAAATTCTCTTAACCCCAAACAAACACAGGTGAATCCTTTTCTTTAATGTTTAAGGCACAATTTTAAAACTTTTAGAAAAAATGGAAAGGAAGATCATGATTATCTTTAAAGCAGAATAAGTCTTTTCAAAAACAAGATATACAAGTAGAAAAATCAACATCTACCATATAAAGATGAAAGATAGCGAAGAAACATATCAAGACCACAAATGGCTATTTGCGCTCATATTTTACTGCTTATCAAATGCCTGTAAGTAAAGATGAAAACAACTGAAGTGGGTACTGGAAATGTGTCTAAGTTGTTAAGAAACGTTTTGTGCAAACATGCGGGCCTGAGGGATCCCAAGACTACCTGAGTTAAGTTCTCCAGTATTCACTTAAACAGCTAGGTATGACACATGTCTGCAACACTAGTCCTGTGGGAGGTGGAAACCCAAGAATCAGATGGGCTTCTGAAGATGACCAAGCCCAGAAATTAATGAGAGATTGTGTTTTAAGGAAACATGTGGATGAGTGGTGGGTGGGAATATCATACATTTTCCCCTGGCCTCCATGAGATGGATGTATGCTTCCACAATACATCCCACCAACACCCACCCACTCCCCCCACACACACCATATAACACTCATGCAATTAAAAAGTAATAATGGTATAAAATAACTAAGAAGCCAGCTGACTATGCATTGTAACTTCTGAGACCATGACCTGAAAGAAGCCATTCCTTCTGGAAGCTGTTTACATCAGGTATTTTGTCATTCAACCATTGCTATTTGATACATAAAACTTACCCATCATAAAAGTAACTACCATTTTTATTATGTAATCCTAACCAGATATGACTATATGAATAAATCTAACTTTATGATAATTTCTGGTGGTGGGAGTTGGAGTGTTGAAACCCATTGAATGACATTTTTCACTGTGGCCTTACTGTTTATATTCCCTGTAGCCCAGCCGTTCTTTAAAGAATTCTTTACAAATCTGCATCAGGTACATAGATGAGAATGCTTTTCACTGTTTGCAACAACAGCAAAACACAGGAGCAAGCAATGATCAATCAAAGACAAAATGGATAAATCAGAAGAGGCATATCCATTCCTCTCACAAACTTATTCTTACAAACTCTTACAAACACAATATTTAGTAAAAAAAACAGTCACAATGTGGTATCCAGTATGTCTCCCCTTTACATAAAGTTTCAGAAAGGGAAAGCCATATAGGTGTTTATTTCATGTATTTCCCAAAGTAAGGCAAATGGCTGTTGTTTTGTTTTCTTGAGGTAACACTGGAAAGGATTTCAGGGAGAGGACAGATGTGGGGCAGTAGTTGAAGCCCTGGGATCCTTTTTCCTTACTCTAGCTGCAAAATGGCCATCATAAGCTTTTAATCCTTGTTTCCATTCTCTGTCAAGGTTGAATTAAGCTACTGTTTATTCCCAACTGTTAATGCCTCTAAATTTGTTGCAATCCTGTTGTTTTTCTCCCAGGAGGGGCCACCTGAATATCTGACCCAAGAGGCAATGAACATGACGCCATTTTGGAGTGTTGGAGAGAGGTAGAAATTGGTGGGCTACTTGATGTTAATTATGTCACAGTAACAGGAAAAGGTGTGCCTGTGTTTTTAAGTTTTTCTTTATTCTGCTCTTTTGTTGCTATAAGAGTTTTTCTGAAATTTATATTTTAAACTTTTCTTGCACTTTACTGTTTCTAGTATCAAAATGTAATATTTTTAGTAAACAAGAAATTTTCCATTTAAAAAAATAAATAAATAAACAATGATGGTAAAATTGTATGGAAAACCGAGACAAAAGGAAACCAAAATTCTAGGTAGTGGTGACCTTTGTGAAACCAGTGATGGGCAAACAAAACACTTCTAAATTACCTGCCATGTTTTTACCTTTCATGCTGGGAAGTAAGTGCATGGGTGTGAATTTGGATAATATTTATGTTGAATGTTATTTATGACTTACATATTTCATAACAATTTTTAATTACAGAGAGAAATGAATACAGAGGAGCCAGCTATACTTCTGGATGGCATGTCTTTTCTTCTTTAGACACCCTGGGAAAACTCAATTATTATACATCAACAGCATCTGTCTGAAAGCAGAGAGGGAAGAAAGGAGGTAATTGTCTTGCTGATATCTGCCACTGGGAGCTCTGCAGCCCACCAGGAAAATCCAGGTGTTCAAGGATGACAAGGGGTGTTTGATTTTGCCAAGTTTTAACTCAAAAGAATGGTGTTTACAATTCCTTCATCTTATTCTACTTCAATGTACATTTGCAGAAGAAAGAAGCCTATTTGGAGTGGCGGGGAGGGAGAATCATGAAACATGGTGGTTGAAAAACTTACAGTTAACTCAGTCTATAACAATTACAGTGTTTGAAGATGACATATTACTTTACAGGGTGAAAGAGCTAGTTGCTAAAAGGAAAGACAGCAATGTTGTTATGGAAAAGGGGGGGGTGAAGCTCCCCATTACTCTGTCCTAAGCAAAGGAACATCTTTCCACAAGAACCCAGCAAACACCTCCTGAGTTTCAACTACTTTCAGAGCCCAGAAACCTGCACAGTGGTCAGAGAAAGTCAAACTCACTGACCTGCTTGATCCAGGATTGGATGGACATCAGCTTTTGGGGGGAAAGCATGGAAGCCCAAACAAGTTCAGCTGAAAACGCCAGGAGAAAAGAGGACCCTAGACTTGACAGAATGGAAGTTTTAACTTCCACACTCATATTTCACAGACATATTTGAATAAATTTTAGAAAGCCATAGAAGTTGTCCAAAAATGAGTTCAATTTCAAAATTTTAATTCATTTAATTAGTACATGTCAAAGATAGAAAGAAAATGTTATAAATTAGACTTTAGGGCTCTGAATAGTCTACAGTTGAGCATCTGCCCTTGCTAGTGAAAAGGCTTTCCTTAGAAATTCTGTTAGTATTTCTAATGAAAACAAATGTCTTTTCTTCTTTTGGGTATCACTGGCCCAATTATCTTCAGGCACATTTTTCCCCTGTGCCTGTCATTTTATGGAATTACATTAAATTTTGTTAAAAGCATTCCATAAATAATGAATCATGATAAAATAATTTATTACTCACTTAAAAACCATAAAATATTAAGTACAAAATTTAAGGACAAAAGTAATTTCTAATTCACATTTTTTATACCAGATAATAAGGCAAAAATTTTCTACTCTACTGAGGAAAAGAAAATTTGCCACATGGGTACTTCCTTTCAGGCTCTGGAGGACAGAAAGTAAAGGAAGAATTCTTTTTATCCTTGATGGCCCTGAAGTAAAAGAAACCAAGAAGACTTCATGCAAGTGATATGAAGATAGTCCAGAAACCAGGGCACCAATTGTTTCTGTGGGCTTGAAAAATCATTCACATAAATGTCCAAGCAGTATTATTGCAATAATGATTCAATGGACCCTTCGTCTTCTTCATAGGCCATGATACTTTCCCAATGGGAGAATGAAGAGAGGGTGTCCTCTCAGAGGGCTACTTCCACAGTAGTGAAGGAATAGGGAAGTGCTTTCCTCAGTAAAACAAACCAACCAACCTCTATAAGATCTGAAGAGATGACTTAGCACTTAGCGTTAAGACACTTGCTTGTGAAGCCTAAGGACCCAGGTATGATTCTCCTTTCCCATGTAATCCAGATGTGCATGGTACTGCATGCATTTGGAGTTCATTTGCAGTGTCTGGAGGCCCTGGTATACCCATTGTCTCTTGCTCTCTCTCAAATAAATAAATAAATAAAAATAAAATATTTTTTAAAAACTTCTATGGATCATTGTTAATCTGCTCCTACATCATCATTTTGTATCTACTGATTGTAATATTTTGGTCATAACACCCTTTTAAAGAATTTCTGTTGGAGTATAAAATATTGAGATCATTTAAAAATATTACATCAATCAGTACTAAACTTTGTGCTGAACTCCCTACCACTTTCATTTGGTCAATGGCTCAAGTACAGAGTTATAATTAAAGGGGAGTGAACTACGGTTTAAGACTCAAAATTCTTAGGTTAAATTGAAAAAAAAAATTCTCAGTGGGTACCATTTTCTACCCATGTCAAACTTAATTAACTATAAAGATAAAACTTACTCCTGAATATCTTATTCCCCTATGATTCACAATAGGCTATTTACTTCTAGATATCATTTTATATTAATGTCTCTAATTCCAATTGTTAACTGAAAATACAATAAGGAATTGGAAAATCCCTTTTCAGACACACTTCAGTTGATTGAACTATCAACCAAAACTGTTCTTCAGAAGCAATGTGTGGAAGGCAGGCATTGTGACACACACCTGATATTCCAGCACTTGGAAAGCAGGAGGAGCCATGGTTATTGTCGGCTACATACAGAGTTCCAGGTTTACCTAGACTAAATGAGACCCTGTCTAAAAAAAAAAAAAAAAAAAAAAAAAAAAGCACAATATGAGTCTAATAAGTTTTAAGGAAAAGATAGTGAAAGTAAAATGCTACATTTCTTTGAAATATATTGTATAAATACTGAGTTTCTTAGAATTTATTTAGCATATTTAATTGATTAAATATACTAGTATCTATACTGTCGTTGAAAATACAATTAAGGACTGGGAAGACAGTTGTTAAAAGTGTTTTGTTGTAAAACCAGATCCCCAGTACCCATGTAAGTCAGATGCACAAAGAGGTGCATATGCTTCTGAAGTTCATATGCTGTGGCTGGAGACCCTGGCACACTCATACTTACTCTCACTGTCTCTCTCTCTCACTCTCACTCTCTCTCAAATATAAAACTCAATGAAATATTTTTAAAATACCAAATATCAATTTCCATATTCTACTTGAATTTGCAAATATTATTTAAATTTAGCAATTTGCATTGAAATTCATTTAATTGTAAATCAGATTATGAAAATCTGAGCTTAAATATCCACAAATCATTCAGAGAAACAAGGGAAATATCAAAGACATTTTAAGGATATGGTATACTATACGTGAGGTAACACATCTCTTCCCTCTTTCTTATGAAAGAAAGGAATACCCATACTTTTGCATAACTGCATTCCTTTTTGAACAATACCAGTGCTGAGCCTCAGCACAGACCCAAGTTTGATGTGGATCAGGAATAGCTATAGTACAAAGTGAGTGGATTATATGTAAGAAAGATACCTTGACTCTTTATCTCATATACTGCATCTTATCCTGCATGTACACGCATTCCAGTGCAACGTGTAATTTCCCAAAGCAAAGCTTTCTTGTGAATAACACTTCATGTATTTTATGGGTGCTTGCCATACAAACCATTCTTCCTCACTCCACACTGATTCTTCCCTATTTCCAACCACCAGGAACACAGGATCATCACACACATCAGATTTGTAGAACTCAATGGCTGTAATGGAAAGGTTTAGGAAACAGCAAGCACATGTATCAACTAATATATTTAGATACAGCTGTTGAAATACCATCAACCATCCTTAAAATAAATAATTTGGTGATTGAGATCCACAGAACCTGGTACACTCAGAATTTCCAAATGCCTTTCCTTTTGTACACAGAATATTCACTAATTGGCTAAACCTTGCTCTTAATAAACACACATACTGAGTAAAAATGTGACCATGCTGAAGGAGGCTCCGGGGGCTTGAAAAATCACATTTCAAGCTCTAGTGGCTATGATGTGCATCTTTGTTTACCACCAAAGAACTTATATCCTCCAATTTTTCTAATCATCATACCCCAGTATTTCTTTAAGACTTAATAACTCTCATTAACTATAGGTTAGTAATGATTTCTTTTTAGTTTATGCATCCAAAGAGCGAACAAAACTCTGAAATTACATTCATTTGCTTTTCCACTACAATTTCAATCTTGGATAGTATGACCTGAAACAACCAAATAGCAATCAAAATTAGTCTCCCTGATACATCTTGAAGATACTAAGACAGTTCCTTATACATACCCATATCTCCACAGATGCTCTAGTTCACTTCCAAGCCAATGTCCCAGAATCTTCTTCAATATAATGGCCTGCCCCATCTCATCAATGACTTACTTTATGGCTTACATTATGCCTCACAGTTTCTATTACTGACAGCAAAATTGAACTAAATGACATTATGAGATACTTTCATAATAGAAACACACCTATCCCGGAAATTAGTTGTTACTACTTAGAAGCCATGAGTAGAAATAATTTTAAATTGCCTTGTGTGTGTGTTCTGAAATTGTTTTCATAAATTTTATTTTTAAATAACTTTTTTATGCCAAAACTATGTTTTCAAACATTTTGGAAAAGTGCAAAGTATATCACTGTTTAAAAATTCTTACAATGCTGATGAGCTAATGTCATGATCAACATTTTATAAAATACTTTATTTATTTATACATGAGATTGAGAGAGTTAGAGAGAGAGAGAGAGAGAGACAGAGAGAGAGAGAGAGAGAATATAGTGTGCCAGGGCCTCTAGCCACTACCAAAGAACTCCGGACACATGTGCCACCATGTGCATCTGGCTTACATGGGTTCTGGGGAACTGAACATGGGTCCTTGGGCTTCATAAGCAAGCATATTAACTACTAAACTGTATCTCTAACCCATCAACAACATTTTTAAAGAAGAACCTTCTATCATGTTATTTTCTTAGATCACTGCATTTAAATAGTTTATATAGAGTGGTTTGTCCAAAGTCTGCTGTCCAAAAGGAATATCTTTCATAACATTCCTAACAGGTGGACAATTGGTCTCATCTTAAACACTCATTAGTAGGAAGCTGTTAGCTTCTTTAATCACCACATTTCATTTTCGCAGGACTCTATCAGGAGAACATTCTTCCATATGTTGAGAGTATATGTGATTGGTCTCCTCATTCCACCTGCCCATAACTGTTTCACCCTTCACTCCATCTGAAATTTTTTTGCCTATATATTATTTCTCTAAGTGTGATGACTTCTATCTGGTTATACATCAAATATTTTAAAATAAGCTGGGTGTAGTAGCACATGCCTTTAATCCCAGCACTCAGGAGGCTGACATATGAGAATTGCCTTGAGTTGGAGACCAACCTGAGACTTATTCCAGGTCAGCTTGGGCTAGAGTAAGATTATACCTAGAAAAACAGACAAAAAAAATCAAAGGTGATTGCCTGCAAAGCCTAAGGACCCATGTTCAACTGTCCTGGTCCAAAATAAGCCAGATGCACAAGGTGATGAAAGTATGCAAGGTCACACATATGCACAAGGTGGTACATGCATCTGGAGTTTGATTGCAGTGGTCGGAGGCCCTGGTGTGCCAATTCTCTCTCTCTCTCTCTCTCTCTCTCTCTCACTCATAAAATAAATAAGATCTAAAAAAAGATGGCTCACTAAAGCAAACTGTGCTGAAGATGATCCAAAACTGCTTCCCAAGACTCCTCCTCTCTGGATTAACAGCAATCATAAGAAACCACTCATGTGCCAGAGTCTGAGTATAACAAGTAAAACACTTGGAAACTTTCCCAGGATTGATCATTTGTCCATAAAATGACTGGAACATGAACTCAGAGCCCCCAAATAATTTTTCATGTTATAATAACTTTGAAAATAATTACTATAATATTCAAATATTTCATCCAGTTTTGAAAATATATTCTATCATACATGTGCTCTGAAAAGATTCATCTCATGTATTATTTCATTATAAATATGGACTGGATTTTACATACAAATGCTTTATACATACAGATCCATAAAGATGGTTTCATTTTCTCTAAACATTTTCTGTCAAAATTTCCACCTTGGTCTTATTTCACAAATTTCTAAGATATAATATTGGTTTCTAAATAGCAGTTACCTGTGCATCTCTCCCATAGGAAGCAACTTCTTACAACAATGATGAGTCGTAGTTGATGCTTAGCATCCAATCTAAACTCTGAAAATTCTATCCCTTTCTGTGCTACTATTTCCTCACCTAAAAGAGAAGACAGCCATCCTATCAATTTCATAGCAGTGCAGAGAGCTTAGAGTTAAAATATTCTGATCAGTACCTGGAAGACAGCAAGTGCACAATACAATCAGTATTTAAACCCCATATCTCAAAAGGAATAAAATGTTCTTTATTCTTTAAAGTGATTATTTTGCCTTTATATAAAGATACATATTACTTAAATCCTCATAAAAGGAGAGTGAAGCCGTCAAATACTACAAAATATATTCTCTCTCTCTCCATATATATATATATATATGTATATATATATATATATATATACACACACACATACACAACTAGACTAATTGTATATTGCTCATCTTGTCAGTGACCTTTAGAACTAAGCTAGTACTTAATAACCGTTAATACTATTTACTATGAGCAAGTGAAATATAAAACACAAATTACTAATACCTATCCTTTCTTGAACAAATTCTGTCTTACAAATACATTATCAAAGTTTTTATAATTTTTATAGCCAATTTCACTTAATCTTGTCATCACTTGTTTGGCACAGTTCAAGACATTCTCGTGCCCAAATATAACACATCTGTATTTGCTAAAACAGCAGGACCAGAAAGGTCCCTCCCATCTTTCCCCAATGACAAATGCTCAAGGAACATTTTTTTTCTGATATACCTGAAGCAGACCACAAGACCATTCCTAGATGCCCTTCCTATGCACACAAAAAAGCAACATCCTTGCCTTTCAGGACATGGGTCATAGAGAAGACCTGAACATGCTGGCTTTCTTTTTATATTTTTCTTTCCAGTTTTTCTTTTCTTATTTCTTTCCTTAAGTTTACCCAGCATATGACAATTAAACCACTGTCCCTTAGTTCAATATGTTTCTCCATGACAACTTACCTCTTCATCAACTCCAGAATAGAAGTCCAGGTTTCCCTGTTTCTTTGGGAAACATTTCCTTATAAAGCCTCCCATGTTATATAAAGCATAATAAATAAAAATATGTGTTATATATTATATATATTTTATATATATAATATAAAAGATATATTATATATCTTTTGTTATAGGGACATTTCCTATGAACTTGAGATATAATGGGAAAAAAATTTCATCCCCTACAGCTAATAAATGACAAAACTAGGATTTTATTCTTATTTATCTAATATCAAAGTCCATGTCCCTCACAAAAGATACAATTCCAATCTATAGAATAATGTAAACTTCACCAAATGTACCAAGTTTTAAAAATATTTTAAAAGATCTTATTTACTTACAAGCATAGAGATAGAGAGAGAGAGAGAGAGAGGAAGGGAGGGAGGGAGGGAGGGGAGAGGGGGGGTGGGGGAGTGCCAGGGCCTCTAGCCACTGCAAATGAACTCCAGATGCCTGTACCACTTTGTGCATCTGGGTTTACATGGGTACTGGAGAATTGAACCCTGGTCTTTAGGCTTTGTATGCAAATGCCTTAACCACTGAGCAATCTTTCCAGTCCGAAAACATTTTGCTTCTGTTTTTTTTTTTTTTTTTTTTTCAGGTACTGTCTCACTCTAGCCCAGCCTGACCTGGAATTCATTATGCAGTCTCAGGCTGGCCTCAAAGTGATCCTCCTAATTTGGTTCCCGGGTGCTGGGATTAAAGGCCTCTGCCACCACACCCTGCTAATTGCACCAAGTTTGATAATGTTAATCTATCATGAAACTAGTCTCACAATTATCTTTTGCATAATAATACTCACTTCAAGTCTTTATGCTTCCAAAATTAAAATGCCTGTTTCTTATTTGTCTTTATATAGTACCTGTGAGGAGATGGATCTTTACCCAGTGAATTTTATATATCTAATAGCTATGCCTATTAATATCCAATATCCTAATATCAAGATCACTTTCTTTACATGCCTCACAAAAATAAAACAATTTCTCTATGTTTCTGAATTAAGAAAAATGAGAATGTCAAGAAGTTCCTTTATGTAGTAAGTTTCTTAGGAAAGAATTCAATTAAAAAGCTCATTGTGCCAGAATAAGGTCGTTTATAATTGAGTGAAGTTTTCAATGCTCACTCATTTACTGGGCCTTGAAAACAACATGTTCCTGAGTAATAATCTAAAAGTAAAGATAGCATGACACACTAATATTTTATTTATGAAACAGTCAGATTTCATTCCCTTTTCCTGTTGAGAATAATTAGAAATTAGAACTGTAAAAAGTCACCTCTCAGAGTATGCACTGACAAACATAGCCAAAATAAAGAAGAGATGAGCAGGTAGAATGTCCATGGGTTGTCAGAAGTTACTGCCAGTGGGGCAAAGTGTGTTCTTACTGATACTGAAACTACGTCCAGATGTGCAGATGTGCCATAAAGACAATAAAACGAAAAGAAAAAAAAAAGTAAGAAGTGGGTCTAAAGAATAGATCAGGCAAGAGCTGAAGACTTCATTCCATGATGGCAGGAGCCACGGGGACTGTTAATCATGTCATAAAAGCAGCAAAATGCAATGTAACTTGACATAATTAGCGGAAATGACTGGGAAGAGAGCAAAACTGTCTGCCAATTACAATCTATGTATCTGGAGGCTGCTAATGAATGAGCAAAGGGGAGTTAAACACCTGATTACTGCACAAGGTCTATTTTATTTAAAACTTTGCTGACAAAAGACAAATAACATAATACGCCACAGTGCTCATACCAAATTCAGGGGGCACCTGGACAACCACGACCTTTGATTCAGTTCAACTTTAGCATTTGTTAATTGGCTATCCTATGCTTCCAAGCTTGGCAGGAAACAGACAACGGAAGAAAATTTCTTTTTTACAGACAGCTTGAAATGGTGTCTCTTGGTCACTTGTTCATTTCACTTTTATTTGTCTAACTACTTTCTTATCAAAGTGTGACTGTTTCAAACAGTCAGGTCAGAGAAACTCTAAATTCAACAACAAAATAGAAGACAAACCATTCTAATAGAAGATAGAAAAATCATTTCCCAGCTGGAAAAGAAAGGGACAATCCACTGGGAAATTCATTCTTGTTCAGCCTGCATGCTTAGACATATGCATTATATACATTATATGCTTTGTACTTTAAAAAGTAAAACACACATTAGGACAAGTGGCTATAGAACTCGTTTGTAATTACAATCAGACTGCTTGTTCCAACTCAGCAACACTAACAGGAACTCAAGGTATGGAGATACTAGGACTCTCTGAACTATTTGTTTCTTTAGCCATTATAGACATACACTAGTCTAACCACATTTCTATGTATTTCTTGCAGTGGAGCACAGGAATCTCAGTATGTTGCTAGCTCATGTGGCTTTTATTCCAAATGTCCATGAATTACTATACATCAAGAAGTAACATGAATACTTTTAGAAAATCAGAATCCATGACCATTCTTTACTGTTATGAAGGTACATTTTTTAGAAAAAGGACACACTATTCCAAAATGTGCTATCAAATATATATATATATATATCTCATATATGTCATATGTCAATATGAGATATATATATATATATATATATCATGAGCCCTCTATATCAAAAGACAGACCAAAATGAACAGTCATGTCTCAGCATAAATGGGAGACCAGTTCCAGGACTACCTATCAAAACCAAGATGCAAGTATGTTTAAGCCTCTCATAGAAAATTGTACTATATTTGCATATAATCTACATATATCTCCAGCATACTTTAAATTGTCTTTATACTACATTTAATATCTAATCTAATGTAAGGCCTTTGTAAGTAGCTGTTATGCTATATTTTTAAGGACTAATGACAAAAAGGAAAATATCTGTATATATTGAGATGTAATTGTTTTTTAACTCTTTGGGACTGTTGTAGCTACCCTTGTGTTGCTAGGACAAAACACAGACCAAAAGCAGCTGACAGGAGGAAAGGGTTTATTTTGGCTTACAGTCTAGAGAAGTAACTTCATCATGGCAGGGGTGGAGAGGTGAATACGGTGGAGTGGAGGTTGGGCATCTCCTTTTGCCATAGCAGCTGACAGGAAGTGGCAAGAGAGTGAGCTGAGCTCCTGTTGGCAAGGGGAAGTAATAAACTGCAAGATCCACCCCAGAGTCACCATATCTCCTTCCACAAAGCTCCACCTCGCAAAGTGCCACAAGTTGTAGATTAAGTACCCAAAACACATGAGGCCATGTGGGACCTTTTACCTCAAACTACCATAGTGACCCACAGTTGTTTGAATCTGTGGATATAAAATCTGTAGATGCATTGGGCTGAACACATGAAGGTTTCAAATGCACCAAACATGTTTTGAGACAGCATTGTCTACTGATAAGATCATGCATTAATGGTCATTTATTTTCATGATGGTAGCCAACCTGACAGGAGTGAGATGGAATCTCAGTGTAGTTTTAATCTGTATTTACCTGATGACTAGGGATATAGAACATTTTTAAAGATGTTTATATGCCATCTGTATTTCTTCTTTTGAGAACTCTCTAGTTCTATAGCCAGTTTTTTTTTTTTTAACTTGGGATGTTTGATTTCTTATTATTAAATTTTTTGAGTTCTTTGTATATCCTAGATATTAATCTTCTATCAGATATATACCTGGCAAAGATTTTATCCCATTCTGCAGGTTACCTCTTTGCTCTATTCAGTGTCTTTTGCCATACAAAGCTTTGTAATTTCATGAGGTCCCAGTGGTTGATCTTTGGTTTTATTGCCTGAAAAACTGGGGTTATATTCAAAAAGTCTTTGCCAAGAGCAATATGTTGAAGGGTTTCCCCTACTTTTTCTTCTAGCAGTTTCAGAGTTTCAGGTCTGCTATTAAGGTCTTTGATCCATTTGGGCTAAACTCTTGTGTATGGAGAGAGATAGTGATCATTTTCATCCTTCTACAGATACATATCCAGTTTTTCCAGCAACAATTGCTAAAGAGGCTATCTTTTCTCCAATGAGTATTTTTGGCATTTTTTTTGAATATCCAGTGGCTATAGCTTCCTGGACTTATATCTGGGCCCTCTATGGCCCTAAATGCTGGTGAGGATGTGGAGAAAGAGGAACCCTTCTACACTGTTGGTGGGAATGCAATCTGGTCCAGCCATTGTGGAAATCAGTGTGGAGGTTCCTAAGAAAGCTAAAAATAGATCTACTATATGACCCTGCTATAACCCTCCTAGGCATATATCCTAAGGACTTGTCTCACTACCTTAAAGATACTTGCTCAACCATGTTTATTGCTGCTCAGTAACAATAGCTAGGAAATGGAACCAGCCTAGATGTCCCTCAGCTGATGATGGATAATGAAGATATGGCACATTTACACAATTCTACTCAGTGGTGAAGAAAAATGAAGTTATGAAATTTGCACGAAAATGGATGGATCTGAAAAGGATTATACAGAGTGAGGTAGCCCAGGCCCAGAAAGCCAAATGTCACATATTATTTCTCATATGATTGGTACAAATGATTGGACTTCTGTGTGAGTAGGAATAAAACAAAGTAGTATATGTCAGTAAGCTAGAAGGAGATATAAAAGGAATAGAAAGGGAAGGGGTACTTAATAGGATGGTATGGTATATATGTAAGTAGAACAACAGATTAATCAGGGTGAAAAGGCCAAAGTGAGGTCAGGGGAAGAGATTGAGTAAAGAAAAGGTGGAGGGAGGGCTAATCAAAATCTAAAAGCTAATAAATAAGTCATATGGAAACCTACTTTTTTGGACAATGGAATACTCAGGAGGCACAGATTGTTACTAGAAAATTTTCAGTTCCAGGGATGGGGTACCTTCCAGTGAGTTGTTGGCCAAGGAGGTACCTGATGCACCAAAACATTGCAGGCCCTTGCTGAGGGCCTTGGTTTCCCACCAGAAATAGGTGGTAAGACCCTATTGCTGAAGACTCCACATACTTGGGCTGTAAGGCCACTGAGAAATCTGGCTGGAGCTGATCTGAAAACCTCTCCATGTAGACCAGATGACAGAAAGATAGAAAAAGCCATGCTAAATACAGTTCAGTGGGAGAGGGAGAAATCACTAGTGAAGATACCCAACAGTAGACACTGCAAGCCTTATATTTGGCCAGCCAGGCCATATGAGACAACAGACGCAAAAGTGGCACGTCTGTAATGGGGGTAACCAGCCGCCTTCTAATTTGACTGGAGGCCCACTCCATGGGAGGGAATACATCCCTGATACTGAAAACCTTCAACAGGGGTAGTCCTGAGCCCTAGGGGTGTAATTTCTGCTGGTCTCTAGCTAAATGTATATATTATACTCACCAAACTGCCTAGTAAGCATTTCTCTTAATGTTCATACCCATATATTAATGTTACTCTCATTTTTGGTTAGAGAACCTTCTCTATTATGATGGCAGTGACCTTGGGATGACTTAGAAGGCACCACAGTGCTGAGAGGAAGTGACAGAGGAGTACTCAGCACTGAAATATCTCTATCACAATTTCCAAGGCTCAGGGTCCATTGCGGAAGAGGTGGCAAGCAGAATGTATGAGCCCAAGGAAGGGTAGGACCCTTTACAATGTGCTCCCTCCAGACACAAAATGGCTTGGATATCCATGACCTCACAGTGTCTGACACTATCTACACAAGACCATCATAATATGAGGAAAAGATCATGACATCAAAATAAAAGAGACCGATTGAGCAGGGGAGGAGATACGATGAACAGTGCAGTTTCAAAGGGGAAAGTGGGAGGAGGGAGGGAATTACCATGGGATATTGTTTACAATCATTGAAGTTGTCAAAAAAGATAAAATAAAATGAAAAGATCAATGCAGTAGACAGGATATCTCTCTCTCTCTCTCTCTCTCTCTCTCTCTCTCTCTCTCTCACACACACACACACACACACACACACACACACACGTTATTCTATTCTACTTGTTTATTTATTGGTTTCCAGACACTAATTTTGCCTCCTCGGAATGGACCCTTCAAGTGGTTCCCAGATTCATAGATGCTTTCCTCACATAGGGCTGGCAAGCATTTCACAAAGGGATAGTAAGAATAATTGTCTTTATGGGCTATACATTTTCTTTCATACTCACTCAACTTTGTTGGCACAGGACAAAAGCAGTGTCTGGCAGTATGTAAATTGATGTGGCTCTATTCCAGTAAGTATTCATGGCTGCTGAAATGAATTTCATATAAATTTTACAAATTACTGAATACTACTCTTTTGTGTTTTTTAATAGTCATTTAAAATACAAAGACATTTTTGTTATAAAGGCCTTATAAGAACAAGTGGATGGCTGGATTTGGTCCAATTGCCTATCCCTATTCAAAGGCATAGCTATAATTCTCTCTCTCTTTGTTTTGGTTTTTTAAGGTAGGGTTTTATTCTAACCCAGGCTGACCTGGAATTCACTATATAGTCTCAGGGTGGCCTCAAACTCACAGTGATTCTCCTACCTCAGTTTCCTGAGTACTGGGATTAAAAGGTTGCACCACCATGCCTAGGAGAGAGAGAGAGAGAAAGAGAGAGAGAGAATGAATACGGGTACATAGGGGCCTCCAGACACTGAAAATAAACTCTAGACACATGTACCATTTTATGAAGCTAGCCTCACTTGGGCACTGTGGAATCAAACTTTGGTCATTTGGATTTACAGGCAAGTATCTCAACTGCTGAGCCATCTCTTCAGCCTACATAGTAGTATTTTTTTTTTTTTTTTTTGAGGTAGTGTCTCACTCCAGCCCAGGATGAACTGGAAGTGACTATGTAGTCTCAGGGTGGCCTTGAACTCATCACAATCCTCCTACCTCTGCCTCCCAATATTTAAGACAATATCTTTATTCTAACAGAGTAAGAAGAGCCTTCCTTTTTGATAAGCATTTACCTACTTCTTTGAAATTGTTCTCATGATAAAAGAAAAATTATACTGGAACCTGATACTTTTTAAAGATTTTATTTTGATTGATTTATTTATTATAGGGAAAGAGGGAGGGAGAGAGAGAAAGAGAGAAAGAGTGAGAATGGGCACTCCAGGGCTTCTAGCCACTGTGAATAAACTCCAGACACATGCACCACCATGTACATCTGGCTTTTGTGGGACTTGGAGAATCAAACCTGGGTACTTTGGCTTTGCTGGCATGTGCCTTAACTGCTACGCTTTCTCTCTAGCCCCACCTGACACATTTTAATGTGTGTGTGAGTGTGTGTGTGTTCATATGTATGTGGGCACATGTGTGTGCATCTGGAGGTCAGAAGTTGATGCTAGGTCTCTTTCTTGATTGCTCTCCACTTTATTTGTTGAGACAGGGTCTGTCAACAGTGCTTGAAACCAGTTAGTCTAGCTTATCAGCCTGCCCTGCCTGCCTCCTGATTAGGTTGCCATGCCCTCTCAGCATTCACATGGGTTTTGGAGATCTGAACCCTAATCCTTTAACTTACACAGCAAGTACTTTCTGCACTGAGTCATCTTTCCAGTACTTGACCTTGAAATACTTTAAATAACAAAATTTATTTTATGACAGTCTTTATCAGTTGCACTGGGTGAGTTAAGGCTTTTGCTTCCTCATATATTTTGACACAGGACTTGGTTATTGTAACATTCAATTGGTAAAACAAACTCAGGTTTCCCTGCATATAGACATGCAGGGACTAGATGGTACTTAGTTTCTTTCACAAATATCTAGGTAATCTTCTCTAGGGTCCTCACGGAAGTGTTTTTTTGTCTTCTATGTATGATTTTAACACATCTGAAATTTCAATTTCCCAGTATCTGTTTAAACGTTCTGTTTTACAAAATACTTTTTTATTTTATTTTATTTTATTTTATTTTATTTTTATTAATTTTTAGTAATTATGTGTTCAGAGATGTCCCCCTATTCTGAACTTCCCCTTGAGAGAAATCATATAATACGTACACTTGTGCCTAGACCTGGTTGCATTTAGATTCCTGTAACTGCTAGGAAATATTTTTATCAGCTAACTAACTGCTATTACTACTAAGACAATGTCATGTGTTCTGGATGCTTAAATTCTATACTCTTATTTAAGTTTTCCTCTCTATATACTTAAGGAAATTACTATAGTTCTACAGTTTCTCTTTTAGCTATAGTAAGAATTTCTATGTGTGGCTATGGCACTAGTATGAAATTTAATCTGTCTCTACATGCATAAGTATATTTATATCCTGATTTATCACAATTCCATTATGCCAAACATTTTGACATCACAGAGAAATAAAGTGTCTTTTTGCATAATTAGGTACATATAAATAGCACAGAGTTCATACACAAAGGGACAAAGGATGAAGAGAGCTCAGGAAATAAAACTTGATTATAGTTCAGGTCCCAGCTCGACCTCTTCCTACCTCTGTGATCTTGGGCCACTCATCTGACTACCTGACATCTCAATATCTTCATCAAAACAGGAGAAAAGACATTACTTTATAAAGCTCAGTTTCTGGAATTAAGGACTCTGTCTGCTTTCAGTTTTATCAGATTGCTTCCCAGAGATGGCTAAAATGGCAGACAACACTCCCACCTGAGCAAAGCAATCACTTGAGAAACCACTTCAGTGTTACTTATGCAGGAAACTAAGGAAACACTGCTGTCCCAGTGATGTGGTTACATGGAAGACAATAAGGAGGCAAAGAGCTCCCTTTGTGTATATTGCATGTGAATTACGTTGGCTTCTTGCCTCTACTGAAAAGACCACAGTTCCTATGTCTGTCTGACTGTCTGCCTACCTCTCTCTCATTTTCATTCTCATCTCTCTCTGTACAGTTTGTTTCTAATTGGTCATTATTCTCTAGCTAGCATGGGAAGTCCATCTTTTCTATTTTATCACTAGGGGCACCACTGCAGCATGCTGGCTAAATGCTCTTATTTTGAACTCACCTGAGCCCTGTGACTTGCTCCCATCCACACAGATGCACTACAGAGGAGTTTCGTGCTGGTACTTCACTTGTAGGCTTGGTACCTTATGAAGGTTCAACGTTGTGAGAAGTCTCACTCCAGGTAATTACAAAGGTAGAAAGTTCCAGCAGCACAAGTATGGCAGTAGCCTCTTGAGGTTCATTAATCAATTAATACTCTTTGCTTCTTGAAAATGAAGCACTTACACTGCAGAGAAATCCCATGGCTCCACCTGCTTCAGTACAACAATCCAGCCCATGAGAGCATTAGAGAAAGACTTGGCTGGACTGTCCAGAAAGCAGCCACACTGAGCAGACAGACACAGATGGGAATCTGGGCTGAGTTCACACGCTGGTTTCCATGCCTGCCCGCTGTGTGGCCTCCACAGATTGTTTATGTGGTCTTAGGGTAGGCTTTTTCATTCATGAAATTGACATAATCTACATTTCTCCCAGCAATTTGTAAGGACACAAAGTTTAAAAGCAGAAGGTATTATCACTTTTATTATAACAACTATTAACATTGCTCTAAAATATACACAGAACATGATTTCTCCCAACAACAGCTACTGATCATCCCTGCAGGTATGTGTGCTGGACTGATATTGCCACCCATCCCAGCAGCATTTTGACTGACTCCACTTGAAGTTTGTTTCTGATGAATATTAGCATAAACTAAAATGCACAACTCAATCCATTTGTGGCTGGGGAAAACACATGTGCTCCGATCAGGCAGCAAGTACCACGGAGTAAGAACTCATGTGGATTCCCAGAATGGAAGACACCTAAGAAAATAATGTTACAAGAGGAATGATGGGGCTAGAGATGGATAAGCTGTAAAGGGTGCATGTTTGCAAAGCCTGATGGCCCAGGTCTGATTCCCCAGTATCCGTGGAAAGCCAGATGTATAAAGTGGTCCTATGTTAAGAAATATTTGGTTCCAAGACTTCTGGTTAAGATGGCAGCATAGGTACCACACCAAAACAGCCTAGGGGGGAAAAGGACAAAAAAAAAAAAAAAAAAAAAAAAAAAAAAAAAAAAAAAAAAAAAAAAACACTTTTACTAAAAAGTGAGGTGTATAGGAAATTGAAACAGCAGCGGAGAAGTAGGAGAGATCCAGAGCATCCAGAGCCTGCTCTGGCTGGTAGAAGTTGTTCCAGTGGGGCATGCGCCTCAGCAGCGGTGCGCCAGCCAGCCACAAGGCTCGGCTTGAACTGCAGGAAAAGCCAGGCGAGGGGATTTTCCACTCACACCAGAGCTCTCTGCAAACTCAAGAAACATGAAGGGAGAACGGCAGTGAACAACGGAGGAGCAGATCACAAGGTAGAAGAACACGTGGAACAGTGGGCGAACTAGAGCAGGATCAGCTCCCTCCCCCTCCCCGACCACCAGTGCTGAGCCCTCAGGAAGAGAGCAGTGGTCCAGGGACCTGGCCATGCCTACTTGAACTGACATAGCACCAAAGAGAGACCCAATTAAGAGCGCAGCTGAGACCAAAATCATCCCAAAAGATAATTGGGATTACACCAGGTCAGTACCCGCCTAATAAACCTGGTATATAGGCCTGAACCAGAAGTGCTAATTGCACCTTCCATATCAGGATAAATTATATGTTAAATCAGATGGATGGTCAAATTTTCCATACTTAAAAAAGCTGTATTTTGGGCTTGTTATTTGTTGCTTCTTGATTTATAGTGGCTTTGTTTACTCTTCTGTTATACATTAGGGAAGGGTCTCACCTGGTCACAAGCTGACTTGGAACCCTCTACAGACCAGAAATCTTAACCTCCTTGTTGTCAGGATTAAGGGAGTGGGTGACACACCACACAGCCTAAGGGACAGACTGAAGATCTGGTTGTCATAATACCTACTCTTGGATAAATACTCTGTGCTATTTTTCATTGAAAGTGTACATTGTTTAGTTAAATTGCAGAATCTGCCTGTATTTTGATCCACTTAGCCTACTTGAATACTCTCATAGCAGGCATACCCAACACCTAGAGTCACTTTTGTAGATACTCTGAGAGTCTTCAGAGCCACACCTAGTGCCTTAAGCTCCTACCCTGAAGATATATAACATCAGATTGATTGATACATCTCTTAATACCCAGCTAACTGGAAAATCCAATCATTAAATAATCCAAGATGCAAAAATATATACATTATAACACAAGAAACACCAAAAATGAAGACAATATAAATCCACCAAAAAGTATTAATGCATCAGAAGTGACTTCCAGTGAGAATGAGTTAGAGGAAATGCCTGAGAAAGATTTCAAAAGAATGATTACAAATATGTTCGAAGAAATCAGAGGAAGCAAAGAAGACACAGGACACCAATTTAATGAAACACAGAGGTCAATACTAGACATAAATAAGGAAATAGAAATAATAAAGAAATACCAGTAAGAATTACTAGCAATAAAGAACACAGCTAATGAAATAAAAAGCTCTGTAGAAAATCTCACCAGTAGAATGGATGAAGGAGAGGACAAAATATCCAAGTTAGAAGACCAGGTGGCAGATCTAATACAGTCCAACAAAGAGAAAGACAAACTAATAGAAAAGTGTGAGTGGGAATTTCAAGATATTTGGGACACTATGAAAAGATAAGAATACATAAGAAACATAAGAATTCAGGAGAAAGTCGAAGGAGAAGAATTTCACTCCAAAGGCATAGCTGGTGTCTTCAACAAAATCATAGAAAAAAACTTCCCCCAAATGGGAAAGAGGTGCCAATGCAGATACAGGAATCCTTTAGAACACCAGCCAGACAAAACATGGAAAGAACCTCTCCTCACCATATTATAATTAAACTACCAAACATACAAACCAAAGAAAAAAATATTGAAAGCAGTCAGAGAGATAAATCAAGTTACCTACAAAGGCAAGCCTATCAGGATTACGGAAGATTACTCAACACAAATTTTAAAAGCCCAAAGGGCGTGGAGTGATGTATTCCAAGTTCTGAAAGATAACAACTATCAACAAAGGTTGCTTTATCCTGAAAAGCTATCCATTCAAATAGACAGAGAAATAAGGACATTCCACGATAAAAGCAGGCTAAAGGAGTATTTGAAGACAAAACCAGCTCTACAGAAAATACTTGAAAGAATCCTCCATGCTGAAGAAAAAGAAAAGCACACATATAAGGAACCGGGAAAAAAACAAACAATACTCAAACACCAGTTAACACAAGAGAACAAAGGTAAAACTGGAAGAACTACAAAAAAAATGGCAAAAATGAATACACAACTTTCAATAATATCTCTTAATATTAACGGCCTCAATGCTCCAACCAAAAGACATAGGTTTGCAGACTGGGTTAAAAAGCAGGATCCTTCAATTTGTTGCCTCCAAGAAACCCACCTTTCTACAAAGGATGGACAATATCTTAGGGTGAAAGGTTGGAAAACAGTGTTTCAAGCAAATGGCCCTAGAAAACAAGCAGGGGTTGCTATCCTAATATCTGACAAGGTAGACTTCAGTCCAACATTAGTTAAGAAAGATAAGGAAGGCCACTTTATATTGATTAAGGGCACCCTCCAGCAGGAGGACATTACAATCCTAAACATATATGCACCTAACACAGGGGCCATGAAATTCATCAAACAAACGCTATTAGAACTAAGGTCACAGATAACACCAAACACAGTGGTAGTGGGGGACTTCAACACCACACTCCCATCAATTGACAGGTCATACCGGGGAAAAATAAACAAAGAGGCATCTGGACTAAATGAGGTCATAGAAGGAATGGACCTAACAGATATATATAGGACATTTCATCCAAATGCTGCAGAATATACATTCTTTTCAGCAGCACATGGATCATTCTCTAAAATAGACCATATATTAGGACACAAAGCAAATCTTAACAAATACAGGAAAATTGAAATAATTCCTTGCATTCTATCTGACCACAATGGAATCAAACTACAAATCAATAGCAAGAAAGGCTATAGAGTATACACAAAATCATGGAAATTAAACAACACATTACTAAATGATGAATGGGTCAATGAAGAAATCAAGAGGTAAATCAAAAAATTTATAGAGTCAAACGATAATGATAACACAACATACCAAAATCTCTGGGACACAATGAAGGCAGTCCTAAGAGGTAAATTTATAGCTTTAAGTGCCTAAGAAATTAGAGATGGAGAATGGAATTTCAAAGGGGAAACTGGGGGAGGGAGGGTAGTACCATGGGATATATTTTTTTTTAATTTTTGTTTATTTTTATTTATTTGAAAACGATGGACAGAGAGAGAGAAAGAGGCAAATAGAGGGAGAATGGGCGCGCCAGGGCCTCTGGCCACTGCAAAGGAACTCCAGATGCGTGCGCCCCCTTGTGCATCTGGCTAACGTGGGTCCTGGAGAATCGAGCCTCGAACCGGGGTCCTTAGGCTTCATAGGCAAGTGCTTAACCGCTAAGCCATCTCTCCAGCCCCCATGGGATATTTTTTATAATCATGGAAAATGTTAATAGAAATTGAGAAAAACAAAAAAAGAAATTAGAAAGTTCGCAAGCAAATGACCTAATGATTGACCTTAAAGCCTTGGAAAAAGAAGAACAAGGCAAACCCAAAATCAGCAGATGGGAAGAAATAATAAAGATTAGGGCAGAAATTAATGAAATAGACCCCCCCCCAAGAAAAAAACAATCCAAAGTATCAATGAAACAAAGAGTTGGTTCTTTGAAATGATCAAAAGGATTGATAAACCCTTAGCAAATATGACCAAAAGAAAGAGAAGGGACACAAATTAATAAAATTAAACATGAAAAAGGTAACATCACAACAGATGCCAGAGAAATTCAAAAAATCATAGGAACATACTATAAAAGCATATACTCCACAAAGTATGAAAATCTGAAAGAAATGGATGATTTCCTTCATTTATGTGACCTACTTAAAATAAATCAAGATGAGATTAATCACTTAAATAGACCTATAACAAGCATGGAGATCTGAACAGTTATGTAAAATCTCCCAACTAATAAAAACCCAGGCCCAGATGGATTCACTGCTGAATTTTACCAGACCTTCGGGGAAGAACTAACACCATTGCTTCTTAAGCTTTTCCATAAAATAGAAAAAGAGGGAATTCTACCAAACTCCTTCTATGAAGCCAGCATCACCCTGATAACAAAACCAGGCAAAGATAGAACAAGAAAAAGAAAATTACAGACCAATTTCTCTCATAAACATCGATGCAAAAATTCTCAACAAAGTATTGGCAAACAGAATACAAGAGTATATCAGAAAGATCATTCATCCTGACCAAGTAGGCTTTATCCCAGGATACAGGAATAGTTCAATATACACAAATCGATAAATGTAATACATTATATAAATGGAATGAAGGAAAAAAATCACATGATCATCTCATTAGACGCAGAGAAAGAGTTTGACAAAATCCAACATCCTTTCATGATAAAATTCCTACAGGGACTGGGAATAGAAGGAACATATCTCAATATAATAAAGGCTACTTCTGACAAGCCTACAGCCAACATATTATTAAATGGAGGAAAGCTGGAAGCTTTTCCACTAAAATCAGGAACAAGACAAGGGTGTCCACTCTCCCCACTTTCATTTAATATAGTACTGGAAGGCTTAGCCATAGAAATAAGGCAAGAGACGCACATAAAAGGGATACAAATTGGAAAGGAAGAGATCAAGTTATCATTATTTGCAGATGACATGATTCTATACACAAAGGACCCTAAAGACTCTACCAGCAAACTGTTAGAGCTGATAAACACCTACAGCCATGTAGAAGGATACAAAATAAATACACAGAAATCAGTAGCCTTCATATATGCAAACAACAAACACACAGAGGATGAAATCAGAGAATCACTCCTATTCACAATTGCATCAAGAAAATAATTTACCTTGGAATAAACCTAACCAAGGAAGTAAAGGATCTCTACAATGAAAACTTTAAAACACTCAATTGAGAAATTGCAGAAGACACTAGGAAGTGGAAAAACATCCCTTGTTCCTGGATTGGAAGAATCAATATTGTGAAAATGCCAATCTTACCAAAAGCAATCTACACATTTAATGCAATCCCCATCGAAATTCTGAAGGCATTTTTCATGGAAATAGAAAACGCAATCCAAAAATTCATTTGGAATCACAAAAAAACCTCGAATATCTAAAGTAATACTGAGCAACAAAAATAAGGCTGGTGGTATCACCATACCTGATTTTAACCTATACCACAGAGCCATAGTAACAAAAACAGCATGGTACTGGCACAAAAGAAGACATGTAGATCAATGGAACAGAATAGAGGACCCAGATGTAAGTCCAGGTAGCTATAGCCACATGATATTCAATAAAAATGCCAAAAATACTCATTGGAGAAAAGACGGCCTCTTCAGCAAATGGTGCTGGAAAAACTGGATATGTACCTATAGGCGGATGAAAATAGATTATTCTCTCTCTCCATGCACAAGAATTAAGTCCAAATGGATTAAAGACCTTAACATAAGACCTGAAACTCTGAAACTGCTAGAGGAAAAAGTAGGGGAACCCTTCAACATATTGGTCTTGCCAAAGTCTTTCTAAATACAACCCCAATTGCTCAGGCAATAAAACCACAGATTAACAACTGGGACCTCATGAAATTACAAAGATTTTGTACTGCAAAGGACACTGTGAATAAAGCAAAGAGGGAAAAAATCTTCACCAGCTGTATATATGATAGAGGATTAATATCTACGATATACAAAGAACTCAAAAATTTAATAATAAGAAATCAAACAAGCCAGTTAAAAAATGGGCTATGGAGCTAAATAGAGAATTCTCAAAAGAAGAAATATGGATGGCATATGACCATCTAAAAAAATGTTCTACATCCTTAGTCATCAGGGAAATGCAGATTAAAACTACATTGAGATTCCATCTTACTCCTCTCAGATTGGCTACCATCATGAAAACAAATGATCATAAATGCTGGCAGGGATGTGGAAAAAGAAGAACCCTTCTACATTGTTGGTGGGAATGCAATCTGGTCCAGCCATTGTGGAGGTTCCTAAAACAGCTAAAGATTGATCTACCATATAGCACTCCTAGGCATACATCCTAAAGACTCATCTCATTTCCTAAGAAGTATGTGCTCAACCATGTTTATTGCTGCTCAATTCATAATAGCTGGGAAATGGAACCAGCCTAGATGTTCCTCAACTGATGAGTGGATAATGAAGATATGGCACATTTATACAACAGAGTTCTACTCCACGGTAAAGAAAAGTGAAGTTATGAAATTTGCAGAAAAATAGATGGATCTGGAAAGGATTATACTAAGTGAGGTAACCCAGGCACAGAAAGCCAAGCACCAC
The DNA here is from genome assembly GCA_036346955.1 of Dipus sagitta. NCBI lineage: Eukaryota > Metazoa > Chordata > Mammalia > Rodentia > Dipodidae > Dipus > Dipus sagitta. Next base: position 18,603,352 of record CM070781.1, read on the forward strand.
ATGTTCTCTCTCATATGTGGATCCTAGCTACAGATGATTGGGCTTCTGTGTGAGAAGGAAAAATCTCAGTAGCCGAGGCCAGTAAGCTAAAAAAGAGATACAATGGGAAGAGAAAGGAAGGAAGGAGGGTACTTAATAGGTTGGTATTGAATATATGTAACTAGAAGAATAGATTAACAGGGGCGAAAAGGCCCAAAGTGAGGTCAGGGGAGGAGATTGAGTAGAGGAAAGGTGGAGGGAGGGCTAATCAAAATCTAAGAGGATATAAATAAATCATATGGAATCCTCTGGTTTTGGACAATGGAACACTCAGGAGCCATAGATTGTTGCTAGAAAATTTTCAGTGCCAGGGATGGGATACCTTCCAGTGAGTTGTTGGCCAGGGAGGTCCGTGATGCCCCCAAAACATGATAGGCCATTGCTGAGGCCCTTGGTTTCCCATCAGGAATCGATGGTAAGACCCTATTTCTGAAAACTCCACACATATGGGCTGCAAGGCCACTGAGAAATCCTGCTGGAACTGAGCTGATTACCTCCTCCATGTAGACCAGCTGACAGAAAGCTGGAAGAAGCCATTCTACATGCATTTCAATGGGAGAAAGAGAAACCAGCAGTCAGAAAACTCAACAGTGGACACTGCAAGCCTTATAATTGGCCAGCCAGGCCAAATGAGCCAATGGGTGCAATAGTGGCACATTTATCATGGTGGAAACCAACTGCCCTCCAATTGGACTGGAGGCCCGCTCCTTGGGAGGGAATATATCCCTGATACTGAAAACTTAAAACAGGGGTAGTCATGAGCCCTAGGGGTGTAACATCTGCTGATGTCTGGATAAGTATATATACTATGCTTATCAAACTTTCCAGTAAGCACTTCTCTTAATATTCATACCCTTATATTAATGCTACTCTCACTTTTGGTAGAGAATCTTCTCTTTTCAGATGGCAGTGACCTTGGGATGACTCAGAAGGTATCAGAGTGCTGGAAAGAAGTGACCAGAGTACTGAGTAACATCTCGTTCACACCTTCCAAGGCTCAGGGTCTAATGCGGAAGAGGTGGCAGAAAGAATGTGAGAGCCAAAGGAAGGGTAGGACTCCTTACAACGTGCTCCCTTCAGACATAAAATGGCCTCGATATCCATGACCTCATAGTGCCTTACACTACCTACACAAGACCATCATAAGAGGAGGAAAAGATCATGACATCAAAAGGGAAGACAGACTGAGATGGGGAGGGGATATGATGGAGAATGGAATTTCAAAGGGGGAGGGGGGGGAGTGTATTACCAGGGGATATTTTTTATAATCATGGAAAATGTTTAAAAAATTGAGAAAAAATAAAATTAAATTAAAAAAAAGAAATATTTGGTTCCAAAGATGCAAACCTTATTTTATGCAATTAACCATTGTCATTTCCAATTCAAGAAAAATTTACCATAAGCATTATCATGAACAAAGGTCAATCTTGTTAAAATTTAATCAGTCTTATTAAACATGTATTTTTATGATAATTGTTTATCGAGGGAGGGCCAATCTGGAATTTGCTGTGTAGTCTCAGGGTGGCCAGGAACTTGTGGCAACCCTACTACCTCTGTCTCCCAAGTGCTATTATTAAAGGTGTGTGCCATCACACCCACGTTTGTTTTTATGGTAATTCAACAATTATATATTTGGTACCTATAATTCTCTGAGCCCAATCTTTGTTTTAAAATTCTTATGTAGTTGTGGAGGAGAAGAAAAGGTGAGGTTAACTAAAATAAAATAATGTATAATGAGTGTTTTAATAAACATAACTTAAAATGGAGGTTGCTGCCTCATTCTGCCAGATATACTTCCTTCAGCATTGGGAAACAACAACATCAAAAAATACCCAGCTAACAGCTACTGAGCCCTTCATGTAAATGTAAGCTTAAATAATTTACTTACATTGTGTTAGTTCAGTTTCCTAGAGATAAGGAAGTATGGACCAATGATTAAAATGTTGGCCCTAGGAATAATCCTGTCTGAACTCAAATCCAATTAAATAATTGAAACCAAGTGGAATAATACACAGAAAAAGAGACACACATATCTCTCCCACCACTTCTACCAACACAAATTTCAGAGCATTTGCCCCACTTAGGGAATTCATTTGTCACACATAATTACTCAAATTAAGAGGGTCCTGCAAACCCTCTGACTGTGTTTTGCAAATCTTGTTAGCTTTGAATTGGAGGGCCTGCTGATTTGACTAGTGAGTTGGACAGAGAGTTACATTTTTTGTAGCATTCTTCTATGTCATGTGGATACAAATTATATGTATGTATGTGTGTGTGTATATATATATATATATATGTGTGTGTGTGTGTGTGTGTGTGTGTGTGTGTCAGCATGCAAGGAAATAGGTTTATGAAACAACTATTACACAATACCTTTTCCATAAGTACTTTTTAAATTTATTTTTATTAGATTTGGACACATATAGTATGTAAACAACACATGTTGGTACCATCCTTTCTCTCTTCCCTGCCCCTTTTCTGAAGAGGCCTTCCTTGCTGTGGATGCAGGTCAACCCTATGGAGATTGTGAGTTGTGCATTATGGGGGTAGCAGTCAGTAATAGGGGAGAGGCAATGCTTCTGTGCAAAATGTCCCAACTTGTGGATTTAACAATCTTTCCACCCGTTACCACCCTTCGGTGAAATTCCCTGAGACATGTTGGGTACATTTTAAGTCTACTTCAGTGATAGGCTCTTAGGAGCCCCTGGATCTCTGGTGTGGTAGGTGTTGAGTGTCCTCAGTGTCTATCTCCTTCACCATTGTGCTGATATCAGATTCACTAAGAAAGCAGCAGTCTTGCTCATTTCCCCAATTCCTCTGTGGTTTCAGCTGGGGCAAGAGTGGAGTGCACTGGATTGTCTATCTCCTCAGGTTGAGCTATCATCTGAAAAAGAGAAGCATGTTCTCCAACTGAGAGTGAAGTCACACCTATAAAATGGGATAATCATTATTAATTTAGAGAGAATTTAAAGGATGTAGACCCGCTTATATGCCAAGATTAGTGGGACCTTGACAATGGAAAGCAGAATCGTTATCTGGATATGATTATGACTTGTTTCTCAGTTCCAGATACGGTTTACTTTCCACTGAGAAGATCTGTTAGCCGATCCAAGAGCAGTTGGTTACCCACCATGGCTGTGTGCCACTATTGCACTTTCGTGAGCATCATATCAGGTTGTTTGCTTCTGAGTCCCTTAGACTTTAAGTTGCCAGATGTTGACAAATGTTGGCCACTTTCCCCTGATAGCTTATGTAGTGCCTTTTAGCATGAGATGTGCTAATTGGGGTCTGGCTCTCTTCTGGATTCCAACCAGGTCTCTCCATGGTCTGTGCTGACAGTGTATGGTTTGTTCAGCAGGAGGGTCTTACTATTAACCTCTGGTGGATAAACAAGTGCTCTGAGAAAAGTAGAGGAGTAGAGGTATTACAAGTATGCCCTGATGATTCTTCCAGTTTCATTGATGTCTACTATGATCTCTCCTTTTTCATTTCTGATTTTGTTAATTTGAGACTTCTCTTTTTTCACTTGATCAAATTGGCCAGGAGTTTCTCAATCTTGTTAATTTTTTCAAAGAACCAGCTCTTTGTTTCATTGATTTTTAAAAATTTTTTCCTAGTTTCCAATTCATTAATTTCTGCTCTAATCTTGATTATTTCTTTCTTTCTGTCTGGAGCACTTTGGGTTGGATTCTTGTTTTTCTGGTGTCTTTAGGTGGACAGTCAGGTTATTTATTTGGGATCTGTCTTTGTAATGAAGGTGTTTAGTGCCAAGAATTTTCCCCATAGGACTGCCTTCATTGTGTCCCACAAGTTTTCATAGGTTGTGTTTTCATTATCATTCAATTCTAGGAATATTACAATTTTTTTTTATTTCTTCCATCATGCATTCATTGTTTAAAAGTGTGTTGTTTAGTCTCCAGGAGATGGTAGAGTTCATGATGTGTCTCTTGTTGCTAATTTCTAGCTTTAAAGCTGTGTGATCTGACATGATACAGAAAGTTACTTCAATTTTCCTGAATATATGATGGCAGGCTTTATGGCCTAATATATGGTCAATTTTGGAGAAGTTTCCATAGGCTGCTGAGAAGAATGTACATTCTGTAGAGTTGGGGTGGGAAGTTCCATAGATATCCATTAGGTCTAGTTGATCTATGATATCGTTGAGCTCTTCTTGGATGATCTGTCTATTGATGATAGTGGAGTATTGAAGTCTCTGACTATGATGGTGTTGGTGGTGTTTCTATTTTATTGACAATTAGATTTTGTTTTATAAACTAGTACACCTGTGTTTGGCACATATATATTTATGATTGTGATGTGCTCATGTTGGATCATTCCCTTGATGAGTAAGAAGTAGTCTTCTTTGTCCTTTTTAATAACTTATGGTTTGAAGTCTATTTTATCAGACATTAATATAGCAACACCTACTTTTTTATTCCATTTGCTTAGCACATCATTTACCACCATTTCAGCCTGAGGAGGTGTCTATCTTTATTAGTGAGGTGGGTTTCTTGAAGACAGCATGAAAATATGGAATGTTTCACAAATATACATGTCATCCTTGCACAGGGGCCATTTGAATCTTCTCTGTATCATTCCAATTTTAGTATATGTGCTGCTGAAAGGAGAACTTCCATAAGTATTTTTAAAACATGAAGATGATATGTTCTTTCATATATATGGCAAGAACGTTACCCAGTATCTAAATCTCAGGTTTCAGTGGACCCTGTGCTCCAGCATCTTCTGGTCTTGTGAAGCCTAGGATAGATTGTCATTATGGGATGTACTGTAGCAATAGGACAGGTTTCCCAGTGAAGGATATGGGGTAGTTAGGACTCAATTCTTTGTTGTTGTTTTTTCCTCCCTCTGGTAATTATTTTCTATTATGTCAGTTGTGGTGACTCTTTGTGCTCATTTCTTTTTCATGCATTTTATACTTGTGTTTTACATGATTTTCAGAAATGTCCACTTCTATGTCCACTTCTTTAGTATAGAAGAATATATACTTTACCCATAATTTGTCCAAATTATCCACCCCTTCCTCATGTTCTTCACCTGTTAAATGGGAAACATACTTACTACCCCACAAGGTTGGCAGAATGAGGAGTAAATAAGATATAAGCATATTTAAAGACCTAATTTAATATGGGGGCTTGAGTACTCATAAATGTTACTTGTTATTATATTAATCTACAGGTAGGCATTCTTGTGGATGTTAAGGATATTGAAACCTTTGGCTGGAGAGATGGCTTAGTGGTTAAGGTGTTTGTCTATGAAGCCAAAGGACCCAGGTTCAATTCCTTAGTATCCACAGAAGCCAGATGCACAGGGTGGCTCATGTGTCTGGAGTTAGTTTGCAGTGACTGGAGGTCCTGGTGCATCTATTTTCTCTGTGTGTGTGTGTGTCTCGCACTCTCTCTGCCTTTCTCTATCAAATAAATAAATAAATAAAATATTTTTGAAAAAGAAAAAGAAAACCAAGTCTTTATAGATTTAAGGTACTTGAATAAAACCACATAATGGACTAAAGTCAAAGCTTTAAGAGCTAAGCTACTACTGTTTGTATGTCAGTCATTATATATTTTGTAGTATGCTGAGAGTAACAAAGCCAAGTTAGCATTTAGTTTTACATTAGTATCATTGGCTAATCCTTATATATTGGATCTTAATATGTTATAGCATATTTATTTATAAATGTTTATATATAATTTATATCATCATATGCTTTATTTATAGAATATTATTAATATAGTATTTACTTGCATTGTGTTCTTTTATATTTATGGTATGGTATACTCAGTTTCTATTGATAGGGTGTTTTGCTCATAGTGGAAAACTGATTACTTTTTTGCTTGTATGTATGTGCACTGTGGGATGGGGAGTATACTGTGGAGTATATACATGTATATGTGCCCTTGCAGTGAGCCATGTAGTAGCCTGTGGACATCAGGAGTTCTTCATTGTTCTACTTGTTATGTTTGAACCAGAGTCTCTTACTGACACTGGAGTATGCTGTGTTTTGTTTGTTAGTTTTTAAATCACAGGTGATTTCCTGGTCTCTCCTGTTCCTCACAGAACTGAGATTAGCAATATGCATAGCCATGCCCAGATGTTTACGTGTTCTGGAGATTTGACACCAGTGTTCTCAGGCCTCTTTGGGCTCCCATGTCATCTCTCCAGGACCCACTATGAATTTTTTCATTCATCATTAGATGTTATTTGTATGAGTTAGGGGAGAAATATATCAGGAGCTCATTAATTAATGATTCCATTCAACAAATATGTGTTAACCATCACTAAACAGTGGTGTGAAGACAATGGAGTTTCAAAACCAACAAAAGATAAAATACAAAACACAGGTTGAGGTTTCTTTCTTCTTGAAAGTGACTTTCAGGTCAGAAAGGAAGATGAAAACAATTCATTACAACCCACTAAGGTCATTGCTGAGGCAACTTTGCAGGGCCTTCCCAGGATGCTTCTCTAAAGAGCTCCAGGAAGGCTGACCTGGTGAAGTTTCTAGAAACATACACTCTTGTTCGTTCATTTGATGTCTGCTTGGTGCTTCTTAGAAGCCTGGCCCTTCTGGAAGTCCTGGGAATATTTAGGTAACAAAGCAGAACCCCTGCTTTATACCAGGCCATATGTAGTCTCTGCAAACCATTGGGGAAAGAGCTGCTCTGCTAATATAAGAAAGATTATAGAATAACTGAAAATGTTTACCTCATCTCACTCTCGTCTCTCATTCACATTTAATTTAATTAGAAATAGCTTAAATCGAACTTCAGTGGAGCGAAGAAACAAAACAACCTGGAACACTCTTTCTGTTAATAGGGTAGATTTAGGTCGATGTTTTCTAGCACAGTAAACACAAGCCTAAATGCTCCCTTATTAGAGATAGTCTGGAGGCAGCAGAGAATATCAAGTTCCCTGGAAGTCCTGTGGGGTGAGCCCAGCACTGAGGAAGCTCACAGCAATTCATATCAGAAATTCAGCCTCACGCCAGAACCATCCAAACTCACTCTGTATGCAGGCGAGTTCCAGGTTTCTTTTTCTGCATCTTCTATTTATATCTTTAATTAGGATCCTGAAATTGTTATAATTTACCTAAGCTACCCAGCACATGATTCTAAAATTCTTTTCCCTATCTCACTAAAACAATGAGGAATTTTTGACTTATGCTCCAACAACTTCCCATAAAACAAAGTACACCAGGGTACTGGTACTACAGTGATCATTTAGAGAAAGTCTGAACACGAAGTCACAAATCCTTTACCTTGCTGATTTAGAAAAAGCATCATTAAAGGACAGCATTAAGATTGACCAGGTTGCTCTGTGTTCTCTTTATTTGGATGAGTTAAACCATTTCCATTCAACTCATTTGAATTCTGAGTTGGGATTGCCTAATTTGTAAAACAGTCTGGCTGCACTGCCACCTCTACAGAGTTTCAGTGGGGAGTTCAACAGCATAAGATAATAGCTGGAAATTTTCAGGAGGAAACATAAATCATTGTAATGTAACCTCAAATTTTTAGGTCCCTAATATTTTGATGCAATTCACTTCTGAAGCAGTAAGCAAAACATTCCTATTGGGATATGAATAAGTGTGGTTTTATCAAAACTTGCTCATTGAACACAGAATAAGTTATGTGATATAACGTGAATCATTAATCCCCTCATTTTTAAGAGACCATGTCTGTTAGAAGTAAGTGTCTAGTTAGAGAAGCTTCTCTATGGAAATGGAGGTAGACACTGAGGAGACTTAAAAATTCATCAAAACTAAAAATGAGAGGCTACCAGAGATATAAACGCTAAACAAAACATCTCTATAATGCTCCCCAAGGCTCAGGAAACACTGCAGAAGAGGGGGCAGAAGGAACATAAGAGCCACAGGGTGCAAGGGAGTACTTTGAGGCACTTTCCTCCTGATATGAACCTACTGGTATATTCATGACATCACAGTGGTTGTCATACAAGACCTGCACTGCTCTGAGCTCAACAGTATTTTGACATAGAGAATGAAGGGAGACAAAAAAAATTTAGTCATCAAATCAGAGGAAGAACTACTTGGAAAGAGGAGGGTCCTCAGTGGAATAACAGTGGGGAGGGAGGACAAAGGAGGATAATAGGACAGGAATAAGATCAAGTCACAGTATGTCCATTATTAAAGTTCTCAATTAAAAATGTACCAATAAAAAAAGGAAGAAAAAAGAGAAATTAGTCTTCTCCTTAAAACAACCAATGTGTTTATCAGTGTTGTTAATTCAATTTAAATTGAGCATTTCCTATGCTAGTACAGAGTGAGCTGCTGTGGATAATGGCATGGAAAGACAGGAGAGGTACTTTAGTCTATGTGGCTAATTTAACAAAACACCAAGGACTAGGTAGTTTATAAACAAAATGTATTTTATTGCTTACATTTCTGTCTGGAAGCTGTGAAGTAAAAGATCAAGATACCAAAATATTTGGTTCTATGAGGGCCCAGTTTCTGGTTCATAGAATTTAGCTCTCATTGTGTTCCCATGTGATAGAATGGACAAGGCTGCTGGCACTTTAGGCTCCTTTACAGGAGTATACCAATCAAATCTAATGCGCACAGAACCTCATCACTTCCCAATGGTACTACTTCCAGTATCTCCACATTAATGATTTAGTTTCAACATATGATCAGAGCAAATTTCATACAACAAAAATAAGAACAAGCAATCAAACTGACATTCTTAATGAACCTAACATCACAAATAGGCTAATATCTAGGAAAAGGAGTCAAATGGGACATCAAAATAAAAACAAGTTTGGGCATGAGAAGAACAAATCTTCAAGATAAGAACTAGCTGTACAGACAGGAGTAAGTCATTTAACCTCTCTGAACATCAGTTTTCTTATTTCTAAAATGAAAAATCTGGGATCACATGATATCTAATTACCCTCTAGACTGGATTCTACTATGATCATTGAATAGTGCTCTGTGCAAGACCTTGAAAAGATACAAGAACCATATGACTCAGTTAGGGTCTTAGGTCGATAACTACACCCTGGGTGGGCCAGAGCAGTCCCTACCTGTTTGTGGTATTACTCCATGTCCACTGACACATTCTCCCTTTCCTAGCTTCATCCGCAAAGTGCTCTGGTTTGGTGGGGTACATGTCATCACAGTAAGCAGACACATATGCTAAAGATGGATAGGAAAAGATAACAAAATAGCAAGTGCCAAGCCCAGGGCACCCATGACTACTCTTGTTGGAGTTCAAAAGCAGATGAATCAACAGACAGTTTGCTCATTACTTCAAGCTTTACAGAGGAGTTTGGATATGAAAGCTAGAAGATGCAGTAGGAAGTGGAAGAGGATTTGGTGGAGTTTGTAACAGCATTTGAAGTTTCAAAATACTCCCCAAGTCATCCCATATTTTCACAACAGAGCAAGATTGGGAGTTCTATAGTTGTCCATGTCAGATTCAACTTTATCACTCCTAAGTCCATATTGGCCTTCTTCACAGAGTGTTTCTGATTATATGGTCTCAAGCTGATTATATGGTCTTCCATATATGAGTCAAGAATGACAAAGGTACTGCCTAGTTTGTGTGGCTCTAGTAAACTTCTCCTTACAAGACCTTAAGAATCATCTGTGCTCCACCTGTCATTCATTTTGCTTTATGTTTTTGGTTTAGAAAATGTCAGTCATCTCTACCTTTTGGTAAATTGATTTATACCATATTATGAACTGTATTTCAGGTCCTTCTTTCCAACAAATGACACTGCCACTAGGGTATTTATTTGGATTGTGAATTTATACCTCCAGTAGACAATTAATACAGTATGTGTTCCATCCTATCGTGCATAGTTATTTAAATGCTTATCTCCCTTGACAGCTTGGACTATGTAGCACTGCATCAGAGCCTTCTTTTTTACATGACCAAACCCAAGAGATACTATTGAATCAAGGTGAACATTGTCTTCTATTCCTGTTCTAACATTTGTTCCCTGTCAGCTCTTATTTTTACTTTGAGACAATACATGCCACCAAATTTCAAAGGCACTTGAAACATTGACTTTACTCAATAGACAGGCTCTTTATCCAAGAGAACATAACAGAGAATCACAAGTTGCTCACTTTGTGGTATCATTCCACCCAGAATGCACCTACTTTATCATTCTGCCAGAATGTCTCACAGTCTATGTGAGCAGTTTTCAGTCTCTCTCACTCTCTTCTCTTTTCCGTGACCATGGAATGACCTCCATTAGCTTTCCCATCTGCTTTACAGAATCACTCTGGCATTCTATTTTCATCTTTGCTTCCCAGTGACTAAACCATGAAGCTGTGACCTTTTGAGCAAATGCAGCAATGGCATCAGCACATCCTCTGATTGAAAAATCAAAACTGAGCCCATACATGGTATAATTATGCTGCGTGCACAGGAGTGTGGTCTGCACTTGTGGAAGACAGATAATTGGATTTCAGATTACTGTTAAAAATATACACATTCCACCTGAGCCCCAGTAGTTTGTTTCCTTGAGATCCTGGAGAAACTTGCAACTTCACTTCAGCAGGCTTCTGTCCATATGCAATTGCAACTAGTCCCTTCCTATTCTAGCTCCTGAAGGAGAGCCATTCTTTACAGTCCCTCAAAACCTCTCTTCACTGCCTATCATCATAATTCACCTGAACAGTCAGGCCTTAACTATATGCCTCCAGTCTTGCTTGCTTTCCCCTTCTCTTCCTCATGGTTACCATAATTATCACAAAATTCCTATTGAACTTCCTTCTCTAATATCAATGAGGCCTCCCAGCCAAAATAATTTCTTTTCCATGTTTTGCTTTTTGCCATGCAGGGTCTCACTCTACCCACTTTAACCTCAAATTCATTCTGTAGCACCACACTGTCCTCAAACTCAAAGACCTCCCTACCTCTGCCTCCCAAGTGCTGGGATTAAAGGCATGCACTACCATGCCCAGCCAAGTATTTTCTTTAAAAAAAATATTCTTGAGACAAAATGTCATGTATGCCAGACTGGCCTCTAACTCACTATGTAGCTGAGGATGAACTTGAACTCTGAATCCTCAAGCCTCAATAACCTACGTGATAAGGTTACAGGCTTGCGCCATTGTGCCCGGTTAATGTGGTTCTGCGGATTATATTCAGAGCTTTATGCATTGTAGCTACCAACTGAGCTGCAGCTCAGTTCCCAAGTTCCCTTAAAATTTAAATCAATTTTAATCACTGAAAAAATCAAAAATGAGATTTCTAACTAACAGATCCAGAATATTAGACCACCACTGTGACCCAGTGGCCACAATGCACTGGAGCTGAGCCCTGGCTGTCCTCTGGGAAATCACAGGATCTGGATGTGAGCCATGCACCTTGGGGATGACATTTCATGAACCTCCCACTTCAGTCTCTGGGAAATCACAGGCTCTGATGTGAGCTGTGCTCCACAGTGCTGAGGTTTCATGAAGCTCACCACTTCACCCTGCCTGGTTCCCAGATATGAGCACATCTGTGACTGTCATATACCTTTCTGGATACAGAGATTCCAGAATAATACTTAATCAAATGGAAGTTTTTAGTTAATTTGTATTAGGGTTCTTTTTAAAAATATACATATATATAGTTGTGCTATGAATGGCTCTTTGTGTAGACATATTACGATCTTATTAACTTTTTGTCATCATCTTACTTCTGAAATTATATAGTAGGAATGCTAAAGGGAAATGGGAAAAATGACTAGGGGAAAGAAAAAACAAGTTTGAGAAGCACTTTTGTTATTTTCTAAACTGGTTACAAGTACAAGAAAAAATTGAAAACATCTTAAATTTATCTGAAATGAAATTAAACCTAAAAACTCTAGTGGACTGCTTATTGCTTCATTTCATTCCCTACTCTCTGTAGAATTTAAACAAAAATTATGTTTATGCAAGAAGAATTTAACTTGAATGATTGGCTATAATATTATTAATAAAATTGCTTTCAGGAGTACATTGGCATTTTAATACAGTTTATAGTAAACTGAGATTAAAATAAAGCTAAAATCAAGTTAATGTGCTATCACTGTGTATTGCATATACTTTTACTATTAACATTCTTTCTGAGTAGCATCTAGCATCTCTGTGTATTTGTGTGTGTGTGTGTATGCACGTGCGTATGCATGTGTGCACACACCCATGTATGTTATAGTACTGAGAATAACCTCAAGGTCTTGTGCATGTTGCTATATCCCCAGCTCTTAGATTTTTGGAGACACTGTTTATCTTACAATGTATCTCAGTCTGGCTTTGAACTTACAGACCTCCTGCTTCTACTTCTCAAATACTGGCATGACAGGCCTACAACATCAAAGCTAGTTCACTGCAAAAAAAGTTTAATTTTCTCCTGCCAAGATGGTGTTCCCCTAACCAAACCTTACCTCCCGTGGAAGGAAAGGCATGACCTTTAGGGTTCACTGGGCTTTTTAGGAATTTGCAGATTCTAGCAGATCTCCAGTGGGAAGGTAAGGAGGAACAACGTAGGGAATCTGCTGATTCCCTTGCTCGTGAGTATCCCCTGAGTCCCCCAATCCCCTCAAGCAGCCATCCTAGTCATAGCCCCAGCCCCAGGTTCCACACCCCTCAGTATCTCGGAACCACCATGTATTCCCATCCTCCACCATCCACAGCCCAGCCCCAGCACCAGTCTGCTTTGTTCCATTCTCCCTACTCCCTGTCCCCTTGGACCACCTAACCACACAGTCCCATATCCTGAACCATGGAACAACAGCCCTTTCATGAGGTACCTGGGCCCCCACCAGAGCCTCATGGGCTCCTTCCCTCTAAGTAGGAAGACCCCATTGCAATCAGGAGCCTAGTGGAAGTTAACATAAAAGGGAATAATCACTGAAGACATTTCAAGGATAGACTACAGCTTCCTCCTAAGTTAAATAAGTTTCCTACAGTATAATGGGCAGACCACAGCACAAAAGGAATAACATGAAAAATGAAATGCAAGTAAATCCAACAAAATTTCCCAGTCCCACAATGGATGACTCTACTCAAAACATAGAAGAGACAATAGGATCAGAACCCCAAAATGAAGATACAAGCTATGCAACCCTGACCAAGCAAATGGCAGAACATGTAGAAAATCAACAAAGGACAAATAATTGTATGAATGCTGTCTTCACTAGATTAGACCTAACAGAAAAGAACCAGGAAGGGTTCCAAAGAGAGTTAAATGATCTGAAGGAGAGCAGGGGAAATGAGTGAGTGAGTGAGAGAGAGAGAGAGAGAGAGAGAGAGGACACCTCAATAACCAGCTGGCTAAGCTCAATGAAGACATAAAGAAATGCAAGGATGAATACCAAGAAGCAGTAAGAAAATCATAAAGTGATGTGGAAAGGGAACTCAACAGAGGGCTGGAAACTATACATAAAAAGCAGGTGAATTCTGCATAAGATGGTGGCATAGGAGCCATGCCAAACCAGCGTAGGGAGGGATTTAAGCAAAACCCCAGCAAAACATACTCTTCTTCTGAAAAATGAAGGAATATAGGTTGTACTTAGATATAGTGGAGAAGTCAGAGAGACCAAGATCCATCAGAAAGGAGAAAATGGCCAGGGTCCCACTGAGGCACTTGCAGCCCGAACAGCTTGATCTGTGCACCTGCCCAACACTACCCCACCAGGCATGCCAAACTGCAGTAGCAGCAGAACCCAAACAGGGGGGTTTTTCAACTTCATCAGCCTCCTTACAAAATTAAGAAATCTGAATGAAACACAGCTAAGATCAACTAACAAGCTACTGAAAGAGACCCAGGTGAAACTGCATGAGTAACTCCAGAAGTCTGAACTTTCCCATCCCCAACAATCAGGACTGCAAACCTCTACAATGAGAACTTTAAAACACTCAAGCAAGAAATTGCAGAAGACACAAGGAAATGGAAAGACATCTCATGCCCTTGGATTGGAAGAATCAATACTGTGAAAATGCCAATCTTACCCAAAGCAATCTGCACATTTAATGCAATCCCCATTAGAATTCTAATGGCATTCTGCAGAGGAATAGAAAAAAAAATCCTAAAATTCATTTGGAAGCACAAAAAAAAAAACACAAATAGCCACACAATTTTGAGCAATGAAAATAAGGCTGGTGGTATCACCAGACCTGATTTTAACCTATATTACAAAGCCATAGTAACAAAACAGTATGGTATTGGCACAAAGACAGACATGCAGATTAATGGAACAGAATACAGGACTGGGAAGTTAATCCAGGCAGGTACAGCCATCTGATTTTTGACAAAAATGCCAAAAATATTTACTGGAGAAAAGACAGCCTCTTCAACAAGTGCTGCTGGGAAACCTGGATATCTATATGTATAAAGATATCTATATGTATAAAGATGAGACTAGATCCTTGTCTTTTTCCATGCACAAGAATCAAATCCAAGTAGATCAGAGACCTTAATATCAGACCTGAAGTTCTGAAATTGCTAGAGGAAAAGGTTGGGGAAAGCCTTCAACATATTGGCATCCTTAGCCATCAGGGAAATGCAAATTAAAACTACCTTGAGATTCCATCTCTCTCTTGTCAGAATGGCTACCATCAAAAAAAAAAATAAATGAAGGCTGGAGAAATGGCTTAGCAGTTACGTGCTTGCCTGTGAAGCCAAAGGACCCCAGTTCAAGGCTCAATTCCCCAAACCCCATGTTAGCCAGATGCACAAGGGGCGCACGTGTCTGGAGTTCATTTGCAGTGGCTAGAGGCCTTGGTGTGCCCATTTTCTCTCTCTCTCTCTCTCTCTCCTTCTCTGTCTGTCATTTTCAAATAAATAAATAAAAATAATAAAAAAAACAAATGGCAATAAGTGTTGATGAAGATACAGTAAAGGGGGAACCCTTCTACACTGTTGGTGGGAATATAACCTGGTACAGCCATTGTGGAAATCAGTGTGGAGGTTCTTGAGACAGCTAAAAATAGATTTACCGTATGATCCAGATACAGCACTCCTAGATATATATATCCCAATGATTCTTCTCACTACCTTAAAGATACTTGTACAACCATGTTTATTGTTGCTCTATTCACAATAGCTAGGAAATGGAACCAGCCTATATGTTCATCCACAGATGAGTGGATGATAAAGATGTGGTACATTTACCCAATGGAGTTCTATTCAGAGGTAAACAAAAATGAAATTATGAAATTCACAGGGAACTGGATGGATCTTATACTAATTGAGGTAAACCAGGCCCAGAAAGCCAAATGTCACATGTTCTCTCTCATATGTGGATCCTAGCTACAAATGTATAGACTTGTGTGTGAGCTGGAACCAAAAATCATTAGCAGAGGCATATAACCTAGAAAAAGGTATAAGGGAGGGAGGACAGTATAGGTTGTAAGGGGATGGTATTGCATATATGTAAGTAGAAGAAAAGATTAGAGGGAGGGGCAAGGCCTAAGTGAGGTCACAGGAAGAGATCGTATAAAAGAAGGGTGGGGGGAGGGCCAATCAAAATTCAAGATATTCTGAATAAGACATATGAAAATCTACTTTCTTGAATAATGGCACATCCAGAAGCAATAGATTGCTACTAGAAAAATTTTAGTGCCAGAGATGGGATACATTCCAGTGACTTGTTGACCAGGGAGGTCCCTATTGCTTCCAAAACATTATAAGCTATTGCTAAGGCCTTTGGTTTCCCATGAGAAAGAGATGGTAAGACGCTATTGCTGAAGACTTCACATGCCTGAGAGGCAAAGTCTCTGAGAAATCAAGATGGTGCTGAGCAGAAAACCTTCTCCCCATAGCCCAGCCAACTGATAGTTGGAAAAAGCTACACTGTATGCAGCTTTATGGGTGACAGAAATCAGCAGTGAAAACAGTGGACACTGGAAGCCTCAAGTTTGGCCAGATAGGCCAAATGACTGAATGAGTGCAATAGTGGCATGTCTGCTTTGGAGGAAATGAACTGCTCTCTAATTGGACCCAAGGCCTGCTCTATCTAAGGGAATACATGCCTGATACTGAAAACCTAATCAAAAGCCTATGGGAGGGGAGGTAATGAGCCTTAGTGGCATAAAGTCTACTCTTTTCTGGATAAATGCATATATTATTCCCACCAAATTGCCCTGAAAGCACTCTGCTTAATGTTCATATTCACATATTAATGCTACTCTTATTTCTGGTTAGAGAAGCTTCTCTTTTCAGATGGTGATGACAACTGGGATGACCCAAAAGGCAACATAGTGCTGAGAAGAAGGGATGTAGGAGTGCTCATCACTGAAGCATCTCACACCCTCCAAGACTCACAGTCTATTGTGGAAGAGATGGCAGAAAGAATGTAAGAGCCGAAGGAAGGGTACCACTCCTTATATACAACTGTCTGGACAGAAATTGGCCACAATATCCAAGACCTTGCAGTGCCTAACAGTACCTACACAAGACCCTCATAATAGTAGAAAAGGATTATGATATCAAATTAAAAGAGACACTAATGGAAAGAGAGAGAGGATATGATGGAGAACAGAGTTATGAAGGGGAAAGCAGGTGAGGGGAGAGAAATACCATGGTTTTTTGTCCATAAGTATAGAAGTTGCCAATAATATATATGTGTGTATGTGGTGTGTGTGTGTGTGTGTGTGTGTATATATATATATATATATATATATATATATATATATATATATATTTAAAAAGCAGTAGAAATTACAAACCAAATTGAACAAGCCTAAAACCTCTAAAGAATAGAGTCAGCCATGTGGAGGATAGAAACTCAGAACTGGAAGACAAAATAGAAGAAACAGTTTGAGTCAAAAATTTTCAATAAATTTAAAAAAATTTGTGAACAGAACATGAGGGAACTGTGGGATACCTTTAAACATCGAAACATTAAGATCATGGGAATATCAGAAGTGGAAGAAATTCAGACCAAAGGCATGGAGAACTAATTCAACGAAATTATCAAAAAAAAATTCCCTCTCTCAAAAGAAATCCTGATCAAGTTACAAGAAACTAACAGAACTCCTAACAGACTGAACCAAAGGAGAAATTCCCCAAGACATACTATCATTAAGATTCTAAATATCACTAACAAAGAGAAAGTCCTAAAAGTAGCTAGGAAGAAACAACATATTACATACTAAGGTAATTCCATCAGAATTACTTCAGATTTCTCAATGGAATCCCTGAAAGCCAGAAGGGCCTGGAATGGAACACTGCAAAGTCTAAGAACCAATGGCTTCCAACCCAACCAACTCTACCCAAAAAAGTACCCCTCATAATAGATGGTGAAAGAAAAACTTTCCAGAATAAAACTCAGCTTAACAAGTATATGAACACAAAGGCAAACCTTCAGAGTACTACAGGGAATTCTGTATACAAAAGAAGCAACTAATCAAGCTCAAGTGCCCACAAGAAGCAGATCACAATAACCAAACTTCAAGAGGGCACAAAAAACTACAAAGTCCAAGAAAACACCAAACCACATAAACCACCACAATAAGGCAGGTATTAAATCAAACCTCAAATTTATTACCCTAAGAATTAATGGCCTTAAATCACTCATCAAGAAATATAAGCTAACAGGGTGGATCAGAAAATTAGACCCCTCAATCTGCTGTCTTCAATAAACCTACCTCAGCACTAAAGATAGACACCTCCTCAGGGTGAAAGGGTGGAAAATGATATTCCAAGCAAACAAAAAATAAGAAACAGAAGGCATAGCTATACTAATATCAGATAAATTAGACTTCAAACCAAAAGCAATCAAAAAAGACAAAGCAAGCCACTTCTTACTTATGAAGGGAATGATGCAACAAGAGGATATCATGATCATCAGTCTTTATGCACCAAACACAGTTACACCACAATTCATAAAACAAAACATACTTGACAACAAAACAGAACTAACCACCAACACCATCATAGTTGGGGACTTCAATACTCCACCATGAGCAATAGGTAGCTCATCAAAACAGAAAAATAACAAGGAAGTAAAAGAGCTCAACAAAACCATAGATCAACTAGATGTAAGGGACATCTACAGAACATTCTACCCAAAATGCAGACTACACATTCTTCTCAGGATCCCATGGAACCTTCTATGAAATGGATCATATACTGGGTCATAAAGCCTGCCTCCCTATATTTAGGAAGATTGACACAGGATAAAAGATCACAATGCTGTATTGCTGGAAGATAACAACAAAAGATGCACCAGTAATCCCATCTGCTCCTGGAAACTGAACAACACACATTTAAACAATAAATGGGTAGTGAAAGAAATAAAGAGTGAAATTGCAAAATATCTAGAAAAGAATGACAATCAGAATACAACATACCAAAACTTCTGGGACACAATGAAGGCTGTCCTCAGGGGAAAATTCATAGCACTAAATGCCTTCATAACAAAGACTGAGAGATACTAAATCAATAACCTAACCAT
The DNA here is from genome assembly GCA_036346955.1 of Dipus sagitta. Taxonomy (NCBI): domain Eukaryota; kingdom Metazoa; phylum Chordata; class Mammalia; order Rodentia; family Dipodidae; genus Dipus; species Dipus sagitta. The sequence continues at coordinate 18,621,805 of CM070781.1, forward strand.
CCACCTAAAGGCACTGGATAAACAAGAGGTATCCAACCCAAAATCTCCAGATTAGAAGGAATAATTGAGATCAGAACAGATATTAATTAATTGGAACCTAAGAAAACAACTAAGAAAATTGATGAAACAAAGTGCTGGGTCTTTGAAAAAATAAACAAGATTGATAAACCCCTGGCCAATTTGATCAAGCAAAGAGAGAGACACTTCAAGTTAACAAAATTATAAATGGAAAAGGATAGATCACAATAGACATAAGTGAAATTGGGAGAATCGTCAGGACTTATCGCAAAAACCTCTACTCCACAAAACTAGATGTTATAGAGGAAATGGATGAATTCCTGGAAACATGCCACCTACCAAATCTAAACTCAGTGCAGATTAATATCCTCAACAAACCTATCACACCCATTGAGATTGAAAACGTAATCAAAGACCTCCCCCAAAAGAAGAATCCAGGACCAGATGGCTTCTCAGCTGAATTCTATCAAATGGAGGAACTGAAACCAGTTTTTCTTAAAGTGTTCCACATAATCAGAGAACAGGGAAAGCTCCCCAACTCCTTCTATGAAGCTAATATTATCCTAATTCCAAAACCAGGCAGAGATGCCACAAGAAAAGAAAACTATGGGCCTATTTTCTTGGTGCACATAGAAGAAAAGATCCTGCACAAGATCCTCACAGACTGAATTCAACAGCACATCAAAATTATTATCCACCTTGATCAAGTAGGCTTCATCCAAAGAATGCAGGGGTGGTTCAACATACAGAAATCTGTCAATGTAATAAACCATATAAATAAGCTTAAAATGATCACTTTGATAGATGCAGAAAAGGCCTCTGGCAAAATACAGCATCACTTCATGATCAAAACATCGGAGAGAATAGGCATGGATGACCTATATCTCAACATAATAAAGGCTATATATAAAGCTCCTAAAGCCCAAATAACACTTAATGGAGAGAGACTGAAGGAATTCCCATTGAGATCAGGAACAAGACAGGGGTGTCCACTTTCACCTCTGCTCTTCAACATAGTACTGGAATTCCTAGTTCAAGCAATAAGACAGGAGAAAGAAATCAAAGGGATACAAACTGAAAAGGAAAAGTAAAATTAGCTCTGTTTGCAGATGACATAATTTTATATATAAGGGATCTGAGGACCTCCATCTCAAAACTCTTAAAGATGATTAATTCCTTCAGCAAAGTAGCAGGACACAAAATCAATGCACACAAAAATCAGTAGCCTTTCTATATGTAAAAGACAAAATATAGAGAAAGAAATGATACTGTCCCCTTTTCAGTAGCAACAACAACAACAAAATACCTTGGAATAACATTAACCAAGGATGTGAAAGACCTATACAATGAAAACATAAAAACACTAAAGAAAGAAATTGAGGGGGACTTGAGAAAATGGAAAGACCTCCCATGCTCCTGGATAGGCAGAATTAATATTGGCAATCTTACCAAAGACAATATACAGATTTAATGCAATGCCAATAAAAATCCCAGCATTGTTCTTCACAGGGATAGAAAAACATGATCTTAAAAATTCATATTAGATGGCAAAAGGCCTGGGATATCCTAGCATATCCTCAGCAAAAGAAATACTTCTGGAGGTATTACCATACCAGATCTGAAGCTATATTACAAAGGCATAGTAATAAAAACAACATAGTATTGGAATAAAAGTAGGATTATAGACCAACGAAATAGAATTGAGGACTTGGACTTTGGGTCAAGTAACTACAGATAATTGATATTTGACAAAGGTCCAAACATTGTAGGCTGGAAAAAATACAGCATCTTCAACAGATGGTGCTGGACAAACTGGATAACGATATACAAGAAAATAAAACTTGATCCACACATCTCACCATGCACAAAAATCAAGTCCAAATGGATCAAAGACCTCAATATATGACTGGAAACTCTACTACCACTGGAAGAAAAAATAGGAGGAACTTTCCATGATTTAGGAATGGAAAAAGACTTCCTGGGCGAAACCCCAGTAGCTCAGGAACTTAAACAATCACTCAACCATTGGGATCTCATAAAGCTGAAAAGTTTCTTCACAAACATACAATAAGCAGAGCAAATAGATTATCCACATAATGGGAGAAAATTTTTGCCAGCTATACAATTGACAGAGGCCTAATTTCTAGAACTTACAAAGGACTCAAAAACCTAAACAATAAAAAAATCAGACAACCCACTCACTAAATGGGGCAGATAACAGAATAGGGAGGTCTCAGAGGAAGAAATACAAATGGTAAACACCCTTTTAAGAAAATGTTCAGCATTCCTGATCATTAGGGAAATGCAAATTAAAACAACTATAAGATTCCACCTTACCCCAGTAAGGATACCAAACATTAAAAATCAAATGCAAACAAATGCTGGTGTGGATGTAGAGAAATAGTAACTCTCATTCGCTGTTGGTCGAAATGGAAGATTGTACAACCACTATGGAAAGCAATATGGAGACTCCTACAAAGGTTGACTCTAGAGTTTCAAACAGACCCAGTTATTCTCTTACTGGGCATTTACCCTAAAAGCTCCATGACTCAGTTCAGACAGATTTGCTCAACCATGTTTATAGCTGCTCAATTCATAATAGCTAAGAGCTGGAATCAACCCAAATGTCCATCATTAGACGAATAGATAACCAAGATGTGGTATATCTGCATGATGGAATTTTTTTCTTTTTCTTTTTTAAAGAGGCAGATAGAGAGAGAGAAAGAGGCAGAGAGAGGGAGAATGGGCGCTCCAGGGCCTCCAGCCACTGCAAATGAACTCCAGACGTGTGCGCCCCCTTGTGCATCTGGCTAATGTAGGTCCTGGGGAATTGAGCCTTGAACCGGGGTCCTTAGGCTCCACAGTCAAGCACTTAACAGCTAAGCCATCTCTCCAGCCCTGCATGATGGAATTTTACACAGCAGTAAGGAAAAAAAAATGATGCAATAAAATTTGAAAAACAAATGGTCGAAGGGGCCCAGAACAGATCATTCTCAGTGAACTCATTCAATCACAGAAAGATAATCTTCACATGGTCTCACTCACCTGTGGCTCCTAGCCTGAATCTTCCCTAGATGCTGACATACCTAATAAGCACCTCAAGTACTTGACAATAGGAAGTATGGGGGGCAGGGAGTCACAAAACTGGACCAAAATGGCAATGGTACCATAAAATCCTATATCCTAAAAGACAGACTAAAAGGTTGAACCTTCATCAGGTTCTTAGAGGGAACACCTGAACCACAGGGCCTTGGAGAGTGTATGAAGAAGACCAACCTTAATCTTCTCCTTTCTCTCTCTCTCTCTCTCTCTCTCTCTCTCCCTCTCCCTCTCCCTCTCCCTCCCTCCTTCCCTCCACCCTTCTCTCTTTCTCTTTTATATTACTTATCTTTTTCTTCCTTCTTTTCCTTGACCCTGGCCTGTAATTCCCAGGACCAGCTTGCAGTTAATATCTACAATGAGCTGTTGATCAGAGAGACCTACAATGTTTCCCAAAAGAAGACATATTTCTGTCAGAGTACTTGATGACCCACCAAAGTTTAGTGGTAAGACACTACTGCCAAAGACACCATATGCTGTTGGCATGGAGCATGGAGTGACCTAGCTAGAATCTGGATGAGTGTCAGTCTCCAGACAGTTAGCTCATCTAGTACCAGAAGGTGCTACATGAGCAACTGGGGGAAAAATGACCAATGTCTGTCCAAGCAACTTGTGGTCTAAGGTACTTATTAACAAACAACCTGACGTGATGCTCACAGATGTACAATAGTGGCACACAGCCATGGTGGGTAAACAACTGCTCTTGATTTGGCTAACAGATCTGCTCAGTGGTACGAAACCCATTGGTGGTTCTGGGAAACAAGTCAGAACCATATCCAAAAATTGAGCCTGCTCTCCATTATCAACCTCCCATCAATAGTGGGCTACAAGAGGAGATACACCTATTAAATTCCCTCTAAAATAATAATGGTTGTTCCATTTATCTGATGCTTACTTCACTCACAGTTGGAGAATTTGCTTCCTTTTTTTTTTTTTTTTTTTTCAGATGGACACAGATCCTGAGGAGAGAATCAGCCTATCGCACCTCACCAGGGCCCCAGCTGAAACCATAGAGGAATTGGGGAAATGAGCAAGAGTGATGCTTTCTTGGTGTAGCTGACAGTTTCAGGTTCACTGAGATGAAATTCCAGATTAGGCACAGTTATGGAGGAAGGGATTTATTGAAGCTTACAGATCCAGGGGAAGTTCCATAATGGCAGAAGAAACTAGCCTGCTTTCACAGGACCAAACACAGAAAGAGAAGCACAAGCCTAAAAGCCAAAAGCCACATAGCACAGCAAACTATAGGAACTCCAGCTAGGCACACTTTGCATATCTTTTGATTTAAATCTCGAACCCACTACCACACTTTAAGATCCACCCAGTGACACTGCCTCCAGCCAGGTGGCTACAAGTACAAACTGCAAACTAATAAAGAACCAAATGTATTGGGGGACATCTATTCAAACTACCACACTTAGTGAACTTGGTACCAGCACAAGGGTGAAGGAGATAGACACAGAGAATACTCAACTGCTTCCAAACCAGATATCCAGAGACACAGAGGCTCCTAAGACCTCATCACTGAAGTAGACCTAAAATGAACCCAACATGGCTCAGGGAAATTCATGTAAGAGAGGGCAGAAAGATTGTTAGAGCCACATTTTGGGACATTATAAACAGAGACATTGCGTCCTCCCCATGACTGATGGCTAACCCCACAATGCATGATGCACTTTCTCCAATGAGGAGGGTCCTGTGGAGAGGGGAGGACAGGGAGGAGGGTAACGATGGTACCAATACGGCTGTATACACACTGTGTACATAACTAATAAAAAATAGCTTTATTTTCTTCATTAAGAACACTGATCCATTTCAGATTTTTTGTTTTGTTTTGTTTTTGTATGCTTGAAGTAGGAATTCAACTTTATATTGACTGTGGATATCCAGTTGTCCCACTATCATTTAGGGAAGAAATCACTGATTTTTATGATTGAGTGAACTTGACTTGCTTCTCCAATATCAATTGGCCATACATAAACAGGCTTCAGGATTCTAAATTTTCTTCTAATTCTCATAAATGTCCACGATTTTGCTAACAACATACTATTTTGATTACTTTAGCCTTGCAGCAATATTGAGAAAAGGAAGTGGGCATCTTCAAATTGGTTGATTTTTCAGGATGATTTGGACTTTTGGAGAGGTATACTTGGCAATTCCACATAACATACTCAGCAAACTTGCCCAATCATAGGAAGACAATCATCACATGGTCTCACTCATCTGTGGCTCTTAAACTGGATCAGTCAGAGATGCTGACAAACCTAATAGGCATCTCAAGGACTGGACGATAGAGAGGGTAGGGTAGAGGTGGGAGGGGGGACACAAAACTGAACCCGAATGAAAATGGTACCATAAAATCCTATAACCTGGAAGATAGATTAAAAGGGTGAACCCTCTTCAGGACCTTAGAGGGAACACCTTTATCAAAGGGCCTTGGAGAGGGTTAAATAAAACCTAAACTTAATTTTCTTCTTTTTTCTCTTTCTTTTTTATTATTTCTTTCATTTTCTTTCTTTTCCCTTGGTGCTGGCCTGCAAATCCAAGTACCAGGATGGGGTTAACACCCACAATGAGCTGTTGATCAGAAAGACCTACAAAGTTTCCCAAAACAAGACATGCTTCTGTCAGAGCACTTGATTACTCAATAGAGGTTAGCAGTAAGACCCTACTGTAAGCCACCATATGTTGTTGGTGCAGAACTTGGAGAGACCTGGCTGGAATCTGGAAGACAGACAGTCCCCAAACAGTTAGTCTAGTGCTAGAAGGTGCTATATGAGCTACTGGGGGAAAGTGGCCAACATCTGTCCCAGCAACTTGAAGTCTAAGCTACTCAGAAGCAAACAACCTGACATGATGCTCACCCAAGTGCAGTAGTGGCACATAACCATGGTGGGTAACCAACTGCTCTTGGATTGGCTAAAAGATCCAGTCAGTAGAAAGGAACCCATATCTGGAACTGGAAAACAAGTCAGAATCATATCCAGATAACAAGTTTGCTCTCCAATATCAAGCTCCAGTCAATCTTGGGCTACAAGAGGGCCTACAACCATTAAATTCTCTCTAAACCAACAATGGCTATCCAATTTAACTTGTGCTGACTTCACACTCTATTGGAGAATTTGCTTCTCTATTTCAAATGGAAGCAGGACCTGAGGAGAGAAATGTCCCATCGCACTTCACCAGGACTCAAGCTGAAACCACAGACGAATTGGGAAAATGAGCAAGAGTGCTGCTTTCTTGGTTAACTTGATATTACCACAAGCATGAAGGAAATGGACACTGAGGACACTCAACACCTACCACGCCAGAGATCCAGAGGTTCCTAAGAGCCCATCACTGAAGAAGACTTAAAACAAACCCAACATGGCTCAGGGAATTTCACAAAAGAGGGGGTGGAAAGATTGTGAGAGCTACAAATTGAGACATTATGCAGAGAGACATTGCTTCTTCCCCATAACTGATGGCTACCCCTATAATGCAAGACCCACAATCTCCATGGGGATAATCAGCATCTCCAAAAAGGAGGGACACTTTGTAGGTGGGGCATGGATGAGAGCAAGGATGGTACTAGCATGTTCTGTTTATATACTGAGTATGTCCACAACTAATAAAACAAAATTTTAAAAATTATTTATATTAAAAAAAACTAGCTCACTGCGAGTTTTAACACAACTTCAAGTTTTCCATAAATGATAATCAATTAGTATTCCTTTCTGTAATAGTGTTTTGAATCATTTTATGATACTTGGAAGACATCATATTTGCTTCAAGATACTTTATCCAATAAAACATGAAAATTTCAAGTCATACTCTTAAAACAGTATTAGTTGTTTCCAGTAATTAATTATAAAAAACAAATGTTGCAACAAAAATGTGTAGGAGCTACAGAGAAATGATAATATAGAGGGTGATCCAGTTTATTCTATCACTCAGAGCAGCATCAAATACAAGGCAGGCTCTGGGAAGCTCTGCTGTTATGAGTCTTATCAGATGCAGGATGTGACACCAAAAAGATTATGCATAAGAAACACACAAGCAGTCTTCTGACAAACTGTTACTGGAATTCATGTATGTACTTGGCAAATTACAGGAAATTTCATGCAGAATAGGAAAAATGGACAAGCATTTAACTGACCATCTCCACAGACCTTTCTGGTCCTTGGAGGATGATTACTTCCCATTCCGTAAGCCTTAACAGTGTTTTACTAACTACATGCGAAGAACAGTGTTCCCATTTACCTAGGGAGCCATCTCAAGAGCTTTTCTTCTAACAAGGTATGACTATTAGTTTGTATCTGAAGGGAGTTTGGGAAATTGATTCAGATATGTATAACTTCAAATATAGTCAAAATGAAAATACATGAATTTGTGAACAACGTATAGGCTTTATTGCAAATTCAGAAGGATTTTAAATGTTTCATACTTGAGATAACCAGCATATCAAATGAGTTATTGATTTTTCCTATTCTTTGTTAAAAGAATGTAACTATTTTATCTCACCTAAATAAGCTTAAAATGTTTAGAACAGTGTTAGCTGAAATCTATTGGAATCTCTTATTTATAACGAAGGGCTCTGGTTTACTACACGTACTCTCAGACATATACTAGCAATAAAATTAAATTTCCCTACTGCCCCAAAACAAACTTTTACCCCATGGATATAACATGGTGGCCACATATACCCCTGAATCTCACACATATTCCATGTGTACACAGACAGATGTGGCTCTGATCATCTGCTAGTGTTCCAGTCGGATTAGCTAAACCTTGAAACTGATTAATTTCCTCCTTATATAGAGAATTGTGATATTCTTTCTTATCCCCAAAGCTGCCTGTTCCTCCCACCTAGCCAACTGCTACTTTAGTCTATAACTCTCATGACAACCATATTTTCCAGATCAGAACAAACTGTTCAAGAATATCAAAATTAGGGCAGATGTTAAATGCACATAGATATTAAAGATTGAATATCTTGTCGTCCATTATTGAAGTGGTCAAGTCCTAGCATCTATCTTGTCCACTACATAATTGCACAAGCTAATTTTAGCAAAGTTTTTCATCTTTTCAATGTTACACATTTTAATATTTCATTAAGGATGTTTGCTCCCTCAAGTATAATTATAGGCTAGACTTAACAAAAATTCATGGTTTTAAGACATAGCAGATTTCTTCATGATTATGTACAATAATTCAAATTCAAAACTTAACACTGGAGTGACTTCTTACTCAATTTTCTATCATATCCTATCTAATTCATTATTTACTGAAGCTTTAAAGTAAGCTGAAAATGCACCTCTCTGAGATGGACAGTAACCCAGAGCACCTGCTCCACCTCCCTCCTGGACTTACAGTGGGCACCAACTGTGTTCCTCTTCCATTCCTGGTGGATAAGGATAGCCCAGCCAACTTTTAAAAGCCCAGGTATAATGTCATTTTCCTGCTCAAGAGTCCTTTCACTTCTCATTTCCCTCAGAACAAACCCCCATCTTAAAATGGCATGCTGCTTCTACCCTCAGACTACCCACTATTTTCTGTTCACTGATCCAATCCTGCCTTTTAACTATATTGCTCATTGTTGTTGTTTTTTTCTTCCTGACCAAGCACAAGCCCACCTTTCTGCTCTCTCTATTGACTCTTAACTCTGCTATAACATCCTCTCTTCCAGAAGTGGTCTGAATTGTGTCTTGGTATCATTCCCACCAAATGCCACCTCATCTGTATCAAATCAAACTTAACCTTTTCTTATCCTCTGTTCACTTAGATGAATGTATTTTTGCTTCTCCAAAAACAGTCAAGCATCTGCAGTAGCTAGAGCATCCAGCATCCATACTTAAGGAATAGACAGAAGGGAGAGGATAGCCATAATCCCATCAACTCACTCAGCACATATATACTGGATTATTCCTCATAGTCATATATCCCAACAATATATCTCAAAATAAAATAAAGTAAAAGTACTGCCTTAGGGAACTTAAATTCTAATTAAGATATAAAAAGACAAGTTAATAAAATACAAACACACAGTGATAAATACAAAAGGACAAAAATTAAGGAAAGAAAAATAGGAAATGCTTCCAGGGTAAAAACACTCAGAAGTGACCTATCATTCATTAAGGACATTATTTATCTTGATCACTGGTGTGGTGGTTTGAATGTGAATGTCCCCATAGCTTCAGGTATTTTATTAATTTTCACAAATATTTATTTACAGTTTCCAGAAATACAGACAATAGACCATAATCATAATCCTCTCTCGCCTCCCTCCCTTTACTCCCTCCTAACCTCCTCCACTAAATCCCTTCTTTCCAACTAGTCTCTCTTCTATTTTAATGCCCCATTTTCCCTCCTATTATGTACATCTTATGTAGGTAGCATCAGCCACTATAAGGTCATGAATATCAAGGCCATTTTGTGTCTGGATGACAGCATTATAATCAATCCTCCCCCTTCCTTTTACTCCTACCTTCTTTCTGCCACCTCATCTGCAATGGTACTTGAGCCTAGAGATATCTCACTTAGTGCTGAACACTCCATTTTCACTTCTGCTCAGCAATGTGGTGTGTTTCTAGTCACCTCAGTGGTCACCATCATCTGAAAAAGACAAGCTTCTCTAACCAAAAGTGGTAGTAGCATTAACATATGGGCATAAATGTAAATGCTTAGAGGGCAGTTTAGAAGGCATAATATATGTATTTAGCCAGACATCAATTGTTGTTACTCCTATAGGGCTTATGACCTCCCAAGGCATAGGCTATTGACGAGGTTTTCAGTACAAGGCATGCATTCCCTCACATGGAGCAGTGCTCCAGTCCAATAAGAGAGCAATTGGTTTTCCCCATCACAGAAATGCCACTAATGCATCACTTGCACATTTGGACTGCCTGGCCAGCCATAAAGCTTGCAGGGTCTACTATTGTTTAACACCATTGGTGACTTCTCTCTCCCAAAAGGCTGCATAGAGCATAGCTCTTTCCAGCTTTCTGACAGCTAGTCAACATAGAGAACATTTCAGGCATTATTTTTGATGATTAAATTTTCTACTTCCTACTGCTGGAGGAGGTGTGTCACTGGGAGTTGGATAGTGAGTCCAGCTCTAAGGTGTGTTCTGAGCCAGCTAGAACTATGCCTGATGGTTTTCCCTCTCTGCTATGGATGTATAATGAAGTGAGACAAGTTATATTCTGTCATGATAAAGACTCCCCTGGAATCTGGAAGCCTGAAATAAACCCTTTTCTCTCATAAGCTGTTTCTGCTTGGGCAGGAGTAGGGGGGAGCTGTCCCATCAACAAGAGAGAACTACAACTGGAAGGAAATAACCTTTTGACTTCTGGCCAAAGTGGCATCTGCCTAACCTCACCTCACCTCACCTCACCTCACCTCACCAGGAAGAAAAGGCAAGAACCTTAAGGTTCAGGGATTGTTTTTTGTTTGTTTGTTTTGTTTTGTTTAGGGGTTTGCTGATTCTAGAAGGCTTCCAGTGGGAGAGTACAGAGGAGAAAAACAGGGAATGTGCTGATTCCCACACACTAGGGTAGCCCACCAGTCCCCCAATCCCCTCAAGCAGCTGTCCTAGCCACAGTCCCAGTAGCAGGTCCCTCCTGCACTAACTGCAGGCCAACTGGGCCCAAGTTAGCAGGTTAGATCTTCCACTGTAGGCTTTCTGCCATTAGGCAGAGCCCTGTGGGCATGAATGCCATCCCAGTCACTGTTCCTGCCCAGCCTTGCAGACCCCCATGCAGGTGATCGCCATTCCTGCCCAGCCTCGCTGAACCCCTGTGTGATTTCCGTCCCAGTCACTGTTCCTGCCCAGCCTTGCTGACGACTGCACGCGATCACCCAGTCACCATTCCTGCCCACCCCTTCAGAGCCCCACACATTGTCACCATCCCACTCACCACTGCCCCCCCAAAAGACCCAGGCTAGTGTCTTCACAGTAGCCTTTCTGAACTCTATGGGCAATCGCCATCCCACTCGCCATGCCAGGCCCCCAACCCTGGCCAGCAGGCTAGTAGTATCTCACACCCTAGGCTTTCTGAAATATTGTGATGGGCAGACCACAGTGAAAAAGGAATAGCATGAACAATCAGATGCAAATAAATGCAGCTAGATTGCCCAGTCCCACAATGGATCTATCTCATCAAAACATAGAAGAGACAATAGGATCAGAACCCCAAAATGAAGAAACAAACCATGCAACACTGGCCAAGCAAATAGCAGAACTTGCAGAAACTCAACAAAGGAACAAAAATTGTATGAATGGTATGCTCACTAGCTTAGACATGCTACAAAAGAACCAGGAAGGGTTCCTAAGACAGTTGAATGATCTGAAGGATAGTGAAATAAAATAGGACATCTTGTATGTAACCAGCTGGCTAAGCTCAATGAAGACATAGAAAAATATAAGGATGAACTCCAAGAAGCATTAAGAAAATCAGAAAATGACATGAAAAGGGAACTTGACAGCAGGTTGAAAACTATATATTAAAAAGCAATAGAAAATATGAACCAAATTGAACAAGCCCAAAACTCTATAGAAGCTCTCAAGAAGAGCATGTGGAAAATAGAAACTCAGAACTGGAAGAAAAAAACAGAAGAAATAGTCCGTGAGTTGAAAAGTTTCAATGAGTTCAAAAATTTCTGTGAACAGAACATGAGGGAACTGTGGGATACCCTTAAGTGTCCCAACATTCAGCTCATAGGAATACAGAAGGGAAAGAAATACAGACCAAAGGCATGGAAAACTTATTCAACAAAATTATCAAAGAAAACTTTCACACTCCATCAAAACAAAGTACCATCAAGTTATAAGAAGCTAGCAGAACTTCAAACATACTAGATGAAAGCAGAAATTCTCCAAGACATATTACCATTAAGGCTCTAAACATTTATCACAAAGAAAAAGTCCTAAAGGCAGCTATGGAGAGACAACACATTACATATAAAGGAAAACCCATCAGAATTACTTCAGACTTCTCAATGGAAACCCTAAAAGCCAGAAGGGCCTGGAATGGAACACTGCAAACTCTATGAACTTATGGCTTCCAACCCAAACTACTCTACCCAGCAAAATTATCCCTCATAATAGATGGTGAAAGAAAAACTTTCCACAATAAAACTCAGCTTCACAACCATATTAACACAAAGCCAAACCTACAGAGAGTACTTCAGGGAATGCTCCACACAGAAGATTCAAACAACCAAACTCAAGTACCTACAAGAAGCAGATTACAATAACCAAACTTCAAGAGGGCACAAAAACTACAAAGGCCAAGAAAACACCAAACCACATAAACCACCACAATATGGCAGATATTAAATCAAACCTCACACTTATTACCATAAATAGTAATGGCCTTAATTCACCCATCAAGAGACTAAGCTAACAGGGTGGATCAGAAAATTAGACCCCTCAATCTGCTTTCTTCAGGAAACACACCTCATCACTAAAGACAGACACTTTCTCAGGGTGAAAGGGTAGAAAATGATATTCCAAGCAAACAGAAATAAGAAGCAAGCATGTGTAACTATATTTATATCTGATAAAATAGATATTTTGATTACTTTTCAAACCAAAAGTAATCAAAAAAGACAAAGAAGATCACTTCTTACTTATGAAGGGAATGATCCAACAAGATGTCACAATCATTAATCTTTATGCACCAAATACAGCTGCACCACAATTCATCAAACAAAACCTATTCGACAATAAAACAGAAATAACCACCAACACCATCATAGTCGGGAACTTCAACACTCCACTATCAGCAATAGATAGATCATCCAAACAGAAAATTAACATGGAAGTAAGAGAGCTCAACAATTCCATAAATCAATTAGACCTAATGGACATCTATATAACATTCTACCCAAAATCCACAGATTACACATTCTTCTCAGCAGCCCATGGATTCTTCTCTAAAATAGATTATATACTGGGTCATAAGGCCTGCCTCCATATATTTAGGAGGATCAACATAATTTCCTGCATGATTCAGATCACAATGCTCTATTGTTACAAAGTAACAACAAAAGATGTGCCAGGAACCCAACAAACTCCTAGAAACTGAACAACACACTCTTAAACAATAAATGGGTAGTGAACAGAATAAAAAATAAAACTACAAAATATCTAGACATGAATGGTAGTGAGAACACACTGTACCAAATCTTATGGGACACAAATGAAGGGGGTCCTTGGGGGAAAATTCACTGCACTAAATGCCTTGATGTCAAAGACAGAGATTCCCAAACAATAAACTAACCACCCACCTAAAGGCATTGGAAAAACAAGAAGTATCCAACCCCAAAAGCCGCAGACAGAAAGAAATAATTAAGACCAGAGCAGAAATTAATGAATTGGAAACTAAGAAAACAATTAAGAAAATTGATGAAACAAAAGTTCTTTGAAAAAAGTAAAATAAACAATATTGATAATCCCAGGCCAATTGGATCAAGCAAACAAAAAGATATGCTTCAAGTTAACAAAATTAGAAATGAAAAAGGAGAGGTCATAACAGACATAAGTGAAATTGGGAGAATCATCAGGAATTACTTCAAAACCCTCTACTCCTAAAAATTGGACAATATGGAGGAAATGGATGAATTTCTGGATATATTCCACCTACGAAAGCTAAACTCAGAGCAGATTAATCTCCTAAACAAACCAATCACAACAACCGAGATTGAAAGGGTAACCAAAAAACTCCCTAAAAAGAAGAGCCCAAGACCAGGTGGCTTCTCATCTGAATTCTTTCAAAGCTTCATGGAAGAAATGAAACCAATTTTTCTCAAATTGTGCCACACTATCTGAAAACAGGGAAAAATTCCCAACTCCTTTTACAGAGCCAGTATCACCCTAATACCAAAACCAGGCAAAGATGTCACAAGAAAAGAAAACTACAGGCCTATTTCCATGATGAACTTAGATGCAAAGATCCTGAACAAAATCCTCACAGACCAAATTCAACAGCCCATCAAAAGCATTATCCACCTTGATCAAGTAGGCTTCGTCCTAGGAATGCAGGGGTGGTTCAACATATAGAAATCTGTCAATGTAATACACCACATAAATAAGCTTAAACACAGAAAGCACATGATTATCTCAAAAGATGCAGAAAAGGCCTTTGACAAAATACAACATCACTTTATCATCAAAACATTGGAGAGAATAGGCATGGATGGTCTATATCTCAACATAATAAAGGCTATATATAAAGATCCTAAAGCCTATATAATACGTAATGGGGTGAGATTGAAGGAGTTCCCACTGAGATCAGAAACAAGACAGGGGTGTGTCAATTCTCACCTCTGCTCTTCAACATAGTGCTGGAAGGACTAGCTCAAGCAATAACACAGGAGAATGAAATAAAAGGGACACAAATTTTAAAGGAAGAAGTTAAGTCAACCTTATTTGTAGATCATGTGATTGTATACATAAATGACCTGAGAACCTCCATCTCAGAACTCTTCAAAGTGATCAACTATTTCAGTATAGTAGCAGGATACAAAATCAATGAACAAAACTCAGTAGCCTTTCTATTTGCAGAAGACTAAGATACAGAGTAAGAAGTAAGTGACATTGTCCCATTTTCAATAGCATAAAAAATATACCTTGGAATAATATTAACCAAGGAGGTGAAAGACCTATACAATGAAAATATAAGAAAGAAATTGAGAAGGACTAGAGAAAATATAAAGACTTCCCATACTCCTGGATAGGCAGAATTGCCATTGTGAAAATGGCAATATTACCAAAAGCAATATATAGATTTAATGCAATACCAATAAAAATCCCAACATTTTTCTTCACAGAGATAGAAAAAAAAATGATCTCAAAGTTCATATGGAAAGGCAAAAGGCCTCAGATATCCAAGCATATCCTCAGCAAAAGTAACACCTCTGGAGGCATCACCACACCTGATCTAAATCTATACCAGAAAGCCATAGTAATAAATAGAACATGATACTGGCATAAAAACAGGAATATAGACCAATGGAACAGAATTGAAGACCCATATTTGGGTCAAGTAACTACAGCTATTTGATATTTGACAAGGGCCCTAAAAATGTAGACTGGAAAACAGACAGCATCTTCAACAAATAGTGCTAGACAAAGATATAAGCATAGGCAGAAAAATGAAACTTGATCCACACACCTCACTATGTACAAAAATCAATTCCAAATGGATCAAAGACCTCAATATAAGACTGGAAACTCTGCTACTACTGGAAGAAAAAATAAGAGAAAATTTCCGTGATATAGTAGTGAGAAAAGACTTCCTGAACAAAACCCCAGTAGCTCGGGAAATTAATCACTTGACCATTGGGATCTCATGAAACTGAAAGGTTTCTTCACAGCTAAGCAGACAATAAGCAGAGCCAATAGATTTTCCACAGAATGGGAGAAAATCTTTGCTGGACACACATCGGACAGAGGCCTAATTTCTAGACTCTACAAAGAACTCAAAAACCTAAACAATACAAAGTTAAACAACGCACCCACAACATGGGGCAGAGACCTGCAAAGGAGTTCTCAGAAGAAGAAATACAAATGGTAAACACATAGTTAATAAAATGTCCAACATCCCTAATCATCAGGGAAATGCAAATTAAAACAACTATGAGATTCTACCTTACGCCAGTAAGGATATCAAACATTAAAAATTTCTAATGACAGGCCAGGCATGGTGGTGCATGCCTTTAATCCCAAGGCCAGCCTGAGACTACATAGTGAGTTCTAGGTCAGCCTGGGCTAAAGTGAGACCCTACCTCAAAAAAAAAAAAGATCTAATGACAACAAATGCTGGCAAGGTTGTGGAGAAATAGTAACCCTCATTCACTATTGGTGGGAATGGAAGCTGGTGTAACCATTATGGAAAGCAATATGGAGACTCCTAAAAAGGATGACTATGGAGGAAGCAGCAGACCCAGTTATCCATTACTAGGCATTTCCCCTAAAAGCACCAAACCTCAGCTCAGAGATATTTGCTCAACTATGTTTATAGCTGTTCAATTCATAATAGCTAAGAGCTGGAATCATCCCAGATATACATCTCTAGACGAATGGATAACTAAGATGTGTTATATCAACATGATGGAATTCTATGCAGCAGTAAGGAAAAATAGCACAATGAAATTTGCAGAAAAAATGGTCAAACCTGGAATAGATCATTCACAGTGAACTCACCCAATCACAGAAGAAAGTCATCGCTTGGTCTTACTCATCTGTGGCTTCTATCCTGAATCTGTCTGAGATGTTGACATACCTAATAAGCCTCTCCAGAACCGGACAATAGGGAGGGCGGGGTGGGAGGGGAGGGTAATGGTGGGAGTGGAGCACATAAAACTCGACCCAAATGGAAATGGTAACATAAATAAAACATCCTGAAAGACATACTAAAAAGTCAAACCTTCATCGGGTGTTTAGAGAGAATACCTGATTCACAGAGGCCTCGAGAGGGTATGATAAAGATTATCCTCAATATTTTACTGTTTATCTCTCTCTTTTCTCTTTCTCTTTTACATTATCTATATTTTTCTTCCTTCTTCTCCCTTGGCACTGACCTGTAACTCCCAGTACCAGCATGTGGGTAATATCCACAATGAGCTGTTGATCAGAGAGACCTACAAGGTTTACCAAAAGAAGTCAGAATTCTCTCAGAGTACTTGATGTCACACCAAAGGTTAACAGTAAGACCCTACTGCCGAAGATACCATATGGGAGAGAACATGGAGTAACCTGGCTGGAAACTGGAAGAGAGCAAAACCCTAGACAGTTAGCTTGTCTAGTGCCAGAAGTTGTTACATGAGCAACTGGGGAAAAATGACCAATATCCGTTTAAGCTACTTGTGGTCTAAGCTACTCAGCAGCAATCAACCTGACGTGATGCTCACACAAGTGCAACAGTGGCACACAACCATGGTGGGTTACCAAGTGCTCTTGATTTGGCTAGCAGATCCACTCAGTGGAACGGAACCCAAACCTGGAATGGGGAAACAAGTCACAGCCATATCCAAAAACGAGCCTGCTCTCTAATATCATGCTCCCATCAATAGTGGGCTACAAGAGGGCCTACACCTATTAAATTCTCTCTAAAATAATAATGGTTATCCATGTATCTTGCATTGACCTCACTCTCTATTGGAGAATTTCCTTCTCTTTTTCAGATAGATACAGAACCTGAGGAGAGAATCAGCCCATCACACCCCACCAGGGTACCAGCTGAAACCACAGAGTTAGTGGGGTAATTAGCAAGAGCTGTTTTCTTGGTGAACCTGGTATCAGCACAAGAGTGAAGGAGATAGACACAGAGAACACTCAACTCCTACCAAACCAGATAACCAACAAGAGACACAGAGATACCCAAGACCTTGTCACTGAAATAGACCCAAAATGAACCCAACATGGCTCAGGGAAATTCGCAAAAGAGGGGGTGGAAAGATTGTTAGAGCCATAAGTTAGGTCATTATGCACAGGGACATTGCCTCTCCCCCATAACGGATGGCCACCCCCACAATGCAACACCCACAATTCTCATGGGGGGGGTAGGGACAACAGGGAGAAGGCTAATGATAGTACCATCCTGGCTGAATACACACTATATACATAACTAATAAAATGTGAAGGAACTACAACTGGTGATCCCTAGCCTGATACTAATACTACTATTTTAAAGATATTACATACAATTATTATTCTGTAAAGTTGTTATTCTTTATCAAAGACAAAACATAGTCACATTATGGTAGCTGAGTGCTTTCAATGTGTTGTATCCAGATTGGTGGTTTCTGAATCTCATAATCTGACAGGTTGAATACTTTTTTTAATTTGAAAATTGTTTATTTTATAATATGTAGGAAAACTATGTATGTTAAGTATTTCTGTATGTAGCAAATAGCAATAGTATTCTACTTCTTGCCCATGGGGATGAGCATGGGATGTAAGTCTGAAACATTCAAATTAAATATGTCCTCTCTTCTCAATTATATTTTTTTCTATGGGGGGTCAATCTGTTAACCAAGCAAGGGAAATGCATCTATTATTATTCTTTTCAATATTCACATAGTGTTATGGTTAATCTAGACTGTCAACTTACTTGGATTAAAATATGTGTGAGTCAGTAGTACAACACTCCTCTGAGTGTGCCTTTGAGGGTGTTTCTAAGAGAAGACTACACAAGGAGGAAGGCCTGCCCTGAATCTGGATAGCATAATGATATAGGCTGGGGGCCCAGTTAGAGGAAAAGAGGGGATGGAGAAATCCTGCCAGCATAGGCATTTACTCTCTCTGAGTCATGGCTGCAAAACTGTAAGCTACTCTGGTCCAACATGCACACCTTGCCACAACCTCTTGAATCATGAGACAAAATATATCTTCCTTCCCCTAAGTTGGTTTTCACATGTAATTGTCACAGTGACAAAAAGCCTAACTTTGCCTATCTACTAGGAAGGGAAGAATGGAATATATTCAACTAGTAGAGTGCATCCTATCCTACCTACCTGTTTAGAGAACCAAACCAGTTTCAAAGCAAAGCAAGTACATGCACTATTGGCATAAGAAGAAAGAGTAGGAAAGAAAAAAAACAAACAAAAAAACCAAAAAGAAAAAGAACCTTCATTATCTTATTCAAACTCCTAGATTCAAGATAGCTGAAACTATATCTACATTTCCATTTTCTCTTATTAGGAGGTTGAAATTGGTCTTCGGATTTTGTGATTAAAGTAATATGAATACATTCACAAAATCAAGAACTGTGTTCTATGTGTCAAAGTTACTTGTCTTGATTTTTCTTGACAGATGCAAACATGAGCAAAGTAATGTGATATTTTGCTTCAGATGCAAATAGAACTCATCCTTGATTTTTGCCACAATACATTAAAGAAACTTACTGTATTAGTTTTCAAAGCTAGCAGTATAAAATTCACTGAAACATTGACAGTACATTTATTGCATGATTCACATCATATTAACATTTAGCTGATACCATACCCTCACTGAAGAAGGTGCATTAGCTGTTTTGCCACTATCATACAATGCCTGAAACAAGATACTGAGTCAACGTATATTTGACTCAGTTTAGGAGGCTTAATATCTAAACAGCTTCATTCAGGCTTTGGCAAAGTAGTTAGGCCTGTGGTAGATGGTGGATAACTGAAGTGCGGGTACAGAAGTAGTAACACAGGGTGGGGCAGGAAAAAAGAAGGGAGGGGCCAGGTTTGTTCCTTGTGCCCCAAGTGACCTTAGAACCATCCATTAAGCCCCACTTCACAAAGGTTCTACCCCTTCCCAAGAGCACCATCCTAAGAACAAATCCTTAATCACAAATGCACCTTTGGGATACACCAACCATATTATTTGAAATGGGCCATAAACTTCAGCATACTTTCTCACCATGATGATGATAAAATGATCTCAGTTCCACTTATGCAGTGTCTTACTTACCTACCACAAGTAAGATTCCAGCCTGTTCTACACAAACCAAAATGTTCTCACACATCTGTAAGCATGAGACACACAATATGTAATGCAGCATTAGCTTACTTATTATTATCTAGGACACTCCACTTGCTTTTGCACATAGTGATATAAATGTGTTTTCTAGGCTTTATTAATTTTTTAAATATTTTATTTATTTGTTTGTAAGCCAAGTGATACAGAGAGTGAGCAACAGAGAGAGAGAGAGAAAAGAGAGAGAAGAGGGAATAGGCATGCCAGGGCCTCTAGCCACTGCAAATGAACTCCAGACACACATGCCACTTTGTGCATATGGCTTTATATGGGCACTGGGGAACCAAACTCAGGTTGTTTGGTATTGTGGGTAAACACCTTAACTACTGAGCCATCTCTGCAGCCCCAGTTTTCTTAAGTTCATTTTGGTGTTTATGCTTCAAGATATCCTTCGGTGTGATAATACTCCTTATGAGCACACATTGGGATGTTCAGTTATGATCTTATAACACTGGAAATCCCTAGATTTCTTTAGCTAATATATTTATGGTTGAAATATTTAGGGCTAGGTTGCAAGAAAATATTATGATTAGAAGGAGCAATGTATTTTTCAATAAATGAGGTATAGAAATGTTTCCTTCTCTCATATATCTACTTTTATCCATGTCTGATCTTAGCAAAAGGCTAGAACTCAGATTCAATATAAAGGAGCTCCTAGAATCCCTCACACTGAGCACCGAGTCCTTGCTGCAAGGTTGACAAAGCAATTTTAATTAAATTTCAGTGACAGAAAAATGAGCAGGAAGACTGGCTAGTGAATATAGTTCAGGACGTTGAATTTTCTAGTGGATGTATGCAAAAGTACTAAGCAGCTTGGCTCAACACATACAGCACTATAGGAAGCAAGTTAGGGGACTAAAGTGAAGTGAAAAGAAAAAAAAAGTATGATAAACCTCTATGTATGTTATCTCCAGGAACTATAAAAAGAAAATAAATATAAAGGAGAAATTCATTCTCATATTTCTCTCTCTCTCTCTCTCTCTCTGAACAAGTTCTCTCTTTTCTCTGCAGTTTCATAACTCAGGAATTTAAGCCACACATGAAACAAACATTCATTTATGAGGAAAAATAAATAAAGAAATTTCTTAAATTTTGAGTGCTTTCCTTTAGGGGATGATGAGTCAAATGTTTGAATTCTTAAAAGTGGATCACTACAAGAAGCAATGAATAAATCATTTGTCAATCTACTGAGATATAGTTGCTACTATTATTCTAAGCCTTAACAAAATTAAAAAGGATATAAGGGAATGATGCAGCAGGGGAGGAAGGGAACAAGAAAAGGAAAAGTAAATTAATCTCAAAATCACAATAGTATATTGATTTCCAAAATTTGCACCAAATGATGACAAATGAAACTAGAAAGATTTAATCACATACTTGCTCCAAAACATTAAGCATCTATCTATGGAGTGACTGACAAACTTAATAAAAAAGATAACTCACCGCACAAGAATAAGTGCCATAAGACTTGGACGAGTTGTTCCTGAAATGATCGCCTCAGCTGCAATGGAGTTTTAAATACAACTTACATTAAGAGTTACAGTAGCAAAGCATGGTAATTGAATTTAGTTGCTTTCCTACATGTATAAATACATACAGCTACTCAGCAGCCTAAATTGAAACTGATACAGATTCCATGAACTGAGACTCTGTTTACAAATCCTTTCTGGATCCAGGCAATTCACTGGGAGTTTTTTTTTTTCTTTTTTTCCCCATCAGCTCAACTCATAGAAGTTTGTCATATAAAAGCTACTTTTCTGAATTCCCTGAGGGGGTCCAGGGTCTAACCCTGTATGTTTATTCAGGGAAGATGCAGAAAACAGAGCTACTGAACACATTAGGTAATTGCCCTTTGCCATAGCATCAGTAGGGAGCTTGGCTCCAAACCAAAAGGAAGCATCTATACCCAGCATATCTGACTATGGGAAGAAGGAACAACAGCAGTCTATAATCCCCAACTGTCTTACAGGTGCACATTTTAAAAGTAAGAATGGACATGTACATAATCCCATGTGATAGCGAGGAGGAGAGCTTAGAAGAATGGGAAAGGGAAAGGAAGTGAGGAGTGTGACACAAAACAACCAAGATGCGCTGCTTACTTTGTCCAGGGTACAAGTCACACTATACATAAGTCTAGCAATGAGCTCCACAACTCAGCTTGGACTTCCATATGGCAGTGCCCTTGGCTTTACTATAGCATTAACTTATCAGTTAAGTATGTGTTTTTCTTCCTTGTGAGATAACATTAAAGTCTGTGATCTAAGCCCCAGCTTAGTTTGATGATGATAAATAGAAGAAATGCAGTAAGTTGCTAATGAGATGTAGTGTAATGGGTTCAACAGATTGGGTTGGGGGTGGGGCTTGTCTCATATCCTATTCAGAGTCAAAATGCCAATGATCTCTTCTTACAAAAAATTTTATAGGGATGAGGGCTGTGCAGGCAGATATATTAACTTCCATTTCATAAATACTTGAATAAAAAAAGCACACAAATCAGTCTAGTGCCATAAGGTGCTACATGGGCAACTGGGGGAAAATGACCAATATCTGTCTAAGTAACTCATGGTCTAACCTACTTAGCAGCAAATAACTTGTTGTGATGCCCACACAAGTGCAATAGTGGCACACAGCCATGATGGGGAACCAACTGCTCTTAATTTGGCTAACTGATCTCCTCAGTGGTACAGGACCCATAACTGGAGCTGGAAAACAAGTCAGAACCATATCCAAACATAAGCCCACTCGCCAATATCAAGCTACCATCAATCATGGGCTACAAGAGGGCCTACACCTATTAAATTCTCTATTAAAAAAGGTAAGGGTTATCTCATTTGTCCTGGTGCTAATTTATTCTCCATTGGAGAATCTGCTTCTCTTTTTCAGATAGATGTAGATCCTAAGGAGAGAGCCACCCCATCATACCTCAAAAGGGCCCCGGCTGAAACTAAGAAAAATTGGCAAAACAAGCAAGGGTGCTGTTTTCCTGATGAAACGGATACCAGCACAAGGGGGAAGGAGATCAACACAGAGAAAAATCAACTCCTACCAAATCAGAGAGCCAGAGCCTCACAGGTCCCCAACACCTCATCACTGAAGCAGACCAAAAATGAACCCAACATGGCTCAGGGAAATTTTGTGGAAGAGGGGGCGGAAAGAATGTCAGAGCCACATGTTGGGTCATGATATGCAGAGACATTTATCTTACCCATAACTGTGGGCTAACTCCACAATGCATGACCCATATCCCTCAACAAGGAGGGGCCAAGGGGAGGGGGTAGGTCACGGATGAGCCTAATAATGGTACCAAACTGACTGTATTTGCTGAATACAAAACTAACTAATAAAGAAAAAAAGAAAAGGAAAAGATTATAATCCCCCAAAATATTGACAAGGATGAGGGCTGTGCAGGCAGATATATTAACTTCCATTTCATAAATACTTGAATAAAAAAAGCACACGAATCAGAGTTAATTTGAAAATCTCTTGCCACTAATGTTCTATGTCTTAACTGAAAATATGCACATTCCTGTAACTCAGCTTCTGCAGCCGTTCAATTCATACTATTCTTTCAATTATCCCCACATGTCATGCTGAAGTTCTATGAGGACAGACCATGCCAACATGGCTGATGAAGCCAACAGCTGAGCTGTGTGAAAAGAAAGCAGAGATGTCTCATAGCAAGTCACAACCAAACCAATCTCCCACACAGACAGTGGCTCTCACCTAGTGGTATCAAGTGAGTGAGAGCTCCCTGAGCCATAGAAGCTGTGTTTATAGGAAATGCTCAAATTTGATGACACACTTATGATAAAATGCATCTCTTCACCCAAATATATATTCCCAAAGATTTAATCATAATTTCTTCCCAGTTAGTGAAAGGAAGAAAGGCATTATGCTTCTAATTAACTGAGATGGTCCATGTTCCTAAGAGTTCAAAGCTCATCAGGAATCCTTCCAAGCCATTCTCCCTAATTGGTTCAGCCTGTATCTTTTTCTTTTTCTTTTTTTTTTTTTTGACACTGTTGTTGCTAAATCTCCTTTCACTCTTCATAGGAGGCAATCTATGCATCTAGCTGAAAATGTTCTCCTACCTAGAATCCTTGAATTGTTCCAGGGATGACCAAAGAGAAGTCTGTGTATCTGTGTAGTCTGAATTCTATCTTTGGCAGCATTTCTCCATTAAGGCCCCTGGAAGGTTGTGATTCAATCTGAGAATAAAATTTTAAAAAAAGAGAGAGGATTTTGTTTTGTTTTGTTTTTGTAATTTGAGACAGGAGCTCATATAGTCAGGCTGGCCTTATATTCCCTATCTAGACAAGGAGGCTTCTGAATTCCTGATCCTCCTGTCTCTGCCTCAAAAGCACTTGAATTGCAAGTGTGCATCAGCACTGGCTCAAAAAGAAAGAAAGAAATGATTTTGTATTCATTAATATGGTCATATTCTTAGACTTCCCTTCTCCAAGGTGAATGACAGCTTAAGCTCGCAAAGGCCAGCAGTTGGACACCTTCATTTCTGACCACTTTAATAAGGCAGCAAAAACTTTCTTAAAAGGTCAGAGCTTGCAAATTTTAAAAAAAGTAGAATTATTGAAACCTGCCATCCTCAATAACCCAAATTTATTTTGTTGAGAACTATCTAGGCTCAGATTAGACCCTGATTGCCCAAGTGTTTCCATAAGAGAGAGAGAGAGAGAGAGAGAAAGAGAGAGAGAACAGAGCACACTTGTGCAGACCAGAGGAGGACAGCATCGGGAATCCTCCCCTGTTGCTCATCTGCATGGCTTCCTTGAGACTGAGTCTCTCACCGAACCTGAAGCTGATGTTTATTTCAGTTGGTCTAACAGACTAAACCACGAACCCCAGCATTTTCCCAGGCTTCTTTCCTCACAGTGGTTGCAGGCATGCATGGCCACACACAGGTGCTTATGTGTGCTGGGTAACAGAACCAAAGGTGAATAAGTCCTCTCAGAAAGCCATGCTTGCACAGCAAAGGCCTTTTACCAGTTCAGACATAATCCTAGATCCTGATTGGCCAAAGGGTTATCCCACCTCTGCTATTTGACATCTTTGCCAAAAGGCCTCATTTTTACATGCATTGTCTGTTTCATCAGTAAAATGAAGGAATAGCAGCAGATCCATGTAGTTGGTGTGAATCTGATAGATGGGAATGGGGTAAGGCTAACAGGTACCAGACAGGGACAATTACTAAATCTAATTCTGTTTCTCAAGGACAACAAAATGCACTTTGAATCTTAAAATGAATCCACTGATTATTGGTGGGGATAGGTGACAATCTATCAGGAAACACATGCCAGAAAGTATAATTTGGGAGGCATCTACCAAGGCAAGTGACATAGAGCCTGGTATGGCCTCATACCATGCCCCCAGAAGATAGTGCCATAGAGAAAATGAATCACAAACAAATGGGACCATCTTTCTCTGTCCTACTACTTATATAGCAGACTACAGCTGTGTTATTTGTGTTCCCTAGGTGACGTATGATTACACTAGCAGGTCTTCAGCAAGATCCCTGGACATTATATAAAAAAGGAGTGGGAAAAATATAAAGAGGGAGGGGGAGAGAAAGAGAAGAAAATGGAAGGAAAGAATGGAAAAAAGGGAAGAATGGAGGAAAAAAACTTGAATCCAGAGGATGGGACTGAGGTCACATGTCTGTGCTTTAAGGAGTTGAAGAGTTTCTTTTCATAAGTAAAATGTCTGTTTTCCTCAGGAATAAGTGATTTTACATGATAGTAACCACAAACTCAAACATCCATGGAGTCTACTGTTTAGCCCGAGTCCTTCTTTGCTCTCATGGGGTCCTCTCAGTCACTTCCTGTCCACAGTGTTCTTCATGCTCCTTGGCTGTCTGTGTCCATTGTCTTTACTGTGATTGGAGCTGTGCCCTCTCTCTTTCCCCTGCCGTAAAGTCCCGCTGCAGACATTCTTGTCCTCATTGGGATGGTCGTGAAAAGTCCACCTGACTATTCCAACAAGTATTTAGATAGTTTTTCTTTTCTTTTTTTTTTTTTTTTTTTTTTTTTTTTTTTTTTGGTTTTTTCGAGGTGGGGTCTCACTCTAGCCCAGGCTGACCTGGAATTCACTATGGAGTCTCAGGGTGGCCTCGAACTCACGGCGATCCTCCTACCTCTGCCTCCCGAGTGCTGGGATTAAAGGCGTGCGCCACCACGCCCGGCAGTTTTTCTTTTCTTTAACATAGATGATAAAATGCAATGAGAAAATGATGATGGCATGTTATTGAGCAGAACAGAGAGCTAGGCTTGGATACCCAACTACCCTATAATTTCTTTCCTAGGGAATCCATATAAACCATCCATATGTTAATGCAAATATAAGAAGTTAAAGGCTGAAGAGATGGCTTAGCACTTAAGGCATTTGCCTGCAAAGCCTAATGACCCAGGTCCGATTCTCTAGGACCCATGTAAGCAAGTTTCACAAAGTGGCACATGTGTCTGGAGTCCCTTTGCAGTGGCTAGAGGCCCTGGAGTATCTATTCTCTCTCTTTCTACTGCCTTTCTTCACTCTCTCCTTTTCTCTCTCAAATAAGTAAATACTTTTTTGAAAAAGAAGTTAAGATGTTCTTGACACTCTTCAGAGCCACTCTCAAGAACAAAGCCTCATCTTACCTGCTTATCTTATATTCACCCAGAACCTCTGACACCCTCCCATGATTCAGTGGTAACTAACAGTGAAGGAAGGGTTGGCATGTGTCACTCATAATCAGGGACTCTGCGTCCCTACTCCAGGCTACAGATCAATGTCCATTCTATCTCAACAGACTGTGGCTTTTACCCTGTGGAACCACTGCAGGTATGAATGCATTCCTGCTTCATTACAGGCAAAAACACAGAAGAGTGAGGCAATGGTTAATGATTCAAAAATGATATTTTTGAAGATATAAAAGTTTTATATATCTTTTGAAATATATTTTTAAATAAAAAGGGGATGGAGGAGAGGCACTCAGAAAACATCCAGTGGAAGCAACCTCAATAAGGAAAAGACAGTGAATCCAGTATCCACAACAGTCAATTCTATGTTTCTAAGAACAATATATATAAACCATAATACCAAACCACATAATTCATGGCACTGAGACAGGTGTAATATTGTTGTGACCTTGGTCAACATAGACATTGCTCATCAATTACAGAACTTCTCTGCTGAGACTGAGCTAGGCCTGAACATCTATCTCAAGGGAACAAGGCAAAGACAGTATCATCAGTCCACTCGAATTTTTTAACTGAGAAAAATTTGGCCATGTAGAGCTATTGTATATGTAACAATCAGAGAGGAAATGTTTAATGAATGAATAGTTCACCAAATGGGTCTCTGAAACACTGAATCATTATGACTGCAGAAAATTCTAAGTCTAAGTACTGGGCACAATCCATCTAAACAGACAAACAACCCTTCCAAGCACAAGAAAATTATAAATGAGACTCAAAGAAACCCCTGTTGAAAGCATTCCTGCCACAAAAGTGAGTACTGAAGTGAATTCTGTAAACAGATCAATAAAAGTTTCAAATGAATAGCACTCGTGGAAGTAATCAATGGCAGCTGAGTGAGAGATTCAGCAGGCTCCAGGACAATGTAGACCATTTATCACTGAGCAAATTACCTGGCCTAGTAAGGACAGGAAGTAAAACAGGGCTGAGACCCATTGTCAAGTTAGTCGAACCTGTACCTTCTCATACATCTGTGCTCTTTGTTCATACAAGGTAATTTTCTAGCATAGGCCCCCTGTATGTTTCCAGAAGAATTTCAAGGCAAAAGCCCTGGGCTCTTACACAGCTATATCACATTCACTGTGACCTAAATGAACCAGCACAAGAAATGGTACCATCATTGTATATTGTAAACTTTCCCTTCAGTTAAACTCTCTTCAGTGACTCTATATTTCATGACAACTCTGATAGAAATTAAAAAACATATATATGCTAACATCAACTAGCATTTGATTTTACAAATTTGTCAGATTTCCCATTTTATTGCATGTGTGTGTTTGTCTAGAGACAGAGAGAGAGATACATACAAATACATATTTAATTTCTAACTTAATTATATTTCTCTGAGTGTGCCATTTCATATAGCCAGTATAACAGCTAAACAAAATTTAGGATTTTACAACATTCTTTCACTAACTACTAGGAAGGAGCATATGGAAGCACACTTCTGGCAAATTAGTAACTTCTAAAATTATGTGGCTGATAAGAGTGACAGGCATTTTCCATTTAACTAATTTGCTGCTATTTTTTTTTTTTGAGGCAGGGTCTCATTATTTAGATCAAGCTGGCCTTGACTGTCAACTCTATGCTACCTAGTGCTAGAATTATAGGTGTATGCCACTGCATACTACTCTATGTAACTATTAATTCCTATACTTACCTTATGAGTTGTATTTTCTTATCTCCATTTTTAAAGCAGGGATTTGGAAGTGCAAATGAGAGTTAAATAAGGTCACATAGCTAACAGGTAGTATTGCCAGAATGCCAGTGTGGGTCGAGCTGTTTCCTGAGCTCCTTCCCTTTGGTAAACCTTGATATCATTCTTCACAATTGAAATGCACAGTGACTTCCTTGATGAGCCAATCGCTGCAAATAGAACTGCCTCATTTTAAAAGAGAGAGCCACTGGGACAGAACAGAGACTTAGGATTCAATTAATTCTGGAATTCAATTCAGACAAATCAAAATTTAAAAACAAGTGTGTCTGTTTAAATATTCAGAAAATTCTATTAAACGTTAAAATAGTCTATGGTAATTTGGACTCATGATACTTATACCTTATATCTTTGTATTATATCAAACATTCTCATACTCTCATAGGTGAATATTATTTACTTGGGGTCTAGTATGTTGTGAGAATTTAATAAATAGTTCACTCAATTAAGTTCTTATAGAAGTTTTTGTCCCAGGAAATCAATGCATGTATTCATGTACTTGGAAATAGATCATTCCCAGCCAAAGAGGAACCATGATGATTGTGGCTGAAAAGGGAAACATGGCAAACTTTTAGATGTGTGTAATTGCACTCTCGTAATTACACAGGTCTGATTTCATTATAGTAAGTGCTGATTTAATGTCTGATTCATTTTTCTAAGTGCCAGTAAATGCTTTCACTCCACATGCAATAGGCAAACAATAGACCACAGGATTTGGAGGAAAACACGAGTTTATTGGAGGTATTTAAGGAAAAGCAAGAAAAAGAAAACCTTTCAAACTATGATTTACACAGGAAAAAAAAGAGTGAAGAAAAATTAAAACCCTTTAAGTTCTTAATAGTTCTTGAATCATGAACTCCTTTCAGTTTTCTGATGCTTCCTTCTCAGAACAATGCTTATCAAGAAACAGAAGAAAGGGTGCTGAGTTACAAAAGATACTTCTTATATTGGGAAACACTAACAAAATATTACAAGACTAATTCTGAGGTGCAATTCCCTGTAAGACACAAGATATCTCTCTGTAGGAGTCAGTCTAATACCTATTATCATTTACAGCTACAAAGAATTTCCGTGTGATATAATTATTTTATCTCTGATTTCATTGGTGCACATTATTCCTATATGTAGTGCTTTCATCAATCCCTGAAGGACTTGTTAAAACTTCACTTAGCTAGAAGTACAGGTTAATTTAAAAAGTAGAATTTTTATTCTTGTGTAAATTCACTAAACCCCTGAATTCTGTAGTTAAGTCTCAGGTAAATAAACCCAGACACAGAAGAGGCATTTTAGGTAGAATTTTAAAAAGTGGGTAAAGTGGCACATGCATCTGGAGATCACTTGGCAGCAGCTGGAGGCCCTGGTATGCCCATTCTCTCCCTCTCTCTCTTTCTCTCTCTCTTTCTCTTTCTTTCTGTGCCTCTATCTCAAATAAATAAATAAAAATAAAACATGTTTTTCTTGACAAACTGGCACACGCCTTTAATCCCAGCACTTGGGAGGCAGAGGTAGGTAGATTGACACGAGTTCCAGGCCACTCTGAGATTATATAGTGAATTCCAGGTCAGCCTCAGTTAGAGTGAGACCCTATGTCAGCAAACCAAAACATAAGTGAATATATGAATAAATAAATACAACATAATTTTTTGAAAAGGTGGGTATGCACTAAGCAGAAAGCAAAGGAGGAAGGAAACTTTCCTTTCACTAAGACCTGAGTACAGAGAAAGAGCTGTTCAACTAGAAAACATAACTGGTTAAATTTAGAGCCAAATATACTCTTGTTCCACAGAGCAAAATAATATGCTATTTAAAAAAAAATAAGTTTAAACACATTTCAAGCAGACTGCATCAAGAAAACCTTTGAAAAAAGGAATGTACTGAATTGTGAAGTGACTGATGGGATGGAGCCTCTTAAATTTTCTGATGTATATTTCATCATAAAAAGTGAATGAAAGTTCAAAGGAAGAAAATGGTAGGACTATTCCTTGATTTGATATACACGATAAAAGCAAATATGTTCTGTCTACTGGGAGCCTGGATCTGGATTACTGATGTTAGCTCACTCTCAGATTTGCTGTGATATAACATGCCATGTGCAGGCCAGCCCATCTGTTAGTGGCAGCACTATCTCAATCAGGCATCGCTCAATTGCCTGATTTGGAATCAAAAAGAATTAAAGATAAGCAAAAGCATATTGACTAAGATTAGTATCAGCAAATTAAATGTAAGTTCCTTAAAATATAACGTAGGGTTATCATTGTCATTGAATAAGCAGCACCATGCAAAGACTGGTCATATGTTGTCTGGGAGAATTGATCCTGAATTTACATGGAATATGCACTGTGTTCCAAATACATGCACATAGTTATCATTTAGTTACTTTGCATCTTATTCTGATTTCCCTCTGTGCAAATGTCTCACTAAATTTTGAAGCTCTTTGCTTTTTCTACCACTCTTCTATGACCTCTAGCCATTTCTCTTGCTTTCCTAATTTTTTTTAAATGCTAATTTACTTTGACCCATATATTTCATTTGTAAGAGATTTCACCTCACTGCAGGTACCCCTGTTCCTGGCCCTTCTCCACAAATAGTTGGTATTAAGTAGTGATTTCTGGTCTAGGAAACCAGTGACAGGCCTAAAACTTATCAAGTCATCCAAGCTCAAAGTACACCCAAAGATGGGCCTATGAAAGAGGGTGTCTTCCTAAGAACAGTTTAGGTGAATTTGGGCAGCTGCAAGATGCCTTCTGAGAATGGGAGGGTAGACTGTTATACAGATGAGAAGTCACTGGAAGCTTGTTTCTCTGTCTGGAGGGTTCCAGTGACACTTGCTCAAAATTTTCTCTGTATAGGAACATATTGAATCTGATATGTCTTAGTTGGGCATGTCATTTCCAAAATGTTCTGCATCTTTCCATCCATCAGCGTCCTTTTAAGAAACACAGCACCTCTGGTGATCCTTGTCCTTAGTCCCTTCTAGTCAACATCAGCAACACCCAAAATGCCAATGAGCAATGCTTTCAACAATTGGACAAATTTACTATTTCAAAGACTAGGTTACTTTAGAGATAATTTCTATATTTAAATATATTATGTATGTAATTGTATTTTTATCTAGGGTGACCTGAATGTAATACAAAGACTTATAGACAATATAATAAAATCTGGCCAAACTAGCCCACTCTGCCTTTTAATGGCACCATGATCTTAGGGTCGTCATTCAAAAAGTTCACTGTTAGAAAGAGAGATGAAGCTGGATAAGTAAACAGAGTGTACTAGAGGTTCCAAAAAATGGGAATTACTGAGCCCAGGCTATCCATGGGATGCTTTCATATATCAATTATAGGATGTTCTTCAGATGTTAAAACAGATACATAAAAATATTGTTTGTCTTCTGAGATAATTTTATGCTGTCTTCATCTTTTTTTTTTAATGGTGGTTGTCTTTTTTTTTTTTATTAGTCAGTTCTGTATTCAGCAAATCTTCATCTTTGTTTGATAAGAAATACCACAATAAAATCACATAGGTTTTATTTTACCTCTTGATATCTTTTATATTGCAAAATGATATAGGTCTAGATTATGCCATAAAAATCTACTCTTTTTAAAAACTGTGCTTCTCTAAGAGGCCATACTTTAATTATTCATCCTGCAAAGCACAGACTTTAGTCACGAGGTAAAAACAGTTTCGAAGCAAAACTGAATTCTGATAAGGCTGAGAAGCCCAAAGGCAACATGTTGAAGCCAAGCCAAGCCCAGGCCTTGGCAATGTCCTTGCAGTTCCGTTTCTCTATCCTTCATCAGCCTCTTGATAGGAAGCCACGGGTTTGTGGGTCGTTTCTGCTGATTTGACCAGCGTCCTGTCCCCTCTGGCAAGCCTAGCTGGAGGCTGACAAGTCCTGAGGTCCCCACACTCAGGCCATAAGACATGCTTTCTCCAGTGCAATTGGTTCAACCTCATATTTTCACTTCCTAAACACAAGTTTATATCACATCTATTACAAATTGTGTAGAAAACAGGAAACAACTGACAATCATTTTATGTCTATCATTGAGGATCACTAAGACTATTATTTCCATCTTATATCCCCTCTTATTATTTGCATATCTTGGATATTCTATGTGTAGTTGACTGTCTTATTACTTTAAGACCAGATAGAATTTTCTCATGATATTTAGCCTTCTCTGCATTCACAGTACATAAACACCACAAAGTACTTCAGTATACCATATTTTTATGCCGATTAAATAGCCTAATAGAAAAGTGTTGTTTCATGAATCTGTGTGAGAATTATAGTTTTCTTTACAAAAAAATTAATAGAATTATCAAGTTAAAACAGATCAAACTTTTAGGTCATCAATGTCATCAAGTTAGTTCTCCTAATCTGTACATCAGTAAAAGGTTGCTTATATTTCTCATGTTGTATGGTAACTAATGTTTGTTTGAAAAGTGAAAAAAAGCCAACATATAGTTACTTTGATCTTTTCATCTTTCAAGCCTACTAAGATTGAACATTTTAAATATTTATTAGCATGTTTTCTTCTGGGAGTTAGTCTTGAGTTTAATTTTTACATGATGTTGTGTTATTCTGTCCAGTTCTAAGGGGAAAATAAAAGAACACAATCTGGGTATTAATGGAAAAGTTAAATATGGCATGAACTACTACAGCCCCCATCCTGTAGTAGCCCTTGTAGTTATGTATTCTCTTGGATAACCAGTGAAATTACCCATAAACAGAAATCTTACCAATTCTTAAACTGTAATGAGATAGCATCTAAGAGGTATGGGGCTTCTTATTCCCTGAGGGCAAAATTAAGCCTGAAGAGTCAAAAAGACAGGTGGAGGAAACCGTTACTGACCAGTACTTCACCATGTCTTCCTCTACCAAGGATATTTGATTCTTAGTATGGGACGATTTTTCCAGTATTAAATTGTTAAATTGTAATGTCTGAGGAAATAATATGGTTAATATTTTAGCCTTCCTAGCAAGTTATAGTTGCTTTTTAACATCATAAAGTTCTTTATTTCCCTAACATTTTCTTTATTTTACTCTAGCAGAATGTAGCTACATTCATTTAACTAATATTTTTCTTATAAATATGCTTATCATTTGTTTTTCACCAGATACATCACTCAAAGAAAATTACCTTTACAAAAATAATGCAAAAGAATAAAATGCTATTTTGCATGTGGGCACATATGTGCAGACACTTTTCTATTGTTTAACTGATCATAAGGATCATGAATGATATAAAGGTAATGACAAGAACCCCCAGAAAAAAGCAGTAAGCAGTATTGTCAAATAATGAGGATTTCACACATTTATCTCAAATTCATTTAGGAATACTTCCTACCACAGCTAGGTCACCATCCTCAGGAATACAAGGACTTTTGACTCCATCTAATGGTTCTGATGAAGGAAAGAGTAATTTGATCATCAGATTACTTGGTGGCTAAATTTCCTTGGTTTTAGCCACTACATGTGATGGCATGTACATGGGGATATTAGTAGCCCATTTTCTAGGCTTGTAGAAACTGCCTGAAAGCAGTAGAAGGAACATTTACATGTCTATGTCTTTCTAAATGTGTTTTTGAGTTGTAAGAAGCCCACTATTGATAGTACTGTCACCCATGTACCATCATCCAACATTGAAATCTTGCTATGGGCTCAGTTCTCCTTTCCCAGGCTTGGTTTAATGTTATTTTGGTGTTTTATAAGAGAAACAATACCAGGTACTCATATATAAATCTCACAACTTGCCATTCTTGTTACAGACACGTTACATAAACATGCCAAGGTATGTTTCCTACCAATCAAGTAGTATCACAGCCAATTCTCCCCTAAATTTGAATCCACTAATATATTAATATTTATTAAACAGATTTTATATCAACTCCTGTAATAGCTATGTCACTTTCATATGGTACTGGCTGCTGTTTATATAGCCTGCACCAGAAATGTTTCCTCCTCTTTCCAAAAGAAATTTTACAGTTTTACAGGAATTAGAAGAATATGGTTCATAAGGTAGGAAGTACTGTGCTATCAGGTTAACAATCTTGGCTTACTTAATACTTAACTGGCTCATGAAGTGAGTATTGCTATCACCACTATGTGAAGAAAACTAAGGCTTAGTTATTCTCATGGTCACATAGCATTAAAGTTTGGTAGTGAAAATATTTAAATAGTCACCCCAAAATATACAAAGGAACAAACAAAGTGGAAGGAATAATTTTTCAAAGCTGAATTGATTTATGAGTTTCCTATTTTGATATAAGGTTGGCCATTTTCATTATGTCTTGTTTTACAGTGTCTTGTGTTTTATAGGGTCTCGTGCATGTTATCAATGCACATCATTGGTCTCTAATGTTTCAGAGGTGAAGTTCAAATGAAGCAGAGCTTTCAGAACTGGAATGCAGAAGTATAAATAGATGTCAGAGAAAAAGAAGAAAGGAAAGCCTGAAGAAGACCAAGCAGGGTTAAAATAGAAATCCAGAGGCTGAGCTAAATGGCAGCCTAGAGCAGTCCCTTTCAAATGACTGGACCCATGACTTCTGTAGGAAAGAGCTGAGGCTGTTTAAACTTGTGTGGACTTTGGGGAACATTAACTTTGAGATAAATGCATAGAAGATTCATAAGCTAAAACAAGCCATCTCGTTCGTGAGAGATTTCCTTAAGAAAAGGCTCAAACACCAGATAAAACTAAATGTTATTATAAATTTAAAAAGCATTTTTCAAGCTTAGGCAAGAAACATGAGATTGATAAAGTTAATATTTTTATATAAATACTTTTGTTCATTTTCATTTATTTATTTGAGAGTGACAGAGAGAGAGAGAGAGAGAGAGAGAGAGAAAGAAAATGGGCGTGCCAGGGCCTCCGGCCACTGCAATCAAACTCCAGACGTGTGCACCCCCTTGTGCATCTGGCTAACGTGGGTTCTGGGAATCGAGCCTTGAACCAGGGTCCTTAGGCTTCACAGGCAAGCACTTAACTGCTAAGCCACCTCTCCAGCCCTAAAGTTAATATTTTTAAAATAAAAGTAAATGCATAAAGCCATTTGAAAGGCTACCCACATTTTGTACCATTTGTGGATTATAAGCTTCCTGAAAGTCTGATGCAGGCCTTTTTGTGGTATTTTTATCTTCATGTTATAACTAACAAAGTTCATAGCACACACTTAGCATTTAATAACTTATGATTAACTAGCCTTGAAACTCCTTGACCAATGACTGAAGTATCAGTAACCAAATGAATGGCTTCATGGATATGGTACATTATCAATAAACTCTTCAATGTTAGAGACATTCAGGAATAAGTCAGACAATGGAAGGAACTGCAGTATGCATGGGGGAGTTATGAACTAAGCTTCCATGCTAGGCTTCTGTTTCTTTATCCTATTTACTATTTATGGCATGAAAGGATATAGCTTGTCTGTGGGAGATGTAGGAAGACATATTTTAGGATAACAATAAGACCTTTAGCAATAACTGACATTTTTCCCCTAAGCACAAATACTTTCATTTGCTGGTAGCATGCTGGTCAGCACTAGGCAACAAACTACTGTGTAACATAATACTCCATTTCAAAAGACAGAGATGGTGAATAACAGCCGAAGAAAGGTGCACTCGAGGGGCATTCTGATTTGAATGTCACCTTGCACACCAGCCAGGGAGAAACAGAGAGATGAGTACAGATCAGATGCTCTTTATGAGTACTGGGGGTTAGGGAAGAACTTTTGTCCTGGATCCATGATCACAGGCCTATCCATTGGCACAGGAGTCACCCAAGATGGACAAAAAATGAAAAAACAAAAACTTAGCAGAAAACTATCATTCTTAAGTGAAAAGACAAAGTATTGATAGACAGAGCCTATTACCCTTAGGAAATTCAGAAGGTATTGAATGCAATTTATCACTGATTGCCCAATGGAACAACCATTTGGAGGTCTAAACATTATTATGTAGAATAGCAAATAAGAATGTTTTTTAAAAGCAAAGGAGAAAAAAGTAAAGGACAGAAGGAAGGCCCCATCTTGCAGAGTTCTGGGGTAAGTAACCAAAGTGAGGTAGAGATTGGCATCATTGTCTCTAGGATATTTGCAGAGTAGGAAAGCAGTGCCAACATCAGCTCGTACTACTGTCCTCTTTCTCGCTGCCTAGCAGCTTACCACCTCTCTTCCCGTTCTGGGAGGAGATGATGCTCCCTCAGAGCCACCACCTTATCTCTTCCTGACATGCTCTTTCACCAGCACTTCAGCACTGCTAACTCTGGCCTACTGGTCAGGGACATATCAGAGATTCTCTGCCAACCAAAGTACTGTGCCTTACTCCCCATCCCCCCCCCCCACATACACCATGATTTTCTAACTTGGCTCTTTGCTTGGGTCCTCCAAGGCACTTTAAATAATTAGTGATTATCCTACCTGCACATTTTCTCTTATTCTATTTTACCCCTAAGAAAAAGCACTCCCAGCACCTTCTGCCATTCCTAGAATGTAGGTGAGGTTTGAAAAAAAAATAGGCAAAATAAAAATAAAGAAGACAGCTGCAAGAGAAGAAAAGGGTCTTAGAGGGAGTATCCAATTTATTTCATAGAAGTCTGCTAATTGCAGTCAGCATTCACTTACTGAGTGGGCACTACTGACTATGATCACTACACTCTGTAGATCTAGAGAAGCACTGGCCCCTCCAAGATGAACGTCTTGTCTAAAACAAAGTTTTATACAAGTTGATTGACAACTGGGCAGGACCTAGAACCACCTGTGAGGGAATGTGCAGGTGAGATAAGCCTCTGGGCCTGCCTTTGAGGGTTGATCCTGATTAGGTCAATTGAAAGAGGAGACTGATGGTTTGTATTGGAAAGTATGTCTGCCATAGCCTGAGGTATTTTTGATTGAGTAACTTGTCTCTAGCAGCCTGGGTGGAGTCCTGCTCTAAGGTGGGAAAGAGAAGTTTGAGGTGCTGGCTGTCCATGTTTGGTGTTTGCTGGCTTAGATCCAGGGAAGTGAGATAGTTTCTTCTGTCATTGATGGTGTTTTCCCTCATATGTAAACCTGAAACAAACCTTTTCCTCCCATAGCTGCTTCTGGTTGGATGTTTGCTCCAGCAATGAGGAGCTGACTATAATAGCTACCCATCTCAACTGTGGGCAGCACCATTCCAAGGGCAGGGCTGGTGTCATGGATTGCACAATAAGCAGAGTGCTGGCTAGGCACCATCATTCATTGTTCTCTCCTTCCTAATTGTGAACACAATGTGACAAACTCTGCTTCATGCTCATACAGCTAGTTAGGCCTTCCCCTCCCACATCATGACTGGCTGTAACTTGAAGCTATAAACTGAGTAAGTCCTTCTTCCTTTAACTGATTTTTGTCAGGTATTTTGTCCCAGTGCCAAGAAGGTTAACTGACACACCTGTTGAGTAAGTGGGAAACCCTATGCTGTATTGTTACTGCTAAATCCTACTGCTAATCCTTAAGAAGCATCCACACTTCACTCCTTGACCATTAGTCCTAAACTCTTTATCCTAAAGCTTTCCCACTAACACCTATTTCTCGTTGTCTTGCCATTGGCTCTGTTCACCCACTTTCAGTCTTAAGTTAGTCAAACTTTTATAACTAAACCCCCTTAATGAATGAATTTGAAATATACTTCCAAACAACCCTAATTTAGCACATACTTTAGAAAGGAAATTTGAGAGTGTTTTGCTGTAAATGTCAGGACTGGATATTCACACATAATAATTAAGGGGAGGAGAGCGTTCCATCCAATAAAATAAGATTGCTAGTGCTAAAAATATTACCATTTTAAATATGCCTTCCTGGGAATGCTCCTAATGGACACTCTGGTATCTGTACAAAGCATGCTTCTTTGTCCCTCTTGCCAGAAAGATGAGAACATAGACTGTCTCTTATAAGGTAGCTCTACTGACTCCCACTTCCTAATATGGCTGTAGTTTTCAGTTATCATTACTTGTCTTCATATAATTTTGAATTCTTTCCTCATGTGTAGTCATTAGACTACATTTCACACTAGTATATGATATAGTATATTATTTTTAATGTAAATAATGAGTCTTCTAGCACATGTAATACTGTGTTGTTTAGGAGTAAGAAATGTTCGCAGTTGGGTAAGCAGTTTGGAAATTCAGTTGAAATATATTATGATTTTTCAGCCTTAATGTTGAGAACCTGACTGCTGAGATTAAAAAGCTATATTATATTCATATATATATATGCATAATTTCCCAACCCATTTAGACTAAAATGAAGCTATAAAGAGCTCCTAAACATTCCACAAAACAACAAAAAAAAACAGCTTTTAGAAGTTATCCCCCCCCCCCAAATATCATGATTTACCCCATGTTTTCTCTGCTCAGGGTCTTAAATTTCTCTAATTTTACCAGGAAAGACTTCTATATTAAGCATTGGTCTACTCCTCTTAAATGCATTCCTAAGGTACTCTTACAAAGGTATTGCACTAAGAGTTTCTGACAGCACTGGAGAGGTAGGTCAATTCTTTGATGGTGGGAGACAGATTTTAACCAAAGCTAAGATAAAAATGAATTTAAGGTGCTTGGGAGATGACTCAGTGGGTAGTAGCACTTGCCTGCAAGTGTAAGGGCATAAGTTCTATTCCTAGAATATCCTTGTTAAAAACAAAACAAAATAAAACAAAACAAAACATACTGGGCAAGATCACAAATATCTGTATTCCTAATCTGGTGGGGAGTAGAGACCCAAGAATAGCTTGGGTCTAGCTATTAGACAGTATGAGAGTAAATAGCAGCTTGGGCTGCAGTTAGAGACTGTCACCAAAAAAAACAAAACAGAAAGAGTGATAAATGTTCTCATCTGGCCTGCACACTCATGTATCTACATATGTGTGTGTGTGTGTGTGTGTGTGTATCCATATATATATATATATATATATATATATATATTCATATATATATATATATATATATCTCCAAAGATTTACTGAAGGATCAGTGATATTTAATGTGAGATGGATGTACCTATATCTATTATCAGTCAGTTAGGGCCCCCAAAAGAAAGACTTTTTAAACTATTTTTTAATCGTTTTAATTTTTTAAAATTTATTTTCATAGTGTTTATTGGCTAAAGAAGCCATCACATATGTAATAAACACCTTTGTTTTATAAATTGTGAGCACTCACTTAAGTTTGAAGAGAAATAATCAAAAATGAGGACCTCTGAAAAGTCAGGATTGCCTCACACAGTAAGGGATATATGCTGGAAGCAAAGATAGTCTAGATACCAAGCTGTTGGCATACTTGTCAGTTTCATGATACAACCAAAGTAAAACATTTTGTTTGTTTGTTTGTTTGTTTCAAATGAGAAAGCTAACTTTTCTGTGTAAAATATAGACTTTAGAGGAAAAAGATACATATTAGAAAGTGTTTTCTTTCAAGAAGAAATGACAGTTGCCTGTTATCATTGTCAGTTTGGCCTGCTGTAAAAAAGAAAAAAAAAATAACTTAGGAAGCTTAAAGAACAGAAACGTATTCCTCACCTTTTTGAAGGCTATACCAAGATGCCAGCATGTTTGGGTTTAGTGGAAACTGGGGTGCAGGTGATGCTTTTTTTTTCCTTTTCTAGGGGTCGGGTCTTTCTCTAGGCCAGGCTGACCTGGAATTTACTATTTAGTCTCAGTGTGACTTTTTATTCATGGCAATCCTCCTACTTCTGCCTCCCAAATTCTGGGATTAAAGCATGTGCCACCTCACCCGGCCAGGTGGTACTCTTCTTCCTGTTTCCTTATGAGGTCTGGAGCTCTGAAGGAGAGAGCCGATTCTCGGCCTGTACTAATAAGGGCACTCCCCTCATTCAGCATGGATTTGCCTTATGCTGTCATGACTTCTCAAAGGCTCTACATCTTAACATCATGATGTTTGGATCAATTTCAACATATGTGTTTTGGAGGAACACATTTTGTCCATCTCAACAGAGGAGATTTTCACTTTATAAGGGGGCCACAAAGACATTTGAAGTGGTGAATTGTCCCTTTCCTCTATTTACCTTGCTAATTTGTTTCAGACATGAAAATTTATGAAATAAAATATACATTTTTTCAGAGGTTACTATGCTTGAGGAAGTTATGCTAAACTCGTTTGCATGTAGATGATTCATCCCTTTGTATAACGATTTCCTAAACAGTCATTATTACAGATGATATTATATGATGGGAAAGATTAAAAGGGATTTTAACCACCATTGATATATTCAAATTGATAAAGAAAACAATGCTGATGATTGAAACCAGTAGAGATTGAAAAAATAGAAGAACTCTTAGTATTACTTTTAGAATTTCAAATGTGATTTACACAGTCATTGGAGAAAAAAAAAAAAAAAAAAAACATGCCCATGAAAACTCCCTACCTATTTTTTATCTTTACTTGTTCAACTATATAGCTCATGTTTATATAGTACTTATTGTCAGAGAGTATTCTAAGATTCTTTGTCACTATTTAATTTTGTTACCATAACAGTTCTATGACTATTATGTTATTATTAAGTATAATTATAAACATCAACTTATAGAAAAGGAAACAAAAGAAGAGGAAATATCAGTAGCTTATCCCAAGGCCCCAATGGTAGAAATAATAGAGGTGAAAATCCTAAACAAATGATCTGATTTAAGAATGTTTCCTCTTATTGCCATTAAAAACCATTTACTCAATATGTTTAAAAACGGGGGGAGGGGAACTGTTTGGGCCAGAATAAAAACAGCAACAGCAAACATGAAACTACTGACTAATGGTTCTTCTTGCTCAGACTCATAGGAATTAGTTGCAATAAAGATACTCATCTTCATGGTCATATCTTCATAATGACTTTGTACCAGAAGCTTTTTAAGTACAAAGGGAGGAGATAAAAGGCAATAAGAAAAATAAAACAGCTTTTTCTGAAAGGATCATGGCAAATAGGAGATTAAGACCCTCCCCCTCTTTATTCATAAGAGCCTTTCTCTTCAGTAACTTATTTGGTTTTGAATTCAGGCACCATCACACCAGACTTAGTCTCCATCCCTTACTGTTCTCTTTTTCTGCTCTGTTTTTTTTTTTTTTTTTTTTTTTTTTTTTGTGGAACCTACAGTATCTTGTAATGTTCATGCCACCATGCAGCGTTTTCTACATGACTCTTTGTTTCTCTTCCCAGAACTGGTCCATAGTTACTCCCCTGAAGCTCAAATCTCCGACCCAAGCTTTGTTTCCTAAACATAGATCTAAAACATCCATTTCTCTGACCTTTAGGGATTTGTATTCATATTCAATAGACTGTTCTTTCCAATCACATTGATCAACAATCTGGTTAATTTCTACTATAAGGACTAAGACTACCTTAAGGCATTATGGTAGTTGCTCAATGTTCATTCATTTACTGAAAAATCTATCATGCAGGGTAAGTATGACCATTCGTACTTGAAGGGAGGCAGAGAAGATTTCTCTTTGGGAGTGACATTTGAGCTGAGAATGTATGTTTGCAGACAATCTCACCCTATGAAGATCAGAGTTAAAGCTACTCTAG
Organism: Dipus sagitta; assembly: GCA_036346955.1. NCBI lineage: Eukaryota > Metazoa > Chordata > Mammalia > Rodentia > Dipodidae > Dipus > Dipus sagitta. The sequence continues at coordinate 18,663,437 of CM070781.1, forward strand.
GCAAAGTGTTCTGGGTATGCAGTTTCTCAAGTGAGAAAACACCGGTATTGACAGCCTGCCAGTGTGGCTGAAGAAGGAATCTATGAACCATTGGAGAGGCAAAGTAGCTTGAAATGAGGCTGTGGAGGCTAGGCAGGATCGAAGAGAGTGAACCCTACTAAAATATGGGCAGAAGCACTACCTTCTGTACAGTTTCACCTTCTCCAGTTTCACTCAATCTTGGTCCAAAAATATTAAATATAAAATTATATATATAAATAACTCATAAATTTGAGATTATGTTTTGTTTAAAGTCACATGATGAAATCTTGCATCAACTGGCTCTATCCCACTTGGAACATGAATCTTTCCCAGTGCATTCACAGTGTAACACCTGACAGTTACTTAGTGGCCATCTCCATTAAGAGATAAAATATTAGACTGGAGAGATAGCTTAATGGTTAAGGCGCTTGCCTGTGAAGCCTGAGGACCCATGTTCCACTCTCCAGATCCCACCTCAGCCAGATGCACAAAGGTAGGCAAGCACAAGGTCGCACATGCCCACTAGGTGGCGCAAGTGTCTGGAATTTGATTTCAGTAGGTGAGACCCTGACATGCCAATTCTCTCTCTTGCTCTCTCTCTAAAAGAAAGAAAGAAGAAAAAAAAAGAGATGAAATATCATGTTATTGTTTATGTGCAGTAGCCATTGTGTCCTTTAATAATAGCTCCAAAGAAAAGACAGGTATGCCAAAGAAAATCTATAAAGCACTTCCTTTAATGAAAAAGTGAATATTTATCAATAGTATGTATATGTAGAGTCCTTAGTTATCTGTGCCTTCAGACATTCACTGGGGATCATGGCATGGACCCTCCGTGAATGAGGAAGGTCTGCTGTACTCACAATGCCAAGAAGAGTGTCTCCATGTTATTCATGAGGACATCCAGGTCCTTGCACATCTATTGGCCATCAGTGTTAGCTTGCACATTGGTTTTGGGATTGTGGATGAAATTGCTTGCAGTATTGCTGGAGAAATTATGGTGGCATTATTGCTCATTATAGTAGCAACATGTAAGTGTCTCTTTAGGGTCACCTCCTATATAAAAGCCTGTGACCATATGTCATATGTTATAATTCATATCATTCAGAGACAAACATGAAGCTAATACTGAATAAGAGGTTAGGAGGCTGAGAGCAGTTACAATAGTTCAGCTGGTTTTATCAACTGGCCTGACCAGAGGTGGCCCATGAGGTTCAGGAAATGCTGAATTTAAATAACTGATGATCCTTAATGATTACCTTCCCAACACATTTCATCCTGCACATCTACAATAAGTTCTAACTACTCTGTAAATACATCCTAACCCTACAGAGTTCCCTCAGATGTGATGCCCTCACACAGAACTATTCTTTCTCCATATGGGTAAAAGATTTAGGGAACTTAAAGATTGATTTCTATTTGTATTAGCCATTCAATATTCATCCAAAAGTCAAAAGACCCAGGGATCATATCTTCATGAGAGTGTTATCCAACAGCCAGAAGGACTTAGATAAATCCATTTGTGGAAAATTTACAAGTACTCTCATACCAGATACCATTATTGAGCTGAGTAAGACTTAGTCCCTAACACGATCCCACTTGTTCATACTTGTGCTGGGCTCATGATATCTATCACTTTACTTAATCTAATGAAAAGGCTATTATTCCAATAGCATACTTGAGGAAACTGAGGCCTCCGGAATTAGCTATTTTGCCTAGTGGCAAACTCATTCACCGGACATCAACCAACCTTACTTCCCTCCTTGCCCCTTGAATAAGGACCCCAGGGCATATTTAATCATGATTTATTGATAGCATTGAAATTTAAAGCTAAGTATATAGGGTCAATGAAGAATCTCATTAGAAAGGTCCAGTGATCTTCAGAGTATAGGAAAGGAACTCTTGGTAATAATGATACACCAGCAGGATGGACACTGATGAGGTCATCTGAATACATGCAAATGGTCATACTCTGAGCAGGCTCACATCCCTGACTAGTGTGTATAGTGCTAAAGTGCAGGTGGAATAAAGAATGGCAAGAGATGAGACCTCTCTAAGTACATAGGCTCAAACAATAATAAGCCTCAATGAGTAATTTAGTCATTGGGTATTTTATTTATAATATTTAGCCTAAAGCAATTTAAAGAATATTCAATGTCATAATAAGAGAAAGGTATTTACTCATCCACTCTAATAATTCTTTTTAAAATTTCTTTTATTTATTTTTATTTGAGACAGAGAGAGAGGGAAGAGAGAAAAAACAAGAGCATGGGCATGCCAGGGCCTCTAGCCAGTGCAAACGAATATCAGATGCATGTGCTACCTTGTGTATCTGCCTTACATAGGACCTGGGGAATTGAACCTGGGTCCTTAGGCTTTGTAGGCAAGCACCTTAACTGCTAAGCCATCTCTCCAGCTCCACACTAATAATTCTTATAACCAGGCTCATTTACTTCTGGAATTCTGAAATTACAAAATTGTTCCTTGGGATATGGGAAGATGGGTCAGTGAATAGAGCACATATCATACAAGTGTGAGGACCAGAGCTCAGATTCCAACACCCATGTTAATGTGGTATGGCAGCCTGCCTGTAATTCTAGCACTTGGGAGGCAGAGGCAGGGGATCCCCCAGAACAAGCTGGTTAGATTAACTAGCCAAATGGATGAGTACTGGGTTTAAGGAGAAAACCTACCTCAATAAATAAGGTGGGTAGCTATGAAGGAAGTTACCCAGCATAGACATCTGCCCTCCACATGTATGCACACCCCCATACATGTGCATCTCCACATATGCAAAAACACAATATGCTCACACACGCACATGTGCATGCATGTGTGCATACAACAAAGTTGTCACTTTAAATCAAGGGACTGCTCTTTAAAATAAAGTATGAATTACTAGACATATTATACTTCAGAGTATAGTATTATTTGTCTTTTTTCCTTTAATTATAGTAGCTTTGACTAAGAAAGTGGGGAGAAGTTGGAGGCTAATAAGCATGAGAAGGATTTGAAGGGAAAGGCCTGGCATGGTTTAAACCAACTCACAGCTTCCAAGTTACAATTTGAAAATTTCTGGGTTTAAGTAGATATGTAATAAAAATGTAAAATGTTCACCAGCAATGTGAACTGTAATATTGAGAGTGTGTTATTGCAATAACTAAGAACCAGCACTACTGAAACAGCTACCAGTACTAGAATGCTTAAAATAATTAGTGCATATTTATGAAAAGAAACTGTATACACCCTGGGGTTAGGCAGTACAACTGTATGAAATACAACAAATGAGTTTCACAGATATAATAAGCAGCAAAGAGCAATACACAAAGTTTATATTGAGTGATTCAATGTATCTATATGCAAAACTAAATGAAAAAAAGGTGACTCTTAAGATATGTTTCTAGAAATCATGATAGAGCTTAATCACCCTCATGGGATTAAAGCAGTGGGGTAGGAGGCTACTGTTGTGATGCAGTTTAAATGGTGTGTGTTCACTTTGTGAGAATTCTTAGAGCTGTGCATTGATGACATTGCATTTTCTATGTATACTTTGTCTAAATATATGACCATTGACCCATTGACTGTGTTTCTGAAGTTCACCTTTAAAGTTAGATCCCTGTAGGATCTACTGGGTTTTAAAAATATTCCTTCATTCACTCATTCATTTGCGCATGAGTGTGAGTGCACACCATTGCCCTGGCACTTGCCACTACAAATAAAGTCCACACACACACATTTCACTTTTTGCATCTGGCTTTATGTGGGTACTGGGAAATTGAACCTGGGTGGGTAGGATTTGCAAACAAGTACCTTTTGCCACTATCTCCCCGGCCCCATGATACATACTGTTTTGAGTGATCACTTAACCTCTGTAATCTTTCTTCTGGCCCCATTCCCACCCCGTGCTAGGAATGGAACTCAGAACCTTTCACATGCTAGACATTTACTCTGTCACTCCACTCCCAGACCTTGGTTTCTTGAGATGACCTGGAACTTACTATGTAGCTCAGGATGGCCTTGAATTTGTGATCCACTTGTCTCAGTCTTCTAAGTGCTGAGATCACACCCAGCATAACTTTCATACTTATAAACTTTCTATCTATAAAATAAAATGATTCCAATTGCACCATGTTAACTGGAATTATAAATTGTGGTATGCTAAATAAATGATACTGTTTATAGAACTGTTACTCAGTCTAGTGGATTGTACCATAGCTGTGACTCAGTCACCTAAGAAGATCAGCAAGGACAAATGAACAAGGTCTCTATCCACCCTAGCTTAGAGAGCTTGATTCTCCTGATCTGAGAATGGGTCAGTATGTTTCCATTCTCGTAAGTTCCACAGGTGACACAATCAATTTGAAGCACTTTTTTTATAGAAAAATAACTCATTATGTCACAATGGCTAAAAACACCATTTCAGTGTTGTTTAAGAGATTTGTGTATTTCAACTACACTGCTCAAGCCACATAGAAGTGTACTGCAGACACAGAGAAATCCCATGCATTTGGAGTAAAAAAAAAAAAAAGGAAAAATAAATGCAGTGTGTGGAAAGGTCATAATAGGCAGAATGTTTTCTCATGTTTAACCAGCAATCATGCACAAAATAATTCTTATTTGTGAAAAAATCACCAACAATAGTAATAGTAGAACATTTTCATGCTAATATACAAAGATTGAATAAATCCAATTGCATATTTATGCCAGGAATCATAATCCAGCTTAGTTTTTGCTGTCCTGTACTTTTGAAATGGACAACAGATGTCAGATTTGGGGGTTGTTTTTTAGGTGTGGTTTACAGGCATGTATGTGTGCACTTGAGTGTAGATGCATGGTCTCATGTAAACATGACCAGAGGGCAACATCTAATGTCTTCCTCAATTGCTCTCCACCATTTTCTGAGGTAGAGCTTCTCACTGACCTGGAGTTCTGCTAGGCTGGCTAACCAGAAAACCCCAGGGATCCCTCTGCCCTTTCCTTTCCAGCTGTGGGATTCTAGGTACATGCCACCACGCCTGGTTTTAGGGGGGTTCTAAGGATTAAACCCAGGTCCTCATGCTTGCATGGCAAGCATCTTACTGACCTGACCAATTCTTCAGACCCCAGAACAGTTTTGATGACATTTTGACATCCTTTTTGTATTGTGATGATATGCTTTTTACATACTGGGACTCCTTAGACTCACAAGATTCAAGCAGTACATTAATTCCCACCAAGGAGCAAAATGCATGAAATCAGAATAGTTCAGGTTTTTCTTTGTGTCCCTAAGATATTTAAATTGCTTCATTTCTTTCCTCATTTCTAATTTTCTCCTTAGACAAATTACATACAAACCACTTTATAACAAAGAAAACCAACTGCCCACTGCTTACATACATTTGCATAATACATGTATACATTTGCATACACACACACACACACACACACACACACACACACACAAATATAAAATCTTCAACAGTAGCCACTGAGTAAATAATTGTTGAATTTAGCCATTTTGGATGCAATTTTTTTTGTATAGCCGAAGATAAGGATCACAGGTTCTATGTGACAAGGCTGCTAAGATGCAGTTAAAACCAACAACTCTTTCTCACATCTATAAAGCTATATATGAGGAAGATTTTTATAAACCAACATATAGTGCCATAGTAGATTATATCTGAATTGAATTTTAACAGCTGATGTGGGCTTATATTATGTTGCTTTTATTTCCTATTTTTAGGATCCTAGTTAGCATTATTCATAGCCTAGAAAAGAATCCATTTTAGTAGCATCCTACTCTTTTTATCTTATACATGTCTGGGAAAATTTATCATACAGAAAAAAATTTGGATTAATTTAAAAATAAAAATCATCTTATTAGTATAACCTCTCTTCATTTTTTTCTTACAAGCTTGCTTTAACTTAATCAGATATGGCCCATCAATCCTATCACCTTAAATAGAGCATCACAAAAAATATTAGGTGTATCATTGTGAGGAAAGCTACCTGAAGGAAAACAGAAATTCCAAAGAAGAAACTGAGTAGTTATGCAAGGGTAATATGGAAATTTCCATCTCAGCAGAACATGTCACCAAAGACATAATGCAGACAATTATAGAATATTCAGCAGCACACATTAAAAATTCATATTCTGATTAGTGTTATTTTATCATTTATACATAATTTAAATAGAAGTTTGGTATTGCCCTATTGTTTAATATTGCTAAAGTATGAGCCTTTCCAGCTAAGGTTGCTGACTTTTTTTTATTTTCAAAGACAATATTAACTTTCTCCCTTTACACAGAGCAGGAGTAAGCATGCCTCTATGACTGAGCTAATAGCATGCTGAGTTAAATGTCCTAGACATTTGAATGCCACCTGTTCTCACTCTTGCTCCCTGAAGCTATCTGGAGGTTAGGAGGAACTTAGAGAACTTGCTCCATCCTGCACTGTCTTATTTCTGCAGCTGTCTCTCACTCCCCTGTCCTTCTAACCCATGTTTTCTTTCTACTCCCCTGGCATTTTCTCCCACTTTCCCACTGAGTTGGGGGGCTTTCCACTCTAAGTGGATCCACTGCCTTTCTCTCAATCCCATTTTAGAGCACTGGCAGATTGAATAATCTCAGGGAATATTTTTGACATGAATAAACTTGATCTGACCTCGGTGGTTGTTTTTGTTTTATTGGTTTCTTTATTTTGATGGTAAAATAATCTTGGTTGAGCAAAGGTATAGAAAAATGAAATAATTTTTGGCCAAATTGAGAAAGACAACCAATTTTGACATATCTTCTCTAAAATTATGGTAAGGACAGAAGATGAAACTCTCAAATGCCAATTGGAACACAGATTTTTCCAGCGCTGTAAATGAAAGAGTTACCTTTAGAACCATTTAATCAGCATGATGCAGTGGCTGAAAGGGCGAGCCACTCAAGAGCTGTGCTAGCTACAGTCAAGCCCTGGCTCAGCCTCTTATTAGCCATGTAACCAGGGCAACCTGTCAATGTCTCGGAATTAGGAATGATAATAAATCCTACTTCACAGGATCATGGTAAGAATTATATATATTCATACATTTCAGACACTTAGACGAGGACCTGGCAGAACATAAGTGTTATAGTATTAAATTATTACATGTACTGATTTTCATTAGGCTAGTGAAAATCAGATGAATAATTATAGTCGGGATGATGACAATCATTGAGAAGAAAATCCTCATGAACAAAAGGTTGCAATTTAGAAAGTGGTCCATAACATTTACCCTCGGGGAACAGGAAAAGATACTTTCCTGTGTCCCTCCTATTGTTGGATATCCAAAAAGAGTTCAGACTGATTGCTTTCTGTCTCCCTTTTTCCTATGCAGGTTTCTTCATTTTACTTGACACTGTTAAATTCTAGATGCCTTCTTGAATCATCCAGATCAGACTAAAAAGATAAACAAAAGGCCATTAGAAGGCCACCATGTGAACCATTGAAGTGCTAACAACTCAATGAGAATTCTGGCCTGGAAGTGTTTTAAAATAAGTATTTTTGCTCTAATCTACATCAAGCACTTCTAATGCATCACCACCTCTCCACAACTCCACTGTGCAACAGAGTTTGAAACTTTCTCAAGTGTATACATGGCAGATTGCTACTTATAAAATGTTTAAAATGCAGACCCAAAATTGCCTACATGGAAACAATTACTACCTTCTCATGGAGGAGGGGAGGCAGACATGAACATTATTAACAAAAGCATTTGCTTAAAATTGTGACACATATTTGAAAGAAGGAAGCAAGGTGCTATGGGCTCATATCTCATGAGGCCCAAGGTCCTCAGAGAAGAACAAAATACAGCCAAGCACAGCATGCCCAGGCGATGGTGGGTACAGAGTGTGTGTCAGCTACTGGCATGGTACCTCCTGTCAGTGTAAGTTTCTTCTATAGCATTCCCATAATGATGGATTCACCCAACAAAACATGTCTTGAGACATTGTTAAGTAATGTGTGACTGTATATAGTAACAGAGACTTCCAACACAAAGGACTCATGGTTGCAATGCAGCTCTAGGTTGAGCACCTTGGCCTTACTGAAGTGTGAAAAATGGCCGGGATTACTGGCTTGTTGAAAGTCTGAGAGGAAAGAGTTAGACAGGGAATGAAGTCCGTTGGTGAGGTGGAATCATGCAGTTCTTCGCATCATTAAATATTTAGGGCATGGTTCACAGAATAATGATGAGCCACCAAAATATTTAATCACAAAAATGATATAATCATAATTTTTCTGTTTGTATAGATGAGAAGTATGTACCTCTTTCTTGCATTTGACCCTCTTTTGTTACAATTTTGTGTATACCTTTATATGAAATATTTTAAATCTATGCTTTACATTAAAATAATGGAGTAATATGCCATTGGGTCACTTTTCAAATTTAAGAGAATATTTATAATCCTTCAGAAAAAAGAAATATACTTATTATAGAAATAGGGATTTAAAAATAAGACATTTTGTGCATTTATCAAAATTCTAGTGTTAAGGGTGCTGACAAGACAGGAGAATACAGCACCTTTGAATGCGAGGCTCTCATTTGCATACCAACCTAATTGGCCATGAGATCTTCAACTTCACTTTCTTCTTGCCCAAGTGTCAGTTATTTCCCAAGCTCTAAACATCCTCAAAGAGTAAACAGGTTTATAGAACACAAAAAGTAAATTCTTAAAATATAATACTAGCCAAAATTCAATATTAATTCTTTATACTTAAGTAGTAAGCAAAAGCTTTAGTGTGGGATATGATTAAAAACTCTCAAAGTCTTTTGAAATTAATTCAGAGTTATATTTACTATTAAAATATAAAGAACTGATATTAGATTATTCAACTTTTGATTGCTTTTGTAACAGCAATAGCTTTAAAAATAGTGAGAAAAATTTAAGCCCATTTTAAATATGAAAATATGTCAAGAATTTATCATTTCTATATATTGAGGTTTAGAAAATTAATCATTAAAGAAATGTGCTAGTGGACCACAAAAATAAGTCAGACTAATAATTAGAAATCTCTGTTGAAAAACAAAATATGCCCACATTAATAGGAAGTCACTGGATCTCAGTGGATATAGCTTCTTGAGAGTTTTCCTAATGCTAATGGATGTGGTCTGTTCATTCTCTGGATAGGTATGCCTCACCTTTGCTTTTTCTTTACAGACATAACAGGCCCTTATTTCCTGGGCCTCATAAAGGAGAAGCAGTGCCAATACTGATCCATGAAGCTCTACATCACACACGGCACATGGAACTGAAAACAGGGATCTATCTCTAGTTGACCCATGACTGCACTGCATTATTTATGCTGTTTTAAATTTTTCTGTAGCTATACTGTCTTATAAAGTGCACAACATAATAGTTCACACTTAAGTTTTGATTTCTGATCCCACATTTTGTCCCCAAGAATGCTGCAGACACTCTATCAATGACCCATACCTTTTGAGTCCTTCCCTATTGTTCTTCTCAATGCAATTATATAATTATCCTGCCCTGTTCCATTATCTGTCTTCTTTGTTGAAATTCTCCAATGTATGAACTTCTGATCACTCAGGACCATGCTGCTATTCAAGAAGAACTGATTTCTTTTTGTGGCATTTCAAATACTTGCACAAATGTCATTTTAATGGCTGGATGGCAGGCCAATTTATGAATGTCCCATTACTAAAGAGCTCATTTCTACAGGGTTTGACATTTAGACTATGTCTGTACTTGTGCTGTAATATATAGTGTTGCAGTGAACACAATTTTCCCATAAATCTCCATGTGCATCATATACTGTTTTTCAGGTGGGATCCCCCATGTGGGACTCAGAGATCAGAAATAATTCCAAAGTTATTGAGATATACTGCCAAGCACTTTCTCCAGAGTTATAAAAGTTTTCATTTGGAAACAGCTTAGTTTTACTATAAAAGCTCAGGATGATATGCAGTACATACTTAACCAGTGGAATACCATGTGGGAGTTGTCTAGGTAGAGGAGGACAATTCCATCACTTACACACTGTTGTTTACAATTACCAAGCATAATGATAAAAAGATGACATACTTTCTGTTGGCTTTATTATTATTCTCTACAATGCGTTCTTTTGTGCTTACATTTTACATGTAAATTTATACTCAAAGAGAAATATATTGAGTCATTGCATAGGCAATGAATAGGTTATTTATTCAGGGGTAGTCACTGTGCCTATTAAAGTGCACATATGACATCAGGTGACAGAGAGAGACGTTAAATAAGAGGAAGCACTTGCTCAAAGGGAAGTGATGGTGGGTAATAGGAGTAAATTTTCTTTCCTACATATTTAAGTCTTCATATTTGTAAAGCAAACAAATGACTTAAATAATTAGAATAAAGATTGATGCTATCATTACCAGAAGTTAAAATTATAAAATACTTCTGATACTCATGCTGCCTCAACAAGCTGGCATTTTTATACATGTACTGAAAGGCCTAAACAGAGCCTGTGTGTGTGTGCACATGCACATGCACACACAAATTATGAGAACAAAATGGTCAGAGAGGGGAAGGTAAGAAACCCTGAGGTAGGACAGGATATTAATAGAAAGTGACAACCCATCAGGATTGCAGAGAATGAGGAAGTAGACATTGGAAAGTACAGGGGAAAAAAATCTCAAGCCCAGGAAATGGAAAATAGGGAGCCACCATGGAGGAAGTATTGTGGAACTCCCTGAGAGGCCACCTAACTATGATGAAGAAAACAATAGAAGAATGGCATGAAATGAAGCAGGGGAGGCAGACAGGGAGTAAGTTGTCAAAGTAGACAGCTACATGGAGACCAACGGGCAGCAGGAGGTGGATGAGGGATGGGAAAGGTTTAGACTAGAAGGCACTATGGCTTGGTTATGATTTGAATACATTTTCCAAAGCTTCTTGTGCTGGAAACCTGGTGATATGGGGTAGTGGTGGAACATTTACACAGGGCTTCCCTGCTATCAGGAGCATACTCTTGAATCTTCAAGAAGAACCTCAAGACTGAGTTGTTATAAGTGAACTTGGCACTTTCCTCAATATCTCTGTTATGTCTGCTTTTCATTCACCATTTTCCTTTGCACATCCATGCTGCACTGTGACACAAATAAGGGGTTATGCCAGAATTTTGGGATGAAGATATTTGGGCCTTCTAGCCACCAAAAACACGAGCCAGATCTTCCTCCATAAAATCACCAGCCTCCTCCGCAGCTAATGGTGCTTGCTTGCAAAGCCTGCCAGCCTGGGTTTAATTCCACAGCACTCCTACAAAGACAGATGCAAAATGGACCCAAGTGCAGGTATCTTATTATAATAATAGACATATAGATAGAAAGAACTTAATAGGAGTAGGACTGCTAAGAATTTAGTCACATGTAGGTCATTACCAATTTCTCTTTGAGAGGAGAATCTCAGGAAAGTGAGTTTACATGGAGCCACACCACCACTGTTACAGAGCATTCTTGTACATCCCAGCTGGCAAGAACTGGAGGAGGAGGTATCCCAACTCTTTCACTTGCTCATCATCTCTAATTGCTAAGAAAATGACAGAGCATAGCTATCAAGTAAGTCATCTTGGTTATTTTTCTGTGTAGTCACTGCTGCTAAGAATGAGTATACTTTATGGAGGAGAAAAGCAAAATTCAATGTATCTAACATCTGACTGAACTATTACATGCCTAGACATGCAGTGTGTTAAATATGGTAATTGTAAAATAATACTTCATTGCTGTATTTCTTCACAAGGTGTGTGTGTGCACCTCTCAACCTAAGAAAAGTGTTTGGATGCAGGTTAATGCAAGTCATGGAAGGAACGCTTCTTTTTACAGCAGTTAGAATAGGCCCAGAAGTAATATATTAAAAGACTGAAATTCAAGTTCATCTCAAGCAAAAGGAAATTACAATAATATGATATAATAGTTTTCACCATATGGAACAAACCACTTTCATTTTAATACTAAGCATGTTAACAGTTTAGTGCAGAAAGGACTGAATGCTGCAACTTCAATATTAATTAGTCTTTCAAAGTTCAAGCAGAAAGGACTCTACAGATCAGTTTAGGAAGCCTGTAGGCACTGATTTTTTTTTAATAGTGCCATGAAAAGGGGGTGGGAAGTGCTAAGAAGCTTAAAGACATTATTAAACTCATTTATTATTCTTTTTTAAATATAAAGTAAATTATAGAAACATAAAAATCAACAGAAGTAAAGATAATAGTCCATAATGAAAAATGCAATTTATTTTTTTAATGGGGGAAAGAACTATTGAATCACAAATGGCAGCCCATTAGGAAGTTATGTAAATGTTTCCCTTTTGAGTAATACAAATTTCATATCACCCTAATGTCTCTGCCCCAATAGTTTTATTCATTACCATAAATTTCAGGAGTCTCATTCTTTCACAATACATTTTAAACAAAGACATTTTATTTTTATTTTAGCAAATAATTTGATAGTCCTAGCTCTTCAGAATGTATTATGCCATTTGTTAAACTAAATGTGACTGTTCTAATGATTAACAAAACAGAGAAATAATTTACTTCAGACTTTGCTTTTCTGTCATGTACCTTCAGGATTTATAATTTGTGGGGCTGGAAAGACAATGAATAGCCCACAATTTGGGTGATCTTTTCTACTCCTTAAGATAACCTCAAAGGACTTTCCTAGAAGAATAAACAGGGATACATTTCTTAAGTCCCTTCTGTAGCTCTAATTCTTGCCAGGACAACAGATCACATTTAATAACTATAGTCAGTCCAACCTGGATTCAAATTCTTGTTTCTTCATTTACAACCATGTGCTTAGAAATGTTATTACTCTGGGCTTAGCCTTCACTAAGGAAAGTGGATACTTTGATCCCCACCGCAAACACAGTGGATGTAACAGTGGCTTCACACATTAGATGTTCCATGATCACTAATCTTTCTTTCTTGACAAGTCACTTGGCAAATCTTTTCAGTCTGGCTCATTGGATCTGTGTCTTACCAAGCATCTTTCAAAATCTAGCAATCTATGTTAAAAGTTAAGTGCCAAAACAGTGGACTTGAACTGAATTATTTGGGTCAGAAGATAGGAACATTTCAAATCCGGTTTCCTCATCAACAATATGGGATCAGTGAGACAACCTGTTTCACTGAGTTTGAACAGGATATCTCAGCCTCACCCTTTCAATTGGAACTTTCCTTATGATCAAGGGCTGGCCTAAAAATGCTAGGAGATTTATCAGTAAAGGTACCCTTTATAGTATAGATGCCAAGAACAGCCCCACCCCAAGTTACAATAACCAAAAGAAATGTCACCAGTCCTCTGAGGCAGCGAACTAACTCCTCCAATTAAGAATTCTGAATTCAATCAGGCATGGTGGTGCACGCCTTTAATCCCAGCACTCAGGAGGCAGAGGTAGGAGGATCGCCGTGAGTTCGAGGCCACCCTGAAACTCCATAGTAAATTCCAGGTCAGCCTGGGCTAGAGTGAGACCCTACCTCGAAAAACCAAAAAAAAAAAAAAAAAGAATTCTGAATTCATGAATGTACCAGACCCTTCATGTCCAGAGAACAGTGTCCCAAAGTACTCTTCCCTACCCTCTGCTTCTTACATTCTTTCTGTCTCCTCTTCAGTGATGTCCCCTGAGCCTTGGAGGATGTAACAGAGATGGCATTTGTAAGAGCCTCTTGTTTTTAGCATGTACAATATTGAGCCCATCAATATTCTGACATAGATGATGGAGCAGGGATAAAAAAAAAAAAAAGCCAAGCTTTAAAATAGAAGAAGGACTACATGGAACAAGGAGCAGATTTGCTGGGCTGAAGTGGGGGTGGGGCTAATGAGGGTAATGGGAGGGGATTGTGATCAAATGTTCATGTATTAAAATTCTGAGTAAAAGTATAATGGAAGAATAAGAGCCACTGAGTTAAATTAGTACAGTTAAGTGACTATAAGATATGGAACGTGGTACCTAGAGTATAGTAATGCTCAACAGTTATTAATATTTACATAGAAATACATTTAAGGACCATGTGTCTAATTATTATCTTGACTCATTATCATTATGCATGAGAATAAGTTATAATATTAGAAACAACTTGAAAAGCAGCCAGATTCTTCTAAGGTAATCCCAGAGCTGCCAAAAAATGAAAGAATCATATAAGAATCCTTTAATGCAAATATGCATTTGCACCATGGATGAAGAAGCTGGCACCCCACTCTGGTTTCAACACCTGCCAAGGGCTGCCCTATTGTCCCTCTCCTAGTTGTGTCCAGAAGCAGAGATAAAGGCAGAGCTAACTTGAAGCTCTCTAATGAGTGTCCACTAATCTCAAGTTCCAAGAGGTTTCATATAGGTTAGCACCTAATTATCACCTTGTAGGATTTCCTCTCTTTCAAAAAACCTCCGGCAAATCTATATGACCCCTACAGGGTGACATCTTCTGTTTACACCTCCAAGATAGCAGCTATCCCGAATAAACTCTTACGTGCTTCTCCTGTCAAATGCAGCTCCCAATAGTTGTATGAGTAAGTGAAATGGGGTCCTGTTCCCCTTTCTGTATGACTGTGGCCATTTAGAGGTTCCTTAACAAGGTTGAGGAGTTATGACAGAGACCACATGATCTCCATATCCTATCTATCTGCAAGTGGATGGTGACTGTCAGATACATAGCCATGCTCTCATAGTGTCTGTGATCTAATTTGGAAAAAAAAAATGCCCTTTAACAGATATAATTCACTTATTTATCTTGAGATAGTATTATGCTAGTTGATGTGGGTAGGCGCCAATGAATATCAAATTGTCCCCTTTATGAGAAGCAGAGGGAGATTACAAGCTAAGGGAGGTGGGAGATGGGACTGGTACAGACAGTTGGAATATACAAGGGAGATCATTTCCCAGGGTCTCTGGGGGGAGCATGGTCTTATATACACTTTTATTAGGGACTTTTGTCTTCCATAACTGTTAGAGAATACATTTCTGTTGGTTTGGAGCCGCCAAGTTTGGAGTTATTCATCATAGCAGCCTCAGGAAATGAACCTAGCCTTTATGAAAATGCCTGACGACTCCTGGCATAGATTTCATGTAATTAGGCCCAATCAGAATTACACAACATAGAGGCCCTGGAGCCCTAAGCTAAAAGCCTAGAGGTTATGTAATAGAGGTGATCCATGTAAGTCCATATGAATGTCCTTAGCTTTCTGTCCACCAAAATGTGTTCTTGGTGTTATTTTACTATTTCTGCAAAGGTACAATATTCCATAAAAAGTATCACAATACTTTTGTATTTTATTCTTGTATTATGTATTCTTGGTTTTCCAGTGTCAGATGTCAATCCCATGGCCTTGTGCTAGAGAATGTTATATGTTATTTTGTTTAATATATACATACTATACATATGCCACAAAGTAATACATGTGATGTATAATATAAATTAATATACAGTAGACACAAGTAAGCAATAAATAACAAACACAGACTATATGTATTTACCTCCGAATTTAAGGAACAGAATTCTTATCATGCTGTTAAGGTTACCAATATAACCTTCCCTGATAGTATTGCAATGCAATGTTTCCAAATCGGTGTGTCTCCTTTTACCTCTATCAATAGTACATGTAGCCCATAACAATGCTATTATTGGAATGTGTTATCCTTTGTATAAAATACACAACTTTATATACTCTTCTAAAACTTGCTTCTCTCGGTTCCTCAAACACTTGTAAGATTTATCTACATGTATCTATAGTTCCTTGAATATTGTAGAGCACCATAATTCCTTTTCCTACTCTCCTACTGATAAACACTAAAGTAGTCTCAATTTTCATTATGATTGACAAAAGCATTATGAAAATCCATAACTTGTCTCTTCTGAACCATTGTGAGATTAAATAGATTTTAATTAGAACTGGATCAGGGAGGGTTTGGGGCCTGGGTGCTTTCAGATATACTTTATGATGATAATTGCTTTTGAAAATTATTTAAGCATTCATAATGCCAACCATCAAGTTTCTGTGTTCATATTTGCCCAATTTTTACAAACTTTTATCCTCAGCAACACCTGTGACTCCCATGTACTGAAGCATTTTCTCTGAGTGTCAGTTCCTTTTCTGGATAACAATATTTTGTTTGTTTGATTGGTTTCTGTTTTTTTTCCTAAATTATAATTTAGAATTAGTTAATATAATAAGAATCCATGTGGCTTTGTCCTCTTTTATTAACTATGGACATAGTAAGCATGGATACATCATGTATTGGTACCAGTCTTTCCCTCATCCCTGCCCCCATTCCAATGCCCTCCCCCCAGTTGTTGTTTTTTTTTTTTTTTAAGTTAACTTCTCACTGTAGTCCATGCTGGACTGGAATGCACATAGATTCTCCTACCTCATCCTCCCCCACATCCCCTGTGCTAGGTTAAAGACACGAGCCACCAAACCTAACAATCACGTTTAAATATTAGCTCCTCATCCTTATATTCTGGGTAAAAATAAGGAAGTTTGTTTATCACGATAGAAACAGGGATAAAACTAACAACAAAAAGGAAGCGCAGGATTTTCCTGAAATATAAACTTGATTTTTATTGTATCCATTTTATATATGGAGTACTAGCCAAAAATCCACTTGGATAGCTATGTCAAAGGGGCTTCAAAGATCCTTCCACTAAAACCCTCAGATGCTGCCCCATCCCAACCAGAAGGAGGCTATCCACTCATCCACTCTCCCTTCTAGCACACATAGCAGGCAGCTCTGCTCTTCAGCCTCAGCACAAATGTGTTCTCTACGAGATCTAAATTACATCAATTTATCATCAAAACCAAAACTTCAAAAAATAAATTCAAAGACGACAATAACATAGGGAACACGTGAAAGTATTATATTTCAGGCAGCTGAAATGATGTCTCGTTAAAAATCTGGGTGCTTTCAAGATCATCCAAAAATAATGTCAGAGTAGACTGGATACTTCTGTAGATCAAACTTCCTGCCTCAGAGAATTAAAGATAAGGTTTCATCCACAAGGCTACTTGTGAAGCCCTGGAGGTTTCCTCACCCCCCAAATCATTTTCAGGCTTTAGTTCTTAAAGCAACCATGATTGGGCATGACATCTACAGATGCCTGATCTTCAGAAAGGCTGCGATTAGGGGAAAAAAATCAAAGCCATATGGAAGTCAATTATGTAAGGCAGGCTTTTCATTACTGCTTAATCTAGCTCACTCAGAGTTAAGAGGCAAATGAAATTTGATTATTTGGCCAGCTACTTTACAAGTCCTGTGTTTCATTTGCTTTTTGTCAGAAGTGACATGAGCTACGATTACATGTGGACTTGAACTCAAATTGTTCTTAAAACTCACCTGTTAAATGATTTGTGTCAAGGTCCTTTTTTGACAGATTACCCCAGCTCCATCATTAAGTTCTCTCCATTACAGATTAGCTAAAATCTGTTACCTAATCTGAAAAATGGCCATTCCAAATATAAGAAAAACACAAGTTTAGTATTTATTGACATTTTGGGTTTGTCTATTTGGTTATTTTGATTTAAGCAATGTATTGACAGCCTCAACTCTCACCTGATTTGAAAAGAAAAAAAAAATCATTTTGGCCACTTTGATATCTTCAAGTTAAAGAGTACTTATTTTTTTTAAAAAAGGGAGAGATTAAAATTCAATCTCTGGGCTGGGCGTGGTGGCGCACGCCTTTAATCCCAGCACTCGGGAGGCAGAGGTAGGAGGATTGCCATGAGTTCGAGGCCACCCTGAGACTACAGACTGAATTCCAGGTCAGCCTGGGCCAGAGTGAGACCCTACCTCAAAAAACAAAAAATAAAATAAAATAAAATAAAATTCAACCTCTGCTAAAATGTAGATGCTTTGTAAATTACAACTTTAAATGAGGTTAATAAAAATACATCAGCCCCTCACCTCTCTCAAAGATCCTGTTCACTCCAGTTAGATATACTGCAAGTTTTCTGTACTTGGGATTCTGGCTGTTTATACATTCTACAAGAAAAAAAAAATGAATGGCTTAAGAAGAAACATGAAAGTTGCTATTAGAGTCTCTCAGTTTGGTTGGCTAGTATACCCTAAAGCACAATGATTATGCAATGAACCACTTGAACTTTAAGGTGAAAAGAAAATCTCTCTCTCTCTCTCTCTCTCTCTCTCTGTGTGTGTGTGTGTGTGTGTGTGTGTGTGTGTGTGTATATATATATATATATATATATATATATATATATATATATATAATAGTGTCAATCATGACATGTATTTACTTGACATTTTGAAATGGATTCTTAAAAACTTTCCTAAATTCTATAAATCCAAGAAGAGTTTATGTTAAGACACACAAAGGCACACATGTTTCTACAGTCTGGAATTTGTGACACATGCCATGCCAAATCCCAGTGTAATAGCAATAGGAATAGCACAGCCCTTTTCAATCTGAGAGTAGGATGCATCTTCTAATTCAACTGTTAGTATTCTTATAGGCACAAACTTGGTCGCAGCTGTTGATCCCTCCCTTGTACAGACATTAATTCTTCATCATTGGTGCCTGTTTGGCCAATGTTTTCTCTCTCTTTTACACAATGATTCTCTTTATACCTGCAGATGCTTCATTATATCTCACTAATTATACAACCTCTGCAATGCATCACACCCCCAAATATATCTTGGACTATTTAAAATGAAGGGGTAATGTTTAATTCATGTCCATGAGATAAGTGATTGGTGGCTGGGAAGATGGCTCTGTAGTTAAAAGTGTTTACTTGCAAAGCCTGCTGGCTTGGGTTCTATTCCCTAATACCCACATAAGGCCAGGTGCACGAAGAAGGCTCATGTGTCTGGAGTATATTTGCAGTAGCAGGAAGCCCTGGTATGATCTCTCACTTTCTCTTTCTCTCTCTCTCTCAAATAAATAAACATATTTATTTAAAAAAAAGAAATAAATGATTGGTTTTATAACTACAACTGTGATGTTACTAGTTACATTAGTTCTTGTAGTTCAACCCTGGCCTTTCAACATTGTCTGCCTTTTGATCTATGTTGAACATTTACTAAATTCCTGCTGTATTTTGAATACTGTCATGGGCATTGGGACCATAAAGATGATTGCGGTGCCAGGTATGTTGGCACAC
Organism: Dipus sagitta; assembly: GCA_036346955.1. Taxonomy (NCBI): domain Eukaryota; kingdom Metazoa; phylum Chordata; class Mammalia; order Rodentia; family Dipodidae; genus Dipus; species Dipus sagitta. Next base: position 18,682,560 of record CM070781.1, read on the forward strand.
TCCTTTAATGCCAGCACTTGGGAGACAGAGGTAGGAGGATCACTGAGTTCAAGGCTACCCTGAGACAAAATAATAAATTCCAGGTCAGCTCTAAATCAAAAATAAAAAAATGGCTGAGAAGATGGCTTAGTAGTTAAGATGCTTGCCTCCAAAGCCAAAGGACCAAGGTTGGATTACCCAGGACCTACGTAAACCAAATACACAGGGTAGCACATGCATCTGCAGTTTTTTGCAGTGGTGGAAGCCCTAGTGTGCCCATTATCTCTCTCAAGTAAATAAATAAAAATTGAAAAAGAGATGTCACAAAAGATGTTTTCAGTATTGTCTCTGCAGTCAACGAGTTTATAGTCTAGTCAGAGTAGTAGAGAATCCAGTTGATACCTATGATAGTGTGAGAAAAGTTACATTCATTCACCCAATATCCTAGCACATCTTATTCACCAGTCACTGTTCTGAGTGTCAGGTACACATTGCTCAATAAATTAGTTCTGGATCTTGGGCACATAGCTGTAAAGATTATAGTCTAGTATAGGAAACAAAAGAAACAGTAATGACCACAAATTTAAAATTAAAATATGAGTGATGTGTTTGAGAAATGCAAAAGCAAATGGTGGAATACAGGATATTAGAAGTTGAGGGCTCAACACAGCTATGCTATGAATGAGGAAGTTCAATAGGAGTCCATGATGGCAATATAAAGAAACCATTTACACCAATACTAGCTGTGATCAGGCCAGAGGCACAATGTGCTCAGAGGTCCTAAGGCAGCCAAGACCCCTGACATAGCAAAGAATGGGAAAGACCAATGTGCCTAAGATTAGCAGAGGTAGCAAAGAGCTAAGCTAAGCACTATTATACAGCATATAGATTTCATTGTAGTATGTTATGTCATGTATTATTACATAATAACTTTCAATATATTCTCTATGAAGCACTGACTTTTAGAGCACAGGAGTGGGAAACACTGTTGCTATTCAGGAAATCATGGTAGCTTAGACTACTCACTCGCTCAACAGAAAACTATCCTTCTATACTGAATCTTACATGTGTCCCCTCCAAAAGTCAGGTGTTAAATAGTACTTTATAACCAATGTGATGACATTAAAATCTGGGGTCTTCACGGGTGATTAGAAAGGATGGTTTAGGTTTGCTTCCATATTAGTGAAAATCCATGCAAAAGAGGCTTCTACGGTGTTGAGCTCTCTTGTCCTTTTGCCTTCTAAGGATAGCCTTCCACCCTGTTGAGAGTATAGCAATCATGCACCATCTTGGAAGCAAAAAAGCTAAAGCCCTCCTGATTGTATTGCTTGGCCAGGGTTTTCCTAACTTCTGTGGATGTGAAATAAACTTTGGTTCTGCACAAATTATCTGGTGTCATGTATTTTGTTATAGCACATGTCTGCTAAGCCAAGTGATTTATTATGCCAAGCACTGTCCTGAGGCATTAGCATTGAAACAATCCTTGTTGTCAGATAACTACAATTCTAGTGGGAGAAATGAAAGGCAGTGGAAATAATTGGATAATTGGGATATGCTATTCAGATTCCAGGCTATGGAGAAAACCAAGGCAGGGTAAGAGATTGTGATGGCCAGGAATGTTGTAGCTCTAAGCATGGTCTAAATCAGCCTGGCACATTAAGGGAAGGCTTCCTAAAAAAAGAAAATATAAGTAGACTTGGCAAAACCAATTCGGATGAGTGTAAGGGTGGAGGAAAGTAAGAAAGTGGAAGGAGGTGAAACTTTAAGGAATTTGATCCTGTGAACTTGAATGAACAGTTCAGTGTGGAGAGCCAAGAAAGACAAGCACAGTGCCAACAGAAGCCAAGCAATGCTGAGGACTTAAGTAAAAGAACTAACTGGAACAATTGTTCAGTTAGCATTGTAGAAGATGATCAGGCAGAAAGACAGCCTATAGACAGAAGGTCATCTCACAGGCACTGGGCAACATCCAAGGGAAATATGATGCTGCCTCTGAAAGTGACAGGAAAAAACACATAAGACTGAAAGCTATCAAAGGTGGAGAAGAACTTAATGGTTCCTCACATGCATATAGCAGAAGGGGGTAGAAGGGAGAACAATGTGGTCTACCAAAATAATATACAAAATCCTTTTCATTCTGCCCTTTAATCCTCTCTTACTTCACCTCTACCATGGGCTTCTTCTCTACCCTTGAACATGCCAAGCTCCTAGAGTAAACCCATCTCATGGGCTCTGCACCAGGTGCTCCCTGTGCTCTTCCCCTAGGTTTTTCCTACGCTGCCCCTCTCCTCAGATTGGTCTTTTAGCCTGTGCCCTCTCCCTAGGGAGAACTCCCTGATAATGATCAGCCAATCTTGATTCCACATATTGATCCACCTCAAGTAATCTTGATAAATGATGAATGTGTTAATTTGCTATTTCCTTACACTTTTACTTACAAGGCTACTTGTGTATATCAAAGGGTCCAACCTGAGCTCCATGACAGATACTTTTCATGTCTCTACCCCTGAAAATGATTAAAAATGGTTTTTGAGTGAATGGATAAATAAATAGAGAAACTGGGTAGCAAACTACATCCAGAGCATAATGCATACTAGCAAAGCTGCCAAAAATAAAAGGTCCTTATTTGAGGTGACAGATAAATAGGAAACAGATTGAAACATACATTTGAAAACAAATAATAGAAGAACACAAGAATAGTTGAGTCTTGACTTCTGTTAAAATGTTTACTCAAGAGATCACCAAACTTTTTCAGTCAAGTGCCAGGTAGTATTTTAGACTTTTCAGTGCATAAAGACACAGTTGAAAATATTATACAGTCATTTATACTTGAGAACAGCCAGATTCAATGCATAAGTGAGTAAGCATGCCCTGTAAATTTTTATTTAAAAAAGCAGGCTGACATTGGACAGGAAAGTAGATAGCTCATTCACTCCTTCCTTAAACACCTTCAGTAAAAACATGAAGGAATGGCATACAATGAAAAATGGAGGAAGATCAACTAGCTTTTGCTGAAATCTACTTATGTGCTAGACTTTGGACAAAATGGCTCCCATACAAATCTCTTACAATCTCTTCATCCACATAAAGAGATAAGCATCATTATATCTATTTTGTAAGAACCAGAAGAAATAACTATCCAGGTCATGAAGTTAAAGAGTAGAGATATAAATCCAGGTTTCTTTCTGACTCCAAGCATCTTTGATAAGCATTTATCTTTTCCTCAATTTTCCATTTAAAGCCATAAAATACCTTCCTTTTCCTTTTTGTGCACATAATATAGATAAAATGGATTTCAATTTTGCAAAAATTTATTGAGCACAGAATATGTGTGCCAGGCATTGTGACAGGCGCTGTAGACTCAAAATCATATGATTTGTCAAATTGTAGCTTATTAATATCAGATGCTGAATTTCAAAGCCTACCATTTGGCAGTCGTATATTTTGTTCTCTTTGGTTTTGCTAGAATTGCCAATGGTGCTTCCCACCATATTAATGTCTCTTCTGTGATCCTGTCTGCCCTTTGTAAACAACCACAGGTGTGGAGTTTGTTTTGTCTGTGAATGAGGCCTGCTGCTATCTGTCTCCCTGCAGAGAAGTTTCCCCATTAAACTGCTGCCCACAGCACAAGCTGCTGTTACTCAGTGTCGATTCCCAGCTACACAGCTTTACCATTTACCAGTGGCTAAGGATGGTCTGATTCAGTGTCCTTGAAGTACTGCCTCTGCATGTTTAGGTCAAAATTTCCTCTCACCATTGTGGGGTCAAAAAATAACTAGAGTGGCATTAGTGTAAATGGTTTTAGATGGATTTAAGGGTAAATATGTAAATATATATGTATATATGCATTCCACTTGAGTCCAATTTTTAAATGTCTGCCCTCTTCTACATTATCCTGAAGGACTTTCAGCTTAGCCAACTAAAATTACCTATTTTTCTGATCTAGTGACTAAAATCATATCTCAGAAAAAAAGGCTACACATCAGGGTTCTCCCCATTACTCTCCATGCAATACTGGAAGATAATGCTTGAGCAAAAAAACAAAGTCCTTATCTCCAAAATAACCTCTGAGTGTTCATATTAACCACTTTCCCTACTCATTCGAAAATAGGTACTTATCAAATATAGAGTACGGTTTCATTTATCAGAAAGTCTCCCTAACACTTTACTAGTTTGATAGAAGTGACCAATATTTCACATTACCAGAATACTGCTCCCTAATATCCTATTTTATAAGAGGGAAGAAGTCATATAAGGAATATTTTGTTATTTTCAAAGAACCACCAGCTTTCTGCATTTAGCATGGATCACAGTATTAAAAATCAAAGTGTGCTATTCTAGGGAGAGGGTGAGCTTTGAGAATCCTCAAATAACAACCAAAATGAAACATTTGTTACTCAGCTTGCTTTGGCTGGACTTGAGACCAACCAAGAGAGGTTTTCCTTCCTGTTGACAATATCAAAGCTTCACCTCCTGCCTCATGCCAAGCTGAAGCAGTCATCTGGACTGCAGATATGCTTCCTTACGTCCTAGGTTGGTCTTAAGTCATCTCCTCCTCGACCTCTCTGCTGCCCACTGAAGCCTTTGATGATTCCTACCCACATGGATGCAAAAGACTTTCAGGCAGCATCTTTCCTTTAGGCTTTCTCTCCATTCCTGCTGAGGGTCCATGCCATTCATGAGTAGCACTTACTGAGAACTAGGTGCTCCATTTGGTTAATTCAGACACATCCACCCACATCCAAACCAGTGTCACCTTTAGCTTTCACACGAAGAAGCCATGGCTTCTAAACCCCAAGATTCTCTATCATGTACATAACCTTGCTGCGTCATTACTCTCTAAATTCCCACTCCACACATGCAAGACAGTTTTCATAGCTTAGGTCCCACTCACTTTTTACCAGGAAATATAAAGCAGCTAAAGGACAGTTTTATTAACATAATCTACAATAGAACAGTTGCTTCTTAAATAAAGTAAAATTAAAATTAAGTAGATCTCAATTATAAAATAATGAATTAGCACTGATTGGTAAAAACAAGAAGTCCACAATAGTTTCTCTCAATATTCAAGTATAACACCTTCACCCAAAAATGTTCTCAAATTCTCATTAGATAGATACCATAGAAGCTATTCATTGTAAGTGAAACATAACTAAAAGAATTAGGTCCTTAGGAAAAGAGCATTAAAATACAGATACCAAAACACAGAAGGTCTGAGTAGAATTAGTTAACCTCAAAAGCTGGCATACTAGATAGCCCTGGCTATGACCTTGATATTCACATCAAGTGATAGATAAATTATTTATCCAGGCTTATAGATCTTTTATATCCACTCAGGTGCCACTACTAGGAAAAATATGTTGGCCACTTCTTAAAGACTTCAGAAATGTCTTGTGATAGAAATTAGTCTACCTGGGGTAGAGAATTAAAACAAGGAAAAGAAAATTAAGATAAGACATGTACTTTTGGTGCTTTGAGATTCCTAATTTGAAGTCTTTTTGGCATGTAAACAAACATTTTTCCCCCTTCACTAAGTGGGATACTTGGTGCTCAACAGAAGTTAGAACTGATAGATTGGAAACTGGTCCCTTCCCATGTCCTTCCCACTGAAATGTTCACTGGCATGGAAATAAACAATAGTGGGATTTTCACTTAAAAGAAGTGTAAATTTTTCTTAGAAAGCGACAAGTTAGCTGAATTATAAGGAACCTTAGACTTTAAGACAACATCTAAGCAAAATTATTGATGATAATAATTAGGGTATGCAGTTATACTTGAAGAAAGAGTTATCAGAGAAAACTCCAGGCATCCATCCCTATCCCAACACTACTCTTGTTAGCAGACTTAATATGAAGTACAATGAAGTATACTCTTTCCTACAACTGATACAATCTGGAATCCTAGATAAATATTGAGAACATCCCAAAAGACATAACCAAAAGACAAAGCAAGTGGTGAACTAATGAAATCCTTCTAAAGAGCAAATCACCTAGGCTTCCCAATGGCCAACTAAAGAACTGAGCTCATTTCATAGTGTGTTAACTTAGCAGTTACATCCCTATAGAAAGAGGATATAGATGATGATGCATTTCCTTTTCTGTGTTTGTCAACCTAGGTGTAGTATACAACTGCTCTTTCAGAAAATAGGGCCATATCTATTTATGGTTGAGAACTATCAGTAACCCAGAAATCATGATTTAGAAGACACTCCACTCCAAAACTTCATCTGGCTCTTCATCTGTCTTCTAAATCATCTTGTGGAGAGACGAGTACATTCCAAGAAGTTTGAGGAGAAGGAAACACACATTTGGGAGAAGCTTTGGCATGCAGGGGTGCCAAATGATTGGACCATGACATTCAGCACTAGCAGTCTTCCCAATAGCCACTTCTACTTGCTTCCTAGCAAGCAACAACATGATCACATTATAAGCGGCAGTATGCCCAGATCATGAGGTGAGTTATGGTTAGTCTATATGGATAAATCATGACATTTCCATAACCCACCTTGACAGAAACTCACTTTCCCAGTCATCTTTGCAGCTTCTGGTAGACAAATAAGAGCTAAGGAGTAAGAAAATAAGGGAGGTGTGGTTTCTAGTCAGCTGAAAAAATTGTTTACATTTTTCTCTACTCAGAAAAAAAAAAAAAAAACCACAGGAATCGTTTTGTGATCATGAAGCGAATCATGTAAGGGCACAAACAAAATAAGAAACCTCACTGAAAAAAAATATTAAGAGAAAGACTGTAGAATATAGGCCATATTTTTGATAAAGTAAACAAGCAAGTAAACTTCATAATGTCTGATGTCACAGTTCAAAGATATGTTATGATTAAAAACATATACAAGGCTGGAGAGATGGCTCAGCTGCTGAAACACTTGCATTCATAGTTTGATGGCCACGGTTCAATTCCCTAGTACCCATGAAAAGCCAGATGCACAAACTGGCACATGTATCTCTAGTTCACTTACGGTGATGCCAATTCTCTCTCTCTCTTTGCAAATAAAAAAATAAAGAAAACATATAAAATGTACAAAACAATACACAAACTGCAAGATATGAGAAAAAGATCATATTTAATCAAGGGAGAAAATGATAAAGGTCAATTCTCTTTCATATGATCATCCAACACTGTTGCCTATGCCTTTTTCTATTCCCTTTTTGAAGTGGTACTACCTTGTACTTCATATTGCTTCTCAATTTATGTGGTATGTGGTACTGCTAATGACTATACAAGTGGTCAAGTTCATACCAAACAGACTAAGCACTTCAATGTTACCAGGTATAATTGAATATTTGATGAAGAGTTACTGATGAATTGCAGATGCAATGAAAAGTTTCCAGAAACCAGCAAAATCTATTAACAGCCTGATTTTTCCTCACATTCATATTTTTGTATCCTACAGTCTTAGAGCCAGACCTCATCCTGATAAGTGTTGTCTCTCTTGTCATCTGTGGACTTTTAATCTTAAAGCCATATATAGCAGATATTTTTTTTCTTCACAGGTTTGAGTTTTCCTTGCGTAATCTCTGATACATTCCCAGTTTTACTTCACAGACTCTGCTCAATGCAAAGCTTATTCATTTTTATTCAACAGTTTATTCTGTAATTCAAACACTCAGTAGAATTTGACAAACTTATTACTCCCTTATTGTTGGTTTCCATGACACCAGCCTGATATTTTTCTCATCCATCTCTGAACTTTCACTCTTGCTGTGTGTTTTTTTTTTTTAGGCTTTTTCCAAGATGTACCTCCAAATGTTAGAAGTTCTATAATAGTTCTCATCTCCTCCTCTTTATTGTGTACGATCTAGCCATTAGTGAGTTCAGTCCATCCCAATTTAAAGTAAAATGTTTATTTTATGACTCAAATACTTACATCCTTAACGTTCATCTCTACTGGAATATTCATTATCTAAATTACCCAACTACCAACTTGAAATCCTCAATGAGATATATAAGAGAAATCCTAACTCTAATGCATCCAAAATTGAATTTCTTGTTTTTCAGGCCCTTCCAGATCATCTTTCTTGCTTCACATTTTTCCTAAATCCATAAGCATCACCACTACCCATGCAGAAGCTAAAGGCACCCTTGTCCCCTCTCTGTCCTTAATCCTTCATCCCAATTCATCAGTATAGGAGATCTTGAATTTTCCAACTTCCCTTAACCAACATTTTAATCCCAAATAATCTGTCATCATTCCACTTTTCAGTTACCATCATAAGCTTACCACCTGTTTCGCTTCACTCCATCTATTTCCCATATGCGTTTCCCATAAATCAACCAAAGTGGTTTTGTTACAGCATGCATTATATTTTATAACTTCTCTGTGCAATGCCCTTCTGAAAGTTTATCACTGGTAGAGTGATATCTAAGTGCTGCTGCCTCCAGGCCTCAACCCCTATGCCTCCCCCCTGGAGCCCCATCATTCATGCCTGTGTTCCCATCTGTTTCTTTGAGTCCTCTAAAGTCTGTCAAGTTCATTCCCAATTCCAGTTTCTCAAGCTTTCCTTCTAACCTTCATGTAATCAGTGCCTTCTGCTTTAGGGCTTTTGCTAGAAGCATGTCTTCCATATGGGAAACATTTACTCCAGACAGTCACATAGATTTTGTATGTCTCCTGCCCCTGGTCATAGACCACATCTTCAACAAATTCTTTTCATTTCATAGGCCTCAAGAATCCAGCTATTACTCTTATCCCATCATCTGATTTTCCTTATTACCCTGCAACATATGGCTGCCTGATGGTGTCTAACCTATTTATGACCTGTTTTCCTCCAGAAGAATACACACTCCCTGAGAGCAGCGATTTTGTCTGACTCCCTTAGGGCTATGTTCATGGATGTTTACATAAAGAGTTAGTTAATCAGTGAATAAGTTTACCGGGTTCTGTATACTAGGAAAATCTCTTCCTAAAGTGCTACTAGCTACTGGGTCTCAGAAAAGGCACTTTCTTTTATATGCTTCCTGGTTTAAGATTAATCAGGAAATGCATTTTGGAGCCCATTCTCCATTCATTCAATCAAGAAATATTTACTGTGCCAAGTATTTTGCTATACAAAGAAAAATGAGACATCAGATTCATTATCTCATGGCAGAGACTGGCATGAAAATGAATAAGGATAATTTAAATTGAAATCAAAGTAGTAAGGGACCTAGAAGTGTTGCTTTCTGCAAAAAGGCCAAGAGGAGAGAGAAAAAACAGCAGTGATGAATACAAAGGGAAAATAACATTGGTTCTCTGCATATCAGTTACACAGGTTGAGTTCGCTAAGCTAAAGGAGGAAAAGACTGTTTCATTTCTCAGTCTCATCTAAGGATGTCCCCAAAGATGATAATGACAGAGGAAGGATTTTTTTTCTTGAAATGTTATTAGAACTTGAAAGGCACATTTTACTAAATCCAAGGACACTACTTCCAGGTGTTTTGTGTGATTCAGTCTTATATAAATTTTATATTACCAGAATGTAAGGTGATGGATAGCATGGAGCTACAATGTATTTGATGCTATTAGATGGCCCTACCCTCTCACATCTGCTACACTATCTTCTGCCAAGCTCCATTGTACCTTCTCCGTCACTATCCCTTTGCTATGACCCATGCATTATATTACTCTCCAATGTCTGATGACAATAGGCTGACCTGCTCCTTGGACCTCATGTGGGCCTCATTCCATCCCATTTTCTCAGTTCAACTGCCCATTTGAAGTACCTTTCCTTTATACTTTATTACCCAAATGCTGCCAATTCTTCAGGCTTGAGAGACCCATCTCCTCCAGAATGCCTTTGCCTCTAACCATTCTAGACCACTGTGAGCTCATCTTTCTCTGACCATTGACAGTATTCTTGACATATGCTGGATATTTGGAGCTGTTACAAACCTGCTGAAATTGCTGATCACTGTACCCTAGTCTTTAATAATTCTCTCAATTAGGATTTTTTAATATGGTGTTTCTGTCTTCCATTTTTGTATATTCACATAACCATCATAACAGCAGAGAAAATGTCCCACTTAACAGCACTTACCTATAAAAAATGTTTATTCTCATAGTGTCGCAAGCAAGTAAAGCACTGGTAAAAGCAATAATTGGGGGCCTCTGCCTCTACTCTGAAAAGTCTTTTACCAATAATTTTTGGTGTCATATCAAGAAAATTAGTAGATACAGATGTTCTCTGAGATAAATAAGTGTTTCAAGTTGAAGTGAAATTCAAATTGAATTTGACACATTTAAATCAAGACAATCCCCCAACTGAACATGTATAGCTGCAAACCTTTTATAGCCAAGACAAATAAGTTTTATTCAGTAATAAACAGCTATACATCTAAACAGCTATACATTGGTCACATTGTCTTCACATAAGGCCTCTGAGATATAAATAACAAAAAAAAACGTAGATTTTGCTCTCATCTGCAGGAAGCAGTCTGCCATCATCAATGGAAAAATTCTTCAGGATTCCATCAAAAGAACCTCTTTCCACTTCTACACTGCTTGTCTCTCCTCCTCTATGTTTCCTATAATCATTTATCCTCTCCTTTCATACTTTTAGATAAACCTGGCAATGCAGCTCAGGCTGACCTTGATGACCTTGAACTTGCCATACTACTGCCTCAGCCTACCAAGCACAGGAATTACAGGTGCACACCATACCAGCTACCTCTAGCTAATGGGAACATGAATGTGCTACTTCACTGCTAGCATTTATGCTCTGAAGCTGAAATCCTCATCCCTCATGATGGCAGGCAATGGTCTCTAGGAATTTTTAACTGTTTCTTATGTCTTCTTTTGCCTGTTTCTGCACTTGCTCCACCTCAGCCATAGTGAACTCTCAGCTCTTTGAAGTCATTATGTTCTTTCCAGCCTCCAGACCTTCACTCATGAGATGACTTTCCTATAGGAGTCTTTTTTATCCCACCCCTTTTACCTCTTGATTCTTCTTGCTATTATAGGCACTTGACAGTGCTAACACACTTGAAATGAGCTTGTTTCATCACCTAGAGGCCTACTATATGCACCGACCCTCCACATGATTACAGAGACTGTATCAATCTTGGTGACTCTTATATCCTAGCAAGTTGCATGGTGTCTAGCTTGTTGAAATAGTACATAACTAAGGTGTACCTTAGAAGACCTAGACTTGCTTAGCTTACTGTGAACTTGAGTAGGTCACATCGTCTGACTCACTCTTAATTTCCTAATCCCTAGAATGGATCATTGTTATCACCCACTTTTAGGATATTTAACGGATTCAATTATAGATAGACAAAGGGATTCTAATGTGAAAGTTTGTATAATTATTTTTGATTGAATAAATATAGACACAAGGTTTTGGTTAAAAATTTAGCATTGATTATTTTGCATAAGTATGTTTATAACACTATTGAGAAGTCAGAATAATTGCTAACCTATGTAACACAGGAAGACAATAAAGTCCTTACAGCACAAAGTGAGTGAGGGATGAGTTTGGAACTAAAACCCCAATAATTTTACCATAAAGTGAGAGCGTTGACTTGTATAACTGAAGATTTCAACTCCATTTCTCTTTTTTTCTTTTCTTTCTTTTTTTTTTTAAGACAGAGTATCACTAGCCAAGGCTGGCATTGAACTTCTGGTGATCTTCCTTCCTCTCCCTACCCCCTGTTGGAATTAAAGGTGTATGCCATCTGGCCTGCTCCTTCAACTCCATTTCTTATAAGAAGGGAGTTTAGCCAGTTGTGGTGGTGCACGCCTTTAATCCCAGCACTCCGGAGGCAGAGATAGGAGGATCTCTGTGAGTTTGAGGCCAGTCTGAGACTACACAGTGAATTCCAGGTCAACCTGGGCTAGAGCAAGATCCTACCTCAAAAAAAAGAGGGGGAGGAATTTAGTTTTCATCGGAGACAAACAGTAATTTTGTCAAATAATGCAGTTGTGGATATTAATCAAAGGTAGTTTTTCTATTTGAATATGTGAGAAACCCAGAACTTTCAACATTCTTCCATTCTCTGTAAGCATTTCTTAAGCAGCCATTGTGTGCCATTCACCAGGATGAACACTTCCTAGCTGCCAATCCTGAATTTCTCAATAATTATCACTTTAGAGACATGGAAAGTTAGATTCAAGAAGAATAAATAATCCATAACCTGAGCTTCAAGACCAAAGTTGAATTTCCTCCTGTAAACTCCAAAACTGTGTAACTTAGACTATTAACTCTAATGACTACCTTTGGGAGTCTATGTTGAGAAGCGTTATAAATATATTTATCTTAGAAACATATACTGGTAGGAAATATATACATATCCTTCTTTGAACTTATATGCTATCTTTAAGAACACTGTTTAGGATATTAATGAAATAACCATACGACCAAACATTGCTGCCCTACTGAATTGCCACAAACTTAGTAGGTAAAAATAGTATGACTTCATTATTATAGTTTTAGAGGTCAGAAGTCTAAGGTTAAAGTATAATTAGGACTACACTCCTTTTTTGAGGCTCTATTAAAGAATCTACTTGGGCTGGAGAGATGGCTTAGTGGTTAAGCGCTTGCCTGTGAAGGCTAAGGACCCTGGTTCGAGGCTCAATTCCTCAGGACCCACATTAGCCAGATGCACAAGGGGGCGCACGCATCTGGAGTTCGTTTACAGAGGCTGGAAGCTCTGGCGTGCCCATTCTCTCTCTCTCTCTCTCTCTCCCCCCCTCCCTCCCTCCTTCTCTCTGTCGCTCTCAAATAAATAAATAGAAAAAAATAAAGAATCTACTTATCTTTTTCAATATCTAATGCCTATATTCCTTTGCCTGTGGACTCTTTTTCCTCCTTCAAAGCAGTATCTCTGTATATATCTACTCTTTCTCCCACCCCCTTCTCTCTACACCCATCTCTCCCATGTTGTCTCATCTGAGCAGGAAAGCATCATCACTTTTAAGAACCCAAGATATGGATGGCACTGGCTCCACCTGACCATCCAGCATTCCCCTTACCATCAAGTTCTTGATAACATCTACATAATAACCAATATGATAACATATTAACAGGTTTCAGAGCAGAAGACTGTAGTCATCTCTGTCCCTGTAATCTCCCTACCACACTGAAGCAACAGATCTCCTAAGGGAATGCTCTATCTCATCCCCTAAGTCTCTGGGAAGAATACTACCCAGTGACCTTCAAAGAGCTGGGACTGAAAGACCAAATGAGAGCAGAGGACTCTTGGGTATAAGGAGTAAAAGTGGGCACTGTTGGACACCTTTGCCCAGGTCTGTCCTCAGTGATGACCAGCACTCAGGTTAGAGCGGGGGCGTCCTAATAGTACTTTGAGGTAGTTTACCTATACTGCTAAATAATGAACAAAAATGATCAATTTACTTGTTTACTTTCATGGTTTATTTTCATGTTTAGTATTCAATTTACACTACTTCATTCCCAGTTAATATGGGAAACATTATAGTATTCTATATATATTTGGGAGAAAATTGTGAAGACTAGAAAGCACAAGGGCTTTGAATTTGTATAATCATCATTTTAAATCTGTCACGTATTTATATTCATTTTTGCTGTGAGACCTGGGCAAGACTGCTTAAACTTTCAGAGCTTCATCAGTCCTGCTATCAGTGAAATAGTAATAATTCTTACCACAGAATGTAGGTGTGGAGATCTAAGACATTTATATGTATACATTCTGAAACAGCATGGCATCCATTGGGGCAAAATAATGTTAAGCTTTCTCTAAGCAGTCTGCCTGTAAGTTGCAAGTATAATGAAAATAGCAAAACTGTTCTTCAGTTTTAGATCTTTTCTTCCCTTCTCCCACTCAGCACCTGGAAGTATGCCTAGTCCAGATTAGATATCCAATATATATTAATTGAACCATACTAAAATTTTCCCCTTTGGATCTAGAGAATAAAGCTCTTATTTGGTTCAGTGAAAAATTACACAATGAGCTTGGACTAGCAGAACGTGGTTACCTGAAATACCAGCCAGAGCTTCTGGGCCCTGCTGAGCAACTATACAGCACTCAGACACAGACATGAGACTTACAACTGCTCTTGCCCATAAGCCATGTTGTATTATTAATATACAAAATAGATTAAACTACATAAAACTGCCCAATTCATCACATTCAGCACAAAAATATCCTGCACACAAGCACAAATAACAACTAGATGGATGCTTCCCAGAAACTTTAAGACTGATTTAATCATGAAATATTCTATACTCAAAGACTAAGCCACCATTTTCCCCTAGCATTTCATGTACAAGAATGATTATTTATTAGTTTAATAGAGGGTTTGACAAACAAATCTATATTTTAAAAAATCAGTTGGTATTTTGTAGTTCCAATCTATTTATGAAGCCCAAAATGAGGGAACCTAAATTGTACTGGCGTGTGTAGAAATAGTAACTGTTTTATATAATCCTCTCCCAATTAAAGTTAATAAATCCATAACATAGTACCAAACCTATTTCCCAAATTCTCCAAAAATAATTCTGCCTTCTACTTCATAGAATATTAAACATGCAAAGTGTGAACTTCTCCAAAAGCCAACTTATCCCCCTTCCCTCTCTAAGAGCCCCTGTGGAAGAACAAGCTATCTGCCATACAATACATACTGAGGCACTGGAAAGACAAAGAAGAACAAAAACACCTTGTCCAAAACCAGTGCAGATTCATTGTAGACATAGATATTGCAAAAACATATCACATGCGTAGTATTCAGCAATAAGGAAGAGTAAACTACTTCTCAGTGTGGCTAGATTTCAAAACTTATTGCTAGCTGAAGGTCTTACAATACAACATTTTTGTGAACTTAAAAATATACATGTAAGACAGGCATGGTGGCATAGACCTGTAATCCCAGCACTTGAGACATAGAGACTGGAGGTTCAGGAGTTCAAGGTCAGATGCATAGTCAGTTAGTCTCTGTTTGTTTAAAACATAAAAGCAAAACATAGACACCAAAGATACTGCACACAGTTCATGCACAATGTATGTTCATATGCATTTAAAATGATATCAAGTTGAATTAAAGGCATATACACCAAATTCATATGGATTAGAGGAGATAGAAAATGGAATATTAATCCCATCAATATTTTAACATGGATGACAAAATAAGGAAGAAAAATAAAAAACTTCGAAACAGAAGATGGACCCATCAGAAAGAAGAGGTTCAGGGAAGAGAAAAGGGGTGAGGGATAAAAGAAGGTAGTGGGGACTATAATCAAAATAAGTACATGTTTTAGAATTGTCAATAACAAAAGAAAATGTAGAACTGGAGAGATGGATCATCTGTTAAAGGCATTTGCTTGAACCAAGGCCAGCAAGCATTCCAATTCCTCAGTACCAACATAATGCCAGGTGCAAAAAGTGGTACATGAGTCTAGAATTCATTTGCAGTGGAAAAAGGCCTTGGCACACTCATACACACACACACACACACACACACACACACATATTTTTCTCTCTCTCCCTGTCTACTTATCTCAAATAAACAAATGGAAATATATTAAAGAAACAAAAAAATGAAATGAAAGAGAAAATGACATTGATATCAGCATTACCACTAGCATTTTGCTTATTTTATGTAAATAGGTCTGGAGACAAAAATGCTCACATATTGTAAACCAGCAATTTTGGATAGGGAACACCCAGGTGTTCACTATTCACTATACTTTTCAGTTTTTATTGTAAAGTTTAGACAGACAATTCATTGCAGTGTGACACAGCAAGTGCTATTTAATTTATATACAAGAAAAAGTAAGTGTTCTTCACATCACATGTAAGGCATCACAATAAGCATTCTCCATGTCATATATAGGATACAACAGCGATACAAAACATTCTCCATTGCCTGGCCACCCCTGAAATAAAGTCAGTGCCTGTACATGTCCCCAGGTTTCTCCTGTTTAGCAAAATGAACTCTCCAGCAGTTCTTCCCATAAGAGCTGGTCCACCTTACCAGTCCCTTCACCATGAACTTTTTATAGAAACACTGCCTGTACTAGCTTGGCTATGGTACCCTGTCACACCCAATTCTAGCACAGCCTGGCTGTGCCCTAGTTAAATTGCCTCAGCATCTGAACTGCCAAATCCTTTCAGGTCTCATCTTACTTGACCATGCAAAGCACTTAAGGTAATTGTCCAAGCACTGGAAATATTCCCTTCCCTTGGCATTCACAGTACTACTACTGGCTGTCATTCCTTCTACCACCCCACCATTATGTTCCATTTAGGGCTCATTTCGTGCATCCTCTCCTTGCTGTGCCCACTGAACTCTAGTCTCTTTTAGAAGTACATTCTGAGCTTTGTTCTCCCCCTAAGAGACCTCCTTTGTCCTCATAGGGTTACCTGCTGTCTACTAACTGCTAAATCAGAATCGCTGATTCCTGATAAGACCAATGTGTGTGTGTGTGTGTGTGTGTGTGTGTGTGTGTATATACATATACATATATAAATATATACATACACATATATGTGTTTATATATACATGTATACATACACACACTTATATGTATTTACATATACATTTATATATGCACACACACACATACATATATATATGTGTGTATATATATATATGTACATATATGTGTGTATATATAAAATTCTCCCTAAAGATTGAAATGAGCATGTAGACAACTCCATCTATCCTATTTGGTGTTCTCTTATTCCAGTATTTAATATCTTACTGATCATACCTGCCGCTGTGTCTCTTGAACCTACTACATTTTCATTAACAGCCACAGTGCTTTAATTCTGGCCTCCAATTCCACATGGCATACACTTCTATCATTTCCTTAGAAACCCAAAAACTTATGGCTCTTTGGCTTAACTATTCACTAGAAGACAGAGTATAGTCTAACCACCTCAAACATAGATACAAGGGTTTAATATAATCTACCATCATCCATCCTCCCATCCTTGCTTTGAATACATTCCACTGCCTATATTGAGACCATATGGACCTCATTAGAATTCTCTGAATAGGACTTAAAGTTTCTCACAATTCTAAACCTTTGCAAAAATTGCACTTACTATGACTAAATACCATCTTCTATCTTTCACTTGGTAAATTTTAGTTTTTTTGACATTTTCATAAATGTACACATTGCATTTACCATCTTTCTTCCCCATTCCCCTCCCACTAAAACCCTTATTCTTCTCATTAAATCTCCATCCTAAAATGTATGGGATTGGAAAAGATCATGCCAAATGAAGTAATACAGACTCAAAAACTCGACCACCACTTCATCTCTCTCATATGCCAATTCCAGCTTCCAGTTTCTGGATTAGAGAGTATAAATCAGAATGGATGTGTATAGAGACCAGGGTACTAGAAAAGAACGAGCAGAGAGGGATTGCAGGTATGTTTTGGGGGGCGGGGGTAGTAGAATACATGAGGCATGTAAGTAAAGGTGGGTGATAGTGGAAAAGGTCTAAGTAGGAATAGAAATATGGAGATGAGAGAGGGGTGGGGTGGTAGAAAGATTAGCCAAAATTAAATAATATATTTTAATTTTTAAATATATTTTTATTTATTTGAGAGGGGGAGCATGCTAGGGCTTCCAGTACTGCAAATGAACTCCAGACACATGCATCCCCTTGTGCATCTGGCTTACATGGGTCCTGGGGATTCGAACTGAGATCTTTTCGCTTTGTAGGCAAGTGCCTTAACTGCTAAGCAATCTCTCCAGCCCTATAAATTTTAATTTTTAAGACCACAGTTGAGATGTCATCTCTACCTTCCTGAGGTATGTAATTATTTCCATACCTTTGTTCATGTGGGACTTTGCACTTGACCCTATTTCAAGATGTTTTCATACTAGTCTGAGAGTTACTAACTCATATTTCCCTAATGCACTTCATGCAGGACCTAGGTATTTATGTGGATAAATTCATTCAAGAAGTACTTGAGATGGTATTTGTAGTAGACAGCCTCAGGTTGCTGGGATGAACTTTCAAATCAGGCACAGTTTTGGAGGAAAGGATATTTATTGAAGCTTACAGATCCAGGGTAAGTTATAAAATAGCAGAAGGTGGTCTGCTTTTACAGGTTCAAGCAGCAGGAGAAAATAGCCACAAGCCATCACCAGGGAGAAAGCATACTTCAAGAAACTCCAGGCAAAGCTCAATCACTTTGCATATCTTTAGACTAGAATTCAAGATCCACCCCCACACCTTAAGGCTGGACCCTAGGATCCATCCACAGTGACACCTCCTCCAGCCAGGTGACTGCAGATCTAAATACAAACTTTAATAAAATCCTGAATATATTGGGGGTCATCCATTCAAACTACCACAGTATTATAGGCAGACCTTGCTCTAAGTTCATATGATAGACAAAGAACAAGATTCACAGAGTTAAACTCCAAAGATCTGAATTCTGCTCAGTAATTCTGAGTCAAGATTTGAAAATGTTAATCTAAATTAGTGAGGTCATTGTGGAATTAGAGTTGTCACTCATATTACATCACTGTATTCCACATGTCACTCTAGGTCAACTAGAGCCCATGTTCACATCATTTTTTCCAGGCATGTAAATTTACAATTACTATAGGAGTACTACATACTTAAAAGATTTGGGTAAAAATTATCCCTACTTACTATAGTTTGAAGGCTTTCCACAAGAAGGTTTGCTCTTGTACATTGCTGCTTGGGAAACAATGTTGGCTAAAGGTATCATGTATGAGTAGATAACCACACACACTGCATGCATTCAACAATAACAAAACATAACCACAGGTATGGCTGAGTTAGCACATATTCTCATTACTGTTTGATAGCCTACATCATATACTTGTTAAAATATATTAGGGGGCTGGAGCAAAGGCTTAGCTGTTAAGGCACTTGCCTATAAAGCCTCAGGACCCAGGTTCAATTCCTTAGTACCCATGTAGTCCAGATGCATAAGGTAGCACATGAGTCTGGAGTTTATTTGTAGTGACTAGAAGCCATAGTGTACTCATTCCCTCTATACGCCCCTTTCTATCTCCAATAAATAAATAAGTGAAATATATATATTTTTATTTTTAAAATATATATTAGGGACTAGTTCATGTATGACCCACGTAATTTCTGAATGTTTGTAGGCAAAGCACACCCATAATACTTGAAAAAGAAAATCAGAATACACAAAGAATATTCCAGAAACAAAACAGACACATCAGATTATAAACAATGCACAATAGTGCTCAGTTTGGATGGGGTCAGTTGCAGCTGACTTGATGCATTTCAGAAGGATTGTGGTAAACAGCAGCATGGTAATTTTAGTTCTGTAACACTATACAAGTAGATAAAAATACACATGGGAGCTACCTGATGAAATTTCACATTGCCAGCCAGGCATGGTGGCATACATCTTTAATCTCAGCACTCAGAAGGTAGAGGTAGGGGAAGTGCCATGAGCTTCAGGCCACCCTGAGACTACACAGTGAATTCCAGGTAAGCCTGAGCTAAAGAGAGACACTACCACAAAAAGGAGGGGGTTGGAGGCTGAAGAGATTGTTTGGTGGTGAAGTTGCTTACCTGCAAAACCTAAGGACCATGATTAGATTCCCCAATACCATGTAAGACAGATGCACAAGAACAAGGTGGCACTTGTATCTGGAGTTTGTTTGCAGTGGCTAGAGACTCCAGGGTTCCCATTCTCTCTCTCCCTCTCTCTCCCCCACCCTCTCTCCTTCCAATAAATAAAAGAAAACCCAAAATTTTCACATTGCTGATTATTGGTGGCCACACCTCCATCCTACTGACACAGAGATTACTTGCATCACTTAATAGAGATTAAATTTTATGTCAGTCAACTGAGCATATCTTCTTCATAGGTCTGATATAAAATGAGGTAAATCAGACCAGTGGATCTCTAAGCTTGCTGTGATAACCACTGGGTATGTATCCACCTGACTACCAGAATGACATATTCCTGTTCCTAACATGTCTACCTATAAATAAATACAGGTATTGGGCTTTACCAATAGGTACATATATGTTCATAAGAATGTGAACATGATTTATGAACAAATCTAAACTTATAGGCATTTGCTGATCATTTTACAAAGTGAGACCCATGGTTGAAACACAAAGGAGACCAATGACCTAGACAGCAGATGATCAACAGTAAGTTCTAAGCAATAGACCAAAGTCAGATTTAGAGGTCAGACTAGAAGGCTAGGAAGATGTCTCAGTGATTAAAGGCACTCACTTGCATAGCCTGATGCCCCAGGTTCAATTACCTGTACCCACATAAAGCCTGATGCAAAGCAGTATATGTGTCTGTGATTCCATTGTACCTATGACAATGGGAGGCTGAGGCGGGGGAATTCAAAGCTTGTTTATAGTGGCAAGAGACCTTGTCTCAAAAAGAAATTATAGTATAGCCCTCAAGGCTGTCTTCTGTCCTACACACACAGGCACACATACATACATGCACATGCACACATACACCTCATAAACAATTTTTTTAAATACATGAGAAGTTGAAAGATTAGACTGTGACAGAGAAACCCTACATGGAAAATACCAGATAGAGTAAGGTGATTTTAGATCATCCAGAGGCAAGTAAGTAGCACAAAGCCATGGTTCACAGTGTACTGAGCACTGGGAAGCACCTTATGCTGTTTACTAAGCATAGGACCAGGAGTAGATGAAATGATATGGCTTAAAATGTCTTATCACTTTTTGTTGCCCATAGGATAAAGTACAAATCACAATCCAATTAAAACTCCTAACCATATATGCTCATCTACCTTTCCAGATGCAGCTGTATTTAAAAAAATATTTATTTGAAAGAGAAAGACAGAGGCAGATAGAATGGGTGTGCCAGGGCCTCTGGCCCCTGCAAACAAACTCCAGAAGTATGCACCACCATGTCCATCTGGCTTTACATGTGTCCTGGGGAATTGAACCTGGTTCTTTTGGCTTTGCAGATGAGTGCCTTAACAACTAATCCATCACTCCAGCCCAAAATGCATTTTTTTTCCTCTTCTCTTACTTTCTCCTGTTCTTCAAGTATGTTCTTTACTTTTTTTCCTGTCTATCTCTAAATTCGATTCAAGCACCAACTTAATGTCTACTTCCTTTAAGAGTGATTTTCTGATCCTGAAAGGAAGGAACACTTTTTTTCCTAGTACATTCCTAAACCGTCCTGTGCTTCCTGGGCTGATGTTCTCGCAAATTCTTAATACATTGTTCAAGGTCTTTCTTCCTTGCCAGCCATCTGTAAGGACAGAGAAGGTATCTGTATTCTCAACGCATCTAACACAATGTTTAATTTATAAGAAATGCCAAATACATGTGTTGATTGGAGTGAAGTTGAGTAAGCACACACTGCAGCTCAGAGGCACAGATTTGGGCTCTGGACTCCCTGAGTTCTTACTCATCACATTTCATGATTAAGGAAATGTGGGGCAAATTTAATAGCTCAAACAACACTTGGATGTTTTTTATCAGTACATTTAAAATTACTTTATTATCCATTGGACAACAAATATTTGGGTGCCCCTGTGACTCTTAGAAGTATGCACAGTCTCTTTACTCTGAGGTAGCAGACACCAAACAATTAATTAAAATTGTATCCATTAAGGGAAAAGAATTAAAAGGATGCATGACTTATTCTGATAGGAAGGCATCTGGCTGAGTTCATTACTTCCAGGGATGTTATATACTCTGTTGGTTTGTCCCAGCAAAATTGTCTGTGCCCAGTGTCCTTAGGGGTTGAATGAGAAGCAAATGCAAGACAAACACTGAAGGAGGCGGAGAATGAAGACAACTCTACAAATGGAACAAGTTCATGGTTTCACAGGGAGTAAGACTCCAAAAGCTGCCATGACCACTGCATTTCCAGAGCTCAGCATGTTCCAAACTCTTATCTTGTACTGGTTTCCCACAGTGCTCATTCCCACTGGCTATTCTACTCAAGCACAGGGAGACCCTGAAAATTAGTTTCATAGCATGACCACAGAAATCCTCCAAACATGAAAGGCTCCTATTCCCTCTCACAAAGCCTGGTATCAAGACTTCTTTTCCTGGATCAGGTGCTTGTTTTGGATCTTTATATTAGTGTGATCTAGTGACCCACAGGTGCTTTCTTGGGTCATTTACTCTATATCCTGACAATAGCAAAGTGTACAGTAAGCACTACCACTATGGAAGCAAACTCAAGACTCTCTCAGAACAACTCAAATTCAGCTCAGAGCCACCCTTCTCTCTTCCATGCCATGTTCATACATGATAGTTGAGAAATAAAGAATACAGATGAGAATATGAACCCAGAACGTCTCTGGGAGTACTGCCTTTGACAATGTCCCTGCTCTCCCAATCATTCATTGTGACACTGAGGAAAGTGCCTAGCACTTTGAGCCTCCATTTTCATATACAGTATATCCCAAACTGCCTGTGTGCTCCTCTTATCAGGGCATCTTTGGTGAAGTCAGTCCAGGAGCATGCCTGTGACACTGTCCCTCCTTGATCCTGCCCACCTCATTCTCCCCAACATCAATCAGTTACACATGCCTATGATAATGACACAAAAAGTTGCTACCACAGCCTTCCAGATCTCCTGATTTCTGTATAAAGTTTGAACACCTGGGGTGACTTTACCACCTGAAAATCATCCCTTGTGTTGTCTCTTCTTACACCATATCAAAAAGACACTTCCTTGGAATAGCTTGCAGCATGCCACCATTTTGCATAAAACTCATATTTCTTAAATTTTCCCTAACCCAATAGAAAAGCATCACCATGTCCCACAGATCTATCTATTAAAGCCACAATGCTCACCCAAAAGACAGATTCAATGTTCCATTTCAATCTCCTTAGGCCCCTCTAGTTATTTCAAGCCCACCTCCAAGCCCAGATCCTCTGCAGGATTCTCCCCCAGAAAGTCACCTTGGATTACCTCTTTTTCTATTTTTGCAGCAGAGGACCAGGCATATTCCTTCCAGAGAGCAAGCAGTGCTTTACAACTCACCTCTTCCACAGACTTTTTTTTTAAAGCCAATCTCAGCATTCACTAGACCTCTATCCTCATGGTTAGATCATTTTTCCCCTTAGGCAGAATAATTTTAGGAATGAGCATTTCTCACTTTTATCAGGTCTTCATGTTATATACACTAGTTCACTTAATCCTCATGAACCCTGTCAGTACAGGTTCCCTTCATTTAGTCACAACTCAATATACATTTGAATACATTTGAATAGAAATATATTCAGAAGAAATACACATATATAGTATTATATTAGTTATGAATATGTTTTAGGTATATAAAGGCTATGAAGACTAGAAAAGCAAAGATGAAGTAATAGCTGTAGAGTGGGCAGGTATATTTGCATGACATCATCAGAAAAGTAACATTATGGTGAGGACATGAATGAAGTGAGGAAGCAGTTGACCAGAAGGCATTGGACAAGCGTGGTCTAAGGTTTACACAAAGTAAGTTTTGTGGCCCTTGTTACCTCCCAAGAGTAACTGGCAGAATAACTAAACCTTAAATTCTTACACAGAGCTCACTATATTAACTAGCTGTGGATTTTAAGACTCCTTTACTTCGTATTAGCCACCACATAGGAGATTTCTGTGTTCTACACAATTACCTCTATAAGACATCCCTCCAGCCTCTTCCTTAGATCTTTAATGTACCATTGGTTTCAGAACCTTTGCTCACTGTTATTCTTCACCATATTTTTTGAGGACTTTTATTTATATGTTTTTATTAGTTTTGTACTCAGTGCATACAGTCAAGTTGGTACCATTGCTAGCCTCCTCCATACATACATCTTGTTAATAATAATAATCATTAAAAAACAACATTCATAAAAATTAATGCATTATTTTTCCCTTAAACCCCATTCCTGCTCCTGTGTTCCTTGCTTCTCATCACAGCACTGCATGCTACCCTGGACTCTAACCTCCCTGTCTTCCTCCTCCTCAGCCAGTCTGCCTTTCCATTCCCACTTTCTTTACCTTTATTTAATCATTTGTTTTCTCTTTCCTAAACTAATGCAAAAGCTTCCTAATGGCATTGCTGTCTAAGATGCATCCTACACAGCTATGCAAAATTAATGCCCTGCATTCTATTACTCTGAAAATCAGCTGGCTTCCTACCATTACAAAAATCAAATCACAGTCTTTTGTTCTAACCCAAATAGCGCAGTACCCACTGGAAATATTTTCTACTTTGAGTACATTATGTTTTTAAATCCAAAAGTCAGTCTCATTTTCTTTCAAATAAACCTCCTTCTGTATTTCCTATTTTCATGTATTTAGGCCACCCATCAGTCACTCAAGCCAGAAATCTAGAAGTGTATAGCAGGATCATCCTTCTTCATTGATCCCAGTAACAACCTATCATTTGACCACCCACAAGTCATATTGATCTTGGCCTCTTTTATCTCATTTTTACTCTTTGTTCTTCAGCCAATGATCAATGCCCATGTCCTTTGAGATGTCTCACCTGCACTTACTATTGCAGCACAGTCCACTGCCACATCACTTCAGTTACCCTCCCAGTATGGAAATGTGGTGATCATCTGCTCTTGATTGATTCACCAGTAGTTCTCCAGCATCTTCATGCACTGCCTCCCCCAATATGCCCCAGCTTCCTATCTCACTCTTCTCTTCTACCCTACATCCTTACTGCACTACTCAGAACTTCTCACAGTGCCGTAACTGTATCACCTTGACCTCTTGACACAGCCTTAGCCTCATCATTTTCCATACCTAAAACACCCATCATCTCGCATGTCATGTTCCCCTGAAAATCTTGGTCTCCTTCTCCAGTTGGGTCTAGTCCATATATGCCTCTTTGACTTTGTGCAGCCCTGCAGGATATTTCTCACAGCTTCTTTCAAAACATACAGTACAAGGGATTATTTTAGGGCTTTTCCTATTCAAATTTCTATCCTACATATCTGTTTCTGCATGTAGGTTCAGAATTTCCAATAGGATACTTTTCATCTTTGTACTAGCATTTATACTTGGCAAAAGAATATGAGCATATGTTTCATGAAAAAAATGACTTATATTTGGGAAAATGCCCCTGATATGTAGGGGTAGTAATATGAGTTAGTCTATAGGTGATTGCAACTGTTCAACTTGAGTTTTCTTTAGTGTTACATGTGATTCTATAAACTAGTAGCAACAATAACCCATGTTAATATAATAGGTCTGCTCTGTGGTTGTACAGCTTAATATTTAATAAAAGCTAGGATATCCTTCATTATGAACAGACAACTGGTTCCTAGGAATGTATTTATCTAATGTATTTGAAGATAAAGTGAATTCACATATTCTGCATACTTAATACACAGGGCTGGTGAGGTAGACCATGAAGATATGACTTAAAATTTTTATTCCTATACCCTGAACAACTTTGTGGCCATTTTATATTCTCAAATACTAGCATAGTGTCTATTATATACTAAATGGCTGATAAATGTTTTAATGAATGATTGTTGAATAACAATCTCAGAAATATTCCTAAAACTATCAGAACACAACTTGCCTAAGACTCAAGTTACAACTGTCACTGCTGAGGTTTGAAATCCTGTTCTAGTGATATTGACAAAAAGCTGCAGTGTCTTGCTAAAATGTTCAAAGATAAAGGGAACCGTATTTAATTTTTAATATTCCCAACAATTCCTTTCTACAGTTTAATCCTCTCAGTGTAGTGATTAGAGTTATTCTAAAAGTATTCATTTTTTTCAATGACTAATTTTTATTTGGAAACTATATCCACAATTTTAATTTAACTATAAGAGTTTATTGGATTAACAGCAGCTTTTGTACTTCAGTTACATCCAAAGTTCTAGCATATATTACCTTCTAGCTTCAAAGTTTAGATGGGTGGCTCTTTTTTAAATGATCTTACCAACCTCTGTTTCCAATGAAAATGAAATTTAATTTTTGAGCACTGCCCCACAAGCAGGTAAATTCCCTCATTCTATTTATCAGGCTACATAGAATAAATTATTAGGATAATTCCTTTATCACTTTCTTTAATAACACCTACACTTTTCCATGATCCTTGATGCCTGGTTCTGAACTCTCCTCATTCTATACTTGCCAACAAAGATTTCCCTCCCAACACCCACCTTCAAATTTATAGAATGCACCTGTGTTTCAGGGCTGCTCTAACTTTCTAAGAGGACAACCACAGGCAGGAATTAGGATGAAATTCTACCATTAAAGGAAAGGAAATGTATACCAGTGTAAAAATACTGTATATCACAGTGGGGAGAGATTTGGCCTCAAATAAAAGTTTGTGTGTGAAAATAAATGAGAAGATTGGTTTGAGGATTCTTTGGAAAGATTTGAGGAAAGCTTAATAGAAGTTTGTTTTCCTAAGTACTTGCATTATTAGATAAGGTGAAATACTATCCTTATGATGAATGATTGATTCTAAAAAATCAAATATAAAAATTACAGCAATATTGTATTTAATTTAGAAATACTTATATTGATTTGAAGTGCCTTTGATTATGCTGGAACATTATTTAAACTGGCAATAAGAAAACTGAGCCTGTTCAATTCCTTTATCACTTTATTTAAACAGAAGTTATTACTCATTTCATACTCTCAAAGCTTCCAAATCGTATTTTTTATTTTAAAAAAAAGCTGTTTTTCTTCATATACTCCCATCACTGTTGAAGTTTTAAAATATTTCAAGTGGCATAATCTTATAGTGTCTTATGTGGTGAACCAAAATGTATTATAATTTGAAATACAGGCAGAAGATAGGAAGAAATTGGACAACAGAACAAGTACAAAATTTCGAGTTTTCTGAAAGCTTTATTCTGAAAGATCACAAACACAAAAGGGCAAATTTAATATCATTGTGGGCTTCTATTTTAAAGGAATTGTCATTTTTACCAGCAAGAAGTGATCTTGCTCTTAAACATGTAGCTTATGCTAGCCTTAACTCTGTCATAAGAATGGAAAGTTTAAATATACATGTTTAGTCATGCCTCTTCCTGCTTCACTATAACCAAGTGTACATTCAGAACCTGGGCCTGGCATAAACAGTAAGCACCAGAAAGGCTCAATCTATCATAGTCATCCTAACGACTGGTGACTTCTTTGCAAATATTTTAGAAACTAATCTCATTTCATCATCACAGGAGCCCTGTAAACTACCACTAGATATTACCACCACCATTCTACATAAGATAAAAAGAAAAGTGGCACTGTACTCCATGGGTGTCTTATCTGTTCACATCTTTCTTAATTAAATTGAATTTTTTCTAGATTAGACTGCTCTCTAAACTAAAGTTGTTTGCCCTTAGGACTATTTTTGACAGAGCTATTTTAGGAATGCCTGCTCACTAGTTATAAACACACATAATTGTGTCTTTTAAAGTGTTTTGCAGATACATGAAAGAAAAAAAAAAAAACCTGAGTATCACTTTGCTCTACAATGGAAGGCTTTGGAGTGCAAGTGTGTATCTCTACCTTTAGGACTAACCATGATGTTGTGTACTTATTCATTCAGCATATTTCTGGAGCACTTACCATATATGGAACATGAATAAAAGTTATGAAGTAGGATATTCTAAGTCATTTTTCATGCTGTGCTAATAAAAATTAAGCTATAAAATCCTTAAACTCAAATTAAAGTCCTTTGCAGGAATCTATTCTGTGATGTAGATTGTTTAATAGTTACACACATAATATTCACACAGTTTTCCTATTAAATCCAGGAGAACTTGATAACCATTTCTTCACTTGGAAAAAATGATGAGGGGGGATCCTCCATCTCTCTTCTCCCTCATGGCTGAAGCTCTCTGTACTTTTTCCTCTTTCCTTCTCTTAACCTAATAAAGTCTCTCTAAGCGTAAGAAAAGATTTGGGGACATTCATAGGGATATCTTAGCATCTATAACAATCTGTAGACAGTACTACAAAGAATACATGTGTCAGAGAGAAGAATATCCACTAAACTATAGTAATCATTATAGCAGTCATATTTTGATTCCCAATCGGGCTGCAATAATACAATGCCATTATTACCTTAAGTAAATTGCTTTACTCAATATATTCTTCAAAATATTGTGAAATTTTGACACATGAGGATGGAGTCTTTTCCTACAAAAACTTTTTAAATGCCTATAAAAATGCATGTTCTAACTCTCTAAAGGCTTATATTCACTCTTATGAGCAAATGCATTTCTTAAAGCCATTCCAAATGTTAGTTAACTCAAAAGTTACATATTGTTGTCACACAATATTTTGGCTACTAATTTTTAAATAAATAAATAATTGGGTTATGACATGTATGGAACAGACTTCTCAAAATCAATAATCTGCTCAAGGGTATTTAAAAGGACAATATGCTTACACCCAGAGTGGAATCCAACCACATTGGCTGTGTGCACAGAACAAACACCCAGCCCTTCACATAGGCACGAAGGTGCACAACATGGAAAAGTCTATATCATAACCCCGTTCAAGTGGTTCCTTATAATCTCTATGTGTGGACAACTTTTATGCTTAAACACAAATTCTCTATTTCTCCAGATATCCTCACGCAGTCCACAGGCATGCACACAGACACTGACACATGGTAAAGCATTATGGAAAGAAGGGAGACAGCCTCATATTCCAGAGGAAAAGGTTGGAATTCATCCTCTCTCAGCTCCATCATGGTCCACACTTCCCTCCCTCCTTTCTTCCCAATCAGCTGGCTCTCACTGAGAAGCCAGGAAGGAAAGAAAACACACTCAGGAAGTAGTTGTGGGTCTACTGTATGATGTCTTGGGGTTTTAATCCCCATCCTTTTCCATGGGATTAAATTCTTTTAATACAAGGATCTCTTACCAGATGAGGGTGATCATATAAATATAAAAATAATGATTATCATTCTCACCAGCAAGAAGTGATCTTGCTCTTAAACATGTAGTTTATGCTAGCCTTAACTTTGTCATGAGAATGGAAATTTTAAATATAAATAGATAGATTTGATAGCTTATATATATAGACAATGAGTTGTGAGGATGTTAGCAAGGGACCTTCTCAGTAACATGAACTCAGGGTAAAAGAGACAATCACAGTCACATTTCAAGTGAGTGTCTCATTTGGAACACTGGAGCTTCATTGGACTGCTGACCTCAGACGTGATAGCACTGGAATGTATTATAGATGTGGGAGACTCACAATAACAACATCCAAACACTGTACTAACTAACTATTGCTTAGAGAAAACACAAAATATAGAATTCATAATAAGGCCTTTGTCAGAAACCTTACACATTTTCCTAGCCATGGCACTGCAAATGTAGACACACCCACAGTTCAGATCATCAAGATCTTGTGCATATTCTTATACTTTAGATATGGTTTAATGAAGAAAACAGACAGAAAATAAAAAAAAAGAATGCCTCTCCCCAAACATGCTCAATGAGCAATCAAATGTAAATTATAATTTAGGCTCTATTACATGTCTACCATACAACAATGTGATTTAAATATGATAAATATATTTTAAGCATCTACTAGTTAGTGAAGCACTGTACAAGTATTTACCAGGAGTGTAAAAATGAGTAAATAATGCAGGGAATTTACCATTGAGGTGCTACAACCTAATAGTTGTAAAGGGTGCAAAAAGGCCTAGCTTATTCTGCTTTGCACACATTCAGATAAAAATAACAAGAAAGTAAACCAAGAAAAATAAGAGAACAATTATCTGTAGAGGGGTTATGGAGAAATGGTGCATTTCATAATCAGACAATGCGTTTGACATGGGTCTGGATGGACGTGCAGAATGTCACTGAGGAAAGTTAGTGCAGGATGGGCATTCTAAGAAACAATAAACCAAATATATATTCAGGGACTAGGGGAAAACCCAGTTAAGCTAGAGTATATCACAGGCCTAGAAGAGCTGTGGATGATAATGTGGAGATGGAAGATATGCACTATATTGTGGGAATCTTGAATATTACCATGAAATAATAACAATTCTAAAAGTAGAATGGGAGGAAGGTACTAAAGTATTTTCTGCAGGAGAATGATAAAACTCAAATCAGGTTTTAGTAAATGCAGTTGGTTTTGAATGTGGAATGGAAATAAGTAAAATATGACACAACCATCATGGCCTGGAAATGATAACCTTGGGACTAGGAACTGAGAGAAGAGATAGATATAAAAGCAGACAGAGAGGAAGCTTTGTGACTGACTGAACAGGGAGATTGAAGTACCACAGGGAAGGCCATGCTTCTACCTCTTTAAACTACACACCCCTAAATCAGTGGTGCTAATATAACTTTCTGATGAGTCTGAAAATCAGGCAATGAAAACGTGTGCAGAGCACTTTGGAAGAGCTTTGAGCTAGACAACAGACTGAGACTTGCACTTCAAGATAAAAATTAAAATAGTTAGATTAAGAGGAGAGTACATAGAGAGAAGTTAATTAAAAGAGAATCTTGTGAAACTTTCATAAAATGTGCAGAAAAGAAATAAAGAAGTGTCATAAAAAGAGAGGGGAAGGAATGTAAGAGGAAGAAAGGTTATGCATTTCCAGACAGGGCAAGGGAGAAGACAGCAGTCAATATCTGTTCTTGAGCAAGTAGTACACGCCAGAGCTTACACTAGATACTGGGGATAAGTGGTGGCCAGGAAACAAAAGTTTAGCTCTCCCAGAGATCACAGTCAGCTAAGGAGCATTGGTGGACATGAACCACCCAGTGAGATCAGGAAGCATAGGGACCTTTAACCAACTGAGACATTTTGAAAAATAAGTAGGTGATTCGTTGCCAAAGGTGAATAAGCTTGTAGTAATACGTTCACTCATATAACATAAAAATATTTCTGAGAATGACAAAAACCCCTTGAATGAATCTCTCTTCTCTCCTCCCTCCCCCATCTCTCCATCTCTCTCTCTCTCTCTCTGTCTTTCTCACACACACACACACACACACACTTACTTTAATCTTTTTGAATTTGTCCCTAAGGAGGGAAGCTGTTAGGTAAACACTCTATGAAATATTGAAAAGCAATATCTACCATCCCCATGTTCTAGATAAATAGTGAAGACAAAGGAAACAAAGTGACAAAAAAAATCATATATTTTAAGCCCAGAAATACATCTTCAAAAATCATCCAGAAACTGGCCTAAAACTCTTTATAAATATTGCACACACATTTCATATTGCATAGGGTCATTAATTTTCAAAATATCTACAATCATATTTTATGAATAGCACAGTGTGGAAGGGGAGACTACTGAATTGTAATACTTCATTCAATTTGGTTAATACTCCCTAACATCTATATAACATAAAGAAAGTAAACTCATGCTTTGTTGTCATAGGAAACTTTTCCCCTGAGGAAACACAAACCCTATCTTCATCACAAATAGGGCAAAGATGGCAGACCAAAGTATGATTACACTAATACCAGTTTGGAAAACCACTGAGTTTACTGGGGGACTCACTTAGAGAGCATAAAGAGGAGCTTTTAATAGGAATATGGTACCCCCAATGCAGCCACTTTGATGGGACTTCCTGTGTCAAAATTACTCCTTGGATACTCCTCCCCTCAGCCTCAGGCTGAGGGCTTATTTACAGAGCATGGGGACCCCAGAGCAGTTGCAACACCAAGAAGTCTCATCCCACCCTGAATGATTATATCCCTGTGACCACTTCTAAAGCTCTTTGTGTAGGAGAGCACAAAGAAGCACTTCAGTGGGGCTCATTATATTTGAATTACATTCAAAGATGCTCCTCCCTCAGCCTCGGGGTGAGAGCTTACTTACAGAGTATGAGACCCAAAGCAGAACTTCAGTAGGGCTGACTGCCTCTGGATTACTCCTGCAGATGCTCCTCCATCAGCCTTGGGGCCGGGGCTTACTTACAGAGCATGGAGACTCCAAAGAAACCCCTTGCATAGTGTTATGTTGGGACTACCTCTATGGATACTCGTCCTTCAGCCGCGAGGTGAGGGCTTACTTACAGAGCATGGAGACTGCAAAACAGCACTTCAGAGGGGTTTGCTAGTACCAGGATTGCCCCTGCAGATACTCCTTCCTCAGCCTTAGGGTGAGGGCTTACTTACAAAGTTTGGAAACTTCAAAGAAATGGCTGAGATGTAGGTCATTGTTCCTAGATCTTTTCCTCTCTATATAGTCTATCTTCCTCTCCACTGAGGTCACGAGATCTTGTGCATTATTGCATACAGCTGGCGCAGAGGGCAGCTGAATCTCAGGTGGTGCTCTGATGACCCTCCCCACACCTTCTTTCATGAGATGACCCAGTTGCTTTTGATAAATCTGGCAATAGTTGTTTATACCTTTCAATGCGGAGGAAATTTGCCATACAATCCTTGTACAATGAAAGATCAATCCAGGGTTCAGAATAAAATTTTACTCCATGAATTACCCTTAATCAATTGCTAACTTTATTTTTTTATTTTTATGAAAAATAAAATGTAAACTAAGGCCACAATATAGCTATCAAAATGCTATTTGATATTCAAGATATTTTTCACACTACCAATTAAATGGGCATAGTTTCCCCCAATTTTAGTTGTAGATTATACCACATGACATCTGCCATCAGTGAGATGGCACAAGTTAAAGACATAAATAAGTAAATTACATAGGTTTTTCCCCCCAATGACATTTTTTGTCTTTCAAATGTACAGTTGGATTATCATCCCTTCTATCTCTCCACTGATAGGACTGTGTTTTATAGAAGGAGAGAAAAATAATGAGAATAGGCAAGGAAATGCAAAGTATATTAAAGATAAAGATGAGCTTTGGTTATAATGCAGAATTTGAAAGCCAGAAGGGTAATGTGAGCACCTTTCTCTCAGTATCCATGTTCTCTACTCTATTACTAGTATTACCAATTGCAGGGACTTGAATGCGTTGTGTGTACCCATACTAAATGCTTTTACTTGCTGAAAAGAGAGCAAGTAGAGAACTCTGTTAGCTGTCTTATCATAAAGTGTTAACAACATAATTTGTCTGTGCCTCCATCATTTCTCATCATTTCCTCTACATTGCATTTCATGGAATTTTCTCCTTTGGCCCTCAGCAAACCACTTTCAGTGTGTTCTGAATATAAGTACAGTCACAAACACATAAACACTCTCCTCCAAATACAATTTCTCTCTACTCATAGATGTTTTCTCAAATTTTTCATTAATATGTGATTAAATCATCTTGCATCCCTTTATTCCACAGGTATATGACCATAATATCCTACTTCTGGGAAAGGGACCAAGTCAAGAACTTCTATTTTAGAACAAGAACTAAAGCCTTTGGGTTCCAGATGTCAGAGTTTGGATCCAAAGTGAACACGGTCACAGAAATGAGGTGCACACCAGCACCAGCCGAGGATTCAGTCTCTCCTGGAGAAGGAGTGCCATAGTCTGAGACATGGTGATATTTATGGTGAACTAAGACAAAGAAAAGTGTTGGTGTGTGAGATAAAATCAAAAACAGGGGTTGGAGAGATGGCTAAGTGGTTAAGCGCTTCCATGTGAAGCCTAAGGACCCCGGTTCGAGGCTCCATTCCCCAGGACCCATGTTAGCCAGATGCACAAGGGGGCGCATGCATCTGGAGTTTGTTTGCAGGGGCTGGAGGCCCTGGCGTGCCCATTCTCTCTCTCTATCTGCCTCTTTCTCTCTGTCTGTCATTCTCAAATAAATAAAATAAACCAAAAAAAAATCAAAAACAGCTGTATGTTAAGGAAGACAGAAGCTGTTTCATAAGAAAATCAGGGTATATGAGCTTAATCAGTACTTATATTACTTATATTTATATAGTATTACTTATACTTATCTTACTTATAATATAAAGCTTTAAGGAGGCATTCTGAGAACAGTGCAGGAAGTTCAACACAAGAATGTACTTAGGTGGTATGTCACCAGGCATGTCCAATGAATTTTCTTTGTTTGAAAATTCTTTGGTCGGATGATTCAACTTTTTCCTTGTTCTCAGTTAACTCATTCATGTGTGTGTATGCATGTGTGCATAGAATGTGTTTATAGGTGATGTATGCATACATTTATACAGATGCACATGTCCCATTGCCTCAAGTGCCCTATGTACACATGAACAGAGGTCAGAGAAGGACTTCAGGTTGACTCTATTATTCTTCTGCCTTACATCCTTAAGATAAGGTGAGTGCCTGAACGCAGCTCTTTCACCATTTTTTTTTTTTTTTTTTTTGGTTAGACTAGTTGAGCAGTGAGCACCAGTGATCTTATTGTCTCTGCCTACTCCCCTTCAGCACTGAAGTTATAGGTGTGTGCAGTTATGCTCAACTTTTAAAGTGAGTGCTGGGCAGTGGAACTCACATCCTCATGTTACACTTTGACTCACTAAACAATCTCCCTAACCCTAAGAACTGAAGCCTTAAAATAAGGCCATCCTTTTTTAGTCCCAAGTGAGTAAATATGAGCACAGATCCCCAAAGCACCAAAGCATATATGTGATGGAAACTATGTAGGCTTCATACACCAGGGGTCATCTCTAATGTTAACTGTAAAACAGTAGCAACAAGAGTAAAAGTGAAGCTCTGAACACTTTTATCTTTACTTTTATAATCACACACCAGCTCACTAAAAGCTTGTAAATATAATTAAAGAGACAAATATCAAGTCAAATCTGTCTGGAAATTTCTTCACTTTCATCTTCATCATAACCAAAATCTATCAATATATCCTTATTCTCCAAACAATGATCACCTGGGAATGCTAGAGATGAAACTACCTTTTTCTATTATTAGTATTTTAATGGTTTCATATTCCCTAGATATGATTTCATCTTTTTTTCCCATGTACAGAGATTCTGGCCACTCATGGCACTGGAGAATGGACATATGAAGTCAATTCCCATCTGGTGGATGAAAAGTAGGCGCAGGCAAAAAGCATCATGCTAATCAGACAACAGAGCGCATTTTCTCAGACTAAACTGGCTCTGAGTTCAGACCACCCTGTGGAGCCTTGCACAGGCATGTTTACCCAACAGCAGAGCAAGTTCTCTACCCCATTCTTGCTGTAAAGAACTGCTAAAACAGAGACCCTAGGAACTTAACTCATGACCAGACAAGTATTCAGATTTAGCCCTCTACAATCAAAATGCCACTCTGATTAAAAAAAAAAAAAATCAACCTTTGAAATACTACGAGTATTCCTAATAGATACGACCCAGGTAAACAGGTTCATAATGCTTTCTCATCAGAAGTGGTACAGGTGTGGGCTTTAAAGTGGTGTTCATATTATATTACCCCTGACACATGAAGGACTAAGACTTGCACACTCAGATGAAACTAGTGACCTCCTAGTTTGAAGGATCTGAACCAGTTTGAAGGATCTGAACTACTGGGGGGACGGAAGCAGAAGGCCCATTTCTCAGCTGTTTCCATTTCTGCGTAACACATTGAGTTGAGATGGCTTCGTTTCTTGGTAAAATGCATAAAACTCTTCCTTGCAACTTTCCAGCCCTCAAGGCCCCGTTTTTGATGGCATAAACCAAGTGACACTCTGACTGTGCACGAACCCTTGGCTTACATAATAGGGGAAACGGGGAAAAGCCTGGCTATGTCACTCATGTTCTCTACAACCACCTCCATCCTAGTGAGAAATCCTCTGAAAACAAACTCATTACACATCGAAGCCACCTACAAACAAGTCAATGCAACCCAGGACTGTCCGTGGGGAGGAGACGGCTTCATCCCCTGCTTGGACCCGGGTCGCAGTAAACTCAGAGAACAGGTCCAGTCCCTTTCTCGGAATGCACGCCCTTCCGCAAGCCTCGCCCCTTGCACAGCACCCAGCACCTGTGCAAGGCTGCACCATATATCATTTACTTCCAGGTGTCACTGAGGACCATTTTCTCTGAACAAACTAAACCAAAGGTAGTCATGAAACAAGACACACTCTCCTGCGGACAATTCCGACAAGGCACGATTCCGCTTGTATGTTACCAGGGGACAAAAATAGTTTTAGTGAAGAAATGTGGAAGGGGGCGGGGGTCGACACCATTTCGGCTCCTTCACCCCCAGGAGTTAGAGAAAGGAAGTGTGAGGGTGAAAGGCACCTGGAGAAACCATATCCAACCTCGGGGATTTTTCAGGGAAGGCAAAAAGTACGCTCAGGATCGCGGTGGACCCTGCCAAGGAGACTTTCAAACACACTTCAAGCATCTCTTCTTCCTCTCTTCACATGCACACCCTCCCCCCTCCCACACACACACACACGCCTTGGCGCCCCAGTCCCACACTCCCACCTCCCCTCCCCATCCCGCCAGTGTCTGTCGCGCGGCTCAGGCAACAAGCGTCGCCGCCCCCAGCCGGGAAGGGGGACCCCGATCCCGCTCCAGGGAAGAGGGGTGGGCGCGTGGCGCCGGGTGGCTCTGTGCTCAGCGCATCCTACCGCCTGTGGAGCTCGCCTCCTCCAGCTGCGCGGAGATGCTCTCCACCCTCCTGACATTCATCTTGGCGGACGCCGGGTGCAGGAGCCAGACTCGACTGGACCGGCCAGGGACGTCGGTGGCGGTGTTTGCTATCCGAAAGAGCGAGCGCACCACGCTCTGCCCAGGTCCACGGTGGCGGGCGGGCGGGCGGGCGCCAGGAGCGCGAATCGGCGGCGGCGGGCAGCGCGCGTGGAGCCGGCTGCAGGTGCGGGCCGAGGCCGGCGGGGGGCGCCGGAGGCGCGGGGCGGCGGGCCTCGAGGGACAGCTGGGATGCACCGGCAGACAGTGAGAGGCGTCCCCCACCCCTGCCGCTCTTGGGGGCCGCCTCTGCCACCTGCTGCTAAGTCACGGGGAGGATGTAGAGGGTGCTGACAAGCGCCTTAGGTACCAGAGCCAATGGGGCCAAAAAGAGACTTGAGGCGCTATAAGGCTGGGAACGGTACCTTCCAAGAGTTTGCCAATTGGTTATCATTATTAGCTGGTCTGTCTGGACTCCTGGTGCCCAGCGCCTGGCTCTCAGACGGGCAAAAAGCTTACTCCTAAGCAAAGAAATGTGCTCTTGGGTGCCTGGAGGCCTCAGACTCGCACAATTGGTGGACAGAGTGAGAGTGAGACTGAAATGGAAGACCACCAGAAGGGAAAAGCAAGGGGATGCTCATACTTCAACACCTGGCAGGGAGCCAGCAACTCCTAATCAGGAAAGTTCCCATTTAAAGTTGCACCTGAGCATGCAACCTACAGAGGGGTAGGGGAGGACTGCTGCCCCACCCTTCAGAGGGATTGGGGAGGACTGCTGCCCCACTCTTCAGAGGGGTAGGGGAGGACTGCTTCCCCACCCTTCAGAGGGGTAGGGGAGGACTGCTGCCCCACTCTAGCTCCCCAGCATGAGCAAGACAGGGTCAGGGTGAAGAAGGGCACCTCGCAGAGAAGGGTGAAGTAGACTGGGAAGAAATTCAGACAAGCTCCTCCCTCCATGGGAGATTTCACTGGAGGTCTCCCTAGCAGCTCTCTACTGAGACAGGACTGAGCTCCTATGGGTATTCATTCATTCATCCATAGTCTCTTGGCTTCCTTTGCAAACCAGAGCCAGCAATGCCTAGGAAGACAAAGGCAGGCCATATGACCATTTGTGGCCATGGTTACTGTTGGAGCACTGAACATTAAAATGCAGACGTCAGTGACCCCAGGAATGTAAGTGGATAAAGCCTGTTTGGAGAAAAAGGGTCAGGTTGACCAGTTCTGAGGGCAAAACAAAATAGCGTTCCTTCCGATTCTATACCATCAATTGACCCTGACACGGGTGGAATACATTTCTAAGTGCATGTGAAGTCTCTTTCCCTGTGGCCACATGTTTTAATATATGTCCCTCTGTACTCCACTTTGACCTCATTGCCATTTTCTTGTCCTTTTCACTCTATGCCCCAGAGTGACTCACTCGGAATCTGGTAGGATGTATCAGCACATTTCCCATAAAGCCTTTCACTCCTTCCCATTCGTGGTTAAGGACACAAATGCTGACACCTACCTTGCCTGGGTTCAAATTCTCGTTTCACTAATCATGTTACATAGTGTGGAATATTTACATCAGCTGTCAGGTGGCCCCCACCCAATTGGTTTGTCATGGGAACTGAAAAAAAAATGTAAAGATGCCTTAGAGCAGTTGATGGCATAAAGCAATTTCTATGTAAGTACATACTGTTGTTCTTGAGGCTGAGAATAACAGTGTGGTGTACACAGTAGGTCTTCATTTAACACATTTTTCATTATTCAATACATATCTGGTAAACACCATAAGGCACTGTTACAGGCACCTGCACAACATAGTGAATTAGCATGCCTTGGTTACTGACTTATCACAGGGAAGACTGAAAAAACTGAGGAATTAAGGTTGGTCAGTGGGGAAGGGCCTCTTACTTGGGAGGGCAATACCTAAACTGACTCCTGATGGAGAAAGACAACTTTAGGGAAGAGGAAGTAAGAGCCAGAGTGAGGGTGGTATGTTTGTGGAGCAAAGAGGAGGCTGCTGCGGTTGCAGCAGAGCAAAGGAGAGTGGAGTAGCAGAAGTGGTTGTAGGATTGGATCATGTGCTATCTAAGCATTTATTGAATCACTGTACATGTGCCATGATTTCATGCTTCCTGCTAATAAGTTTCTTCTTGGTAGATTGAACCATTCCACTCTGAGTCAAGTGCAACCTCTCACCACTAGAATGTTCACATTGCAAATTTCCAACTAACTAGCCAAATACTCCTTTCTGCAGGAACTCCAGAACCAGTCACAGTGTTTACGCTAGTGATAATTACTAGCATTTTTTCAGCTGCAAGCTCTACTATTTCCTAATGTCTTCTAAAAGCTACTTTCATGTATGGGTTTGGGCACAACAACGGAGGTAGAATCCTACCTGCCTTTGTGCCCAAGGATAACTTAAACTCACTCAGTAGAGGTGTAAAAAGCAGAAGTGGCTGTTTGAATGAACTATTGGCAAAGATGAAACGAGGCCACATATTTAAAGTGCTTAGAATTGTTCTCCGTTCACAGTAAGAATTCAGCAGGAGGTGCCTTCATGACAATTAGTTATCACCATCATTACAACATTTTTTTAAAAAAATTGTCTATGTATTTGCAAGAAGAGAGATATATGGAGAGAGAGAGGGAGAGAATGGGCATGCTAGGGTCTCCAGCGGTTGTAAACGAATTCCAGATACATGCGCCACCCTGTGCATCTGGTTTTATGTGGGTACTGGGGGATCAAACTTTGCAGGCAAGCGCCTTAACCACTGATACATCTCTCTAGCCCTCATCATTACATTTTTTTCATGATGCAAGTAAGGAAGAGAAAGGCACCACTGTGTTCTCAGACAGATTTATCCAGTCTTACTTCATATTGTGCTGAGTAGTGTACAACTCCTTTGCATATCTACACAATATGGAGTATTTAGTTGGACAAGCCCACTTTCAAAGATAATCAACAAATAGTTATGAATTTTGATCCCACTATATGTGTACTCATGGACTGGCTATAAAGAAAGTCATGTTAAGGGAACTCTGTGCTGGAGAAATTTGCAAAGTTATGTAAGATTTTGTGTACTATAATCTTCATATTCAAACTTCATTATATAGAACCTTGATCATAAATAATACAGGGAAAGTTTCTCTTTTGTTACCACTTTTACTGTAATTTTGTATACGTGAGACTAAAAGTCCAAATGTCACTGTCTTGCTTGTTCCATCCCTTTGTTGACTCTTCAGCTGCCCAGGGACAATTCATCCTGTGTAGCAGTACATTCGCAGAGCCTCTTCCCAACACAACATATGTACAAAGGATATTTCTAGGACTAACCCCAGATTACCTTCATGTAACATGATTCACAGGTGACATATATAGTCCATAGTCCCTTTAAGGGATGACAGAAAAAAAAAAACAGGAGACAAAGTTACTAAACTCACCAATTGCCAGCCATTAATCTCAGATTTCATGCACATCATTTTGTTTAATCTCTAAGAAAACACTATGAGCTAAGCAGTGCTCTTGTCCCTGATTAATGAGTGAAGAAGTTAAGGCACAAGGAAGGTAAACTGGTTTGTCAGTTTTACATCAGTAGTAATCAGTCTCTCTGGGACTTGAACCCAGTAGTCTTACTGAAGAGCCTATATGCTGCATGTTTGCTACACAGTAATCTCCCCCTTGGACAATGCTCCAGAGACTCTACCATTTCCCACATTCATTTTGACTCAGAAAGTTACAACTCATTTCTGAGCTTCAATTCCTCTTCCTCATGTGTTAAACAGGAGAAATTCTGCTTCACAAGGTCATTGTCCAGATCAAATAAGATAATGAAAGGGAAATATATTTATAGACCAAAGAATATTGTCAAAGCATCCAGGATGACATCATTATTGCCTGATCTTTTGTTGCCTATCACTTTCTGGTTATTTCTGAAAGCCCCTTACTTTTAACAAATATTCTTTGTTTACCAAGACTTACACAATAATAGTAAAACAGGTAGTATTTAATATTGATTGAATGCTCAGTGTGCACCCTGTACTGCATTATAAACTATCTTTTTATCACCTCATACAAAGGAAAAAAAATATCTAGAGCTGTTTTTACTCTGACTTTAAAATGTGACTGAGTCTTAGAGAAGTTAAGTGGCCCAAGGTCAGCTAGCTGAGCTGAGATCTGATCCTTCATCCATCTTATCACAAAATTGGAGTTGTTGATTACTTCCTGATTGTTCTCAGATTTTCATGCATAAGAATACCTACAGACCTGGTGTAAATCTCCTCTGCTCTAGTCTTCATGATGGATTCACTCAGTCTCAGGGAACAATCTGAGAATCTATTTTTTATAATAATAGATTTTATCCTTGAGAGCAGTTTAAGATTTTCAGGAAAATTAAGCAGAAAATGCAGCATTCATGCGTATCCCTCTGCAGCCTACTCCTCCATTTTCTCTATAATTACCAACTTGTGTTAGTGTGGCACATATTTTATAATTGATGGCTGATGAGTCAACAACACCCTAAAGTCTACAATTTAACTAAGATGGGTAGGATTGTAAGGGAAAGAAGAGATTTCTCAGCAGGAAGACACACCGAGGATTAAGCACCCGTTCACAGCCAGGAAGAAAGCCCTCACCCAGTCTGAACATTGACTTCATACTTGTAGGCTACTGAAATGGGAAAACAAACTGGTTTAAACACAACAGTCTATGTGTTAAGAGAGATTACTCGGTGGTTAAAGATAACAGACTGGGTTCGATGTCCCAGTACCCAGGTAAAGCCAGATGCACAAAGTGGCTCATGTGTCTGTAGTTCCTTTGCAGCAGCAGGCCTTGGAGCACCCATATTCTCATTCATATTCATTCTCTCTCTCTCTCTCTCTCTCTCTCTCTCTATCTATCTATCTATCTCTTATAAATACATAAGTAAACATTTTAAGCCACACACCTGTGATATTCTATTGTGGAAGCCCAAGCATGCTATTACCCCAGACCAGAGTTTGATGCATCATTTCTTAGCAGCCTACGTGAGATAGCACAGCCTCTGGTCTGCTACTACCAGCCTCAGTTGGGAGTTTGTCAGGAATTCAGAATCTGTGGCTACCTTAGACTTCCTAAAACCATACCCTCATTAAATAACATCCTTAGGTGGATCCAGACATGTGGATAAATGTGTGAGAGGCACTTCTCAGCTCAACCCTGTGCTGTGTGTTCCCTCAGTTCCTGTAGAGCTCACTGGGAAGAGAAAAGATGTTCAGTCCACTGGACTTTACCCTGGTAAGGCAAATGTGTTGCCTTCTTGCGTCAATCACAACTAAAATAGATGGAACTGTCTATTACCTTAGTAGGTTTCAAGCAGTAAGTATCCACAACCTTGACAGCCTGACTAAACCTGGAGATGTCTTACTGACTTTTGATCTCTCAGAATTATGATAATCACGCAATCTACTTGAAGATCCTCACATTAAAGACAGCATTACTTTACCATAATGAGACAAGAACATGGGGGAACTTTTAAGGGCAATAAGGTTAATTCTGACTTTTCTGTGCAATTTATATATGCAGGGCCCCATTGAACTTTATAAGTGTGAATGAGAGACAGGTCAAATATTATCTTATCTATTTTGC
Organism: Dipus sagitta; assembly: GCA_036346955.1. NCBI lineage: Eukaryota > Metazoa > Chordata > Mammalia > Rodentia > Dipodidae > Dipus > Dipus sagitta. The sequence goes on from CM070781.1 coordinate 18,724,559, forward strand.
AGATATAGAAACTGACCCCATGCTGCCTAAGTGAGTCACTTGAATTTTCCAAAGGCACAGGAGATGCAACCAGGTCACAAACTTTAATCATCTGACATCTCTCAGCACTTGAGTTCTATAAGTCTTGCCAAGTTTATATAAGCTGGACTGCTGCCAAATGAACTGTAATTCTCTATGAACCAGCATGCAGGCTCGGCTTGCAACTTCTTGCAGGATAAGTCAGTATTAAAAATATAAAGTTATTATCTCTCTGCACTGCATTTCTCCTGCATTGTGGACCTGAAGAAATCCACTGGCTACAGTCCCTGTGTGGCAGCAGCGTTGATTAGGGGATTTGCTTCCGACTGGAGATTTACTTCAGCTACAGAGTTAATTTCATTAATGTATTTAATGCTAAAAAGGTTTCGCTTGAATTCCAGGTTCTATATTCATACCGTATGTTCTAATTGGGAGTTAGGTTCATTAAATTCCGAATTAATTTGTATCTTCTGTCTTTGTATTTTCTTTAATTGTTAATTGAACTGCAATAAGGCTAAAAATAGAACAGTGGAAAGTTTGAGTGAAACTGTCCAAAAATGATTTCATCAGAACTAAATGAGTCGGCTTCAAAAGTGTTCTTTAAAACAAAAATTTGAATACAGCTGAAAAAGATTTTAAAGCTCTTGTATTCTTTAAGTATTACATCTAAAGAGATTATTTTTTTCAATAAAGGTAGAAATGCACATTTGTTTATGTATGAGGCTCAAAGTACTACATTGAATTGATGATAAAATGTTATTTATTGGAGTGTAAGGGATTTCATTAGACTAGCACTTTGAGGAAAATATGTTCAATTTATTTTTCCTTGAAGAAAATTAGCAAAGTTAAAGTTCTTTATATAAGAGAGGATGTGGCCGGAAGACCAACAATCAGTTTATTTATTTATTTATTTATTTTTGGCCCAGGCTGACCTGGAATTCACTATGTAGTCTCAGGATGGCCTCAAACTCTCGGTCATTCTCCTACCTCTGCCTCCTGAGTGCTAGGATTAAAGGCATGCACCACCCATGCCTGGCTTTTTTTTTTTTTTTTTTTTTTTTTTTGTAAAGGTTAAAATTTTTGCAGTCTGAGCCTGGATAATCCAAAACTAGGTTTGACAATCTGTCAGCATTATATGGAGAAAGTGCTACACATAAACTTCTCAAGTTGGGGCTGGAGAGATTTGCAGTTAAGGCGATTGCCTGCAAAGCCAAAAGACCCAAGTTTGACTCCCCAGGACCCACATAAGCCAGATGCACAAGGAGGCACATACATCTGGAGTTCATTTGCAGTGGCTAGAGGTCCCGGCATGCACATTCTCTCTCTCTCTCTCTCTCTCTCTCTCTCTCCCTGCCTGTTTCTGTATCTCTCTCTCTCTCTCTCTCTCTCTCTCTACCTGCCTATCTCTGTATCTCTCTCTCTCAAATAAATAAATAAAAATAAAATATTTTTTAAAAACTTGTCAAAATTGAAGAAGAATGTGATATTGGAGTTTGGGCGCTATCTAACACCTGAATAAATAAATGAATAGAAGGGACAAGAAGGCAAAGACCTTCAAAATAACAGGGCACTTTGGATGGATGGCAGGGACATTATGAGAACTTTTAGTCAATAGTAGGTACTTGTAGAACATGCACTTTGGAATTTGAGGATGTACTAGTCAGGATGTCATGGTTCTTTAGAGGAATAGAACTGATAGAATGATTTATTGGATAGCTTACAGCAGTCCAACAGTAGCTGTCTGAACTGGAGACCTTTTGGTCTTCAATCCTCATTTGAAAGCTCATAAAACTTGGTTCCAATGCCAAGGAAGGCTAGCCAAATAGCATGGATGCATGTAAGAAAGAATAGCCAGTGTGTGATTTGGGGAGGAGGGCAGGTAAGAAGCATTCATCAATGGGTAGTACAGGCAGCTAGACAAAAAGGGGGATGTATTCTCAGAGCTTCCTTCTATACACCCCACCAAATGGAGGGTTGCCCACTCTAGAGGAAAGGCTCACTCTGGAGGAAGGACTTACTCCTTCAGTTAGTCCTTCTTAGAAGCAACCTCTGTAGATTCCTAGTCTGATCAAGTTATCAACAGAATTCTACCATTATAGAGGAGAACATAGGAGAATGAAAGGAATTCTGCACTGCTAATCATAGGATCAGTTGTCAAGAAGTCCTGGATTGTGAGGGTAGAGAGAGCAGAGACAAAGAGGTAAGATCATACTCTGCATGTGTATTCTCTTTCCCTTATTGATACATAACCACAGTTTAGCAAAACACAATTGATAAACTGCTTGAAAGACTATTTTTTATTCCTCTTCAGTAATACTTGAACGAACAAAACAAGATGAGCCTATAAGCAACTATATATTACATTGGGAAAATGTTACTTGTGCTGAACTTTTATATTATCAGTTTGCATATCATCAAAAGATAAAATATTACCAACATAAATTGAGATGAGGCATACTGACAAAGAAATAATGTACTGAAATATAGCCATATTTTGGGGTCTCTGTCAGTAATTTCTTATCTATAAGCAGGAGTTATGCTTATCAGTACAATCTCAGGAATGTCCAATCATTCATTCAATAGGCACCAAACTAAACACTGTGCAAAAGAGCAACAGAATGGAAGACAAGAAGTTTCCCTGCCTTCAAAGAGCCAGTGATCCAGAAGTGTTCATTGAATAAGAATTGGCATTAAGACAAATGTGAGATGCTTACATAGTACTCATGATTCTCCTGGTATGTGTTATCTATCCTTACATCCCCATAAGAGTGCCTCAGCTGTTCTACCATGAAAGGAACCTCCCTTATTAGCTTAACACAACAATGATTTCAATTTAAAATGCTATGGACTGTGACTTTAGCCTGGACTCATACAGGCATCTGTACTCGTTTGGTAATGATACCCTCATCTCACAGGTGATTTGAATAATGAGGACAACCAGATTCCTCGCCCTCATCATCCATCATACTTGTCTATTTTTTTTTTTCATTCAATAATTTGTATTGCTATGCAGAGAAAGACAGAGTAGGTGCCTAGAACACCACCCTTGAATGTCTTCTTCAAACACAATTGTTACATGCTCTTGGCTACAGCAAATCACAAAGCCAGTCCAGACTTAGTGACAGAAAAGAAGAGCCTTATTTTGATTGGATAAATTATAAAGTCATATTGCAAGAGCATTTGTTATGGCCTAATATTTGTGCCCTTACCCATTCATATGATGAAATTCTGATGGCATTAGATTGTGAGGCCATTAGTACTTGATGGGTTCATGAAGACAAAATCCTCATTAATGACATTAATGTCCTCACAAAATATTCCAAAGAGCTAGCTCTTCTCTTCTACCATGTATGTTACCTGTGAACTGAGAAACATGCCCTCAGCCAAACCAAATATACTTGTAACTTAATCTTGGGAACCTCAGCCTTCAAAATACATTTCTATTGTTTATAAGCCACCCAGTTTATTTTTTTATACAGTCCAAAATGTAGATAGAATTTGTCACCCTTTTCTCAGTCCACTCAGAGACAGAGCTATTAATATATTGGTGATGCACACAGAGGTTAAAAGACTGTCTGAATCCCATTGAGCTTAAAGATAAGGCCTGTAAATTTAAAGTCAAGATAAGAACCAAGCAGTCTGATACCATAGCGAATGAATGTAACCACCAGATAATAGTACAAATATCACAAAGGACTATTTTTTTTGTGCTACGTGAACATTTAGGGTGAATCCTAACTCAGGTGTAGGTATTAGGGAAACTTTCATTGATGAGCTGATCTCAATTCCAATTCCAAATGGACAAGGATGAATGAACCACTCATACATGAGATAAAAGTAGAAACACTGCTTATAAAGAGAGATAATATACACAAAGCACAAGAGAGTGAATTTGTTCATTTCAAGAGCAGCAACTCATTGCTTGTGCTACTGCATTGACAGTCAAGTTCACTGGATGAAGAAGTGACTTTGGAAAGACTGGGAAGGTTTTAAAAACAAACTTCTCAATTTAGACTTTGATCAAAGACCTTAGTGCCGAATTGGAAAAATTCTAGCCAGGAAATAAGAGATTTAGATTCTGGCTGTAGAGTCATCATGCTTGAAATCCATAAAAGAAAGAAATAATATAAGGTGGCATTGAAAGAGGAGGTTACTTTTTAGGATCTTGCAGTAACCAAACAACATTAGTGGCCTGAACTAAGAGTATCAATGGAGGTGAGAAAACGCACACTGGAAACATTTAGAAGGGACGGTATACAGTCTGAAAAAATGTTTTGATGAAGGAATCCTCATGATACCTAGGTTCTGGCTCACTTACTACTTAGATGGTGCTGTCATTCTCTGGACCAGTAATTTACAGGACAAAAGTATTTTAAGAAGGAAACAATGCCTTCTCATTTGCAGGTACAAATGTGTATGTTCAAGTAAAAAAACGAGAATAAGCCTAAATTCAAGAAAGATAGTTTGTTGAAGAAATTGATAAGAAAGTCACCGACATATAAAAGCATAGGAAATATTGTCCAGAATAGTACCAATAATACATGTATTAGTAAGTTGTTCTGTACCAGAAACAATTTTTTAAAAAGCACTCTAAGTAGCTTCATTTTCATGAAAATCCTATGGGGTAAAACTGTATCTATGCCCACTTCACAGATGAGAACGCAATCACAAGCAGTAGTGCCAGCATTCAAGTCCAAGCAGTCTGGCTCCATAGCTCAGACTGTCAATCATGGAGTAACACCAGCCTCCTGTGCAGCATTCCAGTACAGGAAACTGTGCTGTAAATCTACTCTCCCCTGTCCCAACATGCAAAATACAATCTTGAAAAAAATATAATATCAGGGCTGCAGAGATTGCACAGTGGTTAATGTGCTTGGCTGCAAAGCCTAAAGACCTGGATTCAAATCCCCCACTTAGATAAAGCCAGATGCACAACAAGGCACATGCATCTGGAGTTCAGTTGCAACAGCTAAAGGCCCTGGCTTTCTCTCTCTCCCTCTCTCTCTCTCTCTCCTTTTTCTCTCTCTCCTTACAACTAAAAAATATTTTAAAATGTATAGGCTCATGATAAATATACGACAGTGTTATTGTGAGGTAAATGAAGAAAGTCTCAAAATATTTTACAATAATACAAAAATAATAAAAAAAGTTGTGCAAATAATATGTGTTGATGTTACATTAAACTGAAAATTTCTTATATGGTCACACCCCTCACCTACCTTAAAAGATAATCACCTACCTTAAAAGTATAAGATAATCACCTACCTTAGTCTGCCTCATTGGTTATGGCTCAGGATTGTAGCTCATTTGCAGAATAATTTTTAGCACAATTCTGTCTATCTCTGTACATTGAAAACCAAGAAAAGAGAATTTCCAGGAAGACAGAAGCTAGAGTAATAAAAGGTAACAATATGTCAAGCACATAAAGGACTGAAAGAATATACTGGTTGTATTTAGGAAGCAAGAGATCAGTAGTGATCTTCCAATGATTTGCTCAAAGGTTGCTCTTTGAAAACTAATATTTTATTTTGCAAGCTAAAGTTGTAGATGATTGGGATTTCCAGATTATAAGAGATGCCATTGTTGAGCAATCATCATATGTTGTGCTCTAGAATTGTCACTTTTATGATTCTACACTCAAGGTTGCAGGTTTCCTTTCCATTTGACAAGTGAAGATGTCCATGTTTACAAGTCATGAGAGGTTATGAGTCTGATTACTGTCAAAGCCAATATCAAGTATCAGAGCTCACCAAGTCTGCAGGCTTTTCTTTATTTCTCCCTACACTGAGCAGAAAATTCCTTTTCACTCATTACTATGAGAAAAGCAAATGGAAATGCCATAAACTTGACTGCTGATTCAAAAATCTCATGTTGGCCAATTGGTCAACTTGGCCTTCACAATTTTGGTGAGTACTTTAATACATACAAATTGAAATATACTCTAAGTCTGCTTCTAAAAGCACTTGAATAAGCAAAACAAGATCAAAAGCAGAAGACAAAATGGGAAGAAAGAATGCTTATTTCTTAGTCTTCTCTGAGGAGAAAGAGGCATGAGTGGATAAATGCCTCTTGAAACTTTCATACCATGTTACAATTTAAAACCAGCAACATGTAGTGGTGATAATCAACCCTGGAAATCTGGTCTCCAGAATATAGCTACTCAAAAGTTAAATTCATCTATACAGATGAATCAGGCACCGAGAAAACCTTCGGAAGAGAAGTTCTAAAGTAGGTCTTAGTGGAGATGCTTCTGAGCTCAAGATCTCTTACATCTGACCTCAGTGTATTTTTTACACAGTGCCTTGGGCCTGCCAGTTTGGGCATTTTGATGGCTGAAGGTGGAAAGTCCATTGTGATACATGGATAATCCACTCAATTTGTTAGGATGTCGATGTCCCCACAGGCTCACGTATTTGAATTCTGCATTCCCGGCTGGTGGTGCTGTATTAGGAGCATATGGAGCCTTCAGAATGTGAGGCCAAGTTTGAAAGACTAGATCCCAGAGTGGGGGTGTGGTCCTTATAGTTTATAACTGGACTCACTTCCTGCCTGCTCACTCTGTTTTCTGGTCTACTAAAACTTGAGGTGAGTCCTAGGCCTACCCTCCTGCAACTCATGATCCCTTTGATCCATGCCTTTCCAGCCATGACAGACTTACCCTTGTCAAACCATTAACAAAAATATATTATTTTCTTTTGCTTTTATTTAAATGTGTAGCCCAGCCTGGCCTCAAACTTCTTATTCTCCTGCCTCTGCAGCAACACCCTACTGGTGTGTGCCACCACAACCTGTCAAAATATTTTCTAAAGTTGCTTCTTGTCAGGTACACTGTCACAAAAATACCACAAGTACCTAATAGAGCATGGTACAACCATTCATGAATAATAAGGCTCTTTATCCAGTGCCATTTTTGTAATAAGAAATAAGGGCTCCTTTAAATATTGAGAGAAAAGATTTTAAAAATAGCATTTACCAGATGCTATGTGACAGGCACCCCAACACATACACATATACGTATGTATTCATTATGTGTATATCATGCACACATATGTATTATTTTACTAATACAACTAGTTCTACTGGGCAGGTGATAATCTGGAATAAATCAAATTCAGTAAAATAAGAAAAGTCCAAAAATATATCAAGGATATCAACAAGGAAAAACAGAAGTCTTCTGAGCCTGAAAAAAAAAAATCTTCCAAGTAAACAAAATGGATAAACCAACATAGAAACCAATAATCCCAGAGCAGAGGAGATGGGTTTCTACATTTGTCAATTGTATATTTGTAACTTTAAGTTCATTTTTAATTTATTTTACCATTAGTTTGTTCAGTTTAAGATGGAGTAGCAAGTGTGGTGGTGTGTGAAAAATTCATCAGAAATTTGCATATTTTCATATATGAAATCTTAGAGCAATTCAGCATGATGTGTCTGTCCAATAAATTATAATAGTTATCACAAAAGAATGATGGTATTGAGATGTGTTATGTTAGGTGAGCATGTGAATATTTTCAATTAATAAAAGTCTAGCTTAAGGCATATCATCATGGATTAATAACTACGCAGATGGTCAAGGTAAAATATAATCATTATAATCAGTCCCATGTATGTATGGGTTCTCTTTTCAACCAACCACCTATCAAAACTATTTGAAATTTTGCAGAAGAGGGGGCAGAAATAATGTCATAGCCACATGTTGGGTCATGATATGCAGACATTTATCCTACCCATATCTGTGGGCTTACTCCACAATGCATGACCCATGTACCTAGATAAGGAGGGGCCAAGGAAAGGGGGTAGGTAGTGGATGAGCCTAATAATGGTACCAAATTGACTGTATTTGCTGAGTACAAAACTAATTAATAAAAAAAATGGAGCAGAAAAAAATCACATCTATACAGAACATATACAGATGCTTTCTTGTGATTGTTCTCTAATAGGCCCTACCAACTATTGACTAACATTTACATTGTGATGAGAAGATTTAAAAGATATGAGAAGGCTGGGCATGGTGGTGCACACATTTAATCCCAGCACTCTGGAGACAGAGGTAGGAGGATTGCCATGAGTTTGAGGCCACCCTGACACTAATTCTAAGTCAAACTGGGCTAGAGCGAGACTCTATCTCAAAAAAGCAAAAAAATAAAATAAAATAAAATAAAAAAAGATGTAGGAAGATGTGTGCAGGTTACATGCAATTCCTGAGCCATTTTACATGAGGACCTTGAGCATTGGTATCTGCAGGGCTCCTAAATGCTAACTCTAGAGTATGTCAAGGAATGAGGTTTTAATATTCAGAGAGAGTGGGTTTAGAATGTTAGAAATGAATGCAAACAAAGCTTGGATTTACATCATTTTCTGATAATGAATATTTATTACTGCAGACAAAAGGTATGATGCCAACATTCTACAAGGTAAAGGGTTCAAGGAATGCCAAGTTCTTAATTGCCCAGTCTCAAGTGCATAGACTGCCTGCCCATTCATTCCACTTCCTTATCTCTCAAAGGGCTTTGCTCCTTTCTTACTGAAGATTTACTACAAAGTGCAAATACATATCTTTTATGTTTGTGATTGTTGCATCCCCACACCCACATACACAGCTGCAGTGTCAGGGTGGATTGGAATCACATTTGCTCTTCTCACAAGTGGATAGCCAAAGCCAGCTTCAGAGCCTAGAACAATCTATGTGCTCAATGAAAATTCAGGTCATCTTTTGCTGTTCTTGGAGGCACAATACACAGACAAGAACACATCACTCTTTTCACAAGATGAAAGTCTAACTTGTTGTGAACTATACCTTGAGCATTATTAAGGCTGATTTCAATAGCATAAATCAGGGAAATCTGTGATGTGTTGCACCTAGAGCACAGAAAGAACAGATGTGTATTCCAACTGAAGCATGCTCAGTTCAATCTAAAAGCAATTATCCCCTAAGGTTCAGGGTTCCTTTTGATGTTACTGTTTATCTTAAGGATGCTGTGGACCGCCCTGTCTGAGCAGCCATTGGTACTCTCCTGATCAGCAATGGCTTAGATGGCATATTAACATTCCCATTCCTAAAGTGCCCAGGTAAATGACTTGAATGATTTTAGAAGGTGAGAAGCAAGCCCTAATCTAACCTTGAACTCTTAAGTAGTGTTTCTCATACATCAGTTATTCTGGTACAGTGACAGAGAACATCATCATCACATCACTCTCCTGGCCTCTCTGCCCTCTGCAACTGTGTAGAATAACCAGGTAGATTCTAACACAAACACGTGGCTCATTACTGTCTGCAGCCAGAAAATCAGATCCATTTCCCAGGATAATATGTTGTTTTATGAAAAACCATACTGTGAGTATCTCCAGTATTGACTATGGAGGGAGTTCAGTGCTCACATCCTCATCCCATCTAGCCCACAGACTCTTTGTGACACACCCAAACCGGTGCTGTCAATTCTACAATGTTCTTCATGTTTTTACCCACCTTACAGAGAGAGGAGTAATTATTGTAACTACCCCTGAAAGATATAGAAAGATCAGGGAGCCTCAAAGCTAAAGACAAATAATGAGGTATTTCTTGTCAGTAGACTTGTTTCAAGAATACCTTAAAGCGTGGAGAAAATTGCTCAGTGGTTAAGGTGCTTGGCTGCAAAGCCTAACAACTGCAGTTCAATTCTCCAGTACCACATGAAACCAGATGCATAAAGTAGTGTGTGCATCAGGAGTTGTTTGAGGCAGTGCTAGATGCCCTGGGGCACCCATTCCCTGTGCGTCTGTCTCTCCTCTCTCTGTCTCCCTCTGCTTGCAAATACAAACATACTACATATATATATACATATATATATATATATATATATATATATATATACATATATATATATGTATATGTACATATATATAAATATGTATATATATATATGTATATATACACACACATCTATATGTATGTGTGTATTTCAAATACATAAATATATATATACATATATATGTGTATATATATATATATGTACAATATATATACATATACATATACAGTATATGTATATGTATATGTATATGTATATGTATATGTATATGTATATGTATATGTATATGTATATGTATATGTATATGTATATGTATATGTATATGTATATGTATATGTATATGTATATGTATATGTATATGTATATGTATATGTATATGTATATGTATATGTATATGTATATGTATATGTATATGTATATGTATATGTATATGTATATGTATATGTATATGTATATGTATATGTATATGTATATGTATATGTATATGTATATGTATATGTATATGTATATGTATATGTATATGTATATGTATATGTATATGTATATGTATATGTATATGTATATGTATATGTATATGTATATGTATATGTATATGTATATGTATATGTATATGTATATGTATATGTATATGTATATGTATATGTATATGTATATGTATATGTATATGTATATGTATATGTATATGTATATGTATATGTATATGTATATGTATATGTATATGTATATGTAAGACAGAGCCTCAAAGCTAAAGACAAATAATGAGGTATTTCTTGTCAGTAGACTTGTTTCAAGAATACCTTAAAGCGTGGAGAAAATTGCTCAGTGGTTAAGGTGCTTGGCTGCAAAGCCTAACAACTGCAGTTCAATTCTCCAGTACCACATGAAACCAGATGCATAAAGTAGTGTGTGCATCAGGAGTTAGTTTGCAGTGGCTAGATGCCCTGGTGCCACCCATTCCCTGTGCGTCTGTCTCTCCTCTCTCTGTCTCCCTCTGCTTGCAAATACAAACATACTACATATATATATACATATATATATATATATATATATATATATATACATATATATATATGTATATGTACATATATATAAATATGTATATATATATATGTATATATACACACACATCTATATGTATATGTATATGTATATGTATATATGAATGCATTTCAGAAAAAGAATACCTTGTAAAGGAAAAAGATAATGGATGCTGTCAGCTTCACATTGCTGGAATGAACATCCAAAACAGACACAGTTTGTGGGAACAATGGGATTATTTCAGGCAGTTCCATCAAGAATGGTGAAAGCAGCTGGCTCCTACTCATAAATCAAAGCAGAGAGAGGAAAAAAGGAAAAAATGAAAAACACCAGTAGCCAGCAAACACCCAAAAAGCAACAAGCACAAAACAGACAGCAAGTAAGGGTCCAGCAGAACTCACACCTCTCTGCACACCTTTGGGCTAGAATTCAGATCCACCTCCAAACACACCTTCAGGCTGGATGTGCCCCCAGTGACACCTCCTCCAGCTAGGTAAAAGTTTAATAAAACACCTTAGTCTATGGGGGACATACACTCAAACTACCATACTGGGTAAGGTTATTATAGTAAAACAAATCTTACTATTTGCAAAAGGTAAGCAAGGGAAGCTTACACTGACCCAGCTACTTGATGTGTGTGTGTCGGTGGGGGGGGGGGGGCGGGGAGGGAATTCTCAGCCTACTCTTTGCCTGGTGTTGTGTATCAATCGATGTTTTCCTAACTTGTCTTGTCCTGATGTGCTGACTCATGGTCCATCTTCCTGCACATCCCATTATGCATATTCATGGGAATTTTCTAACACCCTTCTTGGGCACCAGAGCTAACATTCTGTTTTTTTGAGGCACAATCTTGCCTCATCCAACTTTTCTTCCTTCACACATTTCATACTGAAGTCCAGGGTTCCTTGTGGATAAGTTCTTCTTAAGTATAAGAATTTTTAAGGCCTAGAACAATATCACCAAGAAATAAATAAGTCAAAGGAGGTATGAACCCAGATGATAAAATTTAGAGAGGGAAAATCTAGTTGGACCTTCAAAATATAAATATGAAAACTTTGTAAATTTTTTGTCCTGGTTCTTATTGTTTGTAATTTTCGTTGTGTATATTCATTGTGTTTGTACTGTCTTACATAAGGATATTAGTATATTCCTCCACACTCTCCTAGTCTTTCCTACCCCCTCATGTTGCTCTGTTTTATATGCTTAGGCAGTTTTACTTCTACTTTCATGTCATATACACATTAATCATTGTAGAACCACAAATTAAAGAAAGCATATTTGTCTTTCTGAAACTAACGTAATCCACGTAATAGAGATATCTCTATTTGATTTATTTTTTCATGTAAATTACATAACTTCATTCTTTCTTGTGGCTGAAAAAAACTCATTGTCTATATGCAACATTTCCTTTATCTAGTCCTCCATTGATATGCATCTAGGTTGGTTTCATAACACAGCTATTGGGAATAGTATTGCAATGAACATTGATGTGCAAGTGTCCTGGCTCTTAGTAAAATAAAACAAACCTCATGGTGTTATACATACATGAATGCACATGTGTATCTCAGGTGTTAAAGCTCTTGCGTTCATTAACATTCATTTGCACTATTTCTGATATAGTTACTCTTATTTGTACTCATAATGATGTTTTCCTTCCTAGAAGAAGCATATTTATGTATAATTAAGAAAGTATAATAAGAAATTTTACAGCTCACCAAATAAATCTGTAAAGGCAAAGACAAGCAAATGGGAACTCAGAGCTTAGACACAGGCCCTGGAGGGCTCCTTCTTGCCTTCTGTCATCTCACATCTAGTTATAGCAAGCGCTTTCTCTGGCTTGTTGATGGGAACACAAGTGAAGGCTGCTACAGAAATGTTGTTCCTCATCTCCTCCTATGCAGAAATCAGTTAACAACGAATAGCTAAAACAAGGGTCTATTTAGAATATTGCTTCAAGCAAAAATCAGTGCACTAAGGCAAAGTAGTCCCTCCTGCCACATAATGACTGGAAAGGCAGGGTGAAAACAGGACAGCACAAAAGGGTGTACCAAAGACTGACTTTTCGATCCTGCATTCCTATCTCACAAGCGCAAGCTCCATCCTCCCTCTTTATGTCAAGGAACACACTATCGAGACATTGTGGTTTAACAGTTCCCACCCACCACCCAGATTTGCTTTTGCTGAGATATGTTTAGGTGTTGGAGAGAATCACACGGTTTTCTCCAGAAATCATGCTTGGATACATCTAGTTATTTTAAATCATTTTCCAGTGTCAGTCACGGCAGAGAACTATTAAAGTGTGTTGTCTCTCTGACCACTTCCTCCCACTCTTCACCTTTCCCACCCAGAAGATTAAATATGGTGAAGAAAGCTAAGTACCAGAGCGATCAGTGCCAGGAAGCAGCACACCTCCCACACTTCCCCTCAAGTGATCGGCTCAAGCTCATCACATCCAGCCAGAGAGAGGTAAGAGAGTCAAGCCTCCAATAGCATCCTGAGGTCTCAGTGTGGGCTTGAGATATTTACAAGTTGCGTGGAGTATCTCAACATGTCTGCAAAAGCATGTGGGGGCAGTGGTATTTGGAGATTCTACCCACCCGTAGGCTACAGCCAGGAGAGAGAGAGGACTGAAGGAACAGCTTCCCCCAGTAAGCAGATGATGCCCCCTGGTCTCTGCATAAATCAAGCCTCCTGTCAACATTTGCTAAAAAAAAAAAAAAAAAAAAAAAAAAAAAAAAAAAAAAAAAAGCTTTTGGACTATCCACCTAGTTTCTTCTTTCATCCCTTTCCTCTTCATAGGAAAGAAGGATTGATAAAGCTTATTCTTTACCAAAGTTCCAGTAAATATATGTTTCAGTTACCTTATTTTGTAGACAAGATACCAACATTACAAAGACTGAAATGCTTTTGTTAGTTCTGGTACCAGTCAAAATTACAAGCACTCTACATCACTATGGGAATCTGACCATCTCTGGGTTTTCTAGCTCCCTGCTCCTTGCACTTGCCATACTCCGGCTCATTGTTCCTCTTTCTAAACTCAGGAACTTGGGACTTTTCACACAACTGCTTCTGCCAGAAATGTACTGCCTCACAGCCCCACCCTTAGTTCTGCTTCCATAGAAGTAGTGTAGTCAGCACCACATTGCTGAGATGAACATTTAAGCCCGATATAGTTTATAGGAAGAAGGGATATATTTGAAGCTTACAGATCCAGGGGAAGTCCCATAATTGGGGAAGAGACTGGCCCTCTTTCACAGATCCAAGCAGAGAGAAACCACCAGCAGCCAGCACCACAAGCAAGCACACATGGGCAGCAAATAGGAGGAAAACAGCCAGAGTTCAGACTTCTCTGCATACCTGTGTCCTGGAATTCAGATCCACCCCCAGTGACACCTTAGGACAGAATGGGAAAAAATGATCCGCCACCAGGGATACCTCTTCCAGCCAGGTGACTCTAAATCCAAGGGTTTCTTTTATTTTATTTTATTTTATTTATTTATTTATTTATTTAAGAGAGCAAGAGAAAAAGAGGCAGAGAAGGAAGAGAGAGAGAATGGGTGTACCAGGGCCTCCAGCCACTGCAAATGAATTCCAGACACATGTGCCACCTTTTGCATCTGGCTTACATGAGTCCTAGGGAATCGAACCAAAGCCCCTTGGCTTTGCAGGCAAATGCCTTAACCACTAAGCCATCTCTCCAGCCCTTATTTTTTTCTTTTGGTTTTTTGAGATATAGTCTCACTCCAACCCAGGCTGGCCTCAAACTCACAGAGATCTCTTAACTCAGCCTCCCACATGCTGGGATTAAAGGCATAAAACAACTGAGTCTATTGGGAGATACATTCAAACTACCATACTCATCCTTAAGGTTTCACAGCAAATATGGTTCCCTTTGAGAGTTTCTGACAGCCCAGGTGAGCTTCATAGGCCCTATCCTACCACTGATCTTCTTTTCTCATAATTTCAATTCTTTATGTAAAATATCAAAAGTCATATATATATATATATATATATATATATATATATATATATATATAATATGTTTGTTCAACAATCACCCCCAATACATACATACATACACATATATATAGACACCTGCATGCACACATACCCACACATCTTTCCCTCATATACACATGCACAGAGCAACTGGAGGACTGAATTACATTACATTTCTTACCAATATATATCTGGTTCCAGGCTCAAAGAACGACTCATTAAACATTAGTTCTATAAAAAAATGGATTATTTTGTTGTTGTTATTGTTTCTTGGGTTATCTTTTCTGTTACAAACAATAGAAAACAGTCACTCCTCAGTAAAAAAATATACCTTGTCAGCTGATTTTTCTGGTCATATTATCATTTTACAAAGCCTGAAGATTTCATTTCCAAGGGCAACAACTGAGTAAACAAGAGATTAAAGATATGTAAGATTCAAGGTGTCACTGCACTGCACCTGTCAACTTAAGAAAATGTGTCCTTCAAGCAGGGCAAAAGGGAGCAGAGGTATTGAAGCAACAGAAATGAATATCATCAACCCCCTGCCCTTCACTTTGGAGTGACAGTGTAACACTCATCCACATGTCCCTATTCTCTAAGCATTATGATCTTCTCAGCCATAATCTCCCATAGACTAAAGTCTTACAACCTAAAGTCATGCACCACTTGAAAGTCAGAGCTGAAATTTGAAATCATGTTTTCCCTATTCCTTCCATAATTTACTTATTAACTGTACTGGTCCCCAGAAATCACATGGAAAGTCTAATACACAATAGATTTTCATTAACAATTTATTGAATTTAGTTTGTTAAGTAATCTCTACTTCCCATTTTCCATCTTGATGACAAAATTAATCTCATTACATGTCACTTCCCTAGCCCTCATTTTAAAAACAGAAATATTACCTAAAATTGAATGTCTCTCCTCAACTGTCAAACTGTCAAAATGACACAGATTATCATTACCCCAACATAATGAAAACTGCTTGATAATTATATTACTTGTCTTGAGATAACAGTGATTTTGAAAAGAATCTGGGAATCAGCCACTCCTGATTCAATGAGCTCAGCCAGTCTGAACCTTGAGCACTGATGTACACAAAATGCTCACACTGAAGACTGCTAGAAAGCTGGGTCTCCATATCTGACTTTTTTCCAATTTTTCAACCTATAGTAATTTTATTTCAATTTCTAAGCATACAACTTCCTGAAAATATATTTTATTAGCCAATTTATATCACATGTCTATATTTTACTAATTTGTTTTTTCTTGGTATAACTACACATATTTTCTTTGCACTCGGATTTTATAATTTTTAAAAAAATATATCCTTTCTATCTTCATCATCACCATTATGATGATATTCATAAAATGAATATTTCAATCACATTCTAAGTGATTATTGGCAAAAATGTTACTAAAGTCTTCATATTTCTACTTACATGTTGCAAATGACAAAAGCTACAGCTATTTAATAGGTTTTTTTGTTGTTTGTTTGGTTTTTCAAGGTAGGATCTCCCTCTAGCCCAGGCTGACCTGAAATTTACAATGTGGTCTCAGGGTGGTCTTGAACTCATGGCAATCCTCCTACCTTGCCTCCTAAGTGCTGTGATCAAAGGTGTGTGCCACCATGCCCAGCTTTAATAGATTTTTAATTTTTTTCATTTATTTATATGTGTGTATGTATGTGTATGAGAGAGAGAGAGAGAGAGAGAATTGGCAAGCCCAGATCTCTTGACACCACAAATGAACTCCAGATGCAATCACTACTTTGTGCATCTGGCTTTACATGGGTAAGCTTTTAACCACTCACCTATCTCCCTAGCCCCCTAATTTAGTTAATTAAATAGATGTCAGGTAATATTATTCTATGTTACCCTATGATGTGGTACCCATAATAATGTTCAAGAAATTTTAGCAATAAATGAGCCACTCCTTGTAACATAATCTATATTCAGTATTGTAGGTGACAATGTCTAGTGAGGGATTTATCTATAGCGAAGAAAATCCTGGCGCAATTCATTTTGAGAATTTGTCTGGCCTATTCTTTTTAAATTATTTATTTATTTCCAAAGAAGTAGCTAGAGGGAGTGAGAAAGTGGACATGCCAGGGCCTCTAGCCACTGCAAAAGGATTCCAGATACATGTATCACTTTGTGCATCTGGCTTTACATGGGTACTTGGGAATCAAACCTGGGTCATTAGGCTTTTCAGGGAATCATCTTAACCACTGAACAATCTCTCCAGCCCTTGTCTGGCTTATTCTAAGGGACACCATTGTGGTAATAGTATGTCCCATTATATACTGACACTTCATTTTACAACAGAAGCATAAGCAATGAAAGAAATTGGCATTCCTTTGGCACTATTACCTATAGTTTATGGGGGGGCAGTTCCTGAAGCACTATTACTTTTATCAAAGATTTTTGGACAGAAAGAAAAATGTAGTTACGAACACATAGGCTGGGCCATATGTATCCTCAGCTGAAATCGCACACAACCACACACACACATACAATTTACACACAAGTACATTGAGAAGTGTGCAACTTGTTCTTTTCCTCTATCATCTAGTTGATTGAATGATATCTATGACTGACAATGGATATCTTTGTTACATGCTCCTGCGACAGACAATATAGTCAGCAAGGGACTGCCCCTCAGAAGGAGCTAGACTGGTTTGAATTTTAAATGTCTCACATAGGCCAGTGTTTTGGGCACTTGGGGAAGCTATGGAAACATTACAAGTTGGAAAGTTTACAATTGTGGAAGCAGTCTCTAAGGCGAATTCTTGAAGGTTTTACTGGCTGCTTGGTTCCTGTCGTACTGTTGACTCTTGGTCATCTGGAATGGAAAGAGTCTCTGCTACACACTTCTACTGTCAAAACTGAACAGTTTAACCAGGCGTGATGGTGCACGCCTCTAGTCTTAGTACTTGGGAGGCAGAGGTAGGAGGATCACTGTGAGTTTGAGACCACTCTGAGACTCCATAGTGAATTCCAGGTCAGCCTGGACTAGAGAGAGACCCTACCTCGAAAAACCAAAAAAAAAAAAAAAAAAAAAGAAAAGAAAAGAAAAGAAAAAGAACAGTCTACCATGCTTTCACTGTGGACTGAAGCTATGAGGTAAAATAAACCTTTCCTCCCTAAAGTTGTTTCTGTTCAGTACTTTTGTCACAGCTCTTGCAAAGGTATCTGAGACATTACCTTGCACAGAAGCATTCCTTATCTTGCCTGTATACTTTGGCCCAGGCATCAGGGATGTCTCTACAACCACAGAGGTAGAGAAAAATAAGCACAGAGAGACATGAACTATTCTTAACAGGTTGTTTTTTCAGAATTTGCATAAAACCCTTCTGATTTTCACAGGCCAGAGCAAGTCACATGCACAGAGGTAGAGTTGTCCATGTAAACGGAAGGGCTGTCTGTCAAAAGCAAAGCACCACTGAAGATTTGGAACCTACAGAGAAAGTGACCACTTTTTCCAATTAGGGAAGCAGCTTTGTGAAGGTTTGGGCACTGAGTTTCCAGTATGAAGGTGATAATAATAGATGTCATTAATGGTAATCAGCTGAGGACACAAAACACCCTGCAAATCCTATCAATGAGTTTGAATTTCATCTCAAAGGTAGTGAAGCAGCAGTTATGAGTTTAAATAGGAAAGTGGAAGAATATAATTTATATTTTATAAAAACCAGGAAGCAAGTCTATGCACAGGACTGGAAGAGATACTTAGAACTTAGTGCCTCATGTCAAGAAAGGTTGGCATTGTCACATGCTGCAGGAACTCTTGGTAAGTTAAGAATTGAAGTGTTTCCATTGGAGCATGATAAGGGCATTACTGGCATCCTTGGAATGCCACTTCAATGGAGTATCAGGGTAAAAACAAGCTAGCTTAGGATAAGAAGATGGGAAAAGGGAGTCAAGAGAGAATATGTCACTCTTCACAGGTTAAAAGTGGAGGGGGAAAGATATGGCATCAAGAAAACTTTTCCCTTCTTTAAAATGAAGAAGACCACTTTGAAATTATGTGAAAAACAAAATAGTAAAGAAGAATACATTAAAGACATGATAAAGGCAAAGACTGATCAAAGAATAATCAATAGAGTTATTTTCTTAAAGGGGCAGACCAATTTAATAACCTCAGTACAGTTAAGATGTCTCAGTATGAATAAAGGGCATCACTGAAGCAGGGAAAAACAAGAAGATGGTAGTGTTAATACAATGCAAGTGATGCTTTGTATGAGAGTTATGCCTTTCCTGGGAAATAGGAGTAAGGACTCCTATTGACATTAGGTATTGCAGAATCAATGGAATGGAGAGTGAGAAGACAAAGGTTCCAATAATCTGGAGAAGTTCTAAGAGGCTATGGGGTTTTGATTCAGGTGTCTCCCATAAACTTAGATGTTCTGAATGCTAGGTTCCCAGCTGATGGAGATTTGGGAATTAATGCCTGCTGGAGGCAGTGTATGTATTGTTGCAGGTGAGTTTATGGGTATCATAGCCAGTGTCTCCTTGGCAATGTTTGGCACACTCTCCTGTTGCTATTGTCCACCTTATGTTGCCCAGGCAGTGATGTCCACCCTTTGCTCATGCCATCGTGGAACCTCCCCTCAAGTCTGTATGCCAAAATAAACCCTTTTATTCCCAAAAGCTGCTCTTGGTCGGGTGATTTCTGCCAGCAATGCGAACCTGACTGCAACAGAGGCCATTTGTGTATCCCAGCTAAAAGCTAGACTGGAAAAGGCTTGAAGAATGTCGATTATAAGTGAGTACTCTGTTGGAATGGAGACAGCTTCTGCAGGTCGCTGGCCATGGTCCTAACACTCTTCAGGTCTCTTAGCCTTCCTCTCCATGGAGACACAAAATTTTCCCTAGGGCCTTGTTAGAATATGAGGGAATCTGGAATAAACTAAAATATTAACTAGCAAGCGATGCTGTGAGATGGAAGAACTAGCCGCTCAAGATGGAAGAAGGAAACGAATGGCAACAGGGCTCCAAGCCTTCCTTGCTGAGGAATGCATTCAATCTGTTTCTATATTTTCTAGTATTGATTATTTTGTTAGAACATTTAATTTATTCTTTGGTTATGCAAAGAGGAATTTCATGATAAATAAAAGAACAAAAAAATCTCACCTATTCCATATTTTTAGTTGATACTGCACTTGTTTCCTCAGTTTTCTGTAGCTATCATAATATTGGGGATTGGACCCAGCATTTGATGTATTACTGAGCTATGTCCTCAGTCCTATTTACTCATTTTTCAATAAGTTGTTTTGAATGTCTTCATATGACAAGTTGTCACATTTGTAGGATAAATAAGTTTAAAGAAATCCAATTATTTTAAATATTTTATTTATTTTCAGGGAGGGAGGAAGAGAGAGAGAGAATTGTTGCACCAGGGCCATCAGCTGCTGTAAGCAACCTACAGATGCATGTGCCTCTCCATGCATCTGGCTTTACATGGACACTGGGGGAATTGAACCCAGGTCATTAGGATTTGCACGTAAGTGCCTTAAATGTTGAGCCATCTCTCCAGTCCCTTTTTAAATGAGTCAACCTTTCAGGGGAGATACTATACAAGATGTGTCTTAAAGTCCAATTTGAAAGCCAAAGTACAAAATATAACTCAATAAATTAGGTAATGGATTATTTCCTTTTTAAATGAATTCACCATAGGTATCTTCGACCAGCTCTCCAGGGAAACTTGAAATATGCTCCAATTTAATGACCCTAAATGTTTCCATAATCCTTTAGGGAGACATTCATTGCATTGAGTATGATGGATTTGTACCTGCCAGTCACCTCTATGATTCACACTTATACCTTGTATATTCATAATAATATACTCCTTTTGTTGCCTCCCCTTTGAATACAATGGGGGAATATAAAGGGAAAGTGTGTGGGTGCTTAATTGATGAGCATCTCAACACTATGAACACTTTCCTGTTTAATTTTTCCCCTGTTCTTTCTCCTTCTTTAAGGATATGCCACTGTCTACTGGCATATTTTGTTTGATGTTTATATTGTGCCTACAGGAGTGATATTGGCCAGGAAGAATTATTGGCAAGATCTTCCACTCTATAAGTGTAGGCATAATATCTCTCTTTCTCAACATGTTATCTTATTTATACACATAATCAATAATGTTTATTATGTTCCAGACACTGTTATGAAGCCCAAACTCAATTTACTCCTGTAGTAACCCTACAAATAAGGCACAAGTAATTTTACCAATGAGAAAACTGAAATCTGAGGCTACAGATAACATGCATCACCTAACTCTAGATTCTGTGTTTATAGCAACTGTGCTGGAATGCAGACTCACCCCAGAGTGTCATTATTGAAATTTTAGCACCAAGTACAGTACTTAAGGTGAGGTAAGCACTCCTTTTTCTTCCTTTTTCCCCAATCCCTTCCTCCCTTTCCCTCCCTCCCTTGTTCCCCTTTTCCCTCTCCCTATGCCCCCTATAATAAGCTACTTTTGTATGCTCTTCCTCTTAAACTACCAATTATCTAGGGTTTCCATTTGCTTATCTCAACCCCTTAGTGAATCCTTTTGGGGAACAGATAGTTATCAATTGCTCACCTTCATCTATTCGCTGATGACATACCAATTGACTTACAGATTCATGTGGGTGAAATCATGGCAGATGGGTAGGATGTGGTACTGTACTTGCTCTGAGACTTCTGATTATTTACCTCTGAAGGTACAATATCTGTTTCTAAGGAACTGCTGGAATATTCTTAGATTGGGTTAAATGAAAAACAGCCAACCTAACAATGCCTCTGCTACCTATCTGCACCTTTTCCATGATTCTTGTCAAGTACTAGAAGCTTGGAACATCATCTGCATGTTATTTCTGCTCCCCATGAATGGAGAGACATTTTCATCTAGAGAGCAAGCAGAAGGCTGCTACAAAAACAGTTTGAATTGGAAGGTACCTGGTTATATAAAGGGACGTGTACAAAAAAGAAGAATAAAGGTAGCCTTAGTAATTGCCTTCTTCACAAGAAGAGACAAATCAAGAGAGCTTCTGTTTCAAGAATTTTTATAGAGAGGAGTATTTCCATGACAACTGAGTACTTAGTTATTCTAATTGTGGGAGCAACAAAGCATCTAAAAAGTGAGAAAATATGTTCCAGGCACCCAGGCTAAATCCCAGCTACACTGGAAACATTGATGTTTCATTAAAAGCACTGAAATTCACCACCAGACTTCTGGTTTTAACTCTGTATAAAAAATAAGTGACCATTTCTTGAGAATCTTTATGTTATTTTAGATGAGATGAGATGTTAACTCTTAAAACTGGCTTGAGGTGCACAAACTACATAACAATAAACTTTGAATCATGATTTTAATTGAAGATTAAGTTGATAAAGGAAAACAGTGAGTGTCCTCAAACTGAATCTAATGGGAATGTGACAAACCATGTTATTTAAATTTAATGCCAATTGAATTATCTAATTTATGATCATAGTGATCTCCTGTTCATATGCAAAATATGTAATCTTGTGTTTCAGTGATTTACTTAGGAACCATCAGATACTGTTTAATTTAATCTGAGGTGCAGAAAACTGATCTACATCAACAAATCTGCTCTAAATGTACTTGAACATGCAAGATCACAGTAATTTTTTAATGAAAGCCCATTCTGATCCCAACAGTTATCTGTTTGAGGAAACCTACTAAGCGTTAAAGAACATTGCCTCAAAATATAAAGTCTGTTCACATTCGCTTGAAGCATACTCCTCATGAACCTTTCAGGCACTTTCTATAGAAAGCTGAGAATATATGTTACAGGCAATCGATATGTACCAATGTAATGGTGACACTGGCATGGACATTAGAGTGGGAACACTTTGCTACATGCCCTATATGAGTCACTTCCTGGATCTTGTTTTTAGGCACGTCCTTTATCTAATCATCCTTAGTTTTCTAATCTGTTCAAAAGGAGCAAAACCAAGATTATGGACTCCAATGAGAAGCTCCTACTTGTTGAAGTTAACCCATCAAAATCTCTTTAAATTAACGAGGCATATCCACTTTTACCTATCCTGATGTCACTCTCCATTGGAGAATCTTTCATTTTCCCAGAAAGCAGCAAGAACCAAGAACAAGCAAAATCTATCAACAAAATAAGAACACAGAGCTGACTCCCTGTCAGCAGATGAACCTCCCACCCCTAGCATAGCAGCTAGGGCCCAGGTGGAACCACAGAGGAATTAGTAAGATTAACAACAGTGCTGCTTCCACAGCAAGCCTGACATCCTGTACCAGGGTGATGGAGACAGACACTGAGGATACAGAAAATGCACCAAAGCAGAAATGCAGTAGCTGCTGAGAGCTCAACACTAAAGTAGACTTAAAGCACACACACCAGGGCTCAGGGAATTTTGGAGGGGGCAAAAATAATGTAGGAACCACAAAGTGGGAATGAATATCCAGAGGCACTTACCCCCCCACCCCACAATGACTGACTGCTGCTCTTACAACTCATAACCTATAACTCCATAATGAATGCTAGCCATTTTATTAAGGAAGGCCCTCAGTGAAGTGGTAGCAAGGAGGAGGGAACTAATGGTAACAACACATGATGTTTCCATACAAAGTTTCTACTTAAAAAAAAAAAGAAAAAGAAAAAGAAAACAATACAGTAAGTGTGTATCTGATGAGAGATTCAGTAATACAATGATAAAAGTAAGATAACTTTGGAGAAAGAGACTATTAGAGGAAGCATACCTAAGTTGCATAAACCAGATTGATTATCTCAGAAGATACAAATTTTATAGCTGGAAAGGTTTACTGGTCAAGGCACCTGCCTGCAAAACCTAAGGACCCATGTTTGGTTCCCCAATACCCACGTATTCCAGGTGCACAAGGTGGCATTTGTGTCGTTTGCAGGGTCTAGAGGCCCTAGCATGCCCATTGTCTCTTTCCCCCCTCTCTCTTTGCCTCTTTCCCTGTCTCTCATAATAAATATGTATATATCTAAAACAACATATAAATATTAGGTGAACCTAAATGATAGGATGATAATTCTTTCTGAGGAAGATTGAAAGTCATTCAAAGTCAATGATTCTTGAGCTGTCTTACAAAATTTGTATGTCTGGTGAAAAAAAGAAATCTGAAAGATGAGGAAGGAAAGAGTATGAGAAGAAGGAATGCATGGTCACATGTCAAGTTCAAGAATAATGGCTCAAAGTCCAGTAAGTATGATGTTGAGGGTCATAAAGAGGAAAGTATGGGTCAACTTCAAGAGTGTAGTGTGTCCTTCTAAAAGAAACCTGGGGATTTTCTCACATGAGAAACAGAAAAATGAGATAACTGACAGGGAGCACAAGTAACAAAATGAGACTTTTAAAAAAAAAAGAGATTTTTGCTGCAAAACTTTATCAGAAAGAAGAGCTTATTGTGTAATTCCTAGTTCATGAATTTACTCAAATTCCCCCATGATTAATTCAGAAGTTGGTTCCAAGTAATATGACCAACTAATTCCCTGTTTCTTGTTCAGTTTTGTCAGTACTGCTTTCTGGGAATCTTCTCATTCCTGATTGAACAAATATATTTTAATGGCTCAGACTTCATGTCCTGATTCTGACTCTTATGTGCCAGGGCTTCCTCATGCTAATTACTTCACAAACCAAGACACTTAATCAACCTAATTCTAGTAGCAAGGCTGGTGAGGAGAATGAGGGAGTGGTTGGGTCCCCATTACATTTATGTGAGCTATAACTGGCTCTTCAGTACATGCACTGATACTACAGTCCTGGAAAATTAAAGGTAAGTAATATATAATTAATGAGGAAGTGCATGAAAATATTTCAGAATGAACCTTCTGATCTGTTTATATCTTATTCTTTTTGTAAATATTTATTTATTTGTTTGTAAACAGAGAAAGAGAATGAGGGAGGGAAGGAAGGAAGGAAGGAGGGAGAGAGGGAGAGAAGAGATTGAGACAGAGAGAATGGGCATGCCAGGGCCTCTAGCCACTACAAAAGCATTCCAGACACATGAGCCACTTTGTGTATCTGGCTTTATGTGGAGACTGGGGAGTCAAACCAGGTCGTTAGGCTTTGTAGACAAGTGCCTTAACCACTGAGCCATCTCTTCAGCCCACTGTTCATGTCTTATTCTTATGTATCCTTGTCCATGATAAAACACTGTCTTAGCAATATAGTGTGTCACCCACTGTGCTTTACTCCAAAGAACCCTAGTCAACAGTTTACCACTTGTGGTCATAGTGTTTGAATATTTCTCAAACATGAGGACGTGGAATGGTATACAAAAGTTTCACCATTCATGACTCTTCTTGCTTTGAACAGGAGAGTATGGGTACCCCCTGGCCTGAGCAGGGTAGACAAGTCAAAACACAAGAACTGGGTCAAAGCAGAGAAAGCAGAAAAGAAAGGAAAATGGCAGCAGGAGCTCAGGCCCTTCACTGATGGACTCAGAGGAGAGAGAGAACACATAGCAAGATTGAAAGTATGTTTCATATTTTTCTGTGAATTCTAAGTGAAATTTACTTCTCTTTGTCAAGGGACATGAGCTTTTCTAGTCACTGCCAGACAGAGGACAGAGCTTTAGGCAGAATTTAAAATCATGATCACTGTGTATGGAATTGGGAAGATGAGAGAAGCAACCCTGGGCCCTCAACGATAGGCATCTTCGTGTGCATTGTCTGGTGTTACAAAGAACCTTAGGACCCAATTTTAATAATTTATGAACAGAAATGCATTGTATGTTTTGTTCATGGTTGTTCCAGAAGCTGGAAAGTGAAAATCAGGGTGCTAGCAGATGAAATTTCTGGTGCCCCCTCACTTTGCTTCAGAGATGTTGTCTTTCTGCTACACCCTTGTGCAGTGAAAGGGAGTAGGGAGCCTCTCAGACCCTGTCATAAAGACACTAATTCCATTCATGAGGGCTCCACCCTCATGACATAATCATATCCCAAAGGCCCCAGATCTTAATATTATTGTGAGCTTTAAACATACACCTATGCATTTTGGGACAACAAATATTCAGACCATAGCTGTGCCTTTTATTCTTGCTTCACAATCCATCAAAATACATTATAAACTGACCCCAATAAGTTTGAAATGTTTGAAAAGAATGGAAAAGTTAGAAAGCATAATTCATTTGTGGTGTTTTCTTAATACCTCTCCTACAAGGAAAAGCAAACAGAAATCCACGTTATTCTTTGAATATGGTTGACAATTTGGATTTTCATTGTAGTATTTTGATTAAATTAATAATTAAACAGTAAAATGATCTAAAAATTAATATTAAATTTTTGAAACACTTTTCATTATTTTCTGGGGGAAAATGTTAACCTAAATGTAGTTAGCTATTCTGTAGGCTGAGAGAGAGAATATGTTAGACAATTTTTCTCCCTAAAACTTCCTTGGTATATTTTTAGAACAATATTTTCCCTTAACATTTTAGTGTCTTAAGTGTTTCACCAGTTTGTAATGTGTTTTCATGTGTATGTATGCATGTGTATGTGGAAAAGTTTTTAGTTATTCGCCTAAAATTAGTTTACATTAAAGAATGGGATAATTATATTTAAGAAGCAAAAAATAGAAAGAAGTTTTATTATTATAGCTCAAATGTAGATGTAATATACCCCCACGATATTATTATAGTTCTTGTCAAAGTTGTACTTAAAATTAATAGCGTTATGGTAAATCAAAAATAATAAAATAAGAAAAATCTTGTATTATATATAATAAGGTACAATGGATAGAATATATTAAGTATATGTGTAATATATACAAGACACATCCTTAACAGCTGCTAAAAATTACTTCAGGGGCTGATAATACATCTACAAAATTTGTTTAAAATTTTTTTTTTCTTTGGGGATAATCAAATTAGGTTGGAATGTACAATGGTTGTTCCATGTAACTCTAGTTTTATATATCATGTGACACATGATGTGATTATAAGAGGTAAATTCTGAAAGTCTCTAGACCCTGAATTCTCATGAAAGAGATACTTGGAATCCTTGCTTTTGATCAATGCATATTAATGATATAAAGGTCTCAGTGTGGAACAGAATAGATTTTGGCATATTCTGGTTAAATTATAACAAGAATCCTTATAAAATGTATCCTGAAAATGAAATTTAGAAGAGAAGGCCAATTTTATGCATTTATCTACTAAATGACTAAATCAACTTAATGTAATCAACATAATGCCTACTAATGTGTTTGAATGATACATGGATTAATATGTAAATTATTTGTAATATGATTTATATGTGACTATTCACACAGTGGTTCAATTTGAAATCATTCTAAGTATCTATCCTAATCCCCACAGAGGGAATAGGAAAATCCCTGTGTCTATCTGCATCCAGTTTCTTGAAGCTGCAGACTGAGTTGCCCTCCTTCTAAGTACCAGAACACCTGACAACCACTGCTGGGGGCCAGCCCAGCCACCAGTTCCCAGAGATATGAGGGTGGTGAGATCGTTAAGATGTTTAACTTGAATATAGGCAAGCACACATTACAATCTTCAAATGATTAGAGCAGATCCAACCATAAGAGGAGCTCCACAGGGTCTGTCTGTCCAGAGCAGCTAGCAGACAAGCAAGCGGGAAATCAATTTAAATTGTCCATTTTCACTTGTCACAGGTAAGAATTCTAGCAATGAGACTAATGGGAAGGTGTTCTTGGTGCACAGCCACCTCTTGTAACAGAAAGTTTACAAAAAGAGGGTCACAGCAATGTCTCTTCAAGATCCATTAAAGAAATGGACACACTGCCCAGGTTCCTGTGCTCAGCAATCACATGCACCCATGGTGAATCACAGAAGCATAGCCACTGCCCACATTGGCTGATTACTGAGTGTTTTAAATCCACATATCCAGCAACGTATGCTGATAATAACATCCTGGCAACTTTTTCTTACAATTAGATTATTAATCCAAATAAATTGCCTTTGGACCACCGTAATTAGTTACCTGGATCTATTCATTCTATCTGACTCGAGGCAGACACTGTCCAAACCTTATCATTACCATATGTTGTTTCTCAGCAACTACATCCAGCAGATGGGTGTTGTGACAGTTCTGAAAGGAAAGCAGTGGTCCTTATTTTATGTATAAAGATAATTAGGTTCCTGACAACTGCCTGGACCAATGAGGTCACGCTGTGGAACAGGCACGTGTCGGCCGACAGATGGCTATTTGCCTGCCCTGCATGAGTCCATAATGTTAATTGTGAATGTATTAAATTGAGTGTGATCTCTGAATCTGTAACCAAATAATGTTAAATTCCAGTAGGACAAAGATCAAATTCCTGATCTTTGTCAGGAAAAGTGAATTCTCCATCATTCCAATGAGGAAGAGCAGGGATAACTGAAGAATTCTTTTTCTACATGTGTGGATTATGGAACAAGTGACTGAAGGGATCAATACTTGCCTAATAATAACAACATGGGAGGTGGAGAAATGGCTCGGGGGTTAAGGTGCTTGCCTGCAAAGCCTAAGGACCTGGGTTTGATTCCCAGTACCCAAGTAAGTACAGCCAGAAACACAAGGTGGCGCATATGTCAAGTTCATTTGTTGCAGTGGCTAGAGGCCCTGGAGCACCCATTCTCTCTTTATCTGCCTCTCTCTCCCTCCCTCTCTCTCTGATTAAAATTAACAACATGGGAAAACAGCTTCCATTTACTTTATGCCTGTTGTGTGGGAAATACTGTGCAGGGCATTCTTATTCAGGAGACATGTGTTTGACGCTCTTTTCTGATTGCCTCTTCTATGCCTGACAGTTTTCTAAACACAACGGTGAACAGACATGAAATGATTCTTACCCTTATGGAGGAAGGTACTGACTGTGAGGAGAATGGGACAGAAACTAGGAAGCAAAACAATAAATGGGGACAGGGAAGATTGCTCAGTGGTTAAAGGCACTTGATTGAAAACCCTGGCAGCCTGGGTTTGATTCCTCAGTATCCACTTAAAGCCAGATGCACAAAGGGATGCCTGCAGTTTCATTGCCTCATGTTTACCCAATGTCTGACATTAAGTGAAATTTTTCCATATATAAACAATTCATCAGTTTTAA
Source organism: Dipus sagitta (assembly GCA_036346955.1). Taxonomy (NCBI): domain Eukaryota; kingdom Metazoa; phylum Chordata; class Mammalia; order Rodentia; family Dipodidae; genus Dipus; species Dipus sagitta. Next base: position 18,753,474 of record CM070781.1, read on the forward strand.
ATTGCATGCTGTTCTGAGAAACGCAGTGAAGTCCGTCACAGTCCTGCTTCCTGTCACTCAGCTCATGAATCACCCATCATTAAATGTGTGCACACTGTATGTGCTACCTGCTCAGTAGTCTCTTACTAGGCATGCTTAGTTATTAGATCTGCTGTCATGGTGTCACAGTGTTCATATTCAAGTACCTTTTACTATTTTACCTTAATGAACCCAAAGCACAAAGGTAGTGATGCTGGTGATTCCAATATTCTAGGAAAGTCAATAAGTGCTTAAGTGAAAATGTACAAGTCCTTAGATGAACAGGAAAAAAAAAATATTATATACCAAGGCTGCTAAAATCTCTAGGTGGAATGGATCTTCTCTCTGTGAAATTATGAAGAAAGAAAGAAATTCATACTATATGTGCTATTGCACTTCAAGGGACAAAATATATACCCTCAGTGCACAATAAGTACTTCATTAATCTAGGAATCTAGATTAATCTAGGTAGGATCTAAGGCATCCATGGTTTCAGGTACCTACCAGGGTCATGGAACATAATTCTGATGGTTAAAGGAATATTATTATAAAATATTTTATACAATATGTATAAAACATAAATTTACATTATAAGCACTGATCTTCATCTTATCCTTCTTAATTTTAACCCAGTATAAACATCTATTAAGCTTAACTATTCTAACTTGATTATTTGATTCTTATAACATCTTGCACGCATATATGCATGAAGTTTGGGCTGCTGTTACAAAATAAGAGAGTGGCTTATGAGTAATAGAAATGTGTTTCTCAGAATTCTAGAGGCAGAACAACATGCTATGATGGCAAGTTCTGCATAACCCATAAATAGGAAGTAGAATACCTTCTCCATGCAGCACAATACTGATACAACTTTAAATGGTGCAATTAATGAAGGGCTTTTGGAGCTAGGATTTATTTCTACCTAACTTTTCATTACACCTTTATTCAAAGCCAAAATCTGAGCTTTTGTCTCTGCTATGATTTGATTATGAAATATCTCCCATAGGCTCACATGTTTGAGCACTTGGTCCCCCAGCTGGTGGGACTGTTTGCAAAGGTTGTGGAACTTTAAGGAGGGGGAGTCTTGCTGGAAAAAGTGAGTCAGCAGGGGAGGGGAACCTTGAAGTTTTATAGCCTGGACCCCACTTCCTGTTCATCCTTTGCAGAATGGCCATGGCTGCAATGTGACCAGCTGGCCTTCTACCCCTTGTGCCATGACTTTCCCACTATGATGGAATGTTTCCTTTGGAACAGTAGACCAAAATAAACCCTTTCCTTCCTGAAGGTATTTTATCACAGTATCAAGAAAGTAACTCATAGAGTCTCCAAGAAACACAGTTTCCTCATGAGTAAGTAGGGCTCATTCTTTCTAACTGAGATTAGGTTGATATTTAGAAAAAAATAATCAGAGAGATTGACTTCAAAGAGCTGTTGCTGTAGTAAGCAAGATGAATGATAGAAAGCATTTATAAATAAGATGCACTGTATCATCATTACTCATGGTTTCTCTATCTCATTTTAATCAGTTTTATAAGCTCATCAGCTGATTTATTTTTTTCTTCTTGGCATTAATATTAGATAAGTGCACAGCATCATAGCTACCGTACTGCCTATTCTGCCAACATACTGGCTTCCATGCTATTTTCAACACCAAGATATTTACTATGAAATGAGAGAGAGGGAGCTGTGTAAGATGCCAGAGTAGACAATTTTGAAATAGTCTTCATTGTTATCTGACCATTATTAACATAGGGCTATAACTTGTCATGGAAAATACTGGAAAATGAATTAAACTATCTAAGTAAGGATGACTAAAACATGCATTTACATAATTATATTTTTATGTGGTATATAATTGTGAATAGAAAGCAGACACAACACACAAAGAACAAAATGGCATCCTCAAGGGCTAAAATAGGTATTTACTAAGTAAAAGAACACCAATCAAGAAATTCACTGGAAAATTTGCTGGAAGGTGAAACCCAGGGCTTCAAAAGTGATGGAAGGATTTTATGGTGATATTTGAGTAAAACCTAAAGAATGAGCTTGTGCCACAAATGACTTTGCGAGTCTGAAATTGTTGGCGAAATAATTCCTATGGCTCATTGATCAAAATGTTGTCAGTTGCTCTAGTAAAGTCTTAGTATACGGGGCCTGAACTTCAAGTTCATAGTAATCTATCAGTTCAGCTGGACAGGATCTGTTGTAATAAAATAAAATATTGTGTTTTGATATTATATCCATGTTTCTATTAATTGAAAATATTGTTTTTATCAGAGAAAACAAAAATCCAATTTCTAATGTATTGAACATTACTAATGTGCTGCCTCTACTTTTAGATCAATAATATCCTAAAATGTTTAGAAGAAAATCTAAAACTTGCTCATAGATTCAAACTTACATTTGAAAAATTTAAAACATCTATATTCTTTTAAATAGAACTGATAGTTTTAGATTTATATTCTAATATTCTAAATTCATAACAGGTATTAGGAAATGTGATGAAAAAACAGGACTTTGTGTTTTTGACACTCCTGGAAAGATACGACATGTAGTAACTCAAAAGGAAGTCAGAGTTACAAAGCAATGCAATTCAGTATACCTGACAGGCAGTAGATTAGGGTAACTTCCTATGACATGCCTAGTCAAAAGGCAATGTGCATAAAATGTGGATGTCTAGGAGAGAGGAAAATGAATACAAGATTAAAAGTTTAAGTTTAAAAGCTAAAAGGCTTGCAAAGTCTTATACAGTGTTATATAGGCAAGAAATGATTGCCTCAAGATGCAATATTAAAATATTCATAGCAGAAGCAGCTTTTAAAAAAAAAAACATTGTTTGAAGCAACTACATACCCTTTAAGCCTGCATTATATTAATCATTCAATTAATTATCTCTGTCTTTGAGTCTCACTAACTAGGTCTGGATTCCCACAGGCAGTAGTATTTTTTCTTAGCTGACTTAGGTTGCCCAGTGCCAAATAATAACATGAATCATTTCTTGCAGGTCTTATTACCAAATGCTATTTTAATCTCTAAAACCTCAGCTAAATATAGTCCTAATTCTTAGAAACCATATCATGAGTGTATGTACTCCCAGCCATCATTCAGATATAAAATATCCTAGTATTTGATACTTTTTGCTTCAAAAGAAAAATAGGCAAATATTTCATTATATCTGAGTTTTTAATGTTCCTAAAGGACAGAGTGAGTGGAAGCCCCCCTATTTCCTGCCAGAGTCCTCAGTGACAGAGAGTGGTAGATGCCAATATGGACATGAGCCTCTGAGACAGGAGCTGCCACAGCACAAGAATTCCTAGAAGCTCCTCAGCATGCCATTTTCAGGGAGATCTTACTTTTGGAACTAGTGTTCTCATACTTATTGTGACTTATTACTGGGTGTATGAGGGCTGGATTATTTCTGCAAGACATCACATAGACTGAAGAGCTGCTTGCAGGTTTATGACTATGAGACACTTTATGAGAACATCTCCTGATCTCTGTGGAGACAGATGAAGCTGGTCCCTCCTTCAACACATATTGGGTTAAAAGACTCTTCATTAAAATAACAGAAGCACAGTGTGAGGAAGACCAATGGTATGCTGATTTCAACAAAAATGAGAAATTTTGTGAAGGAGTTAGTGGGTGACAAGTTATATGTAGATATAGATCTAATATATACTTATATAGTTTGATTATATATGTAATCATATTACACAATGATTTCAATGTCTATAACCTACAGGGAATTCCATGATCACTCAAATGGGCAAAGGAATCTTGCACAAAAAGTGGTCCCAGAAGCTCAAACAAATTTGAAAGGAACTCAAAACAGGAACCCAGAAAGTACAAAACATAGTGAGAGTTCACTGTATACTTTTTCAGTTTTCAACAAGCAGGATGTTGAGCATTGCCCAGTGTCCATGGAGATATGGGGGCCCTCATAAGCTGTGAGTAAGAGGGATGGATGGGGAAAGCATTGTAGAAAGCAATCTGGCACATCACAGTCTTATCACACACTATCACAATCCTATCCCTTCAATACTACCGTGTTAAACTTTCTTCAGACTTTTATGTTGTCAACTGGTGGGAGTAAGAAGGCTCCCCAGAAACGTGGTGTAAACTATTTTATTTCTCAAACTCTAGCAGTTTGGGAGGATGGTTTGTGCATGAATGATGGTGTGTGACAGAGTGTATGAGGATGAATACAGAATAGCAACTCAATAATATTTGAATTTTATTTTTTAACACATTCAGGATTTTTATTTCATTTTCTAGAAAATAACTTGCACACCTCCTTCGCCCTTTCCTTTAAGTCAGCGAGACACACACAGTTCCATAATAAACTACTCAAAGAGAAGCTTTGGTCAAGACTGGAATGAGGCTGCAAAAATGAAACGAAATAAAATAAAAGAGATCGCTGCTGCCTTTATAACCAACATCTTCACCAGGTATATTCAAACGAGCACACACTCTCGTGCAGTCCGTGTTTACAGGGTTGCCTTGGGGCCAGCGCTCCTCAGCACCATGCACACGCTGGGCTCAGCCCTGTTTCTCATGATGTTTCCCATGATGGTGGAGACTCGCTCAGCTTCACATTACCCGAAGGCCCTCAATTGAAGACTCTAGGGTCTTGAAATCCCAAATTGTCATGGCTCCGTCAATGCCAGTAGTGCAAAGTTTGCGACAATCTTGCTTGTCCACCACATAAATAGGTAGAGTGATGCTATTCTGGTGCAGCGTCTACAAAGCTGTGTTGAGGTCCTCGGTCGTGGTCCTCTTGCCCATATTGCAAAGCGTTACATGTCGCGCTGGATGCTCTGTTAAGGAATGTCTAGCTCGGAGACAAAAGTCAGGCAGCCGCAGTCATCGTGGTTAAAGAGCACTACTGGGCAGCGTTCATGGCCAGTAGCTACAACATTATTCTCTGAGACAAATGATACACTCAGGAGCGGTAAGAACTCAGTTTTTAGAGTTGAGGCCAGCACACTGCTCGAGGCATCAGCCACGGACACAGTGCTGTCATGGCTGACCCAGGCCAGGCGGCTCCAGCTGGCATTGAAGCTGACCCCATGGACCCAGCCACCAGTCCCACGGCCACCAAACTCTGACACCAGCTGACCAAAAGGCATCGCGCTGCCCCAGGGCGTGCTGGCCAGTTTCTCATCCACTTCTTGATGCAGGCAGAAAACACTCGGCATTTGAAGTGACACGACCCTGCAGCCAGCAGAGCGTTGTTGGGCGCCAGTCCAAGCTGAGGACAGTGGAGGGCGTGGGCTTCTTAAAGTGCCTGCTTACCCACCAGTCATTTTCGGACTCGAAGTAACAAACAGGAAGGAATTGTGCTCCACTTCCCACAGCAAATTTGTTCTCTAGGGAGGACTACTTCACCAAAGTGGCTGCGCCCTCAATCCTGAGGATCACCAGGTGCCATCTTTGTGACACCAAATGTGGGCATTGCGGCCAGTGCCGCAGGTAACGATGTGTTCACTCTTTGGAGCCCAGTCAATACCTGTGATGTGTCGATTATGTTCCTTGAGCTCTTACCCACTGGCTCCCATTCATCTTGTAGATGTGCGCATCTTGATTATTTGGGGATAAGGGCAATCTGGGTACGATCCTTGTTCCAGGCATGACAGGTGATTGGCTTTAGTAAAAACTGATTCAAGTGCATGATTCTTAGTATTTTAAAAGCACAGAAAGCTGGGTTTGGGGCGATCTGGAGGGCTTTGAGCCAAGCCTTCGTGGACTCTGGTCAGTGGATGGGAACGGTCTCCCAGGAAAGTGCGGGCCAGGAGTTTTCTTTTTGAAAAGAATTGCATTCTCATACTTTCGGGAAAGCATGCAGTCTCCCTTTGAAACAGCCTCTGCCCTGCCTTCTAGCTTATATACATAAAACTTCAAAGCTCCACCTGCCTGACTTTCTGTTGTCACCTAACCTGGAAAGACACTAGCCCTGCTATCCTGCTCATGCTTTTCTCCGTGATATTTCAAGCACAGTCAGAAAAGTAAGGAGAGGCCACTGAGTTGGCATGTTCCTGAATAAAACAGAGAAAACAATAGCTATCAGTCTATATTCTTATCAAGCTAAAGAGAAATACACAGCCTTTTCTTGAGGAAGATCTGATTCTATAAAGCATTACACATTGCAGAAGCAAGCACGGGAAATTGTGTTTTCTGTATATTTTGCTTGAATATTAGGGAAAAAAAAAAGAAGAGGACAGAACCTAAAAGTTCTCCTTTTTTTGCTTTACTTTGAGCCACTTACAAATTGACATATTACAAGAAGATTGGAGCCAATTTTAAAATTTGGATCCCGTAGCCAGCTATCTACACACAATACTTGGAACGTCTGCAGCCCCTTCTTGCCAGCTTTACGAGGTTTAGTCTGGTGGTGAGGACTTTCCAAATGGACAGATGTACGATACTGTCTAATGGGCCTTGTACTAAAATCAAAACTCTGTATGCAAAATACGAGAGCAATGAAACTGTGTTGCAAATGCTGGCTGGCGTGGAAGGAAAGCGCAGGCAGCTCTGGGATACGACTGCACCCTGGGATCGTTCAGTCTGTGGCTCTGCAAGGGCAGAAACAGTAGCTCTGTCAGTGGAAGCCCTCTTTATCTACACCTTATATGAAATTCACACCATCTACTTCACCTGGCAATAAGCTTACACACAGGTTGTATAGTATCAAGGGTTTCGAAAACTGACTAGGGAAGAAATACGGTCCAGGTCCACTTCTCACACCAACTATTCAAAAGGAAAGACTAGGGAAGGGTGAGTGCTAAAATAACTCAAATTCCAGAACTATACCTAGGTAGGTGACAAAGTCATGTATTTAATTAAATAAATACTACTTTAGAGGTAAGCTCTCTGCAATCTTGAATTTCTGCTTTGAAGCATTTTGAGTGTCCTCAGTGTCTATTGCCACCTCCCAGGCTAGCAGTAAAAGCAGCACTCGTGTTTAGATGGCCACTTCTTCTGCAGAAACATAGGCTGAAGGGAATATTCATGGGCATTTAAGAGCATGTGAGGGGGGAGACCTTGGTTTTCATCTCCTTTTCTGTTACATGCCCTAATTCATTTCAGAGCAAATAGAACTTGTACACTGAAGCTGAGCACAATATCCTAAATACAGGAATGCTATATGATATGTCTTTCTTCTGTCCTGTGTGGTCATAAAGTCTACATATGAAAATGTCCCCAACAAACTGCCTCAACGACACTCCCCTCTAATATATCCTCTGCTTGGCTCATTTCCTACTACTAGTTTAGCATGTAAAAAAATTGCTAAACTGCTTTAAGGAAAACTGGAGGATTTATTAGTAAGACTAGATTTTAACCATGTACAGCAGGAAGACTATGTCTATTTTCAGGAGAAATGGAGACTCTTGTTGTTGTATTCCTGTCTCTTTCTCTCCCCTTCTGCCCTCCTAACCACACGGGATCACCATCTCCTTAGCATCTTATTTGCATCATGAAAACTTCAGCTTGAATCGTAGGCACCCATGTAAATTTCAGGCATGGTGGTGTGACCCTGTAGCACTGGGAAAGTGGAGTCAGGGTGTTCCTAGAGCTTGTGACTGAATTTGTGAGATTTGGGTTTAGTGGGAAAACTTAATCTCAAACATAAATTGAAAAGTAATTAAGGAAAATGCCCAATGTTAAACTTTGGCCTCCACAAATGTGTCACAATTATGCATACAAACACACACTTAGCATGCACATTATAGACATACACATGAACAACCTACACATATACCCATGTACAACATACACACATACACATGGAAAAGAATAAGTACCTTATCAGTTCTATCTTATCAGTCTCATTTGGGCCTAGAAACTTGAAGTTATGAAAGAAGTCTGGGGGAAAATATATACACAAAAAAATGAGCTCCAAAACTATGAACATTTGACATTTTAAAATCTTAGTCCAGAGCCCTACCCCAAAGCATTCTTTCAACTCCTAAAGAAAAGGGAAGAGAAAAGCAACAATCTCCATGAAATTTTCTTATAGCAGTGTGATTTCCATATCCTGGTTACAGTCCTGATTACAGAAACAGTATTGATAAGAAACATCTTATTGAAACTCTACTAGGTGACTGTCCACTCACTGTTCTATTTATCCTTAGAGTGAATCCCAAGTGCTACAAGTCTGGGGCAGCATGGAGTCTTACATGCCTCCTAACCCTTCCTATGCCTGTCATCACTGTTCACTGTGGTTCTTGTCTGTCTTTCTGCATATTTCTCAGACAAGCTAGGGCCATCCTACCTTCCTTAATAAAGGGCTTTGGCTGCTCCTTATGCCTCAAAAGGCTTCATACCTCCTTTCCTGCAGGAGGCCTCCTCCTCCACATTCATCAAGTCACATATCAAAAATCACTTGAAGACTGGAGGAGTGAATCAGCAGTTAAGTAACTTACCTCCAAAACCTAATGACTTCGGTTCCATTCCCTAGTACCCATGTACACCCAGATACACAAACTGGTGCATGCACCTGGAGTTTGTTTGCAGTGGCTGGAGGCCCTGAAATGCCTATTCTCTCTCTGTCTCTCTCCTTGCAAATATATAAATAAAAATATATTTTTAAAATTCACTCGAGGTAGGTCTTCAGAAGCCACCCTACCTATAATCCTTTCTTACAAACCTCCCACTGTCCATTACATTAATCTCTCTACTAACACTTCTCTCAACCAAAAATGAGCTTGCTTTCTGTCTCCTCATATTGGAATATAAGTTCTATAATTAAAAGAACATTTTGTTTGTTCTCTGCTTTTCCTCATCATAATGCCTGCCCACACAGTAGGCAAAAAATAAACATTAAATGAGCAAGAAAATGTAAAATGCCAGGTAAAACAATTTATTTCATGAATGCAAAATGAAAGCTGTTTTTGCTTTAAATTTCATCAACATATCTGCTGGCTAAAATTGACAAATTCAAAATGGGCCATTGTTACTGAATATTCTTTGTGAACCAGATCTATGACTAACTAAGGGACAGATTCCAATAGAGACCTTCTGAGATCCAAGGCTATTACATGTTCCCCAAAATCCACACTGACATGTGCTGTCAGCATACAGAAGTACTACCCCATTTCTGTGTGTAGACAAGAGGAGTTCAGTTACAGAGCATAGCTTCTGTGGAAAAGTTTGGAACTTCCCCAAAAGGCTAAACAAAATTACATAAGATAACTCAGAAAGCCATTCTTAATAATATACTCCAAAGAATTGCTAATGGGGACTCAAAGAGGATTTGTGTGCCAGTGTTCATTGCATCAGTGTTCAGAGTAGCCAAAAGGTAGAACAAAGCAAGTACTTTTCAACAGATAAATGGCAGTGTATACATAGATTGGAATATAGGCCATAAAATGAAATGAAGTTCTGATACATGCTGCATGGGACCATTGTGATAAATGAAATAAGCCTGGCAGAAGGGGATAAAATAAAATAGATTTAAAAAATATTGAAAGCGAGAAGCACAGCAGAACTACAAGGATGACTGACATGCAGAGCACTGATAATACCAAATGCTGGCAAGAATGTGGACAGCAGAACTACTCATCATGGCTGGTAAAAAAAAAAAAAAAAAAATGGAAGCCACTCTGGAAGGCAGTTTAGTTATTTCCTCATAAACTAAAAATATCCTTAACACACGATACAATAACCAAACTCCTCAGCATTTATAAAATGAAGAAAACATATGTCCATATAAAAATCTATACACGTTTATAGCATAGTTGTCCAAACTTAAAATCAACCTAGATATTATTTAGTAAGTGAATGCATACATATGTGGTACTTACATTCAATGGAATGTTATACAAAAATGGTGAATGGGGAGGGTGCTCACGGTGGGTGAAGAGTGAGCAGGCCAGGTCCCTGTTACCAAGGGCTCTTCCCTCTTTCCTGGTCCTGGTAGGTCTCCCTGCAGCTGGCTTGGGTGGGCCTTGTCCCTGTGTGGGGGCTGTGGAAATAGGCCTTTTGCTGTGGTAAACTGACTGGCCCACGGGTACCGACATCTCTTTTCCCCTGACTCAGAGGGTGCACAGGTCACTGTAGGAACAAGCCTCTTACCTCTGGCTCTCCAGGTTCCTGATGCCTGGTTCCCAAACCTGTGCTTCTCATGTGCTGAAGAGTAAATGTTAGTGCAGTGAGTAGGTGAGTAGGCCAGAGGTCCAAGTTCCCCAGGTACCTTTGATATACCTGCAATCGCCACAGTCTTCACATTTGTGTACACCAGTACACCGATGCAGTTCAAACTTAAAACAGAACATCTTCTAAAGATCCTACAAGAACAAAAACTTACTGCCTCGTCAATAGAACAAAGTGTCTCTCCAAGATGGATAGAGAATAATGCAAAAAAGCCAATGAAAGTCAGAAAACTGAGAGATCTCCACCAACCATGTCTAGTCCCTCAATGGAATCCTCCAATGAAATCATAGAGAAATCAACAGAAACTCATTCCCAAAATGAGACTTTGATCAAAAGAAATGCTGAACTAGAGGCAAACCATCAAAAATCCAACAATCATATCAATGGAATTGAACAGAATCATCTCTTAAAGTATTCAGATCTAGAGAGTAGGCTTAATTTGATTGAAGAAAATGTTAGAACATGTAAAAGAGATATGAAAGAATTGAAAGTGAGTCAAGAAATGGAAGATATCAATAATTGATCTATTAAGCTTAATAAAGACTTGATCAAATATAAGAATTCCAGGAAGCATCAACAGAATGAGAACTTGAACTAAAATAGTACCTCAAAAAAGAGATTGACAAAATGCAAAATAATACAACAGAAAACAAAAATCAAATAGTGCTTACAAAAATCTCTCAGTAACCTCTCACTAATAGAGTTACTCATGTGGAAGACAGAACCTCTACCCTGGCAGACAAGACAGAAGAAATTTATTGGGAGGCCAAAATCTTTGCTAGGTTCAAAAAAATCAAGTGAACAGAATATGAGGGAACTGTGGAATACAACCAAACATCTGGATCACAGGCATACCAGGAGAGGAAATCCAGACCAAAGGCATAGAGAACATATTCAACAAAATTACTGAAAATAAAATTTCTAAATCTCTCAAAAGAGAGGCCCACTCAGATTAAAAAAAAAAAAAAAAAAAAAAGCCTGCAGAAGACCAAACAGACAGGACCAAAGAAGAAATTCTCCAGGGCACATCATAGTTAAAACTTTTAACAATGAAAATAAAAAGAGAGTGCTGAAAGCAGCAAGAAAGACAACAAATAAACACAAAGGTAATCCCATCAGAATTATCTCAGAATTCTCAATGGAAACCCTGAAAGCCAGAAGGTCCTGGGATAGAACACTTCAAAGTCTAAAAATCTATGGCTTCCAACCCAAACTACTCTACCCAGCAAAAGTATCCCTCATAACAGATGGTGAAAGGAAAAGAATCAACTCTGATTATATGCATGTTGTAGTCAGGTTTGCATTGCTGGCAGAAATCACCCTTTTGGGAAAAAAGTATTTATTTTGGCTTAAAAACTTGAGGAGAAGCTCCATGATGGCAGGGGAAAACAATGGTAGGAGCAGAGGGTGGACATCACCCTCTAGCCAACATCAGGTAGATGACAAAAGCAGGAAAGTGTACCAAACACTGGCAAGGAAATCCTGTCTATAATACCCACAAGCCTTCCCCCAACAACACACTACCTCCAGCAAGCATTAATTCCCAATTCTCCATCAGCTAGGAACCTACCATTCAGGGCATCTAAGTTTATAGGGGACACCTGAATAAAAACACCACATTCTGTCCTTGGCCCAATGATATAAAATACAGTGTATTCAGTCCAACTTTAAATGTCCCCATAGTTTCTGTCAATCCTAATGATGTTCAAACATCCCCTTAATTCAAGATCTTTGAACTGAGTCATAATGAAAAAAAAAAAAAAAACATAATAGTACAGAATAAAAACTCACAATGCAAAAGATTTCATTGGGCACAGTAAAGAAATATTCAACATTCAACCAATACAAGATTTAAACAGGGCAAACATCAAACTCTGTAGCTCACAGTTCAACAATTCTAGTCAGTGACAAATCTCCAAGCAACAAGACTCTGGATTTCCAATTCCACCCCTTCAGCTAGGCTACTCACAGTCCTGGGAAACTTCATTGGGGCTGGCAGCTTTCCTTAGCAGCCATATCGTTTTCCTGGCATCTCCAATGGGTCTCCACTGCAACCCACAGTCCATCCTCACTGCTCCATCGGGTTTCCATGCAGGCATCCTGCAAATCTGCTACACACTGCCCATGGAAATTTCCAAAACACAAGAACATGTTGTAAATTCAATGACCCACTCTTTCCTGCATTTGTTATACACCATAATACCAGGTAGAGTGCCAATTTGTTAATCCACGGGAAAATAAAGCAGATTTTGGAGAACAGGACACTTCTTGAGCACTCAGTCTCTTCAAAAGACTCTACATTCTTCCTGTTGCCCCAGTGCAGGTCAGCTGTACCAGTTTCTTTCTTTTTCTTTTTTATTTTTATTTTTATTTTTATTTTATTTTATTTTATTTTTTTACAGTCAGTTTGGTACCATTATTAGGCTCATCCGTGACCTATCCCCTCCCCTTGGCCCCTCCTTGTTGAGGTATATGGGTCATGCATTGTGGAGTTAGCCCACAGTTATGGGTAAGATAAATGTCTCTGCATATCATGACCCAACATGTGGCTCTGACATTCTTTCCACCCCCTCTTCCGCAAAATTTCCCTGAGCCATGTTGGGTTCATTTTTGGTCTGCTTCAGTGATGAGGTGTTGGGGGCCTCTGAGGCTCTGGCTCTCTGATTTGGTAGGAGTTGATTTTTCTCTGTGCTGATCTCCTTCCCCCTTGTGCTGGTATCCGGTTCATCAGGAAAACAGCCCCCTTGCTTGTTTCTCCAATTTTTCTTAGTTTCAGTTGGGGCCCTTTTGAGGTATGATGGGGTGGCTCTCTCCTTAGGATCTACATCTATCTGAAAAAGAGAAGCAGATTCTCCAAAAGAGAGTAAGTTAGCATCAGGACAAATGAGATAACCCTTTTTTTTTTTTTTATAGAGAATTTAATAGGTGTAGGCCCTCTTATAGCCCACAATTGATGGTAGCTTGATATTGGAGAGTGGGCTTATGTTTGGATATGGTTCTGACTTGTTTCCCAGCTCCAGCTATGGGTCCCATACCAGTGAGGGGATCAGTTAGCCAAATTGGGAGCAGTTGGTTCCCCACCATGGCTGTGTGCCACCACTGCACTTGTGTGGGCATCACAACAAGTTATTTGCTGCTAAGTAGGTTAGACCATGCGTTGCTTCGACAGATATAGGTCATTTTCCCCCAGTCGCCCATGTAGCACCTTCTGGCACTAGACGCACTGACTGTCTAGGGACTGACTCTCTTCCAACTTCCAGCCATGCCATTCTAATTTGCATGTCAATCACATAAGGTGTCTTCAGCAGTAGGGTCTTATCACTAGCCTTTGGTGAGTCATCAAGTACTCTGATAGAAATCTGTCTGTCTTTTAGGAAACCTTGTAGGTCTCTCTGATCAAAAGCTCATTGTGGATGATAGCCCCATGCTGGTGCTGGGAGTTACAGGTCAGTGCCCACTAAGAAAATGAGGAAAAACATAATATACAAGAGTTAGAGATAAGAGATAGAGAGATAGGGATAGGGGAAGTGAGGGAGGGAAGATGTAGAAGATTAAGGTTAGTCTTGATCTTACCCTCTCCAGTGTCTTGTGGTTCAGATGTTCTCTGTAAGGGCCTGGTGAAGCTGTCCCAGTTTCAATGGTTGCAATCTCTCAAACAATTGCAGGTGAAGGGGCAGCAGTATAGGCCCAAATTTTCTCTTTTTTTTGTGACATATCCCTCTGTTCACACCAATCCATTTCTACTCAATGCAACCCTGCACAACTTCTCAAGACACAGCGATAACAGCAAGTTTCTCACACAGACTGCCTCCAGCCCAGTCCAGGCAAAGCTCTCACTCACCATCGTAAACCAAACCTCATATTCCATAGTTATTACTGCATTCAGGTCCTTCAGTTTTTACCAGAATAATCCATGAAGCTGCACCTATAGCACTGCAAGATGTCTCTTAGGCCAAGAATTCAAATCCTTCCACATTCCTCTTGAAAATCAGCTCCAAAAGGCCAATGCCACAGTCAGGTTTCCAGCAGCAACCCCACTCTCGGTACCAAAATTACTGTTGCAGTCAGGTTTTCATTGCTGGCAGAAATCACCTGACCATGAGCAGCTTTGCGGGGAAAAAAGGTTTATTTTGGCTTACAAACTCAACAGGAAGCTCCATGATGGCAGGTGAAAATGATGGCATGAGAAGAGGGTGGACATCACCCCTTGGCCAACATATGGTGGACAATAGGAATATGTGCCAAACACTGGCAAGGGCATACTGACTATAATACCCATAAGCCCGCCCCCAACAACACACTACATCCAGGAGGCATTAATTCCCAAATCTCCACCAGCTATGAACCTAGCATTCAGAACACCTAAGTTTATGGGAGACACCTGAATCAAACCATTACAATGAACACAAAGCCAAACCTACAGGGAATACCCCACACAGAAGTGTCAAACGACCAATATCAAGAGCCAACAGGAAGAACATCAGAATAACCAAAACTAGACCAGGCAAATACACCAGTACAAAACACAATGAAGTCCCAAACCCCATAAAGCACCTCATCATGACAGGGATTAATTCAAACCTCATAGTAATAACCTTAAATATTAATGGTCTTAACTTACCCATCAAAAGACACAAATTTTCAGGGTGGATCAAAAAATGTACCCTTCTATCTGCTGTCTTCAAGAAACCCACCACACCTCACCACTAAAGATAAACACCTCCTCCAGGTAAAAGGATAGAAAATGATATTCCAAGCAAATGGAAATATGAAGTAAGCAGGTATCACTGCAATAATATCTGATAAAATAGACATAAAACCAAAAATAATCAAAACAAACAAACAAAGAAGGTCACTCCTTACTCATCCAGAAAATGATCCAACATTGCAATCATAAGTCTATATGTGCCAAACACAGGTGTATTACAGTTTATAAAACAAAACCTTCTGAAAACAAAACAGAAATAAACACCAACACCATCATAGTCGGAGACCCCAATACTCCACTATCATCAATAGTCTGATCATCCAAGCAGAAAACCAACAGGGAAACAATAGAACTCAATTACACCTTACATCCACTAGATCTGACAGAAATCTACAGAACTTTACCTCCAACTTTCCAGAGTACACATTCTTCTCAGCAGCCCACAGAACTTTCTCCAAAATTGACCATATATTAAGCCATAAAGCATGACTCCACATATTCAGGAAAATTGAAATAGCTCCATGCATCATGTCAGATCACAATGCTTTAAAGTTAGAAATCAACAAGAGAGTCATCAAGAAACCTACCACCTACTGCAGACTAAACAACAAAGTTTTAAACAATGAATGGGTTGTGGAAGAAATCAAAAAAAAATTGTAAAATTCCTAGAATTTAATGACAATGCAAGCACAAACTATCAAACCTTATGGGACACAATGAAGGCAGTCCTAAGGAGAAGATTCATAGTGCTAAATGTCTTCATTAAAAAGACAGAGGTATCCCAAATTAATAACCTAACTGTCTACCTAAAGGCACTGAAAAAACTAGAAGAATCCAACCCTAAGAGCTCCAGATGGAAAGAAATAATCAGAAATTAATGAATTGGAAACTAAGAAAACAATTGAAAAAAAATGATGAAGTGAGGATCTGGCTCTTTGAAAAAATAAGCAAGACTGATAAACCCCTGGCCAATTTGATCAAGAAAAAAAAAGTCTCAAATTAACAAAATCAGAAATTTAAAAGGAGAGGTTATGACAAACATCAATGAAATTGGAAGAATCATCAGAGCATACTTCTAAAATCTGTACTCAACAAAATTAGATAATCTGGAAGAAATAGATGAATGCCTACCCACATGCCATCTATAAAACTAAACTCAGAGCACATTCATTTCCTAAACAAACATATCATGTTCATGGAGATTGAAAAGATAATCAGAAACCTCCCTAAAAAGAAAAGTCCAGGACCAGATGTCTTCTCAACCAAATTCTAGCAAACATTCATTGAAGAATGGTAATCAATTTTTCTTAAACTGTTTTGCCAAATCAGAAATCAGAGAATTCTCCCCAACTCCTTCTATGAAATTAGCATCATCCTAATGTCAAAGCTAGATATAGATGCATCAAGAAAAGAAAACTATAGGCCTATATTCCTGCTGAATTTAGATTCAAAGATCCTGAACAAAATCCTTGCAAACCAAATTCAGCTACATGTCAAACGCATTATCTACCCTGGTCAAGTAGACTTCAT
This sequence comes from Dipus sagitta, assembly GCA_036346955.1. Classification (NCBI taxonomy): domain Eukaryota; kingdom Metazoa; phylum Chordata; class Mammalia; order Rodentia; family Dipodidae; genus Dipus; species Dipus sagitta. Next base: position 18,769,882 of record CM070781.1, read on the forward strand.
CCCAGGGATGCAGTGATGGTTCAGCATCAATGTAGTACACAGCATAAATAAACTCAACCATAAGAACCACATGATCATCTAAATTGATGCGGAGAAGGCATTTGGCAAAATACAACACCACTTCATGATTAAAACACTGGAAAGAATAGGCATGGAGGGTTTATATTACAACACAATAAAGGCTATATATAAAGCACCCAAATCCTAAATAATACTTAATGAGGAAAGACTAAATGAGTTCCCATTGAGATTGAGAACATGACAGGGGTGTCCATTCTCACCTCTGCTCTTCACCATAATACTAGAAGTTCTATCCCAAGCAATAAGACAGGAGAAAAAATAAAAGGGATTCAAATTGTAAAGAATTCAAGTTAGCCCTATTGACAGACGACATAATCCTACACAAAAGTGAACTGAAAGTGTCCATCTCAAATCTTCTAAAGGTGATTAATTCCTTCAGTAAAGTGGAAGGATACAAAATCAATTCACAAAAGTCAGTAGCCTTTCTGTATGCAAAGGAAAAATATAGATAGGAAGAAATCAGCAAGGCTGTCCCATTTTCAATAGCAACAAAAAAAAGTAACTTGGAATAGCACTAAGCGAGCACATGAAAGACATATATAATGAAAACATTTTTTAAAAAACCTCAAGAAAGAAATTAAGGAGGACTTTGTAAGATGGAAAGACCTGCTCCTGGATAGGTAGAATTAATATTGTGAAAATGGAAATTCTACCAAAAGCAATTTATAGATTTATTGTAATACCAATAAAAATACCAGCATCATTCTTCACAGAGATTGAAAAAAGTGATCTCAAAATTCATATCAAATGGCAGAAGGCTTTGGATATCCAAACATATCCTCAGGAAAAAATTCCCTCTAGCAGTATTACCATACCCAATCTAAAGCTATGTTACAAAGCCATAGTGACAATAAGAATCTGGTACTAGAATAAAAACAGAAATATAGACGAATGGAACACAATCTCAATTCTCACATTAGGTCAAGTGACTATAGCTGCTCAATCTTTGACAAAGGTGCCAATAATGTAGGGAGTTCCCAGAGGAAGAATTACAAATGGGTAACACACACCTAAGAAAGTAAAGTATTTGACCTCCCTAAGCATTAGGGAAATACAAATTAAAACAACTATGAGATTCCCCTTTACTCCAGTAAGGATGGCAATCATTAAAAAATCTAACAATGGCAAATGTTGGTGAGGATGTGGGGAAAAAGGAACCCTCACCCACTGTTGGTGGGAATGTAAACTTGCACAACTACTATGGCAATCAATTTGGAGACTCCTGTAAAGGATGACCATAGAGCTACCAACAGATCCAGTTATTCCATTACTGGGCATTTATGCTAAATGCTCCATGTATCAATACAGAGATATTTGCTCAACTATGTTTATAGCTGCTCAATTCATTACAGCTAAGTATGGGAATCAACCAAGATGCCCATCATTGGATGTATGGATAACAATGTTGTGGTAAATTTACACAATGTATCCTACTCAGCAGTAAGAAAAAAAAATGATACAATGAAATTTGTAGAAAAATGGAAAGACTTGGAACATATCATGCTCAGCAAAGTCACACAATAACAAAAAGACAAACATCACATGGTGTTACTTATCGGTGGTTCCTAATCTACTCCAGTTGCTGTCATACCTGATAGGCAATTCCTTGAATTGCCTTTAATTCCCAGACATTAGGGATGGAAGGGTCTGGGGGGAGGGTAGTGGAAGGGAAGGAAGGAAAATAAATACAAAATTAAATCCAAAATGAGCTGATTCCATAGAAACCATTATCCTTGCAGATAGCCTAATACACTCAAAAGAAGTAAGGGGGAGCACCAGAAAAGTAGGGCTCTGGTGAGGGTGGGATGAAGCCTTAGCTTAAAAGAATTTTTTTTCTCTGTCTGTAACTCCCAGTCCCTGAGATTGGTTGCTACCCACATTGAGCTGTTGATCCAAGAGACCTATGAGGTCCCCAAATCAAGACAGCTTTCTGTCAAAGCAATTGATTACCTGCCTGAGGCAAAAGCTAAGACCCTATTGCTGAAGACACCATATACTACTGTCACAGATCATGGAGAGACCTTGCTGGATATCAGGAGAAAGCCAGTCCCCAGATAGTTACACTGTGTAGTGCTGGAAAGCACTACATGAGCTATTGGGGGAAAATGGCCAACAACAGTCTGAGTAACCGGAGGTCTAAGCTAATCAGAAGCACACATCCTGACGTGATGCAAACAACAGTGCAATAGTGTCACACAGCCTCAGTGGGTAACCAATAGCTTTCTGATTGGCTAATAAATCCATTCAGTGCAAAAGAACCCATATCTAGAATTGGGAACCAGATCAGAATCCTATGGAGACAAAGATTATATTCTGTAGTCAATTTCTCACTATCATTTAGCTAAGAGAGGGGATACACACAACAAATTCTTCCTAAATTAAGAATTCTTATTGGAGAATCTGTTCCTTTTTTAGAAAGTAGTGTGACTAGAGGACATAAAGTGCCCCTCACACTTCAGCCATGCCACAGCTAAATCCACAGAGAAATGGGGAGATGAGCAAGAGTGCTGCTTCCATGCTTTTTCCTGATAATTAGCTCCTGGGTGTAGAAGATATACCCTGTGGATACTCAACACCTACCAATGTAGAGATCCTGAGGCTCCTAAGAGCTCATCACTGAGTTAGACTTAAAACTCACCCATCCAGCCGGGCGTGGTGGCGCACGCCTTTAATCCCAGCACTTGGGAGGCAGAGGTGAATAGGTCAGCCTGGGCTAGAATAAGACCCTACCTCGAAAAACCAAAAAAAAAAAAAAAAAAAAAAAACACCTCACCCACCATGACTCAGGGAATTTTGCAAAAGAGGGAGCAGAAAGATTGTCAGAGCCACAGGTTGAGACATCATAATATCCAGAGGCATCCCCCCTCAAAATAACCACTACTTCTTCCACACACACAAAGTACAACCCTATGGGGAATACCTGCAACCCCACTGAGGAGGGTTCCCAGTGGAATGGGGCCAGGCACAAGGGAAAAGAGGGTACCAACACATAATGTATCCATATGAAACATCTTGTTAATAATAATAATAAACATAAAAATAATGTGAATGAACTAATGAAAATAGATTGACTAATAGACACAGGCAGAGCATGTCCTTCAATTACAAGAGAACTCCTCAAGTTCACACAGATAACATGTTACAGATCAAAAAAGTTTTCATGATTTTAAAAGGATTAAAATAATTGTAACATCGAGCCGGATGTGGTGGAGCATGCCTTTAATCACAGCACTTGGGAGGCAGAGGTAGGAGGATTGCCGTGAGTTTGAGGCCACCCTGAGTCTACATACTTAATTCCAGGTCAGCCTGGACCAGAGTGAGACCCTACCTCGAAAACCATATATACAATATCTATCTTATCATGATATTAAATTAGAAGACAATGACATGAATGAATGGAGATAAATTTCAAAATATATGGCAATAAAACCACATATTTCTAGTTAATCAATGGACCAAAGAAGAAATAAAATGGTGAATCAAAAATTATCTCTAGAAAAATGATAAGTTCCTAAAAGCATGCAACCACACAATTGAATCATGAATATTTGGTAACATTAACAGATCAAGAGATTGGCATATTAGATTGGCATCACAGGAAATGATGACTTCATGGGCAAGTTCTATAAAGCACTCAAAGAAGCATTAATAACTGCCATTCATAAGCTCTTTCAAAAAGTTGATGTAGAGAAACTTCCAAACTCATTTTGTGAGAACAAGATTGCCCTGATGTCAAAGCCAGACCAGACCATAAATACAAAAAGAATGAATAATATGTGTATTGTATGTATATGTATGTATATGTCATTACCTTTGGTGAACTTTCATGCAAAGATCCTCAGATACTAGGAAATTAAATTCAGCTTCCCATTCAACTTTTCTATGAGCATAAAACTGGACAAAATAATGAAGTTCATTGAAATTAATTGGTTTAAACTTCTGTACACAGAGCTGACCACTTAATTCTATGACAACCGTATAACTGTGGGACTGTAATTCATGCCACAGAGCTAGAAAGATGTGAAAACAGAAATCTCAGCACCAGTGTGTATGTATGGACATGGGGGTGAGGTTGGGGGTTAAGCACCTTGGACACAGATTGGACAGTTCCTGGGGGAGAATCTTGGAAAGTGGGTGATGTAATCAGCTTCATGTTTGTGGGATGAAATTCCAAAGCAGGTACAGTTTATTGGAGGAAGGGATTTATTGAAGCTTACATATACTGGTGAAGTTCCATAATGGGGGAAGAATCTGATCACCCTTTCCAAACCTACTCAGAAAATTACTACCAGCACCACCAAAAGCAAACACACTTCAAGAACCCCAGGAAGAGCTCAAGCACTCTGCATACCTTAGGCTGGAATTCAGATCAGCCACCAGTAACACATTTAGGGCTGGACCCCAGGATCTGCCCACAGTGACACCACTTCCAGCCTGGTGGCTGGAAATTCAAGTTACAGCTTTTATAAAATATTTGAGGACTGGAGATATGACTAGTGGGTAAGTCAATTGCTTGCATTTTTTTTGATTCTTTAGAACCCACATAAACCAGATGCATAAGGGTGTGCAATCATCTGGAGTTCGTTTGCAATGGTTGGAAGCCCTGGATTGCACTCACTCTCTCTCTCACTCACTCATTCTCTCTTCCACAAATAACCAAGTATAAGTATGTCAGTCCGTTACAAATTTAATCTTGATCAAACTCTCTGGGCATGGGCAGAAGAATACAGTCAGCCATTATGCCAGCAGCCTAGTTCCAACAAAGTTCTCTGCAATCTTTCCTTCCCCATAGAAAGTTCATAAGCAAAGTCTCCAAATACAATTAATTCTCTATATACTTAGCATTTTCAAACTCCCACCAGAATAGTCCCTAAAACTTAGTTTATCACTCTGAAAGACATCTTCAATTGCAAGTACCAAGTCCATCCCCATTCTTCCAAAATAAAAGCTCCAAAAGACCAGAATCCACATGATCAGATTCATCACACATCAAAATACCACTGTCTGGTACCAATTTCTGTCATACTCGGCTTCACACTGCTGGAATGAACTTCCAAACCAGGCAAAGTTTATTGGAGGAAGGGATTTATTGATGCGTGTAGATCCAGGGTTTGTTTGATAATGGGGGAAGATAAATGGGCACCTTTTCAAAATCCACACAGAAAGAAAAACACTACCATCACCACCAAAAGTAAGCATACTCTGGGAAGCCCAGAGTTCAAGCACTCTGCATACCTTAGGCTGCAATTCAAATCAGTCCCCAGTAACACCTTTAGGTATGGACTTTAGGATCCATCCACAGTAACACCTCTTCCAGCCAGGCAGCTGGGAATCCAATTTACAGCTTTAACAAAACACTTGAGCCTACTAAAAGGCATAAATTCAAGCTACCACAGTGAGCCATACTTTCTGAAGTCATTTAATGTGCATAAGGCTTCCTGAAGAAGAGACAAAGTAGTAAAGTACTTTGGAATGCCCAGGAGCATGCTACCGATGCCCAGAACTATCTAAAGAAGACTTTTAGGGAGAGCTGGTGCTTCAATTCTGCTAAAGGAGTTAACATGGGGTGCCTATGAATAAAAAGCATAGAGAAATGAATTATAGAAATATACCTGAATATAGAAACACTAAATTATTTTCCTAATTCTAAAGAATACTCTACTAGACTTTATTACTTTTGTTATTCATGCTGTTATTTTCATAGCCTTTGAATTTAGAACTTGAAGAAAATTTGATTCCTCATTTATGTCATATTGAATATGGCATTGCTGTCATATTCAATCAGTTCTTAGTTCTGAAGAGTCTTATTGTCAGTGTCTCTAACACTCGCCTTTCTTTTCAGTATCTTGTTCCAGGCTTTTATCACAATTGGTTTGTAGGAGAATTTTCCACCTGTCTCTACTCTGAAATCTTCCCTTTTAATGCCATCTACTATGTAGACTGCTTCCAAATTTGTTTTCTACCATTTCCTCTAAGCTTGTCACTTGGTTGGAGATAGACTTTTCATTCTTAACCATTAGCCAAAGCATCACTCTTTGTAACCCATAATCTACCATGACATCAATGCCAATTCACATGAAACTTTTAAGTGGTCATCTTCTTGTGAAGAAAAAAAGTTGAGCAGACAAAAGCCAAAAGATGGTATAAGCCTGACATTTTTGACCTACTCAACAGGAAGTCTTTAAAGAACATTGCCCAGTAAGTCTGTCTTCCCTAGCCCCATTTGCTCATTGAGAAATAGTGGTGCCCTGAGACACGATGCACCTGCACAAAAGAGGCAGCACTAGAAACAGCTGAAAGATAAAACTGTCTTTTGATCAGATTCCTAACAGTGGGACATGTGGGCAGGAAGGGCATAGAGGATTTTATCTTTCATCACATATTTTCCCAGGCTCTCTCTCGTTTCTCCTTACTTCATATATGGGACTCACATAAATGGGTCTCCTAAAATAACTCTTCTGTCCTTTCTGTGCTTATTCATTATGACCCCACTAGCTCTCTTCCTTTCTTTGACTTACCATTGGCTGATATCCCACTCAAACTTTGCCTGTTGCCAAGAATTTTAACTTATTAACAAAATATGGTCTAACCTCTTCTAATTTCTTTACTCATACTTGTAACAGGTTCACACTTGATTTGGGTTTTTTTAAAATATTGTATTTATTTATATATTTCAGAGAGAGATAAAGACAGAAATAAGTAGAAGGAAAGACTATGGGTGCATCACGATCTCCCACCACTGCAAACAAACTCCAGATGCATGAACCACATTATGCATCTTGCTTTACACGGGTACTTATGAATTGAACCTGGGCTATCACACTTTGCAAGCAAGGGCTTTTAACCACTGAGCAATCCCTGTGAGTACTACCAACTAAAAGTATGTATGGAGCACGACATTCTGGACAATGGGCAGGGCCTAAACCTGAATGTTGGTTTTTCAGTGTGGCATTTAAATAACTTTAAAGCTTCTGAATAATCAGGTTTATAGTTCAATGTATGGGACCATGATAAGATAAGATAAAATGAGAACTGTTATTTGAAGATCAGGTTTACTATATTATAACACTTCTCAAATCAATTCAAACATTCATCCTATTTCCATTACAGATTGCTATAGGGAAATGGAAACCAAAATTTTAGGTTATCAATTCCCAATCTGCAGTTCTAGACTTCTCTGCCCTCTCCTGCTCTAATGAAACAAGCATCCAGTTAGTTCCAGAATAAAATGCTAGAACTGGAAGTGCTGGGGTTAAGAACCTGAGGAAACCTAGCAGAAGAGTGAGTGAGTGAGTAAGTGAGAACATAGAAAAAAGCTAAAGATATTTCAGTAGCACTGCATAGAAATCTGGACAGAGAAAGGAAAAAGCAGGGAGTAGCATAAATTTTAAGAAAGGTAGGAAATTTTAGGTCTGGTTCACAAACAGATCCTCGAAGCAATTCCAACAGAGAAATATTCTATAGACTTGTTGGCATTGCACCCTTATTGGAAGGACTTCATGGTTATAAAGACATTCATTTTAATGTCTAAAATAAGAACTGTTATTTGAAGATCAGGTTTACTATATTAGAACACTTCTCAAAACATGTCCACTGGACCAATAGTGTCAAAATCATTAGGTTTATTAATTATTCTTTCCATTGCTATGACAAAATACCTTTAAAAGGAAGAGTTTCTTATGCTAATGATTCAGTGGGGAACACCATACCATAGTCTGTCATAGCCTGGAAGGCATGATGGCAGCACCAGAAGGTGGCTGGTCACACTGTTTTCACAATTAGGAAGCAGAGACTTGACAGTAAGTGGATCAGAGCTATAAAATCTCTAGGTCCACCCACAGTGACCCATATGCTTCAATAAGTCTCCATCTCCTAAAGGTTCTACAACTTTCTCAAACAACACCACCCTAAAGGGACCAAGTTTCAAACACATGAGGCTATCGGGGACATTTCATATTCAACCCACAACAGGGAAGTTGTTAAAAATGGAAGTGATGAAACTGCCACAACTGTTATGTTAGGATCTGTATCTCTTAAAATATTTATGTATGTATGTATTTATGAGAGAGAGAGAGAGAAAAAATGGGCATGCCAGGGCTGTTACCCCCTGCAAATCCATGTGCATCTGGCTTACATGGATTCTGGGAAGCTGAACCAAGGCCCTTAGGCTTTGCAGGCAAGCACCTTAACCACTATGCAGTCTCTCCAGCCCAGAAACTGCCTCTTGGTAGGACCTCTGCATGATTCTAAGGCAGGCTGGGGTTTAAATTCACTTCTTTAGATTGCAAATGATGTATCTAATCTGTTTCACTGAACTTAATCCAAAACTAAAAAGATGAATCCTTATAATTGTCTTTATTTCAAATATGCAAAACAATTCTTTATGGGCTGGAGAGCTGGCTTAATAGTTAAGGCAATTGCCTGCAAAGCCAAAGGACCTAGGTTTGATTCCCCAGGACCTATATAAGCCAGATGCACAAGGTGGCCCACACATCTAGAGTTCGTTTGCAGTGACTGGGTGCCCTGTCACACCCATTCCCTCTCTTTCTCTCTATCTGCCTCTCTCACCACCCCCCCTCTAACAAATAAATAAAAGTAAAATATTTTTTAATTCCTTTATAATGGAAAAAACACATTAATTACCATGCTATAGAAACAGCTGTCTATTGACCTGGGGACTTTGTCTTGTAAAATAAAATTCAATAATAGAATAAGTTTATTGTTCACCTAGAGATGTTCTCAGGAGCCATTTGATAGTACACTTCTACATAAATTATATTTGTTTATAATATTAATCCACCAGTAGTGTTAAATATTTCACTTTCTTGGGAACTCTAGAGCAAACCACTCCATCAAAGAGAAAAAGCTGGGTAAGCACAGGGATGGTTGGAATATTATACACAGTACTCAAACTGATAGTATTTCTAAATATTTTAATAGAAGAAGACATATGAGTTGATATGATGCCAGGCACTCATCGGCATATTCTATTGATATACTTAATAGCCAGAGCTTCTTCCTAAGCATGGCATATTATTTCATTTCATAAATTAAGTGTACTAGCACTGGCCAAAACCTCAACCACATCTGTCTTCTCATTGTGAACTACTTTGTTCTTGTTAATTTGCCATGGACTTCTAAGGGACAACTTCTCACAACTGTTCTGCAAGTCTGGCTCATAGATTTCCCATTAAATATGGACTTCTGAATTCCATTTGCATATTTTGCCTTTTATTCAAAGGTCATTTTTAAATTTGATATCTGAAAATAGGTTCAACCTTATTACAGTGAAACATTGCAATGAAAAAGAGAGATAGGGAACTGAGTTCTATTCTCAATACCCCCATGAAAACCCAGGCACACTTGCGGGTACATGCAATCCCAGCATGTGGGGAGGAAGAGACAGGAAGATTCCTGGAGCTTGCTGCCTAGCCATTCCAACTGAATCAGCAAGTTCCGGGTTCAAGGATAGACTCTGTCTCAAAAAATACAAGAAATGCAGTTAAGGAAGACATTTAATATCAATTTATTGCCTCCTAGCACGCTGTCACACATGTGCATGCACAGTAACACATATACATGAAAAGGAAAAAAGGAAAAGAAAAGGCAAGAATGACAGTTGCTCATATAGAGAATAGAAGTACCCAGAAGGGTCTGAGTTTAACAATAATTTATGCTTTCGAATACTGAGTTTAGTCACTTGGTTTCACTTTTCTGGCCCTTAATTCACAACTCCAAAATGAAAATAAAAAATGCATAAAACTCAGAACTGTAATGGGAGTGGCCAAAATCTAATTGTTCCTTATGACACATCTCATTAAATATCACCATTTTTTCTATATACAAAACAGTCACTAAATGCTTGATATGGTTGCTTTTTTTTTTTTCAGGCAGTAAAGTAAATGGAATGTGCCTGTGTACATTTCTGAGTGAAGGACAGACTCAGCATGTAGGAGGAACAAAGGAAGCAACTGTAGGAGATCCTAGAAAATAATGAGAAAATATGTCTCTCTAACAGGCAGTACACAGTCTAAAAGAAAAGCTTAATGAAATTCTCTAGGGGACTGGGACATGCCACCTGTCATCCAGGTTACAATGCAGTGAACAAATTATCATATCTGTCCTCCTGAGTATTAAAATCGAATTCTAGCTCCACCACTTGTGCTAGTTTGAATGGATGGCCCCCAATATATTCAGTGGTTCATTAGTTTATAGCTTGGATCTGCAGCCACCTGGCTAGAAGAAGTATCACTGGGTGGATCTTAGGGTCCAGCCCCAAGTTGTGCTGGTGGATTTACATTTCCAGTCTAAATATATGGAAAGTGCCTAGTTCTGCTGGAGGTCCTAAAGTGTGCTGTGTGGGGTGGTTGGTTTTTTTTTTTTTTTTTTTTCTCTCTCTCTGTGTTTTGTCCTGTAAGAGCATGCCAACTTCTTCTGCCATTATGGAAATTCTCCTGGATCTGTAAGCTTCAAAGAAATATCCCTCCCTCCATAACTGTGCCTGGTCTGGGAGTTGATCTCAGTGACCCGAAACTGTCTACCATACCACTTCATGCAAGGCTAAGACCATAGAGTCATAATCAAAGGCTTATACTGCTGTCTAGTTTCTGTGATTTGCACTGGAGCCTGGGATAGACATAGCCCAAGAGTCCAGCTGTGACGGAGCTGGGACAGGCTGATGATGAAGGAGGCTTGGATATCCCCAGGAATATAGAAATCATCCAACTTTGAAGCTGATGGCCCTCTTCCAAGATTATGCCAGCTTGAAAAGATATACTTTGTTTTCATTTAGATTTATGAGAATGTTTACTTTTATATTACTCTCTCGGTTTTCCAGAATCCTTGAGCTTTTTTTTTTTCTACTAATGACCTTGTTTATTTTTTTTTCATTTTTATTTTTATTTATTTATTTTTTTTACAGTCAGTTTGGTACTTTTATTAGGCTCATCCGTGACCTACCCCCTCCCCTTGGCCCCTCCTTGTTGAGGTATACGGGTCATGCATTGTGGAGTTAGCCCACAGTTATGGGTAAGCTAAATGTCTCTGCATATCATGACCCAACATGTGGCTCTGACATTCTTTCCGCCCCCTCTTCCGCTGCTAAGTAGGTTAGACCATACGATGCTTCAACAGATATTGGTCATTTTCCCCCAGTCGCCCATGTAGCACCTTCTGGCACTAGACGCACTGACTGTCTGGAGACTGACTCACTTCCAAGTTCCAGCCATGCCATTCTAATTTGCATGTCAATCACATAAGGTGTCTTCAGCAGTAGAGTCTTATCACTAGCCTTTGGTGAGTCATCAAGTACTCTGACAGAAATCTGTCTGTCTTTTAGGAAACCTTGTAGGTCTCTCTGATCAAAAGCTCATTGTGGATGATAGCCCCATGCTGGTGCTGGGAGTTACAGGTCAGTGACCCCTAAGAAAATGAGGAAAAAGATAACTAATATACAAGAGTTAGAGATAAGAGAGAGAGAGAGAGAGAGGGAGAGGGGAAGTGAGGGAGGGAAGATGTAGAAGATTAAGGTTAGTCTTGATCTTACCCTCTCCAGTGTCTTGTGGTTCAGGTGTTCCCTGTAAGGGCCTGGTGAAGGATCAGCCATTTGGTCTGTCTTTTAGTAAGTAGAAAATTATGGTACCATTGCCATTTGGGTCTAGATTTGTGTTTCCCACCCCTTTGAGCCCTCCCCTCCCTCCCCTTCCATCCTAGTGTCTAGTCTAGGAGATGCTTGCTCGGTATGTAAGGTATCTTGGGTAGATTCAGTTTAAGTGCTGTAGATGAGTGAGACTATGTGGCGATTTTTTTTCTGTGATTGGGTAAGTTCACTGAGAATGATCTGTTCCAGGTTCAACCATTTTTCCTCAAATTTCATTGTGTCATTTTTTCTTACTGCTGTATAGAATTCCACTGTGTAGATATAACACATCTTAGTTATTCATTTTTCTAGTGATGGACATCTGGGTTGATTCCAGTACTTAGCTATTACAAATTGAGCTGCTATAAACATGGTTGAGCAAATCTCTCTAGCCTGTGGTTTGAAGGTTTTAGGGTAGATGCCCAGTAAGGAAATAACTGGGTCTGTTGGTATCTCTATACTCAGCTTTTACAGAAGTCTCCATATTGCTTTCTAAAGTGGTTGTACCATCCTACCTTCCCACCAACAGTGGATGAGTGTTCCTACTTCTCCACATCCTCGCCAGCATTTATTTTCATTTGATTTTTTGATGTTTGCTATCCTTATTGGGGTAAGGTGGAATCTCATAGTTGTTTTAATTTGCATTTCTCTGATGATTAGGGATGATGAACATTTTCTTAAGTGTATGTTTGCCATCTGTATTTCTTCCTCTGTGAACTGCCTGTTCAGCTCTTTGCCCCGTTTTGTGAGTGAGGTGTTTGGCTTCTTACTGTTTAGATTTTTGAGTTCTTTGTAGATTCTAGAGATTAGGCCTCTATCAGTTGGATAACCCGCAAATATTTTCTCCCATTCTGTGGGTGATCTATTGGCTTTGCTTATTGTATGTTTGTCTGTAAAGAAACTCTTCAGCTTCATGTGATCCCATTGGTTGAGTGACAGTTTAAGCTCGTGAGCTACTGGGGTTTTGTTCAGGAAGTCTTTTTCCATTCCTATATCATGGAAAGTACTTCCTAAATTTTCTTCCAGTAGTATACGAGTTTCTTGTCTTATATTGAGATTTTTGATCCATTTGGACTTGAGTGTAGTGCATGGTGAAATGTGTGGATCAAGTTTCAGTTTCCTGCATATGGTTATCCAGTTTGTCCAGCACCATTTGTTGAAGATGCTGTCTTTTTTCCAGCCTACATTGTTTGGGCCTGTATCAAATATCAAGTAGCTATAGTTGCTTGACCCAAAGTCCAGGTCCTCAAGTCTATCCCATTGATCTATACTCCTGTTTTTATGCCAGTACCATGCTGTTTTTATTACTATGGCTTTGTAATATAGCTTTAGATCAGGTATGGTGATGCCTCCACAGGTATTTCTTTTGCTGAGGATATGTTTGGAAATGTGAGGCCTTCTGCCTTTCCATATGAAATTTGAGAACATTTTATCTATCTCTGCGAAGAACACTATAGGGATTTTAATTGGAATTGCATTAAATCTGTATATTGCCTTTGGTAGGATGGTCATCTTCACAATGTTAATTCTGCCTATCCAGGAACATGGGAGGTCTTTCCATTTTCTCAAGTCCGCCTCAATTTCTTTTTTGAGTGTTTTTATGTTTTCGTTGTATAGATCTTTCACTTCCCTGGTTAACGTTATTCCAAGGTATTTTGTTGTTGTTGTTGTTGCAATTGAAAATGGGACTATGTCCCTTATTTCTTTCTCTGTATCTTTGTCATTTGCATAAAGGAAGGATACTGATTTTTGTGCATTGATTTTTTATCCTGCTACTTTGCTATAGGAGTTAATCACCTTCAGCAGTTTTGGGAGGGAGTCCCTCGGGTCTCTTACATATATAATCATGTCATCAGCGAATAAAGCTAACTTAACTTCTTCCTTTCCAAATTGTATCCCTTTTATTTCCTTCTCCTGTCTTATTGCTTGAGCTAGGACTTCCAGTACTATATTGAAAAGCAGAGGTGAGAGTGGACAACCCTGTCTTGTTCCTGATCTTAATGGGAATTCCTCCAGTCTCTCTCCATTAAGTATTATTTGGGCCTTTGGAGCTTCGTATATTGCCTTTATTAGGTTGAGATATGAACCAACCATGCCAATTCTCTCCAATGTTTTGAACATGAAGTAATGTTGAATCTTGTCAAAGGCCTTTTCTGCATCTATCGAAATGATCATGTGGTTTTTATGTTTAACCTTGTTTATGTGGTGTATTACATTGACAGATTTCCATATGTTGAACCACGCCTGTGTTCCTGGAATGAATCCCACTTGGTCAAGGTGAATAATGCTTTTGATGTGTTGTTGGATTCGGTTTGCAAGGATTTTGTTTAGGATCTTTGCATCTAAATTCATCAGGGAAAAAGGCTGGTTGTTTTCTTTTCTTGTGGCATCTCTGCCTGGTTTTGGAATTAGGGTGATGCTAGCTTCATAAAAGGAGTTGCGTAGCTTTCCCTGTTCACCAATTGTGTGGCACAGTTTGAGGAAGATTGATTTGAGTTCTTCCATGAAGATTTGATAGAATTCAGCTGAGAAGCCATCTGGTCCTGGACTCTCCTTTTTTGGGAGGTTTTTGACATAATTCCCTGCATGATATCAGATCACAATGCTATATTGCTAGAAATCAACAACAAAAGACCCACCAAGAATCCCAGCGGCACCTGGAAACTGGACAGCACACTTTTAAACAATAAATGGATAGTGGATGAAATAAAGAATGAAATTGCAAAATTTCTGGAATTGAATGACAATGAGAACACATCGTACCAAAACTTATGGGACACAATGAAGGCGGTCCTCAGGGGAAAATTCATAGCACTCAATGCCTTCATAAAAAAGACAGAAAGGTCCCAAATCAATGACCTAACCATCCACCTAAAGGCACTGGAAAAACAAGAAAAATCCAACCCAAAGAGCTCCAGAAGGAAAGAAATAATTAAAATCAGAGCAGAAATCAATGATCTGGAAATGAAGGAAACAATTAAGACAATTGACAAATCAAAGAGCTGGTTCTTTGAAAAAATAAACAAGATTGACAAACCCCTGGCCAATCTGATCAAGCAAAAAAAGGTGAAGCTTCAAATTAACAAAATTCAAAATGAAAAAGGAGAGATTACAACAGACATAAGTGAAATTGGGAGAATCATCAGGACCTATTTCAAAAACCTCTACTCCACAAAACTGGATAATGTGGAGGAGATGGATAAATTCTTGGATGCATACCATCTACCAAAGCTAAACACAGAGCAGATTAATCATCTCAATCAACCCATCACACTCATAGAGATTGAAAAAGTAATAAAAAAAACCTCCCAAAAAAGAAGAGTCCAGGACCAGATGGCTTCTCAGCTGAATTCCTTGAGCTTTTAACTATAATCATGTTCACTTTGCTAGTAGAACTTGTTTTACTTTTTCTGGTATTCTAAAGTGGTGATAAATTCTAGTTTTTGTTTGTATGAAATGTCCTTCATTTCAATGTTATATTTTAAGACTGTTTCCACTGTGTATAGAACTCCTCATTATTAGTTATTATTATTTTGTTAATTTTTGTCACAGTTGTAAAATTTGATCTCATGGGCTTTGCCTCTTTCATTGCTTCTGTTAAGAAAACAGCTATTATTCTAACTGTTTCTCTCTGAAGACAACATTACTTTTTCGAGATGAACTGAAGATATCAAATCACCCATTTTCAGCAACTTGAGGATAATTCAGTGAAGCTTTCTTTGTATTTATCTGGCTTAAGTTTCATACAGCTCAAATTTGTAGCTCAAATTCTTTTGACAATTTGAAAAAGTTCTCAGCCATTCTCTCATCAAATATTGTTTAGTATCATTATCTATCCATTCTCATTCTGGATTCCAGTCACATTATATATGTAGATCCTTTCCTATATTCTGTGCTTGTGCATGGATATATGTGTTTCCCACCATCCTATTTCTCTTTGATTCACTATGGATGTCTTAATCTGAAAAGCTTTCTATTTCATTGGTTTCTTTCTGAGCTATGTTTAATCTGCTAATAAATATATTTTATGAAATTCTTGATTATAGTTATATTAATTCATTCTTTAGTTTAATTTATTAGATGCTTTCCAGCTCTCCGATAATACTCCAAATTTTATTTTATTTCAAAAGCATGGCAAGCATGTTATATAATAGCTCCTAACAGCTCCATGATCTTGAGTACCAGGTAAGCTGATATTATCTAATGCTTATTGTGTCCTTTAATTATATGTCTTCTCTTCCTGTACTTGTAAAATTGTGTTTATGGTCCAGGTATGTACAATAAGTAAATTAATAAAAAGGTCTTGGATAATGTTTTGTCCACATTTGGACTGAGGAATTCTTCACTGCATTCACTGTAGGTCTCTAGTTCATTCAATATGGGGAGCACATTAGAATCTTTTAAAAATCATCACAGCTAAAAGACCGGTTTGTTTGATTTTTCTCCAATAACTTGCAGATAACATGTAATCTAACTGCAACTGCTGAGAGGTAGCTTAAGGCATGTGCAACTGTCTGTGCAAGTTTAATAACTCCAAATCCTGTAAAGATGAAAGATTAATGTGCTGAGTGTATATATGAATGCTCCAAAAATTATCTAATTGCTACAAAAGTTTATAAATATTGTCAATTTCTTTGGGTTTTTTTTTTATGTCTCTACTAAACTGGAGATACCAATTTAGTGACATGGATAAAGGTAACCATTAGATACTTCAAGACTATTTCAAGACAACAAGCAAGTTTTATAGCTAAGAAAAAAATATCTTTAAAACCTTATGTCCTAGTTTGTGCTAAAACTAAGTTAATACAATTTAAATGATATCTAAATGGAATGATACTTCAAAGCTTTGCCTTAAAAAGACTCAACAAATATTTGAACACCTACCCCCATGTTTCAGAGGGAATACTATGCCTTAAGGATCATTTAAAGTAAACTAGACACTACCACTTGCCTAGGGACTAAAACCGCATTACTTCAAATCTGTGATAATTTGTCAAAGTAATTTAATGGTATAAAAGTATTGCTGGTTAGAGCCACTTAAAGAAATACATTTTTAGTCTCTCTCATAGACTTTAGAAGCATCCTTTCCACATAGAAATGAGGGATACACTCATTACAAACTTTCTACCTATTTTTTTTCACCAAATTGCCTTGTAGGAGAGGGAGCATTATTTACTGAATCTCTTCTTTCCCCACGAAATTTATTCAAAGAAACAAAACTTTCTCATAAATATTTCTATGAATTTAGTGAAAATTTCAATCTCCCAGTTAGTTCAAATTAGTAGAATTAGCTAGAATATCACTAAAGTATAAAGCATCTTAGTGGAACTAAATAGACTGTTACTATGTAAAGAATAAAGCAATTTAGCAGAAAGTCTGGGATATCTCTGAAATCGTTTTATACTGCAGATGTATTTTGAAGATCATCTGTGTCCCTATAATTTGGAAGTTATGGACCTTACTGCTGACTCTAGATATGGCCAATCAGATTTCTGTCACTCTAAATACCATTGCTGGGTCAAGAATAGGCATTTAATTCACAGTGGATTAAAGAAAACCACACTAGGAGCTTTGCAACAACTCTTAGGAAAGCACTGGGATTTTGTATTGCTTTTGTTTTTGTTATCTGCAGCCATTTACAAGTTAGAGGTATGTGTGCCTGCAGCTTGATTCAGGCAAATATCTACCATTTGGGGGAAGAGAATATCTAAAAATTAAGCTAGTATTGAAAGAAAGAAGGAACCATTTCATGCCAACAGCAGGAACTCAACAAATATTTGAACACCTATCCCCATGTTTCAGAAACAGTACTATGCCTTAAGTATCATTTGAAGTAAACTAGACACTACCACTTGCCTAGGGACTAAAACCTCATTACTTCAAATCAATAGCTAATAGTTTTAAAGAGTCTGAATGCAGCCAGATTCTAAAATATATGAGTCAATAAATCAATGGTACCGTTAAACTCAGTTGGATCATTCACAAAGAAGAGTTTTTATTAATTTCATTGCTTATTTTGTTATATGCAGAGTACCACAGGAAGTGCTTCCAACTAAAATAAGTTCAGAAAGTCATGTGCATGCCACAGGAAACATATTTTAGGTCAAGGATACTGTTTGTCATAACTTTACCCTTATATATTAGTCTATGTGCCTAGCACAGTAGATATTCACTAGGTACTGGATGATATAATCGTGAATATTCATCCATTCATTCAACAAGGTTTATTGAGGACCCCTATATGTCAGGCTCCATACTTAGTAAAAAGAATATATATTCAAGAAGACAAAGTTTCCTGCTGAATGTTAAATTTTTGCTGCCATTGGTTATTTTTGTTGTACCCCAAATTCACATGCTGAAATCCTAAAGGACAGGGTGGTGGTATGAGGAAGTGGCGCTTTGGGGAAGTGATGAGCCTATCACTTCCCGAAGGCTTCCTGAAGTAGGACTTCACCTTTATGAATGAGATTAGTGTCCTTATGAATGATATTCACAGTCTCCTCCCTCCTCCCACCAGTAAGAAGATGAGCATTGATGAGGCATGAAACAATCCTTTCCTAGACTCTGAATGTGCTAGCACAATAATTTTAGATTCCCCAACCTCCAGAATTATGGAAAACTAAGGTTCTCCTCTCTGTAAGCCACCCAGCCTGACATTCTATTACAACAGCCAGACAGACTAAGATACTAGCTTATATAATTATGTTTTTTAATTCCTCCTCCTGCAATTTCTAACTCTAATATATTCTTTTTGATTAGATTTACACTTAGAGACTATCTATATTGCTACAGATTCTTTGTATCTATCCTGCTTATTTTATGTCCCTCCCATTACAAAATAAAGTGCCAGGAGCTGGAGAGATGGCTTAGTGGTTAAGCACTTGCCTGTGAAGCCTAAGGACCTCAGTTCAAGGCTCGATTCCCCAGTACCCACATAAGCCAGATGAACAAGGTGGCACATGTGTCTGGAGTTTGTTTGCAGTGGCTAGAGGCCCTGGTGCACTCAGTCTTTTGCTCTCATTCTCTCTCTGTCTCTCGCTCTCAAATAACTAAATAAAAATAAAGAAAAATTTTTAAAAAGTGAGCAGCTCTGATCTGATGTTCCCCAGGGACCCCTTCTCCTAAGGACTCTTATTTTTTTTTAAAAAAAAAGTAACAAGCCTTTTCCTTATTTCACTTTACATGATTGAAGTATTGACCAAGACACTAGAGAATAGAAGATAAATTTAATGATTTGGATCACTTTATAATTACAGTCCCAATATATCAGAGTCTTGGTAGGAAAGAGCACTTTCAAACGGGCTAAACAGATAATTATGATTTTTGTTCAAGTTTGGAGTATGTGCATATGGTGTGCATGTGTGCACGCATGTGCACATGCATGAGCATACATATGTATGTGTGTGTGTGATTGGGATCAAACTCAAGGCCTCGCACATGCTAAGAAAGCACTGAGATACATTCCTATGCTAACTTAATAAAGAAACCATGGGCAGAGTGAAAGATTAAAAAATCACGGTAGTAAAATACAATGCCATGATTACACTCAAACCTACAAGTGCACTAGGAGAGAGAGTTAAGATAAGACTGACATCTGTCGGGCTGGAGATGTGGCTTAGTGGTTAAGCACTTGCCTATGAAGCCTAAGGACCCTGGTTTGAGGCTCGATTCCCCAGGACCCACGTTAGCCAGATGCACAAGGGGGCGCACACATCTGGAGTCCTTTTGCAGTGGCTGGAGGCCCTGGCATGTCCATTCTCTCTGTCTCTCTATCTGCCTCTTTCTCTCTCTGTCTGTCACTCTCAAATAAATAAATAAAAATTAAATAAAAAGACTGACATCTGTCTTCTCACTTGCAATACTGGAAATCAGAAGTTGGTGGAAAAATCCATTTATACTACTGGAAGAAAACCACTGCCAAGCCATAGTGATGTATTTCCCAAAGCAAAGGCAAACTATGAGGATTTTCAGACCAACATAATTATTAGTCAATAGAAGAAGCAAACTAGAGAACATGTTGGGTGAGGTCTTTTAAATGACCATATATAAATTTTTGCTCTAAGTGGAGAAATTTAATAACAGAGAAGGTAAACATGTCCTGAAATAGGAAGGAAAAGGGAACATTTGGGCTGGAGAGATGGCTTAGTGGTTAAGTGCTTGCCTGTGAAGCCTAAAGAACCGGGTTTGAGGCTCAATTCCCCAGGACCCACATTAGCCAGATGCACAAAGGGACACACACATCTGGAGTTCATTTGCAGTGGCTGGAGGCCCTGGAATGCCCATTCTCTCTGTCTCTCTCTCTCTGCCTCTTTCTCTGCTGTCATTCTCAAATAAATCAATTAAAAAAAATTTTAAACTGAGTGTATAAAAATTAACAGTTAAAATACTTACTATATTAACTTTCAAGGAAACCATGCAACCATTTAATAGGTGGAAACATTGCCAAGCATGGTGGTGCATGCCTTTAATCCCAGTACTCATGAGGCAGAGGTAGGAAGATTGCTGTGAGTTCGAGGCCACCCTAAGACTACATGGTGAATTTCAGATCAACCTGAGCTAGAGTGAGACCCTACCTCGAAAAACCAAAATAATAATAATAATGATAGATAGAAACATGTGGCAAGGGGTGAGATGACATGCCCATGATATGCCCTTGTTCCTTCATGAAGTGACAGGGTTTTTCATTTGACTTGTTGCAACAGTAGGCAGACAAGGAAGTAACAGTATTTTATTTCTAAAGCCAGATCCTCAAGAGCCCTTAAAGTTTGTCCCTCATTTTCTCACTTTCTTCAGACATTTTGAGTTAGTCTGATAGGATATTCCTTGCCCATCCCCCCCCCCAAAAAAGTAAGAGCAAAGAACGTTTTTGAGCCTATAGATGGAGAATTATAGTGCTCAGAAATATCAGAAGGGTCTGTCCTTCCCTTCTTTTTTCTCTAACACATTTTCCCTTTCCTAGAAGAGATAAGCTCCCCCTTTACAGAGGGTGACACCATTTCTGGAAGACATGCATTCCTGAGAAGATTGCCCTTTCCCAGAAAACCTGACTGACCCCAGATACATGCTGTCAGGGATGGACTGACCAATTCAGACCCCAATCCTATAAAAGACCTCAAACTGGATGTTGGGGTGAACCTTCCCATTTTCTTGGAAACCTGCTCCTGCCTATTTGGACAAGAGTCCTCCATTTCTTTCCTTTTCTTTGGCTCTGAGATTTCCTTCTCCTAAGTTCTAAGCTCTTCCTATAATAAAATCTCTCTAAATTTTACCCTCTCATCTGTGAGTTACATTCATCAAAATTTTTATGACAGGAATCCAGAAGACCACTGACTCCGAGAGCTTTGTGTGACTTCAAGAACCCTAGCTTCTGAGTTATTGCCACCCAGGGGCTGAGATAAGGCTTCACTGCTTTCAGAGACACCCCCAATTCCCATGTCCATTCTGCATAATAAACATCTGTGAGCATCTTATTTATCTCAGACTACAACCCCAAAGGGGAAATTAAAACACAGAATGCCTAACTCTACTTCTTCTAACTGTGGCTCCTTCATCACCCCCATGATCATCCAGTGATAAAGCTTTTAGAAGAATAAAATTTATTTCAAAAGTAAGAGGTAAAGAAAACACAGAGAACACAGGGAGGAAGAGATTACAAAGCTGGAAAACTGTTCATTTTAGTGGGAGCTGGATTTTTATCTAATGATGGAAGCCTGCCTGTCCAGAGTCATGATTGGTCAGCTTAAACAAGGATGAAATTGCTGGTTAAGCCAAGATATATCCAGTACTGTGCAAGCCAGACCATCAGTGGGGAAATTCACTTAGGCCAGGAAGAAGAGGAGGGACTGTAATCACCCTCTTTGTCATCTTAGGTCGCCATCTTGGGTTAGTCTATAGGCACCTACCAAAGGCTCTATTTCCCCGTCTGCCTGCCAAACCAAGGAAGCTTTCTAGCTCCTATAATAGATATTGCACTTCTGTAGGACTTTTTAAACTTACTGGCTTTTTCCTTGCATCTATATATCAATAAAGCAAAGACTGGTACGGTGGCTCAAAGCAATAGTCCCAACACTTGGGAGACTGAGGCAGGGGAATTTCTACAAGTTTGAGGCTACCTTTGGCTACAAAGGAAGATCTGGCCTAAAAAAAAAATAGGTGCTAGCAGAAGCTAGTGGCTAAGTGTCCAGTCCGAAATCTACTGAGGGTCAAATCCCTAAAATCCCCTTACACCCATGTGACTGCAAAAGTTTCCAACCTGTATACACCTCAGTTTCTTTTACTGTACAGATAATTACAATATCTATTGCAAAAATTAGGTGAGTTTGTTTAAGTAAAATATTTGGAAATTATTCTAATACTTTTTAAATTCTTAATGGCTACATGATTACCTATGAATATACAAGAAATCTGCCTTCCATTTAAGAGAAAGGCAGGGTTTGGAGACTTTAAGATAATATATATATATATATAATGTCAGGTAATATTCTACTATTGAGCTGTATAACTTGTTATTGGAGCTTGAGAAAGGCTGAGTTATTTGTTTTTACGTCTCCTCTCCACACGTTTTGACCCTCTAGTTCATTGGGGCTTGAAATGAATCTGCAGTAAGCTTTGTTATTTGCTCTGACTCAGTGTGGGATAATTGTTATTTAAATAGGCCTGTAGGTGTGTGCCGGTAGATGCTAGGTGACGTACCAGTGAAACAGAAGAGAACAAATCACTGTGCCCTTGAATTGTTTACTGTTCTATTATGAGAGACATAGAAAAGCAGTCTAGTAGTGAGTCAGTTCCAAGAGGTAAAAGACCCTGTACAATTTCGCCAGCACATTCAGCTCCATCCTAAAGGACTAGTCAATTAAACCTGAGCCTAGAAGATGGCCTGCTGGGTTTTTTATTCCCCATTGTCTACATCATACAGGACTCATCGAAGTGGTTCACTAATGGTAGAAAAAAAGAAATGTGAATCTCTAGATACCTCAATTATAGATGCAAGGAGTCATGTAAAAGTCTCCGGAGAGAAATAAGCTTAGAGCTCATAAAATACGTGTGTCGGGCTGGACAGATGACTTAGTGGTTAAGGCACTTCCCTGTAAAGCCTAACAACTAGAGTTGGACTCTGCAGTGCCCATGGAAAGCCAGATGCATAAAGTGGCACATCCATCTGGAGTTCATTTGCAGTGGCTGGAAGATCTGGCATACCCATTCTCTCTGTCTCTCTTCTTTCTATCTTTCTCTCTATGCTTGCAAATAAATAAATAAAAATACTTAAAAAACATCTGTGTGGTATGAGGAAACTGTATTGACATGTTATAATTACTCTAGCCAATGCTGGCACCATGCTTTCAAGCAGATATGCTATGGCCCTTTGCACAGAATGCTCAACAGAGTGACTTAAATAAATACTTTAGGTAATTTGTTTCCCATACCTTAGCCCCAGGCACTAAGAGCAACTCTCAAGGATGACTCCTACTACACAGGATTTTATGAAGAATGGGTTTATTTATTTTTCTTTCCAATTTAGGCAAACTTGGTCCTCCAGCTCTATAAGAATAATAAAAATATATCACTAGGGTAGTTCTCTTTTCAGTGTAATCATTATGCAATTCCTTTCTATGAATATCCCTGGGTCAATACAATGCCCAAGAAAAAAGAAAAAAAACATAAACAAAACACACACACACACATTCATATGTATGAATTAACTCAGGATGGTACCATATGTCTATTTTAAAGACAATAACACTTAGGTGAAAAAGAACAATTGAAGAATAAGAAGCCTATATGTAGGTTTAACCACAAATAATATCTTTCTCGTTAAAATTCAATACTATCTCATTGTATATAATATGGAAGAAAAATATTCAGAAAACAAAATTATTGTTATATTGTACAGTCTAACATAACCTTTTTGTATGTTTTTCTTTTTACCCCATTGTTTCTGGAAGATGCTTGCTTTTCCTTGAGTTATTTTCAGGGTATGTTGATTTAAGTTGTTTACAGTTCTGATCACTTATTATGGCATCTTGTTAAGGAGGTTTTATTCAAACAGGTCATTGAGCAACTAAGATAAAAAAAAAAGAAAATTGTTTGGGACTCTGTTATAACAATAAAGGAAGGTTTAAATTAGATGCATGGCAGATGCTTTGAAGCTCAGTTGGAAAATCAGTTCAGTCACTGGCCAACTAATGAAAAGAAACAGTTTGAAAATAAATAGCTTGGGGCTACAGAAAGTAGAGAAAAAGTTGGTATTGGTACTTGGCTTGGTTTTCTTTTTATAGCAATAAGCATATGTGAGCCAACAGGAAGAGCTATACAAAATAAAAAAGGGGGAAAAAAAAGGGGGACGGGAGAGGAGGAGCAGGGAGGGAAGACAAGGCCTGACATATTTAGGAGGCATGCCTTCAGATGCTGGTGGGGTGTATAGGCAGGCCAATGAAGAAATATAAGCTTCAAAAACAAAAACAAAAACAAAAACAAACAAACAAACAAAAAACTAGAAAGAACTCTAAAAGTGTTCTCTGTCTTCATAACAAACATGAAATGGCCAAATTTTTTGAGGATGATGGGGGGAATGGTCCTATGACTATTGGGAATTTTCCCAGAAGAAGTTGAGTTCTTTCAAGATAAAATGAAATCAGTAATGTCAATTCCAGAAGAGGATTAGATCTAAAGGGGATTTCAATCCTGCTTTTATTCATTAGAGAAATGGGTACGAAATGTCTGTTTCTGGTTTACAGACATGTAACGCCCTAGAGTAACTCTCTATGGGGCCCACATTTTTCATTTCTGGGATTGTGTCTCTTCCTGAACACAGTTCAATCAAAATATGTTAAAAAATTTATGTTTCACATATTTATATTGATTTATATTCACATATTTATATTGAGATTAGCAGGAAGGTAGCTTTCTTTTGCAGCTACTTACTCAGGGACAGAGACCCAAGAGAACATAAATGTCACCCTGTCCTGGTGAGACTAGAAAGCAGATAAACCTGTCTCATCAAGATGGCAATCACTGGGACTGGAGAGATGGCTTAGAGGTTAAGCACTTGCCTGTGAAGCCTAAGGACCCTGGTTCAAGGCTCGATTCCCCAGGACCCACGTTAGCCAGATGCACAAGGGGGCGCACACATCTGGAGTTCATTTGCAGTGGCTGGAGGCCCTGGCATGCCCATTCTCTCTCTCTCTCTGCCTTTTTCTCTCCCTGTTTGTCACTCTCAAATAAATAAATAAATAAATAAAAGTTAAAAAAAAAGATGGCGATCACTGGCAGCCCTGGGTTCTCTTTACTTCCCGGTTCTTCCTCTGTCTTAGGAATACCCCTCCCCGACTCATAAGCGTCATCTGAGCTTATGTCCAATCAAGATCACCATATACATTTAAACTTAACCAATTATCTCACCCCAACTGGATTTCCAGTTTACATAGTGGCACAGAATAGTCAAACTCCTCAGTCCACAAATACTTCCTTCTTGGATATTAGCCAGACACCCATTTTTCCTCTCTTAGTCAAGGGCAGCTTTCCTTTTCCTTTCAATTTCCATAAATCTTTCTTGCTTGACTTTCTTCAACAATCTTTTCTCACTCATTATTTGTTGTGATCAGAAGATAATGAACTGGACCCTAAAGACAAGTAACAATATTATACAAAAGGAATTTGGAAGTAGGGCAGACTTTCTCTCAACCTTCAATATACATTTTTCCAAACTGAACTTCACTCCTTTCTTAAATTCTGTTCAAATTTTCATGAAGACTTCTGAGTTATTACATCACAAGCTTCCATTTTTAATCTTATTTTGCTGTGTATATAGGCACTGACTTCTGCTGTGTTTTTGGCTTTATTTTTTTTTCCAGACCCATATGCTATTGTGGTCATGATAGTTAATAATATCACCATGTTTTAGTAACTGTGAGATGTGTTAATAACCTATTTGGCACTGACAAAATACTTAGACAGCTTGAAGGAGGGAAGGTTTATTTTGATTGGCAGTTTCAGGGGCTTCAATTCATGATCGGGAGGGGGGCATCATTGTCAGCCTGAGGTGAGGCAAAACTGTGGCAGAGCAAAAGATAATACCTACCATCGTCAAGAAGCAGAGAGAGGTAGATGAAGTTACCAGAAGACAAGGTGTACCCTTCAAAGGCATACCCTCCATAACCTAATTCCTCCAATCAGGTTCCACCTCCTAGTATCCAGCACCGTTCAGTAAGGACATCAAATTATAATCCTATGGGAGAATAGGAGAATTATTCTGCTCAATAAGACAGTAACCTTATTATTCAATTACCTCTCAGTGACTGAATCCACTAGCTGTGGATCAAGCCTTCAAAAGCCACTGGGGGCGGGGGAATTCATCATGTCTAAACTATGACAAAATACAGCCATGAACTGTGAAAAAGATAAAGTTTCATCTATTATGGTTCTTGCATTCAAGTAAAGGAGACAAGAAATAAGGAAACGACTCAGCAAACTGGAGTTGTGATAGGTACTGTGAGGCGAAGTCATGGCACTGAGAGTGGTGAGAAGGGAGGCTCTTTTTAAGAAGATAGCTCATGCTATATAGTACTTATAAGTCAGACACAATGGTTCTTTGTAAAGATTCTCATTAGAGCTAAGGCCCAAGCAAAACCAGAATCATTTTTATCTCAAGATTATTGTTACCTTTGTGTCTCATTCTGCAAATAAGGTCACATTCACAAGCTCCACATAGATAACATATTTTGTTGAGAGTCACTACTCAAACACATTACAAGCCAAGTTCTAAAGCACATTGCAACTGTCATCCTTTCATTTTCATTCAAATACAGAAGGGTAAGTAATTGCTATGGTCAGTGAGCTAGCATGGGATACACAGTTGGGGTGTGAACTGAGTTGCTAGTTTCATGGTCAGTGTGCTAAACCCTACTCTATGGTGTCAAGTCAGGACTCTGTGCAGAATTTATATTGAGATACAAACAGTTAAAAAGACAGGAATATAGCTACAAATGAACTTGTTCTGTACCCTAAATAGGATAGCATTAAAGTTTCAACACTTGGCCTCAAATCTTACATTCCTACCCTCAAGAGTTCTGGGTCTGTGTCTTTTCCCTTCACTCTGAGAGGGCAGGTGACTGCAGTTAATTAACATAGTCCAGTGAAAGTGATGGTGGCCACCTTGCTGGGCAGAAGCCCATTCAGGCAAAAGGATAGCATGTGCATCACCGCTGGCAATAACAGTCTTGAAGTCTTCCTTGTCCAGGGGACAGACACATGAGTGAAGAAGCTGGAAGGTGAGCTGGGTCCCTAGCTATGGAGTTACCTCTATCATATGCATCTTCCCAGGCAGACCATGATGCTAGGCAGCAAAGACAAACCATTTCAGGGAGTAGAGGACTGCATCATTGCCAAAATGCTTGGCCCATGGAATTGCATTATTAAATGATGGTTGGTTCATGACAACCATCATTGACAAGCAAATTTTCGGGAACTTGCTGAATAACAAGTAGTTACCAGATATAGCCATGCCTAAATCACAACCTATAGAGATATACACAGAACAGATATAGTCAGGAAGAGAAGAAGACAGAAAGGAAAAGACAGATATTTGCAATCAGTTAAGCAAGAAATCAGAAGACATGGTTATGTTGACTATTTTAAGTTGAGAAATAATATTATAAATTAAATGATTATAAACTTTTGCAAGAACTAAGAAGAAAACTAGGAGATATACTGATTTTTAGGAACTCAAGAAGGGCAAAATAATAGCCAAGGATATAAACTAATGAATTGTAGGAGTATGAGCTATAAAACCAAAGTAATGTGGTAAGTGACATTATGAAGATGAAAAAAGCATTCAATATACCTACCCATGGCTGAAACCCGTGTCAGAAGCTTTGCGGGAAATGTGAGCAGTATCCTTCACTACACACTCCTACACTCCTCCAGCCACGATGACCGAAAGTGATTGAGGTGATCGTGGACATAAGTGTTTAAAGCCATTAGTCAAAAAGTCTTCTTTTTAATTTGATGATCTCAGATACTTTGTCACAATGATGGGAAGCTGACTGATGCAGGGACTAAGTTACTATACTTTTCCCAATAGTGCTGCCTTTTCTCCTTGTCTTACACCTGAAATGGATGCCATGATTTGAATATTTCTTCTCCAAAATTCATGTCAAAATTTAATTGCCACTCTTTATACTAATAAGATGGGGAATCTAGGACCTGAGGGCTGTCCTCTCACTGGACTGGTGTCATTATAGAAAGGAGTACAGACTCCTCTTCTCTCTTGCCCTCTTCATTGTGCTGATGCAGAAGAAAGCTCTTTTCAGACAGTAGCACCTTGATTGACCTTGGACTTCCCGGTGAGCTGTGAGCCAATAAATTTCTGCTAACTGTAAATTACCTATTGTGTGGATTTGTGATAATAGAAAAAAATGGACTAAGACACTGTCACTTATGTGACAACTATGGAGTATGTTTTCCTTGTAGGCTGCAAAGCCTTCTCGGTCTGCTCACTCTTGGGATAGAACAAGGTGTCCCAAAAGCTGTTGCATAATTCAAACAAAGACAGCTTGGGTCCAAATTTGTGGATATTTTGAGAAGTGTAATTTGAAACCTCAGTGGATTTTCAATCTATTTCCTTCCAATCTGCTTCACGTGTTAAGAAAACTGAAAGTTCTTTCCTGAATGCAGCTTTGTCCCTGCCTTATTGTCTTACCAGTCTACCTCTGTCTTAATAAAATGGCTTCAACCTTAAGGCTGTCAGGTCAAAGCCTACTATACCCTTAATCTGTTCCTTGCCCAAAGGCTGATATTTCTCTGTTGTGTTTCTACTCTTTGTGGTATAGAAGCAATTGGGTTTTACAATCCTTCAAAACTACATATCTAGATTTTCTTGTGCCCATTTATTTATTTATTTATTTATTTATTATTTTTGCTGGAAAAATTTCTCATTTGTGGTAATTTTATACTCCAAAAAAAATTTTTTTTTGCAAACACTTTTTCTAACACTGCTGGCATAGCAGACACATTGTCTGTCTTCTAATTTATTGCACAAAACAACTTTACCAAACGTTTTACAATTGGCAAATTACACTGAACCCTCATCTTTCTACCATGAGGTTTTTAGTTGATGGGGTTTTCCTTTGCCGCTTGCTGTCTAACCACCAAATCAAAGCCAATTTTCAAGTGTTTGTTATGACAGTATTCTGTCTCCAATCTACTTCCTCACTAATCAAAAGAAATAAAATTGGTTGGTAAAATAATTGATCCTCACACATCATTGGTTTAACATTATAAACCTTCATTATCTAATCATTCCCTGACCAATAAAGTTGGAGCAAAATTCTGCCTCAAAACATCATCTAGAAACTCAAGTTCTCTCGATTTTATGATGCCAACATTCAATTTATAAATAGCAAGGTTAGCCATGAGAGAGAAATAGAATGCTTACAGTTGGGCTGCTATGGACCACATCTGTAATTTGGATATGTCAAATTTTCATTCTATTGGTGAAAATTCAATCCAGATCCAAATCTACAAGAAGGACGTTAGCAACCGCAGTGATCTGTAGACCTAATAGGAAAATGAAAGTGGTACTTCTGATTAAAAGTGGGACAATTGCTTCAATTTCACTTTTACCACTTATGAGCTCACTATGTCTCTTAGGGTGCTGCATTGATTAAATGGTCGTGAAGGGATTTATGTCACAAAATTGCTTTTTAATGAAGAGTGCTTAACCCAATGTATTAGTAAGGATAAAATGAAAGTATTTTCAGACTCAGAGGAATGGTACAGTTTGTGTTTCCTTTGCTTCCTTGCAATTAAGAAAGGACTGATTGGTTCATTCTGATAGTAAAACACAAGAAAGTGCCTCTGTTCTGAATAACACAGGGAAGATCCTCCTGTTCTACAACCCTTCAGCTGATTTGAATTTATTATCTAATTATTGTGTTAATACCGCATGGTAGCAGTTCTGTTACCTTGAGTTCTGAATAACTTTATAAACTAAAAATGGGGTACTCTGCCAACCCACACCAAACATGCACCAGGAAAAAGACACTGTTGGACCCACAAGTCAATCTGTTTACCCAGCCTGGTGGTTCTCAAGTAGAGCTGGCGATCCTCCTTGGGAATGTCTAGACAAGGTTTTGTTTACTTCAACCAAGAGTGCTACTAGCATCTAGTGGAAAGAGTCCATAAGTGACAACAAGTATCCTATAGTGTTCAGAACAAAATTTGCATCAAAGAATTATATCCCCAATAAAAATAATGCTGAATTTGAGAAGTATTAATGTTCTACTCTGATTAAATCTTCTTAAAAGTTACATTAAATAACTAGTTGTAGAGACAGAAAAAACTAAATAATTTTTTTAAAGGCAATTATCTTCTCTAAGCAGAGTTGGATAAGAAAGAGTGCAGAGGCTGGGTGATGGCTCAGGGTTTAGAGGTGCTTTCTTGAAAAGCCTGCTGACCTGCTGAGATCATCTTCCCTAGGGTGTAAAATAAAGGAGGAAGCAGGAGTATCCAAAGTTCTCAGGCAAGCTAGACTAGCATGATCTTGCAGTGAAAAGAGATCTTGGGTGAGAAGATGGGAGAAGACCACAGATACATGCAGATTTTCCTTGGGCCTCCACATGCACATTGGCGTGCGTGCGTGCGCACGCACGCACGCACACACACACACACACATTTTTAAAAAGAAAGTAGTACCAAACTGACTGTATTTGCTGAATACAAAACTAACTAATAAAGAAAAAAATAACTTAAAAAAATAAAAATAATAATAATAAATGTGTAAATTAATTTTGGAGGATGTTAAATCTTTATAATATTTTATTCCTTCACTGAAATGGATACAGTTGAACCAGTGGAAAAAAAAAAAAGAAAGAAAGTAGACAATACATAGTAAACCCCATGTTGGGAAAATTTAAAGATGTGTTAAAACCCCAAAACAAAAAGACAAATATACAGAGAAAGAAATCAGTGAGGCTGTCCCCTTTTTCGATAGCAAAAAAAAGGTTAAATGCCTTAGAATAACACTAACCAATGATGTGAAATACTTATATAATGAAAACATAAAAACACTCAAGAAAGAAATAGAGGAGAGCTTGATAAGATGGAAAGTCCACCCATGCTCTTGGATAGGTAGAATTAATATTGTGAAAGTGGCAATTCTACCAAAAGCAATATACAGATTTAATGCAATGTCAATAAAAATAGCAGCATCATTCCTCACAGAGATTGAAAAAATAATCTCAGAATTCATATGGAATGGGAGAAGGCCTCGGATATGCAAACATATCCTCAGAAAAAAAATATAGACTACCTCTGGTGATATCACCATACCCAATCTAAAGTTATATTACAAAGCCATAGTGACAAAAACAGCATGGTACTGGAATAAAACAGAAACGTAGACCAAGGGAACAGAATTGAAGACTCAGACCCCAGGCCAAGTAACTACAGCTGCTTAATCTTTGACAAAGGGGCCAATAATGTATATTGGAGAAAAGACAGCATCTTCAATAAATGATGTTGGACAAATTGCATGACCATATGTAGAAAAATGAAATTAGACCCGCTCATTTCTCCATACACAAAAATCAAGTCCAAATAGATGCAAGAGCTTAATATAAGACCTGAAACTCTGCAACTACTGGAAGAAAAAAAAAGTGCTCCACAATATAGGCTGGGAAAAGACTTCCTGAACAAAAACCCCAGCAGCCCAAGAAATTAAGCAAGCATTCAACCAGTGGAATCTTATGCACCTAAAAAGCTTTTGCACAGACAAACATAACTTAAGCAGAGCCATAAGATTACCCACTGAATGGAAGAAAATCTTTGCCAGCGATACCACTGACAGAAGCCTAATATCTAGAATCTACAAAGAACTCAAAGACTAAACAATAAAAAATCAAACAACCCACTCCAAAAGTGGGGCAGAGAACTAAATAGGGAGTTCTCAGAGGAAGAATTACAAATGGTTAACACAAACTTAAGAAAATATTCAACATTCCTAACCATTAAAGAAACGCAAATCAAAACAACTGAGATTCCACCATACTCCAGTAAGGATAGCAAACCTTAAAAAATCAAATGTAAACAAATGTTGGTGAGGATGTGGAGAAATAGGAGCACTCATTCACTGTTGGTGGGAATGTAAGCTGATACAACCACTATAAAATCAATATGAAGACTCCTTAAAGGGATGAATATAGAGTTACCAACAGAGCCTATTATTCCCTTACTGGGCATTTACCCTGAAAGTTTCATATCTCAATTCAGAGATATTTGCTCAGCCATGATTATAGCTGCTCAATTCATAGCTAAAAACTTGAATCAACCCAGGTTCCCATCATTGGAAGAAGGGATAACCAAGATGTGGTATATCTACACGATGGAATTCTACTCAGCAGTAAGAAGTGGCACATTGAAATTTGTAGTAAAAATGGTTGAATTTGGAACAGATCATTAACAGTGAACTCACTCGATCACAGAAAGACAATCACCACATGTTCTCATTCATCTGCAGTTCCTAACCTGCATCAGCCTGAGTTGCTGACATACCTGAATAGCATCTTGAGGCTTGGACAGTAGGGGGGGTAGGGCTTGGGGGAAGGGGAAGCGTAGGGGTGGAGAGCACAAATTGGA
This sequence comes from Dipus sagitta, assembly GCA_036346955.1. Classification (NCBI taxonomy): domain Eukaryota; kingdom Metazoa; phylum Chordata; class Mammalia; order Rodentia; family Dipodidae; genus Dipus; species Dipus sagitta. Next base: position 18,802,232 of record CM070781.1, read on the forward strand.
ACCCACATTGAACCAGTACCATAGAATCCTATATCCTGGAAGTCAGACTAAAAGGTGGAACCTTCAAGAAGAAGCACCTGAATGGAATGGCCCTGGGGAGGATGAGATGAAACCTAACCTCAAGTTTCTCCTGTTTCACTGTCTTTATCTTTTTTTATCTTTTCCTTTAGCACTGGCCTATAATTCTCTATACCAAGATGTGGTATACATCCACAATGAGTTGTTGATCAGAGAGATCTACTAAATCTCCCAAAACAAACAAGACAGACTTCTGTCAGAGCACTTGATTACCCACCAGAAGTTAATGGTAAGTCCCTACTGCTGAATACACCATAAGCTATTGGCATGGATCATGAAGAGACCTTTTTGGAATCCGGAGGAGAGCCAGTCCCCTGAAAATTAACCCATCTAGTGCTGGAAGTTGCTACATGAGCTACCAGGGGAAAGTGGCCAACATCTGTCGAAGCAACACAAAGTCTAAGGGACTCAGAAGCAAAAAACTTAATGAAATGCTCACAGCCATGGTGGATAACCAACTGCTCTTGGATTGACTAACAGATCTGCTCAGTGGAACTGGGAAACAAGTCAGAATCATATTCCAATAATGATTCTCCTTTCCCTTGCAAAGATCCCACTAACCTTGGGCTATAAGAATGTCTATACCCTTTAAATTCTCTCTAAATTAATAATGATTATCCCATTTGACCAGTGCTGACTTCATTCTCCATTGGAAAATCTGCTTCTCTTTTTCAGATGGGACCTGGACTTGAGGAGATAAAAGACCCAGTGTACTCCACCCCGGCTCCAGCAGAAACCACAGAGGAATTGGGGAAATGAGCAAAAGTGGCATTTCTCAGTGAATCTGATATCAGCACAAGGGTGATGGAGAAAGATACTGAGGACACTCAACACCTGCCAAACCAGAGATCCAGAGGCTCCTAAGTGTCCGTCACTGAAATAGACTTAAAATGCTCCTAGCATGGCTCAGGAAACTTTGTGGAAGAGGGGGCAGAGAGATTGTTAGAGCCAAAAGTTGGGACATTTTGCAGAAATATTGCCTCTCCCTCCCCCCATAAGGCATGGCCTACAATCCCCATGGTGTTGACCTGCATCCCCAAGGAGGAAGGCCTCTTCAGAAAAGCAGCATGGAGTAGGGAAACGACTGTACCAACATGTGTTGTTTACATACTAAATATGTCCATATATAATAAAAAAAGACAAAAAAGGCATGTACAGCTAGTCTAGAGAAAGGTATGAGCACAGGAACATTCAAGACAGAGGGAAGGTTGAGAAAAGCCATGTGTTCCCTATTAAAGAGTTAACAGAACCTGTTGAAAGTGGAAGAAATCATAAAGTTTGCATATTCTTTAGATATATGAGGTCATGTGCCAAAAGAAACAGCTAAAAATAAGTTAAAACTTATTGTTTCTGTGTTAGTATAAATTATAAAGTGGGAGCAATTAGGTGAGGATACTTGGTTTTCATTATAAGCTTAACAGTACCACTTGTAAAATCATAGACATGCATGACTTTTGGCCAAAGCAAAATAGTTTTTTTTTTTTTTTTTAATACTGAGGGAAAAACAAAATTAATTTTAAGACATCAAAATGATATAATCCACAGGAAAGGCTTTAGTAATTTATAAATTGATAGTGGTAAAAGTCATTGTAGCAGACTCTGAAGGCTTCAAGAATTGAGGCCAGGCTTCAGTGTGGGCAGTGTCATAACCTGGTCATCTTGTCACCTGCATCCATCAGCAGTGACACTGTTGCTATCTAGTGGCTTATCAAGAGGGGCAATGAGGCTCCTGTCCATCACTCAACAAACCTTCACACACTGTATGACATGTGGTGGCATGTGCTTCCCATCAGTTTCTATGCTGTACAATAAGGGTGCATGTCCCAGAACATAGAATTTAGACTATGATTTAGGCTACTATCTGGGTAAATTATGTTCTGCATTAGTCCCACTGCTAATTCGCAGCGTTGCCGAAGTCTGAACTAATGGTTTATTTTGTTTCTACTTCTATTTGTTACTTACTTGTCTTTATACTATAGTCTCACCATTAGGGTTGGAAGTGTGCTTACTTTTTATGCAACACAATGTGATAGTGAAGAGCATGGGTACTGGAGAGAGACTGAGCTTGAATACCAGTTCTTCTGCTTTCTTGGACTGCACAAACATGTGATTCATTGTCTTTTTCTATACATTAGGGTGCTGAAAGATACCAAGACACAGGCTTTAATTTATTAAACAAATACATAATCCGTATTTGTCGGAACTATCCATATTACATTTAAGACATTTATCAGTGACAAACTTCCTGGTGTGTGTGTGTGTGCTCTCTTTTGGGGAGTTGTATGTAAACATGGAGTGAATTGAACAAAGATGAAGTGTTGACAAGATTGCTTGACTGTAACATCCTCTGACCTCTAGGCACAATGTTGCTGTGGACTTCCTTCTATGAGCTTGATTTGATGATGTGCTAAAAGGGGACCAATCAGAGAAGTGGCAGCACTGAGGCCAACACAACACTGAAAGGAAGGAAGGGGACACAAAGTCCTCTAATGTGGGACATGGTCACGTTCATGCAAGATCTAGGATTCTGGAGGAGAAAGTGAGAGACACTTCATTCTGAGGCTAAAGCACTAAGTACAGAGTTCAGTCTCATCATCTATTAACTATGCACAATAATATTTTTACTCAAGTCATATAAAAGTATTTAAGAATAAAGGAAATTTATTGTAACTTAACACATCCATATTATTTTTATTATAATCCCTTATTTTTACTATACAAAATTTATAAGATACATGAAAGAATATATAGTGATTAAAATTCATTATAAAATCTCACTTAATGAACTCTTTACTGTGTTTATATTACACACATTAATCAATTCATTCTATTTATTTGAACAGTGTTCCAAGCACTGTTGTACTTTATGAAACTTGCAGATGACACCCTATGCAGTAAATTAAAAACTCCCACCTCAGAGAAGTTATTGTCTATTGGAGGTGGAGATGGTGCAAGGCAGTGAGAAGTGGATAGGAAGATAATGGACAGATTAATAAAGGTAAGAGAGAAGTATGCCAGAGAGTGTGCTAAGTGATGCTATTCAAAGATGAGGTGCAATGGGAAGCAAAGCTCTAAGCCAAACCTGATTTTCCCTGTTATATAGCACCACAGAATAACTGCAAACAATGCTGGTGTCCCAAGACATATCCCACAGCTTTAAGGCTCAGTCCCATGAGAAAGACTCCACATGCCACCTGCAAATAGAGTACCTAAGTTATCTGCCTCTCCTCCCAGGAGAACACAAATACACAAATTCAGGTATCCCAACAACCACATCTCCAGGTTCTATAAATTGTTAGAATGACTTGTCAAATTTGGAAATTTAGTGACATGCTTGTTCTCAAGGACATAACACCAAATCAAGGATGTAGAGAAGATGTGGTGTGTGTGTAGTTTCCTGGCCTCTTAGTACTTCAGACTGTTTAGCAGGCTAGAAGCTCACCATATCTATCATGCAGGAAGTTTGATATAAGTTTCAATGGTAGGCATGCTTGGAAAATCATTAACCATTGGCCATTGAAATCAATCCTTGAGGAGATGGGGTAGGATAAAAGTTCTAAACCTTTAATCATAATGGATTTTTCTGATGATCCTTGCCCAAGATGAAGCTCTCCATGGGCCCTAAGCCAACAATCACCTCATTAGTCAATGAAGAATACTAATCACTTTGGAGATCCCAGGGTTTTTAGTGGCAAAGTACCAGGCCCTAGGAATTAAATTTCAATCTTTAATTTTTTTGTTAAGGTACAGGTAGACTGACTGGAACAGAATCATCTGGTTTCTGATCTCTTTCCAATACAGAAATATAGAAAAGCCACTGTCAAGTGGTGACCACTTAAAGTTATAACCTTTTGCTATTAATCTACTTCTCCCTGGCTATACCTTGAAGGAACTCAGCAACTGAGATGGCAAAAAGTACTCAAGGATGGTGGAAAAAGTCAACTGTCCTCTTCATCAATAAAGCATCGAGGTCAGAGGCAACACCAACCTGGTGTAGGAGATATGTACCTTTACATATGTTACACCGATGACTGAACCTTTAGCTCCTAAAATGAGATTACTAGAACTTAGAACTTGTTAAGATGTAAAATTAAAGCTGAATTCCAAGCACAGGGAGGAAGACGCTAGAGTATCAGGCAAATGTGAAGTCAGTGACAAGTCCACATCATTGTAGGGCATTGAGAGACATTCCTCATTGAGACTGGATTCACTATGACACTGTCAACCAAGTTGTAAGGGCCAGAGCCTACACTTTCATAGCCCTAACAAGCTAGGCTCTGCCACCTATCCTTAATATTCAGTTAAAAATAAATAAATAGGGAGATACAGATAGTAGAAAAGGAAAATTTATTCAATGTGGCCACATTGGGCAGAGGAAGGAAAACGTCCAGTGACTTCCAAGTCCATTTTCTGGGTTCTGACATGAGGATTACAGTTAAATTAAAAGGTCAAATGCTATGTGTAATTAAAAAGTAGATGTCAAAGTGTGGTCCCACCTATCTTTGATCTATCACTGTCTTGGCTCTATCCCTCTTGCAATGTGGTCAGACTGGCTGTGGGCACTGTGTGAAGTCTCTTTCTGGGAGAAAAGTTCTCCTTGGGCCAGGACAAAGCTTTCACCTTTTGCTTTCCCCAGCATAAGGTTACATGGAAAATTCCAATTTCTTGGAGTCTGTTTTTTCAATAGTCTGATACCCAAGATGAACAGTAGAAATGACACTATAGAATATCTTCATTCCTTCTAGTACAGATATAGGACATGGGGACCAAGATATTTTTGTGCACTTATCCTCCTAGTAGTTGATACACTGATGAGCCTTATTGTACAATGCTTTTCTTCCTCAAAAAAGGGGGTGTGGGGGATGTGTGCAGCTGGTCAAATGGCTCAGTAGGTATGAATGCTTGCTGCATAAATTTTAGGACTTGAGTTAAATTCTCACTGTGCGCATGCATACATGCGCGCGTGCGCACACACACACACACGCACAACACACACACATACAAACCAGGTGTAATGGTTCATGTATGTAGCCCCAGTGCTAAGGGAGATCACTGGTCAGCTAGTTTAATAAAAAAGAATGTTGACTGAATAATCAGTGAGAAACTCTTTTTGGACAAGTGCCTTCACTTTTTTATTTCTATTTATTTATTTGAGGGGGGATGAGAGAGAGAGAAAGTAAAGAGAGAGAGAGATAGAGACAGGCAGACAGACAGACAGAAAGAAACAATAAATGAGAGAGAAAATGGGCATGCCAGAGCCTCCAGCTGCTACAAACAAAGTATCTTTTTTTAAGAGCACAGACATGATTTGTAATTCTATCTGGCATGATATTATCCTAAGCACTTTCCTATAAGTGAATATTCTTGCTTATATATCTCATTTGCGTGCAGAACATTGTTGGCTGAGTTCCATGTAATAATTTCCTTCAATGATATGACGTTTAGGAAGTTTGACTGATAATAGTTCATGGCCCTGGGGTGTGGTCCACTTCTTAGTGAACCAAGTAGCTTCCAAAAATAACACATAGGACTAATTCATTCCTTGGTGTGATTCAAGATTCCATAGTTTAAGTGACTGATTTTTTTTCCAATTTCATATTTGGACAAGAGACGTTTGAAAGAGGAAAATGCTAGTAGTAATAGCAGTATTCTTAGAGTTGCTTTTAGACAAGCCACCTGCAGCTCTTAGGAACCTTGTCAGTTCTTTTCTATTTACTATATGCAGCTACTTAGTCACTTTTCTCCGTAAGTCCCTCTTCAAAAATGGGAACTCTTCTTGACTGATGGGATTGTTGAAAACTAGGTCACCTTGCTTTCAATTAATTTCTTTTAAACAAAATATTTCAGGAATTAAGACTTTGAAGAAAATTAAAATTCGTCCTGTTAAGTGTGTCCTCTCTCCAACAGCTCACCAATTGGTGACTCTTTAGAACCTCAGACAGGCTTAATTGACCCTTCCAGGAAATGACTGCTTTTGCCTTGAAATTAACCTGAACCTTATCTTCTGATGTTCTGTTTTCCAAATTGTACTTCTCTGTTGTCTCCTGAGTTCCTGATTAAGAACACTTCTCTTTTCAAGTTTCTTTAAAATTATCTGGGGATCATTATACTAATCATATAATCAAATAGCACCTTCTTATTTGCCTATACATTTCCTCTGCTTCCTGTGCAAGAAGGTCCTCTTAAGGAACAAATTTAATTGGCTCGGTTTTTTTTTTTAATTTCTGTCTCTTTCTCTTGTTTTCATGAATCTTCAAACTATATTATACAACTCACCCACCATGAATGTAGGAAAATATTAAAATGTATTAAGTTAATCAGGTAAAGAATAGAAGCTATCCTTTGGGAGAACTTTGGAAAACATAAAAAGATAAAGATGTGTTGGCTTAGCTTTTGTGCCAAGATGCTAAAGTGTAGAAGACAAATGCTGTCTGGTTCACCAAGATGCACTCACATCTTCAGCAGTTGGACTATCCTCTGAATTACTGCACTGAAACAGTTCTTGGAAATTTTGTGACTTTAAGTGAAAATCATGACTTTGACTTGGCAATCAATTGAGTCATTTGGGGAACAGAGAGAGAAAAAAATAAGTTAATTAGATATTTATAATGTGGTTTCTCTCAGGACAAAAGCTGAGTTTCAATATGAAAAGATATTTTATTGAAAATAATTACTTTTTTATTATCATTAATGAATAATTTTAGTAGTTTCTTTCTTATAGCTACTGTGGCCCAACCCATGTACTAGATACTGGAAATCCAGTGTTACCAAGGTATAATTTCTATCCAGAAAGATCTTCCTTCAGGACCTAGGAATAAAACAGGCCATCTCAACAAGGTTGGGGTTGCTGACACTGGCTGCAGAGTACTGGGACTGCCAATAACAGTGGTGAGTACTAAAGAGGCTTTTGGAAATTCAAGTTACACGAAGTATAAAAATAAGATTGAGAAATCAAAAATCCAGTTGTTTCACTAATCCAAAGGCCAAGAATGTCATCAGATAACATCTGAAGTCTATTAACAGAGACTTCCCTTCTTTGCTGATGTTTTCACCAATGTATTTGAAAAGTGTCTGGGTTTATGGCTTTCTTTTATTATGTAACTATAAAACCTTAATAAAATTGTTAACACTTTGAAACATGAAATTTATGGAAAACTGAATCTGTGTTCCTGGGCCATGCTTACTCATATTTGGTACTAGAATAAAATATTTTTTGTTCCAAAAAAAAAAGAGAAAAACTAAACAAGGTTCCTTGCACCAGACAGGGTGTGGGCAGATGGGTGTAGCATGGAGTGAGTAGGCCAGATCCCTGCTTCCTAGCTCTTGCCAGTTCCCTGGTCGGGGTTCCCTGCAATGAACAGTGTGTGGGCAGACATGGTGGCATGTAGTGAGTAGGCCACATTCCTGTTTCCTGGCTCCTGCCAGGTCCCTGGAGGCCTGGTCTCTGTGTGGGCTATGGAATCAGGCCATTTGCTCTGGCATCCTGACTGGCCACTGTTTACCAACATTCTTGTTCACTTGAGTCAGAGGGTGCATAGACCAAAGGACAAAAACTTGCTTTCTCCTCAATAAAATGCATAAATAGACTTAACTATAAGAACCACATGATCATCCCAATTGATGCAGAGAAGGCCTTTGACAAAATACAATACCACTTCATGACCAAAATGCTGGAAAGAATAGGCATGGAGGGCTTATATCTCAACACAATAAAGGCTATATATAAAGCTCCTAAAGCCCAAATAATACCTAATGGGGAAAGACTCAAGGAGCTCCCACTGATATCAGGAACAAGACAGGGATGCCCACTCTCACCACTGCTCTTCAACATAGGACTAGAAGTACTAGCCCAAGCAATAAGACAGGAGAAAGAAATAAAAGGGATTCAAATTGGAAAAGAAGAAGTCAAATTATCCCTATTTGCAAATGACATGATCCTGTATATAAGTGACCCAAAAGTCTCTGTCTCAAAACTTCTAAAGGTGATTATTTCCTTCAGTAAAGGGCAGGGTTCAAAATCAATGCACAAAATTCAGTAGCTTTTCTCTATTCAAAAGACTAATATACAGAGAAAGAAATCAGTGAAGCCATCCCATTTTAAATAGCAACAAAAAATTTAAAAGCCTTGGAATTACACTAACCAAGGATGTGAAAGACTTATATAATGAAAACATAAAAAAAAAAACTCAAGAAAGAAATCAAGGAATACTTGAGAACATGGAAAGACCTCTCATGCTTCTGGATAGGTAGAATTAATATTGTGAAAATGGCAATCCTCCCAAAAGCAATATATGGATTTAACAAAATAACAATAAAAATACCAGCATCATTCTTCACATAGTTAGAGAAAACAATCTCAAAATTCCTATGGAATGACAGAAGGCCTCAGATATCCAAACATATCCTCAGGGAGTGGGGGAAACACCTCTGAAGGTGTTACCATACCCAATCTAAAGCTATATTACAAAGCCATAGTAACAAAAACAGCATGGTACTGCTATAAAAACAGAAAAATAGACCAATGGAACAGAATTGAAAACTCAGAACTTGGGTCAGGTAACCACAGGTACTTGATCTTTGACAAAGGTGGCAATACTGTAGACTGGAGAAATGACACCATCTTCAACAAATGGTGTTGGACAAATCAGATGACCATATGCAGAAAAATGAAATTAGACCCACTCATTTCTCCATGCACAAAAATCAAGTCCAAATGGATTTACAACCTCAATATAAGACCTGAAACTCTTGAACTACTAGAAGAAAAACAGGCAGCATGCTCCACAATATAGTCTGGGAAAATACTTCCTGAATAAAACCCCAGTAGCCCAGGATATTAAGCAAGCACTCAACCAATGGGATTTCGTGAAGCTAAAAAAGATTTTGTGCAGACAAGCATACATAAGCAGAGCCAATAGATTACCCACTGAATGTGAGAAAATCTTTGCCAGCTATACCACTGACAGAAGCCTAATATCCAGAATCTACAAAGATCTCAAAAAACTGAACAATAAAAGGTCAAGCAACCAACTCCAAAATTGGGGCATAGAACTGAATAGGGAGTTCTCAAAGGAAGAATTAGAAATGGTGAACACACACTTAACAAAATGTTCAGCATCCCTAACTATTATGGGAATGCAAATTAAAACAACTATGAGATTCCACCTTACCCCAGTAAGGATAGCAAACATTAAAAAATTAAATGAAAACAAATGTTGGTGAAGATGTGGAGAAATAGTAACACTCATTCACTGTTGGTGGTAATGTAAGCTGGTACAACCACTATGGAAATAAATACAGAGACTCCTGAAAAGGATGAATATAGAGCTACCCACAGACCCTGTTTTTGTCTTACTGGCCATTTACCCTCAAAGCTCCACACCTCAGTTCAGAGATATTTGCTCAACCATGTTTATAGCTGCTCAATTCATAATAGCTAAGAACAGGAATCAACCCCAGTTCCCATCATTGGATGAATGGATAACCAAGATGTGGTATATCTACATGATGGAATTCTACTCAGCAGCAAGAAAAAATGATGCAATGAAGTTTGTAGAAAAATTGACAGACTTGGAACACATCATATTCAGCCAACTCACGCAATCACAGAAAGACAAATGCCGCATGGCCTCACTTACCCGTGGTTACTAATCTGCTCAGGTTGCTGTCATACCTGACATGCAACTCAAGGCTCAGATAATAGAGGTGGAAGGATTTCAGGAAAGGGGAGTGTGGGAAGGAAACAAACAAAATTAAATCCAAAGTGAGCTGATGCCATAGAAACCTTTATCCTTGAAGATAGCCTAAAATATATTACCCTCAATAGGAGTAAGGGAGGAACACCTGAAATGAAGGGCTCTGGTAAGGGTGGGGTGAAGCCCAAGCTTAAAGGAATTTTTTTTCTGTCTCTGACTTGTAATTTCCAGTAGCAGATTGGTTGCTGCCTACATAGAGCTGTCGATCAGAGATACATATGAGGTCCCCAAATCAAGACAGCTTTCTATCAAACCACTTGATTGCCTGCCTGAGACAAAAGACAAGACCCTATTGCTGAAGACACAATATGCTGATGACAAAGAGCATGAAGAGAATTGTCTGGAATTCAGAAGAAATCCAGTACCCAGGCACTTAGACTGTCTAGTGCTGGAAAGTATTACATGAGGCTACTGGGGGAAAATGGCCAACAACAGTCTGAGCAACCAGAGGTCTAAGATATGCAGAAGCAAACACCCTGAAATGATGTAAATACCAATGCAGTAGTGGCACACAGCCTCAGTGGGTAACTAGTAGCTTTCTGATTGGCTAAGAGATCCACCCAGTGGAAAGGAACCCATATCTGGAATTGGAAACCAGATCAGAGTCCTATCGAGACAAATATTATGCTCTCCAGTGTCAAGCTCCCACTAGTCTTTGGCTAAAAGAGGGGTTACATACATCAAATTATCCCTCAATAATAATGCTTATCCCATTTAAACTATGCTGACTTAACTCTCCACTGGAGAATCTGTTCTTCTTTTTCAGAAAGTAGTGAGACTAGAGGAGATAAACTACCCCTCGCACTTCAGCCAAGTTATAGCTGAATCCACAGAGGAATAGGGATACAAGCCAGAGTGCTGCTTCCATGCTGTTCATGATAAGCAGCATCAGCATGAGGGAGACAGACCCTGAGGATACTCAACATTTGCCAAAGCAGAGATCCAGAGGCTCCTAAGAGTTCATCACTGAAGTAGACTTAAAATTCACCCACCATGTCTGAGGGAATTTTACAGAACAGGGGGCATAAAGATTGCAAGAGCCACAGGTTGAGACATCATGCCCAGAGGCATTCCCTCCCTCAAAAAATAACTGACTAATGGTCCCATAATGCAAAAACTACAACCCCATGGGAAATACCTGCAACCCCACTGAGGAGCATCCCTAATGGAATAGGGCAAGGATGAGAGAAAAGAGGGTACTATCACATGATGTATACACACAAAATATCTTGTCAATAATAATAATAAACATTTTAAAAGTTTTAGAAACCCATGCCACTGACTACTACACCCATGCTAAACTCCATTTTTATTTGAAAATTAAAAAGAAAATTTCATAGGCAGGATTAAACCCTCATTTGTCCTATATGATTTAAACACTTGCAAAACTTCTTTCATATTAAAATCTTCAAAATGGGTCCACAATTACAAACTCATCTATTGAAGAAAATTGAATATAGCACCGATGTTCCTCTTTCCCAAAACACTTGTTATAAGCTTGAATAAAAGAGAATGGGTTGTAAAACAAAAACCAAGTATAATTTTTCTGATACACAAAAGCATATATATGCAACAGTGTGTATAAAAGTATGTACCTAGGAGTGTTTGATATGTCTATATGTTAATATTTTCTGTACAACTGTCTGTCAAGACCAAACAATTCAACACTTTTAAGTAAAAAACTTGCCGTTATCAAAACCGAGAGCCCTGTTTCCCCTGAAAAGTGCAGAAATCAGAGAGAAACCATGGGAAATGCAACCCTTTCCATGTTAGAGAGTATGTTCATCATTCTCCCTGAACACATGATATCTGTCAAACAGGATGAGTTAAATATTTCTACAAGTCATTTATCAAATAATGAGACTGTTGAGACATCTGGGTGACTCACAAAAGGAGTGTGTTTCCCCTTCAATAATTGATTTGTTCAATCATGAGTACCCAGAAGACTAGCAGAGAAAATAGTGAATACTCTGGTGCTGAGAAAATAATTAAAGGAAGTCTGATACTGTTAAGTGCTCAGAGAAACATCAATGGAAGGGACCTCACGGAATTTCCCCGTAATAAAGTTACTTCTGATTGAGCAGTTACTCTAAAACTGTGACATTTACTGAAATAGAGAAATATAGACAGCATATATATTTTATCACTCAGCAATCCATAGGCCACAACTGAATTGCCAAGTGGTGAAGCTAATTAAGATACAGAAATGACTCTTGGGTCAAAGGAGATGTCTAAATTCTAAGTCAGGATTATGCATTGTCTCATTTTAACTAAGCTTTAAAATAGTCACCAACACACATGTTTAGTTATTGAAGTAACTACTTATATCTAACAAAAATATTTTAGGAGAGACATTGATATGAAGTAAAATTAAGTTAAAGAAAATTGATGATCCATTTTTATTGACCAGTGGGTTTTTCCACATATCTTTATCCACACATACAATATTGAAGTACTATATTATAGTGTTGAGTATATACATATTGCATGCACAAATAGTACTGAGTGCACATATATTGAGTATAAAAATGACAAAAATGTCAAGTGATGAGTGATTACAGAAACAAAAGAATAGAAAGGTTTATCTCAACAACTACAAGCTCAGAGAACTATAAAGCTTCACAGAGGAGATGCTAACTGAACTTAACCTTTAAAGGCAGAGAATCTGAGAACATTATTGCAGGAAGAGAGAGGAGCCTGACACAAGTCACTAAGTAGAAACTTGTAGGTCTACCCTCCCTAATAACAAAGTATAACAATGGTCAAGGACAGAGGTTCAGCTTTGCTGCTGTCTATACCATCCTAGGTATCTTATCTCATCTCTTGGTGTTTACATTTCTTAGAACATGTGGCTGTTTGTAAATCAGTAGTAATGTCACTCTGAGGACTGAAGGAGCTGACGTAAGTGTGCTGAGGCACAGGGCAAGTGTACTAGATGGTTTGTTATTATCTGTAACTAACAGTAGAATTCCTTTGGTTTATTTCAGCTCTTCCTTCATGATAATTTTCTAATTTCTTAGATCAACATGGGAATCTTAGTCTAGGAAAAGTCTCAGTGTATTTATATGTGACGAGCAATTTGAGGAAATAAAGTAAGATAAGTAGAGGATCCTCATGCATTAGAAGAATATTGCATCCAAATTCAAGGTCCAGAAAACCATGGTTGATCCTCATGAATCTAATTATTACTTTATAAATATTACACGATTGTTCTGAAGTTTGTTAAAACAGAATCTGGGAAGCACAGTTAATTAAGACCACTTCTTTTTCTCCTAGCCACATGAGATGCATGTCCTCTAAGGGGCCAAAACTTCAAAATGAACATTATCAAATTCATGAACCTATGTGCTTCATGGAAGGTTTGTTCATAGCTTTAGTAATAAGCATAATCTCAGTTTCTGTGACATAGAGTGACTTGAAGCTAACTTTCAGGGAACATATTGTTTTGTAACAGCCCTGAAACTTCTACAGAGATGGGACATTTCAAACCCATGCTGACCTCACTTGAGCATGTTAGCTGGTATGCACTAACATTGCAGATGTGTAGTTTCAATGGGCACAAAGATGGCTTGCATACTCATTTGTTGATTCCCATTTCATTTCACTACTCACAGAGCACCTCACCACAAAATGAGTCTCATAAAACAGCCAGCTTTTCTTTTCTTTTTTTTTTCTTCGACTTTCGAGATAGGGTCTCACTCTAGCCCATGCTGACCTGGAATTCACTCTGTATTCTCAGGGTGGCCTCAAATTCACAGTGATACTACTATGTCTGCCTCCCGAATACTGGGATTAAAGGTGTGTGCCACCATGCCTGGCTTTTACAGCCAGCTTTTTGTGCCTAGAAAGAAAACATTTGGCTCTGGTCTACAATTCCCAGTATGAAATATCAGTTGCTACCTACATTGAGCTTTGATCAGAGAGACCTACGAGGTCCCCATAACAAGAAAGGCTTCTGTCAATGCACTTGATTGCCTGCCTGAGGTAAAAAGTAAGACCCGTCTTGCTGAAGACACCATATGCTGCTGACACAAAACACAGAGAGACCTGGCTGGTATCCAGAAGACAGCCACTCTTCAGACTGCTAACCTGTCTAGTGCTGGAAAGTGCTGCATCAGCTACTGGGGGAAACTGGCCAACAATGGTCTGAGCAACTAGAGTTCTAAGCCACTCAGAAGCAAACACCCTAACAGCACATACAAGCCAATGCAATAGTGGCACACAGCCTTGGTGGGTAACCAATAGCTTTCTGATTGGCTAAGAGATCCACTGAGTGGAAAGAAACCCACAAAACTGGATCTGGAATCCAGGTCAGAATCCTATGGAGACAAAGATTATGTTCTCCAGTGTCAAGCTCTCACTAGTGTCTGGCTAAAACAGGGGCTACATACATCAAATTCTTCCTCAATTAAAAATGCTTATCCCATTGAAACTATGCTGACACTATTCTCTGTTGGAAAATTTGTTTTTCTTTTTCACAAGGTAGCAAGACCTGAGGAGATAACTTACCCCAATACTTCAGCCAAGGCCCAGGTGAAACCAGAGGAATTAGGGACATGAACAAGAGTGCTGCTTTCATGCTGAGCTGACAATCAGTGCCAGGGTGAAGGAGACAGACGCTGAGGATACTCAACAACATCAAAGCTGAAATCCAGAGGCTCCTGAGAGTTTATCACTAAAGTTAACTTACAACACACACACCACGGCTCAAGGATTTTTGTGAAAGGGGGTGGTGGAGAGATTGTAAGAGCCAAGGGTTGGGATGTCATACCCAGAAGCATGCCCCCTCCTAACCCAGTAATTGAGTGCTCCTTTCTCAATGCATAATTCACAATCCTATGGAGAACATCAGCAACCCCACTGAGGAGGGCCCTCAGCAGAATGGGGACAGGGATAAGGGAAAAGATGATACCAACATCATGTATCCATACAAAGTATGCTCTTAATAATTAAACAAATATTTTTCTGGCCTACTGTCTAAATGTATAGTTAAATTCATTAAGTCAAACTCATTTAAAGTTATAGCATCATATATCTGAGAAACCAAACAAGCAATATAATTATATAAAAGAGTGAGTATTAAATCTATAAGTCAACATATTTGCATTGTAATCAAATGTACTTCAAAATATCATGCAGACAAAATGAAGTGCCCCCCCCAAAATGCATATCAGCCTCAGGCTACCAATTTTCAATTTCTATAAAGCCTCCCACCTTTTCTTTTTCCTTTGTCAATATTTTTGTTCAATAATCTCTTGCATGGTTCTCATCTTGAACACCCACTTGCCTTTCCCAAAGTTACTATAATAGTCAATTATATGCCTTCCAATGGACTGGGATAATGGTAACATAGACTAAGTTCCAGGCTTGTCAAATCTGTATACCAGGATAGCAATGAATGCAGCGCAATACATTGTGAATGATAGTCATGTAGCAATGTCAGAAGAACAGACATTTCTGGAAGCTATAGGAAGAAATGACCTGAGGTCTGAAAAATCCCTAAGACCTTGAGAATCTCATTTCATCATCTATTTCCTCATCTGTAAAGTAAGAACTATTGCAAATGATTTGCATGAAGTAATAAAAAGCAACAAGCACACTTGACTTATTCTGATACTCAAATGGACAGAGAGAGTGAGAGAGAGAAGATCTCTTTATTATATAAACAACATAGCTATCGATATAAGAGAGAAGTAAATTAAAATAACACTTTTCAAATACTTTATTTATTTATGTGCAAATAGATAAAGACAGACAGAGAGAGAGAGAAAATATAGGCACACAAAGGCCTCTAGCCACTGCAAACGAAATCCAGATGAATGCACCACCTTGTGCATCTGGTTTGTGTGGGTACTGGTGAACCAAACCCAGGCTGGCTTTACAAACAAGCACCTTAACCACTGAGCAATCTCTCGAGCCCTAAAGCAACTCTTTGTATCCCAGGGACTCTGTTGAATTACCTTTCTTTTTTTTTTTTCTGTTTTTACCAACAATATTACTGTTTCACAAACTCCAGACTAATAGCAACCATAGGATCTCATCAGATTTTCTCATCTCTTAACTAACATATAGCAAAAAAGGAAGTAATTATCTTCTTTATTGCATTCATACACACACACACACACACACACACACACACACACACACAGACCTCTCCAAGAATATTGCCAGTTTGTTTTCACATCAATGTTGAGAAATTTAAAAATATGTTTAGTTAACATCTGTCTCCTGGCTTTTCCAAACATATTGCTTTTCAGACACTTTAGTTATATACTTTTTATTTTTATTTTTTGTTTCTTTTCATGCTCTGTGGAATCCTACACTTAGTTGTGCTGGATGTATTTTTAGCAGATGTTGCCCACTGTTGAGATCTACATATAATAATTTAAACAAAGTGAAAGTGAGCATATTTAATGGCATTTTATCCTCTAACATGGTAAATAAAAACAAATTTCATAGCCATCATTTAGGAAACTATTATTTAAGATCAAATGAAAACATTAAAAATCTCTAGTGTTAATGCAGGGTCATAATGAAATGTTGACCTTGGGCCATAATGAGTTCCTGTTGCAAAAATATGCACCAATCATATTGATCTCTTGCAGTAAAAAAAAATCTCATTTCTAGGTATCTTGTCATGGAGTCATAAATTTGGATGCAATCATTCCTGTTGTCAGGTGTGACTGTGCCGAGCCACCAAGGCTTCTCATACTAATCAAGTCGGAGACACTTAATAGCCAATGGAGTTCCAGTGTGCCAGCCATGTGTGAGAAGATTTTGAAGGAGAAACAGGAGGAAGATCACTTTTTGGAGATAATTAGGGACAGGGGCCCAGGGAGAAGAAAGAGATCACATCCCACCTGATTGGGCAGAACTGGCATTCAGCATATGATCAAGTCTTATCCACAATGCATACAAAACTCTGTACTGCTTCCCTGTTCTAGCATGCTACTTATGTGGGCAAGCCTCTGGGTCAGCCTCTGAATCCATGAACCAATCAGATTTCTCCATTGCATACTTAATTCTCACAACAAAATCCATCCTTATTAACTATAAAGGGCTTGGTGTGTGCTAACCTCTCCTCTTCCATTTTTGGGGACTTTATTTACTTATAGTTCTTTCGTCTGAATATTGAATGAGTATCCCCCGACTCTCATAGCCTGACTTGGGGAGGGAAAGACTCTTGTTACCTAGCTGGATACTCTTCTGTTCATTTCTCACATTTATACTGTTTCCAGATGCCTTTCCCACTTTGTTATAGGTATGATTTTTTTTTCCCTAAACACTGGGTCTTTATGTGAAGGGGATCTTTTGATTCTTATGCTCTGTCTTCCATGTGTTGGTTTTTGTACTTCTGTGATGGAGTTATTGAGTCCTTAAGCTACCCTCCTTTCTGGATCTTATAAATAAATATAATAATTCATATTTTATCATTCTCAGTCTGGTTTTTTGTTGTTGTTGTTGTTGTTGTTCCTTGTTAAAACAGAGAAAGAACCCAAAAGTGGGCTTAATGTTCTTTTTCAGGTCCAGGAAGTATTGTTTAGGTAGATGTGCTCTCCTCATATTTCACAAATTGAAACCCAGCTTCCCAGGTGATGGTAGTAAGATGTATTCTTTTTGGGCTTGATTAGGACAACATGGGCAAAGCTGTTATGCACAGGATAAATACTTCTATAAAAGGTTCTGGGGGCTTATTAGGTCCTTTTGCCTAGCTTCTTTTCTTTTTTTTTAAATATTATATTTTCATTTATATACTTGAGAAAGGGAAAGAGGCAGAGAAAGAGACAGAGAGAGAGAGAGAGAGAGAGAGAGAATGGGCATGCCAGGGCTTCCAGCCACTGCAAGCGAACTCCAGATGCATGCACTACCTTGTGCATTTGGCTTACGTGGGTTCTGGGGAATCAAACCAACGTCCTTTGGTCTCACAGGAAAGTGCCTTAACAGCTAAGCCATCTCTCCAGCCCTCCCGCCTTTGCCTATTTTCTTTGTCATGAATGCACTGAGTACAAGGGGTCATCTGTGTTGCAGAGAGCCATCTCCAGATCTTGAGCTTCTCAGAAGACTCTAGGATATGTGAGCACTAAGTGCCTATGGTTCCAAAGTTATGTGGTCTAAGGTGTTTTTTTCTAGAGCAATGAAATGGCCAAAGCAAAGATAGCAGGCCTCTTAGATGCTGTTTTGTATCATAGAACACATGCTTTAAAGAATGCCCATGAGCTTGTGATTTTTCTCTTGCACCCTGGCATTCTCTTTGGGAGTGAGCTTTGCAGATTTTCAGCAAGATGCAACACTGCAGGGAACAGATTAAAATCATTCCACAACAGGCATTGTGGAGCAGTCAGTCCTCACTAAGACTATGGCTATGTTGAGATACATAATAAAGTCCAACCAATGTGAACCAGACTTCATCCAACCCTGTGTATCATAAGAGATAACAAATTATTACATTAAGCTATTCCAGTGGTCTTTTTGGGGGGGAGGAAAGGTATGGAAGAGGTAAATATACAATCACATACTTTAAACAAACATATTCAATTCCATAAGGACAATATATGAGGTATATCATCTTATTAGCAGAATTTTCTACAGCTTAAAGTTTTATGCTATTGATTCTTCCCTATCACAATCTTGATCATTAATCTCAGCATCTTCTTCTGTCCTCTGTGAAGATACACATCAGTGCTTGCCCTACACAAGCCCTTCAGCAGTCAAAGGCAGCATTTGGAGTAGCCAAGGAGGGTGAGGTAACAGGGGACTGTAGCACCTTTCCTCTAAATAGGTCCTGTTTGGCTGTTTGACTGTATTTCAATTTTTTATGAACTCTTCACTCTTTTTTTAAAATAATTTTTAAATATATTTTTTAGTTTATTTATATTAAAGAGAGAGAAAAAGGAACTGGGAGAGAAGAAGAGGGAGAGAGGGGAGGGTGGGAGAATATGGGCATGCCAGGGCCTCCAGCCACTGCAAACAAACTCCAGACATATGCATCACCTTGTGCATCTGGCTTATGTGGGTACTGGGGAATTGAACCTGAGTCTTTAGGCTTCACTGGCAAACAACCACTAAGCCATCTCTCCTGCCCCACTTTTTTAAAATAAAATTTATATTTTGTCCATTAATATTTCTTAATATATAATAAACCTAATAAAGAAACCATTAAATTCTTCATGGTTTACATTACTCTGTATTTAGCATAAACTATTCAAGCCTGTAAATATTCAAAAACTTTACTTCTCAGGTGTATAGGGAATGGTGGAGTCAATATCACGTACAGACTTCACATTCAAACAATAACAATACATAGGTCAATAATGCCAAAGGAATAAAACTTTGCAAAGAAAAACAGTAGAAAAAACATGGATTTATTTTTTCTTTTAGAATAAGGGGGAAAAGTTGTAAATATGATGGATGAAAAGAAATGTATAGGGTTCTCCCAAAATACATGCATGAGGGACAAGTAAGCCCCAGCTCCCTGGTTCCCCAAGTGATTCTATGGGGCAGGTAGCTCCTAGCACCTGCCTGGCTTGTGTGGGGCAGGTAGGTCCTAGTATGTAGGTGGCTTGTGTGGGGTAAGTAGGCCTCTGCTCCCCAGTCCCTGAACAGCTCTTGTGGCACATATAGGCTGTGGCTCCTAGTTTACCTTGGATTCCTGGTTCCCCAGTCACGTAGTGGTGCATGGGTGTGGAGCTAGTAGGTTCCAGCACCCTGGTTCCAAAGCTGCTCCTGTGGGGCAGGTAGTCCCCTACCTCACTGTGCTCTTTGATTCCCCAGTGAATCATGTAGGGTGAATAGGCTCAGGTTCCTCAGTTCCCCCATGCCACACACTTATGGGTCAGGTAGGGTAACACAAATACCTCACACATGATGTGTTGGAGCAGGCTCACAAGCAGGGCTTTGCCTGCAGTCCTCTTGATTACAAATGCATGACCCAGGTAGGCCCCATAACCATGGTGACTGAAATTCAATCTCTCAAGTGGGATCCCTACTATCCTTTTGCACTGCCTGCCAACAGTTGCCATAGCCAAGGTCACTACCATGGACTATGAAGCAATTACTAGACAGCCAACAGGACCCTACCTGGTCACTTAGTTGGCTACGCAATCTATAACCACACTGATAATTCCCAGGAGAGTGAATAAATCACTAAGACTCGGATCAAGCTCATGAGCACCCACCTAAAACTTGGAAGTATAGCACTGTCCCACTCCTGCCTTGACTAAACCTTTACAATACAATCAATGCATATTCCACAAGAAATGCAAATTGCTACAGTCCCTGCAAAACAAGACAATTATTTCAAGATGTGCAAACTCTAATACAGAACAAACAATGCAAGACACCAAGCCAAAAGATCCCCACCTAGAACACAGAGTCCCGTAATACAAACCTCCATTGAAAACTTAGAGGAAATGCCAACCACTGAACCCCAAAATGAGGCTATAACAAATGTATTTAATGAATGAAATGAGGTCATGAACAAAAGAGTGAGAGAATTAGTAGAGAACCAAAATAAACAGCTCAAAAAAAAAAAAGAATTTAAAGGATGGCTGATGGAAACAGAAAGAAATCAGCATAAAAGAACTCAATACATGTCTCAAAAGAATAGAAGACAATCAAAAAGAACTTGATAAACGTATAAAGTAAATGGAAGAGAACCAACACTAAGAAGATCTTCAATGGGCAGTAGAACAAACTCAATGAAGGCATACTCACATGCAGGAATGAACTCCAACAAATAACTAGCTGGTCTAATCAACAAATAAAGCTGGAATTAAAGAGATGGAGATGCTAAAAATAAAGTAACAGGAAACAATAATGAAATACCTCTTTTTAAAGGCTCTGAAAAAAATCCTCATCAATAGAGTTGACTACATGGAAGACAGACTAACAGAACTTGAGGATAGGATGAAGAAAAGGATCCAGAAATCCATAATCAATGATAAATTCCAAAAATCATGTATAAATATATAAGGGAAATACGATGTACTCTAAAGGGACCAAATATACAAATCACTGGCATACAAGAAAGGGAAGAAATAAAGACCAAAGTCATAGAGAATATCTTAACAAAAATATCAAAAGAAAATTTCCTACCCTCACAAAAGAGAGACCCATCAAGGTACAAGAGGTGCTCAGAACACCAAATAGCCTGGACCAGAGAAGAAATTTCCTACATTACGTTATAGCTAAAACTCTTAATAGTGAAAACAAAGAAAGGTTTCTAAAAGCTACAAAAGAAAAACAGCTTGTTATATACAAAGGTAAAGCTGTCAGAATTACCTCTGATTTTATATTAAAAACTCTAAAAGCCAGAAGGGA
The DNA here is from genome assembly GCA_036346955.1 of Dipus sagitta. NCBI lineage: Eukaryota > Metazoa > Chordata > Mammalia > Rodentia > Dipodidae > Dipus > Dipus sagitta. The sequence continues at coordinate 18,823,384 of CM070781.1, forward strand.
TTGGAATGGAGCATTTCAAATCCTAAAAGACTATGGCTGCCAACTCAGAATATTATATCCACTAAAATTATACCTCATAATTGAAAGATAAAGAAAAATTTTCATAAGTCAGCAAATACATGAGCACTAACTTACAAAGACTATTGCACAGAATAACCCAAACTTAAGATATGAACAATCACATCCAAGAGTCTATAAAAGGGAAAATAACAACCATAAGTAAAACAGACTTGAAAACATATAAAGTCCAAGAAAATACCTAATGCCACAAAGCCTCCAAATTGACAGAGATTAACTTGCACCACACAGTTATAACTCTAAAAATCAATGGTCTCAATGCTCCATTCAAAAGATACAGGATAAAAACCTAGACAAAAAAAATTGACCCATGTATTTTCTATCTACAGGAAACATACTTTACCAATAAATATAGACACCACCTTAGGGTGAAAGAATGGAAATGATATTACAAGCTAATGGAAATAAGAAACAAGCAGGTGTGGCTATATTGATATTAGACACATAGACTTCAAAAGAAATGTAATCAAAGAAATAAAGAAGGCTACTTCATACTCATCAGAGGAACAATACAAGAGGCTATTACAATCATACATATATATTCACCATATACAAGAGAACAGAATTTTACAAAGCAAATTAAGTTAAACAATAAGGCAAAAATAACCCCCAGCAAACTTATAGTAGAAGAATTTAATACTTCACTATAATCATTAGACAGATCATCTAAGCAGAAAATTAACTGTGAAATAAGGGAGTTAAAAAGTACCATAGATCAAGTTTACTTAACAAAACTCTACAGAATACTGCACCCTAATTCTACATAATACTCATTTTTCTCAACAACTCACAGAACCTTCTCTAAAACAGTTCATATATTTGAGCATAAAACATGTCACAACAAATTCAGGGAAATAAACATAATTCCATGCATCTTATCAGACCACAATGCAATAAAGCTAGAAATTAACAAAAAAGTGAAACAACAGAATATCCACCAATACATGAAGGCTGATCAATTCACTATTACATAATGCATGGGTAGTCAAAGAAATCAAAAAGGATATTAAAATTTTTCTGGAGGTGAATGATAATGAAAACACAACATACCAAAACTTATGGGACACAATGAAGGCACTCTTAATAGGGAAATTTATAGCACTAAATGCTGTCGTTAGAAAAACAGTGAGATCTCAAGTCAACAATTTAACCATTAAGTTGAAGGCATTGAGAAATAAGAACAATCCAAACCCAATAGTACCAGATGTAAAAAATAAAATGAAATAAAGTAAAAAAATCAAGATCAGAGCAGAAATCAATAAATTGGAAATAAAAAAAAACAAATATTGATGAATCAAAGAACTGGTTCTTTAAAAAAATAAATAAACAGGATTGATAAACCCCTAGCCAATTCAATCTAAAGGTAAAAAGAGAAGGCTCAAATCAGCCAGAACAGCAATAAAAAGGGGAGATGACACAGCAGATCCTAATGAAATTGGGAGAATCATAGGGACATATTTCAAACACCTATATTCCATAAAACTGGAAAACCTCAAAGAAATGGATGAATTCCTTAACTCATACTAAAAACAAAACTAAACCCAGATGAGATAAACCATCCAAATAGAGACATAACATCAAATGAGATTGAAGTTGTACTTAAAAGTCTCCAACAAAACAATCCAGGCCCAGATGGTTTCACTGCTGAATTCTACCAAATTTTCATTGAAGAAATAAAGCCATTTTTTTCTCAAGTTTTTCCACACAGTTGAAATGGAGGTAATGCTCCCTGAGTCCTCTATGAAGCAAACATTGCCAAAACCAGAGACACAAGAAGAAAAGAGAACTACAGATCTATATCCCAGATGAAGTCAGATGAAAAAATTCTCAACAAAATTCTTACAACTAGAATGCAAAACACATCAAATGCATCATCCATCTCGATAAGGTAAACTTCATCCCAGGGATGCTGGGATGGTTCAACATATAGAAATCAATAAATGTAATACATCACATAAACACACACAAAGTCAGGAACCTCATGATCATCTCAGTAGATGCAGGAAAGACCTTTGACAAAATTCATTATCCTTTCATTATTAAAACACTGCAGAAGATAGGGATGGTGGGCCCATATCTCAACATAATAAAAGCAATATACAACAGACCTAATGTTTATATTATACTAAATGGGGAAAAACTTGAAATATTTCCATTAAGCTCTGGAACAAGGCAGGGATGCCCACACTCACCACTGCTTTCAAATATCATTCTTGAAGTCTTAGCTCAAAAAATAATACAAGAGAAAGAAAAAAAAAAGAAATGCAAACTGGAAAGAATGAAGTCAAACTAGCCCTATTTGCAGATGACATGGTTCTATACTTAATACATATTCAAGAGAACAAAAAAAAAATTCCACCAAAAAAACTCTTAGAAGTAATAAACATTTTAGCAAAGTGGCAGGATATTAAATCATTACATAAAAATCACTAGACTACAATTATCAATGACAACAATATGGAAAAATAAATCAGGAAAGCTATCAGGTTTACAATAGCCATACAAAAAAAAAAAAATCTGATACCTTGAATCTCCTTAACCAAAGAAAGAACTGGAGAAAGACATGAGAACTAGGGCCAGAGACTGTTCTGCTACTGCTAGGTTGAGGCTGCATGGACCCTGCAAGCTTGCTGCATGAAGGAGACCCCTTGCTCTGTCTTCCTGATTGAATAGTCCCAGTGTCCTAAACCCCTGGATCCCTTGCTTCAGAGGTTGTGCACACAGAGTGAGTAGGCCAGAGTTCCCTGCCCTCCCACCCAGTTCCCTGCTCCAGGGTCCCCTGATGCTGGTGTGGGGCTGCCTAGACCCTGTGAGGTTGCTGGGGAAGCAAGTCCCTTGCTCCAGATTTCTGAGTGAATGGCCCTTTGGTCCCAAACTCCTGTATCCCCTGCTGGGGACCCCCTGTTCCCCTCCACCTCCCAGTTGCCTGGTCTCAGTACCCCTGCTGCAGCCTTGGGCCAGTCTGGTCCCTGAGTGTGGGCTGTGGAAGCAGGCATGGAATCTTCCCCAACTCCGTTTATGAACTAGTATCACCCTAATATCAAAACCAGACAGAGGTGCAACAAGAAAACTGAAGGACTATATCCTTGATGAATTTAACAGATGTTAAACAAAATCCTCACAGAGTTCAACAGCATATCAAAACTATTATCCACCTTGATCAAGAAGGCTTTATCCTAGGGGTGCAGGGCTGGCTCAACATATGGAAATCGGTCAATGTAATATACCACATAAATAAACTTAATCACAAGAACCACATGATCATCTCAGTTGATGCAGACAAGGTCTTTTGACAAAACACAAAACCACTTCATCATCAAAACATGGGAAAGAATGGGCATGGAGGGTTTATACCTCAACACAATAAAGACTATATATAAAGCACCTAAGGCCCAAATAATAACTAATGAGGAAAGACTCAAGGAGTTCCCACTGAGATTGGGAACAAGACAGGAGTGCCCTCTCTCACCACTGCTCTGCAACATAATACTAGAAATCCTAGCCCAAGCAGTAACACAGGAGAAAGAGATAAAATGGATACAAATTGGAAATGAAGAAGTCATGTTAGCCCTATTTGCAAATGAAATGATACTATACATAATTGACCCAAAAGTCTCCATCTCAAAACTTCAAAAGGTGAATAAATCCTTCAGTAAAGTGGCAGGATACAAAATCAGCACACAAAAATCAGTAGACTCTCTATATGCAAAGGACAAATATATAGAGAAAGAAATCAGCAAGGCTGTCCCATTTCAATAGCAACAAAAATATAGACCTTGGAAAAACACTAAGCAGGGCTGGAGAGATGGCTTAATGGTTAAGCGCTTGCCTGTGGAGCCTGAGTACCCTGGTTCGAGGCTCGATTCCCCAGGACCCACGTTAGCCAGATGCACAAGGGGGGGGCACACATCTGGAGTTCGTTTGCAGCGGCTGGAGGCCCTGGCGCACCCATTCTCTCTCTCTCTCTCCGTCTCAAATAAATAAATAAAAATAAAACAGAAAAAAATAAAAAAAGAAAAACACTAAGCAAACATGAAAGACATACATAATGAAAGTATAAAAAACTCAAGAAATCGAGGAGGACTTGAGAAGATGGAAAGACTTCCCATGCTCCTAGATAGGTGTAATTAATATTGTGGAAAATGGCAAATCTACAAAAGGCAATATGCAGATTTAATGCAATGCTGATAAAATCCCAGCATCATTCTTCACATAGAGAAAACTATCTCAAAATTCATATGGAATGGCAGTAGGTCTTGGATAACCAAACATATTCTCAACAAAAGATATACTCTTGGAGGTATCACCATACCCAATCTAAAGCTATATTACAAAGCCACAGTAACAAAGCAGTATGGTACTGGCATAAAAAAATATAGACCAATGGAACAGAATTGAAGACCCAGATTTTGGATATAGTTACTATAGCTCCTTGATCTTTGGCAATGGTGCCAATAACATAGACTGGAGAAAAGACAGCATCTTCAACAAAGAGTACTGGACAAATTGTATAACCATATTTAGAAAAATGAAACTAGACTCAGTCATCTCACCACACACAAAAAGTCCAAATGGATTAAATACCTCAATATATGACCTGAAACTCATCTCTACTGGAAGAAAAAATAAGAAGAACTCTCCACAATATAGGAGTGGGGAAAGACTTCCTGAAAAAAACACCCAGTACCCCAGAAAATCAAATAATCATTCACCCAATGGGATCTCATGAAGATAGAAAGCTTTTGAACAGATGAACATACCATAAGGATAGCCAGTAGATTACCCACAAAATGTGAGAAAATTTTTGCCTCCTATACCACTGACTGAAGCCTAATATCTAGAATTTACAAAGCACTCAAAAAACTCAACAATAAAAAATCAAACAACCCACTCCAAAACTAGGGCAGAGAACTGAACAGGGAGTTCCCAGAGGAAGAACTACAAATGGCTACCCCCCCTTAAGAAAATGTTCAACATCCCTTACTCCATTAAGGATGACAATCATTAAAAAAAAATGTTTTATTCTATTGAGGGAAAAGCAAGTATTTGTCTTTGTAGGATCATCAGAGGTTGTTCTGTTTGAAATGTGAACCAGATTGGTATACTGGTTATGATGGGGTTATAAGAACAGATTCACAGATTGTAGGGATTGCAGGTACATCAAAGGAATGTGACCAACTGGGCGGTAGGGAACTGAGAACTCTGGCCTATTCATTCCACTTGCATATAATCTTCAGTACATGGGGATCAGGGATAGGGGAACAAGGATCCAGGAAGCTGGAAAGCCAGGGGCAAGAGGCCAGTCCTACAGTGGCCCATGCACCCTCTGACTGAGGGGAATAGGGATTTGTGTACCCAGGGTCCCAGAATGGCAATCATTAAAAATTTTAATAACAACAAATGTTGGCAAGGATGTGGGGAAAGAGGAACCCTCATCCATAGTTGGAGAGAATGTAAACTTGTACAACCACTAGGGCCATCAATATAGAGATTCCTGAAAAGGGTGAACATAGAGCTACCACAGACTCATTATTCACTTACTGGGCATATCCTAAATGCTCCATGCATCAACACAGGGATATTTGTTCAACCATGTTTACAGCTGCTCAATTCATTATAGCTAAGCACTAGAATCAACCCAGATGCCCATCACTGGATAAATGGATAATGAAATTGTGGTGCATTTACACATGGAATCCTACACAGCAGTAAAAACAAAAACATAATACAATGAAATTTCTAGAAAAATTGACAAAGTTGAAACATCATACTTAGAAAACTCACACAATCACAGAAAGACAAGTGCTGTATGGTGTCACTTATCTGAAGTTCCTAACATGGATCTGCTCGAGTTGCTGACGTACATGATAGGCAACTCAGGGCCCAGACAATAAGGATGGAAGATTTTTGGGGGTGGGGTATGGGAGGGCTGAAAACAAACACAAAACTAAACCAAAATGAGCTGGTACCATAGAAACCTTTATCCCTGGAGATAGCCTAAATGATATAACCCTCACAAGGAGTAAGGGGAGCACCTGGAAAGTAGGGGCCTGGAGAGGGTGGGATGAAGCCTAAGCTTAAAAGAGAAATTTTTTTTTCTGTCTCTGGCCTATAACTCCCAGTTCCAGAGATTATTTGCTACCCACATTGACCTGTTATCAGAGAGACCCACAAGGTCCCCAAATCAAGACAGCTTTCTGTCAAAGCACTTGATTACCTGCCTGAGGCAAAAGCTAAGACTCTATTCCTGAAGACACCAAATGCTGCTGACACAGAGCACAGAGAGACCTGGCTGGAATTGAGAAGAAAGCAGCCCCAAGAGAGTTAGCCGGTCTAGTGCTGGAATGAGCTACATGAGCTACTGGGAGAAAGTGGACAACAATGGTCTGAGCAACCAGAGGCCTAATCTACACAGAAGCAAACACCCTGACAGGATGTACATGCCAGTGCAATAGTGGAACACAGCCTCAGTGGGTAAGAAAAAGTTTTCTGATTGGCTAAGAGATCCACTCAGTATAAAGGAACCTATATCTGGAATTGGGAACCAGATTAGAATCCTATAGAGACAAAGATTATGTTCTTCAGTGTCAAGCTCTCACTAGTCTTTGGCTAAAAGATGGGTTACATACATCAAATTCTCCCTAAATTAATAATGCTTATCCTATTTAAACTATACTGACTTCATTTTTTGTTGGAGAAGCTGTTCTTCTTTTTTCAGAAGGTAACAAGACTGGAGGACATAAACTACCCCTGGCACTTCATCCAAACCACAGAGGAAGTCAGAGTTATTGAGGAGATGAGTATGAGTGCTGCTATCATGCTGAACCTGATAATCAGTGGCAGGTGTAGGAGACAGACCCTGAGGATACTCAACAAATACCAAAGTAGAGATCCAGAGGCTCCTAAGAGCTTTTCTCTGAAGTAGACTTAATACTCATCCACCAAAGCTCAGGGAATTTTGTGGAAGAGGGGGCATAAAGATTGCAAGAGCCACAGGTTGAGACATCATGCCCAGAGGCATTCTCTTCCCCCAAACATAACTGACGATGCTCCTACAACACATAAACCCCAACCACATGAGAAATTCCTGCAACCCCACTAAGAAGTGTCCCCAATGGGATGGGGGCAGGGATGATGGAAAAGATGTATCCATACAAATATGTTGTTAATACTAATAAAATAAAATTATAGAAATCATAAAAAGAAATATTCAATAATAATAAAATATTGCATTCAATAAATAAAACATGGTATAAAAATCCTTTCTAAAATGAAGGTCTTCTCATTAAGAAAAAAAAAAAAACACAACAAATGTTGGCAAGGATGTGGGGAAGAGGAACCCTCATCCACTGTGGCTGGGAATGTAAACTTGTACAGCCACTACAGAAACAATATGGAGATTCCTGAAAAGGATAAATATAGAGCTGCCAACAGACTGTTATTCCTTTAATGGGCATTTATCCTAAATGCTCCATGCTTCACTACAGCAATATTTACTCAACCATGTTTATAGCTTCTCAATTCATAATAGCTAAGAGCTGAAATGAACCCAGATGTCCATCATGGGATGAATGGATAAAGAAGTTGTGGTACATTTACACAGTAGAATTCTATTCAGCACTAAGAAAAAAAAATACAATGAAATGTTTGGAAAAATGAATAGACTTGGAACAGTTCATACTCAGTTAACTCACACAATCACAGAAAGACAAACACCCCATGATCTCACTCAGCTGTGGTTCCTAACCTGGACCAGCTCAAGCTGCTGACATTCCTGCTAGGTAACTCAAGGCCCAGACAATAGATAGGGAAGGGTTTGGGGAGAGAGCATGAGGAGGGGAGGGAAGAACAAACACAAAACTAAATCCAAAATGAACTGGGACCACAGAAACCTTTATTGTTGGAGCTAGACTAAAATATGTAACTCTTAACAGGAGTAAAGATGGAGTATCTGAAAAGTGCCCTGGAGATGGTGGGATGAAGCCTAAGCTTGTAATTTTTTTTTTTTTTTTTTTTTTTTTTTGTCTCCGGTCTATAACTCCTAGTACCAGAAATAGGCTGCTACCTACAATGAGCTGTTGATCAGAGAGACCAATGAGGTCCCGCAAACGAGACAGGTTTCTGTCAAAGTACTTGATTACCCACCTGAAGCAAAATGTAAGACCCTATTGCTGAAGACACCACATGCAGCCAATACAGAACATGGAGAGACCTTGCTAGAATCTGGAAGGGAGCTAGTCCCTAAACAGTTAGCCCATATAGTGCTGGAAAGCACTACATGAGCTACTGGGGGAACATGGCCAACAATAGTCTGTGCAACCAAAGGCCTAAGCTACGAAGAAGCAAACACCCTGACAGGATGTGCACACCTGTGCAACAGCGGCACACAGCCTTGGTGGGTAACCAATAGCTTTGTAATTGGCTAAGAGATCTGCTCAGCATAAGGGAACCCATACCTGGGTTTGAAAACAAGATCAGAATCCTATGAAGACAAAGATTATGCTCTCCAGTGTCAAGTTCTCACTAACATTTGGCTAAGGGAGGGGTTACATACATCAAATTGTCCCTCAATTAATAATGTTTATCACATTTAAACTATGCTGACTTTACTCTCCATTGGAGAATGTGTTCTTCTTTTTCAGAAGGCAGTAAAACCTGAGGAGATAAATTACCCCTCACACTCAGACAAGCCAAAGCTGGAACCACAGAGGAACCGGGAGGATGAGCAACAGTGTGCTTCCATGCTGAATCTGATAATCAGCACCAGTGTGAAGGAGACAGACCCTGAGAATACTCAACATTTACCAAAGCAGAGATCCAAAGGCTACTAAGAGCTCATCACTGAAGTAGACTTAAAACTCACCTACCATGTCTCAGGGAATTTTGTGGAAGATGGGTTATAAAGATTGTAAGAGCCACAAGTAGAGACATCATGCCGAACAGCATTCCTTCCCCCTACCAGAAAACAAAACCTGACTGCTGCTCCCATAACAAATAACCCAAAACCCCATGGGGAATACCTGCAGCCCCACTGAGGATGGTCCCTAGCAGAATGGGGGCAGGGATGAGGGTAAAGAGGGTACCAACACATGATCTATCCATACAAAATATGTTGTTAATAATAATGTTTTAAAAAACATGAAAAGAAAAACAAGACATTAGGAGATGGAATTACCTTCCATGCTCATGGATTGGAGTATTAATATTGTTAAATGGACATCCTACTAAAAATAATATACAAAATAAATGCCATTCCCATCAAAATACCAGCAACATTCTTCACAGAGTTAGAAAAAAAATAGTCATTTGGAAAAACATTCATATGGAAGCACAAAAGAACCCAGATAGCCCAAAATGTACTCAGAAAAAGAAAAGGCTGATTTTAAGTTATACTATAAGGCAATAGTAATAAAAACATCATGGTGCTGGCATAAAAGCAGGCACATATATCAATGGAATAAAATTGAAGATCCAGGTATGGGTTCAAGTAACTACAGCTACTGGATCTTTGACAACGGGACCAAAAATGCTCGCTGGAGTAAAGACTGAGTCTTTAGCAAATGGTGCTGGAGAAACTGGACAGCCACAGATGGAATCTGGATGCCCTCCTCTCACTTTGCACTAAAACAGACTACAAAAGGACTAAGAACCTCAATACAAGGCCGGAAACTTTAAATTGACTAGAAGAAAAAGAAAGGACTCCAAAGATATAGGTGTAGGGAAATACTTTCTGAACAAGACTGAAATAGTCCAGGGAATTAGGCAAACATTCAACAACTGGGGCCTCATGAAAATACAAAGCTATTGTATAAATAAGCAAACCATCAACAGAGTCAATAGACAACCTACTGAATGGGAGAAAAAAAGTCTTCATTGGCAATACTTCCAACTAAGGTTTAATATCTAGGATCTAGAAAGAACTCAAAAACCTAACCAATAAAAAAATCAAGCTTCCCTCTCAAAAAATAGCAGAGACATTTAGCTTACCCATAACTGTGGGCTAACTCCACAATGCATGACCCGTATACCTCAACAAGGAGGGGCCAAGGGGAGGGGGTAGATCACGGATGAGCCTAATAATGGTACCAAACTGACTGTAAAAAATAAAATAAAATAAAAAATAAAAATGAAAAAAGAATAGACCAAGAAATTGAACAGAGATTTCTCAGAGAAGGAAATACAAATGGCCATTAAACACCTAAAGAGATGGTCAATATTACTGATCATCAGGGAAATGCAAATTAAAACAACTATAAGACTGCATCTCACTCCAATCACAATGGCAGTTATAAAAAACTCAAATGGCAGCACATGCTTGCAGGCCCATGTGGAAAGAGAAGCCTTCATCCACTGGTGGTGGGAATGCACACTTGTACAGCCACTATGGAAATCAGGATGGAGGCTTTGAAAAATGCTAAAAATGGAATTACCATTATATTCAGCTGTCCCTCTTTTGTGCTTATACCCTAAAGACCATATACCACAGAGAAAATCACTCAACCATTTTTATTGTTGCTCTATTCACAATATCCAGGCACTAGAATCAGCCCAGATGCCCATTAACAAAGGAATAGCTAATGAAGATGTGGTATATATACACAATAGAATTCTAAACAGCATTAAGTAAAAATAGTATTAAAAGTTCAGAAAAATAGATGGAATTGGAAAAAAAATCATCCTAAGTGAGGTCACAGAGACTCAGACCCACATGACCTCTCTTATATATGATTCCTAACCTGGAGCAGCATCAGTTAATATTAATCCATAATAAATATCAACAATATGGAAATGGTACTAAAGTGATGATAGGAAACAGAGGAAATAGGGAAGAGCTACTTGACAACAAGTTGATGGGTGAAAGAAAGAAAAAGAAAGGAAGAAAGAGAGAGAGGGAGAGAGGGGAAGAGGGAGGAAAAGACCTCATGTATAGAGGAAGGGGATGGGGGTAATACACAAAACTCATGGCAATGTGAGTAAATTCCACAGAAACCTTCTTTCTTGATACAATTCTACAAGCCATTACCCTCAATAATGGGCAGGTGGAACCCAAACAGAAGAGCTCCATAAAAGGTGGAGAAAGCATGGCCCTAGAGCCATGAGCTCTGGCTGGTAAGTCGCAGCCCCAGAATTGGGTTCCCTCCCGCAGTGAGCCACTAGTCAGAGAGACTTGAGGACCCCAAAATAATACAAGCCATTGCCAAAACAACTGGTTACCTGCAAGAGGTAAAAAGTAAGTCCCTATTGTTGAAGATACCACATCCTGCAGTCACAGAACATCAAGTGAACTTGCTGCAACTGAGAGGAAATCCAGTTCCCCCCTGGCTAGCCCTCACAGTGCTGGAAAATGCTATGAGAGCAGCTGGAGAATAACAGTCATCAACAGATCGAATGAGCAGGAGATCCTGCCAGTTACAAAATCAGCCAGCCGAGAAAGAAGCATACATTTATGCAATAGTGGCCCACAGAGGATGAGGGTAATCAACTTCTCATTGACTGGACAAGAGACCTGCTCAGTGTTGGGGTGGGCTGGGGGCACTCATATCTGGCTCTGAGAACCAAACCATCTTCCCTAGAACAGGAAACCAGTATGTTGCAGAGAGAACTTACACTGCTGTTTAACTACGAAGAGTGGATATATATATATCAATATATCTCTACAATAACTAGGCTTATCCCCTTTTATTCAAACTGATCTCACTTTTGGTAGGAAAATGTGTTCTGTCTTACAGATGGTGAAGAATACTGCAGAAAACCAGGACATATCAATCAAAAATAAAGATATGAATGCCTACCATGAGATGGATCACCTTAACCTCATCTTCCCTGGTCCAGAAGTCATTACAGAGGAAACGGTGACATGAATACTATTCTCACAGCTATCCTGAAAACCAGTTCTAGGAAGATTATAACAGACACTGTGATCATGCAAACCTCATCAAAACAGAGATCTGGAGGCTATAGAAAAAGCAACACTAAATCAGATCCTTATCTGGCTTGCCAAGACTAAGGAAACATTGCAGAAGAGGGGGCAGAAAGATTGTAAGAGACTCAGGTGGGTGGGCATAACCTGAGGTATGGTGTTTCCCCCATTCCTGCAGAGACAGACTGGGGCTTCTTGGTTCCTACAGTTAATACCAATGATCCCACCAAAAAAGACCCTCAGCAGAATTGGGACAGGGTAGACAGGGGTCTAAGAGTACAGCCTTTTCTTTAGTTATTTTTATTTATTTACTTGAGAGAGAGAGAGAGAGAGAGAGAAGGGGGGAGAATGGGCGTACCAGGGCCTCCAGCCACTGCAAATAAACTCCAGATGCATGTGCATCTGGCTTATGTGGGTTCTGGGGAATTGAACCTGGCTCCTTTGGCTTTGCATGTGAGCACTTTAACCTTTAAGCCATCTCTCCAGCCTCAGAGTATAAACATTTTATTTAAAAAAAATCACTGAAGTATGATTAAAAAAGAAATGCATACATTATTGCTATATTTTCTTTGCTTGGTAGATATAATGAAATCATCTGATAAAAGTAGTATGCCAGTTCACACTTTTACATGCAGTATATAAATATTCCCTTTCTCATCCTTTCAAAAATCAATAGTGTCACAATATTAAAGCTTAAATATATCTCCTTATAATAGCTATTAGCAGTACTATATATTTTAAATTACTTAATGCAACAAGCCAACAAGACTTTATATCTAAGAAATAATTATGCATATCCATAAATTTAGCTATAATACTGTTTGCTACAATTCTTTTAAGTTCACAATTAAAGTGGAAATACCCTACATTATTAATGATATATGATTGCTTAATTAGGAGACACCTAGACAGTAAAATATCATATGATCTTAGTGGTAATATTTTCGGACTAGAAAAGTATACAGTAAATTTATTAAAACTTAAAACATGGTTAATTATTTCATGTTAGTTAAAGAAAACTATATTTGAATGAGAAGTCTAGGCAAATGTGTGCTCAAATACTATATAGAAATAAAATATTTTGAGTGAGGGTTGTTTTGGGTTATTTGTATTATATTTGACCATTAACATAGATTTTTAAAAAAAGATGCCAAGTAGGAAAAATCAGAGATTAATTTTAATGTTTTTTTCATGAGAAAGGTTCTATTCTGGCTTGTGCTACACACCCAGCTTTCGTTTAATCAACACTTTCTGTGCTTCATGTGCCAGAGAGATACAACAAGGAAAGACAGTCCCTGGTCCAAGGAAGCTTACTACTGGTGAAGACAGACACTATATTCATAGGATAATTGGCAGATGATGCTAATTTCAAAAGAAATGTGCTGAATCCATGTAAATGGAGACAGAGAGGGAAAAAAATGCCATGGCCTCCATGAGTGACATATGACCTGCATGAAGTGAGGACAGAGCAGCAAGCATGCATGAGAAGAGAGCTCTCCTGACAAAAGAACAAGGACAGAAGTGCTACAAAGACAGTGGGCTTCGTTAGAAACCATCTAGGTGGTTGCCAGAGAAGAACAAAAGGTTGTGGAGTTTCAGTAAGTGTACCTGAAGTAACATGGCCTTATAACATTTACTCACCAGGTTTTCATTAGGAATGGGCACTCACTTCAACCCTTGACATTACATTTGAAATAGAAACACTGAAGAATTAAGGGCCGAGAAGAAAGCACCCAGCACAATGAGAGACCTGGCAGTGGTGTGGCTGGAAGATTCCCTGGGAAACAGAGTGGTCATGTAACTGAGGAAAAAAAGAGGCCAGATACAGACATGAGATGACTGTCATTTCTTCAAGACAAACTTAATCTGCTTGACTTCAGAGAACAAAATCAGGCTGACACGTACACGGCAGAATTTAGCCAAATGTAAGAGAGCCCTTTACAGCTATTCTAGACATAAATATTAGTTGTACAAGGTAGTCCCAAAGCTGCTCAGAGGTGGACCACCAGTTGACATAAGATTCTGTAGGATCCTGATTGTCCCTCTGCTTTCTAGATGGCAGAGCAGTTAGACTGAGATAATGCAAGATTATCAGAATCATCCCTAATGCGTACTGTCCTGTGAGTGTCACTGCTGTAACTTGCCCTGGTGGGATTCAGGGGTCACTATAGCTGACATGTTATGAGTTACACTGAGAAAATATGTAGATGTATTTTAGAACTATAGAGCCTTGGACTGCAACAGTCCTGAGATATCCTGTTGGGCAAGGCCACTCATGGCTGGGGGGCAGAAATGGGAGGTGGCAACTGCCCTCTCAGCACGTGTGAAGTTTGTAAACAGAGGCATCTGGCTTTTAATTCCGTAGCAGATTGGGTGATTTAACAAATGCTTAAGTGAGCAAATGATGGTTCTATTTTGATAGGTGTTAATCAAAGCTATTGTCACAGAAGCAAAGTCTTTTGCTACAATCTGTTCTTTGATAAATGTGCAAAAGACATCATGGAGACCTTCTTTCCCATACTAACATGGCTTAGAATAAGAAATATGAATAAGAAAGTGTAAAAATGATTTTCAGGGGCTGGAGAGATGGCTTAGCGGTTAAGCGCTTGCCTGTGAAGCCTAAGGACCCCGGTTCGAGGCTCGATTCCCCAGGACCCACGTTAGCCAGATGCACAAGGGGGCGCACGCATCTGGAGTTCCGTTTGCAGTGGCTGGAAGCCCTGACACGCCCATTCCCTCTCTCTCTCTATCTGCCCCTTTCTCTGTGTCTGTCGCTCTCAAATAAATAAGTAAAAAATGAAGAAAAAAAATTTTTAAAAAAAATGATTTTCAGGCTGGAGAGATGGCTTAGTGGTTAAGCAATTGCCTGTGAAGCCTGAGGACCGTGATTCAAGGCTGGATTCCCCAGGGCCCACATTAGCCAGATGCACAAGGGGGCACACACATCTGGAGTTCGTTTTCAGTGGCTGGAGGCCCTGGCATGCCCATTCTGTCCATCTCTCTCTCTATCTATATCTGCCTCTTCCTCTGTCACTTTCAAATACATAAAAATAAACAACAAAAAAAAGAAAGTGTAAGAATGATTTTAAAAATTAGTTTAATGATCACACCTAGACACTCCAAAATGGACTCTTGTTTGATCATCATTTTCAAAGCACTCTGGAAGGCTTGCATCTTAAAGCATGGACTCTTCTCCTTTGCCAAATTACAATCCATCACTACATGCTCATCATATATATTGTCTAGATCCCAGTAAAATGTAAAGTAGGTTCTTAATAAGTGACTATTGACTGAGGAATGATTGAGAAATTCCTGTCAGATTACATATCATGTCAATGTCACCGACATTGACACAACTCAAAATACTTTGAAGGTCTATTTTAGAATTTAACTTAATGGGGCTGGAGAAATGGCTTTGTGGTTAAGGCATTTGCCTGCGAAGCCAAAGGACCCAGGTTCGATTCCCCAGGACCCACGTAAACCAGATGCACAAGGGGCACATGCATCTGGAGTTCATTTTCAGTGGCTCAAGGCCCTGCTGTGCCCATTCTCTCTCTTTCTCTCCTTCTCTGATTGCAAATAAATAAGATTTAAAACAAAAGAATTTAACTTAATGTATCTGTTTAAGCTTTACTTATTATTTAAATTTTTACTGTTGACTGTTCTATCTACAAATATCCAAAGGGGTGGTCAGGTTGATAAATACGCTTGTTTATCACAGTAAATTTGAAATAATGGCACTTGGATTTTTTAGTGCCCTCTGGAATGGCAGAATAAAATCATGTGCCCTTGAAATATACCGTGCCAGTGTTTTCATCTCATCCTCACTCCACTGCTATAACAAAGGTCCCTTCTAATAATAAAACATCTCCTTTCTGGTATTTTCCTCTGAAATTCAATAGGTTCCGAGCTAACAAACAAAACTGTTAACATTGTGGCTCTGGCCCTGATACCCACAAGTTGAATCATCAACATTATTTAATCTTTTTTAAGTCTCAGTTTTGCAAATAGGAAAATGAGGATTATATCAGAAGCATCTATTTAAGGTGATTTTATGAGGATGTGGTGGTAGGAATGTAAAATGCTCCCACATGCTTGTGATGAAGCCTGTTACATAGATTCCAGCTGGTAGGGCCTTGGGGAAATGATACGTCAACCAGTGGGTGGTCTTGGGATTTTTATATCCCAGCCTTTTGCTAGTGTTAGTTCACTCTGGCTGCTTCCTCCCCTTTGATATGACCAGGACGTGATGTCCTGGCTGTCTGCTCTGCCACACTTTCCCCACCATAATAAAGCTGCCCCTCAAAACTGTGACATAAAATAAATCCTTTCATTCCAAAGATGCTTCTGGTTGGGTGTTTTCTCCCAGCAATAAGACACTCAAATACTGGCCAATATGATGACATCCCCAGACTGACCTGGAGCTCACTCTGTAGTCCCAGGCTGGCCTCAAACTCACAGGTGATCCTCCTACCTCTGCCTCTCTTGATTGAGCCTCAAATGCCCATGTATTGAGGGCCCCAACTTGATGTAATGTTTAAGTGGTGGAGCCAAGTGGAAGGAAGCTAAGTGACTGAGTGTGTCTCCTGGAAGTGTATGTTGTGACTCCAATCCCTCCTCTTCCACTCTCACTTTTGCTTTCTGGCCATCACAAAGTGAGCAAATGTCTGTATCACACTTTCCTGCCACAACGTAACATGTTGCCGCAAGCTCACACCATAAGGACTATGGACTGCAACAGCTGAAGCTGTTGAATCAATCTAAGCCATTCCATCTTTTTTTTTTTTTTTTGTCACAGTGATAGAAAGCTGCCTAATATGCTGATCTATGCTTAAGCCTTAAAGTATCTGACATGTACTTCAGGACTTTTCGGGACTCTGGCCTAAGGGCTCCCCACTTTTAACTCTTTTCCATCATGCTCTCATCTCCTTCCTCCTGACCTGTAGTAGTGAGCATCTCACTGCTGGGACAGAGCACAAGACCAGAGCTGCTCATGGAAGACAAAGAATTCATTTATGGCCGCAGTTAGCTTCTCACTGCTCGGAACATGGGACCAGAGCCATTAATTGGGAGGAAAGGCTTTATTTCAAGCTTATAGTTTCAAGGGGAAGCTTCCTCATCGCATGGAAAAGATTAGCAGCTAGCTCACAACTTCTTATACCCACAGCAGAGAGAGAGAGAGAGACACAGAGCAGCAAGATTGAGCTGGCTCTGAGCACAGTGGGGCTGGACTCATCAGCCCCAAAGTCAAGTTCTTTCCCCCAGAAGCACACCTCCTCTAGGAAGGCTCCATCTTCCAAAGGCTCCACCAACTCGGTACTAAGTAGGAAGCTTAATAACAAACTATGCTATGAGGGACATTTATATTCAAGCCCCTACACATTCTGAGATACCCATTCTGAGATAGCCATTGATTACTCATGTCCCCCTTGTGCTTGCTGACTGACTTTTCCTTCTGAGATTCTGCCTTGTAGAATGTTGTCTTTTAAGCTAGTGAGGATTTGTTCATCCATCCCATACCTATTCAAAGGCCATGACATCCCGGTGCTTCCAAATTATTCTAGTTACTTACTTACATGTTGGTTATCTCCTTGGATTGTGGATGCTCAGGAAGTCATACATCTTGTTTCCCTCTGTCTCTTCAGTGCTTAGCTCAATCTCTGGAACTAATAGTCATGCTGAATTAATTTGAAGACTATTCCAAAAGAATGTACTACAGAACTATTTTCTGCAAATGCACATTACAGATCCTAAAGTCTGTTTAGCTTTCTGGGTTGACCACTTAAAAAAATACTATTGGTTTTTTTAGTTGGTGCACAAAATAATGGATTTCATTATGACATTTTCTTTTTATTAAATATTTTATTTATTTATTTATTTGACAGAGAAAAGGGGAAAGAAAGGGAGAGAGAGAGAGAGAGAGAGAGAGAATGGGTATGCCATGGCTTCCAGCCACTGCAAACTAACTCCAGATGCATGCACCCCCTTGTGCATCTGGCTAATGTGGGTCCTGGGGAATCAAACCTGGGTCCTTTGGCTTTGTAGGCAAATGCCTTAACTGCTAAGCCATCCCTCCAGCCCTCATTATGACATTTTCATACACATATACACTGAACTTTGCTTTTATCTATTCCCCTAGCTTTACTATCCCCATCATTTCTCCCCACTTCATGCTGGTCTACTTTCTCTTCCTCCAAAAATTTCATCTTCTGCACTCATGTCTGATATATATGTATTATATATCCATATCTATGTGCTTTAATATAAATTTTAAAAGGGACTTGCTGAGGAAGATGATGAGGTTCTAGCTAACACACATTACTTGTTAGTGACATATAAATTTAAACTTTTAAGTCTTTTATAGAAAGGAAATTAGACTACCTGCATGACTGCTGTGTTGTAAAGGGGATGAGCCTATAATACATGAATGAATGAATGATGAATGATATACTTTTCTTCTGCTGGAAAGCAATGGCAGATGACACTGATGTGTTAGCATGGATGCACCACTACCTGCCTCTAAGCACCTGTGAGAGTTGAGATATCCCCCTACATACAAGAATATCAAGCATATTTGACATATAGTGGGTGCTTAACACATCCTAACAAGATTGGAACAATATGAGCAACATATCTCTGGAGACATTACAAGACGAAGATGTCCACATTGTGAGATGAACATGAAACTGCACATTGCCTTTTAGACCCAAGGTGCTGGTACCAGTGACAGGGCTGGGTGAGCTTATGTTCTTGACCTTGTGACTGAGGCTGTTGACTGGAGTGATGAGGAATGCTCATCAGGCTTTCTCTCTCATCCTTTTCTCTCAGGTATTTCCATTTCACAACAGGACAGGGGGGTTATCACTACCCACTAACACCTTAGAGGAGGCTCCTGCCTTGTCTTTGATCTTCTTGTTTCTAGGCCAATAAAGTTATTAATATTCTTTAAATAATCATGCTACAACTAAATCAGGGGTTTGGATTTCATCATTACTCTGGTAGATGAGTGGCAGAGACTTGCACTGTATTGAAGGATTCTGAGACTTTATCAGAGTTTGGCTCTAAAGAGAATCAATATGGGGGAAAAAAGAGGTGGCATGTAATTCTTGGACTAATATTGTAGAATAAAATGTTGGCAAAAATAAATAAATCGATAAAGTAATTGGTAACATCTTTTACTTATAATAAAAGGATATATTATATTTTAGTTCAAGCTTATATTTTTTGAAGTAAAGAATGTGACAGAGTGATATATATATGTATATATATATATATCTATATATATATACGTATATATATATACATATATATATACACATATAATATATATACATACATATGTATTGTTACTTTTATAAAGAGAAAAAAATAATTACTGCAATAATTACTGTTTTATGTGTCAGGAATTATTAGATACTATAAAGTAAATATTTTATTCACATTTTAATAGTGCAAGTGAGATTTAACCAAAATTTGTTAAGATAAAACAGTTCTAAGTGGACTATTAGGAATTGGTCATGGCCTACTTGTTGATTAAATAAACATGTTTCTTCTGATATGTCACACTGAAACCCAACACACACACACACACACACACACATATATGCATATGCATATATATTCATGAACATCCACACAAACAAAAATACATATAAACACAGAGGTGCATATATCAAGAACATGACTTCTGGGGCTGGAGAGATGGCTTAGTAGTTAAGTGCTTGCCTGTGAAGCCTAAGGACCCCAGTTCAAGGTTCGATTCCCCAGGACCCACGTTAGCCAGATGCACAAAGGGGCACATGCATCTGGAGTTCATCTGCAGTGGCTAGAAGCCCTGGGATGCCCACTCTCCTCTCTCTCTCTGCCTCTTTCTCTCTCTGTCTGTCCCTCTCAAATAAATAAATAAAAATTTTAAAAAATCAACAACAAAAACATGACTTCAAAAAGTCACAAAGTAAATAGCAGTCTCTCAAACTCTTTACCACATGAGCTCCTCATATCTTAATTCAAATCCTACTGACTTAACTTACATATCTAACATTTTGTTCATCTGCTATGTCCAAAATATAAAATACTATCTGAAAGTTTTATACAGATTAAAAAAGAATTAGAGCTGATGGACAATCAGGGAAGAAAGAAGAAAAGCTGCTGTCCTACTGCCCATTACAATAATTACAGCTGTAAGAATAACAGTTGGTGATTGAGGAAAGATTAACTTGCAATCATCACATTCTTTCCTAAAAGAAGAAATACATTGACATATTTGAAAGAGAGCTCCCTGGCATGCTGGGTGGGTATTATTTTCCCTCGATTGAAGCACAGTAGGATATTTCTCAATTATCTAGAAAATCTGTTGCTAAAGAATTTTCTATTGGTTGTGTTACTAGGTCACACAAAGAATTTTTTTCTACTGATAAAGTGTAAGCATTTTATAAACTCAACAAAATATGAAAAAGGTTTTAGGGCCTAGTATTAAATTCTGCTAGTTTTAAGTTCTTTCCTTTTTAAAAAACATTTCATCATTCATAATGAAATGCCACACTTAATCCCACAAAACACCAGCCAATTCCATATACTCTCTCACCTGGTGTCAGGGAAAAAGCGAAAGTTTTTGCATTGGATTACTAGCAGCTTTAACTTGCAAATGATTCTAATGTCTGCCACTGTTATTTGGTAGATGGTCCCAATGGTTTTGTAGTATCAGTATTCATCTTTGTGGGAATGAGGTAACTAATGAGGGTTATAGTCTCAAGGGTTGAAGAAGGCAATCTCTGGAGAGGAGAAACACTTTGCCCAAAGTCATGCCATTAGCAACAGACTACATGTCTTCCTGCTTTAATCTGTCCATCCACCTTATCTCTCCCGATCTCTGTTCACCCTGTCACCCTGAGATTTAAAAGAATAACATTAAAAATGGAGGAATCACAAGAGCTCCAAGTACATGTATAAAATTCACACCATAAACTGATCTTACCTCCACCTCTGAAATAATGTGTATGCCACCATCCCCAGCTCTGGGTAATCTTATAATTATACTACTATGTAATTCTTCTCTTTCTCTTGTATATCTCAATACATTTATTTTTTTATTGACAACTTCCATGATTGTAAACAACATCCCATGATAATTCCCTCCCTCCCCCTACTTTCCCCTTTGAAACTCCACTCTACATCAGATCCCCTCCACCTCTCAATCAGTCCCTCTTTTATTTTAATGTCATGATATTTTCCTCCAGTTATGATGGTCTTGTGTAGGTAGTGTCAGGCACTGTGAGGTCATGAATATCCAAGCCATTTTGTGTCTGGAGGAGCACGTTGTAAGGAGTCCTACTCTTCCTTTGGCTCTTACATTCTTTCTGCCACTTTTCCTGCAATGGACTCTGAGCCTTGGAAGGTGCAATAGAGATATTGCAATGCTGAACATTCCTCTGTCACTTTTTGTCAGCACCATGGTGCCTTCTGAGTCATCCCAAGGTCATTGCCATCTGAAAAGAGAAGGTTCTCTAACAAAAACTGAGTATGAACATTAAGAACTGGGTATAAACATTAAGAGAAGTGATTACTGGAAAGTTTGGTGAGCATAGTACATACATTTAGCCAGACACCAGCAGAGGTTACAGCCCTAGGGCTCATGCCTACCCCTGTTGTAGGTTTTCAGTACCAGGGATGTATTCCCTTCCATGGAGCAGGCCTCCAGTCCAATTAGAGAGTGGTGGGTTTTCCTACATA
Organism: Dipus sagitta; assembly: GCA_036346955.1. Taxonomy (NCBI): domain Eukaryota; kingdom Metazoa; phylum Chordata; class Mammalia; order Rodentia; family Dipodidae; genus Dipus; species Dipus sagitta. The sequence goes on from CM070781.1 coordinate 18,845,111, forward strand.
ACAGACATGCCACTATTGCACCCATTGGCTCATTTGGCCAGCCTGGCCAAATTTAAGGCTTGCAGTATTCACTGTTGAGTATCTTCATTGGTGATTTCTCTCTCTCTCCCTCCCATTGAACTGCATGCAGTATAGCTTTTCCCAGCTTTTTGTCAGCTGGCCTACATGGAGGCGGTTTTCAACTCAGCTCCAGCAGAATTTCTCAGTGACCTTGCAGCCCAAGTATGTGGAGTCTTCAGCAATAGGGTCTTACCATGTATTCCTGGTGGGAAACCAAGGGCCTCAGCAATGGCCTGTAATGTTTTAGGGGCATCAGGGAACTCTCTGGCCAACAACTCACTGGAAGGTATCCCATCCCTGGCACTGAAGATTTTTCTAGTAATAATCTATGGCTCCTGAGTGTTCCATTGTCCACAAAAGTAGATTTCCATATGAATTATTTATATCCTCTTAGATTTTCATTAGCCCTCCCTCCACCTTTCCTTTACCCAATCTCTTCCCCTGACTTCACTTGGGCCTTTTCACGCCAACTAATCTGTTCTACTCACATATATAAAATACCATCCTACTAAGTACTCCCTCCCTCCCTTTCTATTCCCTTTGTATTTCCTATTGAGGCAAGAAGAACATGTATTCAAGGTTATCCTCAACTCTACAGGAGATTTGAGACAAGTCTGAGCTACATGAGACTCTGTCTCAAAAACAATAAATTGAAAGAAAATAAATTGATTCAGAAAGAAAGCATTCATTGGCCTGCAATTTATTTATCTTTCATCCACACAGTTGCCTCAGTATTCCCAGTGTGACAGGGAACAACCTGTATAATAGAGGTGCAAGTCAAAACTGAATAATGACAGTTATGCAACTTCAAAGGTGCTCAGAGTCTCCTTGCTCCTCCTCTCCCTCTGCTCCAGGCTGACCCCTTAGCACTCTTCAGTGTAGTGCTTTGTAGTGCCAACATTGCAACCACTGCATACAGTGTTTCCTCTCCCTGTTTACATTATAACCCTCCTTCAGAGTCCCAGAAAAATGATGCTTTAGTCCCCTTTCCCCTGTTCCAGGTCCACTTTTTAGCTGAAAAGATGAGCAAAAAATAAAAGAACATACAGAAGGACGCACAGCATGACCAGAAAAAAATGATTCATTTAGCCAAATAACCCTGTCTCTTGGAAAATCTCTGGGCTTTGCCAAATACATACAGCCACCCTTTCTTAAAATACCACAGCAGAAATTACGAACTTCTGTTTCTGGCGTGTAAAATATTTCCATGTTTTCTTGACTTGGGGGGGTCCTAAGCTTTCATCCCAGGTGAATAGAGATTAAATTTTAATGAGCTCTATTCGACTGCATGGCAGATTTTATGCATATTTAAACTTTCATTTCAGCAATAGCATAATCCGTAGCTTTCCCAAGCATTCTGAGGATCTATCCATAGGAATTTTATTTATTTTTTAATTCATTTAATTAAGACTTTATATTGCATAAGGTACGAAAGGCATGATAAGAGATAAGTTAGAGCCAATCACTAAGCTCAGAGATCTTAAGAGACCTGCAGAGACAGAGGACATGAAACAAGGAGGATACTAAATAAGAAAGGCATTCAACAGTGGTTTCACTAAATAACGAAACCAGGGAACTACTGAGTCCTTTGATCAGATGTAACAGGGTGCTATTTTAAGAAGGAAATTCACATTAAAGCAGACCAGCAGCTGAAAATCTCTGTCACTATAACTAAAGTGGTTTCTTAGCCTTAGTTGGCAGTAATTCAATGATGGTGCATCTCAAACTACTATAAAACCCTATGGCTTATTGAGAACCAAATCAACTTATTCTTTTTATAAACCATTCCATCTGTGGTTTTCTAGTAGTAGTAATAATAATAATAGTAATAATAAAAACAGTTGCATCTCATGAAATCATTCTAAGAGAATGAAAAAAGACTGGGGTAGAGGAAACAGGAATTCCAAACTGGGGAAGCCAAAGGAGTGTCCAGAAAAAAAGTGCAAGGTGACTTCAGGGTGACAGCTACAAAAGATTCATGGATCGTGACCTGTCCATGTGGAAGTCATTCCAGCTTCTCCAGGAAGGGCTTCTTCAAGATGATGAGATCAAAGACTAATTTTGGCATATCAATATCATGACAGGCCTTTAGACAGCCTTGAAAAATTGGAAATCATTACATGCACGTAAAAAATAAGGAGCCTACTAACTATTGGTCGATTCTGCAAAACAACAAAACCTAATGCATAATGTGGTCATTTCTGAAAACAATTGGGAGGTAGTTACATGTGGCATATATGTGTAGACAAAAGCTATAATATTCACTGTGCTAACTTCTCAAACAAGTTTCCAAGATGAATACTACTGTTCCTCAGTTTACACATAAGGAAACTGAATTATAGAGACTTGTTTTATCCAAGGTCCCACATATTGGTTAAATGGTGAAGACAGAGTTTGAACTCCTATATTCTGGCTCCGGGCTCCATAGTACAGTAACTGAAGTCACAATAACACAGTTACTGTGTGCTCTGTGTATTGGAAGGATGGACACAAGAAGGGTACAAATGTGTGATGAGAAGCAATGCACAAAAAAAAAATGTATGAAAATGTCATCATTTAAAGAGAAAATTAATCAGTGGCCTGTGAGATTAAAAAAGAATAATTAGCCCAGGTATAGTGGTGCATGCCTTTAATCCAGCACTGGGGAGGAAGAAGTAGGAGGATTTCTGTGAGTTTGAGTCCATCCTAAGATTATAAAGTGAATTCTAGGTCAGCCTGAGCTACAGCGAGACCCTACCTGCCTCGGAAAACAACAACAAAATTCAACATGTTAATTGGAATTTGAATAATAACACTAATGTTATACAGTAAGAGAGAAAGTGATTGGTGTAGCTTATGGGGAAATAAAACAAAAAGCTGTAGAGAACTACTGTTTATAACCTGGATTATAGAACTAGTTGACTCTTCAAACTCCCTCCATGTTTAACTCCGATGAAAATTAAAAAGTGAAAAAGAATGAAAAAGGAAATGGTAAACTTTATTGTCTCCTATTAGTGAGAAGTCTTCACCTTGGAAGCATATATGTGAGGGAATGACATTGCAATCAGTCCAGTGGTGAACAGAGTGTGACAGTCAGACTCCAGCCTGGCTCTGCTAGCTATCTTCTTTAACTTTATTCCTTTATCTCAGCTATACCAGTCACCAAAAGAACACTGAACTAGTACACTTATGGATTGCCTTCACAGCATCTATTTAAGGAAATTCTGCACAAAATGAGGGGAGGCCACATTGAGGAAATTGTGATGGTTTGATTGTAATGTCTCCATAGCCTTAGGTACTACTGATTATGATTAAGCTTCCTGCGTTGGAGAGATGACTCAGCAGTTAAGTGCATGCAAAGCCTAACAACCTGGGAAACCTGGATTTAGTTCCCCAATACACATGTAAATCCAGATGCACAAAGTGGTGCTTGCATTTAAAGTTCATTTGCAGTGGCTAGAGACATTGGCATGCCCATTGTCTCTCTCTATCTATCTATCTTTGTAAAAACATTAATTAATTTTAAAAAATAAGCATTCTACTTAAGTCTCCATTAGGCAGAGCCCTGCTGGAGGAGGTCTTGAGTCAAGCCCTAAGGAGTATCTGAGCCAGCCTGAATTCTGGCTTCTCTGGTGGCGGTCTCTCTGCTATGGATATAATATTGATGTAAGCCAGTTTCTTTCACCATGATTAAGATTCCCTTAGAATTTGTAAGAGTGAAATAAACTCTTTTCTTCAACTAGATGCTTCTGGTCAAATGTTTCTTTCAACAATGAGAAGATAACTGCAACAGAAAAATTAGTACCAAGATGGGGTCATTACTGTGATTAATCTGATTGTGTGGTTTTTGATCTTATGAAATGTGTTTGCTAGAGGAATACAGAAGGGTTTAGTACCTTAGAGTGAAGACACCTTGCAGTGCTGGAGACAGAGCTTGATGGGCTATTCTGATGAGAATGGAAAATGCTAAATGCAAGGAGAATTGTGGAATGTGAAGGCTTGGCTTATGAAGTTTCAAAGGGGAAGGAGAGTATTTGTTAGGCTACTGGCAGAAAGGCTGACTGCATCCTATTACCTATGCCCTAAAATGGTGAGTAGTTATATTTAAAAGTAACAAAGTTCTTGGTGGGAATATAGAACAGAAAGTTATGAAAGATGAGCAGATTATCACAGAAAAATTCAAGCAAATTTGAAGTTACAGGAAGAGAGACTGATTTTAGGTTATATAACCTACAATGGTTAAGAAGATCACCACCATTAAAGGTGGACCAACTGCTTTTCATTGAGACAATAGAAAAGATGCCTGAGGATGAAACCCACTCAGTCAAATAGGAAGACTAGAAAAAGAGTATCCTCCTCTTTGAAGTCAATTTTTATTTGCCCCTGAATTTACAAATGTGACTATGCCTTCCACCTAGTACTGGTTTTGGAAGCATGAAAACTTTAGGGAAATTGTCATGAAATGCACATGGTTCCAAGAGCAGCTGGGATATGGCATTGTGCAGCAAGGTTGAGATCCCATTACAGAAGCCCAGTACTGCCTGGTAAGGTCATTATATGGAACTATAAACATGAACCAGTTCCAGGAGCCACTGAGCTAAAACAATGTGAAATAGTTGGAATCTATATATAGAGGCTCAGTATGGCCATTATATGAAGCTATGAGGATGAAACTTGATTTGCAGTGGAGACCCAAGGATGTTTTAGATATACCAATACTGGAAAATGGCTGCTAAGGAGAGCTGCTGACCCAGGACAAAATTGTCCCCAGGCTTAGAGAAGCCCAGCTTGAGGGCCAGAATTAGAAACTCATTTTCAATTGTTATAGATATCAGATGTAGAAGTACAGGTATCTGACGTTTGCCTGTCGATTATTGACTTTGCTTTAGTCCAGTCTTTTCTTGTTGAGCCTTGTTTTTGCAATGGAGATGTTTACTCTGGTCCATTATATTTTGTAAGGATGCAATTTGTGTTTAGTTTTACAAGGCTTACACTTAATAGCTAGTTTTAAATTTCAGATGAGACTTCAGACTTTTCAAAAATGTTAAAGTTAGTAAAGACTATGGAGATGTTTGTAGTTACACTGAATGCATTTTGCAATGTAATATGGTCATGAGTCTGTGAGCCCAGGGTCATAAGGTGATGATTTGAATGGAATGTCCCCAGAGGCTTAAGGATTTTTTATTAAGATTAAGCAGCTTACTTATGTCTCCAGCAAGTAGAACCCTGTTGGAGGAGGTGTGCTGTCACTGGGGCAGATCTTTAGTCAAACCCTAAAGTGTGTCTGAGCCAGCTTTTACCCTGCCTGCCCTGGGGTGGTCTCTCTCCACTATGGATGTAGGTTGATGTGAGCCAGTTTCTTTTGCTATGATGAATCTTCCCCTAGAATCTATTAGCATGAAACAAACCCTTTCTTCCCATAAGCTACTTCTTGTTGGACACTTGTTCTAATAATGAGAAGGCAACTGCAACAGAAGCCAAGGGTGAATGGAACAGAGGAATCCTATGGTGAAGGTAAGAATTTTCAGAAGTTTTCCTCAGAACCTTTCCATATTCTGTCTCTCCCCACATTTTCTCCTAACCTCCTCATGGCTTCTTTCTAAGTCATGTGAAAACATCATTCCCAATAGCTTTACTCCATCAGTATATTGAGTGCTCTCACACACATGAGTTTTCATCACTGTAGTCTGAGAACATTTCTTCTACTCATTTCTGAGATGAGGAAAGTTTGGCTTAGGCAGAAATATTAACTATGTCAGAGTAACAGCATACATATTAAACAGACAAGAAGAAGGTGATTCAGATAAAATCAAGTCTATTTCTCTTTCACATCACACTCCAAGGTAAGAAGGTAGTCTCTGTTGGAGGAATACATTTCAGCAATTCATGTGACTTGGCATCATGCCACCCAACCTGATGGCCTTCAAGGTGAGTCTAGTCACCGATATTTTCAAGCAATGAGAGCAGAAAGACAAAACAGGTCCAGGGTAAGCATCTTTATTAATATTATTAATAATAATTGTTAATTATTATTATTTAAGACTTTACTGAAATTTATATAATTCACCCTAACCACCCTCCTTTGTCTTCCCTTCTTATCCCTCTCCAATGGAAAGCAATGTTTAGGAATCATAAAATCACCATATGCAAATAAGTTTGTTGTTTTTGACTTCAGGAATGGCACATTTTCTATAGGGTAGTAAATTTTTCCAGACCAACAAATACCCTAACTCCAATAGAAATAATTCCTAAAAATACATCTCCACTGAAGGGCAAATGCTCCTCTATGATTTGGCAGTTTTCCTCTGAACAGTGCTTTCCCCTTTATGCTATAGTTAGAGTCCTTTTCAAGTTTATTGCTGCTGTGATCTTCTGTGCAACTCTATTTTAAGCTGTGTAACAATGAATGAATGCTTAAGGTGCTACAGCAGGAGAAAAGAAAGAAGGACTTAACTCTGTAGTTGATACTGAAATGAACTAGGGAAGCTCTGCAATATTTAGAGTTGAGAAAAGGTAAACGTGAATGGAAAATGTGAATGATATTATTTAGCTTTTGAAATAGGTACCAGTGGATCTAGGCATGAATATACATGGATGATACTGTGTCTTCAGAAGCATAAGCTGGCTACTATAGATTTTCCTGGTGAGATCAAAACACAGAGGAATCTTCTGGTTATGACCAGAATGACCCATGATTAAATGATGCTGACAAGTTACATAACACTTGCCCTTCTTGTTCTATTATCTAAGACATGGTTATCAAAGACAGATGCATGCATGAATGTAGGTAATCAACATACAAGCACTAAAGGTGAAGATATGCTTATCTCACATTTATCTAATATTTCAGGGGGAAATTCAAATTATCTTCTAGCATTCATGACTTAGTTTGTGTTCTGCCTGTTAGAAAAAGCAAAAAAGAAACCAGAGGGAATACTTGGCTCTACAGAAGAGACAGGCTTTATTCAGAACACCTGAGATGGGTCCTGACCTGGCATTGTCAGAAGCCTCTTCCCTTACAGACTAGGGGATACTTATGGGGATATGGGGATATTTATTGGGCTATGGGAGGGGGGCAGTCATTGGAAGCAGTCCACCTTGCCTCAGGGCTTAGGCCACTGTAGGAAATTGATAATGGGGATGGGTGGTCTTGATCACTCCAGGGATGTGATAATTGGGTAGGGTGGTTGGCATTCAGAGATTCAAAGATGGAGTCATCCTGGTTTTAACAATGCCCTCTTCTTATTACTGATGATGAATTCCTCACCCCCATGATAAGAAAAGGCACTAAATAAACCAAGAGATAGTATCTAGTCAGTTATGCTTAACAAAAGCAGAGTAAAGAAACAATTATGTTGACTGTAAAGGAAATTTAAGATCAGGGACGATTTTTCCCTGGTCAAATGTCAACTATTGATATCACATTTGATAGATGAAAGGGGAGTAAGTTTTTCTCTCTGTCTGATAGATAGCCCTTATCTACCAAGCTCACACCTCCCTGTCCAAGCCTGCTGTCAGGGTCCAGATCCATGCTTCAGCTCTTGGCTATCATTTTGTGAGATCACCTGACTTTATACTCTGGTAGCTATGCCTCTAGCAGCCTCTAGGATAAACGCTGTAGAGTAGGATTAGAGATGGGACCAGGGATATTATATCTGCCCTTGTAAGAATCTACCCATCCATGAGGTGTTCATTCATCCCATATTCTATCTACTCAAGTATGCTCTCTATATTTTTTGAGGGGGGATAATTTAGGTTACTTCGAAACTTTAGTTGAAAATGAATAGTATAGCCTCAAGGATAGTGACTATGGAGTTGTAATAATTCCTGAGATGATTACATCTATGATATATTTTTAAAACATGACACTAAGTTTGCTAAGTTTATCCTTATGGAAGTATTAGATGTCACTAAACTGCTAGAGGACCTGAAAACAACTAATTTCAAGTAGGCCTTTGAAATAAAGGCTAGTCCACTTCCTCGTATTTCATTGAAATGATAATTAAAGCATCTTTACTCTTAAGTGATTGAACTCATGCTGATTTAGAGGATGTGGGTGAAATAAAAATCAACCCAAAGAAAACGTATGGCTGTTAACTGAACCCTTTGACATTTGATTTATGCAACTTTGCTGGTGTAATTAAAAATCTGTGAATATGCAAAAAGGATAGTTGAAACTGTTTTTGAATAAAAAGTAACTTCCAATTGTGAGTTATGAGCCTGATCATGATAATATTACTAAATTGATTTTTTCTTCTTCATAAAGCTTACTTTTACATGACCCAATTCCAGAGAGCATCCAAAATTTATGGTTTAATTTTATTTTCTCTTTAACTATGGTCATTAAAAGGACCACAAATTTTCCATTAGTCATTGATTATATTCAATCTACTTTCAAGGTGGCTTATGTTTTCTCACCACTTGTTACTTCACAATTTTCCAAACACACTTCCTGGCATGAAATGGAACCTTTATCTGAAAGTAGCGAGAGTTCAGTTCAAACAGTATTAAGTATTGTGATACTTAAGGTGTTGTCAACTTGACCTGTTTAGTAATCAGCAAAAATCCCTTTTGGGTGGGTCTCTGAAGTTGCTTCCAGGAAGGATTAACTGAAGGAGCAAGTCCTTTCCCCAGGGTGAGCCCTTCCCCCAGAATGGGTGGACCCTCTCAGAGAGGGACTTTATATTAGGAAGCTCTGGTTGAAAAGGGCCCCTTCATTCTTCCCACTTGGCTGCCAGAGCTGCTTGCTGCCTTCCTGCCTGGATTGAAGACCAGTGTCAACTGAAGACCCACGTGTATCAAAACCAGTGGCTAGGGCTGGAGAGATGGCTTAGCGGTTAAGCCCTTGCCTGTGCAGTCTAAGGACCCCAGTTCGAGGCTCAATTCCCCAGGACCCATGTTAGCCAGATGCACAAGGGGGCCCATGCATCTGGAGTTCATTTGCAGTGGCTGGAAGCCCTGGCACGCCCATTCACTATCTCCCACTTTCTCTCTCTGTCACTCTCAAATAAATAAATAAAAATGGGGAAAAAAAACAGTGGCTCCTCAGGAAGCCTCCAGGCCTACAGTGCAAGATTGGGACTGCTGAGGCATCTGGCCCTGTGGACTGAGCAGCTACTGGGTTCCACAATTCTCAGGCGTACAACTGCTACTGGACTACCATAAGCTAATCCAATAACTTCCCTTTTTAATATAATTCATTCTAGCAGTTCTGTTCCTCTAGAGAACCATCACTAATACAAGTATTGTTTGTTTACACTTTCTAATACTATTTTCTCTTAAAGACTGTGGGTTCCTGGTTTCTTGCTCGGGGGGCCAGCCATGGTCCCCCCGAAGTCACCCAGGCAACTGGGGTGGGTGAGCACACAACAGTAAAAGACTTTCGGGAGGAGTTTCGGTGTGAACATCTCTCTCCATTGATTGTCAGGGAAATGGATATATAAGCATCTGAAGCCTAGGGGCAGGATCATAAGAGGATTGGATGTACCAGGTTCATTCCTTATGCCTAATTAGCATGTGGGGCATTCATTCCAGCATGTTGGCAATGGTGGGGGGGGGGGGGCTCAGGAGATCTAGGGTCTCAGGGGGATGGGCTGTGAAGTTGCTGGATTATTAGGAGTTTCCTAGGCAACTGGCCAAAGGTTACAGGGCTATGAGCAGACCCTAAATTCAGGTGTGCTGGGCTTGGAGAGGGAGTGACCTCCTGTAGCCTGGGGCTCTTTAGCTGTGTCTGGAAGCTCAGGGCCCTCTCCTGAAGGCTCCAGCCTGTGCCTGGCAGTGCCCAACAAAAGACTAATTAACTTCAGATGTGTTTAGATCCCTGATTCCTGAAGATCAAAGGTTTAGCATGGTGCTATGGTGACAGAATGGTTAATTCTACAAATGACCTCCAACTCAGTTTCTTTATTTGTATCACTTTTATAAAGAAAAATTTCAAAATTTGACTCTGACTTAGCACAGTGTGTTTTCATACCATCTTTTGTGGTGCTGTCAAAGGGGACAACCCATGTGTCATTTCTCTTCATGTATCCTGTTCTCCATGCCTAATTTACAGAAGACACTCTGCCTATAAAAGAATTTTTGTAGAGTCCAGGAGTAAGCTGTTACGTATTGAATTTTGGCATCCATTTCCGACCCCCGTATGTTCTAACCACCCTGTCCTGACTCAAATAGAAAGCTAACAACCATAAATTTCAGAGGACCTTGTGGTTGTGGTTATGAACACAGTGAGGGTTCATTCAGGAGGAGACAGAAATGCAAGGCTTGAAATGTGGGGTAGGAATAGAAGCTTGCTTCTTGAAAAGCAAAGTGCCAGGGGCAAGTCAGCTCCACAGACAGGACTGCCTACAGCAGATGGAATTCATTCATCATGGTCTGCTCTCTTACATGAGGAAATGACAGCAGTTGCCTGTGATAGAGCTGCAGGGATAGCTCCAGAACTCAAAATCATAACTTCTGCTGACCCACCTTTTTTCCACTTTTACGTGTTTTTCATTTTATACTAAACTCTCTCCTAGGTCCTCCACTAATTGCAGGACACTTGTGTGTTATTTTTTCTCCTTAGGATGTCCTCAACCCAGCATTTTGCATATATTTTGCATATGTTGCATACATTTTCTTCATAGTTTAGCCCTTTTATCTCTCTAAAAAATATATTTTTCTTAGACCCTTTCTCTCCATACAGTTTATCATGTTTTAGCTGACATTATCACTTATCACCTTTTAATGTGGTTTTATTTATAGTTTTTTATTTTGTGGACAATATATAAGTTACCCCAAGTCAAGAGAAACATCTTGTTTTCATATCCATATTTCCAAAGCCCAAGAAAGCCATTGATTTATGATACGTATCTGGAGGTACCTATGTGTGGTTTATATACAGAATGGGTAGCCCCAGAATGAGACACTTTTGCCTAAGGCTTATTTTTTGTTTTGTTTTTCTTTTTTTGTGAGCTTAGGAATGTTGAGAAAGAACAGATATAAGAAGAGCTCTGTGCCATCCCCTTATTTTCCAAGAGATAAACCTAAATTCATAAAGTTGTCACATTCCTCTTTATAGCTGGAAGGACAGCTCCAGACCCTTATAGGCCCAGAGATGACAACAAAGGAATCTACTTAACCAATTTTGCTATGGAAGCCTTATGGCCACTGTGTATTCATATGGACAAGAAACCCTGAGAATTCAAGATTCTTTTCCTTTGTCATGTTGCTGCTTAAGAATGTACTGTTAGTAAGATGCCACCTAAGTTCGGGTGCTTGCTCATCTCAGTGCTCCTCTGTACATGTGATGCACAGGCATTTGTGATACTATCACAATGAACCTGGAACGGATGAAGTTAAAAGTAACCAGTCTTCTGCTCAACATGCCCCTTAGTTATTTTTTAACTTACTTCTTATTCATCTGTGTGCTTTCTACAATGCCTGATACTCAACAAATAATAGTCATTTTAAAGTTGAAGTTTTAAATGACTACTGTCAGTTTTGTTTCCCACCAAGAATCATTTAATGTGTTTCACATTTGAAAGGTAGAACACCAGTATTAACATGAGCTGGAATCTACAGTTGATGAGAGCATTTCAAAGCAAGGGAACAGCATTTGTAGAGGAAGAGTATGAGGAAAGCTATGCCTTTAGAGGGCCATAGTTGTTAGTACCATTGGAATGCCAACGTGAGGCTGGGAGCCTATCAGGAAGGAATTTGCTTGACAGCCCTGAATTACTTTAATTCACCATAAGCAATGCCACAAGCCATGGCTCTAATTGCACTAATAATTGTTTTTCCTAAATGATTGTAGTGCGGGTCCGAAAGTTCACTGAGAAAGCCAAGTCTTCATCAGGAGACCTGGCAGCATAATATGCTTAACTTGGCTCCCCTTTCCCTTAGACCATTTAATTTAGTGGCATCTTTACTGCATACAAAGAAGTCCCAAATGGTGATGTTAAGTTATTAGATAGAGTTCACTGATGTCATGATTCCTAATTCTAAAATAGGTAAGTACCGCTTGCCAAAGGGACACAATGTCATAGAAAAAAAAAGGCACAACACATCTTCTCAGAACATTGACTACAATCACAACTCAGGAAACTTAAATGTAATTTTAGTATTCAAATACATAGTTTAATTATATAGACGCAAGCTATACTATATGTATTTTTTAAGATCAGCTGTGTGTTTCAAGTCAATTTCTTTCCCACTCTTCTCCAAGCTCACCAAAAACAGGTGGGAAGAAATTCTCTTCCAGATCTTTAAAGGAATATGCATCTCTTTGGTTTAATGGATTGAAAGAAGATTCACCAAGAAGGCTGGCCCTATGAGCCCTCAGTTTCTTCAAGCAATGTGGAGGGTCTCTGAGGAGGGGGGAGGACAGGAAGGAGACTAACGATGGTACCAACATGGCTGTATACACACTGTGAACATAACTAACAAAAAAACTAAGAAACAGTAAGGCATCTCTTACTACCTCCTCTCTCTGTTGTAACTTTTAAGGTATATAAGGAAAATGAGTGATGCTGTGTAGTCTGAACCCAGCCCAGCAGCTGGATTTCCTATACCAGATATATCACTTCCTAGCTTTAAACCACCAAGCAAGCTCACCTCTTTGGGATGCAGAGTTTTTTTTTTTTTTTCATCTCAAATGTCAATGTTATAAACATTCACCTCATCAAGTTGTTCAAGACATGGTATAATTCAGAACGAATAAAAGTTCATAGAATATGTGACAAAAAAAAGCCTTTGTCATTATCAGGCAAAGAATCTGGAGCGACATTTGCCTGCAATAATTCTAATATCAAGCATGTATTAAATGTTGATTTTTATTTTGTATGGATATGTGTTGTACATATGTGTGCATGTGGTGTGTGCATATGTGTGTACACATGTATATGCAGATTGGTACACCCATGTACATGCATATGAACTCAATATTTTTTCTACTATCACTCCTCTACCTTATTTACTTGAGACAAGGTATGACATAGAACCTGAATTTTGACATTCTTCAGCTAACTGGCTAACAAGTTCTACCAAACCTCTTATTCCTATACCTATCAGTAATAGGGCTTCAGACCTACACAGCCCTGCCCAGCTTTTTATATGGGTTCTGGGAATCTGAACTTTAGTCCTCATGCTTGTGCAACAAATGTTCTTACCCACTAAGTCATCTCCCCAGGCCCTTAAATGTTTCTTATATGCCATAAACCTTTCAGGCATTATCTCATATAAGACACCCCAAGAAATATAGACTACTATTGTCAATAATTTACCAATAAGAAATTGGAAACATAAAAGGCATAAAAGCTTGTTCCAGAGCAAAAAAGCCAAATAAGCAGTGACAATGGAAGCAGAGCTTGGAAACCTGCATAGTTAGAAATTCAAATCTCCCTTAGAATCAAGATGAGGGCAGTGACGGGGTAATGAAACGTCACCATGTCAAGAGCCATACATGTGTCAGACATCAACCTAGCTGTTGCAGACTCCATCTCACTTAACTCTGGCCATGCCCCCACAAGACTGGATTCCTGTGTCTATTTTATAGATGAGAAAATGGACATAACGCTAGGATTTCAATGCCTGTCCATCCACCTTTAAGGCCCTTGCTTTTTTGACTGCCCCAGTCCCTTCCATCATATCACACGAAGTCAAGAAGGTAACTAGGCAGAAGAACGACTATGCTCATATCTGACTGACAGTTCACCAAGGATAGAAGGGAGTGAAAAATCCACAGTGCAGAAACTGCAGGGGGAGAAAAAAAGCCAAGAAATGCTAGGAAAAAAAAAAAGTCTTGTTTTGATTCAAAATAAAGTAGTAGTTGGGACATAATAATTGTTAGTGCCTAAGTGCACATCTTGTTATATATGAAGTTCCTCCCCTTGGTGCATGACTCAGGAGAAGGCAATGAATTACTGTTATCATGGCTGCTGAGTCAAGTGTGACCCAATGCTGTAAATGTGCTTTATGGTATTTTACACTTAAAGCCTGACTAATCACTTGCTTATGTTTGTGAAAGCAAATAAAACCCGGCTAAATGCATTCCACTATCCTCCTTCAAGCTGCTAGTATGGCTTTATCTCGCTACTTAAAGGAGATGAATGGGCAGAGGCAGCTCAATTGTAACTCTTCTCCCTGTGGTCATTTTTGCAGCTCTACTCTCCGAGTAGCAAACATTACTCAGCAAACCTTTAAAAGACAGGACAATCAATTACTTTTACTCATCAGTGGGGACACAGGATAAGGGTCCTGGTCAAGACAGCAGAGACCTGAAACTGGCCTCTTGTTTAGAGGCAGTGGGTGATGCTACCTCTATAAGTCCATGTGGAAAGGCATGAGCCTTGCTTGATCTTCTTCCTCTGTGATTACATCTTGAAAGGACATATATGAAAATAATACCCAATACCTTGGAGTCAACAAAGGTGATTGAGAGAAACATGAATTTACTAGTAGGCAGTAGAGAGAGGCACATAAAAGGGAGGAGCAAGTATCTTGATTTCTAAAGGGGTAAAATCATTTTGATCTAGCATCAACCTACAAGTTAGCAATTGATGAGTAATAAGATAAGGCTCCTGCATGGGGGAACCTGAGCCTGGGAGTCAGAATCCACTCGTTGCAACATTTCTTGGAAGCTGCTAGTCTTGGGAATTTTTGTTCCTTATTGATAAAACAAAATTATTTTAAAGACTGAGCCAATTCACATGCTTGTTGAACACCTATTAACTTGTTACTAGTTACCTGCCCAGCGGCATGATCTCATTTAAGTCTGTGTCATAGACAAATATTTTCCATGGGTTTTAGAATCTGGTTGTTTTAAAAATAAAACCTTCTGAAACACTCTAAATATAAACCATGTGACCCAGCTTAGAGGTGGTACACTGAAAATACATAATGAGAACAAGAGAAAAGGAAAAGCAAACTCTCTCAGCCATTCGGGTCGGGCACCCAGGGCTTCTCTTACTTGAAAGCAGATCTACACTTTCCATGGGGATGAAGGCCCATCCCAGGTCACCTGGAAATAGCAATCTCCCTGCAGCTACAAGCCCAGCACACCCTCACTGGGAACATTTTAAACTAATGCCCGTGCACATTTCTGACAAGAGAAAATAGGGGCACTGTGAAAATTTCTCCCTGATCTATCAAAACTCTTCTATCCCTACCCTAGTGTCTGCAGGACATGACGTGTTTTCTTATAAATGTCAAGACAAAAAATAATAAAAATCAAGCTGAGAAAAAAAAATCAATGTTAACAGAAGAAAATAATTGCTACTGGGTAAAACCCAAAGCCATCTTGCTAGATTTAAATTACAGAATGTTCCCATCTCCTAATTAACTGGTGCTATACTTTCAGATTGTCTGGTGACAAAGTGACACAAAGTACTCAGCAGGTACCAAGCATGGTTCTAAGGTATTAACATATATAAATGTCACAGCAACCTTGTATAATGTGTCATTGATAGAAAAGGCATAAAGAGATGGAGTCACTCGTCTGAGGTCACAAAGGTGAAAGCAAGAGTCAGCATCTGAACCAAGGAAGAGAGTTTGCAGTTAGTGCTCCTGGCCTGTGCCTGTTGCCCGATGGGAAGAGAATACTCCATGGTAGCACAAAACTGCAGCTATCCTAAGGGTCATCTTCCATCTGATTAGATGTGCTTTCATTGCGTTTTACTAGATGAGCATTATCTTACTGGGCAAAGCTCCTGCTAGTTTTCCAAAATCATAGGTAATAGTTTCTCCCCATTCCTCTTTCTGTTCCCTTACTAATGTATGTAAAGATACATGACTATGAACCTTGTACAACTGCTTAAGAATTGTTCTGCTGTTTAAAAATACATTTGAGGACTGCAAAGATAGCTTACTTAGCAGTTAAGGTACTTACCTGCAAAGCAAAAGGACCTGGTTTGATTCCCCAGGACCCATGTAAGCCAGATGCACAAGGTGGCACCTGCATCTTGGATTCATTTGCAGTGGCTGAATGTCCTGACATGTCCATTCTCTCCCTCCCTCTCTCTGCTTCTCTCTCTTTCTCCCTCTCTCAAATACATAAAAATATTTTTTTAAATACACTTGAGAATTTTGTTTATTTAGGGAAAAGAAAGGAATTTTGGTAACTATTTTAGAGATGTTATGAAACAGCAGGACATTGATCAAAAAGCCATCAGGCTAATTAGCAATTGATTAGGAAATAAAGGATGTGCTGTAGTCAGGAACATTAAGTGAAGTGCTTTAAATCCCATTTTGTCAATTCAGTGCCAGGTTTTCTGATCAGAAAGCACTAAGTTCTTACATCATATGTAGACAAGGCAAAATTAATTATTTTTGTTCATTCTTCTTTCTGTTCTGACCTAGAAAAAGAGAGAGGGAGGGATAGCAGTGCAGGAAAAGAGCAGATTGGAACTTGGAACTGCCTTTGCAGTGGAGATGGATGAAGCCAAAGGAGGAAGGCTGCCCGCTGACCACTGTCATCTCTGGAAACTTACTGGAGCAAAAGGATGTCTAATGTTGACAAGAAAAATTGAGTGTCTTTATTTATTGAACTGCTGAAGAATCTTGTTTTGTTTAACTTTTTTAAGTTAGAGGTTTTTGAAGACAAAAATACTATAGTACCAGTCCAGGGACTAGAAGGGAACAAATGTAGGTATTAGGTTTAGGGACTCAGCCTTCCATTGTCTGGAGGAATTGAATCTACAATGGAGAAATCTTTGACAAACATGATGATTTCAGACCCAGACTAAATTATGCTGGATTAAAGACAGATCAGTTAACTAAAGGTTTTTTTTTTTTTTTTTTTTTTTTTTTTTTTTTTACCTCGGCAACATTTCTTTGCATTCTCGTCCACTTTACTTTTTCTTGTTTTACTTGCATAATGAATAATGATTAATTCCCTCATACTATGTCTGAATTTTCAAGTGTATTCAATGTGTGGAAAGGTTGAGAGGCAAGGAAATCTTGAGAAGTAATTCCTGGAGGATTGAGATTTGGAGTCAAGAAGTCGCCCATTGTTCTGCACAATTCTGAATCTGTTTCAGAGAAAGAAGCTAAGACAGTGAGTGCTGGAGGCGTAAATTTATTACTGAAAGTATAAAACAAACAAGTAAAAAGTAAGGAGACATGGCAAAAAGTAAGACATTTCTTCAGCAAGAGGTAGTTTTCAATATATTGGGGCTTTACAGAAAGTGAAAAGTGGAACTAAGACACAGAAAATTTCTTATCTTTTACTCTCTATTTTTAAATGAAGAGAGGGAGAAATTATGTCCAATGCCATGAAGAAGACCAGAAGTCATGATACAGTATAAATTAGAAATGGCAAAGGAAATTCCCCAATTTAAACTTTAGTCTTCTGATATAGAATATAAATTTTCCTTGAAAAAATGTGGTAATATTAGATCAAAATAAATATAGTACAATCCTGGCACTGCCTGCACTACCCATCCTGCAGGAGTCCATCCCCTTTCAATCCTAAACCATCTGTCTGTGAGCGTATCAGCTGATGATGACCCAAAACAGGTTCCAGTTGGCCTGGAGATATTTATCCAAATTGGGAAGGGAGATATCTGTCCAGAAGAGCCAGAATGGAGGGGATGAAATCAAGTTTTGGAGGGGACACTGCACTTGTAGATGTGCTAGCAGGCTTTGGCCTTTGAACCAGTCAGAGGGTAGTGGAAATAAAGCAAGAATTCCATTACCCATGTATTGTATAGGTTTAATTCCAAATATTATAATTCATTCTCTCTAAGTTCTCTCAGCCCATTTAACTACATGTTCAATTAATTACATAGAGCATAGATCAGCTTTGACCATAATGGCCTTGCCACTTGCATACAATGAATGCCAATTCTTACCACCCATCCCCTATGCTTGCCATCTTACAAACTCCCTTCCCAGCAGCATTAAAAAGGTGACATCAAAGCAACAATAACTAAGTATTGTTATAATTCTAACATTATTAATATTACATATGAATGCCAAAGGAATGACCTACTACAATTTACCTATTCTCTAAACTATGACATGTGATATATTTGAAATTACTAAGCTCCATTCTAAGTCTGAAAATTCTCCATAATGTTTATGAAGAGCAGGAGCCATAGTCTGTTTCCTTCATATTCCCAGGTCCTAACCACTATACTTACTTACCTTTACTTAGTATTCTCTTATTGAGCCAACAACTTTTTGTGATACTAAATGCTACACTTATCATGGAGAACAAAAGGGGTATGCAAGATAGAAATAAGTCATGTTTTCCTGGATTTTATAATTAAGCATCTAAATCAGATATTTGGGCATATGGTAAATGTTTTTCAAACAAAGAGATGGTTGAGTGAACACAATGGAATAGTGAGTAAATCAGCTTGTAACAGAGCAAACATAATCTAAGCACTTGAATACAGAGATAACTTCAGTGGTGTGCGTGTGTGTGTGTATGTGTATAATTACTTTTCTCATTGCTGTGGCCAAATACCTGACAAAGATAATTAAGGAAGGAAGAATTTATTATTTTATAGCAGTTTGAGGTGATAGAGCCCATCATGGCAGGGTAGGCATAGCTTCAGAAGCAGCTCCCAGCTGCAGCAGGACAATAGTGAAATAGCTACTGATATTGTGTCACCAGCCACTAAACAGACATGGAACAAGCAGAACATGACTATAAACCTTAATCCCTGATCACCAGTAATCCAGGTCCTCCAGCTAGGCACCACCGTCTAAGATCTTACCACCTCCCAATATGGCATGCCTCTAGCTAAACTCCAAGTGTTCTAATGTATCAACCTACAAATCAGAGCCATAATATTCTGTCTCTGGTTCCCATAAGCTCAGCATCATGATGCAAAATATGTTCAGTCCAATTTCACAAGCCTCTTTTGAGACTCAAGGCAGTTTCATAACTATAAGCTTCTATAAAATAAAAAGCCAGATTACATACTTCCTCTATACAATAACACAATGCAATCATTTGGATAACAAAAGGGAGAAATGGGGGCATAGAAAGAAAAGATTAGATCAAAGAGAGAACAGAGCTCAGGAGGGTAAAGATCAAATCTTATATCTCCACATAGAGCATCTAGGATTAGTGACAGAATTACCTGAGTGCCAATAGGCTTAGGTAGCCCTGCCTCTCCCATTCTGTAACCTGCAGTACATGTGGCCACTCTGTTGGACTCTCTTCATTTAGTGCCCGCTCATCAGCAAATATCCCATGCTTCTGACATTTTCAGTAGCCTGGGGTCTCCACTGCAACTAAAGCTTCACCTTCATAGACTTATACACAGCCTACTCAGGAGGAGTTCTAGGCAGAGAAACTCACCCCTTCACATGACATCATGTCAGGAGATAACTAGAGCATTGTTTCAAGCCTACATGCCTTAAAAATCAGCATTATTAGGATGATGTCAAGTCTGTCTGCAAGCTGTAGATGCAGCCTGACCATCTTCTACTACACTGCAGTGGTTGAATCTGGGAAAACAGTTCCCTAGGTAATTTGCTTGAGAAGAAAGCCCTAAAAGTGATCTTTCTTCAGGCACTCTCTTTTCAAATAATTTTGAACTTTTGTGTGCTGGAACATTCTATGGGTGGGGTCTTATTCTCAAGGGACCCTTTGGAATGCTGTAGTTACCTTCCCATTGCTGAGACAAAACCCCAATACAAAGCAGCCAATAGGAGGAAAGGTTTTATTTTTGCCTACAGACATGAGGAAAGGCATCATGATGGTGGGGTGTGGGTAAAGGTAGAGCAGAAGCTAGACATCACATAATTGCATATAGTAAACAATCCTGTTACAAAATTAAAGCGCTGAGCATAACAGAAAAGATTGAGCCAGTGAAAGATTTAAAACAAGCAGGAAAAATGGCAAATCCTAGAGCTCCAGATCTGGCATCTGGATTCATGATGAAATGTTCCAAAAGGCTTGCATAGTTCCACCCTTCCAGCTGGGCTGCTTACAGCCGAGGGAAAAAATAATCTGCTCCAAGCCAGCAGCTCTGCTTGGCTGTCCCATAGTCTTACATTTCCAAATTTCTGGGACCTCCACTGCAACCCATGAGTCTTTCTCAAGGCTCCTTCATAACTCCTCATGGCCTCTATTAAGGGACCGTGGCTCTGTTCCACACTGCCTAAGAGCTAGCTCAAAGAATAACTGCATTGAAAATCCAATGACCCTCTTTCCCTGCATTTGTTATACTTCCATAGTACCAGATAGGCTACCAAATATAGATTTATCAAAAGGGAATAAAGCCAACTTTGAGGAGCAGGTCACTCTTTTATCATTGTTCTTTCAGGCACCAGTGCAAATCAGGTGGTCCAGTCTCAATGGTGGTAAACTAATTGTTCAAATAATTGCATCTGAACTGGGATGAAGTTCCTGCCCCAAAACTTCCATTTCTGTCTGTGCCAACATTAATCCATCATGACCTTCTTTGTCTGCCAAACACACCAGACAATTGCTTTTTAAATTTAACTTTGCTTAAGTTTCCAGGACATGGGAAGACCACAGCCAGCCTCTCTGACAAACTAGACTAGGCAAAGTTCTTTTTCTTCCTATAATCCAATCCTCCACAGTCCGCAGTCTTGTCTGTATTTAGATCTCCCAAATTCTTACCAGAATGGTCGATCAAGCTCTGCCTGCAATACTACCAGAAGTTCAAAACTCTTCCACATTTCTCCCTCAAATCAGTTCCAAAAAACCAAAAGCTATATGGACAGGTGTCTCGCAAAAAAAATAACCCACTTTTTGGTACCAATTTTCTGTTGTGGTTACCTTTGTGTTGTTGGGACAAAACATCAACAAAAAGCTGCAGATGGAAAGAGTTTATTTTGTCTTATAATCTTGAGAGTAAGCTTCATGATGGCACAGAAAACATACCGGAGCTCAGACATCGTATTGCCACAGCAGGTAGAAGGTAAGAACAAGAGTGAGCTGAGCTCTGGCAAGAGAAAGGTGGCTCTAATACCCAAATTCACCCCCATGCTTCTCCACAAAGCCTCCTCCTCCCAAAATACCAAAAGATGGAGATCAAACATTCAATACACATGAGTTTAGAGGAACAACTGATTCAAATCACCAAAGACAGCAAGGTTTCTCCCTAATGGTGCCTGTACGTTTAGCACTCCAACCACTCAACTTGTTGCCATGTTGGCAACTTTAACTCATTCTCTCTCTTTTCATCACCAAACTACACATTCTTCTCATCTTTCTGATCAACTTCCCCTTTAAATTCTTTACTAAACACATATAAGTATAAATTTTACTAAACACAGTGAGTAATAACCATTCCACAGCCTATCTGTAATGCTGCCTTGCAATTTACTCCCCAACAATTTAGTGCACAACATTTTAATTGAGGCTCACTCATATTTTCAGTACACAGGCTCAAATGCATTCAGATGATATGTTCAGATGTAAAACTAATGACCACTACCTCAGTTCCCAATAGAATCCTTCTTCCTCTCTGAAACCTCAGAGGCACATCCTTTATTAATTTCATCTGCAGTCTTATCTCCTGAACTCCCACAAGAAAGTTTCATTAAACTTTACTTATTTTTGACAACAGTCAATGTGTCAAGTTCATATCACTATGAAGATGTCTTTTTCTGAAACCTTTTCCATTCTTTTAGTCTGTGTGATTCACTTTAAGATAGCCATGTGAAACATGTGCCCCTGATTCTATTTTAAATTTTGATTTAAATTCAAAATCAAGATGCACCCATATAACTATGTCATTAGTGGTAGACCTCAGTTTCAATACATTCAGACCAAGTTTTATTAACTTCAATGTGTATGGGATTTCTTTCCTCAAAACTAGGAATGAGTTTGTGAATAAAGAGATAAACCAAAGACTATTCTAAAAATTTAAAAACATTGAGTTGTGGTGGAAAAGATCTACTATGAAATATAAGCTTTTATAAAACAAAAAAAGTTTGCTTCAAGCAAATATTACAATTTACACAAATATATACTGTCTCATACACACATAGTCATATTAAATATTTAAGGGAGCTGTTATTCACCTCTTTAATTACAGTTTTTATACCGAAAAAGTTAAGGTCCATAATGGAGCAGTGATTTGCTTAAGGTCCCATAGATGGTGGTAGAAAGAAATCTGGATCTCAGACTTCCAAACTCTAAACTTAAAATAAGCCAGCCTGTCATGCAGACTCATGTTGGAAGTGGTCATTATCTTTACATGTACCCCAAACCATTTATGTGTGGGATCATAAGAGAACTATTTTAGATAGCCCATTTCTCAATTGATTTCCAAATCATCAATGATTCACATGTTTCAAGAATACATCATAGGCAAATAGCTAGGATACATATAAACATGAGAGCATAAAACTCTCCTTTCATTCTCATCCTAAACCAGAAAGCATGTGATTTGATAAATCATTAGTGTGAAAGAGTCAAGCAAGGATTCAGCTACCTTAAAAAAAAATAAACAGACTACATAGTTAATTCTAGGTCAGCATGGACCAGAGAGAGACCCTACCTGAAAAAAACAAAAAACAAAAAACTACCATTCTAAGGAGCATTTAATAAAGGAATGTGACCTGAAAAAAAAAAACAATAAAATGTACATGCAGATTGGATCACCTTAACAATTTCATCCCAAGGTAGTTTTTATAAACATATTTTCTGTGCTCATCTTTTTATAGATTCAATCAGCTCTACCTTCACAGAAACCATGCTCAGAGACTCCATGGCAACGCTGCATCCTGCACAGACACACACACTAAATCAACATGCTTAAATAACTAACTCATACCCACTTAAGCCTATTAGATTCCGATTATAGATGTAAAAGAAAAAGCTTCATTGATTCTTTGCCAAGTAAGGACGCTGTTATAAATAATGTCTTAGGTGTATGTAAACCTTTGACAATGGTAAGTTCAAGAGCCAAACCTCTATGGGAGAAATAAATAGCCCAGCTCAGGTCCACATCCACTTCTTGTTAACCTACTTTAAGGTCCTTTTTGTGACTCTCACCTCAGTTGTGTGCTACTCAAATGGGACCTTCACTGGCAATCAAGCCGAACTGATAGAACATGAGATCAGTACTTTCTATCCAAAAAGTAAATGGCTATTTCAAATTTCCAATCTTTTCTCCATTTACAATAATATGGTTTTGAAAACCAATTTCAGAGGACAAATTTCTTGATTTGAGTAATTGTTCAAGAGTCATGTTCCCAAGGTCACCTTGGTTTATCCTTCTTGAACACCTGTAGGGCATAAATATAGTTTAATGCTGTATCCAGGTAAGATAAGGTATGTAAACATGAAAATTTATACACACACACACATATATATATATATATATATATATATATATATATATATATATATAAACTTTACATATGGTTTATGACAGTGTTTGTTCAAGTGTTATAATATTGAATAATTACAATGAAATTATATCTGCCTCATTTAAATTTCATATTCCTGAGTACACTTGTGCTTCCCTTCACTATCTGATTATGATCTGGATCAGGGTATCTTAGCAATGATCCTAGCAACAAAATCAACACCAACAATTTTAATGTGCTTTTATATTTTACAGTGTGCAAAACTTTCTTATAATACACATGTAAATGGGAATGGCATGGTTAAACAGCAAAATCACAGTTAGAGACAAGGTTATCTGCATCTGGCGAATTGACTGAAAGTGCCATGAGACCCTAACCCCCACGGTGACAGGCTTATAATAGATGCTCAATAAATATATATGAGTGACTGCTAACAAAGAATAGGGAGATAACTGAAGGGGAACATAAGAAAAAGACACTGTCTTAAACCATATCTGACAGTGTACTGTCCTCTGTGAGCTAATGTCAATTACCTAAATAAAACAGAGTATATGGCAGTAGGGGATATAAAAGATGTTGTTAGATACTACAAGAGGACGTAATTACCACTTTTTAAGAGTTATCGGCGCTGGAGCTGGTATATTTTCAGATTTGTTCAGTACCAGGTCAAAAAGAAATCAATCAATATTGTAGAAATTTGATAGTTCATTCTTCATATTTAAACAATAGGCTCTTAGAGTCAGAAAGACTGCTGTAAGGAAGTGATTGGTCCAATATAATAGAAGTGAAACTATATAAGGGCATTACAGAGTACAGAGATATTTCCTGTCATCACTGAGGTCTAGGGATTTTATCAGTATATTAAAAATGATACTATGATATATCTGCATTTAATTTTGCTGGGGCTATGTGAATATGAATGTCTTTGTGAGAGAGTCTTTAATACTATTTGTCTTATCTGGTTTGGGCCATTATAACACTTTAGTTCCAATACTATTGACACTGTGCGTATACATGAACCTGGAAAGTAAGTGGAGCTGAAAGAAGATAAAGAATGTGAGTAGTACTCCCTCCACCTTCTGCTCCAGTACAGACACCCAAGGAAAGAAGCATGACATTACTGACACAGTTGTCTTTTCATAATGTCACAGGTTATGTGTAGGCTTAAGTGTTTCCACTGTATAAGAGACCCAACTGAGATATTAGAAATAAAGAAGTTCACGCAGTTTTGAAGGTTATGGCAGGGACTCAATCTTAGGTCTTCTTCAAAAATCACTTTGAAAAATTACAGAATTGGGTAATAGAAAAAGGTTATCTATTTTAATAGAGAATTACATACTTTCTCCCAAATAAGTTCTTAAAAATATCACACTATAATTTTATACTTGGAATTCAAAAGAAATTCACCATTAAAAGGATGGAGTTCCATTCTATATTTTTTTAAAGAAATGTAAAATTAGAGATGAATACCAATTACCTTTAGTTCAGATTGCATAGATTGCAGACTAAAAAGAATATAAATGTGTGTCAGTTGTAGAGTACTTTCCTAGCATGTTCAAGGCCATCGTGGGTTATATCCCTACATCCACAAATAATAAAAAAGGAATAATACATTGAAATTTTTCATGAAAGCCTTTACTTGTAAGGGAAATTTATGTGTATGTCAATGAAGACTTAAAATATTTAACCATTTTTACTGGAGAAGACCTTTTTTTACTGGGAGACAGAGCCCTGACCAAGTGAACAAAACTAACCTCCCAGTGAAGAAGTTGACATCAGGAACTTCCTCAGTGGCTGCTCTGAGAAGGACCCAACACCACTGCTGTGACCTTCTGCCAAAAGTGCATAACCTGGGGCTTGGAGTGAGTAGGCCAGATCCCTGTTTCCCTACTCCTCCCAGTTCCCTGGTCCGGGTTCCCTGTTCCTCACATTGTGCAGCATGGCTGCTGGCCTGTCTGCACTGAGTGGAAGGGGTACCTGAGGAGATAAAGGAAATAAAGACCTAGAGGGCTACACTCCAGCCCCAGCTGAAACCACAGAGGAATTGGGGAAATAAGCAAGAGTGCTGCTCTTTCCATGAGCCTGATATCAGCACAAGGGTGAAGGAGACAGACACTGAGGACACTCAACACCTACCAAAGCATAGATCCACAGACTCCTAAGAGCCTATCACTGAAGAAGACTTAAAATGCACCCAACATGGTTCAAGGAATTTCACAGAAGAGGAGTGGAAAGATTGTTAGAACCACATATTGGGCCATTATGCAAAGAGACATTGCCTCTCCCTCATAACTGACTGATTCCCCCACAATGCATGACCCACAAACCCTATGGGGTTGATTTGCATCCCCAAGGAGGAAGGCCTCTTCGGAAAAGGGGCAGAGATGAGGGAAACATGGTGCCAACATGTGCTATTTACATACTAAGTATGTACATAAGTAATAAAATGTTTTCTAAAAAGAAATAAAACACTGATAATAAAATTATTTTTTATAAGGTGCATAAACTGAACTTAATCATGAAGAAAAACTGTACTGCCTCCCCACAAAATAACTGGAACATACTATTCTAATAGGTCAGTGTATCAGACAGCTTCAGGTTCGCTGAGATGAACTTCCAGACCAGACACAGTTATGGAGGAAGGGATTTATTGACGCTTACAAATCCAGGGGAAGTTCCATAATAGCAGAAGAAGCTGACCTGCTTTCACAGGACCAAGCAGAGAGAGAGAAGTACAAGCCTAAGAGCCACACAGCACAGCACATTTCAGGAACTCCTGCTAGGCATACCTTGCATATCTTTAGATTGAAATCTGAAACCCACCACCACATTTTAAGATCCACACAATGACACTGCCTCCAGCCAGGTGGCTAAAGATGCAAACTACAAACAAATAAACAACTGAATATATTGGGGGCCATCTATTCTATTCAAACCACCACATTCCGCCCCTGGCCCCCAATAGATTAATAACCATTACACATTGTAAATTCTACTCAGTTAAATTTCAAAGGTCCCCACGGTCTTGACCAATTTAAGATATGAAGGCTTGTAAAATCAAATAAGTTAAACATTTCTAACATATAAAGGCACAGAGTAAACATTTTCAACTGGTATAAGGCATAGCAAGAAGAGACTAAAACAATGCAAACTCAACCACCATCAAACAAACATCAAACCTCTGCAGTTCAAGTTCAATATATCCAGAGACTAACAGTCTCCAGACTTTCCAATTCTGCCCCTCCAGCTGGGCAGAGTAGCCAGGGAACACTTCCATCCCAGGCCAACAATGCGCTCTATGGTAGCCCTTGCACAGTCCTGGTATATACAAAACACCTTGAGGTCTTCATGCAAACCACGGTCCATCTTCCAAAGGCTCTTCCAGCCTATCAGGGCATCATGCCCTGCCTCATGCCGCATCTCAGCAGCAGCTCCTGGAACCGTCTGCAATTCATGACCACATTTTCCAAAGGCTCTTTCAGCCTATCAGGGCCTCAGGCCCTACCTCATGCAGTATCTCAGCGGCAGCTCCTGGAAGCATGTGCAATTCATGGCCACTCCATGCATTTTTTCATGCTTCTGAAACCAATACCAGTTGTGCAGGACACAGCACACAGTCAGGGACATAAAAGAAGAAGGAAAGGGCAAGAACACTTCCAGGAAACTAAAGAGATAGGACAACTAAATGCAACAAGTAATCGTCATTGGTTCATGGACCATGAAGAAAAATAAAGGCATTAATGAAGCGATTGGTGATATTTGAATATAGTAAATATCTACATTAATAGTAGGATGCTGTCAATCTTAAATTCTCAATTTTTTTTTTTGCATGTGCATGTGTGAAATGTGGGGTGTGTGTTTGTGAGTGTGTGTATTGTTTGGTGGATGCACATGTATGTCCCCATGCAGTATCCTGCAGTGGGCTGTCCTCACTTGTGTTGGCCAGAGTGAACCATCAGGTGTTTTGTCCCTCACTTGTCTCCATTCTTCCTCGAACCAGAGTCTCTTGTGGATTCTGTAACTCACCGATTGTTTTGATGAACCCCAAGAAATCTCAGGTCTCTGCTCCCCATGCAACTGTGGCCACCTATTTATGAAGTTCCTGGAGATCAAACTCAAGCAGTGTCTCAGGCCTCCTCAGAGGACCCTTATGCTTGCTCAAAAAGTGCCCTTAACCACTGAGCAATCTCTCTAGCCCTGATTGTTTTATTTTTATAAATGTATTCTGTAGAATAATATGTTGGGGAAGCTACATGAAAGGTATTTGAGAATTTATCATATTTGTTTGACAACTTTCTTTAAGTCTGAAGTTATCTCACAATGGAAATTTAATGGCAATATACTTTTACTATGTAGATGAAATAGGGGAGCATTTTGGCCCAAGAAGCACATGTTACTACTAGCTTACAAAACATATCATAGGAAGCGATTATGTTTTGATATAGCCAAAGTGGAAGCTTACTAATAGATTGAAAATGATACATTATAATTCAAAAACTCAAGGACAACGAAAGCACATAAAATAAATTTAAAACATATAGTGTTAATGAGGAAGAAATAATGGAAAAATAATACTCAGGCATTGTGCCATAAATTAGTAATTTCAAACATTTTAAGGTCATATAGCCATTACAATGATTTCAGAGACTGCCTACATATCTCTAAAGTGACAACAAAAATCCATGATTATTTATAAATAGTTTTAAGGTAATGGTACTTAATCGTAATCCCATACAAATTTTTATCATGGCATAGTTAAACAGGATCAGAGATAGGTTTATCTTCATCTACTGAACTTAACAGGAAGTGCTATGAGACCATGAGTGAATTCAACAATGAATACTGGTTGATTATAGGAAATTATAACTAATTACTTTTTCTTCAGTTAAATTGACACGTTACTCTGTAATATCTACCCAATGTAACATGGTATATTAAAAGTTATAACCCCCAGTCATTTTATAAATACAATAAAACTTTTTTCCATTCAAAAATTTTACATTATTCTTCAATCCCTTTGAATTTATATTTTATACAAATCCCCTCATAGACCTTTATTGTGTAAAAAGACATTTTGTGAATTAATTCTGCAGTGATCACTGAGTCATACAACGTACCCAGAAATGTATGTATAAACTGAAATGTTTCAAGCATCTTGTGACTATGGGCTATAAATTTTATCAGTTTTGAGTTACAATTATTAATATTATAGGTCTCAGGGATTTTTTTAAAATTTTTTTGTTATTTTTATTTATTTATTTGAGAGCGACAGACAGAGAGAGAAAGAGGCAGATAGAGAGAGGGAGAGAGAATGGGCTCGCCAGGGCCTCCAGCCACTGCAAACGAACTCCAGACGCCTGAGCCCCCTTGTGCATCTGCCTAAAGTGGGTCCTGGGGAGTCGAGCCTCGAACCGGGGTCCTTAGGCTTCACAGGCAAGTGCTTAACCGCTAAGCCATCTCTCCAGCCCGTCTCAGGGATTTTTTATGGCATGTGTATTTAAGGAGGTTTTCTCTCTTCTACTTCATATATGCAACAATCCATAATTCATGGTTATACTAATTTCACCCTTTGTTCTCATTTGATGTAGAGTTATGTGCAATGAAAAAGTTGTTCACCTAAATAATAATACAGGATTGGAAAGAGTTTGATATCAATACATAATATAATTCAACTACTTTTTACTTGCTACATAGAAAAGATCTCATAGTAATAACATCAAAACTATTTGAATTATCTGTCAATCATCAATTGGATACTCTTTCAATAATGTTGTATTTTAAATGACTTGTCTTGCTTTTTTCTCTGGATATTGTCTTTTTAATTTTAATTAGTACATGTTCGTTGTATATAGCCTTGGGTTTAATAAGACAATTGCCTTAAAACTAGCTTATAAGAGTAAAACTTTACCAAAACATTGAGGTAATTCCCTTTGGAACAAAACCTCCTGCCTCTTTTTGAAGGTAGAGTGAGGTTTCCACCTCATTGGCAATGCATGCACTGGGGAATAAATCTAGATGGTTCAGAGGGAGGCTTTTCTTATACAGAAGAATAAAGCCTATAATGAAAGGAGGTGAGATTCCATAAAACCAGACTTATTTCCCCCAGATGAATTTGTCAACTGAAGGGAGAGGGGATTTATGTGTGTATATGTACTCATATATTCTTACATTATATTTAATTAATATATTTAATATGAAAATATAGAAACACAGGATATGGAACTTGATTCCCTTGGAGGCCTAAATGTCCTCAGATAATCTTAGATTATGCTGTGCATGAGAAATTTCACCAAGAAAATGAGTGAAGTGTAAGCCATGTGGACGATTTCCATGATGAAGTGTCATTGTAATGAATATATTTCTCACATGATAGGAGCAATTACCTAAGCATCTCCAAAGGAAGACTAGTTCTTTCAGACATTCTATAACAAGTAGCTTCAAAGGATCCATTACATTTGAGAAGTATTCCCCCCAGAAAGGGTTCCTATTCACACTAGCACTTGCAGTTAAGAAACAGTTTAACACAATTCTACAACTATATTTGTCTATACGATTCCAACTTAAAAATTTTTTTTCGTTTATTTTTTTTAATTTATTTAAGAGCAACAGACAGAGAGAGAAAGAGAGAGAGAGAGAGAGAGAGAGAGAATGGGCCCACCAGGGCCTCCAGCCACTGCAAACAGACTCCAGACATGTGTACCCCCTTGTGCACATGCCTAATGTGGGTCCTGGGGAATCGAGCCTCGAACCAGGGTCCTTAGGCTTCACAGGCAAAGCACTTAACCACTAAGCAATCTCTCCAGCCTGATTCCTAGTTTTTATTAATATCTTCCTGAACAATCTTTCAGGATTGAGCTATAATTTTATTGAATAAAAAGTTAAATCATCATTCTCCTAGCAAAATCTAGAGAGTGGACAAGCCCTTGACATTCATCTAATAAACATTTGCTAAATGATTTACGAGGTCATGTGTAAGGTAATTAGATTTACAAAAAAGATCAATTAAAGAGAAGTTTGTTAGTGAGAATTGTGTCATAAAGGGAATCTTTAAACCAAAGCCATCAATATTTTCAAACATAGGTGGCATAATTCTGTAAATAAGAACCAAAGCTACCACCTACAGATCCAGTTAAAGTGTGTACTATTGCTTCCCGGAGCCCTGGCTTTGAGGAATGAGAACGTCATGTAACAACTCTTAATGTGCAGTCACATTACAAGATCATAGAGGATTAAGCCTCCCGATGGCAGACACACATGCATAATCCCTGTCATCACCACCACTGGGAGATCCTTCACGTGGGAGGGAAAAGGCATTGATATTTATTTATTTTTAATTTTTTTTTCATTAATTCGTTTTGTACTCAGTGAATACAGTAAATTTGGTATCATTATTAGGTTCATCCATGAACTACCACCTCCCCTTGGCCACTCCTTGTTGAGGTATATGGGTCATCCATTCTGGAGTTAGCCCACAGTTGTGAGTAGGATAAATGTCTCTGCATATTGTAACCCAGCATGTGGCTCTGACATTCTTTCCGCCCCTCTTCCACAAAATTTCCCTGAGCTATGTTGGGTTCATTTTTGGTCTGCTTCAGTGATGAGGTGTTGGGAGCCTCTGGGTCACTGGATCTCTGATTTGGTAGGAGTTGATTTTTCTCTGTGTTGACCTCCTTCACCCTTGTGCTCATACCCAGTTCACCAAGAAAACAGCACCCATGCTTGTTTTGCCAATTGTTCGTAGTTTCAGCCGGGGCCCTTTTGAGGTAGGATGGGGTGGCTCTCTCCTTAGGATCTACGTCTATCTGAAAAAGAGAAGCAGATTCTCCAATGGAGAGTAAGTTAGCACCAGACAAATGAGATAATCCTTACTTTTTTATAGAGAATTTAATAGGTGTAGGCCCTCTTGTACCCCACGATTGGTGGTAGCTTGATAGTGGACAGCTGGCTTATGTTTGGATATGGTTCTGACTTGCTTCCCAGCTCCAGCTATGGGTCCTGTACCACTGAGGGTATCAGTTAGCAGAATCAAGAGCAGTTGGTTCCCCACCATGGCTGTGTGCCACTATTGCACTTATGTGAGCATCACGACAGGTTATTTGCTGCTAAGTAGGTTAGACCATGAGTTGCTTGGACAGATATTAATAGGCCATTTTCCCCGAGTTGTCCATGTAGCACCTTCTGGCACTAGACGCACTGACTGTCTGGGGACTGAATTTCTTCCAGCTTCCAGCCATGCCATTCCATTTTACGTGTCAACCACATAAGGTGTCTTCAGCAATAGGGTCTTACCACTAACCTTTGGTGGGTCATCAAGTACTCTGACAGAAATCTCTCTTTCTTTTAGGAAACCTTGTAGGTCTCTCTGATCAAAAGCTCATTGTGGATGATAGCCACATGCTGGTACTGGGAGTTACAGGTCAGTGCCCACTAAGAAAAGGAAGAAAAAGATAACTAATATAAAAGAGTTACAGAGAAGAGAGAGAGAGAGAGAGAGAGAGAGAGAGAGAGAGAGAAGCTGTAGAAGATTAAGGTCAGTGTTCATCATACCTGCTCCAGTGATTTTTAAAAATTTTTTATGTAATGTGAATATAGAGGTATAGCTGAGACATCTTTGATGATCATTCTACAATATAAAGACAAAAGCAAAGGGTCTTCATGACTAAATACATCAGTGTGGTATGCAAAAGAAAAAGGAAAGCTTCACTGAGGGCCAAAGTGTAAGGATTTTATCTGTCTTTTCCCTTTGCCAGATGGGTGAATACTAGAGGATTCCTTCAACTTCACAGAACCCCTGTTTGCCCATCTGTCAAAACCTAAACCTACTTAAATATGTCTGTGAAAGAAAACTCAACCAGCTTTCCAAAAGTCTTTCCCGATTTTCTTGCATAAGATGCAAGAGAGTATTGTTTGGTAAACATATTCTTTAACTGCTTTCTTCCCTGACTAGATCTGACATTTTTCTGCAAATTGCAACTTGTAAGGGAAAAATCAGAACTTTACTTTTCAAATCATTTTTGGAACAAAAGATAAAGAGGACCCTAAAGAGAGGTTATCTTTCATTGGAGAAAGGTAACCTATGTAATACTATTATAGTCTACTCTATCTTTGAAAACAACATTGAGACAATGAACAAGTTTGACTTCCTAGTAGAAAGGTATCAGGGATTAAAACCGTTTTTGATTTTTCAAAGTTGAATGCACTTTTGTTACTCACATCAAAATGTTATGCAACTTGGAGAAAGAATTTTAGTATTAGCAGTAATGAACAATTATATAATCAAAATTATTCAAGAAAAGTAGTCCTTTCATTCTCAGTAGATAAAGAATGAGTTTAATTGACACAGTAAATCTGCTTCTTTTCTACCTCCCTCCATCAGCAATGACAAGAGAAAGAAGACAGAATTAGGTCATTGCCTCTTGCTGACAGCACCATAACAAGAGACAAAGTGAAGTAAGTTTGTTTTACAATATGAGTAAGCGCCATGTTTCTGGGATGGCTCTCTGTCACTTGTCTATTTGTTCCCTTCCAAATATATGAAGCTTTTGTGTGCAATATTTGTGAACTATAAATGAGGGACTTACATCAGCTGAGAGTTTCATTTTTCAGTACATTTACATCAAGTCAAATGTCTTCATATTGCACATTCCAGAGGGAAGTTGTTCCTTGCACTGGTTTTATTTATTACACTATTTCACAGCATTTAAAAGTGCTACCCAAGTCTCAGAAAATACGTTTTCATATAACTTTAAAACTCCAGTATGACATTCAATAGCAACCACAAAAGAAAATGTAAATTGCAAGAAACCTGTTGACCATGACTTTCAGCTCACATAAATTATCTTGCTGAGAGGCTGGAGAGATGGATCAGTGATTAAGGCACTTGCCCGCAAAGCCTATGGACCTGGATTTGGCTCCCCAGTACTCATGTAAAGCCAGTAGCACAAGGTAGCACATGTGTTTGCAGTGGCTAGAGGCCCTGGCATGCCCATTCTCTCTATATGCCCTTTTCCCTCTCGCTCTTATTCTTTTAAATAATTAAATAAATATAAAATATGTTAAAAATCATCTTGCTGAATACGAGATGGATGAGAGAACAAATGATGATTGCATGGTGGACTGTGAGCTGCAAACAAGATACTCCCTAAGACTCACTGGTCTTCATTCAGAGGATCCAACCAGAAGTAGTGAGCAGCTGTGTTTTTCTTAAAATGTTTTCAAGTGTTCCTCCAAATGAGAAAAGACTATCATAAAATTAAAATTTAAGAAACAAAAACATTATGATGAGCTAAGCATGTTATCGCATCCCTAGCAATCGTGTGTGTCATTTGTGCCAGCAGCACATTACAACTTTGCAGTGCTGTGCTAAACTGCATTAAATCATTGTGTAGGTGAGAAGTGGTGAAACTTCAGTGATAATAAATATTTTAACCTCAGAAATGAGAAGAGCACTATTGATTAGGATATTTCCTTGCTTTTTATATTAATTAAAGTTCTTCCCAGGAACAGAAACAAATTTATACATGTATACTTATCATAGTGATTAGAGAGGCTGAGAGTTTCCATAATAATAAATCTGCATATGGATGAGACAGGAAAGCTTGTGATATATGGTTTGGTCTATGTCTGAAGGCCAGCAAACCAGGGGAGACCATGTTGTACCCTCAACAGAGTATGAAGGCCCAGGAACAGTGATCTCTGACACCTAAAGAGAACCCGCACTCCCTCTGTGTTTTATCTGTTTTAATTTTGATGTAGTTTTTTTTTTTCTTTCTTTTTTTTTAAGGTAGGGTCTTGCTCTAGCCCAGACTGACCTAAAATTTACTGTGTAGTCTCAGGCTGGCCTTGAACTCATGGTGATTCTCCTACCTCTGCCTCCAAAGTTTTGGGACTAAAGACATATGCCACTATTCCCAGCCTGGTTTAGTTTTTTGTTGTTTGTTTGTTTGTTTGTTTTGTCCTCTTGGACCTATAACAAATTAGGTGATGACTACCAACATTGGCAAGCATAAATCGATCTTAACTCAGACCACACTTTCTTATGGAAGCACTCTAGACCTACCCCCATAAATTTAAGCTTAGACTCTGGGGTCAGATGAACTACAACCAGTGATAACTCTTGCTTTTACTGACCAAAAATAACAGGCTATACATTTTCAATCTCCCTTTCTTGTTTTGACTTTAAAAAATTTCTTGGTACTGGAGATTAAACCCAGAGGCTTGTGCATATTAGGCTAGTATTTTACTACTGAGCTCTACTACCTCACTTTCTTTTAAACTGCAAAGTTAAGAAAATAAAATCACTCCCTCAGAGTTGTTTTAATATGGGTATAAGGTGTAAGGATATAAATTATGCACAAACATCTGTAACGCCAGCTATAAGTCAATGGAACCTCTCTCCTCTTATAGCCCCTTCATCTTCTTCCCAGCCTGAATCTCAAAGTTGATCATTTGAACCAATATCTCATTAGCATATTCAATACCAATATTTTAGAATTCCTGTCATAGGAAAATATCTGCATGGGATGAATGCTAAATTTCTTGCAAACTTTCAGCTTCTAGAATTATGCAGCTGAGAGTTTAATAAAATGAGCAAGTTGTGCACACTGACAATACTGCATGGTACTGCCACCAGCATCAGCCAAGACTTCAGACCTCCCCAACAGGAGTGCTTTACATCCTTGGCCAAAGCGTGTCTTCTTCATCAACTATTTCACGTTATTTGCTCATTCTTAAAAGTTTTTTCTATAAACTGAATCTGCCCCCCTGCCCTTCAAGTCATATGCACAAGCCCAGTTCTTCAGCTCATATTAGGACATGAGGGCTTTGAGAATTGATTAAGACATGAAAGCAGAGCCCACCAATGGGATTAATGACACTGCGAGAGCTCTGGAGAGAAGGACACCCCTTCTGCCATGTGAGGACACAGTGAAAAGACACCTATATATGAACTAAGGAAGGTGCCCTCATGAGACAGCTAGTACACCCACACCTTGACCTGGACTTCCCAACACCCAGCCATGAGAAATAAATTTCTATTGCTTATAAGTCACCTAGTCTATTGTATATTCAGAAAGTGTGCAAATGGACAAAGATTTCTGTTCAGCTATTGCCTCCTCTGAGGAATTTTCTTTGAGCTCACTCTGAAATGCTTTAAAGATTATATCCTGTTTTTTCTTGGGTATAATATTCATGGATACAAATTTAAAGAAATTACTATATAAATAACATCTGTTGCATACACAAATGACTACTGTTTCCACTTGACTAGCTCTATTGCACCATCATGCTCTGTTCTGGGGTCTGCCTTCCTCCCGTACATTCCATGTCATACATCACAACACCTTGAGTCAGGATTATATATTATCAATCTTTATATCTCGTACTGAAGGAAAAGTATAACTAAAGAGCCATGCAAACACAGAAGGAGGAGCACCTCAAGTGTTATCCAGGGAGGCTTCTCTAAAGATGCGCGGTTTAGCTGATGCTTAAGCTATTTCTCTTTTGTGACATCCTGTTCAACCATCTCAAATGTCCTCATAGGTCTTATGAATCAACCTACTGGATTAGCAGTTCTCTGTCTACAGCTCACTAAGGAGCATTTGCCAGATCTGCACTGGCATGATTCCCAATCTAGAGGAAGGCCGGGAACCTTGACTGACAGCCTTTTATGAAATTTGTATGCGGTGTGAAAAAGAGTACTCAAAGTCAAATGAAAGTTGTGTTGCCAGAAAAAAATAAACAAATAAATGTAAATTCAAAGTAATTTACAGGCAACCTTTCAATGCATGTGTCAGGCTTTGTTAAAAATTTTAAATACTTCTGATAATATCCATAGGGAATCTTTCTGTTATAAGGAAAGAAATCTGACTCATAGAGGATTCAATAAATAAGGGTATATTTTCCACTAACCAGAATTCTGGAGGTCTGGTCCAGAATTAATGTAATTCACATATATATCAGGAAACTTCATCTCGGTATGTGGTCCAGGAATGCTGGTTCTACTCCATAAGTCACTGTACTATGTTGCAGTGGTGGTACTATGGACTCTTTTCACCTCATAGCAAAGGAATATGTTGAGATCCTAATACTCTAAAATGTGACTTTACATGGAAATAGAAATAAAGGTCTAATTTGATATTAAATGAGGACATAATGGCAGAATCCTCATCTAACTTGATGAATGTTCTTGGAAAAAGAGGAAGAGATCTCAAGGACCACAGTCAGAGCAAAGGACATCTGAGGCAACAATTAAAATATAGTCCATTTGCAAGCCAAGGAGTGAAGTCTCAGGAGAAAGCCAGTTGGCTGGCACCTTGATCTTGGACTTACACTCCCAGAAATGTGTGTTTTTCGATATGTATGGATAAGGTGAGCATAGAAAATCAGATTAAGTATACAAACACTTCAACTGCAACTTGACAGAATTGATTTAGGCCTGATGAATCTAATAATAAAATATTTGAAATTACCTATATATATGTCTTTTACTTGTCACTCTTCTACTTATGTTTATTGTTTTTAAACAGAAAACAACAGACATAAAAGTTATTGTTTCTTTTAAAAACATTCTGTGGCATTTGTGGATGGTGTAGGTACATAAGTACATATGTGTGCCCCGTGTTCAAGTACGCAGAGGCTAGAAGAGAAGATTGGCTGTCCTCCTCCATCTCTCTTGTGCATTGTTTCCTTGAGATGGAGTTGCTCACTGAACCTGAATTTGCCATTTTCTTTTTCAGCCAGACTTGCTTTCAAGTGAACCCCAGTGATTCTTCTGTTTCTACTATTCACAGGACTGGGGTTAGAGGCATGTTTGGGGCCATGACCAACTTTTTATGTGGGTTCTGGAGATAAACCTCAGGTAATCCCAGGCTCTCTCAAATACACATGCATGTGTAGCAATTGATCTTGCTCATTGTTACAGTTAGCTCCATCAGGTTTGTATGAACATCCAAACCAGACATAGTTCAGTGGGAGGAAGAGATTTATTTTAAGCCTACAGATCCAGGAGAAGTTCCATCAAATGGTAAAAGAAGCTGACTGCCATTCATAAATTCAAGCAGAGAGACACACCAAATAGCCAGCACCATCAATAGCCATTATGCAAAACATCAAACATTTGCAGTTAAAGTCTGACTTCCATAAATAGTGACCAGTGATGGCAGTCTCTAGATTTCCAGTTCTGACCCTCCATTTGGGCTAAGTATCTGGGGAAATCTTCCATCCTGAGTTTGCAATACTCCAAGGTAGCTCTTGAGCAGTCCTGGTATATCCAAAATGTCTTTGGGTTTCCATTACAAACCATGGTCCATCTTCAGTCCCAAACACTGGTCTTTCCAACCTTTAAAACAGGAGTACCCTGTTTCCCGTCTGACTCATCTAACTTCAGACAATGGCCTCACTGCTCTTTCTATCAGGGACTTCATCCTTGCCTCATAGGCCATGCCTCAGCAGCAGCTTTTGGAAACATGTGCACTTCATGACTCACTTCCATTCATTTTTCATGTTTCCAATACCAATACCAGACGAGCAGTGACACAGCCACTTTGAGGAAATAAATAAATTGTGATCTTGAAGAGTGGGTTATCTGTCAGTCATCTCCTTTCAAAAGAGTTTGGATTTCTAATTATTTTATCTTTCCTGGATGGAATCACCTCAGGCACCCTGTTGCAGTCGACTTCGCATTGCTGGCAGAAAACACAAGACCAAGAGCAACTTGTGGGAGGAAAGGGTTTATTTTGGCTTACAAACTCAAGGGGAAGTTCCTTGATGGCAGGGGGAAATGATAGCATGAGCAGAGAGTGTGCATCACCTCCTTTCCCACATTAGGTAGACAACAGGAGCAAGAGAGTGTGCCAAACAATGGCAACAGGAAGCTTGTTATAACACACATAATCCTGTCCCCAGTGATGCATCACCCCTAGGAGGCTCCAATTCTCAAATTGCTACCACCTGGGGACCCAGCATTCAGAATGCATAATTTTATACGGTATACCTAAATCAACCACCACACATCCTTTCCATTTTTTCAATGCAGAACAGTTTGCCTTCCTTAAAAATAGCAGTTTCAGTAAATCTAAAACCTGTCTCTGTGCCAGTAAGTTTAAAGATGCTTGAATTTTTCCAACTTTAAATCTTATGTCCCTCAGTTCGATATCTTTCACCAAGCATGTCCAATTCATTTCATATTCAACCTTGATAAAACTCTCTGGGTATGGGCAGCAGAATATAACCAGCCCTTATGCCAGTGACCCAGTTCCAACAAAGTTCTCTGAAGCCTTTCCTTTCCCTTTAAAAGTTCATAAGCAAAGACTTCAAATATAGTTCTCTCTTCATTTAGTATTTTCATACTCTCACCAAAATAGTCCATAAATTATGGCTTACCACACTGTGAGGCTTTTGTAGGTACAATTTCCAAGTCCATACATATTCCTCCTCCAGCACACAAGTTCCTAAAGGCCAAAATTCATATCATCAGATTTATCTCAGCAACTCTCTACTCTCTGGAACCAAATTTCATTCATGGTTAGCTTCACATTGCTGGAATGAACATCCAAACCAGGCACACCTTATGGGAGGAAGGGGTTCATTTCAAGCTTATGGACCCAGTGGAAGTTCCATAAAACGGAAAAATAAGTGGCTTCCATTCATAAATCCAAGCACAGACACACTACCAAACAGCCAGCACCACAAGCAAGCACAGTCAGCACTCAAAACCTCTCTATGTACCTTTAGGCTGGAATTAAGATCTGTCCCTAGTGACACCCCCATAGTAGGAATATATGCCTGCTGAGGGCTAGAGCTGCAAGCTCAATTTTAATAAAACAACTGAGTCTATGGGGGACATACATTCAAACTACTACACCCATTGAGCTGTCTCCTCAGTCCTAAAATTGTTTCTTACATAGATAGTATAAAAAGCAATAACTTAGAAAGTCAAGGATATTTCTAGACTTTTAGCTTCTATTTTCAAATGAGCAACTTCATGCTATCAAGATAGCTATCATATCCAAGAATCACATGAGATCCTCATCACAAGGAAAAATGAGGAAGAGGAAGGGTGAAAGTAATTCAGATACTGGATGGCTCTATCCATTTTAATAGATAAATGAAAACCTTCTGAAATTAAAGGTGTCTGCTTTTCACCTGTACCTTAGTCCATTTCTGCTGCTATAACAAAATACTAAAGATTGGGTAATTTTCAAATAATAAAAACTTATTTTTCACAGTGCTAGATCCTAGAAAATCCAAAATTAATTCACCAGTAGATTCAATATCACATAATAGCTTATTACCTGCCTCTAAGCTCTTTACTATATCCTTTCAGTAGATGGGCAAGATGAGGTAAACTCATAATACCATTATTCTATTCCATGATGGTGGAGTTCTCATGACCTAGTAATGTTCCAATGCACTTGTGTGTTGTATTATCACGTTGGGGAATATATTCCAACAATGAATTTTAGAGAGAAACCAGCTTTCAAGCTGTAGCAATCTATAGTGACAATAGCCATACTTAATTATGGGAATAGTGGCTTGCCAGAAGAGTTACAGTTAAATCATCCAACCAACAATGAATACCAAACTGTTTTTATATCAATCTGCTATTAGGGCTTTATTACAATATCAATCTCCTATAGCCTAGTCTAGATATATGTAGTAGAGAGAAAGATAAAGGTGATCGGGGTTGGGTTGGTAAAGTTCTTGCCTACTATCCATGGAGTTCTGAGTTTAATCCCCAGACTGCATAACAGGGAGTGTGGTGGTAGATACGTATAATCTCAGTGCTCAGGAGACAGAGAAGAAGGATCAGGTGTTCAAGGTCAGCATTGGCTACATGAGACCTTTCGTCAAAAGGATTTTAGTTATCCAGACAGTGTGGTACATGCTTTTAATCCCAGCACTTGGGAGGCAGAGGTAGGAGGATCACCATGAGTTCAAAGCCACCCTGAGACTACATAATGAATTCCAGTTCAGCCTGGGCTAGAGCAAGACCCTACCTCAAAATTCAAACAAAAACAAACAGACAAATAAGTAAATACAAAGATTTTAGTTAAAAAAATCACACATACATACACATTCATATATGTGTGCGTGCACACATGCACACACACACACCCAGAGCCAAGCCACACTACCCTGTGGTAATCCTACCAAGATAAAGCCTCAGTTGGGAGACTGTGCATATCCCATCTTTGTAACTTACAAAGGCAACACAGACCCGGTTGTTACTGGGTCAAAGGCAGTGTAGTACTCATGAGAGTTTATTCACATTAACTGCCACATTTAACATAGATGGTTGTTCTTAGCTGCTTCAGCGACAAATGTAGAAAAAATAAATTTAGGTCATTGAGAGAATAAACTTCTAAGGACCATCCCTTCTAAGAATCCTTACATAAATTTTAATTCTATAGTAACTAGGGATTTCTGCAAAACTTTCTACTTTCTCAGGCTTTGGTGGGGAGTCCCATTTTACATGGTATTGGAACATCAAAATGAGACAGCAAATAAAAATTCCTAGGAAATAAATTAACATCCACAGAGCCAATACTAGCATTCAAGTTTCCTGACTTACATGCCTCACTGCCTCTTGACTTTCTTTAATCTCCAGGATCCAACCTAGGGTCCACTATGGCCCAAAGGACTTCCATTCCAGCTCTGTGGGTCTCTCCATTTCCTACTTATTACTAGTTAGCTCTCTGCAAGGCACTCAAGTAATAACCTCTTTTTAGGATAGATCTTTATTTCCTTCAAGTTATCTAACATTCTCTGTGTTTTCAGTCTTTCACACCATCAACCAATGCAGACATGTTTTT
Organism: Dipus sagitta; assembly: GCA_036346955.1. Taxonomy (NCBI): domain Eukaryota; kingdom Metazoa; phylum Chordata; class Mammalia; order Rodentia; family Dipodidae; genus Dipus; species Dipus sagitta. Next base: position 18,886,246 of record CM070781.1, read on the forward strand.
TTTTTTTAAAAGAAGACATATTGAATTTCCTAAGAAGCCAACATATATGCTTAATAAACAGTTGTGAAATGCCTCACACAGAGAGGTTACATATTGTTTTTGCCTGTATTAAATTCTGTCCATTCTCTGTCTCTCTTGTGGTATCTCACTAGCTATACTGCCTTCCTCTGCCATCAGACACTATACTAAAAAGCTATCTATGGGGATGAGAAGTAGAGTATTCATGGAGACAACACAGAGGCAAATAGATATACTGTACCAATTTCAGAATCTTCCAAATAGCCACCTTAACTCTGAGAATATTAGCCTATCAATATATCACCATCCTCTTAGTAAAAGTGTATGTTAAGCATGGTGACACACGCCTTTAATCCCAGCACTTGGGAGGCAGAGGTAGGAGTATTGCCATGAGTTCAAGGCCACCCTGAGACTACATAGTGAATTCCAGGTCAGCCTGAGCTAGAGTGAGACCCTGCCTTGGAAAACCAAAAAAAGAAAAAAGGAAGTGTATGTTAAAGTCCAAATTCAAAGTGGCAGACTTTCATGTTTTCAATGCATTTTTTTTAAAGAAAGAAATTTAGATAGAGTGAGAGACAGACAGAGAGGGCCTCAGCTGCTGCAATTGAACTCCAGACGCTTGCACCACCTAGTGGGCACATGCAACCTTGCACTTGCCTCACCTTTATGCATCTGGCTTACGTGGGATCTGGAGAGTTGAACCTAAGTCCTTATGCTTCACAGGCAAGCACCTTAACTGCTAAGATATCTCTACAGTCCTAAATGCATTTTTAAATGGATTCAATTACTGTTTGGCTGATGCAATAATCTACATGTTTTGTTTTATGGTTCTTTCAAATGCTGTCCTGTCCACAAATATCCAATCCTTTACGCCAGTAATTGATGTGGTTATTGAACATGGTTAAGATGTTCATTCAGCTTGTCCTTTAAGCTATCTGTGTATTAAAAACAAACAAAATAGGCCAACACAGTGCCTGGCATGCTGGCATAAAATCCATAGCCTGAATAAGAGGAAAGGAGACAGGACTCAAGTTCACCTCTGATATTCAAGGAGTAGTCAGTGACTCATTTGAATCCCTAGCTTTGGAAAACACCTACATTACTCAATCTCTGTGTTTCAGGTTGTTTCTTGGTGATCCCAGGTTCCTTGCACCTTATTCAAAGAATCGGAGAAGACACACACAAAACAAAAGCAGCAAGAAACTTTATTCGGAGCAAAGTTGCAGCACACTGCCAAGAGCAGCAGTGCGCCTCCTGAATAGCAGAGTGCTCAGCAGCCCGGGAAGCAAGCTGGAGCTCCTTTCTAAAGTCTCTAAGAAGAAGAGGTTGGTTGCTTAGGGTCATCGTTTGGGTGGTTCTCTGGTTTGATTGAGAGGTTTGGGTTACATAACCTTTTTCAGTACTTCACTTGACTCTTCACATGACACGTCTGAATATACATTGTCACGTATAGGCATAAGATGGTAAGTAACTGTACTTTTCTTTTAAAAGTTCACTTAGGAGACACAGTTTTTCATATTGCACATGCACCTACAATCCCTTTAGGCCTGGCTCCCTGCAGTTTTAATCTCAGATATATCTCAGAACATGTTTGAATACAAACTGGTCACAGATGACGGTTGGTGAGCAGAGATCCATCTTATCATTTGGAATGAGGTATACATGCAGCTTCCTGCAGGCAGGGGGCGCACATTGTCAACAGGCTGCTGCTCAAGTGCATTGTGAGGAAAGGGATATGTTTACTGTCCAAGCCAAGCAATGTCTTAGGTTGATAAATTATTTCCGTCTTCGTGCCTGCCTCATCTGTAGGCCTTAATTTACTCATATTTTCATTGTTTAGGTTGAATTTTATCATCTCTAAAAACTCTTCAACTACATGGTTTATACAAACCTAGGACTAGCAGCCCATGGACTCAATTCAGATATGCTTTTATGTGTTTTTCAGCCCAAAATACTGTAAATCAGTTGCAAACATTTAAAACATGAGGGAATTCTTAAGGAAAACATGGGCTTCCAGTCTCCCATGGCAAAAAGTTAAAGCCTCAGGACCATTATTATACTCTTACTTGTGATGCACAAATACTACAGATGGGACATGCCCTCTCCAGAGTGTGGCACCTACCATCCTGTCTATCTGACATCTGACACCTGCCTTGTTGGCTTTGCCAACATCATCCACCAGGTCTTTAAGCAACTTTTCTTCTTAATTATTATCATTATCTAGAATTCTTTTTCTGTATGTCATAGTTTATTGTTTTCACCATTGCTAGAGTAAAAGCTTTTAAAAGAAAGGAACTTTGTCTTATATATCAGATATTCATAGTACATAAAATAATGTTTTCACTTGACAGGTAGCAAGTAACTGTCTATCCCTTGATTTGTAGTTTTTGTAAACCCCTACTTCTTCGAATTTTCATTCTTCTATCCAAGTAAAGAGCTTTGAGGAAATACTTCATTATGAGAAAAATAAAATTAAATATCTCTATGAACACATTTAATAATGAACAGTATTGCCTTTCAATTATTAAACATAGGGGAACAATCATAAAACATGGAAATAGCAATTACTCAGAATCTCATTCAACTGAGATATGTCTCAGCATCTCAGTTACTTTACACTCAGCATCTTTTTCAGGAACTTTGTATTTATCTTAGATGAGCTTATACAATTTGCATACTCTTAGAGAGGTCTCTTCTCACCCTCTTCTGGAGCAACTCATACTATAAGAGATCCCCCTCACTCTGCTTTCTTTTCAGAGAGGCATGGGGGAAATACAGTGTCCACCCATGTGCCTCCTATGGAAGAAGGAAGGATGCATCTAATTGCTGAGATAAAGAGAGTATAAATTCATTCTCTCACACTTCTCCCAGGGGCAGGGCCCATGTACTTCAACTTTGTTGAGAAACAAAACTCTGCCCTGGCTTTCCAACTCCCTTGGACCCTGGGCCATGTAGATCTAAGTATAGAGCACATGCACACCAATCCATCTGCCATGGAGTTCTAAAGTCTCCCAGGTATGTGATTATAGGAGACCCTACTTAAGTTCTAAATCATCTTTGTCAACAGTGCAATACTGGACTTTACATCTCACCCTGCTACCATGTCTCTTTCCCCCACAGGTTCAAAAGATGAACAGGAAAAAAAAAAAGATGAACAGGGCAGTGAGGTTTTGCACTCAATTCTGTCAACACTGGATATTCAGTTTTGTAGCTTTATTTTCCTACTGAAGCTGGTTTCCTTTCTCTGGACCATGTTTGAGGTGTCTCATTTCACAACAGTTTGGTCATTCAAACAAGGAGTCCTACCTTCCATCCCAACAGCAGGAGTTAGAACATATGCCCCATGAAGCTGAGTGTTTTGATAGCTCAGTAGCTATAGTGATATTGTGTAGAGAGAGGATGTGGTGTTTTCTCTGTGCTTTCTCTTTCTACCCACAGAGGCAACCCAATTTTATATGTTAGAAGACTAACAGACTCTCACAAATTATTGTTGAACACAGTATTATATAGTTATTTTTTATTCCAGGTTTTCTAGTTAATCTTCTTATAACTATAATTTTACTATTATTATTTATTTTTAATTTTGTTCAAGAATTTGCTTTCAATTTACACACAGAAGGGAAACATTACCCATTAATTGTTTCATTGATTTCTGTCACACTAGGGGCTTTAAATCAAAATTGTCTGAGGATAAAACACATAACTTTATCTCGCCTGATCTCACAGAGCCACATAAAGACCAGCAAGGGATTATGGGCTGCTTCTTCATGAGAAACAAATGACTAAATCAAAGATCAGAGGAAACAAAACAGTCTTCCCCTGAACAAGATGCTGCTCTCTCTATATGCTCCCATAACTGTGCACAGTATTTTCTCAATTTAACTCCTCATTACCCTTTATCATCACTCGCTGATTCTCTATAGTCCCACTGGACCATCAGTTTGGTGAAGAAAGAGAAACATCTCCTTCCCTTAAGTGTGGATTTGCAGTACCATCATGTCTGTAGTTTTAAAATAAAAGCTTTGAAAATTAAACAGAATGAATGATTTTTTGTGGAAATAAAATAGGGAACATAGAATCCACTACTAGGAAAAGCAAGTTTTAAGAGAGCATTCTATGTGAATCAAACAAAGCATTCAGTTGTATTTTTTTTTTTTTGTAGTTGTTTTATAGAAATAGAGCAAGAGAGAGAGAAAGAAAGAGAGAGAGAAAATAAGAATTGGCATGCCAGGGCCTCAGCCACTGAAATTGAACTCCAAATGTTTGTGCCACCTAGTGAGCATGTGGCTTAATGGGATCTGAAGAGTCAAACATGGTTCCTTAGGCTTTCCAGGCAAGTATATTAATGCCTCAAACATTTCTCCAGCCCTCATTCTACTGTATTTTTGAAGATATTATTAAAATAATCTTATAAATAAATAATCTAATTGGATAAAAGGAAAGGCAAATCCATGGTCTCGGAAAGGGAAATGGGCCAAAACACAGGAACAGAGAATTTTAAAATGTCAAATGTAAAAATAATGCCTTAGGCTATTGACCTTAACCTAGCAACACAGTAAATGCCTCTGTGTGCTTATCCAAGGAACAGGAATATGGGAAAGATGGAGAAGGGATAAAGCCAGGGCAGAATTCTGAAGTAGGAACAGATCAAAACTATGCACTAGATTCAAATAGGTTTCTGAAAATTTTCTATGTTGGTTAACGTGATGAGTTCATCCAAATATTGAAGCAACAACACCTCACAGTATATTAATTATTCCATAGCACAAACCCTGATGGAAAGATTCCACATTGATTTTCATAAAGATAGTACAATGCTGATCTGAAAACTTGGCAAAGAAAGATTAATATAATTTATGACTAGATATGACAAAAATATAATTGAAACAATAATAACCAAAATTTATAATTACACATACTCAAAAAGAGCTCATCCAAGGAATTTGCATCAGGTTGAGAAGGAAAATGATGTCAATAGATGCCAGAAGCTAATTTTTAGAACTGTGTCATACAACTATGTTTTCATAAACACACTTCTTTTTCAACAATGTTCCAAAAATTACCTTTTAGTGTGATGAAAGTGCCTAAAATGTATGCTGACTCACTAAATATATTGCCATTAAGCCAGAAATCAAGTAAATTGATTATCTCTAATCTCTGTGAGCTCCAAAGCAAAAAAAAAAAAAAAAAAAAAAAAGAAAAAAAACTTAAAAAAGGGCTGATTTTTTTCCTTCTTTCTTTTCCTTCCTCCTTGCTTTCCTTCTTTCTTTCTTTCTTTCTTTTCTTTTTTTTTGTTTTTTGTTTTTTGTTTTACCAAGCAAGGTCTTGCACTAGCCCAGGCTAACCTGGAATTCACTATGTAGTCTCAGGCTGGCCTTGAACTCATGTCAATCCTCCTACCTCTCTCCATGAGTGTTGAGATTAAAAGACATGTGCCTTCACACCTGGCTGATTTTCTTTTTTGAAACAGGGTCTCACATACCCTAGGATGGCCCCAAACTTTCTATGTACATGAGAATGACCTTCTGTACTCCCAAGTACTGGGATTACAGGCATGTGTCACCATGCTCAGTTTTTTTTTTTTTTTTTTTTTTTTTTTGATCCTTCAATTCTTCTTTTTCATGCTCAGTTTTTTTTTTTTTTTTTTTTTTTTTTTTTTTTTTTTTTTTTTTTTTTTTTTTTAGTCAGTTCTGTATTCAACAAATACAGTCAGTTTGGTACCATTATTAGGCTCATCCGTGACCTACCCCCTCCCCTTGGCCCCTCCTTGTTGAGGTATACGGGTCATGCATTGTGGAGTTAGCCCACAGTTATGGCTAAGCTAAATGTCTCTGCATATCATGACCCAACATGTGACTCTGACATTCTTTCCGCCCCCTCTTCCGCAAAATTTCCCTGAGCCATGTTGGGTTCATTTTTGGTCTGCTTCAGTGATGAGGTGTTGAGGGCCTCTGAGGCTCTGGCTCTCTGATTTGGTAGGAGTTGATTTTTCTCTATGTTGATCTCCTTCCGCCTTGTGCTGGTGTCCGGTTCATCAGGAAAACAGCCCCCTTGCTTGTTTCTCCAAGTTTTCTTAGTTTCAGCTGGGGCCCTTTTGAGGTATGATGGGGTGGCTCTCTCCTTAGGGTCTACATCTATCTGAAAAAGAGAAGCAGATTCTCCAACGGAGAGTAAGTTAGCACCAGGACAAATGAGATAACCCTTACTTTTTTTTTTTTATAGAGAATTTAATAGGTGTAGGCCCTCTTGTAGCCCACAATTGATAGTAGCTTGATACTGGAGAGTGGGCTTATGTTTGGATATGGTTCTGACTTGTTTCCCAGCTCCAGCTATGGGTCCCATACCAGTGAGGGGATCAGTTAGCCAAATTGAGAGCAGTTGGTTCCCCACCATGGCTGTGTGCCACCACTGCACTTGTGTGGGCATCACAATAAGTTATTTGCTGCTAAGTAGGTTAGACCATGCGTTGCTTCGATAGATATTGGTCAATTTTCCCCAGTCGCCCATGTAGCACCTTCTGGCACTAGACGCGCTGACTGTCTGGGGACTGACTCTCTTCCAACTTCCAGCCATGCCATTCTAATTTGCATGTCAATCACATAAGGTGTCTTCAGCAGTAGGGTCTTACCACTAACCTTTGGTGGGTCATCAAGTACTCTGACAGAAATCTGTCTGTCTTTTAGGAAACCTTGTAGGTCTCACTGATCAAAAGCTCATTGTGGATGATAGCCCCATGCTGGTTCTGGGAGTTACAGGTCAGTGCCCACTAAGAAAATGAGGAAAAAGATAACTAATATACAAGAGTTAGAGATAAGAGAGAGAGAGACAGGGAGAGGGGAAGTGAGGGAGGGAAGATGTAGGAGATTAAGGTTAGTCTTAATCTTACCCTCTCCAGTGTCTTGTGGTTCAGGTGTTCCCTGTAAGGGCCTGGTGAAGGATCAGCCATTTGGTCTATCTTTTAGTAAGTAGAAGATTATGGTACCATTGCCGTTTGGGTCTAGATTTGTGTTTCCCACCCCTTTGATGCCCTCCCCTCCCTCCCCTTCCATCCTAGTGTCTAATCTAGGAGATGCTTGCTGGGTATGTAAGGTATCTTCAGTAGATTCAGGTTAGGTGCTGTAGATGAGTGAGACTATGTGGCGATTTTTTTTCTGTGATTGGGTAAGTTCACTGAGAATGATCTGTTCCAGGTTCAACCATTTTTCCTCAAATTTCATTGTGTCATTTTTTCTTACTGCTGTATAGAATTCCATTGTGTAGATATACCACATCTTAGTTTTTGAAACAATGGGGTCAAATTTCTGACTTCAGCATGTTAAGAAGGCATTTTACCTCATGTAGTACTTCAGCACAAAGAATGAGTTTTATAATTTGGAAAGAAGAAATAAAATTTTTACCTTTCTTTATGGTATATACTTCAAAAACTTATTTACTTGAACATAAACGAAAAGGATTTCTAGAAATAAATTCAAGTATAATGAATAAATTAAAATTATATCAAAGCCAATGACTAAATTCCTGTGGAGAGGCTAAAGTCTGAGACTAAACATGTCAAGTGCTAGCAAGAATGTAGAGCCACACAAATTCTTCTAAAATAATGTCAGGAATATGAAATAACATGGCCACTTTGGAAAACAATTCCACAGATTCTTTAAAGTGACATCAAACAATGCATACATGTCATCACTCAGTGGTTATAAACACCAAAAAAAAAAATGAAATACAATACAAAGACTTGAACATGAATGTTTACAGTGCTATTATTCTAACATCTGAAAAGCATAAGTATCCAAATGTCTGTCAAGTGAATAAATAAAATGTGGTATACATATATTGTAGAATATTATTCAGCTGTGAAAGGAGAAGACAATGGCTCTGGGGGTAATGGAGATTTGAAGGTTTGCTGACTTGAGTATGGTAGTAATTTTTAGAATTTGTACATCTTTCTAAACTCATTCACTTCAAGTGGATGTAGGTTACTGTATATAAGTTATACATCACGGAAATTACTATTGAAAGCTATGATAAAGCCTTCTAAGCAAGAAAATACAAATATCAAGAAGGATGTCACTAAAGTAAATTTTTTAAATATTTTATTCTGCTAATGTAATTGTTTGAATCAAATGTCTCCCATAAACTCATGTGTTTTGCATGCTTTGTTCCCATTTGATGGCAAATTGTGAGGTAGAACCTTGCTTAAGGAAGTTTGTTTTGGGAGGCAGGATCTAGAGTATTATAGATAGCTCCCCTTAGTCAGAGCTTGGCTCAATTTCCTGCTGCTGTATTCTACCTTGTGTCACTGGTGAAGGCCAGCCTGTGCTCATGCCACATAGAGCTTCCCCTCACCAGCTTCCTCCAGACTTGGCTGCTTTGGGTAGGCGCTTTGACCCAGCAATGAGAAGGTAACTACAAATCCTCAAAAAGCTTAGTGAGCAATCACATTGCAGAATTTGAGGATTCAGATACTTGTATGACATCAGCATGATAGATCTTATTCAGTTATCCTCTTTATTTTCCATAATGAGGGAGGAGTAAAGGACCAGAAGAGTGACACATAATAAACAGTGAGAAACTATCTTTGCAAGATGGCATTGTCTACCTGAAATCTTTGCTTCCTCAATTTTCCTACTTTGAGCTTCTAGAAATCAAATTGACTCATGGAAGCGGGGCATCCTGGACTGGGGAGATATCTCAGTGCATACAGTGCTTGCTGATCAACCAGAAAGACCTGAGTTTAGATCTCAAGAACCCACATAAAAATGTCAGGCATGGTTGTAAATGCCTTTAAACCTTTGGCTGTGCAGACAGAAATATAGAATACTGGGGACTCCCTGGCTAGCTAGTATAGCCAAATTGGTGAGATCTATGTTCAGTGTGAGCCCTTGTTTTAATGAATAAGGTAGAGGATAACAGAGAAGAAACTCTTGCAGCAACCTCTGGTCTACACACCCTTGCAGCCCACATGTATATGTGCTCATACATATATAAAAGTGCATGTATGCACACCATGCACACATACAAACATGCCCACGCAAGGTGGGGCGTTCTTAGTTGACACTCACATTTTGTCTTTTCTTTAAGAGGGTATGGATGAGTAGAATGGAGTTACCACAGCCATTTAGTGACTGAGAGGAAGAAAATCAAATGTTACAGCTGGTACAGCAAAAGTAGGGAAGGTAACTGAGTCATCTCTACTATGAGTGCTACATGACAAAAATTAATTCCTTGTAGTTTTAATATCCAACTGTAAATTTCTACTTACTTCAGCATTAGTTGACTTGTAATCCCAGATTGTTAGTGTAGTGGTGAGGTTTAAAAATCAAGTCATCAAAGTCCCTCATCATAGAGCCAATAAAATAGCCCCAGAACATTCCTGACGGGAAACAACCAGGAAAGTCAAAACTACAACCGAAACATCTTGATCTTCATGCACCACTGTTGCCAGCCCAGTTGCTATGCTGAGTAAAGCAAATAAAATAAAAAGAAGAGCTTACAGTCTATTCTATGCCTAGTACTGTGTGAGTGACATGAAATGTCAACAGTGACTAAAACCATCACCCTTTCTTGTGACACACAACTAGAAGAAGAGACAGCTCCATTAGACTTTAAGTCATTGACATTTGTACAAATGGCTGGTGTTTCCTTGTCCTTAGAGGGAATGCATGGTTGAAACAGCTATAAGATGATAGGAAGGACATTCCTAGAAAGTACAAATGTCTTTAGCAAAGAAGTGCTGATAAGAATGATTAAGAAACACTTTGAGAAAAACTCAAATGAAATAGTTTGAGTGAAAATGTAGTTTTGCTGGGTTTCTTAAAAAAGTGTGGCAGAAACACACTTTGGAACCAGTAGAGCTTTGAAGGGCATGATGCTTCAGTTTACCCTTCTGCTTATAATCATTGTAAGATTTTATTAATAGAAATCAGTAGGTAAAATTGATGTTTAAGATTAACATGGTGTCCATAAATTGTAGAGTAGGAATAGAATTGAAAATATTCCCTTCATAATTAAAAAAATGTACATGCAACATGTGGTTCATTACATTTATATGCATTCATGTGTATATAATAATATATGTGTAATGCTATATCACAAAAAAGAATGAGCAGAAAATTTCTGTGGGATTGAGGTGATGATTCAGGGAGGGGTGAACATTGCTTTGCAAGCATGGGGACCTGAATTTAGTTCCCACCACCCATGTATAAACCCAGATATGCCTGCATGTAACACCAGCACTGTGGAGGGTGGAGATAGGATGATAACTGGGACTTACTGGTTAGCCAATCTATCCAAACACTGTTGAGTTCCAGGTTTATGGAGGGACCTTGTCTCCACGAAATAATGGTGGACAGGAATAGAATGGGACACCAGACATTCTCCTCTGATCTCTGCACATGTATGCACAGATGAAGCACATCTGAACTTACACACACTCACACAACCTCCAGTTACACACACACACACACACACACAGAGAGAGAGAGAGAGAGAGAGAGAGTAATTATGGACTGTTTACTCAGTATATTGCACGGGAATTCAAATTGACAATGCTCAGGTGCTCGATAAATAAAAGATCTAGTCATTAACAAAATAAAAGTAGACTAACCTCCAAATCACTGATGCATCCTTTTGAAATTCTCCAAATGTATATAATCTATTTCTCTTCTCAGATGAAACGCAAGTTTTAAAGGATTACTGAAAACCAGTAGTTACCTAGGTAACCCATTAAGTAGAACACATGAGAATTAAATTTTGATTCTAAGTACTTCCTTTCCTGTGTGCATTTTGAGATGAGGTAAAAATATAGCATCAAAGCTTCCTCTTAACAGGTAGATCAAACAGAACCAATGGCTTGGTTCTGATGTATCTAAATATCAACTTATGACTTCAGTCATCTTTCTTTTGAGCCTTTGGTTATTTTTAGAACCACCTTTCAATGATGACCAAAGGACTTCAGAGTACTAAGAACTTCAGTGAGATTTACAAAGCATAAAGTATATAAGGTTGTTATTACACTTGAAATTTTAAAAAACAATTAAGGAATTAAAAACGATTTACAAAACATGATAAAAATTAGAATTTATGGAGCTGAGGAGATAGCTCAGTGGGGGAAAGCAACAATTGTGAGGAATTGAATTTGATCACCAGAAGCCATGTAAAAAGCTGGGCATGGCTGTGCATGCTTGTGATCTACTGAGACAGGAAGACTATTGGGGCTTGCTGTTCAGCCAGTCTAGTTGAAATGAAAGGCTACAGGTTAGTGAGGGACCCTGTCTCAAGAAAATAAGTTGGAAGAGCAACAGAGGACGATACCCAATGTCCTCTTCTGGCCTCTGCATGCATGCACACAGGACATTCACATGTAGACACATAGATGTGAATACATACACACACACCAAAAACATGTTTTAAATGAGGACATACCTGCACTACCTATAAACAAAACTTTGAGACAATAGGTAATATGCACTCCTCTCTAAGTGCATCCTCTGTGTTCCGAGTGACTGCTAATACTGCTTTCAATGATAGCCCCAATTGCAAAATCATCAAAATGTAAGAATGATGAATGGGAAATGTCACTAAGCATTTGGCATGGATGTGGCAATTAATTTACAATACTCCTATTACTCAGGAAGCAGTGCATCTTGCTGTATAAGTGACTTCACAGTGTACATATTAGAAACACAGGACCTATTGGATTACAGAGCTTCTATTAGAAAATATTTCCCTAGATCCTGCGAAAAATAAAATTGAGTTATTTATTATTGCCCCTCATCAAAATAATTTGTTAATACTTGTAAAGTTTAGGGTTAGCAGTCTTGAAATGTAACAATTCAGCTATTCAATCAAGAGACTATTTTATCCTTGTAGAATTTTTATATCAGTGGATATTAAGAGCATGAGAGGACATTAAATCAGTTTTTAAAATCCCAACTCATTTTTTAATTTAATTTATTGTTTACTGACAACTTCCATAATTATAGACAATAACCCATGGTAATTCCTTCCTTCTCCCCCACTTTCCCCTTTGAAATTCCAATTTCCATTATACCCCTCCCCCCTCTCAATCAGTCTCTCTCTTATTTTGTTGTCATCATCTTTTCCTTCTATTATGATGGTCTTGTGTAGGTAGTGTTGGGCACTGCAAGGTCATAGATATCCAGACCATTTTGTGTCTGGAGGAGCACATTGTAAGGAGTCCTACCCTTCCTTTGGCTCTTACATTCTTTCTGCCACCTCTTCTGCAATGGTCCCTGAGCCATGGAAGATGTGATAGAGATATTTCAGTGCTGAGTACTCCTCTGTCAGTTCTCAGCACTATGGTGCTTTCTGAATCATCCCAAGGTCACTGTCACCTCAAATGGGCTGGAGAGATGGCTTAGCGGTTAAGTGCTTGCCTGTGAAGCCAAAGGACCCCGGTTCGAGGCTCGATTCCCCAGGACCCACGTTAGCCAGATGCACAAGGGGGCGCACACATCTGGAGTTCCGTTTGCAGTGGCTGGAAGCCCTGGCACACCCATTCCCTCTCTCTCTCTCTATCTGCCTCTTTCTCTGTGTCTGTTGCTCTCAAATAAATAATAAAAAAAAAAGAGAGGAGCTTCTCTAACCAAAAATGAGAGTAGCATTAATATATTGTATGAACATTAAGAGAAGTGCTTACCAGGCAATTTGGTGAGCATAGTATATACATTTAGCAAGACACCAGCAGATGTTATACCCCTAGGACTCATGACTACCCCTGTTCTAGGTTTTTAGCATCAGGAATGCATGTATTTCCTCCCATGGAGCAGGCCTCCAATGAAATTAGAGAGCAGTTGGTTTCCCCCATAAGAGACATGACACTATTGCACCCAACTCATTTTTAACAGTATAGACAAAAAAATGTATGCAATAGGTACTGAGTGGAGGGAAATAATTATCTGAAGACAATTTAGAGGCCACAAGGCAATGAAGAGAGCATGAATTAGGCCTAATGGCATCCTCAGTAGGACAAGAAGTTTCTGGAATGAAGAATGGAAAGAATAAAAAGTAAGAAAGTAACAAAAGTCATATAAATGTATAGAGGGGTCTACTTAAATGTTGATGGGTGCTGAATAATGACATGTGTGAAAACTACTAAAACTGAGGGTGTACTAAAAAACACCAGTCACCAAAATTTGTCATAATCAGAATTATGTTGTGCTCATGCCAGCCAGACTGAGAAGACCATCAAACACACAAAGCACTAAGCCAAAACTGGGAAAGAGAAATGGACAAGGAGTGGGCCCCATTAGTCCTAACTGAAAGTTACTCTCAACTGATCTAAGAAAACTGACAAGAATAAGTAAAAAGGGTCTGACTGTTTAAGTGGCTAAACTGTGACCTAAACAAATATTTAAAAATATATAAAGCAATGCAGGCAGGCAAACAGGGAAGGAGGGAGAAATGGAAGAAGGAAGGAAGGAAGGAAAGAAGGAAGGCAGGCAGGCAAGTGTAAAATTCAACATTAAAATATTAAAATTTAGGTGTTTGGATGGAATCCATCCAAAAATTACCACACATATAAAATGCAATAAAATAAAATCCACAAGGAAATGCTAACAGAAAGAAATAGGCTATAAATTATCAAAATGATATGAGTAAGTAAAGTATTAAAATATATTAACATCCCATATACTCCAAAATGTAAAGCATGTCTCTACTACATAAACAAAGATATACAATAATTCAAATCAATTTTTTTATTTGCTTGAGGGAGAGAAACAGAAATAATGGGTGCACCAAGGCCCCCAGCTACTGCAAATGAACTCCAGACACATAAGCCACCTTGTGAATCTGGCTTACATGGGTTCCAGGGAATTGAACCTGGGTTCTTTGGCTTTGTAGGTAAGCACCTTAACTGCTAAGGCATCTCTCCAGTCCATAAAGCAATATTTTTAACTCAATAGTAAAAAAACTAAAATAAAAGTAGATGAAACATGAGTATGACATGGTACAAAAAAAGCTGACTAAGCATATAGGTGAGCTGGAGCAGAGGAGGAAGAGAAATATGCATGACAAGAAAAACTTTTGGGAAAATGAAACTGAATATTTTCAAAATGTGATGAAAATACAAACTTACAAATTCATAGAGCCCAGTAAGCACCAGGAAGAAATGCAAAAGCAAAGATGCTTCCAAATTAAACTGGTATAAAGCAATTAAAAAAACAAAATCTTATAAAAAATACCCCATGGTAATACCCTCCCTCCCCCCACTTACCCCTTTGAAACTCCACTCTCCATCATACCCCCTCCCCATCTCAATCAGTCTCTCTTTTACTTTTGATGTCTTGATCTTTTCCTCCTCTTATGATGGTCTTATGCATAATCATGGAAGGTGTTAATAAAAAATTAAAAAAAATAAAATCTTAGAAACAACCAGAATTAAAGATGCATTATGAAGAGAAGAGTAAAGAGAAAAACAGCTACAAGCTTATCATCAGAAACAATGTCAGCCAAAGCATACGAAGTGGTAAAGCTGAATAGAACAGACAAAAAAGTGAAAAAATATGAAAAGAATTATATTTTCATGACCATATCATTTTTTACATGAAACCCAAATACTTAAGAAAATAAATAGTAAGAAAATTAATCGCAACACGGTAAGAAATGTTAAAGAAAGTTTCAGCAAAAAATAACATAAGTAAATTGGATCTTCACAAAGAAATGAGGAAACCAGAAATAGCTAATATGTACATAAATATACATATATTTTATTTTACTTAAAAATAACATTAAGAAGTCTGGGTGTGTAATTGCTCAATAGTTGGCTACAGATAACAACTTAATATATATTTTAAAAAGCTAAAGGAAAGGATTTTTAAATGTTTAAGTATAAATAACTATTAAATGTCTCAGGAGATGGATAATTTTACCCAAATTTGGACATGATACAATGTATGTATGTATCAAAATACCACAAAGTATCCCATATATTGATGCAATTTTATGCTTTTATATATTAATTAAAATTAATTACATTAAAATATCTTACATACAATTGACTAGAAATATATATTTGTTGAATTTGTAATATATGTAGAAAAATGTGTGATGACAGTACAAAATTCAGGAAAGATTAAAACAGCAGTATAATATTAGAGTGTTCTCAATTTGTATGTGAGATGGCATGATATTATTTGAATTTAGACAATGGTATGTTAAATTTGTGTACAGTAAACTCTAGAGCAATGTCTGATGCAAACAGCAACCTAAAATTCCAAAGATAACAAGGTAGATAATATAATAATAATAAAGATAAAAAATAAAAATGAATCATAAAAACCAGGAATTCATTGACCAAGTGGGCCTCTGAGGCTCCAAAACAATATAGGCTAATGCCAAGGCTCTTTGTTGTCCACCAGAACTAGGTGGTCAGCCCCTGTTGGTGAAGATATCACAAATCAAGGTTGAACTGAGTAGAAACTTCTTCCCTGCTGAAACCTTTCTCACAGTGCTAGAAAGTGCTATGTGACCTGTTGGGGGAGAAGAGTCATCAATAGTCTTAACCAGCAGTGGAACCTATGAGCTAGACAATTGGCCAGCCAGGAAAGATATGATGACTGGTACAGGTCAGTTATCGGGGTAACCAACTGCTTTCTGTTTGGATTTGAGATCTACTTCACAGGAGGTAATTCACACCTGGTACTGAAAAGCTAGTCAACAGTCTAAGACTGCAAGAATTATAGGCCCTAGGAAGAAAGGCACTATGTTTGTTTGTCTAAATGAATGTATACTGCATATCAAATTGCCCTGTATGTATTTGTGTTTATCTTCACATAGTAGGGCTGTTCTCACTTTTGGTTAGAGAAGCATCTTTTGCCTATGGTTGTGACTACTGGAGAGACTTAAATTCACCAAAGTTGTGAGAATCAGTGACTGTTAAGTGTTCAGCACTAAACGAAATGTATTTATCATGTACTCCAAGGCTTAAGGAATATTGTGGAGGAGGGGGGAAGAGAGAATGTAAGAGCCAGAAGATGGAGAGGAGTGCTGTGTTCTGGACATGAATTCATGACCTCAGAGATGCAGCCATTACCTTCCCAAAGATTTGCACAATATTGGGCCCATCAGCGTTCCATAGTGGATAATGGTAGAAGAAACAAAGAAAGACATCAAAATATAAAAGGGACTGGTGGGAAATAGGTGTTTCAGTGGAAGGAAGATGCAGGAGGAGGGACAAAAGAAGGAAAATGGAAGGGAATTATGATCAAAATGCATTATATGTACATGCATGAAAATTGCCAATAAGAATGTTTTAAAAACACAAATTTACTCAAGATGGTTATATATCTGGAGTGACCAACACAGCATGTTCCACAATGGCAGACATGTCTACCAGTAGAGCACAACTGACTCCAATAATAGATCCACACTTATGTAGTTAATTAGTACTTGGAAATGTTACAAAACAACTAATGGGGAAAATAATTTTCTTTTAATAAGTGTTATAGAACACTTGGGTATCCATAAACTCAAAACAAACAAAAAAATTAATATGTTTTGATGCTAGATCCTTACCTTGCATAATAAAAATTAACTGCAAATTAATAGTAAAACTAAATGTAACAATTAAAATTATAGGAATTCTGGTCTTTCCTTCTTAGGACCCACCCAGGTGTGAGGGCGCAACCCATCTTGGTTTGGGAGCCTTTCTTCTCACTTATTTCTACTCTCTCTTAAAATAAATCTTTCCTGGTTTCGCCAGAAAATTTAAAACTACATAACTTCAAGAAGAAATCATAAGAGACAATTTTACTTACCTTGTATCTGGACAAAAATAGCACAGATTTTAAAAGAAAAAAAATAATAAAAAGAGTCTATCAAAACTAAAATAAATGTGCTTCAAAAGAAATTGAGAAACCAAGTAATAAGCTTTAAGATAATGTTTTCAATATGCATATCTGATGGAGCATTTGCATCCAGACTAGGCCAAGAACTCTCAGAAGTCATAAACACGAAAACAACACAAATATCCTACTTAATCCTCAGAAAAAGTACTCCAATTTTTAAATAATGAAATTATTGCTCAAAATATTATAATACAAGTTACACAGATAGTAAGAATTAATCCCTGTTTGGGGGGGTTATAAAGCTCATGTCCCCACTTACCACATCATCCACTCAAGTACCACGCTCAGAAAAACAACAGAAACCAGATTAAATAAAACCAGTCACAAAAGAGATTAGCAAAATTAGGACTTATTTTTTTCAAAACACACACAAACACACACACACACACCTTCCTTACATTCAAACCTTCCCTTGGACAAACAATGCATTCATGATATGTCAGGAAGATCTCACTAAGAATAGTGTTTAAAATCCTCCACATTTGTTCAATTATTGAATTGAAGAATGCTATTTTATGCTGTTTCCCAATAATAAATGAGAATGGTAAGACTCTGTTGAAAAACTATTAGGAATTTCATGGCAGTGTCAAGCGGAGGATTAAACTAAGTGTGCTGTGTTCTAAACTCAGTGCTTGGAACACGTGCATGGGTAAATCTGTGCAGGGCTGTGTTTTCTCCTATAGAATCTATACCGGCTAATAAAATGGTGTGCTAAAACTCATCAGCCACTATATTTGGAGTCTCCTGTGAAGTTGTGAGCCCATGAAGGTGCTGGAACTGGGTTTTCAACTAATTGGACCATAAACAACAGGAGAGTTAGAATGATAAATTATTACCATAATAAAGCCAGAGAGATAATATCAAAAACTATGAGGGTGCAAACATAAGGTGGGATTTTATCTCACTAATGGCAATACACTATAGAAAGAAACCTATTCATATTTCACCAAAATAACACAGAAAACCAAGGGTTGCTCTCAGAGAAAAGGGTTTTTAAACCTAAAACTAGAGAACAGAACAGATGAGAACTGTTTCCAAAGCAGAAAGAAGAGATCTACATTCTTCTCAATACCTTCTTTTCCAACCAACCAGTCACGGGGCCTCCTCATCTGTCCTGAAGAAGGAAGTATGGGGCAGGGAACCAGGAACGTTACTCTAAAGATGATCCTTCCTAACAGAACATGAAGCAATGAAAGGAAAGTTCCACCCTCTTCCAACAGAGGGCGGCATTCACATTTTAGACTGTTTGACAACTGCGGTGTCTGGATTAAAACACAGGAGTTGATAAAGTTGTTCACTGTCAGACTGAAGACCTCCAAAGACAGGCCAGCTTTTAGAGTCGGCGCCCTGAATCCTGCTTCTGACCATGTCCTAACGCCACGTCCTTAGGCCAGTAATTTAACCTCTTTGATTTCCTCTTCTGAAAGAGCCAGATGGTAAATATTAAGCTCAGAGGAAGGTTAAATACCTTTCAAGAGCTTAGCCCAGAGCTGGAGGGAGGTGGAGAGGTATTCACAACCATGGGCTTCCTTCTACGTCCCCCCTAATAAATCTCACTGTGGACTAGGGGTTGGGGACAGGGATCTAGTGCTCCTTGTCTTTTATGCTTGCACACGTGAGTGTTTCTCTCCCCAGGCTGGTTTTCTGGGTAAGCGCTTTCCCTCAACTTAATGACAGCCTCATCAGTGGCTGGGCAGCGAAAGAAGGATTTAGGAGGACCTTACCATTGCGAAATTCTGGGGCTGCCCCGATTATTCTGCTGTTATTTTCAATCCTTTACTCCTCAAAACCTTGTTCCAATAGCTATTCCTTTTTTTCTGGGAGATTGCCACAGGAGCATATGTCCCTTAAATGACAAGAGAGAAAAACAAAAATAAGGAGAAGAAATTGAAACCACTCCTTACTCACCATTGCATTGCCTCTGAAACAAGTGCAACAAAGCAGGAATCAAGATCTGTGAGTAAAGCCACCTCCCTTGCTTGTAATTGCTCCTTAATGACAGAGGGACTTAGGAGACATTCAGTCACTGCAGCGGAGTGCAGGTGGAATGTGTGTCTGAGTGAAGTCACCTTCAGCTTTTGCGTTGGCCACTAGGCACTTTAAACACCAGAAGATGCCACAGTTGTTTTGATGAAGGCACTCTGGAAATTATTTCCTTCTGTATGTCACCACAGTACAATAAATAAGCAAGTATCTTCTCCACTCTGCCGGTGGTGCACAGTGTACAACCCCGACACAAGAAAATCAGGGTACAGTAATTGAAAATGCATGGGGATGTCCAGACCTGTGCCGAAGCAGCTGTGTAAAGTGGAAATAGCACAGCCTTTGGCAACAAAAGAGACCGAATTTGACTCCCCGTCCTTTTTCCTTGTGGAAGGAACTTGGGCAAATACTCATTCCATCCACTCTGTTCATGACTGTAGGAGAGGAGGTCCCACTGCATGGGGGTAGCACAGCACTGAGGTGAGGAGTCAGCTTCCAAGCCAGTTTTGAATTTTGCCTTTCAGGAAGACTAGCACTATAATTTTACTCACTTTACCTCTTGGTTTCCTCATCAAAAACACATCTACTAATATTACCTATTCTATAGAATCAGTGAAAGAATTGAAGTTAAAAATAGAGGTGACAGATGACCCAGCTACAGTACTTCTGGACATACACCTGAGGGAGAAGGTGACATGTCACACAGATACCTGCACATCCATGTTTCTTACGGCAGTATTCACAAGAGACAAGTTACACAACCATACATAAACCTGTTAGAAAGGCCTTCTTAGTCCTGTACTGTTATATATGCTCCTGGGGCCTGGGGATGTTTTATACCTGTTTCCTGTAACCTATCAAAATAAAGGTTTTATCCAATATATATGATTTTGAAAATCTCTGAATGAACTTTTCCTTCAAAGGCATTTTCCTTACAGACTAAAACAAGCACCATGAGCTGTTGCTTTGCCTGCAGGCATTAGTTCCTCCACTGCAACAGAAATCAGAAATCATCTAGAAAGATGACTGTATTGCATTATTCTTATATTAAGAGATTGCATACTTCTGTAGGTTAATTTTATCCAGAGAGATTCAGCTGCTAAAAGGGTCTGGGAATTGAGATAAGGCTTTGGACACATAAATTTAGTGGAAATAACAGAAGAAGACAGACACCTGAATGAGGAGAAGTTTAGCATGATTGAAAGGGGAGTGAAGAAACCCATGCATGCTATGATGGACTGGGGATTATCAAATATATGTAGTATTTAACTTGTAATATATACCCAGAAGTTTGATCATAAGGTTAGTTCTAGATTTGGCTTTTGGGGGAAACTCTATACTAATGCCATCAACTTACATTCCCACCAACTTTCTACTTCCATGGTAAGTGCTCCATTTCTCCACATCTTTGTCAACTGCTATCTTTCACCTGGTTCTGATAATGTACATTTTAAAGGGTATGAGTAGATATCTCATTATGGTTTGATTTGCATTCCCTTGGCAATTAGAGTGAATGTTGAACATAAAATAATTAATGGTAATTGAAAGCTTATCAAATGTCAGATACTATTCTTAGCACTTTTCATGTTATACTTTAGTCCTATAAAGTGCTATTAGCCTCATTGTATTGTGGAGAAAATTAAAGTAAAGAGAATGGGTTTCCAAGTTCACAAAGGTAGTGAATGAATGAGCTGAATTACAAACCAGGCATTCTGTTCCCACTTTCTTCTTCACCTTTTATCACCATGTTACACTTTTTTACTAATATATTCTACAGCAACTGACAGTTCATTGTTCCCATCTCATTCATATTGCCTCTCTTGTATGATTTGTAATATGGTTTAGGTAGATCTAATCTTGCAAAAGAGCACTGCCACACAGTTAGTGGTCTCTTTGTGGTCATAGCACTGAACATATTAATCATGGGAAGTTTTCACAGTAGTCCCATATACCTGGTTAAAAACAGAAAGAGAGTTAATGCTTTGAATATTTTTGCCCAACTACTAATTATCTGATTGATATTTTTCTTACTGACTTAATTTTTGTCATAATATTTCAAATAATTGCCCATGTTGGTGGTTCATCTGTGCTTCATGTGACTCAGTCTACTGCCTTTTCAGTTGTCTCTCTGGCACCAAGTCAACAAGTGTTTTTGATTACCTCTAAGGAATCCATGCCTTGTGTGTAAGTGGAGGAGATATTTCAATAAATAGCTCAGTTGAACTAATAATAGTATGGAAAAAATAATATACATATGGTTGATTTTGTGTTCTTCAAATAATCTGTATTTTAATCAGTCATAAATATAGTATATGATTAAATTAATTAATTGATTTAATTAAGTATAGTATATAATTTAATTAATTATAATTGTACTATATAGTCCAAGATTAAATTTTCATAGAGAATAATGAAAGGCATGGAATTGGTTAGATATCATGAGTCACACAATGAATGACAGCTATTAGTTAGTACTTGCCATAGGTCAGTAACTATGTAGGTAGATATTAAATTATTTGCTCAAAACCAAAAGGGGGAGACAGTATCCAACATACACCTAGATAGCTTAAGACTATAGCATAAAACATACAAAATATTGGTAGGAAGTGGAGGCTTAAAACAAGTAAATTGCTTTTCCAAGATCAGATGGATTTTTGAGGCTATGGAGAGACTAGACCTAAAACAGACCTGGTTAGCCTCAGACTGAAAGCTCCCAGATTTATTCTACAATATCTCTCTAAGTATTCATAGCATGGTTGTGAGAATATTCTGTATCCCACACCCTACTTTATTGACTCAGGTTTCATTTCTGGTTAAAGGTCAGCTGTCATTGTAAATCTTAGTCACTTCCTGCCAAAGACCAAAGTTAGAATTCTAAAGTAATGTGTGATACTGAAGTGAGTAGCACCACTTTGGGATGGCATATTTTTCCTATGCATGACTCTTACTGTTTCCTCATGCTGGCCTTGGTGAACATGTTGAACATTTATTATTTTCATTTTTTCCTTTATATTTTCTTTTTTTTTAATAATTTCTGAGTTCATGGTCAATCAGTTTATTTTTTCACTTTTAAAAAATATATATATTGAGACTGGAGAGACAGCTTAGTGGTTAAGGAACTTGGCTGAGAAGCCTAAGAACCAGGTTCAGTTCTTCAGTACCCCATAAGCCAGATGCACAAGGTGGTGCAGGCATCTGGAATTCGTTTGCAGTGGCTGGAGTCCCATGTTTTCCCTCTCTCTCTCTCTCTCTCTCTCCCAACAAATAAAATATTTTAAAATGCTTTTATTTATTTTCAAGCACAGATAGAGATAAAAGAGGAGAACTGAAAGAATTAGCAGGTAAGGGCCTCCAGCTGCTGCAAATGAACTCCAGATACATGTGCTACTTTGTGCATCTTACTCTATGTGGGTGCTGGGGAACTAAATCCAGGTCAAGAGGCTCTGCAGGCAAAAACCTTAACTGATGAGCCATGTCTCTAGCCCTTTCATTTTTTTTTTTACTTTTTTAATAGTCATACACTGACTCATGTGTGATATTTTAAAATGCCAAAATTATGATATCTAAATCTATATTCACTTTTCAAGATTAAGTTAAAAGTAACTGACAACCCTGTTGATGTTATCATGATTCCCATATCTTCCTTATAATAGAAATGTGTGTATCTATTGTGAGCCCACGTAATCAGATACCACAAAACTCCATGTACATACATGGTGGACAAGTAAATCTAGCCACTGACATGAAAGAAATTTGTCATATTTCACTTGCCGTTTTGACTCCAGGAAGTACTGCAATGATAGTCATGTGTTATTTCTTGGTCAATCTGTAGGGGAAAATAAACTGCGATAATCACATTTGGATCGTTAGGCTCTGGAAGAATGGTTTCAGTGTGGTGTTGCATATAGCTGCCAATCTGATAGTATGGTTTAATGGTTTATGTTGATGGTCACACTGACAGGATAGGATCACCTAGAAAATGAGGTTCTGGGCATGCCTGGGAGAGATTGTCTTGACTAGATTAACTGAGATGTGAACCTTAGACTGTGGGTGGTGCCATTCTGTGGGCTGAGACTCTAGGCCAGATAGAAAGAGAGAGCTGGCTGAGCAGCAGCGTTCATCTCTCTCTGCTTCCTCCCTGTGGGTGGTATGTGACCAGTTGTTTCATACTCCTCCCAGCAAAATTTCACTACCATGATGCAATGTATCCCCTGGAACTGAATGCTGAAATAAACCCTTCTTCTCTAAAGTTGCTTTGGGTCAGGTAATTTGTCCTAGCAATAATAAAGTAAGTAATACATATGGCATTTTAAAATAATACTCGCTATTTTATTTCTTATTTTAAAATTTAATTTATAACATCAAGTTTTTCTTGTTTCACAAAGAATTAACATTTTCTAATACTTTTATTGATTATTTATTTACAAGGAGAGAGAGAAAGAGAATGGGCACACCAGGGACTCCTGCCACTGCAAAAGAACTCCAACTCTATTCACATGTGCCACTTTTACATCTGGCTTAACATGGGTACTGGGAAATAGAACCCCAGCAGTCAGGTTTTGCAAGCAAGCACTCCGAACTCCTGATCCATCTCATCAGCCCCATATCTATTTTTGAGAATACAGAAATAAAAGTAGAGAAAAGTAGAATATATGATCCCTGATTTCCTGCCAGCAATAACTACCATGAACATTTCATGTGTTCGGTGAACAAAATTGCTGTGCAAACTTATTTGTGTCTTATCAACTATGTAGTCTAGTCCATTTCTAACATAATTTTATAAACTCTAGAAACAGGGAAACTGAATGATACATCTATTGAAAGCTAGGTTCTGCATGTGAGTTGGAATTCACATGATATGTGTAAGGTGATGGTGACACCCAGACAAGAAGATACCCTTGGCTCTTTTGGGACAGCAATGGTGGAAGTTCGAGTTTTTGACACACAAAAACACCAACACAGAGCCGAAGGGAGTGGCATAGTTGTGTTTCTACCATGACAATGTTGTGTGTGATCATCTTGGGTATTTCCTTCATTTGCTTTTTCTAGTCAGAATCCATCTACATTTTGTTCCCTATAATCCATGGCACCAAACACCACAGAAAATTATTCTGCAGCTTACTGATTTGTAACAGGATAACATGCTTTTAAAATCTTATTAAACTAGCAAGAAGGAATTGTATTACTTCTAAGCAAATATCTTGACGAGTGAGGTACTTATTCACAGATGTGGTAGAACACATTCATAAGATGGATGTCCCACACTGGTACTTGTGTAATTAAATTTGAAGATGATGAGCATCTAGTGTGTTACAAGACGGTGATGCTGCTCCCACCGCAAACATGGGCTCATGGTGCCAGAATGACTGCCGGTGACTCCTCACAAAGCAAAGTCTACGGCAAGGCTTTGGCGACTTCCATTGAGTGTGTGGAAAATGCTGACTAACTCTAATCATATAGGATGAATCTCAAAGTTTCAGTCACAAATCCATACCTTCTCAGGCATCTTTGACTTCAAATGCAGTCAAGAAACCAAGAGATGTTTATAATTGTCCTAATAGGGCAGTATTTATTATCACTGTGATGTTTGTGGAGATCTTTATCTGAGCAAGTGCTATCTTACAGATTATTGAAATACAAAATACACTGAAATTCTCAACTTTATTAGGTCTCCTACATGAGAATTAGGGAATCAGTATGGAGATTACTCACAATCCTAAAATATAGAAGTAGCAGCTACACCACTTTGGGATGTATACCTGAAAGATAGGGCAACATACCACAAAGACACCTGCATATCCATGTATATTCAGCACCGTGCATAATAGACCAGGTGTGGAATTAGCCTAGGTATCAGTCAACAGATGAATGGATAAAGCAAAACACACACACACAAGGAGTTTTATTCAGGTATAAAAAGGAGTAAACTGGGTGTGGTGGCACATACCTTTAATCCCAGCACTCGGAAGGCAGAGGTAGGAGGATTGCCGTGAGTTCAAGGCCACCCTGAGACTACATAGTGAATTCCAGGAGAGCCTGAGCTAGAGTGGAACCCTACCTCAAAAAAAAAAAAAAAAAAAAAAAAAAAAGAAGAGTAAATATTGTTCAAGACACCACATGCTTGGGCTGCAGGACACTGAGAAATCAAGCTGGAGCTGAGCTGGAAGCCCTGTTGACTAGGTGACGTAGTGCTGGGAAGTAATGTGCAGCCTTATGGGGGAAGAAAGTCATCAGTGATCTCAACTAGCAATGGATCCTGCAAGATACACAGTTAGACAGATAAAATGTGCCAACTGGTATAATGGTAGCATGTCTAGTATGGGGGAAAACTACTCTCTAATTGGACTTGAGTTTCACTCCATGGAAGGGAAGTCATGCTGAGAACCTAATCAAAAGCCTGTATCTGGGGAGGTCATAAGTCCTGGCCAGGAAGTTACTACTGCTGCCTGGCTAAATGGTTATAGTATGTCCACCAAATTGTACTCTAAATATTTAGGCTTATATGCATATATTAATGCTACTATCACTTTTTATTAGAGAAGCTTAGTGTTTTCAGATAGTGGTGACCACTGGGGAGATTTAAAATTCATCAATGTGCTTAGAAGCAGTAAGAGTGGTATGTTAAGCACCAAGTGACACATCTCTATCACACTCGCCAAGGTTCAAGGACCATTGCTGAAAAGGTGGCAAAAAGAATGTAACAGCCAAAAGAAGGAGAGGAGTACATCACAATAATGTCTTCCAGACACAAAGAAGCCATGGTATTCATGACCTCACAGTGACTGACAGTACCTATACCATACCAACATAATAGGAAGGAAAAGATGACATCAAAATACAAGAGAGACTAGTTGGAAAGAAGGTGTTCAGTGGAGGGAGGAATGGGCAGAAAAAGAAAGGAGGGAGGCAGGGATGGATTACAATAAGGGTACATTGTGTATATGAAGGAAGTTGTTAAAATGTTTTTTTTTTTTTTTTTTTTTTTTTTTTTTTTTTTTTAGAATAACTTTTTTTTTTTTTTTTTTTTATTATTATTAGTCAGTTCTGTATTCAGCAAATACAGTCATTTTGGTACCATTATTAGGCTCATCCGTGACCTACCCCCTCCCCTTGGCCCCTCCTTGTTGAGGTATACGGGTCATGCATTGTGGAATTAGCCCACAGTTATGGGTAAGCTAAATGTCTCTGCATATCATGACCCAACATGTGACTCTGACATTCTTTCCGCCCCCTCTTCCGCAAAATTTCCCTGAGCCATGTTGGGTTCATTTTTGGTTGGCTTCAGTGATGAGGTGTTGAGGGCCTCTGAGGCCCTGGCTCTCTGATTTGGTAGGAGTTGATTTTTCTCTATGCTGATCTCCTTCCCCCTTGTGCTGGTGTCTGGTTCATCAGGAAAAACAGCCCCCTTGCTTGTTTCTCGAAGTTTTCTTAGTTTCAGCCGGAGCCCTTTTGAGGTATGATGGGGTGGCTCTCTCCTTAGGGTCTACATCTATCTGAAAAAGAGAAGCAGATTCTCCAACGGAGAGTAAGTTAGCATCAGGACAAATGAGATAACCCTTACATTTTTTTTTTTTTTTATAGAGAATTTAATATGTGTAGGCCCTCTTGTAGCCCACAATTGATAGTAGGTTGATACTGGAGAGTGGGCTTATGTTTGGATATGGTTCTGACTTGTTTCCCAGCTCCAGCTATGGGTCCCATACCAGTGAGGGGATCAGTTAGCCAAATTGAGAGCAGTTGGTTCCCCACGTTGGCTGTGTGCCACTACTGCACTTGTGTGGGCATCACAATAAGTTATTTGCTGCTAAGTAGGTTAGACCATGCGTTGCTTCGATAGATATTGGTCAATTTCCCCCAGTCGCCCATGTAGCACCTTCTGGCACTAGATGCGCTGACTGTCTGGGGACTGACTCTCATCCAACTTCCAGCCATGCCATTCTAATTTGCATGTCAATCACATAAGGTATCTTCAGCAGTAGGGTCTTACCACTAACCTTTGGTGGGTCATCAGGTACTCTGACAGAAATCTGTCTGTCTTTTAGGAAACCTTGTAGGTCTCTCTGATCAAAAGCTCATTGTGGATGATAGCCCCATGCTGGTTCTGGGAGTTACAGGTCAGTGCCCACTAAGAAAATGAGGAAAAAGATAACTAATATACAAGAGTTAGAGGTAAGAGAGAGAGAGACAGGGAGAGGGGAAGTGAGGGAGGGAAGATGTAGGAAACTAAGGTTAGTCTTAATCTTACCCTCTCCAGTGTCTTGTGGTTCAGGTGTTCCCTGTAAGGGCCTGGTGAAGGATCAGCCATTTGGTCTATCTTTTAGTAAGTAGAAGATTATGGTACCATTGCCGTTTGGGTCTAGATTTGTGTTTCCCACCCCTTTGATGCCCTCCCCTCCCTCCCCTTCCATCCTAGTGTCTAATCTAGGAGATGCTTGCTGGGTATGTAAGGTATCTTCGGTAGATTCAGGTTAGGTGCTGTAGATGAGTGAGACTATGTGGCGATTTTTTTTCTGTGACTGGGTAAGTTCACTGAGAATGATCTGTTCCAGGTTCAACCATTTTTCCTCAAATTTCATTGTGTCATTTTTTCTTACTGCTGTATAGAATTCCATTGTGTAGATATACCACATCTTAGTTATCCATTCTTCTAGTGATGGACATCTGGGTTGATTCCAGCTCTTAGCTATTACAAATTGAGCCGCTATAAACATGGTTGAGCATATCTCTTTAGTCTGTGGTTTGAAGGTTTTAGGGTAGATGCCCAGTAAGGGAATAACTGGGTCTGTTGGTATCTCTATACTCAGCTTTTTCAGAAGTCTCCATATTGCTTTCCAAAGTGGTTGTACCATCCTACATTCCCACCAACAGTGGATGAGTGTTCCTATTTCTCCACATCCTCGCCAGCATTTATTTTTATTTGATTTTTTGATGCTTGCTATCCTTATTGGGGTAAGGTGGAATCTCATAGTTGTTTTAATTTGCATTTCTCTGATGATTAGGGATGATGAACATTTTCTTAAGTGTATGTTTGCCATTTCTATTTCTTCCTCTGTGAACTGCCTGTTCAGCTCTTTGCCCCATCTTGTGAGTGGGGTGTTTGACTTCTTACTGTTTAGATTTTTGAGTTCTTTGTAGATTCTAGAGATTAGTCCTCTATCAGTTGGATAACCCACAAATATTTTCTCCCATTCTGTGGGTAATCTATTGGCTTTGCTAATTGTATGCTTGTCTGTAAAGAAACTCCTCAGCTTCATGTGGTCCCATTGGTTGAGTGATGGTTTAAGTTCATGAGCTACTGGGGTTTTGTTCAGGAAGTCTTTTTCCATTCCTATATCATGGAATGTACTTCCTAAATTTTCTTCCAGTAGTATTCGAGTTTCTGGTCTTATATTGAGATCTTTGATCCATTTGGACTTGAGTGTAGTGCATGGTGAAATGTGTGGGTCAAGTTTTAGTTTCCTGCATATGGTTATCCAGTTTGTCCAGCACCATTTGTTGAAGATGCTGTCTTTTTTCCAGCGTATATTGTTTGGGCCTTTATCAAATATCAAGTAGCTATAGTTGCTTGACCCAAAGTCCGGGTCCTCAAGTCTATTCCATTGATCTATAGTCCTGTTTTTATGCCAGTACCATGCTGTTTTTATTACTATGGCTTTGTAATATAGCTTTAGATCAGGTATGGTGATGCCTCCAGAGGTATTTCTTTTGCAGAGGATATGTTTGGAAATGCGAGGCCTTCTGCCTTTCCATATGAAATTTGAGATCATTTTTTCTATCTCTGTGAAGAACACTGTGGGGATTTTAATTGGTATTGCATTAAATCTGTAAATTGCCTTTGGTAGGATTGTCATCTTCACAATGTTAATTCTGCCTATCCAGGAACATGGGAGGTCTTTCCATTTTCTCAAGTCCGCCTCAATTTCTTTTTTGAGTGTTTTTATGTTTTCATTGTATAGATCTTTCACTTCCTTGGTTAACGTTATTCCAAGGTATTTTATTTTTTTTGTCGCAATTGAAAATGGGACTATGTCCCTTATTTCTTTTTCTGTATCTTTGTCCTTTGCATAAAGGAAGGCTACTGATTTTTGTGCATTGATTTTGTATCCTGCTACTTTGCTATAGGAGTTAATCACCTTCAGGAGTTTTGGGATGGAGTCTCTCGGGTCTCTTACATATATAATCATGTCATCTGCGAATAAAGCTAACTTAACTTCCTCCTTTCCAAATTGTATCCCTTTTATTTCCTTCTCCTGTCTTATTGCTTGAGCTAGGACTTCCAGAACTATATTGAAAAGCAGAGGTGAGAGTGGACAACCCTGTCTTGTTCCTGATCTTAATGGGAATTCCTCCAGTCTCTCTCCATTAAGTATTATTTGGGCCTTCGGAGCTTCGTATATTGCCTTTATTAGGTTAAGATATGAACCAACCATGCCAACTCTCTCCAATGTTTTGAACATGAAGTGGTGTTGAATCTTGTCAAAGGCCTTTTCTGCATCTATCGAAATGATCATGTGGTTTTTATGTTTATCCTTGTTTATGTGGTGTATTACATTGACAGATTTCCGTATGTTGAACCACCCCTGTGTTCCTGGAATGAATCCCACTTGGTCAAGGTGGATAATGCTTTTGATGTGTTGTTGGATTCGGTTTGCAAGGATTTTGTTTAGGATCTTTGCATCTAAATTCATCAGGGAAATAGGCCGGTAGTTTTCTTTTCTTGTGGCATCTCTGCCTGGTTTTGGAATTAGGGTGATGCTAGCTTCATAAAAGGAGTTGGGTAGCTTTCCCTGTTCATCAATTGTGTGGCACAGTTTGAGGAAGATTGGTTTGAGTTCTTCCATGAAGGTTTGGTAGAATTCAGCTGAGAAGCCATCTGGTCCTGGGCTCTTCTTTTTTGGGAGGTTTTTTATTACTTTTTCAATCTCCATGAGTGTGATGGGTTGATTGAGGTGATTAATCTGCTCTGTGTTTAGCTTTGGTAGATGGTATGTGTCCAAGAATTTATCCATCTCCTCCACATTATCCAGTTTTGTGGAGTAGAGGTTTTTGAAATAAGTCCTGATGATTCTCCCAATTTCACTTATGTCTGTTGTGATCTCTCCTTTTTCATTTTGAATTTTGTTAATTTGAAGCTTCACCTTTTTTTGCTTGATCAGATTGGCCAGGGGTTTGTCAATCTTGTTTATTTTTTCAAAGAACCAGCTCTTTGTTTTGTCAATTGTCTTAATTGTTTCCTTGGTTTCCAATTCATTGATTTCTGCTCTGATTTTAATTATTTCTTTCCTTCTGGAGCTCTTTGGGTTGGATTTTTCTTGTTTTTCCAGTGCCTTTAGGTGGATGGTTAGGTTATTGATTTGGGACCTTTCTGTCTTTTTTACGAAGGCATTGAGTGCTATGAATTTTCCCCTGAGGACCGCCTTCATTGTGTCCCATAAGTTTTGATACGATGTGTTCTCATTGTCGTTCAATTCCAGAAATTTTGCAATTTCATTTTTTATTTCATCCACTATCCATTTATTGTTTAAAAGTGTGCTGTTCAGTTTCCAGGTGCCTTTGGGATTCTTGGTGGGTCTTTTATTGTTGATTTCTAGCAATATAGCATTGTGATCTGATATCATGCAGGGAATTATGTCAATCTTCCTAAATATGTGGAGGCAGTCTTTGTGACCCAATATATGGTCTATTTTAGAGAATGTTCCATGGACTGCTGAGAAGAATGTGTAATCTGTGGATTTGGGATGGAATGTTCTGTAGATGTCCGTTAGGTCTAAGTGATCTATGGTTTTGTTGAGCTCTCTTACTTCCCTGTTGAGTTTCTGTTTGGATGATCTGTCTATTACTGATAATGGTGTATTGAAGTCCCCAGCTATGATGGTGTTTGTGGTTATTTCTGTTTTATTGTCAAGTAGGTTTTGTTTTATGAACTGTGGTGCCCCTGTGTTTGGTGCATACAGATTTATGATTGTGATATCCTCTTGATGGATCGTTCCCTTGATAAGTAGGAAGTGGCCTTCTTTGTCTTTTTTGATTATATTTGGTTTGAAGTCTATTTTATCCGATATTAATATAGCTACACCTGCTTGTTTCTTATTCCCGTTTGCTTGGAATACTGTTTTCCACCCTTTCACCCTGAGGAGATGTCTGTCTTTAATGGTGAGGTGGGTTTCTTGAAGGCAACAGATTGAGGGGTCTAATTTTTTGATCCATCCTGTTAGCTTGTGTCTCTTGATGGGTGAATTAAGGCCATTAATATTTAGGGTAATGACTGTGAGATTTGATTTGATCCCTGCCATATTGTGATGGTAAATGTGGGTTGGAGTTTTCATGGGCATTGAAGTTTTTTGTGCCTACTCTGAGTTTGGATGTTGTGATCTGCTTCTTGTAGGCAATTGTGTTTGATTATTTTTTTCTTCTCTGTGTAGAATTTCCTGAAATACTCTCTGTAGGTTTGGTTTTGTGTTCATATAATTGTAAAGCTGAGTTTTGTCATGGAAAGTTTTTTGTTCACCATCTATTATGAGGGATACTTTTGCTGGGTAGAGTAGTTTGGGTTGGAAGCCATAGGTTCTTAGACTTTGGAGTGTTTCATTCCAGGCTCTTCTAGCTTTCAGGGTTTCCATTGAGAAGTCTGAAGTAATTCTGATGGGGTTACCTCTGAAGGTGGTGTGCTGTTTTTCCCTAGCTGCTTTTAGGATTTTCTCTTTGGTGTCAATGTTTAGAGTCTTAATAATGATATGTCTTGGAGAGTTTCTCCTTTGGTCCAGTCTGTTTGGAGTTCTATTGGCTTCTTGTATCTTGATGGGCCTTTCTTTTAAGAGATTGGGGAAGTTTTCTTCAATTATTTTGTTAAATAAGTTCTCCATGCCTTTGGTCTGGATTTCTTCTCCTTCTGGTATTCCAATGATCCTGATATTGGGACGTTTAACTGTATCCCACAATTCCCTCATGTTCTGTTCACAGGAGCTTTTAAACTT
Organism: Dipus sagitta; assembly: GCA_036346955.1. NCBI lineage: Eukaryota > Metazoa > Chordata > Mammalia > Rodentia > Dipodidae > Dipus > Dipus sagitta. The sequence goes on from CM070781.1 coordinate 18,918,092, forward strand.
ACTGAAATTTTTGAACTCTCTAACTGTTTCTTCCATCTTGTCTTCCAGATCAGAGTTTCTATCCTCCACTTGGCTGACTCTATTCTTGAGAGCTTCTAGTGAGTTTTGGGCTTGTTCAATTAAGTTTGCATTTTCTATTATTTTTCTATGTATAATTTCCATCCCTCTGTCAAGCTCCCTTTTCACATCATTTTCTGATTTTCTTGATGCTTCTTGGAGTTCATCCTTGCATTTCTTTATGTCTTCATTTAGCATGGTCAGCTGATTTTTAAGGTCTTCTTTTTTTTCACTTTCCCTCAAATCTCTTAACTCTCTTTGAAATCCTTCCATTTTCTTATCTAATCCTTCCAATTTCTTATCTATTAGTTCTAGTTTAGTGATGGCAGCATCCACACGATTGTCTGCCCTTTGTTGCTTTCCTGCAAGTTCTACCAATAGGTTGGTTAGAGTTGCATTGCTCATAGCTTCAATGTGGTGTTCTGGTCCTATTTGTTCTTCTATGTTTTGGTTAGAAGTATTCATTGTGGGAGTGGGTGATCTAATTGGATTTTCTTGCATTTGATTATTCATGTTATTTCTTTTGCGCTGTGTTCTGCCCATGACAGTGTATGGGCAGATAAGTGGGCGTATCAGCCTGGGCTCAAGAACAATGGGAATCTTATGCAGCCTGGGGGCGTTGCCAAGAAGCCTGGGCTTTGGCTGTCACTTGCCAAAGCCGCCTATCTACTGCCTGGCAGGGGCGCCGAAGTTGCCTGAGTTCTCAAGCGGTGATGTGCCAAGGCTGCCTGCGTTCGAACTAGGAGTGGCACTGAGGCACCAAGCACTGATGCCGCCCGAACTCTGGCTGGGCACGCTAGGAACCGGCAGCAGTCTGCGCTCCCCCGCCACAGGACAATTGTGGACAGCCGCGCGGGAGACAGAGGGCAAGTGGAGGAGAGTGCGGAGCAGTCTAAGCTTCCGCACGCAGGGAATAATCTCACTTGCCAAAGCCGCCTATCTACTACCTGGCAGGGGCGCCAAGGTTGGTTGAGTTCTCAAGCGGTATTGTGCCACAGCTACCTGCGTTCCAGCTAGGAGTGGCACTAAGGCACCAAGCACTGAAGCTGCCCAGACTTTGGCTGGGAACGCTGTGACCGGAAGCAGTCTGCGCTCCCCCGCCACAGGACAATTGTGGACAGCCGCGCGGCAGACAGAGGGCAAATGGAGGAGAGTGCGGAGCAGTCTAAGCTTCTGCATGCAGGGAATAATCTCACTTGCCAAAGCCGCCTATCTACTACCTGGCAGGGGCGCCAAAATTGTTTGAGTTCTCAAGCAGTCTGCGCTCCCCCGCCACGGGACAATGGCGGCCCGCCGGTGCGGCAGGCAGGTAGGGGGTGGTACCTGAGCTGATGCAAGCGAGAGATACAGTCTGAGCTTGTGGGACTGGGCACACTCAGTAGGTGGGCGAGTGGACAAGGGTGCGGAGCAGTCTGAGCTTCCGCACGGAGGGAACGATCGGCGCGCAGTGGCAGCCGTGCGGGCTCCGGAGCAGCAGCAGCGGCAGGGGTGGAGCTTTGAACACGGCGGTTATTTGGGGCGAGGGGTGCCTACCCGCCCGAAAGGGGACCAGCAATTCCCTGTTCCCCCACCTCTGTGCCCTCCCAGATTTCTCTCCCCTAAAAGCCACTATATACCCTTAATATCTTGCCTTTCTTTCCCCGGGATTTGCAGCGCAGCTAGGCGGTCGCCATCTTGGCCGGAAGTCCTAAAATGTTTTTTAAACTGTAAAAAATAAAGAATAAAATTATTTTTCATGGAAAATGGGTGCGACTAGAAATAATCATATTAATTGAAGTAATTCAGATGCATAAAGACAAATATCACATTTTTTTCTCATTTGTGGACCCTAGAATTTTCATGGACACATAAAAACCATATAGTTTATCCATATGTCATATATATGATAGATTCCACAAATAATTCTGGGATCCAAAATGAGAGATTATCATATATGTATGAAGAGAAACTAAGGGAAGATGGGAGAGGAGCAGGAAGAGGAAAGTGGATGAGAAAGCTCAAGGGAGGGAATGGCAGAGGGTGAATATGGTCAAAGGACCTGATCTACTTTAAAGAACTTGTGATGAAGAGCTTGTAATAAAGAACTTATAATGAAGTCCTAATGCTATGTACAATGAATACATCGTTTTAAGAAAAAGAAAGGAAAGACTCGGGATATTAACCAAAATAGGATAGCTTAAAATTAGAACAGGATCACATACAATAACTTAAATGGTCTTTTAATTTTTTCTTTTTTTTGAGGTAGGGTCTCACTATAGCCCAGACTGACTTGGAATTCACTTTGTAGTCTCAGGGTGGACTCAAACTCACGGCAATCCTCCTACCTCTGCCTCCCAAGTGCTGGGATTAAATGTGTGCTCCACCAAGCCTGGCTCTTTTAAAATATTTTTATTGAGAAATTTAATGTCTAAACATACTAGAATCCCCAGCACCCATATAAAAACCAGATGCATGGTAACACATGCATCTGTAATCCTAATGTAACTACAGCAAAGGTAGGTGGAATCATGAGAATTCTAAAACTGATGGGCCAGTTAGTCTGGCATTTGCAGCAACAAACAATACAAAGAGAGACCCTGTTTCAAACAAGGTGGAAGGAGAGAACCAACACCCCTAGGTTTTTCTCTAACTCCGCACATGTGCCATGAACATGTATGCCCTCACACATACACAAATGCTAAAAAAAACTTATCTCAGTCATGGGCTGTATATGTTCATATTCTTAATGATATGCTATGATAAGCTAAAGATTGTAGTCTTCATAGAGTTTACATTAATTTTCTTTTTTATTGGATATTTAATGTGTTTTATTTAAAAATTCAGTGCTTACTCCAATGTCATAAATATATTCTAATTTTATCTACAAACTTCATGATTTTAACTCATATGGGAATATATGTAATACCTGAATTAGAATGTGCATATGAGGTAACATTCATGGTTATTTTCTTTTATGTTGATATCCAGGGTTCCAGCACCACTTAGTACACAGCCTTTCTTTTGCCATTGAATTACTTTGACATCTTTGTAGTAAATCAAGTGACTTGAGGAGAGTCTATTTCTAGCTTTTATTATCTTTCTGTGTACACTGCAGCCAGAACTACACTTGTTAGGTGATTATAGTCAGTCTAGAAATAATGTCATGCCAGTCACCAAATAGTGTTCTTCCTTTAAGATTGTCTTGGTTATCTTATGTCATTGGAACTTTCACATAATTTCTTAGACTCATCTTGTTGATTTCTCAAAAAAGCTTGCTAAGATGCTGACATATTAATGCTATTGAGTCTTCTAGTCTATTTGTGTGGTATAATTTCTTTGCTCAGATTTATATTATGCTTTCAGCTCATACATGTTTCATGTAAGTCATATTTTTATAAGTATTTTATGTTTTCATATTATTTGAAAGTTACATTGTTGTCCATTTTATTGTCAGTTATATATTGGAAATAATGGGCATATGGTTATTTTTAATCCCATAACACATAACTTCCTATGGTTTATTTATGGATTCCTTGTAATGTATACATTTTTCTACTAACAATAATTTCAGCTGAGGACCAAGACAATTTCTTTTTTCCTCTCTGATCTCTGTGCCTTTGGAGTTTTTACTTGTTTTTTGTTGTTGTTGTTGTTGTTGTTGATTTTGTTTTGTTTTGCTTGCCTTTACCTGACTAGGAATTGAAGTTCAGTGTTGAATAGAATCAGTAAGGATAATAGTTTTTGTCTCATTTATGATTGTATGAGATTGAGGTTGAGATTTTCCAGTATCATATTGTCCAAGAATTTTTGAAAATGTCATGCCTGAGATTTAGAAAGTACTCTGTATGTCTACTTTGCTGACAGACTGGTGTCATGAATGTCTTTTTCAAGTTTTGTCAGATCTCTTTTCACATCTATTATTACAGTATTTTTCCTTTATTCTGTTACTTGAATAAATTACATTTATGTGTTTTGGATGATGAGATAATTCTGATACTTTGAATAAACTTTATTGGTCATGTTCTGTTGTGCTGATTTTATTGGATAATATTTGGCCCTTCAGTATTCAAAGGATAAACACTCATGAACACTGAATTCATCACAACATGTTGTAAAGTACATGCTGCCTTATTTTCTGGAAGTGTTTATAGAAATTTTATATTATTTCCTTCATCATACATCATATATACATATGCATGATGAAGGGAGTAATATAACTACTGAATATATATTGAACATGAATGATGAGTCTAAGAAATTATGTGAAAGTTCCAATGACATAAGATATATGTGAATGATGAATGTGGTAGTTTTTTCCAGAAAACATTGAGATTTTTAACTCAATTTCTTTAACAGAGGAAGGACTATTCAGTTTTTCTTTTCTCCCTTGTGTACTTCATAAGAGCAGAGCTATTCATTTTTACTTCTTTCAGTAGTGTTATCAAAACCAAGGTGTTACCAATGCTAAGCTAATACTCTACCTCTGAGCCATAGACTACATCCCCTAGCCACTACTTTTTGTTCTTCATTGTATATCTATGATAAATTATTTAATTAGATGACCAATTCTTGTTATAGTATTATTTATAATGTTCTTACTTATCACTCAAATGTATTTAGGATTCATAGTGATGTTTATTTATTTATTTTTTTGGTCTTTCAAAGTAGGGTCTTACTCCAGCCCAGGCTGACCTGAAATTCACTATGCAGTTTCAGGGTAGCCTTGAATTCACAATGATCCTCCTGCCTCTGCCTCCTGGCAGGAATCTCTATTTTTATTGATATACTTCATTGTGTTTTTTCTTTTTTGAGTTCAGCTAGACTACTAATTTCATTAAATTTTTGCAAAGATAAGGCTTACAACTTTTTCGTTATTCAGCTTTAGTCATTTTCTGTTTCATTAATTTCTATGTATGTTTATGTTTTCCTATTTCTGCTTATCTTTGGCATTATCGTGTTCTTTTACCAATTTGTTAAGGTAGAAGAAGTTTAAGTAGTCCACGCTTTCTTTTGCTTTGGGTATGCATTTGAAACTATAACGATGCTGCTGGACATGGTGGTTCATGCCTGCAATCCCAGTGTTGTAGGAACGGGAAAACAGGAGACTGACTAGGGAAACCTGTGAATTCCGGGTTCAGTGGAAGATCCTGTCTCCTGTCTCAGTAAATAAGATGGAGAGAGAAAGGAAGACGCCCAATATGAACTTCTGAACTTCGTATGCACACAAAAGTGCACACACACCCACGTACACTCACCTCCCCCTCCACACACAAAATGCATGCACAACACAAACTTTAATAGGTATCTAGCTGTACTGACAAATTTGATGCACACTTCAGTTTAAAATGCTTTCTAAACACGTCTATGAGTCCCTCTATAGCACATAATTTAAGTATGAGTGTGGTACCTACTTTCCAAGTTTTTGAAATTTTATTCAAAGAATACAGTCCTTTAAAGTTGTGTTGGACATCTGTATAAAATAGCATGTATCCTAGCTTTATAAATGTTCAATATGCATATGAAAATAATTTTTATATTTATTATTTATTTATTTGAGAGAGGTGAGAGAGAATAGGCATGCCAGGGCCTCTAGCCACCATAAATGAACTCGAGACACATGTGCTATTTTGTGCATCTGGCTTTATGTAGGTATTAGGGAATCGAACCCTGGCCCCTAGGCTTTGTAGACAAGCATCTTAACTACTGAGCCATTTCTCAAGCACAGAATTTTTATTTTCAGAGAATACTATCCAGCATATATCCCTAAGGTTAAGGCTGATATAACCGTAATTCTCATACATTCACAGTGTCAGTGATATCCAATTTAATGTCTGAAATATGAAACAAGCTTGGGACAATGGGTAACTGAAAGAACAGAGAGGTCACTTGAGATCTTTTCAAGCAATAGAACTATAATGTACCTAAGAAAAAGTCTCCAGTACATTCCACTTATTTCCTTTATTCCTCCCTTTAAACTTGAACTCTCAAACTATTCCTATAGACTGTAATGAATATCTTTGAAAATACCACCTGCATATTTTTGCAAGAGTTAGTCCTAAATATTTAAAATGAATATCACATACTTTTTATATTTTAATATATGTGAAATGATGAAATTCCTCTCAGGATGGTTTATCAGTTTCTGTTCCCACAAGACACCTGTGAAAAGATTTGGCTCTGTTCTTCTGGTGCTTACAGTATACTTACGAAAACTCCACGTTCTCCTTTAGTCTTTTCCTCCCGGTCACTATTAAGGTCACTTGAAGATTTCTCTCTTCCAACTTCTAGGAAAAGTCCCTACCTTAATTAGAGACTATTAAGACTCCTTCAGAGCATCATTCACACCTTTCCTGTCACACCAATTCCATCACATACCCTGTGTAGGCTGGAATCCTGACAGCATATGTTTATTTGGGTCACCAATCTGACAAATTACTTGAGGTCAAAGGAACCTACAAAGAGAGATTCCTAATATACTAGGCCTTGTAGACATACTTGTGGAGCCCATTCTTGGATCCAGTTCCGTCTTGAAAACTGCCAGTCCAACCATCTGATACACTTGTCCACTATTCAATGTCACCCATCCAGAAACCAAGGTCAGTGGGCTTTGCTTACTGATAGTGGGGATCCCACCTCAAGATAAAGGACTTGACTTACATCTATACTAAAAAAGAAAACCTTTTGTAAAATGAAAGCTCTGATAGCAATGTTCAAATCTCATTTGTGAAAGTCCAGTCTTATCAGACACAGCCATGCATACTGAACACTGAATCAAAAGTTTCAAGACAGGATGGCCTTAATCTTAACATAGATTAAAATTCTTTGTTGCAGTAAAGAATATCTTGTCTTACTACAAGTGAACTATAGAAATAAAATGCCTATTTACTGAGAACTTTGAATTCACGTTTTACAAAAACCTACTCCATGCAAGGAAGAAAACCTGCAATGGGAACAAATTCAAGAGTGTGCATTTTGTTTAATTATGCATATGTTATGAATAAAAGTGCATTTTTGTATATTTTTTACATTAATGAGATGACATCTATTGACACTTAACAGATGAACATTGTACCTTTACTGAATCTGTTCATTTACAGAGTTTTCTGTGGAATATAGCCATATGTGTGTGTGTATGTGATTTGTGTGAAGCACATACATACTACATATATATAGAAATTTATATATATGTGTGTGTGTGTGTGTGTGTGTGTGTGTGTGTGTATGTGTATATATATATAACAATCCTTAGATGTACATAGAGATAATAAGCTTTGTGTTCACATAAGCATTTGCTGCTCTAGGCAGCATTCTTCTCTTGGGGTTTACTTGTCTAGGCAGAGTCTGATTCTAGAGATCATCACTACTCCAACTGTTCTGTTGTCCCAGCACAGTATGGAAGATCTAAAGTCAGTAATAAAATAACCTCCACCATGCTCATTTAAGATTTAGAATACAGATGCCATGTTTGTCCCTTTGGAATGCCTTGTGGTGGTGTAGCATGAGGGAAGATACACAAAGGGTATTCAATAAATGCATGTTTAGATCAAACAAGGCCTAGCTGGGCCGGTACCAACATGTAAAGACAATCCAATTTACTAAGGTGGTCAAGCAGAGGTAATTAGGAGAAGTAAGAAATGAAACAGGTCTCCCCACAAAGTTAATAAGGAATTAATTACAACTCTATAAGGGATCCTAGCTTCTGAGAAGGAGTTGGAAATTAAATAGAATTTGGGAGATATTTGAATCAATAGTCTCCATGGTTTTCATTTTAATGTAAGGGAGAAAATACTGCAGGCTTGAGCAAGACTGATAGATTGTTCCTTGATCAATTCTTTCCTTGTCCCAGTTGTAAAAACAAAGCCACAAATTACACTAATTCTTATTTTGGCTAAATGATTTTCAGGGTGGAAGCTGACAGCCCAAGTAATCAGGGATTCATCATCACACAAAGCCCAGAGTCACTGCATTAGAGCTGCCATTCCTCCCAAGGTCCTGTCAAAACAGTACAGCTCTCTCACAGACAAAATGAAAACCTATTAAATAATTTAAATTTTTCATTTTCATTGAAATAACTTTTCCTCTATTCTCCCAGCAGCAAGAGAATAAGGGCATCAATTCTCATGATAGATAAATAGGAAATGGCCCAATATTATATAAGTTCTTAGCTTAATTTGTCTTTATAATGGATGACTTTTAACTTCCATATTAGCTTCCAATAGATTCTAATAAATTTGCTTTGGACACATCTTAATTTCAAAGTTCTTTCTGGTGATACCTGGAGCCGTATGCAGGTGTTCCTTGTCTATTATGAAAATTCTGCACAGGTCTGGGGAATGAGAAAGCAAATAAAATCAAATCTAAAAAAGAGACATAGATAATAAGCACTTAAAAAGCAGTTGAGTGAACTTTGACCCAATTCAACCCTGCAATTTTTTTGAGCAGGCATACCTTTGCAAGATGGAAACATTTTGCGTGAGTGAGAATCATGAGTGAACTTCAAATGCCAAAACTTCTGTGTCTGCTTTAAAAGAAGATAAAAGTATATATTTGCATTATACAGAGTCCCATAAGCTTTCCCTCACTATCCCTCTAAAATCCTTAAATTGTTCATTAAGGGGTAATTCTATGTAAGACCTTATGCAAAGTTTGAAAGACACAGTGATGAAAAGGACCAATCTAAGTTCCTCCTTTCAGTCAGGGTATCAGTGAGATTTTTCAAAGAAGCAGAATCAATAAGAATAGATATATGATGATAATAATGGTAGATATAAAGGCAGATAGATGATAGATAGATAGCTCAATAGATAGATAGATGATATATAGATATACAAATCTATAGGGAAACATTCTAGCTATAGGGACACATTCTACATAGTATAGATAAAATATGTATATATGTATGCATATGCAGACATAATAATTCTGATTGAACTTTATTTCAAAGATACAACTTAAGTGATTTCTGAGGTCCATCATGACTGAAATCAACAGGGCAAACTTATAGGCTGAAATTCTTTGGTAATTATGAAGTAAAATTTCTTCTTTCTCAGGAAAATCTGAAGTTTGCACTTTAAGCCTTTTAAGTGATTTGATGCTTCCCACTCCGTCATCATTTAATTATATATGTAAGCCACAGGTATAAAAGACCTGTACCCTAACCCCTAGATTACAGGTTGACTAAATAACTGGGTACTATTGGCTACCCAATTTGGGACATAAAATAACCATCACAGAGAGTTTACAGGATTGTTTTTGAAGGAAATAGAGATTGAATAGACAATTATAAAATAGTATATAAATCACAGTGCAGCTTGAGGAATTTAGGAGAATTGGTTAAGTTCTCAGGAGATGGGCAGAACACAGACTCTCTAGCCCAGTCTGCGCAAAGCTCTCTTTCCCCTCGTAAGTGAAGCCTCACAGTTGTCAGTTCTTTGTACATTCAGGTCTTTCAATTCTCACCAGAATTATCCACCAATCTCTGCTTACAGTACTGCAAGACATTTCTGGGTCCAAAGTTTAAAATTTTTCTATTTCCCTCCCACAAATCAGTTACAAAAGACCAAAAGCCATACAGTCAGGTTTCTAGCAGCAATGACCCTACTCATGGTGCAATTTTATGTTATAGTTACCTTTGTGTTGCCGTGACAAAACAACTGAACAAAAGCAGCTGATGGGAGAAAAAGTTTAAATTCCTCATAGCTGGGGACCAAGCATTCAAAGCACATGAGTTTATGGTGGCCATCTGATTCAAACCACCATGTGGTAGTTTTAATATATGGCCCACAAAATATTCAGTGTTTTATTAGTTTGTAGTTTAGATCTGCAGCCATCTGGCTAAAGGAAGTGTCACTGGGAAGAGCTTAGGGTTCAGCCCTAAGGTGTGGTAGGGGTTTGAAATTCCAATCTGAAGATATGTCAAGTGCCTAGTTCCACCTGGAGTTCCTGAAGTGGGCTGTGTGGTTTGGGTCTCCCTCTCTCTCTCTTTCTCTTTCTCTCTCCTTGGACCTGTGAAAGCAGGCCAGCTTCTTCTGCCATTATGGAACTTCACCTGAACTTTGAGGCTTGGCTTAGGACCTTTCTAAAGGGAAGGAGAGACTGCAGAGGAATTTGGTAGAACTGGGATACTGCAATCAGACTGGCTGCATTCTGCTGCTCAGGCCCAGTGGATTTGACCAAGGTTAAATTTGTAATAGACTGATGTGCCTGGCTAAAGATATTGGACTGAGAGACTTATGATTTTAAGTTGAAAAACCTCAAGTAAGTTAAAATTGCAGGTACTGAGACTGGTTTCAGGTTGCTGAAGCTGCTACTATGAAACAGATTAGCAATCCTAAGGAAGATGGCAACTGCTTTACAATAAAACAATGGAGAGGATGCCTGAGGAAAGACTGTTAGAAATGCAAACTCTTTTGGAAAGAGTTGACTGGAGAAGGAAACTGCTTTTCAATTAATTTCGTCACTGAATTAATAATATGGTTATGTCCTGCACACCTGGTTTTAGTTTTATCACGGAGAGTAACTGAAAGGTTGGAGGATACAAAGGCATGTATTTTAAGTCTAACACACAGTATGCACTAAACAAATATATTTATTGATCCCACAATGTGAGCATAGTATTTTTATGTTGTGGCCATGCTGACAGATTATAGTCAGTTAATGATATGCTAGTTTAGGTCTAGGTAAGTTGCAGGCATAGACATAGTGAGGGCTTTATATTCATTTTTAGTCTTCATATTAAAAATATTTTAGATGCTGGCAGACTCTATAGCTTTGGGCAGTAGTTCTAGAGCTATTAGAATTCTCCACATTTCTTGAGGTTGTTTTTGTCCTCTTAGAGAAGGCACCAGCAAAGACAAATGTGGAGGCTGAGTTGAGAATTGTCTAGTCAATGGTGATAATACATGCTCAGTTTAGAAGAAAAAGAATCCTTCCTGTTTCCTAAAGATGTATATTATGTCTGATGTATGTGCTGAAAGATGCTGTGCCAAATGGCTTGGGCCTTTCATGGCATTCTCCTTCTCTTGATAAAGAGCTGGTTCCTGTTTATTGATTTGCTTTCTACCTTATTTTTCAAATCTTTTTGTCTAGGTTTATACAAGCCCATAAGAGCAGGATGCTTGTAAGAAGGAGGAATGTTAGCCTGACCCCTCACCTTCCTCATAGACCTACTTTGTCTCCCTCTTAGGAGTTAGTCCACCCCTTCCTCCCACCTCTGCATGCTAATGGATAACCAGAGAAGAGTAGAAAAATGATTGCCTTGCACTTCTACAACTTCTGTCTTTAGATTGCTTACTATTTACATCTATACACCACAATTGTAACATGCTATTTAAAAAAAAATAATGCAACTATTAATTTAGTAGAAAGCAAGAGCATCTTGCTAAGTGTTTGTAATTCTTTGGAAGGTCAGCTTAATGGAATCAAGTTCAATTGATTGTTCTCTGCGTGTGAACTATTCTGGGAGCTGAAAACACAGAGAAATGTGATCCATGGTCTCTACTCTCAGGGAATATTGTCTTTTAGGGGTGATATGTTATAAAAGGGGCAGTTTATAGTGTAAGAAGTTAAGACAAGTAGAGATGGAAGGAAAAAAGTGTGGACTTATTAGGTCATAGGCTCAGGAAGAGAGAATCATGTGCAGCTTCTGAAGGACTGGAGATTCTGACAAAGGCTGTAGAAGCCCTTCTCAGCACACAGTGTCTGCAAATGAGATTACAAGGCAGAGATGAGAACAGAACTAAAGGCTGAGATACTGGGTCGAATGCAGAAAAATAGAAACTTAAACCAAGTTCATGTAGATAAGAATCAACCTCTTTCTTCAATTTTATTTATTTATTTATTTGCAAGCAAAAAGAGTCAGGGTGAAGGTTCTAATACAGAAGAGGTGGCGGAAAGAATGTAAGAGCCAAAGGAAGGGTAGGACTCCTTACAACATGCTCCCTCCAGACATAAAATGGCCTGGATATCCATGACCTCACAGTGCCTGACACTACCTACACAAGACCATCATAAGAGGAGGAAAAGATCATGACATCAAAATAAAAGAGAGACTGATTGAGATGGGGAGAGGATATGATTGACAATGGAATTTCAAAGGGGAAAGTAGGGGGAGGGAGGGTATTACCTTGGGAAATTTTTTATAATCATGGATGTTAATAAAAATTGAGAAAAAGAAAAGTGTCAGGGAGAGGGAGAGAGAGAATAGGTATACCAGGGCCTGTAGCTACTGTGTACAAACTCCAGGTCATGTGCCACTTTGTACATTTGGCTTTGTGTGGGCACTGGGGAATTGAACAGAGTCCTTATGGTTTGCTTTAAATGCTAAGCCGTCTCTCCAGTCTAAGAAGCAACTTCTTAATGCTTTCCCTTCTCTAATTTGATGCTGAGGACAGCATTAATGACGTCAGTGAGTCGGAGACCAGGAGAAGGAGACTCAGTCACAGACATCAGCAGAATCACCAACGCCTGAAACAAAATGCTGTTTCTAAGACAAAACCAGAGAACATGCTGAAGGCCAAATGTCACAACAGCTTTGAGCTCCTGTAGAAGTGCCTTCAGACTGTGGTATACCTCTGACTCAGAGGATATGAAGACAAGGGAAAAACTGGACAGCCCTTTGGGAAAGTAGGAGGCTTGAAGACCTCTGTTTTGGCCAGTTGGGAGCAGGAGGGGCTCTGAGACTCTTAAAAGCTTCCTCTTCCCAGGTGTATCAGTTACTTTCTCATTGCTGAGACAAGATGTCTGGACAGAAACAATTTATGGAAGGAACGGGGCTTGATTTGGCTTACAGATCCAGAAGGGAGAGTCCATCATGGAGGGGAAAGTATGGCAAGAGCAGACATCTAGGTATCACATACTCACACCAGCAGGGAGAAAGAGAGAGGGATTGTTGCAATCAGGTTCTCATTGCTGGTAGAAATCACTCAACCAAGAGAAGCTTGTGGGGAAAAAAAGAGGTTTATTTTGGCTTATAGGCACAAAAGGGACACTCCATGATGGCAGGGGAAAACGATGGCATGAGCAGAGGATGAACATCACCTCCTGGCCAACAAAAGTAGACAACAGGAACAAAAGAGTGTGCCAAACACTGGCAAGTGGACACTAGCTTTAATACCCAGAAGCCCACCCTCAATGATACACTGCCTCCTGGAGGTGTTAATTACCAAATCTTCATCAGCTAGAAACCTAGCATTCAGAACACCTGGGTTTATGGCAGACACCTGAATCAAACCACCACATTCTGCCCCTGGCTCCCATAAACTGATAATCAACCATGATGTAAAATGCAAGACATGCATCCAACTTTAAAAGTCCCCATAGTTTTTATTAATTCCAATGATGTTCATACATCCCCATTGTGCAAGGTCTTTAACTGAGCCAAAATACAAAAAAAAAAAAAAAAAAAAAAATCCCCCCAAACCCAAAATGGCACAGAATAAACTTTCACACTTCAAAAATGGCATTGGGCATAGCAAAGAAATATTCAGCTAATACAAGATTTAAAACAACCAAGGCAAACATCAAACTCTGTAGCTTCAAGCACAACAGCTCTAGTCAGTGACAAATCTCCAAGTCCAATAATTCTAACCAGCAACAAGTCTCTGGCATTCCAAATCTGCTGCACCAGCTAGGCTGCTCACAGTCCTGGAAAACTTCATTGGGGCTGGCAGCTCTCCTTAGCAGCCATCTTGTGGTCCTGGCATCTCCACTGGGCATCCACTGCAATCCATGTTTCATCCTCATGGCTCCATCAGGTCTCCATGCAGGCATCCAGCAAACCTGCTTCACACTGGCCATGTCCATTTCCCAAACACAAGATCATGTTGCAAACTCAATGACTCTCTCTTTCCTGAATTTCTTATATTTCTCAATACCAGGTAGGGTGCCAATTTGTTAGGAGGGGAGGATAAAGCGGGCTTTGAAGAACAGGACACTCCTTGAGCACTCAGTCCCCTTCAAAAGAGTCTACATTCTCCTTGTTGCCCCAGTGCAGGTCAGCTGGCCCAGTCTCAAAGGTTGTAATCTCATTGCAGCTAAATGGGCAACAGTTCACCCAAAGATTTTTTTTTTCTGTGCCATATCTCTCTGCTCACACCAGTTCATTTCTACACAAAGCAACCCTGCACAACTTCTCAGGACACACGCAACAGCAAGCCTCTCAAACTGCTTCTAGCCCAGTCCAAGCAAAGCTCTTTCTTGCCTTCATAAGGCAGCCCTCACAGTACATAGTTCTTACTGCATTCAGGTCTTTCAACTCTGACCAGAATAGTCCATCAAGCTGCACTTACAGCATGACAAGGTGTCTCTTAGGCCAAGGTTTCAAATCCTCCCACATTCCTCTTGCAAATCAGCTCCAAATAGTCAGAGCCACACAGTCAGGTGTCCAGCAGCAATCTAACTCCTGGTTCCACTTTACTATTGCAGTCAGGTTTGCATTGCTGGAAGAAATCACCCAACCAAGAGCATCTTGTGGGAAAAAGAATAGATTTATTTTTGCTTATAGGCTCAAGTGGGAAGCTCCACAATGGCAGGGAAAACAATGGCATGAGCAGAGGGTGGACATCACCCCCTGGCCTACATAAGGTGGACAACAGGAACAGGAGAGTGTGCCAAACACTGACAAGCAGACACTGGCTTTAATACCCATAAGCCCACCCCCAACAACACACTGCCTCCTGGAGGTGTTAATTCCCAAATCTCCATCAACTAGAAACCTGGCATTCAGAACACCTAAGTTTATGAGGGACACCTGAATCAAACCACCACAGGAATCAAACCACATGTGTGTGTGGGGGGGGTGGCTGGGTTATAACACCTCAAAGCCCACTCCCAGTGAGATGCTTCTACTCACAAGGCTCTACGTCCTAAAGTTCTGATTGCCTTCTAAAGTAGTACCACCAACTGGGAATTAAATATTTCAACAAGTGAGTATATGGGTGACAGTTTACATTCAAATCACCAAACCTGACAGTTGTTTACTTCTAGTATGACCTCGTGGGGATGGGCAAGAAATTATTGTGAGCCTTGTAACATTTTTACCTTCCTTAGCCTTTTAAGTTTTATGAATTTCCTTAACCTTGTAAATTTGTTTGATCAGTTTCTTATGAGCCTCTGTCCAAGAGGGAGTAATTCAATTCAGAGGAAATAGCCACATAACTCTGTCTATTTTCATTTTATAGAACTCTTGTAAATAACAGCAAATTTCCTGACTGTGGTTGTGTAGATTATTATTTTCGAACCAAGGCCAAGGGGAAGAAGAACATATTCTAATGTCTAAAACACCAACATAGAACTTGTCATAAGAGAAATTATCCTTCCTAACAGGAATATTACCTTCCTTCAAGGTTAAAAGATCCACAGCCTGCCTTTCTTTCAAAACAATGTATTTTCCCTCCTTTTATTCATACACTCATTAATTCTCAAAAGAGTTGCTGATACCTACTATGTAAGCCCCTTACATAAAATTTGGAAAATGCAAATGTTGAATTTAATAAATTACTGAACAAATAGTTTTACATCACTTACTATAATATATCCCTGTTCATAATTAATATCTCAATTAATTTAGTCTTACTGTGATCTTATAGTGATAACAAGTTAGAAACTGGGTACTTGAATTTAACTGATTCATTTTCAAAATAATGAATCCTTTGCCTCTACTAAGCAGTTTTTAAACCTCTTGGAATTCCAGGCATAACTTTACCAATTCTGAAAAATATTATCCCATCATAACATATGCTCATGTCTAGGAAAGAATACAAAACCATTTCTTAAATTTAGCACTGTCAGAACATTAAAGCTTTCTAGCCCTGAAATTCTGTTTTATGGGGAACCCTATTACCATGTCAAATCAAATGATTTAACTTTTAAGTGCTTGATCAATGTCTCAGTCAATCTTTAGAGAGGAATTCCATGGTAAAGAACCCTGAGAAACAGCATGATATAATAGGTTACTTCCAAGGTAGTTAAACATGCAACATTTTACAAGTATTTTTGCTTAAAGCTATAACAACAGGCTTTGGCTTGTGTGTTTGTTTTGGTGAATTCATCACACCAAATGTGCCCTTTATGATAATAACAACCCAGGTTACTTCTTTGGTGGAACAACATAATCATCCTCTCAGTTCAAGGTGTATGTTAGTCATGACCCAAGTGAGAAAAGTGTGGTAGGTTTTGTGTCAGATGAGTCAGAGCAAACACCACAGCTTGGGAAAATTATACTTTGTCATAATGATATCTGAACCAAGATATCCAGTTGCTTGTGCTGTGAAGTGAATCATGCTTAGGGCATTCAGAAGGTCCAAATGCCTACTACTGGGTGCAATATACAGCCTATTTTATTTCCAGAATGGTCAGGGATTGTGTTCTATTATCATACATTTCTTTCTATTGTATGTCAGATGAATCTTCTCAAAGATGGACTCACTCCTGAAATGATTTCATATATTGTTGTTCCAAAGACAGCAGCAGAAATAAAAGAAGTTGAATGTAAAATTTTTCTGGACATGAATACAAGGGAGGAAACTGTATATAACAGCAAAAAACAAGTCCTGGCTCAGGATCATTACAGCAATAATCCTTTCTGATTCATGTTTCCTGGCTGGCTTTCTTGCAAAATAAACCAAGGGTAGACAGTGCAACCTTAAGCTTAGCAACCCTCCAATACCAGTATGCTTCTCTCTGAGATCTGTGGGGCCCAGCTGGCCCACACAGACTGTAATGCAGGTGAAATTGGGTTTTGTGTGCATTCATCTCATTGCTCTTGGGTTTCTCACCATCCTTTCCTCCTTCGAAGGCTACTTGCTAAATTCCCTTTCAGAGCTAAAGATGCTGCTTAAAGATTGATGGACTTGTAGAAATAGGTCCTCAAATGCCCAAGCAAAGTACATCCACTAAAAGATAGCTTTATAAAGGTCAGCCCATTTGGAAGACCCACATAATATTTTTGCAACTTTTTTTATTTCTGTTTTTTTTTGTGGTGGGGGGCTTTTTCCTCTGTCTCCTTTTATTTCCTTTGTAATTTCTTTATTAGTAAGTACTTAAATTTCACATTAAAACCTATGGTTTTTAAGTAAATTCCTACTATATACCAGACACAATATTTTCTATACTAGATCTCATTTAATCTTTACAACAACCCAAGAAACACAAGCTATTTGTGGAGGTTTGGATGTAAAATGTCTCCCATAGCCTCAAGGATTAAGCTTTCTATTTAGTCCACAGCTGGTGGAGTCTTTGGGAGGTGGAGCACTGCTGAAGGAGGTGTGTTACTGGAGCAGGCCCTGGGATTTTATAGTCCAGCCCAGCTTGTTAGTGCTGGACAACTTAGACAACTCACTCTCTACTTCCTCCATGCTGCTGAGGAGATGTGATGCCAGCTGCCTGCTCCTGCCATGCTTTCCATGCCATGGTGAAACCTTCAAAATTATACTCAAAATAAATTGTTTCTTTCCATAAGCTGCTTCTGATAAGAAGGTTTGTTCCAACAATGAGATGGTAGCTGCTACATTAGTGTAAATGTTTTACAAATAAGATAGGTTTGGGATAAGATAAGTTTCAGATATAATCATTTTTAAAATCTCTCATTTATTCAGAAAAATTAAGTGTAAATGTTTTAAAAATGAGGTAGGTTTGGGATAAGTTTGGGATATAATCATTTTTAAAATCTCTCATTTATTCAGAAAAATTAAGTAAATTTTGCATAAGGGACTAACTTCAGCAGGTCTTCTTTATTGCAAATCTATGTTCTTCCTCACATGCCCATATATTGTTTCATCTATTTCATGAGTTGAATTCATCTGATAAGGTCCAATTCACCCATACCTCAGAATGTGATATTATTTGGAGATTTTAAACTCTTTATTATAGTGAAGCTAAAATGAACTCATTGGTTGGGCCCAATCCAATGAAAGTGGTGTCTTTGTTTGAAAAGTTAATTGGAATAGAGACATGGATAGAGAAAAATGGAAAGTCAGACATTTATCAGCCAAGGAGACAGGCATGGAGCAGATCGTGCTCTCACAACCCTTAGAAAGAATCAACCCTACCCACATCTTGACTTTGAATTTTTATTATCCACAAGTGTGAGCATTTATTATCTGTTTTTCAAAATATCTAGTGTTTGGTACTTTGTTTCACCAGTTCTAGCAAAATCAAATACCACTGCTCAGAACATACATGAGGGATCCATTAGATACATAAGATCTATATTAAAACAGCATCATTAGAACTCAGCTCATTTCCTGTTTACTTAGGGCTCTAAAAACAAGACTTGCTGTTTCTTACACCACACAACTGATTTTAATCCTACCACTATTGTGTATCCTTAAATTCCTGAAGTTTGCTCTTTCTTTTAATCCTTCCTCTTCCAATCATGTTTACTAAAGTCTTTTTTGCTACAAGGAAAGAACGGTAGGAGAGAATCATACCAAATGCCCTTATACTCTATTCTGCAAAACAATTCCCACTAGAGTTCCCACAATAGATCATTACAGCAATTCCTATTACAGTAAAAGCAGCCCCAAAGAAAGAGAATAATGGCATGTTGGGTAACAATCATAATACTGGGCACACATAATACAATCTTTAGTGTGAAACCTAGTCTGCCACCTTTGGCTGCGGCTTTTGAGTATATTACTCAAGCTTTCTGATACTGTAACACAAGGTTCTGCTGTGTGTGTGTGTGTGTGTGTGTGTGTGCAAATTAAGTGCAGAACCTTATTAATTGTGTAAGGAAGGTTAAGTATGCTTTCAATATTTACTTATTCAGATAATAAATCTGTCACCAGTGTGGTCTCTTTCTTTTGCAAGTTTTCTTCCCCAAATTTTTAATCACTTTGTCTGTGAAAGTCTCTCTCCAACACAGCACACAGCTTGATGGATTGAAATGCTGCTTGTGTCTTTGCTCAGTGGAGAGATGAAATAGCAACTATGATGTATGAAAGCAGTGCACTTGAATTATTTGGGAATATGTTGCTGCAAGGAAAGGCCATCTAAGAAGAGATTGTGATTGAAATATTCAAGCTGAATTTCACTTTAAGTCAGAAACCATTAATCTAACACAATTCCTCTCTGCTCCAGCCCACTGTTACTTTTACTTATTGATTAAATAGAAGAACAAAGAGGCTCTAATGTACAACAAAATGAAACCATGATAAATGCTGCTGAGTTAACAAGTTCCCAGTAGGATCATGCCAAGTTGGGCTTGACAAATAAGAACTAGAAGATTATCAGTTAGATATCTTCATTAAACTACATTCAGGGCACCTCAGTATGTTTGGTTTCTCCTTTGTGGTTTTTTTGGTCTTTGGAATGATAATACATTTGGGAACCTGGCCACCAGTGGTAGAAAATAATGTAAAACTCTAGTACAAGTATGATACATTTCCAAAATTAATTTGAACTACTGTTTTGGTACAATAAAAAGTGTTATAGTATTAAATTATAATGAAGATAAACACATTAATTCCATTAGCTGTGTCTGAATCTTAAGGTCTAAACTGTAAAATATAAGATTTTGGTTAGAATGCAATTACTTTGTGGGTTTGGCGTACCATCTCAGTCCTTCAAAGTAAGCATTTAGTAAAGTAAGTATTTGTGGCTATGGCACCAAAAACAGAAATACAAAACATAATGACCATTACAAGAAGTTTGGGATATAATCATTTTTAAAATCTCTCATCTATTTATCTATCTATCTATCTATCTATCTATTTGTCATGTAGCATATATATATATCATCTTCTACCTTTTCATCCTCTATCTATCATTTATCTGTCTTGGATCTTTTAACAGCTCTAAAATTAACTATCCCATTGCTACATAGCTAATCAGTATTTCTCAGAGACTTTTCCTGCTGCTCTCAACTTTCATAGGTAGGGCTTACTTAGATATCGGATTCTGCCTAACTAAAATGCCTTCCTTAAGGGACAACTAGGTAATATGAGTTAACTTGATGGTCCTACTTTCTACTTCTGGCACTTGTTTTGCTGTGATGACTCTGGTACAATGTCCATATAACCCAGTACTGCCTGTCCTCACTGCTGTGATACAGGTAACCCAAATTACTGAGGGTCTATGAAGGGAATCTCAAGTTCATGTTAGATCTGGGCATCTGAGAACTCCCACAGAAACAACTGAGGTTACAACCTTCATCAGATCCTTATGTGGGCTCCTGAGGTTTCTTTATAGTACCCTTGGGCTTCCAAGGGTCAAGTGTTTGCTGTATTCATTAAAGGTTTTTCACTGAGTATCATCTGAGTCAGTTCAGGCTGCTATAACAAAGCATGACAGATCAGGAGGCTTATAAACAATAGGATGTGACTTGCCATGATTGAGAACAGACCGATTTTCCTAGAGTCTGGGATGTGAGTTCAAGATTGGGTCCTACACCTTCATGTTGTACAAACTTTACTCATTTGTACCAGTTTTTCTCATCTGTTACATTGAGGTGATGAGTGGGTCTGCCTCATTGGGTCTTATGTGCATAAACTGAACTAGTGGGCAACCTCAGGGCAATGTCTGAAACAGGGCATTGCAGTCAGGTTCACATTGATGGTACAAATCACCCAACCAACAGCAGCTTTGGGGGAAAAAAAGAGTGTATTTTGGCTTATAGACTCAAGGAGAAGCTCCATGATGGCAGGGGAAAGCAATGGCATGAGCAGAGGGTGGACATCACCCACAAGCAAACATCAGGTAGACAGTAGCAACAGGAGAGTGTGAAAACACTGGCATAGGGAAACTGGCTATAACACCCATAAGCCCACCCCCAACAATACACTGCCTCCAGGAGGCATTAATTCCCAAATCTCCATCAGCTGGGAACCTAGCATTCAGAACACCTAAGTTTACAGGGGATACCTGAATCAAACCAGTACATTCTGCCTCTGGCCCCCATAAACTAATAACAATATATGATGTAAAATGCAATGCATTCAGTCCATCTTTAAAAATCCCTACATTTTTTATCAATCCTAATTATGTTCCAATATCACCATAATCCAAGATATTTTAACTGAACCATAATACCAAAAAAACCCTCCCCAAACCCATAATGGCACAGAACAAGCATTCACACTGCAAAATATGGCATTGGGTATAGCAAAGAAATATTCAGCCAACACAAGATTTAACAAGGCAAACATCAAACTCTGTAGCTCCAAGTCCAACAACTCTAGTCAGTGACAAATCTCAAAGTCCAATAATTCTAACCAGCAACAAGTCTGTGGATTTCCTCCAGCTAGGCTACTCACAGCCCAGGAAAACTTCATCCAGGGCCAGCAGGTATCCTTGGCAGCCATTTCATAGTCCTGGCATCTCCACTGGGTCTCCATTATAACCCACGATTTATCCTCATGACTCCACTGGGTCTCCATGCAGGCATCTAGCAAACCTGCTTCACAAGGCCCATGGCCATTTCCAATGCACAAGACTGCATCGCAAACTCAATGACCCTCTCTTTAATGCATGTCTTATACTCCATAATACCAAGTGAAGTGCCAATTTGTTAATCCAGGGGGGGGGAATGAAGAAGACTTTGAAGAGCAGGACACTCATTCAGCATTCAGACCCCTTCAAAATACTGCATACTTTCTGTAGTCTAAACGTAGTTTGGCTGGCCAAATCTCAATGGTTGTGATCTCTCATACAGTTACAACTGAGCAAACAGCAGTATGGGCCCAAAGATTTCTTTCTGTGCCATATCACTCTGCACACACAAGTTCATTTGTACGCAATGAAACCCTGCACAAATTCTCAGGACATGGGCATAACAGTAAGCCTCTCACACAAACCGCTTCTAGCCAAGTCCAGACAAAGCTCCATTTCACCCTCATAAGCCAAACTTCACAGTCCATAGTTCTTATTGCATTTGGGTCTTTCAACTCTGACCAGAATAGTCCATCAAGCTGTACTCACAGCTCTCAAGGCATCTCTTAGGTCAAAGTTTCAAATCCTTCCCCATTCCTCTTGAAAATCAGCTCCAAAAGGCCAAAGCCACACAGTCAGGTATCTAGCAGCAAATGGCACCAGTCCTCAGAACCAACTATTCTCCTGCAGTCAGGTTCACATTGCTGGCAGAAATCACCCAACCAAGAGCAGCTTTTGGGGGAAAAAAGGTTTATTTTTATCAACAGATTCAGGGAGTTTCAAGTTTTTGGTACAAAAATGCCAAACTTGAAACATGTCATTTTCCTTGTTAAAGAGCACCAGTGCATTGCCTTATTAAATATTGGGGGGAGAGGGACTTCCAGTCAAGATGGCATCCAACTGGCTGTGCCACACCTCCCTGTGAAGGAAAGGTAAGGCATTAAGGGTTCACCGGTTCTTTTAGGGGAGAGCAATCTCTAATAGATTGACAGTGGGAGGACTTGGAGGGGATAAAAGGGGATTGGCTGATTCCCTCACTCTCGGGTAGCCCACCAGTGAGTGCCCAGTCCCCCCAACCAGCCTCCCTAGCTATACTACCAGCCTCAGGATACTCCCGCACTTACTGCAGGAAAGAGCACCGAGACCAGCATAGTTCTACTTGCCTCACGGAGCAGGGGTAATCGCCCTACTCCCCACCCCACCCCCTGTCCACGCATGACCTCATACTGGCTCTGCCCACCAAATGGCACAAGCTCAGGCTTGATCCGTCCATCTGCCTGCCATGCACACATGAGCTTAGGCCCACATTGCACATCTGTCCATGCAAGCTCAGCCCACTCCACCCATCTGCATGATTGCTGCTCTGGCTGTCCTTCCATGTGCAAGCTAATGCCCATTCCACCTGCTCACATGAAAGCTCAGGCTCATTCTGCCTGCCCACCCATCGCCAGCTCAGGCCCAATCCCCTGTCTGCCCACCATTCATGTTAGCTCAGGCCATGCCAGCTGCCCACCCATCTGCCTACCATGCAATATCATGCCGCTCCAGGTGCCCACTCACACATGAGCTCAGGCCTGCTCTGCCAGTCTACCATGCAAGATCAGGCCAGCAATGCCGATCTGCCAGTGTGAACTCAGGTCCAATCCCCAGCATCTGTCCACCATCTGTTCACCACGTGTGTGTGCAAGCTCAGGCTGATCCACCCACCCACATATGAGCTCAGGACTGCTTTGCCTGCCAACCCATGCATGCACTCAGGACTGCTCTGCCCATACACTGTGATGGTCAGACCACAGCACAAAAGAAATAATATGAACAACCAAATACAAGTAAATCCAGTAAGATCATCAAGTTTCACAATGAAAGTCTCTAATCAAAACATAGGAGAGACATTATGATCAGAATACCAAAATGAAACTATGAGCAATGCAACCCTGACCAAGCTACTGGTAGAATTGGCAGAAAAATAACAAAGGACTGATAATCGTGTGGATGCTGCCATCACTAGACTAGACCTAATAGATAAGACAATGGAAGGAGTTCAAAGACAGTTGAGAGATATGAAGGAGAGTGAAAAAAAAGAGGACCTCAAAAGTCAGCTGGCAAGGCTAAATGGAGACATAAAGAAATGCAAAGATAAATTCCAAGAAGCACCAATAAAATTAGAAAATGATGTGAAAAGGGAACTTGACAGAGGGATGGAAACTACCTCATAGAAAAGTAGTAGAAAATGCAAACCTAGTTAAACAAGCCCAAAACTCTTTAAAAGCTCTCATGAATAGAGGCAGCCATGTGGAGGATAGAAACTCAGATCTGGAGGACAAGACAGAAGAAACAGTTTGAGAGTTCAAAAGTTTCAATAAATTCAAAAATGTCTGTGGACAGAGCATGAAGGAATTGTGGGATACCCTTAAACATCCTAACATCCAGATCATGGGAATACCAGAAGGGGAAGAAATTCAGACCAAAGGCATAGAGAACTTATTTAACAAAATAATGAAAGAAAACTTTCCCACTCTCTCAAAAGAAAGGCTCATCAAGATACAAGAAGCTAACAGAACACCAAAAAGTTTGGACCAAAGGAGAAACTCTTCAAGGCATATTGTCATTAATACTCTAAACACTGACACTAGGAAAAAACAGTGCATCATTTTTAAAAGTAACCCCATGAGAATTACTTCATGCTTCTCAATAGAAACCCAAAAGGTCAGAAGGGCCTGGAATGGAACACTGCAAAGTCTAAGAACTTATGGCTTTCAATCCAAACTACTCCACCCAGCAAAAGTATCCCTTATAATAGATGGTGACAAAATTCAATTTTACAATTATATGAACACAAAACAAAACCTACAGAGAGTGTTTCAGGAAATTATCCCCACAGAAGAATCAAATAATCAACAACAAATGAATTCAAGAAGCAGATCACAATAACCAAACTCAGAGAAGGCACAAAACACCTTCAAAGTCCATGAAAACACCATACCACATATACGAACACAATATGGCAGGGATAAAATCAAATCTCACAGTCATTACCCTAAATATTAATGGCCTTAATTAACCCATCAAGAGACACAAGCTAACAGGGTGGATCAGAAAATTAGACCCCTCAATCCATTGTCTTCAAGAAACCCACGTCACCACTAAAGACAGACATCTCCCCAGGGTGAAGGGGGAAAAATGATATTCCCAGCAAATGTGAATAAGAAACAAGCAGATGTAGCTATATGAATATCAGATATAATAGACTTCAAACCAAAAATAATCAAAAAAGACAAGGAAGGCCACTTCCTACTTATCAAGGGAATAATCCATCAAGAGGATATTACAATCATAATCTGTATGCACCAAACACAGGGGCATCAGAGCTCATAAAATATAACCTACTTGATGATAAAATAGAAATAACCACCAACACCATCATAGTTGGGGACTTTAATACACCATTATTGGTAATAGACAGATCATCCAAACAGAAACTCAGCAGGGAAGTAAGAAAGCTCAACAAAACCATAGATCACTTAGACCTAATGGACATCTACAGAACATTCTATCCCAAATCCACAGAGTATACATTCTTCTCAGAAACCCATGGAACATTCTCTAAAATAGACCATATACTGGGTTACAAAGCCTGACTCCATATATTTAGGAAGATTTATATAATTCCCTGCATGATATCAGATTACAATGTTATATTGCTAGAAATTAACAAAAAAAAGACCCACCAAGAAACCCATAGGCACCTGGAAACTGAACAGCACACTTTTAAATAATAACTGGATAGTGGACAAAATAAAAAATGAAATTGCAAAATTTCTAGAAATGAATAACGATGAGAACACATCGTACCACAACTTATGGGACACAATGAAGGCAGTCCCTAGGGGAAAAGTCATAGCACTCAATGCCTTCATAACAAAGACAGAGAGATTCCAAATCAATAACCTAACCATCCACCTAAAGGCACTGGAAAAGCAAGAAAAATCCAACCCAAAAAGCTCCAGAAGGAAAGAAATAATTAAGACCAGAGCAGAAATTAATGAATAGGAAACTAAGAAAACAATCAAGAAAATTGACAAAACAAAGAGCTGGTTCTTTGAAAAAATAAACAAGATTGACAACCCCCTGGTCAATTTGATCAAGCAAAAAAAAAAAAAAAAAAAAAAAGAGATGCTTCAAATTAACAAAATTTGAAATGAAAAAGGAGAGATCCCAACAGACATAAGTGAAATTGGGAGAATCTTCAGGACTTATTTCAAAACTCTCTACTCCACAAAACTGGATAATGTGGAGGAGATGGTTAAATTCCTGGTCACATACCATCTATCAAAGCTAAACTCAGAGCAGATTAATCTCCTAAACAAACCAATCACACTCATCGAGACTGAAAAAGTAATAAAAAAAAAAACCTCCCTAAAAAGAGAGTCCAGGACCAGATTGCTTCTCAACTGAATTCTATCAAATCTTCATGGAAGAACTCAAATCAATCTTCCTCAAACTGTGCCACACAATTGGAGAATAGGGAAAGCTACCCAAATCCTCCTATGAAGCTAGTATCACCCTAATTCCAAAACCAGGCAGAGATGCCACAAGAAAAGAAAACTACTGACCTATTTCTCTCATGAACTTAGTTGCAAAGATCCTGAACAATATCCTAGCAAAATGAATCCAATAACACATCAAAAGCATTATCCACCTTGATCAAGTGGGATTCACCCCAGGAATTCAGGGGTGGTTCATCATACCGAAATCTGTCAATGTAATACACCACATAAACAAGGTTAAACATAAAAACCACATGATCATTTCGATAGATGCAGAAAAGGCCTTTGACAAAATACAACATCACTTCATGATCAAAACATTGGAAAGAATTGGCATGATTGGTTCATATCTTAACATAATAAAGGCTATATATGAAGTTCCAAAGGCCCAAATAATACTTAATGGAGAGAGACTGGAGGAATTCTCATTGAGATCAGGAACAAGACAGGGGCATCCACTCTCACGTCTGCTCTTCAATATAGTGCTGGAAGTCCTAGCTCAAGCAATAAGACAGGAGGAAGAAATAAAAGGGATACAATTTCGAAAGGAAGAAGTTAAGTTAGCAGATTTGCAGATGACAGGATTCTATACATAAGACTAAGGTTTCCTAAAAGAATGACAGATTTCTGTCAGAGTACTTGATGACCCTCCAAAGGTTAGTGGTAAGACCCTACTGCTGAAGACACCATACACGGTTGACAAGTAACATGGAGTGACATGGCTGGAAGCTGGAAGACAGTCAGTCCCCAGACAGACAACACATCTAGTGCCAGAAGGTGCTACATGGGGCAACTGGGGGAAAATGACCAAAATCTGTCCAAGCAACTCATGATCTAACCTACTTATCAGCAGATAACCTGTCGCGATGCTCACACAAGTGCAATAGTGGCACACAGCCATGGTGGGA
Organism: Dipus sagitta; assembly: GCA_036346955.1. Lineage (NCBI taxonomy): Eukaryota > Metazoa > Chordata > Mammalia > Rodentia > Dipodidae > Dipus > Dipus sagitta. The sequence continues at coordinate 18,944,952 of CM070781.1, forward strand.
AACCAACTGCTCTTGATTTGGCTAACTGATCCACTCAGTGGAACTGAACCCATAGCTGGAGCTGGGAAACAAGTCAGAACCAGATCAAAAAATGAGCCCACTCTTCATTATCAAGCTACCACCAATCAAGGGCTACAAGAGGGCCTACAGGTATTTAATTCTATCTACAAAATAATGGTTATTCCATTTATCTGGTGCTAACTTTACTCTCCGTCGGAAAATCTGCTTCTCTTTTTCTTTTTCCTAAGGAGAGAACCACCTCATCATACCTCAAATGGGCCCCAGCTGAAACTAAGAATAATTGGTGTAACAAGCAAGGGTGTTGTTTTCTTGGTGAACTGGGTACCAGCACAAGGATAAAGGAGATCGACACAGAGAACAATAGACTCCTACCAAATCAGATATCCAGAGACACAGAGGCTGCCAAGACCTTATCACTGAAGCAGACATTAAATGGACCCAACATGATCTGGGAAATTTGCAGAAGAGGGGGCAGAAGGATTGTCAGAGCTACATGTTGAATGATGATACACAGAAACATTTCCTCCTACCCATAACTGAGGGCTTACTCCACAATACATGACCCATATACCCCAACAAGGAGGGGCCAGGGAGAGGGTAAAGGACAGGTAGGAGGCTAACAATGGTACCAACTTGACTGTATTCACTGAGTACAAGACTAAATAAAAAAAATATATTGGGGGAAACATTCTGATGTGATCCCAACAAGATTCACTCATAATTTTTCTGAAAACTTTAAATGTTCTCTAAAGTTAGAGCAAGATTCTTCAATTTCTAGAAATACAAAAGTTTACCTTATGGCCTAAGTAAGCCCACGATGCCTTGGATACGGGTTGTGTGCTTGTAGGATTCCAGGACTACCTGGGGATATATTGAAAATCTTTAACCCCTAAGAAGGCACACAGTTGTCTATGAGGTTTTCTAGGGTCCAGCAGTATAATAGAAGCCCTACCTGAAAATGCAGAAAGCACTTTACACATCTGAGCTCCAGTATGTGGATTATGGCCATATTTCGTGGGTTTGAGATTAGAGTATCGTAAAGTAGAGGGCATCTAACTATGAGCACATGGACCAGAATGCAGAATGAAGAATGGGCATTTACTCCTTATTAGAAAGGATTTTTACAAGAATAAACCATAGATGATGACAATGAGGGAGTTTCTTAAGTATTTTAATTCTTAGTGATTTTTAAAAATCATAGATCCTTCAGTTTATTTGAGGGAGGCCTGTCAGCCCATTTTGAGATGGACATTTCTACTGTGCATCTGGGCTACTAAAAATCATAAAGGTTTAATGCGATTAAGCATCCAGAGTTCATAATATACAGATTGCTATAGTTTTCTGCTCTGTGGCTAGTAAGTGACAAAAAAAAAAAAAAAGATTCTTATTGTAACTGGACTGTCAATTACCCAGTGATGTTGAACCTCATCTGAAGCTGGGATATACACTATCTACACATAACGAGTTCACTGGAGGCTTACAATCAAGATGAGCTCAGGTTGTGAGTTGTATTAAGTTTGATATGTGCTAATAGGCAGAACATAAAGGCAATGATTCAACCTTAATTTTACTGCTGCCTATGACTTCACTATGGCCTATGACTCACAGGGACTTCCCTGAGCTAAAAGAGTATGTGGTTTGAAGTAGAAGGCTATTATTACAGAAATGTCAAAGAAGAAACATGGAAGTACTTAGACCAGGATGCTGGACATACTGGATCACATCCCAACATTCTTTGTCAAGGCTTTGCCAATAATGGTTAGCTCAGTTACAATATTTATGGTGGTTTGAACCAGAGGTTCCCCATAAACTTATGTGTTCTGAATGCTTAATAACCAGCTCATGGCAATTTGGGAGGTGGAGACTTTCTAGAGGTGTATTGCTGGGGGTGGGCCTTGAGGTTTAGTAAGCCTAGCTTGACACTGTTAGTCTGGCTCACTGTCTTGGTATTATTTCCACCTGATATGGCAGAGTTGATGTCCAGCCTCTGCTCGTGCCAGGTCTTTTCCTTGCAATCATGAATGGAACTTGAAGTCTGTAAGCCAAAATAAAATCTTTCCTCCCATAAGCTGCTTTTGGTCAGGTGCTTTGTGCCAGCAATGCCAAGATAACTACAATATGTTAGCATCATTAAAAAAAAGATAATATATCTGGTCACATAGACTCCTGAGCTACACATGGCCCACATGGGCTTTTGGGCTCCACGTAGTGTACTTCTCTTCTCTCCACTTTATCTCCCCTTACTTTCCAGCTTTCCCCTTTCTGCACTCCTTTGTAAAATCTAAATAAAATGTGATATTTAAAAAATTTAAAAAATGATAATAGAACAAAGACACTTAAGATAGCAAAACTTTTGTGAGCAATCTCTGAGTCCTGCTGTCAGCAGCTCCTGACCAGAAGCTCTCCCGAACAGGCAATCCCACAGTTTCTGGCTGTTGGCAGAAGGCCACCTTCCAGGTGTCTTTCAGAAGCTACAAAAACAACTTCCAGAAGCCACAAGAACAGAGGTAAATATGGCCTTAAGACCTAGTCCAGAGGCTACTGCAAATAATTTCAATGGATCTGGAGCTCACTGATCAGTGATCCCTAGCACACCACTGCCCCAATGCGTCACCAACATCATCTAAGGACAGCACTGTGTTTCCTGACAAGTGCCAGGCCATGGACCTAGGTAAGTAAGCGCTCGCTTAAAGAGATGGAAATCCTGAGCTGCTCCTCTATCAGAAGTCAGACTCTCCCCTGCAATAGCAAGGGAGCTCAGCTAACCCACTAAAATTCTTTGGTGAGAATGACTTCTGCATTCCTCCTGCCCACAAAAATCAACCTCAGAGAGCAGAATTTCACCTGGCCTAGGGTGAAAGGCAGCCCACGTATGACAATTGACCAAAAAAAAAAAAAAAAAGCATTTGTTTTGTTTTGGAACCAGAGCCCAGGCTGACCTGGAACTCACTCTGTAACTCAGGTTGGCCTTGAACTTAGTAGTGATCTCCCTTCCTCAGCCTCTCAAGTACTGGGATTATAGGCATGAGCCACTAGGCAGCTACAGCTGACAAAAAAGCTTACTACAAAAGGTTTTTGTTCCTGGATGAGGGACACACAGACTTAAAGTACCTGATTTGTGGTGCTACTATTATAAACTGAAACATAAGATACAAATAAAAGGACTTTCATATATATGTATTCATATGTGTGTGTGTGTGTGTGTGTGTGTGTGTGTGTGTGTGTGTAAAATCTCCAGTTCCATGTGGTTGTTGTGTTCTCTGTCTCTCTCTTTTATGTTTTGTTTGTTGTTGTTGTTAGATTTTGTTGCTCTTTTACTTTTTTTCATCTTTTTCTCTCTTCTTTATTTTAAATTTTATTTTATATATAGTATAACAGATTACACTCTTTTGTCTCCTTTCCCCTCCTCCCATTACCATGAAGGCCCTCCTCAGTGGGGTTATGGTATTCACTGTGGGGTCATGAAGGCCTTATTCAGTCCCTGTGGGGTAACAGTGAAAGTGGGGGTAGACAATGCCTCAGGGTATTCCTACCCACTCTGTGGCTTTCACATTCTTTCCAGCCCCTCTTCAGCAATGTTCTTTCCTTGAGCCATGGCAGGCCTATTGCAAGTCTGATTTAGTGCTGAGTTTCCTGTAGTCACTGCATTTTTGCTTTGATAGGTTTGGATTGATTATCATGTTTGTCACCATCATCCTGGAACTGGTTGTCAGGCTAGCAGTAAGAATAGAATTCATGTTACCATGTCCTCTGCAATCTCTCCTGAGCCCTGGCAGATGTGGCACATCTCTTGGTGGGCAGTCAGCTCTATTTTTGTCTTGTTGATGGATGTTGGTTCTCCTCCATTTTCTCTGCCTTCTGAAAAATAGAAAAGATTCTTCAAGAAAGAGTGAGAGCAGCTTGGATTAAAGAGTTTTTGTAGTCAGCTACACATTGCCAGGATAAGCATCCAAATCAGCCACAATTTATAGTAGGAAGGGTTTATTTCAAGCTTATAGATCCAGGGAAAAGTTTCATCAATGACAGAAGAAGCTGCCCCCCCCCCCTTTCACAGATCTAAGCAGAGAGACACAACCAAATAGCCAGCATCACAAGCTAGTACAAAGTGGGCAACAAACAGCAGGAAACTGCAGCAAGCAGCAAGGACCCATGCAGAGTTCAGACTTCTCTGTATACCTTTGGTCAGGAAATCAGATCCACTCCTAGTAACATCTTAGGGCTGGAACACAGGATCCCCCGGCCCCGCGGTACATACACCAGACAGGTAGATGAATACTAGCTTTAATGAAACATCTGAGTCTATTGGGAAACATACATTCATACTACCACATTATGCCCCTGTCCCCCAGTAGGCTCATGATGGTGATATCACATAGTAAAATGGATGCAGTCTAACTTCAAAGGCCCCATAAACTTTACCAACTTTAAGATTGTCTCTTAGTTGTAAGTCCTGTACAACCAAAACAAGTTATATACTTTCAACATACCATGGCACAGAGTAAAGATTTCCATTGCTGTAAGGCATAACAAGTACAGACAGGACCAATGCAAAATCAGTAGATATCAGGTAAACATCAAATAACTGCATTTAATATCCCATTATCAGTGATTACAGTCTCTGGATTTTCCAGTTCCTCCCCTCCATCTGGGCGGAGTAGCCAAGGAAAACTTTCATGCCAATCCAACAATGCTCCATGATAGCCCCTGCTATCAAAATCCTAGTATATCTAAAATAGCTTTGGGTCTCCATTGAAAATCACAGTCTATCATCCCATGGCTTCACTCTCCTCTATTTCAGGAACTTCATGCCCTGTTCTACATGTGGTTTCTCAGCATTAGCTACCTGAACCATGTGCACTTCATGACCCATTTCAACACATTTTTTCATGCTTCCAAATTCTATACCAGGTGACACAGCCATATTGTTAATGCACAGAAGAAACAAAAAAGCATGACCTTGAAGAGCAGGTTTCTTACTTTCAGTCACCACCTTTCAAAATTGTTTGTTTTGCATTTCAACCATTCAGTCTTTCTGTGGTGGAATCACCTCAGGAATCCTTTCCACTGCTTCCATGTGAAGGAGTTGGGACATCCTCCTTAAGATGCTAACTTGTTTCTGGTGTATTGATTCAGTGTCCCCCACAAACTTACGTGTTCTGAATGCTAGGTTCCCAGTTGATGCCAATTTGGGAATTAACGTCTCCTGGAAGCAGTGTATTGTTGGGGGGAGGCTTATGCGTGTTATAGCCAGTGTCCCATTGCCAGTGTTTGGCACATTCTCCTGTTGCTGTTGTTCATCTGATGTTGCCCAGGTGATATTCACCCTCTGCTCATGCTATTGTTTTTCCCTGCCATCATGGAGCTTCCCCTCAAGTCTACAAGCAAAATAAACCTTTTGTTTCCCCCACAAGCTGCTCTTGGTTGGGTGGTTTCTGCCAACAATGAGAACCTGACTTCAACAGTGCTTGACAATAACAGTAACATAAAACCAGTCTCTGAGCCTATAATTTTAAACTTTATTGCAGTATTTTAACCTAAATTCTTATATTTCTCAGTCTATATCTTCTGCCGAGCCCAACAGTCCAGAATTTTAACATTCAACCTTGATTAAGCTCTCTGGCCATAGGCACCAGAAAGCACCAAGGCCTTTTACCAGTAGCCCAGTTCCAACAGTTCCAATAAAGTTTGCTGCTGTTTTTCTTTCCCCTTTGAAAGTGCCAAAGCCACTTCCAGCCAAGATGGCGATCACCTGACTGTGCTGCATATCCCCAGAAAAGAAAGGCAAGGCATTAATGACTCACTGGGTCTTTTAGGGGAGAGAAATCTCTAATAGATTGCCAGTGGGAGGGCACAGAGGGGAGAAAAAAAGGGAATTGCTGATTCCATTACTCGTGGGTAATGCACCAGTCCCCCAAGCCCCCCAAGCAGCAACCATACCCACAGTCCCAGCTTCAGGATACCCCTGAACTTACAGTAGGAAAGGGGACCTGGGCCAACACAGTTACACTTGCCTCATTGCACAGGGGCGATCGCCCTGCTACCCCTGCCCCCACGTGTGACCTTGGGCAGGCTCTGCCCTCTGACCCCCTGGAGCTCAGGCTCCATTGGTCCATTTTCCCACCACATGTGCACCGCTGATCCCTCCTTGTGCAAGCTTAGCCTGCTCTGCCCATTTGTCCACTTACTGCTCCAGCAGCCTCCTATTCAAGGGCAAGCTCAGTCCCATTCCACCTGCCCATATGAGCTCAGGCTCACTCTGCCTGTCCACATGTGCCAGCTCAGCTGTAAGCCCCTGCCTGTCTGCCATGCAGGTTGACTGCCAGTGTCCTGTTGTGAGCGAGCTCAGACTACTTCTGTGTCCCAGTGTTCTGCCACATGTGAGTTTAGGCTGCTTCAGTCCTTGGGGCTTCAGTGTCCCTCTGAGCATGAGCACAGGCAAATTTGGAACATCACCACATGAGAACTCAGGCAACTTTGGTTCTCCTGCCATGCAGGAGCTCGAGCTGCTTTGGCATTGTGCCAAGTGAAAGCTCAGACTGCTTCAGCATCTGCCTCACTGCTTCAGCTTCCCACTGTGCTTAAGCTCAGGCTGATCCACCCACCCACATGTTAGTTCAAGACCACTCAGCCCATCTGCTTGCCTGCTGGCTAGCCCAGACCAGCTCCCCCAAGAGGCACCACTTCCCTTGTCCATCGAGACCATAGTCTTACTCTCCCTACCCACAAACTGTGATGGGCATACCACAGTGCAAAAGAAATAACATGAAAAATCAAATGCAAGAAAATCCAGTTAGATCACCCAGTCCTACAATGAACATCTCTAATCAAAGCAGAGAAGAGACATTAGAATCAGAACACCAAAATAAAGCTATGAGCAATGCAATCCTGACCAAGCTACTGGTAGAACTTACAGAAAAGCAACAAAGAACTGATAATTGTGCAGATGCTGTCATCAGTTGACTAGACCTAATAGATAAGAAAATGGAAGGAGTTCAAAAACAGTTGAGAGATATGAAGGAGAGTGAAAAAAAAGAGGACCTCAAAAGTCAGCTGGCGATGCTAAATGAAGACATAAATAAATGCAAGGATGAATTCCAAGATGCATCAAGAAAATCAGTAAGTTATGTGAAAAGGGAGCTTGACAGAGGGATGGAAACTATACATTGAAAAGTAGTAGAAAATGCAAACCTAATTGAACAAGTCCAAAACTCTCTAGATGCTCTCAAGAATAGAGTCAGCCATGTGGAGACAGGAACTCAGATCTGGAAGACAAGATGGAAGAAACAGTTCAAGAGTTCAAAAATTTAAATAAGTTCAAACATTGCTGTGAACAGAACATGAGAGAATTGTGGGATACCCTTAAATGTCCTAGTATCTGGATCATTGGAATACCAGAAGGAGAAGAAATTCAGACCAAAGGCATGGAGAACTTACTTAACAAAATAACCGAAGAAAACTTTCCCACTCTCTCAAAAAGAAAGGCCCATCAAGACACAAGAAGCTAACAGAACTCCAAACTGATCGGAACAAAGGGAAAGCTCTCTAAGACATATTGTCATTAACACTCTAAGCATTGATACCAAATAGAAAATCCTAAAAGCAGCTAGGGAAAAACAGCACATCACTTTTAAAGGTAACCCCATCACAATTACTTCAGACTTCTCAATGAAAACCTTGAAAGCAACAAGGGCCTTAAATGAAACAATCCAAAGTCGAAGAACCTATGGCTTCCAACCCAAACTACTTTACCCAGCAAAAGTATCCCTCATAATAATAGATGGTGAAAGAAAAACTTTCCATGCAAAACTCAGCTTTACAATTATATGAGCACAAAACCAAACCTATACAGAGTATTTCAGGAAATTCTCCCCAGAGAAGAATCAAATAATCAAACTCAAATGCCTACAAGAAGCAGATCACAATAACCAAACTCAGAGAAGGCACAAAAACTTCAAAGTCCATGAAAACACCAAACCACATATACCAATACATTATGACAGGGACTAAATCAAACCTCACAGTCATTACCCTAATTATTAATGGCCTTAATTCACCCATGAAGAGATACAAGCTAACAGTATGGATCAGAAAATTAGACCCCTCAAATTGTTGTCTTCAAGAAACCCATCTCACCACTAAAAACAGACACCTCCTCAGGGTGAAAAGGTAGAAAATAATATTCCAAGCAAATGGGAATAAGAAACAAGCAGGTGTAGCTATATTAATATTGGATAAATAGATTTCAAACCAAAGATAATCAAAAAAGACGAAGAAGGCCACTTCCTACTTATCAAGGGAATGATACATCAAGAGTATATTACAATCATAAATCTGTATGCACCAAACACAGGGGCACCACAGTTCATAAAGCAAAACCTGCTTGACAATAAAAGAGAAATAATCACCAACACCATCATAGTTGGGGATGTCAATACACGTTTGTCAGTAATAGACAGATCATCCAAACAAACTCAACAGGGAAGTAAGAGAGTTCAACAAAACCATAGATCACTTAGACCTAACAGACATCTACAGAATTTTCCATCCCAAATCCACAGACTACACATTCTTCTCAGCAGCCCATAGAACATTCTCTAAAATAGGCCATATGCTGGGTCACAAAGCCTGCCTCCACATATTTAGTAAGATTGAAATAATTCCCTGCATGATATCAGATTACAATGTTATATTGCTAGAAATTAACAAAAAAAGACCCACCAAGAAACCCATAGGCACCTGGAAACTGAACAGCACACTTTTAAATAATAATTGGATAGTGGAAAAAATGAAAAATGAAATTTCAAAATTTCTAGATATGAATGACAATGAGAACACATCGTACCACAACTTATGGGACACAATGAAGGCAGTCCCTAGGGGAAAAGTCATAGCACTCAATGCCTTCATAACAAAGACAGAGAGATACCAAATCAATAACCTAACCATCCACCTAAAGGCACTGGAGAAGGAAGAAAAATCCAACCCAAAAAGCTCCAGAAGGAAAGAAATAACTAAGACCAGAGCAGAAATTAATGAATAGGAAACTAAGAAAACAATCAAGAAAATTGACAAAAGAAAGAGCTGGTTCTTTGAAAAAATAAACAAGATTGACAAACCCCTGGCCAATTTGATCAAGCAAAAAAAAAAAAAAAAGAGAGATGCTTCAAATTAACAAAATTTGAAATGAAAAGGGAAAGATCACAACAGACATAAGTGAAATTGGGAGAATCATCAGGACTTATTTCAAAAATCTCTACTCCACAAAACTGGATAATGTGGAGGAGATGGTTAAATTCCTGGTCACATACCATCTATCAAAGCTAAACTCAGAGCAGATTATCTCCTAAACAAACCTATCACACTCATTGAGATTGAAAAAGTAATAATAATAAAAAAAAACTCCCCAAAAAGAAGAGTCCAGGGCCAGATGGCTTCTCAGCTGAATTCTATCAAAACTTCATAGAAGAACTCAAACCAATCTTTCTCAAACTGTGCCACACAATTGGAGAACAGGGAAAGCTCCTCAACTCCTTCTATGAAGCTAGTATCACCCTAATTCCAAAACCAGGCAGAGATGCCACAAGAAAAGAAAACTACCGACCTATTTCCTTGACGAACTTAGATGCAAAGATCCTGAACAAAATCCCTGCAAACAAAATCCAACAACACATCAAAAGCATTATCCACCTTGATCAAGTGGAATTCGTCCCAGGAACGCAGGGGTGGTTCAACATATGGAAATCTGTCAATGTAATACACCACATAAACAAGGTGAAACACAAAAAAACACATGATCATTTGGATAGATGCAGAAAAGGCCTTTGACAAAATACAACATCACTTCATGATCAAAACATTGGAGAGACTTGGAATGGTTGGTTCATATCTTAACATAATAAAGGCTATATACAAAGCTCCTAAAGCCCAAATAATACTTAATGCAGAGAGACTGGAGGAATTCTCATTGAGATTAGGAACAAGACAGGGGTGTCTGCTCTCATCTCTGCTATTCAATATAGTACTGGAAGTCAGGAGTATAGACCAATGGAATAGAATTGAGGACCCGGACTTCAGGTCAAGCAACTACAGCTACTTGATTTTTGACAAAGGCCCTAACAATATAGGCTGAAGGAAAGACAGCATCTTCAACAAATGGTGCTGGACAAACTGGATATCCATATGCAGGAAATTGAAACTTGATCCACACATCTCGCCTTGCACTACAGTCAAGTCCAAATGGATCAAAGTCCTCAATATAAGACCAGAAACTCAGCTACTACTGGAAGAAAATATAGGAAGAACTTTTCCATGATATAGAAATGGAAAAAGACTTCCTGAACAAAACCCCAGTAGCTCACGATCTTAAACAGTCACTCAACCAATGTCATCATATGAAGCTAAAGAGTTTCTTTACAAAAAAGCATACAATAAGCAAAGCCAATAGATTGTCCACAGAATGGGAGAAAATATTTGCTGATTATCCAACTGACAGAGGCCTAATCTCTAGAATCTACAAAGAACTCAAAAACCTAAACAATAAAAAGTCAAACAACCCACTCACAAAATGAGGCAAAGAGCTCAACAGGCAGTTCACAGAGGAAGAAATACAAATGGCAAACACACATTTAAGAAAATTTTTATCATCCTTAATCATCAGGGAAATGCAAATTAAAACAACTATGAGATTCCACTTTACCCCAGTAAGGATAACAAACATCCAAAATTCAAATGAAACTAAATGCTGGCGAGGATGTGGAGAATTAGGGACCCTCATCCACTGTTGGTGGGAATGTAAGATGGTACAACCACTTTGAAAGCAGTTTTCAGACTCCTGAAAAAGCTGACTACAGAGTTACCAAGAGATCCAGTTATTCCCTTATATACCCTAAAACCTTTAAACCTCAGTCCAGAAAGATTTGCTCAACCATGTTTATAGCAGCTCAATTCATAATAGCTAAGAGATGGAATCAACCCAGATGTCCATCACTAGAAGCATGGTTAAATAAGATGTGGTATATCTACACAATGGAATTCTACACAGCAGTAAGCAAAAAATGACACAAATGAAATTTGAGGAAAAATGGTTGAACCTGGAACAGATCATTCTCAGTGAACTTACCCAATCACAGAAAGATAATCACCACATAGTCTCACTCATCTATAGCACCTAACCTGAATCTCCCCAAGATGCCAACATACCCAGCAAGCATCTTGAGGACTAGACAATAGGGTGGGTGGGGAGGGAGGGGAGGGCAAGAGAGGGTGTTGGAAAAAAAAGAAAGTTCCAAAGCCAACATAATCTCTGCCCTTAGCATTTTCAAGCTCTCACCAGAATAGTTCATAAAACTTGGTTTTCTGCTCTGGAAGGCATCTTCTGCTTTAAATACCAAGTTCTGACCCATTCCTCCAGCACAAAAGTTCCATAAAAAAATGTATATATATCCACATGGTCAGACTCATCTCAGAAATACTACCGCCTCTCAGTACCAATTTTATGTTGTAGTCAGCTACATGTTGGTCAGATTATCATCCAAACAAGGCACAATTCATGAGAGGAAGGATTTATTTCAAGCTTACAGATATAAGGGAAAGTTTCATCAATAGCTGAAGAAGCTGTTTCCCTTTCACAGATCCAAGCAGAAAGACAACCAAATAGCCAGTATCACAAGAAAGCACAAAACTTGCACCAAGCAGCAGGGAAATGTAGCAAGCCGAAGAGACCTAGGCAAAACTCTTACTGCTCTGCTTAATTTTGGCTGGGAAATCAGATCCACCCCAGTAACACCTCAAGGCTGCCTCCTGTATCTGCCTCCAGTGACACCTTCCAGCCAATCAGCTGGAGATAAGCTTTAACCAAACTTGAGTCTATTGTAGATACATACTGAACTACCTCATGGGTGTATGCAAATTTATTTGAGATACTTTTGGTATGCAAAACTACTTTTCCTCTCTAGAGACCAGTGGGGGGTTCTCTCTGAAATCTATGAGTTTCCTGACCATGGGATTCTGACTTGGTTTCCAGTACCAAATATGAGTTGGTTACCCACAGAGGATGCTTGCAACTATTGCATAAGTGTATGCTTCCTGTCTGGCTGGTTCATTTCATAGTGTTCAGAGTCCCTGTTTATTCATGCTGTTGGTATCCATTGTCCTCCAGCAGCTTTCATAGGGCTCTCTAGCACTCTGAGAGCTATCCTGGAGGGAGCTCTTTCCCCTTTTGGTTCTAACACAGTATTCTTATGTCTTGTGAATATAGCCTTTGGTGTCTTCAGCAATAGGTCCTTTCCTTTTAGCTCTGGTAGGTAATAAAGTGTTTTGGCCATGGACTACCTTGTTTTGGGGACCTAATGAGACTCATTGGTAACAGGTCATTGGGAGAGGCAGCCCAATTCTGGACCTGGGATTTACAGGCCAAAGTCCATGGCTTTAAGATTAAGCTTTTTCCATGTTCTGTCTGATTTGTCCCCCTCTCCCCCTTTATTGGTGATTAAATCTTATAGAATGCTTGCCAGACAGAGGGTTCTCTTCTTCCTTTTCCATTTTCTTTCTAGGTCTACTGATTTTTGTTTTTGTAGTTCTTTGTTCTCTGTTATTGTTGATGATGGGTGTCAATGCCCTAGCAGTCTAGCCACCCTAACAGCACATTGGTATTACTACCTGAAGTTTTATATATTAATCATTAAACTAATGAAAGAGAACACAACAGTAACATGGAAGGTTACCATATGTGCTGGTTTGATCCAGGTGTGCCCCATAAACTTAGATGTTCTGAATGCTAGATCCCCTTCTGATGGAGATTTGGGAACTAATGCTTCCTAGAGGGAATGTATTGATGGGGGTGACTTATGAGTGTTATAGCCAGTAGCCCCTTGCCAGTGTTTGGCACACTCTTCTGTTGCTATAGTCCACCTTATGTTTGCCAGGGGGTGATGTCCAACCTCTGCTTATGCCATGATTTTCCCCTGCCATCGTGGAGCTTCCCCTCATGCTTGTAAGCCAAAATAAACCTCTTTTCTCACAAGCTGCTCTTGGTTGGGTGATTTCTACCAGCAATGTGAGCCTGACTGTAGCAGTAAAGTGGTACCAGGAGTAGTGTTGCTGCTAGACACCTGACTATGTGGCTTTGGCCTTTTGGAACTGATTTTCAAGAGGAATGTGGAATGATTTGAAACCTTGGACTAAGAGATGCCTTGCAGTGTTGTAAGTACACCTTGATGGACTATTCTGGCCAGAGTTGAAAGACCTGAATGCAGTAAGAACTATGGACTGTGAGATTTGGCTTATGAGGGTGAGAAAGAGCTTTGCTTGGACTGGGCAAGCAGATTGTGTGAGGCTTGCTATTATTCCCATGTTCTGAGAAGTTGTGCAGGGTTGCTTTGCGTAGAAAGGAACTGGTATGAGCAGAGTGATATGGCACAGAAAGAAAAATCTTTGGGTGAACTGCTGCTGAAACAGCTGTAATTGAGATATTACAACCTTTGAGATTGGCCATCTGACCTGTACTGGGGCAACAAAAGAATGTAGACTCTTTTGAAGTGGACTGAGTGCTCAGGGAATATCCTGTTCTTCAAAGTCTGCTATAATCCCCCCTGGATTAACAAATTGGCACCCTACCTGGTATTGTGGAGTATAAGAAATGCTGGAAAGAGGGTCATTGAGTTTGCAACATGGTCTTGTGTTTTAGAAATGGCCATGGGCAGTGTGAAGCAGGTTTGGTGGATGACTGCATGGATACCCCCATGAGGCCATGAGGATGAACCATGGGTTGCAGAGGAGACCCAGTGGAGATACTGTTACCACAAGGAGGCTACTAAGGAAAGCTGCCAGCTCCAATGAAGTTTTCGAGGACTGTGAGTAGCCTAGCTGGAGGGTTGGAATTGGAATGCCAGAGACTTGTTGCTGGTTAGAATTATGGGAATTGGAGATTTGTCACTGGCTAGATTTATTGGACTTGAAGATACAGAATCTGATGTTTTCCCTGGTTGTTTTAAATCTTGTATTGGTTGAACAATTCTTTGCTATGCCCAATGCTATGTTTTGCAGTGTGAATGTTTATTCTGTGCCATTATGGGTTTGTGGGGGATTTTTTTGGTACTATGGCTCAGTTAAAAGACCTTGGACTATGGGGATGTATGAACATCATCAGAACTGATAAAATAAATATGGGGACTTTTAAAGTTCGATGAATGCATTGCATTTTACATCATGTATATCTTTACATCATGTATATCTTATCACTTTATGGGGGCCAGGGGAAGAATGTGGTGGTTTGACTCAGGTGTCCCCCATAAACTTCTGTGTTTTGAATGCTAGGTTCCCAGCTAATGGAGATTTGGGAATTAATGCTTCCTAGAGGGAATGTATTGATGGGGGTGACTTATGAGTGTTATAGCCAGTGGCCCCTTGCCAGTGTTTGGCACACTCTCCTATTGCTATGGTCCACCTTATGTTGGCCAGGGTGGGTGATCTCCACCCTCTCCTCATGCCATCATTTTCCTTTGCCATCGTGAAGCTTCCTCTTGAGCCTGTAAGCCAAAATAAACCTCTATTTCCTACAAGTTGCTCTTAGTTGGGTAATTTCTACCAGCAATGGGGACCTGACTGCAACACCATACCACTGAATGCAACAAGAACTACCAAACGCTTTGTGGGATTCAACATTGGGCTGACCACATAAAGACCTGAAAGAAACACACTTTCAAGTGAAACAAAAAGAATTTAGACAAAACAGAGGAAGCAACCAAATAGAGTGGGGGTTGGGACAAATGAAAGAGGGGAGAAAACATTCATCTTCATAAGGCCCAAGACACAACAAATAAACACAAAGAGTAAGAGACAATAGACTATCACAACATATTCCTAACCTTTCATCTCACCCATAATGGGAACATACAATAACATAGCTGAAATATCAGAGAAAGAATTTAAAGCTCTGTTTCTGAAAGCAATTAATGCTCATGCAGACACTTCAAATTGTTGCAGAAATTTCAACAAGAAAGCCAAGCACCACTCACAGAGGTTTAGAGAACTCACGAATTTATCATTACCCTGGTGGGCTGGAGGGAAGCCTGTGCTTCAAAAATATCTCCAGAAAACTGAGTTTGGGTTACCTCATTTTTATAGTCAGTTTTACAGAACTATGAGCCGAAGAACATGCATGGAACAGAGGACAATAAGGTCATAAATTGCGGAGGGGGGACTGTGCAACCAACAGGGAGGAAACTCCAGAGTCATGTTTATCCCTAGTATATAATAGCAGAGAAAACTCCTGAAGCCTAGAGAAAGACACTGACATCCAAACACAAGAGGTATATAGAGCTCCAAATACACAAGTCCAGAGGGGGATGTCTGCATGACACATGAGAGTAACATTGTCAAAAATACCAAGAGGTGGCCTAGAATGCCAGTTAAGATGGTGGTGTAGGTACCACGCCAAAGCAGCCTAGGGGGGAAAAAGCCACACACATGCAAAAAAAAAAGCAAAATACACACTTTTAAGTGAGGTGCATAGGAAATTGAAACAGCAGCGGAGAAGTAGGAGAGATCCAGAGCATACAGAGCCCACACGGGCTGGCAGAAGCTGCTCCAGCAGGTCCACATGAGACTGCAGTGGTGGAGGCATGACAGCCAGCCACCAGGGTTGGCTTGAGCCAGAGGAAAAGCCAGGTAAGGGGATTTTTCACTCACACCAGAGCTCTCCACAAACTCAAGGAACATGAAGGGAGAATGGCAGTGAACAACGGAGGAGCAGATCACAAGGTAGAAGAACACGTGGAACAGGGGGTGAACTAGAGCATCATTGGCTCCCTATCTCTCCCCCACCGCCAGTGCCCAGCCCCTGGGAACAGAGCAGCGGTCCAGGCACCTGGTCACGCCTACTTGAACTGACAGTGCACCAAAGAGGGACACAATCAAGAGCACAGCTGAGACCAAAATCATCCCAAAAGGTAACTGGGATTACACCAGGTCAGTACCCGCCTAATAAATCTGGTATATAGGCCTGAACCAGAAGTGCTAATTGCACCTTCCATATCAGGATAAATTATATGTTAAATCAGATGAATGGTCACAATTGCCATTCTTAAATAAACTGTATTTTGGGCTTGTTATTTGTTGCTTTTTGAATTATAGTGGCTTTGTTTACTCTTCTCTTATACATTAGAGAAGGGTCTCACCTGGTCACAAGCTGACTTGGAACCCTCTACAGACCAGAAATCAACCTCCTTGGTGTCAGGATTAAGGGAGTGGATGAGGCACCACACAGACTAAGGGACAGACAGAGGAGCTAGTTGTCATAATACCTACTCTTGAATAAATTCTCTGTGCTGTTTTTCATTGAAAGTGTACATTGTTTAGTTAAATTTTAGAATCTGCCTGTATTTTGTACCATTTAGCCTACTTGAATACTCTCATAGCAGGCAAACCCAATACCAAGTGTCACTTTTGTAGATACTCTGAGAGTCTTGAGAGCCATACCTAGTTTCTTAAGCTCCTACCCTGAAGATATATAACATCAGATTGATTGATACATCTCATAATACTCAGCTAACTGGAAAATCCAATCATTAAATAATCCAAGATGCAAAAATATATACATTATAACACAAGAAACACCAAAAATGAAGACAATATAAAACCACCAAAAAGTATTAATACATCAGAAATGACCTCCAGTGAGAATGAGTTAGAGGAAATGCCTGAGAAAGATTTCAAAAGAATGACTATAAATATGTTCAAAAAACTCAAAGAAGAAATCAAGGGAAGCAAAAAGACACAGGATGCCAATTTAATGAAATAAAGATGTCAATACTAGACATAGATAAGGAAATAGAAATAATAAAGAAAAACCAGTTAGAATTACTAGCAATAAAGAACACAGTTAATGAAATTAAAAACTCTGTAGAAAACCTCACCAGTAGAATGGACGAAGTAGAGGACAGAATATCTAAGCTAGAAGACCAGGTGGCAGATCTAATACAGTCCAAAAAAGAGAAAGACAAACTAATAGAAAAGTATGAGTGGGAATTTCAAGATATTCAGGACACAACGAAAAGATCAAACATAAGAATTTGGGTCGTAGTAGAAGGAGAAGAATTTCACTCCAAAGGCATAGTTGGCATCTTCAACAAACTCACAGAAGAAAACTTCTCCCAAATTGGGAAAGAGGTGCCAATGCAGATACAGGAATCCTTTAGAACACCAGCTAGACAAAATATGGAAAGAACCCCTCCTCGCCATATTATAATCAAACTACCAAACATACAAACCAAAGAAAAAACATTGAAAGCAGTCAGAGAGAAAAATCAAGTTACCTACAAAGGCAAGCCTACCAGGATTACAGCAGATTACTCAACACAAACTTTAAAAGCCCGAAGGGCTTGGAGTGATGTATTCCAAGTTCTGAAAGATAACAACTGTCAACCAAGGTTACTTTATCCTGCAAAACTATTCATTGAAATAGACGGAGAAATAAGGATATTCCATGGCAAAAGCAAGCTAAAGGAGTATTTGAAGACAAAACCAGTTCCACAGAAAATACTTGAAAGAATCCTCCATGCTGAAGAAAAAGAACAGCACACATATAAGGAACTGGGAAAAAACAAACAATACTCAAATACTAATTAACACAAGAGAGCAAAGGTAAAACCGGAAGAACTACAAAAAAATGGCAAAGATGAATACACACCTTTCAATAATATCTCTTAATATCAACGGCCTCAATGCCCCAACCAAATGACATAGGTTTGCAGATTGGGTTAAAAAGCAGGATACTTCAATTTGTTGCCTCTAAGAAACCCACCTTCCTACAAAGGACGGACACTATCTTAGGGTGAAAGGTTGGAAAACAGTGTTTCACGCAAGTGGACCTAGAAAATAAGCAGGGGTTGCTATCCTAATATCTGACAAGGTAGACTTCAGTCCAACATTAGTAAAGAAAGATAAGGAAGGCCACTTTATATTGCTTAAAGGCATCCTCCAGCAGGAGGGCATTACAATCCTAAACATATATGCACCTAACATGGGGGCCTCCAAATTCACCAAACAAATGCTACTAGAACTAAGGTCACAGATAACACAAAACACAGTGGTAGTGGGTGACTTCAACACCCCACTGTCATCAAATGACAGATCATCCCAGGAGAAAATAAACAAAGAGGCATGTGGACTAAATGAGGTCATAGAAGGAAAGGACCTAACACATATCTACAGGACATTTCATCCAAATGCTTCAGACTATACATTCTTATCAGCAGCACATGGAACATTCTCTAAAATAGACCATATATTAGGACAGAAAGCAAATTTTAACAAATACAGGAAAATTGAAATAATTCCTTGCATTCTATCTGACCACAATGGAATCAAACTACAAATTAATACCAATAAACGCTATAGAGCATACACAAAATCATGGAAAGTAAACAACACACTACTAAATGATGAATGCGTTATTGATGAAATCAAGAGGAAAATCAAAAAATTCATAGAGTCAAACAATAATGAGAACACAACCTACCAAAATCTCTGGGACACAATGAAGGCAGCCATAAGAGGAAAATTTATAGCTTTAAGTGCCTATATTAAGAAATTAGAAAGGTCGCAAATAAACCACCTAGTGCTTCACCTTAAAGCCCTGGAAGAAGAAGAATGAGCCAAACCAAAAATCAGCAGACGGGAAGAAATAATAAAGATTAGGGCAGAAATTAATGAAATAGAAACCAAAAAACAATCCAAAGAATCAATGGAACAAAAAGTTGGTTCTTTGAAAGGAAAAACAAGATTGACAAACCCTTAGCAAATCTGACCAAAAGAAAGAGAGGAGAGACACAAATTAATAAAATTAGAGATGAAAAAGGTAACATAACAAAAGATGCCAGAGAAATTCAAAAAATTATGGGGACATACTATAAAAGCATATACTCCACAAAGTATGAAAATCTGAAAGAAATGGATGATTTCCTTGATTTATATGACCTACCTAAATTAAATCAAGATGAGATTAATCACTTAAATAGACCTATAACAAGCATGGAGATCTGAACAGTTATCAAAAATTGCCCAACTAAAAAAATCCCAGGCCCAGATGGATTCACCGTTGAATTTTATCAGACCTTCAGGGAAGAACTGACACCATCGCTTCTTAAGCTTTTCCATAAAATAGATAAAGAAGAAATCCTACCAAACTCCTTCTATGAAGCCAGAATCACCCTGATACCAAATCCAGGCAAAGGTAGAACAAAAAAAGAAAATTACAGACCAATCTCCCTCATGAACATAGATGTGAAAATTTTCAACAAAATATTGGCAAACAGAATACAAGAAATATCAG
This sequence comes from Dipus sagitta, assembly GCA_036346955.1. Lineage (NCBI taxonomy): Eukaryota > Metazoa > Chordata > Mammalia > Rodentia > Dipodidae > Dipus > Dipus sagitta. Next base: position 18,964,303 of record CM070781.1, read on the forward strand.
AAAGACCATTCATCTTGACCAAGTAGGCTTTATCCCAGAGATGCAGGGAAGGTTCAATATACACAAATCGATAAATGTAATACATTATATAAATGGATTGAAGGACAAAAATCACATGACCATCTCATTAGACGCAGAGAAAGCATTTGACAACATCCAACATCCCTTCATGATAAAAGTCCTACAGACACTGGGAATAGAAGGAATATATCTCCATATAATAAAGGCTATTTATGACAAGCCTACAGCCAATATATTACTAAATAGGGAAAAACTGGAAGCTTTTCCACTAAAATCAGGAACAAGACAAGGGTGTCCACTGTCCCCACTTTTATTTAATATAGTACTAGAAGTCTTAGCCATAGCAATAAGGCAAGAGACACACATAAAAGGGACACAAATTGGAAAGGAAGAGATCAAATTATCATTATTTGCAGATGACATGATTCTTTATATAAAGGACCCTAAAGACTCTATCAGCAAACTGTTAGAGTTGATAAACACCTACAGCCATGTAGCAGGGTACAAAATACATACACAGAAATCAGTAGCCTTCATATATGCTAACAACAAACACACAGAGGATGAAATCAGAGACTCACTCCCACTCACAATTGCATCAAAGAAAATAAAGTACCTTGGAATAAACCTAACCAAGGAAGTAAAGGATCTCTACAATGAAAACTTTAAAACACTCAAGCGAGAAATTGCAGAAGACACTAGGATGTGGAAAAACATCCCTTGTCCCTGGATTGGAAGAATCAATATTGTGAAAATGGCAATCTTACCAAAAGCAATCTACACATTCATTGCAATCCCCATCAAAATTCCAAATGCATTCTTCAAGGAAATAGAAAAAACAATCCAAAATTCATTTAGAATCACAAAAAACCTCGAATATCTAAAATAATACTGAGCAACAAAAATAAGGCTGGTGGTATCACCATACCTGATTTTAACCTTTACTACAAAGCCATAGTAACAAAAACAGCATGGTGCTGGCACAAAAGCAGACTTGTAGATCAATGGAACAGAATAGAGGACCCATATGTAAGTCCAGGTAGCTATAGCCACATGATATTTGATAAAAATTCCAAAAATACTCATTGGAGAAAAGACAGCCTCTTCAGCAAATGATGCTGAGAAAACTGGATATGTATCTGTAGAAGGATGAAAATAGGTTCTTCTCTCTCTCCATGCACAAGAATTAAGTCCAAATGGATTAAAGACCTTAACATCAGACCTGAAACTCTAAAACTGCTAGAGAAAAAAATACGGGAAACCCTTCAACATACTGGTCTTTGAAAAGACTTTCTGAATACAACCCCAATTGCTCAGGCAATAAAACCACAGATTAACCACTGAGACCTCATGAAATTACAAAGATTTTATACTGCAAAGGACACTGTGAGTAAAGCAAAGAAGCAAGCTACAGAATGGGAAAAAACTCTTCGCCAGCTATATATCCGATAGAGGATTAATATCTAGGGTATACAAACAACTCAAAAAGTTAAATAATAAGAAATAAAACAAGCCAATTAAAAAATGGGCTATGGAGCTAAATAAAGAGTTCTCAAAAGAAGAAATGCAGATGGCATATAAGCATCTAAAAAAATGTTCTACATCCCTAGTCATCAGGGAAATGCAGATTAAAACTACATTGAGATTCCATCTCACTCCTGTCAGATTGGCTACCATCATGAAAACAAATGATCATAAATGCTGGCAGGGATGTGGAAAAAGAGGAACCCTTCTACACTGTTGGTGGGAATGCAATCTGGTCCAGCCATTGTGGAAATCAGTGTGGAGGTTCCTAAAACAGCTAAAGATTGATCTACCATATGACCCAGCTATAGCACTCCTAGGCATATATCCTAAGGACTCATCTCATTTCCTTAGAAGTACATGCTCAACCATGTTTATTGCCGCTCAATTCATAATAGCTGGGAAATGGAACCAGCCTAGATGTCCCTCAACTGATGAGTAGATAATGAAGATATGGCACATTTATACAATGGAGATCTACTCAGCAGTAAAGAAAATTGAAGTTATGAAATTTGCAGGAAAATGGATGGATCTGGAAAGGATTATACTAAGTGAGGTAACCCAGGCCCAGAAAGCCAAGCGTCACATGTTCTCTCTCATGTGTGGATCCTAGCTACAGATGATTGGGCTTCTGTGTGAGAAGGAAAATCTCAGTAGCAGAGGCCAGTAAGCTAAAAAAGAGATACAAAGGGAAGACAAAGGAAGGGAGGAGGGTGCTTAATAGGTTGGTATTGTATATATGTAACTAGAAGAATGGATTAATCGGGTGAAAAGGTCCAAAGTGTGGTCAGGGGAGAAGATTGAGTAAAGGAATCGTGGAGGGAGGGCTAATCAAAATCTAAGAGTATATAAATAAATCATATGGAATCCTCTGGTTTTGGACAATGGAACACTCAGGAGCTGTAGATCATTGCTAGAAAGTTTTCAGTGACAGGGATGGGAAACCTTCCAGTGAGTTGTTGGCCAGAGGCCCCTGATATCCCCAAAATATTACAGGACATTGCCATGGCCCTTGGTTTCCAACCAGGAATAGATGGTAAGACCCTATTGCTGAAGACTCACATTGGGCTGCAAGGTGACTGAGAAATCCTGCTGGAACTGAGCTGATAACCTCCTCCATGTAGACCAGCCGACAGAAATCTGGAAGAAGCCATTCTACATGCAGTTCAATGGGAGAAGGAGATACCACCAGTGAAGATACCCAACAGTGGACACTGCAAGCCTTATAATTGGCCAGCCAGGCCAAATGAGCCAACGGGTGCAATAGTGGCACGTCTATCATGGTGGAAACCAACTGCCCGCAAATTGGACTGGAGGTCCACTCCATGGAAGGGAATACATCCCTGATACTGAAAACTTAAAATATGGTTAGTCATGAGCCCTAGGGGTGTAACATCTGCTGCTGTCTGGCTAAGTGTATATACTATGCTTATCAAACTGCCCAGTAAGCACTTCTCTTAATATTCATACCCTTATATTAATGCTACTCTCACTTCTCTTTTCAGATGGCAGTGACTTTGGGATGACTCCATAGGTCTCATGGTGCTAGAAAGAAGTGACGAGAGTACTGAGTAACATCTTGATCACAACTTCCAAGGCTCAGGGTCCAATGTGGGAGAGGTGGCGGAAAGAATGTAAAAGCCAAAGGAAGGGTAAGCCTCCTTACAACGTGCTCCCTCGAGACATAAAATGGCCTCGATATCCATGACTTCATAGTGCTGACACCATCTACACAAGACCATCATAAGGGGAGGGAAAGATCATGACATCAAAATAAAAGAGAGACTGATTGAGATGGGGAGGGGATATGATGGAGAATGGAATTTCAAAGGGGAAAATGGGGGGCGGGAGGGAGAGTATTACCATGGGATATTTTTATAATCATGGAAAATGTTAAAAAGTTGAGAAAAAATAAAATTAAAAATAAAAATAAAAAAATACCAAGAGGTCATGGTCTAAACTACTTAGCAGCAAATAACCTGTCGTGATGCTCACACAAGTGCAATAGTGGTGCACAGCCATGGTGGGAAACCAACTGCTCTTGATTTGGCTAACTGATCCCCTCAGTGGTACGGGACCCATAGCTGGATCTGGGAAACAAGTCAGAACCATATCTAAACATAAGCCTGCTCTCCATTATCAAGCTACCACCAATCGTGGGCTACAAGAGGGCCTGCACCTATTAAATTCTCTATAAAACAATAAGGGTTATCTCATTTATCTGGTGCTAACTTACTCTCCATTGGATAATCTACTTCTCTTTTTAAGATAGATGTAGACCCTAAGGAGAGAGCCATCCCATCATACCTCAAAAGAGCCCCTGCTGAAACTAAGAACAATTGGCGAAACAAGGAAGGGTGCTGTCTTCTTGGTGAACTGGGTAGCAGCACAAGGGTGAAGGAGATCAACACAGAGAAAAATCAACTCCTACCAAATCAGATATCCAGAGACCCAGAGGCCCCCAACACCTCATCACTGAAGCAGACCAAAAATGAACTTGGCTCAGGGAAATTTTGCAGAAGAGGGGGTGGAAAGAATGTCAGAGCCACATGTTGGGTCATGATATGCAGAGACATTTCTCCTACCCATAACTGTGGGCTAACTCCAGAATGCATAACCCATATACCTCAACAAGGAGGGGCCAAGGGGAGGGAGTAGGTCATGGATGAGCCTAACAATGGTACCAAATTGACTGTATTCACTGAGTGCAAAACTAATCAATAAAATAAAATACCAAGAGGGGCTGGAGAGATGGCAGGTAAGGCGCTTGGCTGCAAAGCCAAAGGACCTCACTTTGATTCCCCAGGACCTATGTAAGACAGATGCTCAAGGTATGGCATGCATCTGGAGTTTGTTTGCTGTGTCTACAGGCCCTAGTGTGCCAATTCTCTTTCTCACCCTTTTTTTCTGTCATATAAATATATAAAAATAAAATATTAAAAATCATGCCCAGAGGCATTCCTTCCCCCCAAAATAAATGACTGCTGCTTTGCAATGTGTAAACCACAACCCCATAGAAAATACCTGCAACCCACTGAGGAGTGTCCCCAATGGAATGGGGCAGGGACAAGGGAAAAGAGGGTTCCTTCACATGATGTACCCATATGAAATATGGTGTTAATAATAACAATAATAATAAATAATAATGATGTAAAGAAAAATGCCCAGAGAAGAAATAATATTAAAAGCTGCAAGAGAAAAACACTAACTTACATACAATGGCAGGAATATCAGAATAACCTTATACTTTCATCAGCACCCCTAAAAGTCAGCAAAGAATTGGATGATATATTCCAAACTTTGAAAGTAAATAAATACCAACATAGAACGTAATACAAAGCAACGTTATCTTTCAAAATGGATGAAAAAACAAGGATATATTTTAAGACAAACACAAACTAAGTCAATTCACTTCAACCAAACCAGCTCTACAGAAAATTCTGAAAAGTATACTGTACATGCCAGAAGATGACCCATCAGGGAGAACATAAGATAGGATACTCTTCTTGAAAGAAACAGATGAATCAAGAAGAAGCAAGAAAAGCAATTTATGCCCAGCACAATAAATCATCAAACTCTGGAGAGAAAAGAAAAATGCATGCCAAAAATTCAGCCAACTAAAACATCACCCAACAAAATACTAGGGAACAACAAGCCTCTTCTATAAATAACCCTAAATCTAAATAGTCTCAACTCACCAACAAAAAGATGCAGACTAGGCCTGGAGGGATGGCTTAGCAGTTAAGGTGTTTGCCTGCAAAGCCAAAGGACCCAGGTTTGATTCCCCAGGACCCATGTTAGCCAGATGCACAAGGAGGCACATGTGTCTGGAGTTCGTTTGCAGTGGCTGGGGGCCCTGGAGTACCCATTCTCTCTCTCTCTCTCTCTCTCTCTCTCTCTCTCCCTGAGATATTTAGAAGAATTACATGTGAAAGAAACAGCATCCATCTTGAGCTTTACCATGGAAGAAAGTTAAGAGGGCAAATGGTGGTGGCTTAAGGAAGAACAGCAGAGGGAAATATCAAAGCAGAGATGAGGAATGGGAAGTGGTCTGGATCAGCAGAATTATTGTTGTGAACATGGCTATCTTGCCAAAAGTAATCTACATATTCAATGCAATACCCATCAAAGTTCCAAAGACATTCCTCACTGAGCTGGAAAGACTAACCCAGATATTCATAAGAAAGCACAAAAGACCACAAATAGCCAAAGCTATCCTAGGAGAAAGAACACAGCTGGAGACATCATTATACCAGATCTCAAAGTATACTACAGAGAAGTAATGATAAAGACAGCACAGTACTGGCACCAAAACAGATAAATAGAGCAATGGAACAGAATAGAGGACCCAGAAATAATTCCACACTGCTTTAACCACTTAGTCTTTGACCAATAAGCCAAAAACAAGTAGACGAGAAAAGGACCACTTATTTAACAAATGGTGCTAACAAAACCATATATCCACTTGCAGAAGAATGAAACTGGATCACACTCTCGCCATGCATATCAATTGATTGTGGATGAAAGACCTTAATCTAAAACTTGAAACACTGAAACTTCTAAAGGAAAAAGTAGGGAACATATTTCAAGATACAGGACTAGGCAAGAACTTGCTGAAAAGGACTCCAATAGCACAGGAAATAGCCCTATCCTAAGAAAAAATAAATGAAATTAAAAACTTTCTGCACAGCAAAGTTAACTACAAGCAATGTGAACAGCTGGGAAAAATGGGAGAAAACTTTTGCCACTTTATTAAATGCTTTTTACTACTACATAAATACATATTAGTGTCGCTGTATGCCGGGCTCCGCAGGAACTCGATTTATTGCTATGAACAGTTGCCTATATAATGTTGGGGGTGAAGGCGGGGATTGTAGGATGGTGGGGAAAGGTAAGGGCCAATAGTAAACTGTGACTATTGAAATGATAATTCTAACTCCCATGTGGAGGTAGCAGGTAAGAAGCCATTAGGCGTCTTGCTGAGTCACGTCTGGCCAGAGGCAGATCACCAAACTTTAGCTAGGCTCAGGAAGTTCCACTAGGCCTCACACCTGGGCCTTTAGAGGCCAGCATCTCCCCCTTTTGTTTTTGTAAGAGCATTAGTCACCATGGCCCCTGTTTTAGGTTGTCCCCCTCTGGGGGTCTTAACCGTCATTGGGTACCAGGTGTTTAGCTCAGAGCATTCATCATGGCCCCTGTCTTAGGTTGTCCCCCTCTGGGGATCTTACCCGTCACTGGGTACCATGTGTTTAGCTCGGTGAGAACCCACCCCATGGCCTGTCTTAGGTTGTCCCCCTATGGGGATCTTACCCGTCATTGGTCACATGGAGGGCAGAGGAGGTGGCAGTGGGTCACCTGAGGAACTTAATTCCTGAGTTTCCAGCCTGTATTTTGACCTGATGAGGTTTTATTGCCTCTAGCCATTGGTGAATAAATTGTGTAATCTTATTAATTACACAAGGCCCGACAGTGAGGAGAAGGAAAAGGAGAAGAAGGAGGGGGAGGGGCCCAAGTAGAGGCAGAAGGTAGGGTAAGAAGTCATGTAAGCCCGTCCACAGCAGGTTGTCCTGGAGATCCCGCTGCCTCCTCTCCAAGTCTTCCTGGAGCCTCTTAATCTTGTCCTGGATGATTCCTGATTTATTGGCGTAAAAGCAGCATTTTTCCTGTAAAAACAAACATACGCCTCCTTTTTCGGCCGTTAGTAGGTTTAGTCCTCTCCTGTTTTGTGGGACTACCTCAGCCAGGGAATCTAGCTGTTGTTGAAGATAGGTCTCCCTCTGATACAGGGAGGGCCTCATTTCCAGGGATGATATTTACATCTGGGATTAAGGTGGCTGGGGCACAAAGGCCCGTCCAATTGGTGGGCAGAAAGTCATAGGCCATCCCGCCTCCACAAACATAAACCATTCCAGAAGGTGGGCAGCATTGAGCATTGGGATCAGCTGTGTTAAAAGTACAGAAGGAAGGATGAATGTATCCCACATCTATACTGGAATTATTAGGGGAAGGCGGGGCCCAAATGCAAGTTCCAGGGGAAACATTGGGAAAAGCTGGACGGGGATGGGGAAGGTGGCTGAGTAATGTTTTAAGGTCGTACAGGCAACTGTACTGCAAGCAGCCAGAGAGGCCCAGATTGGAGGCAAAGCCAGCAATCCTCCACAAGGGAGGGAATTGTTTAGTTTAGTAGGGTGAAGGACCATTTTAGGAACAGTCCTCAGGGGTGGGACACTCCCTAGAGAAGTGACTGTCAGTGCCCTCTTGTTGGGACAAATATTTTAGGTCTCTCGCTGGTACCCAAATGGGTCTTTTTTCATCTTGAGGGAAGACACATCCAAACCCTCTCCCTGCTGTGAGGAGCGGATCAGGCCCTCTCCAGGCCCCAGTCAATGGGTCCCTCCATCTTACCCAGATAGAACTGTAGGTAATGGATGAAGACCAATGTTTTTGAAAAGGGGAGAGTTGTTTATCTTCTTTAGAAAAGTTTAAAATATTTAGGGTAAATAATGCCTTTTTTAGTTGGTCGTGTGGGGGTAAGGATTCCCCCTTTTGTTTTTGTAATTGAGACTTGAGAGTCTGATTATATCTTTCAACGATAGCTTGGCCCCGGGGGTTGTATGGGATGCCTGTAGAATGTGAGATTTTCCAGTTCTGGAGAAAATCTACAAAGGCCTTGCTTACGAAGCAGGGGCCATTATCTGTTTTAATTTGATCAGGCAGCCCAAGAGTGGCAAAACATTGAAGCATATGACTAATGGCATGTTTAGATTTTTCCCCGGCATGTGCTGATGCCCAGCAGGCACGGGAAAAGGTATCAACTGAAAGAAAAGTATATTTAAGTTTCCCAAATGGAGAATAGTGTGTGACATCAATTTGCCACAGATGATTAGGGCGTAGCCCTCTAGGATTGCTTCCTGTAGTTTGAAGGGGGGGTACTTGGAGGAAGGGCTGACAGGACTTACAAGTCCGGACAATTTTTTTAAGGTCCTTGACTGGTACCTGTGGAAACCTGTGCTTGAGACCTCTCCAGTTGACATGGGTCAATAAGTGGAAGCGTGTAGCTTCTGTAATAGTATTACACTGAGGCATAGAAGCCATTTTATCAGCCAAATTGTTTCCTCGAGAGAGAAATCCCGGTAAGTTTTGATGACCCCTGAGATGTTGAAGAAAAATGGGGTTAATTCTTTGTTTGAGTAGGGAACGAGCTTGAATCACCAGAGGAGATATAGGGTTGGAGTCCAGTCTAATATGGGCCTCAACCAGGTTGGGTAATAAATTAACAACATAAAGGCTGTCAGAAAATAAGTTAAATGGCTCTTGAATAGTGTCCAAAGCTAGAACGACAGCAAATAGTTCTTTGAATTGTGCTGACCCCTCAACCTCATGAGAGACTGACTTAATGGGCATAGGCTCTTTTTCCTGTTTTAAGGGAGGGTAAACGACTAGGGAAGCCCCCAGGTGCCCTCCATCAGTAAACACGGTAAGAAAGTCAGGGTTAGGTTGAGACAGAAAAAGCCTGGGGGGCTTCCATTCTAATCTGGAGAAAGAACTCATCCATTTGTGGGGGCCATAATGGCAATCAATTTTACCTAGAAACCCCTCGAGAGCCGTAGCAACTCTATTATTATTTCTCTGAAGCCAGGTGAAATCTGTTATCTTAAAGGGGGTGACAATAAGGTAAGGTTCTGTGCCAAACAACCGGACAGAGGTGTCTCTGCCCTTGATAATGCAATCAGCAACCTGGTTGGTTATAGAATAAACTCTGGGGACCCCACCGATTGAGAGGTGGACCCATTGGATGGGTTCACCTTCCTGGGCCAACAGTGCAGTGCATAATGTTTCCCCAGAGAAAATGTAGAGGGAGATGGGCAAATCAGGATTGAACCTCTTTAGGGTCACAGTATTTATAGCCTGTTGTACCTTATGAAAAATTTGTTGATGACAAGGGGACAAAATTACCTGAGAGGAGAAGTTAAGGTCCTTTAGGAGGTCAAATAAAGGGGACAGCTCTTCAGTAGTTATGGGTATCCAAGGCCTCATCCAATTAATTTCTCCCAAAAGCTTCTGGAGTTGAGGCAAGGTGTAAGAATCCTGAATATAAAGTTGTGGTTTAACAGGTGAAACTGTATCTAGGGTAAGGATCGAGCCCAAGATCTTAAAGGGAGGCACAGTTTGAACTTTTTCCGGAGCTACTTTAAAGCCGTGAGTATGCAGGATAGTTAGACATTGGTGGGTAAGGTCCTGGAGTGTGGAGGAATCTAGGCACCCAAGAATAATATCATCCATGTAAATATAAAACAGGGTATCAGGGAGATTGATAAGAGAAGAGAAAATGGATGACAGGTAATATTGACAAATGGGTGGGCTATTTGCCATGCCCTGAGGTAAGACAGTCCATTCAAATCTCCTATCTGGGCCACAAAAATTAACAGCAGGTACAGAGAATGCAAATTTTTCCATGTCTCCTGGATGGAGAGGGATAGAGAAGAAGCAATCTTTAATGTCAATGATAGTAATATGGTATATATTGGGAATAGCTGGGATCCATGGGAGTCCCCTCTGGGGAGTTCCGAAGGGGATCATGCGTTCATTGATCTTTCTTAAATCATGTAAAAATCTCCAGGACCCATTAGGCTTTTTTATGACAAAGACAGGAGAGTTCCAGGGACTAGTGGAGGGACGAATATGTCCGGCCTCCAACTGTTGATCAATAAGTATGTGGAGTTGGTGTAACTTAGAAGAAGGGAGAGGCCACTGCTCAACCCATACAGGATCCCCCGGTCTCCACTGGATTTTAAATGGGGGGGGCTGGGCAGTGGCCCTTAGAATTGGGGGTGTTTATTGGAGTACTTTTGTCTGAGTTGCTCAAAGTAAGGGTCATCTCTATAATTGGGATGATATTCCCTCCCTTCCTCAGACTGTTGTTGATATTCTTTTTTATCTAACAAATCATTATAAAAGGCCTTATGGTCAGTAGTGATGAAAGCCTCGGCATCTCCAAGGATGTCTTGCCCCAGTAAGTTAGCAGTGAGCCCAGTCACCACGAGAGGGCGGACTTTTCCCCTGTCCCCACCTGGGTCAGTCCAAGGGAGCCACGTGGCAGTCTCCCAGGAGGTGGATTGCCCGCCAATTCCCAGTAGGGGAGGGCCGGGCACAAGCTGCCAGGAGGGGGGCACTTCCTCCTTTCTCAGGACCGTTCGGTCCGCTCCAGTGTCAATGAGAAGTTTGAATTTTTTATTGCCAATATTCAAAATAATTTTGGGTCTAAGGCCGGGGACCAGGGGGACGGTCCAATAGGCTTTGATGGTCTCTTTCCCCTTATTTAACGGGGCTGGGGGAAGCCCCTGGAGGAGTTTAAAGGCTTTCCCTGTATGTTAAACTTCCATTTACATTCCTTAGCCCAATGAAACCCTTTATTGCATTTAGGGCAAAGGGTGTGAGGGGCGTTGGTCGTCCCCCCAGAGCGCGGAGGAGGCTTTGTCCTGTTGGGGCACTCCTTTTTAAAGTGGCCCTCGTCCCCGCATCCAAAACATGTCAAGTTTTTAGAATTTAACTGTAATGCACAGATCGTATTGGCCAAATCTCTCTGTTTATTTTCCTGAAGGGCGGCAGCCATGGCCCTAGCCTGATGGGAGATAGTGCCAACGTCCTTGGTGGCTACAATCCATCTACTCATGGAGTTGTCCTTGAGACCCGCACAGGCGAGGCGGTGATCGGCCGTCATCCCATCCCAGACCAACATTTTAGTAAACTGATCCCGTAATGCCCCTGGGGGAAATTTTCTTTGGAGACTTTTTTCCACCCTATCTATAAATGTAGCCAAATCCTCAGATGGTTTTTGAGTAATACTCATAAGGGGAGTTTCAGAGGGTCCCTCATCAAGCTTTTTCCATGCCGCCAAGCCCAGTGCCCTGACCTGGTCCCTATACGGGTCAGGTATAGCCGCCTGTTGAGTGCCTGTAGCATATTGATCAGAGGTACCGGAGAGCATCCCAAAAGTTATCGGCACAGGGGGCTGTTGATTTTGGTTTCGTTCTGCCTGTGCATGGCATTCATCTCTAAAAAAGGCACACCACTTAATGTATAGGGGACCTGACAAGACAGCCCTGACTAGATTTTTCCAATCTTGGGTTGTACAAGGTTGATGGGCAAGTCCCTGTAACAGGGTCTCAGCCCAAGGAGAGTTAGGTCCATCCTCCGAGACCGCTTTTTTAAGCTCCTTAAGGTCCTGAGCTTCCCACGGATACCAGGCAGCAGGGCGATTGCCCCCAGGATTTAGATTGACGGGAAATAAAAAAGTAGCTTTATTTTCTGACGGCTTGGCTGCCGAATATGGAGGGGCTGAGGGGGTCTCGGCGGCCGAATATGAAGGAGGGGCCGAGGGGGTCCAGAAAGGGTTAGTTGATGGAGGAGGTGGAGGAGGTCCCCCGGAAGGCCAGGGAGCACTCTCAAAGGGATCGAGTGAGGAGCATAAAGATGCATCCTTTTGGGGTTTTTTTTAAAGCTGTATCTCCAGGAGGAGTAGCTGGATTAGGCTGTATATTATCTTTTTCTTCTGTCTTTTGTTTATGTTTGGTTGGCCTTGGAGGGAAGCAGGCCTTGAGGGCTGAGATCATAGGGAGGACCCCTGAGGGGGGTATTTGACCCTTCTCCACATGTGCCCGACAAACAAGGGCCTCTACCCTATCCCACGTGTCCCAATCAAAGAGATTTCCTTCCGGCAGCCATGGCGCCAGTTTGAGAAGGCAATCCCAGGTCTGTTGAGCCTGATTATCAGTCAAATTAAGCCCTCTACTCTTTAGGAGTGCCCTGAGAGATTCTAAGGCAGGATTGGATTTACAGTTAGACTGTCCCACATTATAAAGTTGAGAGAAAAATGTCCATAAAATTAGGGCAATAGCAACCCACATACACATGAGTACAATACAACCACAAGGATCCAAAAGATAGGTAAACATGCTGTACAAAAGCTGCAGATATAGCTTGTCTGCAAACTAAAAGTGAAAGGAAAGAGAAAGAGAACAAAGAGATGTTGATCAACAAGTACAGGTTATAGAAGCAAAGTTTAGCGCATTAAATATAAAGACTACTTATGGGGGTACGCTCACCGCATATGTACACCGATTGACCTCCTCAACGAATGTCTCTCAGGGGGCACTAGTCTGCCGGATTCCAAGAGCCCCACGTTGGGCGCCAGATGCCGGGCTCCGCCGGCGGGGCAGGTAGTGCCGAGGGAAGGACCAGGCCCGCTGGTTCCTCCCGAGGGGCTGAGGAGGAGATGAGCGTCCGACGACTCAGACCTCTCCTGGCCACCGGAGAAAAACCACACTGAGTCGGGAGTCTTGTCGAAGCAGGAACTCGATTTATTGCTATGAACAGTTGCCTATATAATGTTGGGGGTGAAGGCGGGGATTGTAGGATGGTGGGGAAAGGTAAGGGCCAATAGTAAACTGTGACTATTGAAATGATAATTCTAACTCCCATGTGGAGGTAGCAGGTAAGAAGCCATTAGGCGTCTTGCTGAGTCACGTCTGGCCAGAGGCAGATCACCAAACTTTAGCTAGGCTCAGGAAGTTCCACTAGGCCTCACACCTGGGCCTTTAGAGGCCAGCAGCTGTATTTTATAGTCATAGAAACAGACATGCACACACTCTATACTGTGTCCAACACAGCCCAGGTGGAAAATAAACACAGAATTTAAAAACTATCTACCGATAAGAGCTGTCCCTCTAAACATTGCATTCCAGTCATATGAATTAGACTAAAAGGATTCCTCATACCAAATAATTCTGTACAGTGTCACAATAGACAACTTAAGTTGTTTCATACTGCTTATAAGCTGAAAGAAGTGAAAAAGAGAAAACCAAAGTTTCTGAACAATATCACCAAAGTCTTACACTACTACCAGTCTTGACCACAAACTAAATGCTCACTCCCTATAACCTGTACTACTTTGAATGGATTCTCACTCATATGCTGTGGAGCAAGAACAGTGACCTAGGAATCAGGACATAATCACTGCTGTTCACTAAACATACTCTTCATGCGAGCAGTGGACACTCTCCTTGTACTGTCTTCTTTAATCTTCCTACAACTTTATGGAATCCATATTTTTCCCCATCTAATCTGAGATTAGGAATAAAATTTTGAGCCCAGATCTATCTGACTTCATAGCCAAGGATCTCCTAATAGCATGTTTGGATTCAAATTCCACCTGTACTTTTTTTTTTTTACCAGCATTGTGATTTTGACTAATTCCCTTAAAATTCTCTGGCCTAAATTTACTTATCCATCAATATGGTGATAACAAGAATCATAATATCAACATATTTGCATTATATAGCCTACTGCCCTTCTTCCATGGTTATTATATAAATAGTGTACATTGGTCTGCAGAGATGGCTTAGCGGTTAAGGCACTTGCCTGCAAAGCCAAAGGACCTCGGTTCAACTTCCCAAGACCCACATAAGCCAGATGCACAAGTGGCACATGAATCTGGAGTTCGCTTGCAGTGGCTGGGGGCCCTGGCAAGCCCAAGTCCATTCTCTCTCTCTCTCCCTCTCTCTCTCTCTCTCTCTCCCTGCCTATTTCTGTATCTCTCTCCTTTATGAAAAATAAAAATAAAATATAAATAAATAGTGTACATAAAGTAGCCAGATTAATCACTTTCAACAATTATGGTATTTTTCCTCTAATTCTATCCACCACCTCACCTATTCTACAAAATAATACAAATACTAATTAAGAAGCCCCTAAATTAAAATTAATTCTACAATTAAAAATCTAATTTTGCCTTAATTTTTTTTGTTGTTGCTGTGGAACCATGGTTAAATTAAAATTGCCACATTCTGAATGATTTCTCAGGCCTGTCTGCTTTAATCAGTTCAGCTGTTGTGCAAACTACTGCCGGCTGAGGGGTTCAAACACAGGCACTGATTTCGAGGCTGGATACCCAAGATCAGGTGCCGGCTCCCTTCCTGGCTTACAGACAGTTGCCTTCTTTCCATACCTTTGCCTGGCCCTGGCTGAAAAGAAGCCATTGCACTGTGTCCTCTTTTGATAAGGCCACTGAACTCACTTGTTGATCAGCTCACTGGCATCCTTTTTCTCTACCAGGTAGGCTTTGAGAGAAGGGGAGGAAAAGCTCTTCCAGGGCTGGTCCTTAGAAGATTTTGTAACCCTCAGCTTCGGGCACCAGTCCTCAGTGGCTGGAGACAGCTGTGAGTAGCAACATGTGGCACCCTTAGTGCTACACCCTGGATACAGCAGGAAGTGGTGCCCTCTAGTGCAGGACCCCAGATGTAGGCCTCAAATACTGGGACCCTTAGCCCTAATGTGACAAGTGTTACAGCTCTTGTGTAAGCCTAGGAAGTCTGGATTCCCCAGTCCTCATAGGAGCTACTATTAAAGCAAACTTTAGGTTTTGTTAGACCCTTGGCTAAAGGTCTGCAGCTCTCTAGAACTCTGCCAGTGGCCAATGCCTGCATGTTCTCGTCTTTGGATTGCCATAGCCTTCTACCCTCTTCAGCCTCAGCTCTCCATTTCTTTCTACCTGCCCTTTACTTACTGGCATTCCTCACTGTTTCTGCCCTGGCAACACTCTGGAATTCCTCACCTGGCTTTTGTTGATATTGCCAGTATCTATCACTGCCATCACTTGCCACCCCTTTTGCCATTGCTGCTACTTTTGCCACTGTTGGAGCTGCTGCCCAGTTCTTTCCAATGCCACTATTTGCACTGTCACTGATGCAGTAGCCACTAAACATGAGTTAAAAGCAGGCAAGAAAAGAGTACTTGAGAGAAGCCGTTTACTGGACCTAAAATTATAGCACAGAGGGGAGAGATTAGCACAGAAGAATGTGCTTGAAGGCTCCTAAACTGAGCTGCACTGCCTGCTTAAGTAGCTAGAATAAAAGGTGTTCGCACCAATCACAGCAGACCTTTATGAAAATGAGGGATTGTGTTCACACGTCCTTTTACACTATTCACAGCAGTTCCTCTGATGGGTTTCAGGGCATGTTCTCCCACTCTGGTTTAGGTCACAGGATAATATAGAGTTTACCAAGACTTGTGATGCCAAAACGTCTATTACAAGCTGCTTGAAACATTTGTGAGCAATCTGAGCCTTTGGAAACCTGAGTTGTCCTTCAGCAGCAAGCAGCTGTGATTGTCATGTTGCCTCTTCAAGGACTTCCTGGAGTATTTAAAATAGCCAGTACTTCCATAAGGACAGTCCAGTTCTTGAATGATAAGTCTTCTACTCAAGACAGCTAGGATGTCAGAGATGGGGGAGAGGGCCTAACAGCCGTTGTTAGGAAGTCAAATTACCTTATCCCAAAATAATCTGGCATCTTTAAAACATCAGAAGGATTCCTTATAATAAGGGTTTGTCATTAATATTAATAGTGAATTCAACAGAGTTTTACATTACTCTAACAATACTTAACTCCTGCCCAGTCCTCCAAGGAGACATGGGTCCTCTTAGTCTATCTCATCTAAACTTGATTACCTCCTAAAGACCTATCTTGTAATATCATCATAAGGTAGTTAAGGGCTTAGCATGTCAATTTGGGAGACATGTTGGAAATTCCTGAATTGCCATGTCGACTTCCTAAATGGTGACAGTCAGTGGGCAGGAAGCTGGTGCTGGAAAAGCAGTCTGCAATCTTCTGGTATCAGGAGGTCTGACAGTACCTTTTAGGAAAACATACAGATTGTTTACTGACCTCAGTGACCTGGTCAAACCACATGCTACCTGAGTCAGTTGGCCTGGTTAATTTACACCTTTACTAGCTTTAGATAGTGACCTTCCTTCTTCTTCTGATTCCTCTTGTCCATCCCAAATAATAATAATAATAATAATAAACTCATGTAGATTTCACAAAGAGGCCACAGTCCTACAATAATAGCCCAAAAATGCTGTGGCTTCTCTAGGTCTCCTATTCACTAAGCAAATGTGTACTGAGTGACTTCCAGCCACATAGGCTAAAAATAAGACAGGGACACACACACCACTTTTGTTGATGTTTTGAACACAGACCTAATCTATTAAAAATCCCACGCTTGGAGTTGCTGTTCCCTATGTCCAGGGAGCCCTATATGTGTGGTTTTAGTGCTACTCCACAAATGCTTGACGATTCTTCACAGTTTCTAACTGCTCATGAGCTCTCTACTGCGGTCTCCTAAACTCAGTGCAAAGTCAATGCTTAGACTTCTTCTGCCTGGTGAACCGTTCCCTAATTCATAAAGGCTAAATTGTCTCTCCATGTTTCCACAGCTCTCTGTGCTTATCCCTGCCTTAGCCTCTTCTAAGACTTTGGACATATAAGATGACATGCATTAAGAGTAAAGAATGACCCCCAACTATTTTGCTCCCTGAAACTGACTGA
Source organism: Dipus sagitta (assembly GCA_036346955.1). Taxonomy (NCBI): domain Eukaryota; kingdom Metazoa; phylum Chordata; class Mammalia; order Rodentia; family Dipodidae; genus Dipus; species Dipus sagitta. The sequence continues at coordinate 18,981,234 of CM070781.1, forward strand.
AGGATTAGATTAAACTCAATATGGACTCCAAAAAGGGGAAAGAGATTTGAGGACAAAAGCTCAGGCCTACATTCCTTGCAGCCTCCATCCTGACCCTGCGGTGGTAACAACCTTCACAGGAGTCCGTGAACTTCCCCTGGGGCTAGGGCTCATTGCGAAAGGAAACTCAGCAGGCAGTGCTTGTTTCACAGCCTGGCTATCCAGAATTCATGTAGAAATCAATGACAGGCAACGTGTGCCTTAGCACATCTTAATGGGATAAAATCCTCACTAAAAAGACTAAATGAGCAGAGAAGACAATTTAATTTCCGGAGTAGAAGATGAGGCTGAGATAGAAGGCAAGGAGCAGAAAAGCTCCTGAGGTGCTGAAACTAACTTAATGGGAGATCTACTGTTTCAAACCTAAACCACAGAGAAGAGAAAAAAAATCATTAGCAAGACCTGCGGATGACCCCCATCTGGGACTGAGTCTCTGCCTGAAGCCAAATGCAAAACTCTAGTGAGAGTTAGAAGGACATAGAGCCTCATGTTTGTAAACTCCTTTCCCTTTGAACTTTCCCAATGCAACATGGGAAGGAGAGGGGAAACTTCCAAGAAGGAACTGGTGTAATACACAGAAATCAACTAATAGAATTTCCAGGGCTCCTATCTGTTGAGTTCATTAGAAAAAATGTAAAATGCTGAGGGAATAAATGATAGGGGTAAAAGAGGAGTTTTGGGGTTTCTGGACAATACACCAATATGCCAATGCACCAACAAATTTAGGGTACCCTGGATTCTTATGAATTTAAAGAATTAAATTACCATAGGGTAAGACTTACAGAGTCTTTACTAGATTAGAAGAGAAAGTACAGAGAGCTCCTGCCACGTGGAAGAGAGCAGGGGATACAGAGCCCACATGGGAATAGGAGTCCTACCCCCATCTCAGCTCAGCTGGGCTGAGACAGGGCAGGTCTTATCAGATTAGAGAGGGAGGTTAGAGAGCTGAATAGCCAAAAACAGAAGCAAGGATCTATTCATACTCTTATTGTGGTGGGCCCTACCTTCAGGCCCAGATGAGTCTGAGAGACAGCTGATTTGTCCTGATCAGGAATGGGTTGGCACACCTTGGTGGAAGAGAGATAAGAGGGGTGGGGGGAACACCACACTAATTGGATGATAAAACACTAAAGTCTGGTTTGGCTGAATCAGGCAGGCACAGTGTTCCCTCTTTGGGCCCTCTCTCCTGACAGGCTATCTAATAATCTCTCTATCTGACTAATTCCCCCTCAGGGGAGACAGAGGAAAAACCGGACAAGGCATATTAGAGTGTATCCTTCCTGAGGCCTTAAATTATTATTAATGTATTATTCTTAGAGTTTGACTATGTTCAAAAAGGAGAAAAAAGCAGTTTTACTCCTGCCCTTTCTTACCTAATTTCTTGAACTCTGGAATCAGTACTTGGAATTCTTTAGCCATCCTTCCATTATCTACTACATTAGTGTATCAGAAAAGCAGAATCAATATGATACATATGGCAAATATGAGGATATTTATGATAGGAATTGGTTCACACAATCATGGAAACTGAGAAGTCCCATGATGTGCTATATGGGACTGAATGGTGGGGTGTAGGTTGCTACTCATATATAGCCTATAGTCTAAACACCCAGCAGCTCTGGGTATCTAGAAGGCTGCAGATAAATATCCTAGCTCCAGGGGAGAAGGAAATTTACCCTTCCTCCACCATTGTGGTCTATTTGGATCCTCAACAGATTGAACAGTGGCCACCCATACTGCCCATACTGGAGCTTGTTTATGAGATCTACTGATTGAGATGCTAATTTCCTTCAGAAATACCCTCACAGAGACATGCAGGAATATTTTCGCTGCCATCTGGGCAGCACTGAGCCCAATTAATTTGACACATAACATTCACTGTCACTCCACCTAATTTCAAAATAGTGTATCAGTTTATTATCTCCTGAGTTAGCAATTATAGACATTATACAATTTCCTTCAAATAAGAAAGACACACATCTAGTTGTTCATTGTTTTCTATGATAATCATTGCTGTGTCCTCTAATGCTTTGTCAGAGCTTCAAAATACACCCTACTATGGCTTGAATATGTTCTCCAAAAGGTTGTATGTAGAAAACAATTCTTCTCAAAGCTTTATGTGAATTGCATTTTGGAACAGGGCCTTTGAGGAGTGATAAGGATTATATAAGGTCATGAGGGTGATACCTCCATTATGGTACAATTGCCTGTCAAAGAAGAGAGAGCTGAGCTAGAACATTCATGCTAGCCCACCAATGACATTTCCCACCATTTCATGATGCAGCAGAAGGTTCTCATCCAATAGAACTTCCAAGTTCTCAGACTTCCCAGGCTCCAAGACCATGAGCTAAATAAAATTCTATTTATAAATGACCTGGTCTTCGAAATGTGGTTACCGGAACAGAAAGCAAATTAATACATCTCCCAGTAAGACCAAACACATCAGGAACTCAGGTACTGATTACTTTCATCCTTGGGAACATCTCTCATTGTTACTTGCTCTAATATGGACTAGATACCCTTTAATGGACCTTGTCTTTCTTCCTTCCTTTCTTTTGTTTTTTTTTTTCTTTTTTTTTTTTTTGTTTTTTGAGGTAGGGTCTCATTCTAGCTCAGGCTGACCTGGAATTCACTATGTAGTCTCAGGGTGGCGTCGAACTCACAGCGATCCTCCTACCTCTGCCTCCCTAGTGCTGGAACTAAAGGCGTGCACCACCACACCCGACTGACCTTGTCTTTCTTTTCAGTTCTGTCTACTCTACAGGACAGTGCTCTAGAAAATGTTTCACCCTCAAGCATGACTGCAGTTTTGTCTGAAACTGTACTTCCAATTAGACTTCCTTCATCTAAGCACTATAATACTTTTTAAAAACTGTATTTGTACAGTGTTTCTTAGAAGCACAGTGATATTAAAATTTTGGGTTATGTATGACCTGCTATGTTTCCTTGCCTAGGAGCTTCTAGAATTCTCTTTAAGGTTAAGTTTCTGAATTTTCCTAATGATAGGCCTTGGTTTGATTCTAAATTCTGCTAGGAATGGGTAGGCCCTTGTAATCTGGAAATTTATGCCCTGCAATTTTAGGAAATTATTTGTTTGTTAGGATACTGATTAGAAAGTGTTAAAATTTCACTTACTATCTTTTGCACTCTCATCTCAGAAACTGAAATTCCTTTGGTTAGTCCTAGTCCATTTATGACACAATGAGCCAGTCATTCTGATCAGTCCAGTCCAGGATTAGGGAAGTATGGAGTGGCCACCATAGAGGTTGAGGGTTGTGAGCACACTGTGCCTGAAAAAAAGCAAGGGCTTTGACCCCTCCACTTCATCTGTTTCTTAAAGCAATATTTTGTTATCTGGCAGCAATGAGTGTCCTCAGATCTAAAGTAAAGGATTTTTTTTGAGGGGCTCTTACTTAAGAGCTTTTGTTCAAGAAAATGCTTGGTTTTCTTTTCTATAATCTTGTGTTATATTGTGGTATTTTGTTTTGGGTTAGGAAACAAGAGCCCCCCCCCCAAAATATTCTTGTACAAAGATGGTAAAATTGTGTGAGTTGCATTGATATAGAAATAATGTGTTCCCAGAATATCGCCTATAACCATGACATTAGTTCATGGAAGGTATTAACAAAAAAGTATGAACAGTGAATTTTAAAATATAATTAAGAATATTAATTATCCAATTAATATGAACAAAATGTTCATTTGTCTTAATATCAAGGCATATAAGGATAAAAGGTTACGTTTCCAAAAGGATACAAATCAATTAATCAAAATTTCCTTTTGTTTTTCCAGTAAGACATTCATTTTAAAAGTGATCATCACTGACCTCATTTCTTAACAAAAAGCCACAAAACCCAGAGAATCAAAACAGAGGTATGTGAGAGTGTTTCTATGGCTCTACCCCTTCTAATGAGGAGGGGCGAAATGAGTAAATTATTTGGTACTTAACACAATCTAGTTGATTAATTGAATTTTTCTCACTTCTGAATTGATTACTGCAATGACTAAACAACGAACTTTCTTCCCTGTGTTTTCTGTGAGACACTCTAATTATTAAGTTTCCCAGCTAAGAACATAGTGTATTTTGAGGCTCTGGACTCAAGTAGATAATTGAGCAGCTGTTCTCACCACTGGCTCTCTGTGTGCCTCATCGGGGTGCTGTATTTCCTTCCTATCAGTCTTCTCACAGAACATATTGCAAGGTGGCATTGATTGTTAGGTGCAATATATGAGCTCTTTGGGGCTGATTCAGAAGTGAGAAAATGTGACATTTACTTTCAGTGAGTTATAACTTGTTGGGACATTGTAGAATATCTTCTTTCCCAGTGTCAATAACCCAGTTCCCATTAACAAATTTATTTAAACTCATATCTGAGCAAACTGATCAATCCTAGAAACAGGGGTGCAAAGGATGTTGACCATGCTATTAAAGGCAACCTTCCTTAAGTTTTCATGGATTGGCATGTGATTTACCAGTGTATTTTCTAATGACAATGTGGATTGACTTAATAAAATTACATTTGTATACTTTAAAACACAGATGAGGAGATGAGTGAAAATAGTAGTAAGCATCAGGAATATGGACATGAAACTAGAATGAGACAAGGAGACAGAAGAAATACAGAGAGGAGAGAAGGAGTTATTTCACAGGCTAGGAAAGGGATAGAGTATAGGGGGTGGGAAAGGCTGAGAGGGTTGAGAAGGTTAAGGGATAGGAAGGGTAGGGAGGAAATTACACAAAAGTTAAAGCAACATGAATTAGTTCTGTAGAAGCCCTCCTTCTGGCTAGCATTCTACAAGATATAACAACCAATTAAGGAGGAGGGGAGACATTCCAGACTGAAGGTAGAAAATACTTAGCCTTAAGATCATGGACTCTGGCCACTAAATTCCAAGCCCAGAATTGGATTGTACTCCACAGTGAGCTGTTGGCCAGGGAGACCCATTACGTCCCCAAAACAATGTAGGACATTGCCAAGACCCTTGATTACCTTCAAGAGCTTAAAGGTAAGACCCTACTGCTGAAGACACCACTGGCTATGATCACAGGACACCAGAATACCATGCTCCAAAGACAGGGAAACTAGCTCCCTCCTCACTAGCCCTCATAGTTCTGGAAAGCCCTATGGGAGCTGTTGAAATACAATGGCTACCAATATCATGAATAAGCAGGAAACCCTGAAGACTATAAAATCAACCAATAGGACATGAAGTACACACTTGATCAATAGTGGCATACAGCCTCTGCAAATAACTAACTTTCCTCTGATTGGACATGAGGGGACTTAGGGGGAGAAAATTTGTATCTGATATTAGAAACCAAGTCAAAATTCCATGGCCATGAAACTCAGACGTCAAAGACAAGCCTCCACAGCTCTCCAGAGAAACAGAGTGGGCTTGAACACCAAAAAGTTTCTCAAATGACTTTGCACACCCCCATTAACTTAAGCTGCTCTCACTCTTGGTTTGAAAATGGAAAAGAACAAATACCCATCATAAGACAAGAGGTAGCTGACTGCCCATCACAAGATGTGCTTCCTCTACCACATCCGCTGGAGCCCAGGAGAAATTGCAAAGGAAAGGGCAATGTGAATACTGCTCTGCTCTCATTGCTAACCTGAAAACACCCCAGGATGATGGTGATAGACTCTGTGATCAATCAAAATCCACCAAAGTAGAAATCCAGAGGATACAGACTAAATCATACTGCCAGCAGGCCTGCCATGGAGCAGGGAACATTGTGGAAGAAGGGGCAGAAAGATTGTAAGAGCCACAGAGTGGGTGGGAATATCCTGAGGCACAGCACCACCACTACCACACAAGGACTGACAGAGGCTTTCATGAGCCCACTGTGAATACCATAACCCCACAGAGGTAGGCCCCAGGGAAATGTGACCAAGGGCAAGGGAATAAAAGAATATAGCTCATAATAATAATAATAAAATAATAATAATAATAATAATAAATATATAATCAAATGCAAGAATGAACTCTTAGAAACAACAAGAAGCAAATTTAATCAAGAAATGAAACAGGGGGCTGGAGAAATTGCTCAGTGGTTAAGGCACTTGCCTCTAAAGTCTAACAACACAGGTTTGATTCTGAGTATCCCATAAAGCCAGATGCACAAAGTTGTACATGCATCTGGAGTTTGTTTGTGGGGACTGGAGGCCCTGGGAATACCTCTTTCTGTCTCTTCTCTCTTCCAATATCTCCTTGCAAATAAACAAATAAGTTATTTTTAAGAAGAAATAAAATTGGACATCCACAAAGATATGGAGACACTGAACAAAAATGTTGTCTATTATAGACAACAATGAAATAACTCTTTTAAAAGGCTTCTAAAAAAACCTCACCAACAGAGTAGACCATATAGAGGAGAGACTATCAGAACTTGAGAACAAGACAGAGGAAGGTAATAGCCCAGCAGTCCAAAAACAATGATAAATTAAAAAGAAAACATGAGTACAGAATATGAGGGAAATGTGGGACACCTTAAAGAGAGCTAATATTCATATCATTGGCCTATAAGAAGGGGAGAAATAGATGCCAAAGACATACAGAACATTTTCCACAAAATTATTGAAGAAAATTTCCCTAACCTTATGAAAGAGAGCCCCATCAAGGTACAAGAGGCACATAGAACACCAAACAGAAGGGACCAGTAAAGAAACTCCCCATGTCACATTATTGTCAAAACTTAACACTGGAAATAAAGAAAACATTCTAAAACCTGCAAGAGAAAAACAGCTTGTTACATACAAAGATAAACCCATCCAAATTACCTCTGATTTTTTAATGGAAACTCTAAAAGCCAGAAGGGATTGAAATGGAGCATTTCAAGTCATAAGAGACCATGGCTGCCAACCCAAAATACTATACCCAGCAAAATTATCCCTCATAATTAAAGGAGAAAGAAAAAAATTCCTTGATAAGATCTAGATAATGAGAAGATCACTAAGCTAATCCTTAGTGATCTTAGCAAATACTCCATAGGATAACTCAGACTGAAAAGACAAGCAATCACACCCAAGAGTCAACAAGAGGGAAAAAATAACAGCCATGAGTGGAACAGACATGAAAACATACTAAGTCCAAGAAAAGACCGAATTCCACAAAGCCTCCAACTTGACAGAAATTAACTTGCACCTCACAGTCAGAACTCTAACATCAATTGTCTCAAATTCAAAAGACACAGGGTAAAAAGCTGAATCAGAAAAATGCAACCATCTATTTGCTGTCTATAGCAAACCCACATTACTAATAAAGGTATACACCACCTTAGGGCAAAAGGATGTAAAATGGTATTCTAAACTAGTGAAAATAAGAAACAAGCAGGAGTGGCTATACCAACATCAGACAAAATAGACTTCAAAACGAAAGTAATCAAAAGGGATAAGAAAGGGTACTTCATACTCGCCAAAGGAATAATACAAGGATATTACAATCATAAACCTATATGCACCAAACACAGGTGCACTAAAGTATATAAAACAAAACCTTTTAGAAAATAAAGCAAAATAACCTTAAACACAATCATAGTAGGAGACTTTAATGCTCCACTATCATCATTATACAGATCATCTAAGCAGAAAATTAACCAAGAAATAAGGGAGTTAAACAATACCATAGGCCAATTGGAATTAACAGACATCTGCAAAATTTGCCACCCTAATTACACAGAATATGCATTCTTCTCAGAAGCTAATGGAACCTTCTCTAAAATAAATCATATGCTGAACATAAGACATTTCTTAAAAAATTCAGGAAAATCAGCCTAATTCCATACATGATACCAGACCACAATGCAGTAAAGCTAGAGATTAACAACAAGGAAAAAACAGAAAATCCACCAACACTTGGAGGCTTAATAATTCACTATATCAAAATGCATGGGTAGTCAAAGAAATCAAAAGTGAATTTTTTTGCTTTTTTTATTAACAACTTCCATAATTGTAAACAATATGCTATGGTAATTCCCTCCCTCCCCACACTTTCCCCTTTGCAACTCCACTCTCCATCATATACACTCCCCTTCTCAATCAGTCTCTCTTTTATTTTAATGTCATGATCTTTTCCTCCTATTATGATGGTCTATAGGTAGTGGCAGGCACTCTGAGGTCAGGAATGACTCAGAAGGCACCATGGTGTTGAGAAGAGGTGACAGAGGAATGCTCAGCACTAAAATGTCTCTATCACACCTTCCAAGACTCAGGGTCCATTGCGGAAGAGGTGGTGGAAAGAATGTAAGAGCCAAAGGAAGGGTAAGACTCCTTATAATGTGTTCCTCCAGTCACAAAATGGCCTGGATATCCATGACCTGGCAGTGCCTGATAGTACTGCCACAAGATGATCATAATAGGAGGAAAATATGATGACATCAAAATATAAGAGAGACTGATTATGAGGGAGAAGGGGTATGATGGAGAGTGGAGTTGCAAAGGGGAAAGTGGGGGAAGGGAGGGAATTACCATGGGTTATCATCTATAATTATGGAAGTTTCCAATAAAAAATAAATTCAAAAACAAAAACAAAAAGGAAGACAGAGAGAGAGAGAAAGGTCTTGGGGGTAGAGGAATGGAGGAGGGGTGGGAGGAAAAGGCAATACTAGTGGAAACATGAATTGATTTCATAGAAACCTTTTCCTGGATATCATTACATAAACCATTTCCTCAAACAAGTGGGTGAGGGGACCTGAACAGAAGAGCCTTATAGAAGGTAAAGAAATCATAACCTTAAACCATGTGCTCTGGATGGTAAATCCCTGGGCCAGTATTTGGTCCCCCCCTCACAGTAAGCTATTGATCATGAGACACATGAAGTCCCCAAAATAGTACAAGCCATTACCATAACTGTTGGTTACCTGTAAGAGCTAAAAAATAGGTCCCTATTGCTGATGATAGTACAGCCCACAGCAGGAAGACATCAAGTGACCATACTGGAAATGAGAGAATATTCAGTTCCCTCCTTTACAGCCCTCATAGTGCTGAACAGTGCTAAGAGAGATGCTGAAGAATAATGGTTGCCAACAGACTGAATAAAGCAGGAGATTCTGCCAAACATAAAATCAACCAGCTAAGCAAGAAGTACATACTTGTGCAATAGTGGCACATAGCCAATGAGGGTACCCAACAGCTCATAGATTGGACATGAGACCCACTCAGTGGAAGAAAACTCATGTCTGGCTCAGGGAACCAAAGCAGATTCCTTAGGCCAAGAAAGCAATAGGCTCCAGAGAGAACCTCCACTGCTCTTTAACTAAGAAGATTAGACATGCACATCAATAAGAGTCTCTAATAACTAGGCTTAGGCTTATCCCCTTTATTACTAGGCTTTAAATTGTGGTTGGAGAATCTGTCCTATCATACAGATGGTGAATACTAGGGAGAACTAGGATATATCAATGCATCAAGAACAGAGTGTCTACCATGAGATGGGTCACCTCCACCTCATCTTTCTGGGCCCAGCAGTTATTGCAGAGGAAGTGGTGATATGAATACTGCTCTCATGGCTAGCCTGAGAACCATTTCCAGGGAGATGGTGACAGACACTATGGTCACTCAAAACTCATCAAAACAGAGATCCAGACTCTACAGAGAAATCAACACTAAATCTGATTTCTATTTTGCCTAAGGCTCAGGAAACATTAGGGAAGAGGGGCCAGAAACATTGTAACAGCCTCAGGGTGGACTGGAACATTAAGGAAGAGAAAGACAAAAGATTATTGGTGTGTCAATGTGTGTGTAAATAGCCCAAGGCATCATGCTGTCCCCCTCCCTACATGCAGAGTCTGATTAATGCCTCTTGTTCCCAACAATTAAAACCAATAATGCCACAGAGGAAGACGGTGGGTTGCTGGGTCTTTGGGCCAACTGCAGTCCCCCCAAGGCATCCCAGGAAACCATGGTAGTGAGCAAAATTTTCAGTGCCAGAGATGGGATACCTTCCAGTGAGTTATTGGCCAGGAAGGTCCCTGATGCTCCAAAAATATTATAGGCCATTGCCAAGGCCCTTGGTTTCCCACCAGGAATATATGGTAAGACCCTATTGCTGAAGACTCACATTGGGCTGCAAGGCCAATGAGAAATCCTGCTGGAGATGAGCTGACAACCTCCTCCATGTAGACCAGCTGACAGAAAGCTGAAAGAAGCCATTCTGCATGCAGCTTAATGGGAGAAAGGGAAATCACAAGTGAAGATACTCAACAGTGGACACTGCAAGCCTTATATTTGGCCAGCCAGGCCAAATGAGACAACAGGTACAATAGTGGCACATCTGTCATGGTGGAAACCAACTGCCCTCTAATTGGACTGGAGGTCCACTCCATGGGAGGGAATACATCCCTGATACTGAAAACTTAAAACAGGGGTAGCCCTAGGGGTGTAACGTCTGCTGATGTCTGGCTAAATGTATATAATATACTTATCAAACTGTCCAGTAAGCACTTCTCTTAATGTTCATACCCTTATATTAATGCTACTCTCACTTCTTGGTAGAGAATCTTATGTTTTCAGAAGGCAGTGACCTTGTGATGACTCAGAAGGCATCATGGTGCTGGAAAGAAGTGACAGGAGTGCTCAGCACTGCAATATCTTTATCACACCTTTCACAGATCAGGGTCTATTGCAGAAGATGTAGCAGAAAGAATGTAAAAGCCAAAGGAAGGGTAGGACTCCTTACAACGTGCTCCCCCCCAGACACAAAATGGCTTGGATATCCATGACCTCACAATGCCTGACACTACCTACCAGGACCATCATAATAAGAGGTAAAGATCATAACATCAAAATAAAAGAGGGACTGATTGAGATGTGGAGAGGTATGATGGAGAATGGAGTTTCAAAGGGGAAAGTGGGGGGAAGGAGGGTATTACCATGGATATTTTTTATAATCATGGAAGTTGTTAATAAAAAAAATAAAAAGTAAATTAAAAAGTAAAGACTTTTGGGAGACATTTTTGTGAACAGCTCTCAGTTTATTGTCAGGGAAGTGGGTTTCTAAGCAGTTGATGGTCCTAAGGGGGTTGGATATACAAGGTTGCCTGCTGATGCCTAATAAGCATATGGGGACATTCATTCCAGCATGTAGGCAATGGTACAGGGGGTTAGGCTTTGCATAGGTGCTGGCTGATACCATATAAGGAGTTTCCTAGGCAACTGGCAAAAGGCCACAGGGTTATTGGCAAAGCCTAAGTCTTATCTGAATGTCCAGGTAGCCCGTGGTTGTAGAAGAAGTGGCCTTACTTTCTGCCAATATTAGGGTCCAAGATTTTGTCCAGGGGGTCCAGGCTCACTATGACCCCCAAGAATGGGGGAAAGGATCCTGGCTCACTGCGACCCCCTAGAAAAGGGGTAGGAGCTCCCCTGCCAGTCTGGGCTCTGAGATATGAACAAGATATGACCAGCAGTTCAGGCTGCTGAGACCTCTCCATAGCCTGGAGTCTTCGTGTCAGACAGCTTAGGTTTGCTTTAATCCAGTGCCCTGCCTATGTCCAACAGAAGACCCTCAGCAAAATTGGGCAGTGGTTAAGTGGTCTAAGAATACAACCTATTTATTTATGAAAAAATAATAATAAATACAGGCTGTTTTCAAATTCATATGGTGTGTGTCATTATACAAACTACTATGTGAGAGAAATAATGACAAAAATTACAACCTAATAATTCACTGGTGAAATATAACACAATGAAGCATTCAGACACAGATCCCTTTAAACTGAATCTTCAACTGCACAGTTCATGCTCTACTCAGAATGTCATGAGTGTGTAATGCACTTACTGGAAGTTAATTGGTACTAATCAGACAGCTAATGGGTTGGGTAATTTATAAGTAAGTCTACACATGAACCAGACTCATGGGACAGAATGCTGTTGGAGTTAAATAGCGGAAAAGCAATCTTACTATCTTGTGATTAAAAACTGATTGTGTAACCTATGGGGTTTATCGAAGTCTTTAAAAATTAGGAAGATTTTAGTTATGTAGAAAGAAGACAAAAAATGACATTAGCTGATATTTCCTTAGCAAACCCTGCCTCAGTCAAACAGAAGTACAGTTGTCTTGATTCACTATTTTGTTAATAACAAAGACTCAACAGCCAAACTACTTGGGCTTGATTGAAATCCTGATCTTGAGTGTGAAGCATTTACTTTTTATGTCAACTTTGTTATGTCTGTATGATAAACATACTATAAAAGTTATGTAATGAATAGCTCAGGACACAGAGGGACGTGATAGAACAGCTTAGAATACCGAAAGTGTTTAAACCAGTGTTAGCTACTTTTGACAGACAACAAATTAGGTACCGAAATCTATATATCTCTTTTAATACTAGAGGATTGAAAGTGGGAGAGACTTTGTAGTAAAATTGAGCACATTTTAGCTTTCATGCAGCTATGTATGGTCAAGTGAGTAGCTCTCACTTTGGGCATATGAACAGAAGTGATGTGGTCCCTTCTAAGATAGAGACATGGAAAATATATTATATCTATATTCTACTTTATTTCTTTCTCTCCCTCAGCCAATGGGACATGGTCATAAAATAATTCATTAAATTCCCAAATTAATGAAAACATTCATCATGTAATAAGTGCTAGAATAATCTACCACAGATAAGAATCAGTGGAAACATATGCTACCATTACAATTAAGAAAGCTTTTCTGAGTTTTCCTCCGAATCACTTCCAGTTGGAATCAATAGTGGACTAAAGCATAACTTATAGGATTTTCTTTCTTACTGAGCAAGAGGAGGAATGAAAGCCACAGTGTGCCAGGGCAAGGCTTCAAGTCTACACAGCTACAAAATCACCCTCAGTGGCTGTCGTGTAAACACAGCAAGAATAAAGGACCTTTCCCAGAAGAAAGGGACTTGCTTTAAGCAGATTGTAACTTTGCCAAAACTTGAATTTGCCCTGACTAAAACCCTTCCTTTTGAAAAGTATCCTCCAGGGAAGCTCATCACATTGTCAAGCAAAAAGTCTCACGTGGTTGATAAGATCTTAGAAAAGTTATGTGAATGAGTTTGCCAGGGCTGCCATAAGAAGTTACCATGGACTGGATGGAAATAGCAGGACTTGTTCTCACAAGTGGAGGCTGAAAGTCCAGAACTGAGGGGTGAAAGCATTAGATTCTTCTGACACCTCTTTTGACTGGCAGATAGCCACCTTCTCCATTCAGTCTGTACATGCATGCTCTTCCCTTCCCCAAAATATCAATGTCTTAATCTCTTCCTCTTAGGGTACCAGGACTAGAGGAGGATCCACTTTGATTACCTCATTTTAATTTAATTATCTCTTCAAAGGGATTAGAATTTTCACACACGCATACACATACATACCCCGTTTTAGTTTTTTGAGGTAGAGTCTTTCTCTAGCCCAGGCTGACCTAAAATTCACTATGTAGTCTCAGGGTGGCCTCAAACTCACAGCACTGCTCCTATTTCTGCTAATTTTGGAGTAACATAGTTTTAGCTCATAATGCCAAATGATCTAGAAATGACTAATTTTTTTAAAAATTTCTTCTTTTGATCAAATTATCCTATCCCAAATTGTTGTAACTTCTAACATGCTTCAGATTGTAATGTATCCAGTCTTTCTCCTTCAAAGTCAGCTAGACGCAGCTAGCATTATCTTTCAATGATACTCATGATCAAAGTTTGTTTTGTCCATAACATATCCATAAAATCTATTTTTAACCACTTTTGGAAAATGTGGGTGCAACTGATAAAGGACTCAAAAGTTTTCACTCAAATTATTGATCCTCTCTATAGATGCTGCTTCTATAACACGTGACAGTATTATTTCATTGTTGCTTATGTAAAGGAATTTGTACATGGTTGTGGAAGCACTGTTATGCCTTGTTCATGGCTGCTTCATCTCAATGCAATTGAGAATCACAGCCTTTGCAAATGGCTTAAGAGATGAGGCAGGAAAACAATATCCTCTGCACAGAAATGCCCTAATTTATAAGATCAGTCTTGGATGTCTTTATTGAAATTTGGACAGACATTGCAAAGGTGTCATGAGAGGTGAGTCATGATCTCCGAACAGTCTGAAGGGGTGAGTTCCATTCCTGTCCTGGCAGAGTTGCAGCTATCTGGGCACTGATGAATGAGACACATCCTTTAGTTGGAAGCTCTGCCATCCCCTTTATGGACGCTGTTGCTGCTGGACAGCTGTGCATGACCATTGGCCAACTTGCCACATTGGAAGAGGTTAGAGTCAGAAATTGGAGGAAAAGTTTCTGCTGGCTGCCACGTGATGCATTTCAGTAGACTTAAACTGAAAAGAATGAAACCCAGGCAGTTTTGCAGAAGGCTATATTCAGTAAGAAACACTACCAAAGACTGTTAAAAATGATTTCTTATTAGTTGAAAAAGAGAGTAGTATTTCTTTCCTTACAAATGTAGGTAATACCACAGATGAAATTTCTACAAATATATCTTCATTTATTCATGGACAAAGGAAATGAGATAATGATTTCAACCTTAAAAAGAAAGAATGCTGGAAATAGTGTTTAATGAGACAAAATAACCTTTTAGAACAAATACAACATTAAATATTAAGTTTAACTTAGATAGTCTAAGTCAGGATTTTCTGTATTTATTCCTATAAAAGTAGAAATCAGAATTAAGTGGATGTCCAAGATGATGTATGGGTTACAAACAAACAGTTTATACTCCTACCACCTCATTAAGTCAAACCAAATGACTTTAGATGTCTTTCAATGTTCTCCTCAAAAAGCTGGCATTTTAACTAGAAAGAAAATAATAATGAAAGTTAAAAATGAGCTAGGTGTGGTGACATACACCTCTAATCCCAGCATTCGGGAAGCATAGGCAGGTGGATCACCGTGAGTTCGAGGCCACCCTGAGACTACATAGTGAATTCCAGGTCAGCCTGAGCTAGAATGAGACCCTACCTCAAACCCCATCCCCCCAAAAAATCTTTAAAATGTTATGTATAATTCTCTAATATAAAAGAAAAGCCAGGTCAATTACTTTCATTTTGCTATAATCTTTGTTTTAAGGAACAGAACAAGCCTCTAGCCCAAGTGGAGAATGTGTACAAGTCATTGGGCCAGTGGCTGCTGTGGGTCTTCCTTGTCCTCTACTCGAAACTATGGAGTGTCTACCTCAGCCTCCATATTACTGTCAATGCCGTGTATGAGGTGTTGAGGCTCCTAACTTACTTCTTCTTTGCTGGATTTTCTAATCAGAAGAAACTAAATCCAGGTAGCATCTTCCCCATTTGGCCCTTGATTTAGAAAATGAGATCATTGGTCAGGAGCCTTGAACTTGGGTCCTCGCAGACAAGACTTTGGTAGGGTTTGGTGAAGAAGACAGAATACTTTGTACATAGGGGCATACAAAATAATTAATAGCAGAAATAACGTAGCCTATAACACATGTCCAAATGTATGGAAATTCTCACATAGTTAAATCACACCCTTGGGACATTTATTCTGGGAGGAGCCATGTAGCAGACAGCTTCAGGTTTGCTGAGATGAACTTCCAGACCAGGCACAGTTATGGAGGAAGGGATATTTATTGAAACTTATAGATCCAGGGAAAGTTCCATAATGGCAAAAGAAGCTGGGCTGCTTTCACAGGACCAAGCAGAGAGAGAGAAGCACAATCCAAAAGCCAAAAGCCACACATCACAGCACACTTCAGGAACTCCAGCTAGGCACACTTTGCATATCTTTAGATTGAAATCTGAAACCCACCACCACACCTTAAGATCCACCCAGTAACACTGCCTCCAGCCAGGTGGCTGCAGATGCAAACTACAAACAATAAAAAACTGAATATATTGGGGGCCATCTATTTAAACCACCACAAGCCATCTACAACCGCTAGAGACAATGACACAGATAAGCATTTTGTAGTACATCCCAGCTGAGTTCCCTGCCACCAGAAAGCCCATGGCTGTCTATGAGCCATCTAGGAATCCAGTCCTATAAGCATTATAATCCCAGGCATCAGAGTGATACTGGGGAAAAAAAAAAAAAAAAAAAAAAGAGTGAAAAATCAATTAGCTGAGCCTTTCCCAAATTCCTGACTCAAATTTCAACGAATAAAATACTTGTCTTTTGGGTAATTTCAAACAAAGTATTGATAAGTAGAATAGCAAACAACAGAAATGGACTAGGGATAATCATAAAAGAAAAATGAACTTTATGGAACAATGAATGTGGTACACAGCATCCCACAAGGAGAAGCATCTCAGATGCAGGCAACAGAAAGTATTCAACTATATCATCTTATTACTTCAAGTGAAATGGATCAACCAAAGAAAGAAAAGGAAGTGAAAAAAGAAAATATTTCTTCTTTCTGCTGTACACAAATCAAGGTATACAGTTTCCAGTGGGCCTACCTTTTAGCCACTGTCAGTAACTTGGGCAGGGAAAGGTATAGGATTTTGACTGGCAATACCGAAGTACCAGTTACCTCATCCTTTATAATCCAGCATAGCAAACAATCACGGAATCTCAGCAACTCGGAACCAACTGAGAACATGTGCAACTGGAGTGTCGTGGGGGCATCTGAGGAGCACCACTGGTTTTAGCAGAAATCATCCATGAATCCGGGAGCAGCCAGTTGGTAATGGTGTGGCCTACAACAACTTTAGCTGCAAGCATCGGTTCTACCTGTCTCTTTCATTCATCCAGTTAGCAAACCTGCATCAAGTTAGCTAACTTCCATTAAAAACTTGGGAATGGGGCTGGAGAGACTGCTTAGTGGTTAATTGGTTAAGGTACTTGCCTGAGAAGCCTAAGGACCTATGTTTGATTCCCCAGTACCTATGTAAGCCAAATACACAAAGTAGCACATGCGTCTGAAGTACATTTGCAGTGGCCAGAGGCCCGGGTATGCCCATTCTACCCCCACCCCATTGCCGACCTCTTCGCTTCTTTCTCTCTCTCTCTCTCTCTCAAATAAATAAATAAATAAATTATTAAAAAGAAAAAACTTGACTGGGTATAGTGGCACATGCTTTAATTCCAGCACTCAGTACTCAGAAGGCAGAGGTAGGAGGATCACTGTGAGTTCAAAGCCATCCTGAGACAACATAGTGAATTCCGGGTCAGCCTGGACTAGAGCAAGACCCTACCTCGAAAAATCAAAAAGAAAAAGAAAATCATTGGGATTCTTATCTGTATCAATACATTCACACATTTCATAAAACTTTAAACTTTCATAAATCATGACATTTATAGACTTTAGAATGAGCAGGGGCAGGCATGTTTTAGCTAAATTAAAGAATTCTGTGAAACACAAGGCAATTTTCCTATTGCTAACTTTTTGTCTGAAATTGGACAATGCTTCAAGTACAAGGCAGTGGGAAAAATGAAGCAGATATTTCCTGAACCCTGACTATGTCACACCATTTGGTGAGCACTACACAGCAGTTGTCCTCATCAACAGACCCAGCTGAGAGCGACACTATCACCATCTCTGTTGTCTTTCCTCTATGAACTGCAATGCACTCATCTTCGAAGACCAAAACTCCAGAACCAGCCTATAGGTCTAGGACAACAAGGTGAACAAAACCTAATGTGTGAAAAGTTTAACCCTTTCTGTGACTGGAGAAGCAGCCTCTATCAAGCATTTTTCAGTTTTAGTTACTGAAGTTATGAATCTATTGATAAGACAAACATATTTTAAATATTAATTTGAACGTTAAAAAAATTTAACATAGAAAAAAATATCAATACCATGTCAGATGAATATAAGAAAACAAGTAAATTAGCATGATAAAGAGTGAAATCTAGAATATAAAACATTCCTAGTATTTATACCTAATTCCTCACCCTACAAATGCCCTTTAAAATTAATGACAGTTTCTAACAGCATGTTTAAAAGTAAAAGAGTCTATAATAACTTATGGAAATTTTTACTTTGCTTAAGCTGATAAAGACTCATATCAGATAGATAAAATATCTCTAGAGAAAGAAAATCATATTATATGCGTAATAAACTTCAGACTTGCAGACAGCAAAATCAAATCTGGCTTGTCTACAAAAATTACAAATCATGGAGTTGAATTTAGAATAAGCAAAGTTTTGACTTTCATGTCTCCTTTATATTAAAAAAAATGGTCCAACAGTTATTCACCACAAAATGATTTTGCACAATAAGGTTTGTCAAGTTCTGAATGACAAACTCCACACTGATCAAACTCCCCAGACAAATCTTCCTAGGTTATGTTTGCAAAGGAAATAGCATTACTTGAATTTTATCTCAGTAGATGCTATTTTAGATGCCAAAGCAATGACTTTGAATTGAAAAAAAAAAAAACAGATAAAGAAACTTACTTATCATAGCTCCAGTACAGTTGATGCAGGAAACACAACTGGCCGTCACTGAGAGTGTCTGCTCATGGTCTAGTACAGGCAGGAACGGTGAACTGGGGGAGGAGAGTTGCAAAGGGCTGACTGCTTCACCTCTCTTGAATTTTACTCTGCACAGTTGGTAATTCCTCATGATTTACATATTTGCATCCTCTCAAATTCTTCGACTACCATCTCATTCATTTGGGATTTTTCTTCCACTGGCATGTTGGTGGAAGAAAATACATTCTTCTGTGATACCATCTTTCTGTTTTAAGATTAAGAATCTGCCATCACAAAAAAATAAAAAATAAACATGAGGCAAAGCTTCAGAATCAAAGTTTATAACATAGTCTGTTGTCCAAAGACTGATCATGAGAACCCGCATATTTTCTTTGATTTCTGAGGCAGGAATTCACCAAAGACTTAATCAACTTCATTCTTCTCTCTATTCAATATTGCTCTTTTTTCCCTTTTTTTTATTGACAGCTTCCATACTTATAGACAATAAACCATGATACCCCCACACACACTTTCTCCTCCACAAGTCCACACTCCATCATATCCCCTCCCTCTCTCCATTAGTCTCTCTCTAATTTTTATGTCATAATCTTTTCCTCCTATTCTGAGGGTCATGTGAAGGTAGTGTTAGGTACTGTGAGGTCGTGGACTTCAAGGCCACTTTCTGTCTGGACGGTTGCATTGTAATCAGTCCTACCCTTCCTTCAGCTCTTACATTCTTTCTGCCACCTCTTCTGCTATGGACTGTGGGCCTTGGAAGGTGTGATAGAGATGTTTCAGTGCTGAACATTCCTCTGTCACATCTTCTCAGCACTATGGTGTCTTTTGAGTCATTCCAGTGGTCAATGCCATCTGGAAAGAGAAGCTTCTCTAAGCAAAAGTGAGAGTAGCATTAATATATGGGTATGAACATGAAGTAAAGTACTTGCAGGGTAGTTTGGTGGGCAAAACATATGCATTTAGCAAGACAACAGTAGGCAGGCATTACACTTCTAATGCTCATTAGGTTTTCAGTACCAGACATATATTCCCTCCCATAGAATAGGTCTCCAGTCTAATTAGAGAGCAGTTGGCTTCCCCCATAACAGATATGCCACTATTGCACCTGGGGATGATTTGGCCTGTCTGGACATATTTGAGGCTTTCAGTGTCCACTGTTTTCACCGCTGATGGCTTCTGTCTCCCAAAAGGCTGCATGCATTCTGTCAACTGGTCTAAAAGGAAGGAGTTTTCAGTTCAGCCCCAGTTTGATTTCTCAGTGACCTTGTAGCCCAGGCAAGTGGAGTCTTCAGTAATATGGTCTTATCATATATTCCTGGTGGGAAACCATGAGACTATGCAATAGTTTGTAATGTTTTAGGAGCATCAGGGACCTCCCTAGCCAATTACTCATTGGAAGGTATCCCATCTCTGGCACTGAAATTTTTTCTAGTAACAGTCTATGGCTTCTTGGTGTGCCATTATCCAAAAAAGTAGGTTATTATATGGCTTATTCAAAATATCCTCAGTTTTAAAATATTTATTTATTTATTTATTTATTTATTTATTTATGAGAGAGAGAGAGAGGAAGAGGCAGATATAAATAGAAGGGGCATACAAGAGCATCCAGCCACTGCTAACAAACTCCAGATGCATGCAACACCTTGTGTATCTGGCTTACATGGGACCTGAAGAATAAAACCTGGGTCCTTAGGCTTCATAGGCAACTGCATTGAATGCTAAGCCATCTCTCCAGCCAGATAATAGTCTGAGTTTTGATTAACCCTCCCCCACATTTCTTTTACTCAATCTCTTCCAGTGACCTTGCTTAAGCCATTCCACCCACAGTAATCTGTTTGTCTACTTACATATACACAGTACCATCCCCTTGAGTCCACCCCTCTCTTCACTCCCTTACAACCCTTTTCTAACTTACTGGCCTCCACTCCTGATTTTTACTTCAACTCCCACATAAGTCTGAACATTTGAAACTAGGATCCACATATAAGAGAAAACATGCAATGTCTGGTTTTCTGGGTCTGGGTTACCTAACTGTAATCCTTTCCAGATCCATCCATTTCCCTGCAAATTTCATAATTTCATTTTTATTTACTGCTGAATAGAAGTTCATTGTACAATAGCACCACATCTTCCTTATTCACTCATCAGTTGAGGGACATGTAGGCTGGTTCCATTTCCTTGCTATTGTGAATAGAGAAGCAATAAACATGGCTGTGCAAATATTTCTAAGGTAATGAGAAAAGTCCTTGGGATATTTGCCCAGGAGTGGTATAGCTAGGTCATATGGTAAATCTACTTTTAGCTGTCTCAGGAACCTCCGCACTGATTTCCACAGTGGTTGTACCAGATTACATTCCCACCAACAGTGGGACAGGGTTCCTCTTTTTTGCAGTCCTTGCCAAGATTTATTGTCATTTGTTTTCTTAATGATAGCCATTTTGACATAAGTGAGATGGAATCTAAAAACAGTTTAATTTGCATTTCCCTTGTGGCTAAGGATATAGAACATTCTTTAGATGTTTATATGCCATCTATATTTCTTCTTTTGAGAACTCTCTGTTTAGTTCCTTAGACCATTTTTTAATTGGGTTATTTGATTTCTTATTATTTAGATTTATGAGTTGTTTGTATGTCCTAGATATTAATCCTCTGTCAGATGTATAGCTGCAAAGATGTCTTAAAGTTTTCATTATAGAGATCCTTCACTTCCTTGGTTAGATTTATTCCAAGGTACTTTATTTTTTTTTTGAGGCAATTGTGAATGGAAGTAAATCACAGATTTCATCTTCTGCGTGTTTGTTGTTAGTATATAGAATAGCTACTGATTTCTGTGTGTTTGTTTTGTATCCTGATACATTGTTAAATTTGTTTATCAGCTCTAACAGTTTTCTGGTAGAGGCTTTAGGGTTCTTTATGTATATAATCATGTCATCTGCAAATAATGTTAATTTGATATCTTCCTTTCTAATTTGTATCCCTTTTATGTGTGTCTCTTTTCTTATTGCTATAGCTAAAGACATCCAGTACTATATTAGATAAAAGTGTAGACAGTGGACACCCTAGTCTTGTTCCTAAATTTAGTGGAAAAGTTTCAAGTTTTTCCCCATTTAGTATTATGTTGGCTGTAGGTTTGTCATATATAGCCTTTTTCAAGTTGAGGTATGTTCCTTCTATTTCCAGTTTCTGTAGGACTTTCATCATGAAGGGATGTTATTTGCCAAATGCCTTTTGTGCATCTATTGAGATGATCATGTGATTTTTGTCCTTCAGACCATTTATGTAACATATTACATTTATGTACTTGTGTATATTGAACGATCCCTGCATCTCTGGGATAAAGCCTACTTGGTGGGTACTTGGTTGGGGTAAATGTTTATATATATATATATATATATATATATATATAGATAGATATATATATATATATATATGCTCTTGTATTCTGTTTGCTAATATTTTGTCAAGTATTTTTGCATCTATGTTCATGAGGGAAATTGATTTGTATTTTCTTGTATTTTCTTTTTCTTTTTCTTTTTTTTTTTTTGTTCTGTCTTTGTCTGGTTTTGGTATCAGGGTGATACTGGTTTCAAAGAAGGAGTTCGGTAGAATTCCTTTCTTTTCTATTTTATGGAAAAGTTTGAAAAGCAGTTGTGTTAGTTCTTCCATGAAGGTCTGGTAAATCTCATCAGTGAATCAATCTGAGCCTGGACTATTTTTAGTTGGGAGATTTTTTGTAAGTGCTTGGATCTCTACACTTGTTATAGGTATATTTAAGTGGTTAATCTCACCTTGATTTAATTTTGGTAGGTCATGTAAATCAATCATCCATTTCTTTCAGATTTTCAAATTTAGAGGCATATATATTCTTTTTTTAAATTTTTTTTGTTCAGTTTTATTTATTTATTTGAGAGTGACAGAGAGAGGAAGAGGCAGATAGAGAGAAAGAGAGAGAATGGGCGCGCCAGGGCTTCCAGCCACTGCAAACGAACTCCAGACACGTGCACCCCCTTGTGCATCTGGCTAACGTGGGTCCTGGAGAATCAAGCCTCGAACTGGGGTCCTTAGGCTTCACAGGCAAGCGCTTAACCACTAAGCCATCTCTCCAGTCCCTAAAGGCATATATATTCTTAAAGTATGTCCTTATGATTTTCTGAATTTCTTTGGTACCTGTTGTAATGGTGTCTTTTTCATCTCTAATTTTATTAATTTTTGTCTCCTTTCTCTTTCTTTTGGTCAGATGTCTAAGGGTTTATCAATCTTTCTCATTCTTTCAAAGAACCAACTCTGTTTCCCTGATTTTTTTTTTTTTTTGGATTGTTTTTTGTTTCTACTTCATTAATTTCTGCCCAAATCTTTGTTATTTCTTCCCATCTACTGATTTTTGGTTTGCCTTGTTCTTCTTTTACCAAGGCCTTAAGGTGAAGCATTAAATTGTTTAATTTGAACTCTCTAATTTATTAATATAGACACTTAGAACTATAAATCTCCCTCTTAGGACTGCCTTCATTGTGTCCCAAAGGTTTTGATATGTTGTATTCTCATCATTATTTGATTCTATGAATTTATCGATTCCTTTTTGATTCTTCAATGACCAATTCATCATTCAATGGTGTACTATTTAGTCTCCATGAATCTGTGTATGCTCTGTAGTATTTATTACTGCTGTTTTGCAGTTTAATCCCATTGTTGTCAGATAGAGTACAAGGAATTATTTCAGTTTTCCTATATTTGCTAAGATTTGCTTTGTGTCCTAATATGTGGTCAATTTTAGAGAATGATCCATGTAAGGCTGAGAAAAATGTGTATTCTGCAGTATTTGGATAAAATGCTCTGTAGATATCTGTTAGGTCCATTTGTTCCATGACATTATTTAATCCATTTTTGCCAGGATGACCTTTCAATTGATGAGAATGGGGCATTGAAGTCACCCACTACAACTGTGTTTGGTGTTATCTGTGACCTTAATTCTAATAGTATTTGTTTGATGCAAGTGGGAGCCCCCATGTTAGGTGCATATATGTTTAGGATTTTAATGTCCTCCTGGAATGTTCCTTTAATCAGTTTGGTCTTCTTTATCTTTCCTCACTAATGTTGGTTTGAAGTCTATCCTGTAAGATATTAGGCTAGCAACACTTGCTTGTTTCCTAGGCCCATTTGCTTGAAATCCTTTTTTCCATCCTTTCTCCCTAAGATGGTGTCTGTTTTTGTTGTTGTTGTTGTTGTTGTTGTTTGTTTGTTTTTTATTGAGAGATGAGTTTCCTGGAGGCAACAAATAGCAGGATCCTGCCTTTTAATCCAGTCTGCAAGCCTGTGTCTTTTTGTTGTGGCATTGAGGCCACTGATATTAAGAATTATTATAGAAAGCTAAGTATTTATTCTTGTTCTTGTCATTCTTCTTATTTTTAGTGCTTCCTGTTTTCCCTTTACTTGCTTGTTTTAATTGTTATTTGAGTATGGTTTATTTTGTCCTATTTCCTGATATGTGAGCTTTGCTTTCACGTCAGGGTGAAGAATTCTTTCAAATATTTTCTGTAGAGCTGGCTTAGTTGTCATAAATTCCTTTCACCTATTTTTGTTGTGGAATGTCCTTATTTCTCCATCATTTTGGATAGATAGCTTTGCAGGATAAAGTAATCTTGGTTGACAGTTGTTATCTTTCAGAACTTGGAATACATTATTGCAAACCCTTCTGGCTTTTAAAGTTTGTGTTGAGTAAGCAAGCTGATGTTATCCTGATGGGCTTGCCTTTATAAATAACTTGCTTTCTCTCTAACTGCTTTCAATATGTTTTCTTTGGTTTGTGTGTTTACTAATTATAACATGGTGATTAGAGGTGCTCTTCAGGTTTTGTCTTTTGGTGTTGTAAAAGCTTCCTGTATCTGCATTGGCATTTCTTTCCCAATTTGGGGAAATTTTTCTTAAATGATTATGTTGAAAACACCTACTATGCCTTTGGAGTGAAATACTTCTCCTTCTACTATACCCTGAATTCTTATGCTTGATCTTTTCATAGTGTCCCAAATATCTTGAAATTCTCATTCATACCTTTCTATTACCTTATCTTTCTCTTTGTTGAACTGTATTAGAACTGCCACCTGGTCTTCAACTTTAGATGTTCTATTCTCTCCTTCATCCATTCTACTGGTCATACCTTCCAGAGTTTTTTTATTTCACTGATTGTGTTTTTTTCAGTACTAGTATTTCTGCCTGGTTTTTCTTCAGTATTTCTATTTCCTTACTCATGTCTTGCAATGACCTCCTTATTTCATTAAACTGGTGTTCTGTGTTCTATATCAGGAGTTTGTTTTCTTCTTTGATTCCTTTGAGTATAGATAAAATCATTTTTTTTTTTGAAGCCTTTGTCAGGCATTTCATCTAAAACAGTCTCATTGGGGAATTATAATTTTTGGCAGGATTCTATTGTCTTGAATCTTTGTGTTTGTTGTATTATAATGTAGAGATTTTTGCATCCTGAGTTAATTTGATGCTTGGGTTTTCTAATTATTTGCAGTGGTCTTATCCATGCAAATCCATCTTTATATACCTTCAGGATAGGAGTTTAAGGTGGCAAGTGTACCTCTTGTACTCCAAGACAATACCAGAAGTAATCCTACATGTTGAATTTGCCTGCTACTCAAGTATTCTAATAGGCTGGGTGGAACAGTTTATTGGGAAATTTTAAATTTTGAGCATTATACCCATTCCATAAAAAACAGTACAGAGTGTGCAAGTCTGAGGATTAAAACAAACAGATAACATTATAAAGACAAATTCGCTAGGAGTGTGTGTTGCTTTATACCCTAATCCTGCCAGCTGGGAGGTTGAGATTTCTGTTCTGAAATGGGTTCCAGGTCAGCCTGAGTCTGAATCAGACCCTGCCCCCAATAATGACAGAATCAAAAGATAAAGGCCCTTTAAATCTGAAAGCATCAAAGGCAACAATAGTCAACCCCCACATACAACTTAATTGAGAATGGTAAAGCCAACCAAAACTATGTAACCCATAACCTGCCTTATATGGAAAAGTACCTGCTTTTTTGTCATTCAGCCATGTTACCTTTTGGGGTGGCTACCAATCTCATCAATGCTGAGTGCCTACCTCTGTGTTGTGCTGTGGATCTGGTGTTCTGATCAGTTGTGGTGGATACACTGTCACTGGGGGTTGAACAAGTTCCCCAGAGGTTCCCAGTTCTGATGGTTGGGGAATGGGAGAGGGCAGAAAGCCTAGAATTGTACTGGAACTGCTCACATGCTTTCATCTGGATCTCTTCCAGCAGTTCCTCAGATAGCTCCTGCTATCTTCCCCTTCAGGTTTCTTGACTTTGCAAGAAGGCTGATATGATTAGAAAATCCCTTTGCTTGGACTCTGCTCCTGCAGCTCAGGTGGAGCAGGCATGCAGATCCACATGGATCAAGGCCACAAGCACCTTGGCAGGATTCTGGCTGGTTTCCTCCTTTCTGGAAGATCTTGATCTCTCCTCTTTCTCCACTGTGGCTAATAATCCAATATCTCTCTTTGTAATATTCTTTATTATATTTCTTTGTAAGAATGAGGGGTAAGAAGGGAAGGAGAGAGAGAATGGGCACACTAAGGCTTCCTGCTGTTGCATAAGTACTCCAGATACATGAACCACTTTGTGCATCTGGCTTTACATGGGTACTAGAGAACTGAACCTGAGCTATGAGGCTTTGCAAATAAATGCCTTTACACACGGAGCCATCCTCCCAGACCATCCACCCAATATCTCTGTGAAGAGGTGTACTGTTCACTTGCATCCTTTCCTTGGATCCTTCATCTACTCTTCCCCTACTCTGTTCCAAAGTGCATACAGAATGTTTACTGTGTATGTTTTTTGCTCCCCTGTTATCTGGCTTTTGGTGGAGGCACAGAAGACTGAAGGGAGCAGAAGACAGTCCTTTTACTTCTACTGAAGGGATCTCCCTTGCCTATGAACTCTAGACATTCTGCATACAGGCTGTGTCTGAGTTCGGACCAAATTCTACTGACCAGTCATTCAGAGAAACTCTGCATGGTTTCCCCCTTCCACCACTTCCCCACTTCACCACTATATGTAAACTAGAAGAATCTGTCCTCTTCGTTCTTACTACTTGGGGCAGTTCTAGAGAGCCCATCATAATCAGGTGCTGAGCAAGTGGAAGACTATCACAAAATTTTCCATTTATTTTTTTTTCCTCACAGTCTATTTCTCCTGCATGTTTTCCATTGACCTATTGAGGCAATAACAATTCAATGTTATCATGTTGTCTGGTCCAAAGATCTAGTATTATCTATAACACTTTATTGTCACAGCCTAAATCTAATCCATCAGTAGCAAGTCCTAGTGTTATGACTGCTCCCCATCCCCACACAGTCCAAACCATCATCTCCTGCCAGTACAGTTGCAGCAGAGAGCAAACTCATCTTTATTCTCCAGCATATACACACCTGTAGTATTCCCAACATGAAAAATTATCAACCTTATTATATTACTATACTGCCTACTGATACCAAGTAGTTTCTACTAACATCCCCAATAATGCACAAAGGAAGTCTTCACCAAAAGATCCACAATGCTTTTCATAATTAACCTCCATTCCTTTCTCCCTTTGTCTCCTGCCACACTGGCTCTTTCTAATTCTGTTTCAGCAACACAGGCATCTCCACTGATTCGTGAACCTCCGGCAAGCTCCCATCTCCTATAATCATCATGAGAATACTGCCTATATCAGTAAAAGGGTAGAGACATAAAAGTGTGATTATTTATTAAAATATAAAAGTTAGACAGGGAAAATTTTCCAAACGTCCTTCACAGGTCTCTGTTCAGCCTTGGATGAACTCAGTGTCTATAAAAAGTGGTCCCAGTGTGACAAGGTTTATGTCTGAGCTTTGCTCCTCTACAAAGGAGCCCAGTCCTCCTCATCTGTTAGCCTTCTTCTTCCTCAGTTTTTACCACTCACTTCACATAAGCATGCCTATCTGTCTGTCTGCATTCCTTTGTTTCTCTGTCTGTCTGTATTAATCCCAGTGTGGCTCCTATACACTACCTTCAACCATCTCTCTACTCTGTAACTTATGTTCTGGACATGTCACACCCCTCTCCATGGTAACCCAAAGCCTGCTAATACAAGACTTTACAAGATCACCTGAATCTCCTTGCATTGAATGAAGACATTGTCAGTGACTATTCCAGTTGAAAATAAGATTATATATGTTTAAATCATATCTTTAATAAGGTTGCTTTTTGGAAGGCCTAAAGTCCTACCTAGAATTTAGCTACAAGGAGACATAGGCCCTTTGCCCAGATAGTTAAGAGTTCTAAACACCACTCCCAAAGTGATCAGGATAATTGTACTTTTAAGTCTCTTGGAAGCAAGGAAAGTAGAAACAGTGGGAAAACTATATTAATATGGAAGTATTTATTATGAGTAAGACACAAACTAAACATGGAGAAAATGACTAAGAGGTGATTGAAATTCAGTTTTTAGTACAAAGGTATACAAAAGGCCAGGTAAAGTTTTCATACCCTCTTCCTTCCTTATTAACACAAAAGCAAAAATAGGGATGTGGGGTCTCTCAATCATAATCAATATAATGTCTATATTTCTCCCCTTATTTGAAAAGAAAATACCCTGAATACAAGGCTCAAACCTTGCATGTGGAACATTTAGTGAAATGTCACAAGAGAAAAATAGAGCTGGGTTTGTCACAAAGATGACACTCAGTTGGATTTCCTACTCTCCAGGCATTTCAGACTCAAATAAATAAACAGCCTGTCGCTGTAACTCAGAAAACATTAAGAGGGTCTCTCAAGGAAAAAATAAAACTAAAAAACTCTCTCCAGTATTTATCAGAGAAAACAGAAGCCTGGGTAGACCTGGGTAAAATATATTTAGCAAAATCAAGCATACAAAGGGAAGGAGGAAGCAGAGAAGGCAGAGAAGAGAGGAAAGGAAATAGCAGGGGAAGAAAGAAATAGGCAGGGATGAAAACACAAAGAAATAGAGAGAAAAGAAGAAGATATTGAATAAAAGGCAAGATTATGAAGGGGGCAAAGGATAAAGAACAATTATCAAGAATTATTGTCTATAATTATGGAAGTTGTTAATAATAAAAATAAATTAATAATTAAAAATTGAAAAAGAGAGGGGGAAGGGATATGATGGAGAGTGGAGTTTCAAAAGGGAAAGTGGGGGGAGGAAGGGAATTATCATGGATATTATTTATAATTATGGAAGTTGTTAATAAAAAAAACTTTTTTAAAGAAATACTTTCATGTTATTTCTAAGGCTGGAAAAAAGACAGCATCTTCAACAAATGGTGCTGGACAAACTGGAAAACCATATGCAGGAAACTGAAACTTGATCCACACATTTTGCCATGCACTTCACTCAAGTCCAAATGGATCAAAGACCTCAATATAAGACCAGAAACTCAACTACTACTGGAAGAAAATATAGGAAGTACTTTCCATGATATAGGAATGGAAAAAGACTTCCTGAACAAAACCCCAGTAGTTCACGAACTTAAACAGTCACTCAAGCAATGGGATCACATGAAGCTAAAGAGTTTCTTTACAGACAAGCATACAATAAGCAAAGCCAATAGATCACCCACAGAATGGGAGAAAATATTTGCTAGCTCTCCAACTGACAGAGGCCTAATCTCTAGAATCTACAAAGAACTCAAATAACTAAACAGTAAAAAGTCAAACAACAAACAACCCACTTACAAAATGGGCAAAAATCTGAACAGGCAGTTCACAGAGGAAGAAATACAAATGGCAAACACACACTTAAGAAAATCTTCATCATCCCTAATCATCAGGGAAATGCAAATTAAAACAAGTATGAGATACCACCTTACCCCAGTAAGGATAGCAAACATCAAAAAATCAAGTGAAAATAAATGCTGGAGAGGATGTGGAGAAGTAGGAACACTCATCCACTGTTGGTGGGAATGTAAGATGGTATAACCACTTTGGAAAGCAATATGGAGACTCCTTAAAAAGCTGAGTATAGAGATACCAACAGACCCAGTTATTCCCTTACTGGGCATCTACCCTAAAACAGTTAAACCACAGGCCAGAGAGATTTGCTCAACCATGTTTGTAGCAGCTCAATTCATAATAGCTAAGAGCTGGAATCAACCCAGATGTCCATCACTAGAAGAATGGATAACTAAGATGTGGTATATCTACACAATGGAGTTCTATACAGCAATTAGAAAAAAATGACACAATGAAATTTGAGGAAAAATGGTTGAACCTGGAACAGATCATTCTCAGTGAACTTACCCAATCACAGCAAAAAAATCACATTGTCTCACTCATCTACAGCACGTAGCGTGAATCTACCCAAGATGCCTTACATACCCAGCAAGCATCTCATGGACTAGACAATAGGATGGGTGGGGAGGGAGGGGAGATCAGTGGAGGGGGTGGGAAACACAAATCTAGACCCAAAAGACAATGGTACCATAAAATTCTGCATCCTAAAAGGCAGACCAAATGGCTGAACCTTCACCAGGCTCTTAGAGAGAACACCTGAGCCACAAGACACTGGAGAGGGTATGATGAAGACTGACCTTAATCTTCTACAGCTTCTCTCTCTCCCTCCTTCTCTGTTTCTCTCTCTCTCTCCTCTCTAACTCTTTTATATTAGCTATCTTTTTCTTCCTTTTCTTAGTGGGCACTGACCTATAACTCCCAGTATCAGCATGGGGCTATCATCCACAATGAGCTTTTGATCAGAGAGACATACAAGGTTTCCTAAAAGAAAGACAGATTTCTGTCAGAGTATTTGATGACCCACCAAAGATTAGTGGTAAGACTCTACTGCTGAAGACACCTTATGTGCTTGACATGTAAATTGAATGGCATGGCTGGAATTGGAAGAGAGTCAGTCCCCAGACAGTCAGCGCATCTAGTGCCAGAAGGTGCTATATGGGTGACTGGGGGAAAATGACCAATATCTGTCCAAGCAACTCATGGTCTCACCTACTTAGCAGCAAGTAACCTGTAGTGATACTCATACCAGTACAATAGTGGCACACAGCCATGGTGGGAAACCCACTGATCTTGATTCAGCTAACTGATCCCCTCAGTGGTATGCGACCCATAGCTGGAGTGAATGCAAATGGAAATGTTTTCTCAGAATTCATATAATATTATTGTGACCACATGAAGGGTAAAGGGCAGGGAGGGTGGAGAGGGAAAACTTACACAAAAGTTAAGACAATATGAATCTGATCCATAGAAACCCTCATTCTGGCTAGAATTCTGCAAGATAAACCACAGTAGGGTGGACAGTCCTGACAGAAGGTGGAAAAAGTTTAACATAAAACCATGGACTCTGAAAAAAAAAACTAAAATTAACATGGATTCTGGCTGGTAAATTGCAGCCCCAAAATTGGGTTTCCCCTCACAGTGAGCTGTTGGCCAGGGAGATCCATGAGGTCCCCAAAACAATGCAGAGCATTACCAAAACACTTGAGTACCTGACAGAACTAAAAAGTAAGACCCTGTTGCTGAAGACAGCACAGGATGCAGCCACAGGACATTAGAATACCATGCTGGAACTGAAATGGAAATGAGCTCCCTCCTGGCTAGCTCTCCTCGTGCTGGAAAGCCCTACTGCAGCCACTGGAGGACAATAGCCAACAACAACACAAATCATCAGGAGACACTGCAGACTATGAAATCAACAAGCAGGACACGTACACACTTGTGCAATAGTGGCATGCAGTCTCTGTGGGTAATCAGCTGCTCTCTGATTAGACATGAGGCCCACACAGTGGGGAAGAACTCATATATGGTACTAGAAACCAAGTCGGAATCCCATGGTCAGGAACTTCATACTTCAGAAAGTAGACCCCACTGCTGTCTGCAGAAGAAAAGTGGGCTTGCACACCAAATAAATAAATAAATAAATAAATAAATAAATAAATAAATAAACAGATACAATAAAATAAATAAATAAATAAAAATAAAGAAAGAAAGAAAAAAAGTCTCTCAAATAACTTTCCATACCAATTTAGCCCAAGCTGTTCTCACTCATTGCTGGGGAATCTGCTTTATTGTTTAGATGGCAGAGAAAATGGAGGAGAATCAATCAAGATCTATCTGTAAGACAAAAGGACAACCAACTACACACCATGAGACATGTCACCTCACCGCATCTTTCCGGGCCAAGGAGAAATTGCAGAGGAAGCAGTGACATGAATACTGTTCTTAATGCTAGCCTGACAACTAGTTCCAGGATGGTGGAGGCAGACAGGGTGATCAATCAAAACCTACCAATGTAGAAATCCAGAAGCTACACAGAACTCAACATAAATCAGACTGCAAAGAGGCCTGCCATGGCTCAGGGACCATTGCAGCGGAGGGAGCAGAAATAGTGTAAGAGCCACAGAGTGGGTAGGAATGCCCTAAGGCATGATGGTCTCCCTGTTACCTCACAGGGACTGGCTGAGGTCATTATGACCTACAGTGAATACCATAACCCCACTGAGGAGGGTTCCCAGGGTAACAAGACCAGGGGCAAGTGGATAAAAGAGTGTAATCTGTTATAATATATGTAAAATAAAAAGTTAAAAAATTTAAAAGGAAGTTAATATTCATTTTATTAAATAAAAAAAATCGCTTTCTTGCTTAGAGTATAGTGCAGTTCTATTACTTTTTTATTGGATTTTATTTTATTTTATTTATTTATTTTTTCTTTATTAGTCAGTTTTGTATTCAGCAAATACAGTCAGTTTGGTACCATTATTAGGCTCATCCGTGACCTACCTCCTCCCCTTGGCCCCTCCTTGTTGAGGTATACGGGTCATGCATTGTGGAGTTAGCCCACAGTTATGGGTAAGATAAATGTCTCTGCATATCATGACCCAACATGTGGCTCTGACATTCTTTCCACCCCCTCTTCCGCAAAATTTCCCTGAGCCATGTTGGGTTCATTTTTGATCTGCTTCAGTGATGAGGTGTTGGGGGCCTCTGTGGCTCTGGCTCTCTGATTTGGTAGGAGTTGATTTTTCTCTGTGCTGATCTCCTTCCCCCTTGTGCTGGTGTCCGGTTCATCAGGAAAACAGCACCCTTGCTTGTTTCTCCAATTTTTCTTAGTTTCAGCTGGGGCCCTTTTGAGGTATGATGGGTTCTATTACTTTAAGAATCACAATTCCAAGTTAAGTCATAGCTTTTGTTACACAGTAATTTTGCTACCATGCTAGTTTTTGGTTTTGTTTTGATTTGGATCATTTGTTTGCTACGATCTATAGAAATGGAACACTTCACAATGGCTGTTGTCTTTGACAAATGCTCAATGAATTCTACAGAACTGTCACTTCTCATCCTTGTGTATTCCTTGAACTGGTTAGTGAGATCTTTGGCTCAGTCAAGTTTCTGCATAATCTGTGGCCCTAGGCACAGAGGATGAAAACCAGAGGAGTGACTGGAGCAGCACCACCTTAGAAATTTAAAAGAATAATAAAATAAATCATAAGGTTTTGGCAATTCAGCTAACAGTGAACATTTAATTCCCAAATGCTGATGATTTACTATTTTGGAAAAGTGAAATATTATAGGATTCACTGTATTCTGAAATGAAAATTGTGTTTATATATTTAATATGAATTACTTGTGCCCAAAGACATCTTTAAAATGCTAACAAGAGATTCTAGAAACACTCCAATTCTAAGGTTGAACCAGCTCCAGTATTTATTAAAATAATGATAGAAGGGGATGGGATGAAGAGAATGTTTTCCTCTATTTGGAATTGTGTACAAACCTTTCAAAGTGAGGAATGGGGATAAACTCTGGGGCTTAAGGATATGTCTATATTTGGCAAGGGAATCTCCTTGAGGGAGTGTATTAATGGGCTTATGAAAGTACTGACAACATTGTAGTTTTGAAGATAATTTTAAAGCTTAGAGAAATGTGAAAATAATTTTCAATTTTTTTTTTTTTTGCCCCAGGATGCTCTTCAAACCTCGGTCCTGGCTCTTCTTTCCCATTTTAATCTGTGTCTTCATGCTGTTTTTAGCAACATGTAGAGCTCCTCATTTCCAATATCTGTTCATTGCTTATTCAGATTTAATGTCATCCTCCCAGGTATTTATCCAATCTCTCTGTTTCAGATGCTGTGCGAAAAATTTGAAACTCAAAGCAGCACAAAAGACAGGTCTTTTCTGTAGTAGATTTAGTCAGGCAGAGGGTATGCATCAAAGAAATTGCAGCAGACCTAGACAAAACTGCGGAGTGCACAGGCTGGGGCATCAGCCCATGGAAGCATCCAAGTCTTAACTGGAGAAATCAAGGAAATTTCAAAGGAGGTGATAGGTATAAAAGGAAGGAGGAGTGATTAGAAGTTTACAAAACAGAGACTGGAAAGATAGCCCAGTCAGTAAAAATCTTGACTCACAGGCACAAGGGCCTGAATTCAATTCCACAGTAACAAGAAATTTCTGGGCATGGTGGCACACACCTGTAGTCTTAGCACTGGGGAGGCAGAAACAGGAGGAGCTCTGGGACTCGGACTCGTTGGCCAACCAATCTACTCTAACTGGGAAGCTGCAGGCTAAATATCTGTCTCCAAAAAGAAGTTGAACAGAGTTCTGAGGAATGACAGCCATGATTGTCTTTTGACCTCCACACACATGCATATATGTGCATGTGTGAACCCATTACACACACACTCAAAATATACACATGCACAAAAGCACAGGCTGGGGAGATGGCTCAGCAGTTAAAGTGCTTGCCTGCAAAGCCTAATGACCTGGGTTCTATTCTCCAGTACCCACATGAAAGCCAGATGCACAAAGTGGTCCATTCATTTCAACTTCATTTTCAGTGGTTAGAAACCTCTCAATCTCTCTCTCTCTCTCTCTCTCTCTCTCTCTCTCTCTCTCTCTCTCTTTCTCTCCTTGGAAATAAATACAAAAAGAAAGTTCTCTTCAAAAAAAAAAAAGAAAAAGAAAAAAGAAAAAACAAAGAAGTTTACTAAACACAAAGATTGGAGGCAGAAGAGCCTGGGGTAAGTCACAAAGGGACGCACGATACTGTGCATGGGATGCCGCATGCTGGGACAGAACAGGCACAAAATCTGCTACAGATGGGTCTGCTGAGCTGTAGAGAAGAGAGACGTGGAACCATGATCAAAGGAATGAGATGTTCTCACCAAAACTTTATGTATGAGTCAGCTCCATCCTTGGCTTTATCAGTAGCAGCCATGATTGTAATCATTCTATTAGACCCCCTACCCATCCACATCAGAAAAGAATCAGGGCAATCAATAATACAGAAGTGAATGATACTCAGTGTAGGTTGGTGGCTCAGATCTTGTGATCTAGATTTGGAAAGAGGTGGGCTCCACCATTAGTTCTTAGAATCTCTTTTCTCTTAAATTTATTTAATCATCCTGAGTCTCAATTTCATAAGCTGGAAATGAATATGATAATGTTAGAAACTTGATGAGGAATCTTGAGATGCTGGAATTAAAAGAAATGCTTAATATAGGCCAGGTATGGTAGTACAGGCCTTTAATTCCAGCACTTGGAAGGCAGAGGTAGGAAGGTTGCCATAAATTCAAGGCCACCCTGAGACTACATAGTGAATTTTAGGTCAGCCTGGGCTAGAATGAAACCCTACCTCAAAAAAAAAATTCTTAATATAGTTTGAGACACACAATAAGCATATTATTCTTGTTTATACTATTATCCATACTGAAATTACAAATCACTCAATAAAAAGCAGAATTAATCAAGCTTATTTTACCAGCTGACACCACAAGTATGGTGACTGTAAGGTTATGTTTTTGAAGCTCTCAGTAAACAAAACTAAAACATACACACACACACACACACACAGTCTCTCTTTCTAAACAAACTGTGTAACAAAATAAGTACATTAGGCTCAATGTGAACTGGCTTAATACAGAGCTCATTTGCATACATTTTCACACATTTATATTACCATTTTGTCAGATACCTTGCTCAATATTTCTGTTAAGACAAAACAAAACAAAAAAGAGAGTTCTCAGTGTTTAAATCTTTTGAATATTTAATAGGCTCAGTTCATCAAGTTTGCTCTGGTTTGACACATAATTGGCACAATTTTATTTTTCTCTCCTCACCTAAAACAGATCCAAGAATTCATTACCCAAAGTAATTTCATTATTGGGAGAATATTCATTAAAATATGTTTGTGAAGTCCTGTGGTTTTATAAAATTTGAAGTTTGTTCAACAATTTTTAGTGCTAAAGCTTTGAAAGTAATAAATACTCTAAAACCTTCACTTCACCCATGTCTCTTATACCTACCATCACTTTTCCATAGATAAAAGTAACTCTTAAACCATATCTGGATTGCAGTGAGCTGGACCACCACAAACAAATACACTGAGAACTTGTCCCAGCATCAGCTTCATGAGGAAAGACATAGTTCTGCCCAGGAAGTAGAAGGAGAATCTCTATTGAACCCTTCCATCAAAGGATGTGGGAAGTGACATGCTGACTAATGAAGATGACTCTCCAAGAAACACACAAGATCTGCAATGGACAGAACAAATTCATGCAGCTGCTCTCTGCACTATGTAACTGATTCACCATCAATATTTTCCTCACAAAGCTAAAACACATCTAGTCAGATTTCCTATCAGATTTTTTTTTTTCTGAAATAGGATCTCTTCCTGTAATCCAATCATGCTTTGAATTTGCAATACTCCTGCCTCAGACTCTTGAATACTGAGGTTATAAATGAAATCCATATTCAACTCATATTAATTCTTCATAGACAAATTATACCAAAAAAAGTAGGGTTGTATGATGACTTAAGTGAGATTTCCCCCATAGTCTCATGCATTCTGAATACTTGGTCTTCAGCTAGTGGCAATGTGGGAGTTAGAGCCTTCCTAGTGGAGGTGTGTTGCTAATGGTGGGATTTAGGATGTTATAGCCCAGTACCCCTTGCCAGAATTGGTTCAGTATTGCTGCTCCCTGTCAGCTACAGTGGCAAAATGTGATGCCCAGCCTCTGCTCTACCATGCTATGATGACTTCCCTTCAAACTGTAAGTTGAATAAACCCATACGTTGCAATTCGTCAGGTGTTTTGTCCCAGAAATTAGAAGATACCTGCTATAGGCTCCTTTTCTCATGATCAAAAGAAAACCTTTCCCTAAGTTGGGAAAACACTTTGGTGGACAGGGGGTTGCCACAATTAGGAGGCAATATGAAGGAATGACTGAGATCTCAGACTCCACACTGGGGATTCAACTACAATTTCTTAAGGAAGAAAGTTATACTACTTTCCTTATGGGAATGACATAGTATTATAATGAAATTTTTATATGACACATTTATCACAGTACCTAACAAAGAACTGCTTATGGCAGGATTATTAGTAGTGGTAGTCATGGTGGATGGGGTAGAGGGGGAGCACCAGTGAACAAAGAAACAGAGGGTGCATTGGCGATAGTATTGGCAGCAAGTGTTGGCAGCCACAGCTGTATCTGCTATTGTTGATAGTGATAATATTAGTAACACAAAGAAATAAAATAGTAACACCTTACCTGTTGGCCTCTGAAAGGCCTAGGTGTGAGGCCTAGTGGAACTTCCTGAGACTAGCTAAAGTTTGGTGATCTGCCTCTGGCCAGACGTGACTCAGCAAGATGCCTAATGGCTTCTTGCCTGCTACTTCCGCATGGGAGATAGAATTATCATTTCAATAGTCACAGTTTACTATTGGCCCTTACCTTTCACCACCATCCTAAAATCCCCGCCTTTGTCCCCAACATTATATAGGCAACCGCATGAAACAATAAAGCGAGTTCCTGCTTCAACAAGACTCCCGACTCAGTGTGGTTTTCCTCCGGTGACCAGGAGAGGTCTGAGTCGTCGGACGCTCATCTCCTCCTCAACCCCTCGGGAGGAACCAGCGGGCCTGGTCCTTCCCTCGGCACTACCTGCCCCCGCCGGCATCTGGAGCCTAACATGGGGCTCTCGGAGCCTGCCATCAGGCGCTCAACGTGCGGCTCTCGAAGCCCGGCATCTGGCGCCTAACGTGCAGCTCTCGGAGTCTGGCAGACTATTGCCCCTGAGAGGCATTCATTGAGGAGGTCAATCAGTGTACATATGCGGGTGAGCGTACCCCCATAAGTTATGAGGCAGTCTTCATATTTAATGCGCTAAACTTTGCTTCTATAATCTGTACTTGTTTGTCAACATCTCTTCATTCCTTTTCTCTTTCCTTTCACTCTCGATTTGCCGACAAGCTGCATCTGTGACTTTTGTATTTCTGAAGGCTTATGCTTCTCTCTCTCTCTCTCTGCTTGGGCCTGTGAAGGCAGGCCAACTTTTTCTGCCATTATGGAACTTCCCCTGGATCTGTAAGCTTCAATAAATATCCCTTCCTCCATAACTGTACCTGGTCTGGAAGTTTATCTCAGCAAACCTAAAGCTGTCTGATACAGACCAAGGAGTGGACTGAGATGAACCTGACCATGTGGATGTTGATCTTTTGGAACCTTTGTTTTGGAGGAATAGACATGGACTTGGTGCTTGCAACTCAAGGTGTCTTCTGGAGTGGTAAGCCAAATTTTATGGGCTATTCTAATAAGAATCTTAAAATGCTAAGTACAGACAGCATTGAACTTCGAGGCTTAGCTAATAAGCTTTCTAAGGGGAAGGAAAGACTGCAAGGGACATTTTTGGAACTGGGCTACTGGCATAAGGGCTGGCTGCGTCCTGCTGCCCAGGCCCAGAGAGTATGATCAAGGTTAAATTTGTAATGGACTGATGTGCTTGGCTAGAGATATTGGACTGAGAGATTTAAGATTTTTTGTTTTGTTTTGTTTTGTTTTGGTTTGGTTTCTCGAGCTAGGGTTTCACTCTAGCCCAGGCTGACCTGAAATTCCCTATGGAGTCTCAGGGTGGCCTAGAACTCATGGTAATCATCCTCCTCCTCCTCCTGCCTCTCAAGTGCTGGGATTAAAGGAGTGCGCCACCACGCCCGGCTGAGATTTAAGATTTTAAGCTAGAAAACCTCAAACAAGTTAAAATTACAGGCACAGAGACTGGCTTTAGATTAAAAATGTTTAACATGTTTGATTTTACAGGTCTCAATACCTTAAATTGGTCAAGACTGTGGGGACCTTTAAAATTAAACTTAGTACAATCTATAATATGTGATGGTTATAAATCTATTCGGAGCCAGGGGCGGAATGTGGTAATTTAAAAACATATATATAGATGGCCCCCCTCCTGGCAGCTTGTGCCCAACTCTCCCCTACTGGGAGTTGGTGGGCAGTCCCCCTCCTGGGAGACTGCCATGTGGCTCCCTTGGACTGACCCAGGTGGGGACAGGGAAAAAATCTGCCCTCTCGTGGTGACTGGGCTCACTGATATTTTTCTTTCAGCTGATACCTTTTTGCCCACCTGCTGGGCATCGGCACATGCTGGAAAAAATCTGAACATGCCATTAATCATATGCTTCAATGTTTTGCCACTCTCTGGCTACCTGATCAAATTAAAACAGATAATGGCTCCTACTTCTTAAGCAAGGCCTTTGTAGATTTTCTCCAAACCTGAAAAATCTCACATTCCACAGGCATCCCATACAACCCTCGAGGCCAAACTATTGTTGACCAAACACTTAAATCACAATTACAAAAACAAAAGGGGGAATCACTACCCCCCATGGTTAGCTAAAGAAAGCATTATTCACCTTAAATATTTTAAATTTTCCTAGAAATGGCCCATTGACTGGGGCCTGGAGAGGACCAGACCCACTCCTCACAGCAGGGAGAGGGTTTAGATGTGTCTTCCCTCAAGATAAAAAAAGACCTATTTGGCTTTAGGCTTGTACTTTTAATGTCTAAATGTCTAACTATCCTTCATACTCACAGCTTTAAAGTAGCTCCTGAGAAAGTTCAAACTGTGCCTCCCTTTAAGATCTTGGGCTCGATCCTTACCCTAGACACAGTTTCACCTGTTAGACACTCTCTCTGTATGATGTGGTTACATATTTGGGTGAAGAGATACTAAGGTTGAAAGTTAAAACTCATTTGGAGTGTCATGTAGATTTTCAATAGATTTGTGTTACTTCTAAAAAATGTAATAACAGTCAACAGCGTTGGGAAAATACATTTAAGAGGTATTTGACATAATGATAATATTTCCTTGGATCTGATTCAGTTACATTCAGAGATTTTTGTCTTTGCAAAATAATCATCTTACTTTTGATGCAGCTAAAGCTGCTGATGACTTAATATCTGCTTTTAAGTCTGCCTTGCCTGGATGGAATTCTCTCACTTCTTGGATAGGAAGCTTTGCTGCTACAGGTGTTTGTCTTTTGCTCATTCTGTGTCTGCTGCCCATACTCGTTAAATGTCTTTTGAGATCCATTATGGATATCCATGCAGAAGTACGTGGGATACAGCTACGGACCTGACCCCGGCTTCCTAAGACATTATCTTAAAGCCCCTGCAGAGGCTTGTAGTCAAAGATGGGTAAGATTCTCTTGAGTTAGGTCAACCTAAGACAGGGCATGAGTGATGAAATTCATGTACCGATGACGGGTAAGGCCTAAATATCATAGAAGACTACCTAAGACAGACACAGTCTTTCTACATTGAGGCACAGAAGGACCCGGTTAATAAAAAATAAAAAAGGAGGAATTGGTGGAAGCCATTTGGCTGGCTTTGTATCCATAGCTCTGGCCCTTTGGCAGCAAGACTTTAGCACCTACATGTAAGCAAGATTATGTATATACAGTGTCAGAAGCCATTTGGCTGGCCTTGATAGTCTTTTGTACTGAGAAGTGATTAAAGTACAAAAACTCTATAACAGAAAGGAGTTTTTTGATAGAAACTTATGTAAAGCTCATGGAATTTTTGTCCATGAAAAAACTTTATAAAAAGTAAAAGATCCATTTGGGTACCAACGAGAAACCTAAAATATTTGTCCCAACAAGGGGACACTGACAATCACTTCTCCAGGGAGTGCCCCACCCCTGAGGACTGTTACTAAAATGGTCCTTCACCCTACTAAACTAAACAATTCCCTCCCTTGTGGAGGATTGCTGGCTTTGCCTCCAATCTGGGCCTCTCTGGCTGCTTACAGTACAGTTGCCCATATGACCTTAAAAATTACTCAGCCACCTTCCCCATCCCCGTCCAGCTTTTCCCAATGCTTCCTCTGGGCATTTGGGCCCTGCCTTCCCCTAATAATTCCAGTATAGATGTGAGATACACTCATCCTTCCTTCTGTACTTTTAACACAACTGAGCCCAGTGCTCAACGCTGCCCGACTTCTGGAATGGTTTATCTTTGTGGAGGCAGGATGGCCTATGACTTTCTGCCCACCAATTGGATGGGCCTTTGTGCCCCAGCTACCTTAATCCCAGATGTAGATATCATCCCTGGAAATGAGGCCCTCCCTATATCAGAGGGAGACCTATCTTCAACAACAGCTAGATTCCCTGGCTGAGGTAGTCCTACAAAACAGGAGAGGACTAAACCTACTAACGGCCGAAAAAGGAGGCGTATGTTTGCTTTTACAGGAAAAATGCTACTTTTATGCCAATAAATCAGGAATCGTCCAGGACAAGATTAAGAGGCTCCAGGAAGACTTGGAGAGGAGGCGGCGGGACCTCCAGGACAACCTGCTGCGGATGGGCTTACATGACTTCTTACCCTACCTTCTCCCTCTACTTGGGCCCCTCCCCCTCCTTCTCCTTCTCCTTATCCTTATCCTCACTGTCGGGCCTTGTGTAATTAATAAGATTACACAATTTATTCACCAACGGCTAGAGACAATAAAACTTCATCAGGTCGAAGTACATTATCACAGGCTGGCAACTCAGGAATTAAGTTCCTCAGATGACCCACTGCCACCTCCTCTGCCCTCCATGTGACCAATGACGGGTAAGATCTCCATAGGGGGACAACCTAAGACAGGCCATGGAGCGGGTTCTCACCGAGCTAAACACATGGTACCCAGTGATGGGTAAGATCCCCAGTGGGGGACAACCTAAGACAGGGGCCATGATGAATGCTCTGAGCTAAACACCTGGTACCCAATGACGGTTAAGACCCCCAGAGGGGGACAATCTAAGACAGGGGCCATGGTGACTAATGCTCTTACAAAAACAAAAGGGGGAGATGTTGGCCTCTGAAAGGCCCAGGTGTGAGGCCTAGTGGAACTTCCTGAGCCTAGCTAAAGTTTGGTGATCTGCCTCTGGCCAGACGTGACTCAACAAGACGCCTAATGGCTTCTTACCTGCTACTTCCGCATGGGAGTTAGAATTATCATTTCAATAGTCACAGTTTACTATTGGCCCTTAACTTTCCCCACCATCCTAAAATCCCTGCCTTTGTCCCCAACATTATATAGGCAACTGCTCATAGCAATAAATCGAGTTCCTGCTTTGACAAGACTCCCGACTCAGTGTGGTTTTTCTCCAGTGGCCAGGAGAGGTCTGAGTCATCGGACGCTCATCTCCTCCTCAGCCCCTTGGGAGGAACCAGGAGGCCTGGTCCTTCCCTCGGCACTACCTGCCCCCGTGGCGGAGCCCAGCACTTACCTAATCTAATTTAACACACTTTTTCACTTTTCTTGGTATAATTAGTGTTATGGGGTCTAGTGTCACACAGGTAAGAAAGACCATCGACTCATGGGATTTGAGGCAAAAGTTTTATTGGATAAAAAAGAAAGAAAAGAAAAAGAAGATAGGCTGGTGTATCAGGGCTACACCCCAGAAATTGGGAACTCAGCATACAGCCCAAGTTGTTTAGAGTGTCATCTTTTACTGGAAATAGCTACATGATGTTTATAGGAAAAAACAGGACGTGAGTTAAACAATAAAGTTACTGTTAAATGGGAGCAGGGGTATTCCAAGAAGTCACAAGGTATTCATTACCTAGATCATACAGGTGAAACTGAAACAAGAAACATTCTATGCTATGTAATCACAAAGGTATTTAGAAACAAAGAGGTACAGTAAGGTAATTGCACAGAGGGGTCATCCCATTTCTTAGATAACAGAAAACACCTGAACTTTTGCAATAAGGCTTGTGATAATGATTTCTGGAACTGCTCCTTTATCTGTCAGGAAGATCAACTTGGGTGGTGCCCTCCATTATGTGTGCCTAAAGGCAAGGGCTGGACAGGAGGATGTTTAACCAGATCTTTTGTGTCCCTTTACATTCCATTTTTTATTTCCCCCCTATATGATACTAAGTCAAATCCTTGACTTGTGAAGAACAGTGTCTAGGGTGTTTTCATCTAAGGGGGTATATTAAGTCTGCAATACCATGAGTTAAACAGAACTTATT
This sequence comes from Dipus sagitta, assembly GCA_036346955.1. Classification (NCBI taxonomy): domain Eukaryota; kingdom Metazoa; phylum Chordata; class Mammalia; order Rodentia; family Dipodidae; genus Dipus; species Dipus sagitta. The sequence continues at coordinate 19,023,945 of CM070781.1, forward strand.
TTATTAGTTATATATCTACTTAGAGAATTAATAATGCAGGGTCCTATGGTAGGGCCTAAGAGTTGTAGAATCAGGGGGCCAGCAATAGAAGAGACAAGGGAAGTTAGTCATGGAGACCAACTAAACATAGACCAATTATTAGTGGCTTGTATCTGAAGTTCTCTTTCTTTGAGATTTTCTCTAATGGAAGCCAGTGTATTTTGGATTATTCCCAACTGATTAGCATAAAACAAACAAGTTTTACCTAAAGCCATACATAGGCCCCCTTGTTTCATTAAAAGTCTAATCCCTTTCTATTTTGTCTCCTCTACATTCACAGCCATTGGAATGGTTAGGATGACCTGGTGGGGGCCCTTCCAATGTCCCAATATGGTGGCTCTTGATCCAAACTCTGTTGCTGAGCTGAAGGGGATGGGAGTAAACAGGGTGTGTCAGAAAAGCAGCCTTGATTGCCAGAAAAATGTACTCCTGGACTCTTTGTATGACTTGGATAGAAAGAAGCCTTTCATTAGTAAAGTCAGTTATCTATTAATATGGGGCACGATGTGGGGGAGGAGTGGGTTCCATACATAATTTTAAGTGAAGTAATTCCTTTTACATAAGAGGTACACCTGGCCCTTAACTGGGAAAGGGAAGGAGTCCCACCCATCCTTTCCTAGTCTTCAGGGTTAATTTAGTTAAAGTCTCCATCAAGGTCCAATTCATCCTTTCTACCTTTCCTGAACTTTGGGGATGATAGGCGCAATTTAATTTCCAGTTAATCCCCAACATCTAGGTTAATTCCCTAGTGGGTTTTTACACAAAGGCAGGCCCATTATCTGATCTTATCCTGAGGTACAATCCATAGCGGGAATTATCTCCTTTAACAATTTCTTAGTCACTATTTGGGCTGTCTCAGACTTGGTAGGGAAAGGTCCACCCATTCTGAAAATGTATCAACATAAACAAGTAAATATTTATATCCATATTGATCTGGATTTAGCTCTGTGAAATCAATTTCCCGATATCTACCTGACTCTGTTCCCCGCTCTCTTGTCTTCATTAGTGGTACCTTACCAGAGAAGGCATTGGCTGTTGGAAGGCCTGACAACAGATGGAGATGTCCTTTATGATTGAGTCCATACCTGGAAAGAAAAACTCTTTCCTTATTAGCTTGGCTAACTTGTTTCCTAAGTGAGTTCTTTCATGTAGTTGTTTAGCCAGCCTCCACCCTAGGGCTTGGGGCAGCAACAGTCATCCATTCTCCAGTTGATACCATCTTTGTGGGGTTTGTTCCTTTTTCAGATGGGAGGTGAGCTGTAGGTCCTGTTTCACGTATGTTGGTCACTCAAGAAGAATGGGTGCTAAGAGGGTGACCAAATAATCTGATGGATGCTAAGAGGCAGCACTTTTTGCTGCTAGGTCTGCCAGTCTGTTCCCTCTTGCTTCTGTGGTCTCCCCTTTCTGATGTCCCAGACAATGGATTATGGCTACTTTAGCAGGGACCCAAATGGCAGCCAATGAGTCCAGAATTTTATTTTTTATTTTTAATGTCTTTACCTTCTGCTGTTAATAGCCTTCACTCCAAGTAGATGTCCCCATGTACATGTGCTATGGCAAAGGTATAATGGCTGTCTGTATGGACATTCACTGTCTTATCTCTTCCCAAAATCAGATCCTTGGTCAGTGCTATTGGTTCAGCTTTCTGAGCTGATGTACCCCCAGATAGGGTATCAGCCCACAGGGTTTCTTCCACAGTCACCACAGCTGCCTCTGCATATCTGATTCCATCCATGACAAAGCAATTGCCTTCAGAATACATCACCAGATCAGGGTCCAGCCAAGCCACATCTGTCAGTTCTGGTTACAGTCCATGGAAGGTGGAAATGATCTCTAGGCAGTCATGCAGAGGAGTGGATGCCTCATCAGTTTCTGGCAGCAGGGAGGCTGGGTTCAAAACATCAGTTTGTTGAAACTGTGTTCTTGGTTGATCTAAGAACAAGGCTTGATAGTGGGTTATGCGATAGTTAGAGAGTCATTGGTCGGGGGGGGGGGGGTTGCTTTTGTAAAAGCCTCTATTGCTTGTGGGGCCGTAATTGATAAAGTCTGGCCCAAGGTTAATTTGTCAGCATCTTTTGTCAAAATAGAAGCAGCTGCAATAGTCTGGAGACAAAGGGGGCAACCAGCAGCTACTGGGTCTAACTTCTTAGACAAGTAGGCCACTGGGTGATGCCAGGGACCCAGTCTTTTGGTTAGGATGCTCCTGGCTGTCCTCTTCTTTTCACCCATGTACAAGTGGAAGGGCTTGGTTAAGTCTGGAGGTGCCAGGGAAGAGACTGATGTTCTTGGAATGCTTGTTTCTCATTTTCAGTCCAGTTAAAATCTTTGTCTCTGTGTGTGTGTGCTCTCATGGCCTCATACAGAGGCTTGACTAATTCAGCAAAATTTGGGATCCAAATTCTTCAATACCCTACAGTTCCAAGGAATTCTTGGATCTTTCCCTTAGTGAGGATTTGAGTGGTGGCCTGAATCCTAGAGGCTGACAGCATACTCTTACTGTCTTGGAGTTTTTATCCCAAGTAGGTTGCCTTATGTAAGGAGTTTGTAACTTGATAAAGTACCTTGACTCAGTTTACCTATTCAACTTTTTGTCTACTGAGAAATTTCATTTAACAGATGTGACTTTAGGTATTCAAAATAGAGGAACTGTAAAGGGAAACAATGCTGTATGCCATTTGTCATTCCCTTTTCCTTGTCAGAGACAATTGGCCATTTTGTCTCTGGACATGGTCAGGGAGACATGTGGCTTAAGCTTGCATGGGGTCTGAAATAAAGGGGGCATTATCCTTTTTCCCAGAGTCCAGTTTGCCATGACTTGAAATAGCATATAACAGTAAGCAAGAGCAAAAGGAAATGACAGAGCAGAGAGCTAAGCATCCTGGCATGCCTTGTCTTACTCTGAAGTTGTTTGCTTTTACCTAGGATATTTATTTTACCCATTTGTAATACATATGGTGATAAGGTCTTGTCTATGTCTAACCTGGTTAGACCTCCAAAGAATATGAGTTACATCTGTGGTTATGACTTTGTGACCCACCTAACATAGGACATAGCCTGTGTCTAATGTAAGCTGAATTTACATTAAGCCTATGTCCTTATATAAAACTTCTAGGGCATCCTTAAAAGTCTGTAAACAGTTGAAAAATATTTAACTTTAGGCATGGTGTTTAGGTTTAGCCTGAAAGTTAGCTTTCTGTTCCTTGTAAAAGGAATTTAATTTTGGAAAAAATTTGGCTTTTTTTTTTTTTAGATCTTTTACATCATTTTTATATACGCACATCTTCATCCACACACTTTAACATTCTGATCTAAGTTCCACTCAAAAAGCATTTTTAACAAGCACTCTATGTCTAACATTGAAAAATACATTCCCAGTTCCTCCAATCATTTCATCTCAACCTATAATTATCCATCTTCCATACAATAGTATTAAGAAGTCTACACCAAATTGATTAATCTTATTGCACACTGACAAAGAAGCAAGTAGTCTGGCTTCAAAGAGTTAACCCTTCTACTAATGGAATTTTGTAAAGAAAAAGCCTTCCTTACTATTTGAGTCACCAAAAAATCTCTACCTAACAACAAGACTTGCTTTGTAATAACAGTATATATACCTTCAGATTTTATATAACCCATTGATTTAAGACAGCTCCTATTAATAAACTCCATGAAATATACCTTCTATGAATACAGGCAAGATATGACAACTGTTTGGGGGATAATCTTTATCAATACCTCGAACACATTTGGAAATGCTTTATAAGGAGTAACTAAGGCAAATTTTTGTTTCTATCTTGAGGCAGGCTGGCCTAGAACACAGGCCAGTGGTCTCCTCCTTTTAAGTAACCAGACATTACAATCTTTAAAAATACCTGGCAAATTATGAGTCACCACGTCAGAGAGAATTTTGTTGTTTTTAATAATTCTCTATGTAAGTTGAAGTTGACCTAGAACATAAATTCAGTAGTTATATTTATGAGATCACATAACAAAATGTGGATTTGTTTACATAAAATTTTAGCTCACCATAGGCTTTAGTTAAATCTGACTGTTAAAGACAAAAACCAAAAAACTTGAAATAAATCAAATGCCAACAAAAACCTTAGGAGACACCTGTTGAACTATTTGGATTAATAAAGAAACTAAAAAGGTATCTATAAACAATGTCTTATTTGTTTAAAGACCAAGCAAAAAAGGAAATATCAGGCATAGTTCAAATTAAAATTATGTACTTATTTTTATCAAGCAATTTATTTTTGTTTTCAAAATTTATTTTTATTTATTTGAGAGCGACAGACAGAGAGAGGAAGAGGCAGAAGGAGAGAGAAAGAATGGGCATGCCAGGGCCTCCAGCCACTGCAAACAAACTCCAGATGCGTGCACCCCCTTGTGCATCTGGCTCACGGGGGTCCTGGGGAATCAAGCCTCGAACTGGGGTCCTTAGGCTTCACAGGCAAGTGCTTAACTGCTAAGCCATCTCTCCATCCCCTATCAAGCAATTTAAAAGTCACATGATCTAAAGTGTGTAGTCAGGCCATCACATTGGAACCTTGAATTGGAGATCCTCCTGTCTCAGCTTCCCAAGTAGCTAGGATAACAGGCCTAGCTCATTTTGTTGTTTATCTCTTTTTTTTTTTTTCCTGAAGATCTTTAAAGTGCTTTTAAACCAGTTTTAAAGGAGATTTTTGAACAGAATGATTTTGACCCATATCTTCAAAGATGCGGACAAGACAAACACAACATGCTAGCAATGACAGTTCTCCTGACACTGCTGTGCGGCTCCCAAACGAAAGCTGAACCAGGAACAGACCACTGTTCAAAATCTCTGAATAGAGCCAGACAGGGTCAAGAGTGGCCCCACGATCCCTTGCCCAGGGGAATTAATGCTGCATCCAACTTCCCTCTTGGACCCAGAAAAGTGTGCAAAACCAGAAAACCAGAAAAAAAAATGAAAAACAAAAAGAAGAGTAGAAAAAGCACCTCCAGAGGTTTCTTACCCAATAAAGGAGAGGGACAGAAGTCCTAGGCAAAAGTTCCCCATCAATGGCTTGCTACCAACTCCAAAACCAGGAACATGCAGACTGATGGAGATCTGGTTATCAGCCAACAATAGGGGTCCTTCCCTGGTTCATTTTCCCCAGAGTCAGGAAGGGAGTTCCTAAAATGTAGATCCAGGGCAAGCCCCCAAGTTGTTTTTGGGTCTGGTGTCACACAAGTAAGACCATCAACTCATGGAATATAAGGCAAAGTTTTATTGGGTAGAAATGAAAGAAAAGAAAAAGAAGATAAACTGGTGTATCAGGTCTGTACCCTAGAGGTTGGGATCTCAGGATGCAGCCCAAACTGTTCAGAGTGTCAGCTTTTATTGGAAATAGCAACATGATATTTATAGAAAAAACAGGGTGTGAGTTAAACCATGAAGTTACTGTTAAATGGGAGCAGGGGTATTATAAGAAGTCACAAGGTATTCATTACATAGATCACACAGGCGGAACTGAAGCAAGAAACATTCTATGCTATATAATCACAAAGGTATTTAGAAACAAAGAGGTACAGAGAGGTCATGGTACCTTGCACAGAGGAGGTCATCCCATTTCTTAGATAACAGAAAAATGCTTGCATTTTGCAATAAGGCCTATGATAATGATTTCTAGAACTCCTTTATCTGTCAAGAAGATCAACTTGGGTGGTGCCCTCCATTATGTGTGCCTAAAGGCAAGGCTACACGGGAGGATATTTACCAGGTCTATTGTGTCTCTTTACATTCCATTTTCCAATTAGTCCTAAGATTTCAATCTTGTCTCTTCCTTTTTCCTTTGCCATGGTATAATGCAGTTCATCTTGTCTAGAGATGAGTCACTTAATCTCATTTTCTTCATCAAGAACAAATTCACAACTTGCTATGATGGCAGAGTAGACACTTCCTCATGTGATGAGGTGAAGTCAAGGTAGGATAAGAAAAAAGATTCTCTTGAGGAGAGAGAAAGAGCTTCAGAAATTCACATTTTCTGATGGAGAATGATGGAACTATTAAAAAGTTTAGAAAAACTGGAGGGCAATTACAGCAAAAAAAGAAAAGTAGTAATCCAAGACTAACACAATTCCAGTTGCATGGCTTTGAAGCAGTTGGAAGGGGAAAGGGAAACCTCCTTCGGTACTCTCCATGATTGGAATTCCAGTCTTTACTCTCCATGATTGGAATTCCCATATTCACTCTCCATGACTGGAATTCCAGTCTTTATTCTCCATGATTAGAATTCCAATTTTCACTCTCCATGAGTGGAATTCCAGTTATTATTCTCCCATGATTGGAACTCCATTTTTTTTACTCTACAATAATTGGAAGGGCTTCAGTTGAGCCCAGAATCATCAAAGAAGGAATGTACTTTTAAAAACTGACCTAGGATGATCTCTGTGAGTTCAAGGCCACCCTGAGGCTGCATAGTGAATTCTAGGTCAGCCTGGGCTAGAGTGATACCCTACCTCAAAAAAGAAATGAAAATTACCTACTGTGTGGACCTAAGACTAAGAAGCAATCACAAGAAGTGATTGTCAGGGAGTCAGGGAGCTTGAATTCAACTGGCCATAGTCCCAGGCTAAGAGACAGCCATTGGAAGCATTTGTCAAACATGGGAAGGATAGATGCTGACAAGACAAAAAGTGAAGGTAGCAGAAGGTTTGGTTCAGGCAGTGAAGTGTACAGGGAGAGATGATCCCTGACTTGGTGGCAAGGAACAGAGATCACCAACTGAAAATAAATCTGTAGTTTCATATCCCTGAGTCTGACATTGTCAGGAGAGTCAACCTCTGGAGCTACCTATCTGCCTTGAGGTTTATTGCTATAAAGACTGAGAACTTTAAAGCTGTAGAAAACTACTTGGCATCCATATCTGCATCCTTCCAGCAAGATGATTAATTCTTACAAGGATTAAAAGGTAACAATACAGGTCCACATGCATACTTCTGGGTGCCAAAATTGCTTTTCAACTCTCAAAGCACTTGTATGGTTTGCTGCCATTGTTATGTCAAGGTGTATTCTTCTTTCTCAGTAGTACTGGGGATTTAGCCCTACTGTGTTGACTACCAACTAAAACCCGAAAGGATATAAAAACCACCATGAATACAAATAGTATCCCAGAAACACAAAGATTATAAAAAAGCAAGGCAATATGACTGTGCTAAATGATCATACTTTTGCAAATATTGAATCAATGATACTGAAATTAGTAAAGTGTCAGGAGATTTCAAACCTTAAATGATCAATGTCCTCGAAAAAGATATAACCAAATAAGTGAATAAAGCAAGGAAATCAATCTGGGACCCAGAGACAAAATCCAGCAACAAAAATAAGATACTCATCAAAACAGATAAGAACATCAGCAGTATTGATGATAAAGTCAACAACATGGAAGAGACATTCATCAGAGAAATTAAGATTGAAAAAATATAAATGTTGGAAATGAAAAACTCAATAAAATTTTCAGGAAAAAAAATCACACTAAATGAACTCACACAAGCACAGAAATACACACACCACACATTCTGCCTCCTACTGCTTCCTAACCTGAAACAGCTTGAGCTGCAGGCACACATGACAGGCAACTCAAGGGGCACATAATATGGGGGTGAGAGTTTGGAGGGAGGAGAAAAGGAAGGGGGGATATTCACAGAAATAAAGCCAACATGAATTAGTACCATAGAAACCTTTCTTCTGGGTAGCAAACTAAAAGATATAACCCTCAATATAAGTGTGGAGAAACTGTCTGGGCAGAGGGGCCCCAGAGAGGGTGAGAGAAACCTAATCCTAAAACCATTAATTCTGGTTTGTAACCCCAAATGCCAGAAATAGGTTATACCCCATAGTGAGCTGTTTGTCAGAGACCTATGAGGTCCCCAAAAGAAGGCAGGCTTCTGTCAAAGCACTTGATTGTCTGCTGGAAATAAGATAACAATCTGCCAACACAGAACATTAAGTGATAATGCTGGAATGTGGCAGGAATCCAGCTCCCTGATGGCTAACCTTAGTAATGCTGGAAAATGCCCCATGAGTTGCTGGGAGTAAAAGGCCACCAGCAGTATGAACAAGCAGGGGATCCTGCTAGAGATGAAATCAACCATTCAGGCAAGATGTACATATCTGTGCAATAGTGGCACTCAGTGCAAGCAGGTAACCAACAGCTCTCTGATTGGATAAGAGACCAGTTCAATGGGAAACAACTGAGCTGGTCCTAGGAAGCAAGTTGTAACCCTGTGGGCTCAAGCGAGAAGCTCCCACTAGTTTTGACCAAATATCTCTCAATTAACTATGCCTACCTTCTTTAACCCATGCTTCTCTCAATCTCCATCAGAGAATATATTTTCTCTTTAACAGAAGGCAGCCAAAACTGGGGAGAGCCAAAATCCATCAACATGACAAGAAACAGTCGGTGACTCCATATCATGAGATGAGCCCACCTCTTGCACATGAGTCAGGCCCAAGTGACACCACAGAGGAACTGCGAGTTAAGCATCAGTGCTGTTCTAATGAGGATCCCAACAACCTGTACCAAGGAAATGATGATCAGAAACACAATGAGAAGCATCATAAATCTAATGAATCAAACATAAGAAAGAACATCAGAAATAGAGACAAGTTTAAGGAGTACTACATTCAATTATCAATAAAGGAAAAAATGATCATGAACACAATTTCAAAAAGCTGGTACATGATAAAGACACCAAGCTTAAGAACACATGGGTTATAAGAAAGGGCTAGGATTAAAAAAAAAAAGTTAAAGGCATAGAAAACCAACTCAATAAAATTATAGCAGAAAATTCCCCAAATTTAAGGAAAGAAATGGAATCCAAATCACAAGCCAGGGCTGGAGAAATGACTCAGCAGTTATGGCGCTTGTCAAGAAAGTCTAAGAACCCAAGTCTGATTCCCCAGTACCCACATAAAGCCAGATGCACAAAGTGGCACATGTAACTGGAGTTCAACTGCATCAGCTAGAGGTCTTGGTACATTATCATATTCTCTCTCTCTCTCTCTCTCTCTCTCTTTCTCTCTTTCTTTTGGGTATGATGGCACATGTCTATAATCCCAGAACTCAGGAAATAGAGTTAAGTGAATTGTTGTGAGTTTGAGGCCAGTCTGAGATTACATAGTGAATACCAGGACAACCTAGGGAAAATTGAGACCCTACCTCGAAAAACCATTAAAAAATATTACTAGAAGTATTTAGACTCAAAACGGACATTATCAGAGAAGAACTCTCCATGACATATTTAAAAGTAGTAATAGAAAAACAGTAATGCCCTTAGAAAAGGAAACACATAAAAAAAAAACAACCATCAGATTGCTCAGTAAAAATCCTAAAAGCCAGGAAATCATGTAATGAAATATTTCAGGCTCTGAAAATAAATAACTATCAACCTAGATTGCTATAGTGGCAAAGTTATCTTTTAAAATTGACAGAACGTGTTTCAGGATAATTATAAACTAATGCAATTCATGAACACTTAGCCAGTGTGCAGGAGATGCTGAAATGAATCATAAACACAGAAGATGATGAAAGACAATCTCAAGAGACCACAGGAGAGAATAAATTTCACAAGAAAGATATATTAACGAAGGATAACTAAGAAAGAATCTATCATATTCAATACAATAAACCTGGAAACTCTGAATATCAATAAAAGTGAAAGACAAGAATAAACAATAATTTAAACAACCAGAAAAAAAGACCCAAAATAATCACAGGAACTGTAAAACCACTCTCAATTACAACCCTAAATGTAGATGGTCTTAACTCTCCAATTAAAAGATGAAACGGCCGGGCGTGGTGGCGCACGCCTTTAATCCCAGCACTCGGGAGGCAGAGGTAGGAGGATCGCCATGAGTTCCAGGCCACCCTGAGACTACAGAGTGAATTCCAGGTCAGCCTGGGCCAGAGTGAGACCCTACCTCAAAAAAACAAAAAATAAATAAATAAATAAAATAAAATAAACGATGAAACATAGCTGATTAATAAGTTAATAAACAAGTTCTAATTATCTGTTGCCCCCAGGAAACACACCTCACTGTCAAAGCATTCATAGATTGTGAGGGAAAAGATGGAAATAAATTTCCCAAGCAAATGAAAGCCCAAACAAACCAGCATACCTCCTCTGTTATGTAGCCCTCAAACCAAAATTAGTCAGAAGAAAAAGTTGATATATATTAATAAAGGAAATAACATATCAGAAAGAGTATAATAATTGCATATATATATATATTATATATAGGGGAGGAGAGGGGGAGGAAGAGGGAAGGGAAGGGAAGGGAAGGGAAGGGAAGGGAAGGGAAGGGAAGGGAAGGGAAGGGAAGGGAAGGGAAGGGAAGGGAAAGTAGGAAGGAAGAAGGCATGGAGGGAAGTGTTGCAGTTAGCTTTTAGATGCTGTCAGTAAATAACCGACCAAGACCAAGTTGCAGGAAAGGGTTTATTTTGACTTGCAGACTTGAAGGTTACCTCCATGATGGATTGGGAAATGATGGCATGAGCAGAGGGTGGACATCACTTCCTGGCCAACAGCAGATGGACAAAAGCAGCAGGAGAGTGTGTTGAACCTTAGCTTAGCAAGCTGGCTATAACATCCATAAGCTCACCCCTCAACAACATATCACCTTCAGAAGGGACCAATTCCCAAATTTCTGGCAGCTGTAGACCTAGCATTCAGAACACATAAGTTTGTGAGGGATACCTGAATCAAATCATGACATTGTGCCAGTGGCTCCTTAAACTGATAACCATTCATGTTATAAAATGCAATTCAATCAGTCCAGCTTTAAAAGTCTTCATAGCTGGGCTGGAGAGATGGCTTAGTGGTTAAGCACTTGCCTGTGAAGCCTAAGGACCCCAGTTTCAGGCTCGATTCCCCAGGACCCACATTAGCCAGATGCACAAGGGGGTGCATGGGTCTGGAGTTCCTCTGCTGTGGCTGGAGGCCTTGGCACTCCCATTCTCCTCTCTCTGTCTCTTTCTCTCTCTGTCACTCTCAAATAAATAAATAAACATAAACAAAAAATTTTAGGAAAAATGTCTTCATAGTTTTTATCAATCCTAATGCTGTTCAAACCTACCCATAGTCCAAGATCTTTTAACCGAGCCGTAATACCGAAAGAAAAAGAAAAAAAAAAAAGAAAGAAAGAGGATGAGGAAGAAAGAAAGAAAGAGAAAGAGAGAGAAAGAAGGAAAGAAAGAAAGAAAGAGAGAGAGAGAGAAAGAAGGAAAGAAAGAAAGAAAGAAAGAAAGAAAGAAAGAAAGAAAGAAAGAAAGAAAACATAATGGCACAAAATAAGCATTCCTACTGCAAAAGATAGCACTTTACATAACAAGGAAAAATTGAACCAATTATAAGATTTAAAACATCAAATTCTGTAGCTCCAAGTCTGACAACTCTAACCATTGACAAGTCTGCAAATCAGATCTTTCTAACCAGCAACAAGTCTCTGGAGTTTCAACTCTAGCCTATAGCTAGGCTACTCAGAGTTCTAGAAAACTTCATTTGGTGTCAGCAGCTCTCCTTAGCCACCATTCCATAATCCTGGCATCTCCATTGAGTCTCTACAGCAACCCACAGTCCATCTTCATGGCCCCACTGGGTCTGCTTGCAGGTAATTCAACAAACTTGCTTCACACTGCCCGTGACCATGTCCAAAAAGGAAAACCATGTTGCAAATTCAATTACCTTCTCTTCCCTGCATTTGTTATACTCCATGGTAGCAGGTGGGCTCCTAACTTGTTAATACAGCAGGGAAAGGACGTTCCTTCCCATTCATGCCCCTTACTTCAGAATGTTTGCATTCCTCCTGCTGTTCTAATGCAGATCAGCTGGCCAATTTCAATGGTTGTAATCTCTCAAGCAATTGCAAGTAAACATGCAGCAGTTTAAGCCCAAAGATTTCATTTCTTTCTGTGCCATATCTGTCTTCTCACACCAGCCCATTTCCACACAACTCAATCCTGCACAAGGTCTCAGGACACTGGCATAACAGCAAGCCTCGCACACAAACTGCTTCTAGCCCAGTCCAGGCGAAGTCCTCTCTGACTCTCAAAGGCCAAACCTCACAATCTATAGTTTTACTGCATTTAGGTTTTTCAGTTATGACCAGACCAAACTGTACTTACAGCACTGCAAGGCATCTCTTAGGTCAAGGTTTCAAATCCTTCCACATTCCTCCCTCAAATCAGTTCCAAAAGTTCAAAAGCCACATAGTCAGGTTTCATGTAGTAATGACCCCACTTCTTTGTACCAGTTTATCTGTTGCAGTCAAAAACTTGCTGCTGCTGCCAGAACACACTAAACAAAGAGCAGCTTGTGGGAGGAAAGGGTTTATTTGGCTTACAGACTCAAGGGGAAGCTCCATGATAACAGGGAAAATGATGGCATGAGTAGAGGGTAGATATCTCCTCCAGGCCAACATCAGATGGACAAAGGCAGCAGGAGAGTGTGCCAAACTCTGGCAAGGAAAAACAGGCTCTAACCACTCATAAGCCTGCCCCCAACAATACACCTCCACCAGGAGGCTCCAATTCACAAATTGCCACCATCTGGGGACCTAGAATTCAGAATACATAAATTTATTTGGGATACCTAAATCAATCCACGGAAGGAAGGAAGGAAGGAAGGAAGGAAGGAAGGAAGGAAGGAAGGAAGGAAGGAAGGAAGGAAGGAAGGAAAGTTTATTTTGGCTAATAGTTCAAAGTTATAGTCTATTGTGGCAGGGAAGAAGGCATGGGGCAAGAACAGGAAGCAGACCTGGTCACATTTCACCTGAAATTAAAAGTCAGAGAGTGATGAATGCTGGTGCTCAGCCAACTTTCTCCTTTTTATGTAGGCCAAGATTACAGTCCATGAAACAGGGTTTCCCCAGTTACATTGAGTCCTCCCTTCAATTAGCCCAATCTACAAAATCCATCACATACATGCACAGAAATTTGTTTCCATGTGATTGTAAATTCTGTCAAGTTAACAACTCAAATTAATCATCTATGTCATCCAGATTTAAAATCAATAAACAAATTGTATTAATCTGAACCATAGATCCTTGGATACAATGGATTCAACAGACAACTGTAGAAAATTTCATGTAATAGCTGCAATTCTTCACAGCATATTATGAAACGTTCTCTAATATCAGATCATAGTCAAATAAATTAGAAGCTAGTACCAATAGAAACCACTGAAACTATATAAATACGTGAAGACAGAGCAATACACTCTTCAATGACCTGTGGTCCAATAAAGAAATCAGGAAGGAAGTTAACAAGTTTCTAGAATTAAAGAAAAATAAAAGTACAATTTATTAAAACTTTTGGAATATAATAAAGGCAGTTCTCAGATGAAAGCTTATAGCTCTAAGGACTTTCACTGAAAAAATATCAAAGCACTTTCAATGAATAAGTTTACATACATTTCAGTCTTTAACTAAACATGACAAAGGCAAACCCAAAAGTAGTAGACAGCAAAGAATCACAAATATTGGAGTATAAATTAATTAATAGGAGACCAAAAGTACTAAAGACTAAAAAAAAAAAAAAGTTGATTCTTGGAGTAAGGAACAGAGATTCTCACTTAGTCAAACTAACCAAAACACAAAGATGGAAGACCCAAATTAATAAAGCTAGAAATAAAAAGAGACATTTAAAAATATGAGATGGCTATGTGGTTAAGGCACTTGCTTGCAAAGCTTGACACCTTGGGTTCCATTACCTAGTACCCCTGTAAACCCAGATGCACAAAGTGTGGCATGTATCTGGAGTTTGTTTACAGTGGCAAGAAGCCCTGGCATGTCCATTCTCTCCCTCCCCCCTTCTCTCTCTCTCTCTCTCCCCCCTTTCTCCCTGCAAATAAATAAATAAATAATATTTTGAATAGTAAAAAAATTCCAATTTAATCCAGAGGATCATTATGGAATATTTTGAAAACTTATATTCCAAAACACTGGAGAATTTAGAAGAAATGGATGAATTCCTAAATATATATGATATTATAAAACAAGACCAAAAGGATATAAACAAGTTAAGCAAACCCATAAACAATCAATGGGATAAAAGCAGTAATAGAACACCCCCTCTACAAAATAAAACCCAGGACTGGATGAATTCACTCCTGAATTCTATGAAACCCTTGACAGAGAGCTAACAGCCATGCTCCTAAAACAGTTCTATTTAACATAAAGGAAAGAAACACTACCAAACTCATTCTATGAAGTCATTATTCCATGATAATAAAGCCTGATAAGGAAACAACACCAAAAGAAAACTATAGACGAATTTCCCTGATGAACATAGACACAAAAATTCTCAATAAAATACTTACAAAGACCCTATTGTTGAAGACACCATATGCTGCCAAGACAGAGCATGGAGACCTGGTTAGAATCCAGAAGAGAACCAGTACCTAGACAGCCCATCTAGTGCTGGAAAGTGCTACATGAGCTACTGTGGGAGAATGGCCAACTACTGTGGGAGTAATCAGAGGTCTAAACTACTGAGAAGCAAACACCCTGACAGGATATGCATGCCAGTGCAAAAGTGGCACACAGCTTTGGTGGATAACCAATAGCTTTCTGATTGGCTAAGAGGTCTGCTCAACGTAACGTAACCAATATCTGGAATTGGGAGCCAGATCAGAATCCTATGGAGACAAAGATTATGCTCTCCAGTGTCAAGCTCTCATTGGTCTTTGGCTAAAAGAGGGGTTACATGCATCAAATTCTCCCTAAATTAATAATGCTTATTCCACTTAAACTATGCTGACTTCCTCTCTGTTGGAGAATCTGATTTTTGTTTTTGTTGTTTTAGAATGTAAGGAGACCCAAGGAGATAAACTGCCCCTCACATTTTAGCCAAGCTACAGCTGAAACTACAGAGGAATTGGGGAGTCTAGCAATCAAGAGTGCTGCTTCCATGGTGAACCTGACAATCAACACCAGGGTGAAGGAGACAGATACTGAGAATACACAACACTTAACAAAGCAGAGATCCAGAGGCTCCTAAGAGCTCATCACTGAAGTAGACTTAAAACACACCCACCCCCACCATGTCTCAGGAAATTTTGAAGAAAAGAGGACAGAAAAACTGTAAGAGCCACAGGTTGAGGTTGAGGTATCATGCCCAAAGGCATTGTCCCCCCCCCCCGAAAAAAAGATGACTGGTGCTCCCACAATTCATAATCTATAATCCCATGGGTAATACCTGCAACCCCACTGAGGAGGGTCCTCTACAGAGTTGGGGCAGGGATGAGGGAAAAGAGGGTACCAACTCATGATGTATCCATACAAAATAAGTTGTTAATGATAACAGTAAATAACAAGGGGGAAAATACTTACAAATTCAAGAACACATTGAGAAGCATGAGAACTAGAAGGTCCAACATACAAAAACCAATACATATAACATTGCAGACAAATAGATACAGTGACAGAAATCACAAGATTTTTTCAAATCAATACAGACAAGGCCTTTGACAAAGTTCAACATCTTATCATGATAAAGGCCTTGAAGAAACTAAGAATAGAGGGAACATATCAGAACCTAATAAAGTCCAAATGCTACAAGTCTGTATCTAACATACTAAATGGAGAAAAACTGAAGGCATTTCTTCTAAAATTGAGAAGGTGGCAGTATGCTCACTCTTTCCATTCATACACAATATAGTTCTTGAAATCTTAGCCATAGCAATAAGGTAAGAGAAAGTAGTAAGAAGTATACATATATAGGAGAGGAAGAACTCAAATTAATCCCCATTTGCAGTTGACCTGATCTTACACTTCAATGACCTTAGGCTACCAGAAAATCCTTACAACTAATTAAATTTTCAGAAAAGCAGGAGGATACAAAATCAGTATATAAAGCCATTAGCCTTTCAATATATAGGTAACAAACTTGCCAAGAAAGAAATCAGTGTGTGTGTATTGGGTGGCGGGGTTGTTGTGGGAGAGGTCCCATTCATAATAGTTTAAGAAGAAAAAAATACTGGGGAATAAATCCAAGGAGGTGAAAGACTTTGGAAATGAAAACCTATTGAAATATTGAAAAAAAGGAATTGAAGAAGGTATTAGAAGTTGGAAAGCCCTCCTATGTTTATGGACTGGCATTATTGGTAACAATTTACCAAAAGTGACATACAGATTCAATGTGATCTCCTCAAAACAGTAGTGATGTTCTTGACAGAACTAGAAGCAATCCTACAATGCATGTGGAAGTACAAAAGGCCTGGAATGGCTAAAGCAATCCTTAGAAATACTCGGTGTTAGAATATATTACAGATCCACAGTGAGAAAACCAGCATGGTACTGGTACAGAAAGGAACATGTAGATCAAGGGAGATGGAGACAGGCTCATGAATAAGCTATGAACAAGAGACCCTGTCTCAAATGAGGCAGAAGGTGAGGATCAACCCAAAAGCTGTCCTATGACCTCCAACAGAGAGGGATATTAGACAAAGGCTCATAAGAGAAGTCTTACACTAATTTTTGGCTGCTGACATCATACATTCAACCTGCTATCAGCCACAGCAGGCGCTTCAGAGCTGAAACTACTCAGGTATGCAGGGTTCAAGCCCAGCCCCTTCTGGATGCTGCATCCAGGTATGTTGGCTTCTTATTCAGCCTCGACTCATAACAAAAAGTCCCACTGGAGCTCCTGGGCTGTTCATCTCCCAGCACCTGAGGATTTTGACACCAGTCTGGTTTTGTCTTTCCCACACTAGCATCTTAAGATTAGGAAAGGATATTTTCATTTTCCCCATGGGCTTTTACACGGGCCCTTAGACCACATGGATGTTTCCGCTCCTCACCCTTTCATTCACAGTCTTTTCCTTTCCTCACCTAACCTCCCCTGAAACAGAATAGATGTAATGACAAAATTCCTCCTTCTTAGTCTCGTCTTAGTTCAATTCTTTGGTAAAACAGATATAAGCTCAGGTATGGGGTTTGTGTTTGAACCCCCATAACACAGCATGTATACACATGCATACACACATATGCCTGCACTAAATAAATATTTTTTTTAATTTTTTGTTGTTATTTTTATTTATTTATTTGAGAGTGACAGACAGAGAGAGAAAGAGGCAGATAGAGAGAAGGAGAGAGAATGGGCAAGCCAGGGCCTCCAGCCACTGCAAACGAACTCCAGACACGTGCACCCCCTTGTGCATCTGGCTAACGTGGGTCCTGGGGAGTCGAGCCTCGAACTGGGGTGCTTAGGCTTCACAGGCAAGCGCATAACCGCTAAGCCATCTCTCCAGCCCAATAGTTTTAATAGTATTTTATTTATTTACTTATTTATTTGAGAGAGAGGGAGTGGGGGATAGGGAGAGAATGGGTGTTCCAGAGCCTCTAACTACTACAAACAAATTCCAGATACATGCACCACCATATGCATCTGGTTTACACGGAGACTGGGGAGTCAAACCTCAGCCCTTAGGCTTTACAGGCAAGTACGTTCACAGCTAATCCATTTCTCCATCCTGTAAATAAATGTTTTTAAAGGTATTGTTAGTTTTTCCCATGGGTTACAGTTAGCGAGGACCTGATCTAAACATTTATGTTCCCTTCTCAGCTTCTCATATAACAACTAAAAAACTAAATAAGTGTTTTTGGTTTTGTTTTATTTTTTTTTCTTTTGCTGTGGTTGTTTTTGCTGAAAATGGAGCAGGTGGTTATAGTGGCTGGTGGGTATAGGATGATTGTAGGAAAAGGTTTTACTTTCCTGACATGAAGAAAAGATGTTCCTTTTCTTCTTTCCTGGGCTTACCAAGAAGTGTGGTTGCAGCTGCCACAGTCACTGTGAGCTCACAATGAAAAGGAGAGGAGAAGAGCCGAGTCTAGCCCCTGGCACCACTGAACCCCAGCACCAATATTAGCAAGCATATACTTCTAGCACCCTGAAAATGTGAGAACAGTAAACTCGTGATTATTAAATCCATCTCACTTAGTTTTTCTCTTACTTTCAGATAGATGCACACTCCTGTACACAGGCTGGCACAGAAACCTGGCACTGAACACAGACTGGCACAACAACCTGGCACTACAGTGTAGTAAACAACGTATAAGCAGCAGTCATCTCTCTCGTGTTTACCACTATCTGCTTGGTACTCTTATCTGCTGCCATATTATTATTACAATCAGCTGGGTGTAAGTGGCGCATACCTTTAATCCCAGCACTTCAGAGGGAGGAAGAGGTAGGAGGATTGCTTTGAGTTGAAGACTAGCCTGGGACTATACAGTGAGTTCCAGATCTACCCTACCTCAAAAAATACTAAGAACATTATTTTCTTTTGATGAGTAGAAGAAACAATTTTCATGATTTAGATGCTATTTGTTGAAAAGTTTTAAAAAGCCAATATATTCCCTAAAAATTTTATGCCTGTCAGGAGAAGAGGTAGGGAAGAAGAGTGGGAAAAAGAGAGAGAGGGAGGGGGTGGCATTTAAAGATTACTGGGGTAAAAAGGAATCATTGTTACTAGGACAAGGAAATGCTGTAATGTAGTTACATTGAGCAACTCCTCATTCTGGTTGTTGAAAGTCAGCTCTCCACACTGGATTCCATCTCCATGTCTATTATGTTCAAAGAAGACATGTTAAGCTTGCTTTAAGTGCTGATTTTTTTTTCTTTATTACTTAGTTTTGTATTCAGAAAATACAGTCAGTTTGGTACCATTATTAGGCTCATCTGTGACCTACCCCCTCCCCCTAGCCCCTCCTTGTTGAGGAATACGGGTCATGCATTGTGGAGTTAGCCCACAGTTATGGGTAAGATAAATGTCTCTGCATATCATGACCCAACATGTGGCTCTGACATTCTTTCTGCCCCCTCTTCCGCAAAATTTCCCTGAGCCATGTTGGGATCATTTTTGGTCTGCTTCAGTGATGAGGTGTTGGGGACCTGTGAGGCTCTGGCTCTCTGATTTGGTAGGAGTTGATTTTTCTCTGTGTTGATGTCCTTCCCCCTTCTGCTGGTATCTGGTTCATCAGGAAAACAGCCCCCTTGCTTGTTTCTCCAATTGTTCTTAGTTTCAGCTGGGATCCTTTTGAGGTATGATGGGGTGGCTCTCTCCTTAGGATCTACGTCTATCTGAAAAAGAGAAGCAGATTCTCCAACAGAGAGTAAGTTAGCACCAGGACAAATGAGATAACCCTTACTTTTTTTTTATAGAGAATTTAATAGGTGCAGGCCCTCTTGTAGCCCATGATTGATGGTAGCTTGATATTGGAGAGTGGGCTTATGCTTCGATATAGTTCTGACTTGTTTCCCAGCTCAAGCTATGGGTCCTGTACCACTGAGGAGATCAGTTAGCCAAATTAAGAGCAGTTGGTTCCCCACCATGGCTGTGTGCCACTATTGTACTTGTGTGGGCATCACAACAAGTTATTTGCTGCTACGTAAGTTAGACCATGAGTTGCTTGGACAGATATTGGTCATTTTCCCCCAGTCGCCCATGTAGCACCTTCTGGCACTAGACGCGCTGACTGTCTTGGGATACTGTATGGTTATAAAATGAAATGAAAGATGTCTATGAACTCTGATGGAGTAATCTCCAAAACATTTTAAGTTCAAAAGATAAATGTTTAAAAGACCAACTTTCTAAACTTTTTATTGACAATGTACCCTGATCCTCCTTTACCACCCTTCTGTAACCTCCCCTCCACTGAACTTCTTCTTTCCAGCTGGCCCATTTTCTATTTTAATATCAGGGGTTTCTGCCCTGATAATATTATGCAGGACTTTTGCAGATAGTGACAGCCATTGTGAGGTCATATATGCAAGCAACACTTTGTCTCTAGAAGACAGCTTTCCAAAGCACTCCTCTCCATTGTTTGCCTCTTACATTCTTTCTGCCATGTCTTCTGCAATGATCACCAGGCCTTGAAATGTGTGATAGACGCGTGTAATTTAGTACTGAACACTCAACTGTCACTTCTTCTCAGGCCATTGAGTTTTCAGTCTCCCCATTAGTAGCCACAATCTGAAAAGAGAAACTTCTCTAAGCATTCGTATATATGTAAAGATATAAGTATTTAAAGGGTAATTTGGTGGCTATAACATATCCATGTAGCCAGACAACAGTAGCAGTTTTCCTTCAGGGCTTGTGTCCCCTTCCCATCCATTGAATTTTGACTATGTTTTCAATATAAGGAGTGAATTCCCTTTCATGGAATAGACCTCCTTAAATCCAATCAAAGAGCAGTTGGTTACCCCTGTAACAAACATGCTACTATTATATGAGTCGGAATCTTACCTGGATGGCCAGGTGTGTAGCTTGAAGAGTCCACTGCTGTTAGGACTGCTAATGACTTTTCTCCCCCACTGGCTGCATAGCTCTTTTCAGCACTGTGACGGCTAGTCAGCAGGAAGAAGGCTCCCAGCTCAGCTCTGGCTTCATTTTTCAGTGTCCTGCAATCAATCCATGTGGTTTCTTCAGCAATAGGGGTCTGTAATCTAGTTCAATTGCTCAACCATGAGCTTCATTGTATTGGAAGCCTCTGAGGCCTCCCTGACCAACTCACTGGAAGGTATCCTGACCCCTGATACAGTAACAACCTATGGCTTCTGGGTACAGAATTATCTACCCCCACAGTGTACTTCTGTAAAAGGCCATGGTTTTAGGCAAATACTGTAAATATATGTATACACATGCCTCTATTTGTTTATATTTTACAAATTGATTGGAGCCTCTTGTTGTAGCTCAGTAGTAGAGTACTAGAATGGCATGTGTGAAACCCTGTTCTCAACATTTGTCCTGCTTTTCATTCAGAAAATGTATTTCAATGTAAGGAAACGGTTGATTAAGGTCTTTAATAGGATTCCAGCTAATGAATACAGGAAGAATTACAGTTAAAAACCCATTTTATATGCTTTAATGATCTCAGCAAAAAAAAAAAAAAAAAATCTATAGCAGCAGAAACCATTAGGTGAAAGGTCAGTGAGACCTTGTTAGTGACTATTTGCATCTACCTGTGTTCATCTCTATGGCTGCTGTAACAAAGTATGCATTTAGCAGCTTAAGACAATGAAACCCCATTACTCTATAGTCCTGTGGATGAAAATTGCAGTTATTGGGACTGACTTCTCTGCTTTAGGCTGCAGAGGGCCCAAATGGTGTCAATATGTTGGAACTCTTCAAGCTCTAGACGGATTTCAGTCCACACTCAGGTGTTTAGTGTGGAACTGTGGTCCACTTTCCTTCCTATCTCTGGACACCACCCTGCTGCTAGATGCCCCTATCTAGTTCCTGCACATGGAACACCTATGTCTGGTCACCAGAGATCACATGTCCTGTGTTACTTAGGCTTATCGTCTCTCTCTGCCTTCCCCTCCTAAAGCATCTCTTTTGGTTTCCTTCTTCTGCTAGGAAAAGTTTTCAGCCTTTATGAGTTCAAGTGATTGAGATAGAGTGATTACAAAATTCTGCTTCATCTCCTAATGTCTGTAACTTTGATTATATCTTCAAAGTCCCTTTCACCATGTAGTATTCACAAGTCATATTGAGAGAGAATTAGTCAGGTAGCTTTATTTTCAGATATCCAGTCAGGAGAGGGCCTAAAGGGAGAACCAAAACAGATGTATCACTGCCTGCTTCAGCAAAACTGAAATTCAGCGCCTGCTCCAGTCTCCTCTAATCAGCTCTCTCTCTTCCTACTCAGGTGTTCTGACATCTTTCTGACCCAGGCTCCTGAGCCCAGACCAATCAGCTCTCTCTCAGACTCACCTAAGCCTGAGGGTGAAGCCCACCACAATGCAATTATAAATAGATGTCTACCAGGTGGGCACAGCCTCATTTTAGCTGTACATCTGTCCTGATGCCTGAATCTTCAGGTTCCTGCTCTGGTAATTTTTCTGCCTGCCAGCCTGCCTGGGCTGGGATGATGTCAGGAAAGAACCCTTACTCCCCTCCTGCCTTACACATGGTAGAAGCTCTGTATTTCCTTCCTTTAGTCTAATGAAGTCTCTCTAAACCTTACCCTCTGGTCTGTGGATCTTAATTCTTTTATTTCATAATTCAAGAATCTGGGAACACTCCAAATTTATTGGTGTGTTGGTATATATTTGCGTATTGGCAAGTAACCCCAAGATTCCCAATACAGTCTGGGATTTGAATACAGCCACTGGTGGAGAAGGAGATAATTATTAGGCCATGTAACTTATCAACTTTAAACTCATGAAGTATAATTAATAAATTAACTGCCGCTCACATGTACCCTGCTGCACTGATAGGTATCCATGGTATGATCTATGAATTCATCATGCCCTATCACTGCCTCTCCCCCCCCCCAAAAAAAAGAGGATCAAGCTCTGGACCTATATAACAGTTTCATAATGAGAATAAAGAGATCAAAAAACATTTTTAAAGACAGATATAGTGACACGTGCCTATAATCCCAGACCCAGAAAGCAGAAGCAGCAGGATTGCAAGATGGAGGCCTGCTACAAGGCCAAAAAAGGCACTTTTAAAAATTATTTATTGCAGCTGGGCGTGGTGGCGCACACCTTTAATCCCAGCACTCGGGAGGCAGAGGTAGGAGGACCACCGTGAGTTCGAGGCTACCCTGAGACTCCATAGTGAATTCCAGGTCAGTCTGAGCTAGAGTGAGACCCTGCCTTGGAAAACATATATATATATATTGCTATTTTTAGTTAAATGGTTGTACTCTTATACCTCCCTCCCCCCACCACCATTCTGCTGAGGGTCTTCAGTGGGTTATTGATATTCATTGAGGGGACCAAGAGGCCCCAGTCAGTCTCTGCAAGGGGGGGACTCAGGCTACTTCCACCCACCCTAAGAGGCTATTACAATCTTTCAGCTCTGTCGTCCCCAGTGTTTTCTGATCCCAAGATATGTATCTGATTTAATGTTGCTTTCTGTGTAAACTCTGGATCTCATTTTTTTAATGAGATTTGAGTGACCACAATGTCTGTAATCATCTCTCCAGAGCTGGTTTTCAGGCTAGCTGTGAGAGCAGTATTCGTGTCATTTCTAATGACTTCTGGGCCCAGGCAGTTGAGGTGGAGGTGACACATCTCATGGTAGACAATCAGCTCTCTCTTGTTGTATTGATGGATTCTTGTTCTCACCTGTATTCTCCTCCATCTGTAAAATAGAACATATTCTGCAACCAAAAGCAAGAACAGTTTGAATAAAAGGGGATAAGCCTAGTTATTAGAGAGATATGTTGATATGTATGTTTTCTCTTTTTAGTTAGAGAGCAGTGGAGGTTCTCTGTGGAGCCTATCGGTTTCCTGTTCTAGGGAATCTGGTTTGGTTCCCAGAACCAGATATAAGTTCCCACCTCTGAGCAGGTCTCACGTAAAATCCATGAACAGTTGGTTACACACGTTGGCTGTGTGCCACTAGCTTTCTCCACTTTTTATGGAGCTCTTCTGTTTGGTTCCCTCCCCTTCTTCAGGGTAATGACTTGTAGCGTGGTGTCCAGGAAGAAGGTTTCCATGGAATTGATTCATGTTTCCATTAGTTTTGAGTATCCCTTTACCTCCCCCCCCCCCCACCGCTACCACTTAGGACTTTCTATACCTTTTTGTCTTTCTTTTTGTAGATCATCATCTTGTTCTGAGTAACCCTTCCTTCCTTTCCTGCCTATTCTCTCTTTTTTCTATCTTCATTTCAGTACCATCTCCATATTGTTGATATTTATTGTGGCTTTTAATTGACTCTGTTCCAGGTTAGGAACCACATAAGAGAAAGATCATGCAGCACTTGTCTTTCTGAGCATGTCACCTCCCTTGGCATGGTTTTTTTCCATGTCCATTCTCTTTCCCATAACTTTATTAGTTCATTTCTCCTTACCACTGAGTAGAAATCCATTGTCTATATGTATGATGTCTTCATTAACCATTCTTTTGTTGATGGGTGTTGCAGTCACATTCACATTGCTGGTAGAAATCACCCAACCAAGAGCAGCTTGTGGGAAAAAGAGGTTTATTTTGGCTTACAAGCTTGAGGGGAAGCTCCACAATGGCAGGGGAAGTGCTGGCATGAGCAGAGGGTGGACATCACCCCCTGGCCAACCTAAAGTGGACAATAGGAACAGGAGAGTGTGCCACACACTGGCATGGGGAAACTAGCTATAACACCCATAAGCCCACCCCCAACAATACACTGCCTCCAGGAGGCATTAATGTCCTGTTCCCATCCGCTAGGGAACCTAGCACCCAGAACACCTAAGTTTATGGGAAACACTTGAATCAAACCACCACCATGGGCATCTGGGCTGATTTCAGTTCCTGGCCGTTGTGAATAAAGCAGCAATAAAAATGGTTGAGCAAGTGTCTCTAGGGTATATAGTAGATTATTTGTGGTATGTGCCCAAAACAGGTATACCTGGATATAATGGTAGTTCTATTTTCAGCATTTTGAGAAATTTCCATACTGATTTCCATAGTGGCTATACATGTTTCGACTCTCACCAGCAATGGACAGGGTTCCTCTTTCCCCACACCCCTGCCAGCATGCCAGCATGTGCTGTTTTTATTTTTATTTTTTTGGATGGTTGTCATTTTGTCATTCTAATTGGAGTGACATGGAATTTTATAGTCATTTTAATTTGCATTTCCTTGATGAGTAGATATGTTGAACATCTCTGTAAGTGTTTCATGGCCACTTGTATTTCCTCATTTGAGAAATATCTGTTCAATTCCCTGCCCCATTTTTTGAGTATGATACTCAATTTTTATTGAATAGTTTTTTGATATTTTTGTAGGTTCTAGATATTAACCTTTGTTCAAGATATAGCTGTTGAAGAATTTTTCCCAATCAGTAAATTGTCTATTAACTCTGTTGATATTTTGCTTATCTGTACAATAGCATTTTATTTTCATAAGTTCCCAGTTTTTGAGTGTTTGACAAATTCCCTAGGCTACTGAAGTTCAGAAAATCTTTTCCTATGCCTATATATTGGAGTGGTCTCCCTACTTTCTCTTCTAGTTTATTTAGTATCCAGACTTATATTGAGGTCCTTGATCCATTTAGAATTAATTTTGTGCAAAGTGAGAGAAGAGGTTCCAAATTCATTCTTCTCCATGTGGCTATCCATTTGTACAAGCACATTTGTTGAAGATGCTGGCTTTGCTCTAGTGAGCATTTCTAGCCACTTTGTTAAAGATCAGGTAGCTGTAGTTCATCAAACTCATACCTGGACCTTCAATTCTCTTCCATTGATCTATGTGCCTGTTTTTATTCCAGTATCATGCTGTTTTTATTGCTATGGCCTTATAGTATAATTTGAAATTAGGTATGCTGATATAACCAGAAGTGTTCCTTTTCCTGAGTACATTTTTTGGCTATCTGATGCCTTTTGTGCTTTTCCATATGAATTTTGAGACTGTTTTCATCCAACTCTGTGAAGAATGTTGCTGCGAGTTTGATTGGAATTACATTGTGTCTGTATATTGCTTTTTGTAGAATGGCCATTTTAACAATATTTACTCTTCCAATCCATGAGTATGGAAGGCCATTCCACCTTCTCATGTCTTCCTCCAGTTCTTTATTTAATGTTTTTGTGTTTTAATTGTATAGGACATTAATTTCCTTGGTTAGGAAGATTCCAAGATGTTTGAATTTTTGTGGCTATTTTAAATTGGCAGCTTCCCTGATTTCTCTTTCCTTATTTTCATGATTCATATATATGAAGGCTACTAGTTTTATGTGTTAATTTTACATCCTGCCACTTTGCTGAAAGTGTTTATCACTTCTAGGAGTTTTTGTTGGTGAAGCTTTTTGATTTCTTAGGTGTAGAATCATGCCATTTGTGAATAGGCTATAGTCTGACTTCTTCCTTTCCAATTTTTATCTTTTTAATTCCTTTCTCTTGTCTTATTGCTTGAACTAAGACTTTAAGTACCAGGTGGAAAGGTAGTAGTGATGAGAGCAGCACCACAGACCTTAAAGACAATGCTTCAAGTTTACCTCCATTTAGTGTGATATAGCTTTAGGACTATCATATATATTACCTTTATTTTGTTGAGATATGATTCCTCTATTCCTATCTTGTCCAGATTTTTATTCATGAATGGATGTTAAATTTTTTTCAAAGAACTTTGCTGAATCTATTGAGATTATCATGTGGTTCCTGAGTGAGTCTTTTTACATGATGTATTACATTTATCAATTTCCATATGTTTAAACAACCCTACATCCCTGGAAAGAAACCTATTTGATAGAGGTGGATGATGCTTTTGATGTGTTCTTGAATTTGGTTTGTAAGAATTTTGTTGAGGATTTTTGCATTTATGTTGAACAAAGACATCAGTCTGTACTTCTCTTTTCTTGTGCCTCTGTCTGGTTTTGGTATTAAAGTGATACTACCTTATAAGAAATCAGAAAGTGCCACCTCCTTTTTGATTATGTGGAATAACAAGAGAAAAATCGGCTTTAGTTCTTCAGTGAAAATTTATTAGAACTCAGCAGTGCAATGATCAGGGCCTGGATTTTTATGTTGGGAGGCTTTTAATTATAGCTTCAATCTCATTTCATGTTATGTCTCTGTTTAGGTAGCTTATGTCATCTGGGTTTAGTTTGGGTAGGTGGTATGAGTTAAGGAATTCATCCATTTCTTCCTGGTTTTCCAATTTTGTGGAACATAGAACATTGAAATATGTCTTGATTATTCTTCTAGTCTCATTAGGGTCTATTGTAACATCTCCTTTGTCCTTTCTGCTCCTGTTGATTTAAGCCTTCTCTTTTTTCCTTTTGATCAAATTGGCTAGGGGTTTATCAATCTTTTTTATTTTCTCAAAGAACCAGCTCTTTGATTCATCATTTTAACTTTTTTTTTATTTCCAGTTCATTGATTTCTGTTCTGATCTTAATTATTTCTTTGTGTGTGGTACTATTGAGTTTGGATTGTTCTTGTTTTTCAATGCCTTCAGCAGCTAGATGGTTAAGTGGTTGACTTGAGATCTCTGTTTTTGTAATGAAAGCATTTAGTGCTATAAACCTACCTCTTAAAATCGCCTTCATTATGTCCCATATGTTTCGGTATGTTATGATTTCATTATTGTTCAGATCCAGAAATGTTTTAATTTCCTTTTTGATTTCTTCAACTACCCATACATCATTTAATTGTGAATTTTTCAGCCTCTGGGGGTTGGTGGATCTTCTGCTGGTTCCCTCATTGTCAATCTCTAGCTTTATTGCATTATTATCAGATATAGTACAATAATTATGTTGATTTTTCTGAATTTTCTGATGCATGTTTTATGAACCAACATGTGACCTGTTTTAGAGAAGTTTCTACAAGCTGCTAAGAAGAATGTGTACTCCATACAGTTAGGGTGGAATATTTTGTAGATGTCTGTTAAGTCCAATTGATCTATGGTATTGATAGACCATCTTATCTCATGGTTAATTTCTGCTTAGATTATCTGTCTAATGATGACAGTGGAGTATTATAGTATCCCAATATAATTGTGTTGGGAGTATTTCTGCTGTATTGTCAGAATTTGCTTTATAGTTTGTACTCCTGTGTCTAGTGCATATATGTTTATGATTGTTAATGTACTCCTGTTGTAGTTATTGTTCCTTTAATGAGAATGAAATAGCCTTATTTATCTCTTTTGATTACTTTTGTTTGACATCTATTTTGTCTGATATTAGTATAGCCACCCCTGCTTGTTTCTTATTCCATTATCTTGGAATATCTTTTTCCATCCTTTCACCCTAAGGTGGTATCTATCCTTATTGTTAATGTAGGTTTTCTATAGACTACAAATGGATGTGTACATTTTTATGATCCAGCTGTTAAGCCTATATCTTTTGATTGGTACAAAGAGATCATTAATGTTTAGAGTTATAAATGTGAGCTGAGTTAATCCCTGTCAAGTTTGAGATTGAGTGAAGTGTGGCAGTTTTCTTGTACTTTATATGTTTTCATGTCAGTTCTACTCATGGCTGTTATTTTTCCCTCTTGTAGACCTTTGAGTGTGATTGCTTATCTCTTTCGTTTGGGTTATTCTATGCAACATTTTATATAGGGTTGGCTTAGTGCTCATGTAATCATATAGCTGGCTTTATCATGGAGAGTTTTTCTTTCATCATCATTTATGAGGGATAATTTTTCTGAGTATAATATTTTGGGTTGTAAGCCGTGGTCTTTTAGGATTTGAAATGCTCCATTCATATCCCTTCTGGCTTTTAGGGTTTCCACTGAAAAATCAGAGGTAATTCTGATGGACCATGTATGTAACAAGCTGTTCTTCTCTTATAGCTTTTAGAATCCTTTCTTTGTTTTTAGTGTTCAGAGTTTTAACTATAATGCTACATGAGGAATTTTTTCAGTGGCCCAGTCTGCTTGGTGTTATGAGTACCTCTTATGCTTCGATGAGACTCTCTTTTGTGAGGTGAGGGAAATTTTCTTTGATAATTTTGTTGAATATGTTTTCTATGCATTTAGTCAATATTTTTTCTTCTTGTTGTGTGCCAATGATCAGAATATCTCATCTCTTTAAAATGTGTATTATTTTTTTCAACATCTCTCTTTGTAGAATTCCAATTTCATTTCTTGATTAAACTTGCTAATTGTTTGTTGGAATTCTTTCTTGTACTTGATTGTAGCTTCATTGAGTTTATGATTCCACTGCCCTCTGAGATCATTTTTCTGTTGTTGGTTCTCCTCCATTTTCTTTATCTTTCTGTCAAGATTGTCTTCTTCTTTTTCTTTTGGCTTTTTGAGTTAGGTTCTTTCTCTAGCCCAGGCTGACCTGGAATTCACTATGTAGTCTCAGGGAGGCCTTGAACTCATGGCGATCCTCCTACTTCTGCCTCCCAATTGCTGGGATTAAAGGTGTGCGCCACCACACCTGGCTAGTCTTCAATTTTACTGTGACATATACTGAGTTATTTTTGATGATTTGTTTCCATTTCCTTCAGCCATGCTTTGATTTCATTAGTATTTCTTCCTTTGAGAACTCTCTTTTCAATTTCCTGCCCCATTTTTTGAGTGGGACAATTTTTTTATTATTATTTAGTTTTCTGTTGTTCTTTATAGAATTTAGATATTCAACATTTGTCAGTGTTATAGCCAGTGAAAATTTTTCCCACTAAGTAGTATGTCTATTGACTCTGTTGATGGTTTTCTTATCTGTACACTAAACTTTTATTTTCATGAGGTCCCAGTTTTTGAGTGTATGCCTATTTCCCTGGGAAATTGGAGCCTTATTCAAAAAGCCTTTTCCTATGCCTATATCGTTGAGTGTTTTCCCTATTTTCTCTTCAGGTCAGTGAAGACTTTTAGGTCTTATATTAAGGTCCGTGGTAAATTTAGAACAGAGAGCCAACTGTCTACCATGAGACTGGTCACTTCCACCTCAGCTGCCCAGGCCCATTAAGTAATTACAGAGAAAGTGGTGACATGAATAGTGCTCTCACAGCTCGCCTGGGAGCCAGTTCCAAGGAGATGGCAACAGACCCCGTGTCACCCAAACCTCATCAAAACAGAGATCCAGCATCTACAGATAAAGCAACAGTAAAACAGATTCCTCTCTTGCCAGCCAAGTCTCAGGAAACACTGCAGAAAAGGGGACAGAAAGATTGTAAGAGGCTCAGAGTGAGTGGGAATTTCCTGAGGCACTGTGCTCCCCTTACCCACCCACCCCCCTAGAGACAAGGCCTCTTGGTATCCACAATTAATACTAATAATCCCACAAAAGAAGCCCCTCAGCAGAATTGTGGCAGGGGTGGTCTAAGAGTACACATGTTTTATGTTTAAAAAAATCAACAAATAAAGTGGCATACAAAGAGCCCAAGGTTGGATCTCACCCGAGTGGGAGTGGGATGAAGGTGAGTAGCTCTAACAGCTGCATTCATCAAGGGACCTGGAATAGAAGGATTCAACTTCTTTTCACTACTAACATTCTGCCACTTAATTGTTTAGAATCCAACTTGCTTCATAAAGTGCTTTATACTGACAGTCACCTGCATTTTCACAGTTGCTCTCAATGCAAAGAAACCAAAAATAAAGCTTCCTATTTTTAAACAGCAAAAAAACGTTTCCAAGTACTGAAATATTGATAGATAAAGTAACAGGATAACTAAGATTTATCCTAAAATATTCCAGGGAAAAGAAAAAATAGTGGTGAGAAAACAGGTTTAGCAAGATTGGGAAATATTGTAATAATTGCTATATCAGGGGGAGCGCCACAAAACTCATCACTGTCATTTGTGTGTGCTTGAGAGTTTTAATAATAAAAGTGTTAAAAGAGAACTCTTTCCCCTATATGTTACCACATCAACTTCACATATGACTAGCTTTCTGTGAAGAGAAAGATCACTTTACAACTTTTGGTCCTGCCTGAGTACTATAGCTCACCACCTCCACCACATCCTGTGCATACAAACTTGCTGGACTAATCATCTACTGATTTCTCAGTTTTACCTGAGTCTCCATTTTCTGTTTCCCATGTAAGTTATGTAGTGATCTTTCTAAGGCATAAATCACCTTCTCTCTGTTCAAGCCCTCCAATGGCTTTCTATTGCACACAATAAAATTCAAAGTCTTATCAAGGTCTGTAAGGTGCCATTGTATATAGCCTCCAGCTTTCTCTCCAAGGTGTCATCTATCATTCCTCCTTTCAGTTCCTCAAATAAGTGTGAACTGCCTCAGGGCATTTGAATGTGTTACTCCTTCTTCCAGAAGCACTTTCTTCAAGTTCTCAAATCTTGCTCTCCTATGTCCCTGAAGACATACTACAAACATTAATTCTCAGAGAGTTTTTCCTTGGCCATTCTTTTCCTTATATCATCCTTACCTTGCTGGATTCTTCATCAAGGCAATCACTACGTAATAGCATCATTATGTGTCTCTTTCACTTGATAACAAAACAATGTGTTTACCTGCCTGGAGGAAAGGGGGCATGATCAGAAGGGGGCCACCCCCTTGCCTGTCATACAAGGACACATGTTCATGTGGAACCTGGTGCTAAACCATTCGTAGAACCTGCTGCAGAGCAGTTCCCTTGCTGCAATCTACTCAACATCAGCCCAAGACACAAAGGGTTATAAAATAGATAAACCAAAAAGTAAGAACAAAATAAACTTAAGAAACAAATATAAAGCAAAGAGAAATTTGAAATTTTTGAAAAAGTCAGTGACAGGCATGGTGGCACATGCCTTTAATCCTAGCACTTGAGAAGCAGAAGTAGGAGGATTGCTGAGAGTTTGAGGCCACCCTGAGACCTCGGAGGGGGCAGGGAAAGAGGCCAGATGTGGTGGCAGACACTTGTAATGCCAGCATTGGGGAGACAGAGACAGATGGATCCCTGGAACTCACTGACCAGCCAGTCTAGCCTAATTGGCAAGCTCCAGGCTAATGAGAGACCCTATATCCAAAAATGTGGATGGAATTCCTGAGAAATGACACCTGAAGTTATGCTTTGATCTCCACATGCTCCTATACAAGCACACACACCAAAGTAAAACCTATGCTTATTTGAAACATTATCTCTAATACCTAGAGTACAGCCTAGTACTACATTTTTATTCAGTTGAATCAGAATTAGGTAAGTCATTTTATCCCAAACCCTACTACTAGGTCATTTTTCTTCTTTAACCCTTTAGTGTTCCCATTAACTAATAAAGGAACACAGAAGAGCCCAACTGTCTACAGAACAATGACAACATACATCTTACAATGTTTAGTTCAGTAGGTATCAAGTATGCCCTTATGCTGGGTCTTGAGGTGTTGGCCTGGATCTTCTTGCTTTTTCCTTTACTTTTTCTCTGTTGATGTGATGTTGGCTTCCTAGTCCTGTCATGCTTCTCCTGCTATGATGGACTCTACCCTCTAGAACTATAAGCCCAGTTAAAACTTTTCCTTTAATAAGTTGCTTCAGGTTGGGTGTTTTGTCCCAGTAATAAGAAAGTAACTGACACAGACAGCTTTTTTTTTTTTTTTTTTTTTTTGAGGTATGTTTCAGAATTCTTTGACAGAAGGAAGCAGAGAGTTGTGGAAATTTAACATTCTCTCTTGATGATGAGGTCAAGCACCCAAGCTCCATTTGGATTAGCCTGAGCTTAATCATAAAGAACAGTGTTAAAATAAAATCATTTGAGAAGGTCTGCTTCCTCTCCTAGGTTCATAACCTTAGGGCAAGTTGTAATTTGAATTAAAATGCACAAATCGTTTATGGCTTCTTTGTCCCCCATTGCTATGAGCTTTCCATTTTTGCTTTGTATTTTCCTTTTGTACAAACCTTTTGATTGTTTTTTATTTGTTTGTTTATTTGGTTGGTTTTTTGAGGTAAAGTCTCACTCTAGCCCTTTACTCTCTAATCTTAGGGTAGCCTCAAACTCACTGCAATCCCCGCCTCCTGAGTGCTGGGATTAAAGGCTTCCGTCACCACACCTGGCTACCTTTTGCTTATTTTTATCTGCCAATTTTTACTTGGCTTTGTTCCTTTTTTTTCAGAAACATTTTAAGGTAAATCTGAAATTAAGCTGTACATGGCTAGAGAATTTGGCAGATATGAGATATAAATAACTGTATCCCAGATTTTTTTATATATTTGACTTATTTATTTGACAGAGAAAGAGGGAGAGACAGAGAGAATGTGCACGCCAGAGCCTCCAGCCACTGCAAAAGAACTCCAGATGTATGCGCCCCCTTGTGCATCCCGCTAATGTGGGTCCTGGGGAATCTAACCTGGGTCCCTTGACTTAACCACTAAGCCATCCCTTCAGCCCCCAGATTTTTTTTAATGCTCTTTTTCCCTTCTCTTGAAGCTAAGGAATGTAGAGCATATATGTTCTAACATCATCACATTACCTCATCGCTTTAGTGTGGTACATAGCTGGCAATTTCTGGATGCCAAGGATGTTACATGTTACATGTTACATGTCAGAACAAAGGACATTCATCAAACAGCAGGTCTTTAGAAGCAAAGTGTAGCAGACAGCTTCAGGTCACTGAAATGAACCTCCAGACCAGGCATAGTTATAGAAAAAGGGATTAATTAAAGCTTACTGACCCAGAGGAAGTTCCATAATTGCAGAAGAAGCTGGCCTGCTTTCACAGGTCCAAGCAGAGAAAGAAAAGCCACAAGCCAAAAAGCAACAAGCACACTACAAGAGCTCCAGACAGAACTTTCCATATCTTTAGACTAGAATTCCAAATCCACCACTACACTTTAGGGTTGGACCCTAAGATCCACCCAATGACATTTCCTCCAGCCAGGTGGCTGCAGATCTAAATCACAACTAATAAATTCCTGAATATATTGGTGGCCATCCATTCAAACTACCACACAAAGTAAGAAGGGGTATTTCCATGGCTTGTAACGACTACAAAGGGCTTTTATCCTCATTAATTATTGCATATTCCTTCTCAAAGACCTTAAAGGAAGGGTATTGCTGTAATTTTATATGAAAGAGGGCAGAATTTTAAATATGTGGCTTTGTCTTAGCTCTCAAGTGGCTTGATATCAGGAAAAATGTTTTTGCTTAGTTTATCTCCCTTCAGTGTCGTATTCTCCTCATATTTTTGTTACCAGTAATATTTTGCTCTAGCTTCCATTCTCCTCAACCCAAGGGATTAGAGGAGCATGGCTTCAGAGAAACTAATGAGACACATCCATCCTCCTGCCCACAGAGATTAATTTGAGAAACCAAACCCGAGGGATTAAATGGATATATAAATATACACACTCTTTTCTTGTATTAGGGACAAACAAGTATTAGACACAAACAGCCGAAGCTATTTATGGCAAATTTCCTGGGTCCAATTTGGACAGTCCCTTCAACATAAGAAGGCTGACCCACACAGTCTAAGTTCCCAAGACTAAAGTCAATAAAATTCACTGGCAAGGTAAGCTTTAGCTGGATTTCTAAACAATTAGATTATGCTCCATGCCTTGTTCTCTGATGGTGAAAACATCTCTTTCTTTTTGTGATATGCTTCTTCGTATTCAAGCAATCATTGGTGAGTAGGATCAGGAGCACAAGGGTGTTACCTCTTATTCCTTAGGGGTATCCCATGAGCTAGGCTAAAGGAGTGCTTCATTACATGCCAGGCTTATGATCTTGAACAATTTATTTAACCCAAGATTTTATAAATACTTTTTTATTTTTATTTTTATTTATTTGAGAGTGACAGAGACAGAGAGAGAATGGGCGCGCCAGGGCCTCCAGCCATTGCAAACGAACTCCAGACGCGTGCGCCCCCTTATGCATCTAGCTAATATGGGTCCCGGGGAATCAAGCCTCGAACCGGGGTCCTTAGGCTTCACAGACAAGCACTTAACCGCTAAGCCAACTCTCCAGCCCTTAACCCAAGATTTTAAAATGTTTCCATAACAATTAGAATAACAGAACCTACACACAAAAAGTAATTGTTATTGCTTATGAAACACTTAGCCAGCACCTAGTAAGAGTTCATGAAGTTGTAGTGTCTGTTACTGTCATTCCCTACTGCATGAAAGAACTAACTCGTCATTAGATCCTGGGGTTGGGCATGAACCATCCAGAGATTCATCTGCCACTGAAAAAAAAAAAAAAAAAAAAAAAAAGGAATTCAGTAGCATGCACAGGTGACTTTCACAGCACATGCTGCATGGATTTTTCAGGAAATTTGTGTTAACTGGGGAGGAGCAGGCCTGGAATTCAGTGCTTCAGTTGTTAACAAGTTCTTATGCTAAAGACCAGAAGATTAATAAAGCAGATAAGAGGGAGAGAAAGAATACTTTTTGCCTGATATCAACCTCACCCTAGGCATTTCATTTTATGGATGGGAAAACTGAAGCTCCAAGTGCAGGACATAAACACATGCCCCTAACAACTGAAGTGTGGGATGGGAAAACAATCCCATCTGGATTCAGACCCAGGTCTTTCAACACTGTGTCATCTGTCACAAAGGACCAGTATATCAACCCTAGGTGTTTTGAAAGCATCCAAGTTCCCCCATAGATGTGAAAAGATAAGCATTCCTTCCATATCATTAACTTTTATAGATAAGCCTGAGTTTCCCAGACCTTAACTCACTGAACCAAAAGAATTTTGTGCCAATTGCACATCCGTTTCAGACATCCCATCAGCTCACCTTCCATTGCCCTATTCTGAAACCCCCAGGAACTGCACTCTTGTCTACCTGAAATAAGCTAGAGCTACTATCAAAATGTTTAGATTGTGCTCCAACCATTTCATTTATTACTTTGATGAAAACTCTGGTTTGCCTATGAAGTAGAAATAATATTGGAATGCTGTATATTATTAAAGTGAGTTTTGTAGAAAAATAAATAAATCAGAAGCCTAATAAACATCTAACTCTAAAAGGAAATGGATTGCATACACATTTGCTAGTTTTGTTCCACTGTGTTCATTATTATCTTTCCCCTCGCCATTCCAAAAGAAATGCCTAGAGAAGCAATCTGTATCACTTTTATCAATTCCAATGCCTGGCCTCACATCACAGGCATAGCTCCAGGACACTGATTTATGGAGTTTTCCAGAAACCTTACAAGACCATTTCTTTCCAGTTTCTTAGTCCCCAATGCCAGCCTTTTAATATTGAGGTAACAAATATAAATGAGGCTTTGTAACAGCCTTAAAATAGTTTCGCACCATCTGCAAAGATTCTCCATCAGTTTCTTCATTTACTGTCACACTTTTACCACATAGAATTGACCATGTCAACAAGCTGTGCTAGTGAAGGGATGTTGACCAGATAAAGTGCATGATATTTTTAGTATATGTCTTATCTAATAGCAACATATACTCAGATGTTCATGGAATTCATGAGTGTCTTAGAAGGGCCTGCATCATCAAGGAGCATTACTCTTATAGTTTCCCTCCAAGCACTTATCTCTTCACCATTAAAGAGTGAAAACTGCCTCAATCTATGTTGACTCAATTCCCTAAGACATTTCTTTTCAGTATATGCCCCCACAAAATAGAAATAAAAGCAAAATCAAGTACATGGTGGTCAAAGCAAATTTTTAAATGTTGCACATATAAGAATCCTTTCGTGGCAGGAGTAGTAGCTCACTTAGTAAAGTGCTTGCTTTTTCAGCATGAGACCTGCCTCCTATTCCTACCACTCATGCAAAACAAGCTAGGCCTGTAACCCTAGCACTGGGGAAGTGGAGACAGGTGAGTCTCTGGAGCTTACTAGCCAGTCAGTCTACCTATTTGGTGAGTTCCAGGCTAATGAGAAACCCTGCCTTAAAAATGGTGGATGGAGGCTGAAGAGATGGCTTAGTGATCAAGGCACTTGCCTGCAAAGCCAAAGGACCTAGGTTCAATTCCCCAGAACCTACATAAACCAGATGCACAAGGTGGTCCATGCATGTCGAGTTCGTTTGCAATGGCCGGAGGCCCTGGCATACCCATTCTCTATCTGCCTCTCTATCTCTGCTTCTCTCTCTCTCTATCAAATAAATAATAAAACAAAAATAGTGGATGATATCCCAGGAATGGTACCCGAGGCACATAGATGGGTACATACATGTACCCCCCCCAGAAAAAAAAACAATAATTGGCTCAAATAACAATGTTCATCTGCATATTTCAAACTCTCTGAGTAAACATGAAGGAATCTTGTATGTTACTCTTCCCATGTGTGGAACTTTCTCAGATCTCTGAGATCGTGTTAAAGTGTTCTAATGTCTCTAGTGAATGGTGTGATGAACCACTGCCCTGGTCCCCTTTCAGAAATGACAAGATTATTACCTGCCCTGTCGGGAGTACTGCCAGCTCCCAGCCATTTGTGATGGGCCTCTCTAGAAATTACTCTCCTATTGCTCCCAGCAGAAGACAGACAATACATTGGCTATCCACCTCCCCCGCCCCCACACACACTCACACTCACATAAAGGCACAGAGACCTATTCCCCACCAGGGGCAACCTATTCATTACAGGAGTTATATGTGTGGAACATGCCCCAGCTTCCCTCTACCACACTGCTCTGAATAAGGCAAGGTCCTCAGCTTTGCAGCTTTCCATAAGTATAGCTGGGGCCGGTGCAGGTTTTTCTTTAAACTTTTTATTGACAGCTTCTATAAGTATAAAAAATAAAACCATAATTCCCTCCCTCTACTCCCATTCCCCCCTCTCAAATCCATCCTCCATTGAACTCCCTTCTCCTTGCAATTAGTATCTCTTTTATTTGATGTCATCATCTTTTCCTCCTATTATGCAGGTCTTAAGTAGGTAGAGTCAGGCTCTGCAAGGTTGTGAATGTCAATGCCATTATGTGTCTGGAAGATTGCATTATAAGCAGTCCTCCCATTCCTTTGGCTCTTACATTCTTTCCACCACCTCTTCCACTATTGACCCTGAGCCTTGAAGGATGTGATAGAGACGTCTCAGTGTTTAAACATTCTACTGTCACTGCTTCTCAGCAACATCGTAACTTTTGAGTCACCTCAGTGGTCACCACCATCTGAAAAGAGAAGGTTCTCTAATCAAAACAGAGAGTAGCATTAGTATAGGGGTATTAACATTTTAAACAGTGCTTACAGGGCAGTTTGTGGCCATAATATATGCATTGACCCAGGCACCAGCAGTATTACTCCCCTAGGGCTCACGACCACCCCAGCCATAGACTTTTGACTAGGTTTTCAATGTCCTGTGTAGGTTTCTTTGGCAGCCCCACTTCTCCCTTCATTCAATCTTGCTTCCTTCAGTTCCTTCCCTCCTGCAGGTCCCGGCTACATAATCACTCTTACTGAGCTGTCAGTGTGCCATTTCCCAGTGGAGTTTGTGTCACTGGAATGCAGCTTGCAACAGTGGTATGGGGGAACATTTTTATTTATTAGAGATACACTCTAAATAACCCCAAATGAGGCCCGAAATGATACAAGGCCTGAAAACTGCAAAGTAGTAAGATGGGAAAAATAGAAGAAAGGTTGGTAATATATTCATAAATGTTAAGACTGAGCAAAGAATATGTGGAAACTCAAGGTAACATGATTCATATATATCTAAAATGCTCCATTATAAAATGCTTTAGAAATACTATTTCCCAAACATCCAAGAGAATCACCTTTTCAAGGAATATGACTGTCTCCCTGGGATACACTTGATGCTCCTCTGTTCCTAACATGGGCCTAAATGAACCAGTGAAATCTCCGCAGTCATCCCATGGCACAGAATAATCTCACTCTGAGCCTGGGTTTTCAGGCTAAGGAACAGACAGGCCTCTCTAACTCCACAATCAGCCCACGTAGCAGCACAGCTTTGGAAATCACCTGTTGCCTCCTGGTAGCCTTGTTCTCTGAGGTGAACTGAAGGTGCTGGGCCTTCTGGACTGTGGACATTCCCAAAGACACAGGAGCCGTGGCACAAACGTGGGGAAAACAGCAGCACGGAAGAGCCAATTTACCCTGTGGGCTGCAACTGAGGGGGTTCTATAAAGAAGGAGAGAGGCCTGACAGTTTCTCTCAGCCCTGACAATCTCTCAGCCCTGACAAGGCCACAATGGACTCATAAAAGGAAAACAACTGTGCTAGTCATCTGGGTTATTTCCCCTTAAGACTGTCTTCCTTAGAGTAGCTGAGGGGGGTGGGGACTGTCTCCGCCATTTGCTAGGCCCTCCTTCCGTTTGTTCCCTCCCCCCCCCCATTTCCTGTCATAGGAATCCTGCTGAGAGCTGAATTTGCATCTCTAACAGAATCTATTTTAAGGTTTCTTTTCCGAACTAATGTCTATCTCTAGTCACTCTCTCACTTTCAGGCACTGCTGGACAGTCCTCTGAAGACTCCTTGAGGGCTGCTGCTCCCCCAGGGCTCAGGGTGACGTAAGCAGACACTCTACACAACGGAATCCACCCAGCACAGCAGCAGTCAAGGAAGCTTTGACTTCCATCCTTCAGGCACAGAACCAGGGTCTCTAGAATCTTCTTGTTGCCTCATTTTCATAGATAAATTCCTCACGCTAGGGACCTTTGACCAAAGAGCTTTTTTGTCTAAATTGTTTTCCTCATTTACTAAGCCCTCTACAATCTGGATCTTTATTTTACCTCCTTCTGGAACCTTCTGTCGCTCTTCATGCATCATATAAAATTGGCTTCACTACAGTCCTTCAACACACCAAGCGCATAATCTTCCTTCTTAGAGACTTTCTATGTGTCTCCCATTCTTCTCCACACCCCTCTTAGGCCCTGACCCATGGACGGCTCTTCTTGTCATTCCTACTTCAGCTTGAATATCACCTTTATAGGAAGACATTTGCTGACCACCCATACAAAAGTGGCGACCTAGACACTTTCTAGTGCATCACAGAATTTCACGGTCTGCACAGAATTCTGCCTCCGGCTTTTACCTACCACCAATGAGTATGGTAGCTTCCTGTTACAAGAGGCTTTTTTTATTCATCTTGTCTACATGTGTCCCAGTATCTGGAACTGAGTGTTTTCTTTATGCTGCATGCTTAACAATATTTGTGGAATTTAAATTAATTTACTTTCACTGAATCCTCATAATAACTGTAAAGCCACATGTGATGATCCCTTTGTAACACAGGAATAAGTGTTTTGGAAGCTAAATAACAAACCCCCATCAGAAAGGAACAGTTTCAAGATCTCAGTCACTAGCTACCTTTATCCCCTATGTCTGAGAGCTTAGGCAAGATATTAGAATATATTGCTGTGGGCCTGCAGTCTGTGAATATAGTTTTGCTTGGTACCTGGAATGGGACTACATGTGCCTGTGGAGAAGGGATGCAATTTTTTTTTATACATCGTTAAACTGCCTGCTGTGTCTCTCCATTCATTCATTCTCTTAGACAACACTGGTGTCTATAAACGTAGTCCCTGTGTAGCAGTCAATGGCCAGCATACATACAGTGGTGCTCACATAAGATTATATCTCCTAAAGATATCATGACCATCCTAATTTGTGTAACACCCTCTGAGATGTTCACAAAATGATAAAATTGCCTACTGATACATTTCTCAGAAAATGTACTTACGGTTAAGCAATGTATGGCTGTAAGTATTTCCTCCTAAAACATATCAGAAGTACCTGTGTACTTCTGGGCCACTGAGAAGTTATTCCTCTCAGAGAGATAAGCTGTCATACCCAGATAGCCATTGACTCACCACTTCTCTCCCTAATTAATAGAGGGACATAAATATGAACTACTATAAGCAAGTGACATTTTGAAAGTTTTCAAAAATGAAATACTGGGGCTGGAGAGATTGCTTAGTGGTTAAGTCACTTGCCTGTGAAGCCTAAGGACCCAGGTTTGATTCCTCAGTGCCCACATAAAGCCAGATGCACAAGGTGATGCATGTGTCTGGAGTTTGTTTTCAGCAGCTAGAGACACTGGTATGCCTGTTCTTTTTCATCTGTTTCTCTCTCTATATATATATCTCTCTCTCTCTAAAAAATAAATATTTTTAAATAAAAAATTAAATACTGTTGTTTTGAGGGTGCTTCAATTATGCCTCCTCTACATCCATCTTTTTTTCTCTTTTTCTTCTTTCCCTTAAAGCATTCTCATTCAAACATAAAGTCCTATTTGGAAGCCTTCAATTTTCAATGAATTAGAAAACAATAGACATGGACTGGCAATGGTCCAGCTCTAGTGATGCTAGAAAACTCTCTGGAAGGAAGTATCAACATGCTCACAAAGTCTGCCTTAAGAGCTAAGAGAAAGGAGTAATTTTTCAGTGAGAAACATCCATTACTTTTATGTTAGAGGAGAAAAATATTGTATTTTGGGGGAAAAAAAAGCGAAACAGGGAAACAAAACTGTAGGAAATAGCTCTGGGCCAGGCTGTGGTGTTGCATACAGAGCTGGCTTCTGCAAGCTGAGCTGGAAAAGATGCTATGATTTAAAGCTTTCACCTTTCAAACCAAGAACAATCCATGAGACCCAGAACTGGACAGGAAAAAACCCAAACCCAAGAGAAAGAATTCTTTTCATAAGCACCTTTGACATAAATGGCAGACATACTGCTATTTCAAATTAAGGGACTTTGGGTCTCCATGTCTTGCGGCAGGTGGCCCACAACAGCAGACCTCTCAGGAGAGTCTTCTGTCTTTCTCTCTCCCTATTCTCACTCCCTCTCTTCCTCCCTCTCTAACTTTCTCCCTCTCTCTGATTCCTTTGTGCGAGACTTTGCCTGCTTCCAAATAAAGAGCACAGAAAGGTGTCCATGAAGGGTTCAGAGACATCACTCTAAGAAGCCAGTGCGTCCAAGCGCAGTAACAACGCCTCTGAAATCCTTGGGGTGGAGCGATAGAGAAGCTCTTCCAGGAGAAAAGGGAAAAGCATGAATCTGTGAAGAGCAGAGCAACTCTTCCACTTTCCTATTCATAAACATTTTCTCCATTTGCTCCCACAGCCACCACTCACTAGAGAAGGTCTGAAAGCAAAATTTCATTTGAGTCTTCAGGAGAGCCGGAGGGGGTGGGGGGAAGGGACAGGAGGCTGTCTGTCCTCCAGCTGAGATTTCATGCGCCTCTGCACTAGTCTCAGTCCCCCTGGGGGGGGGGCGGGGAGGCGTTCTGCAATGGAGAAAGCATGGAGATGTGTTAAGAGACTCTTAAGGGCATGGCTGAGAAAACAAGTCCAAGAGTAGCAAGTGCAATTAAAACACAAGCCTGCCTGGGATGAGCACCTTACCACAGACCTATGTGGGGATCCATGGAAACAAGCACTCAGGAGACGGTAAAAAACAAAACAAAACAATACAAAAGTGCAAAGAAGAAATGAAATGAAACAAAATGGGTAGCACCTTCCTTCAGATCCAATGGCCTCTTCTACGGTGGTGCTGTGATGTGGATGCATCTCTGCTGGAGTTAAAAATCTTGCTGCAGACACTGATTCTAGAGGAACTTGGTGGACTCTCTTCATCTAAAGGACCCACAAGAGGGAAAGACAGACATGTCCAGAGAGAAGATAAAGGTATCAGAAATCATTTATTCTCCTTCAACTAGTTTTAGAGCAAATCTGGCAGCAAAAGCAGCCATGTTTGGGGCATGATGGCTTATATAATCCCAGCACCTGGGAGTCTGAGGAAGAAATACTGTCATGGGTTACAGTCCAACCTTCCCCCCCCAAAAAAAGAAAGAAAGAAAGAAACAAACAAACAAAGAAAGAGAGAGAGAGAGAAGCAGCAGCAGCAGCATCAAGCAAGCAAGCAAAGAAACAAACAAACAAAAAAAACCCCAAAACTCAAAATAAGGTATCTAAAAACAAATATGTGCCCACATTCCCCAGTATGTACCCACTAGTCAGGAAAATAGACACTCATCACATATAAATCATATACAAATAAGTCAAAATTATAATTAAAGTAAGTGATAAAAAGTATTGAGGCTTTAGAAGACTAACACTGTCTAGCCATCTTTTCACTAACTTGTGATGGGTTAAAAGATACAAAGAATTTATACATCAAAACTTCCTGGATCCTTGGGCTAAGCACACACCACTTTCCTGAGTAGACATACTTATTCCATGTCATTTTACTCCACAGATATGGAAAGAGAGCCAGATCCCAAAATGATCTGTACCTCTGATATCAAACATGGAACACTTCCTAGGAGAGGAGGCAAGAGAAGAGCACAGTTACTGGGCAGCAATGTTTAGGGAAAATATAATTCCTCCCATTAAACGGCAGGGATAGAAACAAATGTAAATTCCTTGTATTTCTTGTGTTTCTGTTTTCCTAAACCACTGGTCTTGACCATTGAGAATGAGATTAGAAAACCTTGGGAGTACTTTGCATGGCCACACTCAAACCACATGATGGGACATGGTTACAAGAGTTTGTGGATTATCACAAATCCATTAATAGTGGTTTTCCCCGCCTCCCTTAGTTCAGTTGTCAATAACAAGCCTCTCCCAGGCCTGGCTAAAACTACAGTCTTTCATGTAAGGGCTCTCTATAGCATTACATGAAACATAATTGTAGCTTGAACTCCTACAGACTTGGCAGAAAAACCACATCTATGCTAAAAGTAATGATGCTGTTCTCTATTCTCTTAGAACTATGAACTTGAAAGCTCTCCTTCTTATAATCAATTTTTAAAAACCATTATCTTCTCTTGTGGCCCTCAAATTAGATAGTGCTTAAACTCACTATACAATGAGCTATCTGCTTTATGAACCACGGTGTGGGCATGTGATACCCCTACCCACACAGCACCATGGTACAAGCTAGTGACAGCATTATCATGTGAATTATGTTGTGAGATTTAATGAACAGTACAGTGGTGAGAACTGTATGCAAACTGCATACAGCTTCAGTGCAGTTGATGAGTGTTTACTATGTATAGTGTGTGCTACCACACAACTCTCGTGGTATGAAACACCCTATCAGCAAACACATGAAATAGTAGTATGACTGCTAAAGGATGTGAACACCCAGTGTGGTGTGTACAGAATTATATGGTGAAATATTATAAGCAATGAAGTAATAAAAATGCCACACATATAGAAATATGAAATATTGGCTGGGCATGGTGGTGCATGCCTTTAATCCAGCACGTTAGAGGCAGAGGTGGGAGGATCACCATGAGTTT
The DNA here is from genome assembly GCA_036346955.1 of Dipus sagitta. Lineage (NCBI taxonomy): Eukaryota > Metazoa > Chordata > Mammalia > Rodentia > Dipodidae > Dipus > Dipus sagitta. The sequence goes on from CM070781.1 coordinate 19,067,487, forward strand.
GAGGCCACCCTGAGATTACATAGTGAATTCCAGGTCAGGCTGGACTAGGGGAAGACACTACCTCAAAAAACCAAAATAAATAAATAAATGAAAGAAAGAAAGAAAGAAATATGAAATGTCAATGAATACAACAAAAGGAACAATGACACATTTTAATTATGCAGGTCACATGACCTGTGATTCCTTTCTATATTTCTAAAATTATTCCAAGATAAAAGCAGACAATTCACTATCTACCTGGTGCTCATCTTTCAGTAGCCTGTGACAATAACAGTTATGGAACAATGTTCCCAGATGTTTACTGTAGTGTAACTTCAAATTTGATTGTGGGCTTTCTTATTGAAAAGTGTGAGACAAATAATTACAGAATTCTCAGGATTGGAGAGGAAAAACCAACCCTCAAAGCTCCTTAGCACAAGCAAAGTCTTTCCAGAAAAAAAATGTCAGAAAGAAGACTTTATAAATAGGATGTTTAATGTTCTCAAAGCATTTTATAACAGACATAATGAATTTCAAAATCTTCTTCATGTGACCTTCCATACACGCTGAAGTAGGGGCCATACAGCAATTCAAGGATGACTATTCTACAAAAGGCTAAGTATGCAGATGATAGGGATGTCAGTGGTCCATTCAGATGCAATGATGGACTACAGATTCCCTGGGGCTTCTACTACCTATGCAGGCTACCTGTTCCCATCATTTCCACACGTATCCTTCTACTAATAATGCTTAGGCATGAGAGGTAGAATTAAAGGTTGACTCTAATTTAGCCTAGGATGCCAAGATTTGTAGCAACTGATAGGAAACATCTCATTTGAAATAATATAAAGAGAAACTTTTGAGTAAGCCAGTTCTGGAAGAGAATAGTTGCTTATTGATTAATTGCTAAGACCATGGATAAGTTACTTTAGGTGTTATCATGAACACCTAAAATTTTATCTAGCTGATAATAGCTGTCACTTAGCACTCTACCACAACACTCACCTGCACATATTTGGCTCTTTAGATCTGTAATCTTCTTGAATGTTTATAATCTAATATAACTGATACCTCATGTTGTGGGTTGCATATAAAATGTTTTCCATAAGCTCATGTTTGAACACTTGATCCTCATTTGATGACACTGTTCAGGAAGGTTGTGGAACCTTCAGGAGGTAGAATCTTGCTGACAGAATTGTGTCACTGAGGAAGGGCTAGGAGATTTTATAGTGCACTCAACCTGCTATTCTTTCTCTCCACCCCGCCCTTTCCTCCTTGCCAGTGGAATGATGTGGTATAGGCTTCCTGCTAAAGCCTGCTATATCTTCCCTTCAAGCATGGACTCTACCATCTATAACTGTGAGCCAAGTTAAACCCTTTTCCTTCCAAAAGCTGCTTCTGGTCAGGTATTTTGTTGCAGTAATGAGAAGGCAATTGATACATCTCTCTTCTTAAAATAAGAAACACTAGTAGACAGTTAAAATAATTTATGCAAGGGCATAAATATGGTACTTCTCAGATGCAAGTCTGAATTAAAATGCCAGCTCCAACACCTACTAGCTTTGTGGTCGTTGGTAAGTTACTTAAATTCTACATGTCTCAATTTGTACAGCTGTGAAATTCAAACATCCTTTGCAGGGTTGTCTTGCTGGTTAATAATAGATGTAGGCAATAAGAAATAATAATAGGTAAACTAATAGGTATAATAATATGCTTGGTACACTGCTCAGCATACACTAAATCCTCAATAAATGTCAGGATTTATACTAAGTGGCAATCACACAAGAAGTTAAGGTTGATGCTTTATAGAAGCAAATGTAACCAACTTCAGCAGCAGGAGGACTTTCAACTAAACAAACAAACGCTACCTGAAAGAGTGTTGGTTCATGCAGGGGACAGGGGGAACAGAGGCTGACATCAGGTATCTTTCTCAGTTGTGTCTCCACCTTATTTTTTTGAGATGGGATCTCTTACTGAAGCCAGAGCTCACTGATTAGCTAGACTATCTAGCCACTGAACCATAGGGATTCTCTTGTCTCCTCCACAGCTCTGGGATCAATGGTATGCGCCACTAGGCCTAGCATCTTACATGTGTACTGTGGATTCAAACTCAGGTCTTCATGCTTATGTAGCAAGCACTTCACCCACTAAGCCATCTTCCCAGCTCCCACCCCCGAGTGAGCTTTGATGGGGAGACCAGCTTCAATGAAACAATTTGACCTGCAAAAACAAGCAGTGTGTCCTAAGTAACATATGAAGTTTTATGAATCATAACTACCACCACTGATAAACAGTTTTAGCCTTGATTGAATATATAGCATCAAAGTAGTTAATGACTAAACAAGACAATACCAAAGGTCTCCCATTTGCAAGGTAAACATTACATATAAAGGTTCTGTTCCCTTTAAATATTATAGGAATGCTCATAATTTCTTCCTTATTTCTGCCATGCATGTATAAAATCTATTTTAATGATATAAGTATTTTATAAGCTGAATTACTTTTTAACTAACTTAGGCTATATTGAACCACTAAGGAGTCCCATTCATAATGAATATCTAGTGACTACAACCTTAAGAAAATGAAAAGACATTAAAATACATTGAGACCTTAAGAAAAATCATGAAGTAAGTTTACATTTGAAAGAGATCATTTAAAGAGGCATTTAAGTGAATTTGCACTTCAAAACCACTGGAATCTCTCATATACTACTATTCAACTTGAACTTCTACTAGGACACATGACCTTCTAGAACATATGGTTTATATTTATTTGTACTCAGATTCACCCTAAACCAAAATAGTGCTATCTCAACAAACTGGCTTTAGGTGCCTAATCCAGTGCAAAATTCTTAATTGTTATTATCTACACCTTTGGACCTTCAGATCACAAGCCTTTCTTTGGATACAGAGTTTCAAGCTTCTCAAAGAACAGATTGCAAGAAATATTTGTCACTACTATTAAATGTGATGATTTAGTGCAGAGATGGCAAATATGTAGCACACAGACCAAAACTATCTACCCCAGACTGACCATGGAAGACAGGCCACATCTACTACCACTGAGCTCAGCACAGCCTCAACTTTCCACTGACAGAGTATGTTAGGAGGACGCAGACAGAGAGCAAGAAGAATAAGGATGTTTTCAAGTTTCTCTCATCCACGTTTGATCAAAATCAATCTTTATGTTACAAGTGTTCTATTGCTCTCTGCCCATGCAAAACAGGGCTCTTACTTCAAAGAACTGAGTTTTTCTTGAGCTGAATATGAGACCAGGTTGTCCCCAAACAACATGTTCCAATGTGTTAACAATTTCATGAATGTTTTATACTTACAGAACAAAAGAAGGACATAGATCAAGGCACTTATCAAATATACTGGTGGAAACATCAGGTAGGTAAGTTACAAAATGGGAAGGCTCTGCTATAGGTCTTAGATATTATCTGATGACATTTTTCGACTTTGAGTTGGTTGGAACTAGTGGTCTATAAGTGCATTCTAAGAGCTTTCACCTAATTTCAAAAGGATGATAGGTCAAAAACAGAAGTAGAATAAATGACTATAAAAAGAACTAAACATAGCCCAAGATAATTTAGCTCTGAACCTGGAAGAGTTCATCTTTCCACAGTCACAAAAGTTCTAGTAAGCCAACCTGACAAGAGGGTACAATTGGGGTGACTGGACCACTGGAAGTAAGAAAAGGACAGGAATGTCTATACTTACTGGAAATCAAAGATGATGAACTGACTTCTTATCACTTGCCTAGTTCCCTAGACCTGTTTTCACAAACAACCAGGACCCCTCCTGGGAGGAAGGTCTTTCCTAGGATTTAAACATTGTCGTTGATAAAGTTCAGCCCCCAGAACTTGGTGTCAGAGATAGCCTCTTTCTGAGACAGCCCCTACTCTCACCAAACAGCTGTCCCTCTGGTTCACCTAAGCCGGAAGACAGCCCACCACTATAAGGTTATAAGTACCTTTGCAAGGGAAGGGCAGGCTCTCTGACCACTTTGGAACTTCCAGCTGTGGATGAGTTTTTCCCTCAACTGAGCCAGGGAAGGGAGGGCTCTGTAGCCCTTACTGACCAAATGAGTTCTTTATCCCCTCACGCTCCTCACATGGCAGGAGCTCCTTGGACTTTCTTTTTTTTAATGTTCATCATCATTATTATTTACAAGATATTTCATATGGATATATCATTTGTTGGTATCCTCTTTTCCCTCGTCCCTGTCCATATTCCACTGAGGACCCTCCTCAGTGGGGTTGCAGGTATTCCCCATGGGGTTGTGATTTATGCATTGAGGGATCAGTAGTCAGTGATTTTTGAAGGGTAGGGAATGCCTCTGGGCAGGATGTCTCAGCCTGTGCCTCTTACAATCTTCCCACACCCTCTTCTTCAAAATTCTCGAGCCATATTGGGTGAGTTTTAAGTCTGTTTCAGTGATGAGCTCTTAGGAGCCTCTGGATCTCTGCTTTGGTAGGTGTTGAGTAACCTCAGGGTCTGTCTCCTACACACTGGTGCTGATTATCAATCCCCAATTCCTCTGTGGTTTCAGCTGTGGCTTTTCTCTCTTTTCTTTCCATGGTTTTCCCAGACCCTCCATATGGAATCTCTAGCCACATGGGTGTGGATCCTTGACTCTGTACTTCCCTCAATAAATATAATAATTTAAGGTTTGGGGTTCAAGGACTTTCCTGGACCCTGAGCACCCCATTAGAGATCAACCTTGTTTGATATATATACTACTGCAGTTTGGAAATTTAAGTTCACAGCAGATTATAGCAAAGTGGGGGAATCTCTCTGCCATCCGATGCTTTTCTTATCTGATACTATCTGATGACATCTTAGCTTTCAGCTTGCTGCAAATTAGTGGTCTATCTGCTAAGTAAATGCATTCTAAAAGAGTTTACCTATAATCACAAGACATGGACAATGAGTGACAAATAAAAGGACAAAGATATCTCAAGATAATTTTATCTTTAGATTTACAATCTCCAACTCTTCAGAATCAGGAAGTTCTAATCAGCCTTATAAAATCTCTAACATAGGTGTGGCAATGCTTAGCTCCCATCCCTCTGACCAAGTCCAGTCCAGAGAAGCATAGAGAATGCTGGCTGCTGGGAGAGCAGAGATGTACTTCACAGTCCAAGACTCTAGGTTATTTCCAACCACCATTATTGGAGTGCATCATGCAATAGTAAATTAATCTGTCAAGGTGCTAATTACTTCCTACAGTTACTACAATCCAGGTCAGAAGCAGAAGGGAAAAGCCATCTGTAGTAGACAGCTCCACAATGTTGGGACAAATATCCAACCAGACACCATATAGGGGAGGAAGGGATTTATTTCAAGCTTACTACTCCAGGTGAAGTTCCATTAATGGCAGAATAAGCTGGCTCCCTTTCACAGATCCAAACAGAAAGAAATAACCCAAACAGCCAGCAAGCACCAAAAACACAGCCAGCAGGGATCCTGCCAGAGCTCCAACCTCTCTGTATACCTTTGGGCTAGAATTCTGATTCCCAATGGCATGCCCTCTATAGCAGGAGTCTGCCTGCTAGTGGCTGAAGCTGCAAACTCAGTTTTAATAAAACATCTGAGTCTATGGAGCCATACACTCAAAATGCCACAGCATTTAAAAGCAGCCTGTGAGGGGGCAGAGGGTTGATTTGGGCTTACAGACTCAAGGGGAAGCTCCACAATGGCAGGGGAAAACAATGGCATGAGCAGAGGGTGGACATCACCCCCTGGCCAACATCAGGTAAGCAATAGCAACAGGAGAGTGTGACAAACACTGGCGTGGGGGAAACTGGCTATAACAACCATAAGTCCAACAATACACTGCCTCCAGGAGGCTTTAATTTCTAATTGCCATCAGCTAGGGAGGCTAGCATTCAGAATACCTAAGTTTTGGGGAGACACCTGAATCAAACCACCACAGACACCCACTCTAGAACTCAGGATCAAGTCCTTTCAACCTAAGACAATTTCTTCCATTTGCGCTTGTAAGAAATCCCTTTTAAATTCCTCCCAAGAGCATCCTTCACATGGGAGTTGATAAGACCACATGTGGTCCTACTTTGAGTGTCTAGTTCACTGGCAGACATTTTTTTTTTTTCTCATGACAGTGCTATATCTCTAAAAGCCAGGGCACCTGAGATGAATAAGCAGGAGGAGACCCTGATAAATCCCTCTAATCCATTTGACTATGTGGTTTCCATTTGCTTCCATTGTTAGAATTACACAAACTAGCTGAGCATGGTGGTTGACACCTATAATTCCAGAACCTGGGAGGTGGAGGCTGGAGGATTACCCAGAGTTCAAGGCCAACCTAGGCTACACAGTGAATTTCATGCCACTTTGAGCTACAAGTGATATCTGTCTCAAAAAAAGAAAAAAGAAAAGAAAAGAAAATACTTTTCAAACTATTTCATAATCAAACAATTGCTACTAAGAAGAGGCTCTTGGCCCTTTGCTTTGTTTACTGTCAATACCCAAAAGCCTTTCACCTTCTGATTAGTCTCTGCTGGATGCTTAGCCTGACCATCAGGTCCTCACTACCATTTCATCCATGTATCTGGCTTCATGCTCACCCATAGATGATCAAATGCAGTCTGACTTTTGCATCCATAACCTGTTCATGCTCTTCTGAGATGAACACTTGGCCTTGCACCATGTAGCATGCAGATGCTGGGTTTGTAGGGATAATATCTGTAAGAGGTGTGCCCTAGAAAAGGAAATGCTGTAAGAGAGGCAAAGATGCCTGACTTTAAGCAAGAGATGTTTGACCTTTCAACTCATCAAAGTCCCTGAAAGGTCCCAAAGAATGAGACTTTATCCTCTGCTTGTCTTCTGGCTCACATAGCTCCAACCATATGTATCTCACTGCATTTCCAGAATGTGCTGCCACCCTTGGGTTTTTGCACTTACAATTTCTCCTTCCTGGACTGATCTTCCACGAAGGAGCAAGCATGGCTTGCTCCATCACTTCTTGTGATGGTTTGAATCAGACGTTCCACCATAAACTCATATGTTCTGAGTGCTTGGTCCCCAGCTGGTGACAATTTGGGTAGTGGAGCCTTGCTGGGGGAAGTGTGTTTCTGAGCACAGGCTTTAAGGTATTACATCCAGCTCCCCCTTTCCAGAGCAAGGCTCCATTCTCTTGCTGCTGGTTTCTGCTGACTGTGGAAGAAGTGATATCTAGCCTCTGCTCCTGCCATGCTTTCATCTGCTCTCATGAAGCTTCCCCTTGAGACTATAAGCCAAAATAAAAAAAAATTAAAAACTTCCCTCTGATAAGCTACCTTTGATCAGATGCTTTATCCCAGCAACAAGAAGGTAACTACAGCATTCCTTACATCTTCACTGAATATCACCTAAGCAAGATGGTCACTGATGGATCCCATCTAATGCAAAAATTCCATACACACTACCTCCTAACCATTCTTTATTGCTGTATTCCTTAGCTCAGAAGTATATTTTAGCAAGTGTTATTGACCTTGCTTATCTAACTTCTCTTGTGGACCTGAAGCCACAAGCAGAGGGATATCGCCTCTGTCTGATGCTATGTCTTTAGTAGCAAGAACAGAGCTTCAAAGCCTAGCATCTGTTAGGTGCTCTATTTATGTGCAGCTACATCTCTAGTACAAAGCACAGAGCCACAGAGCCTGACATCTGTTAGGTACCATCCTTGTGGGTTTTAGCTTACTGTTGTTTCCATTGTTTTCAGATAAGATTTTTACTATGTAGCCCAGGCAGTCCTCAAGCCCATGATGCTCTTGTTCAGGCCCCTGAATTCTGATATTATAGGTATATACAGCTATGTAGAACTGAGGTATGTGTGCGGGTTTTCTTATTTTAGGGGTGCTTTGTTTTGTTTGGTGCTAAGAAAAAAAATAAGGGCATTATGCTTATGAGGCCATTTCTCTACCACTTAGCTAAATCCCTAAAGTCTACTTTGCTGAATGAGAGAAGAAATGAGCTAATAAAAAGTTGAAGCAGGAAGCAAAATTCTATTAGAATGTATATTAGCTCAGACACTTTTGACAAAAAGAAAGCATAAAATGTGATATTTAAACAACAGATACCCTTTGTGGTTCTGGAAGGCTAGAAGTCCAAGATCAAGAAACTTCAGACTTGGAACCTAGCAAGGGCCAGCTCCTTGGACTGTACACATCTGCCTTCTTACAGTGTACAAAAGCCCTTTCATCAGTGCATGCTCATGGAGAGATAGCCCAGGCTCTTTTTTCAGACAAGGGCACTGATCCCACTTGAAGGGCCATAACTTTACAATGTGATCTGAACCACTTACCTCTCCAAAGCTATTTCCGGGTAACATTGGAGATTAGAGCTTCATGCATATGACTTTTGTAAAGACATCTTACAACAGAAAATAAGCTTTTTAGGGTGGTGATCTTTGTTGTTCTTTATTCAATGATATAGTTTCAACATCTACAGTAGTACCTACATAAAGTGGCCACTCAGGAAATATCTATTAACGAAGAAGAAGAGGATTGTATGAAATGTACTTGCTGAGCTAAAATATGCTGGACATACTCACATCTCAGAAATGATACTAAATGTTCATGCTCAGGATTCTACTCTCCAAACACCACAGGATGATTATTTTAAAGATATTACTTAGGATGTTGATTTTTGTGCTGGTGACAAGAGACCCAAGTAAACTACATTTTAAAATGGAAGACCATTGTGGTGGTTAATTCCTAGTTGTCAAGTTGCCATGATTTAGAATCACCATGGAAACAAATCTCTGGCCATGTCAGTAAGGGAATTTCAAGATTAGATTAGTTGAGGTGGGAGGACCCACCTTAACTGTGGATGGCACCACTCATGAGGCTGGGTTCCTATACTATATAAAAAGAACAAACTCATTTGAGGACTGAATGTGACTAGCTGCCTCTAGCTCCTGCTGTGATGGCTTCCCTACCCTGATGGACTGTGACATGGAACTATACACGGAAACAAACCCTCCCTTAAACTGACCTTTGCCATGTAATTTGTCCTCATAATGGGAAAGGTAAATAAGACAAGCTAGAGAGATGGTTCCTTCTATTACACACAATGGCCCAACTTCATAGGCTACTTGGACAGTCTTCAGAGGCCTGGGCATTTGCTATTTTGTAGCTCGATCATCTTCGTCTCTAGTCTGAGAATCTTCAATTCCTTATGATCAAGACAGTCAAGTAGATGGGAAGGAAAAGCAAATGACATGGCCCTCCCCTTAGAAGCCACAAACAGTTGTTCCATTCATCACTTTTGCCCACAGCTCAGTTCCTCAATTCCCCAATTCCTTAATAAGATGGGCAAAACTGAGTCATATGGCCATACCTAGTTGCCAGGTAGAATAAAACATGCAGCTGTCATTCTTGGCAGATATAAGTCTGCACTTTCACTATTATAGCAAAAGAGGTAGTCAGATTTGGGGGAATAACTGGCATTCTATATCATAACATATATTGAAAACTAATTATTTAGAATTAAGATTGATTTTTGTGTCAAATTTTAAAGGTTGATTCTCAGAGGGTCACTCGATTGTAATAAAGAGTTCTAAAAACTTAATTGCATAACTGTATGTTATAGGATTTTGTTGATATTTGACATAATGCTTCTCTCTATAAGAATAGGCAGGATTGTAGGATGTACAAGGCTTTGACTGACTCAGGAGGTATGTCACAGCCTGTGTTGTCTAATTTTCTCAGGCCTCGGCCAACTACCAAAGCAAAAGCAGAAATAAAATAAAATAAATCTGCATTGACCATTCTTTGAAATTTTTCAGTGCCTGTGCTAGTTCCTGACTCATGGGACATGAGCACCTGTAGCACTTACCTTATTACCCAGTGTTAGGAGTTGAGTCAGCAGTGCTCCATCCCATCCCACCTGGGCTCTGGGGGTCTGAGATGGACCATTACATTTCCCATTTCCATGCATTTTGCTGCAGTCTGATTCTGGTCATTCTTTTAAAGAATATCAACAATCCCTAGGGCTCAGTGACTGAAACAGCAGCTCAAGGTGACTGAGACTTGGTCTCAGGGAAACACACGGATGAGTAATAGAGGAGGACACTGCATATTTTCCTTTGGCTTCCATTCATGCACACATAGAGAGTGTGCATTTGCACACATGTATACACCATGCACGACTTACATCACATACCACACTATACTTATTCTATACACACACTTGCCAAAAGAAGAACATCATAAACAGCTTAATCATTTCATTTTTAAAATATTTCTTTCTTAGTGACATCATTGAAATGGATCCCTAACCGTTAAAGTCCTGTGTCACAAGTGGTTCCTGTGAACTTGCAAATCAAATGGCATTTAGGAATTTTAAGGTCTCCTTGTAACACAACCACTCAGAGACTGGCTTGATAGATACTACAGTTAATCCAAACCTTCCTATAAGTACCTTTGGGACCTTGGGGACTGGAAGACACTGATGCTTTTTTTTTTTTTAACCTGGGCAAAGAGGATACTACTACATCCTCTAAAACAAGCTTGTTAGAAAGGGTGCATTAACACACATAAGAAAGTGGTTTCTATGTATAAACCTAAGAGTCAAGTTCTTAGTCCTCTTTAAATTCCATCTTTTTAGGGGCTTTAGAACATTTTCCTTCTTAAGTTCTATTAGGTTTTCCCTTGCTTGTCATATTAGCTATAAAGTGAAGGCTGTGTTTAGAGATCCACACAGTGTTCCCTGAAGAACCACCTTTATAAGGCTCCTGTTCCCTTTCACAATCCCACTGGGTTGGAGGAGTTCTCAGAGGTGCTAAGCGTTCTCATCATTTTAACTCTTCCAGATATAAGGCAGCATCTACCATCATTACCTTTACCCTTTTCCTCTCTTCCATCTATCCCCAAGGTCTCAATAGCTCAGAAAGCTGTTAACAAAATTAAGGACATTGTTCCTCAAGAATGAAGTTGCAGGAGATAATCATGGACAGTGTAGTTAATTTGAAGCTTCTGCTCTTGCCTAGGCTTCTGATCCCATCTTGTCACCAGTTTAGCCTTTTTTATGGGTGGGGAATTGGATATTAGTTCTTACTTTGGACTCTCTTAACCTAGTTTGCATTCCTATCATCAGACTTCAGGCATAGCTGAGCATGCTGTTGCTGAAACCTTCATAGGGAACAGAAGACATGTAACCACTGCTGAGTTACACACTCTGCTCCGTGTGGGCAACTGGGACTCCCACTTCTTAGTGAGATGTTGACGAGCTCGTCTTCCTGACTGTTCAAGTAGCTCTGTCTTCAGAATACCCCAACAGGAGTCCATGAACTGGGCTGGAGGAAAATTTGAAAAAAAGGAAATTATATTCCAGTGTTCCTGTCTATTGGGTCATTATTCTGAAATCAAGTGAGTATCTGCTTCTTCCTGCATGAATCATAATTCTATACAAATGGAGGTGCTTCCACCTCTGACTCAAATAGACTTGCCCTGTCATTCCTCTGTACCCAGTCCCAGTCCCTTAGGAATCCTAGGAAGGACATAGCTCTGGCAATATCAAAAGTCCCTAATGTATCTTTTCATGAGTGACTGTTGTATTGACCAGTGTTCTCTAAAGGGATAGAATCAACAGAATGAATACACACATACACACACACACACACACACACACACACACACACACACACATATACACCCCTGAGCCTGGTGGTAAAGCCTACCCCAATAAGCTATAAGCAAGGCTTGCCAGCTGGGTAAGGGGATGGACTTGGCTGTTCATTTCTCCTGACATCTGATCTCCCAGGTCTCTGGTCTGGTAAGCCTTTCTCCCATCCCCGGCTGGCCAGGATGTGAGGGTGGCTTTTCTTATTTCTCATTTTGCTACTTTCTTCTAGGTTAGGGAGGCCCTTTAGAAACTCATCTCTTAGTTTCTTTTCTCCTAATGTGAAGGAGAAAGCCTTAAGTCCTCCTGCTTCACTTCCCACATGGGTATGTACATGTGTTCCTTTACACCCTCCCGCTCCACTTCCCAAAGTTTATTGGAAATCCTCCTTGTATTTCTTTCCTCCACTCTCTTGCTCAGCTTACCACATGTGCTCTCAGATCCTGCCTTCCATGTGTGAGTGTGGAAGCATTCCATCCTTTCCCTGGGGACCAAATCTCTCCCAATAAACTCCACAACTAATAGCTTAACACTTAAGAGTTCATTTCCTCATCTCTTTGATAAAATGGACAAGTGTCTAAAAGTTGAGGCTCACAAGTATCCCAAAATTCCATAACACAGCATTGGCTGGAGAGTCTGAGAACCCAGTAGTTGTTCATCCCACGGAGCTGAATGCCTCATCAGTCCCAATCCACACTGAAGGCCTAAAGAGCTTCTGGTCTTCAGTTCTCACTATGAGACTGATGAATTTGGGTTCTGAGTATACCAGCCAGCAGGTAGATGCCTACACCAGTAAGTACAATGGGCCAGGCAAAAGGCTCTGTGTTCTCTTAGCGCTTCTTTTTATATTTTCCCCCACTAGAAGGCTCCTCACTAGGGGGAAGCTTTTCTCCCTCCATCAATCCTTCCTGGAAATGGCATCATAGATGCCCAGGGATTGTGTCTCTTACTTGATTTCTTTTTTAAAATATTTTTAAATTTCATATATTTATTTATTTGAGAGAGAGAGAAAGAGAATGGGCATGCCAGATCCTCTAGCCACTGCAAACAAACTCCAGGTGCCAGTGCCACCTTTGTGCACCTGGCTTTATGTGGGTACTGAGGAATTGAACCTGGGTCCTTCGGCTTTGCTAACAAATGCCTTAACCACTACAACATCTTTCCAGCCCTCTCACTTGATTTCTGATCTGATTAAATTGACAGTAGAAGTTATCTGTCAGCCATGTATTGCAGACTGAATGTTAGTATCTTCCTGATGCTCTCACGCAGAAACCTAACTCCCAGTTTGATGGTATTAGGTGGGGCTTTTAGGAGGTTGATGGAGCTCTCATGACTGAGATCCACATAAGTAAGAAGAGATGGGAACTTGCCATTGTTCTCTCTGTTTTCCCCTGGGGTAGTGTGCAAAGAATAATAGATCATCATCTCAAACCAGGAAGCAGAACATCACCAGATCTGTCAGCACCTAACCCTTTAACTTCCCAGCCTCCAGGGCTATGATTCAGAAATACTTATGGTTTAAGCCATCCAAACGGACTAAAACATACTATCTATTCTCAATGGCTTATACCAAAATATGTAATACTTTGACTCACTGAGCTAATTCAACTGCTCAAAATACTTTAGTTTGTGATTTGCCAATTTTTATGGCTAACTTCTAAGAACAGAGAATATTGTTGGGATTTGGAAGTAAAATGTAAGCACAATAACTTGAGCATGAGAAATTTACTAAATCAACATCTTTCACAGGAGAGAAGATTATAATTGTCAATATGTTCTTCTTTCTCATTAGATTTCTTGCTTCTTCATGATTCTCTAGCTTATTTCTGGATGTTGAGCTCAAAATAGAATGTTTACTGATTAAAATTTCTGTTTTTGCCTTGAGCTATGTCAATGAAGGAAAGAAAAACATGACCAATCAATCAAAAGTACCAAATCCTTGCTATAAAAAGACAAGATATACAGAATGTCCCAGATATAAGAATGTAAGACTATTACTAATTCTAATCCTGTTTTACAGAAATCATAGATATGTGTATAAATTTAGCTTGTCTGGATTGCCTCACCTAGATGTACTCAATTTTAACAACAAGGAAACATCTTAAACTTACCAGTTTTGTCAGTTTCCATTATTGCTCACAAAAGAATTTCCTAAATCCTTCACCCCAAGGAAGCTTCATTATACGTCCAAACTTAGCGTAGAGAATTCTGTTTAAATTATGTTATTTAAGAAAATTTGATTTTAAACAAAATGAAAATTAAACAAGTTGACAGAATTATATTTATTAGCTATTCATTTATTCTGAAGGACAGTATGTTCATCTGATTAATGAGTCCTTAAAAACATTTCTGTCACTTTAGAGTGTGGAATAGCAGGTGGCCAGAAAGAAGTCTTTACTAATTTGAAGCTCTCTTGACCCTCAAGTCACTAGCTTTTCAATTTTTCCATAGAGGAGGAAGGAGTCAATTTTATTACTTTTTTTCCCATGAAGAATAGGCTCTAGGCTCTGAATTGTTGGGCTCAGCATCAAGGGTGTACAAGATAATGAGACACATATTACCAATCCTTTCATTGCATCTCAAAAGGTAACATACCCATTAAAATGCAACTCTAACCCTCCTAGGTGGATGAATATGTGTCTTAGTGTGAGATTAAGAAATAAAATCTTAAACTGGGCGTGGTGGCGCACACCTTTAATCCCAGCACTCAGGAGGCAGATGTAGGAGGATCACCATGAGTTCGAGGCCACCCTGAGACTACATAGTGAATTCCAGGTCAGCCTGGGCCAGAGTGAGACCCTACCTCAAAAAACCAAAAAAAAGAAAAAGAAATGAAATCTTGGAGTTCCTTGTGCACTCACTGTGTGTGCAGACAGAGTAGTCTTCAGTGAGTAGGCCAGACCCTTATATCTGGACTCCTCCCACCTTCCCAGTCCGGGTGGCCTGCACTGGTCAGTGTCCTGGAGGGCACAGCATGGCATAGGCCCTATCCCTGTTCCTTTGCTCCTCCTAGTTGCCTGGTCCTGGTAGGTTCCATTGTGCCTTGCTCAGGGAGGCCTGGCCTCTGTATGAGCTAAGGAATCAGGCCTTTTTTTTTTTTTTTTTTTTTTTGAGGTAGGGTCCAGGCTGACATGGAATTAATTACGTAATCTCAGGGTGGCCTCAAACTCCTCAAACTCATGGCGATCCTCCTACCTTTACCTCCCGAGTGCTTGGATTAAAGGCATATGCCACCATACCTGGCTGAATCAGGCCTTTTGCTCTGGTGTCCTGACTGGCCACTAGGTACCAACATCGCTGTTCACCTGAATCATAAGGTTAATGGGCCAAAGGACAAAAAATTGCTTCCTACTCAATAAAATAAAGGGTCTTCCTAAAATGAGTAGACAACAATGCAAAAAAGCCAATAAAAGAAAACTGAGAGGTCTCCAACAAGGATGACTAGTCCTGCTACAGAAGCCTCCAATGGAGTCAAAAGGAAATCAATAGAAATTCATTCCCAAAATGAAATCACAACAACCAATGAGACCCTGATGAAAAAAAAATATTGCTAAACTTGAAGTGAACGAACCAGCATTCATATCAAGGAAATTAAACAGAATCCCCACCTACAGTGTTCAGCCTTTGACAGTAGGCTTAACTTGATTGAAGAAAATGTTAGAATCCTCCAAAAAGATAGGAATAAATTGAAAGTAAGTCAAGAAGTAGAGGACCTCAATAATTTGTTGATTAAGCTTAATGAAGACTAAATAAAATGAAAGAATGAATTACAGGAAGCATCCAGAAAATCAGAACTATAATTGAAATTGTACCTCAAAAAAGAGAGGATATGATACAAAATAACACAACAGAAAACAAAAATCAAATAGAAATTATAAAAACCTCTTTAGAACCACTCACCAACAGAGTTACTCATATGGAAGAGAGAACCCCTGACCTGGAAGATAAAACAGAAGAACTTGATTGGGAGGCTAAAAACTGCTAAGTTCAAAAAATCAAGTGAACAGAATAGGAGGGAACTGTGGGGCACCCTAAAATGACCAAACATACAGATCATGGGTAAAATCCAGACCAGAGGCATAGAGAACATATTCAACAAAATTATTGAGGAAAATTTTCCAAATATTGCAAAACAGAGGCCCATCTAGATACAAGAACCCCACAGAACATCAAACAGAACCAAAGAAGAAACTCTCCAAGATACATCATAGTTAAAACTCTTAACACCAAAAACAAAGAGAGAATGTTAAAAGCAGCAAGAGAGAAGCAATTCATAACATACAAATGCAATCCCATCAGAATTACATCAGATTTATCAATGGAAACCCTGAAAGCCAAAAAGGCCTTGAATTGAACACTTCAATGTCTGAAAACTATGGCCTTCAACCCAGCTACTTTACCCAGCAAAATTATCCCTCATAATAGATGGTGAAAGAAAAACTTTCTATGAAAAAAGTCAACTCTGTGATTATATGATCACAAAGCCAAACCTACAGATAATACTTGAGAGAACACTCCACACAGAACAGTCAAACAACCAATCTCAAGAGCCAACAAGAAGAAGATCACAATAACCAAAATAAACCAGGCTTAAAACAGTAAACAACACAAGAAAGCACCAAACACCTCATCATGACAGGCATCAATTCAAGCCTCACAGTAATAACTTTAAATATTAATGGTCTTAACTCACCCATCAATAGATACAAGTTTTCAGGATGGATCAAAAAATGGGACCCTTCTATCTGCTGTCTTCAAGAAACCCACCTCACCACTAAAGATAGACCCCTCCTCAGGGTAACAGGTTGGAAAATGATATTCCAAGCAAATGGAAATAAAAAAAGAAGCAGGTATTGCTATATTAATATCTGATAAAATAGACTTCAAATCAAAAGTAATCAAAAAGGACAAAGAATGCCACTTCTTACTCATCAAGGGAATGACCCAACATGAGCAGATCCCAGTCATAAATATATATGCGCCAAACACAGGTGCACCACAGTTTGTAAAACAAAATATACTCAAGAATAAAACAGAAATAAACACCAACACCATCATAGGTGGAGACTTCAATTCTCCACCAGCATCAACAGACAGATCACACAGGCAGCAAATCAACAGGGAAATAATAGAGCTCAACAACATCATAGATCAAACAGACCTAACAGATATCTACAGAACTTTTCACCCCAACTCTACAGATTTCACATTCTTCTCAGCAGCCCATGGAACCTTCTCCAAAATTGACCATATATTAGGCCATAAAGCATGCCTTCATAAAGTCAGGAAAATTAAAGTAACTTCCTGTATCATGTCAGATCACAATACTTTAAAGCTAGAAATTAACAACAAAAGACACATCAAGAACTCCACCAACTCATAGAGACTAAACACCACACGTTAAACAATGAATGGGTCATGGGAGAAATAAAAAAGAAATTGTACAATTCCTAGAATTGAATGATAATGAAAATACAACCTACCAAAACTTATTGGACTTAAGGGACAGCAGTCATAGGAGGAAAATTCATAGCCATAAATATGACTGTCCACCTAAAGATGCTGGAAAACCATGAAGAATCCAACCCAAAGATCTCCAGATGGAAAGAAGTAATCAGGATTAAAGCATAAATTTATAAACACAATTGGCAAACCCCTGGCCAAAATGATCAAGCAAGAGAGAGAGAGAGAGAGAGAGAGAGAGAGAGAAGTCTCAAACTAACAAAATTGGAAAAGAAAAGGAGAGATTACTACAGACATAAATGAAATTAGAAGAATGATCCAGGCATACTTCCAAAACCTCTACTCCACAAAATTAAATAATCTGGAAGAAATGGATGAATTCCTAGACACATACCACCTACCAAAACTAAACTCAGACCAGATTAATCTCCTAAACAAATCTATCACATCCAAAGAGATTGAAAATGTAATAAAAAATCTCACCAAAAAGAAAAGCCCAGGACCTGATGGCTTCTCAGCTAAATTCTATCAAACCTTCATAGGAGAACTGAAACCAATTTTTCTCAAACTATTACACATAATTGCAGACCAAGGAATCCTCTCCAACTCATTTTATGAAGCTAGCATTACCCTAATGCCAAAACTAGACAAATGCCACAAAGGAAGAAAATTATAGGCCTATGTTCCTAATGAACTTAGATGCAAAGATCCTGGCAAACCGTATTCAACAACATATTAAAAGCATTATCCACCTTGATCAATTAGGCTTCATCCCAGGGATGCAGGGATGGTTTAACATATGGAAATTGGTCAACATAATACACCACATAAATAAACTTAACTATAAGAACCACATGATCATCATAATTGATGCAGAGAAGGCCTTTGACAAAATAAAACACCACTTCATGATCAAAACACTGGAAAGATTAGGCATGGAGTGTTTATATCTCAACACAATAAAGACTACATATAAAGTTCCTAAAGCCCAAATAATATTTAATGGGGGAAAACTCAAGGAGTTCCCAGTGAGATAGGGAACAAGATAGGGGTGCCCACTCTCACCACTGCTCTTCCACATAGTACTAGAAGTACTAGCCCAAACAATAGGACAGGAGAAAGAAATAGAAGGGATTCAAATTGGAAAGGAACAAGTCAAGTTAACCCTATCTGCAGATGATATGATCCTATATGTAAGTGACCTTAAAGTCTCCATCTCAACATTTCTAAAGGTGATAAATTCCTTGAGTATAGTGGCAAAATAAAAAAAAAATCAATGCACAAAATCATTTTTATATATGCAAAAGACAAATATGCAGAGAAAGTAATCAGTGAGGCTGCCTCATTTTCAATAGCAACAACAAAAATTAAATACCTTGGAATGACAATAACAAAGGACATGAAAGGACGATATAATTAAAACAGGAAAACACTCAAGAAAGAAATAGAGGAGGACTTGAGAAGATGGAAAGACCTCCAATGCTCCTAGAAAGGTAGAATTAATATTGTGAAAATGGCAGTTCTACCAAAAACATATACAGATTTAATACCATACCAATAAAAATATCAGCATCATTCTTCACAGAGATTGAAAAATTTATCTCAAAATTCATATGGAATGGCAAAAGGCCTCGGATATCCAAACATATCCTCAGCAAAAGAAATGCTTCTGGTGGTATCACCACACCTGATCTAAAGCTATATTATGAAGCCATAGTGAGAAAACAGCATGGTCATGCAATAGAAACAGAAACATAGACCAATGGAACAGAATTGAAGACCCAGACTTAGGGAAAGCAAGTACTATAGCTGCTTGATCTTTGACAAAGGTGTCAATCATGTAGACTGGAGAAAGGATAGCATCTTCAACAAATGGTGTTGGACAAACTAGATGACCATATGTAGAAAAATGAAATTAGACCACTCATTTTGCCCTACACAAAAATCAAGTCCTAATGGATTAAATACCTCAATATAAAACCTGAAACTGCTCAACTACTGGAAGAAAAAATAGGAAGCATGCTCCATAATATAGGACTGAGAAAAGATTTTCAGAACAAAACCCCAGTATCCAAGGAAATTAAACAAGCACTCAACCAATGGGATCTTATGAAGCTAAAAAGCTTCTGCACAGACAAACATACCATAAGCAGAGGTAGATTACCCACTGAATGGGAGAAAATTTTGCCAGCTATACCACTGAAAGAAACACAATATCTAGAATCTACAAAGAACTCCAAAAGCTAAACAATAATAAATCAAACAGGACTCGAGAAATGGCTTAGCAGTTAAGCACTTGCCTGTGAAGCTTAAGGACTCTGGTTCAAGGCTCAATTCCCCAGGACCCACGTTAGCCAGATGCACAAGGGGGCACATGCATCTGGAGTTTGTTTGCAGTGGCTGGAGGCCCTGGCGTGCCCATTCTCTCTGTCTCTGTCTCTGTCTCTCTCCCTCTCTCTCCCTCTCTCTCCCTCTTTCTCTCTCTTTCTGTTGATCTCAAATAAATAAAAATAAACAAAAAAATCAAACAACCAACTCCAAAATTGGGGCAGAGAACTAAATAGAGAATTCTCATAGGAAAAATTACGAATGGCTAACACACACTTAAGAAAATGTTTAACAGACCTGCCCATTAGGGAAATGCAAATTAAAACAACTATGAGATTCCACCTTACCCCAGTAAGGATAGCAAACATTAAAAAAAACAAATCAAAACAAATGTTGTTGTTCACTGTTGGTGGTAATATAAGCTGGTATAACCACTGTGTATATCAATATTATGGAGACTCCTGAAAAGGATGAATATAGAGCTACCAGCAGACCCTGTTATTCCCTCACTATGCATTTTCCCTAAAAAACTCCATATCTCAGTTCAGAGATATTTGCTCAATCATGTTTATAGCTGCTCAATTCATAATAAATAAAAACTTGAATCAACCCAGGTGCCCATCATTAGATGAGTGGATATCCAAGATGTGGTAAATCTACACGACGGAATTCTACTCAGCAGTAAGAAAATATGACATATTGAAATTTGTAGAAAAATGGTTGAACTTGAAAGAGATCATTCTAAGTGAACTCACACAACCCCAGAAAAGCAATTGTCACATGATCTCACTTATCTGCTGTTCCTAACCTGGACCAGCCCAAGTTGCTGACATAACTGAATAGCATCTTGAGGCTTAGATAATAGGGAGGATAGGACTTGGGGGAAGGGAATGGGCTGGTGAGACACAAAACTGAACCCAAATTGAACTGGTACCTTAGCATCCTACATCCTGGAAGTCAGACTAAAAGGTGGAGCCTTCAAGAGGACCTTAGAGGGAGCACCTGAATCGGAAGGCCCAGGAGAGAGTGAGGTGAAACCTAACCTCAAATTTCTCCTGTTTCTCTTACTTCTCTGGCTTTTTTTTTTTTTTCTTTTCCCTTGGTTCTGGCCTGTAATTCCTTGTGTCAGGTTGTAGTCTACATCCATAATGACCTGTTAATCAGAGAGACCTACTAGATCTCCCAAAACAAACAATACAGACTTCTGTCAGAGCACTTTATTACCCACCAGAGGTTAATGATAAGACCCTACTGCTGAAGACACCAAATGCTATTGTTATGGACCATGGAGAGACCTGGTTGGAATCCAGAGGAGAGCCAGTCCCAGACAATTAGCCCATCTAGTGCTGGAAGTTGCTACATGAGCTAATGGGGGAAGTGGCCAACATCTGTCCAAGCAACTCAATGCTTAAGCAACTCAGAAGCAAACAACTTGACATGATGCTCACACAAGTGCAATAGTGGAACACAGACATGGTGGGTAACCAACTGCTTTTGGATTGGCTAACAGATCTGCTCAGTGGAAAGGAAACCATATCTAGAACTAGATGTTGTCCCAGAATACTGCTTTCTTAGTTAAGCTGATATCAGCACAAGGGTGATGGAAAAAGATACTGAGGACACTCAACACCTACACAACCATACATCTATGTGTTCCTAAGTGCCCATCACTGAAGTAGACTTAAAATGCTCCCAGCATGGCTCAGGGAATTTTGGGGAAGAGGGGGCAGAAAGATTGTTAAATCCACAAGGTGGGACATTTTGCACATAGACATTGCCTCTTCCCATAACTGACTGCTGCCACCATTATGAATGACCCACAATCCCCATGGGATTTACCTGCATCTCCAATAAAGGAAGACCTCTTCAGAAAAGGGGCATGGATGAGGGAAAGGATGGTACCAATATGTGATTTTTACATATAAAGTATGTCCATATCTAATAATAAAAATAAATTCATTTTTAAAAATAAATGAAATCTCTCCACAAGCTCCTTTCCCTTAGTCTTATTCCTGTGCTATCTATTTCATGCCACAAATTTATGACAAAAGAGGCTGCACACTTCAGTACTCAGCATCACTCGCTACACTCCTCCATATAAGGGAACAACATGACAGCCTGTGACAAGGAAGACAGAGCAGAACCACCACTATCAGCAGCTCAGGGTACTGGTCCTCCCATAACCATCTTTGAGCCAAGGATTTGGTGTTTGAGCAGAATTTATTTAACTCATATCTCTTTAGTATAACTAAACCTTCATCTCTTTGAATAGAGGGTTAGGGAAAATTTAATCATATTCCCCAACAAGGAGGGTCTCTGCAGAAAGGGGAGGAGGCTAACAATGGTACCAAAATGAGTGTATACACTGTGCACATAACTAGTAAAAAAAAAAAAAAAAAAAAAGAACTAAGGCTAGTGACTTAGAGTATGTGATTGCATTGCCAAGAGTTGATTCCCAAGATAAAATCTGAGTTTAGGAAAACATTACTGAAAATGAGTATAACCTCTCAAAGTGATCATGAAAAAGAACAATATTGAATATAGGCTACAATGTTCTTCTCCTTCTGTTGTTTCTATTTTTAATTCACAATTCCATGTTTAATGTGAAAAACAGGGCTTTCAGAGATTTGAAACTGGGGACCTCAAGGTTAAATTTATTTTAAATCTAAGTCTTCTCAACTACTCAAGCTAACCTTTACAATTATGCTCATATTTGCCTTGAATAAGACCAATGTGGTGGCATACACCTTTAATCCCAGCACTCATGGGGAAAGGGTAAGATGATCACCATGAATTTGAGGGCACCTTGAGACTACAGAGTGAATTCTAGATCAGCTAGAGAGAATCCTTACCTCAATCAAACATAAAAATGGTTTTTCACCTGAGGCTTCCAGCCAAGATGGTGACCTCCTAACTGCGCTGCACATCCCTGGGAAAGAAAGGCAAGACATTAAGGGCTCACTGGGTCTTTTAGGGGAGAGAAATCTCCAATAGATTGCCAGTGGGAGGGCAAAGAGGGGAAAAAAACAGGGAATCGCTGATTCCCCCACAGGTGGGTAGCCCACCCCTCCCCCCAGGCAGCCTCCATACCGCAGTCCCAGCTTCAGGAAACTCCCACACTTACTGTAGGAAAAGGGTCCTTGGCCAACATAGTGCCACTTGCCTCACTGCATGGGCTGATCGTCCTGCTACCCCTGCCAAAGAGTGACCTTGGCCAGGCTACGCCTGCTGGCCCATTGGAGTTCAGGCTCCTTTGATCAATTTTCCCACCAAACAGCACCGCAGCTCAGATCCCCACTTGTGAAAGCTTAGCATGCTCTGCTCACTTGCTCACTTACTGCTCCAGCCGCCGCACATTCACACGCAAGCCCAGGCCCATTGCAACTTCCCACGTGAGCTCAGATTGTGTCTGTCGCTTGCGCTAACTTAAGTGCCATGCCCTCCCTGTCTGCCATGCCAGCCTACCGCAATTGTCCTGTGGTGGGGGAGGGCGTATCCCAGTGTTCCGCCATGCCAGAGTTTGGGCTGCTTCAGTGCTTGGTGCCTCAGTGTCCCTCCTAGCGCAAGTGCAGGCAGCTTTGGCACATTACCGAGTGAGAGCTCACACAACTTTGGCTCCCCCAACAGGCAGGAGGACAGGCAGTTTTGGCAAGTGAGAGCCAAAGCCCAGGCTGCTTGTCAACTGCTTCAGGCTGCTTCAGATTCCCACTGTGCTTGAGCCCAGGCTGATATGCCCACCTACGTGCCCATATACTGCAATGGGCAGACCACAGTGCAAAAGAAATAACATGAAAAATCAAATGCAAGAAAATCCAGTTAGATCCCCAGTCCTACAATGAACATCGCTAATCAAAACATAGAAAAGTCATTAGGATCAGAACACCAAAATGAACCTATGATCAATGCAACCCTAACCAAGATACTGGGAGAACTTGCAGAAAAGCAACAAAGGACCGATAATTGTGTGGATGCTGCCATCACTAGACTAGACCTAATAGATAAGAAAAAAGAATGAGTTCAAAGACAGTTAAGAGATATGAGGGCGAGTGAAAAAAAAGAAGACCTCAAAAATCAGCTAGAAATGCTAAATGAAGACATAAAGAAATGCAAGGATGAATTCCAAGAAGCATCAAGAAAATCAGAAAATGATGTGAAAAGGGAGCTTGACAGAGGGATGGAAAATATACATTGAAAAATAGTAGAAAATGCAAACCTAATTGAACACGTCCAAAACTCTCTAGAAGTTCTCAAGAATAGAGTCAGCCATGTGGAGATGGAAACTCTGATCTGGAAGACAAGATGGAAGAAACAGTTTGAGTGTTCAAAAATTTCAGTAAGTTCAACAGTTTCTGTGAACAGAACATGAGGGAATTGTGGGATACACTAAACTTCCTAATATCAGGATCAGTGGAATACCAGAAGGAGAAGAAATTCAGACCAAAGGCGTGAATTGAAGAAAACGCCATTATCAGTAATAGAAAGATCATCCAAACAGAAACTCAACAGGGAAGTAAGAGAGCTCAACAAAACTGTGGATAACTTAGACCTAATGGACATCTACAGAACTTTCCATCCCAAATCCACAGACTACACATTCTTCTCAGCAGCCCATGGAACATTCTCTAAAATAGACGATATACTGGGTCACAAAGACTGCCTCCATATATTTAGGAAGATTGAAATAATTCCCTGCATGATATAAGATCACAAGGCTATATTGCTAGAAATTAAGAACAAAAAATCCACCAAGAATCCCAACAGCACCTGGAAACTGAACAGCACACTTTTAAACAACAAATGGATAGTGGATGAAACAAAAAATGAAATTTTCTAGAATTGAATGAAACAAAGAGAACACATTGTACCAAAACTTACAGGACACAATGAAGGCGGTCCTCAGGGGAAAATTCATAGCACTCAATGCCTTCATAAAAAAGACAGAGAGATCCAAAATTAATAACCTAACCATCCACCTAAAGGCACTGGAAAAGGAAGAAAAGTCCAACCCAAAGAGCTCCAGAAGGAAAGAAATAATTAAAATCAGAGCAAAAATTAATGAATTGGAAACGAAGAAAACAATTATGACAATTGACAAAGCAAAGAACTGGTTCTTTGAAAAAATAAACAAGATTGACAAACCCCTGGCCAATTTGATCAAGCAAAAAAAAAGGAGATGGTTCAAATTAACAAAACTCAAAATGAAAAAGGAGAGATCACAACAGACATAAGCGAAATTGGGAGAATCATCAGGACTTATTTCAAAAACCTCTACTCCACAAAACTGGATAATGTGAAGGAGACGAATAAATTCCTGGATGCATAGCATCTATCAAAGCTAAACTCAGAGCAGATTAATCTCCTATATGAACCTATCACACTCATTGAGATTGAAAAAGTAATAAAAAACCTCCCCCAAAAGAAGAGTCCAGGACCAGATGGCTTCTCAGCTGAATTTTATCAAACCTTCATGGAACCAATCTTCCTCAAACTGTGCCACACAATTGGAGGACAGGGAAAGCTACCCAACTCCTTTTATGAAGCTAGCATCACCCCTAATTCCAGAAGCAGGCAGAGATGCCACAAGAAAAGAAAACTACCAGCCTATTTCCCTGATGAACTTAGATGCAAAGATCCTGAACAAAATCCTCGCAAACTGAATCCAACAACACATCATTATCCATCTTGACCAAGTGGGATTCATCCGAAGAACACAGGGGTGGTTCAACATATGGAAATCTGTCAATGTAATACATCACATAAACAAGGTTAAACACAAAAACCACATGATCATTTCAATACATGCAGAAAAGGCCTTTGACAAGATACAGCATCACTTCACAATCAAAACATTGCAGAGAATTGGCATGGTTGGTTCATATCTTAACCTAGTAAAGGCAATATACGAAGCTCCTAAGGCCCAAATAATACTTAATGGAGAGAGACTGGAGGAATTCCCATTAAGATCAGGAGCAAAACAGGGTTGTTCACTCTCACCTCTGCTCTTCAATATGGTACTGGAAGTCCTATCTCAAGCAATTAGACAGAAGAAGGAAATAAAAGGGATACAATTTGGAAAGGAAGAAGTTAAGTTAGCTTTATTTGCTGATGACATGATTGTATATGTACGAGACCCGAGAGACTCCATCCCAAAACTCCTGAAGGTGATTAACTCCTATAGCAAAGTAGCAGGATACAAAATCAATGCACAGAAATCAGTAGCCTTTCTATATGCAAATGACAAAGATACAGAGAAAGAAATAAGGGACATGGTCCCATTTTCAATAGCAACAAAAAAAATACCTCGGAATAACATTAACCAAGGAAGTGAAAGATCTATACAACAAAAACATAAAAACACTCAAAAAAGAATTTGAGGAGGACTTGAGAAAATAGAAAGACCTCACATGCTCCTGGATACGCAGAATTAACATTGTGAAGATGGCAGTCCTACCAAAGGCAATATACAAATTTAATGCAATTCCAATTAAAATCCCTACAGTGTTCTTCACAGAGATAGAAAAAATGATCTCAAATTTCATACAGAAAGGCAGAAGGCCTCGCATGTCCAAACATATCCTCAGCAAAATAAATAACTCTGGAGACATCACCATACCTGATCTAAAGCTGTATTACAAAGCCATAGTAATAAAAACAGCATGGTACTGGCATAAAAACAGCAGTATAGATTAATGAAATAGACTTGACAATCTGGACTTTGGGTCAAGCAACTATAGCTACTTGATATTTGACAAAGGCCCTAACAAAATAGGCTGGAAAAAAAGACAGCATCTTCAATAAATGGTGCTGGACAAACTGGATAACCGTATGCAGGAAATTGAAACTTGATCCACACATTTCGCCATGCACTACACTCAAGTACAAATGGATCAAAGACCTCAATATAAGACCAGAAACTCGACTACTACTGGAAAAAAAACTTAGGAAGTACTTTCCATGATATAGGAATGGAAAAAGACTTCCTGAACAAAACCCCAGTAGCTCAAGATCTTAAACAGTCACTCAACCAATGGGATCACATGAAGTTGAAGAGTTTCTTTACAGACAAGCACACAATAAGCAAAGCCAATAGATCACCCACAGGATGAGAGAAAATATTTGCTGGTTATCCAACTGACAGAGGCCTAATCTCTAGAATATACAAAGAACTCAAAAATCTAAACAGTAAAAATTCAAACACCCCACTAAAAAATGGGGCAAAGAGCTCAACAGGCAGTTCACAGTGGAAGAAATACAAATGGCAAACATACACTTAAGAAAATGTTCACCATCCCTAATCATCAGAGAAATGCAAATTAAAACAACTATGAGATTCCACTTTACCCCAGTAAGGATAGCGAACATCAAAAAATCAAATGAACATAAATGCTGGCAAGGATGTGGAGAATTAGGAACACTCATCCACTGTTGGTGGGAATATGAGATGGTACAACCACTTTGGAAAGCAGTATGGAAACGCTGACTATAGAAATACCAACAGACCCAGTTATTCCCTTACTGGGCATCTACCCTAAAACAGTTAAACCACAGGCCAGAGAGATTTGCTCAGCCATGTTTGTAGTGGTGCAATTCGTAATAGCTAAGAGCTGGAATCAACCCAGGTGTCCATCTCTAGAAGAATGGATAAATAAGATGTGTTAAATCTACACAATGGAATTCTATACAGCAATAAGAAAAAAATGACACAATGAAATTTGAGGAAAAAATGGTTGAACCTGGAACAGATCATTCTCAGTGAACTTACCCAATCACAGCAAAAAAAATCACATTGTCTCACTCATCTACAGCACGTAGCGTGAATCTACCCAAGATGCCTTACATACCCAGCAAGCATCTCATGGACTAGACAATAGGATGGGTGGGGAGGGAGGGGAGATCAGTGGAGGGGGTGGGAAACACAAATCTAGACCCAAAAGACAATGGTACCATAAAATTCTGCATTCTAAAAGGCAGACCAAATGGCTGAACCTTCACCAGGCTCTTAGAGAGAACACTTGAGCCACAAGACACTGGAGAGGGTATGATGAAGACTGACCTTAATCTTCTACAGCTTCTCTCTCTCCCTCCTTCTCTGTTTCTCTCTCTCTCTCCTCTCTAACTCTTTCATATTAGTGATCTTTTTCTTCCTTTTCTTAGTGGGCACTGACCTGTAACTCCCAGTACCAGCATGGGGCTATCATCCACAATGAGCTTTTGATCAGAGAGACATACAAGGTTTCCTAAAAGAAAGACAGATTTCTGTCAGAGTATTTGATGACCCACCAAAGATTAGTGGTAAGACCCTACTGCTGAAGACACCTTATGTGGTTGACATGTAAATTGAATGGCATGGCTGGAATTGGAAGAGAGTCAGTCCCCAGACAGTCAGCGCGTCTAGTGCCAGAAGGTGCTACATGGGCGACTGGGGGAAAATGACCAATATCTGTCCAAGCAACTCATGGTCTCACCTACTTAGCAGCAAGTAACCTGTAGTGATACTCATACAAGTACAATAGTGGCACACAGCCATGGTGGGAAACCAACTGCTCTTGATTCAGCTAACTGATTCCCTCAGTGGTATGGGACCCATAGCTGGAGCTGAGAAACAAGTCAGAACCATATCCAAACATAAGCCTGCTCTCCATTATCAAGCTACCGCTAATTGTGGGCTACAAGAGGGCCTAAGCCTATTAAATTCTGTATAAAAAATAAGGGTTATCTCATTTGTCTGGTGTTAACTTACTCTCTTTTGGAGAATCTCCTTCTCTTCTTTAGATAGATGCAGGTCCTCAAGAGAGAGCCACCCCATCAGACCTCAAAAGGGCCCCTGCTGAAACTAAGAACAACTGGCGAAACCAGGAAGGGTGCTGTTTTCTTGGTGAATCAGGTACCAGCACAAGGGTGAAGGAGATCAACACAGAGAAAAATCAACTCCTACCAAATCAGAGATCCAGAGACCCAGAGGCCCCCACACCTCATCATTGAAGCAGACCAAAAATGAACCCAACATGGCTCAGGGAAACTTTGCGGAAGAGGGGGTGGAAAGAATGTCAGAGCCACATGTTGGGTCATGATATGCAGACATTTATCCTACCCATAACTGTGGGCTAACTGCAGAATGCATGACCCATATACCTCAACAAGGAGGGGCCAAGTGGAGGGGTAGGTAATGGATGACTCTAATAATGGTACCAAATTGACTGTATTCACTGAGTACAAAACTAACTAATAAAAAAAATAAATTTTAAAAACCCATAAAAACATATTTGAATACAGGATGATAGCACAAGCATAATGAAAAAACAATTTGTAAGTTCAATGAGAGATGTGCCAGAACTACTACAGTCATTGGACACTATTCATCCCTGTTATTATTATAGGACAGTGTGAGAAAAACAAAAGCATAGGAACCTGTCACTCCCTGTATATTGCAAGTGCTATGGAAGGATATGCCCTAGGTGATAGCAGAATTGGAGTACTTCATCAATTTTATAGGTTCAGGAGAGACTTCTCAAAAAGATAATATCTAATCTAAGTTTTTTTAACTTTGTATGGACAGCTTTCATAAGTATAGACAACAAACCATGATAATTACCTCCTACCACCTCTAGTTCCCTCTCCCAAACCCACCTTCCATTGAATCCTTTCTTCTTTCCAATTAGTTTCTATTTTGATGTCATCTTTGTTTTCCTCCTATTATAAAGGTCTTGTATAGGTAGTGTCAGGCACTGTGACGTAAGTTTTGAAATCATACCTGGGGGAGAGGCACATCTGTAGTAACAGAGAGAGGACCTAAAACCCATTTTCATGAAAGTACTGAGAAAATGGCAAGATATTATCAAAAGCAGCTCTTTCAGAATGTTGAAAATTAACAGGAGATCTACCTAAGTGTTGATGAAGGAAACACAGTCAAGTCCCAGTGAAAGCAGTGGGACTTAGCTTGCTTAGATCTCATTCCCTCCTCACCAGCTTGGCAATAGTCTAGAAATGCAATGGTTTTGGATCACTGTGAAAAATAGCATCTTAGACAACTGGAGGAAGCAAAATGGATTTGGAGTACTGGAAAAAAATTACAAAGCCCTAGGGAATTTTCAACTGTCATTACACAACTCTGAAGTGGTCCTGGTAAATGCCCCATTCATAGGGCTTGTCTTGAGTGACTGCTCTCAGGGCTCAGTCCATGAGAAAATTCCCAACCTCCCAGTATCCATCAACAAAACAATCAAAAACAGTTTTTAACATACAGCTGCCTGAGGTGGGGATACAAGTTGAGAAGATAAGAGGCTTCTCCATAAAAATATAAAAGAAAATTATATAGGCCTAAAAGTTTACACAGATCTATGAAAAGTTCCAACACAGTCTTGGGAATCTAGAAGTTCATGCACTAGCCCTGAGAAGACCTTCAGCCTTCTTCTTGGGCAGACCTAGAGACTCTTTGCAAGTAAATGAAGGCTAAAACGGAGTTATAAATTCCCCAAACCTTGAAATCACCAATTGCAGAGGCATTCATTCCTGTGGCATTTAAGAAATGCTTAATCCCTAAAGAGTTGGCCACTCAGCTAACCGAGCAGAGACTTTGCTATTGACACACAAGAAATAATACAGATGTCAGTGGCAGTTGGGCATAGGTGGGAGACACAGCTTTATGCTGCTGCTCGTAGCAACCTGAGTTCTTTCCAGAAACCTCCACTCAGGACTTCACAGCAGAAAGGAATTTCAGAAAAAACCAATATGAAGCAGATTTGTAGTTTATGAAAAGGGATTTGTAGCATGCTTAAGCAAACACAAGATTTTATAGAAAGAGAGGCACTCAGGGAAATGAAACATACCCAAGTGTGCACATGAGCTTCCCCAGGAAGGGTGGCACTTCGTGGTCTTCATAGTAGTCATATATAGGATTCTGGCGGGCTCTGAATTTATTATCTTTAAAGGGTTGCTGAGGAATTTGAATAAGGAGCGTTTCTGAGGTACACTGAACAGGACTATAGCTGACAGGTAACACCCTAGATCACAAAGCTTGTATGGGAAGTTAGAACATTTCCACTGCAAACAAAAGTCTTATTTGTGAAATTCTCAGAAAACATCTGGAAAGTAGAAAAATCATGTTCAAGGTCGTATCTTCTCAGGCCTGGTTTACTGTTGTTTTAAGATTCTTATTTGAAAACATTTCTATATAAAAGGAATGTTGTATGTTGTCCATATGTAGGCAATCTTCACAGTACTCTTTAACTGTGTCAGAAATTTAGATTCTTATCTGGTGAGAGGCTTTACCCAGATTCCACATGAAAGGATCCTTTTCCTTCTCATGTCTCAATAATTTTGCATGTCTTTTTGTCGTGCCTCAATAGACATTACAAAATTAGTTCACAAAAGTCATTAAGCAAGAAAGTAGCCACAAACAACAAGGCAAAATCAAAGAGGGATGGTCTCTAATTTTCAGAGTTAGCACTAAAGAAATGATACAAAATAAAAGAGCAAAACAAATAAAGAAATAGGGTAAGATGGGACTAGGGAGCTGGGTCAGTGGGTAATGCACATGCTATGCAAGAATATGAACCTGGGTTCAATTCCCAGTACCAGCATAAAAAGCCAAGCATGAATTTCTGCATGCCTTTTCCCCTAGAGCTAAGTGGGGTGTAGAAAGGAGGATCGATCTCTGGTGTTCCTTGGTCAGCCAGCTTATCTGAAAAAATGCGGAACTCCAACTTCAGCAAGAGTCGGTCAGGGAAATAAGGTGTAAGTGCAACAGAGAAGAACACTGGATGTCCTTTTCTGGCTTCCACATGAATAAGCATGGGACATATTCATCTGTGTACCACGCACACACACACTGCACACACATCACACAATACACACACACCACACACACACCCACCACACCAGGAAGGAATGAAAGGAAGAAGGAAAGGAAGAAAGAAGGAAGAGAAAAATGGCAGATATCAACCCCACAGTATCAATAATTACAGTTAATACCAATAAATAAATAAATAAATATTCAACTAAGAAGACAGAGTTTGGCAAGACAGTTACAAGAAAGTGATCCAGAACTGGCTGTGTGCAAGAGACATACTTTCAGTTCAAAATCAAAGCTACATTGAAAGTAAAAGAATGCCATGCAAACAAAAAGTAAAAGAGCTATAATGGGCAAAATATACTTTAAGATAAAAAGGAGGCCATCATGTGATGAAAGGAATAGTCAAGAAGCTATGGAAGTATTAGAAGGTAGACAGTGCAGGCATGGTCTGCATTATTAGAATCTCAGGAAATTACATCAGGGGAAGTTAGATACAGCTCTCAGAAGAGGTAGGGAATGGCTTAAACTCTCCTGTTTCAATACCAACGTAAAAATAGAAAACATTGCAAATCAGACCAGGAGAAAGTCCAGGATATGACCCAGGGTAATTGCAGTGGTTTGGGGAATTTTCCTGGTGAGAAGAGCAGGAAACACTGGGAGCTATGGCTCAAAACAGAGCCACAGAAAACTGGCACTGTACTTTCAGTAATAAACATTTTTTAAAAACAAAGACAAGACAATGTAGTGATAGCCAGGTCCATGTCAATGGTAAAATACCTACTGACAGTCCCTAGGAACCACATATGTGAGCAAAAAATATATATTTGTCTTCCTGAGAGTAACAACTCACTTAATAGGATTATCCCAGTTATATCCATTTGCCTACTAATGACATAAATTCCTTTTTCATTAAGCTAAAAAAATCCATTGTGTATATATAGCATGCTTTCTTTACCCATCCCTCTGTTGTTGGATACCCTGGTTGGTTCCATAATTTAGCTAATGTGCACAATGCTACAATAAGCATTGGAGTCCTGTGAGTAAATATCAGCCACTATGGAAATCGATACTCAAAAATCTGAAAATAGATTTGCTATGGGCTAGCTATACTAATTCTGAATATTTATCCAACGGACTCCAAATAACAGTTTCTTGTGAATCAAGTATAATGAAGACTGTGCCTTCTAAATACTTACATTTATACATATTGATCAGTCCTACTCCCAGCCTGTGTCACAAAAGTTTCTTTTGCACCCTGCAGAGGTTAAGGCAGAGATGAAAAACAATCAAAAGTGCTAAGAATAAGTGACTGTTGAGAGGTCTCAGATCAATAAGATTTGAAATGAAAATGGAGACATCAGAAGTGATACCAATGAAATTGGAAGAATAATCAGGACATATTTCAGACATTTTATTTATTTATTTATTGGCAAACACAAAGAGACAGAGAGAAAAGAGACAGAGAGATAGTGGGTGCATCAAGGCATATTTCAAAAGCCTATGTTCCACAAAACTGAAAAACCTGGAAGAAATGGATGAATTGCTTAACTAATATCATCTTCTAAAACTAAACCTAGAATAGATAGACTACATGAATAAACCTATTACTTCTAATAAAATTTTAAATATAATTAAAAATCTCCCAACAACAACACCAAAAACGTCCAGGGGCTGTTGGGATGGCTTAGACGTTAAGGTCCTTGCCTGCAAAGCCAAAGAACCAAGGTTCAATTCGCCAGGATCCACATAAGCCAGATGCACAAGGTGGCACATGCATCTGGAGTTCATTCGCAGTGGTTGGCAGCCTTGGCATGCCCATTCTCTCTCCCTCTCTCTTTCCTTCCTTCTCTAATAAATAAATAAATATTAAAAAATTTAAGTCCAGGCTCAGATGGATTCACTGACAAGTTATGCCAAGACTTTATTCAAGAACTAAAACCAATTTTTCTCAAGCTATTTCACATAATTGTAAAAGAGAGAGCCGGGCATGGTGGTACACGCTTTTAATCCCAGCACTTGGGAGGCAGAGGTAGGAGGATTGCCGAGAGTTTGAGGCCACCCTGAGACTACATAGTTAATTCCAGGTCAGCCTGGACCAAAGTGAGACCCTACCTTGAAAAACAAAAAGAAAAGGAAAAGAGAGAACATGCCCAAATCCTATGAAGCCAGCATAACTTTAATATCTAACCTAGACAGAGACACAATGATAACAGAAAATTGTAGACTGATATCCCTAATGAATTTAGACACAAAAATTCTCAATAAAATCCTCACAAACCAAATCCAAGAACACATCAAAAACATCACTGTCTTATATCTTCTGTCAAAGGGGTTTCAACCCATGAATGCTTCAATATACAGAAGTAGATAAATGAAATTCACCATATAAATAAACTTAAACACAAGAATCACATGATTCTTTAAAAAGATGCAAAAAAAGGCCTTTGACAAAATAGAACACTCCTTCATGATTAAAACACTAGAGAGATTTGGTATAGAGGAATCCTATCTCAGCATAATAAAGGTTATTTATAATGAACCTAGGGCCCAGATCACACTAATGGGGAAAATTTGAAGACTTCACATTAATTTCTGGAACAATACAGGTGTGCCCACTCTCACCATTGTTTTCAACATAGGACTTTATGTTTTAGCTCAAGCAATAAAACAAGAGAAACAAAGAAGAAAAGGGATGCAAATTGTTAAGGAAGAACTCAAACTAACCCTATTTGCAAATGACATGCTTTTATATATGTGACCCAAAAGACTGCACCAAAAAACTTCTAAAGGGATAAACTCTTTCAGTAAAATATCACAATAAAAAATCAATACACAAAATTCAGTAGCCTTCTTATACATAAGAGATAAACATATAGAGAATGAGATAAGCAACATTATCCCATATTCAATAGACATAAAAGTAAGTATCTTGGAATATCACTAACCATAAAAGCAAGAGACCTATGCAATGAAAACATACAAAATTCAGCAGCATTTTTCATAGTGATAGGAAAAAAGTCTCAAAATTCATATGAAAAAAAAAAAAACAGAAAGCCTTTGATAGCCAGAAATATCTTCAACAAAAGAAATACATCTGGCCAGGAGTGGTAGTGCATGCCTTTAATCTCAGCACTCAGGAGCAAGACCCTGCCTTATCCCCATCCCCGAAAGGAAAGAAGGGAGGGAGGGAGCGAGGGAGGGAGGGAGGAAGGAAGGAAGAGAGACATCTGGAGGTACCACCATGCCTGATTTCAAGATATACTACAAAGCCATAGTAATTAAAAGAACATGGTACTGGCCCAAAAAGAGACACATAGGTCAATGAAATGGAAGACCCATCTCTAAATTCAAGCAGCTACAGTTACAGGATTTTTGACAAAGAGACCAAAAATACACACTGGTGTAAAAACAGAATCTTCAACAAATGATGCTGGATAAATTGGATAACCACACATAGAAGAACAAAATTAGACCCACTTCTCTCACTCTACAAAAAAGTCAACTCTAAATGGATTAAGGACCTCAATATAAGACCTGAAACTATAAAACAACTAGAAAAAATAGGGAGAACACTCCATGATATAAGTGTAGGGGAAGACTTCCTGAATAAGGCCTCAGTAGTACAGGAAAGTAGATCAACACCCAACTACTGGAACCTTATGAAATTAAAAAGCTATTGTACAGACAAGCAAACCATCAACAGAGTCAATAGACATCCACAAGAGGGGAGAAAATATTTGCCAGCTATATCTCTAACAGAAGTTTAATGTCTAGAATATACAAAGAACTCAAAAAACTAAAAAATAAAACATTAAATGACCAAATCAAAAAATGAGGTAGAGAATTTAACAGGGAATTGTCAAAGGAAGAAATTAAAATGGCCATTACACATATAAGATGTTCAAAATCTTTAGTCCTCAGAGAAATGCAAATCAAAACAACTTTGAGATTTTTTATCTCATTCCTGTCAGGATAGCATTCCTCAAAAAATCAAATGACAACAAACCCTCGTGAGGCTATGAGAAAAGAGGAACTTTTACCCACTGCTGAAGGGAGTGCACACTTGTACAACCACTATGGAAATCCGTATGGTGACTCCTGAAAAATATAAGAATAGATCTACCATTTGATCCAGCTATCCTACTTCTGGGAATATACCCTAAAGCCTCCATTTTTTACTACAGAGATACTAGTTAAGCCATGCTCACTGATGCTCTATTCACAATAGCTAATAATTATAATCAGCCCAGATGTCAGTCAACTGATGAATAAATAATGAAAATGTGGTACATGTACACAACGGAATTCTGAAATAATGAAATTTGTAGGAAAATGTATGGTTGGAAAAAATATCCTAAGTGATGTCATATGGGCACAGAGAGACGAATGCTGCATGTACCCTCTCACTTGTGCTTCACAGCTGGGATCAACTGGAGATGAGTGCATAGTGTAGTAAACATCAGGAATGTGGCATCAAACTAGAATGAGACCAGAATAAAGAACAAATATGCAGACAGGAACGGAAAAGTTACTTGACAGACTAGAGAAAGGACAGAATATAGCCGGGCGTGGTGGCGCACACCTTTAATCCCAGCACTCGGGAGGCAGAGGTAGGAGGATTGCCGTGAGTTCGAGGCCACCCTGAGACTCCATAGTGAATTCCAGGTCAGCCTGGGCTAGAGTGAGACCCTACCTCGAAAAACCAAAAACAAAACAAAAAAAAAGGACAGAATATATGGAGTAGAAGGGTGTTGAGGGGGGAGGTAAGGACGGTGGGAAAGGAATGCCACAAAAGTTAAGATAATATGAATCAGTTCCACAGAAACCCTCCTTCTGACTAGAATTCTGGAAGATACAACCGTTAATAAAGGGGGGTAGGGGATAGTCCAAACAGAAGCACCCTGTAGAAAGTGGAAAAAGTTTAACCTTACAAGCATGGTCTCTGGCCAGTAAATCCAAGGCCCAGAATTGGGTTACCCCCACATTAAGCTGTTGGTTAGGGAGACCCATGAGGTCTCCAAAACAATGTAGGCCATTGCCAAAATACTAGATTACCTGTGAGGACTAAACGGTAATAACCTACTACTGAAGACACACTAGGCGGTGGTCACAGGACATCAGGAACTGCTGGAACTGAAAGAGAAACTAGTTCTTTCCTGGCTAGTCCTCATGTTGCTGGAAATTCCTGTGGGAACCACTAGTGGAAAATTGTCACCAACAGTTTGAATAAGCAGGGGACTCTGCAGATTACAAAATCAACAAACTGGACAAGAAGTTCAAACTTGCAAAATAGTGGCACACAGCCTTTGCAGGTAACCAACTCTTCTCTGATTAGACATTAAGCCCACTCAGTGGGAGAGAACTCATATCTGGTACTGGGAACCAAGTAGAATCCCATGGTCAGGAAACTCATAGACTTCAGAAAAAATGTCCCCATTGTTCTCTGGGGAAAAAGAGTGGGCTTGCATACCTAAAAGCCTCTTAAATAACTATGCATACCCCTGTAACCCAAGCTGCTCTCATTCTTGGTTGGAGAATCTTTTTTATTTCACAGATGGCAAAGGAAACAAAGGACAAGCAAGATATATCAATATGATAAGAAGATACCTGACTGCCCACCATGAGACATGCCACCTCTACCATGTCTTCCAGAGCCCTGGAAAAAATTTCAGAGGAAGCAGTGACATAAATACTGCTCTTACTGCTAGCCTGATAACCATCTCCAGAGTGATGGTGACAGACAGTGTGGTCAATCAAAACCTATCAAAGTATAAATCCAGAGACTACAGAGAACTCAACATTAAGACTGCCAATAGGCCTGCTACGGCTCAGGAAACATTGTTATAGAGGTAACATTGTGGATGAGGGGGCAGAAAGATTTTAAGAACCACTGAGTGGGTAGGAATATTAAACACACAATACCCCAGTATCTCACAGGTCTGACTGAGACCTTCTTGACCCCACAGTGAACACACCATAACCCCACTTAGGCAGGCCGCAGGGAATGGGAGCAGGGCAAGGGGGAAAAAAGAATACAACTTGTTATAATATATGAAATAAATTTTTTTAAACTTTTTTTTGTTTATTTTTATTTATTTATTTGAGAGCAACAGACAGAGAGAAGGAGAGAGAGAGAGAGAGAGAAATAGAGAATCGGTACGCCAGGGCTTCCAGCCACTGCAAACGAACTCCAGATGCTTGCGCCCCCTTGTGTATCTGGCTAACGTGGGTCCTGGGGAATCAAGCCTTGAACAGGGGTCCCTAGGCTTCACAGGCAAGAGCTTAACTGCTAAACCATCTCCCCAGCCCTGAAATAAAATTTTTTAACTAGATAATTAAACTTGAAAATAGAAAAACATTAGAGAAAAATCAAGAAAACAAAGTTAGTTCTTTGAAAAGACCAAATTTAACAAAATTTTAGTTAGAATAACCAAGGGAGAAGAGATTGGAAAAAAATACAGGTTAGTGAAATTGAGAATAGAAAGAGGAACAATACTATCGATCTGTCAAAAATTAAAGGAATGAAGGATACCATGAACAATTGTGTACAAAGATTAGAGAACTAAGGTAAATAGAGAAATTTCTAGAAAACTATAAACAACCAAAACTGACTTGGAGAAATGAAAAATTTGTTTCAGTTTCTAGAAGCTAAATAGATAACCCACTGGAAAGGAGAAAACATTGGTAAATTTTATAATTAATGTGAAACTTGCATTCAGAATGTGTAAGAGTTAATAAAAGCACAATAAAAGGCCAAACAACTCAACTAAAAATGGGCAAATCAGTTGATAAACATTTCTTCAAAAGGTATGACTGCGGATACAGTTCACTTAGATGCTTACCTGACATGCACAAATGCTCTGGATTTAACCCCAAGCTCCACGTAAACTGGGTGTGGTGGTACATGCTTATAATTCCACTGCTAGGGAGGTAAAGGTCTTATTAGAAGATCAAGGTCATCCTTAGTCACATAGTGATTTGTAGTCCACCCTTTAATACCTTGAGACTATTTTTTTAAAAAAGTACAAATAACTAATAAGTGCATCAAAAATGTTCAAAGTTATTTTCATTACATAAGTATAACTCAAAACTGAATTGAAGAATTATTTTACTTTCTGTATCATGCCTAGAATGAAAAATAGACGAGAAATATTACCAAATTGTGGAGACATTGAAACCTGCTGGAATATCTTATGGCGTGTAAGCATACTGGCAGCTCCACAAAAAGGTTACACATGTGGATAATATATGACACAAAATGCTTCTCCTGGGTGTAACTTTTGGCCATAGATAGGAACATATTTGCTTGCATATGAACATATTTGCATCATGAATTATAGCAGCTAGAAAGTAAAACAACTTAAATATCCATCAACTAATGAGGAGAAAAATAAAATTAAATTAAAATATTCATAAAGTGGAATATTTTGGCAATAAAATAGTCCTGATTCATGTCAAAATATGGATGAACCTTAGAAGTAGTATGCTGTGCGAAGAGGTCAGCAACAAAATTCTGCATGTCCAGTTCCATTTCTTTGACATGTACAGAAGACGCAGATCCATTGAGACAAAGTGTAAGGATATGGGGAGAGAGGGATGAAACAATGAGGAGTGGGGTTTCTTTGAGGAGAAATGAAAATGAGGCAAAATTAGGCGGTGAGGATGCTTACATAACTCTGTGAACATACTAAAATGTTCACGTTGTAGCCTTTGACATGGTATGCAAATCTTATCTCAATAAACACTGCTAGTACAAAAATAACCAATGGGCCGGGCGTGGTGGTGCACGCCTTTAATCCCAGCACTTGGAAGGCAGAGGTAGGAGGATCGCCGTGAGTTCGAGGCCACCCTGAGACTCCATAGTGAATTCCAGGTCAGCCTGGGCTAGAGTGAGACTCTACCTCGAAAAACCAAAAAACAAACAAACAAACAAAAAAAAAACCAATGGGCCAAATTAAGCCCATTGGCTATAGTTTACCAACCCCTATTTTAGAATGAAGTCTACTAAACAATAAGTTCCATATGAATATGTGCTCAGTGCACACATGAAATATGCTATGCCCTCAACCAAAAACACAAGTTGAGGTCAAGCAGAAGAGGGACAGCCAAGAAAGATCAGGTACAAGGCCCTGTAAGGATTTAAATTATGATCATTGCGACCAAGATGCTAGGGATGGAAGAGAAAGACAGACTCACCAGAGGTGGAAATATAGCCCATAAGAAGGTCTAGATTGGTTAATGGATTAACTGTGATGAGCCAAAGAGAAAGAGAGGCACCTAAGGAATCAGGGTTGGCTTGTCTTTTGATCTCTTTTGACTGCACTTCACAGAATATGAAATCATATGTAAAGAAAAGATGTCTACACACTAGCGGCGGACAGAATGAGAAGGTTCCCATAAAGAAGAAGTCTGTTTCAGAGGCACCTTTGGCAGGGGTGGGAAGCCTGAGTTATTGTTTGAACTTCAATCCATATGCTTTGAGATTCTGAGTATTGTTGTGGTCCTGGCTAGAGATTTTACGTATTCACTCTTGAACAAAAGAAAAATAAAACAATAGCCTAGGCCTTCACATAAATATGACAAGCTCAAAGTTCAAGTTCTTACTTACCTGCCAATTTTCAGGCAAGTTCATCCTGTCTCTGCTGAGAAGAGCCTGGGAGGTCCTTGGGAAATACCACTGGAAGTTCACAAACGCTGGGTCTCAAGAAGGTCTCACTTTAATGCATTAATATAATCGCATGTGATCTTGCAGTGGATATCACAGTCACTTATTTATAGTTTTACTTTTCAGCAAGGTTAGACTATGTAAACAGAAAATCTATACAATAAAATATTGTCAGGAAAATGGATAGGTCTTATTTTTGCTGCAATTTCCATTATCCTGATTAATCTGGGCTCTCTCAAACACATCTTCTGGTTCTGCTATTAATTCACAGCTAGACCTTACATAATTTACTTTTCCTTTATCTATCAAGTGAAGGAGTTAAAGTGACTTTTGAAATTCCTTTTTACTATAATACTTGTGTTTTTTTAATAGAGATTAA
This sequence comes from Dipus sagitta, assembly GCA_036346955.1. Classification (NCBI taxonomy): domain Eukaryota; kingdom Metazoa; phylum Chordata; class Mammalia; order Rodentia; family Dipodidae; genus Dipus; species Dipus sagitta. The sequence goes on from CM070781.1 coordinate 19,107,722, forward strand.
CATTTAGTCATAACCTAATTATATGTTCAATTCCCTTGCCTCACCATACTAACAACAGTAACTAAATCACTAATAAACTCAAAGTGGTAAAGAAGTATTTCAATTTAGTTCAAGGAGGGAGTTAAATGGGAGTTTAATATCTTAACTGATTAAATGTGGATTTCACAATTGCCTAGTTCTCTGTTATTATCAGGAGGTCCAAGGTAAAGTTCTCAGTTGTAGCCAAATTGCACTAAAATGCACTTATGGAATTGGCTAGGTTTTAAAACAAAAACAGCTAAATGAATTAAATGCTTTAGATATTTTTAGAAGAGAACCCAAATGTATTTTAAAGAAAAGCGATGATTTAATCCCATAAATCTAAACTAGCTCTACATACATTGTGTTTCTTCACATAGCCAACAGAGAGTCTCTTGGATTATATTGTCTTGTTGTTATACTTGTAAGTTATATTCACAACACAATGGATGCCCTTTAAAAAACATATGAAATATTATTTCTCCATCCAGTTGAGTTTGGGTGCATTCAGGGTGGTATGGCGATAGACTCTCCACCCAGTTATTTAGTAGGTTATACTGGCATTGCTGTGCAGACACACTTAAACATGACCCACTTACAAATGGACATGTCCAAGGCTACAAGAGTAGATGGTACTAATGCTCTGTTTCTGCTATTTCAGCCAAGCACAGATGCCACTAATGGGTCTATGCTCCACTTTGGTGTTCAACTGAAATCAGAGATTTAAATTTGAATAGTTCTAAATGGTGCTCCACACTCAGGTAGCACTCCCTTGAACACCTGCCAGGGTGCCCATTTCCTAATATAGAACACCATTCCTGCTGTCAATTTCATTGCCTCAATTTTCTAGAAGCCACAGAAAAGCTCGACATGGCCATAGGCTCTAGCCTTCCTTTAGAAATGGTAAATGTCTCAAACAATGAAAAATCACCCATGCCTTTGAAAAATTAAAATACAATTTGGCATGCATACTTTTCCCCGGGCAGGGCCTTCCCTTAGTAACATGCTCTGTGGTTGACTATTTATTTGAATCGTTTAGAAGTGATTTGAAGACAGATGAGCTTAAATCACATCTTTAAACAAAGCAAAATAGATTTAGACTTCCACAAACATCTGTTAATTTTTCATACATGCTGAATCCATTAAGATAATAAACCTTATGGAATAACTCACAATAAGAAGCTCCTAGCACAACATGGAAGAAGAGGAAATTCAGTTATGCAAACAACTTTCATTTAAAATTGTGCCCAGTGAATGACAGGGAAGAAGTGATTCAAATTGCATGGTGAATATCTTCTCATTTATACAGCTTTGGCAAAGCAAGGCTGACAAGGTCAGACTTTCTGTAGGATTCCAGAGTAAGGATATCTTCAAAGACGAAAGTCTGGTCAAAATCTTCATAAACTCGGAAGGTGTGGCCTGTGGCCTGGATATCCATGACCTCATAGTGCCTGACACTACCTACACAAGACCATCATAAGAGGAGGAAAAGATCATGACATAAAAATAAAAGAGAGACTGATTGAGATGGGGAGGGGATATGATGGAGAATGGAATTTAAAAGGGGAAAGTGGGGGGAGGGAGGGTAGTACCGTGAGATATTTTTTATAATCATGGAAAATGTTAATAAAAATTGAGAAAAAAAAATCTTCCTAAACTCCCCCATTTGATCCCCCATTTGAATCCACTTAACAGACGTCTGCATCTGCTAAACTATCGGAGTGATTTGGGATGCAGACATAGTATTGGATACTCTTCTTCAGCTTTTCAGACTTGGATTGAATTAAAAATTGGCTATCATTCTTGCTACCGTAGTGACACTATCACTGGTCCTTTGCAGCAAGCTCAGGCATCTCTGAGTTTAAAAAGTATGTCCCTATTGATTTCCTGGGACCCTTGATTCTTTCAGTCTTGGAGATTCCACACCAAGCAGAAGACTGGTGTTTGGAATATCTGAGACTCTGCTATGCTCAGTAGCAGGTTCTGGTGCATAGAGGTCCATCACATATTGCAAATACTGATTTTATACACTTACAAAAACAAAAGTATTTCCACCAATCCTGCAAGCTTTCTATTTATGGTAGTTATAATAAACTGAAGATTTACTTTGAGCCAGATATTCTGCTAAACAGAATATAATTTTATTTAATCTTCCAAACATTATAGAATAGGAAATTTACTCTACATTTGAGCAATCTTTAAGGAATCTTCGACTGTAGAGCAGAAGTGGGATTTAAATCCTGGTATGAGTGACTTTAAAAGCACGACAGTTTGAATGTGCTAGCTACCGCCCCATCACACAGCAAGGCAGAGTCATGATTACATTCACCCCCAAGGTCACAAAGGTCAATTGTCTTCATACGTTCAGGCTGTTGTCACAAAGTGCCATAGACTGGGTGGCTTATTAACAGCAAGAATTTATCAGGTTCTGGAGAGGTCTCCCTTCTGTAGTCCCGACTGCTGACTTCCTGTACCCTCACTTGACAGAAGAGAAAGATAGCTCTCTTCTTCTTACAGGGACACTGTTCATATCTGTGAGGGCTCTATTCTCATTACCTTTTCAGTTCCAAAATGCCCTGCCTACAAATATCCTACAGAGGAATAGATTTCAACATATGAATTTGAGGAAGACAATTCAGTCTCTAATATTTGGAACTATGATTTGAATGCACACTAGTCTGAATGATTCCAAAGTATATGTCGGCATAGCATTTTACTCTCCAGATGGGAAGAAAAAGTTGTGGTCACCCTGACTCCTTAAGACCATAGGTTTGTTCTTCCATGTGGTGGTTTGAATGTAACGTGTCCCGCATGATCTCATGTGCTTGCATTTGTTCCCTGGCTAGTGGTGCTGTCTGCAGAGGGGCACTTCAGGCCTGTGGGGAGAAGAGCCTTGCTGGAAGGGATGTGCCGCTGGAAGCAGGGCTTTGGATGCTGTAGTCCAGCTCTGCTTGCCCCACTCAACTCACTCTTGCTACTTTCTCCCTGCTGATGTGAAGGTGGGTGTGATTCCCCACTGTGTGTGCTCACCATGCTCTGCCCACCACAATGAACTCCCTTTCCACCATGAGCTGCTTTTGGTTGGGTATCTTGACTCAGCAATGAAAGGTAACTACTATGCTCCACTTCCAATTTGATTTTAAAGTGTCAGTCTAGAGATCAAAAGTCATAAGCCAGGCTGGAGAGATGGTTTAGTGGTTAAGTGCTTGCCTGTGAAGCCTAAGGACCCCAGATCGAGGCTTGATTCCCCAGGACCCACGTTAGCCAGATGCACAAGGGGCCGCATGCGTCTGGAGTTCGTTTGCAGTGGCTGGAGGCACTGGCGCGCCCATTCTCTCTCTCTCTCTCTGCCTCTTTCTCTGTCTGTAGCTCTCAAATAAATAAAATAAATACAAAGTAACAAAAAAAAATTTTAAAAAGTCATAAACCTTGACATGACATTTTCTTGAAGAATTCTAGTTGGTAAGTCTGCTATGAGTTACTAAAGATCCTTACTTGATTCTAATGTACATTTTTCTATCAATAACTACTGATTATGTAACTTAGTGATCCAGCAACAAGGCTATTTATGAACACATTCTTAAATATACTTAGAATCTAAGAGAAATTTTAATATTGCCTTCCCATTTTAATGATTTTTAAATATTAGTCTAATGAGATTTGTTTCTGGATATCCAAGTGCTGCTCCTAATTTTAAGTCTATCTATTTGGTTTATCCTTCACTTATTCAACAAACATAAATTTGCTATTAATTACATGTTATAGATTACACAATGGCAGATAAGACAATGAATGTTTCCTCATTGTCAAAATGGTATTAAAAATTACTTCACCTGAGCCGGGCGTGGTGGCGCACGCCTTTAATCCCAGCACTCGGGAGGCAGAGGTAGGAGGATCGCCGTGAGTTCGAGGCCACCCTGAGACTCCATAGTGAATTCCAGGTCAGCCTGGGCTAGAGTGAGACCCTACCTCGAAAAAAAAAAAAAGAAAAAAAAGAAATAAATAAAATTAAAAAAAATTACTTCACCTGGTTGCTGTGAAATTCAATAAAGGAGCATATATAAGTGCATTAAGAAGGAAGTAACAGCCATGGTGGGGAACCAACTGCTCTCAATTTGGCTAACTGATCCCCTTACTGGTATGGGACCCATAGCTGGAGCTGGGAAACAAGTCAGAACCATATCCAAACATAAGCCCACTCTCCAATATCAAGCTACCATCAATTGTGGGCTACAAAAAGGCCTACACCTATTAAATTCTCTACAAAAAAAAAGTAAGGGTTATCTCATTTGTTCTGGTGCTAACTTACTCTCAGTTGGAGAATCTGCTTCTCTTTTTCAGATAGATGTAGATCCTAAGGAGAGAGCCACCCCATCATACCTCAAAAGGGCCCCGGCTGAAACTAAGAAAAATTGGAGAAACAAGCAAGGGGGCTGTGTTCCTGATGAACCGGATATCAGCACAAGGGGGAAGGAGATCAGCACAGAGAAAAATCAACTCCTACCAAATCAGAGCCAGAGCCTCAGAGGCCCCCAGTACCTCATCACTGAAGCAGACCAAAAATGAACCCAACATGGATCAGGGAAATTTTGCGGAAGAGGGGGTGGAAAGAATGTCAGAGCCACATGTTGGGTCATGATATGCAGAGACATTTAGCTTACCCATAACTGTGGGCTAACTCCACAATGCATGACCCATATACCTCAACAAGGAGGGGCCAAAGGGAGGGGGTAGGTCACGGATGAGCCTAATAATGGTACCAAACTGATTGTATTTGCTGAATACAAAACTAACTAATAAAGAAAAAAAAATCTTGAAAAAAAAAAAAAGAAGGAAGTAACATGTGGTAAGTTCTCATTGAAGGTGAGTGACATTTAAACTGAGGTCTGAAGGAAATGATGGAATAAATCATGGGGCAATGAGGCAAAAATATCCCAGGGTAGAGAAAGAGCTAGTGCAAACATTCCAGGTAGAAACATACCAAGGTGCTTGGAGCATGTGTTTGTTTAGATACTGGAGGTTATGAAAGGACATAATACAAATTTTGTGGGGTTTTTTGTTTGTTTGGTTGATTTTTTGAGGTAGGGCCTCAGTCTAGCCCAAGCTGACCTGGAATTTACTCTGCATTCTCATGCTGGTCTCAAGCTCATGTAATACAAGTTTTAATGGGGTGCTTCTCACAGGGCTGAACATCTTGTTATGGACCCAATCTCATTTAAATTCTTAACTTTATTCTTGATGCATCTGAATGTGACTATAATTTAAGACAAGATCCCAGCACTCGGGAGACAGAGGTAGGAGGATCACCATGAGTTGGAAGCCACCTTGAGAGTACATAGTTAATTCCAGGTCAGCCTGGACCAGAGTGAGACCCTACCTCAAAAAAAACAAAAAAATAAAAAATAATAAAATAAATAAATAAATCCTAATCTGATATGGCACAGACATGTACAAAGAGAAGATAATTCAGAGACTAATAAAATAGTGGCCTTCTTTAATCCAGAAAGTAGCCTGGATACTTCCCTAAAATTTTCTCAGGACTTTGCGTTGTGGGTTGGTCAAATGAGAAGTCTAGAAGTGATATAAGAATTTTGAGTTCCTTCTACTTGAATGCACCAATAATTTGGGGTATACCCAGATCTTTGTACCATGAATTTGAAGAATGAAATCCACAGACCAGAGGGTAAGGTTCAGCAAGATTTTTATTACAGTTTAAAGATTTAGAAAGATGAAGAGAAGGGGGCTTAAGCCTAAACCGTAAGGGAAGGAAGCAAGGTGGAGCTCTTGCCCAGGGAGGCAAGCAGGGTTTGAGTGGCTACGTGAGGAAGACCAGGTTGGCATATTGCTATGGACAAAGACCAGATTTTACAACTCAATCTTTGGTAAGGATAATAGTTTCTGCACTTTAGTAATGGTGCAAACTTAATCTAGATATCTTTCCTGGAGGGTGGGTAAAATCCAGGTTTCTGCAAGCTTAATGATATTTCCTGCTTTTATTCAAGGAATAAAAAAAAAAAATCATTTTTGGGGTTTTGTTACCCTGACTGCCTAGCCAAGTTCTGTCTACTATTAGATGCAAGCTAGTTTCTCTGGAGGTATCCAACCAGTCTAATCTCAGTTGACAATTGCAAAGACATCTGAAGCTGCGCAGGACTGTTAATATATCTCATGAATGAACTTAATGGAGAGCATTAAGAAAGAGAACACAGCAATCCTATTATGTAACTTAACTCCACACTTTAATGTCCCTTACTGATGTGAGGTTCCTTCCACATCTCCTTATAACAAAATAACTATCTACAAGCCAGTCTGTATCTGAGCCTAAACCCAAGACTTTGTGATCAGTGAGAGCAGTCCAGAGATCAATGTCCAAGAATAAGAGGTGCCAGAAATGTGATGAGGAATAGTTGGTATTAGATTCATGGACATGTATGGCCAACAAGACAGAACTGGGGCTCAGAGAATGCAGCAACATCATTATCAGACCCAGAGGTGAGGGACAGAAGCAGGGTGCTGAATAAAAATAAGTACTGGCAATGAAGAGGATGGAGGAGGGTGAAGACTGAATGAGAATAAAGTCCCTATTACAGAGGGTCCCTCTGGGGTCTGTCTCTAAAAGGTGTGCTGTCAGGTAGCAAGTGGATGCTTTCAGGGTAAAATTATCTCCAAAAATAGAAACACTGTAGAGCAGAGCTCTGATTGCAATTTAATGACAGTGGTGCCCAAGCAACTAGGAAAAAAAATCACCAAGGATAAGATGCACTAGCAAGCAATGTTGCCATGGCATTTTAAAGTGCTGGTTGAACCAGAATCTTGGCTATAAATTGAGAGGAAACCATAATCAGGTGGCATTCAAACTCTGGCATACTATAATTAAGTAATTATTTGATCCAGTGGTTTTATGAAGCTCCCCTGCACAAAAGCCAGCACCTCTCTTCAATTGCTACCACAGTCATTATGTTAGTTTCTAGGATAAAGGATAAATATCTATGGTTTTCTGCTTGCTTATAAATAACATGATGATGATTTAAGCTAAAGTACAGGAAGCATATGCCTTATTACAATAAAATCAAATCTCCACAGACTCATTCAGTCATATATACAGAAACATAATAAATTCAGACACATCTTTCTCTGAAGGAAAGAAAACTGGTTAAAACGATGGAAAATGCCTGCAGGGTTATCTATTTGTATGTGTGTGATGAGGCCGTTTCAGCAGTCAACATCATGAGAAGGTACCAGACTTGATGATATCTGAAAGAAAAGAAGCACAAGAACGTATCAAGGCTTTAATTTGGGAATAAACTCAACACCATAGAGGCAATGAGAACAGTGACAAGGGTGGAACAGTGTATGAGGTGTGAGCACGATTGTAGAATCAGGTGAGAGACAGATTATTGAAGGGCTCTGAGGTTGAAAGAATCTAGATTTTATGTAATAATATTCTGAAACTCCTATAGGCTTTTAGTACAAGGGCATCATTCTTTGTTCTGTGCTTCTAGAAGATTCCCCTGGCTGCTTTAAGAACACTATAAAGGAAGGAACAGCTGTAGCAAGATAGTATTATCAACTCCAGCAATGATGTTGGCTTGAACTGTGCTTTGGTAAATGGCAATGGTAACACACTGCTAATGGAGGAAAAGAGAATAGCAGAAGAGACAAAGAGGATGCCCTGGTTTACGTATTGAGGACATTGACAGAGATGGGAAAACTTGGGAAAGGAGAGAAAAGATTGAGGGAAGCTATCCATAGTTCTGTTTTAATCATGTGTTTGAGATGCTAATTAGACTTCCTATATCAGTTTCTTTTCTCATGATTGTGACCAAATACTTGGCAAGCAACTTTGTAGAAATAGAATTTATTTTGCTTCAGAGTTTCATAGGAGGGAGAGGGGGACATGGCAGTTAGGGCTTCGCCCATAGTAGCAATTGAGACCTGCTACAGCTCCCCAGGTCATGACTAAGAGAGACTAGGACCAGAAGCTGGGCTGAACTATCACCCCACACATACTCCCCAGTGAGTCACTTCCTCTTGTTAGGCTCTGCCTCTGAACAGCTCCACAAGCTCTCAAAACAGCTTCACCAGCTGGGGACCAAGTGTTCAAACACATGAGCCCATGGGGGACACTTCACATTCAAACCACAACAGCCTCAATGTTCAGATACCAAGTAGACAATTGAATGTTTGACTCTTGTGTTCAGGTAAGGTTTTTGAGGTAAGTGTACAAATTTGGGTCTTATTTGTATAAGTATGGTGCTCCACAGTCAGTGTGACTTCAGGCATGATGGTTGTAAACTAGAGAGCTGCCCCTACCTTCTGAGGTCTGGTGAACACCTGAAGCTAGCAAGGGAGGTCAATTTAAACGTTCATTATAAAAATAAAAAATAAAGTGCATTGTGATAGAGAACAGAGAATAGGACATGGTCAGCCATTGAAAATGCTGCTAGGAGTTCAAATTAAATACAAAGAAAGAAGCATTGGGTTTAGGATGGATGAGAGAAGGAAGAAGTGGTGACTTTGAGAGAAGACCATCACCAAGCTATGTTTTGAATTGGCATCAGAGAACTAGGCCAGGGGCGTCTTAGAGGCCAAGGGAAAGATCTTCACAAAGTAGGACAATACTACTTACACAGGGTGAGCCAGTAAGAATAAGCCAATGGAGAGAAGTTGATTGATTGTATTAATTATGCTGTTACTCAGCAGTAAGAAAGAAACAACAAAAGCTCATTTTAATACCATAAACATTTTGTTTCTCACAGTAGACCACAGTGACTGGTGGAAGAGGGAGGGGTGTAAGGATAATTCTTAGTTCCAGTTTTTGCAGTCATTCAATGAGCATTATTTCTTGTCAGTCCAAAGCCTCTTAAATCCTTTAAGGGAGAAGCATGAAGCACATCTAGGATGATAGTGGATGGCAAACTCTGAAAGAGGGAAATTCTATCCTCACCACACTGGCCAGAATTCAGTCAGATCGCCCTGTTCATGAGTGGTTAAACAATGTGGACTTCCAATGTGGCCAGCAGGAAAATGAAGTATGTTCAGTAAATGATCATTATTACCATTGCAACTATCCCTAATTCTCATCATAAATATGAATTTTAGTTCTTTCATCCATACCTAAAGCACATTCAACTTCCTCAAGGTGTCAACCACAGTTCCAACATATATTGAACCTAGCTCAAAGTACAGCATGTCTTTGGAGGCTCCTTTAAATTTGGTAACGGCAGCTCACAGTGCATACCCTATGAACTAAAAGGCAAGTGATCTCCCTCCATGCCCACATACAGTATGCAACTGTGGGACAGAGACAGAAGAACCATATAGACACTGCCATACAGAAAAAAAATAAAATGGAAGATGATTATAAGCACTTGAAAACCCTGGACTTCTCAGTAGTGTTCAGGAAGCTCCAAAAAGCACAAATTCATTTTTTATAAAAATTCTTCATGGCCCTATGTTTGTTCAAGGACATTCTCTCCATCTTGATCATATCTAACATAATTGTTGATGAGTTCACCCTCTGTAAGAGCTGCATAACTCATGCAGCTCACCTCCTGCAGGAGAGTTGTTTTAAGACCCACAGAAGAGTCATAGGCTTTTTTTAGATAAGGCTCATAAATGCTCTGGAAGCAAATTCCCTCCAATAATTAGCGTGCTTCAGATTGGAATGCTCATAGTTGGATCCCTATGCTGTTAATGATACTCAATGTTCTTTGACATCTGTATTATAGATCCCTTCATTTCTTCACTCCCATCTTGTCACTGTGCTTACTGTATCTCCCTTGACGCCACCACGCTGGAGAGACAGGAAACTTTACTGCCTCAGAGTTGATGGAATCTCTGCATTCACCTGAAACACCTCACTGAGTCCTGTTCTCCCCAGGACCCTTTATGTCACATCTCACCCTTAGGGTCTAGAAGTGGTTGTTTTTCCAATCTTCCAGACCATGACTTTGCTCCTTTCATTTTGCTTATAAACTGCCATATTGCTTCCTGAACTCATTAGCTGGTACCATATTTCATTGATTCTCAGTTGCACATCAGTTTTCATCTTAATATTTAAAAATTTTTTTTTGTTCATTTTTATTTAGTTATTTGAGAGTGACATACAGAGAGAGAAAGAGGCAGAGAGAGAGAGAGAGAGAGAGAGAGAGAATGGGCATGCCAGGGCCTACATCCACTGCATATGAACTCCAGATGCATGTGCCCCCTTGTGCATCTGGCTAATGTGGGTCCTGGGGAGTCGAGCCTTGAACTGGGGTCCTTAGCCTTCACAGGCAAGCACTTAACTGCTAAGCCATCTCTCCAGCCCCATCTTAATATTTTTATCATCTGACAAAATGATCTCATCATGAAAATATCTTAAGCCAACTAAAAATATTTTTTTCTTTTTTAAAATATTATTTATTTTAGGAGAGACAAACAGAGAATGAGCATGTCAGGGCCTCTTGCTATTGTACATGAACTACAGATGTGTGTGCAACTTAGTGATTCTACCTTTATGTGGGTACTGAGGCATTGAATACAGATGAGAAGTCTCTGCAAGAAAGTGCCTTTGACCACTAAGCTATCTCTCTAGCCCAGAAATTCTTTTTTCACAATAAACTTTATACATCAGGGCTGGAGAGATAGCTTAGCACTTAAGGCACTTGTCTGAAAAGCCAAAGGACCCAGGTTTGATTCCCCAGTACTCATGTAAGCCAGATGCACAAGGTGATACATGTGTCTAAAGTTCATTTGCAGTGGCTAGAGGATCTGGCATGCCCATTCTCTCTCTCCTCTCTCTCTTTCTCTCTCCCTCTCTCTCTCTCTCTCTCTCTCTCTCTCTCTCTCCCACTCTCTGTCTCTCAAGTAAATAAATAAAAATGAAAGATATACATCAAAAAATGCACAAAATTCCTTGCTATAATGACTAAATTACAGAAATATTCCTCAGAGCAGAAGCACAACTAAGGTTGTTTATAATCCCATGTCAAGATAAGTGCGATATAGAAACCTGAAAATTAATAGAAAATGTATTCCACTGTTTAAAAAATTGTTGAAATTATCTATAATCTCCCAAATAAGTATGAGATCCGTTTACATAGTCCTGAAAATTTTGTAGAAAAAAACCCACAAGCAAAAGCAAATAGCCTTTATTATACTATTAATAGCTACTCAGTCCCCCGAGTTGCCTGTCAGGTATGCCTGCAGCTCAAGTTGTTCTAGGTTATGAAATACATGAAGAACATGAGGCATTCATCATTCTGTGCTTCTGTGAGTTTGTTTAATATGATCTCTTTCAAGTCTGCCCATTTTCCTACAAATTTCGACATTTCATTTTTCCTTACTGGTGAGTAGAATTTCATGTGTATATGTACCACATCTTCATTGTCCATTCATCAAATGATTCCAGTTCTTAGTTGTTGTGAACAGAACAGCTATAAACATGGTTAAGCAAGTATCTGAAGTGAAAAGTGGAGCCTTTAGGGTAGATACCCAGTAGAGAAATGTCTGGGTAAGTTGGTAGCTCCATTTTCATCTGTTTCAGGAGTCTCCATACTGATTTCCATGGTGGTTATAGAAGTTTGCATTCCCACCAGCGATGAATGAGGGTACTTTTTGCCCCACATCTCACCAACATTTGTTGTCATTTGATTTTTTGATGATTGCCATCCTGACTGGAGTAATGTGAAATCTTATAATTGTTTTAATTCACATTTCCATGGTGGTTACGGATGTTGAACATTTTTGAGTATTGGCCATTTGTATTTCTACCTTTGGAAATTCTCTATTCAGTTGTCTGCCCCATATTTTGAGTGGATTGTTTGATTTTTTAATTGTTTATTTTTTTTGAGTTATTCATAAATTCTAGATATTAGGGCTCTGTTAGTGGTATATATGGCCAAGATTTTCTCCCATTCTGTGGGTAGTCTGTTGGCTCTGTTTATGGTATGTTTGACTGTACCAAAGATTTTTAGTTTCATGAGATTCCACTTGTTGAGTGTTTAAATTCCTGAACTACTGATAGATTGTTCATGAAGTCTTTCACCATTCATATATCATGGAGTGTTCCTCTTATTTTTTTCTTCCAGTCATTTAAGAGTTTAAGGTCTTATATTCAGATCTTTAATCCATTTGGAGTTGGTTTTTGTGCATGGTGAGAGGAGTGGGTCTAGTTTCATTTTTCTACATGTGGTTATCCAGCTTGTCCATCACCATTTTTTGAAGATGCTATCTTCCTAGTATGTTGTCAGATCCTTTGTGAAAGATAAAATAGTTGTAGCTACTTGAACTAAGCAGATAATCCCTTAATTGATGTTTGAGACATTCACTGACTCAGCCTGAGGTGCACCTGCTGGCTGATATCCACTTCTGTCTAGCTTAGCAAATAAGCTAGTTGTTCCTGCCATGGAATATAGGGAGTCTCCTGTTTCCCTGCCATCTATCTGTAAGTCCTTCATATGTTATAATGTGTGCAGTCCTGGATATAACCCTCAATGGAAGTATGGGAGGGTCATCCAAAAAGAAGGACCCTGGAGAGAGTGGGAGGAAGCTTAATCCCAAAACAACTGTCTCTGGCTTGTAACTTCCAATATCAGATACCAATTACAACCCACATTGAGCTGTTGGTCAGAAAGACCTACAAAGTCCCCAGAACAAGACAGGCTTCTGTCAAAGCATTTGGTTACTCACCTGAGGTAAAAGGTAAGACCCTACTGCTGAAGACACCACAAGCTGCCAACTCATAATATTGACAGAAATGGCTAGAATCTGGAAGGAAGCCAGTTCCCAAATAGCTAGCCAGTATGGTGCTGGAAAGTGCACAAGGGGAAAATGTCCAACAAGATTGTGACCAAGCAGGGGACATTGCTATATGAAAGCAACTAGCCTGACAAGATGTACACACCTATGCAGTAGTTGCACCTAGCCTAGGAGGTTAACCAATGGCTCTCTAATTTGCTAGGAAACCTGCTCAGAGATAAAGAACCTATAGCTGGTACTGGGAACCAAGTCAGAATTTTATGGATATCAGCATCATGGTCTCAAAGAAGCAGCTCCCACTAGTCTGTGGCCAAAAGAAAAGCTACACTCATCAAAATCCCTCTTTTATTTTTTTTCATTTTCTTTTTTTCTTTATTAGTTAGTTTTGTATTCAGCAAATACAGTTTGTTTGGTACCATTATTAGGCTCATCCGTGACCTACCCCCTCTCCTTGGCCCCTTCTTGTTGAGGTATATGGGTCATACATTGTGGAGTTGGCCCACAGTTATGGGTAAGATAAATGTCTCTGCATGTCATGACCCAACATGTGGCTCTGACATTCTTTCCGCCCCTCTTCCGCAAAATTTCCCTGATCCATGTTGGGTTCATTTTTGGTCTGCTTCAGTGATGAGGTGTTGGGGGCCTCTGAGGCTCTGGCTCTGTGATTTGGTAGGAGTTGATTTTTCTCTGTGTTGATCTCCTTCCCCCTTCTGCTGGTATCCGGTTCATCAGGAAAACAGCCCCCTTGCTTGTTTCTCCAATTTTTCTTAGTTTCAGCCGGGCCCCTTTTGAGGTATGATGGGGTGGCTCTCTCCTTAATATCTACATCTATCTGAAAAAGAGAAGCAGATTCTCCAATAGAGAGTAAGTTAGCACCGGGACAAATGAGATAACCCTTACTTTTTTACGCAGAATTTAATAGGTGTAGGCCCTCTTGTAGCCCATGATTGATGGTAGCTTGATATTGGCGAGTGGGCTTTCAAAATCCCTCTTAATTAACTATGCTTATCCCCTTTAGCCTATGCTGATCTCACTCTCCATTGCAAAATCTGTTTTTCTTTTACAGAATGCAGAAAAAAAAAAAAAAGGACAACCAAAGTATGTCCACATGACAAGAAAAGCTAGATGACTGCCTAACATGAGATGAGCTACTTCTTGAACACCAGCCAGGGCCCAGGTGAAATCACTGAGGAATTGGTGAGAAGAGCAAGAGTGCTGCTTCCACAGTGAGCCTGACAACCTGTGTGAGGGTGATGGTGACAGACACTGAGGATACCCAAAATGTACCAAAGCAGAAATCCAGAAGCTGATGAGAGTGCATCACTAATATATACTTAAAACATGTCCACCAAGGCTCAGGGAATTTTGCTGAAGAGGGAGTGGAAAGATTGTGAGAGTTACAGGGTGGGAGGAATATCCAGAGGCATTTCTCCCCCCCATAAAATCACTGTTGTCGTAACCCACAGCCCCATGGTGAATACCAACATTCCCCCTGAGGAGGGCCCTCAGTGGAGTGGGGGCAGGGAGGAGGGAAATGGTACCAACACATGATACATACAAAGTTTCTACTTAATAAGAAGAAAAATGCCACCTCTTCCACATCTGCCAGGGCCCATGCACTGCTCTTACTGCTAGCCTGACAGCCAGCTCCAGGGTAATGGTGGCAGACACAGTGACCAAGCACAAGCTATCAAAGCAGAAATCCAGAGGCTACAGAGAACTCAACACTAAATCAGACTGCCAGCAGTCCTTCCATGGCTCAGGGAACATTGTGGAAGAGAGGGTGGGAATACCCACAGTGGACACAGTCCTCCTGCCATCCCAATGGAAATGACTGAGGCCTTCATGACTCCACAGCGAATCCCACAGCCCTGCTGAGGAGGGCCTTAAAGAAACAGCGAAAGGGGAGAGGGAATAAAAAAGTATGATCTGTTAAAAAATAAATAAATAAGAAGAAGAAAATATAATATGAAATATTTCATCATATTGACCATCATATATATGAATAATTTTTTAAAGATTTTTAAGAAAGAAGATGGGAAATAAGGATGAAGCTGCTTTAAATAAATGAAAACATGTACCTTGTTCATAAATGGAAAGAATTAATACTTTAAAATGTCAGTTCCTGGAACCGGAGAGAAACTCTGAAGGTGTTTGCTTGCAAGCCTGCCAACCTGAGCTCAATATCCCTCAGAATCCTTCTAAAGCAGGACATAAAGTGGCACTGCCTCTGTTATCCCATTACACCTACACCTTCAGTAATGAAGCAGAGCCAGCAAAATCTAGAAGTTCACAAACAGCAATAGCAAGAGAGGCCCTATCTCAAACTAGGGAAAGGACAAGAGAAATGCTCTGAGATTGGCCTCTGGCCTCCATGCATGTGCTGTGGCAGCCTCGCACCCATACACATACATGAATGCATATACACACACATATATATACAGAAATATATAATAAAAATAGAAAACTGTCAATTCCCAGAGAACTTGGGAAACCCATTTCAACTAGCAAAGATAGCCCACGAGACATGCCACCTCTGCCACATTTACCAGAGTTCAGGAGCAACCGCAGAGGAAGCAGCAACACAAGTATTTCTCCCTGAACACCAGCTCCAGGGAAATAGCAACAAACATGGAAATGAACAAAAACACACCATAACAGAATTACAGAGGCTACAGTGAACTCAACACTAAATAAAGTCTGCTGCTGTACCCAAGGCTCAGGGATTGCTGAGGAAGAGGAGACAGGAAGATTGTAAAAGCCACAGTGAGGGTAGAAATATCCTAAGATGCATCCTACCCAGAAACTAAGAGACCCTAATTACCCCACAGTGAACACCAAAGACCCTACTGAGTAGGCCCCTTGGGGAAATTGGGACCAGGTATAAGGGGACACAAGACTATAATCTATGCAAAAAAAATATACATATGTAATGCCAACTCATATATATGAATATATATATATTCACTCCAATCAAGTGTTCACAGAAGTATGTTATATGGTTCCTTGTTTCATACTGTTTTGTATAAACAGTATAGCAAAATAAATTCCATGTGGAAGTTAAGAGATTCTTGAAGAAAGTAAGATGTTTGCTCTATACTGGGTCTTACCTGTATTCCCTAGGAATTGGCATTTTTCTATTTTAATTATATATTTGTGTATATCTGTATGTGTATTATGCATGTGAATATGTGTATAGATGTGAGACTGGCCACAGCACATGAGTGGAGACCAGAGGACAATTAAGAATCATTAAGAAAAATGTCATTAGGAATAGTATCTAACTTATGATTAACAAAGTCTGGTCTCAGGACAAGAACAGATGGACAGGCCAGTGGGATAAAACAGAAGCCACAGAAACAAATACTTGCCCACATAACAATTAGATAACAGTGTGTTAGTGTTTTATTACTTTTATAACAAGTGACTACAAACTTGATGGCATAGGCAATACAAGTATGTTAACCTTTCATCTGCATTGGTTAGAAGTCAAACATGCTTCTCGTTTTTCTTTTCTTTTCTTTCTTTCTTTTTTTTTTTGTCATAGGGTCTCACTCTAGCTCAGTCTGACCTGGAATTCACTATGTAGTCTCAGGGTGGCCTCAAAATCATGACGATCCGCCTACCTCTCTGCCTCAGAGTGCTAGGATAAAAGGTGTGTGCCACCAGGCCTGGCCTTTCCTCGTTTTATTTGGCAAACTGTTTGCTCAAATAAATTATTTGATCAAATAATTAGGTTTTATTATTTGGTCAATGGCTCCTTCTTTCTCCATGTACCATGTTCAAAGCCAACAAAGCTGCATCTCTGACCCTTCTGTTCTTATCACATTACCCTCCTCCATTTTCAAGGATCCTTTTGATTATGTTGTCTCTGCTTGGATAATCCACTATAATCCTCCTATCTCAAAGTAACCTTAATTCCATCCACAACATTGCTTCCCTGTTGCCATGAGACCTAATATATCCACACATTCTGAGTCTATGATGTAAACATCTTTGGGATACTATTATTCTGCCTGTGCTAGATGGCGTACATGCATGTACACGCACACACACACGCACACACACACACACACACACACACACAACTCAGATCATGTGCAACAAATACCTCCAGGTTTTATGGAGCTTGAGGCTTATACAACAATCAGAAATTACTCTCTTTAAAGAAAAAATAATGATACAAAGTCAATTTAAAAAAAAATTTACAGAAATAAATGTATAAGTACATCACTAAATTGATTTCGGGGAATAGAAAATAATCTTTTGCAAGTAAGGGTCCCTGAAGCATGTTTTATTAGTGTTCTAATAATGCTTCTTCTCAATGCAAGATAAAGCGTCTAATATAGATTAGCTACAATCATTTGTTAGTAATGTGGATAAAGATGAAAATAAATTCTGACACCATTTCCACACACTTTCACCAAAGTCCCCAGTGTATTAAAATTTAAAATATTCAGATGAAACTAGAAAATATTTTATAGCTATGGGAGGAGATTTATTGAAAAATATACTTACTATAGGAAAAAGATGGCAATTTAAGCTACACTAAAATACAAAATTAAAGTTTATTAACACTTCAAATTCTTCCCAGCTTTCCGTTGACACCCATGTAACAGTGTCGTCATCCAGCCCGTGTTCTCTGAATCTGACCTCTCTGAGGATGTTACAGGAGTGAAAGGACTCTGTCCTGTTCTCCTTCCATAAGGAATAACTGCAAGATTAGCCATAGATTAAAAACAGATGACCCATTGAATAGGAAGTGGGTGCTGTGACTTACATGGACTACTGCTCAGTGCGCCCCCTGGTGGAAGGAACTCAAGATATTAATCATTCATCTCAAGACTGCTGAACAGTGCCTGCCCCAGGGGATATGCGCTCCCTGAACAAATGTCTTTGGCTAAACTTGTGTGATTTTCCTAATCATGATGTTTGCCTTCCCCAAAGGCTGGGTCAGGTAAGCAAAGGTATTAGGAACTGGGAGAAGGGCTGGAGAGATGGCTTAGGGGTTAAGGCACTTGCCTGGAAAGCCTAAGGACCTAAATTGTATTCCCTAGTGCACACATAAGCCAGCTAGCTGCACAAGGTGGCGCTTGCATTTGGAATTCATTTGCAGTGGTTAGAGGCCCTAGTGCTGGCCCCTTCTCTATCTGCCTCTGTCTCTCTCAAATAAATAAATAATTCAAAAGAGAGAGGGGAGGGGGAAAATCAGGGGCTAGAGAAATAGTTTAGCAGTTAAGGTGCTTGCCTTAAGGATGCAGGTTGGATTCCCCAGTACCCATGTAAGCCAGATTCTTATTTATTTATTTATTTTATTAAGAAAACAATCAGGAGAAAACATCAGCATGGAGAAAAGAAAACCATTGTCATCTATCTTGGCTATCAGATCACTCTGACAGCAAGCTAAGAGTTTGTAAATTGCTTTATGTTCAGATTTTACCCAGGATGTATATTAAAAAGTAGGTTTAAAAATATGAAAAACTTGCCAGGCATGTTGACTCATCCCTTTAATTCCTGCACTGGGTAGGCCAAGGTAGGAGGATCACTGTGAGTTCGAGGCCAATTCTGAAAGTACAGAATGAATTCAAGGTCAGCCTGAGCTAGAGCAAGACCCTACCTCAAAAATACATATATATGGGTTGGAGAGATGGCTTAGTTGTTAAGGTGCATGCCTGTGAAACGTAAGGACCCAGGTTCAATTCTCCAGGTCCCACGTAAGCCAGATGCACAAGGTAGCACTTGCATCTGGAGTTCCTTTGCAATTGCTAGAGGCCCTAGTGCGCCCATTCTCTCTCTATCTCTCTCTCTCTCCTCCCTCCTCTTTCTATCTCTAATAAATAAATAAATAAAAATAAAATCTTTTAAAAAATACATATATATGAAAAATTCCTTGGCTGGAGAAATGGTTTAGTGGTTAAGGTGCTTGCCTGAGAAGCCTCAGGACCCATGTTAGACACTCCAGGTCCCATGTAGGCCAGATGCACAAAGATGAGCTCAATGTCATACATGCCCACTAGAAGGCACAAGCGTCTGGAATTTGATTGCTAAAAATTCCTATCTAAACTTCAGTCACACATTCAAAATCCTGCAAGATTCTGATTTAGCCCATGTGTGAAGGGTCTTGGTGTTTCTGTTTATTCTGTCCCACTTCCTCATCACTACATCCTCTTCTGCTCAACTAACATGCTGGAAGCTACCTTTCATCTGTGCCTGTGCTGTTCTATACTCGGAGACTGAGAGGAGGAAGAACTGTAAAGAGTGGCCCTCAGTGTTCCTTTGACGCCCACTGCTGCCAAGTGCCAAAGGAAGCTGGAGAGCTCACAGGCTGTCTTGAATGCTCTCCTTATAAGAAATAGAGTGTCAAGTGCCTCAAAGAGCTCCTACTTTCGGCCAACGCCTTTGTCACCCTGAACAAGTGGCACTGCCACTTGAGCTCCTCTGACAGAAGCAAGGACCAGGCTCAGCAGAATTTTCCAGAGTTAGTATCTTGTACAAACATTGTCACTTCTCCACACTTCCTTCCCTGGATCTGATAGTTGTTCAGGCTACAACAGCCAGGCTCAATTATTTTTATTCCACTTCAAGTTGGAATGTTTTTATTACTCTTTTAATGATCATAACATGGGGAAGAAGTGGGAGGTTAAGAAGAACAAGACATGCATCGAATATATTCAGCTGCATTTTCTTGTCTGTAAGATTCTTTGTTCGTGTGTTTCGGTTCAGGAAACGGGAGCCAAAGCCAGCAGGAACAGGTCTGCATCCTCACAGCAGAAGGGCCTGCCACGTTCTTGCACGTCAATCATGCACGCCGAGAACATTCATCTCCGTGTCCCTGACTTTTCCTTCTGTAGTGTTTATGTCTTAAATCACCATTTTATTCATCTAGTGAATGCGCCAGCCACATGCTGGGCTCTTCATTGGCTGCTTGGGACAAAAGATGAAAGGAATATGGCTTTCTACCCAGTGGGAGCCTTGGATTCATACACAAAACAGAACAGCGTAGAAACAAGATGGAGCTGAGTGCTGGGTCCCTGGTGGTGAAAGCACAGAGGTGGACGCTTGGAGAATCTTACAAAAGTTACATAAGATCTCATCCTCAGCTGGGTCTCAAATGAATGGGAGAGATCCATCCAGGAGGGGAACTGACAGGACAAGTCTAGTTGGCATTAATAAGCCACTCTAGGATAAGGTCTCAACCTCAGCCCCAGTGACACTGAGCCAGTTCACTCTCCACTGGGAAGAGAGGCACTGTTTTGTGCACTGTTAGGTGTTTAGAGGTAAATGTAACCCTGTGAGCATTGTGGGCTGAGTGAGAAAAGGAGGGGAGGCATGTCTCCCCAGCTATAGCTATCATAAATGTCTCCAGATACTGTCAAATTTTACTCCTGGGGACAGGACTTCACTGAACATGATAAGAAGACCTGGGAGGAGGTTGGTACCATTAGGGCACACATCAGAGGCAGGTTGTGACCATTATTGGAAGTAGAGAAGGAAACAAAAGCCAGATCTTTGAAGCCCCAGCTTTTCAGCTCCAGGTAAGTTACTTAACCTAAAAGGAGTGTTTCTCTTTGAAAAATGGAACTTGCAATTCTTCTCCCAGAGGACTCGGGTGATGGCTGAATCAGAACACATTTTTTAAAGAACAGAACAGTGCTGTCGCAGACCAAAAAAATAAAAAATATTTTAAAAAAAGAAAGAAAGAAAAAGGAGTGGGTAGGGATTTGTTCCTTCTCTTCCTGCTTAGTTCCATTGTCCATATTGGGAGTGAGGGTGATGAATTGAACCATGTCAGAAGCTGGCAAGAGGGGTTTGCCAGGCCGCAAGGGCAAGGGCAAGGACAATGGAGGTATAGAAGCAGCAACCGGAATACTGGATGAGGTCCCACCTGGCCAACAGAAGCCTTGTGCCTCCACCACTCTGGCTGTACTCATGCAGAGTTTATCTTTGCAGAACACCTGGCTCTCATGTGGTAGTCAGGCACACTTCTTTGTCTACTAGTTATCACAGTGCAGCAAACAGCTACCACCTTCCTTCTATAGATGTGCCAGGTCACAGAAAGGAGGAAATAGACACAGCGATAAGTAAGCCGAACATCTAGGCTACAGAACTCCCGTGTCAAGACTAGAGAAAGAACACCTTCTGCTTCTCTACCAAAAAAACCTTCCTCTCTGTAAGCTGTCTTACAAGGCCTGGTCTCAGCAGAGAACTGAGCTTCTCTTGAAGCTTATCATGGATGTCTCTCAATACCCACAGAAGCATCACCTCTTCCTGTGCAGTCCACAGGGCTCCCACACTCTCTGCCACAACCTGTGATATGATGCAACTTCCTTGTCAGAGCATGTGTTCACTAGGCAGCAACTACAGGTAACTTGAGGGCAAACATTTTATTTTTCTCAATGCTGATTGTATTAATGTGTGAAGACCCAGATCTCCAGTTAAACATTTACACAGTGTGTTGAACATAAGTAAGCAGAGATGTAAAATATCGCCCTCCCCACCCTGAAATGCTAACATGGGACTTTCCTCCAAACCAGAATTCAGTGTGCTCTTGGGTCATCATTCCAGAGTTTTTAAGCCCCTGGGTTAGTTTCACAGGGCTGCCATAACATGCTATCAAATGCGCAGCAAAATTGTCAGACTTGATGACATCAAAACAATGGGATTTTACCATCTCACACCTCTGCAGCTCTGGGGCTGTAAGTCTAAAATACCACCTCAGGGCTGAAGTCAGAGTCTGAGAGGACAAGGATCTCCCCAGATGCCCATGGGAGACTCTATTTTTGCCCCTTCCAGATTCTGTTGGCTATCGAACTTTCTGGGGTTGCATGAACACAATATCGGCCTCTGTGATCACATTGCCCTCTCTTTGCCACATGTCTCCCTCTTGTGTCCCTTACAAGAACACTTGTTGTTAGGTTTAGAGCCCTGAGGACTTACGATCATCAATGTATCTCAGGACCTGTTGCAGTCAGGCTTGCATTGCTGGTAGAAATCACCCAACCTAGAGGAGCTTGTGGGATAGAAAGAGGTTTATTTTGACTTACAGGCTCGAGGGGAAGCTCCATGATAGCAGTGGAAAATTATGGCATGAGCAGAGGGCAGACATCACCCCCTGGCCCACATAAGGTAGACAACAGGAACAGGAGAGTGTGCCAAACACTGGCAAGGAGACACTGGCTATAATACCCATAAGTCCACCCCCAACCATTCATTGCCTCCAGCAGGCATTAATGCCCAAACCTCCATCAGCTGAGAACCCAGCATTCAAAACACCTAAGTTTATGGGGGACACCTGAATCAAACCACCACATTCTGCTGCTGACCCCCATAAACTGTTAACCATCCATTATGTAAAAGGCCATGCCTTTGGTCCAACCTTCGAAGTCCCCATAGTTTTTATCAATTCCAGTGATATTCATACATCCCCATAGTCCAAGATCTTTTAACTGAGCCATAATACCAGAAATCCCCCACCCCCAAAAAACCCATAATGGCATGGAATAGACATTTACACTGCAAAAGATGGCATTGGGCATAGCAAAGAAACATTTAACCAACACAACATTTAAGCAGCGAAAACATCAAACTCTGTAACTCCAAGTAACAACTCTAGCCAGTGACAAATCCCCAAGTCCCATAATTCTCATGAACAATAAGTCTCTGAAATTCCAATTCCACCCCTCCAGCTAGGCTACTCACAGTCCCGGAAAATTTCATCCAGGCCAGAAGCTTTTCTTAACAGCCATCTCGTGGTCCCAGCATCTCCACTGGGTCTCCACTGCAATTCACGTTTTATCCTCATGGCTCCATGGGGTCTCCATGAAGACATCCAGCAAACCTGCTTCACACTGCCTATGGCCATTTCTAAAACACAAGACCATGTTGCAAACTCAATGACCCTCTCTTTCCTGCATTTCTTATACTCCACATTACCAGGTAGGGTGCCAATTTATCAATCCAAGGAAATAAAGCAGACTTTGAAGAATAGGACAGTTCTTGAGCACTCAGGCCCTTTCAAAAGAGTCTACATTCTTCCTGTTGCAGGACCAATGCAGGTCAGCTGGCCGAGCCTCAAAGGTTGTAATGTCTCAAACAATTTTCATGTGAATGGGTAGCAGTTTAGGCCCAAAGATTTCATTTTTCTGTGCCATATCCCTCTGCTCACACCAGCCCATTTCTATGCAATGCAACCCTGCACAATTTCTCAGGACACAGGCATAAGAGCAAGCTTCTCAAGCTGCTTCTAGCCCAGTCCAAGCAAAGCTCTTTCTCTCCCTCATAAAGCAGCCCTCACAGTCCATAGCTCTTATTGCATTTAGGTCTTTCAACACTGACCAGAATAGTCCTATCAGGCTGTACTTACAGCACTGCAAGGCGTCTCTTAAGCCAAGGTTTCAAATCCTTCCACATTCCTCTTGAAAATCAGCTCCAGAAGGCCAAAGCCACACAGTCAGGTGTCTAACAGCAATCCCACTCCTCAGTACCAACATTACTGCTACAGTCAGGTTCACATTGCTGATAGAAATCACCCAACCAAGAGCAGCTTGTGGGAAAAAGAGATTTATTTTGGCTTACAGGCTCGAGGGGAAGTTCCACAATGGCTGGGGAAAATGATGGCATGAGCAGAGAGGTGGACATCACCACCTGGCCCACATAAGTGAACAAAAGGAATAGAAGAGTGTGCCAAACATTGGCATGGGGACACTGGCTATCGTACCCATAAGCCCGCCTCCCAACAATACACTGCCTCCAGCAGGCATTAGTTCCCAAATATCCATCAGCTGGTGTGGTGGTTTGAATAGATGGCCCCCAATATATTTAGTTTTATTGTTTGTAGTTTGCATCTGCAGCCACCTGGCTGGAGGCAGTGTCACTGGGTGGATCTTAAGGTGTGATGGTACCTTTCAGATTTCAATCTAAACATATGTAAAATGTGCCTAGCTGGAGTTCCTGAAGTGTGCTGTGGCTTTTGACCTTTAGCCTTGTACTTCCCTCTCTCTGCTTGGTCCTGTGAAGGCAGGCCAGCTTCTTCTGCCATTTATGGAATTTCCCCTGGATCTGTAGGCTTCAATAAATATCCCTTCCTCCATAACTGTGCCTGGTCTGGAAGTTCATCTCGGTGAACCTGAAGCTGTCTGCTATAGCTGGGAACCTAGCATTCAGAACACCTAAGTTTATGGGGGACACCTGAATCAAACCACCACAGGACCCTTGCCTTGATTAGAGTTTTAAAAGCCCCTTTTGACAAATAAGGTCACAATCATAGATCCCGGAGATTGGACATAGAATTTTACAAGCTAAGGTCGCAGTTATACATACTGGGGTTTGGACAGGGTAACATCTTGTTAGAAGCCTATATAGCATCATTGATGCAGTATTTAGAAACCCAAATGGCTGTGGCCATTTCCTGCAGTCTTCCAGTCTAAATTAATAGACAATGAATGCATTTTCTTTGGTGTTCCCTATGGTGATGCTATAGCTTGTGTCCTTTCAAAGTGTTATCTGTGTACTCAAGCAGGCTGAGCAGAAAGACCACTATACTAAAAGTTAAGCTCATAAGTTTGGAGTCCTGAGTTAGCTTCTCAGAAACATGTAGGCTGCCATTCCTGTATGTCTAAAGGGAGGATCATGGTGCATTCACAGAATTATTTACTCACTGCCTTTATCTTCTCTCATTTAATCCTCATAAGAAGCTATAAGACAGGAACTATTCAGGCCTGAGAAGATGGCTCAGAGGTTGAAGATGTTTGCTTACAAAGCCTGCTAGTATGGGTTCAATTCTCAAGCCATCCACATAAAGCCAGGCACAAAAAAATGGAGCAAATATCTGGCATTTGTTTTCAGTGGCACTAGATCCTCCCATGCACACACATGCTCACATGCAGACACACATGTGTGCATACCTGCACACACATGCATATGCATGCAAATTAATAAAAATTTTAAAAGAAGATAAGAACTATTACAGTACTGAATTTTAGAAACCAGGAATATGATCACAAGGAAACATACACAAAAAAAGATAAAAATAAGATATGGTCTGTTTTGAACCCAATCTTTGCTGGACTCCAAAACTTCAACTTTTTACTACATCATGTTATGCATTTTTCAACCATGTCCAGGATGGGATCTCCTGGTTTTATCCTGAGTCACTCTAATATAACATTCCATTAGAGATCCAAACAAAAATACTACACATGCACATATGCACACACACACACACACACACACACACACACACACACACCTTTCATTCACAAAAGTAGGAATAATTAAAAATCAGCTTTCATCTGCACAACACTAAGTGTCGGCAGAGCCCTGAGCAGAGGCCTGTGTCAGCATTCTTCAGCGTCTTTGCAGCATGTGACAACTTCTGGCAGCAAAACCAGCCTGCTGACAAGAAGGCAAGGTTTAGTACTGAAGTTTCTGAAACAAAATTCAATGCCATACCAACCTCAATAAGGCAATGACCCTATTATGATTCTCTTGTCAGTTCTGGCTTTTATACTGATTTCATGGCTCAGTAGACAAATAGGCAATCCCAGCTGAAGGCCAAAGTCCTCAGACAGGGCTTGAGAGGAGACAGCCTTGAGGGGTTACAGAGAAGTAATGAGAATCTTAGACTGAAATGGAGCTGACCTCACCAGGGAACAGGTATTCCTCCATGGAACACTTCATTTGAGTGGTTTAGCCCTACATATTGCAATTACAAAGTAATAATTCATCCTGTCATCTTTATTATTTGCAAACTCATGTAAATGGTTCTGAGGTTCTGATTAGTAGGAGAGTTCATTTGTATCATCATTCTGAGTTAATGTAGTTGTGTCCAAAGAGCTTGACCTCCTAGAATCAAGATCTAATACTGCCCCAGGCCTCAACATGTCAGAAGTTTCAAAAGCCAGAATATTAGGGGCAACAAGGGATTAGTAGATATATTAGTTCCTTTCTTCTTGCTGGGACAAAATATCTGACCAGAAGCAACTTGGGGAAAAAGAGAGTTTATTTCAGCTTACAGTTTTAAGGGGAAGTTTCATCATGGCAGGGAAAGCATGGTGGGAGTAGGAAACGGGCTCACACTGCCATGTCAGGAGGGAGGAAGGAGAGAGAGAGAGAGAGAGAGACATGATGGCACACAGCTAGCTTTCTTCTTTTTATACAGTGCAGAATCCAGCCCTCTGGAACGACTCCACCCACAGCTAGGGTACCTCTTCCTAGCTGAATTAGTCTAATCTAGAAAATTTTTAATAGACATACCAAGAGAGCCATAAAAGACATAAAAGAGAGCCAGGTGCGGTGCTGCATGCCTTTCATCCCACCACTCAGGAGATAGAGGTAGGAGGATCACTGTGAGTTCAAGGACAGCCTGAAACCAAAGAGGAGTTCCATGTCAGCCTGGGCTAGAGTGAGACCCTACCTCAGAAAAAAAAAAAAAAAAGAAAAGAAATCCCAAAAGCAAACATACAAAAAAAAGACATGCCAAGAGATTTGTTTCCTTGGTGATTCTAAATCCTGTCATGGTAACAACCAGTGATTAACCATCAGAGAGAGTTAAAGAGGCTGAAGCAGCGGCCCCTCCCACTGGAGCTCACAGATGGAGAACCTTCAAGTGAGAGACTGGATGTCATTCCACAGAAGTACCCATCCTGATGGCTCAGGATGATTATAGCATTTCTGAGCTCTCATGACCACTTGTCAAAGCTCTCCTCTCCTGTATGGAAAATTGGCAGGAGGTCATACTTTTCATTTTCTCAAGAGTCTGACACAGGTCATGGTTATGGGACCAATCGTCATGACACTTTCTTCTTTGCACATAGCTTTGCCCATGGTCATAGGTACCTTCTGTCCCCTAAACCAGGTACCTCAGTTGGCTCAGCTCCCTTTTTGTAATGAAAATTACTGTAGCAGTGAGTTTTCACTTTAGGTATTTGCCCAACTAGCATAATCTCAGTGAAATTTAGCTGGTCATTCTACCTTACATGTCCAATGCACACCCAGACACACCCATCCAATGTTCCTTACTCTCATCTTATAGCCAGAGCAATGGTAAGCTTTTCAAGAATCCTATAGTTAGCTCAGTACCATGCTCTGTTTCTCTGGTTTTCCATCTTGTCTGCTAGAATAAAAAACCAAAGAGGTCAGAGCTCTTTGTCAGTTGCATTCATGATTGAATGTGCCTAAAACACTGTCCAGTACATTTCTATGTACATTCTCAATAAATATTTCAGAAATAAATCCAAGCATCATCACAAAATGCCAAATGCACAAGACCCTGACTCAGAGACACTGGTGATACTGTAGTAGAATTCTATTCAAAAGATGTTTGTTTCGTTGTTTAGGTTAAAATGCTTTTCTATTTATTTCTTGTCACTAACTGAGAAACCAGCGTAGATATAGGAGGCTATGAGTATTGTTCTTCATTGTCAACTTGATTAAATTAGTAAATTCCTAGGGCATTAGTGAGGCACACACATTTAGATGTGTCTGTGAGGGAGTTTCCACAGAATATTAACTGAAGGAAAAAGACCCTTTCCCAATGGTGGAGGTGCCATCCCAACTGCTGGAATCCCAGATTGAATCAAAAGTGGTGAAGGAGAAAGGAAGCAGAGTTCAGAACTCATCTCCCTCTGCTTCCTGACTTTCGATGCAATGTGATCAGCCACCTCATATCCTTGCAGCTTTGCCTTCCTTACCAAGATAGATCCTGTTTCCTCGATCCATAAGTCAAAATAAGCCTTTCCACCCTGAAGTCGCTTCTTGTCAGCGGCTTGATCACAGCAATGAGGAAAATAATGAATTCCTCAACGAACCCCAGGTAACTCTGCTTTTGTAGACTAAGCAGCTTACATTTAGAGCCCAAAGTCCTGACTTCATCACTGTGTTCATCTTGTGTACTTCACCAAAACTCTGTAGACCTCAGTGCACTGTTTATCCAATGAGTGCAATGGTAGTGTCAAGTAAGATAATCCGCAGTACTGTGTCTTGCAGAGTAATATTGTTTTATGGAAAAGCTCAATTCCAAGGTACATTTAATTTACCTTGACTTGGTAGTTTTGCAGAAATAGAATGTAGCCAGGTATGTAATAGGCAAAACCAACTTCAAATTCCTACTCATATACCAGAACTTCCCTAAACCATAGCCAGTCAGCTCCTGAAATCTGTCCCATCAGAGTCCCAGTTCTTTGTTGGGTCATGATATGCAGAGACATTTAGCATACCCATAACTGTGGGCTAACTCCACAATGCATGACCTGTATACCTCAACAAGGAGGGGCCAAGGAGAGGGGGTAGGTCATGGATGAGCCTAATAATGGTACCAAACTGACTGTATTTGCTGAATACAAAACTAACTAATAAAGAAAAAAAAATCAAATTTCTTGTGTTTTACCTGGGCAGCTTCCAGTGAGGCATTCAGGCTAAAACCCAACCAATGGTGGGTCAAAGGAAAAAGGAAGTGCATGTGCAGAAGAAACACCTGTGAAGATTGACAAAGGGAACGTACTTCATAACATCTTACCGTTGTGGCAAGCCATCTAATCCTGTGAGACCTAACCACCTCAGATACATGCAGTATAGATTGGAGAGAATTCACAGCCTCTCTCCAGAAAGACACTTACCAGTTCATGACAGTGATGCCCCACTGACTAATCAACCCCACTCAGCCTCACTTCTTCACCGTCATCTCGACAGCCAGTCCTCCAGCACATGGAAATTTAGAAGATAAACCAAATTCAAACCACAGCAATCATCTTCTACCCAGTTGATCCTCCTGTACTGCTGGTTAGGGAAATCCCACTAAAATCAGTCCCATTAGCTCTTCATCCTTAGACCATGGAAACTAGGATAGATAACCAAAATAGTACATTGTTGTTGGAGTCTCAAGCTATTGACTGTAACCCTGACCTAACCAAGCAACCTAATTCGCTTTGACTAGTGGCCCTGGATATTCTCAAATATAAAACATCAATGTCGAATCCATCACTGATTTTCTTCATTCATTGTTTCATTCAAATGTTCACTGAATGTTGTTGTATGTGTTTATGCACTAACACTAGTGCCAGGATAAAAAAAAAATCCTGTACAAAAGCAAAATATTGTTGTGTGTATTGTCCCCCAAGACTTGCAATATATCCAGTGACATGTAATACATTTTCCAGCATAGTCTAGGAGTCCGCACATCTGGCCACCCGTGAAGCACAGTAATACTCTATCAGAGCAGAAGGCAGATCTACTAATTCAGATCAAGAGAGTTTAATGGCACTGCAAACTTACTGACAGCCATGCCACCATCACCATCCTCATGAAAGGAGAAACAGCTGAGGGACATTGATAAATTCCTGAAATGAAAAATTGTATATAAAGCTATACCTAATTGAGACATGCATCACTCTTTTCACAGTTCAGGTTTTGAAATCCATAAATGGGACAATAAATTGCAAAGGAAGCTATTCACCCTTCAGTGGCTTCAGTTCTTGCTGCTGGCATCTCCTAGTAGCATCACCATGAGACCAAAGAATTGGGATCTAGTTTGTGTGAGAAAATGCAATTATATCACCACAGAAACTAATTACCCTTTTACTATCACCAAACGTAGATGGATGTTGTTTCATCTGTCCATGTCTTTAATTTGATACAACTGAATTACAAACCTTTGCTTTGTCTTCAGTTCTTGCTCCTGTCGGATGGTATTTTGCAGGAAGACATGTTCTTTGTGAGGTGCCATGGCATGCAGACAGCTCATTGAGTGTTGTCCCCTTTAGCATTCTGTGGACACTTGTTGCAAGGACAAGACTGCGGGGACAAAGCACTGAGTGTGCAGGCTTCAACGTAAAGGCATTTCATTATAGCTATAGTTCAGAGTTTGAATTTCTTGGGGTACATTGAAAGCTTCTGCCTCAGTATCAGCATCTATAAAATAGGTTAACTGCAACTACTCAGCTATCCTCTCATGGGGAAATTATGACCCACATCTTTTCCTATTCTCCAGCTTTGGCTCTTGCAATGCCATCTCTGTGGGTGGGTCTTGAAAAGATAGCTTGACCTGTGGAAATGAAATCTGCCATTTTTTTAATTTAATTTATTTATTAGAGACAGAAAGAAAGAGGGGGGAAGATAGTGAGAACTAGCACACCAGGGCCTATAGCCACTGCAAAAAAACTCCAGATGTATGTGCCCCCTTGTGCATCTGTCTTACTTATGTGGGTGCTGGGGAATTGAACCTGTATCCTTGGGCTTCACAGGCAAACACCTTAACCACTAAGCCATCTCTCCAGCCCCACTATATATAAGTAAGGGAATAGAATGCCAACAAGAGTAATTAAGGAACCACCCGTTGAGCATTTTGGTAATGTCAGGCATTCTCCAGGTTGCTTTGCATAAAAGTTGAGAATCTTCAATGCCATCTTGTAACACTGGAGCTGACTGAAGCTTACAGAGGTCAAATGATTTGGTCATAATGATACAGGATTAGAGTCCTGGCAGAGATTACATCTTTATAAAGATGCAGGAGACACTACCAGGCCCATGAACCCCAACTTCTTGTCCTTGTTCAAACTACCAAAGAATTTAAAACAGACTCAGAGAAGGGTAAAAGTTAAGAAACGAGGGTAAACACCTTAGCCAAAAGAGATTCTCCCCCTTCTCAGCCAAGCTGGGAAAAAGGACCAAGAAAAGCTCCCTCATATAGGGAAAAGCAAGCTAAGTGAGTGGTAAGAGGGCCAAGAGAGCTCAAACAAATGTGAATCAAGCATCCAGTTAAAACTAGCCTCATTACCAGGCTCAGGTGGTGTGTAGAGAGAAACCTGATTGATTGGTGGCCCCAAGAGGAATACTGATTCCGGAAAGGCTCACCCCATGAGGGCTAAGCCTGTGAAACTGAGGAAGAAGCAGAAAGTTGTTGCTGTTGCTGGGGGGGGGGATTAGGAGGGTTTTTTATATTTTATTTATTTACAAGAGAGGGGAGAGGCAGATAGAGAGAATGGGTTCATGAGGACCTCTAGCCACTACAAATGAACTCCAGATGCATGTGCCACATTTTGCATCTGGCTTACATGGGTACTGGGGATTTGAACCTGGGTCCTTATGCTTCACAGGCAGTCAATAGATAATCCATCTCTCCACTCTTAAGAAGGTTGCTGTTTTTAACCATCTACAGGGAGACTGGATCATATGCAAGTTTTATTTCTGCCAAGGCAGACACGGTGGCATCCATGTTTCTGTGGGCCAGTCCCTAGCTAACTACCTATTGGGAAAAAGCTACCTTGCTCCTAATCCATACCAGTGCTCCCAAATCGAACAAGCAGTACCTATGGATAAATCCAGCTTAGCCTATTAGTCTTATGAACAAGCCATGGTAATGTAATTGCCATGAAATATAGAGGAGATTAGGAGGACAGAGTGGGCTTCCACACACACTAGAAGCATCTGAACTTCTTAAGTGTGGGTATGTATGTGTGTGTATCTGTAAGTCTGTAAAATACCAGTTCACACTCTCCTTTCTTCTTCTTTATTACTTTTCCCTCAAAAATCATAGGAAATATTCAGCCATCCTTGAGCCTGTCAACAAAGTGGAGGGCTTGGTCCCCTCATCTCTGTGCTCTTCCTGGAAGCAATAGAGTGGAAAGTCATACAGAGATCGTGATTATCCCCATGTGGCATACCTCACAGTAGCCCCAAGAGCAGAAGGATCTACCTGTGAAGCACTTGTGTGCACATTTGATTCTTACTTCAAGCAAAAATTTACTGTTGGAGAATTAGCAACCCTGCAGTCAGGACACATACCATTCCCCCCCCCCTCCATGCACTCTTTCCTGGCTAGCTCTCAGTCATGCCATTTTTTCTACCTAAAATGCCTTTCCCTCTTTCTCAATTTTTTAAAATTTCGTTGTTATGTTTGAAACAAGGTCTCATTATGTAGCTCAGTTTGGCTTTGAATTTGTAGAGAACCTCATATCTCAGCCTCCCAACTGCTAGGATCACAGCGCCATCATTGTCTGGTGGCACCTTCTCTACCTAATGAAATTATTTCACTTATATATATTCTTCATAGATAAAGTCAGTTATCACATTCCCCAGAACGCTTTTTCTAAACTGCTATCTTGGTCCATTTGTGCTACTATAACAATACAGGAGGCTTGAAAATGTATTAAGATGTTTAATTTGGTGTATGAACCAGGTGGCTGGAAAATACAAATAGCATGGCCCTGATATCTGGCGAGCGCCCTTGTGACTTCACTATAACATGGCAAAGAAGCAAAAATGGAGATGGCCATGTGTAAAAGAATGTCAGTGTGAGCTAAAAAGTTCGAGCAGGGGAGGGCCAAGTCATTTTACCACAACTCAATCTAGCAGGGACTACTTTACTTCTCAGAGAGCTGACCCACTCCTGAGAAGAATCACCCACTCATAAGTGGAATCCTCATGATCTAATCACTTTCTACTAGATCTCATGTCTTAGACGGTCTGTGACTTCAGGACAACTACCCACGGAACTCTGTGGACCAAATCATAGCAAATTCTCACCTAGAATTAATGAAGCTGTCTACTGCATTTCTATTTATACTCTTAGAATGCCACATTTCTTTTGTGCAGAAACAACTGTGTCCATCCTTCAGTGTACCTACCTCATCATTGCACTCTGTATCAAACACAGATCTTGATGCAAAGTACCAATTCAGGAAGTGTCTGTGGAGGTGTCCTGACAAACCTTCCCACATCTGCATATCATCATTGACTGGAAGGATGATCATAAGCTGAGATGGACAAAACAGTTCTGAATTACATTTAAACTTTTGTATTTCTGTAAGGATTTTCTACACATGAAATTCTGAAGAGACTTGACAAAGAGAGGAGGAGACAACTAGGGGTGTTGGTAAGCAGGGTAGTGGTCAAATCAGTAAGGCAAAACAATGGGAGTTTCATGCATGTAATTTAAGGTTTCTTTGGGCCAAAGTTCTTTTCTGGAGGCTTTGATGATAAAGATGAACACATTTGTACAATGAAGGGACACTCACAAAACATTTATTTACGAAAACAATATTTGGGCAAAGTGTACATTTTCCCTTGGAAGAGAACTCATGTCTCAGAAACCTAATGCTGAGATTAAACTTGGGTGTTTCTTAATTGTACTTGGGCTCTGTTCTTACAGAATATACTCATGTGTCAATCAACAACTCTCAGTTGGCACTTAGTCTCAGCTCACTTGTCACCTTCATTCTCCTTTTTAGTCTAATTTTCCCAATTCTCTGCACTTTTCTCCCTGAAATCCCTGCCCAGACTCTTTCAGACTGTCATTTTGTGAAGAAGGAGCATGGTAAACAATGCCAGGTGCTCTGCCTTGCCTTAAATCATTAAACCCCAAGTCATCAGTGGAAAAGTGACTATTGGCAGCAAATTGGTCTTTCCAGATACACCTGTTCACACAGAGAACAGTCACTCCTGGGAGAAGCATCCTGAAATATTGACTGTTCTACTTTTAGTGTTCTCCAAGGCACTGCCATTTAATTCACTTGAAAGAAAAAGAATCCAATAAAATGTTCTGTTTTTAGGAGTATTCCATCGATGGCTCTATAAATTTATAAATTTCAAGTCAACAAAGATGCATTGACTATCAAATCTGAGTCATGCTCTGTTCTCTAGGCCATGAGATATGATCCCTGCCATTACTGAGGTCTGAGGGACAGTCAGTCAAAACACACTGGTGGGCAAGTTAGGTACCACTAACTGAGCAAAACTGAGCAGAATGGTAAAAGTACCAGTTTATTGTTCCTTCAGCATCTTCAAAGCCAATAACCTATCCAGCAACCCTTCTGCTTCTTCCTAGGCATCATTCTCTCCTGTACCACAGAGTTCAAGCCTTTACCACTCTCCCCAAGTCTTTTACAATAATGCTTTGTCTCTCACATCCAGGTGAAACCTTGTCTCGTATCCTTCAGGAAAGTTAAAAAACAGGCATCTTGGTGTCCAAGTAAGAAACCTAGTAATCATCTTTGACTCTGCTTTATTTATTTCCACAATGGGTACCACACTACTGACTCAACTCCTAAAGACCTCTGACATTCAACTGTCTTCCCAACTCAATACCACTACCTCAAATGAAAAGCACACCCTATCTTACAAGGGTTGTCCTAGGAGCTCCTGATTAGTCCTTTCTAAGCTCCATTCTTCTCCCAATCAAACCACTACCATGCTTGCAGAGAACATTTAAAAAATCTGAAATTAATGAAACTTAAATTTGCCTGCTGAATAAAATTAGATTTCTGTACATAATGTGCATGATTTTTCCAGATCTGCCTCCCACCTATCTGGCTAGCCATTATTCCTCTCTTCCCACTTGGCATTCTCACCTTCTTCAATTTCTTTGTTTCTGCCCACATCTCTGTCCTTTTGTTCAAATTCTCCCTATGTCTAAGCCACATTGCTCCCCCACATTCTACCCCTGACAATCCTTTTCTTCCACAGTTTCCCTGACTTCCAATAGGTCTCAGCTACACTGAAATACACTAAGAATGGCCAATCATGTCAACTGTTAAGGGAAGTGAGAAACGAAATTTATTTATTTATTTATTTTTTTTTTGTTTTTTGTTTTTTGTTTTTTGTTTTTTCGAGGTAGGGTCTCACTCTAGCTCAGGCTGACCTGGAACTCACTCTGTAGTCTCAGGGTGGCCTCGAACTCTCGGCGATCCTCCTACCTCTGCCTTCCGAGTGCTGGGATTAAAGGCGTGCGCCACCACGCCCGGCCGAAATTTATTTTTATTTGATTACAAAAACTGTTGGTGTTAGAGATAGCATCTTCATCTAAACAGATTTAGCCCGTATGTGACTTGAAGTGCATGCTTCTTTGAACATCTAGCATTGAGTTATTATAACTTCTACTCATTTTGCTTCCTGACTTGAAACTCCTATTTGTATGAAACATGTTTTTCAGGTTGGGAGGGGCTGGTTTGGAAATTCCAGAGCAAGTCGAGACAGATGCAGCTAGCTCTGGGGGATGAGCAGCTGAAGCCCTTTAATCATGAGACCCCACTTTTCAGTAAGCAAAGCCAGATGTTCTAGTTGTAGGTCAGCGACAGGTAAACAGCAAATGAAATAATTTATGGCATAGGCCACATCAGGTGCAAAAACCTTAAAGGAGGTTAAACTTTTCCAGTTTTCATCAGAGAACACACACTTGTTTCCAACAGAAGTCAACAGAAAAATAGACTGCCTGGACATTCAATAGTCACCCAGCCACTGGCATTAGTTCACTAGCATCTCGGTGCTGAGGACCTGTTAACTGTCATGGAGATGAACCATCGGGGCATGACATCTTGTTGGTCAAGGGGTGGCATCAGGCCATATATCCTGGGCTGATCCTGGCTGTACCATTTACTGGCTGTGTGCCATGTGCATGGTGCCTGACCTCTTCTCACCTATCTACTGGTGTCTAAAAGTTATGGTAAAGTTGACCTTCCAGAGGTGTGAAGGATTAAGTAACATGCAAAATTCCTGGTTCATGTTAAGTGCCCCATAAGTGTTAGGCTTCCTGGGGAGATGGGAAAAGATGCCTATTTAACCAGATAGGGGACTGACAAGAGTCAAAATCAAGAATTCCATCCAAGTCTTGCTTGGTGAAACAGTGAGTTTATTGGGGTTTCTACAGGTGCAGGGTTGACTCAAAGGCAGCTGCCTCACCAAGTCCACCCAGCATAGGTGATGACTTGCAAAAGCTGCATCCCAGGAGCTCACAACTAGGAAGCGTGACTCACAGGCAGCTGGGATGGTGGGACAGACCCCTTGTGCAAGCAGTTCTTCCTCCTCATATAATCTTGAGAGAAGGACTTGGAAATCTTGTAAATTTCAGGAGCTTCCTAAGACTTGTGAGTTGTTTACTTTCTGGCCCTCGTAAGTTTCATTTACTTCCTGAATTTTAATGAGGCCCTCCAGGATGGAATGTTTCAATTCAGAAGAAATTGCAATATGCAAATTGCTATTAACGCTTACCTGATTGTCAAATGACAAAATGTATTCCAATTTTTTGGTGTGAAATTGTTTTATTTTACAAATTTTGCTCATGCTTCTCTCCCTTCACTTGTTTTTTTTTTGGGGGGGGGGTTCAAGGTAGGGTCTCACTCTAGCCCAGGCTGAGCTGGAATTCACTATGTAGTCTCAGGGTGGCCTCGAACTCTCAGAGATCCTCCTACCTCTGCCTCCTGAGTACTGCCATTAAGTGTGTGTGCCACCACGCCTGACTTCTCCCTTCTCTTGACTGTTAGTTCTAGCCACTGTTCTGTAGGGAGCATGACAGAGTTTAATGTGGGGTATTGATTGTAAAGAGTATTAACGGGTACACCAATTTTACTGGCAAAATATATTTTAATAGCACTATCAATTATTTTAATTTTTATATTCCTAGTCATGACAACATATTTAGGAAAAGATTCCACCACAATACTGTATTAATTCCACTAGATTTTCTATACAATGTGGCCAGTAAGAATTATCCATGCTTTATGCCATCATGCTGGGCACTTAGGTCAAGAAAGAACTCCTTTATAAAAATGATTGTTTGGCTGGAGAGATGGCTTAACAGTTAAGCGCTTGCCTGTGAAGTCTAAGGACCCTGGTTCGAGGCTAGATTCCCCAGGACCCACGTTAGCCAGATGCACAAGGGGGCGCACGCATCTGGAGTTCGTTTGCAGTGGCAGGAGGCCCTGGTGGGCCCATTCTCTCTGTCTCTCTCTCTCCTCTCTCTGTCGTTCTCAAGTAAATAAATAAAAATAAAATATTTTTTTTAAAAAATGATTGTTGCCTAACTTTCAAAGGTGAAAAAACACCCAATACCCGAGTGACATAGAGGTTAGTAAAGTTGCTTTAGTGTTTATTTAACAACTTGAGTGTGGGGAGCTGGGGAGACGTCTCAGTGGGCGAGAGCACCAACTCCTGTGCTCAATCCCCATCACTCGTGTAAAGGGCCAGGGGCAACCACACATGCCTGTAACCCCAGTGCGGAAGGATTGCTGAGGCTCACGGGTCAGGTATCCTAGCCAAAAGGTCCTCTCCTGGCCTCTACATACACCTGCATAGGTTCATCCATCTGGCCCACACACGTGCACAGACAACTCACATACATAAGTACATAAGTACATCACATAAACCTTTGGGAACTATAACTGAAAGGAGCAGAGAAAACTCCATTTTAGAAAAATGACTCCATTTTATAAAACTTGGCATAGGCCTCCTAGCACCAAGTCCCAAAGCCGTAAATGCGTTGGCGGGAAGTTTCTTGCTTGTGTGGTTGCTTGTAAGAGTGCTTGCAGTTTCCTGATATCATCGCCTGACCTAACCATCTGGGCTTGTAAAACCCTAAAGTCAGCATCCACCCTGGCGGGAACTGAAAGTCCCTGAAACTTGCAAAATTCCATGAGAAGTTCTGTTTATCTGTACCCTGCAGCTGTTTGCGGTTTTTCCCTTTACAAACCCTGTCCCCTGGCCCTCGGGGTCGCAGACCTAGCTCCAGAGCCTGGATGTGTCCCTGATGGATCAGCCTATTTTCCCGAGGCGTCTATTAATAAATTCTTCTGCTGTGCACATTTGTCTGGTCTTTCTGTCTCCACTACCGCGCGATTCTCGGACCCAACATCACTACCAATAAAGTGGGAGGGGAGACAGTCTGGACAGAAGGTGGAAAAAGTTTAACCTTAAAACCATGGGTTCTGGATAGTAAATCCCAGGCCCACAGTTAGGTTGCCTCACAGTGAGCTACTGGTCAGGGAAATCCATAATGTCCCCAAAATAAAGTAGGCCATTGCCAAAACACTGGAGTACCTGCCAGAGCTCAAACCTAAGACACTGTTGCTAAAGACACCACAGGCTGCGGTCACAGGAAGTAGAAAAACCTTGCTGGAACCAAAAGAGAAACTGGCACCAACGTGGCTACCCCTCATAGTGCTGGGAAACAATGGTCATCAGCAGCCCGAATAAGCAGGAACCCATGCAGACTACGAAATCAACCAGCTGGACAGGAAGCACACACTTCTGCAATAGTGGCACACAGCCTCTGTGGACTCAGTGGGAGAGAATTCGTATCTGGTACTGGAAACCAAGTCAGAGTCCCATGGCCAGGAAACTCAGAGTTCAGAAAGACCCCACTGCTTTCTGGAGCAGAGTGGGCTTTCACGCCAAAAAAAAGAAAAAAGAAAAAAAAATCTCAAATAACTTTGTATACCACCTTTAACCCAAGCTGCTCTCACTCTTGTTTGGTAAATCAGCTTTATTTTATAGATGACAGAGAAAATGGAGGAGAACCAAGATCCATCAATAAGACAAGAAGATAGCTGACTGTCCATCACGAGATGTGACATCTCTACCACATCTGCTGGGGACCGGGTGAAATTGCAGAGGAAGCGTTGACATGCATACTGCTCTTACTGAAAGCCTGAAAACAATGTCCAGACTGATGGTGACAGACACAGTGATCAATCAAAACCAATCAAAGCAGAAACACAGAGGCTATAGAGGACTCACCACTAATCAGACTGCCAACAGGTCTTCCAAGGCTCAGAGAATATTGAGGAAGAGAGGGCTGAAAGATTGTAAGATCCACACAGTGGGTAGGAACATCCTGAGGCACAGTCCTCCCCACCCCACAAGGACTGACTGAGGCCTTCAATGACCCCACAATGAATTCCATAACCCCACTAAGGAGTGCTCCCGGGGTAATGGGAGCAGAGACAAGGGGACAGATGAGTAAAACCTGTTATAATACGTATAAAATAAATAAAAAGTGTAAAAAGTACAATTGTACTTTAACAGTTAAAGAAAAATTTCAACGTGACCACGATTGCATAATGTATGCTCAGTAGAAGTATTCTGGTATTGATTTTGATAAGGTCACATAGAACCTTCATATTTTATTATAAAATGTCACTTACTTTCATATAGCTGTTAAAGACTTGTCACTAATTAAAAATTTACATATATATACACACTATAAATATATAAATATGGTGCTTAAGATGAGATGAAGACAGAGATAACTCTCCTGACATTCTTTTTATAAGGCATTAAATGGTTTTTGAATAAATACAATCCAGTCCGTTACATTGTTTCATAGTAACAGAGACTTTGGGAGCTCAATAGTATTTTGGAGGGAGGAGGGGAATTTCAAGGTAGAATCTTGCTCTAGCCCAGGCAGGCCTGGCCTGGAATTCACTATGGAGTCTCAGGTTGGGCTTGAACTCACAGCAATCCTCCTGGCTCTGCCAGCTGGAAGCTAGTTTTCTTGGCTAGATAGATAGACAGGGAGCAGGGCCCTTGGGCCCTTTTTAGGCAGCTACATTGTCTTTCAGAAATGTTTCAAAATGATGGCCCATTATGGTAGAGAAGACAGCTCACTTCCTGGTTTTTCACCCTGAAAAATGACACAGATTGTCACAGGTGGGCACACCTGATGGGCTCGCCTGGAACTAGCACAGTGGTGAATGTATTGTCATGAACCAGTGACTGTCTTTAAGCTGACCAAGCACAGACTCTAGGCAAGAGAACTTTCCTCACTCAACACACAGCCCAGCTCCCACTGGGGAGGCAGATTCCAGAAGAGGCTCTCTTCTGACATGCAGTCTGTTTCTCTCTTCCTTTTTACTTTTGGGTCTGAATGAATTTTGACCTTTACTTTCTAACATTTTCCTGTCTTACACCTGGACAGTGATAATAGCTCTTGCTCCTTTGACTTTCTCAAGTCTGTTTCAGTACATTTTCTCAAGAAAGAATAGCCTAGAAGTTCATGTAATCTGGAAACAAAATGTCAGCCAGGCGTGGTGGTGCACGCCTTTAATCCCAGCACTTGGGAGGCAGAGGTAGGAGGATTGCCGTGAGTTCAAGGCCACCCTGAGTACAGAGTGAATTCTAGGTCAACCTGGGCTAGATTGAGACCCTACCTTGTAAAACAAAACAAACAAAAAAAAAAAGTCAAGAAGGTGAATAATTTCTTCTATAGGAGCCATTATAGTTTCATATAAACAACTTAATTAGCCCTATGTCAGGGGAAACTGCCATCGGCCCCAAATCACTGATACAAATGAAATAGCTAGAGTCAGCACTTTAGCTTCAAAAGCCACCTTCTTCCACATGTTCTTACCTCTTATTAATCAGTTCAAATTTGATGTTTGCTCCTAGTATTTGTTTTTCATTCCCTTAATGATTTGATAATTTTTAAAAATATTTTTATTTATTTATTTGCAAGCAGAGAGAGACAGAAGAATCAGCACACCAGGGCCCTAGCTGCTGGAAATGAACTTCAGATGCATGTGCCACCTTGTGCATCTGCCATTATGTGGGTAATAGGGAATTGAACACAGGAGGTCAGGCTTTTCAGGCAAGCACATTAACCACTGTGCCATCTCTCCAGCCCTGATCACTTTTTTTCTAAGACTCTTTTTTTTTTCAGAATCTTCATACTTATCTAGTTATTTAATGTTTTAATACTTTAATATCAAGCTCCGCCCCCTAATTTCTCTCTCTCTTTGCTCTTTGTCTCTCTCCCACACACACATACACACACATACATACACACTTATCCAGATACCTTGAGTTATTCACTAATTCATTCAACAGATATGCACTGAGCACCTGCAATGTAATAACGTGCTGGGTGAGAACGACACAGAAGTCTGAGTGGACTTTCCATGTCACAGGAAAGACAGGTACTAAAGGAATACAGTCACCAAAAAGTCATTTTAGTACAATTGCAACAAACACTAGAGACACTAATGGCAAACACTAGAATAGAATGTACAGTAAAAGAATGTAACATCAGCACAAACTCCTAAAACTGAGAAAATTAAAATTAACTTAAATTAAAATATCCTCTTTATTAAGAATATATGGCATGTCAGGCGTAGCCAATGCACGTCTTTAATCCCAGCACTCAGAAGGAAGATGTAGGAGGATTGCTGTGAGTTCAAGGCCACCCTGAGACTACAATAGTGAATTCTAGGTCAGCCTGGGCTAGAGTGAGACCCTACATGGAAATACAAAAAAAGAAAAAAGAAAGAAAGGAAGAAAGAAAGGGAGAGAGAGAGAAAGAAAAATGATATATGGTGTAACTGCGAACATGTTTCTCCGGGCAGCTCCACCTGCCTCCCGGCTAGGTAAACCACTCCTCACTCTTCCCTCATCTGTGCCCTTGTTCCTGATTCCTTGAAGCAACTGTACATTCTTGATCCCTGAACTTTTGTCCTGGATGGCAGATATGAAAGGAAGCAGCCAGGGGGTATGGGAAGGGCTGGACCAGTGGGATTAGGGATGAATAAAAATAAAGTATAATGACATAAGTGCATAAAAATCCCATGGTAAAATTTATTACCTGGTATACTAACTTGAAAGATTAATTTAAAAGAGTTAAGTTGTATGCCATTCTGAGTAAATCTCTCATACAGGGCTATACTTCACCTCACTCAGAATGTGAATTTTCCCTTTACCAGTGTATCCATGGGGAATATGTTACTCACACATTATTACTTAGCAACTATACTTATTTTACTTAACAGTAGTGCCAAAGTATTCATTTTATTATAATACATTGCTATAGTTGCTCTATTTTCTTATTGGTTACTTTTGTTTATTTCTCACTGAGCCTAGTTTATACGTTACTGCATGAGGTAATTATGTATGCACAGGAAAAAATACAGTGTTCCATACTACCTGTGATCTCAGACACTCACTGGAAATCTTAGTGCACTTAGAACTTTGCTCCCTGGGAAAGTAGAGTCCACTCTGACCTGATTGCCATGCTACACTTTCTATGGCTAGTATTTTAACATATATATACTATGGCTCCTATTTTTAGACTATGCATGTGACATTGCAGTTGGGATTCTCTCTTAGGTGCCTTACTTTCAATTAATGATCTTCAGTTTTTGAATGCTCTGTACCAAAATTGACATAGTTATTACTTTTGATTCCATCAGATTTTATTTACTCATGATCTCAATCATTCATCTATAAATATATACACATATATGACATCTACCAGATGCAAGGCATTGTGTTACTCACTGACTATAAAACTGGGAACACAACAGATATGATCCCTATCCTTTTAGAGCTTAAATACTGCACTCTGCTGATACATAGTATTCTGTGTACCTATTCTTCAAATGTGTTTTGTTTTTTATTTTAAAATATTTTGGCTCTGTAAAATATGCAAGGACACTGAATAAAATAATTTACTGAACTATTTTTTTGTGATGGAGACATGATCGAGACACAAAAAGTAATGCATAATAGCAAATTATCAATAATTGAAACAGATGTAGAATTGAGTTGTGAATAAAGACACCTTTGAGATAAGGATTGAAAAGTGCCTTGAAGAAAAGAATGACTTGATTAAATACTGAAGATACATTCCATGGTGAAAATGACTATGGTGTCCCAGAGGAGAGTGAATTTTCTTGATTGTTAGATTACCAGAACTCAGGGAAAATGGAGCTCTATACACTAAGAAAATTTATTGAGAGTTGTTTTGATGAATGAACACAGCTCCTTTTCATGATCGCCAAAAATCCATAAAAGTATTTAAATTATAAACTATATTTTAAAACTTAAGAACTATTATTCAATAAAAGTATAATTGGAAAATATGTATCTTCTGTCACAACTTCTGAATATAGATACCAGTACTGGATGATGCCCAGAACTTTAAAAGCTAATGATTTTCTCAATGGTTCAGAGCACTTCCTGTGCAAGCATGAGGAGGGCCTGAGCACACCTAAGTGACCACGTGAGTTCAATTCCCAGAACCCACCTTGTTGTAGTTACCTTCTTCTTGCTTGGACAAAGCACATGACCAAAAGCTGCCTATAACATCTCTAAGCCCACCTCCAGCAGCACACCTCCTCATCTTACAAATTGCCACCATCTGGAGACC
Source organism: Dipus sagitta (assembly GCA_036346955.1). Taxonomy (NCBI): domain Eukaryota; kingdom Metazoa; phylum Chordata; class Mammalia; order Rodentia; family Dipodidae; genus Dipus; species Dipus sagitta. The sequence goes on from CM070781.1 coordinate 19,150,386, forward strand.
AAGCATCTAGAACACTTGAGTTTATGAGAAATATCGTAAAACCACCACACACATCTGAAACCCTTGTCTTGTGAGGAGCAGAAACCAGAGACTTGCCATAGCTTGCAGTAAACCAGCAAACTCTGGGATCAGTATGAGACCCTGGATCAAGTAAGAACAGAGGAAAGAACAATGAGGTGGTATTCCTGACATTCAGATCCAGCTACACCAGTCAAGTTCACCCCACTGCAGGCAAGCACATGGGGTACCACATGGTTATGCATGTGTGTACACCACACACACACACACGCTGGATGTATAAGCAAAGCCCATGTTCCTAGAGTTAGTGCTGAGTCTTAGCTGGGCTTCTGCGAGTGAATCATAGATCGTGCCATGTTCTGCTGCTTGTCAGTAAGCTTTTTCCAGGTGAGAAATTAACCATGGCATAGCTCATTTCTTATGTACCTCACCAACCCATATTGGGACAAACAATTGCTTACATCTTAATTTCTTGCTGTGCCATTTGGTCTCATAAGGTCTTAGTTTTACACAATTTCCCTGAAAAATAATTTATTCATTCATTAGCATATATCCAGCAAGGGGCTGAGGAGGGGTTCAGTTGGGAAAGTGCTTACCTTGCATGCAGAACCTGAGTTCAATCCCCCAAACCCATGTAAAAATGCTAGATGATGTCACGTGTGTTAACAATCCCAGTGCTGGGGAGGTGGAGACAGGTGGATTTCTGGCTAGCCACTGGCTAGTCAGTCTAGACTAATTGGTGAGATCAGGCTAATAAGAGACTGTAAAAAACAAACAAACAAAAAAAAAAACGTGATGGAATTCCTGAGAAAGGTTGTCCCTTGGCCTCCACATACGTGCACATGCATGTGTCACTAATGGTACATTTCACAGCTACTATAAGGTACAGAAGAATAGAAGAGGGACAAAGATGAGGAAGAGAATAAAAGATATGCCACAAATCATGTTGGGTGTCACTGATGTTAGGAAGGGTTGGAGTGTAATTTGAAGAGTAAAAGGAAGGATTTGAAGAGCATTGAACATGACATGATTTGATTTCTGCTTTTATTTTTTTTTTTTCATTTATACGTGTGGTGTGTCTACACATGACAAAAATATGTGGGTGTACATGTGGAGATGTGTGGAAGCCAGAACTTGATGTTGAGTGTTCTCCTTAACCACTTTCCCCCTTATGTTTTTGGGACAAGGTCTCCCACTAAAGCTGAAGATCACCAATCTGGCCAGATATACTGGCCAGCAAACTCCAAGGATCCCCTTCTCCACCTGCCCAGTGCTGGGGTCACAGGTGTACATTGCCTGCTCAAACTCATGTCCTCATGCTTGCACGGCAAGCACTTGACCAACCAAGCCACCTGCCCAGACCAAATTTCCATTTGTAAAAAGACCATTATTTCACGGTGTGGAGAATCCGTGAATAACAGAATGAAAACAGTGCAACCAGTAAGATCAGGAGCTGGACACTTGCAGGCCAGCTCTAGGGCTAGACGAGTTCCTTGGGAGTCTGGAGCAGCTCTCTTGTCTAAGGTCTTCAGCAGCCTCTTTCACGCCTTGTACACAACACCCTTACCGTCTTTGGTTGCATGTTATACTGTACTTGCATACATTTAGTGTTCCGGGAAAGCCAGTATATTGTTTTATTCATTTTATAGCTAAGATAATTCTAAAGTGTTTGGTGTATAGTGAATGTTCAAAATACTATTATTGAATACATATAAGAGCCAAAGTGAAATGTTTTAAGTATATTTTTGGTTTTGGAAAAATAACATTTTGTATAATATCCTTCTGCCTTAATTTATTAAATATGTTATTCATGTTGTGAAATAAATGTCATATATAATGTAAAGAAATATGATTGCAATTTAGATGAGTCACAATTAAAATAAACCTCCATTTATATATGAAATAGGTCAAATTTTGTACAGAAAGAAACCAAAAAGTTGCCTATCAACAGGAAATCTTTGAACACCCTCTAGGGCTTAGATTAGTCCCTCTGAACTTGGATTTCAATATATATTGATTTAATGAATGGAATTGAACCTGATGAAATATTTCACCTAACAGCCTTCTTGATCTATACAAATTATACATGAGCAGAGTACTTTGGAATAAAATATTAAAATAATCTTAGAAGATTTTAAATTTAATATTCTAGGAGAGAGAACCATTGATATTTAAAGGCTCTAGTAGATAATCAAGCAGCAGTTTTCATGTGAATTGATCATTAGAGATTAAATCTTCAGCACTGGCCAGTTCAGTGTAACTTACTGTTTTTGTTGTTGCTGCCTCAAGATATCTCATACTTACAGGAAAATGAAGTATTTAAACCACAAAATCCAAGGTGGCTCTATGGACAGATATAAAAAGCAATATGATACCAGACATGACATTAAGTCAGCCTTTGATTAATGTCAGGAGAAGCTTTGCTGTAGCACAGAGCTGTGATTGTGTCTTTCTTTCCTGAACCAGAGCATTCCATAATATATCACCCACACAACTACCAAGAAGCACAGAGAGAACCAATCCGGGATGCCTACAACTGTATCCAAACTCATTCAAACAGTACATCTGGACCTAAAAAAATTTAACCCATCCCAACACTGTCAAAGTCAAAACTCAGGCAGAAACAGCTCCTGTAGCACATCTATTTAAGGTATTTTAATTTATTTTATTTAATAATTTGAGAGAGAGAGAGAGTGTGTGTGTGTGTGTATGTGTGAAGGAGAGAGAGGATGGGCACACCAGGGCCTCTACCACTCCAAATGAACTCCAGAAACATGTGTTACCTTATGCATCTGGCTTACATGGGTACTGGGCAATTGAACCCGGTCCTTAGTCTTCATAGGCAAGCACCTTAACTGCTAAGCTATCTCTTCAGCCCTATTTAAGGTTTTGCTAGCTTTTAGGGAGAAGAAATTAAGTTTAACCAAAGGACACCACACCAAGAGTAGTATGTCATGGAGTATGCATTATACTTCATTTGTTTATTTAGTATATTGCTATAAGTCTAGGTTCAGCTCTTCCCAGCTAAGGCTTACTGTGCCCATTAGTACTAAGCAAACATAGTTTAGGCATTGCTGAAAAATGTACCAGAAGTGAACCAGCCTGCTTGAGTTGACATTCCCAGAAGGACAAGGACAGGTCAGGTAAACGGAGCTGTGAAGGAAGCAATTTCCTGAACAGGGCCCACTGCTACCTAAACGCACCATATGTTAAAATAACATACAATTGTCCTCCATCCTTTCCCCAACCAATTAGATTTTAAATATATACAACATTTACATCCATGTACCCCTGTTCCCACACTTGTCAAAGTAACTATAATAAAACCATCAAAGCATAAGAGTCACCAGCTCTCTGATGTGCGTATGTTCCCACCGCATACCATCTACCTATGTGCTAAATTGAAGTCACATTCTGGTTCTGTTAAGTCTAAGAAGCCAATCGAAAGTGTGGATCTCTGAATACAATGAGCTAATAGATGAGCTACATTCACAGAAATTTTAAAAAAATGGTATCATTTTATTTCTAATGAGGACGGTATTCTGCTCTGCTAAGCCCTCAGGGGCCATGGCACCTTTCTACTTGCTCTTCCACCAGCTCTAGGCAACTGTTCCTTCTACATGACCAAAAATGTTCCCATGCCACAGGCACCCTCTTAGCCAGGAGAAGCTACATGATCTTTATTCCTTTTTCAATAGACTATTTTTGGAGCAATTTTAGATGGACAGAAAAATTAGGCAGAAAACACAGAGAACTCATTTACTCACAGCATATAGCTATTTGCTCACACCTACCTAAAATAAAGGCTGAAAATCCAAGTCATAATTACCTGTGGATTTTGCACAGATAAATAATAAACCAAATAATCAATAATAAATCAATAAATAAAACTTTGATTCCAAAAAAGAACATAGTGGACACTTGGATATAACAAGTAGTCTTTAATGGTAAGTCTGTCATAATTAAAAATATACTAATTTGTGCAGTTATGCAATGCCTCATTTACCTACTGTAGTGGTTTGAATGTGATTGCCCCCCATAGCCTCAGGGATTAAAATAAATAATACACACACACACACATATCCTTTTAGCCCCTTGCCCATGGTCCCATTTCTCTGGTGCCCTCCTCAGTGGGGTTATGGGATAAAGACCTTAGTTGGTCCCTTTGGGGTAGTGGTGGGGATGGGCTTGTGCCTCAGAGTACCCCTACTCACTCTGTGGCTCTTACATTCTTTCTTCTCCCTCTTCCACAATGTTCTCTGAGCCATGGTAGTCCTGCTGGCAGTCTGATTTTGTGTTGAGTTCTTTGTAGCCTCTGGATTTCTGCTTTGATAGTTTGTGCTTGATTTTTACTATGTCTTCCACCCTCAGCCTGGAGCTGGCTGTCAGGCTAGCAGTAAGAGCACTGTTCATGGCACTACTTCCACTGCAATTTCCCCTATAGAGAGAGAAGAAATTGGGAGAAAGGAGAGGAGGAGTTAACTGACAAGTTAGGGGAGGGCAGAATAATGGGGGTTGGCATGGGGCAGTAAGGGGTTGGCAGTATGGGGAGGGAATTAAGCAAAAGTTAGAACATGAATCAGTTCCATAAAAATTCTAAGTAGCATTCTATAAGATATAGCCACAATAAACCTGGGGGGGGGTGAGTCTAGACAGAAGGTGGAAAAACAAACATTAACCTCAAAACCACAGACTCTGATCACTAATTCCCTGGCCCATAATTGGGTTGCCCTTCACAGTGAGCTATTGGCCAGGCAGACCCATGAGGTCCCCAAAACAATGTAAGCAATTGCTAAAATACTTGATTGTCTGCCAAATCTATAAGGTAAGACCCTATTGCTGAAGACACCATAGGCTTAGTGACAGGACACTGGAATACCACGTTGGAACTGAAAGGGAAACCAGCTCTGTTCAGTTAGCTCTCATAGTGCTAGAGAGCCCTATTAGAGCTGCCGGAGGACAATGGTCACAAACAGCATGAATAAGCAGGGGACCCTGAAAACTATTAAATCAGGCAGCTGGACAAGAAATACGCATTTGTGCAATAGTGGCATGAGCCTCTGTGGGTAGCCAACATGTTCTCTGTGTGGACATAAGGCCCATGCAGTGGAAGAGAACTTGTACCTGGTACTGGAAACCAAGTCAGATTCCCATCGACAGAAAATCAGACTTCAGAGAGAAGCCCCACTGCTGTTTAGAAGAGTGATCTTGCACACCAAAAAATCCTCAAATAACTTTGCATATCCTCTTTGGTTGGAGAATGTGCTTAATTTTACAAATGGCAGAGAAAACAGAGGGGAGCCAAGGTGCATTGATATGGCAAGAAGATAACCAACAACCTACCACGAGACTTGCCACCTCTTCCACACCTGCGAGGGCATTGGGAATTTTTGATTAAGGTTAAGCTTTCTACTTAAGTCTCCAGAAGCCTGCTGAAGGACATGTCACAGTGGGGCAGACCTTTTAGTCCAGTCCTAAGGTGGGGAAAGAGCCCATGTGATCTCTGTGTTTGTTTACTGTTGATGGTGTCCACTGCTGTGGATCTATGGAAGTGAGCCAGCTTCTTCCACCATGACGATGCCTCCTCTAGATTCTGTAGGCCTGAGGTAAACCCTTGCCTCCCATGAGATGCTATTGGTTGGGTATTTGCTCCAGCAATGAGAAAATAACTGCAATACCTACTATATTTTAAATTCCGTTAAGGCACAAAGTATATTTATCTTTGTTGTGAAATCCTTGTCAGGAAAGAATTGGGCAATGTTTTAAATATGTTGAGTGTACAAGTAAAGTAAACAGTGTTCTAAAATATTTAAGAAAACTTGTTTACCTAAAAAAGTTAGAAAATTTTTAAAAAGTGATTCTGGAACTTCAGGAGACTTGTGCAAATATCAGAAGTTTAGCCTTTATTCTTGTCTTTTTCTATTCATTATTTCCAAAGTGTTCTGGAATAATTTGAGTGTTTTACGAATTAAATACATACTTCAAAAGGACAAGCTTTTATTTGACAATTTCATACATGTATATAATGCATTTTGATCAAATATTCAAGCACCACTACCCTCTTTTGTCCCCTTCCCACTCCCACTGAAGCCCTTTCTCTTCCCAGCAAGATTTTCTTCTACTGTCATTTCTTGTTTTGTATATTTGTGTAACCTAATGAGTTTAATTTGGATTGCTCACGTGAACATTGGTGGGGAGTTATTTACCAACTATCTAGTGGTTATAGAACTGTAGAGAATGCTTCTGCCCAGCAACTGTTAACTGCCAATAGCTCCTTGGGTAGGTTGAGGTTTCATGAACACCTCCTCTCTCTGTGAGAGGATGTTGACCAGCCCAGTCTTGTGTAGATCTTATACAGATAACCATAGCTGCTTTAAGTTGATGAATTCCCTCCAGTGGACTAGGCCTTAAATCCAATTAGAGAGCAGTGGGTTATCTTCATAACATTCATAGGGAACATCTTGCTTACAGGCCACAGCTAAGTAAGAGTGTTGATGTCTCCTCTCCCCCAGCAATCTGTACAGCATTTTCTGGAACTATGAAAGCTAGCCAGCAGGGAGGAAGCTTCCAGGTCAGTTTCAGGTTGATGATTTCTTTGCCTCGTGCAGTCCAAGGGTATGGTGCCTTTGGCAATAGGGCCTTAGCATCTAGTTCTCGTGGACATTCAAAAGCAATGGCAATGCACTAAAGTGTCTTATGAGCCTCAGAGGCTTCCATGACCAAAGACACCTAGGGCAGTATCCCACCCCAGGGTTTACTTATATTTTCATTACATAACCCATATTTTCTATTTTTCTGTGAAAAATAATGTAAGAAATGTTATATAATAATAACTCCTTTTATCATTCATTTTATACATAATGACTTAAAATACTGATAATCCTAGAGCAATAAACACAATGATATTATCATTTTTAAAAATTATACCATTTCCAGAAGTGGAAAAATTGCTGTGTGGTTGTGGTAGTTTGAATGAATGTCCTCCAATAGATTTAGGAGTTTATTACAGCTTTTCATTTAGATTTCCAGCCCTGCCTAGTGGAAGTGTCACTGGGGGCTCATCCTAGGGTCCAGTCCTAAGGTGTGCTGGGGGGGGGTGGATCTGGAATTCCAGGCTAAAGGAATGCAGAATGCTTGAGCTCTGCCTGAGGCTCCTAGAGTATGCTTGCTTATGGTGCTGCTGGTGGTGTTTCTCTCTGTGTGAACCTGTAAAATAGGGGCCAACTTCTGCCAATGTCCCCTGGATCTGTAAGCTTCAATAAATCCTAAGCTGTGCCTGGCTTGTAAGTTCATCCCCATAATGTGAAGTGGCTAAAGGCACTGACATGCAAAACCTGCCCATTTGAATTCAATTCCCCAGCATCCATGTAAAGCTGGATGCAAAAAGTGGCAGCAAGAGACCCTGATATGCATGCGTGCATACATACATACATACATACGTGTAAAGAAATATATAAATATATAAAATATATAAATATATAAAGAACTATATTTTAATTATGCCATTCCAAAGTTTCACCTTTGGAAAGAAACATTTTATAACATCTTATGAAATATTAGTATACTAGAAAGCATATACTTTTGGAAATGATGCTTTAGGCAAAAATTGTTTACTGCTTTAGATCAGAGAGTTCACGGTCAAGATAGTATTCATGAGAAGGTTAAATTCAGGCCAGAAAGCCTAGGGAGAAGATGGTGAGGGCAAAGAGTTCAAGAAACATTAATCAATAGTTTTCTAAAGTTTACATTAAAAACAGCACTAATGAACTAAATTTCTTCCTACAAAGATAACTAAAGCTATAGCAGAAGTGTAAACTACCTCACATTCATTGTTGTTTCAGTTAATTATGCACTGTGGGTAACTTGTTCCCTCCATCAGGACCTTAGCAAATAACACTGTAATTTCCTTCAAGCCTTTAGCAGACTTTAAGAACCGTGTACTAATTTACTCCAATGCTCTACCAGAGAAAGAATGCCACAACTTGAAACTTACCAAATTATAAAACTAATTCAACTGCAAGTATATAATAAGCCACACTGCAAAATGTTGTTTTCTCTTTGTATTTATTTTCAGATTACAATCTGTCACAGCTAAGAATATGTACTTTGTTTTAGCTTTATACTTGTACTTTGCCTTTTAAATTTCACAACTTAAACTGACTTTCCTTTTTCTTTTCATTACCTCCATATTGTTGTCTTTGCTTGTGAAAAAGCTATTGTAATATAAAATGTTTCCCCTCCTTCATTGATTTATTCACGACACAAGAATCTTCAAAGTCTTTGCTAAGTGAGGTCATGTCCCTCTTGATCTCCACATAAACATCTGATGGACCTCATAATGCCTTTTAACATGCATGTGCATGGGGTACGTGAAGTAGTATGGAAATCAATTACAAAATATTTCTTACCTGAATCATTTTCACAATTATCAATCAGTCAAATGAGAGACCTTCAGCAAAATACCTCTTCAGAACAACAAAACTATGGTCACTTTTTATTGATTTTCTAAATCCTATCATGTTAGTGAGGGTATTTCCATATATTTCATTTATTTCTCCCAGATTGCCTAAGATCATGTGCAAGACTAGAATATACCTCCCCAAAATATGCTTTCTTTGCATAAGGATGACTTTGAGTTGAAGCAATTGAGAAGTTTATGCAAAATCAAAAAGAATAGCTCTGCTCTTCCCCTGCCTACAAGTAAAGCATAGATTTAGAGTCATAAGGCATCTCAGCCACTCACCCCTTACACTAGAGAGAGGTCAACAAGAGGTTACCACTGAATACAACCTTAGACCCTTAGCAGCCTGAAGATGGTGCCTTAGAAGTCAAGATTAAAGCACTTTCCTGAGAAGCTTAAGGACCCAGGTTCAAATCCCCAGTACCAGATGCACAAAGTGGTGCATGTGTCTGGAGTTTGTTTGTAGTGACTGGAGGCCCTGATGTGTCCATTTTTTCTCTTTCTTTATCTCTCACTCTCAAGTAAATATGTTTTTTAAAAATATATACCGTTCTTTGTTGAAGATGCTCTGTCTGCTAAGATGCAAAACTATCTCTTTGGGAGTTTACTTATTCCCTGGGTATCTCTCACAAACGTGTAAAAGAAACACATTATTGAAGTCCTGCTCATTTTTTTTTTTTCTTGCTAACTGGTCTTTTAGTAACAGAGGTCCATTCCAATTAAGAACTCCTAAAGGGTCAGGAAAACATTCTTTCTCCTCCCCATGTATTTACAAACTCCAGGTTTCTGTCCCATTAACAGTCACAACAGCCCCTGGAAGATGAGGCTGCTGTTCTGGTCTCAACTCAGGGGCACTGTTCTCCAAACCCTTCTGCTGACCTGTACAAAAGCCCCTGAGGTTAAAAGTTAAAGTCAACATTAGTTGAAACTTGAACTTGTTATTTGGATCATGAGAGTAAGTTCAAGTGTGTATGTGTACATGTGTGTGTGGTATGTATGTGTGTGTCATGTGTGTGTTTCATGACAGTGAAAAGTGATGGATATCCTCAAATGTAGCAATTATATGTTCATCCAGTTTTCACTGCTGTGGATTATTAGCACAGATTGAGTAATTTATAGAGAATATAGATTTCCTGATTTCATACTTCTGAAGGCTGGAACCGTCAAGGTCTCAGGATGGACTGTCCCCATTGCTTGCCTTCCTTTCTGCTGTTGGAGTCAGCAGAGTCCTACAGGCCATAAATAGCCTCTAAATTTAGGTTTGGTCACCCTGAATGAAAATGAATTTTGGTGCTGGCAGGGCTCCTTAGAGTGTTTTCTCCTTGCCCTCCATCCCTTTGAGCCATCTGACTGCTGACCTGCTGGTCTGCTTTCTTTCACTTCAAAGCAGTAGGCCCTAGGAACTCCTCTGGAAGTCTTGGCTTGCTGTTTCCTAGACAAATTTGTCCTCCCCTCTGCTTTCCACCCCAGTTGCTCCTCACCTCTTGCTTCCTGACTCATTTTGCCATAGCAGTGAAGGCCCAGAGAACTCTCTGTAGCTTTCTTCCAAAAGACCTTGCTGGGATCATGTTCTCCCTGAGACGGTGGGCAACATGAGCATTGCTGAAGACAGCAAAACAGAAGAAAATGAGGGGTCTGTCCCAGGTCCAATCACCCCTTGCCAGAGTTTGAGGTCAGCCTGGACTAGAGTGAGACCCTACCTAAAGAAAAAAAAAAAAAAAAGAGGTAAGAACCAAGCCAAGCCAAAATCAAACCAAACAACTAAAGAATGACTACTTGACACATGGAAACCTACACTTTTGGACAATGGAACACTCAGAAGCCATAGATTGTTACTAGAAAATTTTCAGTGCCAGGAATCAGATACATCCAGTGAGTTGTTGGCCAGGGAGGTCCCTGATGCCCCCAGAAAATTGCAGGCCATTGCCGAGGCCCTTGGTTTCCCACCAGGAATAGATGGCAAGACCCTTTTGCTAAAGACTCCACATACTTGGGCTACAAGGTCACTGAGAAATCCTGCTGGAGCTGAGCTAAAAACCTCCTTCATGTAGACCAGCTTACAGAAAGCTGGAAAAAGCCATGCTACATGCAGTTCAATGGGACAGAGAAAAATCACCAGTGAAGATACCCAACAGTGGACACTGCAAGCCTTAAATTTGGCCAGCCAGGCCAAATGAGCCAATGGGTGCAATAGTGGCATGTCTGTTATGGGGGAAACCAATTGCCTTCTAGTTTGACTGGAGGCCAGCTCCATGGGAGGGAATACATCCCTGATACTGAAAACCTATGACAAGGGTAGTCATGAGCCCTAGGGGTGTAATGTCTGCTGGTGTCTGACTAAATGTTTATACTATGCTCACCAAACTGCCCAGTAAGCACTTCTCTTAATGTTCATACCTATATATTAATGCTACTCTCACTTTTGGTTAGAGAAGCTTCTCTTTTCAGATGGCAGTGACCTTGGGATGACTCAGAAGGCACCATAGTGCTAAGAAGAAGTGACAGAAGAGTACTTAGTGCTGAAATATGTCTATCACACGTTCCATGGCTCAGGGTCCATTGTGGAAGAGGTGGCAGAAAGGATGTAAGAGCCAAAGCAAGGTTAGAACTCCTTACAACGTGCTCCTGTAGACACAAAATGGCCTGGATATCCGTGAGTTCACAGTGCCTGACACTACCTACACAAGACCATCATAATAGGAGGAAAAGATCATGACATCAAAACAAAAAAGTGACTGATTTAGGTGGGGAGGGGATATGATGGAGAGTGGAGTTTCAAAGGGGAAAGTGGGGGAGGGAGGGAATTACCATGGGATATTGTTTACAATTATGGACATTGTCACTTTAAAAAAAAAAAAACTAAATAAAAAAGAAAAAAAAAAAGAATGACTTAAGGCTCCTGAACCAAGAGGCACCAGTTCTAAAACTCCTTCCTCCTCCCAAGGGTTGCTAAAGAGTTAGAAGTTCTTTCATATTAGCAAGCTGCTTTGTGAACATTGAATTACACTGGCTTCTTCTAACACACAGCTATTTTCATATTTGTGGTAGCCTGATATGTTGCTTAATAGGGGAGGGATGGAAACAACTTGGGGAATCTGAAGCATTTGAGGAAAGAAATGGGACAAGGCTTGGGTGAGACTAACATAATCCCATGGTAAATAATGTGAAAAAGTAGGGATAAGATCACCTCAGTTTGGGTGAGAAGACTCTAAAACCCAGTGTGGTCATCAAAAGAAGTAATGACACTCCTTTTCTGTCTCTGTGGTGTTTTCCTTCCTTCCCAAGTCAAGTAAGACTTGTTTCTCATCATTTCTGTTCACTTTCTCCTTCACCAGCTCAACTGGGGTTTCCCTGCATTCATCCTTCATTCTGAACATGTCCCCTGCCATTTCAGCTTGGCATATCCTCAGCTTTTCAGGCTTACACTCAAATGTCACCTTTTCTGGAGGCCTTTCCTACTTCACTCTGCCTCTGAAAGTTCCCCAGAGCCCTCCCCTGATTGAATTTTCTCCTGCTCACTTATCATCATTTCACTAAAATTTTATAAATTTTTATTTCTGTGCCCACTACTAAAGTGAAGGCTTTTGTGACTTTTGTGCACCCTGTAGCACCAATGTCTAGAGGAGCTCTTGGGTCAGAGCAGACTCCTGGGAGGGCTTAGTGACATAATGCAGGATTGAATAGATGGAGGACAGCTTGGCTGCAAACAGAACTGTGTCTACATTGAACCAGTTTCTCCTCCCTTTGGACCACGTGGCTTGACTTTTCCTTTTCCTGTTCGTCAAAAAACTAAAGTACAAATTCTGCTCATCTGCCACAGGAACAAAATGAGGTCTGTGAGTTTCACAAAAACTTAGAGTTCTGCTAGATGAAGGTAAGCTTGTCAACGAGGGCTTATTCATCCAGGCAGGTGACAGGCTCCACACACTCTGGGAGATGCAGTCTTAAAGTTATCTGCAGGCACTGAGTCCCTTGAAGTCACTAGCGAGCAGATGATGCCTGACGCTCCCTCTGTCCTGGATGCACTGGGTAATATTGCAAGTGTGCAGGAGAGAGAATAGAAAGGACAAACCACCATGGTGCTGGTTTGCAGCATCATTGTGTGACAGTCACCTGTGCAGTTCTGCACCTGGGCCCCACCCACGGGAATTTTGATTTTTGTCATTTGAATCTCTGTGGAAGTTATGTAATACACATAGAGGATTGAGACCCACTGAGATAAGTAATCATTGCATCTCTTTCCCTTTGGTTTCTCTTCGATCCCTTTAGTTTAAAATTTGGCATAATTTCCCCGTGTGTGTCGGGGGGGGGGGCAGAGAATATATGTAGGTGTGTTGGGCATATGAAGTAAAACCTGCAACTACTGCAGGGAAGCTGCCAAGGAGAAATGTCACACTTTTCCAAATTTTGCTTAGGGTGGGCCAGGTGCCCGGGGAAAGTGGGCTGGACCGGAAAACTACAAACCATTTATAACTTCCTTCCCTCTTTTGTGAAAAGGCATTCTCATTTCCAAACACTAAGGTGACAAAAGAATTGTTGAAATAACATTGTTTTATGCTTTCAGAATGCCTATAAAATTAGAGGTTTAAAATTTCAAACACAAGTTGAACCACAGATCAGATGGGCAGAAGCCTTTTCTGATGAGGAGACAACCTAATACTTGTGATTGGACTAAAATGTGAGCAGAAGATATAGCTAAAAGCAGCAAATGTCTCCAGTAAGAGCTCAGGCAAGAGTGAATAAGTTTTAGGAATGACTAAGTCCAAGGACTATGGCTTGTGTTTAATGTGGAAAATCTTAGGCATCATAATTCTGGCTGTAAAATCTATGATAAGCTGCAAATTGTATACCTGGTTAGTTACTTTGGCGATAGAAATGGGGACTTCCACTTTATGCTTTCAATTTCAGTTTGGGTTAAAGTATGATTACCTGTGAATCGGTACACCTTGTGTGCATTTCTAAAGGAACTTCATGCTGAGGGACCCTGAGAATGCTTGCTTCTCTCCAGACATAATCTTGGCTTCCTAATAGTCTGCAAGTCTCCAGCCATAGTAAATGTAGCAGATCTTATCTTTGTTGCTGGTCTTGCAGGCAGAGGTAGCCAGTAGATATCCAGCCAGTGCCCGAATCAGTGAGAATAACCAGCAGAAGTATTGTCAAGTATCAGCCATGCTTATTCCCCATCTATCCTTAGATAAAGGTTTACATACTTGACCTCATCATGGGGCCCCCTACAAGGCCCTTCTGAATTTGTACATTTCTGCCCATCACCCTATTCCCTTTCTCTCTTCTCTGTACCCAGCTTCTCTGATGTGGGTGCTTTCTTGAGCATATATATATATATATATATATATATATATATATATATATATCAATGGTTGTCCACATGTTCATATATGGCCTTGCTTTATGTAATGCATTATCCTATAAATGTGATTTCCTTCACTATTTTTCACTCAATAAACTCAATTCAAGTCAGGTGATATAGGCATGAAACCCAGGTAATTCACACAGTTTTCTCTGAGTTAAAGCTGTACTGAAGTGATGGGCATTATATTCAAAGAGCATAGTTATGGAATTATTTCTGTAAACATGGAATAGGAGGAGTGTTGCAGTCAGGTTCGCATTGCTGGCAGAAATCACCTGACCAAGAGCAGCGTTTGGGAAAAGGGGGGGCTGTTATTTTGGCTTACAGACTTGAGGGGAAGCTCCATGATGGCAGGGGAAAACAATGGCATGAGTAGAGGGTGGACATCACCCTCTGGCCAACATAAGGTAGACAATAACAACAGGAGAGTGTGTCAAACACTGGCAAGAGGAAACTGGCTATAATACTCATAATCCTGCCCCCAAAATACACTGCATCCAAGAGGTGATAATTCCCAAATCCCCATCAGCTGGGAACCTACCATTCAAAACACCTAAGTTTATGGGGGACACCTGAATCAACCACCACAAGGAGCTTCCTATTAGTGGTGGTAAATAGGCAAAATAAATTCTAAAGCTGGTAGGAAGTCACATGAAGAGGGTTTGTGTGGGAACTAAGCTAAAAGAAGTAATTAAAATGGAATGAGGGCTGGAGAGATGGCTTAGCAGTTAAGGCACTTGCCTGCAAATCTTAAAGACCCATGTTTGACTCTCCAGATCCCACGAAAGCCAGATGCACAAAGGTAAGGCAAATGCAAGGTCGCACATGCCCACTAGGTGGTGCAAGTGTCTGGAGTTCAATTTCAGTGACTGAGGCCCTAGTATACCAATTTTCTGTCTCTCTGTCTCTCTCTCTCTCTCTCTCTCTCTCTCTCTCTTGTTTCTTTCATTCTCTAAAATAAATAAATAAATAAAACAGAATGAGTGGAGAATAATCTTAGTAACATCATTGGAGTCTGAGGGTTACAGCCATTCAAGAAGATGGACTTGAGCTTTTCAGGTAGTTACTAATGATCCCTTGTTACTGGGGAAATTTGAGTTTTAGTTTTAAATGCTTAAAGTTCGATCCCCTCTATGAATACTCATCCACAGCATTTCCTCTCACTTTCTGGCATCTAAAGCATACTTTTGTGAACAGTTCTAAGTGTCATGTTCAAAGTGTCCCTTACAAATTTGTACATTGGAAACTTAACATCCAAAGTCATATGTTAATGGTACTTGAAGGTGGCAGCTTAGATAGGTAATTACATGAGGTCATGACACAGGGGTTTTCTGGATAGTATTAGGGGCTCTATCAGAAGAGGAGGAGACCATACTTGCTGCAGGTGGACATGTGATACCTTGTACCATGTTGTGATGCAGCCAGATGTCCCATCCCAGATGGTCACCAAAGACCAGAGATGTGTTCTTAAACTTTCCAGCCTTGAGAATCATGAGCCAAGTTGCACTTCCAATTTTTTTTTAATTGTCAGATGTCAGGTATTTTATTGAAACAACAGAAAATAAACCAAGGCCACTGACTTACATGGCCATTTCCATGGCTCGGTACATGTGCTGCTTATTGATTTAAGAGTTGGTCATGTGAGGACTGTGATTTTACATCTAGAAACCAGATGTACTAGAGGCTGACTAATGGCTACCACATATCTGCTAAGTGACCTTGAACAAAGCAATTCACCTTTGTGTGGTTCTGATCAGCATCCACACAGAGAGAACCATTATAGTAACACCTTACAGAAGACTTATAAGGAGCTAATAACTGTGAAGTTCTTGGGAATTATCTGGCACATTTTATACAGCATACAAATAAGCCACATGTGAGAGGTATTTTTATTACTATTATCATAATGGTTATTATCATTATTCTTATTTGTAACCCCAATGCCTAATGCAGAGACCCTCAATTAGAGTGAGTAATTCTTAACTATTATGTATATTGTGTAAAAGAATTTTTAATATAATACTTCTTTCCTGGTTCCTTCAGTTTTAACAGGAACTAAACCACATGGCCTCATAAGGCATCATAAGGTGGCTCCTGTCAGCTCAGAATATTGCTGAAGTCTTAAAATTCCCTGCCTTGTTCTTGCTACCTCCTTCTCGTTCCTATCCAGCTCTCACTTTAATCAATGCCTATCCTTTTCATTTCATCTCTCATGCCCCAAATCTTTTGCCATCTAGAACTTGATGCTAGGTTTTAATCTCAGCACCCAAGGTTATTTCTGGAAATTAATCTTTTGTCTTACACCTGCCTTTCCATACAAAAATAGCTTCCCTGAATTACCACTCCCTGGCCTTCCACATTAGAGTATTAGGTGACACCAAATATGAGAGCATCTATTCTACTGTGAGACTTTGGAATACACTCTGATCAGGATTCAAATGCAGCCTCCAAGATACAGGATGTAGATAATATATGTATCCAACAGGACTACAATGAAAATGAATCTTCAACTAAAATTTCCCCCTTATATCTGCTCTTCCTAAAAGTTCAAGGAGAATTTATAAGTTAGCAAACTCCATTCCATGTGATCAGTACCCATGCTCATAAGGACGCCAATACACAGGGATACACAGGGGATTACATTAATTGCTCACCATCTCTAGAAAGTGGCTAGAGGGAAGAGAGGCCAGTTATTAGCACATCACAAGGACTACTGAGATCTATTTAAAGAATACAAGATTTATTTACGGTGTGCCATTTATGAAAGTTCCTTACCAACATGACCAGCCTGGCTACAGAAGTATGTGCTATCATTTAGAATATTACCTGGAGCAAAGTGGAGGATAAGGTTAGCACAAGGTCCAGAACTCATAAAATCAGCAGCCATGATTTAAGCATGAGATGTTTCCACTGTGCTAAATTTAGAATGATTTGCTTATCTACAGTCCTGCTGGAGGAAGTGAAATGCTCAGCTTGGGAAATGAAGACACGAAGCATACCCATGTTTTGTTCGTAATGATGGGAGAGACGGAATTATCTGAACCATGTGAATTCAAAATGTACCCACTTGGCAAATGCACATTCACTACATTTGGATTACAATTTAAGAGCTTAGAATTTCAATCCCCTAGAAATTTGATAATGAAAGTTTTAAAGTAATTTCTAGTTCCACACAATAAACATCTAAGTTCTGCTTCTATACGTGAACATGCTCAATGGAAGACTTTTCTGTATGGCATGCTACAGAAATGATTACAGATCACATCTCATCACATATAAAGTTATAACAAGGGGCATTCTAATATAACACTGCATTCAATATTGGTTGTTTATTTTTTCACCTAAGATGAAGAAAAAACACATTGTGCTAAATATTGAAAAACTGCTAATATTTTATTTAAGGGAGAAAAGTAGGGGCAGCCATTAGACTCAGTGAATAACTTTTTCTAGGTCAGTTTCCCCAGAAGCAGACACTGAATGACAGTTCACAGGAAAGAGGTGCATCATTAGCAAAGCCAGGACAAAGTGAAGGAAGTAGGACAGCAAAGGAGAGGAACAAGACTGTGATCAGAAGCCCAATCCCACGTTGAAGAGCTTCAGTGAGAGTCCATAGGGAGTGAGTCTAGGAGAGTGTTACATCTCAGAGTTGCTCTCACCCAAATCAAGAGAGCTGAAATTTCAATCTCCCATACCACACCTCTGTAAGTGGTCACACCAAGAGGACCTATTTTTTTCTTTTCAAATATTTTTATTGAAAATCTTAGTACATGAATATTTTAATTGTTCTCCTGTCCTGTGACCCTCTTTTGCTCCCTTCTTCCCTCCAATTCCACTGAGCCCCCTTCTCTTTCCAATTTGTCCTTCTACTGTTTTGATTTCTCATTCTTTTTGTCCTCCTTCATCCTCTGTGTCAAAATGTTGATGGGCTCAGAGATGGCAAGATCTTGTGAGGGTAACAATAACCACTGTGAGGTCATGAATGTACCATTTAATTCATGTCTGGAGGACAATGTCCCTGTGGCTTACATTCTTTCTATCCTCTCCTTCTCAATGTTCTCTGAGCCTTGGAGGGTGTGATGAAGATGCCTTGGTTATTATTGAGCTCTTTACAGCCTCTTAATTTCAGCTTTGATGAGTTTTGACTTTCACTGCTACTATCATCTCCATAGAGAAGGTTTTCTGCTTAGCAGTGAAAGCAGCACATATAGAGTTCAGTCAAAGAAGGTTCCAGTTGATTGATGAGGAAGGAGGTCAAAAAAGGGTTCAGTGGAAGGAGGACATATTACAAAAGAAAGTGATTGGGGGCCTGGAAAGATGGCTTAGTGGTTAAGGATCTTGCTTTCGAAGCCTAAGGACCCATGTTTGACTCTCCAGATCCCACATTAGCCAGATACACAAAGATGAAGCAAGTGCAAGATCACACATACCCACTAGGTGGCACATGCATCTAGAGTTGGATTAGAGTGGCTGAGGCCCTGGTGTGCCAATTCTCTCCTGCCTGTCTCTCTCTGTCTGTCTTTCTCTGTCTCTCTCTCTCACTCTCTCTAAATTTTTTTAAATGTAAAAGGAAAGTAAGAGATTATCATCAAAATACATTATGAACATGTATAAAAACTGTCAATAAAAAGTTAAAAACAAAAACTAATAATAAAGTAAAGCATATAAAGAATTACTATAGTTTGGAGCTCAAGAGATGCTCAACAGTTAAAAGAGATTGCTGTACAAGCTTGTTCACCAAATTTGATCCCCAGTACCTACATAAAGCCAGATGAAAAGCAGTGCACCTGCCTGCAATTCCAACACACCTATTCAGTAGGAGGCAGAGTCAGGAAAACCTAGAAGGTTGCAGGCCTGTTAGTCTGGCCTTTTCAGTGCCAAACAACAATAAGAGAGACCCTGAATCAAACAAGATAGAAGGAGAGAACCAATATCACAAGGTTTCTCTCTGATCTCCATATGTGCACTATGGCAGATGCACCCATAAACATATACACACACATAAAATATAAATAAACAAATGTCCACAGTTTATGTATAATGGGACTTTCTACATTATAAAGCTCTGTGGTAGAGGTTTTACCTAGCATGTGTTGGTACCTGGGTTTAATCCTCAGTATTGCAGGGGAACAAAAGCATATTAAATCTAGGATCATATAAGAGCAGTAATAAAAAGGCTATCACTGAACCTGGATAGTGAACAGACATTAATTACTACATGGTTCTGTAATGGTATTCATTTATTTATCTAAATGATGTCATACACCATTATTATTACCTTTCTTATGTTAAAAGGCTAGACAAGGATATTTTCATAATCAAACATGGGGTGTCATCCCAGGAACAGCAGATAAGTTTAATTTGTTTATTAATCTACTGAATCAAATATGCTTCCATCCTTTGGAGGGGAAATTAAGTAGTCACTTAGGTGAGAGGGCTGGAAGAGGAGACACTACCTGCCTACTTCAGCAGAACCCGAGTTCAATGTCTGATCCAATCTATCCAATCAGCTCTCTTCCTCCTTACTCCTGATCCAAGACCAATCAGCTCTCTCACAGACTCCTCAGACTCAAATGAGGCTGAGGGTAAAGCCCACCACAATAAAATTATAAATATATCCTCACCAGGTGGGCCAGGCCTGTTGTTGGCTTTTCATCCCTTCTGAACTTCCAGGTCCCTGCTCTGGTAAACCCCTCTCATGTCAGCCTCTGGTCTATGGGATTTAATTCTTTAAATTCACACAAGACAAGAATCTGAGGAACCCTAAATTTATTGGCAAGGAACTCCAAAACTCCCATTACACTTTGATTCTACATTTTTATTTGTCTAAGCATGCAAAAATACTCACTGATTAGCTACTATTGGGAGTCCATTTAATATTGTTGTTAACAGCTTTGGAATCACAAAGAACTTGTTTTCAGTCTTACCCAACTGGCTAATGGCTGCATTGTTATGATTAGACCAAATGATTAAGTTCACTAAGGTCCTGCTTATGTATCCATAAACCAGGGGTAATCATCTTATAAGGTTTCAGTGAGATAACTGAAGGAAATGATTTTTCATACTGCCTGGCACACACTAAGACCTTCACAAATGTTAGCTAAAAAATTGGTAAGTAAAATGATGATCATGATGATGATGTCCAAAGCAAGGTAATATTTTCCTGTATAAAATAGTATGCTTGAAAAGAGAGCAATAATAGCCTCTTCCTTAAAGACCTTAGAACCATTTCCTATACACAATTTCTCCATTTCCTCTACTCAAATAACTCTACCCTGTCCTATACTGCCTCATTTGTCTCCTTGTTTTATGGCTAATGAGGACCTAGAAGATAGAGGAAAATGGTTGGGAGAATAGGTTTCAGCCCTGAATTTGGATAAGCCTCTGAGCAATGATTGCCAGCAAGTTGTTCTCTGCATTAGGCTATGAGATCCCTGAGGCCAAGTGTGGTGGTTTGAATGAGATATTCTTCATAGACTCATGTGTTTCAAATATGTGGCTCCCACCTGGTGGCAATTTGGAAGGTAGAGCCTTTATGGAGGAGGTGTGTTACTGGGGGCAGGCTTAAGGGTATAATAGCCCAGTTCCCCATTGCCAGAGATAAGCTCACTCTTACTGTTTTCTGCCAGGTGCTATGGCAAGATGTGATGTTCAGCTCTATTTCCACCATCTTTTCCCTGCCATTCTGAGACACCCCTCAGGACTCTGCTGAAATAAGCCCTTTCTCACATCTGCTGCTTTGGGTCAGGTGTTTATCCCAGCCATGAGATAGTAATTATAACACCAAAAATGATCTCTCAAATATTAGAAATATAAAAGAGGGAGGACAATAGTATATTATAGAAACAAGAAAATTCCAAGGAAATAGATATTTTGTGTCATTTATTTCTGAAAAGGCAAAAACAATAGTGAAAGACTTGTACAAGTAAGTGACTAATAATTGTGAATATGCAATTTTCCACAAATACCGTGCTTGAGGAATATAGGCTATTATATCTACATACAGATGTAGGAGACAGTAAACAGTAAAAATACAAAGGGAGCAATGATATGCCAGTCATTCAGAGTACAAATAAGGTTATAAGATGTGGTTAATGGAAGGATATTAAGAAAATTTATGTTATTAGAAAGTAATTTTCAAGATTTTTAAAATCCGACTTTTGTTAAATGGTAAAGAAAAATGACTCATTTAAAGAGTAATTTAAAATGATAGAAAATGGCTGGAGAGATGGATTAGCAGTTAAGGTGCTTGCCTGCAAAGCCTACAGACCCAGGTTTGATTCCCCGGAACCCATGTAAGCCAGACATACAAGGTGGTACCCAGATCTGGAGTTTAATTGCAGTGGCTGGATGCCCTGGTGTGCCAATTCTCTCTCTCTCATAAAAAAAAAAAAAGAGCCAGGTGTGGTGGTGCACGCCTTTAATCCTAACACTCATGGAGGCAGAGGTAGGAGGATTGTCATGAGTTTGAGGTCACTCTGAGACTATATAGTGAATTCCAGATCAGCCTGAGCTAGAGTGAGGCACTGCTTCAAAAAAAAAAAAAAAAGCCAGAAGAAAGCATTATTGGTGAAGAAACTGTTTATTCATTCTCAAAACTGAGTATAATTAATAAATAGGGTTATATAATTCCTATAATCCTATAACATGGAAATTATAACCAAACATCAGTTTGAGATTTTCTAGACTGTAGCATTTCCAGTTCTGTAAATAGAATCATGGATCTGAAATGCAACCACAATTGTTTGTTCACTGCTCCATCTGCGAGAACTCATCGACTGAAGCTGGAACTTCTTCGTTGCTGCTCTTATGCCCACCCACAGTGACAGACTCTCGCCCTCTGCTCGGAGAAGCTCATTGATACACAAGCCTGCAGAGAGCAGCTTATCTGTCCCTGGTAGCCATGCTCACTGGAGGACTGCTTATCAGGGGTCCTTCCCATAGTGTCCTTTTATCCTTCCTTGGTAAGCATACCACATGTCTCCTTCCAGTTCTTTCCATCCAGGTTCACCACCCTGCATGTTCTTTATATCATGTCAAGCCCCTTAGTCTTATGGTTGATGAGTAAAGAAAAAGTAGACTCCACAATCTTCATTTTGCATTCCATCAGCAGTTTCTTTGAACGTACTTTAAAAAATATATTTTTATTTATATTTATTTACTTGAGAGAGAAAAGGGGGGCAGATAGAGAGAGAGAGAATGGGCCTCCAGTCACTGTAAATGAACTCCAGGTGCATGTGCCACACATCACACACACAACATCACACACACACAACATCACACTTGCTATATGCATACACAAAAACAACAAAAAATAAGACTCTTTGGCTCTATATTGGTCTAGCTACAAAGCATCCTCATCAATATGTTGGCAATATAATCATATTGACAGTATTTTCTATTAGGTACCAAGAGAGTGGGGTGACAGTAACTAGTTATATTAATTACCTTTGATTCACACTGATGACTTACAAACCCATATAACTTGCTGTGAACACATGTAGGTGGTTGTTTGATATATGGAGAAACGTGGGAATTGACAAAATAGATTTGTTTTGCTTGGATGATATCAATTAATGTTTAAATAAGTGCTTTCTACATCACATGAATAATTTGAAAATCATCTGTAGCCACACAGCCTGGTTATGTCATATGGGTTCCCAGGCAGGAAATTACAGCTACTTCCATAAACAAACTATAAATACTCTCAATGCCAAGTGGAGCCCTCCTGAGAGAAGCATCCAGGGATACAAATACAGAAAACTGTTGCTGTGCAGAAATGGCAAAGTTATCCTGTGTTTTCCAATAGAATTTCTTTCTTTAACAAATAATTTATTTATTTATTTGAAAGAGAGAGAGAGGAGAGAGGCAGACAGACAGGGAGGGAATGGGCACGCTAGGGTCTCCAGCCACTGCAAACAAACTCCAGATGTAAGCACCACCTTGGGCATCTGGCTTATGTGGGTCCTGGAGAATGAAACCTAGGTTGTTTGGCTTTGCAAGCAAGCACCTTCCTTACTCAGTCATCTTTCCTGCCCTCCCACAGAATTTCTATATAGAAGCAATTCTTCTTTAATGTTAGCCATATATAAGGACATAGCTTCTGATCCCTAGTTTGCTCATTTTAAACAGTTATGTATGTCTTTAAATAGTAGATTCTTGGACATCCCCAGAGACTATCTCATTAAGTCTGGGAAACAGGCCAGAATCTAAATTTTTAAAGAGAGACCTGTGGTAAATTCATGCAGCTAGCCACCTTCATCCCTGTTCAAAACACAGACCGGGTACAAGGGGTCAGGGCCATGTCTGTTTCTAATTTGAATTTTTGTTCACATATGCCATGTACCTGGTTACCTACTCTACAGACCTTCTGATGACTATGCAGTTAGTGTGCGACAACAGCTCAGCTGCCTCTCCTGCCCACTGCTGGAGAAGTCATGTCTTGATATCTCAAGAGCAACCCCAGGATTAGTCAAGAAGGCCTGAACCTGGGATAGACAAACATCTATTTCTCATTTCTTCAGCAGTTAATAGAAACACGAATACAACAAACACTGAAGACAGGTAATTTCTAATCTCCCTCAAGAATGAATGAAACCCACAGGAAGTGAGGTGGAATGTTTTCATCCTCTCACTGCATGAATCATCTCTTTTGCCTTGGTGGCTTACTTTGATCTGCTGATTCCCAGCTTGTCTCATGAGTATTTATATCACTTCTGACATTTGGGAAGCTGGGATAACTTTCATATTTTTAAAGTAGGAGGTATAATACGGAATATGCAGAATGACAACGTGTTTAGTCTTCCAACATGTTGAGCATGCTGGCCATGTGCACTTGTGACAGACAGCCTGGGGACAGACAGCATCTTTGTTATGGCACTGTGAGAGTGAAAGTACATTTTCATAGGAAGAGAAAGAAGGTCTGGCAAACTCAGTGAGGGCCTAAAACAGCTTCTGAGACCAAGCAGACAGTTTTCCTGCTTTTAGTGTGTGTCATGTAAGTCAACCAACCATTCCCTCTATAGTGTGGGCTTCAAAGCTGAATGTTGCCATATGAGTTCAGTTGTGATACAGAGGTTTGCATTGAAATCTATTGGCTTGGCTTGAAGTTTGAGGTAGAAAAGACATATCTAACATTTTTAGAAAGCTTGAAATTTTAGTTTAGAACTTAGAGGTGGTAGTGTAACACAGGATCATTTTTCAGTATGGTGAGATCAATAGGATAGTTGATAAGTTTTTAAATTTTATTTATTTACTTGAGAGTGTGTGTGTGTGTGTGTGTGTGTGTGTGTGTGTGTGTGTGTGTGTGACTACAGGGCCTCTTGCCCCTGCAAATGAATGACAGATGCTTTCACCACTTTTTTTTTTTTTTTGGCATCTGGCTTATGTGGGTGGTTTGGGAAGCCCAGGCTGGGAAAGCTTTGCAAGTAAGCACCTTTTACCTCTGAGCCATATTCTCAGGCTCATTTGGTAAGTTTTTCAATTGCTTTTCTATAGCTAATTTAAATTCCAAGAAAAAGAGTGAATCATCTGACTAAATCTTTTATTTTCTTCATATCCTTCATTACATGGATTTTAATTGTAAATTCTCTTTAAAATGTGCATACATATTTAATTGACAACAGTATACATATTTATGGGCTACAGTGTGGCACTTCTATATAAATCTCTCTAGACGTAGTATAATGATCGTACCAGGGTAACTGACTATCTCCTCAGACATATGCCATTTCTTTCTGTTGGGAATGTAAGAGATGTTTAGTGGGTACAGGGGTGCAACCAGGTAGGAGAAATAACTAGTGTCCAGGAGCACAGTAGGGTATCTATTCAACAACAAATAATTTGCATAATATTAGTTCACAAACATACAGTATTAAAAGAGAATCAGGGCTAGTGTAGCTTAGCCTAGTATTAGCAAGGTTAAGGGTTTGAACCCCAGTGCTACAAGAAAAGAAAGACAAGGAAAGGGAAGCATTGGTTATTAGGCTTCTCCAACAAGCACTTTTTGTCTTATTGCTGCCTCTTATGGTGACCTCTGGTAACC
This sequence comes from Dipus sagitta, assembly GCA_036346955.1. NCBI lineage: Eukaryota > Metazoa > Chordata > Mammalia > Rodentia > Dipodidae > Dipus > Dipus sagitta. Next base: position 19,175,274 of record CM070781.1, read on the forward strand.
AATGCAAAGATATTATAAGCATTCTGCATCTGGGGCAGTTATAGTCCACATAGGGGTTCATGAGTATTCTAGGTCAAACATCTGCAAGCCAAAAGTGTGTCAGAGAACATTCAGAATACCATCAGAAAGAATGCATATTTCACCTGTGTTAAAATGTACAAGAAGTGTGTCATTATAAGCACAAAGAACAAAACTCAATCCTGGCTTTGCCTCGAAGGTTATGTTTAAAAAGAGAGAGAAAGCCGGGTGTGGTGGCACATGCCTTTAATCCCAGCACTCAGGAGGCAGAGGTAGGAGGATTGCCATGAGTTTGAGGCCACCCTGAGACTACAGAGTGAATTCCAGATCACCTAAGCTAGAGTGAAACCCTACCTCGAATACCCCCCACCCCCAGCAAAAAAAAAAAAAGAAAGAAACTTACATTTGGGCTGGAGAGATAGCTTAGAGGTTAAGGCATTTGCCTGCAAAGCCAAAGGACCCAGGTTTGATTTCCCAGGACCCATGTTAGACAGATGCACAAGGGGGCACACGTGTCGAGTTCATTTGCAGTGGCTGGAGGCCCTGGTGTGACCATTCTCAATCTCTCTCTCCCTCTTTCTCTGTCCAATAAATAAATAAAATATAAAATATATTTAAAAAATAATAAGAGAGAGAGGGGGAAGTACAGCTCTGCATTTCTGCTTCAGTATAGGCACTTCGGGTTTTAATCTCATAACAGTTTCAGAAGTAGCAGTTACCTTAGCTCTTCTTTTTCTAAGACATATCACATTTCTAAGGGTTCTATGCAATCTTCACTTTGAGACATCTATTTTTTCAAGTTCTAAAGCTTTTGTTTCACCTACATGTGTAAAATTTGTGGGGTTAAATGTTGCTGCATCCTCCACACTTCTTTATACAGATAAAAGTCTCAGAAACATGCCAGTTATGGTGGCACATGCCTTTAATCCCAGCACCCAGGATGCAGAGGCAGGAGGATCTCCATGAGTTCAAGGCCACCCTGGGTCTACATACAGAATTCAAGGACAGCCTAGGCTAGAGTGAAGCCTTACCTCTAAAAAATCCCCCAAAAAGTCTCCGAAATAAGTAAGTATAATTTTGATGGTGACTTTCAAAACAAGGAAACACTTTTGTGTTGAAAGTAAGATAAAATTGTTTTTTGTTATATATAAAACAAAAAGTTCAACAGTTCAATGGGATATTAGTTCATTGGTTGAGACAAATGAATCTGTCCCCATCTTTATAATTTGTAATAATAAATTACTGGAGGCTGGGTAATTTTTAAATAAAGAAATAGTGTCTGGGGAGATAACTCAATAGTAAAGGGTTTGCCACACAAGCATGAGGACCTGAGTTTGGATTCTCAGAGCCCTATATAAAATGCTAGGTATGGGCTGGAGACATGGCTCAAGCAGTGAAGGCACTTGTCTGCAGGGCCCAATGACCAGGGTTCAATTCCCCAATACCCACAAAAAGCCAGATGCACAAAGTGGCATGTGCATCTGGAGTTCATTTGCAGCAGCTGAAGGCCCTGATGCACCCATATTCATTCATTCATTTTCTCTCTCCTTGTAAATAAATACAATATTTTTTAAAAATGCAGGCCAGGCCTCAGTGGAACGGGACCCATAGCTGGAGCTGAGAAACAAGTCAGAACCGTATCCAAACATGAGCCCGCTCTCCATTATCAAGCTACCACCAATCGTGGGCTACAAGGGGGCCTATACCTATTAAATTCTCTATAAAAAAAATTAAGGGTTATCGCATTTGTCTGGTGTTAACTTTACTCTCCGTTGGAGAATCTGCTTCTCTTTTTCAGATAGACATAGATCCTAAGGAGAGAACCACCCCATCATACTTCAAAAGGGCCCCAGCTGAAACTAGGAATAATTGGCGTAACAAGCAAGAGTGCTGTTTTCTTGGTGAACCGGGTACCAGCACAAGGGTGAAGGAGATCGACACAGAGAATAATCAACTCCTACAGTTATCCAGAGACCCAGAGGCCCCAACACCTCATCACTGAAGCAGACCAAAAATGAACCCAACATGGCTCAGGGAAATTTTGCGGAAGAGGGGGCGGAAAGAATGTCAGAGCCACATGTTGGATCATGATACACAGAGACATTTCTCCTACCTATAACTGTGGGCCAACCCCACAATGCATGACCCAAATACCTCAACAAGGAGGGGCCAGGGGGAGGCGGTAGGACATGGATGAGCCTAACAATGGTACCAACTTGACTGTATTCACTGAGTACAAAACTAATTAAAAATTAATTAATTAATTAAGTTTTAAAAATCACTGGCAAAAAAAAAAAAAAATGCAGGCCAGGTATGGTGACACACGTCTTTAATCCCAGCATTTGAGAGGCTTAGGTAAGGATCACTGCGAATATGAGGCTAGCCTGAGACTACATAGTGAATTCCAGGTCAACCTGGACTACAGCAAGATCAGGCCTTGAAAAACCAAAAAAAAAAAAAAAAAAAAAAAAAAGGTAGGTGTGATGGTACACACTTGAAATCCAGCATTGGGAGGCAGAACATAAGCAGGCACAGAGGATCACTACCTAGGTACTCTAGCTAAATTGGCAGACTCTGGGTTCAGTGAGAGATGCAATTTCAGAGAGTAAAGTGGAGAGCGCCTGAGGAAGACACTCAGTGTTGGCCTCTGGTTTCCACAAACACGTGTACCCCCCACACACATACACACATGTGCCCATATGCACATACATGCAGAGCACACATGATTGTTTTTTAACAAAGAAAGAAGCTCTTTTGGCTCCTAGTCTGGAGGTTTCTAAGCATAGTGCTGCATGTGCTGAGCTTTGCGGAGGGGGTGGGTCTCCTGTTTTTGCTCATGGCCAACTTGTGGAAGGAAGTGTACTAGAGAGGTAGAGCAGAGGCTGACCTGTGAGACAACAAACCGCTGGAGCTCCCGGATCCAGGACTCACATTCCTACAAGAGCCAACTCTTTCCCATGGGAAATGATCCATCACCTATTATAGGTACCACCTCCCAACACCAGCACATTGGAAACCAAACCTCAATATGAGTTTCAGCAGAGAAAAAAAATTGAACTACAGTAAAATAAGAGACTAACAACAGCAAAGAATGTGGTATATAGGAACTGTTTGTCCTCTCCTTGTAACTTTTCTGTATATCTAAAACTATTTTGTATCTCTGTATGTGTATAATCTGTATATGTGTTTAAAAAGAACAGAGATAGGGGGTGAGAAATAAATTAAACCTTAAAGGTTATCTAGTCCAACAGATTGCTACGTGTCAGACTCTTTCATCTGCATCACACAAAAGAGTCAATGTATTTTAAGCAGAAAAGTTCTAAGCCAGGGCAGCATCATGAGGGTATGTTGGAAAGTCTTCCTAGAGAATATTCTTATTTTTATTGAGTTCAACTATTTGTTGGGATCCCATTTTGGAGCTATTTCTTGATGCCCTAGCAAATTGTGAGCACCTCAAAACAGGGGTCTTTATGTTTTCATTATCAACCTAATACATGTAAAATATGAAACAAATCTAAGTTGTTGCAGTAGTTTGCTAAGACTGACATAATAACATATCACAGCCTAGGTGCCTTAAGCAACAAAAAAGCATGTTCACAATTCTGGAGGCTCAAGTCCAAGGTCAAGGTGCTGACTGCTGAGTGAGCTTCCCCACACTCCTCTCCCCTGGATGGCAGTCCATGCACTATTGCTCCTCACAGTCTTCTCTCTCTCTCTCCACAGAAGGCTGCTGGCCCTCTGGAGTTTAGAACCTCACCCTCATGGTCTTATTTTATTTGAACTACATTTTTAAATGTTTTATTTCCAAATAAAGTCATAGTAAGTGATAGGACTCTGACATAAAGTTTTAGGATACATAATTTAGTCCATAATACTCTCTTTATGCATTAAAACTTTTCAGTTATTATAAAATTGCAGTGAGAGGTCACAGTGTTCTGGCCAGTATACACTTGTTCCTACATTTGAGGTCAAATCCCAGGTCAGGCACTAGGTAACAGCTATGTACTCTTACACATATTTCATTATCTCATCTGGAAAGTGAGGATAACAGAAATAGTAGAAATATGATAATAGCAACAACAGTCATGCCCCTAGGCCAAGACTCCCAGTACGTGCCTGAAATAATGTATAATATAAAATCCCACATAGTATGTTCTATAGTACATAGGAAATTATATTTATAATTATGACTTTAATTTAGAATTATGAAATCTTCAACTATCAACCACAGAATTATGAAATATACAGTTATTCTATCATGGTATAAAGCATTAGAAGATCTTATTCATATATACACATGTACATATATGCATATATATAAATATATTTGTTCTCTAACATGCATGCATATAATAAAGTTTAATTTATGAATTATGTACAGCAAACAGAGTAACAATAATAAGTCACTGAGAAATCAAGGTTGTGCTGAGCAGAAAACCTTCTCCCTGTAGCCCAGCAAACTGAAAGCTGGAAAAAGCTACTCTGTATGCAGTCTTATGGGAGACAGAAGTCATCAGTGGTGAAAACAGTGGACACTGGAAACCTCAAGTTTGGCCAGACAGGCCAAATGACTGAACAAGTGCAATAGTGGCATGTCTGCCCTGGGGAAAACCAACTGCTCTCTAATTGGACTGAAGGCCCACTCTACAGAAGGGAATACATGCCTGGTACTGAAAACCTAATCAAAAGCCTATGGCAGGAGAGGTCATGAGCCTTAGGGGTACAAAGTCTGCTCTTGTCTGGAAAAATGCACATATTACTCTGACCAAATTGCCCTGAAAGCACTACACTTAATATTCATACTCATATATTAATGCTACTCTTACTTCTGGTTAGAGAAGCTTCTCTTTTCAGATGGCAATGACCACTGAGATGGCCCAAAAGGCAACATAGTGCTGAGAGGAAGGGACGGAGGATTGTCCAGCACTGAAACATCTCATACCCTCCAAGGCCCAGGGTCCATTGTGGAAGAGGTGGCAGAAAGAATATAAGAGTCAAAGGAAGGGTATCCGGACAGAATTTGGCCTTGATATCCAAGACCTCGCAGTGCCTAGCAATACCCACACAAGACCCTCATAATAGGAGAAAAAGATGATGACATCAAATTAAAAGAGACACTAATAGACAGAGGGGAGGGGAGGGGATATGACGGAGAGCAGAACTATGAAGGAGAAAGTGGGGGAGGGGAGGGGATGGAAATACCATGGTTTGTTGTCTGTAAGTATAGAAGTTGTCTATATATATGTAAAAGAAACAATTAGCCTAGTGTGGTGGCGCACACCTTTAATCCCAGCACTTGGGAGGTAGAGGTAGGAGGATTGCTGTGAGTTCAAGGCCACTCTGAGACTACATAGTAAATTCCTGGTCAGCCTGGGCTAGAGTGAGACCCTACTTCAGAAAAAAAAAAAAAACAATTATAACAATGTCCTGTGATAAAAATTATGTGACTATGATCTCTAAATAATCTCAGCTGACAGGGAGTAACAAGATGTGAACAATGAAATCACAGATGGGGGGGGGAGTAGGGTGAACTGCTGTGTGCATTAGAATCATTATTCAGAATGGTCATTGTGAAGGTTTAATGTCATGGTTCATGTAGAGTACCTAGCACATGATACAGCTTTACTTGGTGCTAATGATGGTGGTAATTGCTCTTAATTCTTCTCTAAAATGAAGAAGCCCTTTTGTGCTTTGACATGGATTCAGTTCTACTCTACATAAGCTGTGTGTTCTTCAAGTGCTCTGGCGTGCCTATGCCTATGGATTAAGCAAACCTATCACTCCTGTTGGGTGGGAGATGTGGGTCCTACCAGTTGCATCTCATAGCCTTTTGCTCTTTTCGTGCTCACATTGCAATACACTCACAGCAACCTGCCAAGTGAAACCCTTGTGTCTTCTTAACTCTGAAGTCTTTTGCTTTGGAGATGTGTACTGTCATCTTGTTCCTGGCTATTATGAAAGGCCAATTTCCTGAAAATAAGTAATTGTAACTGTTCACTCACTTACATTAAATGTTACCTTGTTAGCATAGATGCCTTTAGCTCATTACCTCGTTTTGTCATTTCTAAATGATAATCTGTCTAATACTTCTCTTGAAATTCTTCTAAACCTTCTGACTTGTAAAGGAGCCAGGGCCCTGGTACCCTGGCCACCTCATAAGGATCAAGGCAAAGTTTGAATTACAGCTTCTCTGAGTCTTGGTGAGATACTATTGTGGAGACAAGAAGTGTGTGTGTGGAGGGGCACATAACATCTGAGATGTTCCCCACAAGCTCATGTTTTTATTATTATTATTATTTTATTATTATTTATATACACAGTGTGTACACAGTCATATTGGTACCATCCTTAGCCTCCTCCCTGTCCTCTCCCCTCCACAAGGACCTCCTTGTTGGGGAATGTGGGTCGTGCATTGTAGGGTTAGGCATCAGTTATGGGTAAGAGGCAAGGTCTGGGTGCATAACGTCCCAACCAGGCTCATGTTTTGAATCTTGCTTCCCTCTAGTGGCACTATGGGAGCCTTTGAATGTTACTGTCCAGCCCTAAGTTCAAACAATTCTGGTCAGTGATGTGAAGAAATTCTGTCATGTTCTTATACTTTCATGCCTTAACCACCATAGTAATTTGAAATCTCTGAAACCATGAACCAAGCTAAGGCCTTTCTCCCTTCAGTTGTTTTTGTCAGATATTTTGGTCAGATACAAGGAAATAACTAACACCAAACTTCTCTGAGAAGTTGCTAAGAGGTCATCTCCACTTACCTCCTACATCCCTCAAGCAATGTCATTAGACAATTTCTCATCACCTTCTGGGCGCTGAAGAAGTACAGACCTTCTGCTTTGCCCTACTCCACCCCTCAGAAAAAAAGCTGTGGAAAATAAATCAGTCAGCTATTGTCTAGAGTTGGCGCCCTGAAGGCAGAGCTCCTCGCAACATGGATATCATCTATGTCATCCTTGTTGTTGTGTGGGAGGGCTGGACACTTAGGGTTGTTGTGCTTTTTCTTGTCTATGTAAACCATAAGCAGTGGCTCATTGCCTCTTGCCTGGGAGATGACTCAGGCATTGTCTTTGCCTTATTTTGGATGAGTTTGACAGTTTACAGAAGCTTCTTGATATTTTGGTATTTATTTATTTTCACTTATTTTAGGGTTTGTGCAAGCCGGTTCATTTGTGTGAGGGCAGATGTGTGAGTGCCACAGCCCATGCGTGGAAATCAGACGACAGTTTTGAGGCAGTCCTCACCTTCCACCTCTTTTGAGTCAGGCTGTAATTGCCATTCACCTCTCTTTTCATGAACTGGGAGATTCTTCACTCTCCACCTCCCTTCTCTCTATAGGATACACAAAAGCCACGGTGAGCATCTGTAACCCCCATGTGCTCTTATATGGAGTCTGGAGATCTGAATTGAAGCGCTCAGAGTTGAGCAGCAAGTGCTTTACCACTCAGCCATCTTCCCAGTCCTATTAATTTCTAATTAGTTAAATTTATTTAAAATTAATTTAATTAAAGTTAATATTCTGGCTGGAAAGATTGCTTACTGGTTAAAGGTGCTTGCTTTCAAAGGTTGATGGACCAGGTTCAAATCCCCAGTACCCACCTAAAGTGAGAAGTCCAAAGTGACACATTTATCTGGAGTTCATTTGCAGCAGCAGGAGGCCCTGATATGTGCTCTCTCTCCTTCTCTCTTTCTCTCTCTCCCTTCTCTGTCTCAAATAACTAATATTTTTAAAATAAATTAGCTTTCTCTACTCTAATTTTTCTTGAATTCTCTATTGATTAGAATTCTTTGAAGAGGAGCTGGAGAGATGCTCAGCAGTTATGTGTGCTTCTTGAACAGGCACTGAGGCCAGAGAAGGCCTGAGACCATGGGAGTTCAAGCTCTAGAACTCACATAAACAGCTGAGTATGACCACACATGTCTGTAATTCCAGCTCTTTAGGGGAGCAGAGACCAAGGAATCACCCTGCCACAGGCCAGTGCATGGTGCCCCACAGGGACATATATATGTACATATGCCACATACACACACAAGCAAAAAAAAAAAGAATTCCTTGCTGGGCATGATGGTGTATGCCTTTAATCTTAGCCAGTAAGCTAGAAAAGAGATATAAAGGGAAGGGAAAGGAAGGGAGGGGGGTACTTAATAGGATGGCATTGTATATATGTAAGCGGAAGAATAGATTAATGGGGGTTAAAAGGCCCAAAGTAAGGTCAGGGGAAGTGATTGAGTAAAGGAAAGGTGGAGGAAGGGCTGGTAAAATCTAAGAGGATATAAATAAACCATATGGAAACCTACTTTTTAGGACAATGGAACACTCAGGAGCCATAGATTGTTGCTAGAAAATTTTCAGTGCCAGGGATGGGACACCTTCCAGTGAGTTGTTGGCCAGGGAGGTCCCTGATGCCCCCAAAACATTATAGGCCATTGCCAAGGCCCTTGGTTTCCCACCAGGAATAGATGGTAAGACCCTATTGCTGAAGACTCCACATACTTGGGATGCAAGGCCACTGAGAAATCCTGCTGGAATTGAGCTGATAACCTTCTCCATGAAGACCAGCTGACAGAAAGCTGGAAGAAGCCATTCTGTATGCAATTCAATGGGAGAAAGAGAAATCACCAGTGAAGATACTCAACAGTGGACACTGCAAGCCTTATATTTGGCCAGGCAGGCCAAATGAGCCAACGAGTGCAATAGTGGCACATCTGTCATGGTGGAAACCAACTTCCCTCTAATTGGACTGGAGGCCTGCTCCATGAGAGGGAATACAACCCTGATACTGAAAACCTACAACAGGGGTTGTTATGAGCCCTAGGGGTGTAACATCTGCTGCTGTCTGGCTAAATGTATATACTACGCTTTTCAAACTGCCCAGTAAGCACTTCTTTTAATGTTCATACCTATATATTAATGCTACTCTCACTTTTGGTAGAGAATCTTCTCTTTTCAGGTGGCAGTGACCTTGGGATGACTCAGAAGGCATCATAATGCTGGAAAGAAGTGACCAGAGTGCTTAGTACTGCAATATCTCTGTCACACCTTCCAAGGCTCAGGGTCTATTGTGGAAGAGGTCGCAGAAAGAATCTAAGAGCCAAAGGAAGGGTAGGACTCCTTACAACGTGCTCCCCTCAGACACAAAATGTCCTGGATATCCATGACCTCAGTGCCTGATGCTACCTACACAAGACCATCATAAGAGGAGGAAAAGATCATGACATCAAAATAAAAGAGACACTGATTGAGAGGGGGAAGGGATATGATGGAGAATGGAGTTTCAAAGGGGAAAGTGAGGGGAAGGAGGGTATTACCATGGGATATTTCTTATAATCATGGAACTTGTTAATAAAAATCTGAAGAAAAAAAGAGAAAACAAAAAACAAGCAACAACAACAAAAATTTCCTGCTGGGCTTGGTGGTGCATGCCTTTAATCCTAGCATTTGGGAGGCAGAGGTAGAAGGATCACTGTGAGTTTGAGGCCAACCTGGCAACCTGGAACTCAACAAAAGAAAGAACTTCTTGAAGAATGTCCTTAGCTGTGTGATGGCTTCATTAACAATCTCTCTTAGTACCCTAAATATATTCACTGCAACTGAGATGTCATCATTTAAAGCAGCTGCTTGCTTTCTCATCTTCTCATGCATTTGACTTCATTTTACCCAAGTTCATCCTATGCTTTGTAGTCTATGTTGCCTACATAAATATCGTCAGCCACATTTTATGAATGCTTAACTTTAGTGTTTCTCATGCTTGGCCTGATGGACAACTTTTTTGCCTGCAGGCATACCTCCACTCTTTTATTCAGACTGACCAAGGTTACTAAAACACTAAGTGAAGGGAAACATTTACCTATGGTCGTTAATGTATATTCATTATTTACATAAATAATCTCTTTTGGCTCTCATAGCAGCCTCATGAGGTATGGTTCACAATTTTGTGTCCACTTTATAAGTAACTAAAATACTGCTCTGACAAGGTTACCTGTGTGCTAGATACCACATGATTGGAGAAAACATTGCCTTATTTATTGTTACTTGGCATACAGAGATTTGGGTATCTTTCATTCTAGCATTTTCAAAACTAATTTGTTTGATTCTTGCCCCTGCCCTCTTCTCCCCATGTCCTCTCTCACCACTGCTTCCCCTCCCCCCTTCAATTTACATGTCACATGTGTCCCTTTGCCTTTCATTCTCTCTCTTTCAAGTCGTTTATTTATGCTCATTCTTGGTTACCATTCTACCATCATAGGTTTTACTCAAATTCCACCCCTTCCCCACCCCCAGTCCCGGAATGGCTCTGTGCTGCATCACACCACTGGGATTCATCAGTGTGCAGTGTGGCTGAGCTAGGCTGGGCTGGGCTGGGCTGGGCTGGACTGAGCTGAACTGAGCTGGGACAGGCCAGGCCAGTGAGGGCTGGGCTGGGCTGGGCCAGGCTGGGCTGAGCTGGACTGAGCAGTGCTGGGCTGGTTGGGCTGGGCTGAGCTGGGCTGGGCTGAGCTGGGCTGGGCTGGGCTGAGCTGGGCTGAGCTGGGCTGGGCTGGGCTGGGTTGGGCTGGGCTGGGCTGGGCTGGGCTGGGCTGGGCTGGGCTGGGCTGGGCTGGGCTGGGCTGGGCTGGGCTGGGCTGGGCTGGGTTGGGCTGGGCTGAGCTGGGCTGAGCTGGGCTGGGCTGGGCTGGGCTGGGCTGAGCTGGGCTGGGCTGGGCTGGGCTGGGCTGGGCTGGGCTGGGTTGGGTTGAGCTGGGCTGAGCAGAGCTGAGCTGGGTTGGGCTGGGCTGGGTTGGGCTGGACTGGGCTGGGTTGGGTTGGGCTGGGCTGGGCTGGGCTGGGCTGGGCTGGGCTGGACTGGGCTGGGCTGGGTTGGGTTGGGTTGGGCTGGGCTGGGCTGGGCTGGGCTGGGTTGGGTTGAGCTGGGCTGAGCAGAGCTGAGCTGGGTTGGGCTGGGCTGGGCTGGGCTGAGCTGGGCTGGGCTGGGCTGAGCTGGGCTGAGCTGGGCTGGACTGGGCTGCTGGGGTTGGGTTGGGTTGGGCTTGGGCTGGGCTGGGCTGGGGCTGGACTGGGCTGGCTGGGCTGGGTTGGGTTGGGCTGGGTTGGGCTGGGCTGGGCTGGGCTGGGCTGGGCTGGGTGGGTTGGGTTGAGTCTGGGCTGGGTTGGCTGGGCTGGGTGGGTTGGGTTGGGCTGGGCTGGGCTGGGCTGGGGTTGGGTTGGGTTGGGCTGGGCGGTGTTGGGATGGGAGCTGGGCTGAGCTGGCTGGGCTGGGCTGGGCTGGTTGGGCTGGGCTGGGCTGGGCTGGGGCTGGCTGGCTGGTTGGCTGGGCTGGGCTGGGCTGGGCTGGGCTGGTTGGGTGGGTTGAGCTGGGCTGAGCTGGGCTGGGCTGGGCTGGGGGTTGGGTTGTGGGTGGCTGGGCTGGGCTGGCTGACTGGGCTGGGCTGGGTTGGGCTGGGGGCTGGGCTGGGCTGGGTGGTGGTGTGGGCTTGGGCTGGGCTGGCTGGGCTGGCTGGGCTGGGCTGGGCTGGGTGGGCTGATGGCTGGGTTGGGTTGGTGGGCTGGGCTGGGCTGGGCTGGGCTGGCTGGGCTGGGCTTGGGTTGGCTGGGTGGGCTGGGCTGGGTGGGCTGGGCGTGGGTTGGGTTGGCTGGGCTGAGCTGGGCTGGGCTGGGCTTGGGCTGGGCTGGGCTGGGCTGAGCTGGGCTGGGCTGGGGTGGGGGTTGGGTTGGGCTGGGCTGGGCTGGGCTGGGCTGGGTTGGGTTGGCTGGGCTGGGCTGGCTGGGTTGGGCTGGGCTGGGTGGGCTGGCTGGGTGGCTGGGTGGTGGTTGGGCTGGGCTGAGCTGGGCTGGGCTGGGTGGGCTGGGCTGGGCTGGGCTGGGTTGGGTTGGGGCTGGGCTGGGCTGGGCTGGGCTGGGTTGGGTTGGGTTGGGTTGGGCTGGGCTGGGTTGGGTTGGGTTGGGTTGGGCTGGGCTGGGCTGGGCTGGGCTGGGCTGGGCTGGGTTGGGTTGGGTTGAGCTGAGCTGGGCTGAGCTGAGGGGCCCAGGTAGTTGACGACCAAGAGGCATGGTTAGGCTGCTGGACCAGCTGATGCCATCATGGCCGAGAAACTGAACAACTTCCCATCATTGCCCAAGGTCATCCCTCTGAAGCCTTGTTTCTACCAAGACTTCTAGGCATACAACCCTCCCCAGCACCTCAGCATGACCAAGCGGACAGCTCCTTCAGCTTCTTGGCCCTTTTCTTCAACTTCATGGCCCAGCTGGCCACCAGCGATTATCCAGGCTGTGGGAATTCCAGGCTCAGGCATTGGTGTTTGGATCGCCACCGTCTCCTTCTTTGGAAGTAATATTGGTGCAGAAGTGGTAATGCTCATTCCCACCATCACGTTCATGGTCGTGGCCGTCCTCTCCTTCATCGCCCTCAGCATGATTCATAAATTCTGTCGGGGCAGTGGGGGGAGTTTCAGCAAAGCCCAGGAGGAGTGGACCATGAGGACGTTGAAGAATCCTCACTTACATCAGGCAACACAGAACTCAGCTATGGGGGTGGCGCAGGGTAGTATGGAACAACCTCAGACTCCGTATTCTGTCACCCTCAACTACACATACTCCAGTGAAACGCAAGCCAGGCAGAGCTGGGGGCCAGTGGAACAGGGGGCTCAAGCCACATCATCTGTTGTGGTAACCAAGCAGGGTTTCCCCCTTCCCCTTCCTCCTTACCCCCAACTTTGTACAAAGAATCAGATATATGCATACATATATGCCCTGTCCCCTGCTCCTACCTTTTGGGCCCTGCTCTTGGAACTCCAAGAGCTATGGATTGCACGTGGAGCTGGCCCTTGCATTAATAGCTTTGTTTATCTCCCTTTGTGAAATATGCTGTGGAAGTCTCTTGTCGTGGTGCTAGATGTATGTTTAGAACTACACCTCCCCTCAACCAGCTGCCCCCTCTGGCCCTGGCCCATGGATCCCTCATGGGGAAGTGAGACGTATAGCCAAAAACCTTGTGCCCTGTGCAGGGTTATGAGCAGAAGCCATTTCCACCTTCGGTCCCATTGGGAAACAACGATATTTAGCACTCATGGTGTAGATCTTAGGGAGGGTGGTGATACATTGGGGATGTTCCCTTGGTCCTTGTAATCCACCAGGGACCCTGCCTCTCAACCTCCTCCTCCCCTTGTTTCCTCCCTGCTCTCAGATTCCTTGTGCTCTTTCCCTTCACCCCGGATCTCTCTCACCTTCCCATATGATTTTTTTCTTAAAGCTAAGTGCCCCACTTGTATCTGCCTCAAGACTGAGCTCAGATCCCCATGTCTGATCAGCTTTCTAGTTTAAGGGGAGCTGACAGGAGAGTGGAGGCAGCCCTGACATAGGGCAGGGACTGGAGAGGCAGAGCCTGTTCAATGAGTGACTCCTAGGGAACAGAAGTACAGAGTTGGTCTCCTTGGTTCTGACAGCTTGTCATGCAGAGCAGAGAAGGCTTTTCTTTCCCCTCCCCAAACACCCCTTCCTCTTATCCTAGATCCACCTTGAACCACTCTACCTTTTCTTTAGAACTGGCTGTACTAGGCAATTGTTGGGTGTAGAGGCCCTGTTGGAGCACAAGCCATGGAAATCATTCTAGATCCCTGGAGGAGGTCTAGCTTGCCCAAGCCTACTGGGGCTACTGGGTATCTCTGAGTGACCACTAGGTTCTTGGATGGGATAGCTGGTCTGTTTGGGTACGACAGAAAGGTCAGGGTTAGGCCTGGAAGGAGGTGAGAGGGGAACACAAATAGGACGGGGTGAGAGGGGACCTCACCTCCCCAGCTCCACTTGTCCTTGGCTGCAGGACCCTTTCAGGGGAGACATGCCCAAGCCCAGTCTCAGCTACAAGCATGACCTGAGGAGAATTTAGGGTTAGGTGGGAAAGGAGCAGTGGAGGGTTCTGGCTTGAGGTTTTAGTGTAGTGTTTTTGTCCCCTCCCCCGCCCCTTGCCCCCAATTGAGAACTACAGGGCTTGGCTCTTGGTCTTTCCTCACCCTGTCAGAACCCTCTTCCTCTTCAAGGAAGTGACCTTGTTCCTTGGTGCTGTTCTTTTCCAAGCAATGTGAAAGACATTGCCGGTAGGGGCTCCAGCTCTGTGTGAAGCCCAGGGGTTGGTTCTCACCTAAGGACCAGCTGCCTGTATCTTACCCTCCCTTTTTCCACAGAATCTCACCTGAGGTAGGTGAACTTAATAAAACAGACCCTACTTGGGTATTCCAGGATGACTCCACCTTGGAGCCCAACACCTTGGAGCCCAACACCTTGGCTTTCAGGTCACCTTGACCTTTGACCCCCATCTTCTACTTCCCTGTAAGAGAAGCTAAGAGCTTCTGGAAAGTTCCTTTTCTAATGCTCTCTTAGGCTTAAGCCACAAAGTGAATTGGTTCTCTACCATTTTGTCTCTGAAGAGCAACTACCATAGCTCTGGGTACCCTAAGACACCTCAAGGCTAGTCCCCTCCTCCTCTTCCCTCCTTTTGTCCCCAGATCTCCAACTCCCTTTCTCTTCTCTCTCTGGTAAGTTCCAGGAGGGCTGGGATCCAGACGCCAGCCTAGTAGCCATTGCCTATTAGGTGTTACTGCCAATCGGTTTCCCACCTTACCTGCCTTTCCTCATTCCTGGCTTAGATCTATCAGCCATCCCTAATGCTGCCCTTTGGGAAATCCTGCTACCAGTGTCTGTCCCAGCAGTTTATGCCCTGGACTGGTGCATCTACAGGCAATTATGCACTTTCCTAGGGAGGGGCCCAGGCTGAGAAACAGGACTGGGAACAGATTCATCTCTGCTAGATGGTTTGACTTGGGGGGTGAGAGGAGCACCCAGTCAGTTCTGGGGACCTTCTGGTCTATAGCCAGCCAGTGACTTTTTTGTTTGTCTTGTTTTGTTTTGCATTCTGCTGGTACCACTGCCTGTCCTTGCTTCTGGGAGACACAACCATTCCCTATCTGGCAGTTGACCTGCCTGAGCCAATGTGTCTGTCTGTGATAACTAGATGAAACAGAATTAAAAGGAGCATTTGGCACTGTCAAAAAAAATAATTCCCCCCCCATACATACATACTTGTAGAGACTACAAGCTGGAACTATATTATTTATTTTAGTGAATGTGTATCGTGTATCTCTGGTGAGTGATGTGTGTGCATGTATGTGTACATGTGTGTGTAAATGGATAAATGGATGCCTCACTGTACTTATGTGCAGAAGCCAGCGGAGGATGTCAGTATCCTCTGCTATTGTTCTTCTGACTTATTTCCTTGAGAGAGTTTCTCAATGAACATAAGTCTCTTTTTTCTTTCATTTCTTCTTCTTTTTATTAGTTATGTACACAGTGTGTATACAGTCATACTGTTACCATCCTTAGCCTCCTCCCTGTCCTCCCCCCTCTGCAGGGACCCTCCTCATTGGGGAATATGGGTCATGCATTGTGGGGTTAGCCATCAGTTATGGATAAGAGGCAATGTCTCTGTGCACAATGACCCAACATGGGGCTCTAACATTCTTTCCAACCCCTCTTTTGCACATTTCCCTGAACCATGTTGGGTTCATTCTAGATCCACTTCAGTGAGGAGGTCTTGGGAGCCTCTGTGTCTCTGGATATCAGATTTGGTAGGAGCTGAGTGTTTTCTGTGTCTATCTCCTTCACCTTTTTGCTGGTACCAGGTTCACCAAGGAATCAGCACTCTTGCTCATTTCTTTAATTACTCTTTTTCAGCTGGGGCCCTGGTGAAGTGTGATGCGCTGGATCTCTCCTTAGGATCTGTGTCCATCTGAAAAAGAGAAGCATATTCTCCAATGGTCAATGAAGTTAGCACCAGATAAATGGGATAACCATTGTTATTTTAGAGAGAATTTAATAGGTGTAGGCCACCTTGTAACCCACGATTGGTGGGAGCTTGATAATGTAGAGCAGGGCTCATTTTTTGATATGGTTCTGTCTTGTTTCCCAGCTCCAGCTATGGGTTCCATTCCACTGAGCAGATCAGTTACCAAATCAAGAGCAGTTGGTTTCCCACCATGGCTGTGTGCCACTATTGCACTTGTGTGAGCATCATGTCAGGCTGTTTGCTAATGAGTACCTTAGACCATGAGTCGCTTGGACAGATGTTGGTCATTTTCCCCCAGTTGCTCATGTAGCATCTTCTGGCACTACACAAGCTGTCTGGGGACTAACTTTCTTCCAGCTTCCAGCCAGGTCACTCCATTTTCTATACCAACAGCATATGGTGTCTTCGGCAGTAGGGTCTTACCACTAACCATTTGTGGGTCATGATGTACTCTGACAGAAATATGTCTTCTTTTAGGAAACCTTGTAGGTCTCTCTGATCAACAGCTTATTGTGGATGTTAGCCACAAGCTGGTACTGGGAGTTGCAGGCCACTGCCAAGGAAAAGACGGAAGAAAAAGATAGGTAATATAACAGAGATAGACAGAATGGGGGAGAGCAAAACAGAAGAAGACTAAGGTTAGTCTTCATCATACCCTTTCCAGGGACTAGTGATTCAGGTGTTCCCTCTAAGTACTTGAGGAAGGTTCAACCATTAGACTCTCTTTTAGCACATAGAATTTTATGGTACCATTGCCATTTGGGTACAGTTTTGTGTCCCCAAACCCCACTCTTACCCTCCCCTCCTGCCCTACCCTCCCTATTGTCCAGTCCTCAAAAACCTTATTAGGTATATCAGCATCTTGGGTAAATTCAGGTTAGGAGCCACAGATGCATGAGACTATGCGACCATTATCTTTCCGTGATTGGGTGAGTTCACTGAGAATGATCTGTTCCAGGGTCAACCTTTTTTTTTTCAAATTTCATTATGTCATTTTTCCTTTATGCTGTGTATAATTCCATTGTGTAGATACACCACATCTTGGTTATCCACATGTCTGATGATGAGCATCTGGGCTGATTCCAGCCCTTAGCTGTTACGAATTGAGCAACTATAACATGGACGAGCAAACCTCTCTGAACTGAGGCATGGAACTTTTAGGGTAAATGCCCAGTAAGGGAATAACTGGGTCTCTTGGTAAC
The DNA here is from genome assembly GCA_036346955.1 of Dipus sagitta. NCBI lineage: Eukaryota > Metazoa > Chordata > Mammalia > Rodentia > Dipodidae > Dipus > Dipus sagitta. The sequence continues at coordinate 19,192,327 of CM070781.1, forward strand.
TCTATAGTCAACCTTTTTACAAGTCTTCATATTGTTTCCAAAGTGATTGTACCATCTTACATTCTGCCAACATTGGATGAGGGTTCCTATTTCTCCACATCCTCACCAGCATTTGTTTTCATTTGATTTTTTTAATGTTTGCTATCCTTACTGGGGTAAGGTGGAATCTCATAGTTGTTTTAATTTTCAACTCCCTGATAATTAGGGATTGCCCCGGCCAGCGGGGCTTCCACGGGAGCACAGACCCCAGAGAACCTGAAATGAAAGGGACAAGAGACACAAGGAACCGACAGCAAGACAGGAGTCTGATCAAGCTGCCAAATTTTATTTTTCTCAGGGTGCCTCTTATAGCAGAACAGAGGAGTTTGTCAGCAGTTTAGGTATTGTTACAGTTCTATTTCACCAGCCCCCCAAACACATAAGATGTTCCACAGGATAAGGCCCCCAGCCCCAAAGCCAAGAGATAACGACTTTATGGGTTACATTGTTCTTTCTCTGTGTATGGGTTAATAAACAACTGCAGACCTTTGCCCCGGCCCCAGCCCCAAGGCCACAAGACAATGACTTAGCAAACAACTGCAGATCTTGTGACTTTCCAGAACAGACAGCTTATTACAAAATGGAGTCATTATTTAAGATGGAGGTACTTTTGCTTTCCTAGTGTCCACTGGTTCCCCACAAGGGATGTTGATCATTTTCTTAAGTGTGTGTTTGCAATTTGTATTTCTTCCTCTGAGAACTGCCTGTCCAGTTCTTTGCCCCATTTTGTGAGTGGGTTGTTTAACTTTTTATTGTTTAGGTTTTTGAGTTCTTTGAAGATTCTAGAAATTAGGCCTCTGTCAGTCATATAGCCAGCAAAAATTTTCTCCCATTCTGTGGGTAATCTATTGGCTCTGCTTAGTGTATGTTTGTCTGTGAAGAAACTTTTCAGCTTCATGAGACCCCAATGTGTGACTGATTGTTTAAGATCCTGAGCTACTGGAGTTTTGTTCATGAAGTCTTTTCCAACTTCTATATCATGGAAAGTTACTCCTATTTTTTTCTTCCAGTAGTAGCTGAGTTTCTGGTCTTATATTGAGGTCTTTGATCCATTTGGACTTGATTTTTGTGCATGGAGAGACATGTGGATCAAATTTCAATTTCCTGCATATGGTTATCCAGTTTGTCCAGCACCATTTATTGAAGATGCTTATCCTTTTTTTTCCAGCCTATATTTTTAGGGCCTTTGTCAAATATCAAGTAGCTTGACCCAAAGTCTGGGTTCTTGATTCTGTTCCAGTGGTCTATAATCCTACTTTTATGCCAGTACCATGCTGTTTTTAGTACTATGGCTTTGTAATATAGCTTTAGATCAAATATGGTGATGCCTCCTGAGGTATTTCTGTTGCTGAGTATATGCTTGGTATTGGAGGCCTTCTGCCTTTCCATATGAATTCAGAGATCATTTTTTCTATCTTTGTGAAGAACAATGTTGGGATTTTAATTGGTATTGCATTAAGTCTGCATATTGCCTTTGGTAAGGTTGTCATTTTCACAATGTTTATTCTGCCTATCCAGGAGCATGGGAGGTCTTTCCATTTTCTCAACTTGTTTTCTGAGTGTTTTTATGTTTTCATTGTATAGGTCTTTCACATCCTTGGTTAATGTTACTCCAAGGTATTTTATTTTTCCTTGCTATTGAAAATAGACCAATGTCACTTATTTCTTTCTCTGTATCTTTCTCTTTTGCATATAGAAAGGCTACTGACTTTTGTGCATTGATTTTGTATCCTAGTATTTTGCTGAAGGAGTTAATCGCCTGCAAGAGTTTTGGGATGGAGTCTCTCAGGTCACTTATGTATAGAATCATGTCCTCTGCAATTGGAGATTACTTAACTTCTTCCTTTCCAATTTGTATCCTTTTTATTTCTCCTGTCTTAGTGGACACCCCTGTCTTGTTCCTGAACTCAATGGCATTTCCTTCAGTCTCTCCCCATTAAGTGTTATTTGGGCTTTAGGAACTTTATATGTAGCTTTAATTATGTTGAGATATAAACTGTCCATGACAATTCTCTCCAATGTTTTGATCATAAAATGATGTTGTCTTTTGTCAAAGGCCTTTTTATGCATCTATAAAAATGATCATGTGGTTTTTGTGCTTAAGCTTATTTATGTGGTGTATTACTTTGACAGATTTCCATATGTTGAACAACCCCTGCTTTTCTGGGATGAAGCCTACTTGATAAGATGGATAATGTTTTTGTTGTGTTGTTGAATTTGGTTTGTGAGAATTTTGTTCAGGGTCTTTGCATCTAAGTGCATCAGGGAAATAGGCCCAAAGTTTTCTTTTCTGTGGCATCTCAGCCCAGTTTTGGTATTAGGATGATACTAGCTTCATAGAAGGAGTTGAGGAGCTTTCCCTATTCACCGATTGTGTGGCACAATTTGAGAAAAATTGGTTTCTGTTTTTCCATAAAGGTTAGATAGAATTAAGTTGAGAAGCCATCTCATCCTGGACTGTTCTTTTGAGGGAGATTTTTGATTACCTTTTCAGTCTCAATGGGTGTGACAGGTTTGTTTAGGAGATTATTCTGCTCTGAGTTAAGCTTTCGTAGGTGGTATTTGTCCAGGAATTCATCCATTTCCTCCATAATATCCAGTGTTGTCGAGTAGAGGTTTTTGAAATAAGTCCTGATGATTCTCCCAATTTCACTTATGTCTATTGTGATTTCTCCTTTTTCATTTCTAATTTTGTTCATTTGAGGGGTGTCTTTTCTTCACTTTATAAAGTTGGGCAGGGGTTTAACAATCTTGTTTATTTTTTCAAAGAACCAGCTCTTTGTTTCATCAAATTCTTAATTGTTTTCTTAGTTTCCACTTCATTGATTTCTGCTCTGATCTTAATTATTTCTTTCCATCTGGAGATTTTTGGGTTGTATTCTTCTTTTGCCAGTGCCTTTACATAGATGGTTAGATTCTTGATTTGGTATCTCTCTGTCTTTGTTATGAAGACATTTAGTGCTATGAATTTTCCCCTGAGGACCACCTTCATTGTGTACCATAAGTTTTGGTACAATGTGTTCTCATTGTCATTCATTTCCAGAAATTTGCAATTTCATTTCTGATTTTGTCCATTACCCATTTATTGTTTAAAAGTGTGTTGTTCAGTTTCCAGGAGCTGGTGGGATTCCTAGTGCATTTTTTGTTGCTAATTTCTAGCAATACAGCATTGTGTTCTGATGTCATGCAAAAAATTATGTCAATCTTACTAAATATATGGAGGCAGGGCTTATGACTTAGTATTTGATCTATTTTAGAGAAGGTTCCATAGCCTGCTGAGAGGAATATGTAGTCTGTGTATTTGGCGTGGAATGTTCTGTAGATGTCTGTTAGGTCTAATTGTTCTATGGTTTTATTGAACTCTCTCACTTCCCTGTTGATTTTCCATTTGGATGATCTATGTATTGCTGATAGTGGAGTGTTGAATTCCCCAACTATAATGGTGTTGGTGGTTATTTCTGTTTTGTTGTCAAGTAGGTTTTGTTTTATGAATTGTGGTGCCCCAGTGTTTGGTGCATAAAGATTAATGATTGTTGAGCTGGAGGGATGGCTTAGCAGATAAATCATTTGCCTGCAAAGCCAAAGGACCCTGGTTCAATTCCGCAGCACCCACGATAGCCAGATGCACAAGGGGGTGCATGTGTCTGGAGTTTGTTTGCAGTGGCTGGAGGCCCTGGCATGCCCATTTTCTATCTCTCTCTCCCTCCCTCTTTCTCTGTCAAATAAATACATAAATAAAAATAAAATACTAAAAAAGATTGATGATTGTGATATCCTCTTGTTGGATTGTTCCCTTGATAAGTAGGAAGTGTCCTTCTTTGTCTTTTTTGATTACTTTTGGTTAGAAGTCTATTTTATCCAATATTAATATAGTGACACCTGCTTGTTTCTTATTCCCATTTGCTTGGAATATCATTGGTGAGGTGGGTTTCTTGTAGACAACAGACTGAGGGTTATAATTTTCTGATCCACCCTGTTAGCTTATGTCACTTGATGGGTGAATTAAGGCCATTAATATTTATGGTAATGACTGTAAGTTTGATTTGATCCCTGCCATATCATAGGGGTTTATGTAGTTTGGTGTTTTGTTGGACTTTCCAGGTTTTTTTTCTTTTTTTTTTTTGTGTGTGTGTGTGTGTGTGTATGTATGAATGCTGTCCTCAGTAGACTAGACCTAGTAGATAAGAACCAGAAAGATTTCCAAAGACAGTTAAATGATCTGAAGGAGAGCAAAAAAAAAAAAAAAAAAAAAAAAAAAGATGATGTCAATAACCAGCTGTCTAAGCTCAGTGAAGACATAAAGAAATGCATTTTTTTTGTTTTGTTTTGTTTAGTTTTGCTTCTTATAGGCACTTGATGTTGATTATTTGACTCTTCTATGTGAAGAATTTCCTGAAGTACTCTCTGCAGGTTTGGCTTTGTGTTCATATAGTCATAATGCTGGGTTTTACTGTGGAAACGTTTTTCTTTCATCATCTATTATGAGGGGTATGTTTGCTGGGTATAGTAGTTTGGGTTGGAAGCCATAGGTTCTTATACTTTACAGTGTTCCATTCCAGGCCTTTCTAGCTTTCAGGGTTTCCATTGAGAAGTCTGGAGTAATTCTAATGGGGTTTCCTTCATATGTAATGTGTTGTTTTTCCCTAGCTGCTTTTAGGACTTTCTCTTTGATACCAATGTTTAAAGTCTTAATGACAATATGCCTTGGAGAATTTCTCCTTCGGTTCGGTCTGTTTGGAGGTCTGTTAGCTTCTTATAATTTGATGGGCCTTTCTTATGAGAGAGTGGAAAAGTTTTCTTCAATAATTTTGTTGAATAAATTCTCCATCCCTTTGGTCTGATTTTCTTCCCCTTCTGGTATTCCCATGATCCAAATGTTGGGATGTTTAAGGGTATCACACAGTTCCCTCATGTTCTGTTCACAGAAAATTTTGAACTTACTGAAACTTATGGACTTACATACTGTTTCTTCTGTTTTGTGTTCCAGTTCTGAGTTTCTATCCTCCACATGGTTGACTCTGTTCTTGAGAGCTTCGATAGAGTTTTGGGCTTGTACAATTTGGTTTGCATTTTCTACTACTTTTTAAAGTATAGTTTCCATCCCTCTACCAAGTTCCTTTTTCATGTCATTTTCTGATTTTCTTAATGCTTCTTGGAATTCATCCTTGCATTTCTTTATGTCTTCACTGAGCTTAGAGAGCTGGTTATTGACATCATCTTTTTTTTTTTTTTTTTTTCTCTCCTTCAGATCATTTAACTGTCTTTGGAAATCTTTCTGGTTCTTATCTACTAGGTCTAGTCTACTGAGGACAGCATTCATACACTTATCAGCCCTCTGTTGCTTTTTTGCAAGCTGTGCTATTTGCTTGGTTAGGGTTGCATAGCTTATATCTTAATTTTGGGGTGCTGATTGTAATGTCTCTTCTATGTTTTGCTTAGAGACATCCATTGTGGGACTGGGTGATCTTATTGGATTTACTAGCATTTGGGTTTTTTTTCTATTTTTTAAAATTTATTTATTATTATTTTTAGCAACAACATCCACAATTGTAAACAATGTCCCATGGTAATGCCCTCCCCCACTTTCCCCTTTAAACTCCATTCTCCATCATATCCCCTACCCCTCTCAGTCAGTCTCTCTTTTATTTTGATGTCATGATCTTTTCCCCCTGTTATGATGGACTTGTGTAGGTAGTGTCACGCACTGTGAGGTCATGGATAGCCAGGCCATTTCGTGTCTGGATGAGCATGTTGTAAGGAGTGGTACCCTTCCTTTGGCTCTTACATTCCTTTTGCCACCTCTCCTGCAATAGACCCTGAGCCATGGAAGGTGTGATTGAGATATTTCAGTGCTGAGCACTCCTCTGTCACTTTTTCTCAGCACCATGATGCCTTCTGAGTCATTCCAAGTCACCATCATCTGAAAAGACAAGGTTCTCTAACCAAAAGTGAGAGTAGCATTAATATAAGGGTATGAACATTAACAGAAGTGCATACTGGGCAGTTTGGTGAGCATAGTATATACATTTAGCCAGACAGCAGCAGATGTTACACCCCTAAGGCTCATGACTACCCCTGTTGTAGGTTTTCAGTATTAGGGAGGGGGACTCCAGTCAAATTAGAGGATGGTTGGTTTCCCCCATAACAGACATGCCACTATTGCACCTGTTGGCTCATTTGGCCTGTCTGACCAATTATAAGGATTGCAGTGTCCACTCCTGAGTGTCTTCACTGGTGATTTTTCTCTCTCCCATTGAACTGCATGTAGCATGACTTTTTCCAGCTTTCTGTCAGCTGGTCTACATGGAGGAGGTTATCAGCTCAGTTCCAGCAGGATTTCTCAGTGGCCTTGCAGCCCAAGTATGTGGAGTCTTCAGCAATAGGGTCTTATCATCTATTCCTGGTGGGAAACCAAGGGCCTTGGCATAGCATTCGATTTTTTATGGTATTCCTTTTGTGTTGTGGTCTGCCCATTACAGTGTATGAGTCTTATTTAATTTAGGAGGAAGCGATAGACTACCCTTGAAGTGTCTTCAGTGGTTATTTCCTTTTGTTTGCTTTCCCTAGGCTTCTAGTGGCAATTGGGCCTGCCTGCTAAGAGGGAAGGAGCTCTTAAGGCTCTCGTGGGAGCCCAAGGACCTGAGGTAGGGGTTTGTTTTACTGGGATTTGGGGTATGAGACTGCATGGTCAGCTGGCCCAAAGTGGACAGGGGGATGGGGACCAGTGGCTAATGGGATGGCATTCCTGTGCCTGGATGCATGGGTGGAACTACACTGGCCTGTCTGGGTCCATACACATGGGTGGGGGCTTGTGGTGAGTGGGATGATGTTCCTGAGCCTGGAGTCATGGGTGGAGCTACACTGGCTTGCTGGCTTGGGTCTGCACATAGGGATGGGGCTCAGTGGGGAGTTGGATGGTGTTCCCAAGACTGGATGCATGGGTGGAGCTATGCTGGCCTGCTGGCTTGGGTCTGGGGACTGGGGTGGGGTGCAGCAGTGAGTCAGATGGCGTTGGCCTATGCAGTGGCTAGTGGGATGACATTGGCACACGTGGAGGCACAGGTGGAGCTACACTGGCCTTCTGGCATGAGTCCCCTTGCCTGCAGTTAGTGCAGGAGGAACCTGTGTCTGGGACAATGGCTAGGATGGCTGCTTGAGGGGACTGGGAGACTTGTGGGCTACCTGAAAGCATGGGAATCATCCAGTTCCCCTTTTGCCTCCTCGTTACCCTCCCACTGGAGGTCTATTAGGATGTGGTCCCCCCTAGAAGATTCAATGAACCCTTAATGTCTTGCCTTTCCTTCCCCAGGAGGTGTGGCACAGATCAGTGGACACCATCTTAACTGAAAATATTCTTTTATTTCTTTATTTTCTTTTGGCTAGATTGGCTGACAAGCTGGACCCTACAATCCTCTTGACCCTGCCTCAGTATTGGGATTATATGCTTCAGATCTGAACTCAGGTCTTCATGTTTGAACAGCAAGTGCACTTACATATTCAGTTTTCTCCATGGCCTGGAGGATTACATATATATATTGACAACTTCTATACTTACAGACAGTGAACCATGATATTTCCCTCCCCTCCCCCACTTTCCCATTCACAACTCTGCTCTCCATCATATCCCCTCCCTCTCTCCAGTAGTCTCTCTCTCTCTCTCTCTTTTGATGTCATCACCTTTTTCTCCTATTATGAGGGTCTTGTGTATGTATTGCTGTGCACTGTGAGCTCATGGATATCAAAGCCAGTTTCTGACTAAACAGTTGCATTGTAAGGAGTGGGGCCCTTCCTTTGGCTCTTACATTCTTTCTGCCACCTCTTCTGCAATGGAACCTGAGCTTTGGAGGGTGTGAGAGAGATATTTCACTATTGGACACTCCTCTCTCCTTTCTTTTAAGCACCATGTTGCCTCTTGGGTCATCCCAGTGGATATTGCCATCTGAAAAGAGAAGCTCCTCTAACTAGAAGTGAGAGTAGCATTAATATATGAATGTGAACATTAAGTGTAGTGCTTTCAGGCCAATTTGATGGGAATAATATATGCACTTATCCAGCAAGAGCAGGTTTTATACCCCTAAGGCTCATGACCTCCCTGCCATAGGTTTTTGATTAAGTTTTTGATACCAGACATGTATTCCCTCCCATCGAACAGGCCTTTAGTCCAATTAGAAAGGAATTTGATTCCCCAAGAGCAGACATGTTACTGTTGTACCCATTTGGTCATTTGGCTTGTCTGTCCAAACTTGAAGCTTCCAGTGCCCACTGTTTTCACTGCTGATGACTTCTTTCTCCCAAAGGTCTCCATACAGTGTAGCTTTTGCCAGCTTTCATTTGGCTCATCTACAGGGAGAGGGTTTTCTGCTCAGAACCAGCTTTAATTCTCAGTAACTTTGCTGCTCAGGCATGTGAAGTCTTCAGCAATAGGGTCTTAACATCTGTTTCTCAAGGGAAACCAAGGGACTTGGCAATAGCCTATAATGTTTTGGAGGCAACAGGGACATCCCTGGCCAACAACTCACTGGAAGGTATCCCATCTCTGGTAAGGAAATTTTTCTAGTAACAATCTATGGCTTCTGTATGTGCTATTATTCAAAAAAGTAGACTTTCATACGTCTTATTCAGAATATCTTGAATTTTGATTGACCTTCCCCCCACCCTTCTTTTACACAATCTCTTCCCCTAGGCTTGTTTAGGCCTTTCCCCCTTCCTACAATCTGTTCTTCTACTTACATATATACAATATGATCCCATTAAGTCCTTCCCTCTCTTCCCTCCCTTGTAGCCTTTTTCTAGCTTACTGGCTTCTGCTACCAATTTTTGGTTCCAGCTCACACACGAGTCTATACACTTGTAGCTAGGATCCACAAATTAGACAGAACATGTGACATTTGTATTTCTGGGCCTAAGTTACCTCACTTATTATAATCCTTTCAAGATCCACCCATTTCCCTGCAAATTTCATTTTTCTTTACTGCCAAATAAATCTCAATTGTGTAAATGTACCACATCTTTATTATCCATTCATCTGTGGAGGGACATCTAGGCTGGTTCCATTTCCTAGATATTGTGAATATCTAGAGCAGCAATAAACATGGTTGTGCAAGTACCTCTAAGGTAGTGAAAGGAGTCATTAGGATATATGCCTAAGAACACCATAGCTGGATCATATGGTAAATCTATTTTTCGCTGTCCCATGACCCTCCACTGTGATTTCTACAATGGCTGTGCCAGATTACATTCCCAACAACAGTGTAGAAGGGTTCCCCTTTTCCACATCCTCACCAACATTGATTGTCATTTGTTTTCTTGATGGTAGCCATTCTGACAGGAGTAAGATGAAATCTCAAAGTAGTTTTACTTTGCATTTCCCTGATGGCTAAAGATGTAGAACACATTTTAGATGTCTATATTCAATTTGTATTTCTTCCACTGAGTACTCTCTACTTAGTTTCATAGCCCATTTTTTTAATTGGGTTGTTTGATTTCGTGTTGTTCTGTTTTTTGAGTTTGTTGTATATTCTGGATCCTCTGTCAGATGTGTAGCTGGCAAAGATATTCTCACATTCCATAGGTTGTCTCTTTGCTCTATTCACAGTGTCTTTTGCTGTACAAAAGCTTTGCAATTTCATGAGATCCCAGCAGTTGATTAGTGGTTTTATTTCCTGAGCAACTGGGGTTACATTCAGAAAGTCATTGCCTATGCCAATATGTTGAAGGGTTTCCCCTACCTTTTCCCCTAGAAATTTCAGAGTTTCAGGTCTTATATTAAGGTCCCTGATCCACATGGATTTGACTTGTGCATGGAAGAAGACAAGGATCTATTTTCATCTTTCTACATATAGATATCCAGTTTTCCCAGCAACACTTGTTGAAGAGGCTGTTTTTTCTCCAATAAAAGAACCTCTCTTCACCATGTTATAATTAAACTACTAAACATGCAAACCAAAGAAAATATATATCTTTTATCAAATTAATATTTTTGGCATTTTTGTCAAAAATTAGATGGCTGTAGCTGCCTGGATTAACATTTGGGTCTTCTATTCTGTTCCATTGACCTACATGTCTATCTTTGTGGCAATACCATGGTGTTTTTGTTACTATAGATTTTTTTTTTTACTATAGCTTAAAATTGGGTATGATGATAACACCAGCCTTATTTTTGTTGCTCAAAATTGTTTTAGCTATTCGAGGTTTTCTTGTGCTTCTACATGAATTTTAGGATTTTTATTTCTATTTCTGTGAACATGCCATTGCAATTTTAATGGGGATTGCATTAAATATGTAGATTGCTTTTGGTAAGACTAACATTTTCACAACATTGATTCTTTCAATTGAAGAACATGGGATGTCTTTCCATTGCCTTCTGTCTTCTGCAATTTCTCACTTGAGTGTTTTAAAGTTCTCATTGTAGAGTTCCTTCACTTCCTTGGTTAAGTTTATTCCAAGGTACTTTATTGTTTTGAGGTAATTATGAATGGGAGAGATTCCCTGATTTCATCCTCCACATGTTTGTTGTTAGTATTTAGGAAAGCTAATGATTTCTGTGTGTTTATCTTGTATCCTGCTATGTTGCTAAAAGTGTTTATCAGCTCTCACAGTTTCTAGTTGAGTCTTTAGGGTCCTTTATGTATACAATCATATCACAGTTTCTAGTTGAGTCTTTAGGGTCCTTTATGTATACAATCATATCATCTTCAAATGATAATTTGATCTCTTCCTTTCCAAGTCATATCCCTTTTATGAGTGTTTCTTGCCTTATTGCTATATCCAAGACTTCCAGTACTGTATTAAGTAAAAGTGGGGACAGATGATACCTTGTCTTGTTCCTGAATTTAGTGGAAAAGCTTCAAGTTTTCCTCCATTTAGTATTATGTTGGCTCTAGATTTGTCATAAATAGCATTTATTATATTGAAATATGTTCCTTCTATTCGCAGTTTCTGTAATACTTTTACCATGAAGGAATGTTGGTTTTTGTCTAATTCGTTTTCTGCACCTATTGAGATGGTAATGTGATTTTTGTCCTTAAGACCTTTTATATGATGCATTACATTTATTGATTTGCTTATGTTCAACCATCCCTGCTTCTCTGGGATAAAGCCAACTTGGTCAGCGTGAATAATCTTTCTGATATATTCTTGTATTCTGTTTGCCAATATTTTGTTTAGAATTTTTGTATCTATGTTCATGAGGGAGATTGGTCTGTAATTTTCTGTTTTTGTTCTTTGTCTGGTTTTGGTATTAGGGTGATGCTGGCTTCATAGAAGGAATTTGGTAGAGGTTTTTTTTTTTTTTTTTTTTTTTTTTTTTTGAGGTAGGTCTCACTTTGGCCCATGCTGACCTGGAATTCACTATGTAGTCTCAGGGTGGCCTTGAACTCACAGCGATCCTCCTACCTCTGCCTCCCAAGTGCTGGGATTAAAGGCATGTGCCACCATGCCCGGCTGCCTTCCTTTTTTATTTTATGGAAAAATTTCAGAAGCAGTGGTGTTAGTTTTTCCATGAAGGTCTAGTAAAATTCACCAGTGAATCCATCTGGGCCGTACTATTTTTATTTGGGAGAATTTTTGTAACTGCTTGGATCTCTGTCCTTGTTATTGGTCTATTTAAATAGTTTATCTCATCTTGATTTAATTTTGGTAGGTCATATGAATCAAGGAAATCATCCATTTCTTTCAGATTTTCAAATTTAGAGGCATATATATTCTTAAAGTATGCCCTTATGATTTTCTGAATTTCTTTGGTGTCAGTTTTAATGGTGCCTTTTTCATTTCTAATTTTATTAGTTTTTGTCTCTTCTCTCTTTCTTCTGGTCAGATTTGCTAAGGGTTTATCAATATCACTTACCCTAAAAGAACCAACCAACTCTTTGTTTCATTGATTCTTTGGACTTTTTTTTTTTGTTTCTACTTTATTAATTTCTGCCTTAATCTTTGTTATTTCTTCCCATATACTGATTTTTGATTTGCCTTTTTCTTCTTTTCCAAGGCCTTAAGGTGAAGCATTAAATTGTTTACTTGTGAACTCTCTAATTTCTTTTTTTTTTTTCCTTTTATTCTTTTCTTTTCTTTTCTTTTTTATTTTTTAGAACAACTCAGCAAAATGAAATTCTGGTTTATTGGACATTGTTTCACACATACATCAAACAGGCCAAAAAATAAACAGAAACTTCATAGACAATAAAGGAAAAAAAGAACCTTTTTATCTTTGGCCTTTTTAACCATCTCATACAAACCAACTACTTCTAATACAGCTAGGTACATACACAAAAAACGTTTCTGGAATGCTCAGAATAAGATTGTTTTTTGTTTTGTTTTGTTTTTTACAAGGTTTTTTTTTTTTTTTTTTTCTCCTTTGAGATTATAATGAACATGGTCACACCACAAGTAAAGTCAGAAGTAGGACAGAGAATGCTCTGAAGGCTGGTCTGGTCATCCGTTATCATTAAAAATGGCTGACCCCTAACAATATGTACAAAAATATAAAATGTAAATAAAAATACAAACCAATTTTCCTTTTAAAGTACTTTTAAGAAAAAAAAGCAGGGCCTCAGAAGTTTTAGTTTTCTCCTCCCCTGTTGCAAATTCTCATTGTGGTTTTGGTGGGGTGGTGAAGAGCATGTGTCATCTGCTGGGCCACTGCCTGTGGTTGGTGGGCGGGCCTGCCTCTCTACTAGAAGGTGACCACATTTAAATTCTAAGACGGGAAGTGGAGGGTGAATAGGTCACGGTGGCCTTTTTTCAATAACTTTTCCTTTTTTTTTTTTTTTTGATAATCAAAAATGGTTTAATGAGAGCCTGGGTGTGGTGGCGCACGCCTTTAATCCCAGCACTCGGGAGGCAGAGGTAGGAGGACCGCCGAGAGTTCGAGGCCACCCTGAGACTACATAGTGAATTCCAGGTCAGCCTGAGCCAGAGTGAGACCCTACCTGGGGGGGGGGGGGGGGGGGCTTTTCCTTTTTTGCTGTCTAGTCATCCTCATCGGTCTTCTGCTTCTAGGTATCATCATCATCATACTCATCATCTTCAGCTGCCCACTTGCCCCTAGCTGCCTCCGCCTCTTCATCTTCATCTCAATCCTCGTCCTCACCATCACCTTCTTCTTCTTCATCTACCTCATTGTCAGCCTCCTGCTCCCCATTTTCCACATTAGCATTCCCATTGGCAGGGGCTTCTCTTCCATTCTCTGCCTCCTCCCAAACTTCCTTCTTTTCCTTCAAACCCTTGGTGGTGATCTCGGAGCTGGTTTCCACAGCCACATCTGACATGGTGGGGCACGCCAGTGAGCCAGTGCATTGGGCGAAAGAGAAAGCAAGAGTTCGAAGACTCTGGCGAAAAGACTGCAGAGTCCTGCGGCGGATGAGAGGGAGGGAAGGCAGGCGGCAGAGGTGTCTGCGGCAAGTGCAGAGATGGAGCCCGGGAACAATGCAAAGATGGCTTTTCCAAGCAGGCTGTGGGGGCTTTTTTTTTTTTTTTTTCTGTTTTTCTTTTTTCTTTTTCGAGGTAGGGTTTCACTCTAGCCCAGGCTGATCTGGAATTCATTATGTAGTCACAGGGTGGCCTCGAACTCACGGCAATTCTCCTACCTCTGCCTCCTGAGTGCTGGGATTAAATGCGTGCGCCACCACGCCTGGCTTAATTTCTTAATATAGGCATTTAGAACTATAAATTTTCCTCTTCTGACTGCCTTCATTGTGTTCCAAAGATTTTGGTATGTTGTATTCTCATCATCATTTAATTCTATGAATTTATTGATTTCCTTTTTGATTTCTTCAATGAGCTGTTCATCATTCAATAGTATACTGTTTAGTCTCCATCAATTCCTGTATACTTGGTAGTTTTTCTTCTAGCTGATTTGTAGTTTAATCCCATTGTAGTCAGATAGAGTACAAGGGACTATTTCAATTTTCCTAGTCTATTTTAGAGAATGTTCCATGTGCTGCTGAGAAGAATGTATATTCTGCAGCATTTGGATGGAATGTTCTATAGATATCTGTTAGGTCCATTTGTTCCATTACACCATTTAATCCAGATGTCTCTGTTTATTTTTTGCTGGGATGACCTGTCAATTGATGAGAGTGGGGTATTGAAGTGACCCCACTACAACTATGTTTGGTGTTATCTGTGACCTTAAGTCTATTAGTGTTTGATGACATTGGAAGCCCCCATATTAGGTGCATATATGTTTAGGACTGTAATGTCCTCCTGTTGGAATGTTCCTTTAATCCATATAAAATGACCTTCTTTATCTTTCCTCACTAATGTTTGTAATATCCTGTCAGATATTAGGATAGCAACCCCTGCTTGTTTCCTAGGCCCATTTACTTGAAATGCCATTTTCCAGCATTTCACCCTAAGACAGTTTCTATCGTTTATTGAGAGATGAGTTTCCTGGAGGAAACAAATGGCAGGATCCTGCCTTTTAATCCAGTCTGCAAGCCTGTGTCTTTTGGTTCAGGCATTGAGGATGTTGATATTGAAAGGTATATATTTATTCTCACCATTCTTCTTCTTTTTTTTTTTTTTTTTTTTGTAGTGGTTCCTGTTTTCCCTTTACTTGCTTGTTTTAACTGTTATTTGAGTATGGTTTATTTTTTCCTATTTCCTCCTGTGTGTATTTTGCTTTCTCTTCAGCATGAAGGATTCCTTAAAGTATTTTCTATAGAGCTGGTTTAGTTATCATAAATTCCTTTAGCTTCTTTTTGTTGTGGAATGTCCTTATTTCTCCATCAGTTTGGATAGCATTGCAGGATAAGTAATCTTGGTTGACAGTTGATATCTTTCAGGATTTGGAATACAACATTCCAAGCCCTTCTGGCTTCTAAAGTTTGTGCTGAGTAATCTGCTGATGGACTTGCCTTTGTAGATGATTTGCTTTTTCTTTCTAACTGCTTTCAATATATTTTCTTTGGTTTGTGTGGTTAGTAGTTTAATTATAACATGGAGAGAAATTCTTTCCAGGTTTTGTCTGTTTGGTATTCTAAAAGCTTCTTGTTTCTACATTGGCATTTCTTTCCCAATTTGGGGAAGTTTTTCTTCTATGATTTTATTGAAAATGCCTACTAAGCCTATGGATTGAAATTCTTCTCCTTCTACTATATGCTGAATTATTATGTTTGATCTTTTCATAGTGTATTAGTCAGGGTTCTCTAGAGGAACAGAACTGCTAGAATGAATTATTTTAAAGGGGGATTTATTGGATCAGCTTACAGTAGTCCAATAGCAGTTGCAGGCCCGAGAATCACCGAACCTGGTAGTTGCTCAGTCCTCGTGGCCAGATGCCTCAGCAGTCCCGACCCGGCACTGCAGATGGTGCAGGAAAGCCTGGAGGCTTCCTGAGGAGCCGCTGGGCTTCAATCCACGGGGGTCTTCAGTTGATGCTGGTCTTTCGTCCGCACTGGTCTTCAATCCACGCTGGAAGGTAGCAAGCAGCTCCGGCAGCCAAAATGGACGGGGGGCAGGAAGGAAGGAAGGGACTCTTTTTTCCCAGAGCTCCCTTGTATCAAGTCCCCCTCTGGGCGGGACCGCCCATTCTGGGGGAAGGGCTCAACCTTGGGGAAAGACTTCCTCCTCTAATTGATCCTTCCTAGAAGCAACCTATGGATTACTAAACAGATCAAGTTGACAACACCTTAACTATCACAAGTCCACCCCTTGTCAACTTGGCATCAAATCATGTCTCCTTACATCATACTTAATTTTCAAATGAAAACAGTAACAAGCTCATAATTCCGCCTAACATGGCATAACTATCCCACGTACAACCGGAACCGCAAAATCTTCCCCCCAACACAAAACTTAGTCTCTAGTATAATGGGTCTAATATAAATTCAACAGTTAACTAATGATATAATCGTAATATTGGTGTAGATACATACAAACACTCTGTTATCAAGGCAGGACAGAAACATTGCAATCACAGTCCTCGTTTCTGTAACTGGTCACGTGGCCTTAGCTGGTATTTGTAACTGCCTTCTTCTACTACCCATTCTGTATTTCCTCCACCTTCAGCAAGCACCTCACCAGGTCTTGGTTCTTTACCTGGAGGGGTAACCCATACCTTCATTCCTGAAGGATCTGGGCCATTTATCACACTACTTCTATTGGGTTGTTGCAGTCGTCCATTGACTTTGACAACAGGACATGGTAACACTAGCAGACGCCCTAAAGGATCTCCTGCACTCCAGGCATACTCTTCCTTACCTCCATTGTGGAGAAGCAGTCCAATTTCCCCCTGGTAATCTGGATCAATCACCCCTGCTATCACTGTAACTCCTTTCTCAGCCTGTTCACTCAAGGGCATTAGGAGCCCAAAGTGACCAGGGGGAAGTCTTAGCTTCCAGTTCAATGGAATGTTCTTTGTGTCTCCTGGCAAAAGCACTCCTCCCTCTGGGACCAAGACTTGTAGTCCAGCAGAGCATAAGGTTGCGGGAACAGGAAGCAAAAATCTAGCTAATGGGTCACTTGGAGTGATGGTAAGTGGGACTATTCCCATTTCCACCCCTTGATTCCTGGACCCGTGAATCCGGGCTATAGGAGAAACAGTACCATATATAGGACGCTGATTCAGAGCATACACAGCCTGCTGGAGGACACTCCCCCAGCCCTCCAAGCTATTGCCACCTAGTTGGCGCTGTAGCTGTTTCTTCAAAAGGCCATTCCACCGTTCTATCAAGCCAGCTGCTTCAGGATGGTGGGGCACATGGTAAGACCAGTGAATTCCATGATCATGAGCCCACTGCCGTACTTCCTTGGCGGTGAAGTGAGTTCCTTGGTCAGAAGCAATGCTGTGTGGAATGCCATGACGGTGAATAAGGCATTCTGTAAGCCCACGGATGGTAGTCTTGGCAGAAGCACTACGTGCAGGAAAGGCAAATGCATACCCAGAATAAGTGTCTATTCCAGTAAGGACAAAACGCTGCCCTTTCCATGATGGAAGTGGTCCAATGTAGTCAACCTGCCACCAGGTTGCTGGCTGGTCACCCCGAGGAATACTACCATATCGGGGGCTCAGAGTTGGTCTCTGCTGTTGGCAAATTTGGCACTCAGCAGTAGCCGTAGCCAGGTCAGCCTTAGTTAGTGGAAGTCCATGTTGTTGGGCCCATGCATAGCCTGCATCTCTGCCACCATGGCCACTTTGTTCATGGGCCCATTGGGCAATGACAGGGGTGGCTGAGGAAAAAGGTTGACCACTATCCACAGTACGGGTCAGCTTATCTACTTGATTATTAAAGTCATCCTCCAACGAGGTCACCTTCTGATGAGCATTAACATGGGACACAAGTATCTTTATATCCTTTGCCCATTCAGAGAGTTCTATCCACATACACCTTCCCCAAATGTCCTTTTCACCGATTTTCCAATTGTGCTCC
This sequence comes from Dipus sagitta, assembly GCA_036346955.1. Taxonomy (NCBI): domain Eukaryota; kingdom Metazoa; phylum Chordata; class Mammalia; order Rodentia; family Dipodidae; genus Dipus; species Dipus sagitta. The sequence goes on from CM070781.1 coordinate 19,209,735, forward strand.
TTCCAAGTCCCAGACCATCCAGCCAAACCATTGGCCACAGCCCATGAATCAGTGTATAAGCGCACATCTGGCCATTTTTCTTTCCAAGCAAATTGCACAACCATATGCACTGCCCGAAGTTCTGCCCATTGTGAAGACTTCCCTTCACCACAGTCCTTCAGAGTTGTCCCAGAAAGGGGCTGTAATGCTGCAGCTGTCCACTTTTGGGCGGTGCCTGCATAACGTGCTGAACCATCTGTAAACCATGCCCTAGACCTCTCCTCCTCAGTCAATTGATCATAGGGCACACCCCATGATGCCATAGGTGCATGCTTGGGGACAGAAGGCATTGCAACAGGAGTAGCAACCATAGGCATTTGGGCAATTTCCTCATGTAACTTACTCGTACCTTCAGGGCCTGCTCTAGCCCGATCACGTATATACCACTTCCACTTAATGATGGACTGTTGCTGTGCACGTCCAACTTTATGGCCTGGTGGGTCAGATAACACCCAGCTCATGATGGGCAGCTCAGGTCGCATAGTAACTTGATGGCCCATTGTCAAACGTTCAGTTTCCACTAAGGCCCAATAGCAGGCCAAAAGCTGTCTCTCAAATGGAGAATAATTGTCTGCAGACGATGGCAGGGCCTTGCTCCAAAATCCCAATGGCCTCCGCTGTGATTCACCTAGGGGGGCCTGCCAAAGGCTCCAAACAGCATCCCTGTCTGCCACTGAAACCTCAAGTACCATCGGATCTGCTGGATCATATGGCCCAAGGGGCAGAGCAGCCTGCACAGCAGCCTGGACCTGTTGAAGGGCCTTCTCTTGTTCTGGGCCCCACTGAAAACTAGTAGCTTTCCGAGTCACTTGGTATATGGGACGGAGTAAGACACCCAAGTGAGGAATGTGCTGTCTCCAAAATCCAAATAGGCCCACTAGACGTTGTGCTTCTTTCTTAGTGGTAGGAGGGGCCAAATGCAACAACTTGTCCTTCACCTTAGAAGGAATATCCCTACATGCCCCACACCACTGAACTCCTAGAAATTTCACTGAGGTGGAAGGTCCTTGAATTTTGGATGGATTTATTTCCCATCCCCTGATGCGCATATGCTGTACCAGCAACTCCAGAGTGGATGCCACCTCCTGCTCATTTGATCCAATTAGCATTATGTCATCAATATAATGGACCAAAGTGACACCCTGTGGAAGGGACAAGCGATCAAGGTCCCTGCGAACTAAGCTATGACACAGGGCTGGAGAGTTAATATAACCTTGAGGTAAAACAGTAAATGTGTACTGCTGACCTTGCCAGCTGAAGGCAAATTGCTTCTGGTGGTCCTTATGGACAGGTATGGAGAAGAAAGCATTTGCAAGATCAATAGCCGCATACCAGGTACCAGGAGATGTGTTAATCTGCTCAAGTAAAGAAACCACATCTGGTACAGCAGCTGCAATTGGAGTCACCACCTGATTAAGTTTCCGATAATCCACTGTCATTCTCCAGGATCCATCTGTCTTCTGAACAGGCCAAATAGGAGAGTTAAAGGGAGATGTGGTGGGAACCACCACCCCTGCATCCTTCAAGTCTTTTATAGTGGCATTAATTTCTGAAATCCCTCCAGGGATGCGATACTGTTTCTGATTCACTATTTTCCCTGGTGGTGGGAGCCTCAGTGGCTTCCATTTTGCCTTTCCAACCATAATAGTCCTCACTCCACAAGTCAGGGAACCAATGTGAGGGTTCTGCCAACTCCTAAGTATATCTATCCCAATTATGCATTCTGGCACTGGGGAAATAACCACAGGGTGAGTTCGGGGACCCACTGGACCCACTGTCAGTCTAACATTTGCCAAAACTCCATTGATCACCTGACCTCCATAAGCACCTACTTTAACTGGAGGGCCATGGTGCTTTTTGGGGTCTCCTGGAATCAATGTCAATTCAGAGCCAGTGTCCAGTAGGCCCCGAAAGGTCTGATTATTTCCTTTCCCCCAGTGTACAGTTACCCTAGCAAAAGGCCGCAGGTCCCTCTGAGGAAGGATAGGTGTAAGTTTAATATTGAAACTTTTGGCAGTTGCAGCAGGGTCCTTCCTCAAGGGGACCCGGCCACCCCTTCAATCAAGGGGCTCAGGGTCTGTAAACTGGCTCAAATCTGGAAACTGATTAAGAGGTCTTGATTCTCTGTCGCTATAATTCAAAGTGGCTTTATGTTCCCTTGCTCTGGAATTTTTCTGCTTATACAGATCAAGAAGAAATTCAGTAGGCTTCTTATCTATTTGACTTCTGGGAACACCATGATTAATCAGCCAATTCCAAAGGTCCATACGAGTCATACCTTTATGTGCATAATTTTGCCTACGCTGTCTATTATGAAAAACACGTTCACCCTGCCTTTGGCGATTCAGTGCTGCCACCTGGCCCTTGTTACCCCGAGATCCAGTTATGCCCATTGCATCTAAATCACCTAATGCAGCAACTGCAGCTCCCACTGTGAGGTCTTCTTTACATAAAAGAGCAATGATGGAAGACTTTAAGTATGCTGGTGCTCCCCTCACAAATCTGTTTCTTATAGTCTTAGTGAAGGGCACATCTTCTGGACGCTCCCATTGTGGGGGCAAAGATGAGTTTACATGGCAAATCCACTCCAGCATTCCAAGTTCTCTGAGCTTTTTAATCCCTTCATCGACATTAAGCCAAGGGATATCAGGCAGCTAGAGCTCACTCACAGTAGGCCATCTTTGGATCCATACTTCAGCCAACCAATCAAATAAACTCTTGGCACCCTTTCCAACTGCACGAGCTGCATTGTTAAATCTAAAATCTCTGCTCAATGGGCCTATTTCAGTAAATTCAGCCTGATCTAATCTTATGTTCCTTCCTCCATCATCCCACACCCTTAAGATCCATTCCCACACATATTCCCCATGCTTCTGCCTGTACAAGTTAGAAAACTCCTGAAGTTCTTTAGGGGTGTACCTCACTTCCTCCTGTGTCACACTTTCTATCTCACCTTTAGGGGCCTGCCTAGCCTTCCGTCTGGTTATAGGCCTAGAGGCAAAAACGGGTGGGAACTGAGAAGCACCAGCACTTCCTGCTGATTCCCCAGACAAAGAGGGATGAATTCCCTCAGGCAAGGGTGGGGAGGATAATACCTCAGGATGTGGGGGTGGGGATACAACTGCTGCTAAGGGAGGGCAGGCCATATTTTCATCCAAAACATCTTCTTCAGAATCTAACACTTCGATGTCCCCAGGTTCTTCAGGGTCTTCCCACACATCACCATCCCAAGTCACAGGATCCCACTCTTTTCCAATCAGTGCCCTCACTTTAACTTCTGATAGTTGGTGAGGCTGGGATTTGAATTTACGTTGCAAATTAGCCAATCTCACAATGAGAGCTTGGGTTTGGTTTTCTGCAATCCGAGCCCTGTTCTGGCTAGAGAGGAGACTCTCCTCCAGGGCACCCTTAGAAACCTTGAGATCATGTATGTGGGTCTTAAGCTTGGAATTTTCCTTTTTGAGCTTCTGCTGTTCCCTCACTAGTTTGTCCAGAGATGCCAAAAGCAACCAACCAGCCTCATCATTGGTCTTACTTTTCCACAAATACTCAAATGTTTTAAATACAGAGTTACTAAATTCCTCGCTCTTCACAAGACATGACTCAGGGTCATCAAATACATCTATCTCACGTAGTTCTTGAAATAGTGCACACCATGGATTATCAGTGCCCCCCTTATTTCCAGGAAAAGCGCTCTCCTTATCATCAGTGGGGCCATTAGCAGCATCAAAATTGGAGAGCCCACCCCAGATAGCACTAAGCCCACTAGAGAAACCCATTCTTACAATTCTGTTTCTCTAGAACCACTTCTGGTACCAAATTCTGTATTAGTCAGGGTTCTCTAGAGGAACAGAACTGCTAGAATGAATTATTTTAAAGGGGGATTTATTGGATCAGCTTACAGTAGTCCAATAGCAGTTGCAGGCCCGAGAATCACCGAACCTGGTAGTTGCTCAGTCCTCGTGGCCAGATGCCTCAGCAGTCCCGACCCGGCACTGCAGATGGTGCAGGAAAGCCTGGAGGCTTCCTGAGGAGCCGCTGGGCTTCAATCCACGGGGGTCTTCAGTTGATGCTGGTCTTTCGTCCGCACTGGTCTTCAATCCACGCTGGAAGGTAGCAAGCAGCTCCGGCAGCCAAAATGGACGGGGGGGCAGGAAGGAAGGAAGGGACTCTTTTTTCCCAGAGCACCCTTGTATCAAGTCCCCTCTGGGCGGACCGCCCATTCTGGGGGAAGGGCTCAACCTTGGGGAAAGACTTCCTCCTCTAATTGATCCTTCCTAGAAGCAACCTATGGATTACTAAACAGATCAAGTTGACAACACCTTAACTATCACAATCCCCTTGAAAGTCCCATCATGCTCTTAAACTTTTTTCCTTTTAACAGTAACAGGCTCACCTGCGCCTACATGGATAACTGTCCCACGTCACGGAACGCAATCTTCCCCCACACATTTTCTCTATTATGGGTCTAATATAAATTCAACAGTTAACTAATGATATAATCGTAATATTGGTGTAGATACATACAAACACTCTGTTATCAAGCAGGACAGAAACATTGCAATCACAGTCCTCGTTTCTGTAACTGGTCACGTGGCCTTAGCTGGTATTTGTAACTGCCTTCTTCTACTACCCCATTCTGTATTTCCTCCACCTTCAGCAAGCACCTCACCAGGTCTTGGTTCTTTACCTGGAGGGGTAAACCCATACCTTCATTCCCTGAAGGATCTGGGCCATTTATCACACTACTTCTATTGGGTTGTTGCAGTCGTCCATTGACTTTGACAACAGGGACATGGTAACACTAGCAGACGCCCTAAAGGATCTCCTGCACTCCAGGCATACTCTTCCTTACCTCCATTGTGGAGAAGCAGTCCAATTCCCCTGGTAATCTGGATCAATCACCCTGCTATCACTGTAACTCCTTTCTCAGCCTGTTCACTCAAGGGCATTAGGAGCCCAAAGTGACCAGGGGGAAGTCTTAGCTTCCAGTTCAATGGAATGTTCTTTGTGTTCTCCTGGCAAAAGCACTCCTCCCTCTGGGACCAAGACTTGTAGTCCAGCAGAGCATAAGGTTGCGGGAACAGGAAGCAAAAATCTAGCTAATGGGTCACTTGGAGTGATGGTAAGTGGGACTATTCCCATTTCCACCCCTTGATTCCTGGACCCGTGAATCCGGGCTATAGGAGAAACAGTACCATATATAGGACGCTGATTCAGAGCATACACAGCCTGCTGGAGGACACTCCCCCAGCCCTCCAAGCTATTGCCACCTAGTTGGCGCTGTAGCTGTTTCTTCAAAAGGCCATTCCACCGTTCTATCAAGCAGCTGCTTCAGGATGGTGGGGCACATGGTAAGACCAGTGAATTCCATGATCATGAGCCCACTGCCGTACTTCCTTGGCGGTGAAGTGAGTTCCTTGGTCAGAAGCAATGCTGTGTGGAATGCCCATGACGGTGAATAAGGCATTCTGTAAGCCCACGGATGGTAGTCTTGGCAGAAGCACTACGTGCAGGAAAGGCAAATGCATACCCAGAATAAGTGTCTATTCCAGTAAGGACAAAACGCTGCCCTTTCCATGATGGAAGTGGTCCAATGTAGTCAACCTGCCACCAGGTTGCTGGCTGGTCACCCCGAGGAATACTACCATATCGGGGGCTCAGAGTTGGTCTCTGCTGTTGGCAAATTTGGCACTCAGCAGTAGCCGTAGCCAGGTCAGCCTTAGTTAGTGGAAGTCCATGTTGTTGGGCCCATGCATAGCCTGCATCTCTGCCACCATGGCCACTTTGTTCATGGGCCCATTGGGCAATGACAGGGGTGGCTGAGGAAAAAGGTTGACCACTATCCACAGTACGGGTCAGCTTATCTACTTGATTATTAAAGTCATCCTCCAACGAGGTCACCTTCTGATGAGCATTAACATGGGACACAAGTATCTTTATATCCTTTGCCCATTCAGAGAGTTCTATCCACATACACCTTCCCCAAATGTCCTTTTCACCGATTTTCCAATTGTGCTCCTTCCAAGTCCCAGACCATCCAGCCAAACCATTGGCCACAGCCATGAATCAGTGTATAAGCGCACATCTGGCCATTTTTCTTTCCAAGCAAATTGCACAACCATATGCACTGCCCGAAGTTCTGCCCATTGTGAAGACTTCCCTTCACCACAGTCCTTCAGAGTTGTCCCCAGAAAGGGCTGTAATGCTGCAGCTGTCCACTTTTGGGCGGTTGCCTGCATAACGTGCTGAACCATCTGTAAACCATGCCCTAGACCTCTCCTCCTCAGTCAATTGATCATAGGGCACACCCCATGATGCCATAGGTGCATGCTTGGGGACAGAAGGCATTGCAACAGGAGTAGCAACCATAGGCATTTGGGCAATTTCCTCATGTAACTTACTCGTACCTTCAGGGCCTGCTCTAGCCCGATCACGTATATACCACTTCCACTTAATGATGGACTGTTGCTGTGCACGTCCAACTTTATGGCCTGGTGGGTCAGATAACACCCAGCTCATGATGGGCAGCTCAGGTCGCATAGTAACTTGATGGCCCATTGTCAAACGTTCAGTTTCCACTAAGGCCCAATAGCAGGCCAAAAGCTGTCTCTCAAATGGAGAATAATTGTCTGCAGACGATGGCAGGGCCTTGCTCCAAAATCCCAATGGCCTCCGCTGTGATTCACCTAGGGGGGCTGCCAAAGGCTCCAAACAGCATCCCTGTCTGCCACTGAAACCTCAAGTACCATCGGATCTGCTGGATCATATGGCCCAAGGGGCAGAGCAGCCTGCACAGCAGCCTGGACCTGTTGAAGGGCCTTCTCTTGTTCTGGGCCCCACTGAAAACTAGTAGCTTTCCGAGTCACTTGGTATATGGGACGGAGTAAGACACCCAAGTGAGGAATGTGCTGTCTCCAAAATCCAAATAGGCCCACTAGACGTTGTGCTTCTTTCTTAGTGGTAGGAGGGGCCAAATGCAACAACTTGTCCTTCACCTTAGAAGGAATATCCCTACATGCCCCACACCACTGAACTCCTAGAAATTTCACTGAGGTGGAAGGTCCTTGAATTTTGGATGGATTTATTTCCCATCCCCTGATGCGCATATGCTGTACCAGCAACTCCAGAGTGGATGCCACCTCCTGCTCATTTGATCCAATTAGCATTATGTCATCAATATAATGGACCAAAGTGACACCCTGTGGAAGGGACAAGCGATCAAGGTCCCTGCGAACTAAGCTATGACACAGGGCTGGAGAGTTAATATAACCTTGAGGTAAAACAGTAAATGTGTACTGCTGACCTTGCCAGCTGAAGGCAAATTGCTTCTGGTGGTCCTTATGGACAGGTATGGAGAAGAAAGCATTTGCAAGATCAATAGCCGCATACCAGGTACCAGGAGATGTGTTAATCTGCTCAAGTAAAGAAACCACATCTGGTACAGCAGCTGCAATTGGAGTCACCACCTGATTAAGTTTCCGATAATCCACTGTCATTCTCCAGGATCCATCTGTCTTCTGAACAGGCCCAAATAGGAGAGTTAAAGGGAGATGTGGTGGGAACCACCACCCCTGCATCCTTCAAGTCTTTTATAGTGGCATTAATTTCTGAAATCCCTCCAGGGATGCGATACTGTTTCTGATTCACTATTTTCCCTGGTGGTGGGAGCCTCAGTGGCTTCCATTTTGCCTTTCCAACCATAATAGTCCTCACTCCACAAGTCAGGGAACCAATGTGAGGGTTCTGCCAACTCCTAAGTATATCTATCCCAATTATGCATTCTGGCACTGGGGAAATAACCACAGGGTGAGTTCGGGGACCCACTGGACCCACTGTCAGTCTAACATTTGCCAAAACTCCATTGATCACCTGACCTCCATAAGCACCTACTTTAACTGGAGGGCCATGGTGCTTTTTGGGGTCTCCTGGAATCAATGTCAATTCAGAGCCAGTGTCCAGTAGGCCCCGAAAGGTCTGATTATTTCCTTTCCCCCAGTGTACAGTTACCCTAGCAAAAGGCCGCAGGTCCCTCTGAGGAAGGATAGGTGTAAGTTTAATATTGAAACTTTTGGCAGTTGCAGCAGGGTCCTTCCTCAAGGGGACCCGGCCACCCCTTCAATCAAGGGGCTCAGGGTCTGTAAACTGGCTCAAATCTGGAAACTGATTAAGAGGTCTTGATTCTCTGTCGCTATAATTCAAAGTGGCTTTATGTTCCCTTGCTCTGGAATTTTTCTGCTTATACAGATCAAGAAGAAATTCAGTAGGCTTCTTATCTATTTGACTTCTGGGAACACCATGATTAATCAGCCAATTCCAAAGGTCCATACGAGTCATACCTTTATGTGCATAATTTTGCCTACGCTGTCTATTATGAAAAACACGTTCACCCTGCCTTTGGCGATTCAGTGCTGCCACCTGGCCCTTGTTACCCCGAGATCCAGTTATGCCCATTGCATCTAAATCACCTAATGCAGCAACTGCAGCTCCCACTGTGAGGTCTTCTTTACATAAAAGAGCAATGATGGAAGACTTTAAGTATGCTGGTGCTCCCCTCACAAATCTGTTTCTTATAGTCTTAGTGAAGGGCACATCTTCTGGACGCTCCCATTGTGGGGGCAAAGATGAGTTTACATGGCAAATCCACTCCAGCATTCCAAGTTCTCTGAGCTTTTTAATCCCTTCATCGACATTAAGCCAAGGGATATCAGGCAGCTAGAGCTCACTCACAGTAGGCCATCTTTGGATCCATACTTCAGCCAACCAATCAAATAAACTCTTGGCACCCTTTCCAACTGCACGAGCTGCATTGTTAAATCTAAAATCTCTGCTCAATGGGCCTATTTCAGTAAATTCAGCCTGATCTAATCTTATGTTCCTTCCTCCATCATCCCACACCCTTAAGATCCATTCCCACACATATTCCCCATGCTTCTGCCTGTACAAGTTAGAAAACTCCTGAAGTTCTTTAGGGGTGTACCTCACTTCCTCCTGTGTCACACTTTCTATCTCACCTTTAGGGGCCTGCCTAGCCTTCCGTCTGGTTATAGGCCTAGAGGCAAAAACGGGTGGGAACTGAGAAGCACCAGCACTTCCTGCTGATTCCCCAGACAAAGAGGGATGAATTCCCTCAGGCAAGGGTGGGGAGGATAATACCTCAGGATGTGGGGGTGGGGATACAACTGCTGCTAAGGGAGGGCAGGCCATATTTTCATCCAAAACATCTTCTTCAGAATCTAACACTTCGATGTCCCCAGGTTCTTCAGGGTCTTCCCACACATCACCATCCCAAGTCACAGGATCCCACTCTTTTCCAATCAGTGCCCTCACTTTAACTTCTGATAGTTGGTGAGGCTGGGATTTGAATTTACGTTGCAAATTAGCCAATCTCACAATGAGAGCTTGGGTTTGGTTTTCTGCAATCCGAGCCCTGTTCTGGCTAGAGAGGAGACTCTCCTCCAGGGCACCCTTAGAAACCTTGAGATCATGTATGTGGGTCTTAAGCTTGGAATTTTCCTTTTTGAGCTTCTGCTGTTCCCTCACTAGTTTGTCCAGAGATGCCAAAAGCAACCAACCAGCCTCATCATTGGTCTTACTTTTCCACAAATACTCAAATGTTTTAAATACAGAGTTACTAAATTCCTCGCTCTTCACAAGACATGACTCAGGGTCATCAAATACATCTATCTCACGTAGTTCTTGAAATAGTGCACACCATGGATTATCAGTGCCCCCCTTATTTCCAGGAAAAGCGCTCTCCTTATCATCAGTGGGGCCATTAGCAGCATCAAAATTGGAGAGCCCACCCCAGATAGCACTAAGCCCACTAGAGAAACCCATTCTTACAATTCTGTTTCTCTAGAACCACTTCTGGTACCAAATTCTGTATTAGTCAGGGTTCTCTAGAGGAACAGAACTGCTAGAATGAATTATTTTAAAGGGGGATTTATTGGATCAGCTTACAGTAGTCCAATAGCAGTTGCAGGCCCGAGAATCACCGAACCTGGTAGTTGCTCAGTCCTCGTGGCCAGATGCCTCAGCAGTCCCGACCCGGCACTGCAGATGGTGCAGGAAAGCCTGGAGGCTTCCTGAGGAGCCGCTGGGCTTCAATCCACGGGGGTCTTCAGTTGATGCTGGTCTTTCGTCCGCACTGGTCTTCAATCCACGCTGGAAGGTAGCAAGCAGCTCCGGCAGCCAAAATGGACGGGGGGCAGGAAGGAAGGAAGGGACTCTTTTTTCCCAGAGCTCCCTTGTATCAAGTCCCCCTCTGGGCGGGACCGCCCATTCTGGGGGAAGGGCTCAACCTTGGGGAAAGACTTCCTCCTCTAATTGATCCTTCCTAGAAGCAACCTATGGATTACTAAACAGATCAAGTTGACAACACCTTAACTATCACACATAGTTTCCCAGATATCTTGAAAGTCCCATTCATACCTTCTTATTAGCTTTTCTTTCTCTTTGTTGGACTCTATTAGGTCTGCCACCTGGTCTTCTAGTTTAGATATTCTGTTCTCGCCTTCATCCATTCTACTGGTGAGATTTTCCACTGAGTTTTTTATTTGACTGTGTTCTTCAGAGCTAGAATTTCAGCTTGGTTTTTCTTCAGTATTTCTATTTCCTTACTCACATCTTGTAATGACCTCCTTATTTCATTAAGCTGGTTTCCTGTGTTTTCTTTCAGGAGTTTGTTTTCTTCTTTAATTCCTTTGTCTTCTTCTTTGATTCCTTTCATTCTCCTTTGATTTCTTTGAGTATAGATACAATCATTTTTTAAAAATCTTTGTCAGGCATGTCATCTAAAACAGACTCATTGGTGATCATTTCTAATGGATTTATAATTTTTGATGGGCATTGTGTTGTCTTGATTCTTTGTGTTTCTTGTATTATAATGTAATGACATTCTCATTCTGAATTGATTTGATGCTTGGGTTTTCTACTTATCTGTAGTGTTCCTAGATGTGGTGATCCATCTTTATATACTTTCAGGATATGAGTTTAAGGTGTTAGGTGTAGCTCTTCTACTCCAATCCAACCATAAAAGTAATCCTAGGTATTGAGTTTGCTTGCTAAGCAAGTATTCTAGTGGACTGGGTGGAACAATTTACTGGCACATTCTAAACTTCAACTGAGCAATATACACATTCAATAATAACCAGCACAGAGTTTGCAGTTGTGGAGATTAAGCAAACAGTCTTATAAAGCCAAAATCCCTAAGGGTGTGTGTTGCTGTACACCCTTAGTCTTGTCAGCTGGGAGGTAGAGATTTCTGTTCTGAATTGGGTTCCAGGTCAGCCTGGATCTGAATTAGACCCTACCCCAAGTACTGACAGAAGCAAAAGACAAAGGCCCTATAAATATGAAAGCATAAAAGGCAACAATATTCAACCCCCAAATACAGTTTATTTGAAAATGGTAAAGCCAAACAAGAATACATAACTCATAACCTGCCCTGACATGGAAAGAGATTAGTTCTTCCGATGCAGGCCTATGCACCTGTTCTTTTTTTTTTTTTTTTTGTCAGTTGGCCTCATTACTTTTGGGGTGCCTTCCAATCTCACCAATGCTGAGTGTCCACCTTGATCCCTCTGTGTTGTGCTGTGAACTGGAATTCTGATCAGCTGTGCTGGATGCACTGCCACTAGGGGCTGAATGCGTGAGGCTTGTGGTTCTGATGGTTGGGGGATGGGAGAGTGCATAAAGCCTGGAGTTCCTCATGCAGTCCTACCTGTATTCCTTTCAGCAGCTCCTTAGTTGATCTCAGCTGTCTTTCTTTCAGATTTCTTGACTTTTCAAGGAGGCTGTTGAGGTTGGAAAATCCCCTTGTTTGGTCTCTGCTGCCACTACTTGGTGCACCTGGTGGGGCAGTGCCCAGTGGGTGCACAGATTGCATGGATCAGAGGGCTGCAAATGCCTCAGTGGGATCCTGGACATTTTCTTCCTTTCTGGTGGATATTTGTCTCTCCTGCTTCTCTGCTATATCTAAAAATAACCTGTGCTCCTTTACTTTTCAGAAAAAGAGTGTATCTTGCTGTGGTGTTGCTTAAATCCCTCCCTAGGCTCATTTGGCATGTCTCCTATGCCACCATCTTACCCGGAAGTCAAGGATTGCTTTTAAATACCTTAATTTCTGACCACAAGCCTTTAGGACTGTAAGAGAATAAATTTCTGCTGCTTTAGCATCTAAATTGTGGAGACGAGTTGTTATGGCAGCCCTAAGGAAAGAAAATATTACTTTAAAAATATTTATTTATTGACAGAAAGAGAGAGAGGAAAGAGAGAATGGGTATGCCAGAGCCTCTTGCTGCTATAAACAAACTCCAGATGCATGTGCCTCTTTGTATATCTGGCTTTACATGGGTACTAGGGAATCAAGCCCAGGCTATCAGGCCTTGCAAGCAAGTGCCTTTCACTGCTGAACCATGCCTCCAACTTAAAAGAAAGTATTTTTCAAGGTAAACTTAAATGAAACATTCCTCATGAACATATTACTGGACTTTCTCTACTCAGGATGAATCACTCTGTTACTGGTGGTTTCTGGATATTTCCAGTTCTTGGCATCTTATTCAAAGGATTGAAAAAAGTCACACATAAGAAATTATGTATAATGACACTTTATTAAGAACAAAGTGATAGTGAAATAATAAATGTTTAAATATACTGTCACAGGGACAGTGGTCCACTTGAGTGGAGAGCACTGAAGGGCATTAGAAAATGAGCTAGGGATTGTCTTTATAGGACTTTTAGGGAAGGATGGATCTGTTGCTAAGGTTGTACTATGTGGGGTCCTGTGGTCCCAATTATGCATAGGCATAAGATGGTAAATAGGGATTTCTCCCTAAAAGTTCACTTAGAGGAAACAGTTTGCCTTTTTGTGCATGCACCCAAAATGAGTTCAGGCTGGATGGGACCCTGTTGGATCCTGGGTCTAAGAATATATTTGAATGGGAACTGATCACAAAGAATGGTCACCAACAAGAGGAAAAAACGAGTCCATTGTTTGAACTGGGTGCGTGTGAAGTTCAGTACAGGTGGGGATGCCAAGTTCCTATCAGGTTACGAATGGCGTTGTTTAGAAGAAGGGTATGTCTAGTGCTCAAGCCAAACACAGTATCATGTGGCTTAAACTAGTTGCTATACTTTTCTGCCTCTCTTCTATGACTAAACCATAGAACTTGAATTCTACTTAACCTGACTTGTCTATTTTATGGTATGCACATTTGTCTGCTAGCCTGAAGCTTCCTCATGGGCCTATATAGCACATTGCCTTATGCACAACTAAAACTCAACAAACATTTCTTGGGCTGGAGAGATGGCTTAGCAGTTAAAGCACTTGCCTGCCAAGCCTAACATCCCAGGTTTGATTCCCCAGTACCCATGTAAGCCAGATGCACAAGAGTCACAGGTAGGACATGCCTCCACCATTTCTTCCCTTTCGTCCTTCATCTTGACTAAGTTGGCCAGTTAGGATGCATGTGTGACATCTTTGCTCAGTTCTATATTCCCCTTTGGATAGGTATGAAAAAACAATCCATGATGGGTGCTCGCTCAGTTTAAAATTGTAATTCATATGTCTTTTCTTTAGGGGCAGATTTCTCCTTTATAATATATATAACTTTTGATTTGTGGATTCTCTTCATTTGTTCAGCACTTATAAATATTTAGTTTCTATGCATCATGGAATATGGCCATGGTACAAGCACCCTAAATTAAATTCAGTCAGTATTAATTGAGTACCTAGAATATGCCAGACATGGCCCCTGGTGGCAGGCAAAGAGATAAAATATGGCTCTATCCTTAGGGATTAATGTTTTAAGGAGGGAGAAAGTAAGTTCATAATTATCATTTCACCAAATGGCAATTTCAATAAGTGGTATAAATAATGATTAATTTAATTGAACCATGAAATGGGCAATGCTTCATGAAGCAAATAAAAACTAAGGCAAAAGTTATTTCTCTGTGGCTTTGGAATGCATTAAGTTGTTCTTAAAAGGATCACATTGAAATAATATCTTACCACAGCTACATTCAGATGACACAGGGAGGGTTTACAGACACGGCTTTGAAGGGAATGGCTGTTTTGTGAGCTGTGGAAAATTGCTAAGTACTATAGCAGTTAACAGGGAGCTGACTTCTTTCCAGTGTTGCTTTCCTGACTAAAATCTTACATCAAAAGCACTTAGTCTTGGTCAACCAGTAATGGTATACAAAATAATTAGCTTAAAACTATAAGTTAAAATATATTTATCTAGTTAGTTGTTCAAAGTAGTCTTGCTCTAGCCCAGGCTGACCGAGAATTTACTATGTAATCTCAGGGTGGTCTTGAACTCACAGCGATCCCCCTAACTCTACCTCTCAAGTGCTGAGATTAAAGGCATGAGCCACACATCTGACCTTAAAAAATTTTTAAATAACAAATAACTAATCAGTCTTAACAGAATCATGTTTGTATTGATGAAATCCTCAGATTTCCTAAAATTCCTTAGTAAAATAAAAACAGTGTCAACATATTCCTGCCACACTGTTTCATATTGTTGTGCACAGACATATTTGAATTTTGTATTCTCCAGAATATTAATACATGAAGTCATATTTTATAAAATTCATACTAACCTTTAAATGCAAATATTTCATATATAAATGTTTCTGTGTTGTCATTCTAATTCATACTAGAAAGAAAAATGACATTGTTTTAAAGAATGTGTTTCTAATGTCTCATGTATTCCTTTTGTTTTTGTCCTACTGGCCTGAAATTAGTCCTATCCTCCAAGGAGATATTGACATTTTGTTGAAACTACAATTTACCTAATGACACAAGGGAGAAAAGAGAAGGGAATCTTTAAGAAAAAAAAAAAAGAAAAATCATAATTAAAACCTTATATGTGTTAGTTTTCTGTCAATACAATTAAATACTTCAGATAACTTATAAAGAAAAACATTTATTTTGGTTGACAATTCTCAAGATTCTAATCTATGATTGATTTGCTTTCATGTTGATTTTTTGATTTGGTTTGATATGCTCACCTCATTCAGAAACCGAGTCTCTAGAATTTGAGGTATTTGAAGTTGGCATGAGAGGAAACAGGTACTCATTCACAGCCTTTTGTTTGTGTGTATTTCTTTTACATATTCAGCAATATGAGGTCCTTGAAAGATTTTTCTTATCCCATCCCAACTATGGCCTCTTACATACTTACTCATTAGGAGTTCGATGTTTCAAACTCTGTGCAAATGTAAATTTTATAATGCAATGAAAAGAAACTGAATGTCTAGCAAGCTGCCTTTGGTGTCTCTAAAATAAATGAATAGTTCCAAATTAATGTTTTCTGAAGGCTGTTTGTGCAAGGCTGAAAAATAAGGAGAGAACAATTTGTATCACTTCAAAGCAGAAAAATTGATCAAGAAAAGAAAGTTTCTGAAATTCATAAAAACCACAAATCAATGATTCCTCAAAATATAATTAAATTCAGTCTTTAGAAAATGATGAAAATGACATTATCATAAGGTAAATAGACAATAAAAATGTTCTGCCAAACTTAGAGGAGAATGACAAAATTATACAGACACTAAACAATAATGCTCCCTGGACCAAAATAATGATGCTCAATTATATGGGTTTGTTTCTGAACAAGGGAGCATTCTTAATGCCTACTGAGGCCTCTCTTTCTTCCTTAAGAGATGTAAATTTTCACAATTAGCTCATGTAATTTGCAAGAGTAATATAATTTCCATTTTACGAATAGAAATCCATTTTGAGAAAATCTTTATGCATACCTTAGTTACTATGGAGGGAATAAATATGCCTTGATGCAAGTTGTCTTAAAATCCAACAGAGCCACTTCCAACTGTACTAAGTGTGATCAGATTTGTCCACCTTCATGAAGAACTAGAACACTGGACTAAATACAGGAAACAACTCTTTTGAACATTAAAGAACATACAGAGCTCTGATCACTCACAAAAGAGAAATTATCAAATGGAAAATCAAGTCACATACACACACACAACACACACACACACACACACACACACACACACACACACAGACACCCTGCTCCTAGCTGGCTGGAAACTTCCAGATCATGCTACAACAGAGGGTTCAAGAATAAATCAATAATGCCACCAATTTCATTAGTGAAGACCGGAATTAAGGGAAGCTCATGTTCTGGAAATTGTAGGAGAGCACCAGAGACAAGGGTGGCATTCGAAGAAAGAGCCCTAAGAATGTCACAGGGGAGCTGGAGAGATGGCTTAGTGGTTAAACGCTTGCCTGTGAAGCCTAAGGACCCTGGTTCAAGGCTCAATTCTCCAGGATCCACATTAGCCAGATGCACAAGGGGGCACATGTGTCTGTAGTTCATTTGCAGTGGATAGAAGCCCTGGTGCGCTCACTCTCCTCTCTCTTTCTCTCTGCCTCTTTCTCTCTCTGTTTGTCACTCTCAAATAAATAAATAAATAAATAAATAAATAAAAATAAACAAAAAAAATTTAAAAAGGAATGTCACAGGGCCTGATCCAGACTGTAATGAATATTAAATTTTTCATGATTATGGTGCAATCTCAGTCAAGATAAGGAGTTGAGAACTTTAAGTGATATTATTTTCAGAGCCCACAGAGGACTGAGGGGTATTGGAATTCTAATCACGCAGATTAGACAGGCTGTGTTGCCCACCAAGACAGCACTGCACACCCAGAGTAAATTAATTCCTGAGAAGTATTGCTAAGCAACAGGGACAAGCCAAACTTGCAGTGAATAGTACCCTAGACATACCCTTGAAAGCAAGAAATCTCTTTCTTACAAGTGTTATTTGAGGGCCTACTGTGACTTCCATTTGTAGCTTATTGTCCTGTAAGGTTGAAACAATGATTACCTCTACAAGATCAGCCCTCCACATGATCAGGGTCTGCAAGTCATCCTTATGAGACAAAGAGTAATTCACCATTCTCCACTTTTAACTTAAAGCCTAGGCTAAATATTAGTAACAACTTGGCTTACAACGAGTTTTCCTTGGGGAAGATTCTGACTATTATGTACAAGTAAACCTAGTACAAAGGACAGAGAATCAAGTAAATACACAAGCTACTGCTTTCCAGACAAACAAAACAAAACAATATTAATGTTCCTTCAGAAAGATAACAAAATACAAAATTCAACAGCATAAAATTTATAATGTTTAGCCTTAAGTAAAAATTAATAGGTCAAGAATTAACAGGTCAAGCCAGGCATGGTAGTGCATGCCTTTAATCCCAGCACTTGGGAAGCAGAGCTAGGAGGATCACTGTGAGCTTGAAGCCACCATGAGACTACATAGTGAATTCCAGGTCAGCCTGGGGTAGAGTGAAACTTTACCTCAAAAAAAACAAAAGAAGAAGAAGTTAGAAAATGTGACCCAATAGCCTAAAAAACAAAATCAATACATAAATAAAAAACTAATATGGAATTAGTGCCCAAAGGCCTAAAAATCATAAAGACTATTAATATATTTTCAAAGGAAATGTACATATAATAGAGTCTATTAAAATAAAAAAATTGAATATTGAAGATGAAAAAGAAAATACTTTAATTAAAATAACCTTGGGGAAGGTCTGGGGTAATGGCTCAGTGGATAAAGCATTCATCATTCAAACTGGAGTATTGTATTTGATCCCCCAGTTCCTTACGTAGGTCTTTTTACTTAAAATCCCAAAGCTGTGACTGACTTCTGTAAGCTTAGCACACTGACACTGGTAGCTAGATGGGAGATGGAGACAGGAGTATTTCCTGAAAGCTCCAGGCAAGTGCAAAAATAGCAGAGAGGGGCTGGAGAGATGGCTTAGCCGTTAAGCACTTGCCTGTGAAGCCTAAAGAGCCTGGTTTGAGGCTCGATTCCCCAGGACCCACGTTAGCCAGATGTACAAGGGGGCACACACGTCTGGAGTTTGTTTGCAGTGGCTGGAAGCCCGGGTGCACCCATTCTCTCTCTTTCTCTGCCTCTTCCTCTCTCTGTCTGTCACTCTCAAATAAATAAAAATGTACAAAAAATTTAAAAAAAAATAGCGGAGAGAATTCATTGCCAGAAACTCTCCTCCAAATCAAGTCAATAGGGTATGGCCAGCCTACTAGGAGTCCTCTGACCTCCATATGCACACCATGGCACACACGTGCCTGAACATGAACACACACATATTTTGACACATAAACAACAAAAATAATAGTAAAGTAGTCTTGGAAGGAAGAGAAAGAGGGAGGAAGAGAGGGAGAGAGAAAGAAAGGACAGGTTGAGTATAGATTATTATAGGTGAAACCTATGGCCATACTACCTTTACTGCACCCGGTCTCGTCAGACCTTGGAAGCTAAGCAGGTCCAGGCCTGGCTATAGACAAAGAGTATAGGATGCAATTTTGACAATTTCTGAGCATAGGGTGTGGCTAGAGGTTATACTCAAATAGCCATCTTAAAATGCCATAGACTAGGTGGCTTAAAAGAGTAGCAATCTATCTTCTCTTAGCTCTGGAGAAAGCATGAGTCCAGGGTGCCAGCAATGGTTAGGTTTTGATGAGGGACCTTGTCTTGACATGCACGTGGCTGTGCTCACCTTCCCACGGAGTGTACTTAGAGTCCAGGGTCTTTACTTGTCCCTTCTCACAAGGCCATCAGTTGTATTGGACTAATGCTACATACTAATGCATTCATGTAACTTTAATTGCTTCCTAAAAGCACTTTGTGCATACAGTCTCACAAATGTTCATAAATTTTGGGAGACAAAATTCTATACCTAGAAGAGATTATGCTATTGTGTCCAAGTTTTTAGTTTTGAAAATGTTCATAAAAATAAAAAGTGCCAATGAATGTTGTCTTTTGCCATCTGTAGGTACTTTAATTAAGAAACAGCAATTCTCTCTGGAAGAAAACTATGCAAGGCTCTCTAGTCCTTTCTACCACTGAAAAGCCTTGGATATGTATTATAAAGTCTAGTTGAAGATAATGACCTGTAAGTTGACTTGTTTTTTTTGTAAACTATCTTCCAAATTGTTGGGAATATCCAATTTAAAGTCTACATAGGAGTGAGTGGAACCCAGCTTCCCTTGACTGCACCTTACCTCTAAAAATAGCTTTACCCTGCCACTTGATTTTAGACAAACTTGCCAGAAATACATGCTGGTAAAGCAATGTTTTCAGCAAATGGTTATTGGCAAACTGGATCTACACTTGATTAAGAAAAAAAAAAAAAAAAAAAGGACATTCAGTCCTTATCTCTCACTCTGAGCAAAACTCAACTCCAAATGGATCAAAGACCTTAATGTAAGACCTGAAATTGCACAACTCTTAGAGGAAAAAAAAAATACAGAAGATACTTTAAGATTTAGAAGTAGAAGGTAACTTTCTCAACTGGGCTTTAGTCACTCAGAAAAGAGGGATAGCAATTTGCAAATAGGACTTCATAAAATTCGAAAGTTTCTATATAGAAAAGGAAACTATTAATCAAGTAAAGAAATAGACCTACAAACTGGGAGAAAATCTTTGTTAGGTGTATATCTGATGGAGAATTCTATGTTATGAAGAACTCAAAAAACTAAAAAGAAAGCAAATAACCCAGACAACAAATGAACTAAAACAGTTCTCAAAACATGGACAATAAATATATTTTAAAAATGTTTCATCTCAGTAGCCATTAGAGAAATGCAAATCAAAACACCACTGAGATTCCATAGCAGAATTGCAGTCATGAAGAAAACCAAAAGCTGGGGCTGGAGAGGTGGTGTAGCAGTTAAGGCACTTGCTGGCAATATTTATTCATATCATATTATATATATTATAATATGTTACATATTAATGTGTATTATACATTATATAATATAATACATATATTATGTTAATATACATATTATTTTATACATATAATATAGTAATATATCATATTATGTCAAATATATAAATTTGCCTCTCTCTACCTCTCTCAAATAAATGAATAAATAAAATATTAAAAATACAAGAAAACCACTGGGTATGGTGGCACACACCTTTAATCCCAGCACTTGGGAGGCAGAGGTAGGAGTTTGAGGCCACCTTGAGACTACATAGTGAATTCCAGGTCAGCATGGGCTACAGTGGCACCTTACCTCAACAAAAAAAGAAGAGGAAGAAAACCAAAAGCTACATATATTAGCAAAAATGCAATAAAAGGAAATCCTTATACACTGCTGGTGGGAGTGTAAAGTGGTCCAGCTAGTATGGAAGTCAGTATAGAGATTTCTCAAAAAGCAAAAGTAGATGTATCATGTATTACTCCCAGGTATTTACCCCAAGGACTTCAAGTCAACATATCACAGAGATACTTGCACATCAATGTTTATTGACAATGAGCAATGTTTATTCACAATAACTCAGTTATAGAACTAACCTAGGTATCCAACAATAAGGAAATGTATACAAAAAATTAAGTAGGTAGATGGATATATACATGATAAGCAGATAGACAGATACGTAGATTAAAAATGGAACTTTTTTTCAACCATAAAGGAGTCATGGTGTTTGTAGAAATGTGGATACAATTTGACATAATCATATTCAGTTGACTAAGCCAATCTGAAAAAGGCAAATACCACATTTTTCTCCCATGTTTGGTTCCAGATTTTATGTAGATACATAAAATCATGAATGCATTCATGACGTGAAAGTAGAAGGAAAATTGTGTAGGAGGACAGAAGGGAGTAATGGGAGGGATGGGAATAAGAAAAGGAAGGAGGCTGGAGAGATGGGTATTGGTTAAGGTGCTTGCCTGCAAAGCCAAAGGATCCAAGTTTGACCCCCCAGCACCCACATTAAGCCAGCTGCACAAGGTGGATGTATGCAGTCATTTGGAATGCCTTCCTGCACAGGAAGACAGTGGCATGGCTCCATCCTCGTCCTGCGAACTCCCGGCTCCAATGGGAGACTATGGGCTTTGCAACCAGTTTTGCCAGCTGACTGCCGCGCCGCCCACCTCTGCCACATGAAGAGTTTTCGCTCATCGTTGTCCCCGTGCCCTGGACTTGTTGGCCCTCGTCACAGCTGCGAGTCCCAACATTGTGGCCAACAAATCGGCCAGTTTGGACTTTGGAAGATCTAATAAAAAGCTACAAAGTCTTTGGATTTTTAATAACTGAAAACCTAGAATTGGCTGCGGAAGCTTTCCACGATAAACTTCAGGAAGAACCACAGGAATTCACCTTAACCAAGAAGCCTTTCAGCCCACAAGGAAAGGACTGTCTTTTACATTTTTAAATGCTTTACGTAGAGATAATTTTAATTTGCCCAAGGTGTTTCAAATTTCAATTAATATATTCCTACATGATAAAAAAAAATAATGCTGGGCTGAAGGGATGGCTTAGTAGTTAAGGCATTTGCCTGCAAAGCCAAAGGATCTGGGTTCGATTCTCCAGGATCCACTTAAGCCAGATGCACAAGGTGGCACATGCGTCTGGAATTCGTTGGCAGTGGCTAGAGGCTCTGGTGGGCTCATTCTCTCTCTCCTTCTCTCTTTCTCTCCCTCCCTCTCTCCCTCCCTCCCTCTATTTCTCCCTCTTTCTCTGTCAAATAAATAAATAAAAATAAAATATTGAAAAATATTTAAAATAATGCTGATTTGAACTTTAATTGTTACAAAATAATCTTACAAAAGGCATATATTGGAAGCATACTGCTCCAGCAAGAGGAGGTGATCATCCCTCTAGAATTAAAGCATGATGAGGAGAGTTATGGCACCATGCCAGGTGGGATGCAAAGCCAGAGGGAGAGGCTTTGGAAACATAAACAACAAAGGAAGCTTCTTGTCTCTCATAAGTTTTGTGGGTGGTGGAAGTTCCATGTCACCCAGTCTAGGAGTCAGCGAGGCAATGGAGGGTGGGAGATCAAGCAGGCCTCTGGTCCTTCAAGGCCACAGAGCGTCAGGGGTTGTTCCACACTGTCCTGCTCATAGACAGGACCCAAGGCAAAACTCAAGTGGCTTTTGCTGGTCTTGCTTTTGATGCTGATCCTGTCTAGCAGGGGGTTTGGACCTGTTCACCTGCCTTCTTCTCATGAAGTGACTGCATTTATGTGTCAACAGTCTTCCATTCCCATAGTAACAACTTTCATGTTTCTGGAGATAAGATATGTGCAATCAGTCTAAGAGCTAAAATGCAGAGAACAGACTCCTTTGTCATTTCTGTTCATATACTTTACTGATGGCACTTTCACTACTCCTAATGTCCTGACAGCCACTGAACTGGCACCTGGATTGACACAGAAGCAGGGAGAATGCCTTCTGAGCACCCTGCATATAGCTCTTCCACTAATGTACATAGATGAAATTACAACTGCATCTTTATGAGCTGCTAAATTCTTGGGGTGTCTTCTATGTTATGACAATGTATTTGATGAGCTAAAAGAATTTCAATAATCAAAGGTGAATATTAAGTGAATCCAAAAATATTTTTTTGGATGAGATTTTTGCTTCCAATAGCTTTTTAGTCTATTATATTGTTCCATCTTGAATTAAGAACAATCAGTCAGCCAATGTCTTATTCATACGAAAAAGAATAATTTTAGCTGAAGGGTAAGTCTCACCTGCAAAATACTAAATGCAGATGAGATTGGCATACTGTATTTTGTCCAAAGAAATGTAGTCCTTCATTCTTAAAACCCTCTCTAGCAATATAATGCTTTAGATATTTGATAAAAAAAAATCCACCACACTTTATGCAACAAATTGTATCCACATTATTAGTTAGCATTTTCACTTAAATGAGAATTAGTGTTTATTTACAAAAAAAAAAAAAAGGACATGACTGTCAGATCTGAAACATTTGTTTGATGAACACTGAACTTAGACATCATCAAGAATATGTTTTTTAAATGAAAGGGAGGTTGCTCTGGTGGTTTGAATTCTTTCTGAATGCAAATAACAGAATTCAGCCCTGGTGTCAACCAAAACAGGCGAGGCTGGGGATCCAGTGCAGTGTACGCCACAGAGCCCACGGGCACAGAACACAGCGTGGCCACGGGAACGATCAATCCTGTTTTTGCTCTGCCACTTGTAGCTTTTGGCATCATTCTGTCAGTTACAGTGTTACAAGACACACTAGGCCATGACCAAATGATTCTGAGCTAAATTGTCAATTGAACCACTATTTTAGAAACATGTTTATTAGACTGGGTATTGTGGCACACATCTTTTAATTAGGAGCCTGAGGTAAGAGGATTGTGGTGAGTTTGAGACCAGTCTGGGGCTACAGAGTTTCAAATCATCCTCAGCTAGAGTGAGACCCTACTTCAAGAAATGTTTATTTTATTTGTATTTATTTATTTGAAAGAGAGAGAGGGAGGAAGAGAAAGAGGCAGATTAGAGAGGGAGAGAGAGAGAGAAGGGGGCATGCCAGAGCCTCTAGCCATTGCAAATAAACTCCAGACGCATGTGCAACCACGTACATCTGGTTTACATGGGTACTGAGGAATCGAACCTGGGTCCTTAGACTTTGAAGGCAAGCACTGTAACCACTAAGCCATCTCTCCAGCCCAATAAAAAAATTAAAATGTATTTATTGATTTTAGACGTGTAAATATATTTTAATCATAACCACCTCCTATTACCTTCTCTTGACCGCCCTTCTCATTCCGTTTCACTGAACCACTTCTTCCCAGCTTGTTCCTCTTCTTTATACTTTGGTTTTCAGTAAAAAATCTTCTCACAGGCAGGCACCTAGGAAAGAGCCTGTATGCCCTAGCTTCCCGGGGACTCCTTCCTGCGCTAATTACCCATGGCCAGGTGAATCGTACTTCAAGAGGATTACTTTGCTTTATCCCCACAGATGAGGGGTAAGATGTAGGAGCACAAGACACCATTATCTATAGTGAGTCATTGCAAGTGTTTGGTCAGAGCAATACTGAAAACTCAAGAAATTCACATCTAAGTACATAAAGCCTACAGGTACTTGAAAGTGTGTCTGTTCAGGGTTTATTCTGTTTATTCTGCCTCTGAAGTGGCACCTGGGAAGTGTGCTTTTTAGCTGATGTGTATGTATACTCTAGGTGTGTGTGTGTGGGGGGGGGGTCACATATGTGTGTGCATGAGGAGTCCAGAGGCTAATGTTAGGTGTTTTTCTCAAACACTCTCCACTGTTTTCTTTGATAACAGGATCTTTCTCTGAACTTGGAATTCACTTATTTGGCTAGACTAGCTAAACAGTGAACCTATAATATTCCATTTCTCCCCTCCTCCAGTGCTGGCATTACAGATGAAAGCCTCACCAGGCATTTTACATGGTTTCTGCAGATCTAAACAAAGGTCCTCATGCTTATATGGCAAACAACTTTACTCACCAAGCCATTTCCTTAGCCCTAGCGTTCTTTTCAAGTAGCCATTTCTAATTGGGAATAAGCACAGATGACAGCAGGCAGTATAAAGTTACCACTAAACCTATGTAGTCATAAGCTGGCAGAGGTGACAGGCCGGAGGCCATACCATGACCGGATGACCTTCACTGTCCTTTCCTCCAGTGTGCCGGGCTCCGCCGGCGGGGGCAGGTAGTGCCGAGGGAAGGACCAGGCCCGCCGGTTCCTCCCGAGGGGTTGAGGAGGAGATGAGCGTCCGACAACTCAGACCTCTCCTGGCCACCGGAGAAAAACCACACTGAGTCGGGAGTCTTGTCAAAGCAGGAACTCGATTTATTGCTATGAGCAGTTGCCTATATAATGTTAGGGATGAAGGCGGGGATTCTAGGATGGTGGGGAAAGGTAAGGGCCAATAGTAAACTGTGACTATTGAAATGATAATTCTAACTCTCATGTGGAAGTAGCAGGCAAGAAGCCATTAGGCGTCTTGCTGAGTCACGTCTGGCCAGAGGCAGATCACCAAACTTTAGCTAGGCTCAGGAAGTTCCACTAGGCCTCACGCCTGGGCCTTTCAGGGCCCAACAACTCCCCTTTTTGTTTTTGTAAGAGCTTTAGTCACCATGGCCCCTGTCTTAGGTTGTCCCCCTCTGGGGATCTTACCCGTCACTGGGTACCATGTGTTTAGCTCGGTGAGAACCCACCCCATGGCCTGTCTTAGGTTGTCCCCCTATGGGGATCTTACCCGTCATTGGTCACATGGAGGGCAGAGGAGGTGGCAGTGGGTCATCTGAGGAACTTAATTCCTGAGTTGCCAGCCTGTGATAACATCCAAAGAGAAGAAAAAGGTAGACACTGTCTTTAAAGGAAAAGAAAATGCCGAAGGTCTGTTTTCCACTACTAGTAACACAATACCAAAGAGTGGGTAAGTTTAAAAGAAACATTTATTTGGACTCATAGTTCTACAGGGTACAGCTGGCAATGGTCTCACCAGCAGTCCCAAGGTAGTGCAGGGTGTCACATAACAGCTGATAGGATATATAGCCACATGTCTGTTCCAGTTTCTTTCCCTCTTCTTTTTATTTTTGAAGCTGTTAGGATTCAACAGTGGTGCTCTATCACACAGCTTGTGAAGCAGTAGGACATGATCCCATAAGAAATGTGGTGGGGGTGCAAAAAAATTGGCAATGGCAAAAGGCTTTTTTTTTTTCCACACTCAAATGCATAGCAAACGTGAGGTGTTCCCGACAGTAACTGCCTGTGTTGTATCATATGACTTCACTGCAGCCTTGGTTCTGACATGTAATATGAGCAATTTGCACTGTATGCAATGCACTCATGCCATGCAACACCAGTGAGTGCTACCTGAAACACCCTGGCTTAAGTTCAATATGCCTGTATTTTGTGAATTGCAGTGATTTTACAAAGTTTTCTGCTTTTATAGAAACATAATGGTTTCACTACAGAGAACAAAAAATGTTTTCTTACCATCATTCCACAACACGTGTAGCAGTTGCTTTCACACTGCTGGGACAAAATGCCCCACCAAAAACACCTTAGGAAAGAAAAAGGTTTAATTTGGCTTGGAGCTTCAGAGTCCATCCTGGTGAAGAAGACGTGGAAAACCTGAGCAGGAAGCTTGCATTCCACCAGTAGAGAGGAAAAGAGACAGTTAGCTGAGGGCAGAAAGCTGGGTTCTAACAACACCCCAAGGCCTATACCTTTCCCCAGCAACATGTCTCCTCCAGTAGGCCTCCACCTCCCAAACGCTCCACAAGCTGATTAAGTATGAGGCTTAACAATGCACGGGGCTATGAGGGACATTTTATATTCAAACAACCACAGTATGTAAGTATCAAATTAGTTTATCTTTGGGTTGCATTGTTTCAGAATCCTTAATTTAAAAACATTGTGGTTTGAGCTGTTGAATTTTCATCTAGAATATCATCAAATGAATTTTGGCTTGGTATTATGTCAGAATTTCCAATAATTTCTGAAATGGCTCTAAACATATTTTTGAAGTTTTATAATGTTATTATTTGATGTGGCATTCTCAGCATTGATGATGATGAAGTCAAAATACTGAACAAATAAAAAACATCAAAGATGCTCATTGTCATGCAGTATCAAATATTCAGTCAAGACTAAATTCTTAGCTGGGCATGGTGGTACACACCTTTAATCCCAGCACTTGGGAGGCAGAAGTAGGAGGATTGCCATGAGTTTGAGGCCAGCCTGAGACTCCATAGTGAATTCCAGGTCAGCCTGGACTAGAGTGAGATCCATACCTTGAAAAAAAAAGGCTAAATTCTTTATGTAAAAACAAATAAGGACATCCATCTCATTCATATGTGAACTTACTTGTGTCTAGTGAATGGCAAAAGGATATGAATATCAAAGAATTATTCTAAAATAAATTTCTTTTTATGACTTGTAAATATATTATTTGCATGCCTGTTTTATAGACCAACATGCCTGGGCTTACATAAATTTCTCAGATGTAAAGGAGTTATAGATAAGAAAAGTTTAAAGAAGCCCCCTTATTTACCCTAATGACCTATTCTCATCACCTCCTAATGGTTCCTACCTCTGAACACTTTGGCCAAGTTAAATTTCCACCCGCCTAATACCTTGCATAAGGATTAAGTATCAACACATGAATTCCTGTGTTGATATACTCAAATCATATTCAAACCATTACAAAGCTATTTATGTATACTTCAGAAAATTTAGATGCTATTTTAAAGTGTAGATAATATTAACATCACCATTACTTTAAAACAATGTTGAGAGGAAAATGTAGCTCTAAGTGTTTAAAAAAACATTTTAGGAAGCTTGGGAAAGACAACAATGCAATCACTAAAAATGTGCTTAAAAAAAAGGAAATAAATCCTGAGGAGCAAAATGTAGTGATAAAATAGAAAAGTTATACTAAGAAAAAAATTAACAATACTGCAGTTGGTTCCCTTAAAAATGTTACTACAAGTAAGAAATCACTAACAATACTAATAATTTATAAAGAGAAAACACAACATAACATTAATAAGAGAAAAAACGGTGGCATTAGAGGGTATGATGAAGACCTTTATGATCACATTATAAATCAAACTGGAGGAAAACAGATAATACAGTTCAGCATAACAGAACAAGAAGATACAGGAAACGTTAATAACAGTATCTATCAGAAAATTGAATCTAAGTGCAGACTGCACATGAAAGAAAACTTGAGGCCCCAAGTACTTAACATGAAAACTTCCAAATACTGCTAGAATTCTAATCTTACAAAAATCCCTCCAGAGAACAGAGAATAACTAAGGCATTTAATTCACTTCTAAAACATGGTAAACACATTAACATAAAGGAATCATTACAGATCCATTTCTTTTTCCCACAAATGTAGGTGTAAAATTCCAAACAAACAAAAACCAAAGCTTATAAGCAAATTAAATGCCGTAATATATGGAAAAGATGATGCTGTGTGACGAAATAATTCCCCCAAAGCCAGGAGGAAGACAAAGATTTCCATCACTTAGCATTTTTCTGTGTATGCAAGGTTGGTATAAAATATAAAATATAAATATAAATAAAATATAAAAAATAACATAAAACCTCCTACCTCACAAAGTTTTCATCATTTCCCAAAAGTTCCAACGTTTAGACCACATCTTTCTCAAATAGATTTTGTGACAGTCCAGATCCAAAATATAGCACCCACTTTAATATTTCAATAAATATAGAAGAATACTTGATGAAATCAAGTTCTCATTCATATAAAAACTCAGCAAACTAGGATTAGGGATAAGTAAACATTTAAATATCATAAAGTCCTTCTCTACACACATCAAAACCTAACATATTAAAATAAAATGACAAATAGTAGATGATTATTGATGTAAAAATCTTTAACAAAATAGCACATTTAAAAGGATGATATACTATGGCTAAATGAGATTATCTCCTGAAATACAAGGATGATTCAACATATGTAAATCATTGTAAGGAAAACATATGTCATAACCTCAATTAATGCAGAAACATCATTTGACAAAAACTCTCTCAACAAAGAACAAAAGCAAAGAATCTCAACACAATATAGCTTTACATGAAGAATCATAGCTAATACTATATTTAGTACTAAAATTAAAAAACATTTTCTTGAAAATAAGGAACAAAACAAAGAAGCCTGCTATCATTACTTGTTTATTTAACATAATAGTGGAAGCATAACCAAAGAAATTTAACATGAAAAAAGAAATATGTTAGGCAAATTCATATTGGAGAAACCCCAAAGAGATGGGAGATGAAACGAGAGAGTTGGAGGGGAAGATAAGAGAGGAGAGGAGAGGGGAGGGGAGGGGAGGATAGTAAGAGAGCAGCAGAGTAAGATGGAGACCATGGGAACTAACAAATTTGTTCAGCAAAGCTGCTGGACAGAAAAATCAACATGCAATAGTGAACTGAATTTCTATACATTAGCAATGAATAATCTGATAAGGCAATTAAGAAAACAATCTATTTTTATAATAGTGTCAAAAATACTGGGGCTGGGAAGATGGTTCAATGGTTAAAGGTGCTTGTTTGTACAGTTTGCCAATCCAGGTTTGATTCCCCAGCACCTATGTAAAGCCAAACACAAAAAGTAACACTTATGTCTGGCAAGCATTTGCAGCAGCAAGAGCTCTTGGCACACCTATACATGCATACATGTGCACACACACAAATAAAAATACTTTTGTTAAAAAAGACTAAAATACTTAAAAATAAACTTAACCAAGGAAGTAGAAGACTTTTACATTTAAAAACTGTGAGACACTAATAAAAGAAATTAAAAACAGCACAAATAAATGAAAAGATATACCATGTCCATAAAACATAATGCTAAATATTGTTAAAATTTCAACATTACCCAAAGTCATCTACAGATTGAATATAATAACTACGGGAATCCCAGCAGCAGTTTTTGCAGAAAATATAAAAATGCATCTTAAAATTCACATGCAATGTTAAAGTGACCAAAAATAGCCAAAGTAATTGACTAGGCTATAATCCCTCAAAATAAATGCACTAAAAACTTAACGAGTGTACTAAGGGCTGTAGAGATGGCTTAGTCATTAAGACACTTGCCAGAAAATGCCAAAGGACCCAGGTTCAATTCCCCAGTACCCGAGTAAACCAAATGTACAAGGTAGTACATGCATCTGGAGTTCATTTGCAGTAGCTAGAGGCCATGCCGTACCCATTCTCTTTCTCTTTCTCTCTCTCTCTACCTCTTTCTCTCTCACATAAATAAAATTTTAGCCGGGCGTGGTGGCGCACACCTTTAATCCCAGCACTTGGGAGGCAGAGGTAGGAGGATCGCCATGAGTTGAAGGCCACCCTGAGACTACAAAGTTAATTCCAGGTCAGCCTGGACCAGAGTGAGACCATACCTCGAAAAAACCAAAATAAATAAATAAATAAATAAAATTTTAAAAAATGAATGTATTAAATTAAAATTGTGCCTTTAGGATGGGCCCTAATCCAATCTACCCAGTGGTGTGGTTTCTCTTTTACAGTTTAAAAAAAATCAACTTTTTATTTATTTTATTTTTTTTTGGCTTTTCGAGGTAGGGTTTCACTCTAGTCCAGGCTGACCTGGAATTCACTATGTAGTCTCAGGGTGGCCTTGAACTCACGATGATCCTCCTACCTCTGCCTCCTGAGTGCTGGGATTAAAGGTGTGTGCCACCATGCCTGGCAAAAATCAACTTTTAAAAATCATAACTCCATTCATATATTCAATGTATCTAGGTCATAATTCCCTCACACAACCCTCCTTTGTTCCCCTTCTATTCTCCAACACTGAACCCCTGCTTCTTTCCAGTTGGTTCCTTTCCTATTTTGTTTTCATCCTTTTTTTTAATCTCCCTCATATTATGCAGGTCTTGTACAGGTAGCATCAGCCACTGTGAGGTCATGACTGAAATGGCTATTCTGCTTCTGCAAGACAACATTTCAAAGCACTCCTCTATCCTTTGAGTCTTACATTCTTTCTACCACCTCTTCCACAACGGTCCCTGAGCCATGGAGGGTGTGAAAGAAATGTCTCCCAGTTCTGAGCACTCATTCCACTGTCATTTCTCAGGAGTTTGATGAGTTTTGAGCTACTGCCATCTGAAAAGAGAAGCTTCTCTAACCAAAAGTGTGAGGAGCTTCAGTATATAGTCATATACATAAATATTTAGAGGACAATTGCAGTGTATTCAGCAATAGGTCTTGCCATCTAAGAACCGTGACAATAACCTCTATTGTTTTATGGGCCTCTGGGGCCTCCCTGATCAACTGGAAGATATTGCAACCCTGGCACTGAAATTTGTTGCTAATATCTTTGGCTTCTGGCCACAGTGTTATCCTATCACCCCTACAAGGTATTTATACCAAAATTCTTTTTAACATTATATATAGTATATATAATATGTAATATAATATGTATAATATATATGCTAGTGAAGTAGATTTACATATAGCTTTCTCATAACATCTTTGATTTTGATAAACCCTCCTCCTAGCCTCTCCTTTCCTCCATCACCCTCCACTGACCCCACTTCGACCTTTCCACTCCCAGTATTTTGCCCCTTACTATGTCTTCCCCTTAAGCTATTCCCTCTCCTCCTCCCTCATAGACCCTTTCTAACTTCCTGGTCTCTACTACTGACTCTTAATCCAACTTACATATAAACCTAGACATTTGAAGCTGGAATCTGCATATGAGAGAGAACATGTGGGGTTTGTCTTTCTGAGCCTGGGTTACCTCACTAGGCTTAATCTTTTCAAGATCCATTTATTTTCCTAAGGATTTCATAATTTCACTCTTATTTACAGCTAAAAATAAGACTCCAGAATGTATGTGCACCACATCTTCATTGTCTACTCATCACTTGATGGGCATTGAGGCTGGTTCCATTTCCTTTGTATAGTGTCTAGAGTAGCAGTCAACATGGATGAGAAAGTAGGGATGGCTGTCCATTTCCTTTGTATAGTGTCTAGAGTAGCAGTCAACATGGATGAGAAAGTATCTCTAAAGTGATGTGTGCAGTCCTTAGGGTATATAGCCAGGAGGGTTTTGTTTTTTGTTTTCTGTTTTTTTTTTTTTTTTTTTTAGTTGGTTCATATGGTAAATCTATTTTTAGCTATCTCTGTCTTAGGAACTTCTGCACTGGTTTCTCTAATGGGTGTACCAATTATAACCCACCAATAATGCAGGTTTCTTCTTTCCCCACACCCTCACTAGTGTGTATTGTCATTTGATCCTTGAGGATAGCCACTCTGAGACAAGTGAAATGGAATTTCCAAGTAGTTTTAATTTGCATTTCCCTGAAAGCTAGGGATGTTGAACATTTTTTAAAGTATTTATTGGCCCTTTTCTTTTAACCAATTGTGAATTTTACAATATGGACATATTGAATAATGGTCACATTCTCATCAGGTTTATACTCTTATGTTCCCTCTCCCCAAATCCCATTCCACTGAGGGCTCTTCTCAGTCGCGGTATCAGTATTCACTGTGAGGTCATGAATGCACCAGCCTATTTCTTGATTGGGTTGTTTGATTTCTTACTAGTTTCTTGAGTCTGTTGAATATCCTAAATATCATTCCCTTTTCAGATGTAGAGCTGCAAATATTTTCTTCCTTTCTGCAGACTGCCTCTTTGCCCAGTTATCAGTGTCCTTTTCTGTACAAAAGCTTCTTAATTTCATGAGGTCTGATTTGACTTACTTGCTGAGGGATTGGAGTTCAATTCAGAAAGTCCTTTCCTATGCCTATATGTTGAAGCATTTCCTATATTTTTTCCTCTAGCAGTTTCAAAGTTTCAGGTCTGATATTAAGGTCTTTGATCCATTTGGAGTAGATTCTTGCATACACAGAGAGATAATAATCTATTATTCTTCTACATATAGAGATCTAGTTTTTTCAGCACCATTTATTAAAGTCTTTCAAAGTCTTCCTTTTTTTTCAGTGATTATTTTTGGCATTTTGGTTTTTAAAAAAAAAGAAAGAAATCAGATTTCTATAGTTCCCTGAGTTTACATGCAAATCTTCTATTCTGTCCCATTGATCTACATAGTGATTACAGTACTGTGCTGTTTTTGTTGCTATGACACCATAATATACCTTAAAATCGGGTATGGTGATACCTCCAGCCTTATTTTTATTTCTCATGATTGCTTTGTATATCTGAGGATTTTTTGTGGTTCCAAATGAACTTTAGGATTTTTTCTATTTCAATGAAGAATACCCTTGGGATTATGATGGGGATTGCAGTAAATTTGTAGATTGCTTTGTTTTAGATAGTTTTACAATATTGTCTTCCAATTCATGAAGTGTCTTTTGATTTCCTAGTGTCTTCTTTAATTTCTTTCTCAAGTGTTTTAAAATGTTAATTACAGAGGTCTTTCATGTTTTTGTTAGGTTTACTCAAAAGCAAGTTTTTTTTTTTGTTTTGTTTTTTTTTGTCAATTGTAAATGGGGTTGTTTCCCTGCTTTCATCCTCAGCATATTTATGTTATAAAGGAAGGGTATGGATTTCTCTGTTAATTTTGTAACGTGCTGTTTTGCTGAAGGTATTTATTAGCTCCAACAGTTTTCTGGTACATTCTTCAGGGCCCCTTATGTATAGAAAAATATTTGTAAATAACGATAATTCGACATCTTTCATTCCAGTTTGTATCCCTTTTATTTGTGTTTCTTGTCTTATTGCTATTGAAGGAGTCAGCAAAATGACCCTGTGCAGACTCCTTCAGCTATAGCTAAGATTGCACAAAAAATTAAGAAATATCAAAAATGCTAAACATTAAACCTTATAACAAATCACTTAAACAGAGCAAAATATACTAGATGTACATCAGATCTAGCAAATCAGTATTCCTGTCTTAGTGGGCTGGGTTGGAATTCTTTCCTTCCTTGGGATTTTTTTTTTTTTTTAATTTAGCAACCTCCCCTGTTATGGAAGACGTAATCAGCACTTGCAGTTTTATACCCAGCTTTGGAATATGTACTTCCCCAGTGTAAAACAGCCCAGTTTCCTTCTGGGGTGAGTTTCTATCTCACCTATGTTGAGTTAAGGGGAATCTCTCCTTGGTACATTATTGTCTCATCTTAGGTAAGTAGGTTGGCCATCCCTTTGGATAAAATCAGCTGGTCTGGAAGCTGTGTGGGGAAGGGGTGGTCAGGTTCCCTTGGCATGCAGTGGTAGTCTTCGTCCTGGTGCATGGGAGAGGGGAGCTTATGGGGTATTGTCTGAAGCTGTTCTGGAGCTGTTCTTCATTGTCCTCTCTTCCGGTTCTCTTGATTTTTCAGTGCTGGTATGAGTGGGGAGAGACCCCTTCCCTGTAATTTCCAAAGCTCTTGTGGCTCAGGCAGGGTAAGGCCAAGAAGTTCTTCCCAGGGGCCAACAGCTGAAGCCCAGTCCTTGCTCTTTGGGCTGCAGTTTTAAATCTGTGAATCTAGAAGCAGTTATGACTGCAGGCCTCAGCATGTGCAAGCAGTGCTCTTCTTAGAGTAGGAAATGCAGGCACAAAGAGAGGAACCGGGGATGTAAGTGCAGAGGAAAGGACATTGAGGACCCTGCAAGATGGCCATCAACAAGCACAAGAGAAAGATTTCAGGAGAAAACAAGCATGCTGATACCCTGAGCTTGGAATTTTGTGTCTCCACCTATAAGAGATAAATGTCTGTTACTTGAGCCCATGGTATTTGCTAATGAAAGACCTTGAAAGGAGTAAAGCTGGAGATGAGCATAGAGGCATCTGAAGATTACCCCAGCCCTTGGGAAGGAGAACATCACCTGAGCTCCAGGCTGGCCAGGGGCTAAATACTGAGTGCCAGTCCAGCTGGGGCTAAGAACCTATTTCAAAACAAACAAACAAGAAAATTATAAAAGGAAACAAGTTGGATATCTTATACTTCCTCATTTCAAAACTTACTAGAAAGCTACAGTAGTCAAGAGACAGACATAGGATCTTAATTCTAACCTCATCCAAGCCATAAAAATTAATATGAGGTGCACTGTAGATCTAAATATGAGTGCTGAAATGATAGAGCTAGGAGAAAATCTGAGAGCATGTATTCATAACTTAATGCTTGGTAATGACTTCTTAAACAGGAGACAAAGCATTAACCATAAAATTAAAATTTATGTTCTATACATCATTAAAATTAAGTAGCTATCCAATAAAAGATAATATGAAGCTAGGCATGGTGGTGTGAGTGCATAGTCCCACTTGGCAGGCTGAAGGAAATGGATTCTGAGTCTGAGGTTGGCCTAGGCTACATGGGGAGACCATGTCTCAAAATTAACACAAAAACAGTAACTTGGGGCTAGAGGGATGGCTTAGTGATTGAGGCATTTGCCTGTGAAGCCCAAGGACCCAGGTTCGATTCCCCAGTACCCACTTAAGCCAGATGTACAAGGTGGCGCATGCATCTGGAGTTTATTTGTAGTGGTTGGAGGCCATGGTGTGCCCATTTTCTCTCTCTCTCCCTCAAATAAACAATATACAATCTTAAAAAAAAACAGTAACTCAGAAAAATAATAGATAACAATAATTTTTTTTTTCTTTGCAAGGAGAAAGAGAGAATGGGCATACCAGAGCCTTTTGCAACTTCAAACAAACTCCAGATGCATGCATCACATTGTGCCTCTGGCTTTATGTGGGTACTGGCAAATCAAACCCAGGCCACCAGGCTCTGCAAGTACTTTTAACCATCGAGCCATTTCTTCGGCCAAACAAGTAACAATTTTTAATAAGTAACTTTTAAAAAGAAAACATGAAGATATTAAAAAGGCAAACAAGAAGCCAGCTGTGGTGTCACACACCTTGAATCCCAGCACTCGGGAGGCAGAGGTAGGAGGATGGCTATGTGTTTGAGGCCACTCTGAGACTACATAGTAAATTCCAGGTCTGCCTTGGCTATAGTGAGAACCTACCTTGAACCCCCCCCCCCCACTGAGATGCCACTTATCTATCTATACACACAAACTCCATATATATATGGAGAGAGAGAGAGAGATGGAGAGATGACTCAGTTGTTAAGGCATGTGCCTTGCAAAGCCTTATGAGCTGGGTTTGATTCTCCAGTACCCACATAAAGCCAGATGCACAAAGAAGTGTATACACCTGGAGTTGGCTTACAGTGGATGGAGGTCCTGGTGTGCCCATTCTCTCTCTTTCTCCCTCTTTCTCTGTGTAAATTATATACATATATATATACACACACACACAGAGAGAGACAAATAATAGATTTGGAGAAATAGTACAGATAGATATATGTGATAAAGGACATTTTTAGGAAAAAGGACTGAGACCACAATTATTTAAGAGGATCCTGAACAAGTATCTAACACCTGCTGGCCAGTAAGAACATGAAATTATAAGCCAAAGATGGTGACCAGAATGTGTGTAGAGGGGAAGGGGGAACAATTTTAATTAAGTATATGTCCCATGTTCTCTGTATATTTCAAATAGAAATGAGCTTTTATGCTTACCAACAAACAAATGTAAAGATATCCAACCCAGAAGAATGAGAATTCTGGTAGTCACCCAATAAACTATAACATATCAATGGCAAAAGAATGGGTTCATGTCATATATAACATTGATAAATTCCAAAATGTTGCACAAAAGAAACCAAATACAAAAGTAATATACATGGAGACCTCTGTTTATTACTGAGCATAATCACAGGGAATAGTAACAAAAAATTGATGCTTTCCATGTATTCTAGACATACTTTTTCCACTGTAGGAAAATAACCTAAGATTCCCCAAAGAAATCTGGATCAGCCACTCCAAACAGCACAGGAACTCCCTTTGCTCAGGGGAACCCAGAGCAACTGGTTGGCCATCCTAATTTCCAGTTTGATGGAATCTCAGTACCTCCTGTTTCAAGAATTCCTCCCTTCAGGCCATCAAAATATAAGATCTAAGATCATGGGATCAGGAAGCAGTAACTTGTGGGTCATAAGGTTTATTCATGAGCAAAACACTCTCATTTGGAGAGCAAAGCATAAAACTCAAAATGACTTTATTAGTTCTTATGATCTGATGGGATTTGCTTCATTAAGTTTTAGACTTACTGGAGACTTTCACCCTCCCATTACTCTGATGTCTCTCCTCTGGAATGAGACTTTCTATTCTGTCTCTTCTATGCTGAAAGCACAGGGTTAGTTTGGTTTGTTTCACAATGAGAATTTTTACCTCAAGATAAATCCTACTTTGAACTTCCCTACATTTAACTTGGGTATTTACATGAGGTCATAGACTTTAGAACCAATGTGGAAGTTTAGACTTTTGAGGCTCTTAAGAGGGAATGAGTCTATTTTGCATTTGACAAGGACATGGATTTGGAGGGAATGCTGTGGATTGTTTGAGTTACAGTCCCAAATCCTCATGTTGATACCCAAATCTCTAGTGCAGGGTACTCAGAAGTGCAGCATGTGGGCAATAAAGAGGTCATGAGCATAGACCTCCTAATAAATAAGATTAGTGCTCTTGCAAGAAGAGACATGACAGAAGTGATCTACCATGTGAGAACTCAGCAAGATGAAAAATGACCTGCACCAGAACTCAGTCATGCTGCCATTCTGATCATGGACGTTGAGCTTCCAGACCTGTAAGAAATAAGTGTCATATTCTTATTTTTGCCATGACAGCCCAAGGAGACTATGATGCTAATATCACATAATTTAAAAACTAACATAAATATTGACATTTCTGTTTGGGACCCATAAATGGACCAGTAATTGAAATTAAGATTTTTCAGGGCTGGAGAGATGGATCAACAGTAAGAGAG
Organism: Dipus sagitta; assembly: GCA_036346955.1. NCBI lineage: Eukaryota > Metazoa > Chordata > Mammalia > Rodentia > Dipodidae > Dipus > Dipus sagitta. The sequence continues at coordinate 19,246,930 of CM070781.1, forward strand.
TCAGGAGAACATGAGGGTCTCATTTGTCCACCCCCAGTACCTATATAAACAGCTGGGTGTGGCCATGCATATTGGTAACCCCAGTCCTGTGGGGCTGGGAGTGGAGACCAAAGAATTTCTGGGGCTCACAGGTCAGCCAGTCTGACCGAATATGGTAGCTCTGGGTTTAGTAAGAGACTCTGTGTTAAGGAAATGTGTGAATGAGCAATAGAGGACACCCAGTATTCTTCTTGTCTGTGCACCCATAGGGTATGGACATCTGCACCTATGTGTGTGCACGTACACACACACATCATACCATACTAACTATATACACACAGATGCAGGATAAACAAAAAATATGATTTTTTCAGGATAGTGACAGACTAGGTAGAGTAACACGCAGTTGTACATGCCAGAAATCTATCTTTGTGGCAGTGGTTATTAATTCACCAATCCTACATTTCCCTCCTGGACTTACTACTAGACCTCCGTTACAGTTAAATGTAGCTACAATGGTGTCCTTGTCAGCCGACAATAGGTACAAATAGCATAGGATCTCTAGGCCTACCCATGAAACCCTGTAAGATGTGCTATTGTCCATTCTCTGAGAAAGTCCTAATGGAGGATAGAGCCACATTTCAGGAGCCTCAGTGAGGTGAGCTTCCAGGTGAATCCCAAACCTGCCACACTACTGCTTCAGTAGGTAACTTGTTGTGTTAGAACCCTGGAATACTGCACTTATGAAATAGCAGTCTGCCCAGAATCAATGGGAAGGATATATATAAAAAAAGAAAACAACAACAAAAACAATGAATAAACACCTTTACTAATCAGTTGGTCACTAAATTGATATTTTTGCTCTGTTTTATAAAGGGAGGGTCAAGGAGATAACAAATTACTCCAGATCATGCTGTGGCTATGAGTTTCTGAACAGTCTTCAATCTGAGTTGGTATTCATGACTACCAGCTTTGAAAGCAATTGTATCTTGCAAATTACTTCCTCATTTGAACAATTTAATCTTATTTGTAAAAGCAAACCATCAGTATTACATGCCCAGAGTGAACACAACTGCAAAACTGAAGCCTTGATTAGCTGCACTATTTACATTGTTGGAATAATGTGAAAAGTTCCCTGAAAACACTCTGCATTTTTTGAAGATACCTGAGATGCTCTGATAAAGATCCTGCACATCTTCTCAAGCCAGATGGCAGCCACAGATAATGGACTAAAGCAGATGGCAACAGGGGATAACGGATAACACACACACAAACCTATTCCCTATCCTCCTATGAATAGAACACAATTAGGTCATTCTGTGTCTCAAACCTCATGAAACAAAATGTTTACTGAGTATCTGAAATTAAACAGAAGCATTCAATTCTATGAGAATATAGTGGCTGGTTACGGACAGCAGAAATGGGACCTTCTTAACACCATGGTCATGGACGTTCACACTCATTATCTACCTCTCCGCCTGCTATCTTCAGTGAAAGGTGGCTCAAATGAAGCTGCTTTTTTATTTGGTTTCTTCGAGGTAAGGTCTCAACCCTAGTCCAGGCTGACTTGGAACTCATTTTGCAGTCTCAGGATGGCCTTGAACTCACAGTAATCCTCCTACCTCTGTTTCCCAAGGGCTGGAATTACAGGCATGCACCACCACACCCAGCAAATGAAGCTTTTTACCATATATATATATATATATATATATATATATATATGTAGAGAGAGAGAGAGAGAGAGAGAGAGAGAGAGAGAGAGGGAGAGAGAGAGAGGCAAAAATGGAAGCTTTTATTCAGGAAAAACATGGGCCGCCAGGACTGACTCTGCAGAGCAGTCCACTTGTGATTACAGATAGTGGGCTATACAGAACTCTTCAGTTGGGGGAAGGTGAGGAAGGGAGAAGTAAAAAAAAGGTTTCTTTAGAGGAGATCTAAGGTAGCCAGGGTGTGACACCAGAACAGTAACCAGGTGACCTGAGAGATAAGGGGGCAAGATAAGGGGTCTGGGAACCTAGACCTGGGGCATTGTTAGGCAAGGAAGGGATAATGGCTGGGTGGTTCCTTGAGGAATGTGGATGACCCACTCCTACTGTCTTTGGTGACTCCAATTTGTCCTGACCTAACACTCTAGCCTTTTGTTAATGGTAAGAGACAAAGGTTAATTTTTTTCATGCTGACCATAAGGGTGATGAGTTCTTACGGGAGAGGCTGGATAATGCAGTCAATGGGTCTCTCTTCAGGGCAGGTGATAGGAGGCAGTTTCATGGTGGCTAGAGGTGACAGAGTGGTGAGATCAATAGCGCCAGTGTAGCATGTTGTTATGACTTGGTCCTGAGTGAAGCAGAGACTTCTCTCATATGATCTCTGTATTGAGCTGGTTTCAGGGCAGTCACTGACAGACACCTGTTACAGAGAAGTTGGGAGCGATGGGCTCTGTGCACCCTGTGAAAAGACAGAAAGGAGAATAAAGGATCTTGTTACTCTTGTCAACAGCGATGACATCAAAATGCCACATTTAAAGGGGGGATGAACATTTGGAGGTGAGAGATAGAGGGCTTGGGGAAAAAGAAGGCAGAGGGACATTTTTGGATCAGGGGAAGAATAGGAACACAAGAGAGTTTAAGTTTGAGAGTGTACATTGGGGTGGCAGTGTACTTATCTCTGGATGAGATAGGGTAAGGGCTAAGGAAAGAGGGGTCCTAAGGAATAGCTCTGATTCTAGCTAAGGCAAGTGGGAGGAGCTGGGGTCAGAGTAGGTGAAGTTAATCAGGGACAGGCACAGGCAGAAGACTTGAATTAATGTTAGTGTTTAATATTGTAAGTCAGCATCAGACAGGGGAACCTATTAGTGCAAATCATTGGAGAGACTTTCAGGGACCTGTGAGGAATTCCATGACTCTCAGCATTGTCATCTGCTAGGATAAGTCAAGGCGGTGCTGACCAAGTGGCCCTCCCTCTTTTGGGAAGCGTGGAGGACTGATTTTTCTCTGACATGACTCTCCTGTTGTAGATACACTTACTCAGAACCTGTTTCTGGGTCTCCACATCCTCTCTGATCAAGAAGACAGGTAACTTACCAGAGACTAGAAGTTCAAGTGTCCCATCATCTCCTGTGACCTTTTGACCTGGGAGCAGGAACCAAAATGTTGATTATCCTTTTAACTCCAATATTTCCAATTGATTTTGGCTTCTACATATGGTTATTAATCACTCAGAGAGACTGTACATATCTGATTAGCAGAACATAACTGGTTAGCAGAGCAGATCTGGTTAGTGACACAATAGTTTAAAATCATTCTGATTAATATTTTAGTTGTCAGGTGACAGTGTAAGCTATATCTGGGACATAGAAAACATACACATTCTATCTTTTAAGTATCTATCAGTTATAAGTATAGCCAGAACATTTTAGTAGTCCTGAAAACAATGATTTATCAATTATTTTATCAATAACCTTAAGACAATTGCTTTAATCTAGAAATTGTATGTTAGGAAAAGACAAGACAGTATAAAAACTTATTTTATTTGAGAGAGAAAGAAATGGGGAGAGGACAGTATGGGTGTCTCTTGCAGCTGCAAACTCCAGATCCATGTGCAACTGTACATCTGGATCTAATTTACATAGATACTGGGGAATTGACCTTGGGCTACCATGCTTTGTAAGCAAGTGCCACCTTTAACCACTGAGCCATCAATCCTGTGCTTAAATAAAGCTTTGACCCAAGCTTATGTGGGGCTTCATCTCAGAGGCAGCTGGATGCACAAAGGATGGAGCAGCCTGCAAAAACCATACTGTGCAGGTATGAACTGATGTCCTTGACCCCAGCATCCCCACTAGCTGGGAAAGCCATGGCTATAAACTACAGGCTCATAGGAAGGTTAGGAAAAAGAATCAAGAGATAATACTAAAACTTAAGAAACCAGCTCATTTGGTTATAATTTTATTTTTGTTTAAGATGAAATTGAAACAACTGCAATCAGATTTTTAATACTGACAGATTCCATTTTTTTTCTTGAGAAGTTTCTTTGGTTATAGAAATAAATCCAGTTGGTTTATTAGTTATTTGACCCACATGACTGCACTGATATATCAATGACAATGAGGCAAAATTGCAAAAGCGATGGAAATATTCAAGTCTAGGAAACATTAACATAAGCAGTTACATGGATGGAGTGTTGGCTTAACGGTTAAGATGCTTGCCTGTGAAGCCTGAGGACCCAGGTTCGATTCCCCAGGTTCCACATAAGCCAGATGCACAAGGTAGTGCATGCATATGGAGTTCTTTTAGTGGCTAGAGGCCCTGGTTCCTCCATTCTCTATCTGCTTCTCTCCCTCTTAACTAAATATTTTAAATTAACAACAACAACAACAAAAATAAGTGGTTACATATGTCATCTCTTAGAACTGGAATCAACACCTCATTCCTCTGTACCCATGGGGGGGGATGGTGGTGGCAAGAAGGAACCCTCAGACACAGAAATGCACAGATGCTCAAGTGACAGTATCTGCATATAACACACGTACAGCCTCTATACTGTGATCATCACTAAACTACTTACACCTCATGAACTGTAAATGTGCAAGTGTCACATAAGGGTTCTTCTGCTCCATACTGGTGCTTATTATTTTTCTGACCCATAACAGCTGGCTGAATCTGTGGATAAAAATTCCTACGTAAAAAGACTATATTAAAATGAAAAGAAGTCAGGTATGGTGGTGCACACCTATAATCCCAGCACTCAGGAGACTGAGGCAGGAGAAGATTGTGAGTTCTCATGCAACATAGTAAGATTCTGTCAAAAAAAAAAAAAAAAAAAGCTGAAAAGAAAAGCCAGTATTAATACACCAGTTTCAGAGTTTGGAATGCTACTCTCTGTATCACTTCCCCCTGGTGATTTGGGCTACTTCCTGTGTCCTGTGGTTCCAGTTAGCTTTCTTCATTTTCTGTATTCTCAACCAACTTCATCTTGGGCATGGTGAACTCAATACTTGAAACATACAAGCCCAATCAGCATCTACATATAAATTTCCATTTATATTTATTTAATTATATTGAACATGAATACAATTAATGTCCATATATAAAACATCATGAGAGTTATAAATCAGCTATTGCCCGTAAGTGGCCTGAAACATTAATATACATTAATACATAAATCTACTCGCAAATACACTCCTTTCACAGACCATATATCTAATTCTTAATTTTTAAAGTAGGTTAGCTAACATCAAGTTATGTAAATAATGTGTATAATATGGAAATCATACACATTATATGGTAGGGTTAAAAGAGTTCACTTTCATGGGATAAAATAAATCACATGGGTTCCCCTAAGTTGAATGTAACGAACTTGACTTTATTATCAAACTAAAAACAAGGATGAGAATTAAGTCTAATTAAACTGTAGATAGGAAGCCTTACAGAAAAGCAAGATGAAAGGTGGCAGTAAGCTTGGTGGCCTCACCATCAGGAAACAAGTCCTTTCTTCTGGACACAGTATAATCTGCCAGAACATTCAGGAACTTGGAAAATTGAGAGCCAAAATTGTCAACTTTTTAAAGAGAGAAATGAAGCGTGGATCCCTAGTTAAGAAAACTGAATTATCTGTTAGCAGTTTATGATTCTATGAAAAATACAGATATTTCAAGCAGCAGTAAGCTATAAATAATAAATGAGAAAGGTGGAGGTGACCACCATGTATTATTCACATCCTATATACAAACATCAAATTTTAATTCATACACAAAGGGTACAGAGAGTCATCAGTCATCATTTTCTATGTGATAACAAAGCTCTCCCTTAGATGTGTCTATTTCTGCAATGCCCAAACTGTCACTAAAAGGTAGAACCTTGGACTGGGGAGATGGCTTCATGGTTCAGGCACTTGCCTGCACAACCAAAGGCCCCACATTCAATTCCCCAGGAGCCACGTAAGCCAGATGAGCAAGGTGGTGCATGTGTCTGGAATTCGTTTGCAGAGGCTGGAGACCCTGGTGTGCCCATTATTTCTTCCTCTTTCTATCTGCCTCTCTCTCTCTAGTAAATAAGCAATTTGTTTTGAGGTACAATCCTTCCTAGTGCTTGGGAAGTAGAGGAAGGAGAGTAAGGAGTTCAAAATCATCCTGAGTGACACAGAGAGTTAGAGGCTAGACTAGGGTATACGAGATCTTATCTCAAAGCTAAACAAAATATACACAAAAACAAAAAAGTGAATTCTGGGCTGCAGAGATAGCACAGCGGTTAAAGTGCTTGCCTGCAAAGCCAAAAGACCCAGGTTTGATTCCCCAGTTCCCATGTAAAATCAGATGCACAAGGTGGCGCAAGCATCTGAAGTTCATATGCAGTGGCTGGAGGCCCTGGTGTGCCCAGTCTCTCTCTCTCAAATAACAAACAAACAAATAAATAAATTATTTTAAAGTGGATTCTTCATTTTCTTTGGGCATTTTATTTATACTTTCTTCACTCTTGACTCTTAACTTTCTGTTCCTTAAAAGACACTGTTTACGTTTATAATTCCTCGTTTCTATGGAGAAATGGGGGATGAAGAAAGAAAGAGGACTACCTCTTCCTGTGGAGAGCTGAGCAACAGGGTAGACATATGTGTTGAACACTCAATGATGCACTGTTTATAGATTATCAATTGCCAATACCATCATGCACACGATACATCAACCCACCAGACAACACGGGACAGGACGTAGATTAAATGTATAGACAGCAATTCTACTGGTTGTTTGCCTTGTTTCTGAGACATTAGCATGCCTCTAAATCTAAAATGCTTTTAAAAAATGTCTTAACCGGAGGCATCATGTTTCTTATTGCAAAGCAAAGAAACTTGTCTCTCACCCAGGACGCTAAAGAACTGGAGCATGGCAGGGCTGGGTGGGTGGCTCTGTGGTGCGATGGAGAATTGCAGTTGGTAAGCAAGGAGTTAATTCTCTCAGAACCTGAGGTCTATCAAGGTAAGCTGCTTCCCTCTTTTAGCACTTCTAGAATACGTACTTTTGAATCTGATTCAACTCAAACCTTTAGACTTTTGCTGAAAATAGATCTAAGCCTTGCAATTTTTCCAGTGCTGTCTTGCATTTGAGAGGAAAGTGGGAACCCCGGTGAGACTGAATACTTGCATGGGTAAGGGCAGCAGAGCGCTGACAACTGACAGAGACACGGCCCAGAGCTGTGTGCCACTAGAATGGGATATAAAGGGCAGTATTCCAGCAGACACCTAGGGAACTTTATCTGTTCATGTACAAAGCAAAGCAGCACAATGGCCAAGCATGGAGGGTTTATGTGAAGGCGTGAATGTGATCCTGACATGGCAGCTCCTCAGCTGCTTTCAAGGACAGCACATGTGCAGGACCCCCACCAACACGGAAAATAACCAGTAAGAAAGCTGAACTCAAATATAAACCAGAAGAGGCACAAACGTGTTAAAGGTAGTATTAATAGGACCAGAGTGTGATGACAAAATTATGTAAGTCAGAAAAGGGTTTTGGAGGCATTTCCATTTTTAAAACATTCTGTGAGATCCTTTTTAAAGCCCATAACATTTAAAACTGTATTTATAAGATACATAGATTCAAAAATCACTGACATGAATGTTATCAGTAGTTAACTGAAATGCCTGACTCGCTTCCTAAGGACCCGCTGCATAAACTTCATTAGAGCCAAAATGCTTTTTATAGTGTAAAATGTAAAACTAAAAGATTGATAAGACCAACTCCTATTTATTTTATTAAATACAAACCTGAAATATTAAGTAGATATTACAGACTCAAAAACATTACATTTTTGATTCCCAAAATGTCCCGTTGGTGCTTCAACAAGTAAAATACTACTTTAAAGGATATTTTTAATTCCTGAAAAAAAAAAAAGCAACCATGTGTGAATACAAAGTAAGTAAATTCCAAAACTTACAAGTGCATTTAAAATTATTTTGAATCCCTAAGGTGGCTGTAAACAGTTCGTTTCTAAATGTTCATAGCTTAAAGGAATGTGAGTGTCACAGTTTATATCAACTTCGGTCTAGGCAGCCCAGCAGCGCTACACAGTAGTTTCGTGTTTCCACAATCCCGTCCTAACATTACCAGTGGTATCAGTAGCTAGCACGGCTCCTTCCTGCCCATTGCTTTTAATTGGTCCATTCTGACAGGCCAAGTTCAGACCATAAGACTTCTGCTGACTTTCAAGTTCGACTGCATTCGGCTTCCTTCCTGCATCTTTTTTGCTACTAGTTGAAACAGGCTTTTCAACATTTCGACTGTTTTGGGGAAGGGAGCTGCCGGCATCACTGCTGTCCTGTTGGGGCGGGTTGTACTGTCTCTCCCTGTAGGCCAAATACGCCCTCCGACTCCTCGAATGTCCTTCGTTGCTGCCAGGGCGGCTTTTAGGCAGGCCATTCTGCACGCTTCCTTCCACACTGGTCGGGACATCGTAGGCGTATTCTCTCAGGACTGTCAGTCTGCTGGCCCGGTGTCCTTTACTTCGGTTTTTGTGATGGCGACTAGGGTGCACGTTTGTTCGAAACTGCACATCCAAGGGAGCCACGTGCATTTTAATGTCGTTATCCACCGAGTGCTCTGTTAGACTGTTGTCCAGCTGGGGAGCGGCATTCACAGGGGAAGCGCTGGCATGACGCTGGGCGGCGGCAGCCTGCAGGTTTGTCAGCTTGCAGCCCTGGGAAGAGTTTTTGAAGCTCGAGGCACTTTTGTTGGTGCAGGAAGACTCCGCGCTGCTATTCGTGCACTTGGGGCCCTCTCCGTTTGCCCCGCTTGAGGTGGGGGGCTGGACATTGACTTGCACAGCATAGGAGCTCCGCCCCGGACAGCACGTCATGACCCACGCAAGCCTCACGTCCTCCCTATTGACGCAGTGGTGAACCACGATGAAGGCGCTGAGGCTTAAACACGTGGCTCCAAAAAAGAAGCTAAAAACCAGGTCCAAAGGATAATACAGAGAAACGGCCATGGCCCCAAACAGCCACAGGGCCACATATAAGAGCAGAGTAAGGCTGGCCCCCAAAAGCTGAGAATGGAAAGTGTGCTCATTCTCCAAGGTGGACGTAGAAATCAGAGACAAAGACATCGAGTCCTGGTGATTCATCTCACCATTTTCATTGGCTGCCAATCTCTGTTGCTCCTCCGTGGGCTCCTTGAGCTCATACTTGCGCTCAGGGTGTCTTTTCAACTGAATAAATATGCTTAGAAAGTACATACAGTTTACGAAAGTTATGAAGCTGGCTGGTCCGTAGAAGGCTCCCATGGAGGGTTCCCATGCCATCCAGCAACTAGGAGAGAACACGGGAGCCAGGTTAGGTGCTGCAGATAGATTCCCACACATCATCCAGGAGCCGGCAATCTCTGGTATGCCCACAGCATGTAAGAAAGAGAAGCAAGTGGTCAGGGGCACAGAGAACACAGCATACTCACTAGGGTGCACTTGGCCGACTGCCATAGTTCCTGATGTTCGCTGCCGCTGTGATGCCACAAACTATGATGGGGATCCCGCCGCCAATCAGGTAGAACCTAGGAGGATCAATGGCTCATGATTCTCTTTTGAAGGCATAATGAGAGTGGTCCCAATACCCTTGCATATATTATGGCCCTATTCCCACAATACATTGAGAATTAACTTTTGGAGACTTGGCTATTTTGTTATTTTTATTCTTTGAGACTTGGGCTTTTTAAACATTGTATGTTTTTGTTCTGTTTTGGATTTCTGTTCTAGAAGCAAGGCCTAGGAAGTTAACAGGCCTGAGAAAAGCTTGTCGGCTGCTGCCACCTTGTGGACATACAGAGGAACACACTCGAAGCCCCTGTAGCTAGCTAGGGCTGTAGCTGTATGTTTGCAGGGGATGGAAGAGGCTTCCTTCAGATTCAACTGGTGAACCAGGAAGTCAGTCCACACTACAAGACAGCCTTTAAGATGTTGCTTTGTCAGGATCCATGCAGGAAAAATGTAGTGATGAACTAGTGACTGGTTCATGTTTCACTACAAGTCTCAGGACTTCCCTCATCAACTGAAAGGAGGGCAGGTGTTGGGACCCTAGCAGTTTCCTGTGTAAAGATGCTTGGCCTCTTTTCCTTTGGAGCAGCTGCAGAAAGCCAAGGACACACTGGTGCAATAAGAAATGAGGTGGGACTGGAGAGATGGCTTCGTGGTTATGTCACTTGCCTACAAAGCCTAAGGTTCCTGCTCCCCAGTACCCACATAAACCAGATGCACAAGGTGATGCATGAGTCTGGAGTTCCTTTGCAATGGCTAGAGGACCTGGCGTGCCTATTCTCTATCTGCCTCTTTCTCTCTCATATAAATAAATAAAATATTAAAAATAGAAAAAACAAATAAAGGTTGATGGGACAGGACAGTGACCAGTCCTTCCAAGGAAAGCATGGTGGCCACAACATAGTTCTCTGGCCTTTTTTTTTTTTTTTTTTTAAAGGCTTTCTGTACAGCCAGAACCCTAATTCCGCATTTACCTCTTCCTTCCAAACCAGCACAGACCAGGAAAGATGATGTTTAACACTTTTTTCCATATACTACTTCCTCATCATACCTAGCTACTAAAATCCTTAACTATGATGTAAGTACTGCTGGAGAGGTTGGTTGTCCTAGAAATCTTCAACTGTGCCTTCCATGTCACATATAAAAGGAAAGCTGAAAGTGGTGACCCTCTTCCTGCCACATTAATTTCCATCTGCTTCTTCCCTGACAGCAAGACAATCTTTCCAAAATTTGCTTTGGTTTCTACAATCCTTTTGGCAGCCCGTTTCTCCTCCTGGAGCCTCTTGCTATCAATTCGGAGATTTACGATCTTCCCCACTGCCTCTGATTTTTCATTTATACATATGCTCCAAGTTTCCCCATCCTTTAAAACTTTTCTGAAACTACTACTTCTCCTTCTCTTCCCCACTCCCTCCTTCCCTACTCCCCCCCCCCTCCACTTTTAAACTTGTGGAAAAGTTACCATCACTGGCCTTGCTTGTCCAGCTTAAGAAAATGTTGCAGATGCCTGGGGACCAGGAGAAACTTGGCAGCCCACCCCAGCCTCCACATAGCAACACGGCTCAGTTTCCACAAAATTCATGGGCTCACCTTACGAGAGCCCCAGCCTAGCAGGTGGAACAAGCAAAACACTGCATAGGGTTGAAAGCCCACACTACTTAACTCAACTCTTCATGTTTCTTTATTTGAACCTGACAATTAGGAAGGGGATTTGCAAATTCAGGTTTTTTTTTGTTTTGCATTGTTGTGTGCTTGTGTACATGCACAAAAGCACATGTGGAGGTTCATATCATGTACATGTGGGGAGGCCAGGGAGTGGCTTCCTTCCTCACTTTCTACTTTACTTAAAGAGGCAGGGTCTTGCCGGGCGTGGTGGTGGTGCACGCCTTTAATCCCAGCACTCGGGAGGCAGAGGTAGGAGGATAGCCGTGAGTTCGAGGCCACCCTGAGACTACATAGTGAATTCCAGGTCAGCCTGGGCTAGAGTGAGACCTTGCCTCGAAACACAAAACAAAACAAAACAAACAAACAAACAAAAAAGAGGCGGGGTCTCTCAGTTGAACCCCAAATCACTGATTCAGCTAGTGTAGCTTGCCAGTTTACCAGAGGATCTCCTGAGCCCTGGGATTACAGATGGGCTTCGAAGTCCACCTGGTATTGATTGGGTGCTGGGGGGAGGGGTGGTCAACTCTGGCCCTGTCATTTGTATAGCAAGCTCTTTAACCATTGAGCCATTTCTGCAGACCCTATCCCCATACTCTTAGCTAAGCAGCATGTCTCATTCTTTCACACAAGTGCCCGGTGGCCAACCTCATCCTATAATGTGACTCTGTGCTGGCTAAGCAAACCTGTTTTGTCCCTTTTCTTCCACAGACCCACTGTCCTCCAGATCTTTGTTACCTTTCATTTCTTCCATGGCCCATCTATTAAGCATGGATGTGTTTTCTCAAGTAACCCTGAGAGAACAGGTCCATTTTCATGGCTTCAATGACAGCAGCATGTGGACATGTCTCAGGCTGTACACTAGACTCGCAATTTTTTTTTTAACTTTATTTATTTATTTGAGAGAAAGAGAAAGAGGCAGAAAGAGGGAGAGAGAGAATGGGAGCGGCAGGGCCTCCAGCCTCTGCAAACAGACTCCAGATGCATGCACTCCCTTGTGCACCTGGCTTACATAGGTCCTGGGTAATCGAACAGAGGTCCTTTGGTTTTGCAGACAAATACCTTAACCACTAAGCCATCTCTCCAGCCCCCCCCCCCAAAAAAAACATTTTTCTTAAAGTATGTTTTCCACAAGAAAGCATTGGTAAGCCCACTTCCAGGGACTTCTCCAGGACCCTCTATCACCACTACTTTTTCTTTGGTATCTTCTCAGTTGATGGAACCACCATCTGCCCAGAAGGCTGGCTCACTGGAGCAAACTGTCCAGACATCTTTAAATTTCTCACCCTCACATTCTTTAATCCAACTGGCCATCTAACCTAGAAAAGCTTCCTCGTGTCTCTCCTTTCTGTATAGGAAAGACCTGGGTGATTCAATGAAGTGATTCTTGAGTACTCCAACTTATATTCCATAGTAATGTCATACAGTTCTTCTAAAAGTACATCATGTCAGGTCAACCCTTTAGTTAAAAACACCTCTGAAGGCTGCAGGGCCAGCTTTCCCATGAATTCTTGCTCCCCTATACATGCCAGGCCCAGCTAAGAGGCATGTCTCAGTTTCCTGGGTCTTCTCCACTGTCTGGAAGGTACCTCCAGCTTTGCCCTGATCACAAAGTCAAGTTCATGCTATGGCTCAGCATATAGCCACTTCCCTCTCTTGTCTGCACCTCTAGTGGGTCTGTCAGTGCACCTGCATGACTGTGCTCCTTGTGCACACTGCAAACTCCCTGGGGACAAGAGACCTCCAGCTTAGTCCCCACCAGGCCTCAAACTCAGTCCTCCCTCACTCATAGATGTTTATCCATCTAGCATAATAACTAACCATTTACAGTTCTTTTTATTATAAAGTTGTGGTAGTTTGAATAGATGGCCCCAAATATATTCAGTGTTTTATTATTAGTTTGTAGTTTGGATCTGCAGCCACCAGGCTGGAGGAGGCATCCCTGGCCGGATCTGGTGGTGGGTCTGAAATTCCCATCTAAAGATATGCAAAGTGCCTAGTTCCACTTGGAGTTCCTGAAGTGGGCTTTATGGTATGGTTTTTGGCTTGTGGCTTCTCTCTCTCTCTCCTTGGACCTGTGAAAGCAGGCCAGCTTCTTCTGCCATTATGGAACTTCCCCTGGATCTGTAAGCTTCAATACATCCCTTCCTCCATAACTGTGCCTGGTCTGGAAGTTCATCTCAGTGAACCTGAAGCTGTCTGCTACAAAAGTATAGGTGGGTGTGATGGCTAATTTCAGTTGACAACTTGAAAGGATTTAGAATCATCATGAAAACCATGAATGTAAATCTCTGGGCATATTTGGGGAATTTTCTCCATTAGGCTAATTTGAAGTTTGCCCTGATGGATATCAGTCTTGCTTTGGTGTGATCTTTCCTTGCAGTCTACCCAGTCATTCTTGCCCTTTGGGATCAGGAATGTTGACTTGGTGCTACTGCAGGCTGCAAGTGTGTGACTTGTTTTTGGATGTTGCAGAAGGTCACAGTTCAGAGTCTAAGTCTCAGAAGAGACTCTGTACTTACAGTTTTGAGCAGAGATAGAACTGTTAAAGGCAAGGGGAAGAAGGTTATGCTTTAAATGTGGTGTGTTTCAGTGTCAGTTTGGCAAGGGGCAGACTTGTGATAGCTAATCTCGGCTGTCAATTTGACAGGATTTACAATCAACATGGAAACAAAAATCTTTGGTTATGTTTGTGAGGGATTTTCTAGTTTAGATTGACTGAGGTGAGAAGACACATGCTGACTGTGGTCAACGCCATCCCAGGAGCCGGAATCCTGCTCTGTATAAAAGGGGCAGAGCCAGCTGAGCAGCAGCTTTTGTGACTATGGGCTGAGTATGTCCAGCTGCTTCCTGTCCCTTCCCCCATGTAAGCTTAGCGTTCAAAGACAAAAGCAAACAAACAATAACAACAACAAACAACAACCCTTCCTCCTTAAGTTACTTTTGTTGGGTATTTTATCAAAGCAATCAAAAAGATCACTAATATAGAAGGACAGCTCCAAATGTGTTTGGACTTTTGTGAAGAACTAAGTGGATTCTTAAAGAGATTAATCTCTGTACTACATGGCCTCATGGAATAAGTTAGTATTTCACAGAGCTAGTGCCAGCTTCAGTGTTCTGCACATGACTCGTTCAGCCCTGCAGCGGACCTCAAACCTGAGCCGGTGCAGTGAGCATATGGAAGTCAAGGAGGACTGACCAGCGGGTGGATGTCTAACCCATGTTCTAAACCAGGCAGTCTGGACCCTTCATTCTTGTACTTTACAACATCTGCATCCAGTTTTCATTACAATTTATGACAATGGTTCAACACTTGTAACACAACAAAGGTCTGAGGTACCTGAGCATCGGTCTTGGTGGCGGTGGCGGCTCATCAGGATCCTGGCAGCGCTTAGTTTTTTTAGTGACTTGCTTATAGATATTTCTAGCAGTCACTCCCACCCATAACACCGTAGCAAGGGTAGAATAATGAAGAATGATTCCAACCTATAAGGAATATTAAACAACGAATGATGAAAACTGAAGGAAAAAAATGCAAAATATTTTCACAAATCTGATTACAAGGCAGTATGAAGGCGTATTGTGAACAATTCCTCTTGCCTGCTAATGACACCAAGCACTCTTAACAGAAGATGGCACTCCTGCAATTCACAAGCCAGCATCTGGATCTAGGAGGCCCACCAATGGCCATGTGTGCTCAAGATGACAACACACCACCGAGCTGGCGTCTGGGCAATGTGAAACCAAAGGCATGCTTTTCACAGACACAATATAATCAACCGAGTTTCAATTTATCATCCATTTTAAGAAGAAACATAAAGACATAAAGGGAAAGGGTACATGTGGGAGAAACAACAGCACACGGCAAGTTCTAGAGAAGACACAGGGGTGTGACTCAGAGCTGTCAATCACTGGTAAGAAGATGATATAATAGTGGTGAAGAGGGTAAACTCAGGAGTAAAACTTTGACTGGCTTTAAAACTGTACCCATCTTCAACCAGCTGTGTGACAAGCATGGCCACATGACACCTCAAGCAACAATTCACCCACTTGGAGCTAAGGATGGTTTGAATGTACTACGAGGTTCAATCAGCTGACTGCATTAGACACTTTGCATGTCACTGAGTTCTTAGTAAAACACCTATACCATACATGATTATTACTAGGATGTGGTGTTCAGAAAATTATATGACCTCTCTGAATTTTAAGTTCCCTTAATATAACAAGGTGAACATTATCAACAGATAGTATTAGGGGCTTGGGAGGGTATGCAGGAAGCATGCTAGTCACATGACCTATTTTAACATATTTTTATTTATTTTCAAGCAGAGAAAATGAATGAAAATGAATGAGTATGGAGAACTACAAACAAACTCCAGATGCATTTGCCACTTTGTGCATCTGACTTTACATGGGTAGCAGGGACATTAAAGCCAGGCCATCAGGCTTTGCAAGCAAATGCCTTTAACCACTGAGCCATTTCTCCAACCTATGACCTATTTGTAAAGGAATTTTAATCAAGGATGAAGTTCTAAATGATGATACAGGGGGATAAGAGAAGCTTATAGTTTATTTCTTAAGGAAGACAAGTAATCATATAACACTGGGGCATCAAGAATAGAAACCAGAATCCAATTTCTTTATAATTTTTATTTTTGGAGAACAGAGACAGGATCTCCCTCTTTAACCCAGACTGGCCTGATTCACAATCCCCTTGCCTCAGGCTCCAAAGTACTGGAATTACAAGTGTGAGCCACCAAACCTAGCTTGCTTGCTTATCCATTGACCATCCATCCATCCATCCATCCATCCATTATCTATCTATCTACCTACCTGCGTACCATCCATTTATTTTTGGCAGGGTCCCAAGTAGCCCAGGCTGACCTGGAACTTGCTATGTAGTCAAAGATGATCTTTAATTTCTGATTCTACTGTCTCTACCTCCCAAGTGCTGGTATTACAGGCTTTGACCACCACACTGGTTTTATGCAGTACTGGGGAGGGAACTCAGGTGCTAGGCAAGCACTCTACTAACCCCAGGCCCTGATCATTTTTTTCTCATAAATATTATAGGTAAAATTCTTGCAATGAAAAACACCAAGAAAAAAAATCTCATTCTAAAGGAATGGCTCTTTGAATACCAAATTGACATTATAAAACCTAGTCAATAACAAATGCTGGAACCAATGTCTAGAGAGTAACACAAACAAGCTGCAGCTACAATTGGTAGCAATAAAACTTAAGCTTTCATTTGCAGAGGAAAAAAAACCCAGGATATTCCCTGTCCCGAGTAAAGCTCACAGATTCTGGAGGTGCTGGGAGTGGAAAGGCCACAACTTATCTTCTTTCTAAGGATAGAAATGGCTCATTGGTCCCCACAGTTTTGCTTGATGCACTGTAGAAGATGTACCCACAAAACCCACACTGAAAGCACAAAACAATCCTTTGAGCCACTGAAGTTATACCTAGCACTGTCAGTTAAAAAAAAAAAAGAAAGTGAATATGGTGCATAGAAGCCAATACATTGAAGTGGAATCATGGACTTCTGACTCAAGGCTGGTTCTGCTCGATCAAAAATGAGACAGAAGTTTTAAACACAGTAGGTTAAAAATATGTCCAGCGCACAGGCACAAGGCAGTTTGCTAAGGAGAAATCCAATCTTAAGGCTCTGAAGTGTTTTCTATAACATTTCTAAATTTCCAAAAAAGCTCACTCTTAAGGATATGAAAACCAGGGCCCAGGTTCAATTCTCTAGCCTTTCAAATAAAGCCTGACAGGCATTTTAATGCAGCAGCAAGGGACCTTGGTGCATCCACCCACACACACACACACACACACACACACACACACACACGTTTTTAAAAAGAAATAGGAAGGCCTTCCACTTAAATAATTTTGACAGAGACTTCTAGGAGTCTGATAATATTTGCTAACAGTCACATGAACAAATATCTAGTCCACAAGAACCAGAAAAACAAAGGAATTAAGACCTAGAAGAGACCCTTCTCCTGGAGGGTGGTACTTACCCAAGACTTGGGCCACACATGAAATACAACCTCATTGTCACAAAATTTACATGATTACTTACGAATGCTACCTTACCAGCTCTGGTATTATAAAACATGCATAAAGAAATGAGTCATGCAGGATGTATGTGTCACGAAGAAAAAGCAACTCCCATGTACTGGAGAGCTTTGCTTTTAACTGTCATTGCAGCATGCACAGCAACTGCACAAAAATAACCATTACGAATATAATCATATATACAGAAAAAAATTTAAAACTACCTTCCACTAGAGAATGCTTACTACACATCCACAGATGTACTTTTGTAAGTGATCTTTATCCTTTCAGAATCACTACCAAGTCCATGTTATTAACCTAGAGCTACAGACACAGAGGTTCCACAGCAAGCAACAGGCTCTTTCGTTTTGTTTGTTTGTTTGTTTGTTTTTTGTTTTTTGTTTTGTTTTGTTTTCCCCAGGTAGAGTCTCACTCTAGCCCAGGCTGACCTGGATTTTACTCTGTAGTCCCAGGCTGGCCTCAAACTCACAGGTGATAATCCTTCCTCTGCCTCCCGAGTGCTGGGATGAAAGGCAACAGACTCTATGCTGAAGTATGATGGTCTCCCCGGTCCCTGCCCTTAGGAGAGTACAATGCTGGGTGGGGCAGGGGTGGGGTGACTCTAGAGCCAAACAAACTAGCATTTTAGACATGCCTCTGCCATGTAACAGCTATATTGATTTTTGGTTATTTTAATTCTATCTAGTTCAATTTATATATTAATAAAATATGGAGCAAAAGTAACTTCTACGGTTGATATGAAAGGTGATAGAAGGCAAGTGTAAAGCTCTTCCCATTTACTGATTAGATCTTCTCCACTGGTTCTCCGGTGCCAGCAGTGTAATTCTCTAGAATGAACACACACACACACACACACACACACACACACACAACACACCTAAGAACAGCAGCTGGCACTAAACTTGATGGATTAAATCATAGAGTGGTAGAGCCACGAGATGACTTAAACAAGTTCTAGCCAAATCCCTTTACACCCCAGCTAAGAAAACCAAGGGCAGAAAAATGAACCATCAAACAGTTACTTGCTGGAGCACCAGAAAACAGACTTGTCCAACCCTGGGTTAATGGTCCTTTCTACTCTCCCACTCCACCTTAGTCCTCCAGCATCTTTTTTTTTTTAATTTTTATTTATTTATTTACAAAACAGATAAAGGCCACAAAAAGAGTTTAGAACTGATTTAGGAAATGCAGGTGGCACCTTTTAATAGCCTCAACAAATCACTGAGGGGCAGACACTGTATGAGAGCTACAGCGACTTGAATATTAAATGCTCCCGAAGACTCATGTGTTTGAACGCCAGCTGGCTGGAGGGAATGTGTCACCATGGGGTGGGCCTATTTCACAAGCTATACTCTGCTTCCTGCACGCAGGTGTGATGACGTGATGCCGGCCTCCCAGCAAGGCCTGCTGTGAGGGACTCTACCCTCTGCCATGCTGAGCTGAATGAAATCCCTGCCCTTCCCTAAGCTGCTTCTGCTTGGGTATTCTGTCCCAGCAACCAGAAAGAACCACCACCTTGTTGGTAAAATATATGAATGCTGACCCAGAGATAAGAAACAAAACTGCAGACAAAACTGTATACACACAGGCTTTTAGTTTTAGAGACTGAAGAAACTTAAGGATTATGTAAATTAGCCAGCCCAACCCACGATTACGCAAAGAAGAATTATCAGAGCCCCTACCAGACTGAGTGACTAGATCTCGGTGTTCAGACAGAGAGAGAAATAGCCTACCTACCAGGATCTGGATTCTTCAGCCAGTCCTTTCTACACCTCGCCAGGCTCCTCTCAGCCATTAGCAACTGAACGAAGTGTTACAATGTGAAAGCAAAGCGATGGATGTCTGAGTCAGAAATACAAGAATGAAGCTATGTCCTGCATACAAGGCAGGACGTACTACAAACAGAAAAGGACATGTGAAAACATCTGAAGATTTGGCTTTGCTTTTTCTTTGCAACCCCTTTAATGGACATTGCTCTAAAGAGTCTAGGCAAATCCTCTCCCTTTCATTTTAGCAACAGTAACACAATGAAAGGCAGCTGTCTTTACAATGGCTTCTTCCTATTCATTTCTTTAACGAAATGAAATAATGTGACTGCTTCGGAAAACTGATGAGTACTTTTGGATAAAATTGAGACCATTCATACCAGTATGTTCTGTGTTCTCCTACCAGGGCCTACCCGTGCCGTGGCTCGGGGTGAATAATTTCTACTATCTGCAAACACAGGCTTTGTTGTGTTCATCAGTAAATAACTGCTGAGCACCTACTGTGGGACAGTTCCAGGACTGGTCCCTGGATAAACAGATGAACTAAATTGACACAGTTCTCATCCAGGGAGCACTTAAGAGGTCCAGGGACAGCACAGAGCCCAGAGACAACAAATAGTAAATTATGAAGTTTTGTCAGTGCCATGGAATTCTAGCAAGTGCTATAACCAGGAGCTGAGGAACAAGATCTCTGAAATAATCATGGCAAACTGAGAGCTTCAAGGTATGCAAGAAATAGCTACGTGACTGAGAGAAGGACTAAGAACAAAGGTGTCTTCTGTCCATGGATTAAATTAACGCAAGACCACATTACTGACTTCTCATATGGTCCAAAATAAAGTATGCTTTCAAGTGAATAGGTGGCCTGCAACACAAACACCATGCACAGCTGAGATGTGACTGCATCAACCATTCCAGTGGTACCACTAGATGGCATTTAGTGAGCAGTTACCGTATCCCTGCTACTAACGAAACCATCCTGTCATCTAATCCTCTCCACAAATGTTACAGGCACACAGATTTTCAGTTGGATCTCAGGCATGCAATACTGGATCGATCATAAGCCTTAGGCCATGACACAACTAATCACTGGGTCATGTATGGCCTATATGTATAAACATACGTGTGCACACACACACTCTTTTATTTTGTTAATTATGACCCTATACTCTTACTCTTTTTTTTTTTTTTTTTTAATGAGAGAGATAGAATTGGCACGCCAGGCCCTTAGCCACTGCAAACAAACTCAATGCTTGCAACACCTATGTGCACACGTCACCTTGTACTGCTGCTTACTGTTTTTTTATACAGTTTTGTGTCTACCTATTTTTATTGAAAATGTGTCACTTTAGTCGTTTTTATCTTTATACAAGAAAATATGTGAGTGTGAATGTAATTTCTGCACCACACTTTCTCTGCCCAAGACTCACAGGTATGATTCTGCCCTGTTGTAATTCATCATCTCTGACTCGTATGCAATGCCAGCGTTTGTACACTCATTGTTTCAGTGACGGGCATTCGGATTGCTTCTAGGTTGTTCTATGTTGGAGTGTGCTTCATGATGATGCATAGCCATATGCATATTCACACATACAGACACAGAGTCACTCCCTGGACCCAGAAGGGAAACAACAGGCTCCCGGGTTACTGGACGTATCACTTGAGAAGCTGACTCCTCCTAGCATACATCTCCACCTCAACTGTGGATCCTGTAGACCCACACACTCACCAATACTTAGCATTATTAGGCCTAATTTTTGCCATTAGAAAAAGCATAAAATAGAAATTTACTGTTTTCATTGCATTTATTTTTTTAAATTTTATTTTAGAGAGCATGCATGTGTGTGTGTGTGTGTGTGTGCATGAGAGAGAGAGAGAGAGAGAGAGAGAGAGAGAACTGGCGCACCAGGACCTCAGCCAATACAAGTGAACTCCTGATGCTTGTACCACCTATTGGGCATGTGTGACCTTGTGCTTGCTTTACCTTTGTGTGTCTGGCTAACAGAATCTGGAGAGTGGAACATGGGTCCTTACATTTGCAAGCAAGTGTCTTAACTGCTAAGCCATCTCTCCAGCCCCTTCATTTGCATTTTTATAATCACCTCTGATGTTGAACACTTCTGCACATCACGTGGGTACTGTGTTTACTCTTCTAGGATATGCTGTTTCATCTCTTACCACTTCAGTAGGGAATTACTGACATATTTTTATTCTAATGCCCTGTCAGTTTTAAGTATTCTGATAGCTCCTCCCAATCTGTAACTTCTCTTTCCTTTCTTTAAGGACTCTGAAAAAACAAAACTACTTATTTAAGATCAAATGTTTATGTTTTCTAATGGATGCCTTTTACTGTCTTATTGAAGAAATTCTTTCTTTTCCCAAAATCTACAAGAATTTTTAGTAATACTTTTAACATTTCTGTTTGGACACTGAGTTTTAATCAACCCAGAGTTGACACTGTAAACACAGCATGAGGTACAGGTCGTTTACAGCACTACCTAGTGGGTTTCCCTGGCTCTATGGCCTCACAGTGGATCCTTCCGCCCAGCAGAGGAGGCAGGCCAACTCTGCACACTGGTTCTTCAAGAGTCTGTACCTGGCCTCTGACTTCTAATGTGCTGGTCAATCTACCTCCATGGCAAAGGCCATGCTTTAGTCACCACTGCCTCATAAGACTTGCTGATTCTGACTTGGCTTCTCTTTTTCAGCAGCATCTGGATTTTCTTTGGCTCTCTACTTTAATACAAATTTCGAAGTCCTCCCAATTCATGAAAAGTTCTCTTATGTTCAGATTAACTTAGGCCACTGATCTCATATTATTGTAGTTAACTTCTCCTTCCTGGGAGAAAGCACCTGACCAAAAGCAGCTGATAGGAGAAGAGTTCTTATTCTGGCTTACAGTCCCAAGGGGAATTGTCATGACGACAGGGAGCGGAGGCTGGACACCAACCCTGCCACAGCAGGTGGAAACCAGCAGCAGGAGAGTGAGCAGATCTCTGGCAAGGGGGAGCTGGCTGTAACACCCTAAGTTGGCTCCCAACAACATACCTCCTCCTGCAGGGCTTCATCTCCCAAACTGCCATCAGCTAGGAGGCCAAACATTCAGAATTCATGAATTTATGGGGAACATCTGATTCAAACCACCACCGATATTGTCATCCTATCTTTAGATCTGGTATTTCTTTCTACTATGAAAGTCTTCTTTAATTCACTATTATAATCTTAAACATTTTTTACTATTTCAAGGTCCTTGAGAGTTTGTGATATTATAAAAATGGCATTTCCTTATACATTTCATTTTTTACATAGTCACTTCTGCATACTGGTAGCAATCTCTTTATATTAAGTTTACATTCATCCTTTACTAAACTTTTGTCAGGTTTATAATTTATATGTAAATTACTTTTAATGTAAATGATCATATCAATTGACAAATGACTATTATTCTTAATTTAAAGCTCAGAAAACTGAGACCAGAAACATCCAGTATTGAAATCAGAATTTCAAAGAGAAATCTGCACTCCATGTTCATTGTAGCAGTACTCACAACATCCAGGAGGTGGAAATGATCTCTGTCCACAATGAATACATAAACTAACACAAAATAGTATTCAGCCACAAAAAGAAGGAAATTGTGTCATATTCTACAACACACAAGCATAGGGGATATTATACAGTCATAAAAGGATAAAAGCTGCATGATTCTCCTTAAATAAGTCATCCACAGTAATTATTTTATAGAAGCAAATATGACTGTGAGTTCCTAACACCAAAAGGGACAAGAAAACAAGAAGCTGTTGGCCAATGGGGTAAGGCCGTTCCTCACACAGTTACAGAGAAAAGTTTTAGAGAACTGCCATAGATCTGCCAGAGATCCACCTTACAGCACCGGGCTACAGAGATCCACTGTACAGCACTGGGTTGTAGAGATCCACTTTACAGCACTAGGCTACAGAGATCCACCGTACAACGCACTGGGCTATAGAAGATCATACTGAAACATGTGCAGATTTTATGTTGTATGCTTTTTGCCATAATTTGAAAAGAAAAACATTTAACAAGTGCCATTCAAAACACACCCACTAAATGATAGCACTGAGACTTCATTATGATGCTATATTTCTTGTTATCAGGCAAATATTACACAAATATGAAAATGAAACTATATATTTCTTATGTTTATATTGATGAGCTTTAATTTTTTTCACTTATGCTGTAAGAATAGGGGACAAATGTTATAGCTGAGTCTACAAATGTAATAATTCATTTGAAAACAAAAAACAAAATATTTAATTATTGACATTAACCAATCCTAATAGTTTCATATTTTTACATAATTTCTACTGCATCCAACTATGAATAAAGTAATTATTTAAAAATTACTGTCAGAAAATGTCATTTCTTTTTTAGTGAAGTCTAAGATTTTATAAACATTTAAATGAACGGTTAGGTAACATAATAGACATGACAACTAACACTCAATTTGTAGGGACAGACACGCTGTTAAGTTAGGTATTTGGTTGTGAAATGGCAATTCAAAACTTGAAGTATACTGGGTAATTGTTTAATGAATAGACATTAACTTTAGGTGAAGAGAAGGCTTTAGGACACATTTGTCCTTCAACAGCCAATGAAGCACAACATTATTTTCTAGTATAAGAATTCTTTGCTATTCTGAAGTCTTTCACTTTGACTTACTGCTTGACAGACGCTGGCATTTCTGGTTTGGGTAATTCCTCCCACAAAGACCACACAGGTGAGAAACACATGCAGGCACAAGTTCACCAGCATGTGCCAACTCTTGAGGCTGATCCGAATCAGGCTGTTAGGAAAGAGGAACACATTAATTAACAGCGTCCCGTGTGGTAAATGTATAGTGGGACTATGTACAATGTTCATCTGTGAGCTCATTCTAGCTCCTGAACGGCCAAATCTAAATGTTTTATATTTAAGCATTTTACTATATGACCACACACTATCACACAAATACATAAACAAGCTGAAAAATCATTTCATTCTATTCTGGTTCTCGATATTTAACTTCATGCATTAAAAGGCAAGTTGTTTATGAACCCACTGCACCCACAAAAAGCTAAGCAAGTGCTCCACAGTGTGAAGCACACAGGCCAGGCACACACCATGCAGGCTAGCTGAAATGACTGGATGGATGGATTACTGGTGCTTGGCTACCTGGAGAATTTCATGATGTAGAAACGCGTCTTTGTTCTGACTGACGAGGATAACATGGTCTAAATGCCCAATGCATTTTGTTTCCTGGCCTTTTGAAATGAAATGTTGAAGTCTTTCTCTTTCTGTGTCAAAATCACCTTCTTGTTTCTTAACTAAATGTCAAGAAATGTCATATATGTCTAACTTAAATGAAAATATGTTCTCTTAAAACCTTCTGTAAAGTGAATTTCCTGCTTAGCAAATTCTTTTAGTTCATTCTTTCCAACCAAAAGTAAAAGTTTCCATAGTCTTTCCCCCAATTAACGAAAACCACACTCCACGCTTAAATGCCATAAACTTTCTTACAAATGCCATCTCCAAAAGAACAGATTACAATAGACAAAAAGACAAAAATTACAAGAGCTGACAGAGTCAACTACTGAGATACACCTGCCGACAGGCGACAGGCCTCCACCTTCCTAAAGCCTGTCTTATTCCAGTGTACACCTTTCATATTCTCTTCTAGGAACAGGCCAGTAACTGGCTGCATGCCAAAAGCAAGACTTTGTCATGTCTTGTGCTAATTATTCATGTCTCTGATGGCATGGAATGAAGGCTGGTATACAGTTTACAGTAAGAACTGTTACTCTGGCAGGATACAACAGTATCCAACTTAGCTCATCAAAACTAAATATGTGGGCTGGAGAGATGGCTTAGCAATTACAGTGCTTGCCTATGAAGCCAAAGGACTCAGGTTCAATTCCACAGTACCCACGTAAGCCAGATGTATAACAGCGCATGCACCTGGAGTTCCTTTACAGTGGCTAGAGGCCCTGGTGTGCCCATTCTCTCTCTCTCTCTGCTCTCTTTATCTCTCTGCTTGCACATAAATAAAATTAAAAAATTAAAAACTTAATGTGTAATAAAGTCCTCCAAATCCAAGTTCACAGCTCTGTAACTATCAGATGTGCTCTTATCTGTAATGCTATATGTAACTGTAACTATCCCATGTGCTCTTATCATGGTGCTGTAAATATAACTGCAACCATCAGGAATGCTCTTACTGTGATGCTATATGTAACTGTAACTAAAACATGTGCTCTTACTGTGATGCTGCAACTATGAGATGTGTTCTTACCTGTGATGGTATATATAACTGACAATGACAGCCAAGAGACATAAGAGGAGAATGACAGCAGTAGTATAAACCACAGGGTGCAGGAGACTGGCTGCTGGGGCGTACAGTTCCGAGCCTGTCAAATCCTGAAGGGAGAAAAAAGACATTATGCTAGGATCACTGTTACGGAAACCGAACCATTAGGACTTCTGAGTGACTGGAATATACTGTTGACCAAATACCCTGGACCTGCAACCTCTGTTTTCCTCAAGGACAAATGTCTCTTGCCTTCCTAACTTACATTATGTTAACTACTTAGGACACACTCTTATTGTAAGTGGAGTTGCTAAATAGGTCTGTATAGTCCTCTGCAATGAGGGTAATGGAGGAAGAGTGGCCTGTATGTCGGTAGGGGTAACTAGACCCACTTACCTAAAGACTCTTTTGGCCACTATCACTCTCAAAGTCACATTCGAAGAAGCACAGCAGAGGATAGGGTCTCCGAGTCAACAAAGCCTGAACAGACATTTCCAGCCATGAGAAGTCAAGTCTAAGTTCCACAAATACAAACAGAGAAATGTGGCACCAAGGTCCTAAAGGATACAGGAAAGACGTGGGCCTGCCCTTGCAAAGGACAAAGCCCAAGAGCAAAGAGACCTAAGTCAGACTTGAATAATACCTGCTGATGGCATGAGAAGTCCAGTGTTATAAGCAAAGCAGAACCCAGTGAGAGCTCCCAAACCAGTCAGCCACCAAGTTCATAATCCAGCCACTCATCATCCCACCCTCCACACAATGCAATTCTACGAGGTAGGTACATTATTAGTGCCCATTTTATAGCTTGTAACTTATTTTACTATGTAAGTGAGGCATACATAGAGAAGTTAAGCACCGAGAAAAAAGAACCCCGAAGACTACATCCACAGGAGCTTGGCTTCCATGTGTGTATTCAAACACAATGCAGACATTTTCTCACTAAACTGGAAACAGACATCTTAATTCTGTGCTCCTTAGAGAAGACCAAGGGAATTCAGGAAGATACCTGCACCCTGGCTGCAGCTGCAGACGCACCATGTCTCTTTACTACATTATCTTTCCATACTGACCCATGCTGCTACAAGAGATGTTAGATGCAAGAAATAGTTCACAGCAATGTGTCTCTAACCAAGAGGATCTTGACAATATCTGAAATAGGAAAAACAAGATAAAAAGAAAGGACGTAGAAAAAGGAAGGCAGGGGAAGGGAGTGAACAAACCCTCCCCTGGAAGAATCACAAGTTGACAATCTACAACTGAAAAAGATCCCATCAGGCTGCCCTAACACAGCCTACACCTAGCACACCTAAAAAACATTAATGACCAAAAAAAAAAAAAAAATCAGTTAATAGAAGCTGGAGACAGAACACAGGAAATTGAATTCCAACTTAAGTGTTCCACTACAGGAGGATCAGCTCCAACTTCGGATCCATCCATTTACTTGACAGTCGTTAATTGGGTGCTCACCACAGCCAGCACAGTGCTGAGCACCAGATATGAGGGACAGGCAGGACAGACTCCCAGCTCCCAGAGGACTCAGTGTGCACCAAGTACACAGAAGGAAAAGAATAGAAAGCCTTTTGAAGTACCACAAAATGGTATAAAGTAAGTGGCCTTCACAGTGAGAAGACCACAGTATTAGTAGGGAAATGTTTTAAATGCTGAGGCAAAGAAAACTACAAAGATGCTATGAAAAACAGATATATTTCTCCTCAATTACTGAAAGGTGGACACACCAGTGCAGAATTAAAGACTGAGGATAAATCGACAATATCCAGGGCTTCAGCCTGTTCTAGATACCTGAGGAAACAGCATCTGCCACTGAGAGGCTACAGGACTTGGTGCTGTCACCCCACCCTCTCATAAAATGGAGATACACCAATTACCTAACAGGGTTTGGGGTTAGGCCCAAGGTGAGTTTGCAAAGGTACCTTCTTCCACAGTCCTGGGCAGAGCATAATGTACAGTTATGGGGAACAACATAACAGTTAATAAAATTTCAAAGTGCTGAATTTAGTTCTCAAATAATTTTAAGGAATAACTGACAAAAAGCAAAAGCTAGCACTTCTGCCCTATCACCGTGAATTCTGTTCCCAAAGCATGGAGGCCTGACCAAAAGCAAAGAGAGCCTTGTTCAAAGCGGGCTCAAGAGAATGTGTGAAGGGTCAGGCAGTAAGCAACTTAGGATGTGCATGCGGAACATAAATGGAAGCTTTTATACAGGTACTTGTTAACCTTTCAAGAAGGAAGGAGGGCGGGACAGAGAAAGGGAAGGAGAGGGAAAGAGAAAAAGAAGGAGGAAAGGAGGAAGGGAGGGAGAAAGGGAGGGGCTAATGCACTGCACTGAACAACACAAGACTTAAGGCAATAGAGAGGCTTATGTAACTAGGAAGCAAGTTAAAGATCCAAAGTGACAGCACAGAACTATGAATCAAATTGTTATGATTACACTAACAAATGCAGAATGAGAATATAAAAATTACTACTACATTGTCTAAAAATGACACTAACAGATACTCACCAGAAGATGCACATCTCCGTTCCCTTTAGCAATCCCGTAACTAGTAAGACAGGAGGAGTCCAGCACAGCCCAAGGCTGATGGTAGAGCAGACAGGGTTAGGTTTGTGGAGATGAACTTTCAGACCAGGCAGTTATGAAGAGATATTTATTGAAGCTTATAGATTTAGGGGAAGTTTTATAATGGCAGAAGAAACTGGTATGTTTTTACAGGTTTAAGTAGAGAGAGAACAGCCACAGTCCAAAAGTCAAAAGCCACACCACACAGCACACTTCGGGAATTTTAGGTGGAACTAGGCATTTTGTATAATTTGAGATTGGAATTTTAAACCTACACTACACTTTAAGATCTACCCAGTGACACCTCCTCTAGCCAGGTGGCTGTAGATTCAAACTACAAACTAATAAAACACTGAATATATTGTGGGGGGCATCTATTTAAACTACCACATTTTGTCCCTTGCCCTCAAAGATTTAAAATTATATATTGCAAATTATTATTAAAGGTCCCTACAGTCTTGAATAATTTAAGACACTTTTAAAGTCTTAAGTCTTTTTTGAGATTTTAAGATTTTTTTTTTAAGTCATGAGTCCTGTAAAATCAAACAAGTTAAATATTTTTAACATACAATTCATAGAGTAAACATTTTTAACTGATAATAAGGCATAGCAATGAGAGACTAGAACAACCATCATTAAGCAACATTAAATTTTTGTAGTTTAAATTTAATTATTACCAGTAACTGGCAGTTTTAGATTTTGTAATTTCGCCCCTCCAGCTGGGCAGAATAGCCAGGGAAAACTTTTATTTTAGGCCAACAGTGTGTTCTATGGCAGTCTTTGTATAGTTTTGGCATATTTAAAACATCTTTGGGTTTTTACGTAAACCATGGTCTATTTTTTAAAGGCTCTTTTAGCCTATTTATGAGGGTCATCATGCCCTGTCTATATGTTGTGTTTTAGTAGCACCTCTTAGAACCATGTGTATATTTTTGACCCACTTTATGTGTTTTCATGTTTCTAAAACCAATACCAGATGTGTAGGACACAGTCATATTTTTAATTTAGGGACAAAATCAATTATGACCCTGAAAAGCAGGAGTTGTTTTTTTTTTTCTGTCAACTCTTTTCAAAAGAGTTTACATTTTTATTTTAGTCTTTTTTATTGTTTTAATGTAAAGCAGTTGGTCCATTTTTTTAAGATTGTTAATGTGTTGACAATAGTAGATTTAGTAACCTAAAACCAGTTTTATAGTTTGTGATTTTAACTTGTCTGAGGTTTTTTAACTTAAAATCTGAAGTTTTTTTAGTCTAATATTTTTAACCAAGTACATTAGTTTATTACAAATTTAACCTTGATCAAACTCTTTGGGCCTGGGCAGCAGAACACAGTCAGCCCTTATGTCAGTAGCCAAGTTTCAACAAAGTCCTCCTCTGTAGTCTCTCTCTCTTTTTTTCTTTTTTTAGAAAGCTTATAAGCCAAGCCTTGAAGTTTAATATTGTTTGTACTTAGCATTTTTAGATTCTCATCAGAATGGTCTATAATATTTGGCTTACCATCTTAGAAGGTGTCTCTAAGTTTTAAAGTACCAAGTCTATGTCTGCTTTTCTAAAACAAAACTTTTCAAAGAACAAAATCTACATGGTTAGATTTATCTCATGCCACATTTTGGTACCAATTTTTGTAGCAGACAGCCTCAGGTTTATTGAGATGAACTTTTAGACCAGGCACAGTTATGGAGGAAGGGATATTTATTGGAGCTTACAGAAGCTTAGGGTAAGTTTTATAATCACAGAATAAACTGGCCTATTTCCACAGGTCTAAGTAGAGAGAGAGAAGCTGCAAGTCCAAAAGTCAAAAGCCACACAGAACACAGCACACTTCAGGAACTCCAAGTGGAACTAGGTACTTTGCATATCTTCAGATTGGAATTTTAAACCCACCACCCCACTTGAAGATCTACCCAATGACACCCTCCTCTAGCCAGGTGGCTGTAGATCCAAACTGCAAACTAGTAAAACACTGAATATACTGGGGGCCATCTATTTAGACTACCACAGATGGTAACCTTGTGCTGGCTACTGGGGTGAATACAATCTAAGCAGGAAATGGAAAGTTAGGTTTTCCACAGAAATACATGAACCTGAGCCCTACAGGTATAGGACAAGTCACAGGGCAATGAGTAAGTTTTCAAGCAAAGGGGAGTACTTCCAAAACTGTTTACCTGACAAAGAAGCAAGAAATACCTCAGGTCCAAGGGTGCCAATATGAAATCAATGAAACTTTTAAATAATTCACAATGATGATCATGAATTCTAATAACAAGAGTATTTAACAATTAACCAAATTATCTGAACACAGAGGACACAGTCAAAACCAAACAAACAAAAAAACCTAGAATACAAAAAGAGTTGTGAAAAGTTACCAATAAAACTAAATTTAAAAATAGGTATGAAATCAGAAATGTTCTTTAAAAAATGAACATCAGACAACACAAACTGTACAGACTGTGACTTCTGTTGACTTTATATTCCCTGGGAAGAAAGAAGGATAATTTAAAGATTTTGTTCTCTTAATCACACAACACACAGAATCAGTTTCAGTTGACCTAATAAAAGGTAAAACAAACCAGGATGCCATGAAGATAACAAAGATCTTCTCACGCTTGGGACAGACTAAGATTTCCTACACAGGACATAAAAGCAATAACTACAAAAAAAAAAAAAAAAAAGGTCTCAAATCTGAAAAACTAGACAACTAGACTTCAAGGATATTAGGCAACCCTGTTCACAGAAAGACGATTAAGAGAAAAGGGGAAAGGCCATGAACCGAGAAAGGACCTGCGAAACACAAGCCCAGCAAAGAACTCCTCCTCACAGCACCTACCAATAATTCCTTTACGACATGCCTATAAAAAACAAGCAAATGCATGAGGGGCTTACAAACAGCTCAACATCTCCAGTCAGCAGAGCTGCACCCATCTCATGATAAACCACAACACACATCACAAAGACAGGAGATACCAATGACTAGCAAGAAGTGACCAGGAGATGTCATGACTGCTAACACCTGCGAACCCATGAGGACCGCAAGTGGTGACCAAAGTCAATGATGTGATGTTAATGACAAACCCGCACATGAGAATGGCCTGCATCCAGTAGCCTCTCTCACTCCTGAGTGTGTCCATCCAAAACATGCATATGAATTCTCAAGTGCAGGGTTTTCTCAACAGCCACATGCTCATGAATAATAAAGTGGACACAATTTGGTATTTTCATTCAACAGACAGACACACATGACAAATGAAAAAGCATAAACTACTGCTGCATGCAAGAATAAAAGGGAAATCTCGTCAATGGAATGATCAGAAAGAAACCAGACATACAAAGTAACACACTGTACATTCCAAGCATGTGGGGCTTATGAACTAGCAGAACCTATCTATCTCTTGAGGTCATGGGGGCAACTGCTATCAAGAAACATAGGAAGGGGCTAAGGAAATGGCTCAGTGGGTAAAGTGCTTGCCACATAAGCATGAGGACCTGAGTTCAGTTCCCCAGCACCATGGAAACTACCAAGCATGGTGGCATACACCCAGGGTCCTAGTGCTGGGAAGGCAGAGACAGGCATTCCAGGGGTTTTTGCTGTCTTGGGAATCTAGCTGAATCAGTGAAATCTGGGTAAGCAAGAGACCCTGTTTCAAAAATAATAAGGTGCAGAAGCACTAAAGGACATTTGACACTGATTTCTAGCTTCCACACGTAGGTGCACACACATACACGTGGCACCTGAACACCTATTAAAGTGCACACACATACATACAAAAAGAAAAGAAACCTGGGAGCTAGTAAGTACTGCAGTGCATGCCTGACGCTTGTGGCAGCTGAAGGTTTACATCATCCAGGAACCACCATTAAGCTGACACTCCACATTGGGTACTCTGCCCAACGCCAAACCTTCATGAAGAAGGAAGGCCAATATCTTTTTGCAGAAATTTACCCAGCAGACACTTATGAAATGGGCAAAATGATAAAGCATCCAAGAAAAGACAACAGAGAAATGGCTAATAAAATTATGGTCACGAGGCATGGTGGCACATGCTTTTAGTCCCTGCACTTGGGAAGCAGAGGAAGGAGAATAACCATGAGTTCAAAGCCAGCCTACGACTACACAGTGAATTCAAGCTCAGCCTGAGCTAGAATGAGACCCTAGCTCAAAATAAAAAATGATGGTAGGGTCATGAAGTAATATTTAGCTCACAGAGTTCTTCTATCAATACACAATGTAAGAAACGGAACTTAGTAGAGTGGTAAGGAGCGAGCAGTGGTTATGGAGCCAGACTGACTTCAAATCCACATTCCAAAATTGACTCAGCTCAGTTCCACACTTACAAACAGGACAGGTTAATGTTCTATACCTCATGAGGTTTTTCTGAGGATCAAATAATGTACAGCACATAAAGACATCAGAACAGTACCTGACACACTTGTGCCTACTGAAGATTAGCCACCCCCGCAGCCGCCGCCACAATCAACTGCCTTAAGTCACATCAGCATCACTGCAGTCAGGGTGCATCCGTCCACAGAGAGAAGTGTGGTTTAGAACAGTGTGCTCGTGGTGCACATGATTTGCGTAACAGTGGGAGATTTGCTATGTATTCATTTTGACTCAACACACATAGAAACCTCTTCAATACACAAGAAAATATTAATCATCATTCTCTAGGGCTGATAGGCATGGGGAGGGAGGGGCGTATGGGCTTTTAGTATACATTAACGTGCAGAAGTAACTAAAACATTTGGTGAGTATGAACATCCTATTAAAATAACCAGAACAAAAACATTGGTGGCAGTGACAGTCAACTATAGACTAAATGAAACCAAAGTCTGTTTTCATCTGTTCCTTCTATAAACACACTTAAGTTACCACAGGACAAGAACCACCAGACAGGAAAGCAAGTGGCTCCCTATTGCTCAGATGAGGGTAGTAAAGGGGCAATGAGCAGAGAGATAGTGTTATTACTGACAGGTACATGAACTCTGCTTTCTAGTCCTTTTCCTGCAAGGAATGCCTGAGACCTCCTGCCCCAGCTGGCTAATTCTGACTTCACTCTGCAAACCCAGGTTCTGCTGAACTCGCCCAAGAGTTTAGGACACAATTGGCTGGTATAGCAGGAAATAATGAAATTGACCACTATAACTAATCTGGACTTAAGAGCAATATATTATATATTATAATTATTACTCAAAATTCCGTAACACTGGATCAGGAAAGGGAATATGGACTCTATGCCAAGAGATAGGAACATTTAGACTTCTAAGGAAGATGGCATGCATTAGGACAACATTCAAGAAAAACAGGATTGTACTTATCATTCAATGAAAGAAGAAAAAATTGTGGAGTTTTAGTTTTAAAAACACACTTCCACCAGGCGTGGTGGCACATGCCTTCAATGTCAGCATTTGGGAGGCAGAGGTAGGAGTATCACCATGAGTTTGAGGCCTCCCTCAGACTACATAGTGAATTCCATGCCAGCCTGGACTAGAACAAGACCCTACTCGAAATAAAAGACACTTTCTTTATCTTAGACCTAACCTTAGTTACTGAAAAATTGCTGTAATTTTGTTTGGAGCAATCTGGGAAGGTTCTGAACCTGAAGCCTCACACATGTCACCCAAGTGCTCAGCCACTGAGTCATACACACAGCCTTATACTAACTTTATTATAACTTTGTCAACAATTCTAGATGTATTTTATCCTGCTACCTCTAGGTGGCACACTTACATCTAAGAAAACAGGATACTCTGAAAATAAGTAGAAAAACATCTTAGCACTGTATTTTAGCTTTTAAGAATTATGTATTACATTTTAAAAGATTAAAAGTCTGAAAGATAAAAGAATAGCTTGTTCCTTCTAGAAAGGGATTATACTAATTTAAATAGTTTAGAAGAACAGCAAGGAAGTTAAAAATAGATGTTTAAAACTGGTATTGAATAGAAATAAAATTTTCATATGGTGCAATATCACAATAATGCTTATAAAATGCCATTTTTTTCTGTTTCATTTATTTTACTCAACTTTCCTAATTGTTATATATGTTAACTGCTATATGTATTGTATCTCTTGTCTTTTTCCTTCAAACAAATCATAGTTTTAGAGTATTTTACACTCAAAACCTGGATGATAGCATACTTTTATACTGAAAGAGAAACTGTCTCATACTTTACTTAATGTTTTAATATGAAAGGTAACTGCAGGGCTGTGGAGATGGCTCGGCAGTTAAAGGCGCTTGCTTACAAAGCCTGCCAGCCTGGGCTTGATCCTCTAGTACCCATGTAAAAAGCCAGATGCACAAAGTGGCGCATACATCTGTAGTTTCTTATGCAGTGGCAAGAGGTTTTGGAGTGCCCATATTCATTCCTATACTCTTTTTCTCCTCGCAAATAAGTAAATTAATTTAAAAATAAAATAAAAGGCAAATATAAAATAATACATTCTGGCCAGACATGGTGGTGCATGCCTTTAATTCCAGCACTTGGGGGGCAGAGGTAGGAGGATCACCATGAGTTCAAGGCCACCCTGAGAGTACATAGTGAATTCCAGGTCAGCCTGTGCTGGAGCTAGACCCAACCTCAAAAAACCCAAAATAATAATAATAACAAATAACAACAACAACAACACATTCTGAATTTATATAAATTAGACAACTTCCATTGGTAAAGAAAATTATAAATTATCAACACTATCTTTAGGGATAAAGGGTCCTTAAATAATCTTAAATAAATGTAGCTTGCCGGGCTTGGTTGTGCATGCCTTTAAATCCCAGCACTCAGAAGGCAGAGGTTGGAGGATTGCCGTGAGTTCGAGGTCACCCTGAGACTACATAGTGAATTCCAGGAGAGCCTGAGCTAGAGTGAAACCCTACCTCAAAATACCAAAATAAATAAATAAATAAATAAATAAATGAATAAATAAATAAATCTAGCTCATTTAGGTGATGTAGGCTCCACCCACCAGCACTGCTCATGCACACAATTTCTAGTGTACTTCAGAGTCATGCGCAGTGCTCCATGGTGTCTTTGACAGGCTGTCCCTCATCCTTGATAATTAACCTGCTCTCTTTCCTGCCTCATAAGCCAAGGGGCCAGGTAGATAAAGTTGAGAAGTAAAGAAAATGAAATATAAAATGAAAGAAAGAAAATGAAATATGAAATATAAAATGAAAATGAAATAAGTATAAAGGAAAATTTAGTATAACTTGGATGTGCTTCAAAATCATTCTGAGTGGTAAATGCTATTTTGCTTTTTAAGAAAAGAAAAATTTACAAAGTATAAAATACATTATGTCTCAAATTTGGGTAACACCTGTATAAAATATTGTCTAGATACCAGATTCACAGCTAGAATTAGACACAAACATGGAAGTCTTCCCTTCCTAGCCAACCTCAAGCCGCTTTTGAGAAATGTCTTTCAAACACCTGAATAATTCCTCCCACTGAACTCTATATCCACTACACGCTGTCAGTATCATATGATAATTGTAGCATAACTAACAGCAAAAAAAGAAAAAAAAACACCCTGAAGTATTTGATATGTATGGTTACCTGCATAATTAAGTGCTCAGGAACCAAATTCAAGTGAAAGATTTTTTTTCTGCATATTAATAATGAGCTGCTTTTTACAAAAGATTAGCAGGTGACAGCAATGGTAAATAATAGCACACAACATCACACTGATTGGTATTAAAAGTACAGAAACACAATTTTATGCTATTACATGCAGACACAAAACTGAATGCTCTCACCGTTCCTTCTCCTTCTCAACCCTAAGGACTCCTAACGCCCACGTGTACTGGGAGAGACAGTAGATAGCAAAGGGGAAAGCCATTGTTCACTGTGTGCTGGGCATCTCTGGGAAAACGCATCACTCTACATCCATAAAGCTGGACTGCAGAGACCCAAATTCTCCCCAGTTTTTCAGCAGATCAAAAAGTTTAGCTGACCCCATTCACTTCAGAGAGCATCTTTCTATGAAACAATCCCATCCATTCTACTTGGCAGTAAGTCAACTTCCCTTGAAATCCAGAATCATCCTTACATAATTAAAGGGAGTAATTTATGTTAAGTTAAAAAGTAAATTCTTCATTTGAGCCTAATTATGCAGAGAGAACAATTAGAATATTTAGTATTTATGCATAACGCTAACAACTGCCATACCATTAGCACCGCATAGTTGCTCAGGGAGTGGCACTGAATCGTGGTGATGTTCTCATCCGAGTATAGTATACGGCACCCATCTGACTTCCAGCCTCCTTGTCCGTTCAGCAAATCAAAGTCCCACTGCGCTGCCACAGCATCTGCTCCGTGCGCGATTCGACGCAGCGTCACATTAACAGGGATGTGGTGGGTATCTATGGTCACACCATCTGGAGAAAATGGGAAACTACATTATTTCTCAAACAAACTCCATAAACAATTAAATGTCAACTTATACTTCAATGAGTACTCTGTGAGATCTTTTGTTCGC
This sequence comes from Dipus sagitta, assembly GCA_036346955.1. Lineage (NCBI taxonomy): Eukaryota > Metazoa > Chordata > Mammalia > Rodentia > Dipodidae > Dipus > Dipus sagitta. The sequence goes on from CM070781.1 coordinate 19,283,297, forward strand.
TAGTGACTCATTAAAATGAGAAGGAACAAATTTTTTTTTTTTTTTTTTTTTAGGAAAAGTGATGTATAAATCACAGTGTGCGGTGAGGGTGAGGGTGAGGACAGGCTAAAGTCTGCCACACACACACCTATTTTGGTGAGGATCACAGGAGTCACTACTGTACGGCGCTTCCCATCATCAGCCAAGTTGGTGGAATTTCCAGTGGCTGGAAACAGCTTTCCATTCCGGAATGCAATCAGCTGAAGCTTATATACAGTATCATCCAGTGGTCGGACTTCTCGTTTTTGCTTTGATGAGAAAAGGGATGAAGGAAACTGAATAGAAGCCTCCACGATCGTATTCTGAAATCATATGTAAAAAGGAAAAAAAAAAAAAAAACAATGGTCATGATGTTAACATGAAGAAATCAAAACAATGTTGAATAGTCATGAAGGTTTTCTGCTTGTATGCTGAACACATTTACTCAAAGTGTATACATAAAATTTAATGGTTAAAACAATTCAGCAAAAAAAGTCTGAACAGTACATGACAGCATAGATCCAAAGTATAAAAGACAGACAAATACAAACTCCATCATTAATTTTTTAATGACAGCACATGCTATTGACGTGGACAGCACTGAGTAGGTGAAGGATCACAGTGTTCACTCAGCAGTTTTACAATGGGAGATGCACTAAGCACAAGGTAATACACACATCTGGAGTTCAACAGCAGTGGCTAGAGGCCCTGGTGTACCAATTCTCTCTCTCTCTATCTCATAAAAAAAGAAAGAAAAATGTCTGAACAAAGAATGCTGCTTAAAAGGATTCTCCGCTCAAAAAAAAAAAAATCACTTTGACATATTTATCAAAGTCTTTCTCTTGGCCACCAACACCATCTTCCTCCAAATCAGTGTCCACATTGCCACTAGAATTTCCTTTTAACAAAGTTAAAATGACATCTTGGTTTTGAGATATCTAGAGAATACTGCCCAAATCCAACATGCGTTACAGATTTTTAATGAAAGTCTGCTTAAATTCATGTCCAATCATGTGGCTGGCCTCAGCTAAGTCGTAGTTCCTAGCTGAGATGTGCCACTATTCTGCTGTCTGACACACTACTGAGTACATCGATTTGGATTTGTTTTTTCACAAGGTAATTCTATTGACAATGGGAAAAATAGGTCAGAATGGGAAGCTGGCAGCCTGGAGAAAGTCTTGACCACAGGGCCCTCTTGCTTGCCAAGTTGGCTGTCCCCTCTTCTGGACTCAAGCACCCAGTGACACCCGTACCACTGCAGAGGAAGGTAGTTTCAATACTCACCTCCCTCTCTGCGCCATGACTAGACAAGAAGGGTTTCTGGCCGCAGTGGATCTCACTCATTGGTTTAGACCTCTACATTACTGCTTCCTGGCATGGCACTCACTAAACATATCTGTTTGTGAATTTAACCAAGTCGGCATGGCACATTTGCTTAAGATACAAAGTGAGTCTACTGAAGAAAACGGCAGACTTTAGAATTATTTAAGTAGTGCACTTACAACGTTAGGACAGAGCCAATATAAAAAAATACTCTGTTGAGTATGTGTACTTGTCAAGTATAAGTATTACTTTTAAATTAATGATGTGCGAAAATATTTTGTATAAAAAATATTTTGGTAAAAATATTTTGTGTAAAATAGTGCATAATTTTTGTTGGTCTTACAAATAAAAGTTGATATAAAAATAGTTTATTATAAACTCATGCTAATCTGGTAAATTTCTTTTTTTAAGTAATGTTTTTAGAAATATTTTATTTGAGAGAGCGATTGAATGAGAATGGGTGCGCCAGGGTCTCTAGCCACTGCAAAGAACTCCAGACGCATGTACCATCTTGTGCATCTGCCTTTACATGGGTACTGTGGAACTGAACCTGGGTCCTTAGGCTTCACAGACAAGTGCCTTATTAACTATTAAGCCACCTCCCCAGCCCTTATCTGGTAAATTTCTATAAAACAAATTTTTAAGTACATAATGAGGCACATAAACATGAAAATCACAAACATTGATTAATTAAAAGTCCAATAAAGCTCTTGCCACAAAACATGAGGTTCTGATCACCTGAGTTCAATTTCCTAGTGCCCAAGTAAATAGCTGGGTGTGGCCACACACACACATTACCCCAGGCCTATGGGGAGTGAACACAGACACCACTGACTGGTCAGCCAGTCTCACTGAAGACAGCAGCTCTGGGTTCACTGACAGACTCTGCTGCAAGGAAACATGGGAGAGTGACAAAGGAGGACACCAGCTGCTCTCCTCTGGCCTCTGTGCACGTGCTCAGGGAACCTGACATCTACACACACACACCTAACACATACAAAAAAGAAAAAGGGGAAAAGGAAACATGCATATTTCATAGAAGCAAAAACATATCTAGGTTTAAGCTTGTAAAACCAACTAGAAATAAACAAAACCGCAAATTACTAAAAGGCAAGAGCTACAAAATCATGGATGTTAAATAGTCAAGGCTTCTAAACTCTTTCCAAGCACAATAAAGAATATCACTAAATAAAAAATTACAGGTTCCCTGGGATGGAGAGAGGGAGCCCTCGGGTGTTGGTAAGGGGAACTCCAGCTGGGACAAAAATGTTTAGTCTTTTATAGTAAGAACATAAAACATGTACATTTCATTTCTTTCAAAGAAGTGCTGATCACTAGTTACAGAAATCTCTGAAGATCATTTTTTTACTACATTTCACATAGTTACAACTTTCTTCTCTTGACCTGAAGACAGGGAAGAGCAGGGTTATCATTCAGCTGATCACATGTGCATTTCTCTGCCACATGCAGTCCCACAATGAGGTAGATGTACACACAGGATAGCTAGTAAGGTGGAGAGCTTCTTAAGATTCATTAAGAGATGCCAGCTCTCTGCTGTAAGATTTACTGTTGCTGAGAGATCATGTGTAAGAGGAAGAGAGCAGGCGAGACATGGCAGCCTTGTCACTGGTGGCTGGGCGACTGGGTGACACTGCTCAGTTCTGTATAGCCTGAGTCTCACTTTCAGAAAGCGCCTAATGGTCTCTTTGGCAAACAATGGTCAGGACCAAACTGAATGACCTGTGGTCATGACAGACACCAAAGGCGATAGAGGCGTTGGGGGTGGGGTGGGGTTCATTACTGCTCTGACAGTCAGTGGAGAAGACAGTACCCCAGGGCTGTGAAGAAAGTATCAGCAATAAACCTGAACCTTGTGTCTTGACTTCGACAACTCAGGTTCAGTGCTCATTTTATTGTAAATGTGAGCAAAGCACGGACACATACAGAAGGAAAGTTGTCAGGAGGCTCTTGCCATCTGCTACGTCCACATGCAGCTCCCTGTTTACAATGGCATTACATTAAGGGGAGGTAAGCATCATGGTGGATGCTAAACACAATTTTAACATCATACGAAAGAGCAAAGACTTCCTCACCACGTACCGAATACATTAAGACTTGAGAAATATCGATTTCTTAAAAAAATATACAGAATACTAACATTTAAATCAGGGCAAGTTAAAACCATTGGATTCAAAACAATGAGATACCAACTTATTGTTTTGCAATCAACTTGCTTGGTTGAGAGAGAACATTACTATTTTCTTCACTATAACTAGTTATTAGCTGTCATTACCTTTTATCTCCTTGCCATAAATGACAGGGATGATGTCTACCTTTAGAATTAATTTTTATCTGACTTTCTCTGTTAATTAGGCTTCACTATTAATTTTACTCAACAACAGTTGTTGAATGTTTGGTGACACCATACTTGACCTTATACAGAAACTAAAGACACAAATGAAAGGCCCGGTCCTTGCTACTGAATACCCACACTTTCCACAGAGAGATGACAACCTCCACCATAAACAGGAGTGACAATAGCTAACATTCACTAAGCAATTTTTCCTGTGCCAAGTACTATTGCGAATGTCTGCACCGTTACTTCATTTACCCTTTTCCATTACTCTTTGAGTTAGTCCCATTTCATGAGCCACCACTGAGAGCAAAGACTAAGTAACATTTATAGAGGATAAGACACTTTGCGCAGCCTGGTGGAAAGTGGGGAAGACAGGATCCTGGGCTGCCGGGTGGGAAGTAGGAGAAGAGAACACAAGCCCGGGCTGCAGATATCAGACACATCCTGTGACCTCACCCTTAGCCAACTCACCATTGTAAGACTTGTAACTACTTCAGCCAGTGAGCATAGCACCTTGGGAAAATCACACAGTGAGTAGTTCGGTCTGAAGAAAGTAAGATGGCAGCCATCTGCAGAGTCGAAGAGGGACAACAGAGGGCAGCGATGGACTGAGCATTTGATAAAGGTGGAAATCAAAGCTTGAAGACACACAATGACTAGTGTGGAACATGGACAGGAACTCAGGTGGGTGAAAGCCCTAGGTATTTGTGATAAGAGAAAGGGGGTGTGCGAGAAAAAGTAACTTCGAGTGAAATGTTATAAATAATCGATTCTTTATGGCTACATCATAGCTGAGCTCAAAACACTAGATGACCGCTCACATTCCCCAGTAGCTCACTAGGAATAGCAGAGCTCTCTGCTATACATGTGTAGGACCGACAGCAAAAGAAATCGTTTGTCAACAATAACCTCGATTGGCGGTGTTACTTTCTTGTTCCTCTGACCAGAAGTGACTGACGGAAGCAAGACTTTACTTCAGCTCATAGTTCAAGGTGACAGTGGCAGCAAAAGCATGGCCATAGGACTTTGATGCCACTGGTAATGCTCAGTGTAGTCAGGACACAAAGAACAAGGAATGCTGCTGCTAATTAGCTCACTTAAGGCTTTTTATTCTCACCAGAACCCCAGCCATGGAATGGTGCTCCACCGACCCCCGCCCCTCACACAGTTAGGATGGATCTTCCCATCTCAATTACCCAAATCTAGAACTCCTTCACAGACATGCCTGGACATTTGTTTCCACGGTGATTCTAAAAGCTGTCAAGCTGACAACTGGAGATTAACCACCACACTGATGCTGTCAGTGAGAGGCACCCAGGCACCTGGTACTCAAACGAGACAGCCCACTGGCGTCAGACAAGGGCTCACACACGCCTCAGCCCCTGCAGCTTCTCCCACGCGTGGCTCTTGGTGACATGAGATGGGCAGCAGGAACAGGAGGAGGAGAAATGAAAAGCTCAGGGCTGGGACATGAGAGAGCTAAACAGATGATGTCAGGGATTTCTTGGAGGTGACATTCCAGCTAGGTGACACAACCAAGGAGCTAGAGAAGCAAATAGGGAATTCTAGCAGAATTAGTCCAAGGCCTCAAAATGACAGCGAGAGGAAGCAAGGAAAGTTTGCTGTCACTGGACAGTGGGCAGAGGAAAGAGGAAGGAGGGGATGTGGGCAAGAAAACTAAGGGAACAGCACCTCCAGAGAGACTTGACATCTTCATCAGGGGGTGCACAGGGGCAGATGTGGGGGTAATGCCCACAATCTTAGCACCTGAGATAAAACAGCCACTGACAGTCCAATGGAGGAAAAGCACCGAGGCCCTCAGCTGCACAAATGTCTGGACAGTGCTTCCCACACAAGGACCACGATGCCGAGGAGGTGCTCGGTGGCCTGAGAAGACGCTATCTGCTGAATGGAAAAAAAAAAAAGCATTTAAACATTGTATTAACTGGTGGGGTTGCATTGGCACATGCTGCCAGCTGTCAATAGGCCAGGGCAGAAAAGCCCTTTACGGAACAGCCCAGAGGTACAGGGGCCAAACAAGGACTTATAATGGTCTGGCCAACATACATGGACCCTAATGCAGGAGGGCTTCAGTTGCAACTTTTTCATTCAGAGAAATATGTTCAGTAGCAACATCTTCTGGACACTTCCTGCACTAGCAGCATGTAGTGCCATACTTCCTCGTGGCACCAGGCGGCAGCAGCAAGCCACAGGCCCGTATGTCAAGAGATCATGGAGAGAACGCCAAGGCTCTCCAGGGGTCTGTGCAGTGAAGTGCTGTAGTTCCCTCGGCATTGCTGGGGAGAGACAGCTCATGGGAAGAAGGGTTTATTTCAGCCTTGAGGGTTTATTTCAGTCTTGAGGAAGTTTCATCAAGCAGGAAAGCATAGCACAGCAGGACGCTGGTTCATATCTTCTGGGTGGAAGTAGTCCTAAATACTGGGCTTGAAGTGAAGCTAATAAACCTCAAGGTCCACGCCAGTGCCACCCCTCCTCCAGCACGGCTCCACCACCCAGCTGGAGATTGAGAATGAGGCTTAATCACAAACACATGAACCTGTGGGGACCTTTCACATTCAAACCACCACACTCAGCTATGATGTCTGGTGAAGGTCAGATATACCTTCAACACATTTTTTAAAATATGTATGTATTTATTTATTAATTACTTATTATTTGAGACAGAGAAAGAGAGAGAGAGAAAAAATGAGTATACCAGGGCCTTCAGTCGCTGCAAACAAACTCCAGATGCATATGCCACCTTGTGCATTTGGTTTACGTTGGGAAGCGAACCTGAGACTTTTGGTTTTGCAGACAAGCACCTTAACTGCTAAACCGTCTCTCCAGCTCTCAACACATTTTGACAGGATATTTTCAACTTCAAATATGTTTATCAAGACATTACCCCTAAGTTAACCAGAATTTGGACAGGACAGAAGTCTAAGTCAAGCTAGGGTGATGGCATGCAGAGGAGCAGAAATGTGGGGGAAAAAATGTGAAGAAATAAATCAAATAGAGCACATGCTAAACCACAGATATCCTTTTGTATTTTTTATGGGTTGGAGTTCATATGTTAGCACATGCCCCCCTTGAAGGATAATGGCATCAATTACTGCATGTTCATGTTGCCTAGTTAGTCTATTACAGGAATTTTAAAAGTATGCACAGAAAGAACAAAGATTGGCCAGCATAAATTTTAAAACATGAAGTGTTCCGGCACAGTGGTAAAGCTCAAGTTCAAGTTCATTTTCCACTGTCGGCATTAAACTTGGAACTGATCGTATGTCATCCGGGTATGTTTTCTATGCAGCTCCAGCATGTCCATCTGTGAGGCACGAAGAACAAGGCGGTGTGCTGTGCTTCTCCAGCCGCAGGACACAGTACTATGAAATTGGCAAATCTCTTGAGTGTTCACTTAAAGCTTTCAACTTTAGCTGTTGGAAGCTCTCCTCACAGGAGGGTATATTGTGAAATTGATGATATCTAGGGTTTTGTCATTTTTTATTCCCATCCTACCTACTGTGATCATGTAAGCCAGAAGGGTCCATTAATCTTACATGCTCCTCAGAAGCACATGCCTTTCTCCCATTGGGCTTTTGCGTGTTACTAGTTTCTCTGCCTTTCTAAATGTATTTTCACCATTAAAAGATCCAACATGGAAAGCTGAGTTGGTCTGGTATGTCATTCTCAGTCAGGCCAAGAGTAACAGATTAATCCTGCCAATTTTCCTCGGAGTGTATGGTATTAAGTACTTATGCAGTACCAGACAGTCTGACCCAGGGCAGATTACCTTGGGTGGCTGTGATATTTCTAAAGTTAGCGAGTTTTAGATCTCCTTATGGAGAGCACCAGGGTAAAACATGACAAGATACACTAAATACACATTCGTCCACCTGACACTCGCTGGCACCTTTGGTGTAGCACAGGGCCTCACACTCATCTGATCAGTTCTCATGCAGGCATGAAGACGGCTGGAATACTGTTGGCTACATCATTCAGGGACAAGCCAGAGACAAAGTTCTGTGCAACTGAAAGCCACAGAGAACACATCAGCACATACCCACATGAAGCTAAGGGAAAAGATGTGGGTGGGTCCATTAGAGAACTTAAGTCTTAACTCCAATTATTTGCTTAGATGTGGTTGAGTGAGTTCCCTCTATACCCAAATTTTAAAAGGCAATAAAAGTATTTTTCTCTTGCTTGATCTAATAAAACACACTTTTTGAGTATATGTATTTATAGACATATATCACGTATTTGAATTTTTAAACATATGTCACATATTTGTACTTTTCCATAAATGCTTGATTAAATATCCATCCTCGGGGCTGACTTCTCCAGTAGGCACAGTGCCAGGAGCCTACAATCATTCTAGGTTTCTATGAAAATACTTTGTCTTAAACTTAGATGAAAAAACCTTGTAGTTGAAAAAATTTGAACAAGTAATATTAATAAACATACAATTGCATAAAAAGTTATAGTATGGTTTTTTTTTTTTTAATTTATGGAGAGCAAGAGAGACAGAAAGAGGAGAGAGACAGAGAGCACACCGGGGCCTCAGCCACTGCAATCCACCTCCAGACACTTGTGTCACCTAGTGGCTTACCTCACCTTTGGGCATCTGGCTTACCTGGCAGGGGTGGGAACAGGGGGGAGTCAAACATGGGTCCTTAGGCTCCACAGGCAGGCACCTTAACTGCTAAGCCATCTCTGCAGCCCGAGAATATAATTTTTGGTACTTTTCAGTGGAGAAAGGGACCCCCAAGACAAAGATGTGAAGGACCTATGAAAGTCATTATAGAGTTCTTTCTGGTCTGATTGCTTTCTCAATCTCTCTTTCTCTCTCTCTCTCTCACATGTGCATGGTATGTGTGGTATGGTGTATGTCTGTGTATGTATTAATATGGCAGACACTCCATGCACACAGCTTTGGAAACCAGAGAAGGTCAAAAGTTCACATGCCCCCTGCATTGGTCATTGGCCTGTATTTCCTTGAGACAAGCCTCTCACTGATTCTGCAGTTTGCCATTTTCTGCAAGCCCCAGAGACTATCCAGTCTCTGCTCCCCACAGGACTGGAGTTACAGATATGCATAGCCACACCCAGATACTTATATAGGTGATTGTCAAATCAAAATTGGGCATCTGGGATGATCCACACAGGCCATCATGCTTGCATTTCTCCAGTCCCCCGAGTTTCCCATATCTTGTCTTCCCTTTCCTCCAAAACACTGTCAATAAAGCTTTAAAAACTTTCAATGAGGTTTCTGTGCAAAGCAAAGACTTCATGTATTCAAATCCAAGAATAAATAATTTCATTAACTGACGGGTGTAACGTACCTTCAGAGCCAGACTTGAAAACGTATTCGAGACGTTGCACTTGAAGCTTAGCTGCTTGTCGAGGTTTCCATCAGGATCCCGCCTTCCATAGTCAGAAAGGCCAGTGCGATCAGAAGCAGCCATTTTCTGGAACACGGTGCAGGTCATCCCCGTGAAGCTAGCGGCCTTGATGACATAAGCTTCCAGAGCAATATTGGGAGAGTACTTCAAAAGTCAACCAGAAAGGAGTTATGAACGATTTGGAATATAAGGGGGAAAACGTCCCAAGACTTCAAACACAAAAACCTATACACAGGCTGGAGAGATGGCTTAGCGGTTAAGCGCTTGCCTGTGAAGCCTAAGGAACCCAGTTCAAGGCTCGATGCCCCAGGACCCATGTTAGCCATATGCACAAGGGGGCGCACGCATCTGGAGTTCGTTTGCAGTGGCTGGAAGCCCTGGCGTGCCCATTCTCTCTCCGTCTCTCTCAAATAAATGAAAATGAACAAAAAAAAATTGAAAAAATAAAAAATACCTATACACATAATCCAAGCCGGAAATTCCAAGTTATTAATGCAAAAGGACCCTGGAGTAATAATAATAATCATAGACTAAAATGGAAAGGATATCAATAAAAAAGGAAAAGAAAGAATCTCAAACAATGGATGCATTTCAAAATTCACTTAAAAATAATTTGTGGGCTAGGACTTATAGCTCAGGGGTTGAGAGTTCACCTAGCATGCATCAGACACTGGGTTGGAACAACAGCATTAAAGAAAATAATAATAATAATAATAATAATAATAATAAAAACTTGAAGAGTAGTTCACAGGAAGCTAAAAGCTAAAAATGTAAGTTTGTTATTTTGAAAATGAGCTTCTATTCTATTCACTGAGCCTGTTAGTGACTATGTTACAGAAGGAAACGGAAGAGACCTTGAAAGTTTTGAAAACACGCATAAAAAATAGGCCCTCGTCATGAGATCTAGTGAGGCTTCTGCACTAGATTCCCAAGAAGCAAATTTGCAGACTCACTAGAAAGCTGTTTCTTCAGAAAGGGAAGCAGATGCTCAACCACATGCTAGAAAATGAGCAGATTTTATAGGTAAAGTAGGTCAGAAAAATCTCCTGGAATAGACAGCACCTGCCTGCCCCAGAGCTTTAAAGGAATTCAGTAGCAGCTGAACTAAAGGGATCCGCCCAGATGTACGTCAACAAGAGCCTGCGGGTCTGCATGCTGGAAGACCCGGAGCATTCCTCCCACTCATCAGAACCGTGCCACAGAGGGCACCAGAAGTGACAAGGTAACAAGTCTCACTTCCAAACTCCACAAGGTGGCAGAATTTACTACAAACATAAGGACAACATGGAACCTCTCCTTTAAGCCCCAACCATGGTGGGAAGACAGCATTCCAAACACCACAGACACCACAGACGAATTGCAGCCTTTTATGTGCATGTTGGCATGGGACTTTGGTATCTAATATGAGGAGAGGATACAAATTCAAAAGCCAGAAGTGAGCTTTGACAAATACAGCACATCCTTCCTTGCAAATTTTCAAGAGTAAATAATGCTGGCATTATGGAGTGGCTCTCTCCTTAGGATCTACATCTATCTGAAAAAGAGAAGCAGATTCTCCAATGGAGAGTAAGTTAGCACCAGGACAAATGAGATAACCCTTACTTTTTTTTTATAGAGAATTTAATAGGTGTAGGCCCTCTTGTAGCCCATGATTGATGGTAGCTTGATATTGGCGAGTGGGCTTATGAGACATTTATCTTACCCATAACTGTGGGCTAACTCCACAATGCATGACCCATATACCTCAACAAGGAGGGGCCAAGGGGAGGGGGTAGGTCACGGATGAGCCTAATAATGGTACCAAACTGACTGTATTTGCTGAATACAAAACTAACTAATAAAGAAAAAAAGAAAAGAAAAAAAATGATACTGGCATTAGCTTTTGCTTCATACATTATACACACCTTGGAAAGTTGCACTCATCAAATTATATATGTTAACCAATGAATACTCCAGGGTTTTTGTACACTCCAAGATCCAACAAAGTGTCACACAAGTAGCAATAATCATGACATGGCATGTAAAACAAGGAACCTGTCCTTCCACAGAGCTCTTCCTCTTTGCTCACTCTGGAGCTGTCCATGTCTACCTGTACAAATTATAGCATCCCCTTCTCCCCAGTTTCCCCCTCATCTCATTTCCCATTTCCCCAGTCTCAGCTACCTATAGTCAATCAATCGTAAAAATTTAGATGGAAATTTGCAGAAATAATTTATAAGTTGTAAATAATTTCTTCATATTGTTATGTGTTATTAATCTCTAAAATGACTTGATAGGGTATGTGTGTATGTATGTGTATATGGGTGCTTACACAGATCTATAAAAAAAAATGGTATACATGGGGGTGAGTATTACCCATGGCTTTAGGCATCCACTGGCTTCTTGGACTACTTCCCCAGGGATAAAAAGACAACTGTGTAACATCCAGAACCTGCTTTCCATCTATAAACAGTATGTAAACACCCACCATGATCTTTATTATGCCCTCATACTAGCAGCGGGGAGAAATGGGGTCCAGAGAGACAGAAAGTTCCTCTGGCTAAATAAGATGCAAGGCAATAGGACAGGAATGGTCAGAGAGAAAATAACAGGCTAGTCACAAGTAAGATCACGTACTAACAGCAAAACTACCCTGCGCTACTGCTATAAAGGCAGTAGCTATGCCAGCTCTCTATTGTATTTATTATTCAGAAAAGCAATCCTAATCCTAACTGAGCAAAAGATATAATCATGAACAGTGTGACAGTATGATTAAAAAGACCTCAGATGGAAATCAACGGAACGAATGAGAATCTTGAATTATACCAAATCCCAAGTGGAAATGTCGAATATTCCCCACTAATATTCAACACTACATGATTGCCAACTGAAGTTAGGAAGTAGAAACAATGACCACTGATCAGAGTGCCTGCTCGGGAAATCACAATGTTTACTTTATCATATCTTTAGAGCAGACAATAAACACTACACAAAGATACTTAAGCGTTCAACTCAGCATGAATGTAACTTCATGCTATTTAACTGAGTGATTATTATATTGTGCCAATAGATTTGCAAGCGTTGGAGGGCAGCCCAGTTCTTGTTTGAGATGAAACCTGCAAAAGCAATCAGACACTTATCCCAAAAGTATCTTTCAGGGTCCAAAACTGAGAATGGGCTCAGAAGGGCTTGGGGGGGCCCAGCTGTCATAGATAGAGTACTACTCTTATTTTTGTTATAGAAATAATTTGAGTGAATTAGATAATGACAACCATTCACATTACAGAATAAAAATATTTTCCAGCTACTGAGAAAACAGATTACTCAAAGTCGAAATTAACTTTCATAATGTTTCAGAACAGAACCTCATGAGGAGAAGTGTGCTGGGCTCCTTGGGGTGGAGTGGTCACACACGTCACCTCCTCAGCTTAGGACAGCAGCACACTTACCGTGGAGTACACGTGAGCCCCGCTGGCCAGCCGGTGAGCAGCAACGTGCTGCAGACAGCGAACAACTCTGCTGCAGGCTTTTGCTTCCCTCTGAGCCAGCCACAGGACGCGCTCGTCAGCCAACATGATGTTGCTGGCGATGTCCACCATCACATCACCGAGCTAGGAAGCGTGTGGGAGAGAAGGAGATCTTGAAAACCAAAACAAGCTGTTGGACAGACTCAAAACCCTGAAGAGGCAGTGAGATTGTCATCTTCCTAAATTTCTCCTGTGAAAAACTGCAGGCACTTCATGCATTTCTCTTTTCTACTTCTTTGGATATGAAGAGCACATTCAATTAAGGTCACTTGGTATTATTTAACTCAAAACAGTGTACTTAAGTAGCCACTATATCTATATCAAGAGTGACAAGACTGTTTTATGGTATCTCAGAGGGAAAGAAGGGTGATTAGAGTTAGGAGGGGAGGTCACATCTCAGAACACAAAGATCTCAACTGCTTTTTAATAATTTTTTTTTAGATTTACTTAGTTAATTTATTTATTGGAGACAGAGGTGGGTGGGGGGAGAAAATGGGTGTGTCAGGGCCTCCAGCCACTGCAAACGAACTCCAGACGCATGCGCCACCATGTGCATCTGGCTTATGTGGGACCTGGAGAATTGAACCTGGGTCCTTAGGCTTCACAGGCATGCACCTTAACTGCTAAGCCATCTCTTCAGCCCCGTACCAAATATTTTTATAGATTATTTATTTATAAGGAGAAAGAGGGAGAGAATGAGAATATGAATGGGTGTGGGCATGCCATGGCCTCTTGCCACTGAAAACTCCAGACACATGTGTCACTTTGTTTATCTGGCTTTATGTGGGTACTGGGGAATCGAACTCAGGCCATCAGGCTTTGAAATCAAGAGCCTTTAACTGCTGAGCCATCTCTCCAGGACCATATCTCAACTCTGTATGTAGAAAACCACTACAAATACTTCTGTACTGTCAAACTCTATTATTAGTAAACATATACCATGAAACTCTTTTTCCTTCTATCATGTTCAAAATTACAGTCACATCCAATATCTGTGTGCTTCCCACACGTGCTGAGATGTGAAGCCATGCCTGTGCACGAGTAATGCTATTCACCTTAGATGAATGAGCTTCTTCTATGCTTCCCAACTCAGCGGAGGCTGGAACACCCAGGGCCACACAACAAATGTGTCTGAAGAGGTGCTCACTCCCTCACTGGTTTCCTCTACTTGCCTGTTCATTAGTTCACCATGCCTTGCAGGTGTAAGCATAAGGCAATGTCGGTGAAGAGTCACCAGAGGAACAGAGCAGGCAGCCTAGCAGCTAATGACACACACTGGTGTCAACGGGTTCTGAGCACAGCAAAATGTTCCTGAGAAGATCTGTGGTGGAGGGCAGAAAACATTCGAGGGGCAGGAACAGATCATTCGCAGGCCGGCTGTTCTTCTCACTATGAAGCAAGGATCAAAGGCTGTAAGCTCCAGCGCCAAGCCAGAAAGACACGACTATCCTAGCAGATGGCTCTTGATCATCCCAGAAGACTGCAGTGAAGATTTCCAATCCTGCTCTGCCTCCCTCTCTGCACAGGATATGCAATTATGAGGACTGTCATGGTTTACGAAGAAGTCCGGCCCACCCCACCATGGTTCACATTACAGGCCTGTGGAAACCTTCCAGATGCCAGCTGCAGGCCCCTGGGACAGAGCAAGCTCAGTGAGTACACAGGGGAAGACCAGCACATCCCATGCCTGGAACAGACAGTCACTGCTCAGTTCCTTGGGTTGTAATGGTCACAACAGTCCTGTCTCCTCTCACTGCCGTGCAGATGAAGCTCCGATACCAATGAGCCTCCTGAGACTGCCTGGCCCGGGGCAAGCGCACAAGCCACGCTGGCTTCTCGTTACTTTACTTTCCTTGCCTTTCTTACAAAAACCTTTCCCATCCCAAAACAGCCCTCTCTCTCTTAGGATGATGGGCTCTCACCGAAGTGATAAAATAAGGGCATTTTGTAAGTCTGTGTTCATATCTAAATGAGACTAACAAAACCAGCCTTTTGCCTACTTAAAGTACAACCCCAAATCTTGATCCAATTATTTACAGAAAAGGGGGGTGGGAGCTAGGTTGGAGAGATGATTCAGTGGTTAAAAGTGCTTGCTTACAAAGCCTGATGGCCCAGGTTTGATTCCTCTGTACCCAAGGAAAGCCAAATGTACAAAGTAGTGCATGCATATGGAGTTCATCTGCATTGGCAGAAGGCCCTGGCTTGCTCAAATTCATGCTCATTCATTCACATTCTCTCATTCTCTCTCCCTCTCTCTGCAAATATATATATATATACACACACACACATATATGAATTTCTGACCTATACTGTCCTTACCACTATGTATCACAGTGACTGACTGATTTTAATTATCTGCCATCTGGTAATTACTCACGAGTGTAATATGAGGTAGAACAGCCATAGCCATCGATGGTTAGTTACTCAGTAGTGACAACGTTCATTATTGGTCTTCATTTACACTGTCACTGAATAATACTGAATGTGCCACACTGTCCTGAGCAGTGGAGACACACTCCTTTCAAGCTTACATAGCAGCAAAGAAAACACAAAACAAGGCCAGGATTCTGATTTTGAGAAAAATAATCTAGAATTAGAACAACCACTTGAAGGAAGGGGAATAAAAAGACGGAAAATACTGAACTAGAACCCAAACACTCTATTCGGTGGACTCACACATTCTCAAGGAGACTAGCAGAGACTAGCCTGAGCAGGACCAATACTTCATCTCAAAATACAAAAGGTGGGCTGTAGAGATGGCTCAGCAGAAGACTCTTGCCTGCAAAGCCTAACAACTCGAGTTTGATTCCCCAGTACCCACATAAAGCCAGATGCACAAAGTGGCCCATACCTCTGAAGTTCGTTTGCAGCAGCTAGAGGTCCTGGTGCATCCATTCTCTCTGCCTGTCTCCTCCCTATCTCTCTCTGCATATAACTAAATATTTAAAAGAAGAAGAAAGAAATGAGGGAGAAGACGAGCAGCAACAGCAGCAAACATCAAGTTTTCTTGAGTTTCATGTGTCCCTTTCACTTCATTTGTGGGAATATCAGCATCCTAGAACACTCTCCTATGAACAATAGATGAGGGGCAAATGTCCTGATTGCTGGGTTTATGGAAATTGGTATTGACTCTTGATTCACCAATTTCTGAGCCTGTCACACTGGCACTTATAAAAAGTAATGTTAGAATAATAAGCCCCAATGTTAAACAGAGTGGTGGAACAACTTAAGCTCTGACTCGGTCTTATGGCTAAGTTTTTAATCAAAAGTGTACAGATAAAGTGAGGAAGTATTCAAATGGCTCACTATCAGAAACAAAATCCCTACTGACTACAAAAAAGAAAAGAAACAAAGTACACAGAAATGCTGATTCTACTCTAAGGTCTAAGTAAAAATATGAGCTACTGAAATATTAGCACAATTAGAATTAAACTTGCTTAATTTTTTGTGCAGATTATGAAGGTAGATTTTATGAGGATCTGAAATGATACCTAATATACATGTCTTCTCACCTGAAAAATTATTACTGTGACATAAAGAGCTCCTGTTATGCCCTACCAGATACTGCCAAACTAGGAATAAAACTTGTGTTAATCATTCTAAAGAAAGAATGACCGGGCTGGAAAGATGGCTTAGCAGTTAAGGCGCATGTCTGTGAAGCCTAAGGACCCAGGTACAATTCTCCAGGTCCCATATAAGCCAGATGCATCTGCAGTTCGTTTGCAGTGGCTAGTGGCCCTGGTGTGCCTATTCTCTCCTCTTCTCTCCCCCTCCTCCCTCTTTGTCCCTAATAAATAAAAATAAGCCTTAAAAAAAGAAAGAAAGAATGACCTGTAAGAAGGTAGAGGTAACAAGAGTGATGGCTTTAGCTGAGAAAAAGCAAATTTGTTTTCATTGTTTGATGCCAAATGGCTAAGAATTAAGGAAAGGGATTTGTTGCCAAAATGTTCCCTAAAGCAGATCATCATAAAATGCTCTATGTGTCTGTGGCTTGGTTCCAGGAGGAGTTTGGAACATGTCACAGAAGGAGAAAAAGGACAGGAAAGGCTAACGATGCACGAAAGTTCCATTGGATTAAAGAAATATTCCTGGAATCTGACACACAAATATAGTTCAAAAGCCAAAAGCATTGTACTTCTCCTTGGCCTCATTCCCTGAAGGCTGAGGACTCACAAGGGTCAGGGGAATCAGTCACCTGTCCGTGCACCTGTCACACCAAAGCAACTGCACACACATGTGAATGTGCAGTATCAGAGATGAAATGGTAGAGAAATGAAACTACCACATGAATAACAATGAAAGTGTGCAGAGCCATGGGTTCTAAGATAAAGACCTCCCTACATTCTTCATGATGAGAATTTGGAATGTGGCTCAAAATTAGGTCAAAATCCCCTGTAAACTTAATGACTTTCTGACATGTAATTGACAAGTTCATATACAAACATGATATTAAATTTAATATTTTTTTTAACTTGATGATACTTTAGTGTAGTGGGCATACAGCATTTAGCAC
This sequence comes from Dipus sagitta, assembly GCA_036346955.1. Classification (NCBI taxonomy): domain Eukaryota; kingdom Metazoa; phylum Chordata; class Mammalia; order Rodentia; family Dipodidae; genus Dipus; species Dipus sagitta. The sequence continues at coordinate 19,300,412 of CM070781.1, forward strand.
CAAAGACAAGATTCATGTGCCTTAGCAGTTAATTACTCATGGGTGAGGCTTTCAAGTCTGTCGTTTACAAGTGAGTTGCCTCTGAGTAAATTAGCTTCTTCCAGGATCAGATTGCTCATTTGTAAATCGAGACCAGAATCCCCATAGAAGTGCTAAGCATGTCTCATTACAAGGCAATTCAAACAAACCAGGAAAACCTAGAAGACAGGTACATTCTTACACACTTAGTAATACTATCTATGAATAAAAGAAAGCATGCTGTTTGTAAGAAAACCCCAGGTTCAACTTGTTGTGATGCTCACACAAGTGCAGTGGAGGCACACAGCCATGGTGGGGAACCAACTGCTCTCAATTTGGCTAACTGATCCCCTCACTGGTATGGGACCCATAGCTGGAGCTGGGAAACAAGTCAGAACCATATCCAAACATAAGCCCACTCTCCAGTATCAAGCTACTATCAATTGTCGGCTACAAGAGGGCCTACACCTATTAAATTCTCTATATAAAAAAAAAAAAGTAAGGGTTATCTCATTTGTCCTGGTGCTAACTTACTCTCCGTTGGAGAATCTGCTTCTCTTTTTCAGATAGATGTAGACCCTAAGGAGAGAGCCACCCCATCATACCTCAAAAGGGCCCCGGCTGAAACTAAGAAAACTTGGAGAAACAAGCAAGGGGGCTGTCTTCCTGATGAACCGGACACCAGCACAAGGGGGAAGGAGATCAGCATAGAGAAAAATCAACTCCTACCAAATCAGAGAGCCAGAGCCTCAGAGGCCCTCAACACCTCATCACTGAAGCAGACCAAAAATGAACCCAACATGGCTCAGGGAAATTTTGCGGAAGAGGGGGCGGAAAGAATGTCAGAGTCACATGTTGGGTCATGATATGCAGAGACATTTAGCTTACCCATAACTGTGGGCTAACTCCACAATGCATGACCCGTATACCTCAACAAGGAGGTGCCAAGGGGAGGGGGTAGGTCACGGATGAGCCTAATAATGGTACCAAACTGACTGTATTTGCTGAATACAGAACTGACTAATAAAAAAAAAAAAAATCACATAAAAAAAAAAAAAGAAAAAGAAAACCCCAGGTTCTTCCCTGCCTCCCATCTACACTTGCAAGCCCCATGTAGAAAGCAGGACTTCTGTCAATTCTAATAACCAGAAAGGGAAGGGTTACAGTGTTTAGTTGGGGCAGCCAGGTAGACAACTGCCCAGAGCAGCTACAAGGAAGGTGAGAAGTTCAAGGGGCATGTCATCCAAACTTGATGACAAGGGTATCACGAGCACCATGGTTGTCTATGAATTATAAACTAAGCAGAACATGGAGACCACAGGCATCTGAACACGGCATTACTGCGATTACTTTTACTGATGGAATTGTTCCAAGTTGGCAAACCATGATTTTTTCTTAATTTGGCACGCACACGTGTGTGCGCACGAGTGTGTGTGTGTGTGTGTATGTGTGTGTGTGTGTGTACATGTAGAAGACAAAAATCAATGCTGCTGCAAGGAAAAATTGCTACATTTTTTCTCTACTTTTATTTGTGGAAAGGACCTGTGTTACCGTACCAAAAAATAATTATTTTTAATTAACAAAATATAAGCAACTATGAGGAAAATACAGACTTAAGAAGAACAGAAAAATACAGGTCTGTTAAAATAGGTAGTGGGAGAATTTACTACTCTTGTTTTGCTAAGTGGACATACTGTCAAAATGCCTTCTAAATACTTTTGCTTTACCCACAGACTAGTGCAACTCTCAGCATTGGTCACAGAAACTGAGATTCATAGCTTGTTAAGATGCTGAAAATAAGTGACTGCTGAGTGCTCAGCCCTAAAACAGACATCTATATCATCACCTGCAGAGAACAATGTGGAAGGGGGGCAGAAAGAATGTGAGAAATGGAAGATGGGGGGAAGTGCTGTGAAACACTGTGGATGTGATCATTGCACGCTGAGCCCACAAGCATTGTGGTCACGTGCATAAGACATACACAAAGATGGGCCCACCAATGTTCCACTGTAGATGAAGGAGGGGCTCGCTGAGGGACTACTAGCAGTTAATGGTTGTTTGGGAGTGAGGGAGACATTTTGTTTCTTTTTAATTTGTGTGTTTGTGTGTATAAAGCCAAGGTTTCCTGCCACTGAAAACAAATGCCAGATGCATGCATTTCTTTTTTCCATCTTGCTTTATGCGGTTATCTGGGGAATTGAACCTGAACTGACAAGCTTTGCAAGCATGTCCCTTTAACTGCTGAGCCATAAGAAAGAAAGAGAAGAAAGAAAGAAAAAGAGAAAGAAATATAGGAAGGGAGAGAGGGGAGGGAAGGGAAGGGACGAGAGGACTAGAGGAAGAGAAAGGAAAGGGGGAGGAAGAGAGGGGAAAGAAAAGAGAAAAGAAGGAAGGGAGGGAAAGAAGGTATGGGGAGAGAGGGAGGAGGAGAGAAGGGAAGGGAGAGAAAGAGACAAAAAGCAAAAAATGAAAGTAAAGGAGGAAGGAAGGAAGGAGGGAAAAAGGGAGAAAATACTGGAAATAAGGCTGGAGTGATGGATTAGTGGTTAAAGCCTTATTTCTAATATTTCCTTTCACTCTTAAATAACATATTTAAAAAAAAAACGAGGAAGAAGAAGAAGAATTATTAGGGGCGGGAGAAATGGCTTAAGCAGTTAAGGCACTTGCCTGTGAAGCCTAAGTACCCAGGTTGGATTCTCCAAAACCCATATATGCCAGATGCACAAGGAGGCACATGCGTCTGGAGTTTCTTTGCAATGGCTGGAGGCCCTGGCATGCCCATTCTTCTCTCTCTCTCTCTCTCTCTCTCTCTCTCTCTCTCTCTCTCTCAAGTTAATAAATATTGTTTTTTAAAAAAAGAAGAATCATAACTGTCAAAACAGAAGCGAACTGTTTTAAAATGAATAAATGAAATAAGCATACATGTGTGAAAATCTGGACTCAGAACTGTACTAGGGGCTGGGGAGATAGCTCCATGGATAGACTGCTTGCCACACATACAGACCCTAGAGTTTGGAAACGTCAGCAAGCACATTAAGTGGCAGGTGGACATGGTGATTCACCTATGACCTATGCACAGAAGCAGAGACAGAAGATTCCCCAGGGCAAGCTTGCCAGCTAGACTAGCTGAATCAGTGAACTCTGGTTTCAAGTGAGACAGCCTACTTCAGTAAATAAAGTGGAATTCGACGGAGGAAGCCAGCCATCTTCAACCTTTGGCCTTCATAGCCACGTTCACACAAGTGTATATGCACCAGCAAACATTCAAACACACACACACACACACACACACACACATGAAAAAATGTACTACATAAACAATGTAAACTAGCCTAAGGTGTGTGTCTCACTCACATTTGAAACTAGAAAACAGCAAAAGCATTGCAAAGCATAACCCAAACCAATCTTGTGTGCCTGTTTCTATTCTGGAATGGGTTTCATAAGAAAAAAAAAATCACTCTGGGCTGGAGAGATGACTCAGTGGTTAAGGTGCTTGCCTGAGAAGCCTATGGTCCCAGGTTTAGTTCTCCAGGATCCACGTAAAGCCAGACGCACAAAGTAGTACATATGCCTGGAGTTCGTTTGCAGTGACTAGAGGCCTTGGCATGGCCTTTCTCTCCCTCTAGCTAAAATAAGTAAAAACATTTTAAAAAGAAAAAAAAAAATCACTCTAGCAACCATGGGATAGACACTCTTTCCTGACAGACAACCTTTCTTTAAAAGACCACTAAATGCATCTTTTAGACTTGGCAGTTTGATAGCTTTCAGTACCTATTTTGATTCAGCAGGCTACTGGCTTGTACAGGCTAGACTTAATCACAGTGTAAAAAGCAATTGCCTCACAACAGTTTAGCTACGAAATTATGCATAGCAGAAGAACTTACTGGACATAATTTAAAAATCAATTTAATTAATTACTTGTCTATCTAAGCCTATATGCATTTTAGGGCATCTTAGCATAATTTAATGCTGTGGTAATTAACTTTAAAAAGCCCTTAAACCTCATAATTTCCTTTTACTACACTAATAAACAGTGAAAGGTATGTCCTTAAGGTTCTAAAGAATTGTGTACAATGTGAGTTACATTACCTGGAATATTACATTCATACTTACATTATTTAATACTAAATCCGTATCTAATAATTTGGTTGTCACTTATTTCTGAAGATAACACTAACTTTACTGTGTTAACCAGGGAAAGTGACAGCTAAACCTTTCAAACAAATTTTTAAAATTATTTACTTTTATATTTGAGAGAGACAGAGGAAGACAGAATGGGCATGCCAGGTCCTCTAGCCACTGCAAATGAACTCCAAACACATGAGCCACCTTGTGCGTCTGGCTTTATGTGGGTGCTGGGGAACTGAATCTGAGTCCTTCGGCTTTGCCAGCAGGCCACCTCAACTGCTAAGCCATCTCTCCAGCCCTCAAACCAAACTTTTGGAGAAGCAAATAAAGCCCTCAGGATTTGGTTAAAGGATCTCCTTTGGGCTGGGATACAGTCCAGTGGTAGCATATGCAAGGAGTTAGATCAACAATACCACACAATCAATCAGTCAATAAATCAATCAAAACATTCTGAGATAAATAGTTAATTTAAAAACACCATAAAACCAACTTTTGCAACTACTCTGCAAAATCTTTACCTGAACTTTCTAACTTTTTCATATAAACTTTGCAAGCTAAATGGGACCACTATTAGCTTCATGTTAAAAACAAGGCTAGGCGATGCTTTATTAATAATTCACAAAATCATGTCTACTTTGAGTTCAATGAGCTGCTTCCACCAAGAACTCAAGAGACGACTGTTCTCAGCACACGCTGGCAGATAGTTAAACATGCACCAGGGTGTTCACTGCATACACTGGAAAACAGTTACACGTGCACCAAGGTGTTCATTATACACACTGGAAAACAGTCAAACATGCACCAGAGTGTTCACTGCACACACTGGAGCACAGTCAAACATGCACCAGAGTGTTCACTGCACACACTGGAGCACAGTCAAACATGCACCAGAGTGTTCACTGCACACACTGGGGCACAGTCAAACACGCACCAGTGTGTTCACTGCATACACTGGAAAACAGTTACACGTGCACCAGGGTGTTCATTATACACACTGGAACTCCTCCAGGGAAGTGCTGTGGCCAAAAGAAAACCATTCCTTGGCATATACGCATCTAAAAAAATGTTCTACATCCCTAGTCATCAGGAAAATGCAGATTAAGACTACATTGAGATTCCATCTCACTCCTGTCAGATTGGCTACCATCATGAAAACAAATGATCATAAATGTTGGCGGGGATGTGGAAAAAGAGGAACCCTTCTACATTGTTGGTGGGAATGCAATCTGGTCCAGCCATTGTGGAAATCAGTGTGGAGGTTCCTAAAACAGCTAAAGATTGATCTACCATATGACCCAGCTATAGCTCTCCTAGGCATATATCCTAAGGACTCATCTCATTACCTTAGAGATACTTGCTCAACCATGTTTATTGCTGCTCAATTTATAATAGCTGGGAAATGGAACCAGCCTAGATGTCCCTCAACTGATGAGTGGATAATGAAGATATGGCACATTTATACAATGGAGTTTTACTCAGCAGTAAAGAGAAATGAAGTTATGAAATTTGCAGAAAAGTGGATGGATCTGGAAAGAATTATACTAAGTGAGGTAACTCAGGCCCAGAAAGCCAAGCGCCACATGTTCTCCCTCATATGTGGATCTTAGCTAGAGATGATTGGGCTTCTGTGTGAGAAGGAAAAAACTCAGTAGCAGAGGCCAGTAAGTTAAAAAAGGAGATAGAAAGGGAAGAGAAAGAAAGGGAGGAGGGCTTTTATTAGGTTGGTATTGTATATATGTAAGTAGAAAGATTGAGATGGGGAGGGGATATGATGGAGAATGGAATTTCAAAGGGGAAAGGGGGGAGGGTAATACCATGGGATTTTTTTTGTTATCATGGAAAATATTAATAAAAATGGAGAAAAAATAAATAAATAAATAAATAATAATAAAAAAAAAAGAAAACCATTCCTGTGAAAACCAGTCTCTCAGTTCATATAAACATGCTGAAAAGTGCTCTAATTGTCCTGTGAAGTCACCCCCTGACCAAGCCTCACTTATATATACATATACCTATTATCCTTTAATAAGTGTGTCCTATCAAGTGACAAATGTACTAGACCTGTAGTTAGGAGATTTACTATCAAAATACAAGATAAAGATAGATATTCTACAAAAAAAGAAAAAAAGCTTAAAAAACTAGTTAGTGTTGCAAAAGAAGAGGGTATGGTATTTCCCTGGAGGAAACACTTGTGGATCTGCAATGTCCTATGTACAGAAACACACAGAGCCAAGCCTGTTTCCTGAAGTGGTGCAAGACAGGGCACCAGTGTAACGGAAAGTGCATGAGACTGGAAGGAATGCTTCTGAATCCATTACCAAGGACTCCTCAGATCTGCATTAACTGTGCACCGTGAAAAATCGTGTAATTTTTACCAGCTTCCGTTTATGTTCATTTAGGCATCATATGGTATGAAAATCAGATTCTAAGAAGGGGGTGAGGGAAGCTCCACGTTCAGTGAGACTCCATCTCAAGGAAGCAACAGAAGAATCACATGTGAACAGGGCACAGGGCACCTGCGCGCGTGTGCTCGCTCACTCGCTCTCTCTCTCAGCAAAAAGTATACTGAAAAACCTATCAGTTTTAACCAAGACATTACAAAATTAGGCACAAGACCTGGGGGGCTAGCATTCAAGATGAGGAGGAGCATGTGGCTGTCCATTCCAGAGGAACATGAGGAGACTGAAGTAAGCAGCCATGTGAGAATGCTGGGAAGCGGAGGCCGCCTGCTTATTACAACTACCTCGGCAGCTCAGTGCTCGTGATCCGGTAGCCACCTCTATCGACCAACAGCCCACAAGTCACAGTAATTGCTGCAACATTGCTTCTCAATGACTTTAGGAATTAAAAAGCATACAGGCTTTAAATGCAGCCAGCGTAAATGAGCCTTAAAAATACAAATTCAACTCAGTCCCACCACCATTGTTGACAATGCTATGCTATATAAATCTGAACTGAAAAACATATACCTCTTTTGATTTTTCTTCTTTGGTAAATCTTCCAAACTTCTCTATCATTTCAGCCACAAAAATAACATCCATTTTGTCAGAAAAGTTGGCCGCCTCCACAGTGTAAGCCAGTAACTGCCGAGCTGTTGCCACAGCATTGGTGACATTGAGGGGCATCTACACACACACACACACAAAAAAAAAAAAAAAAAAAAAAAAATGCAAAAAGAAGCACTATGCAAAAGGATGAACAAATGTTGACATTTTTAGCTGTAGTTCAAAACACAGCAATGAATTAAAATCAATATATTCAGCAAATGCTTTTGCAAGCCCAACTGTATTTTAATGGAAACTGTCAAGAAAATTTGTTTAAACTTAGAAATATAACAATAATAAAATATAATAATACCTGAAACTGCACTAGGCAAACACACTGGACCATCTCCTCCTCTCTGCTTATCTAAATTCTCCAAACACCTCGCTCCCAGTGGCTCAGGAAAACCTCTCCCGGGTACTCCAGCTGGGAGTGACCGATACCTCTCCTGGAGCTCCCACCGCAGCAGAGTGCGAACCACTCATTTAGTGCTTATCTCCACTGCCATGCACGGCCAGCAATGCTTTACATCTGCTTATTTATGGACTCAAACACTGTCTTAGCACCAACCACCACAGGAATGGTAAGCCAGTACTGAGGAACAGAGAAAATGTGCAACCCCGAAGGCACCTTCAGGGCTGGTCCAGAGACAAAAGATTCACAGAAGCAAAGATCAGTCACATAAGGACTCTAGGGAGCGCTTTTGACAAAGAGAATGTACACAGAAGACGCCCTCAAGATGGCTTTCCCCACAATCTGGAAGGAAGCCTGGGACTCTAACTGGTCAGGCACGAACTAGAAAACTTGGGGACATCACAGAACACATGTTCCCAAAGACAGAACATCTGAAATCGTTATATCCACTGCTTATGCATTACCTAGTATTTAAAATATCATGTTTTATTTATGACCTAAGAAAATCTAAAGGCTTTCTAGTTACCTGATTAAACATATAAAGAACTCTAGTGACATCATTTGCATACTGGCACCGAGAATAGTCATCTTCTGCCCAAAAGCCACCTCTGTCACATCTGCGCCATGCCTTCCTCTCATCCTGGGGGTTTGCAGGATAGATCCCACTGCCATGGGAGTTCCGGGTGCACTGCAGATATGCCGTGATGCCCGCCAGCGTCCTGGGCCATCTGTACAGGTGAAGACAAAATAGTGAAAGAAAGCTTAGAATGAGGTTGGGGAGCTAGCTCAACGGTTAAAAGCACTTGTGTGCAAAGCCTGTTGGAGTGAGTTTGAGTGTTCAGCATACAGATAAAGCCATGCATCTGGAGCAGCAGCAAGAGACCTTGGTGGGTACAAACACACACACACACACACACACACACACACACACACACACACACACACACAAATAAATAAAAGCAAAAAGGAACCCCATAATGATGGGTCATTAATAATAGCAAAACAGGGCTGGCGAGATGGCTTAGCGGTTAAGCGCTTGCCCGTGAAGCCTAAGGACCCCAGTTCGAGGCTAAATTCCCCAGGACCCACGTTAGCCAGATGCACAAGGGGGTGCATGCGTCTGGAGTTCATTTGCAGTGGCTGGAAGCCCTGGCGTGCCCATTCTCTCTCTCTCTCTCTCTCTCTCTGCCACCTTCTCTCTGTCTGTCTTTCTCAAATAAATAAATAAAAATAAACAAAAAAAATAGCAAAACAGGAAAAAACAAGGATTAGGGTGTGATTACAATCAACAAGAAACAAAACTTCCTGAAGCAGAAAGGTTTTAATACTGCTAAGTTAGCAAGGATTAATCTGTTAAAACTATCTAATCTAAGAGGTGAGTATATTTGCTACCATAACACAATAAAATGTTTCTCAACCAGTAAATCTAAGTGGTGACATAAGTGGACAAAGGAGATTACATCCTATCCAACAAAAAAGAAAAGTGGTGCTATGCATGGTCTTGTTTCTGTTTGACAGATATCATGCCTTTGGCATGTAAGAGGTCACTCTTTCCTAATAACTTCTGCACAAGTAGGGCTAGGATGTGAAGACTAAAGGTATCACAGCAGGTCACAGGCCCATATACAAAGGAGACTCTTTAGTGGCTGTTTGTGAGCTAAAGGAATTAAGGTTTTCTCCTCATCTGTACCATTAAGTGAGACTCACTGAGCCTAGACTGATGGAACCAGCAGTATGGTTATGCCAAAATCTGCTTTCTTCCTGGAGTGTGAGAGTATGGTATGTGCTCGGCAGAGAGGGCAATAATAGCAGCTCCCAATCAAAGCCTTGGTTGCTGAGTCTCCATGGGCTTTCCTAGGCAGAAACCTTACTGGACTGTTGGTAGGAATGACTTTCTGATTCTTCAGGCATAAAGAAACTTGCCAATGGAGTCTTCCAGAGCTTTCCTGTATCTTTTCCCTACTTGTTCTCAACTACATAGAGATCAGATTTTAACAGTAAGTAACTCTACGCTAAGTCCTATGCATGTGTCCTACTAGTAAATTTCTGAGCATGGGCATGGTTTAAAGGTCTGTAGTACAGCCTTTGCAAAATTTATAAAGGTGGCCTCACTACACAAACCAGCTGACTTGAGTCATCACCCCTCAGGACTGAGAGAAAGCTTTGCTATTCATGAGTTCTATTTCTCAAACATCAGGAATGAAGTTAAGCATATTTAATGCAAGTTACAAATGATGCATAAAGAGGAACTGCTAAATTATAATATCAATCACATCAAAATAGAATGCATTATCCAAGTACATAAACAAATCAGGATACACTCAACCAAATGTTATTAATGCAGTGGAAGTTTAATACTATAAAACCTAAGGAGTGCCACAAGATAAATAATTCATTAATCAGCTAAGCAGTTAGATTTTTCTTCATTTTTAAAAATGTAAAACACTTAAAAATTGTGAATAATATAAAAAATATCCACCATAAACAGAAAAAACATTATGATTACTTCACAAAGGATGTTGAATATAACAAAATTAACAAATGTTATATATTTTACATCCATGTGCAGTACAGAAATACAGATCAATATTCAACACATATGAGTTATCCATTGGCCATAATAAATGCTTATCTCCATACACTTGTGTCACGAAGAAAATACATAAATATTTGTTTATAAAAGAACAAACCCAGCAATAAACAAGGTGAGCTAAAGGTGGCATGCTTGCTACTGCTCTCTGGATTGGAAAGGTTAGCACGTGGGGATGGCAGCTTGAAGTTGGCAAAGAACCCACCAGAGGCACCACAAGCTTAATACTAAGCAATCTTTACAAGACTTAAAAGAGCAATATAGCTTCTTTTGTTTGTATTGACAACTCACTAGAACATCTGAACACAAGTGTGTTAAATTAGTAGTGTACATGCAAAGGCAAATTAAAGCAGCCTTAAGAGGAAAGAAAGTCTAGGGGAAAGGCTGTTTCCTCATATTAGTTCTAAACCTTCTGGGGGGGGGGGGGATAAGATCATTCTGCTTATTTCCACAAAGTCTATGAAACCCAGGGATTCCAATGGTTCCACACATTCCAGGCTAACCAACAGCTTTCATTTCCCAAAGTCATTCTGGCCTAATTGTCAGAATTGAATGGGGAAAAAGTTTGATATGTGTGTCTCTCCTAATTCTGAAGTCTACTTAAGCTTCTGTAATGAAACTATTATTAAAAATGACTGTACCTTCAGAGACTCTGAAATCAACAAGTCTGAAATAAAGTTCAGGCACCTTTTTTTTCTTTTCATAAACAGTTCTGAAATTATCATTCATTACAGACTTTATTATTACGACTGACAGCCCAATTAAGTGCCTTTGAGAATAAAAGATTTGGGACAGATCACACTTTTTCAGTACTTTCCATGTTACTGACCTGAAGTCACCTTTATTGTTCACGACCCTCTCTGGTGGGCAGTACTGGGCAGAGCTTTCCAATACCACAATATCCACAGTTCTCGTGTTGTTCCCGCGTTTGGTCTGGACATGACAGCCCCAATTGCCAGTAGATCCAGCCTGAATATTAGAAATGGTTAGGGCACTGCATGAAAAAAAAAAAAGATTTTAAAAGGAGAGAAAATATGATTAGGCAAAAAGGGAAGACACTCTGGGTTTCTTAGCAATTTACGCCTGAATACATACTGTCAACCAAGAACTTTCTAGAGAAAAGAGAGGAAAAACAAAAAATACTGCCTCCCTTTAAGTCCTTCAAGGGAAGAGATCCTCAGCTAGACTAGGAGCAAGGAGATGATCCTGTGTGGCGTACAATGGTTCATGGGTTCATAACACATGACTTCCCTAGCACAGTAGCATACTACGAACAGGAACTTGCAGCCTCAGGGCACAAGCTGTGTCACTGTTGTAAGAGATGCCTACTGTCCCAAAGGGTCTCAGCAAATAGTCATGAGGGAAGGACAATACTATTGTCAAGTATGCAATTAAAAATACTTAGGATGAGGGGCTGGGAAGATGGCTTAGCGGTTAAGGTGTTTGCCTGCAAAGCCAAAAGATCCCGGTTCAATTCTCCAGGACCAACGTAAGCCAGATGCACAAGGGGTCGCAAGCATCTGGAGGTCGTTTGCAGTGGCTGGAGGCCCTGGTGTGTCCATTCTCTCTCTCTTTCTTTCTCTCTCAAATAAATAAATAAAATATATTTTAAAAACATTTAGGGTGCAATATATATGAAAAAGGTTCTACTAAAAACATTTTAGTAAGTCTCTAAAAGGATTAGTAAGTTATCAATTAATGTTTTTCTAAAGGAAGTTTTTAGGAAAGGCTCTGTTTCCATTTATAAAAGAGGTGCACTTCTAAATAACCTTCAGTAAATCACATTTTCAAAATGAAATTATAATTCTCTAATATAAAACCTATTAATTAAAGAGCAAATGCCAAAACGTTCAATTAACCTTTACCCCCACATGATCCACCACACTTTGCTGTTACGTAGACCCAAATGATAAGAGATAATTAGACAGAAAGCATGTACCATCTTAATTAACTTATCAAATTATGTCCTAAGTTAAAACACACTTGTCTGGTCTCCTAAGTCATTGATGGTACAGCTAGTGTTCTAACAGAGCCTCTGAGGCGCCCATACTCTGATCATCAAAGGAAATGATCATCATCTGCATAAATTAGGAAAATAAGTCAGCAACTGCAATCCTTAAGATGGAGCAACAAAAGACTGTATTTGATACTAATTTCATTGTGTGTGTGTGCTGTGTGCTTATTTACACACCCCAACCATGTGTGCAAAAACCACAGGAGAACATTGGGTAATGGCCTCTATCACTCATCTGCACTGATTCCTTGTGATGGGCTCTCTAGGAGCTTGTTGTTTCATGGGACCCAGTGATGCAACAGTCTTTTCTCCCCACAGAACAGGAGTTATAGATGTCCAAAACCACAGAAGACTGTTTTGGTGGATGCTGAGAAATCGAGTTCAGGGTCTCAGGTCCCGAGCACTCAAGCTCACACAGGAAACACTCTTACCTACTGAGATTTCTCTATCCCAATATTCAATAATAACCAAAAACACCAGCAATCAATCCCCTTCATGTGGCTATAATGGACTACAAAGGCAGACACAGAAGTTGTGGCAATGAAAACCTTTCCTTCATTCAGAAGTTTCCAAGCTTCCTTAGCTCCACTGCCCTCACTGACAAGGTCACTTTTTCACTGTGCACCCAATCTTCCCCAAATGTCAGCAGTTAATCTCAAAATGAGTATACAACCAGAATCCCAGAATGTAGGAGGCTGACCAGGAGGATCATGAGGCCATCTTGGGGTCAAAAGACAATTAGATACTCTGATTTATGACCAAAACAACTAAGTTGTTATCTGAAAAAATAACAGTTAAAAAATAAAAGAAGTAAAAATTACAAAGTAATGAATTTTTCTTTATTCTTAAGTAAACACAATAACTATGACACGTGTTAGGACGGACTATTGGGTACTCAAAAATAAATAGAATCAGATCAGACAACTGGCACCTTTATTTCTTCCATTGTAATCTTCACATAGCACTCACTGTAAACCACCATAATCATCAAAAGTCCTATATCCATCATAAAATGCCTCATGACCCATGAAGACACTGCATGCTAGTAGGAGCTAGGAGATGCATGATATCTAAGCAGTGTCAACATTAGCAGTCTTGGGGACTGCGGAAATTGCTTAGTGGTTAAGGCATTTGTCTGTGCAGCCTAAGGACCCTGGTTTGATTCCTTGGAGGCTAGAGGCCCTGGTATGCCCATTCTCTCCTTCACTCCCTCTGTCTCTTTCTCCCTCATAAATAAATAAATAAATAAATAAATAAATAAAATATGCATTTAAAAAAAGATTAGCAGTCTCCTCAAACAAACAAAATACCCTGCTGCACTTCTGCAGAGCCAATGTAGGGCCCCTGCACATGTGAGCATCCTCTCAGGAAACCACCGCCATCATGTATTTTGCAAACACTTCTTGTGGGTAACTTTGAGCAATGCTTTCAATGGCTGAAAGTGATCACTGCAATAAACTTTCCAAGGACCTTCCAGGCAGCAGATATGGAGAGTCAGGAAGGTACAAGAAGAAAGTACTTCAGTTGCATCTTCTAAGAAAACCATAACCATGGATCCTTGCTATTGAAGTCTTCACATCATTAAGAGACCAACTGAGAATCAGCAGTCCTATCACCTCACTCAATTCAATAGTCACATACTCCTTTCTCCTCCAAGGTCATTATTACTGAGGAACATTGGGTGAAGGATTCAGTCTTCATATAAAAGATTGTCAAATGTCTTACCAACAAAAATGTTACGCTAAATTGTTACTTTTTTATGGGGAAGGGTCTCACTTTAGTCCAGGCTGACCTAGAACTCATTATGTAGTTCTAGGCTGACCTTGAACTCAAAGCAATCTTCCTAAATCTACCTGCTGAGCACTGGGATCTATGTCATGTGCCACTATGCTAAACTAAATTGTTACTCTTTTTTTTTTTTTTTTGAGGCAAGCCCAACAGACTGCTTTTTGGTTTTGTTTTGTTTATGTGAGAGTGAAAATGAGAGAGACAAAGAATTGGTGTGCCAGGGCCTCCAGTCAGTCATTGCAATCAAACTCCAGACACATGCATTCCCTATGTGCATGTGCAAATTTACACACTTGCATTACTGTACATCTGATTTATGTGGGACATGAAGATCTGAACATGAGTTTTTAGGCTTTGCAGGCAAGCGCCTTAACTACTAAGCCAACTCTCCAGCCCTAAACTGTTCTTCTTAAAATTAAATTTTTGTGCTGCTACAAAGAATTCAGATTGATTTAAGCATGGCTGCTGAAATATGTACAAAGAAATCTACTTTGTAGTCACACGACTGGGACTTTTAGATTAATTAAAGCTTTTGTATAAAAAAAGGTCTGTTATTTTTTAAAGTTTTGTATTAAGTCAATTATTGCCTATTTATACAATAAACTCCTTAAGAATGAATAATTTGATGGTTTTTGACATATGTATATGTGTGTGTAATTATCACCACAGGAAAAAAAATAGTATAACAATGAATATAATTAATCTTATAATTAATCCCAGCTCCTAATAAGGGAATTCTGTTGTTGTTAATGGTCGAGCAGCTCCCATTCGACCACCATTCCTGCAGTTAGCAAGGACAGGCTCTGACAAGTGAATAAAAGTAACGACCACCTGGATGCTGGAACCCATGAACAGTGAATGGGAGCAAGCAGAAATTAATGAAAAGCTGATAGGAGCAGACAGGTCCTGGTATGGGAGGAAGAACCAAGATGGTTTGTAAATGTCGTTTGCAAAAGACAGGCTCTGTCAAAACCAGAAACTCACATTCTCATTGGCCTGAAAATTCAGAGGACAGAGGGAGGAAAGTGCGTGGCTAGAAGCCCAAACTTCTTACACAGGAGATCCACTGAGGGACCAGGAATGAAACACAGCGGTGAGGTGCTTGCCCCACATGTGTGAAGTCCTGGGCTCAATATCCCGTGCTACAGAAAAAAAAAAAAAAAAAATCCCTCTGATCTCTTACTGTGAATGACACATACACAGATTTCAGCTGTCAGTGACCAGAAAAATCAAACAGGAGTGTGAGTTCAGCCAAAGAAAAATTTGCTCACTTGAGAATACAACAGAACCTAGAAGAATGAAGTTCCAAAACATTTTTCAAGGACCACACCATAAATATTTAAAATTTTGCTAGCTGAAGAAGCAACATAAACATAAAAGATACTGCATAAAAATGGAAGCATTTAATGTTGGGTCATGATATGCAGAGACATTTATCTTACACATAACTGTGAGTTGACTCCACAATGCATGACCCATATACCTCAACAAGGAGGGGCCAAGGGGAGGGGGTAGGTCACAGATGAGCCTAATAATGGTACCAAACTGACTGTATTTGCTTAATACAAAACTAATAAAGAAAAAAAGAAAAAAAATGGAACAATTTAAAAATATACCTACCAGGTATATTTTTCTAGCAGGCTACAGAGATGATTCAATGCGTAGGAGGGTTTGCTGTGCAAGGATGAGGACCTAAGTTCAATTCCCAGCAGCAAAGTAAAAAGCTAGGCATGGTCACATATACCTGCAACCCCAGTGCTGGGCAAAAGGTGGGGGAGGGAGGCAGAGACAGAAACAGATGGATCATTGTGGCTCCCTGGTCAGCCAGCCTACCAGAAAAACAGGGAGCTCCATGGTTCAGTGAGAGACTCTATCTCATGGAAATGAGGGCAAAAAAAAAAAAAAAAAAAAAAAAAGGGCAAACGACACCAGAGGTCTGATTCTGGCCTCTGAAATGTGTACGTGGGGTGTAATTACCTACACACACACACACACTACATATGCTACAAAAACTTAACTGTTGATTGTGAACTTTACTATATGAAAATATTGGCCATATTCCCATTGGGTGATACTCTTAAGTTCCCTCTGATTGGGATCCATAATGGACCATGAATTAAAAGTAAGATTTGGGGGCTGGAGAGATGGCTTAGTAGTTAAGGCACTTGCCTACAAAGCCTAAGGACACAGGTTCGATTCCCCAGGACCCACGTAAACCAGATGCACAAGGTGGCACATGCATGTGGAGTTCATTTGTAGTGGCTGGACGTCCTGATATGCCCATTCTCTCTATCTACCTCTCTCTCATGAATGAATGAATGAATAAATAAATAAATAAATAAATTTTTAAAAGTATTATTTGGCCAGGCATGGTAGTGCATGCCTTTAGTCCCAGAGCTCAGGAGGCAGAAGTAGGAGGATCACCATGAATTTAAGGTCACCCTGAAACTACACAGTGAACCTGGGCTACAGCGAGACCCTGCCTCGAAGAAAAACAAAAATTAAATACAATATTATAAAATTCAATGCGAGAAGTTCCCAGACGTGATAAAAGTTCAGTCGTTAAATTGTCTGCACTTTTTTTCCTGTTATCTGTTAGTTTACAAACCACAGCTTGACTGTATTTCTAGGAAGGCAGACAGGAAGTCAGAAAGAACAGGAGAGACAGAGGAAACTCAATATCAAAATAAAATATTCTACAAGTGAAAATTTTACTCTGTTTGCAAAGTTCATTAAAGTAAGTCTTTTGAGTGGTTTTGAAGGTTTTTTCTCAAGTGAACGATTATTTGCAGATGGGTGTATACTTTGTACTGATTTCTATTCCAATGTATTCACTTACTATTTTAACTAGGGAAAATGTTGTGTAATAGAACTAAGGGACCTTCCTTTCCTTCTGGGCTGAGTTTTCATCCTATTTAGCCTTTTGTGTGTGTCTAATGACTCCCTGTTCACAGAACAGGGGTGAGATTTGGAATAGGGAACATTACACCTGGCAACTGAAATCCACCTGTGCGAGCCAACATAAGGGGTTCCGCTAGGGAGTAGCAGAAGACTGAGGAATGGGGTGAATCTGACTTTTAAGAGAGCCAAACTTTTCAACTGTTATTTTACCAAACACACTACAACACAGCTAATTAGACAAATATCCTCAGAGAATACCTTATTTTATTTAAAGCATCTGTTTAGTTCAATCTTGAATAATTTTCAAAGAAGGGTATGTATATATTTTAGTATAGCCTGACCTCAATTTTTATGTTTTTAGCTTAAATAATTAGTATTTTGTAACAAATATACCTTTCTTTAAAAAAAAAAAACTATCTTGATATTCACACCCATCATGGATTGACAGCAGTTCAAATGTGATATTCTTTTATACTAGTGAAAATGGAGGTAGGAAAAGTATCTTAAAATATAGCACTGATCCTAAGACAAATTAGTGAAAGTGTGGCTATTCCTATAAGTAAAAATAAAAGCTTAGTGGCACAAATAAATGGTTAGCAATTGGGTTTGACACTAAAAGTTTTCATTTTACTATTAAAACTTTAAAGAACAATAATTCAACTTTAAATATTTCCCTTTTATACTCAGTTCTCCTCACCAAAACTGAAAGAAAAGATGGATAATTAATTTTCAAAAGTAACAATCATGGAAATGTCTGTCTGTCTGTTTTTCATAGCAGTGTCATACTCCTGCCCAGGCTGATCTAGAACTCACTCTGTAGTGTCAGGCTGATCTTGAACTCACAGCAATCCTCCTACCTCCACCTCCCAAGTGCTGGGATTGAAGGTGTCCACCATCACACCCAGCAAGAAATGTCCTATTAATGGCACTGGGCGCGGGGCGGGGGGAGGGCGGACAAGAATATGAAAATTAACCCAAATTCCAACTAAAGTCTACCCCACCGAAAAAACAAGTAAGTTCCAGGGAAATAATGTCCACCTGACCCCTCACCTTGCAATCAGCGAGCAGTTGTGAACCATACTCTTTTCCACAAAGATGCCCTGCGCTTCATCCGTTTCCACGATCCGCCCATCCTGATACCATAACACTTGCATATCCTGGTCTATGTACGAAGCCATGCACTGGAAAGGAAGGCTGTCTCCTTCAAACACAACCTGGCGATGAGATGGAGTCATGTAGAAGGATGGCAGTTCAAGGGGAGGATCTAGAGAGGGCGAAACAAACATTTAATGAACAAATATAGAACCAAATCACACATCATTCAAAGCTACAAAAATTCTATGTAAAGTGACCAAAAGCAGAACAACATATACTCCCTAGTGGCCTACATCCTAACACCATTGCAAACAAGGCTGCCATGAGCCATGCAATGCTTTGTGCTCCCCACTCCTGAAGGATTTATGTCTTGGAAACTTGGCGCCCAGTGTGGCACTGTGAAAGGTGATGGAACTTTTAAGAAGTGAGGACTCCTGGGAGGTCCTTGGGACACTGGGTACTACAGGCAGAAAGGAATGTCTGTCTCCTACAGTTGAGTCCTTTGAGAGTCAGGTGGTATAGACTGACCCTGAAATTGCTCTATAGCTTCCTATCTGGAGATGTGGTAACTTGCTTTCACACTTCCTCTTACCAACCATGATATCCCCAGAGTGCTGTCACCTGAGGCCAATGGGATAGCCTGACCTGGAACTTTCAACGTCCAAAACTCTGAGCTAAATACAATTCACCTTCATGTTTACCCAGTTTCAGTTATTTTATTATAGTAACAAAAACAGAGTATTGGGGTCACAGCTTAAAACAGGTAAAAATAAAAGTATCTCACAATGATTTCTGATATTTATAACTGTCCCTTTAATTGGCACCATAAGATGAAGACAGAAGTAAATTAAAATAAGCTGTAAAATAGGACTTAAATCTAGCAATTAAAGAATAAATGCTGACATTTATTATCTTAAAATACATTTTGGACATTATGTCACCTTGGCTTAATAATATACTTTCTTTCTGTTTGAAAAGATGTGCATAGTTGTTGTACAGAATTTGAAACATTTCAAATAAAATCTTTTAAGGTTCCATAATTGATAGCCACTATTTGAGATGATATAATTCATTCTAGTCATAAAAATGAAAGAATTTTAAATATATATGCAAAAATATACACTGACTCATTAAAAGCCTTTAAAATATTTAGTTCATTTGTCTAACACAAAAACTCTATTTTCAGCAATAGTGTATCCTAAAGAATAATAGAAAATATGTGAAAATATATACAAAGAAATTACTAACTGCATTATTTATGGAGTGAGAAATTACTAACTAAATATGCAGTAATAAGGAAGCTGTTAAATTATAGCTACATCTACACAGTGCATCAGCATGCCTGTTTTATAAAAAGGAATAAGTTTACATTATTTCAACTTTAACAAAGTTATGTCACTAGGAAGGCAATATTTTAGTCTAAATATACAAAACAGGTGAGGAAGATAAAACACTGGTCTCAACCTGCCACTAGCTACCTTGCAGTAGCACGGATACAGACACGGTCTATTTTGTTTTTGTTTTTGTTGTTTGTTTTTTCCTTCTTATAACATTTTCTTTCTCTTCATGACTCTTCATTTTCATTCAAAGAACATTATTTTACTTGTGAAATAACAATTGCACCAATAAAGGGAAAATGAAAAATAAATGTATACACTTGTTTATTTTGGATACAAAAGCTAAGCTGAGATCTTCTATTATCTTTTTAAAATAATTTTTTAAGTACTCTGACAGAAATCTGTCTGTCTTTTAGGAAACCTTGTAGGTCTCTCTGATCAAAAGCTCATTGTGGATGATAGCCCCATGCTGGTACTGGGAGTTACAGGTCAGTGCCCACTAAGAAAATGAGGAAAAAGATAACTAATATACAAGAGTTAGAGAGAAGAGAGTGAGAGAGAGGGAGAGGGGAAGTGAGGGAGGGAAGTTTTTAAGTTTTCTTTCAACATAGGGTCTTACTTCAGCCTAGGCTGACCTGGAACTCACAAGTCACTCTGTAGTCCTAGGCTGGTCTCAACCTCACAGCTACCCTCCCACCTCTGCCTCCCAACTGCTGGGAATAAAGGAGTGCAACACAGCACCTGGCTTTCTTACATGTGCATGTGTGTGTGTGGTGGGGGCACACGCACGCATATGTGCTGATGCGGTATCCCACGTGCTCATCCCGTGGTGGCTGGAAGAAAACACCTTTACTTACCTGCCTTGTTTCGCTTTCCTACAGAGCATCTTCACTGGTTCTGGAGCTTACAATTTGTGGGCCCCAGCCACTCTTTTGCTCCTGTCACTCTCCATAGACTGGGGTTATAGGCCTGCATGGCCAAGCTCAGCTTTTTTATGTGGGTTCTAGAGAATCAAACTTAGGTGGTCTCAGGCTTCCACAGGATGCTGATCAATCTTTCCATCCCTCCCTCTCATATGTTAAGGCGTGTCTTTGGTTGATGGAGAACTTTTTATCATATCATAGAAGGTGAATATGATATCGATCTTGTCTACAGATCTTCACAATCATGATGGTCAATGGCAGCATATTCCTTTATTGAATGGATGTGTTCTAAGACATCAAACTAGTCCTCGATCTTTGAGAACTTTTGATATGCTCATACAGTCTTTGGGATATTCAGGTGCTTGGTTCGCAAGAGTTAATTCCAACCTGTAGAACTTTCAGATCTAACTGTGTATATCTTTCATGAGCACTGACACATCCTGATGAACTACATTTCAGAAAACCTGTACCCTGGGACTGTGGGTGTCACCCATTTCGTAGGGTGCTGTCTACTACCTCGGAGGCCCAGTTTGATCCCCAAGGCAGAAAAACACAAAGCAGAAACAACAAAGTTATACCAAGTCACACTACCACCAGTAACTATGTTGAGTATCTTGAGATTTTTATTACTTTCAACAAATTCATGATGAGACCACTGAAAGTAAACACAAATACCTAAGCAATCCTCTGAAGCTGGTTTTCATAAAGAAAGCTGTTCAGAACCAAAGAACAGCTATCTTACTGCTTTCTAATCTGGCTAGCTTAGCTTCCGGCATTAACTGAATCCTAGAAGATAAAAGGTTGTACTTAATTTCTTCTGTAAGACCTTTATAGTTTGTCAAGGCAACCATGTAGCGGTAGATGCTCACTCAGTTTTGACGTCTCCCTTACCGCAAGTCAAGAGCTCCTGCTTCACACCTGTGACGGGCTGGGCCTGCAGCGACTTAGGGTAAACACACCTGGTGTCTCGCACAGTGATGTTTTTCTCCTTTACCCAGCGATGCATCCATAGTAAGTTACAGTCACACAGAAGATACTCAGTCTGAAATTCCCTAAGGCACACAAGTTAGGATTATTAGGAATAATGACAAGTACCAATTTGGTTTTGTATTGGTTTACCTTTCTTAAAATATTTTATTTATTTATTTGAGAGAGAGAAAGAGGGAGAGAGAGAGAGAGAATGGACACACCAGGGCCTCTAGCCACTCCAAAGAAGCTTCCATGTATGTGCCACCTTGTGCATCTGGCTTTACGTGGGCACTGGGGAATCGAACCTGAGTCCTTTGGCTTTGATGGCAAGCACCTTAACCACTAAACCATCTCTCCAGCCCTGGTTAACTTTTTGTTAAAAACACAGACAACCCCCCCCCCCCATTATGCCAGTGGCACAAGCCACCAACAGAGGAAGGTCTCCTTTATTTCTAACACTCTGTCTTTTACAGTGTTGGCTCCAACAGTTCCTCCCACTAATCCTAGGGCTATTTTTGTTCAAAGTAGGCATGTAGACATTTAAAAACAAAACAAACAAAAGGAAACTCTTCTACTTGCTCTATTTAGCAAGTTCTATAACTCTGGGATTCTGGAGGACCAAGTCCCCATCCATTCTACCAAGTACTTATGGATTCTGACACTTTCCTCAATGTTATAGCATTACTACCATCTCCATGGCATCAATGCCTACCATCTACTGATGACAGCAATGAAATACCACATAAAGGAATATGGGACTATTAGGGGTGGTTGTGTTCTGTGTATCTGGCTAGATTCAAAGCCACTTGAGGGTAGAAACTGTTTTGATATTTTTCTCCTTTGCACCAGGTGACACTATTTACAAATGTAAGGGATAAAAAGTTGGCAAATACAAGAATATGATGGGCCAGGG
This sequence comes from Dipus sagitta, assembly GCA_036346955.1. Lineage (NCBI taxonomy): Eukaryota > Metazoa > Chordata > Mammalia > Rodentia > Dipodidae > Dipus > Dipus sagitta. The sequence goes on from CM070781.1 coordinate 19,322,544, forward strand.
GGATGGTTTGGTGAGTAAAAGCACTTGCCATGAGCAAGAGGCTGTAAATTCAATCCTCAGCACCCATGTCAGAAGTCACATGTGGCCACAGGTGCCTATGACCACAGTCCTGTGGAGGGTGGAGACAGAAAAACTTCTTGGGCTCACTGGCCAGCCAGTCTGACCAAAGAACCAGCAGCTCTAGGCTCAGTGAGTGCCTCTGTCTCAAGGAAACATGACGACAAGAAAGCCGAGCAATTGACTCTCCACTGGCCTCTGCTCACGGGTCCATGGAGCTCATCCATCACAAGCGCATGTTCACGCACTGCCCTTCCACACACCATACCAGACCACATGCCAAAAGAAGAGTATGACTTCTTCAAAGTCAACATAAGAGAAAATAAAGAATGTTAAAGTTGACAGAATCCTTTAATTTGGCCTTGAATTATTTTTTTTAATTCAATTCATTTTACTTTATTTATTTATTACAGAAAGAGACAGATACAGAGAATGGGCATGCCAGGACTTCCAACCACTGCAAATGAACTCCAGATGCATATGCCACCCTATGCATCTGGTTTATGTGGGTACTGGGCAATTGAACCTAGGTCCTTAGGCTTTGCAGGCAAGTGCCTTAACTGCTGAGCAATCTCTCCAGCCTCTGGTCTTTGATTCTTGCAAGAAACAAAGAAAGGATGTACATACAGAGCTTGGGTACCAGCCCAGTAACCTGCACAGCGCTGTCACTAAGCACCTCCACACATCATGCCAAGTCCCATCAGCAAACATAACTACAAGAGATCACCTCTGCCAGTGGAAGAGCAAAACAAAGACAAAACAGAAATAGTACAGAACGCGCTCCTTAACACAAATCCACGAGACACACAGAGCAAAACCAACTGTGCATGTTCTGAGACAGACAGCAGGCCGGCACAGTACTCATCTCCAGCTCTGGCACCAAAGGAGCACTGGAACGTAGAGATAATAAATTTACAAGCAGTATCAAAAGAATGGCCTGATAGACTTCTAATTCCTACCCACCACCTTCTGGTCATTGCCAAATAATTTAGGCCAAACAATGGCAATGCCTTCCTTTCCTTTTCTTTCTTTCTTTCTTTTTTTTTTTTTTTTTTTTCTTGTATGGAAATAATTCCCATTTTCCTGTTACTAAGGTTCAAGACCAGCTTATCTCTTGTCATCTTGTTTAACATAGGACAAGGGTTGGGGTGTGGGTTAAATGGCAGACTATTTCCCTAGCATGTAAAATGCCCTATGTTCAATCCCCAGCACCTAAGGAAAATAAACAAACAAACAAGAAAAAAAAGAGGAGAGAAGTCATACACTGAACAGAGACATATGGAAGAGAAGAAATTTGTCCCTGGAAAATGACTCAATTACACACAGTGAAAATTTTATGAACAATTACTTACAATTCTACTAGACATCAACGTAAGCATAGGCTGAAATAGATTAATGCTTATCTGGAAATACAGTAACTCCACTGCAATCTCTTTGAATAGGAAAAAAAAAAAAATCATGAATTCTATAGCTCCAGAGAGCTGAGGACTAAGATCTCAACTGACAGCATGCCACAGGCAACCTGAGAAACAGCAGTGACCAGTGGTGACTTCCGTATGGAGCAAGGGTTACAGGATAAAACTAAATCCCTCAAGCAGAAAACTACCTTCTCTGTGAATTCTTCCTAAGAAAGAACAGTCTAGAGTTGGGGGGTTTAATTAACCAACAACAAACTTCTTTGCTGATTTGAAAATGAAGTCAAAGAGAAGCAATGACCACTAGTTTATTGACTCTGAATGTATTTGGGAGAGACATCATATTCTGAGGAAATATTTAACCTATCTGAAGTACCTTACTGAAAGTTACTGTGTTTTTAAGGCTGAATGCTAATATTTGCAAATCCACAAGGCATTTCACATTAAATTTCTTAAACCACATTATGTGTCATATTTTCAAAACGGAATATATCAGTTAATACAAAAAAAATTCTTACTTACAAAGACCGTAGTGAGCCAAGATAATCAAAAGTTCCTTGAGATAATGAAGAAAACAAATTCCCTGAAAGGTTTCTAGGAAAAAAAGAAAAAGAAAAAGAAAGAAAAGAAACATACTTAAAAATACCGTTTTTTTTTTTTTTTTTTAACTTTCTCAGATTTCTCAAATGCCCTGGGGTCAGAACATGATCCTATCAAGTAGAAGGAGAACTTAGAAGATACCTTATTGAATTCCCACCAGAATGATGGCTCTTTACATGTTCTCTTGAGGTTGTTTATGAAAGCAGAACAACAACAGCAACAAAAAATGAGTAAAATTCTTAAAAACAAGAAAAATAAATGACACCGCAGTTAGCAGCAGCCACACACTATAGCTGTGCGCAAATATGAGCAGACCACCATGAACCCCCCAGCTTAGGGAAGCTGCTGGGCAGATGACATAGCTCTGGTTTTAGGCAGTCAGGCATCCTCTCCCAGGTCCCACCCTCCAGGAGACTCTTTGAAAATCCTGTGGTGCTTCCTCTCAGTTGCTGATATGCTGGAACCAGGAGCACTTCAGCCAACATACTGCCTTCGAGCCTTGCTTACCATAAGCTCTGGAGCTGGAGTAAAGAGGCACTGTGAGTACCATTTGGGGGAGTGCTTTTGACAGCTAGGAACAGGTTGGGATACAGTATGGTGGTGACCATTCAGGATGAAACCTACACCTTCTAGGGACATCTAACATTAAAACAGGACCAAGGATAAATGGCCACACAGTGCAAACAAACCCCACAGGACCTGCTCTGTGCTCGTGGTATTAAGACCAGAGAGGCTTAGTTTAGAAGGGGAGGATCAGGGTGAGACACAGCATGGCACAGGGCAGAGGACTGGGGGTTCCTCTGGGTCTTGGACTGTGTCCTTCATATATGGCAGCAGGGCCAACTATGCTGGTAGATCCTCCAGTAGAAGAGGGCAGAGAATTACAAGGTGTCAGGGGGCACCTCCAGTCCTACCGGCAGCAATGGGTTCCTGTGTGGGAGTGCTACTCTCATACAACATCCAACCTTCCTACATATGGGCACAATAACCATCAGTAAGAACATCATGGAGCCATTGTGATGGGCAATCATTGTGAACTTAGGTAGAATCATCTAACACATGGTGAAACACATTGCTAGGTGTGTTTATAAGGGTGTTCTTAGCAAAGATAAGCTGAAAAGGAGAGACCCACTCTGAATATGGGGGGGGGGGGTACCATTCCATGTACTGGAGGCCCAGATGGAGTAAAAACTGAAAAGAAGCCAGCTGAGCCCTGACATTCCCTTCTCTCTGCTTCCTGCCCACCATGGCATGAACTGTGCTGTCAGCCAAGCACTATCTCCTACAATGGACTGAACCCTGTGAAACCAAAGCCAAAATTAAGTGTTCCCTCCCTTATGTTGTTTCTGCCAGGCATTTCATCACAGCAATGAATGATAAACTAATAAAATGCCTTCATGTATGCATTATGCAGTTTACAAGACTAAAAGTCTGGGCAAAATGCTTATGACTTTCATAGACTTGCCTAGAAACTTAAAAGAAAAAAGCAAACAATGGATATTTGAAGTTAAAAAAAAGGGGGGGAGGGGAGATGTCCTCTCCTTTTGTGGCCTAAGAATGGATGCTAAATGTGGTTTGTGAAAAGTATAATGACACATAGGTATGATGATGCCACGACGAAACCCAATACTTTGTATGCTAATCTAAAAATTAATAAAAAGGAAAAGATACTTGCCTCATCAAAGCACAAATAATATTTTAAGAAACCAACTAATTAAAACATATATGGACTTTTATAAACCTCTCCTATGGAACATATTATATTATTATTATAACTGTTTAAAATAGGAGTACCCAAGATTTAACAATGAGACATGATGTTTTCAACTACTAATATGTAAGGCCATATTCACTGCTCCCCTAAGACCCATATGGCCCACATGCCAAGGCTGGCAGAAACGCAGGGTCTGACTAAAGTAAGATTCTGTCCTCTGTGTTGCTGAGTTCTCCACCCATGCAGCATATACACTGATTCCTTGCACAGTTATCTCCAGGATGTCCACAAGATTCATAATAGTACAGAATCACTATCTTGCAGTGACATCTTGATCCTAACACACACATTCCTAGCTCTGGGCCCTGAGAAACTACACTCCCACAATTTCCAATACAGACCAACTACCCACAGGGCTAAAAAAAACTAGCATTAGTTTAATAACACATTAAGCAACTGGCTTGGGCAGGGCAAAAGCACATAAAAATGTACATGTATTTTTTTAATATTTATTACTATACTTATTTATTATTTATTTATTATTTAATTATTTAATATTTATTATTATACTTATTTATTATTTATTTATTTGCTAAAGGGGGGGGGGAGAACAGGCACATCAGGACCTCTAGCCACTGCAAACAAATGCCAGACGTATGCACCACCTTGTGTATCTGGCTTACACTGGTACTGGGGAATTGAACTTGGGTCCTTAGGCTTCACAGGCAAGCGCCTTAACTGCTAAGCCATCTCTCAAGCCCTGAACATGTACTTTAAAACATAGCTGCATTAAATGCTGGTGCTAAAGTGCTCACAGGGAAAGCTCAGAAAACCAGACTGGCACAAAAGAAACGATGTGTGACACCAAGAGCAGGGGCAGCGTGACAGCCTTACAATGAGCTCAAGAATGGAGTGGCAGGTGAATTATCTACTCTTCACCTTCATATGGTAATTTTCACACACATTTAAAATTCTGCTATGCTGATATACTTGCATTCCTACAATTACATGCACAACATGCATCACCTGTGACTATGTAAGGCAAGCTAGTACAGCAAAGTTTTACAAGTGAAAACATATAATCAAATGAAATCCCAAAAGTAAAGTTTAGTGTTTGGTTGCATATAAAATGTCCCCTGTAGGTTAGCGTCTTTGCACACTTGGTCCCCAGTTGGTGGTGCTGCTTAGAAGGTGGTAGAACCTTTGGGAGGCAGAGCCTTGCTGAAGAAGGTGGGTCAGTGGGCATGACTCCTGAGGTTTTACAGCCCAGTCCCACTGACTGTCCACTCTGCTTCCTGAATGAAATGCTATGAGCAAGCCTACCAATGTCTTCCCCACCTCAAAACTGTTACATCAAAAATAAATCCCTCCCTCCCATAAGTGGCTTCTGATCAGGTATTTGCTCACAGCAACGAGAAAGTAACTAAAGCAATTGGTTATACCTGGGATATTTTGTAGACATGAACTAAATCAACAAGTACTTTCTAAAACCCTGTTAATTTATTGATAAGTTTTTTGCTTGTATGTGTATATAAAGTGGCACGTGTGTGTATGCACATGCATATGCCCATGTGTTGCCCCGTGTACTCACCACAGGCAGGTGCACTCAACTGATGTGGCCAGAGTGAATGTCAGATAGCCCACTCCATCACTCTGCCACCCATTCTTATTTGAGCCAAAATTTCTCACTGAGCCCTGAGATCCCCGCCGCACACCAGAACCCTAGCAACTCTCAGGCCTCTGCTCCCCTGAGGGACTGGGGATTCAAACAGCCATAATTACATCCAGCTATGTACATGGATTCTGGAGATTCAAACTCAGGTGGTCTCAGGCTCTCATGCCTGGGTGTGAAGTGCACTAAACTGTTAAGCCATCCCTCACTGATAATGTTTTAAATAGGTACCATTAATAGCTAGTGCATTAAAAAATTATTTATTTGTATGTTATCTGTGTTTAATGGGTGTGGCAGGGCCTCTTGCCACTATAAACGAACACCAGACACTTGTACCACTTTTTGCTTCCAGCTTTAAGTGGGTGTCTTGGGAACTAAATCTGGGCCAACAGGCTTTCCAAGCAGGCGCCTTTAACTGCCAAGCCATCTTAACAGCCCCAGGTCAGTGCATTTTTAAAACCCCATATGGGTATGCCTCACATTTACCGGGGCAACAAAAAGGAAAATGTGGAAATATATATACCAGACCATTAACAGAGGATATGAATAAAATGACAGTGGGCATTTTAATTTTCCTTCATATTTCCACAGCTTTGTATAAAGGAGTTCTTTGTACAAGGATTTTATGTATAGTAACTTTTTCGCAAAAAGAAAAATTTAAGAGAAATTTGCATAAATATGAGTCACATATTTTTCTTAAGAAGTATGGCATAATTCTCAGTGAAATAACTCATGATTTTTTAAGAAGAAGCCAACCTTGGGAAACTTCCCAGATAAAAGAGAGAAGTAGGGACTGGAGAGATGGCTTAGAGGTTAAGGCACTTGCTTGCAGAGCCTAACAATCTGAATTTGATTCCCCCGTACCCACGTAAAGCTAGATGCACAAAGTAGTTCATGCATCTGGGGTCAGTGGCTGGAGGCCCTGGCGAACCCATTCTCTGCTTGCAAATAAATAAATAAAACTAAAACCAGGTGTGGTGGCACATGCCTTTAATCCCAGCACTCGGGAGGCAGAGGTAGGAGGATTGCCGTGAGTTTGAGGCCACCCTGAGACTCCATAGTGAATTCCAGGTCAGCCTGGGCTAGAGTGAGACCCTACCTTGAAAAACCAAAAAAAAAAAAAAAAATTTTAAAAAGTCCCAGCCTTTCTTTGGTCAGCTATCTAACCAACTCTGTCTGGCTGTCTGAGAGCACGTTCATAAAAACAAGCCCATCAGTGAGAAGGAAAATCAACACAGTTAGCCTACCCACCTGTGTCCACTGGAGCCTCTATCACACTTAGAGAACATTACATTTCAATTCTTAACAAAAACATCCAAGGTCAAGGCTTTTTTTGTTGTTTTTTTTTTTCAGTTATGGAAACTGTGGGCAAGAATGCTATATATGGTTAAGGTATCATAAGTAGGTCTCAGGATGGAGGGGGGGGGTGCAGCCTCTTTGGCTTATAAAATAAGACCTGTGGTACAAGGCCCTCAATTGCAAGATGTCCTAGAGAATGTGCTGCAAAGATGGCAGAGGACAGAACTTGAACAGAGAGGATGTGGACTCGCTCTCAGGTATCTATCTCTATAGGAGAATTGATTCTTGAGTCCTGCGTGTCCTATAGCTCATCACCAGCTGGCTCATCACTTGCTGGATGGAGAAAAGTGCTCCATGCTGACATGCAAGCTGCCATGGCCTTCATACCCAGCACTAGGCCTGGTCCTGCAGAGCTCAGAGCTATAGGCTCTACAGGGGCGCATAGAAACACCCACCCAACATTTCCAGATTCATGCTGAACATGTCAACCCAAAGTACCATAAGCCACTTCACCACAATACACCCTGAATGCTACAAAACACTGCAGGGAGCACTTTGTCTTTAGAAAGTATGTTAAGTATTTAAGCCAAGTATAATTCTGTATACCCACAGGCTATTTCATCTAAAAGAGCCTTAATAACTCTATTATCATAAGGGCTAACACATCAGCTCAACGAAATGTCAAAGTAGAAAGCCTGACAGTGTTTTGTTTTACTGACTCACCTGGGTAAATGTCATTGTGTTCTGCAACCCATATATTTCACAAGAATCATCAGGTAACTGGTAAAAATATAAGATACAACCATGGTTTTGTAAAAAAAAAAAAAAAAAAAAAAAAAAAAAAAACTTACACTTTTGAGGCCAGTGGTAAAGGGCATAGTGAGAAAATAGTAACCTCATTAACAAAAGCCCTGTCAAAGCCTTGTCCCTTCCACTTTTGGCCTAAAGGACACTGGCTCATGAACCAAACCCACAGGCCAAAGGCAGAACTCAATCTAGACCTAAGATCAGCAAACAGCACACTCCACTCTGTCTCGAGTTACATGACTCATAGCTATCCACAACTATAGCAGAAGCTTCCTTCATAAACTCAGAATTTTGGTAAATCTAATGCAGTCCTCAGAATTAAAAACCCTCAAGTCTTGTGTGGTGGTGCATGCCTTTAATCCCTGCACATGGGAGCTAGAGGTAGGAGGATTACTGAGACATGGAGACCAATCTGAGAGTACACAGTGAATTCCAGGCCATCCTGGGCTAGGGCGAGACCCTACCTTTAAAAACCAAAAATAAACAAACAAAAATCCCACAAATCTCAAGAAGTGATCATAAAAGCACTGAATTAAAATGTCTGCAGTTCCCTTACAAATGACTCCAAATGGGATCAGTTACTCAAAATCATGTGTGAGAAGCGGTATGCCAAATCATTCTCTTATTTAAGAAGCATAGATGAGACCATACATTTTTCTCCCCAAGAGTAAATGACACTGTGGGAGAGGGGAAAAGAAAGAAAGAAAAGAAAAGAAAGAAAAAATAATAAAAGAGAAAAGGACAGGACAGGATAAGAAAAGGCAAGACAAGACAAGACAGCAACAATTTTCCTAAGAACTGGAGCAGTTTGTCCCACACTAACAATTATGGTTCCTTCCTTAATGAATGCGTGAAATAACCTCACTATGTACAACACTAGTTGCTTTTTCTAAATACTCTTATTTATTTATTGCAAAGAGAGACTGGGGAAAGAGAATAGGCAAGCACATCAGGGCCTCTTGACACTGCAGATGAACTCCAGATGTGTGCACCATTTTGTGTATCTGGCATTACACATGTATTGGAGAATGGATCTAGGTCCATCAGGCTTTGCAAGCAAACACCTTCCACCACTGAGCCATCTCTCCAGCCCACTAGTTGCTTTTTCAAAGTTAATGTCAATGCAGTATGAGAAACAGTCTAAAAGGGTACAAGGAGAAAGAGCCAGAAGTGGACTTTCAACCAGGCCTTCTACTCTAAAAGTTGAGCCCTGGTCCCAGGCTGCTCCTCTCTTAATTCCATGCCACTTTCCCATGTGTACATCATCCAGTGGTTTCCCATTACTGATTCAGTCCTCAGTTTCTGCCCAATTTTCACACCTCCCAACAAAGCTTTACTACAGAGAACTTGTCTCATTTGTAATTACTCTCAAACGGAGCTTCTTACAAAAACATACTTAATGGCTTTTACAATGTTCTTCCTCATCTATTAGATATACAGATTATAACAATTAAGTGACATTTATTTAAATCTTAAACCATTATGAAAGTCTTGAGGTACCATCAAGACTACTAACTAGATGGAAAATGGAAAAATTACCCCAGATCACATGGTTACAGGTTATTTTCCCCAGAGCACCCTGGCTTCTCCTCATCAAGTGGGTCTTTGCCTTTCTTTCCCCTCTGTGCATCACTGGTCCAGTTTCTTTTCTTTCCTAACTATACAAACCCTTGAAGAGCTTCTGGACCATGAGCTCCCCCTGTGACTCTTCTCAAAAAAACTTGCCCAGGCTAGCAAGTTCTCAGCATTAACATATCTGCTCTGCAAAGGTAAACATACTTGAGTGCCTGCATGTGGTGTTGTAATGAATTTCAAGTTCAACATTTCTAATCTGAACACCTGAAATCCAAAATCCAAAACACTTAGATCAACAACATGACAACATCATGTAAAATTTTACACCATGGAGCCTTGTTTCATGCACTAAACTATTAAAATACCTATGTAAAATTATCTCCAGGCTATGAGTATGAAGTCTTTATGAAACATAAATGAATTTCATGTTTATATTTGGGTCCCACCTGCAAAATATCTCACTATGTTTAAACTGTTAAACACTTTGGTCCCAAGCATTTTGGATAGGTAGTCTCAGCCCATATGGTATCCTAAAAACATTAAATCTCCATGATGACAGGGAGACCTCCTTGTCTCTACAGCTTCAAGAACCCACTGAGTTCGGATTAATACTAAATTATCTCAGGTGTCCATAAGCCTTGGGTACTGGTTCAATACCATATACTGTAGTAGGGAAGAGGAGGTACTTACAGCCGAACCAGACTGGAAAGTCCTCGAAATATGTCTGCATTCAGACAGCCTATTCGATTATTTGTCAGGTCCCTGAGAAGAAAGAGGGGGGAAGATGTGTTCAGTTAATTCTCTTCATTCATAAGGGCCTGATGCACTCAGTATTTAAGAGCAACACCTTGGTATCATTGAAGGCCTGTCTTGTATGCATTCTTGGGATGTGTGGCCACCTCAAGTGAGGAAAGATTAGCACACACAAAAGAGAATTCTTGGTTTCACTTACTCCTGGCACACAGAAACTAGAATCTACTAATTTATATTTCAAGCATTTATCCCTACAAAACTATTCAGGCTATAACTGTAGTAGTAAAAGAGGGGACACGCTCTATCTTACTGTCTGGGATACAACTCCTTAGATGACCTATGTAGATAATTAATTAATCCAGGGCAGTGGGAGAACTGAGCCCAATCTCAGGCAGCAAATGATAGCTAATGGATAAAAGGGTACATTGTGAGCATGTTAGAACTTGTATTTCCTCCAGAATATCTGAAACTTAATGGTTTCTGACTTCATTGCTTAAATTCTCAGAAGTTTTGACTGTATTGGAAAAAAAAACCTGGACTAGCTTTTTCTTTACAGAGCTATCATTTATTCTCAGGCCAAACAGCTTTTATAATATTTAGGTAATGGCCCAGTTATTTTATCAATCAACCCTACCTTCTATTTCTTATCACATATTACTTTCTGAGTAATTTTTTCCTTCTCCTCAAGCTGTGGAATGTTTGTTCTTACTGATGCACAAGTTTTAGTTAATATTTAGTTATATTTTCTTCCTAAGAACAACAATGGACACACTTTGAATTTTACTTTTTACCAGCAACCTTCACAAGTTGTAAGTGATGTTTCATGTTGGGAGATAATAGTCCTCAATTTTAGAACTCTCAACTGAAGTGGCATGTCTTCATTTTACTCAGCTCTCCACGAGAACCCTATAATACCACATCATCATTTTTTATTGCTTTTTAGATTTTGAATTAACTTAATTCTTTTTAAATTTTAGTAAAGGAATTAGGAAAGGCCCCATTAAGCCAAACTTTCAAAAATTGTTATATTTTCTTCAGTGTCCACATTATCTTCTGTCATGGACAAGTATATACTCTTTATGTTCTACTTTTAGTTATACATAAAAATTCATTTCAAGTGCCCATCCATAAACTAAAGCTGTTAAGATTCAAAATTGTGTAGTTGGTAATGGCAGAAAATATGGTGGCCTGACTATAAATTACAAGAACATAAATTATAAGATACTATTTGAACCACATTTCTATTTGTCTAATTTTTCTTTTACATGTTTAAAAGCTATCTAAAGTAATTCCGGTATTCCAAAATTCCATAGCCCTGTCTTCCCTCTCTTATAGTAACTTCTGCTACAAGAATCTTCAGCTACATAAATCTTTATTTGTGCCTGTTGTATAGCTCAAGCTCCTCATATATTAAAGCTAAGTATTTAATTGTGTATGACTTTTAAAAAATTCTAGTTTATTTTCATTTTATTTCTAGATTTTATTATTTAAGGAAATAGGGCATCATCTTATAAATTGTTGCTTAAGTAAGCATTTCTGGTTTATATTCATTGTCTTGTCTCAATTCTGAGCTTTAAATGACATAATTATTTCTTTGCAAAACAATTTCATTATACTTATACCTGCTTTAAATAGAATTTAGATATTGATAATGATTTTTTTTCATTTTTATTGATAACCAGCTTGAATTTGTTGCAAAAGTGAGAGAAGTGGAATGGTAGAGATTTCTGCTACTTCTGCTTGTTTATTTTTAAAATGCTACTTATTAATCTTCCTGACTCAAATAATCTATGAGCAATAGGCAAAACCACGGTATACTTTAGCATGTTTGTGTGTGGCCACTGAGAGGAGTGACTCAGGGCCCTGTAAAGAGTGACTGGGTCTATAATTAACTAGCAAACATTAGCTTACTAAATGGCAGTCTGTATTTGCCATGCATCTATACACAAGACAAGTCATATACTGTAAATTCAATGACAAGTCAATTATTTGGAATTAAGGATGTATTTTCTGGTGGGAAGAACATTATAAACAGCAATTACTATCCTAGGCAAGAACACAAGAGGCTACTTAATGTGTGATGAGATGGATAAACGCTAAGGCAAAGCCTAGTATAATTATCAGTAATTTAATTAAATGCTAACAATTGCAAAATTTTAACTTTATTTTCATGGTAGCATTTGAAAAACTATATAAGGTTAAGAACTACTAGATGAAGAACATATGATATTCTGTAAGATCTTCAAAACCTCAAGATACTGCTTTTTCCCAGCAGGCAAGGTCCTTCTCTCTGTATCTTGATATCAGGTACTATTAGCAAAAACCTTCCTGATGCCAAAGCAGCTGTGATTATAGTGGTGGGAAACACAGAATGAAGGAGTAACGGATGGAGGTTACAGCTGATGCTATGAGGACACACTTACCATTCTAGATCCTAAGCACTATTACTGGGAAGGTGAAAGGAGCCTCAGCATTTCAGACAGGGTAGAGTTTATCTACCAGTAATTCCCCATCTATTTGCCTTCCCACAGTCTGCTGACCCTGGAGACTCCAGGTCCTTTCCTTCGTCCTGCAGCTTCTCTAAAAATACATTGTTCCCTCTTGAAGAGGCTCCGTAAGATGGAGTCCTAAGCCACCTGTTTAGCAGTCACCTGTTTCCTGGCTTTTGACCTATGTATATATGGAATATGCATGTTAATAAAATAAACCTGTCTGCTTTTCTCTTGGTAGCATTTTGCTATAAGAACTTAGCACAGTAGAGAGAAAATCAATTCTCCTTTCCTACACTGAGTTCTTCTAAAGAGGTGTGACATGGTGACCAACAGTGGCCAAACACTCTTTAAAATGAGCGTAGAGTGGTGATCCAGTCTACATGGCTTTGCACTCAGTGAAACACTGTGTAAGGAGCATGATGGGGGGAGTTTACAATGACAGTCATTAAAACCAGGTTTTAGGTTTTGAAATAATGATAATGCAAAGACAAATATATGCATGAAATGGAACTTTGCATCATTAATAGAGAGGGACTTGAATTTCTACACTTTATAAGAGATCTAATTTGAGTAGAGTCATAATTTAAAAGTCATATACACAGTAAACTAGTCTGCAAAGCTGACATGGTAGTGATTATATTAGCACAAGACAGGCATAATGGTCTATCACCAAACAGAACAGATGACTGTCTTCTCTCAGGCATCTGGCCAGATGAGCCTCTACAAATTACTAAATGTCAATCTTTTGCCATGCTAACACAAGTTCACAGCGAATGTAAGAGGAATAATTCAAGTTCATAAGGAAGCAATTTAAACTCACAATCTTTTTAGCGATGACAGTCCCCAAAAGGCACCTGGATCTATACTACTAATAAGATTGTTCCGGAGGTCCCTGTTAAAGATAAAATAAAAGTTACTCACATGACCAACCCTTTAAGAAGTGCTTTGACTTACTACACTTACCTGCTATACAGCAATGGTCATGATAAAAATGGGAAGAAACCACAGCCAAAGGGGCTTAAGACAACCTCATTCTGGTACTAAGTGACCAAGTCAGAATTCAAATTTGAGAACTACAACTTCTAAGTCATTTGTTTTTGTCAGTGTTAAGAACAAAAGCATATGCTGCAGCGCTTGCACCGGTGTGACCTTACACTGCACACGTGAGTGGTGTACACTGCACACGTGAGTGGTGTACACTCACTTCACTTTTTTCTCTTCTTTGAATCTTACTCGGTCCCAGTAACCATCTCTATGGTAATTGCTAGAATATGCTTTTGGAATATGGTTTTTTAAAGTTTCTGTATACTGTTTTATTAAATACCACTAATGTAATCACTGAAAATGTGTAAAAACTTTGTAGTTATTTTGCATCCCTGTACTTTTTCAGCAAATGTCAACAGAGAAAACAGTTTAAAATTAGGTAAGGAAATATTTTTTTGTAAATAAATAGCATTGAGTCAATATATTTAAAAATATAAATTAATGTTTCTGGAAATGTCCACATACATGTATATGAATGTCTGTGTTCAAGGGCTCTCACTGGGAAAAATAAAATTCTCTATTCTCCTGAAACTGAAAATTAAATAAATAAATAAATAAAAATAAAAGCAGAGCTGGGCGTGGTGGCGCATGCCTTTAAGCCCAGCACTTGGGAGGCAGAGGTAGGAGTTCGAGGCCACCCTGAGACTGCATAATTAATTCCAGGTCAGCCTGGACCAAAGTGAAACCCTACCTTGAAAAACCAAAAAGAATAAAAGCATATGTTAAAAGGCATATGTGGGGACTGAGGAGATGGCTCAGCAGGTAATAGAGTTAGCTATAGGAATAGCAGGACCTGAGGTTGATTCCCAGCACCCACATTTAAAAAGCTGGGCCTGGCTGCACATGCCTGTAAACCAAGCAAGCGAGGTTTGCTGAGACAGGAGGACTGGTGGGGCTTTCTGGTCAGGCAGTCTAATTAGCAAACACAGAGATCCATGTTTCGTGTAATAGCTGTCCCTGTCTCGAGAAAATAAGGTGAAAGAGCAATAGCGAACACATCCCCCTCTTCGGCCCTCCTCACGTATGTGCACAGGACCCATGCATCTGCACACACATATGCAAACACACACACACATACACCAGCACAGGTACGTACGTCCTAAAATTACTCAAATTTAATGTTATCACTAAACCATAATCACACAGTTTCTGTAATTTCTTCCTTAAAATGCCATACTTTGGCTACCAAAATGAATCAGTATTTATGACAAACATCATAAAATTGAATTTTTGCAGAACACATCTTTAAAATACACACTCTAAATTTTATGTCATTTGGTTTTTCGTGTTTTTTTCCTCCCTGAAATTCCATGATTGAGTTTTCCATAAAACGAGGTTATAAATAAACATGTTGTAAATCACAGCATATAGCCCAGAGCCAAGACACAGGAGGCTTCATCTCCTTCAATTTTATGTTCCTTCTGGACCATGCGGACATGCCCACACCAGGACAATACAGCAGCAGTAGTGAGTGCGCAAGTTCTGTCCCTCTACATTCCTAGGCTCAGGTGGGGACTCTGAAGACACCTTATCCAAGTGTTGAGCTAGACCTCTGTGGAGGCCCACCTTCTGTTATATCTATTTCCCAGGCCACTGGAGCTCTGCTGGACACCCACAGCCTGTATGTCAGGACTCTATGGCCTTGCCCCTGGAGTCAGAGTGGCTTCTGGCTATCAGTGTGGGAAATGGATACCAACTGGAACAGAAACTCCCTGCTACTCTTTTTGCAACTCTGTGTCTGCCTAACAGCAACACCCTTGGCCTTCTTTACACAGGCATGCTTCAGCTGGCTGGGCCACACTCCAACATCACAGGTCGCATATCGTCACACATGTCAATGGGTGGCCTCTAGTAGCAGGTAAGGCACTGCACGTTGGCCTTCTGCCCCACTTTTTACAGTCTTTCACTCAAATATATAACACTGTTAACATCCCTAATCAAACCTGCTAAACACATCCCAGGACCTGCTTCTAGAAAACACATGTTACCTTGGCCGGTAACATGACCCTCCCAGTAAACAGGCCAAGAATTAACACCCAGCGCCAAGACTGTCCCCTCCCTTGGGAGGGCAAATGACAAGAACCAACTAGAGGTCATTTAAAAATTCAGAAACTTGAGGGTAGGTAGAAATTGGAAAAGGCAGAAAGCATGAAAGATTCCACAAGGCAACAGTGATTAGTAATGCTAATGGTTGTTGCCTATAATTTAATGCTTAATCACTATGCTATGCTTGTGGTATGTGTGCTGGGGGGGGGGGTTTACAGACTTCTCTCTTGATTAAGAAAATGCACTCTACTTCTCCAAATGATACAGATAAAACTTCAAATTCTCTATTCGACCCATTGCTCCAGATTGATTTGGTCAACCTTGGCTGAACCCTCAGATATCCCTGAATATAGACATTGACCTGATGGTATGACTCTGATCTAACCAAAGGTAAGAGTGTAGTTTCCATTGATTTGATCAGAGATCTTAGAGCTGTTAGTGGAAGACCTCACGATACAAAGACAACAAAACAGCCAGTCTGATGGAGCCAGCTGATAGGGGAAAGGGGACAAATGGTGACCTCCTCGATCCAGCCAAGCCTGAAATCCAGCTCTAACGCCAGGTTCCTGAGGCAGTTAGAATGGACCCCATAGGCTCATGTGCTTGAACACTTGATTTCCAGCTGGTAACGCTGTTTGAGAAGGTTATGGAACCTGTAGGAGGTGAAGCCTTGCTGGAGGAAGTGTGTCCCTGGAGGTGGGCCTCTGACATCTTACAGTCCAGCCCCAGTGGGTGCTCTCCCTCTCTCCATTTCCTTCCTGCTCCTGCCATGCTCCCACTGCCATGATGGAACTTCTCCTGAAACTGTAAGCCAAAATAAACCTGTGCCTTCCTTTAGCTGCTTCTGGGCAGGCGTTTTGTCCCTGAAAGGCAGTGAGTGACTGCCACAGCTCCTCAGCTACCCAGATCACTAGATCTTATGAGTTGCATCTGACATTTCTCATCCCATTTGGACCTCACAACCACCCTAGGAAGTAGTATCATTACTTCAGAAAAACAAGTTCACATGCAGAAAGATTAACAAACCTGGAAAGTTCTTGATACCAGAAAGTGGCCAGCACCTAATCACATCTGTCAGGTGTTCGCAGAACCAAATAAATTTATACTTGGGGCCATTTGGGAGACTGACAAGCAAATGGGCCAAGAAGTTAATCATAAATAAACCTAAGAGCTGCAGTGACATTCTTTCAACTTCTACGTTTGAAAACTTAGCATGAATGACTACATTATGATAGTAGTGTCTCAAGCCAACCATCTCTCTCATCCTCAATGTGATTACCGAAACCCAGACTTAGATCACACAGTCTGCACCCGTTCGGTGTGTCCTCACTACTCCTGGCCACTCACTCTCCATTCAAAGTGGTCTGTCCAAACATTATCTTGACCATGTATCTGCTTGATTAAAACCTCAAAAATCTCTCTTCTCTTCAGAAGAAAGTTCAAAGTGTCTAAAATGATGTGCAAAGCTATCCATGACCTTGACCATGGCCACCTTTACTGCTTCCATCCTCCATCTCGACTCTGCACAACACCTTCCAACACACTCATTCAACCTTTCTAACCTTAATTTACATTGGTCACATTTTGAGATGGGTGTATCCAAAACCTGGGGGTGTAGCTTATTGGTAAAAAAGCTTGACAAACATGCTCTACATCCTGCTTCCTCCAGAATAGTCTGGACCACATTCCTACCATGCCTGTTACCATGTGCTCTCATTGCTTGCATTGTTTTCCCCAGAAGACCCCACGATACCAAAAGTCCCACAGAACCAAGGTCTGCTATGCCCAGACAGAGGGAAAAACTCAACAGATGGTAGATGGATGTAGAGATAAATGGATAAAAATAAATAAATAAACCAAGTCTGATAGGAGGAATTACCTTAACTAATCTTGACTATCCAAATATTTTAGTCAATTACAGCCAGCCACAAAATCACCAGGATATTCATAATGTCAGACAGCAGAGAGAATATTGCATCTCACTCATCAGCATTGGTATTTCTCAGTAAAAACAGAGTATCATGATGACTTTTAACTGACCTTCAGGTAATTCAGAAAATGTATGTATACTATACAGACACATTCCAATTGGGTGGGGCAAATAGTTAATGAATTGTTGAACATGAATAAGAAAATCAGTGATTTCGGAGATAACTTTGTCCTTTCAACTATTTTTCCCATTTGAAAATTTTCATAAAATTGACATTGTCCTCAATTTTAAAGGTTCTGCCTTTCTGAGTTTCTGAGTTCTTAAGTCCCAGGAATCAAACTAAATCATCAGCCCCAACTTACTAGATCCTATCTCACCACCACCCCCCATGACCACAAGCCCATCTCTACTCCTCAGTGACCATAACCCTACCTCCATTTTAATGACCATTACCCTACCTCTAATCCCCAATGGCCACACCCTTAGACTTCAAAGAGATTAGGTGATTTTATGAGAAAACTCAATCCATATGACTTGTTTTGTATATGTTGAAAACCTCTGCAAATAGAATTATAATGTCAGCTCTGTTTTTCCAAAGCATAAGTTTCCCTTTTCAGGTTTTAAACAGCCTCTACAAGAGGAACTGGTTTAGCTGAAACAGTACATAAATCTGTGGTCAGTGATGAACTGCTGTGTGTTTCCATGAAATACTTCTCATGAATACTGAGTACTATAATATGATTTAAAGATACACCTTTTCTTTAATAATAAAAATTCTCGACATATTATATAATATTTAATAATAGCCATATTAATCAGGTATTGCCAAAAGATATTTATAGTCAGGCTCTATCATTTAACATCTCCCTCCCTCACTAACCCACAAAATCCCTAGTCCACAATAGTATAACTTTAGGATGTAGAGCAAAACCAGGAAACATTAGATCATTTAAATAGACATGAAAAGAAGCACAAAAACTAACAAATTTGAAAGAAAGTTTCTAACAAAACTGAAGGAATTTTTTTTTTTTTTTTTTGAGGTAGGGTCTCAATCTAGCTCAGAATGCTGACTGGAATTCACTATGTAGTCTCAGGGTGGCCTAGAACTCACAGTGATCCTCCTACCTCTGCCTCCCAAGTGCTGGGATTAAAGACGTGTGCCACCAAGCCCGGTTTCAAAACTGAAGGAATATTTTAACAGTGCCTAGTTACAATCTAAATGTGAAATGTCCCCTTCGGCTCACGTGTTTGAATATTTGATCTTTAGCTGGTGTAACGGGTTTGGATGGCCATCAGACCTTTGGGACAGGAAACAGGTGAGTGATCAGGAGCTGGCCTTTGAGGGCTATAGTCAGTCCACTTCCACAGGAACTCTTCACTTCCTGTGCACACCATAATTTGACCAGCAGCAAGCTCTCACAGACAGACAGAGCTGCTCCAGCTGCCACCACCATGCCTTCCCCACCATGATGAACTGTATTCTCTGGAACTATGAGCTCAGGCGCTTCTGCCAGGTGCTCTGTCGCAGCAACAGGTAATACACTTGGTAAAAGCACTAACCTCTTTAGCAAAGAACACCTGCTCTATGGGATGGGATGCCTTCAAATGCAAGCATCAGAACCCTTACCCTGGCTGGGCACAGGATAGAACACACCTGTAACCTCAAGGACTTAGGAGGTATATGCAGGAGTATCTCGGTGAGTTCCAGGCCAGCCAGGGACACACAGTGAGACACTGCCTCAAAACAACAAAATGAGGCCCTAGGGAGATGGCTTAGCATTTAAATGAACTTGTTCACAAGGCTGCCAACTCATGTTCAATTCTCCAGCACCCTTATAAAGCCAGACACAAAATGGCACACATATCTGTAATTGCAACATACATACAACAACGGGAGGCAAAGCCAACAGAATCTGGAAGCTCATGGGCCAGCAAGTCTGGCATTCCCTGGGCAAAACAGCAAGACAGCCCCTGTCTCAAACAAGATGGAAGGAGAGGACTGACACCCCACGACGTCCTCTGACCTCCACACACGTGCTATGGTACACATGCAGGTGCACACTCATGCATAACATATACATACAATTTTTAAAAATTTAAATAAAAATGAAACCAAACAACTACTACGAAAAGTGCCCTGGTCCTCAGAACACCTTCAACTGTCAAGATAAAGAAAAATCCTTCACATCAAAAGGAATCAAGCAAGCAGTAAAGTGGTTTCTGTGGCTGAATATCCACCTCTGAGAACATCTGTCCTTAGCAAGGAACTGTGCCTGTGCCTGTGCCTCCACCACAACATGGTGCCCTCCAGACACAAAGTCATAAAAAAAGAACTGAAATTTCTTGTACCTCCTTAGGAGTCTGCAAAGCTCTTCTTCTCTTATGAGCTAGAACAAGCTCTTTCAATAGCCAGGAAGAGAGAGATACTACTTACCCGGGTGACCAGACTACCATGTGAGGTGCAGTTAACAATAGGGACTCAACCACGTTGATCAACAGGAAACCCCTAGTATCAGGGGTCAAATACGTGGGAGATATGTCAATAAGTATGCAATGCAAGAGTGACACTACCCTAAAGCAAGGAGGAGGCAGGGAGATGGATGAGTGGATACAGGACAAATATAAAAGGCTTAGTTCTACAAGAGTCCAAGTGGGAGGAAATGATATGAGAGTGAGAACGAATCTTCCAATGAGTATATCCTTCAACTCAAAGGACCCTCAAGGGTGGTTCTGGCTCCCAGTTTCTCCAATCACTGAGGCAGACATGTTTGCCATTTCAACTCAGCCAACTCCTGCTATCCTCCCTACTGACCCCATCAAACCCTACTCCTTACTGTGTGTGGCAATAAAATGTCTTCCAAAGCCTCGTGTGTTGGAATTCTTAATTCTCAGCTTATAGTGCTTTTGGGGAAGGTTGTGGAACCTTAAGAGGAGAAACCTTGATAGATGAAGTGTGTCACTCGGAGTGGGCCTTGAAGTGCTCCAACCCAGCCCACGTGCTGTCAGTCCTTCACTTCCTCTCAGGTGATGTGACATGCCTTCCCCACCATGACAGACCTCCTCTTCAAACTGTACGCCAAAACTGACCCTTTCCTTCCTTAAGCTACTTCTGGTCAAGTATTTGTCTCAACAAGCAGAAAGTAACTGTTACATCGTGTATGACTTGACTACACAGCTTTGAAGCCCTGACTCTGGGTTGAGCAATCCCTTGTGAAAGCACTCATCACACCGTATCCTATTCTGTCACCTTGTCCAGTTGTTTATTTAACACGTCCTCGTTTTCAAGGACCTCTAGGTAGCCAACTCTGGGGTGCAAGCACTGTGTATGGCTGGCTGGATCTCTGAGCAGAATTCTCCCAGGGAAGCACACAAATGCCTGGTTGACTCAGAGGTCCTAGAGTGTGTTGAGGAAGAGGAAGAGGAAGTGAGAGAAGGTCACGTTGTGGTCAAAGAATTCATCCCACGGGGAACTCCGGAGGGCTGTGAGATTATAGCTTATGGGTGGCCCGTCCAGGTGGTGTCAAGGCAGCTTCCACAAGGTGAGGGTTGAGAGCTTCAAGCAGCAGGTGGGGCAATTTCCATGCCATGACTGAAGCCACAATGGCCCCCAGGTGTCTACATGGAGAACAGAGACACACATAGGAGCAGTCCATGTGAAGAAACAACATCTGTCCTCAGAAGGGGGACATCTGGGCTCCTGTCCCCCCAGGACGTGTAGTGAAAGGCTTCTTCCTCTGTGACCTTGTTCCTCCCTCCTTCCCTTATGATTTTTTTAGTTTCTTTCTGAAGGTGCCGCTCTCCCACTAGGATAGTGTGGATAACAAGTCTCCTCTGGGCACCCTGCCCTTTCCTTTCCTCCCTTCCATTTATTTCTCTTTACATTCCACCCACCTGCCCGCCCATTCCTCTCCTTCTCCTTGCCTCTATTTCCTTGCAGTAGTAAATCCAAAAGTCTGGTCTGGACTTCATTGTACACATCAAGTGCTTAGCCATGGGTGAGTACAGGTAAAGATGTTCTCCAGCACAAGAGGCCTGGGTCCCTGAGTCATCACTGAGGTCTTGGCTGTAGCCTCCACTAATAATATAGTCCCTGAAAGCCCTTTGTACATATATCTGTGTCTACATATCTGTCCATAAACACAGGTATGTATTTTGGGATTGATGTATAAACAGGCCCCTGGGTGGAAATATATACTGCATCTTAATTCCCAACAATGGAATCCTAATTTGTTTCAGCCATGGATGGGGATTTATTATCAACAAAGGGCTGAAAATAAGAACAAAGTCAAAGGAAATTTAAAACTACATGGAAGAAGTCTACGGATTCACATCACAGTCCAGAACATTCACCCTGCTGGCCACACTGTCTATGGTGTGCATGTATAACCACACCAAGCCTGAATGCCAGAAAGAAAGTATGCATCCAAACTCCCAAGGCCCAGTGTCCTTCTTCCACCAGCAGCAGTCCTTTGAGAATCAGCTGAGCAGCTACACAATGCCTGGGCCTGTGCTGTATACCCGGGGATATTTGCCAACAATCTTGGGATGGGAATGCAGTCTCCCCAACTCCAGTGGTCCAGAGATGTGAGTTCAGCACCCCCCTCCCGCAGACTCCCCACTGCTTAGTGTCAATTCTCACCCCACTGTCTCTGTGCTCAGCCCCAGCCCAGCAGGATGGGTTCTATGCCAGCTGCGGTGGTTTGAATAGAATAGATGGCCCCCAATATATTCAGTTGTTTGTTTGTAGTTTGCATCTGCAGCCACCTGGCTGGAGTCAGTGCCATTGTGTGGACCTTAAGGTGTGCTGGTGGGTTTCAGATTTCAATCTAAAGATGCAAAGTGTGCCTAGCAGGAGTTCCTGAAGTGTGCTGTGGCTTTTGGCTTTAGGCTTGTGCTTGTCTCTCTCTGCTTGGGCCTGTGAAGACAGGCCAAGTTCTTCTGCCATTATGGAACTTCCCCTGGATCTGTAAGCTTCAATAAATCTCTTCCTCCATAACTGTGCCTGGTCTGGAAGTTCATCTCAGCGAACCTGAAGCTGTCTGATACACCAGCTTCCTGGTGACAGTGAGGAAATTCCTTTCCCAAAAGCCTCACTTCATATCTCCACTCAATCCAACTGACTGACAAGCCCATTCCTGAATCAGAAGCGGCAGAATGTGTACAAAGGGCCGCTCTCAGCAGTCAGGCTTGGAGCCGAGGCTGCAGCCAGCATACTTGGAGGACCACGGCCTGTGAGAGATGTGGCATGACAGAATACTTGAACAAAAAACGTACTGAGTATTAAGTCTTGCAGTGCCAAGAATACTGTTAAGGATCTGTATGTGTGGCTTTGTGTGAAGTGTTCCTGCATTCATATTCACATACATATATAAGTATATTAAGTGTATATATAAACTCATATATATGTGGGTGTATTGCTACATGCATGTGTGTGTGTAAACACATATGTAACTTAAAAGACAGCTACTCTGAAACAAAGACAAACATCCAAGAATGAAGAACTCTCAGCGGTGTGAGTGTAAATAATTTATCAAGTGCTGTGGGAGTTGCACTGCAAAAGTCTCCATGTGAAACGGTGAAGCAAAGCTGAAGAGAGAAGGAAAGAAGGTTGAGGCTGAGAGAAATGAAGACAGGCTGTAACTTCACAGGAATGGACGTGGTCAGTGTTGCTCCCATGTGTTTTAATTTTATCCTAAATGCATTAAGTAATGGGACAACTTGAAAGAGGAAATGTGAACAGCACTCGGAACACAAGCAAAAGGCATATCCATGTCCTAAAATCCACACAGCCAAAGTAGGTGCTACCTGTGACACATCAGCTCATAAGAAAACTGGACTCCGTTTCTAATCACACTCTTTATATTGAAAGGTATCTGATTAAAATATCAGTTTAACTAGATTTCACCACTGATACATGCTTTTACAATTTCAAGTAGAAGACACAAATCATTTTATGACACAGAATTTCAAACCATCATCTAAGTTTAAGCTAGTAGTCAGCAGACTATGGTCAATGGCTTGTTTCATAAATCAAGTTTTATTGGATGAAGCCCACTTGGGTTCACCCATCATCACTGTACAGCCCTCCGTAGTTCATCTGTGAGAACTTGCCGTGTCTGCTGCTTTCACACTTCACTGGCACAACGGAGACACTGGGCCAAACACGCAGCCCACAAAGCCCAGATGCTTGCGATCTGACCCCTGACGGAAAGTTTGCTGACCTCCACTTTAAGTGATGGCTTGTTTTGTAAAATTAAATTCCTCAAATTTTGCATGATAAAATTCTGGGAAAGTTCATTATTTTATTTTGAATAACTGAGGCTTTAGCATAGGTTTATAGTGAAAATAAAGTATATAAAACAAGAGAAATATAGTAAAAGGATACTCACAATCTTTCAAGGAGACTTAATCCAGAAAATGAACCGTTTTTCAGCTCAGATATTTTATTGTTGCTCAGAATCCTAAAAATGACAGTTAAAAAAAAAAGAATAAGTTTTCTAGTAAACACCAGTAGTATCAACGTTAACTGAACTCATAATGTTTAGGCTTATGTGGAATTCTCAGAAATCACTACCCAAAATTTCTCAGTTGAGAAAAGGTGAATTTCTTTCCCCAAACAACTCCACTTATACATTGTCCAATCTTAAATCATCCTTGTCATACTTGGCCAAAAACTTGAAAACAAAAGGGAGAAAAGTTTCCATGTGCCAGTGGGAACAAGAGTAGTATGTGCATTTTCATAATTGGTCAACTTAGTAAGCCAGATGCTTGTTAAAAGTAGAAGCTATCCAGGCGTGGTAGTGCACGCCTTTAATGTAAGCACTTGGGAGGCAGAGGTAGAATGAATACCTTGAGTCTGGGGCCACCCTGAGACTACAGAGTGAATTCCAGGTCAGCCTGAGCTACAGTGAGACCCTAACTAGAAAAACAAACAAACAAACAAAAAAAAAAACTCATCTTTTAAAAAATCACATTCAGGACTGTGCTCCTGGCAGGAAAAACTGCAAGTACTCTACTTTGCCTTTTCTCTAGGCTTGGAATGCTCTGTGGCTTCTGCAGCCTGAATAAGCAGGAGTTTCCAGAAACAAGATTTAAAAAAAAAAAAAAAAAATCCTGATTCAAATGGGTGTGGAAACTAAGGTTAAAAAAAATGACAAGACTCAAGACTAAGACAAGAGGTCAATGAGCAGACTACAACTGACAGTCATATTTTGAATCCAAGCAATTCCCACCCCACATCCCAGATTCCGCGACATGAACCCATGATGGCCAAACAGCCACACCCTTGGCGCATGGGGCAGAAGATTCTGCATGACACACGATGCTGCCTAGCTTGCAAAGGGCAGCCTGCAGAAGCACAGGACAGCAGTCTTATGTGCACACAGGGCAGCAGGATACCCCTCAGCAACATTTGAGGTTTGCATCTCTGTCTAAAAGTTGTTCTTTACATTAAAACAAGTGAAAAATGGCCAGGTGACATTTAACTTTCTTTGAACATGTCAGATTAAAAAAAATATATCCCTGCCCTGAGATCAATCTTATGAGAACAGTTTTAATGATGTGATTAGGAACTCTTGAGAGCCAAGCCTGCCAGGGTCTGGGCTCCAGCTTTCTCACTTCCAAACCATCCTAGAGCTTCTGGTAACCGAGTTCCCTCATAGACACAACAAGAAATTAGAAAAGCTTTGACACCACGCAGGAGCAGCCATTAAGCTACAGTGGGTTTTCATGAAGCATACATCCTCACTCGTTTCCATGTCTGCATGGCCAAAGCATACTTTACACTCCAAGTATGTTGTGATATCATGTTTTGCCCCATCCCCAAGCTGTTACTGATGCAAGGGTCCTCCTAATGCCAAAACTGAGAAAATACGATGACTGAAAACAACCCAATGGGGGTTGCAGAGATGGCTCAGCAATTAAGGTGCTTACCTGCAAAGCCTAGTCATCTGGGTTCCATTCCCATGTACCCATGCAAAGCCAGATACACAAGGTGGCACATCCATCTATATTTTGTTTGCATTGGCTAGAGGCCCTGGCATGCCCATTCTCTTTATCTGCCTCTTTCTCATCTCACTCTCTCAAATTAATTAATTTATTTACAAAAAATTCCCAACAAAATTATAGTAGCATTTTCTTCCATCAAAATGACAAAGCTCTTTAGAAGAAAGGTAGCTGGCACCAGCAAAGTCATACTGAAATACACATGTCCCCAGGGTCATTGCAGAAGCAGGCTTTCTCCAGGAGCCTGGCACTGTACACCAAGAGCCTCCAATTCTCACCATCCTGAGCAGGCACCAGACCCACGCTCATAGTCACTAGGCCCAACAGTAAGGATTTTCCTGCCACTTCATTTCAAACTGATGTGGAATAGACAGGGCTAGAAGCTATTAAGGAGGCGAGTAGTCAGGAAGAACCAACTATAATACTGCAGGCAACAGACGTGTTATGCAAAAACTAACAATAAATCATGCAATACTTGAGGAAAAAGAATATGCCTATCAAAAAGACTAGGGGACTGGAAAGATGGCTTAGCGGTGAAGGCGCTTGCCTGTGAAGCCTAAGGACCCAGGTTTGAGTGCACAATATCCATGTAAGCCAGATACACAAGGTGGCACACGAGTCTGGAGTTCGTGTGCAGTGACTGGAGGCCCAGGTGTACCTATTCTCTCTCTCCTCTCTCTCTCTCTCTCTCTCACTAATAAATAAATAAAAATAAATATTAAAAAAGAGACTGGGAGCATGTTGCTCATGATCTTAGTGAGGGATTGTTATTTATGATTTTTGTTTAACTTCTGAAATATCCACAGTAAGATTCTTACTTTCATTTTTTTTCTCCTGATGATAAACATACAGATCTTAATAGCTAAATAAGAAAAATTGAGTTAATCTAAGAAATTTAAAAAAAATGAAGGAATACTTTGTGCTTTGAGACTAAAGAATCCCATTTGTTTATATTTAAAACTGTTCATGTGGTAGTTAATGTGGGCAACTGTTGCAGTTAGCTTCACATAGCTGACAGAAAACACCTGACCAAGAACAGCTTGTGGAAGGAAAGGGTTTATTAGGCTTACAGACTCGAAGGGAAGCTCCACGATGGCATGAGCAGAGGGTGGACATCACGTCCTGGCCAACATCAGGTAGACAACAGCAGCAGGAGAGTGTGTTAACCACTGGCAAGGGAAAGCTGGCTTTAACACCCATAAGCCCACCCCCAGGAGGCTCCAATTCCCAAAGCGCCACAAGCTGGTGACCTAGCATTTGGAACATACAAGTTTATAGGGACTCCTGAAACAAACCACCACAGCAACTTAACAGGCAGGCATCAAAAGAACTAGGAAGACAGTCAAGCGTGGTGGCACACGCCTTTAATCTCAGCACTTGGGAGTCAGAGATAGGAGGATCGCCGTGAGTTTGAGTCCAGCCTGAGAATTCCAGGTCAGCCTGGGCTAGAATGAGACCCTACCGCAAAAAAAAAAAAAAAAAAAAAAAAAAGAACTAGGGAGAACAAATGTTCGTACTCAGGGCTAAGGTGTGAGACCTAAAAAACAGCTCAACCCCATGGCAACCACTTCACTTAGTACATAGGATTCAACCACATCCTAGGACTGGAAGACATTAGACTAGAATGATTACCACAACCCATTCCATTTCTGCTAAGTTGCTATACTTATTCATGTCTTACTGAGTAAAGCTTCTGTGCTTCACAGTGACTTAGAATCTACAGCCATTAAACCGAAGATGAAAATACGAAAAACATACACTCTCCAGCTCAGTGACTTTTGAACCCCACTTCTGAGTGAAGAATGAAGCCCCAGTATGGAAGTAACTTGCAAAGAACTGCCAGGTGCTGGCTGGATTGCCTTCACTGAGATTCAGGACCGCTTCAGCAAAGGGACTGCCATTTGCTCAGTCATAAAGGCTTTTAGTACAATAAATGGTAGGCTTTATTGAGGAGAGGAAAAAGGAAGACATTTCATCACACTTAAAAAGTTATAACTGTAACCTTAAAAATATAGTTTACAACCTCAAGTTAATATATTCTGTCTACACATTACTGGATGTGTTTAAGGATTTTGTGCAGGAAAACAGGATCAGTAAGAATAAATCTACTCTGTAGACAGCTTTTATGCTCAATTTTGAAACGGGAGACTGTGCAACTAGCAAATGCATGTAATCATATATCATGATAAAGCTACAACCCATTCATAATCAATATTTTTGCTGACATCTTTGAAATTTCAAACTTCCTAGGAGGTAACGAAATGAAAAATATAAAACTTGACCAAAGTTATAAAATACATTATACATACCTATTGCTGTTCTATATTAATGATGTTAACACCACAAGATCTACAGACAATGTGTAGAGGTGCCATGCCGACTCACACTTCTTGAGTTCAGAAATCATAAGGAAAAATCTGATGTCAATTATCACTGTACACAGGACCAAGTTGGCCCAATAGATCATTCACACTGAACTATGAATAAAGGAGCAAGACCGAATGTAGGCATGTGCTTCTCAAAATTCAAACAACATAGCGAATAGAAGAAATAGGTATCCGATTATGCTGGTTAATACTATCAACTTCCAAGGATCTAGAATCTCTAGGAGACAGATCTCTGGGAATGTCCGTGAGGGATTTTCTAAGTTAGTTATGTGAGGCGGAAGGCCCACCCTCACTGTGAGGGGGAGAGCATGACGAGCAGCAGCGTTCATCTCGGCTTCCTAACTAGAAGCTTTGCAACCAGCTGCTTCTGGCTCCTGGCCACCATACCTCACCTGCCATGGGCTAGAGAACCCTTCAAACTGTACGCCAACATAACCCTTCCTATCTTCAGTTACTGCTTGTTGTGATAATATGTGTGATGATGTGAAAACAGTGTGTATTCTGAGCTACTCACAATCACTATGGTAGGAGAAAGTAGCAATGAACGTGCAGTACCTGCTCCACTGATTCCTCTTCAGAACTCTACCTTATACAGACACTGCACTTGTGAAAAAATTACATGTCGTGTATTATATACGTCTATGAATATTAAAAAAAATGACTGGGGGCTGGAGAGATGGCTTAGCGGTTAAGTCACTTACCTGTGAAACTAAAGGACTCAGGTTTGATTCCCCAGTACTGATGTAAAAATGGATGCACAAGGCGGCACATGCATCTGGAGTTCAACTGCAGTGGCTAGAAGCCCTACTGTATTCTTTCTCTATCTGCCTCTCCCTCTCAAAGATAAATAAAGTATGTTTTAACCAATAACTAGTTGTCCTAAAGCATATGTAAAAGCTGATTACTGAATGTTTAAGTGGGTTCTACTAATAGATTTTTTTCATTTTTCTATCAGGTAGGATGCCAAGAAGATGGAGGACTCAGATTCAAAGAGAGAAAGTTCCTTAGCATTCACTCAGAAACACTGAGGCACACAGTATGTTTCTATCCACTGGCATGTCTGATTTGGTTAAATAATACAAATTGTTACTGAGTCAATTTATTGTGTAGAATAATGTACGTTCTTGTCATACCCTTCCCAATCAAATGCAAGCTAGGTTTGGAGCCAGATGAGTCACGAACCTTGCTTGGAACACATCCTAAAACCTTTAGGGCAACTTGCCCTAAGCTAGAATCAGGATGGGAATGCCTCATAAATCAATGCGTAGTGTTCTATTGAACTTATCCTATAAATGAACCAGTGAGCCCCACATTTCTCACAGTTCTAGTCCAGGGCTGACCACATTCAATTGCCCACTCAGTTCATCAATGGTTCATCTCTTGACTGGATGCACCCATCCACTCATTTTTACAGAAAAGTAGTCTAGGTATTTTTTCAGGTTGTGAGTTCCACAAGATGCCCTGCCTTCACTCACCTCACTACTTTAACAGCACTTCTCACATCCTCAAAGTGTTCTGTCCAGGCAGGTATGTAGTCACATCTCCCATGACAGGGTAAGATCTACAGGCTGTGCACATCTCTTCCTGTCTGCCCGTCACTGCTGGATCCCACATGCTTACAAAACAACACGTGGGGAAATATTGAGGGACGATACTGTGTGGTCACTGTCCTTTATGTGGACTGTCTCACGCATGCTAAGAACCCTAGAATAAAGGTCTCCTCATTTTCTCTAGGACAATAACAAAAATGTGTACAGCTAGTCATATAAGTTGCCCAAGTTCACAGCTATGTGGCAGAGTTAAGATTCTAACAATGGTTCACAACTATGTGACAGAGTTAACATTCTGACAATGTTTGGTACGCATTTGTGATTTGTGATCATGGAGGTGCACACTGGGTCCCCTTTCCTGAGGGCCATGCTGCAGGACAGCAGTTGGCGGAAAGCCTCCAGCTGCAAGTGCAGAGAGAGTCTGCCTCCCTTTTCAGCACTCAAGCAGAAGGTGCTCATTCCACAGGCAGAGCCCAGCCCATGGCCAAAGGCTGCAGAGAAGCGTCCCTAGCTGTCTGCCTGGCACAGAGTCCCCCATAATAACGTCCACATTGAAGCTTCCTGTTAGGATGTCCCGTACTTGCTTGTAGCTGTGGGAGAGGCTAAGACCCCTGTCCTTCCATCCCCTGTGCTTTCACAGATGTTCACCCTGCACCCTCACCAATGTCTGCTTCCTTTCCCTTTATTTTTCAGTCATTTTCCCCAGTAAATTATCTTGTATTTCCACGCTGACCTGTGCAGCCCCAGAGGGGCCTTCTGACAAGGTGCTCACAACATCTGTTCAATAAATGCATAAAATGGAAATATGGCTGTGTTTAAGTTTCTCTGCTTAAGGATCCTTCCCTGAAGACAGAGTGATGCAGCAGCTGTAATTTACTGGCCTCTAGTGGTGCAGTGGAAAAATATAAATCTCAAGCCACTGGCTTCTTTCTTGGGCTTCTGAGACTTTCTGAAAACCTACCAGAATGTCTTGTTTTCTTTATTTACCTATCCCAATAAAAGTGTCCTAAGATATGTTTCCACATTATAACCTTGCTAAAAATTAGTTTCAATTTAAAACTAATATGAAAAGAAATGTTCTGCTGTCAGGAAAAGGAAAAAGTTAGGAATTTATAGTAGCTATTTGTTGGCCCACCACACACAGCTGGTGGCAGAAGTGTAAGCCTGGGTCCTTAACAATGGCTTAAGGTTCACACATTAAAGTTTCAATGTCATACCACACTAAGGTAGATAGCATTGATGACAGTAAGGTGTAATGAATGGCAGAGAAAAATGACAGCTCTCAGAATTTAACATCCTGGAGGGGCTAGCTGGGTATGCTCCTGGATGTCATGGAGAACCACAGGTCTCTTAAACCATCAAGTAACTTACTTGTAAGAGAAACACTTAAACTATCAGGGATGCATGTTTCAATTTGGGGGAGAAAGATGAGGGGAAAAGTTGATAAACTAACTAAATAGAAACACACATCAGAGCCATGCAAATTATAGTATTATGACAAACGATATTCTAAGATAGTCAAAATCACTTATTTTTAAATCTCAGAGTTATGCTTCATGCAACATGTATCACAGTGATTTAAATATCTTTATCACAGACCTGCAAGAAAGAAAAAAAAACCTGATAAAAGGTCAAAATGTTAGTAATAGAAATATCAGGTAATTCTGGGTTTAAAAAAATGCAAAGAGGTTCTACCAATAAGTTGATCATGGACATTTGAACTTATTTCCAAGTCAGTTGGAAAAGGCATTGTGTTAAAATGTTACGCAGATCATGATGGTGTGACTCAGCCTCCAAATGAGAGGGCTGGAGACAGACGGCGGCGCTGAAGAAATGGTACTTCACGGCGTGGGAAAGAGAAACCCACACTCTGGGAGAAACTAGCTCTATGAGCAATGATTGTCTCTGCAGCTCTGTGATAGCATCTGAGAATCAGAGCTGTTTTCAGCCTGGCTGCCTTGCTCCAGCTGCCCCTGGGTTGGCACCAGTCTCTTAGATCTACTCTCCGCATTTCTCGTCTTAATCCATCTGCTTTGAATTTTCCAATATCTTCTCTGCTCAATTTTCCAGACCACTAATTTTTTTAGGTCTGAGTTGTTTCCACTCTGCCCTTCAGCCTATCCGCTGACCCCAAGCCAATGCGTCTTAGCACACAATCCCATGGCTAACTGCTCGAACTCCTGTTCTCATCTTTTCCCATGAACTGTGCCTGCCCTATGGATCTGTGATACTCTTGCATGTGAGACAATGGACTTGAATTTTCCTGTGAACCATTTGCAAATCGCTCTGCAAGACCACTTCAGTGCAGTTCATGCCTCTGATTTCTTCTCAAAGGTCGGATGACCCTGCTTGGGTGTTTAGTGGGCTGATCTCTCCAGGTGGCTGCAAAGAGTTCATTAGCATACATGAAAATGAAAGTGATTCAGCAAACCTGCCATAATGGTGAGTTGGAGAAGTCTGAAAGTTGGAAGTGGAGACACAAAAAGTAGCAGAAGTCTGTTTGAACCCAAGCTCAATGGCTTTGCAGCACAGGCAAACTGGACCACCATGTCTGGAGCCGCCGCAGCAGCACAAGAACAGCTGTCTCCAGGTCATTACTTCCTGGCAGAGCACTCTCATTCCCATTACCCATGGCTGCGGCCACTCCCTACAGTTTCAATTCTTGGGTCGCTTCCAGGATACTGTTCAGAAATGCATTTTTCTAGTTATTCAGAGTTTTCTCTCCTGAGTCTAAGTTTCCTTGCTGTGGCGTTTCACTATCAATCTGATCTGTCTGTTGCACTTACTCCATGGGGCCACAGTGCTCCTGGGCCTTTCTATTCTCAGCCCCCTGTGAGTCTGTCATATCGCTGGTCACTGTCAACATAGTACTAGGAGAAAAGTAAGCCAGGGTGGCTCACGGTATACTCAGTTATGGCGCTGTATTGGAGTCATGCCTTAAAATGAGAGGTCTCCGTCCTCTCCTAAGCCCCCAGGAAGGCTGGGACTCCATCCTATGTCTTCCCAGGGGGAACGTAACATTAACCTTTACATATGAGACACAGGCTAGAGAGAGTGAGGAAGAGATGGAGGGAAGGAGAGAGGGAGTGAAGAGGAGAAGGGGAGAAGAAAGAGGGGAGAAAGGGAAGTAGGGAGGATTTTCTAAGTACATGGCCATCCTCCTGGGGGGAAACACCATAGCAGGTCAGATACTAGGCTCAGCTGAGGAGAATGCTGGGGCTCTATTCCCTGACTGGAGACTAACCAATTGTTAGTTCCGTGTCGTTGAGTCCCCTGCCTTTCCCTAGTAGTTCTTGAGTATGTAATGCCGTGACAGGACATTGATTCTGGCAAGCAAACTTCCTGAGTTTGAATCTTAACACCAGAAGCTAGCTTTACCATTTTGCATGGGTTCTTAATCTCTGTCACTGACTTGAAATCACCCCAGGCACTTCTAAAGGAAGAATGCAAGAACATGTGCTAAGGCGCTTACAGTAAACCCCATAGTACCGCCTCATGAGATCCACACATGTCAGGACAGCTAGAAAAGGGCCACACTGACAGGAGTTGTTTCCATGCAGCAATGCCTACTGATGACTGGCAACAGAGTCCTGCTAACTCTGCCAGCTGCTATGCTGTTGACAGCCTTATATCGTAACACAGTAGATGACACCCAATAAAAAGTTAAGATGTTAGGGCACCCCCAGGTCAGATAGTTTAGGAATATTACCACTTCAAGAACAAGACAGACACAGAGCAGAAGCAGGACAGATCAAAGAAGCAGTCTACCAAGGAGCTCTTTTTTATGTGTACATGTGTACGCATGTGTATGCTTATATGTATGGGGGCACACATGTATGTATATGTATGCTTGTATGCATACAAGTGTGGAGGTCGAGGACAATCTTATGGTCCTCCCCTGCCATCTTGTTGCTGGAAACAGGGTCTCTTACTTTGCCACTGGGAAGGCCAATCTAGCTGGCCCCTGAGCATTGGAATTCTCCATCCCTACCTCCCACTGCCATAGGTACACTGGAATTACAGGTATGTGTGCATGCACCACCTTGTGTCCTGCTTACAAGGGTGCTAGGGATCTGCATCCTGGTTGAAGGGCTTGCACAGCAAGCACCTGTAACCGCTGAGCCATCTCCTTAGCCCTCAAGGAGCTCTTTCGTTATACATACTCAGGAAGCTGGGACCACAGGCCTAAATGGAAGACACTCACATTTGTAAAGTTAAACATTTCTCAGTTCTACTTATCCAGGAAATCTTGGCACACTGGGGAGAGTTCAGCCTACAGAACTGACTATACCTTCTCAGCACAAAATAGTATGCACAACTTCAATCTCAGCTAAGTGAATTATTTAAAATGAGACAGCAAGTCAAAGATATCAACATGCATCATACAGAGTCTTGAGACTAAAAGGAAGGGCTATGAATAACTACTAAGACAACACACATTGCCCAGGAGTCATGCACCCTTCACTCGACAAATGGCTCAAGTTCCCAGGCATTTTTATCAAAGCCCTGACACAAATACAAAAAGACCTGCATTCTTCTTCTCATTTTGGGTTAATTTAGCACTTTTCAAATAAAAAGTAAGTAACCTATGTTTCTGCCTTGGTGAGTTTACACAAAGTTGAATAGTATTTGGTTAAAAAAAACCTAACATGTTTTTAAATACCATACTAGATATCTTTCAAAAATGTCTAAAGATGAAAAACTATTGTGAAATAACACTTCATCTTATCCCATGAACACATTAGCTCCCTGAGAAAAGGAAGCCTATTTTTCAAGGTGTCGGTGCACCATAAAGAACACTGGACACTTAATATTTATGAATACAATAAAAGCAAGTTTATTTGGCATTTTAATCAAATGGAAAGCTCTCTACTGGGACCATACTGAAGTTCTTAAAGATTCAGAGTTTTGATTTTTCAGCTCAATTGCTGATGGTGTATCAATTACTCATTAGTGCAGAATATAGTTGAGTGATTATGCCAGGGTGGGAGTGACATCAAGGACACAGACACAGACCTCAAAGACTGGTATTACACAGGAACCCAAGTATCCATGCTGAAAGAAGGATGCATAACTGATCCAAAGGGAATAATACAAAGTTTAAGTGTGGCTGAAAAATAAGACGATTACGGGACGCATTTCAGAACTACATTGTAAAAAATGAAAAAAAAAAAAAACGAAAGAAATTCAAGTGTATAGGAAGCTAACGGGCAAATGGGGAAGAAGAAAATCCTTTTAATTGGAGATTGCCTCACAAAGGCCTGAGCTCATGTCAGACTGCTGCAGAACAGTTTACCTCTGTCAGATCTGGGCTCTGCAGGAATCCAGGCAGGCAGGGAGCCTGATCAGGGAACTCGCTGCTAAAGGCCCAGGCATCAACAATGCAGAAGGTCCCTGGAGCTAGAGAGACCACTCAGTGCTTAAAGGTACTTGCTTGTAAGGCTGCTGACTGGGGTTCCATCCTGCTCAAGTCTCAAGTGGACATAAGGCCAGAGGGCAAAGCAGGGTGTGACAAAGACAATGGGAGGCAGAGCCAGGGGAAGATGGAAGCTACCAAGATGCCCCTGCAAAAAAAAAAAAAAAGGAAACCCAGCCTCTAAGGAAGGTGGAAGGAATCTGGGCCATCTGGGCCTGGTGACACATACTTTTAATCCCAGTTTTGAGGCAAAGGTAGGAGGATCATTGTTGAGTTTGATGCCAGCCTGAGACTACAAAGTGAGTTCCAGGTCAGCCTGAGCTACAGTGAGACCCTACTTCAAAATAAACAACAAAAAAATACAAAAGAAGGTGCAAGAATAGGAGGCACGGGAGGAGATCCTCTGATCTCCACACACACACACCATAGCATGTGTGTGCCCATACACATATCATACATACATAAATAAAGAAAAAAGACAGAAGATCCTGAGTTCAAGAGACAGGGGAGAGGGAAGGTTAGGGAAGGAAGTCCTTTCTGCTTGCTGAGGCTGCATGCGGCCAGCAAGGAGCCCTAGGTCCACACATCAACAGTCCGCTTCCTGCTTAATTCACAAGGGCAGTTCTCAAGTCTAGAACAGAGGTCAAACAACTAACTTTAGGTAGTGCCAGATATTGCAGCCGTTATACACCCGAGGCAAGATCTAGGACTCCTTAGGAGTTTATACAAGGCAAAGAACAAATTTTCACAATTTGTTAGTGACACTCAAAATAAAACAGAACAAAGATGTTTGTTCTTCCTAGTCAAACTTCAGTTGGCCTTCCTCTTGAGAGGCCTCCACAATGGGTACCTGCATATGTACTTAAGAGTCTAGTTCCAGCAAGAGTCCTGCAAGTGACAGCGAACTGCCCACCCTTGATATTTGATAGTCCCATATCTGACCAAATTCCTCATGCTTCAGCTCTACCCTTGCCCCAACCCCTCAGCAACAACAGATCAGGTTAACTGGCCTTCAGCAAGAACCTTGTTAGGTCAGTTTTGCAACAATCTCCTCACCTTAATGACTCCTCTTAGTAATTCTCCATCCACTGACCCCTCTGTCCAACCCCCTTGGCTAAAAGCCCCCGTTTGCTCTTATTATACTTGGAGTTAAGCCCAGTATCTCTCCCAGTTGTAATAAAACTGACATCTATCACAGAGGCCTTAAATACTTGTCCCTGTCATTTTAACAAGGGTCATAACAATTCTCTCTTTGACATACTAGTTAAGTAATGAAAGCACATGTTTCCTCTTGTAGAGGAAGAGGATAACTTAATTGAAGTTCCTGATCACCAAATCAATCTCAAATGCAGAGAGACATTTTCAGTTTTGAGACTGTACAAAAGCCAGCAGAGCAGGAGTTTGTTGACCCTTCCTCTTGAGAATGTGCAGCTTGGAGGAAATAAAAGTTGCCAAGAAACCCTACTAAGCATGTTCCCTCCAAGGCACTTCCCACATCATAGCTTTGCAGTAGGAAAGAAAAATGCATTTGGTGTGCAGAGAGGCAATGCAAGAATACAAATTAGCTTCACTAGAAAAGGCATATTGAGGAGGAAAGATATAAACTATGATACAGCTAACCTTTTTGCTCCCTCTTTTATATTAATTTTTATTTACTTGCACGCACATTGTGTGTGTGTGTGCAGACGCACACATGTGCCTGCATCTCCTGCTGCTGCAAATGAACAACTGTCTGGCTTTAGACGGTTGGCTGGGGAAATAAATCCGGGCTGGCAGGCTTACAAGCCAAGTGTCTTAACCACTGAACCACCTCCCAAGCCCCCTTTTGGCCCCTCTTAATTTTTTGAGCCTAATTCTAATTGACAGAAAAAGAGGGGGAGGGAAGAAGAGAGGGAGAGAATGTTGAAAATAAACAGATCTTAAACAAGAGAAATAAACCTACAAGGTCTATGACTCTAACACAAATGGTGTTTTTAGGATGTTAAATTAAGTCTAAATTTGTCTCTCTACTTGAGTGTTAAAAGTCTATCCCCAATTAACCTTGCTTCATCTGAAAATAAACTATAACCTCACTTGAAAGTATATTGTTGACGAAGCAATGGAGTAGCCAATTGTAGCAGGTAAACTACCAGCCAATTAGGTAACTGATAGTTGTCAAAACCATATAAGACAAACTCCAAAAGCAGCCCATGAAGTTGTTTCTATACATCATTTCCTTTCCCTGGCTATAAATATAACCTACATATACGGTACCGTAGAACATTCAGAACCATATTCAACCCCCAGTGCTGGCCTTCTTTATTCTACAATCTTTCCCTACAGAAGGAACTTTACTTAAGATAACTCATGTTAAAGGCTTTTTGGATTAGAGCAAAATATACTTAATACATTGTTTTTTAAACTGCATTGATAGGCTGGAGAGATTGCTCAGTGGTTAAGGCACTTGTCTACAAAGCCAAAGGACCCAGGTTCAATATCCCAGGACCCACCTAATCCAGATGCACAAAGTAGTGCATGTGTCTGGAGTTCTTTTGCAGTGGCTGGCGGACCTGGCACACCCATTCTCTCTCCTTCTATCTGACTCTTTCTCAATAAATAAAATTTAAAAAATAAATAACTGCACTGACACCCATAGTTTCTTCAAAGAACTCAGTATATATTCATATTAGTTGTTACTCATTCAGTATCAGAACAGACATTCCGATGATTACAAAAACAAAATTCCAGTTCTCAAAAAGTCTATGTGCTAGTGGGGTAAAGGCAGGAAAAAAATAAACAAGAATGTAGTAAGTGAGGCCTGTGAAAAGTTCTCTTGAGAAAATTAAAAAAAAAAATTAAAGACACTTGAGACACCAAGGTATGAGTGAAGAGACTGTCTTAGGGAATAGTGGCTAATGGCAATTTTCATTAAAATGATAGATTATTTTTAAATGACTTTTATTATAGTAGCAAGAAATTTACACTATAAAGAATTATTAAGGGCCAGGTATGGTGGCACACGCCTTTAATCCCAGCACTTGGAAGGCAGAGGTAGGAGGATCACCGTGAGTTTGAAGCCATCCTGAGACTGTATGGTGAATTCCAGGTCAGCCTGAACTAGAGTGAGACCCTACCTCAAAAAAATAAGGAATTATTAGAAAAAAATTACAGGGCTGGAGAGATAGCTTAGCGGTTAAGGTGCTTGCCTGCGAAACCTAAGGACCCATGTTCGACTCTCTAATTCCATGTAAGCCAGGCACACAAGGTGATGTAAGCGCACAAGGTTTCACACGCACACATGATGGTGCATGCATCTGGAGTTCAATTGCAATAGCTGGAGTTCCTGATATGCAAAATCTCTCTCTCTCTTGCTCGCTTGCTCTCTCATAAAAATACAAATAAAAGTACATTCCGCTTATCTACAGGTGATCACTGTAACACCTTACTTAATAAACCTCATTCCTGACATTGTCACCCACATACAAACACAGGTGTGGATTTTGTCAGCATAAACAAGATGGCATCTGTGGGTACCACTGCTGCCAGCATTTCTAGCTGCTGGTCTCTGCCCTCCCCTTCAGAACACTTTTATCTCACCTAATATCTAGATCACACTCAAATTATCTAATTAGCTCAAAAGATCCTCTACAGACAGTAGTATAAACTAGTATCTAAGACCACATCTATCCCTTGGTTTTGTGCTTGGCAACATGATGACACAGCCCAACCCTCCAGGAATAAGAAAGAGCTCTTGCCAGCAATACCAACACTCAAGAGGCTGAGGCAGGAGAATCAGGCCAGCGGAGGCTACATAGTGAGTGTTACTGTCTCAAAACAAAACAGTAAAGATGAGGGCTCTGAACGATTCTTTGTTGTGCTATTTTGACAGTTCATCCACCACCCTCCTGCCCCATAATTCCTGCAGACTGGCTAGAAAGACCCAAAAGCAGGGTCTCTGATCCTACACTGTCAGCTGGGTGAAGCACCTGGACCTCTCCTGAAAGAGGAGCCTCACACTCTAACAAACTATCCCAATGGATTCTCATGTGCACTCCAGTCTGAGACATTTCTGGAAAGCACATATTACATCCTGCAGTAAGAACACTAGTAACACATTTAGTTTCCAATGCAAACTAAAACTACCACAAACTACTTAGGAAGTCTACATGATTTCAGGACAACAGAGAGTCAAACCACTAAAATCTAAATTCTAAGTAAATCTAATTCTCATTCTACATGAATCTTCTATTTCATTTTCAACAGAACAGATTACTTTTGCCGGGCATGGTGGCACACACCTTCAATCCCAGCACTGGGGAAGCAGAGGTAGGAGGATCACCATGAGTTTCAAGACCACCCTGAGACTACATAATGAACTCCAGGTCAGCCTGGGCTAGACAGTGAGACCCTACCATAAAACTTGCCCCCCAAAAAAGACTACTTTTACCTATTCTTAACTAAATAAGGCACTTATGTGAGTCAAAGATAACAACAAAGACCTACGGAGAGAACCAATTCATTAGCTGGGGGATGGAGAGATAGCTTAGTGGGTAAGAATGCTTGCTATGTCAGTGTGATGACCCGAATTTGATCAGCAGTAACCATGTAAAAAGCTGGGCATGAGGATGCATTCCTATAACTCCAGCACTGAGGGAGGGGCAGAGACAAGAGGATTGCTGGGGCTGACTGGTCAGCAAGTTTAAGCCAAGAAACAAACAAATAAAAAAGAATTTAATTGCTTGGAAAGTAAGTAAGAAAGGAACGAAGATTAATCTTGCCTTTTCCAGACTTCTAAGGAATCACCTAAGTGATCAGGGTGTGATGGTTTGCAGGGATTGTCAAGTTTAAAGGACCTACAATCACCTGGGGAGGATTATCTGGATTAGGTTAGCCATTGGACATGCCTGCGAAGGATTATTTTTATTAGGTTAATTAATTAATTAAAATAGGAAGACCTACTTTTGTTTTTTGGGTTTTTTTCTTGTTCTTTTTTTAAACTTTATCTTTATTTATTTGAGAGAGGAAGAGAGGCAGAGAGAGGGAGAGAGAAAATGGGTGCACCTCCAGCCACTGCAAATGAACTCCAGACACCTGTGCACCCTTGTGCATCTAGCTTATGTGGGTCCTTTGGCTTTGCAGGCAAATGCCTTAACCACTAGGCCATCTTTCCAGCCCCTTTTTCTTTTTTTTTCTTTTCTTTCTTTCTTTTTTTTTTTTTTTTAAGGTAAGGTCTCACTCTCATCCAGGCTGACCTGGAATTCAGTATGTAATCTCAGGCTAGCCTCGAACTCATAGTGATCCTCCTACCTCTGCCTCCCAAGTACCCAGCCTAGGAAGACCTACCTTAACTGTGGGTGGCACCATGCCATGGGCTGGGGTGATGCATTGTAGAGAAAGGAGAGATATGGCTGAACAACAACATTCAATACTCTCCACTTCCTCACAGTGGACTGAATGTGACCAGCTCTGCTTCAAACTCCTGCTGCCATGCCTTCTGTG
This sequence comes from Dipus sagitta, assembly GCA_036346955.1. Classification (NCBI taxonomy): domain Eukaryota; kingdom Metazoa; phylum Chordata; class Mammalia; order Rodentia; family Dipodidae; genus Dipus; species Dipus sagitta. The sequence continues at coordinate 19,362,783 of CM070781.1, forward strand.
CCACGATGGACTGTGACATGAGCCTGGAAACTGAAATAAACCCTTCCTCTCTGAGACTGATTCTTTTCAGATATTTTATCCCAGGAAGGGGAAAATAACTAATGCAAGGTGAAATATCTTTGCTAGACTTACTAGAGCTAATCAATGAATAAGGAATGATAAACTTAGAATATCATGGGCTGGAGAGATGGCTTAGTGGTTAAGGAGCTTGCCTGCAAAGCCTAAGGACCCAGGTTCAATTCCTCAGTACCCAGATATGCAAGATGGTGCATGTGTCTGGAGTTCGTTTGCAGTGGCTGGGGGCCTTGGCATGCCCATTCTCTATCTACCTCTCTCTCTCTCTCTCTCTCTAAGGAATAAATAAATAATTTTTAAAACAAAATAGAGTATCATAATTATACAAACATGAATACTATTGACTTAGGGAATGACATTTAGCCATTAAACATTTTCTTTAAAAGATATTATGTACCCACTAATGTATGTAGACAGATCCCCTTCCTGGCAGCCACACTGGAATCTGAGGGGTGAAGTATGGCCTCACAATCTCAATTTACACCGCTCCCTGTGTGCGTGTCTTCTGACTACAAACGTACTAAAGGATGGGCTCTGGAGTCCAGCTGCCAGAGCTCAAACCTGGTTCCATCACTTACTGCCTGGATGACCTCGGAGGAACTTAATGAGCCTTATTTTCTCATGCATGAAACAGGGATCATCGTGATAATGACCTCATTAGGGAACCAAGAAAGTAATACAGCACTTCTATACTTACCACAAGATCTGGCACACTCAGCAAAATTATCTGTTATAATTGGGCCTTACTTCCAACAAATCACTGTTCCTTCCTTACTCGTTTATAGGAGTTCTCAATCCATAGGAACCAGCAATACAGCCCACTACAGAGCCATAGGTAACTGGTCCACCCTCTGGGAGTTACTTTGCTTTAAGATAATGGATAGACATTTCAGAAAAGATGGCTGAGGAAGGGAATCAATGTTTTTGACAGGAACAGAGCTTACTAATAGTGACAGAATCTATGCAATTCCACTGCTAAAAAAAAAAAAAAAAAGCATCATTTGAGACCTTTCATAAATGTAGGTAGAGGAACCACTCTTTTACAGAAGCTGTAGAAATTTTGTCTCAGTCAGTGAGGAGCCATAGCATATAGCATAGGCCAATATGATCCTAAAGCTGTAAAGCCCAAGAATTAATTAAGTTATGTATCAGGATATGTCAGGAGACAACCAGAGTTCAGGTCACTATTCAGCCCTGGCACTTTCTCGACACAGCACCCCTAACATCCACTGCCAATTCACTTAAGCATCTGAATGTGCAAAGCAATCTTTGTGCCCCATTGATCTATGGCAAAAAGCATGCTAAAGACAAGTAGAACCCAAATGTACTATTGTAACCCATGCAAGGGTCATGACCATGAGCTGGCTTGCCTGACCATGACAGACTGAATTAGGTGTCAAATGACGGAGGGGAGGAGGGGGAGGGGACTACTATGAAAGACAACACTGGCATGGGCAGAGTCCATGAGAAACACATGGTCACACAGGCAAAACACTGAAAGTGTAAGGGAAATGCAAGGCAGAAAAATAATATGATGTGAAATCTGTAGGCAAGTGTGTATGTGTGTCTGTGTGTGCGTGCACACACACCCATGCACATTATGTCATTAAGGGTATCCTCATTATGTAACAAATAAATGTCTGTTTCCTAACCTCATGGACACCTATACTTTCATGAGACATTCAGAAATTCAGAGACACAGCCTGGGCTACTCAGGGAACTGGGGTTAAAAGATCTGTCTTGCTGTGGAGGAGAGGGAACAGGGGTCTGGCAGGGTTCATGTGATAACTGGGCCCCTCAAGTGTTCAAGTCTTAGAGACAGGAACTCAGGGACAAGAAAGAAACCCGGTTAACACAAGAAGAGTTCAAGGTCCCAATGTTAGGATTAGCCCTAGGGGAAGGAGGGCAGGTCTCAACTGGCAAGCGAGGGGCAATTAGAGCTGCTGAGCGATGGAGCAGGCAGCGGAAGGCACGAGGCTTGCCTGCCGCTAACAATGAGCCCAGCCTCCCCACCTTCCTCCAAGACAGCCCTTGCCCTTGCTGTTAGAACACAATATAATGATGCAATGAATCTGTTCTAATAAAACTGCTGGGGCTTCATTAACGTCTGTGCCTTTTAAAAAACACCTCAGTGATCTTGTCAGGTTTGGTTTGGTTTTGTGGGAAATGTAAATTCACAAAATTCTGGCATTTAAAGAGCCCTTAAGGACAATCTAGTTCAAAAACCTCATTTCACTAGTCAGAAAAGTGAAGGCCAGAGATGCTGATTAGCTGAGAGCCACAATCCACTTGGTAGTTAAGGCCTATGTGAATTTCGCTGAAACCATTCAGCCAGTTGCTATTTTCCTGCATCTTCCTTTCTAGTTGTCTTTATTAAATAAGGAATTTAGTCTCTGAATACACACAACAGCTGGACATGAAGCTTGAACCTTCTAAATGGCCAGAACTGTTCTCACTTGAGATGAAGAACTAACAAAATGTAGCCCCTCTACACCCCGCCGTGTTCTTTGTCCTTCTATCTGAACGTGGCAGCTAGGTTTGACATCAGATCATTTGTGATTCCAGGGTCAAAATTTCAATCTACAGAACACACATAGTCAAAGCAAGCCTGACTGAGGAATAACCAAGAAAACTGCAAAGCTAAATGAGACCATTAAGGGAAATGAGGAATGTCCTTGAGCAAGAGAGTAAGGGAGAATCTGGATTTTCTCATCTTTCTTCCTAAAAAACCATTCAGAAAAATGTGAATACGTGCCTCTGACCTTTTTTTTTTTTTTTTTTTTTCTTCCTTCCTTTAAAGGAGAAGGAGCATAACGGGATTACTCACGTGTCCAGAAAACCTGGCAGCACCTAGTCACCTAGTGCCCAGGGACTGAATGACCAGATCAGCCCCATCCAGTAAATCTCCACAAAGAACCCAAGCTGGGCCTCTAGGTGGGATTTTCCATGTTCTGGGAACCACTCCCCCCCCCCACCCTGCCTCCTCTTTGGGCAGGAGTCTGTTCTTTCCTTCTCTTAAGCTCTATAGGTTCTTTATTTTTATAATAAAATCTTTCTAAACTTTATCCTCTGGTCTGTGGGTTTCATTCATCAAAATTCCTAAGACAAGAATTCAGAAGCCACTAATTCAGTGACAGTTCTGTGGGACCATGAGGGTCTGGCACCCTACCTCCTGAGTTACTGCCCACCTAAGAGACTAAAAAGGAAGGCTCCAACCCAATTCTTGAATCGTAAGCATTACCGCCTCTAGTTCATTCCACAGCCACTAGGTAAGAGCACAAACTGGTGGATAAAATTCTTTCCTTCAACAATTGGTCACTTGGAGCTAATATGTAGTTTGGGAAATGTTTCAGTTATTGCCTCCCCATTGCTCAGCCACGTCTATCAAAATGGTCTAGAATACCAGTCTTCTGAGTCCACTGGTCTACAAAGTGTGGTGGTGGGTTTGAGATTCCAATCTAAAGATATGCAAAGTGCCTGGTGTTCCTGAACTGTGATGTGTGGCTTTTGGCTTGGGGCTTTTCTTTCTCTCTCTGCTTGGTCCTTTAAGAGGGGGCCAACTTTTTCTGCCATCATGGAACTGCCCCTGGATCTTTAAGCTTCAATAAATATCCCTTCCTCCATAACTGTGCCTAGTCTGGAGGTTCATCTCAGCGAACCTGAAGCTGTCTGCTGCACGGGTGCAACAGTTCCAAAATAGCAGAGCTCTACAGACACCATTGGTGTTTCAAGTCATGCATGGTAGTTTCTGACAATTGCCAAACTAGTTTTAGGAGAAGCCAAGGTTTTAGTCCTTTCAGATGACTAGATTTCTGTGTCAACTTGACTGGGCTAAGAGATGTACAGGTAACTAGTAAGACATATTTCTGCTGTGTCTAGAAGGGCATTTCGGAAAGAGCTCAGCATCTGAATTGGCAGGAGGGAGGGTGTCATCCAATCCACCAGGCGCCTGAATAGAACAAAAAGGAGGAGGGGCAAGTTCACTTTTTACTAGAGCTGAGACAACCTCCTTTTCTGCTATAGGTGTCTTTAAGATCCAGACTGGGACTTACTTATATCACCACTCCCCACACCTCATACCTTGATGCTCACACATTCTAGGGCCTTAACTGGGACTAAATCACATTACAAATTTCCTGGTTCTCTAATATACATAATGAGAGGACTTATTCGTCTCTATAACCAAGTGACCCAATTCATGTAACAGATCAATTTCACCCAACCCACCCATCCATCTGTCTCCTATTAGTTCTGAACCCTAGTACACCTGTGGGTGTGCCAACTCACGTGTGGTTACACCAAAAGTGAAACCATCAGATCTCAAAATTAATCCATCCAAAGCTTAGGAGATATTTTGTGAAATCCTTGTCTTAGAAGAGAACAATGAGGACAGAGCTCGGATCTTTAGCTTTGCTCTCCTCTCCTGCAATATTCCAAGAAAAACTATGTATTATTAGAAAGTAAACTGCACTTCAGAATCAAGCGTGACAATTAAAACTCACATAGTTTACTAGTGATTCAGCACAGAAACTAAACAGCATGAAGAATCTGAATGAGCCATGGAAGATAGCCATGGAATGACTGGCCAGGGAGAGTCTATTTACTGGCCATGGATCCTGGGGACCCACACTGTCCTTCCCATTATAAAACTGCCACCACCTGCTCACATGTTCCAGTGCTTCCTATTTTTTCTTTCACACTTGTTGTACAAGTCATGCAGAGTGCTTCCAATTTAAAAGATTTCATAATCGCTGGAAGGGTAAAAGATGAAAATTGGCATGCAGTTCATGGGAGAGAGAGAAATCACCAGTAGAGATGACTCAACAGTGGACACTGCAAGTTTTATATTTGGCCAACCAGGCCAAATGAGCCAACAGGGTGCAATAGTGGCATGTCTGTTATGCGGGAAACCAACTGCTCTCTAATTGGACTGGAGGCCTGCACCATGGGAGGGAATACATCCCTGATACCGAAAACCTACAACAGGGTTGGCTAGTTATGAGTCCTAGGGGTGTAATATCTGCTGCTGTCTGGCTAAACGTATATACTATGCTCACCAAACTGCCCAGTAAGCACTTCTCTTAATGTTCATACCCATATATTAATGCTACTCTTGCTTTCGGTTAGAGAAGCTTCTCTTTTCAGATGGCAGTGACCTTGGAATGACTCAGAAGGCACCATGGTGCTGAGAAGAAGTGACAGAGGAGTGCTCAGCACTGAAATATCTCTATCACATCTTCCAAGGCTCAGGGTCCACTGAAGAAGGGATAGTAGAAAGAAAGAGCCAAAGGAAGGGTAGGACTCCTTACAACGTGCTCCTCAGACACAAAACGGACTGGATATCCGTGACCTCACAGTGCGTGACACTACCTACACAAGACCATCATAATAAGAGGAAAAAAATCATGAAATCAAAATAAAAGAGAGACTGATTGAGAGGGGGAGAAGATATGATGGAGAGTGGAGTTTCAAAGGGGAAAGTGGGTGAGGGAGTGAATTACCATGGGATATTGCCTACAATTATGGAAGTTGTCAATTAAAAAAAAATTTTAAAAAAAAAAAACAGAAAAATAGGGGCTGAAGAGATGGCTTAGTGGTTGAGGTGCTTGTCTGCAAAGCTTAAGGATCCATGTTTGATCCCTCTGTACCCATATGATCCAGATGCACAAGGTGGCACATGCATCTGGAGTTCCTTTGGCAGTGGCTAGAGACCCTGGTGCACCATCCTTTCTCTGTCTGTCTATCTGCCTCTTTCTTTCTCAAATAAATAAATAAATAAAACATAAAAGTAAATTTCAGTGTTACAAAGTTCTTGCAGTCATGATCCCAGGATGTGGTTGCTAACTTCCAGCTAAGCTGATGGGCAAGGTTTTTGTTGTGTTGTTTTGATGATTTCATCAACTGAAGAAAGAAATCAAATACCTAGTTCAGGTCTGGTTCAATCCCCAGTACACACACACACACACACACACACACACACAGGATTCATATTCAGAGCCCTATTTTCTCACCAACAAAGAGTCTGAAAAATCAAATCTCAGGATCACAGTTAGCTAGGGTTCTCTAGCAAAAACTAACCTAAAGCAAACAATCACTATTTCTCATTGATTTATACTAGATGGCACTCAAGAGCCTCCCATCAAAAGCATCCAATTTCCAGGTGCCGCCTTACTGGATCATTCTACCCTGACAGGAAAAGCATGGAGTCATGCCAGCCTGTTTCTCCTATGTGCTTCACAGCCCAAAACACCTGAGGATGAAAGCCAAGTTTCAGTGGCTGAAATGCAATAATCAGGTAGTGTGATAGCAAATGTAGTCGGTCAAACTAAAGGGACAGAGTGAAAACAAACATGTAGTAGAATCATCAGGAAATCTAAGCAGACTCTGCAAAAGCACAAAAGAAACTAGACAGCATGGGTTACAGGTGAAATAAGAGGTACGGGGATGAAGATCATGGAATCAAGCAAGTTACTGTGGAAGAGGAGGGGTTGCACGGCATGGTGCTCTCAGCCACACTTAGGGAAGGTATTGCTGTTTTGTTTTGTTTTTCAAGGTAGAGTCTTGCTCTAGCCCAGGCTGACCTGGAATTCACTATATAGTCTCAGGCTAGCCTCAGATCCACAGTGATCCTCCTACCTCTGCCTCCCAAGTGCTGGGATTAAAGGTGTGTACCACCATACCAGTAAGTTTATTATTATTATTAACATGTAACATGTAAAGAATTAGGTTTTAGTATGGTGTTTTCAAACAATTTTTGTTTCTCTTCTCCCATTTTCCCCACCTGATCTCCTTCTACTCTCCCCTCCAACTTAGCATCCTTTTCTGCTTTCATGCTACGTTGCTTTTTGTCCTTTCCTCACTTCTCATCCCTTCTTGTTTCCCTCTTGTGGTCTCCCCTCTCAAATCATAGCCCATCCTCAGTCTCACATCTCTCTCTTCACATACATGCAAACATGACAAGTTAGGATCCACATATGAGAGAAGTATTTAATAGAGAAGAAATGTCATAGCTGTGTTTGGCAGCGAGTAAGTGTGATAAACTGGAAAAGAAGTTTAAGTGGAAACATAAGGCATGCTTTCTCAAAACTCAGGAAGGAAAACGAAGCAAGGCCATTTTTCACTATCAGATAGTGTGGCAGACTATGCTTTAAGCTTACATGCTGAATGCTCCCCTGTGAAGAGTCATCCACCACAGATCCATCTCATCTCACCTAGGAATAATGTGAGATACCCTGCAAGCTTCACAGCTAACCAACCAGGCCAAAGGTACCAACTGATGCAATGAGGGCATGTCTGTTATGGCGAAAACAAGTGCTTTCCCACTGGACTTGAGGCCTGCTCCACAGGCGGAAATTCCTGCCTGGTACTGAAAACCTACTCAAAAGCCTATGGCTTGGCAGGTCATAAGCCCCAGAGGGAAACTACTACTGCTGTCTGGCTAAATGGACATATGTTCAACAAACTGCCCTCTAAATACTTACATTTATGCCTATATATTAATACTGCTGACATGTTTTGTTAAAGAAGTTTCTCTGTTCGGATGGTGGTGACTATAGGAGACTCAAAACTAATCAAAGTGCTGAGATGAAGAGACAGAAGAGCATTCAGGCACTAAGTGAGTCATCACTATCACACCCTCCAAGGCTCGGGATCATTGCGGGGAAGAGATGGCAGAAAGAATGTAAGAGCCAAAGGAAGGGGGAGAATGCTTACAATGCTGTCTACCCGACACAAAGTAGCCTAGAAATTCATGACCTCACAGTGGCTGATGCTACCTGCACAAGACCTGCATATAGGAGGGAAAAAATGATGACATCAAAATAGAAGACAGACAAGTTGGAAAGAAGAAGAGGTTCAGTGGAGGGGGGATTTGGGGAGGAGAAAAGGGAAGGTCATGGGAAGGTATTATGATCATGGTATATATTTATGGAAGACATCAATAAAAACAGCTTTTTATTTATGTATTTATTTTTATTTTATTTTATTTTATTTTATTTTATTTTATTTTGGTTTTTCAAGATAGGATCTCATTCTAGCCCAGGCTGACCTGAAATTCACTCTGTAGTCTCAGGGTGGCCTTGAACTCATGGCAATCCTCCTATCTCTGCCTCCGGAGTGCTGGCATTAAAGGCGTGAGCCACCAAGCCTGGCTAAAAACAGTTTTTAAACAGAAAATAATGTGAGGTGCCACCTACCACCCCCACTCTGCCTACTCCAGAAGAACAGTGGGAAAAAAAAATGGGGTTTATCTGCAGAGGCTTACTGAGTGCTGGATGCTAGATACTGGGAATCCAGATCAGTACGACCATCAAGAGCTCACAATCTGGTAAGACAGCAAGGACCACAAAGCCAATCATCCCAAAAAGGCAGGATAGTTGTCACACTGGAGGTAGGAGGTAGGCCCCAGGAGAGATGAGACAGTCCAGCACTGTACAGTGAGGGTAGACTGTCGGTCCATAGCACCACGGAACCAGTCTAGAATTCTGAGGCTGGACTGTAAAGGAAGAGTTTGCATTGGGCTTCTTGAAAAGCAAACAAAGGCAGCTTTAAAAACGAAAACATGAATCTAACAGAAAGGACATCTTACACACTACCCTGGAGGCAAATCCTCCTCACCTTTTTCATTAGAAGTCGGAAAAACTGCACAATCTAAGAATGCTACGAGTCAACCTAATTAGACTTAGATTAAAATAGGCTTCAAGAATGAAAACTTTGGGCTAGAAAGATAGTTGAGCAGTTAAGACGCTTGCCTGCCAAGCCTAAACATAAGTCAAATGTGCAAGGTGGCACATGCCTCTGGAGTTTGTTTGCAGCAGCTAAAGTTCCTGGCATACCATTCTCTCTCTCTCTCTTCTCTCTGTCTTTCTCTCTCATCTGCCTCTTTATCGCTTTCAAATAAATAAGAAGAAGAAAGAAAACTTTAACACTGTCATTACAGTCCCACACTTGAAGCTAAGCTTCCAGTCAGTCTAAGGAGAATGTAAAGTGAAATGTCATTCCGGGCATGACCCACGCTATGCCTGCTCTTGGACCCACAACGTGAGGCCAGCGCAGGAGTCCTTGTTAGATGTGTGTCTCTGCAGCAGATGCTGCCCGCAGAGGGAGCAGACCAGTCTCTGACACCTTTGAGGAAGAGATGAGTCTCAGGTGGAGCCAGTCACTTGGAATCGCATAGTCTTAGCTGAGAAATGTCTTCCTATCAGAAGTTACAAGTACAACTCACATTTACCAATCACATACAACGCCCTGTGCCTGGGGAATGGGGAGCGAGGAGCTGAGATGAGGAGACCAGACAAGGCTAGGGAGCCTCCACTTCCCTCCAGCCCTGAAGGGGACATATTTAGTCCTCACGTGGAAAGACATCTGGGTCTACAAGTTCGCTTCTTCAACAGGTGGGGGCAGCACTTCCACACACAAAGCCAGCAATCTTGCAGATGTTTCTCTGCTCTGTGGCTTGTCATCACACAAGCTCATAAATGGGTTTGATGAAAGTTCTCGACAAACTGTGAAGATGACAATTCTGCGTTCTTTGGGTAGCACAGATAATGTACACACCTACCCTTCCATGGCAATCTCTCAGGAAGAAAAGATTACAAATATGCACAAGTCACATATTGTGAAATTTAAACTTAGGGGAAAATATGGGAAGAGGGGGAAAAGGACGAAAGTCGGAAGATTTGTGTTTTACTGAAGCTAACAACCAAGAATATCAGTGAACTGAACTGATAAGGAGCCAAAAGCAACTGGCAAATTCCTGAAAGCTGACTTAATTCATGGCCTGGCAAACAAGTTATGTGCCCTGATAATCTCTCGCCATGGCCTCTCCGGCACCCATGCCAACTGTGAAGTCAGCAATACAAGGAGGTCCAAGGACCTGCCTCCCTCACACCAGCTGAAACAGACCAAAAACAATGAAATACGCATACTATCAGATGATAGCTTGTCTCCACAGGAAGAGTCAACTGAAAAAAAAAATTATTAGAAATTAAAAACGTTCAGGGCTGGAGAGATGGCTTAGCAGTTAGTGCGCTTGCCTGCAGAGCCAAAGGACCTCAGTTCAATTCCCCACGTAAGCCAGATGCACAAGGTGGAGCATGCATCTGGAGTTCGTTTGCAGTGGCTGCAAGCCCTGGTATGCCCATTCTCTCTCTCAAATAAATAAAAATAAAATATTAAAAAAATTTCACAGGTGGTATTCAAATGCAAATGGTGTTTCTATACACTTAAAAATTACAGTAAACCTCACTCAGAATACAGACTAAAACAATCTCTTTTTTAATTTATTTATCAGACTAGTAAAGTTAAAAAAGAAAAGTTCTAGAGAAAGTACACTCATAGGAAACTAGGCCTCCAATAAAGCAAGAAACAAATATCTTCTTTTAAATCTAAGGAAAGGACTAAACAGACTTAAGCAGGACTATATTTGTCCCAATCCAAACACACACTAAGCCCACAAATGCCAATTGGACAAATGCTGGCAGTTGTTAGGCCCTTTCAAGTTTTATTCCTTTGGCTCCTCCATGCGTGTCTACCACCTCACTGTCCTTGCCTCACAGCTTGCCCCAACACCCAGCATCTGCACACAGCTCCTTATTTTAAGAAGCCATTCTTGACTCCTATGAATAAGGGCCCAGCCTACAGCCCTCAGCTATCTGTCCCAGGGGCGGTCTCAGGAATGGCACTTGATTCCACGGCTCTGCTCCACTTGAAGAGCCCTTCCCTCCGTAGAGGCAGCTGCCCTCCATTTGTTCCTTGGCTCGTCCATCTTCTTTGGCTGCAGCTGGTGACAGCTGGTGACTTCAGTCAACCCTTCAAGCCGCTGGGATCCTATACAATGGGTTTCCACCTCAGAAGACATTGGAATCACTGAAAAATACCAATGTCCAGAGCCCCACCCCCGAACAACAACATAGAAACAGGGAATGGTGGTCCAGGAATGAAGGTTTAATGCTACTTGGCTGAAACAAATGAAATGCACATTCCGAAGTAGGCTACAGGAAAGTGGAAATAGTTGGCCCCTCCCACCAGCTTAATGGCTATAGGCCAGTCTAGCCTACAGCAACCTTAACCAGCTTATTTTGGCATGTCACATAACACCATCATCTATGTGTCATGTCGTGTTGTGATGTGAAAGATCTTGGAAAGACTTGCATAAACAATGGAGTAATTGTGTGCAGCAGGTCTGAGACATTCGGGGCTACAGCAAGGCTTTGTGCTTAGGAAATGGACATGAAAGAGAAAACAATAATGGTCATGAAATAAGAAGATTCATCACTAGGCCCTTTAGCAAGACCCTTCCTAAGCCAGTCATGCAAATTCCCCTGTGGAAACTCCTGCATGCCTGCTAGCATTTCTAAAACCCCTCAAGTCGCCCTTCTGCATGCCCTGCTGCCTTAGCAGAGCACAAGTAGGGCAAAATGCAGGGCAGATCACATCATCAAGAACTGGACAGTCACAGCTACTAAAGGAGAAAGATACCATACAGATAAAAAGGAAGTGGAGGAACTCCAGAATGGTCACGTGAGACTAGGATATTCATGTAACAGGCCAAAAACAATCAAGTCCAGAGACAAAGAGTCACCTGATTCTCCTAAAACTACCACAAATGCTGCATGTCTATCTGCTACATGCATCCAAGCAGTTTCAACACTAGGACATCTACCATCAAAATGACACTAGAGAACAGTGGATGGCAAAAGTAAGTTCCAGCTTTGGACACCTCACCATATGTAGGAAGGCACAGAGACAAGCAGAAAAAAGAAGAGACTCAGATAGAAGGAGCAGAAGGCTGTGTGTTAGAGTTGGGGTCCAGCCATGCTCTTTTCCCCTCCAGGGTCTAAACAGGAAGAACTGGAGGACAAGACATGTTTCACTAAGTAAAGAGGAAATGCAAATCGCGATAGCTGCTCTGCTCAGTATGGCACTCAAAGTGACAGAGATACACAAGAGTCTCTGGGAGTCACTGATGACACCTCCATCCCTGCCCACTCCAGCATGCAGAGATTCCTTAACCGGACAATGCAAAACTGATGAAAAGTTTAATCAATAAAAATCTGGGTTTGGAGAGATGCAGTAGTTAAAGGCACATGCTTACAAAGTCTGCCAGCACAGGTTCAATTCCCCGGTACCTATGTAAAGTCAGATGCACAAAGTGGTGCATGCTTCTGGAGTTCATCTGCAGTGGCAAGAGGCTCTGGCATGCCCTCTCTCTCTCTCTCTAACTTTCCCTCATAAATAAATAAATTAATTAATTTTTAAAAAGAAACAATGAAAACCCCAACCATGGGATGAACTTCCTTCCTTTTTGAAGTGCTTTCCTATGAGTAAAATTATATTTGAATATGCATGCAGCTAAACTGTTTAGTGTTAAAAGCATATTGAGTGGTAAAGTAAATTTAGCCAGGCAACAATTAAAACTTTTGGAACAAGTTACTATCTATAGCTTCTTAATCTTTGTGAAAATTGAATTAACATGCTACTAAAACTTAATGAAGAATGAGTCTGAATTTTTCTGTTTACAGGAAAAATACACAATAATGAATGTTATATATTCTCTGGACTTACCATGGGGCCAAGCTAGTATAGAAAACAAATGCTTTCCAAGAAGCAGCTGAGTGAGTTAAAAGTCACCAAATAGTCTTAGAAGAAATCCTACTAGCCAGGTGCTATTACAGGACTTTAAGACCTGTAATCCCAGCATTCAGGAGACAGAAGAAAGAGGATTACTGGACGTTCAAGGCCAGCCAGGGCTATATAGTGAGACCCTGTCTCAGAAAAAATAAGAAAGAATTCATTCACTTTCTGAATTTTGTTCCAGCTGTTTTTACTTGTCTTTTGCTTGCTTTTTAACATGGTTATAGGCTCCTGGGGACAGAAGTGGAAACAACACTGGAACAAATTTCTCCACATGTTCCTGTGTTCCTTAGTGTCTGGATCTGGCACACTGCCAAACCCACCAACTTCTCTCCTGTATTCCTGATGCTGAAGGACTCCAAACAGGATTCAGAGGCTGGGTCCCGTAAAACATTGTCATCATACCAACATTTACATTCAAGGACCAAATGCCTAAACTTGCCCCAAATTGTGCAGCATTTCTAGTTATATTCCTGATCAGAATTTAGGCTGCCTTTATATGATCAAGTAGGTCAAATGTAACTGTAGAGACATTTAATCCATCCATTTTTGAATCACAGATCCCACAGCTATGCCATGTTGAACCAAACTAAATAAACAAATGATTTCATTTGCTTTTAACAGGGTAAAACTCTGAATTCACATCCCTCTTTTACCCCTAACTTTTCTTGATTTTCCAGCATCTACCCTTGTGTCTTTGTTAGCAATACTTTTGCCAATAAAGGACAATTTTATACCCACCCATTCTCCAAGAGCTACGCTAGGACAGGCCTCAGAGTCCTTCCCTTCAAGGGTATGTGTTTATGAGGACAACACCCAGTGTCCTGGAAAGTGCCACGAGAGGAATGCAGACAAAGCTCAGTGGTACAGAGCACACTTAGCCTCATAAGGCACTGGGTTCGACCCCCAACAAGGAAGTGAGTGGGGAGGAAGAGGAGGAATAGAAAGTGACACAAGCCCTTAAGAGAAGAGAGGGAGAAAGCCTGAAGAATTCACAGCAGTTGAGCTAGATCTCAAAGGATCCAGAACTTACCACAGTGTAAGTCCCAAGGCAAGGGTGGGTCTTACCCAGGCTTCTACAAGGAGCTAAATACAACCTCTGCTGATTGCTCTAACTTCGCTGAGACTGAACTTTTAAGGAAAGCAGCATGTCTTATTAAATCCTGGAGCCTCCAGCACTAAGGCATACTTGCAAGGTAGCAGGACCTCAAAAGACAGTTATGAAAACGAAAACTAATCTACACCAAACGCAGGATAATGCACCTGTAGAGTAAAACATCTATATATATATTTCATATATATGAAACATCTTGAGTCCAAAGATTACAGCTTTATTACTCTTGACTCTAACTCCCTGGCACCTGGGCAGAACTCCTGCCACCTCCTCCCCTGACTACCCTCCTCTGGCAAGAAAGCAACCAACTACCTACAAGGAACTACATCAAGGCTGAATACATCTGGAGAAAACAAGCCGGCTGGCCACCTCCCTTCAAAGCTGAGTTCATCACAAGGAAAAGTGGGCATACTTCTATCCTGCTGGCTTCTGTAATCACAGAAGACCTGTTCTACTCCTTGTTTTACTCCTCTTCAATCCTCTTCTTACCTTCTTCCCTCTCCCTGCCAGGGTCTCGGAGAACACCAGAGCAATGGGGCAGGAGCTCTCCCTCGCTGACACCTACAGCCTCTGCCCTCCTCCTCTATGTCTACTTCCACCCACTCTCCCATCACTCTTCAACCATTAAATGCCACACACTCTACTTGTATTCAGTTCCCATCCCACCAGTCCTTCTACTGCATTCCTCCTCCTGGGAACTGACACCAATCCTGTTCAAATGTGCTCTTTTCACCTTTCCAGGAAACCAACCTTCCTTCCAAACTGTACCCATTTGGTTTCTCATACCATCTGCTTCATGCTGGTGCTGTTTCCATCATTCCCTGCCCCTTTTTCCCCTCAAGCCACCCAGCCTGGTGTCTTTCCCCAGTGCTGCATATTAAGCAGACACTACTTTTTAAAAAATTTTTATTGAGAAATTTCATATATGAATATACTGAAAATTGGTCATATTACCATCAAGTTCTCCTCTTTTGACTCCTCTCCCCCTATCTTCCACTAAGGGTCCTCCTCACAGGGGTTAACAGTGTTCACTGTGGAGTCATGCACGCACCAGTCAGTCTTTGGAGGAGGGGACAATGCCCCAAACACACCTTCCCACCCTTTGGCTTTTCCATTCTTTTTGTCCCCTCTTCTGCAATGCTCTCAGGGCCTTGGAGGGTGTGTATGTCTCCTTTAGTGCTGAATTCTCATCAGCCTCTTATCTTCTACTTTGATGAGTGAGTTAGGAGTCTACAATATCTACCACCATCTCCCTGGAGGAGGTTATCTGGCTAACCATGAGAGCAGCACTTATCTTTAGTTGGACACTGTTCTCCATGGGCACCTCAAGCTCGGAGCCACCAAAGCCTAGCCCTGGTCTTCCCACAAGTGGTCTTGCTACAGGCAACTCTTCTGCATTGAAATGTTAACTTCTTTGACTCCCATGACCAATTCTCCCTTTGCTCCCCCAGCCTCAGTGGCTCCTCCTCTAGAGACTCCTGCCAGGCTCCTCATGCTCCCATGTGGACTTACCTGAGTCCCTCCTTTCCCTCCCCCAGTCACCTCAACAAGGCAGGTATCTGAATTACCACAGTAAGCCCAGTGTCTGAAAACTGCCTCTCCATCAGTGGTCCAACAAAGTTTCTCTCCACTTCAACAAGGACAGCCACTAGGCCCTCCTCTAACAGCCACCATGCTCTGCTCTCACTCCTCTAGTCCAATCTCTCTCTTCCACCAGGTCATGTGCAAGTCCTGACTTCTCCCAGAGGCTCCACTGCAACAGACATCTCTGCTTTCAGGTCCCCTAAACACAGAAACAGCCGCAACAATGGATGGCCTATGGGACTCCAGATGTTCTCTAACTGCATCCTTAGAGCCAGCTTCCTATGCAGTAAACCCTTTCTCCCCAACAATGTTTAAGTTCATGAACAATACAGGCATTTCTGTTCTTGTACCTGATACTGGGCCACACTGCAAATGTCCAACTAATTATCAGTTATTTGACAGCAAACAATGTAACATTTTTTATAGTAAAAACCCAAACTTATACATTATTGTGATTTGTCAAGAAGCATGAGAAAAAACCTGAGCTTCATGCCCCACTGCTCTGGTGTTCTCAAGGGTGACACAGACAGGGCGAGGGAGGGAGTTGGGAGGAGCGGAAAAGGGCCTTTTATGATTACAGAAGTTAGCAGGGTGGAAGGAACCATGTGTTTTTCCTTGTGATGGACTAAGATTCAAAGGGAGATGGCCAGCCCTCAGTAACAACTCTCCTTAACTTCCCTGACAAACCACGATAATTTCACTTTCTTTTCTAGAATCAGCATGTGGCATTGTGAGGAAGACACACATGTGGAAAAACAGGGCTAAACCTGTGAAACTTTCCATTAATAGAGTTCTTAAAATTTTAAAACAAGGACATCCAGGCACTGTGACACATGTCTTTAACCCCAGCACTTGGGAGGCAGAGGTAGGAGGACTACTGTGAGTTCAAGGTTAACCTGAGACTACACAGTGAATTCCAGGTCAGCCTGGGCCAGAGCAAGACTCTACCTTGAAAAACAAAAGGAACAAACAAATTACATATATATGTATATGTATATATATATATATATGTATGTATGTGTATATATATATATATAGAGAGAGAGAGAGACATCACCCATGTAAAACATGGAAATATTGAGACATCACCCACGTAAAACATGGGAATATGGTAAGTAATTGCCATTTCCTGCAAAAACATCTATCTTTTTTTGTTGTTGTTCAATTTGTATGCTAAAGTAACACATGCAATTTCATCCCCCAACACAAGTCTGCGTGAGAGCCTGGGAACAAGTGTGGCCAACCCAAACACTTCTTCCAGACTTCTACTGGTAAACATGGCTCTGGAAATGAGTGCTAGTCACTAACACTGTTGAAAGTCTGAGCTTCTGGCTAAAGCAACTTCCAGTCCATCATCAACAGAAAACTATTATATCCTTGCCATCCTCCAATGAATGAAGCTTTCTTCTCTGTAGCACTATCACAGCTTACCCAAAACCCCTGGCCACACCTAAGAAAGAGACAAGGACCAAAATCAGGGAGGCTGCCACATCCTTAAACTGGCCTCCAGAGCCTTTCTTGTGACTATCTGGGCACTGGACACTTGCCTTTAGCATCTCAACACCACCACCAACTGCAGAGTATTCACAGGACACTGCCCTCGGCAGGCCTGAGGTATTATGCTGGGGTAAGCCCACTCCAGCTCCCCTCACTTGCTCTCCTCCACCCCTGTTTCTTCAGTGATTGGACTCATTCATTTCTCCAAAATTGACTCAGGATCCTCGGATATAACACCAACTGTGCTCAAAAAGGAGGGCCTTGGCTGTCCACCTCCGGGCTCCTTTTGCTACATGTTTACCACAGTAATCAAGTGTTTACCTTTACTCATGGATTCTCCTTCCCAAATACCTGCAAATTCCTGGAGAAGAAAAGGCAAGACACTGTTTATTTCTCTTGGCAGTGTACAGGCTAGGCAAGTTGAGCTACATCGCCTGCCCTGGATGGTGATTTGATTCCTATCCTGTAATGAGTTGCACAGCACCTCTCCAAAAGATACACACCCTAGTCCTAACTGTCAGTACCTATGTGACTTTATCTGGAAACAGTCTTTGCAGGAATAATGAAGAGAAGGATCTTACATGAGATAGATCATTCGGGACATAGGGTCGTTCCTCAATTCAATCAATGCCTGCTGTTATTCTGAGAGAAAAAAAAAAAAAAAAGATGATCTGAGACACAAGAACACAAGGGGAAAAGCCAGATGAAAGCAGAGAAATTGGAGTTATGCTGTCACAAACTGAGTGACATCAGAATGTAAAAGCAAGAAAGGATTCTGTTCAGAAGTTTTTGGACAGAGCATGGTCCTTCTAAAACCTCCCTTTGGTCTCTGGGCTCTAGAACTGTGGAAGAATAAATTTGTTGTTTCAAGCTACCAAGTGTGTGGTGATTTGCAGCAGCTATGGGAAACTAACACATAATCCAAACCACCACATGATTCCATCCACAGAGGAGCCACTCTATGAAAACTATGTTGAACGAACAATAACAAAAAGGCAATGGAGGATGTATGAGAAAGATACCAACTGCAAGGCATGAGTCTGGGAACAGGACTCAGACACCACATCATTTTGGGAACTTGGACCTGAAATTTACCCAGAGCTTTGGATTCCTTGCCCCATAAACGAGAGACGTGGTCCCTAAGGCCCTGTGGTGGTCTGAATCAGGTGTCCCCCATAAACTTAGGTGTTCTGAATGCTAAGTCCGCAGCTGATGGCAATTTGGGAATTAACGCCTCCTGGAGGCAGTGTACTGTTGGGGGCAGGCATATGGGTATTACAGCCAGTTTCCCCTTGCCAGTGTTTGGCACACTCTCCTTTGCTGTTTCCATCTGATGTTGGCCAGGAGGTGATGTCCACCTTCTGATCATGCCATCGTTTTCCCCTGCCATCATGGAGCTTCCCCTCAAGTCTGTAAGCCAAAAAAAAAAAAAAACAAAAAAACTTTTTTTCCCCCACAAGCTCTTGGTCTAGTGTTTTCCTGAACAGGCCCTTTATAGGCCTGAAACACCCTGAACTCTTTATCCAAAACATAAGCCTTAGCTGATGCTTGCCATTCACTATATTATTGTTTCTAATTTTATTTCCATCTAAACAGCTTTTGGATGCAAAAAAAAAAAGATCAACCTGATATTTCAAAGATATTTACATGCATACACTCATGAAAAATATAGCATAATAATTTAATTAATAATAAGCCAAAAAGTGATTTTCTACAATATAACCTTTTTTTTTTCCCTGCAAAGCAAAATCAAAATCAACAATTTACAAGCATTTGACCCAGACCAGCTGGAATTGTCATTCCAGAGAAAGTGGACATAAACAGGAATCAACTTGAGTGCCCCTCACTGACCCAGAACCTAAGTTTATCACATCCCTTGCAGGATGACTAATTTTCAGCCATGGGGACTTCTCCAACACAGGACTTTTCCCCACTAAACAAGACTGTGAAAAGGTACCCACACTTTCCACCTCAAAGCACCTAGCCAATAAATCAGTAATTCCAAGTGCTGCTACCACCAAATGGCAATGTGTTGGTAAAGGAGTCAAACAAAATAAAATAAAACCGTTTGGACCCATCCATGAACCAAAACACATGGAGTTCTCCTGTGCTAATCCTCGCCCTCCCCCCTCCCAAAGGAAAAGTAAGATAAAGGAAGTGAAGAGTAAACAAGGGTGTTGACAAAACCATTTGTATCCATCGCACCCTATTTCCTCTTGCTGATGTTGGGCTAAATTAAAAACTGTATTTTAAGCGCTTTCACAGGTCAGGCATGCTCTTGCCTTCTTATTTGTAGAATGGTAGCCTTGATTCTTTTTGAGGAAAGGAACCAAAAAAACACTGAGGAACAAGGAGCCCTGACTCATATTTCAGTCTAACAAAATATCCATTAGAAGCACTCGGGCTTAAACTTTCCCAACCCAATTCATGGTTCAGAAAAAAAAAAAAAAAATCTAAGTCACCGGGGTCAACTGTGCAGCTAGGATTGGCAGAAAGAACTAAGCTTGCAGAACTGGACAGTGCGGATCCTAGAGCACAGTTAAGTTACTAAAATCTTTCCTTCCAGGTAGAAACTCAACGCGAAAAACCAAAGTCTGTGGAGTGGAAAGGCTCACTTCCACAAACGCAGTTTTCAGTTCTCAAGGTCTTGGCTGCTGAACAGGAGCTCTCGGGCGGGAGAATGGGCCTGGAAGGGACTTGCACAACTTCATCCCACGTTCCTAGCCCCTTAATAACAAGTCTGTTGAAAGGTGCTCTAACACTGCAATAAAGCTAAGATAGCAAACGGCGAGGGCGTCTCGTGGTCTGGAGGGTAAAAATCACAGGGGCACGTTCCGAGCACTGGTGCTCTGCAGCCTACGACCTGGGTGCCACTCAGTCTGCCCGGGACGGACGAGGAGCATCTGCCAGCGCGCTTCCAGGGAGCGCGCGCCCGGGATGAATGAGCCTGCTCCGCCGTGTTTACTTGCGTCCTCACGTGGTCCGGCGCCGCCAGCCCAGCGCAACCGCGGGGATGGCGCAGGGCGCGCTCGGGGAACCCGAAAACTTTTTCTTTGCAAACTACCGGAGCCGGAGGGTGTCTCAAGTGCCGGGCACCCGGCCACTACCATTGCACCCCGCCCGCCGAGCACGGCCGAGGGCTTTTCCCCAGCACCACCCCACTGGCCTCCCTCCCCGTTCACACAAAGGAGCGAGGATGCCCGCAAAAGTTGGCGCCCGGGAGAAGCCAAGGGAGCCGGGAGGGGAGGAGAGAGAGACAGAGCGAGGACCGGGAGCTGCCCAGGGCTACTCACAGGGTGACGGTACGGTTGGGCAGCGTGTCCGGGGGCAGGACGTGCGCGAGCTCCAGGCTGCTGCACACCACCTTGCCCTCGGGGACACTCGTCGCCCGGCCGGTGCCTCCGCGCGGCCGCCCGTCGTGCTTGCAGCCGGCGGGCAGCGCCCCGACCCCGCCGCCGCCGCCAACGCCGCCGCCGCCTCCTCCTCCTCCGAGCAGCGAGAGCGGCAGCAGCAGCAGCAGCGGCGGCAGCAGCGCGCGGCCTCGCGGGCGCCCGGGCGGCTCCATGCTGCGGGCCGGGCCTGCGGGCCGAGCGGCGGGCGGCGCACTGGCCTTAGCGGGCGCGCGGGCCCACAGGCGCCCGGAGCTTCCTGACGGCCGGGGCACGGGCCCTCCTCCGCGCCGACATGCTCCTTTGTCCGCAGGCGGCCGCTCTCGGCCTCCAGGGAGCCGCGGGGGTCACGGCCGCCGGGTCCCAGCGCCGCTGCACGGCCCGGTGGGAGCGCCGCCTCCTCCTCCTCCCCCTCCTTCGCCCCGGCCCCGGCCCCGGCCCGCGGCGGCTCCTCCCCACCGCCCTCCCGCCCGGCCCGGCCCGGCCCGGCCCGGCCCCTCCTCCGGCACCGCCCCGACTCCCCGGCGCCCTCCCGAGAGGCTGAGGCCCGAGCGCGCCCCCGGGGACCTGCGGGCCCGACCCCGACCCGGACCTCTGGGCGCGCCCGGCTGGGCACCGTAACTCGTGCACAGGCCGCAGAAAAGTTCCAGTCCAAACTCCAACTCGGGCGTCTGCCTCGCTGCACACAAAGCCGCCCTGTGCGCCCCTGGGGGCCGCCCCTTGCGCCTGGGGAACACACCCTGAGGCTTGGATTGCCTTCCTAACCAACCTGACCAAGAAAGTACTGGAAACTCAGTTACCTCCGAGGAAAACTGTCTTATTACTTCATTTGGTCTCATGTCTACACACCAGAGCTGGGAAACAGGTTCTTCTCCAATAAAGTGAGCTCTGAAGCTATTGCTGGCCATCAGCTAAGGACCTGCCAAGGATTGGGGGGCCGGGGGAGTTTGGGGGGGCAGTCCCTGCAATCGCATCCTGTAGACAAATTTCTCTTTGAGTCCAAAAATACCTAGAAGTTAAGCAATTGGAGCAAAGTTCTGACGAATTTACTACTCACATCTAAGACCTCTGACCCCACCCTAAAGTTTGGTAGATCAGGGCTTCCCTACCCTGTGTTTAAATTTTACAGGGACTCATATCAAGCGAACAAAATGAGTTTTATTCTATCCTGAGAAGTATACCTCCTTCACGATCTAGGACAGTTTTATGTACAGACTTCTCACAGGCCTTGGAGTTCCACCCTGAAAGAGCAAGTTAGGAGTACCAGAGTCCCTCGACCTGCACACCTCCTGCGCTTTTTACTTCCTCTGACCTGTCCATCCAACCAGTGGAGTACCACCAGTCTATGAACACCCACGCCCACTCAGCTCTGAGCCCCTTCAAACAGCAACCCTCTGACTGCCACTGGGGCTCAGAAGTGGCTGTACTAGTTATTTGGTTCTACTGTGAGAGAACTGTAGGAAGAGGTCTGGAGATGGCCTTGGAATTTCACAGGAGCATTCTGGGGTCCTGAGTCCAGGGACTGTTGTCCAGCATAGGAAGGCTCTGGGTCCTGGCCCTGGAAATGTTGAAACTGGAGAGTTAGATGGTAGCCTGTAAAATGCAGGGGCCCTGGCAGACTTTTCTTGCCTGGTTATACAGAGCACTACTAGTTAGGGCTCTACAATTTTATTTTAGAGATCATTTCCCAATGATCTATCTACTTGGCTTTCTCAACAGTAAGTAAATGACCTCTATTTACCACACACTTAAATAAATTTGAAGAGTGGATCATTTGACCAGCATTTTTGAGACTGAACTATAAGTCAAATAATGTCCAACACTAATAATATGCTTCATGGTAATAGAATTGTTCTAGACTTGAGCTGAGCATGTGACAGAGTGGTAGAGCACTTCACAATGGCCTGGGTCGAACAAGGAACACTACCCCAAGGAAAGGGACAGGGAGTTCTAGGGTTGTCCTGTCCGATGCAGTTAGCCACATGCGGCTATGGATCTAGTAAGGGCGGAAAGTGGATTTTTCAGTCAATTTCATTTTAATAAACTGAATCTAAATGCCCAGGGGCTCCCATGTTTGTGCTGAACACACACGCCTGCACACTAAATGGGTACAAGAAGAGAGAGTTTATGGCCACTTCTAAGTGGCTTTAAACCTATAACTAGCCTTAGAAGGAAGCTGTTACCTTGGGTCACAGTTCTGTTGAATTTATTTAAAAGTTATTCTGTAACAAAATTATCCTCATCAACGTCATCATGGCCTGTTTTCTTAATAAGATAAAAATTTCTGGGCTGGAGAGATGGCTCAGCAGTTAAGGCACTTGCCTGCAGAGCCTAATGACCTGGTCTCAATTTCCCAGTGCCCACGTAATGCTAGATGGACAAATTGGTGCATGTATCTGGAGTTTGTTTGCAGTGGCTAGAGGCCCTGGGGTGTCCATTCTCTCCTCCCCTTCCCCTTCTCTCTGCTTAAAAATAAATAATAATTTTTAAAAATTGAAGTCTTCTTACTATAGCCATATGGAAGCTTTTAGTTACCACGTTGCTATTGATATAGCCATTATCTGGCCTATGAACCTAGAGTATATGAATATTTTAAGGTCTGTAGTGAAAGTAGATGTGCTTGTCTATGTTGAAATATGTTTACTACAACTACCAACATCAATTTAGTATGTGTCCTCTTCTTGTTTACCACATTTGAGAAAGCTACATGAAATAAGTCATAAAAAGAGATATCACAGGATATACCGTCAATCCAAGGAAAAATATGGAGGAAATGCTTCCTATCGTGTGAATGATTTCAGCTGATCTTGGTCAGAAATCACTTAGACCATCTTCAAAAATAAAGGTCAAAAATATCACAAATAGTAATGCAGTAAGGCTGGAACAGTGGCACGTTAGACCTTGGAGCACACAGAACCCTCTGTTATTCTGGACTAGCACTGAGGCCATAAGAGAATTTGTTTTGTCATTTTCCAGATAACAAAGGTCTTAGAGGATAAAGCCATTTGAAAGTTATAGTCAGGGTGGAGAGATGGCTTAGCAGTTAAGGCTCTTGCCTGTGAAACCTAAGGACCAAGGTTCAATTCCCCAGCACCCACATAAGCCAGATGCACAAAGTGGCACATGTATCTGGAGTTCACTTGCAGTGGCTCGAGGCACATACACACACACTCTCTCTCTCTCTCTCAAATTAATACACACACACACACACACACACACACACATATTCTTTTTTAAAAAAAGTTAGAGTCTTTTGTCCCTTAGTCACACCAAAACCTAAGCTTGAACTAAGCTACCCTGTTCCTGACAGCTTCTTGCCCAACAGGTCTAGGTACAGCTAATCCCCCCCCTTGGGCCTCAAGCACATCACAATACTTGAAGTTATAGGACCTCACAGGTTCTTTCAGAGTTCTTGCAGGGTTTGTGATTGTCCCTCCTTAGAAAGTCCTATAGAAACTGAGAAATTGCTTGTAAACATATACATGTACACACAGTCCAGTAAAACAGTATTACATCAGCTGTTGATTTAAGGATGGTAGGACCACATTCCAGTGCTTCTGTGCTATGAATCTTTGCTGTCTTGTTACACTATATTAGGCGTGTAGAAGATCTCAAAGAGACACTTGGGGACTGGAGAGATGGCTTAGCCATTAAGGCGTTTGCCTACAAAGCCAAAGGACCCCGGTTTGACTACCCAGGACCCATTTAAGCCAGATGCACAAGGGGGCGCGCACATCTGGAGTTCATTTGCAGTGGCTGGAGGCCCTGGCACCCATTCTCTCCCTCTCTCTCTCTCTCTCTCTCTCTCTCTCTATCTTTCTCTCTCTCTCAAATAAGTACATAAGAAAAAAATATTTAAGAAAAGACACTCAGATACTTTGTTTTATATATCTTTTCTTACCTCTCTAGCAGAACATGATGTTCTGGAAGCTTTCTTCACCCCCTGGTGTTTTCCAGTCATTCCCTCCCACTTTCCATCCTTTTATGTTACTCTAGAATCTAGACCCAGGGTAGACAATCCTGATGACTTCTCTTTTCCTTATTTGATTTTTTTTTTTTTTTGGTATATTTGTATATGTGTGTAGAGAATGTGTGGTGTAGTATGTGATGTGATGGGCCTGTAGTGTGTATGCTGATGCAAGTGCCCCGTGCATGTGCATGCAGAGGCCAGAGGAGAACATTGGGTGACCTCTTCTTTTTGCTTAGCTGCAATTTCTTTGAGATAGAGTCTCTCACTCGATCCAGAGCTTACATTACCACTGCTTTTTTTCAGTCAGCAAGCCCAGGAATTCTGAAGTCCCCCCCACACACACCCTCCCGCACACACACACCACAGGATTGGATTATAAACATGTGTGGCCACCCCCAGCTGTTTATGTGGGTGCTGGGGAATCAAACTCAGGCAATCTCAGGCCCACATGCCTGTGCACCAAGTGCTCTTAACCACTAAGCCCTCTCCCTGGCATGATTTTTGTGGTGAGCCTCCCCTTTGTAGTTTCAGGTACATAATGGTCTGTTTTATTGCTTTTCATGGCATTCACTGTTGGCCACTGCCCAGCCCCAAACTTTCCTCCTTAAGCAAATCTCTTACTAACTCTCACTTCTATAACTATTAGTAGCATATGATCTACTTTTGTGGAGGAGGAAATTTCAAGGTAGGATCTTATCAGGCTGATCTGGAACTCACTATGTAGTATCAGGATAACCTTGAGCTCATGGTGAGCCTTCTACCTCTGTTTTCTGAGTGCTGGGGTTAAAGGTGTGCACCACCACGACCAGCTATGATCTACTTTTAATTAAAAAAAAAATCAATGGTTTTGTTGTCCAATATGGTAGCCACTAAGCACTTATAGTATATAAATTTAAACTAAAAATTTGACAAAATTTACTTTAAAATTCTATTTTTTAAGTCACTCAAGTCACAATGCAAATGCTCACTAGACTGTGGCTGGTGGATATCACTTTGAATAGTGTGGTAGTTTGAATGGATGTCCCCAATAGATTCAGAAGTTTTATTCAAGCTTGTAAGTAGGTGTCACTGTGGGTGAATCCTAGGGGCCACCCCAAAGCTGTGCTGTCAGATCTGGAATTCCAGTCAAAGGTATGAAGAGCGCTTGAGCTTGGCCTGAGTTCTTGGAGTGTGCTTGCTTATGGTGCTGCTGGTGGTATTTTCTGTGTGTGTGGACGTGTGAAAGGGGGCCAAGCTTCTTCCACCATCATGAAACGTCCCCTGTGTGGTGGTTTGAATAGATTGCCCCCAATATATTCAGTTTTATATTTGTTTGTAGTTTGCATCTGCAGCCACCTGGCTGGAGGCAGTGTCACTGGGTGGATCTTAAGGTGTGGTGGTGGGTTTCAGATTTCAATCTAAAGAAATGCAAAGTGTGCCTTGCTGGAGCTCCTGAAGTGTGCTATGTGGCTTTTAGCTTTTTGGCTTGTGCTTCTCTCTCTCTCTGCTTGGTCCTGTGAAAGCAGGCCAGCTTCTTCTGCCATTATGGAACATCCCCTGGATCTGTAAGCTTCAACAAATTCCTTCCTCCATTACTGTGCTTGGTCTGGAAGTTCATCTCAGCGAACCTGAAGCTGTCTGCTACACCCTGGACCTGTAAGCTTCAAATAAACTCCCTTCCTTCCATAACTTATGTTTGGTCTAGAGGTTCATCCTGGCAATATGAAGCTGACTGCAACAGAATAGCATAGACTTTACAATAGTTCTAGAAACTACTAATGTGAATATCTTAAAAAGAGGCCAATAAAAGATATTATAAACTTCCATAGTACATATCTCTTTAAAAAAAAACTATAAAAGGCGAATAATCCATCTTTTGCCTATCACTTGCATTCTCCTAACTTTGGATATGGTCTTGTAAAAACTTGCTAGACGTGAAATGTGTTTTGTGATTACAAGGCAAAAACCCTAAAGGAAAAAAATTCAAAATTATGGAAGAAATTTGAGGGACTGAAACCATTAGGTTCACTGGAATCATAGTTAGACTATCAAACCACTAGAGTTCTTTTTATCAATGATGAATATCTTTGATTTTATACCAGTGTTGTGATTTCCTAGTACCTAAAACTTAAAAAACTTAAAAACATTAGTTGGACTAAAGAGATGGCTCAGTGGTGAAGGCACTTGCCTGCAAAGCCTAACCATCTAAGTTCAGTTCCCCAGTACCCACATAAAGCTAGATGCACAAAATTGGCTCATGCATATGGAGTTCTTTTGCAGTGACTAAGGCCCTGGAGCACCCATTCTCTCTTTCTCTCTCTCCTCTCCCCATCTCTTCTCTCTCTCTCTACTTGCAAATAAGTAAGTAAGTTAGTAAGTAAACAAATAAATAAATAAATATTGAAAGCACTTGTTGAGTCACATAGTTTAAATCTTGCTCATTTTTGTGTTTCAAATATCTAAAACAATTCCTCAACTGTGTTAGATAATGAGTAAATGTTTTGTTGAATTAAGCAACTAGGGAATATTGAAGTTCAGTCTTCAAGTTTCAAACAGAAGGTGTAATGTCATGATCAAATTAACAACAGGAAAGAACTGCAGTTTTTAACATTTGAACCATGTCTGTGACAGCTCCAGTAAGCCTTGTTAATAAGCACATATTCTCTGTTTGTTTTGTATCATTGAATGTTAATATATTAATTGTGACAGCTGTGGTTTATATTTTTAGTGATTTCATGGCATGTACTAGAATGTGTTCCTGGTCATTACCCAGGACACAGATAGGATCAGCAGTACTATCTCAAATGTCCCCGAAGCCTCTTCAGACAGTTTGGCTCCTGTTCTGGCTTACAGTTATGAGATATAGTGACCTTCAGCAAGTCACTAGATCTCACTTTTTGAAAGGATAGTTTGAGCTTGCAACAGGTTTACAAGGCTGTGACTGTCCTGATAAAACCTGAAGTCTTTCTTTGCTGCTGCCAGACTACATTGAATATATCCCTGTCACAGTAAAATGGGCTCTTTAAGTGAGCAAACATTTTCCTGAAATGATATTTTCCATACCCACTCCAGTGCATTTGCTCTCAGCTATGCATATAAAGTAGAAATGAGAGGCAAAAGTCAGGTAGCACTGCTGTGAGGACTGACTTTGATACAACAGCAGCCCCCATACAGGTCTGTGGCCAAGTAGGCTAACTCCGATGGCATGGAACAGAAAATTTCACTGTAGTAAATGTATGTCCCCCACAAACTGAAGTGTTGTTCTTTGTTTTGAGATTTTTTTGGTTTTTCAAGGTAGGGTTTCACTTTAGCTTAGGCTGACCTTGAATTCACTATGTAGTCTCAGGGTGGCTTCGCAGTCATGGTCATCCTCCTACCTCTGCCTCCCAAGTGCTGGGATTAAAGGCATGTGCCACCATGTCCAGCAACTCAGGGTTATTATTTTCTTTTTTTTTTTTTTCTTAAAGCTTGTGACTTGGGTCTTTAGCAGCTTGACTACAGGAGGTGTCACTGGGAGTATATCCTGGAGCCCAGCCCTAAGGTATCACTGGGGGCAGATCTGAATTCCAACACAAAATTATGCAGAGAGGTGTGAGCTATGGGGGTCCTTACTTACTGTCTATTTTGTGTTTTCTGGCTGCTGGTGGTTTCTCTGCTTGGATTTATGAATGGGAGCCAACTTCTTCTGCCAAAAATGGAACTTCCCCTGGATCTGTAAACTGAAAGAAATCACATTCCTCCCATAAACTGTGTGTTTCTAATTTCATCCCAGCATTGTGGAGCTGACTACAACACTCATAATCCAAACTAAAATGTTGAAATCACATGGTTTATTGCATGTTTAAATGCACAGTGAAAAGGAAGGAGCACAACCCATGAAAGATAGGGATCCTCTGTCCGTAAACTGGCTTAACCAAAGTTCGTATGCACTGTCTGGATTAATTCATGTATGTGTCACTTTCTCTTTGAACTCAGCAATATAAGTGTCCTCCACTGATGGGATGATTTCAATGTCCAGATGTGAGGCCAGAAAACAAGGTGGCCTGACAAATGTAAGACACTAGGGACAATTTGTTCTATGGGACAGATGCAGAGCAATCATTCCTGGCCACAGTTATAGCCAGACAAAAGCCCAGGAAAGAATTATGAGCTGTGTTTGTACTTCTGCGTCTTCTCCCCTTTTTCCTCCTCCTTTTTCTTAGGGTAGCATGTGTTTATTAGTGTTCACATGTGTGTGAACACACATGTGTACACATGCATGTGCAGGCCAGAGGTCAACATCAGATGTTTTCCTAGGTCTCTCTCCATCATATTTTTGGAACAGGGCCTCTCACTGAATCTTGGGATCACCAATTTCGCCATATTATCTAGCAAGCGATCCTTTAGGGATCCTCCTGTCTGTCTCCCCAAAACTGTGATTATAGGCACATGACACCCATGCCCAACATTTTATATAGGTGCTAGGGATCTGAACTTAGGTCCTCTTACTTGCATAGTAAGTAATCATTTTACCCAGTGAGCCATCTCCCTAAATCCTGTATTTGCTCTTTTTGAACAGAGAACATGAGGACCAGTGTCTATGTCACTGATCTGTGGCTGATTTTCAACCCCATGCATATTTAGGGCTTCAGGTGTACCATATGTATTCAGTGAGTCACAAATAGAAGGCACTTCCTCAGTCCTTCCATTCTTCCATTGCATATATGGCTTTCTTCTACATTCTGGCACTTTAAAATATTTGTTTATTTATGTGTATATGTACGGATTTGGTGTTCTGCATGTGAATATATGTCCCTCACAGCCTCAGGGATTTTAAAAAAAATATATATTTTATTTATATGTATTTATTTGAGAGAGAGAGAGAGAGAGAGAGAAAGAAAGAAAGAAAGAAAGAAAGAAAGAGAGAGAGAGAGAGAGAGAGAGAGAGAATGGGCATTCCAGGGCCTCTAGCCACTACAGACAATCTCCAGATGCATGTGCCACCTTGTGCATCTTGCTTCCGTGCGACCTGGGGAATCAAACCAGGGTCCTTAGGCTTTGCAGGCAAATGCCTTAACTGCTAAGCCATTTTCTCCAGCCCCTCAGGGATTTTGATTAAGGTTAAGCATTGGTGTAATTGTGATAGAGGTATGTTATTGGGGGAGGATCTTCAATCCAGCTCTACCGAGTGTGTAGTGAGCAGTTGGAACTCTGGCTGTTGGTGTTTGCTAGCTGTCAGTGGTGTCTCTCTGCTATGCATCTATAGAAGTAAGCCAGCTTCTCACTGATGGAACTTCCCCTAGATTCTACAGGCCTGAAATAAGTACTTTTCCTTCCATAAACTGCTTCTGGTTAGATGTTTATCCCAGAAATGAGAAAGTAACTGCTACAGAAAATTGGTACCAAAAAGTGGGGTTGTTGCTGTGACAAATCTGACCAGGTTGGTTTTGATCTTTAGGAATTTATTTGTGGGAGGAATGAATCTGGAAGGACTTGGTACTTTGGACTGGAAAAGTCCTGCAGTGCTATAAGCAGAGTGTTTGACAATGTTAAATGCACAGAGAATTCTGGACTGTGAAGGCTTAGTTTATGAACTTTTAAAGGGGATAGAGAGAACTTTTTTGAAACTGAGCTACAGGGGGAAAGGCTGGCTACTGGGCTGGACAGCTGGAGAGATGGCTTAGCAGTAAAGGCATTTGCCTCAGGTTAATTCCTCAGGACCCACATAAGCCAGATGCACAAGGTGGTGCATGCATCTGGAGTTTGTTTGCAGTGGCTGAAGGCCCTGGACCACCCATTCTCTTTCCCTGTCTCTCTTTATCTCTCAAATAAATGAATAAAATATTAAAAAATTTTTAATGCTGGCTGCATTCTTTTTTTTTTTTTTTTTTTTTTTTGGTTTTTCGGTTTTTCGAGGTAGGGTCTCACTCTGGTCCAGGCTGACCTGGAATTAACTCTGTAGTCTCAGGGTGGCCTCGAACTCATGGCGATCCTCCTACCTCTGCCTCCCGAGTGCTGGGATTAAAGGCGTGCGCCACCACGCCCGGCTCTGCTGGCTGCATTCTTCTACCCATGCACAGAGTTTGATCAAGGTTGAATTTAAAAGTAATGGACTGATGTGCTTAGATAAAGATCAGGATGATAAGAAAGATGTGTGGTTTTTCACAGGAAAAAATTTAGGCAAGTCTGAAGTTACTGGCACAGAGACTGGTTTTAGGTTACTTAAGCTGCAACTGTTAAGTTGATTACCACAATTAAGGGTGCAGTTGCTTTGCATTGGTGCAATAGGAAAGCTGCCCAATGGTGAGCCCAAAGCTAGTAAGAATGCAAATTCCTTTGAAAGGGGTTGTTTTGGTGAAAGAATGGTGAAGGAGTAACCTGTTCTTCAAGATGAAGGTTTATCCCCCACTGGATTTAAAAATGTGACTATGTTGCACACCTAATATTGGTTATGGAAGCACGAAATGCAGGGAAATGGGTCATGAAGTACATATGGTTCCAGGAATGTGAAGCATGCGTGAAATCCCTGTGTGGAGACCCAATAAGGCCACCATATGAGGATGAACCAGTTCCAGGAGCCGAGATGCACCAATGTGAAATCAGGTTGGGATCTGCAGCTAAGCCCATTGTGTAGAGCTATAAAGATGAACCATGGTTTGCAGTGTAGACATAAAGATGTTATGAATATGCCAGAACTGTGGGGTGGCTGCCATGGAGCACTGCTGGCATGCGGTAGAATTGTTCCTGAGCTGCTCAGCCCAGGTGGAGGTATGGAATTAAAACCCAGAGACTTTCATCTCTGGTTACAGATGTCAGACTTGGAGCTGCAGACGTTTGCTGTTTGCCAACTGATCACTGATTTTTGTATTGGTCCGGTTTCTCCTTGTTATGCCTATTTGTAATGGGAATGTTTCATTGTGCCATTATGTGTTAGAAGTATGTAACTTGTGTTTTGATTTGACAGGGCTCACAGTTAAGAGACAGTCTCTTTTTAATTTTTTTATTTTAGAGAGAGAATGACAGAGAGAGAATTGGCACTCCAGGGCCTCAGCCACTGAAATCAAACTCCAGACACTTATGCCATTTAGTGGGCATGTATGACCTTGCTCTTGCCTCACCTTTGTGCATCTGGCGAGCATGGGATCTGGAGAGTCGAACATGGGTCTTTAGGCTTTGCAGGCAAGCACCTTATCTGCTAAACCATCTCTCCAGCCCCAAGAGATATTCTTGAATCTCAGGTGAGACTTTACACTTCTGAATGGAATGGTGTTAAAGTTGGTAAAGACTTATTAGGACCCTTGAAATTGGACTGAGTACAATTTTTTTTGAGGTAGGGTTTCGCTCTAGCTCAGGCTGACCTGGAATTCACTATGTAGTCTCAGGGTGGCCTCAAACTCATGGAAATCCTCCTACTTCTGCCTCCCAAGTGCTGGGATTAAAGGCATGCTCCACCACGCCCAGCCTGAGTACAATTTACATGGTAAGGTAATCATGAGTGCATGGGTCCAGGCAGAATGTGGTGGTTTAAATGTGAATGTA
Source organism: Dipus sagitta (assembly GCA_036346955.1). Taxonomy (NCBI): domain Eukaryota; kingdom Metazoa; phylum Chordata; class Mammalia; order Rodentia; family Dipodidae; genus Dipus; species Dipus sagitta. The sequence goes on from CM070781.1 coordinate 19,394,542, forward strand.
TGTCCCCTTAGCTGCAGGGAATTTTGATTAAGGTTAAGCTTCCTACTTAAGACTCTAGTAGGGGAGCCCTGCTACAGGTGTGTCATTGGAACAGATCATCAGTCCAGCCCTGCCAGGTGTATAGAGAGCAGTTAGAGCTCTGGGTGTTGGTGCTGGCTGGTTAGCTGTTGATGGTCTCTCTCCACTATGGATGTATGAACGTGAGTCAGCTTCTTCTACCATGATGGAACTTCCCTTGGATTCTATAATCCTAAAATATGCTCCTTCCTTCCATAAACTGCTTCTGGTTGGGTATTTGTCCCTGCAATGAAAAGTAACACAACGGAAAAATGAATGTGATGGCTAAAAGGGAATGCATGGCCCTATAGACTCAGGCATTTTTGACCAAGATTCAGCTTCCTACTTGAATCTTCAGCAGCCTGCTGGAGGAGGTTTCACTGGAGGGGTGGATCTTTTAGTCTAGCCCTAAAGTGTGTATAGAGCACGTTTTGAGCTCTGGCTGCTCATGTTTGCTGGCTATTTGGATGTGTCTCTCTGCTATGTGTCTATGGCAGTAGGCTAGCTTCTTCTGCCACTGATGGTGTTTCCCCTGGGTTCTGTAAGCCTGAAATAAATTCTTTCCTCCCATAAACTGCTTCTAGTCAGATGTTTGTCCCAGTCCCAAAAGATAACTTCAACAATGCATCCATTGTTGGGCTCTCTTGCCACTTCAAGTGAATCTGGCTTTATGTGGGTGGCTGGGAAATTGAACCCAAGGCAAGCAAGCACGTTTAACCACTGAGTCATCTCCTCAGTTCTCCCCCACATTCCATCACTTTTATCTGCTTACCACACCTACCTCTATTTACTTTTCCTATATTTGCTGCATCTCATAGCTTTCTGATTATATACTTAATATTATTTATCTCCTGAACCTTGCCTTTCTTCCACCTCATTTTCTAGAGTAGAATCAAATATTCTCCAAGATACTGAAGACGCCAAGCAGAAGGAACAGTAGCTGTGGGAGAAATTCAGAAATAAAATCATCCATGATATAGTTTTCTCAAACACAGTATTTCCTGTGTTTGTGTACCAAATATATTATAACCTGTCTTATAATGGCAGGTAACATAATTCAAAATCCTTTGTTGAGATGGGCAGAATGAGATTTTTCCTTCATCAACAAGTAACAATTGTTACTAATTTGAATCAACCCTTGTCCAGAATGTTAACACACTGAATCTTCTATGTTTTGCACTCCCTATACAAACACACACACTTATGCAGGATTTATTGTTAAGTTTTGTTTTCATTTCCATTTTTGTTTTGTTTTTATGAACTGTAACTAAAACCCAGGGCCTTGTACATATTAAGCAAACATTCTACCAATTAGATCCACCACTATTTTTTTAATCACCTTCTTTTATCACTTAGTGGCCCCAAACATCAAGCATTACTGTATCACAAAGAGTTGGTGTGAATTTGACAAACTTAAACAAATTACAATTTAGGTACGTTGATGATTTCAACCATGATGTAAACATCTATAATATTTGGAGTTCCTTTAGTCTATATGTTAATGTTGCTTTATGTGTTGACATTTTAAAATACATGTACATTTTTGTATAAGTTCAAGAATATGAAAATATACATAATGCTAAAGTGTACAAGGGAAAATATATTGATCTTGAAGTCTGGAGATCAGATGAACCTATGGACTGTATGTTTACCTGTGTTACCATAAGTACGTTACATAACTTTGGTGACTGGCTTTCTTCATAGGTTGTGAAATTAAATTTAAGTTGATCTAACATTGAAAGCCTGTAGCACATGTCTGGCACATAAGAGATGAGACCAAAAGATAAGAGGGATCTGAATCTGGCCTCTTACCTCATAATCCAGATGAAGAAATTGAGATTTACAGAGATTAAATGACTGCACCCATAATCTTATCCTTAGTTCTTACAAAAGCCTGAACCACACAGCTGAGGAAACTGTGCTGGTATAATTTCTTTCCCTTAATAAGCCTGTGAGAAAATTTTCTGATAAACTTAGTAAAATGCTGTAACTTGCTAATTACCTATTACCCTATCTGTAAAATTGAAATATTCTGATGGCCAACCACCTTCTAGTTAGTCACATTAGAGACTCATGGGAGAAATCACCGGGGTAAACATTCAATCTAATCACAGAATATCGTTATAAACTATGAAAGTATCTTATCTTTAATAAAACGACGGTTAGTTAGATCAGCTCCTTTCATCCCTGGATCTCTAAAACTCCACTGAAATAATTGCCCAAACATTCTTAGATAATGTTTCTACTAGCAAGGCAAAATAGGGAATTGAGACAACCACACAGAAAATAAGCAAGCTCCTATTCTCCATATTAACAGTCCTATTTGAACAGTTAATTACCTCAATTGTCCTCATTCCTTCGGAAGCAAATACTCATCAATCCACAGATCAACATACACACATCCCAAATTCAAGTTGACATAACTGAGACTTTTTTGAATGTACAGTGTGAGAGAGAAAGGTCTGCTTCCTGCTTATTAATGTATTTACACTCTGAGGGTGCCTGGCATTCAGTAGGTGCTCCATAAATATTTACTGAGGAATGAACTGATGAATGAGTGAACAAAAGGAAAATAACATTTTTTATTAATTTGTCTTTTTCTGACTTCTGAAAGCTGTAACTTAATCCCATCAGCAGAACTTATTTTTATGAACTCAATTCTCAGCTCAGTTGAGAAATTTGTTACACTTCTTAAAAAACACTTTGTTTGATGCTATCCCCACTAGATTATAAATAGTAAACCCCAGTAGTCTGACTTCATAGCCAGCCCCAGTCAGGAAAATGACTCATCTATTTGAAGCCTGTTTGGCAGTAAAAGCCATGTATATTAAATTCTGAAATCCACTTAATTAACTTCTCTAATCTTCATTAACTAAAGCACAGTCCATTTTGATGGGAATATGTAGCGAAAACAACCTCTCTGGCATCTGATATGGAAATGTGTAAAGTCTTGAGCTGAAGATATTGCCTAGGGCCCTGTGTGGTGCTGTGACTCATCTATACCTGAAATAAGCTTTACCTTTGCTGTTCTTTTGCTCGCAAACCCTCCTTTCCCAGCTGGAACAGAACTCTAAAAGGAGAAGTCAAGTCAGCTCCTCCAGTACCACATTACTCCAAATACTATAAAATCTCCTCCAATGTCAGCCAAAATAATCTCAGTAAAAGTGACACAAACAATTCCAAGTAGTTTAAGCTTGGAAAGGAATACATTGGCTCACATCAGTAAGAAATTGCTTCAGCCAAAGCTGGATCCAGAGTAGTTGAAAATAATGCCTCCAATGCTGTCTCCTAGCTGGCTGTTGGCTTTGTTTTTGAGTAAGAACAACTTACCTGCAAGGGAAGGGCCACCAGTAGCTCCCCCATATAGCATACTCACATTTTAGGATGTGGAAAACAAAAGCAATAGTCCCACCTTGTCATTGCTGGGTCAAAATACCTGACAAAAATCAATTTAAGGGAGGAATTTCAGCTTATAGTTCCAGGTTGCAGTTCACCATGGCAGGAGCTTGAAGCAGAGCTGGTCATATCCAGCCCACAGTAAGGAAGCAGAGAGCAATGTGTACTGCCGTTCAGACAACTCTCTCCTTTTCATTCTGTCCAGGACCCCCAGCTCATAGAACGGTGCCCACAGTTAAGGTGGGTCTTCCCATTTTAATTAATCTAACCAAAATCAATGATGATCATTTACAGGTGATTCTAGGTCCTGTCAAATGAATAATCAACATAAACCATCACACCTACCTTCCAGTACTCCCAATAAGGGATAGGATTGACTTGGTTTTGGGTCACTCGCCCCTGAAGATTGAAAAGGATGTGTGGGTCAGTGAAGCTCCAATTTCTCTCCCTTAAGTTTAAACGCCTGCAAGAATGGGGACAGGATGGGGGAGTTCTTCAAATAGACCACTGATGGCAAAAATAAAACCAAAGCTATCTCCTACTCTCTTCTCACTCCTAGTATCATATAAGATGATAGGAAACAAACAAAAAAAAAAGTTGGGAAGGAAAAATCACAAAATGTTACGTTAAACCTGGAAAGCAGCATTTCAGGTGAGCTTTCATGTTTTGTTTTTTATTGTAGCATTTTTTCTTTGATTTTTAATGTACATGAGTCATCAATACTAGTATTATGTTCTACATTTATTTCTGTTATTAAATTAATGAATAAGAATTTTCATTCAGAGTCTACTGTGAGAAAAGCAGTCTTCAAAAGAGTGCTGAAGACAAATTGAAAGAAAGAATAAACTTGGTTACTGCCTTCAGGGTGTGTATTGTCAGATGCGGAAAATAAACAAACATTGATGTAGTCACTGCTGAGAGGGTCTTTAAAGCCCTTCAGCCAAGGAAAATGGCCATTACGAGTTACCAGTTATGGTTCTTCACTGTTTTGCTCCCTGTTTCTTCCTCTCCTCCTTAACAGAGACCAAAACGTTAAATATAGAAATACAACTATGGGGTCCTGGGGAGATGGCTCAGCAGTTAAGGTGCTTGCCTGAAATTCAATTGTAAAATATATCTTAAAATAATATATGCATATGCACATATAGTCATATAGATTTATGTGTATACATGCCATACCACTGTAAGACATAACTTAATACTTTATCTTACATAATATTAAATTCAGACTTAAAATATCAAAAGTTGAAAGTTAAATTGATAAAAGTGGCAACATATATGATAATTGTATTATTAATATATTAAAAATAATAAGTTTTTCATAAGAAAATGTTTAGTTACCAAGTGAAACTACATGAAAAATAAGTAGCTTGCTTAGAGCAGGAGAGAAAAAATATAGAAGGTTTTACATTCTGAGAAGATGTTCACTCTCAACAAGTAGCTAAAGAAATGCATGTAAAAATGGCAACCTATCAACCAAAACTGAAGTAACAGTATTCACCCAGCACACTGGAAAAAAAAAAAAATAGAACAATAGACCAGATAATATTTAGTGACCTCCAGTTGTAGGAAAATCAACATTCTCCGTCATCTCTTGGGGCAATAGATAACAAAACAACTGTTTTTGTAAGATGGCTTGGTACCATCTTCCAAAAAGATACAGAAAGTATTATTTCTATGAATCTTTCCTAGAATACAATACCCACCTATTATATACAGGACACATGGAACACTAGTGCTTTTTTCCCGCATAATGATCAGAGTTGGAAATAATACATATGTCCTTGAACAAGTGACTAAAGTGAATGAACATTGTAAATTGTTCTCAAGTACAAGTGGAGGGAAATGAAGTTTTGAGGAAAGAGAATACACATGAGAGAACTATATATGCTACCTGTGATGATTTCCTAGGTGGTTACAAAGAGAGACATAGTGGGGCTTCATTTCTATCAATAAACATCTGTGTGTGCATGTATTTGTGCAATGTATTCATGGAGTATTTCTGGAAGGATATATAAGACAGTGTTGATAATGAAAAGACTTGTAAGAAGACTTATACTTCATTATTTACAGCTTTATTAAATTGATTCTTTAAAAAACTCCCTACATCTTTATTTTTCAAAGGCATATTGATTTTACTTTTTAATCAAAAGACACATTGATTTTTAAAAATAGACAAAGAGCAAACAACTGTGAGAACATTTTCCAATTTTCTGGCATCAGTAGACAGCAAGTGGTCACAGAACATGTTCTATTTCTAGGAGGAGTCCCCTGAAGGAAGCCTGTTCATTATGCAAGAGTAAGAAATAAAAAGCAAGAAGGTACCCCTTGCCTTGGGGGAGTCTTATATTTTTAATAAGTTGGCCAAAATTGTTCTTTTTCATATCCCTTCAACGGTAGATCAATCAGATCACTAGAAGGAAAATGTAAGTAAATTTGCACAGGGATAGAGAAGAGCCTCTGAGGGCCAAGACCCTTCCAAGGCTCAATAGCATTATATATCTCTGCAGGTCTTAAGAGATCATCAGACAGTTCTATTGGGAGGAAGGGACATTTGCTGAATCCCAGGGGAGGGAACAGATTCTGAAAGTTTCCCCCGTCTGGAAAGAAAAGAGAATATGGGAAAATGAGAAAAGACCAGGGCATTGAAACAGACAGGAATAGTTCCAACTAATGAGATTTGTGATATGGGCACAGGTAAGATCCTGCAAGGGCAGGGCTTGTACCTTTGTTAATTAAGAATGTTGTCTTTGGAAGAAAAAGGAAAAAATAATGTTTTTTGTTTGGAGGTGTAGGTACATGCATAGTATGCACACACACACACACACACACACACATTATTTGCACCTTAGTAACACTTGAAAGTCATTGAAGGGTTTAAATCAATAAAAGTTGCATGATCTGTGTTTCTTTTGGCTCCCTGCAGTAAGGTTGTAGAGGGAAGCTGGGCTATACCAAAAAAAAAAAAAAAAAAAAAAATGGTAATGATTAGGAGTATAGCCACAAGTCAGGAAAAATGTGGGCAGCTGAAGGTAGGATTGTAGGAATAAAAGTATAAAAGACAATTGGTCATATTAGAACAGTGCAGGATTTAAAAAAAAATGACAAGATTCATTTCTGTGGTTGTTTGAAAAACTTGAGGGAGGAGACATCCAGTGTTTTGATTTCCCTGAGTGGCTGAGGATAACATTCTCTAAGACAGGACCTCCAGAGGAAGGCCAGTGAGGAAGGAAGGGTCATGGGTGCTGTTGGGACATGCTGAGTCTGAAATCCACTTTAAACACTCAAGCTGTATGAAATAGAGAGCTTCATGAATAGTTCTGAATTTCCAGTCCTAGCTAGAGATATTTTTTCTCTTTTTAATGATAGCATATGTTATTATTTTTCTTTTTAGTCAAAGTATATAAACATTATTTGAAGCCATAGGTGTTACTGAGATTTTTCTACGCAAAAAAGTTATAGAAAGCAAAATAGATTACCTAACTTCCATCTCTTACTTTTAAGTATTGGTAGAGGAGAAGGGAGAAGGAAAGAAGTGGTAACAGAAGGATTAGACAGTGAGAACAGAGGAGAAGATGGAGAAAACAGCTCAGTGTAGCGTTTCAGAGTAAAGTGAAAGCTCGTGACAAATTTCCTGTGGTGTGTGCCACCATGCCCGGCTTAAGGTGCTTCTTGGTAGTCTACTGTAGTCTGTTGTCAGACCATAATGGAAGGATAACATATCCATCAGTCATTGAACTGTGACCAAACTTTTCCCATCTGTATCTCTTACACATCTAGTCTAAGATGGTCAGAAAGCTTAAACAAAACTTTACTCTTGGTTAGAGTGAAAGCTAAGTTACTAAAGGGCTTGTCATACAAGTGTGAGGACTTGAATTCAAATCCAGAGCACCCACGTAAATGCAGGATGAGCATAGAAACCTACCTGAAATTCCAGATTTGGGAGGTGGAGACAGGGACCCACGGGCAAGTTGGCTACCTGAATCAGTGAGCTTGGTGTTCTAATGAGGGACTGTGTCTCAATCAATAAAGTGGAGTGGGGGAGGACACCCATGATTAACCTCTGACCTCTACATGAATGCACACACGCAAACATACATATATGCCTGTATCACACACACATTTACTTTTTTGGGGAAAGGCAAGTGCATTTGGATTGGCTGACTTTCAAAGAGAGTTTCCTTTGACTCCAGCATGTTAAAGCAGGAGTCAGAAAACATTTTGTACAAAGAGCAGACAGATGCCTGCTATATGGTCTCAGTTCCAACTATTATGATGAAAACAGTGACAGACAAAGTATAAATGGATCCTGCATCTCTGTTTCAGTTACATTGTATTATAGACACTGAAATTAGACTTTAATACAGCGCCCACATCTGACTTTAACTTCATATATTTTCCATGTTACTATTATTTGGATTTCTCCCCTGCCCCTATCCACTGAAACACACAGAATCCATAAGAACTTGTGGTCTTATAGCAGGATGTCCACCATGGCAGGTCTTCACTTGAGTTGTTACCACCTGCCACCTCTCCCAGTACCAAACTTGGGAAACTCAATTCTAGCCGTTGAAAATGAAAATGTTAAACTTCAGGGGGAGAAAAAAAATTGGCAAATATTGGAGTCTAGTACCTCCACCTTTCTTATTTGAGGCAATCTTAGTAGTGTGCACCATCCAGGGATGGCCATTTGCTTGGGGTTGATAAGACATAATGGTGACAGCTCCGATAAGGCTCCCAACTACAAATTCTCATAGCTCAAGCTGAGGCTGAACCAGAGCTATTGTCAGTGGTGATGGTGTCTGTCAATCTATGTGTTGCAGAAACTAGCACAGAGCTGTGATTGTTGCAGCAGATGTTTGAAATGTAATTATAAGCACTTAGAGCCATTTTGAGAGGGAATCTAACCCATGGAGTTCTTCTTTTGGTATCAGCTTGCAAAATCAATATGAATATTTGAATTGCATTTTGAATGCTTAGAAGCCCTTAGCCTGAAATGACCTTGGGCCAATAATATCTAGTAGACCAGAATCTGGCACACACACATGTATATATATACATATATATATATATATATATATATATATACACAGAGAGAGAGAGACAGAGAGAGAGAGAGAGAGAGGAGGGAGAGGGAGTTGTTTCATTCTTTGCATGTGTACAGGTTTTGTCACAATGAGGTCATGGAAATTCCTCTTGACTGGTTTACACTCAAGATGATCGGATGGCCACCTTTCAGAACATGATTTCTCCATAGACTACATTATTCACATGAAACTAATTTTATTATTATTATTATTGTTTGGTTTTTTGAGGTAGGGTCTTGCTCTAGCCCAGGCTGACCTGGAATTCACTATGTAGTCTCAGGGTGGCCGAAACCAATTTTTTTTTTCTGATAACTTGGGTTCAATTATTCCCCTATTTCATATCTTTATTATTTTTCTCATTTTTGATATAGCTCACAAGGGGATCTTCTGCAGAGATAATTCTATAATATCACCAGCCAGGAGACAAACATTCAGAAGCCCTCAGACTCTGACCATAGGGTACTTTCTTAATCAGCACAGGTGGCATAACAAAATACCATGACAATGTAACTTAAATGACTGAAACTTAATTTTTTTCACAGTTCTAGGGGCTGGGAAATCCAAGATAAATGTCAGCCAGTTGATATTCAGTCAGCACTCTTTTCACTGGCTGCAGCTGACTCACTGCGTCTGCACATGGAAGAAGCAAAGGAGGAGAAAGGGAGGAGAAAACAAACAAGGGAGGGAGGGAGAGAAAGAGAATCTCAAAAGGACATTAAACCACTGGGTCAGAGCCCCACCCTCATGACCCTCATTTAAACTTACTTTCCCTCTTAAAGGCTGTATCTCCAGATACAGTCAGAAGTGATTATAATGCATTCAACATCTGATTATGAATTTTACGGAGACATAATTTGGACCATTACAGATACCATTAAAAGGCAGAGGAGGTGGAGGAGACTTCAAGCCCCGAGGAACACAGACAAAATTTGAATAGCCCTTTCTGTCTCAGTCTTTTCCTCTTCCATTGGAAAGAAAGGACGCTGGGGTTAATATTCTGTAACCTGTTCAATGACAGAGCCTTCTGTGGACATTCTAAGGCCATACACAGTCTTATGGTCTACTTGAAATCCCTATAGATAACATTTTAAAGGAGATCCCCTGTTGGTTTTGACTAGATGTTCATAAAAACTTTTTTAAAGAGATGGGTGGTAGAGCTAACCCTAAACTGTAAATTTTTAAATATATTGTTTCATTTCATCCCATGTACAAAACTATTTTTCCTACAAATGTTTTTTTTTTTTTTTTTTTTTTTGCATTGGGGGTTGTAAAATAATGTTTTATCATGCTTTTTTTTTTTTTTTGCTTCAGTGATTTAGGACAAATTAAAAGTCCTAAACTCTGGTGGAAAAAAAAAGCCATGAAATTAGGCTTTCCAAGAAAAACCCTCAAAACTTGAATCTCAGACTAAAAGGTCAAGAAAACTCTCTGGCTGACAAATGAGCAAATGAGCTAGGAGCCACTTCCTAAGGACACCCTCCCTCAGCCGCCCCAGTCGTGGCCTTGCTTAACCTCCTTTGGAGACATGAGGACTGCAAAATGCACATGATGTAATTAAGTGTCAAAACATATACATTGTTGAGTCCAAATCTCTCATAACAGCCTGTATTTTCACTCCATTATACTACCTGAGGTTAAATCAGTACAAATAGTAGAAACCATAGCCCATCCAGGAGTGTACAAGCTAGCTCAAGATAAGCTGACATTTATACTGACAACAGCTATGCTTCCAACTTGCACAAGGTTTGGAGGTGCTATGGAAACAAAGAGGACTCATGACAGCTGAGGACAGCCAGGAAAACAGAACCAAACCAGGCATGGCGGCGGTGCATGTTTGTAGTCCTGACACTTTGGAAACTGAAGCAGGAGGATCACTACAAATTAGAGGTCATCTTGGGCTATATAGTGAGTTCTAGGACAGCCTGTGCTATTGTAGCAAGGTGGAAGAGAGAGAGAAAGACACAGAGAGAGAGAGAGTGCAAAAGTAGCTTATTAAAGGACTACTGCTGCCTGAGGTATTAGCTCTTTTTAAAGATGACCCTGAGGTTAGTAAACAGATGCCAGAAAGTCAAGCACACTCCTTGGCTGACAAATCGACTTAGGTAGTTGCTTCCCATGCAATTTCTTCTGCACTGTGGCATCTCTCTCCTTCAGCCTTCTTCTTTAGAGAGGGAGGCTTTGCTCCAGGAAGCGAAGGCATGACTGCTTGCACCTGAGGCTGAGAAGCTGATTGGAAACAGGCTGAGTTTTGATTTCATTTACATGGGCCTTGGAGAGACCCAGATCGCTGTGTGTCCTCTCCTCAGATTTTGCTGGAAATTTAGTCCATGCTGCTGCATGAGTATGAAAATAGTTAATTTCAAAGGTCTCCCCACAAATATTAGTGAGGATACCTACATATTGAACAAGTAATCTCAACTTTTACTATTTACCAAAAGTAAAAAATCTGGCGAAAATTATAAGGATGTCAGTCACTTCCCCTTCAAAACTGCTGTTCTCAGGGAGGATAGGAAACGTGTTAATATTCACATTGCAGACATTCTGCATAACACTGATGGAATAAGAAACATTTCTTGGGGCTTAGGTGCTGTGTGTGTTTGTGCTTAGCTCTGGGTTCAATCCTTAGCCCTAAAAACAAAGAAAAAGAAAACACATTTTTTTTTGGGGGGGGGGTCAAAGTAATTACAAGCAAGCATATGTGGAAAGAATAGATGAAAGACCTTCCTTTTGACTAGAGACAAAGAGGCACCTGCATTAGCAACCAAAACTTTCAATCACAGCAGGTAGAGACTAGAACTTCCAACAATTGGTAATAAGCCTCTGATGTTAAGAATGAAATGGGACCACACCAGAAGTTACAAGAAAGAGAAGACCTACATAACTTGAAAACAAAGAAGATACCTAATGACTCATGCTTTGATACTTAGTAGCAACTTAACTACAAACCTTATAGACCAAACACTATCTAGAGCCATACTATATTAAAACATATATGGTATAGAGGTTATCTATAAATATTTGTACACATTTTCCTGTATTGTATAGCTTATCTACCTATCTAGTACACATTTAAAGAAAACGTATCTGATTTGAAGATGAAGGTTGAAAACTGAAACCACCAGCCCTCACCAAAGTTTGAACAATGAAGAGTTAAGATGCCAACTTCCCTCCGTGCTCCACAGATAACTGCTCACCTTAGCATGACTTCACTATTTGTACTAACTACTTGTCTCATGGCTGTGAAAAACAGTTCACAAGAAGCAACCTGAGGAGGAGGCTTTATCTTGGTTCATGGTTTGAAGACATGAGGTCCTACCTGGTGAGGAAGATATGGAAGTGGGAGCCTGTAGCAGTTTGCTCCCATCTCAGAGTATCAGGAAGCAGAGAGACTGGAGACCATAACAGGGAAGGGCCATAACCTTCAAGGCCTACTACTTAGCAACCCACTTCCTTCAGCTAGTCTCTACTTCCTAAAGGTTCCAGAACCTTCCAACAGCACCACCACCTCAGGACCAAATGTTCAGCACATGAGCCTGAGGGGAGTATCTCACATCCAAATCATAATACTGTTCAATACTTCATTTTCAATACTTCACTAGTCAATGTTTTCCCAAATACCCATCCATTCTTCAACGGAAGCATCAATACAGAGGTTGTAACTTATTAAACTTGAATATATATTCAATTATATATGCCTTTCTATTTTCACCAAACCTGGACTACTGTAATCTTCACACAATTCTAATCAATGTCTCTAACCTAAAAGAACCATCTTGGGGTGGAGAGATGGCTTAGCAGTTAAGGTGCTTGCCTGTGAAGCCTAAGGATGCAGGGTCAATTCCCCAGAACCCACATAAGCCAGAGGCACAAAGTGGTGCCTGCATCTGGAGTTCATTTGCAGTGGCTGGAGGCTCTGGCACTCCCATTCTCTCTATCTGCCCCTCTGTCTCAAATAAAATAAATACATTTTTAAAAAGAACCATCTTGAACCAAAGTTCTGATTCTCAAAGAATTCAGACTTCATTTCCTACTATATTAGTAGGGGTTCTTTAGAGGAACAGGACTGAAAGAATGAATACATATCATAAAGGGGACTGTTTATCAGATTACCTTTCCGGATACAGGCTGGGTTTTCTGACAATGGCTGTCTGAAGGCTAGAGAGTCTAAGACCCTGGTGGCTGCTCTGTCCATGAGGCTGGATACATTAGCAGTGCCCATCTGGTACTGACGGCCTAGAAATTTCCTCGAGAGCTACTGGTCTTCATTCCACATTGGAAAGCTTGATGCAGCTGAGTTCCAATGACAATGAAAAATAACAGCAAGAGGGTAGATGCACGCACCAGCACACAGCATGGGCAGCCCGGTAAAGGGCCCCGTATTCTCTTGGAAGCTTCCTTATATGGAGTCCACCACTGGCAGGGCTGCATACTCTGGGAAAAAGTCTTCCTTCCTCTATCAGTCCTTCCTGGACCTCCCCAGGAGGCATGTCTCTTATTTGATTCCTGATCTGAACAAGTTGACAGTAATAACAAGCCATCACACTACTTTGACATACTAAAGCCATATAGAAGTGGAGTTCTTTTTTTTTTTGTTTGTTTGTTTATTTATTTTTTTGAGAGCGACAGAGAGAAGGAGGCAGAGAGAGAGAGAGAATGGGCGCGCCAGAGCTTCCAGCCTCTGTAAACGAACTCCAGATGCATGCGCCCCCTTGTGCATCTGGCTAACGTGGGTCCTGGGGAGTTGAGCCTCGAACCGGGGTTCTTAGGCTTCACAGGCAAGCACTTAATCGCTAAGCCATCTCTCCAGCCCAGAAGTGGAGTTCTATAATATGGTGAGTAATAACCTAAGCTTGGTCATGGATAGTGGAGAGAGAGAGAGAGAGAGAGAAGGGGAATAGGTCCACCAGGGCCTCCAGTTGTTGCAAATGAACTCCAGACACATGTGCCACTTGTGCATCTGGCTTATGTGGGTCCTGGGGAATTGGACCTGGGTTCTTTGGCTTCACAGGTAAATGCCTTTACTGCTAATCCGTCTCTCCAGCTGTATAATATCTTTTTGAAATTGTTTGCATAGAGCAAAATTATCCTTATAAGTTGCAAGAACAGTCACACATGCCCAATTGTGCTGGCTTCCTTTAAAGATAAATTATAATTTCTTGGCCAGGTGCACACCTTTAATCTTAGCATTTGGGAGGCAGAGGTAGGAGGATCCCTGTGAGTTTGAGGCCACTCTGAGACTACATAGTGAATTCCAGGTCAGCCTGGGCCAGAGTGAGACCCTACCTCAAAAAAAACCAAAAATAAAACAAAACACAACAAAAATCCTCCCTTCACACTTTAAAGATAACTTCAAACAATAGCCATACAGTATCATTGTAATCTTGAGAATACATAGTGGCCTTGGTAACTTTGGTATAGGATTTCTCAAGAACATATGGTATATGGCATACTTACTAATTTTGCTGGCACACCGTAGCCAGGGGTAGCTTCTTTCTGACTCTCATGTTCATTTATTACACTGTCTTGCTTTTGTTACTGACTCTCTGGGGGTTCACTGCTTGTTGAATAATTTACATCAGCTCATACACATGATAGAAAGTGCTACAACTGTTCCTGAATTGTTTTCCTAATGGCTTTTGAGCAGCATGGCTTTCAGGGTTACCATGCTTTGGGCAGAAAATGCAGTAGATAACGTCAAGCCTACAAGCAGGGCGTTAGTATGAATACCCAAACTTGAGCAGTCTTTCATGTTTGCTGATACTAATGCACACACAGATTTTTTGTGCTTGTACTCTTTGGGTACATATCCTTGTCTTTGTGTTAAAATACAACTTTAAAATTTATGGTTGAAATGGCATGTTGTCTACTATTAGTTTTATTTATTTACTTGTTTTAAAAATTGGTGGTGGCCAGGCATGGTAGCACATGCCTTTAATCCCATCACTCAAGGCACAGGTAGGAGGATCACCATGAGTTCAAAGCCACCCTGAGACTACATAGTGAATTACAGGTTAGTCTAGGCTTGAGTGAGACCCTACCTCAAAAAAAAAAAAAAAATGGTGGCACGTGTGTATGACATGTGTGGAGTGATGTATATGTTATGTATGCATATATGTGAAGATGCTTGTGTACCCTATGTACACAGGTATGGAGGCTTGAGAATGTCAGGTGCTCTCCTCTATTGCTCTTCCTCACTGTCTCATTGAGACTAGTCTCTCACTGAACCTGGAGCTGACTGGGTTTTTCATTGGTCAGGCTGGCTGACTAGCCAGCCCCAGAGACTCCCCTGTGTGCCCTCTATGCCACGTGGGCTGGCATTACAGGTATATGTAGCCATGCTCAGCCTTTCACATGAGTGCTGAAGATCAGACCCCAGTCATCTCAGGGCATCACCCACTAACACATTTCTTCAGCCTTATTAGTGGTAAATATGTTAGTGGATGTTGAGGGAACAAGGCTTATAAATACAATAAAGTTAGTCTCAAAGTAGGTTTTGAACTTGGATGATAGATACATGCATGTTAGTATGAACTATATAGTCTATTTTTGATACATTTTAAAATTTTGATCCTATGAGGTAGAAAAAGCTCCATACATCCAGTTTGGAAGCTGGTCCTAATAGTCACTGGATAGCAATTGCCTTGGTTCATTCAAAAGATCAAGGTTGGTATAGTTAAGAGAGAGAACATAAAGAACTTATACTAATTTTAAATCAATGTTGAAGCTTTAGGTAGAAAAAATAATTTAAAAATAATGACATTATGAGGTGTATTACTTGGGCCTTTTTTGTCATAATACCCAGAAAAACAACTTAAAGATGGAAATATTTGGGTTCATGGTTTCAGAATGTTCTGTCCATTGTGGCCAGGAAAGCATGATAGACTACTTTACATCACCATAGACAAGAGGCCGAGAAAACAAAGAGAGGAGGGGGCCAGGGACACAGTGTACCCAAGTGCCTGCCCCCAGTGACGTACTTCCTCTAGGGAGAGCCTACATCCTAAAGTTTCCAGAACTTCCCACATAATGCACTCAGGGGCCCATGGATGACATTTCACATGCAATCGCACAAAGTTATTGAATTAGTGTATTCAACTTCAAATTCCAGGACTGGGATGTAGTTCAGTGGTAGAGCCCTTGCCTAGCATGTAGTAAGGGTTTGATCACTAGCATCCCCCTCAAAATAGTAAAAATAAGAAATAAAATTAATTTTTTAAAAAACAAGTGAGTATACCTTAAAGATCACTTTAATTTTATCTAGTTATCCTGTGTTACATGAAAGTTGATAAAACTGAAGTGAAGAATTTGGCTTAGCCTGTGGCTTTCAGTTATCCTCCTGAATTTGGGTACTTTCACCTCCCAAGTCATAGGCAGTGTCGGCAAAAATTTGTCTCCATTTTGCATGAAGCAAACCTGTTTGATAAATTTTCTGCTTGGGCAAAGATGTGACAAAAATATGTGTGTCCTTCCAATAAGCTGTCTCCAAAAGGTATGAGATGAAGGTCTGAAGTAGGCAGACCTTCTTTCTTCTCCCATATTCACTAGTGAAAGGTAAATGGGAGGAGTAGGGAGAGGCCAAAATGTAATATAGCTGAAGTCTTTCTACAAGGAATTACAAAGGTAGAAACATGGAGGGTTCCCTCTAACTCATAAATATATGCTGGAAATGATGAAAGGTGCTTCACTTTGACTTTTGCTTTAGTTTGCCCTTTAGATCTTTACAGTAGTCTTTTGACAAGTCATATAAACACGAAGAGAGGAAGAGGGAGAGAGAGAGAGAGAGGGAGAGAGAGAGAGAGAGAGAGAGAGAAAGAGAATGTTTCCCCAAAAGAAAATGGTACATCTAGGTACATTCTAATCTAGGTTCAGTTTCCTAACTCTAAAGTTCAATCAAGAACAGTGCAAACTAGATCCATTTAGACCTTGGGTTTACAAGCTCTTGTTCATGCATCACCATTGCCATAGTATTTTCTAAATGTTTAAAATGTATTTGCTTAGTAAATGCACTCTCATTTTATTTGCCTGTCACTTGAAAAACCATATTATTTCATACCCCAGAAAACCCAGAGCAACATAAAGCTACCTTCAATTTTCTGCTTTGCACACCATTCTTCATCCTAAATAACAGTTCTGAGATTCCATCTACAAATTCCTTCAGCTCCTGAGGATGTAATTTGCTTGGTCTTAGAGACTTAAATTCACTTAAAGTGGCTATGTGCCCTTTGTATTATCTTCTCAACTATCTTGAGCTAGAATCCTTTCTAAAAATTGGACCTTTTCAGCTTGAAGGAGACCAAATAGAAATATTTTAGTGTTCTATCACCTCTTAGCTGTGTGTGTGTGTGTGTGTGTGTGTGTGTGTGTATTTTCTGTCCAATCACTTTTGCTTGTTCTAAATAGCTGTAAAGGTCATTTCTGTCATCATTTATGCCTTCAGATATCCTTTTTTACTTAGTTGGTTTTTTTTTTTACTTTCCTAAAAATTCTTGATTCTCACTATATATATATTTTTTCCAAATTTTTTATTAACAGCTTCCATGATTATAAAAAACATCCCATGGTAATACCCTCCCTCACCCCACTTTCCCCTTTGAAATTCCATTATCCATCATATCCCCTCCCCTTCTCAATCAGTCTCCCTTTTATGTTGATGTCATGATCTTTTCCTCCTCTTATGATGGTCTTGTGTACGTAGTGTCAGGCACTGTGAGGTCATGGATATCCAGGCCATTTTGTGTCTGGAGGGAGCACGTTGTAAGGAGTCCTACCCTTCCTTTGGCTCTTACATTCTTTCCGCCACCTCTTCTGCATTAGACCCTGAGCTTTGGAAGGTGTGATAGAGATATTGCAGTACCTAGCACTACAGTCACTTCTTTCCAGCACCATGATACCTTCTGAGTTGTCTCAAGCTCACTGCCATCTGAAAAGAGAAGATTCTCTACCAAAAGTGAGAGTAGCATTAATATAAGGGTATGAACATTAAGAGAAGTGCTTACTGTGCAGTTTGATAAGCATGGTATATACATTTAGCCAGACAGCAGCAGACATTACACCCCTAGGGCTCATGACTACCCCTGTTTTAAGTTTTCAATATCAGGGATATATTCCCTCTCATGGAGTGGGCCTCCAGTCCAGTTAGAGGGCACTTGGTTTCCACCATGATAGATGTGTCACTATTGCACCCGTTGGCTCATTTGGCCTGGCTGGCCAAATATAAGGCTTTCAGTCTCACTGTATTTTTTACATTAAATTTTCAACCTTAAAATATGACAACATAGGATAAATACAATGATTCCACAGAGGGGCCATATATCTTACTTTCCATCTGTTTTCAATACATAGTATCTGTATTGAAGAGCAATTGGTAACAAATTACTAGGCTCAATGAAGAAATGAGTAAGTGAGTATGTTTTGTTTTGGTTTTTTGAGGTAGGGTTTCACTCTATCCCAGGCTGACCTGAAATTCACTATGCAGTCTGAGGGTGGCCTTGAACTCACAGCAATCCTCCTACCTCTGTCTCCTGAGTGCTGAGATTAAAGGAGAACACAACCACATCCGGCTGAGTAAGATTTATTTTGTTAACATTTCAAAAACGCCATCCCTTTAAGTAGCCACATACTCAGTAGTTCTACAAAAATAGTATAAGACTGCTTTGAAAAATTTGTTATATGCTTTTAAAAAATTTTTTTATTTAATTCATTTGCAAGGACAGAGAGAGAGAGAGAGAGAGAGAGAGAGAGAGAGAGAGAGAGGAGAGAGAATGAATGAGAATGAGTGTGCCAGGGCCTTTGCCCCTGCAATTGAACTTCAGATGTGTGCATCACTTTGTGCATCTGGCTTTACATGCATCCTGGGGAACTGAACCCAGGCTGTCAGGCTTTCAAGCAAGCACCTTTAACCGTTGAACAATCTCTCCAGCCCTCTGTTGTACACTTTTCATTTTGTTGCTTTCCCAACTGATACACATTGACTTAATCCTAAATCTGTTGTTTAGCTATATTGTGCTACTTTTAGCAGAGAGTTATCAAATTTTGGGTGCATTTTAGGGAATTTGGTTTGAATTGTCCTTCAAATACAAAATTGATGTTACTGACCCACCATTAGTAGGACACAGAACCTGAGTTATTTCCCCTGTGTGGGTGATGGATGGTGCCGCCTAAGCTCCTGGCACTCTTTTTCCCATTACCCATTGTGACTAATCACATGCATTTGCAAGATGATTAGCCAAGGTTAGGGGTACAGTCTGTGATTATGGAACAGATCTTTTTTTTTCTTTATGTGAAAAATTACTGGTTTATAGTAGCATTGAATTATAATTTTGCTGTATCTCCTGACCAGTGGTGGCTTGTTAATAACAATTCATATTCCTATGGCTGTATATATATTATCTGCTACATAGTTTCTGAACAAGACCCTGTACCATCCTCATTTTTCTTTCATTAGATGTTTACAATGGCCACGTGTACCAGTTCCAGTGCTTAAGAACCATTCATTCATTTGGCAAATGTTAACTGTATAGTGGGGCTGTGCTCTGGGGCTAGGAAAGCAGCAGTGAATGCATAGTTCTCTCCTGGAACTTTTATCTTAATAGAGACTGAAAGACCATGCAGAAATATATAAGTAAAGGCATAGGTCATAAGTAGAGAGACAAAGTAAGAAAGGAAGATAAGCAGTGTGTGCGAGAGAAACCATTGGTACATTTTGAGGAAACCAGTGAAGCCCTCACTGTTACGCAGACTTTTGAACAGACTAGGAGGATAGAAGGAGTTAACCATGGGGGTATCTGGAGAAAGGTATTCCAAGCAGGTGAAAGAGCAATGCATAGACTATGAGTAAGGAAACATGCTTTCAATGTTCCAGAGCAACTGGGGGACCAGTGTGAGGCAAAGACACAAGACACTCCCAAGAGATAATGTCAGAAAACAAATATGAGCCCTGACCAAATAGGACCACATTGGCACTTACTTGTGGCATTTGGGCTTTTACTCTACATGAGATGGAAACGTGTTGCATGATTTTAGGTGGAGGGATGAGTAGGTCTGTCTTTTGCAGCAGTCAATGTGGCTGATATTAAAGATGTGACTTTAAGTCATGTGTTAGTCATCTATGGTTGGATAACGAAGTGCCTCCAAACTTCATGGTTTGAAATAGCACACATTTCTTAGCACATAATTTCTCAGGGCCAGGAATTGAAGGTAGTTCATTTTGGTCCTATTCCACAAGTGTTCTT
Source organism: Dipus sagitta (assembly GCA_036346955.1). Classification (NCBI taxonomy): domain Eukaryota; kingdom Metazoa; phylum Chordata; class Mammalia; order Rodentia; family Dipodidae; genus Dipus; species Dipus sagitta. Next base: position 19,414,313 of record CM070781.1, read on the forward strand.
ACAAAGCCACTTGAAAGGGGCTGGGGCTGTAGCTCAGTGGCAGAGAATTCAACAGCATGTGCAAGGCTGGGTTTAATCCTGAGCACCACCAAAACAAACCAAAACTTCCAGGTAGTAGTTGAGGTGTCAGTATGTGATCTCAGGTTGGTCTGGGGCAGAATCTACCTCCAATCTCCTTCAGTGCTTGTCAGCAAGCTTCCATTACTCATGGGTAGTCTGCCCGAAGTCTTCAGTTCCTTGTCCACTGATGACCAGGTATTGTTGGTTTCTTATCAGGCACTCCTCTCCATTGGAACAAGCAAGCATGAAGAGCCAGAGGCTCCAGTGAATTTTTTATCAAAGTGATGATTTTAGCAATATCACTTTTCCTCCGTGTACTTGATTCATTGTGGAATATGAGAAATGAAATTAATATCATATTTCAGTTATGGTTTTTGTTAGATGTGAGATGCTTTTGCCACAAAAGTAATTATGTGACATAATAGATATGTTAATTTCCTAACTATGGTAATCATGTCATTATGTATATGTATTTCAAAACATCATATTGTACACTTTAAATATATACAACATAGCCAGGTGTGGTGGTGCATGCCTTTAATCCTAGGAGGCAGATGTAGTAGGATAGCCTCCAGTTCAAGGCCACCCTGAGACTACATAGTGAATTCCAGGTCAGCCTGGGATAGAATGAAACCCTACCTCAAAAAAAAAAAAAAAAAAAAAAAAAAAAAAAAAAAAAAAAAGAAAGAAAGAAAGAGAAAAAGAAAAAAGAAAGAAAGAAAAAACCAAATAAATAGATACAATATTTTATGAAGTTAAGGATTAGGGCCTCACAACATTCTAGAAGACCAAATTATGTGACATCATGACTGCCCGAACACAGGATCATTAGACATCATGTGAGAAGTTGTGTGCCAAAGAAAGCAAGGATACAAGGAGTGATGCCATTAAAGGTATTGCTGATTGTTGTGACTTGAAGATAAAATATCTCTCATGGGCTCATGTGTTTGAATCCTTGATCTCCAACTGGAAACAGTGTTTGGGAAGTTGTGAAAACATTTAGCAGGTGATGCCTTAATGGAGTTAAGTGTTCCTTCATGGAGAAAGTGTATCACTGGGAGGTGGTAAGGCCCTGAGGTTTGTAGCCTGGTCCACCTCCTTTTGACTCACTGCTTCTTGGCTGTAGACGTAAGGTTACCAGCCATGCCCTTGCTCCTGCTGCCATGCCTTCGCCACCATGATGAGCTGTGTCCCCTTAACTGCAAGCCAAAGCTGCTTATGGTCAGGTATTTGGTCACAGAAGCGAAAAAAGTAACTGACTCACTGGCACATTGCGAACACTGTTCATATTCTTGTGATTTATGTGTGATGTGCTGATAAGTAAGTGGTTCCCAAAGTCCTGCTCCCTTTTTTCTTTTTTTTTTTCTCAGTGTGTATCATATTTATTCAAAGTATCCACATATTTCCACAACCACAGCTATATCTGATGGTGTCCACTTCATACATCTGGATATTAAATTTACACATGACTTTATAGCTATAATCAAATCCAGATTTTTTTCCCAGTGATACTATATGACTCAAAAAATACTGGTTTCTCCAACTTTCTTTCTCTGTTTCTTTCCTTTCTTCCTTTCTTCCTCTCTTTCTTTTTCTTTTTTCCTCAATTTTTATTAACATTTTCCATGCTTATAAAAAATATCCCATGGTAGTACCCTCCCGCCCCCCCCACTGTCCCCTTTGAAATTCCATTCGCCATCATATCCCCTCCCCATCTCAATCTTTCTACTCACATATATACAATACAAACCTAAAAAATAACCTCCTCCCTTCCTTTCTCTTCCCTTTATATCTCCTTTTTAACTTACTGGCCTCTGCTACTGAGTTTTTTCCTTCTCACACAGAAGTCCAATCATCTGTAGCTAGGATCCACATATGAGGGAGAACATGTGGCACTTGCCTTTCTGGGCCTGGGTTACCTCACTTAGTATAATCCTTTCCAGATCCATCCACTTTTCTGCAAATTTCATAACTTCAGGTTTCTTTACTGCTGAGTAGAACTCCATTGTATAAATGTGCTATATCTTCATTATCCACTCATCAGTTGAGGGACATCTAGGCTGATTCCATTTCCCAGCTATTATAAATTGAGCAGCAATAAGCATGGCTGAGCACGTACTTCTAAGGAAATGAGATGAGTCCTTAGGATATATGCCTAGGAGAGCTATAACTGGGTCACATGGTAGATCAATCTTTAGCTGTTTTAGGAACCTCCACACTGATTTCCACAATGGCTGGACCAGATTGCATTCCCACCAACAGTGTAGAAGGGTTCCCCTTTTTCCACATCCCTGCCAACATTTATGATGATTTGCTTTCATGATAGTAGCCAATCTGACAGGAGTGAGATGGAATCTCAATGTAGTTTTAATCTGCATTTCCCTGATGACTAGTGATGTAGAACATTTTTTTAGATGCTTATATGCCATTCATATTTCTTCCTTTGAGAATTCTCTATTTAGCTCCATAGCCCATTTTTTGATTGGCTTGTTTGATTCCTTATTATTTAACTTTTTGAGTTCTTTGTATATCCTAGATATTAATCCTCTATCAGATATATAGCTGGTGAAGATTTTTTTCCCATTCTGTAGGTTGCCTCTTTGCTTTATTCACCGTGTCCTTTGCAGTACACAATCTTTGTAATTTCATGAGGTCCCAGTAATTAATCTGTGGTTTTATTGTCTGAGCAATTGGGGTTCTATTCAGAAAGTCTTTGCCAAGACCAATATGTTGAAGGGTTTCCCCTACTTTTTCCTCTAGCAGTTTCAGAGTTCCAGGTCTATGTTAAGGTATTTAATCTATTTGGACTTAATTGTTGTGCATGGAGAGAGAGAAGAATTTATTTTCATCCTTCTACAGATATATATCCAGTTTTCCCAACACCATTTGCTGAAGAGCCTGTCTTTTCTCCAATGAGTATTTGTGGCATTTTTATCAAATGTCAGGTGGCTATAGCTACCTGGACTTACATCTGGGTCCTCTATTGTGTTCCATTGATCTACAAGTCTGCTTTTGTGTCAGTACCACACTGTTTTTGTTACTATGGCTCTGTAGTATAGGTTAAAATCAGGTATGGTGATACCACCAGCCTTATTTTTGTTGCTCAGTATTATTTTAGATATTCGAGGTTTTTTTGTGATTCCAAATGAATTTTTCGATTGTTTTTTTCTATTTCCAAGAAGAATGCCTTTGGAATTTTGATAGGGATTGCATTAAATGTGCAGATTGCTTTTGGTAAGATAGCCATTTTCACAATATTGATTCTTCCAATCCAGGAACAAGGGATGTTTTTCCACTTCCTAGTGTCTTCTGCAATTTCTTGCTTGAGTGTTTTAAAGTTCTCTTTGTAGACATTTTTTACTTCCTTGCTTAGGTTTACTCCAAGGTACTTTATTTTTTTTTGATGCAATAGTGAATGGGAGTGATTCTCTGATTTCATCCTCTGTGTGTTTGTTGTTAGCATATATGAAGGCTACTGATTTCTGTCTATTTATTTTGTATCCTGCTACATGGCTGTAGGTTTTTATCAGCTCTAACAGTTTGCTAGTAGAGTCTTTAGGGTCCTTTATATATAGAATCATGTCATCTGCAAATAATGATAACTTGACCTCTTCCTTTCCAATTTGTATCCCTTTTATGCATGTCTCTTGCCTTATTGCTATGGCTAAGACTTCCAGAACTATATTAAATAAAAGTGGGGACAGTGGACACCCTTGTCTTATTCCTGATTTTAGTGGGAAAGCTTTCAGATTTTCCCCATGTAGTAATATGTTGGCTCTAGGCTTGTCATAAATAGCCTTTATTATATTGAGGTATGTTCCTTCTATTCCCAGTGTCTGTAGGACTTTTATCATGAAGGGATGTTGGATTTTGTTGAATGCTTTCTCTGAGTCTAATGAGATGATCATGTGATTTTTGTTCTTCAACCCATTTATATAAGGTATTACATTTATTGATTTGCATATGTTGAACTGCATCTCTGGGATAAAGCCTACTTGGTCAAGGTGAATGATCTTTCTGATATATTCTTATATTCTGTTTGCCAATATTTTGTTGAGAATTTTTGCATCTATGTTCATGAGGGAGATTGGTCTGTAATTTTCTTTCTTAGTTCTATCTTTGCCTGGTTTTGGTATCAGGGTGATCCTGGCTTCATAAAAGGAGTTTGGCAGAATTCCTTCTTTTTCTGTTTCATGGAAAAGCTTAAGAAGCAATGGTGTTAGCTCTTCCTTGAATGTCTGGTAAAATTCAGCAGTGAATCCATCTGGGCCTGGTCTTTTTTTAATTGGGAGATTTTTGATAACTGCTCAGATCTCCATGCTTGTTATAGGTCTATTTAAATGATTAATCTCATCTTGATTTAATTTAGGTAGGTCATATAAATCAAGGAACTCATCCATTTCTTTCAGATTTTCGTACTTTGTGGAGTATATGCTTTTATAATATGTCCCTGTGATTTTTTGAATTTCTCTGGCATTGTTTGTGATGTTACCTTTTTCATCTCTAATTTTATTAATTTGTGTCTCTTCTCTCTTTCTTTTGGTCAGATGTGCTAAGGGTTTATCAATCTTGTTTATCCTTTCAAAGAAGCAACTCTTTGTTTCATTAATTCTTTGGATTGTTTTTTTGTTTCCATTTCATTAATTTCTGCCCTAATCTTTATTATTTCTTCCCATCTACTGATTTTTGGTTTGCCTTGTTCTTCTTTTTCCAAGGCTTTAAGGTGAAGCATTGGGTCGTTTACTTGCAACCTTTCTAATTTCTTAATATAGGCACTTAAAGCTATAAATTTACCTCTTATGGCTGCCTTCATTGTGTCCCAGAGATTTTGATATATTGTGTTCTTATTATTGTTTGACTCTATAAATATTTTGATTTCCGTCTTGATTTCTTCATTGACCCATTCATCATTTAATAGTGTATTGTTTAGTTTCCATGATTTTGTGTATGCTCTATAGCCTTTCTTGCTATTGATTTGTAGTTTGATTCCATTGTGGTCAGATAGAATGCAAGGAATTATTTCAATTTTCCTGTATTTGTTAAGATTTGCTTTGTGTCCTAATATATGGTCTATTTTAGAGAATGTTCCATGTGCTGCTGTAAATAATGTATATTCTGCAGCATTTCAATGAAATGTCTTGTATATATCTGTTAGGTCCATTCCTTCTCTGACCTCATTTAGCCCAGATGCCTCTCTGTTTATTTTTTCCTGGGATGATCTGTCAATTGATGAGAGTGGGGTGTTAAAGTCACCCACTACCACTGTGTTTGGTGTTATCTGTGACCTTAGTTCTAAAAGTGTTTGTTTGATGAATTTGGGAGCCCCCATGTTAGGTGCATATATGTTTAGGATTGTAATGTCCTCCTGTTGGAGTGTGCCCTTAATCAATATAAAGTGACCTTCCTTGTCTTTCTTGACTAACGTTGGACTGAAATCTGCCTTGTCAGATATTAGCATAGCAATCCCTCCTTGTTCTCTAGGCCCATTTGTTTGAAACACTGTTTTCCAACCTTTCACCCTAAGATAATGTCCATCCTTTGCAGAAAGGTGAGTTTCTTGGAGACAACAAATTATAGGATCCTGCTTTTTAAACCAGTCTGCAAACCTGTGTCTTTTGGTTGGGGCATTGAGGCTGTTGATATTAAGAGATATTATTGAAAGGTGTGTATTTATGTTTGCCTTTTTTTTTTTTTTTTTTTTTTTTTTTTTTTGGTGGTTCCAGTTCTACCTTTGCTCTCTTGTGTTAACTAGTATTTGAGTATTGCTTGTTTTTTTCCAGGTTGCTTGTATGTGCACTTTTCCTTCTCTTCAGCATGGAGGATTCTTTCAAGTATTTTCTGTAGAGCTGGTTTTGTCTTCAAATACTCCTTTAGCCTGCTTTTTACATGGAATGTCCTTATTTCTCCGTCTATTTGAATGGATAGTTTTGCAGGATAAAGTAACCTTGGTTGACAGTTGTTATCTTTCAGAACTTGGAATACATCACTCCAAGCCCTTCTGGCTTTTAAAATTTGTGTTGAGTAATCTGCTGTAATCCTGATGGGCTTGCCTTTGTTGGTAACTTGATTTTTCTCTCTAACTGCTTTCAATATTTTTTCTTTGGATTGTGTGTTTGGTAGTTTGATTATAATATGGTGAGGAGAGGTTCTTTCCAAGTTTTGTCTGGCTGGGATTCTAAAGGCTTCCTGTATCTGCATTGGCACCTCTTTCCCAATTTGGGGGAAGTTTTCTTCTATGATTTTGTTGAAAATGCCTACTATGCCTTTGGAGTGAAATTCTTTTCCTTCTATTATCCCCTGAATTCTTATGTTTGATCTCTTCAATAGTGTCCCAATTATCTTGAAATTCCCATTCATACTTTTCTATTAGTTTGTCTTTCTCTTTGTTGGACTGTATTAGATCTGCCACCTGGTCTTCTAGCTTAGATATTCTGTCCTCTCCTTCATCCATTCTACTGGTGAGATTTTCTACACAGTTTTTTATTTCATTAACTGTGTTCTTCATTGCTAGTAATTCTGACTGGTTTTTCTTTATTATTTCTATTTCCTTATTTATGTCTTGTATTGACTTCTTTATTTTGTTAAATTGGTGTCCTGTGTCTTCTTTTTTTCCTTTGATTTCCTCTTTGATTCCTTTGGTTTCCTCTTTGATTCCTTTGATTTCTTCTTTGACTTCTTTGAACATATTTATAATTATTCTTTTGAAATCTTTCTTAGGCATTTCCTCTAACTCATTCTCAGGAGGTTATTTCTGATGCATTGATACTTTTTGGTGGATTTATATTGCCTTGGTTTTTGGTGTTTCTTGTGTTATAATGTATATTTTTTGCATCTTGGATTAATTTACTGCTTAGATTTTCCAGTTAGCTGGGAATTCTTAGCTGTATCAATTGATCTGATGTTGTATATCTTCAATGTAGGAGACTAAGATGTTAGATGTGGCTCTTAACACTCTCAGAATATCTAGACAAGTGATCCTAGGGGTTGAGTTTGCCTGCTATGGGAGTATTCAAGTAGGCTGAGTGGAATAAAATACAGGTAGATTCTAAAATTTAACTAAACACTGTACACATTCAGTCAGAAACAGCACCGAGTATTTATGCAAGAGTAGGTATTATAACAACCAGATCCTCTATCAAGAAAGAGGTTAAGATTTATGGTCTGTTGAGGGATCCAAGTCAGCTTGTGACCAAGTGAGACCCTTCCCTGGTTCAATTCCGGTTACCTTTTTGGATCCTTTTGGTCTCAGTCAAGTTGCTGGCTGGGTCGTTGGGCTGCTGTTCTGTTTTCTGGAGCTGGGCACTGGCTTTTCCTGCAGGGCAAACTGAGCCTAGCAACTGTGGCCCTGCAGATCGGCACCCCTGCTTCTGGATCTGCCACTGCTGCTGCTGTAGCTGCTGCTGCTGCTGGATCTGCCACCGCTGAAGCCACTGTTGCTGGTGCCACAGTCGCTGATGTTGCTGTTAGAGCCAGAGTCACGGCTTCCACTGCCGCTTCCGCTGCTGGAGCCCGAGCCGCCTGCTGCCGGAGCTGCTTCAGCCTGCCCGTGTGGGCTCTGAATGCTCTGGATCTCTCCTACTTCTCTGCTGCTGTTTTAATCTCTTATACACCTCCCTTTTTAGTAAAGGTGTGTATTTTGCTGGGTTTTCTTTTGCTTTTTCTCTCTTAGGCTGCTTTGGTGTGGTTCCTATGCCGCCATCTTGACCGGAAGTCCTGCTCCCTTTTTCATCATGTGTGGTATGTGCATGTGTGTACATATGTTTAAGGTGTGCATGGATATGTATTGTGTGCATGTGGAGGCAAGAGATCATTTTTTTGTGACAGGGTACTTCATTGGCCTGGAGCTCAGAGTAGGCGGGACTAGTTGGCCAGTGAGTTTATTAATATGTCTTGAAATTTAAACCAAGTTTATATACAAAGTATGATAGGGAAATAGTCAAATATTAATTATGAGCCACTGGAAGGATAGAATTACTGTTTTATGAAAAGGAAACGTCTTGTGGAACAGAAATTTTTGTTGGAGTTGCAGAAGTCAGGAGTTAGGATTTTAAACATGGTGGCTTTGAGATACCACTTTCATATCCAAGTTATAGAATTGATTAGGCATTGGAGTTTAGGGGCAAAGTTTAATTATAATGAAAAATCTGATAGTCATAATTATTTACATTAGATTTATAGTCATGATGCTAGATTCAATCCCTAAATGAGAGGGTGTACCAGATGTTCCAGACTGCTGGCATGGTGCCACATGTCTTACAACCCAGCACTTAGAAAGTTGAGACAGGAGTTCAAGGTCAGCCTCAGCTAGCAAGTTTAAGGCTAGCTAGGGCTACATGAGACCCTTTCTCAAAACAATAAAACAAAGATCTCCGGGAGACTGATAAACTGGGAAAGATCATCTCTTTGAGAGATTTGTGGATAAGAGAGATTAACACTGTATTTACATCTCTTCAGTTTCTATGCTCTCAATTGGTGTTTCCTCAAAATTTGCATGTTGAAATTCTAACTCCTCAAGTGTTGGTTACTGGGGAGATCATGAGACCAGAACTGTCATGAGTAGGATTAGTTCCCTTACAAAGAAAAACAGTGACACAGGGGAATTGGAAGGCTGAGGAATAAAGCAAATGTGAGGCCATCCAGCGCAGCAAAGTGAGTTGTTGGACAGCCTGGACTGCTCAGTGAGATACTGCCACAAATCCAAGCAAAACAAAGCAGAAGAAGATCTTTTATTTATTAATGAGATAGAGAGAGAGAGAAAGAGAGAGAGAGAGAGAGACAGAGAGAGAGAGAATGAATGGGTACACCAAAGCCTCCATCCACTGCAAACAATCTCCAAACACATGCACCACTTTATGCATTTGGCTTTTTGCAGGTACTGGGGAATCAAACCCCAGGCCATCAGGCTTTGTAAGCCATCTCTCCAGACCCCAAAACACTTTTTTATTTTTATTTTTCAATCTTTTTATGAGAGAGATAGAGATAGAGATAGATAGAGAGAGAGAGAGAGAGAGGGAGAGGGAGGAAAAATTGGCTCTAGCCACCGTAATCAAACTCCAGATATGTGCAACACCTTGTGTACATGTGTCGCCTTGTGTATCTGGCTTACGTGGCTCTGGGGAGTCAAACTTGGGTCCTTAGACTTCCCAGGCAAGCACTTTAACTGCTAAGCCGTCTCTCTAGTCCAAGAAAACATTTTTTTCAAGTGGCATAAGGGAGTTTGCTTATGCCTTCTACCATGTGGGGCACAGAAAGCAGGTCTATTTCTGAGAAAGTGAGCCCCTACCAGGTACCAAATCCACAAGCACCTGACACTGACTCCAGACTTCCTAACCTCCAAAACTATGAGAAATAATTTTCTTTCATTTATAAACATCCTTGTGCATATTTTGTTACAGCAGCCAGAATTGACCAAGACAAAAATCTTGTTTTTGTCTCTAAGGGAACACACACACACACACACACACACACACACACAAACACATTTATATATATTGAGGCAGGATTTCCCTTTCACCCACACTGACCTGGAACTCTCTCTGTAGCCCATGCTGGCTTTGAACTCATGATGATCCCCCTACCTCAGCCTCCCAAGTGCTGTGACTAAGGGCATGTACCACCACTACACTTGGCTCAGGAACAATACTTTACAAATATGAAAATTGGTTTAATCTTTAGAGTCTGAAACATCCAAAGCAGGCATTTGCAGGAGAACAAAACCATTCTAGCATTACCTTGGTGATTCATCTCTTCTACCTTTTGCCTAAGATTTTTGGGCAGAACATACCGTGAATACAATATCTTGAGAAAAGGAGGAAATGTCTGGAACAACCTAGGACATGTTCTCAATCTCTCAGTGTAGAATATTCTACAACAGGTGTGCTCAGTGGCCCAGTGATGTTTAAGGTATGAAACTCAGAATAGAGTACTTTAGCTGTAGTGATATGTGGAGCATGCAAAGACAAGACTCTGTCTATCCTGGCATCTTTCCTTAGCCCAGGAGAAATGACTAGATTTGCCAGGGATTCTAGGTTTCTGATTATCCTTACTACCTATCAGCAAGTGATAAGTCCACTTTGCCTGATGTGAGAGTCTCAATGGACGTATACTCTGGCAGCTGGGATTATATAAAACCTACAGCTAGATCAAGGAAATTTTGCACTGTTTTTCAATTTTTCTAGTTAATCTTGGTTCAGAGTCTTGTTCATCCAAAGGCAATAGCAAGCCTATATTAATACAAAGGAGATATTTTGGAATTATAGGTCTCTGTTAATACTTCAAAGTTAATTCTTTTTTTTTTTTTTTTGAAGCAAGCCCAACAGACTTTTTTTTTTGTTGTTGTTGTTTTTTAATGTGAGAGAGCAAGAGTTACCAAGAAGGAGTAAGATGAGAGAGAGAGAGAGAGAGAGAGAGAGAGAGACACGCCAGGGCTTCCAACTCCTGGAGAGTTGAACATGGGTACTTAGGCTTAGCAGGCAAGTGCCTTAACTGCTAAGCCATCTCTCCAGCCCTCATTTTGTTTTTGACAAGGCTATCATCATTAAGTACCAGTTCCTAGAATATTTTTTCTAGCTCTTTTCAATCTCATTCCTTAATTTCACTTCAAAAATGATATATCTTCTGAAAAACTTAACTATATTTAACAGTCTATCTCTCATCTATCTATCTTTATGTGTGTCAACCTGATAGTCAAACCTAGTGTCAAAATCAGTGTGAAAATTCAATGTTCTTTCTACTCATCAATGTTGCTTCTAAATCCTTCACTACGTATTGTTAGTTCTACATTTAGAGCCTTTTCTGTTTTCCAGTCTCTCCCTTCTGAACACTTTACCAAGTACTTAGTCCAGAACTTGATTATCTCTTACGTCGTAAAAACAAACAAACAAACAAACAAACAAAAAAACCTTGTGGTTAACATCCTTGTTGCACTTTATACACATATAAAGTATGACACCAGGGTCGTTCTTCCAAAAACGAAGCAAAATGAGCAATTACACCTTTCTCTTTTTAATTTTAACTTTTAGTTTTTGGTTTTTTGAGGTAGGGTCTCACTCTAGCTCAGGCTGACCTAGAATTCACTCTGTAGTCTCAGGGTGGCCTTGAACCCTCAGCGATTCTCCTACCTCTGCCTCCCCAGTGCTGGGATTAAAGGCATACACCTCCACACCCAGAGTTATACCTTTCTCTTTTTTAAATGTGTTATTAACTTCTGCGGTAGGTATAATAAGATCTCAAGTAGCTTTCCAATTTATTTTGGTATTCATGGTCTTTTCACATGAATTTTGCCTCTGGACTTAGAAGGAAGGGATCCCAAATTTCAAACTTCCTTTTTTACTTTGTCTTTGGTTTTACCTTTCTTATTATTAAAATTATTTTTATATGGCCTTTACTCTTTCCTTTATAAGTCTTGCCCATACTTCAAGGTCTAGTCTGAAATTTACTTCTTCCCCTTTCTCTTCTTTCTCGTCCTCCTCCCCCCTCCTTCTTTTTGAGGTAGGGTCTCACTCTATCCTAGGCTGGCATGGAACTCACTCTGTAGATTCAAGCTCTCCTTGAACTCATGACATCCTCCTACCTCTTCCTCAGGAGTGCTCAGATTACATTTACTTCTTTTACATGACTAAAAATTTCAGGTACAGCTAGTCTCTTTGTCTGCTAGGCTCTCAAAGCTAATTTCTTTTTTAAAAAATATTTTATTTCTTTTCTTATTTGAGAGAGAGAAAGAGAAAGAAAGAGGCAGGGAGAAAGAGAGAATGGGCACCCCAGGGCCTCTAGCCACTGCAAACAAACTCCAGGCACATGCGTCCCCTGTGCATATGGCTTGTGTAGGTCCTGGGGAATTGAACTGGGGTGGCTCCTTAGGTTTCACAGGCAAAGGCCTTAATCGCTAAGCCATTTCATCAGCCCCCAAAGCTAATTTCTGCTTGTATATTCTCTTTTCTTTGTAGAATAGATCCTTATAGACAAAGCTGTCTTGTTTATCTTTCCATTTCCAATATTAAACATTTTGAGATATCCTAGAAATATCTTTTTATTAACAAATAATGAAGTATAACTTATTCTGTATGTGAATATATATAGGAATAGATACATAGAATACTTGCTAATAAAGACATTCTGCATATCTTCAGATCTGCAAATCTTTCATATTTCTTACTTTTACCATGGCAAATATGTCACCTGTATGTGCCAATAAAAAAAAAAAATTACTTCTAGCCTTCTAGGTTCTTGGTGTGATCCCCTGTTAGAGAAAGCAGATCAACAGGAGAAAAATCTACAATAGTTAACATGTTAATAAACTATCCCAGAATAAGGAAACACCCTTATTTTGTATGAGTAAACTCACATGCAGCTCAGGCTGCATAGTCATGAAGTCCTCTGTTGCCCTGCCTTCCTACCATGGGCATCCACACACTGTAAGCCAAAATAACTCCATCCTCTCTAAGTCACTACTTGTCAGGTATTTGACTACAGTGATGATAAAATTAATTAATACAATTGCCATTTTAGGCAAAACAAAAGAAAAATGTGAAGGAGTGGCTAGTTATGGAAGGGTAGGCAGGGAGAGAATGCAAGCAGGAATGAGGTTTGTTACACAGATTTAACTCAATACCGTCTGCATTTTGTCTGTAATTACTTAGAGTTAACTTCTCATCTTGGTACAGGGAGAGATTCACTTTTATAAGTAATGTAAATTTCCTTTATAAAAGGGTGGCACATTCTCTTTTCAATGCTTCTCCTTTGTAAACTGTTTCTGGAAACACTTAGCTCAAAATGACACTCATACCAAAAAGACATACTTGAAGTGTATGACTCTGGTTTACAGTTACAGTCATAGATTTTAGTGTGGTGTATTTGCCAATACACCAATACACATTTAGGGTATCCCAGATTCTTGTCTTATGAATTTAAAGAATTAAAATCCAGAGACCAGAGGATAAGACTTAAAGATACTTTATTAAGACCGGGAGTAGTGGCATACATCTTTAATCCCAACACTCTGGGAGGCAGAGGTAGGAGGATCACTGTGAGATGGAGGTCACTCTGAGACAACATAGTAAATTCCAGGTCGATCTGGGCTAGAGTAAGATCCTACCTCGAAAAACCAAACCAACCAAACCAAAACAAAACTTTATTCATCAGGCATGGTGGCACGTGCCTTTAATTCTAGCACTTGGGAGTCAAAGGTAGGAGGATCATCATGAGTTTGAAGCCATCCTGAGACTACATAGTGCATTCCAGATCAGCCTGCCCAAGAGTGTGACCCTACATTGAAAAACCAAAGGGAAAAAGAAAAAAAAAGATATATTCTATTAGATTGAGAAAAATATAGGGGGTATAGCTCAGTGGCAGAGCATTTCACTGCAGATTAAGAAAAATACAGAGGAAAAAAAAAGTACAGAGAGCTCCTACCATGTGGAAGGCAGGAGGGGGTAGAGAGCCCATATGGGAGTAGAGGCTCACCAGAGCAGGGACCTGGAGGTATGGGAGAGGTAAACACCAAAAGAGGCATCCCCACCTGGTAAGCATCTGTGCATAATGGTATTGTTGGTGGGCCCTACCCTCAAGTGAGTCTGAGAGAGATCTGATTGCTTTGGGCACTGGTGTGGGGCCCAGGAAGAGGCCAGCCATGACCAACCACAATGGCAGGATCAGAGTTAAACCTTAATTCTAGGAGAGGGGACATTCCTTCTCAGGGAGAGGCTCAGGTCTAGGTCAGATCTAGGTAACTCCTTTAGTAAAGAGATAAGGAGAGGATAGATTGTAAGGGCAGACTCCAGAACATTCCTGCTTTTTACTTTTCAGGCCCAGTCACCCTAAACTGCATCAATACTTTATTTTTCCTTCTCAAACTGGACAAAGATTAACCTGCCTCTTAATGACCCTCATCAATTTTTTGCCACCAATTTATTTTAGAAATGGTGGTGGTTTGATTCAGGTGTCCCCCATAAACTTAGGTGTGTTGAATGCTAGGTTCCCAGCTGATGGAAATTTGAGAATTAATGCCTTCTGAAGGCAGTGTATTGTTGGGGGCAGGCATATGGCTGTTATAGCCAGTTTCCCCATGCCAGTGTTTGGCACACTCTCCTGTTGCTGTTGCCCTCCTTTTGTTGGCCAGGGGGTGATGTCCACCCTCTGCTCATATCGCCATTTTCCCTTCCATCGTGGAGCTCCCCCCTCAAGCCTGTAAGTCAAAATAAACCTCTTTTTCCCACAAGCTGCTCTTTTTGGGTGATTTCTACCAGCAATACAAACCTGACTGCAACAGTAAAGTGGTACCAAGGGGTGGAATTGCTGCTAGACACCTGACTGTGTGGCTTTGGCCTTTTGGAGCTGAGTTTCAAGAGGAGTGTGGGAGGATTTGAAACCTTGGCCTAAGAGATGCCTTGCAGTGCTGTAAGTACAGCTTGATGGACTCTTCTGGTCTGAGCTGCAAGACCTAAGTACAGCTTGATGGACTCTTCTGGTCTGAGCTGCAAGACCTGAATGCAGTAAGAACTATGGACTATGAGGTTTGGCTTATGACAGTGAGAAAGAGCTTTGCTTGGACTGGGCTAGCAGTTTGAGAAGCTTGTTGTTATGCCCATGTCCTGAGAAGTTGTGCAGGGTTGCTTTGCATAGAAATGGACTGGTGTGAGCAGAGGGATATGGCACAGAAAAAATGAAACCTTTGGGCTTAAATTGCTGTCCATTTACCTGCAAATTGTTTAAAAGATTACAACCATTGAGATTGGGCCAGCTGACCTGTGTTAGGACAATAGAAAGAATGCAGACTCTTTTGAAGGGTCTGAGTGCTCAAGGAGTGTCCTGTTCTTCAATGTCTGCTTTATTCTCCCCTGAATTAACAAATTGGCACCCTACCTGGTATTGTGGAATTTAAGAAATGTAGGAAAGAGAGGGTCATTGAGTTTGCAATGCAGTCTTGTGTTTTGGAAATGGCCATCGGCAGTGTGAAGCAGGTTTGCTGGATGCCTGCATGGAGAACCCATAGGGCCATGGGGATGAACAACCATGGATCCCAGTGGAGACCCAGTAGGGACACTGGGACAATGAGATGGCTGTTGAGGAAAGCTGCCAGTCCTAGATGAAGTTTTCCAGGACTGTGAGTAGCCTAGCTGAAGGGGCAGAATTGGAACTCCAGAGACTTGTTGGTTAGAAATATAGACTTGTCACTGGCTAGAGTTGTTGGACTTGGAGCTACAGTTTGGTATTTGCCCTGTTTAAATCATTTATTGCTTGAGTATTTCTTTACCATGCCCAATACCATCTTTTGCAGTGTGAATGTTTATTCTGTGCCATTATGGGTTGTTTTGAGGTTATTTTTTGATATTACGGCTCAGTTAAAAGATCTTGGACTATGGGGATGTATGAACATCATTGGGATTGACAAAAACTATGGGGGCATTTAAAGTTGGATGAATGCACTGCATTTTACATCTTGCATAGTGTGGTGGTTTGAATAGAATAGATGGCCCCCAATATATTCAGTTGTTTATTTGTTTGTAGTTTGCATCTCTAGCCATCTGGCTGGAGGCAATGCCATTGTGTGGATCTTAAGATGTGGTGGTGGGTTTGAGATTTCAATCTAAAGATATGCAAAGTGTGCCTAGCTGGAGTTCCTGAAGTGTGCTCTGGCTTTTGACCTTTAGGCTTGTACTGCTCTCTGTCTGCTTGGGCCTGTGAAGGCAGGTCAGCTTCTTCTGCCATTATGGAACTTCCACTGGATCTGTAAGCTTCAATAAATCCCTTCCTCCATAACTGTGTCTGGTCTGGAAGTTCATCTCATCGAACCTGAAGCTGACTGCTACACATAGTTATAGTTATCAGTTTATGGGGACCAGGGGTAGAATGTGGTAGTTTGATTCAGGTGTCCCCATAAACATAGGTGTTCTGAATGCTAGGTTCCCAGGTGATAGAGATTTGAGAATTAATCCCTTCTGGAGGCAGTGTATTGTTGGGGGTAGGCTTATGGGTATTGTAGCCAGTGTCCCCTTGCCAATGTTTGGCACACTCTCCTGTTGCTGTTGTCTACCTTGTGTTGGCCAGGGGGTGATGTCCACCCTCTGTTCATGCTGCCATTTTCCTTGCTATCATGGAGCTTCCCCCTCGAGCCTGTAAGCCAAAATAAACCTCTTTTTTTCCCACAAGCTGCTCTTGGTTGTGTGATTTTTACCAGCAATGTGGACCTGATTGCAACAGGAATGGAGACAACATATATATTTGGTTTTTCAAGGTAGGGTTTCCCTCTAGTCCAGGCTGACCTGGAATTCACTATGTAGTCTCAGGGTGGCTTCAAACTCATGGTGATTCTACCTCTGCATCCCAAGTGCTGGGATTAAAGGCCTGTGCCACCATGTCCAGCAACAGAGATAGTTTTGAAGTAGCTGAGGTCTTATTTAGGTAAATTTGTTCATTAATACTTTAATATGTTTAGTTTGGTCATTAATACCTTAATATGCTTATAGCTTGTTATCTGAGAAAATAATTACAATGATGATGCATTTAAAGAGTTTGTTGAAGGCAAAAGAAATTCTCCTTAAGAAGAGTTTTGATATCTATATACTATACAATAAGATGATGGCCAATACAAAATGGATGTGTGTCTGGAGTAGTAGAGAAATTTTTAGTTCATATACAAAGTTCCTTCATATTTTTTTGAATTGGCAAGTAAACTATTATGTATTACATGCTGTTTCATTTTTGTTTTAAGCCAGCTAGGTTTTTGGTTTTTTAATTTATTTTTATTAGATATGGACATATTTAGTATATAAACAACACATGTTTGTGCCATCCTTTCCCTCTTCCCTGTCCCTTTTCTGAAGAGGCCTTCCTCGTTGGAGATGCAAGTCAACCCCATTGGGATTGTGGGTCATGCATTATGGGGGAGAGATAATGTCTCTGTGCAAAATGTACCAACTTGTGCTCTAACAATCTTTCTGCCCCCTCTTCTGCAAAATTCCCTGAGCCATGCTGGGAGCATTTTAAGCGTGCTTCTATGATGGGTACTTAAGCCTCTGGATCTCTGGTTTGGTAGGTGTTGAATATCCTCAGTGTCTATCTCCATCACCCCTGTGCTGATATCAGGTTCACTGAGAAAGTAGCACTCTTGCTCATTTCCCCAATTCCTCTGTGGTTTCAGCTGGGGCTGGGATGGAGTGTGCTGGGTTGTTTATCTCCTCAGGTCCAGCTACCATATGAAAAAGAGAAGCACATTCGCCAGTAAAGAATGAAGTCAGCACCAGTTAAGTGGGATAACCATTATTAATTTAGAGAGAATTAAGAGGGTGTACACCCTCTTATAGTCAAAGGTTAGTGGGAGCTTGACAATGGAAAGCAGAATCATTATCTGGATATGATTCTGACTTGTTTCCCAATTCCAGATATGGTTTCCTTTCCACTGAGTGGCTCTGTTAGCCAATCCAAGAGCAGTTGGTTACCCACCATGGCTATGTGCCACTATTGCACTTATGTGAGCATCATGTCAGGTTGTTTGCTTCTGAGTCACTTAGACTTTGAGTTGCTTAGACAGATATTGTCCACTTTCCCCTGGTAACTCATGTAGTGCTTCCAGCACCAGATGGGCTGATTGTCTGGGGACTGGCTCTCCTCCAGATTCCAACCAGGTCTCTACATGGTCTGTGCCAGCAGCATTTGGTGTCTTCAGTGGTAGTAGTGGTAACCTTTGGTGGGTAGTCAAGTGTTCTGACACAAATCTGTCTTGTTTGTTTCAGGAGATCTAATGGGTCTCTCTGATCAACAGCTCATTACAGATGTAGACCACATCCTGGTACAGGGAAATACAGGACAGTGCTGAGGGAATAGAAAAAAAGAATAAGACAAAGAAGAAAGAGAAACAGGAGAATTTTGAGGTTAGGTTTCATCTCACCCTCTCCAAGGCCCTTTGATTCAGGTGCACCCCCTAAGGTCCTCTTGAGGGCTCCACGTTTTAGTCTAACTTCCAGGCTATAGAATTCTATGGTACCAGTTCAATTTGACTTCAGTTTTTTGTGCCTCTCACCCTTTCCCTTCCCCCAAGCTCTACCCTCCCTATTGTCCAAGCGTCAAGATGATATTCAGGTATTTCAGCAACTTGGTCTGATCCAGGTTAGGAACTGCAGATGAGACCATATGATGGTTGTCTTTCTGTGATTGCGTGAGTTCACTTAGAATGATCTGTTCTAAGTTCAACCAATTTTCTAAAAATTTCAACATGTCATTTTTTTTTCTGAGTAGAATTTTTGTAAGTAGAATTCCATCATGTAGATATAACACACCTTGTTTAACATTCATCCAATGATGGGTACCTAGGTTGACTCCAGTTTTTAGCTATTATGAATTGAGCAGCTATAAACATAGTTGAGCAAAATCTCTGAACTGAGAAGTGGAACTTTTAGGGTAAATGCCCAGTATGGTAATAACAGGGCCTGTTAGTAATTCTATATTCATTCTTTTCAAGAGTCTCCATATTGATTTCCACAGTGGTTGTACCAGCTTACATTCACATCAACAGTGAATGAGCGTTCCTATTTCTCCATAGCCTTGCCAACACTTGTTTTTAAATGTTTGCTATCCTGACTGGGGTATGGTGGAATTTCATAGTTGTTTTAATTTGCATTTCCCTAATGGTTAGGGATATTGAACATTTTCTTAAGTGTGTGTTAGGCATTTGTAATTCTTCCTCTGAGAACTCACTATTTAGTACTCTGCCCCACTTTTGGAGTGGATTCTTTGATTTTTTTTGTTGTTTAATTTTTTGAGTTCTTTGTAGATTCTAGATATTAGGCTTCTGTCAGTGGTATAGCTGTCAAAGATTTTCTCCCATTCAGTGGGTAATCTGTTGGCTTTGTTTATGGTATGTTTGTCTGTGAAAAAGCTTTTCAGCTTCATGAAATCCCATTGGTTGAGTGCTTGTTTAATTTTGTGGGCTACTGGGGTTTTGTTCAGGAAGTCTATTCCCAGTCCTGTATAGTGGAGAGTGATTCCTATTTTTTCTTCCAGTAGCTGAAGTGTTTCAGGTCTTATATTGAGGTCTTTAATCCATTTGGACTTGATTTTTGTGTATGGGGAAAAGAGTGGGCCTAATTTAATTTTTCTACATATGGTCATCCAATTTGTCTAACACTATTTGTTGGAGATGGTGTCTTTTCTCTAGTCTACATTATTGGCACCTTTGTCAAAGATCAAGCAGCAGTAGTTATTGACCTAATGTCAGAATTGAAATTCTATTTCGTTGCTCTTTGTTTCTGTTTTTATTTCAATACCAGGCTGTTATCGTCACTATGGCTTCGTAATACAGCTTTATATTGGGTATGGTGTTTTTTTTTTGTTTGTTTGTTTGTTTTTGCTGCGGATATGTTTGTATATCCAAAGCCTTCTCCCATTCTCCCATTCTGTATGAATTTTGAGATCATTTTTTTCTATCTCAGTGAAGAATTATGTTGGTATTTTTATTGATACTGCATTAAATCTGTATATTTCTTTTGGTAGAATTGCCATTTTCAGAATATTAATTGTACCTATCCAGGAGCATGGGAGGTCTTTCCATCTTCTCAAGTCCTCCTCTATTTCTTTCTTGGATGTTTTATGTTTTCATTATATAGTTCCTTCATATCCTTTGTTAGTGTTATTCCAAGGTATTTAATTTTTTGGTTGCTATTAAAGATGGGACAGCTTCACTTATTTCTTTCTCTGTGTATTTGTCCTTTGCATGTAGTGAAGTTACTGATTTTGTGCATTGATTTTGTATCCTGAAACTTTGCTGAAGGAATTTATTACCTTTAGAACTTTTCCAGTCACTTATATATAGGATCATGTCATCTGCAAATAGGGTTAACTTGACTACTTCCTTTCCAATTTGAATCCCTTTTATTTCTTTCTCCTGTCTTATTCTTTGGGCTAGTACTTCTAGTACTATGTTGACGTACAGTGGTGAGAGTGGCCACCCCTGTCTTGTCCTCAATCTTAGTGGGAACTACTTGAGTTTTTCCCAACTAAGTATTATTTGGGCTTTAGGACCTTTATGTATAGCCTTTAATGTGTTGTGATATAAACCCTCCATGCTTATTCTTTCCAGTGTTTTGATCATGAAGTGATGTTGTATTTTGTTAAAGGCCTTTTCTGCATCAATTGAGATGATCATGTGGTTCTTATGGTTAAGTTTATTTATGTGGTGTATTACCAATTTCCATATGTTAAAAGATACCTGCATCCCTGGGGTGAAGCCTACTTAATTAAGGTGGATAATACTTTTGATGTGTTGTTGAATTTGGTTTGCAAGTATTTTGTTCAGGATCTTTGCATCTAAGTTCATTAGGGATATAGGCTTACAGTTTTCTTTCCTTGTTGCATCTCTGTCTGGTTTAGGTATTAAGGTGATGCTAGCTTCATAAAAGGAGTCCAGGAGGAGTTCTTGGTCTCTGGTTATGTGGAACAGTTTGAGAAAAATTGGTTTCAGTTCTTCCAAGAAGGTTTGATAGAATTCAGTTGAGAAGCCATCAGTTCCAATTACAGTTTCTTTTTTCATTTCTTCCATGACCCATTCATTGTTTAATAGTGTCTTGTTTAGTCTCCAGGAGCTGGTGGAGTTCTTGATGTGTCTCTTGTTGCTAATTTCTAGCTTTAAAGCATTGTGATCTGACATGATGGAGGAAGTTACTTCAATTTTCCTGACTTTATGTAGGAATGCTTTATGGGCTAATATATGGTCAATTTTGGAGAAAGTTCCAAGGGCTGCTGGGAAGCATGTGTGTTCTGTAGAGTTGGGGTGGAAAGTTCTGTAGATATCCATTAGGTCTAATTGATTTATGGTGTTGTCAAGTTCTAATATTTCTCTGTTTATGCTTAGATGATCTGTCTATTGATGATAGTGGAGTACTGAACTCTCTGACTGTGATGGTGTTGGTGTTTATTTCTGCTTTATTGTTGAGTAGATTTTGTTTTTTTATAAACTGTGATACACATGTTTTTGGTGCATATATATTTATGATTATAATGTGTTCATGTTGGATCATTCCCTTGATGAGTAAGATTTGGTCTTCTTTGTCCTTTCTGATTACTTTTGGTTTGAAGTCTATTTTTAATCAGATATTATAGCAATACCTCCTTGCATTTTATTTCCATTTATTTGGAATATTGTTTTCCAACCTTTCACCCTGATGAGGTGTCTGTCTTTAGTGGTGAAGTGGGTTTCTTGAAGACAGCAGATAGAAGGGTCCAGTGTTTTGATCCATCCTGATAACCTGTGTCTTTTGATGGGTGAATTAAGACCATTAATATTTAAGGTTATTACTGTGAGGTTTGAATTAATCCCTGCCATTATGAGGTGTTTTATGGGGTTTTGGTGCTTTCTTGTGTTTTGTACTATTTGGAGCCTTGCCTGTTTTAGTTATTGTGATCTTCTTGTTGGCTCTTGAGATTGGTTGTTTGAGTGTTCTGTGTGGAGTATTACCTCAAATATTCTCTGTGGGTTTAGCTTTGTGTTCATATAATCATAGAGTTGACTTTTTTCATGGGAAGTTTTTCTTTCACCATCTATTATAAGGGATACTTTTTCTGGGTAGAGTAGCTTGGGTTGGAAGCCATAGTTTAGACTCTGAAGTGAGAGTAGCATTAATATAAGGGTATGAATATTAAGAGAAATGCTTACAGGGCAGTTTGATAAGCATAGTGTATAATTTACCCAGACATTACACCCCTAGGGCTCATGATTACCCCTGTTACACCCCTAGGGTTCATGATTATCTCTGTTTTAAGTTTTCAGTATCAGGGATTGTTCAGTTGATTTT
Source organism: Dipus sagitta (assembly GCA_036346955.1). Classification (NCBI taxonomy): domain Eukaryota; kingdom Metazoa; phylum Chordata; class Mammalia; order Rodentia; family Dipodidae; genus Dipus; species Dipus sagitta. The sequence continues at coordinate 19,436,155 of CM070781.1, forward strand.
TTTGAACTTAGCGAAGTTTTTGACCTCCTGATCAATTTCTTTTGTCTTGTCTTCCAGGTCAGATGTTATGTCTTCCACATGAGTAACTTGGTTGGTGAGGGGTTCTAGAGAGGTTTTTATAATTTGTATTTGTTTTTAGTTTTCTGTTGTGCTATTTTGCATCATGTCCATCTCTTTTTTGAGGTATGATTTCAATTCGAGTTCTGATTTTCTTGATGCTTCCTGGAGTTCATTCTTGCATTTGGTCAAGTCTTCATTAAACTTAATCAACTGGTTGTTGAAATCTTCCATTTCTTGACTTACCTTCAATTTATTCATATCTCTTTGGAGGGTGCTAATGTTTTTTTTTTTTCTATCAAGGTAAGCCAACTGTCAAAAGCTGACTGCTCTAGGAGATGATTTTGTTCAATTTCATTGACAGGATTGTTGGTTCTTTGATGGTTTGTTTACAGTTCAGCAATTTTTTTAAAAAAAAATCAGGGTCTCATTGGTTGTTTTGGTTTCATTTTGGGAATGAATTTCTGTTGATTCCTCTATGATTTCATTGGCGACTTCCATTGTATGACTAGGCATTCTTGTGGAGATTTCTCAGTTTTCTGACTTTCATTGGCTTTTTTTGCATTGTTGTCTACCCATTATAAGAAGACTATTTTATTAAGGAGGAAGCAAGTTTTTGTCCTTTGGCCCATGTACCCTCTGACTCAGATGAACAGGGATGTTGGTACCCAGTAGTCAGTCAGGATACCAGAGCAAAAGGCCTGATTCCACAACTCACACAGGGACCAGGCTTTTCCAAGCAAGGCACAATGGGACCTACCAGGACCAGGGGATTGGGAGGAGCAAGGGAACAGGAATCTGGCCTACTTTGTGTCACACCCTCCAGCACACAAACTAGTGCTGCGGATCCACACCAAGGAGGTGAGAGGAGCCTGGAAACAGGGATTTGGACTACTCACTCCAGACTACCTGCACACTGTCTGCACAAGGAACTCAGACTTCAGCCAGCTAATTTTGTTGATTTTATTAATATTTTTAAAATATAACTGTTGCTTTCACTTTTTTAAAAAAATATTTTTGAAATCTTGGTTTTATTTATTGAGGTAGGGTCTCACTCTAGCCCAAGCTGACATGAACTCACTGTGTAGCACCAGTCTGGTCTCAAATTCATAGTGATCCTCCTACTTCACCCTCCTGAGTGCTGGGATAAAGGCATGAGCCACCACACCGATGTTGATCCGATGTTGTTGTATTTCCTTCTACTAACTTTGGGTCCTTAGGCTTCTCAGGCAATCACCTTAACTTCTAAACTATCTTTCCAGCCCTGATTTCCTGATTTTTATTACTTATTCATTTTTTTGAGACAAGATCCCACTAGGTATCTGTGATAGTTTGATTCAGGTGTCCCCCAAAAACTTAGAGCTGTAAGGATGAACAGGGGCTTGCAGTGGAGAGCCAGTGGAGGTGCTAGGACCACAAGATGGCTGCCTAGGAGAGCTGCTGGCCCCAATGAAGTTTTCCTAGACTGTGAGTAGCCTAGCTGTAGAGGCCGAATTAGAACTCCAGAGATTTGTTGCTGGTTAGAATTATCAGACTTGAAGGTTTGTCACTGACTAGAGTTGTTGGGCTTGGAGCTACAGAGTTTGATGTTTGCCTTGGTAGTTTTAAATCTTTTATTGGCTTAATGTTTCTTTGCTATGCCCAGTTCCATCTTTAGCAGTGTGTTTATTTTGTGCCATTATGAGTTTTGGGGGGGATTTTTTGGTATTATGGCTCAGTTATAAGACTTTGGATTATGGGGATGTTTGAACATCATTAGGATTGATAAAAACTATGGGGACTCTTAAAGTTATACTGAATACATTGCATTTTACTTCATGGGTGAGTATCAGTTTATGGGGTCCAGGGACAGAATGTGGTGGTTTGACTTAGGTATCCCCCATAAACATGTATTCTGCATGCTAGACTTCCCAGCTGATGGAAATTGTAAATTAAAGCCTCTTGGAGGTCGTGTATTGTTGGGGGCAGGCTTGTGGGTGTTATACCTGTTTCCCCATGTCAGTGTTTGGCACATTCTCCTTTTTCTGCTGCCCAACTGATGTTGGCCAGGGGGTGATGTCCACCCTCTGCTCATGCCATCATTTCCCCTGCCATCATTGAGCTTCCCCTTGAGCCTGTAAATCAAAATAAATCCCACAAGCTGCTCTTGGTCAGGTGATTACTACCACCAGTGTGAACCTGACTGCGACAGTATCCCTGGTTGGTTTAGAACTTACTATGTACTGAGGCTATACTCAAACTCATGGTCATCTTCTGCCTCACCATGCATAGTGCTAGGATTACAGTTGTGCCATCATGCCCAGTTCCCTTTTTATTTACATGCATCCCTTCTTATTTTTTTGTGCCTGTGAAGCTTGCAAATGGCATTTTATAGTGTAACAGATTATTTTAAGCTGATAAGAACATAACTTTGGTTACACACATACTTTTAGAACACACTCCTCCACAATTTGACATCCCCTCTGAAGAATCAATTAATCAATAAAGATTTATTTCTTTACATAAAAATGCATTCATCTCACTGGCATGCAAACCTTTTTTTATGAGGGAGGGAGGGAGGGAGAGAGAAAGAGAGAGAGAGAATTGGTACACCAGGGCCTCCAGCCACTATAATCAAACTCCAGACACATGTGCCATCTTGTGCACATGTGCAACCTTGTGTGCTTGCATCACCTTGTGTATCTAGCTTACGTGGAGCCTGGAGAGTTAAACATGAGTCCTTAGGCTTCTCAGACAAGTGCCTTAACCACTAATCCATCTTTCCAGCCCACAAGCTTCCTTTTGTCACTAACAAATGGTAAAATTATGCTTACCAAAGGTTTGTTGTAAAATAAATGTCTTTATGATTTATTATCAGTAAGGACTTGATTTTTATGTCTATTGTACATAATTATATACCTGAGGTCATGTAAAAATTTCTTGGGCTAAAAAAGTAGGGAGTTGAAGTTTACAAAGCCCTGGTATTTGGCCAAAGCAATGCTAAAGTAACTATTACACTTGCTCAGAGTCACACAGTCCTTTTACTGTAGGGGGACTACTAACCAAGAGATTCTGATATTTTTATGGTTCTTTGAATGATGTTGAAGGAGCAGAGGAAGGGTTAGGAGTGAAAACATACCAAGTACTTAACAGAGCTGGGAAATACATCTTTTCTGCCTTACACAGAGGACTTGGCAGAAGTACCAGGAAGTACCTGTTCACAGGCCGCAGGAAGAGACTTAAGAAAGTGCGCAGGCGCTAGACATGTAACATGTGCAGAACACAATGAGCCTCGGTCCTTAACCACACCTTCTTTGGAGAGCCTACCCTGCAGGGCTGTGCACCAAGAGCAGTTTCCCCCATGTGTGGTCTGCTCAGCAAAGCCTTTGCAGTTGTCTACAGTCAGGCTTGAAAAACTACACATTTTCCTTTAACTACAAGCTTGACTCCTCAGGGGAAAAGTCAGAATATTTTACAAATTCTAAAGTCCTGAGAATTTCCATGAATACTTTTTACCATTATATTGGAGTCCTTGATCTATTGCAAGGATCTGGATTAAATTATCTATTGTTTGAAGAGTCCTCCATCTGTGGAATGCACTTCTTATAGAAACTCCTTGGGTTCAAAGACTTTTATGTAGGATATTATTTGCATGGCAAATTCAAACTCCACAGAGACCTTCAAGGGGAAACCAGCTGCTCTGTAAGAAACAAAATATAGAAGGATCTCTTAATAGATTGCTTTCTGGACAGTTCATACAATATTTTATTTTTGATAAATTTTGTAACTTTTTATTGATTCTGGATCATGGTATCTCCCCTGTCAGGTAAGTATTTTTATAGATTCTCAAGTTATTAGCAAACCCAGGGTCTTGCATATACTAGGCAATTGTTTTACCCCTGAGTTACACATCCTTGGACAAAGATGGTACTTTCCAAGTCTTGTCTGAAGTAAAACCACTGATTATAGAAAGAGAGGATGGACAGTAGAGAGAGTTGGATCAAACTCATACCCTCACTCTTCTTGGTTGAAAGACTGTGTGTGTGTATGTATGTGTGTGTGTGTTGTGTTTTGTAGTATTGTAAATGGAATCATGGGTTTGTGCTTGCTAGATAAGTGCTGTACCACTGAACTACATACCCAGTCTCAAAAGACTCATTTCTCATAACAATTAGACCAAATTAGAAAATGTTTAAAGGTGAATATTTTATGGTTTTACAATTTGATTTCAATAATTGAGAAACTCATTAGTTCTGTAGTGGTGAGCGTGGTTAATGCAAATGCAATTTGTGTTTTGTGTACTGTATATTTTATTTCAGGTGGTGCTTTAAATTTTTGCCCTGAATAGTTTTAAAATATTTCCCTTATTACTTTATATAAAATATTTGAACAGGACCCAGGTATTAGGAAAATTTAAAAAGTATAAAGAACTCTGCTTACCCTTTCTTGGGTATGTGAATTAATTTTCTAGGTCTGATAAATAATAATACCACAAACTGGTTGGTTTACATACCAGACATGCATTTTCTCACAGTTCTTGAGGCTAGAAGTCATAGATCAGCGTGTCAGCCAAGTCTGGTGGTTTCTTCTGAGGCTTCTCTGTGGTTTGCAGTGGCCAGTCTTCTCCTTGAGTCTTCAAATGGCCTTTTTCTCTGTATGTATGAGTCATTAATATATCCAAATATCTTATGATTATGAACACTGACCAGATTGAACTTAGGTCCATGAATGAGTCATATTTAACTTTAGTTTCCTCTTTAAAGATATTATCTTCAAGTATACTTAGGACTTTAATATAGGAATTAAATGAGGGACACAATTTAACCCATTTCAGAGCAGTATGAAACTATAGTAACTCACATGAAACAGCTTATACAATATACATGTTTTAGCTACTTAATTGTATTTGATTTCTGTATTCTATGGCCAATATTTTATAACATTCTTACTGGTCAGTATGAATAATAGGTTTTCATTTTTGTAAACATCTAGTATTTTCTGTTTTCTGATTTGGTTTATTTATATTAAAGGAATGCAGATTATTTAATTACTAATTAAGTCTTTCTTTTTGATACTGAGTCAAATAGTATTTCAGGCCATGTTTCAAGAGACCATACTTGCAGAACTGACTTGTTTATCTTCCCATTAGGAAAACTTGAAGATTTCTACTAGTTTCATAAGCTATTGTTGTTGAACATATAATCCCAAACCTTATGTCTAAATATAACAGGCATTAATTATGTAGCAGTTTCTGAGAGTCAAAAATCTGGGAGCAGCTTAGTTTGGTGGCTTTGGCTCAGAATCTGTCATTAAAGTGAAGTCAACATGTCAGCCACATCCACAGTCATCTGCAGGTTTGTGGAGACTGAAGGATCCATTTCCCAACAGCTTCCTCAAGCAGCTGCTGGCTGGATGCCTGCTTCTTCACTGGCTGACAGCCATTCCTTGGCTGCGCTTACCTCCCGATGGAGTTGCCCAAGTGTCATCTCAACATGTTTGTTACCATCGTCCTGAGCAAGTAAGCCAAAACAGCGTAGCCAGAAGGCAACATACCTTTTATCAACTGGTCTTAGAAGTCACAGGGCATCATTCTCACATATCCTTTTGTGCTAGGAATGAGCCACCAGATCCAGGCTCACTCAAGAAGAGGAGGGAATTAAGTGCTAACTTTTAGGGGAAGGAGAATCAAATACTGTGTTGACATATTTTGAAAATGCTGCATTGTTAAGGGGCTAGGCTCATATGAATTGGGAGGCTATGTCAATTTATTTGAGCTGCCATAACAGAATAACACAAACTGGGTGGCATATAAACAACACAAATTTAGTTCTTACAGTTCTGGAAGCTGGAAAGCCCATGTCCAAAGTGCCAGCAGATTTGGTGTCTGGCATTAGCCTACTTCCTGCTTCTTGGATGAAATCCTCCTACATTATCTATACAATGTAGAAAGGTCAAAAATCTCCCTGAGGTCTCTTTTATCACGACAAAAAATCCATCAGAAGAGCTTTGCCCTCATGACCTAATTAGCTGCCCAAATCTCACCACTGAATAATGTCACTTTGGACTTAGGATCTTAACAGGAATTTGGAATGGAAGGTTAACATAGAAATATTGAGTCCATGGTAGAAGATTCCTTAGATTTAACTATTTCAAACCTTGATATATGACAAATCAGAACATGAGATATTAACTTAACTTGGTAAATGTGTTAGTTACTATTGCATTACAGTGATGAAATCCCTGGCAGAAATAACTTAAAAGAAGAAAGATTTATTTTGGTTCTGGGCTTCAGTAGATTGAGTCTATGGTTATTTTACCCCTGAGTTTGGGTAGAGCATCATAGTGGCCAGAGTAGGTTCCTGAGGATAGCTGTTCACTTCATGGCTGGCCAGGGAACAGAGATCAAGGCAGGATGTTGTTAGGGAATTATATTAATACTCCCAAGGGCTTGTCCACAGCCAGGTCCCAACCCCTAAAATTTTGATAACCTTCCTAAATGGTGCCACCATCTGGAGACCAATCATTCAAAACATGAGCTTATGGGAGACAATTTAGATTAAAAATGTAACAATAAGAAAATATTAAAAGAATTTGTAGTTTTCTCAAAGAGCATTGTTAAATTACTATTAGTGATGTAAATTAACCAGCATGGTTACTATCAATCTTAAGATGTCACATTATATAATATAAGACAATCCTAGCGATGGGTTAACATTTGACCTTAGAAAATAGCTATGTATGTATTAAGTTTCATATATTGTAAGACATAATGGTGATCATTATATTATAGCACTTAATTATAGTGTATATTTAGGACATAAATTTAGATAGGCTTGGGCTGAGAGATAGCTCAGCAATTAAAGATACTTGTTTGCAAAGCCTGATGGCCTGGGTTTGATTCCCCAATACCCACATAATGCCAGATGCACAAAGTGGTGCATGCATCTGGAGTTTGTTCTCAGTGGCAAGAGCCCCTATTGCACCAATTCTCATTCTCTCTCTCTCTTTCCCCTTGTGTGATGGTTAAGTTTGTGTCAACTTGATCTGTTTAGGAATCCACTGACATTCCTCCTAAGTGGATCTCTGAGGTTGCTTCCAGGAAGGATTAACTGAAGGAGGAATCCTTCCCTCAGGGTGAGCCCTTCCCCCAGAGTGGGTGGCCCCTCTCCGAGGGGAGGCTTTATCAAAAGAAGCTCTGGGAAGAAAGGTATTCTCCTTCCCTCCCACCTGGCTGCTGGTGCTGCTTGCTGCTTTCCAGTGTGGACTGAAGAGCAGCGTCTCTCCAGGATGCCTCTAGGCCTTCACTGCCGGATTGGGAGTGCTGAGGCATCCAGCCTCGTGGACTGAGCAGCTACCAGGTTCCTTAACTTTCAGGCCTGTAATCTGCTGTTGTTGGACTGTTGTAAAATAATCCAATAAATTCCCTTTTAATGCAATTCATTCTATCAGTTCTGTTCCTCTAGAGAACCCTGACTTATACAAATTGTGGTACCAGAAATGGTTCTAGAGAAACAGAATTGTAAGGATGGATTTCCCTAGTGGGCTTGGTGCTCTGTGGATTTAGCTGTTCAACTTCAGTGCCACTAAAGGATCTACTGGTAATAAGGAGAGTGCTTTTACTGGTAATAAGGAGGGCCTACTGGTAACAATGAGAGTGCTTTTACTGGTAATACAGAGGGCACAAATAAATAAATAATAATAATAAAAATTTATACCCAGGGTTTTTACATAAAATTTCACAAGTAAAGTTCACTAACTCAACATCTAACAGAACTTCCATTCCTTCCATTCACTGTACTTAGAAGCTTAATTTATTTGACCTGTAAGAGTATTTTTTAGTACTTGGATTCCTTTCAATAAATAAAACAGGTGAAATATTTCAAAAGCAAGTATTCAAGATAAGTTAACTGTTAAATTACTTTCGTCACAGAATTTGTACTCGTCACATTAGTGGACCCCTATTTTATTCTTCAGGCTTTAAATGAAAAACCTATAAATTGGTCACAGGAATGTCCCAAGCTGCCTAGGCATTCAGCTTCCACCTTTCAAACCTTCCAACTTTCATGCCACTTCCACATGTCATTCCATGGCCTCTCAGTTCCTCATCTGGGTCCAGGCATCCCAGACAGTGGCACAATTCAGCAAACTAAGATCATAGAAGTAGGAAAACGTGATTGGTCTGGTCTAAAATGAACCCTATATGGCTCAGGGAAATTTGCGGTAGAGGGGGCAGAAAGAATGTCAGAGCCACACGTTGGGTCATGATACACAGAGACATTTCCTCCTACCCATAACTGAGGGCTAACTCCACAATGCATGACCCATATTCCACAACAAGGAGGCGATAGTAGGAGGGGGGAGGACAGGGAGCAGGCTAACAATTGTACCAACTTGACTGTATTCACTGAGTACAAAACTAATTAAAAAATGGAATTAAAAAAAAAGTGATTGGTCTGGGCCTGAGCTTTTTCAATGTAGCAACTTCTTCTTCTACATGCTGTCTAAATTTCCTTCTCATAATTCAGAGAATCCAGACCAAGCAGTGGGCAGAAGCTATTGAGAAAGTAAAATTTTACTTGCAAATTGACTTGATGGCTTTCTTAAGTAACTTAGATTTTTCCACGTGTTTGTTTCAGTACACCTGTTCTCCAGATAACCCTAGACTTTGCCCTGCTACAAAGTGAATACATAACCTTGGATCAGAGGAGGAAGAGGTACAGGAGGAAGAAAAAGAGGTGGTACGTGAGGAGGAGGAATACTTGAATCTTTGAGGAAGAATTCTTTTAATGCATTATAAGACCACTTTCATATATATATATATATATATGAACATATATATGTATATATAAAATTATATGTAATATAATATATATTACATATTACATATACATATACATATATATATGTATGAATATATATTGTTTTTTGAGGTAGGGTTTTGCTCTAGCCCAGGCTGACCTGGAATTCACTATGTAGTATTGGCATGGTCTTAAACTCACAGCTATCCTCCTACCTCTGCCTCCCAAGTGCTGGGATCAAAGCCATGTGACACTATGCCCAGCTAGGACCAACTTATAATTTTATGAGAAACTTTTGTGTTAGTATGCACACCCACACAGCTGAAATATAAATTTCACTTGTGACCTCATATTGCACCCAGAACTCCTAAGAAAGCAGAATTGAAAAACTATGCGATTCGGAAAAGATTATGTGTCCATTGCTTTAAAAGTGTTCAAAAATAAAGACATTAGGACATCATCTTGGGAACTTGTAAATGTCAACTAATGTGGGCAAGGTCTCTGAAGATGTGATTATACTGAGAATTTTGACACAAAGAAAGAATCTTTGGTTGAGCAGATGGGTCTTCAATGTAGTTATATGTATTCTTGTAAAAGGATGGGAAAAGGGGATTTTCTATATAGAGAGAAGGCTATGTAAAGATGGAGCATAAGTACATTTGAAGATGCTGATCTTGAAGCTCAGGCATATGGTTAGAGCCTCAACATAGAAGATAGAAGAGATGAATGTTCCCTTGCAGTCTCCAGTGTGAGATAATCCTGATGATTTCTGGGCATTAGCCTAGAGGAGATAATTTCTTGTGATCTCCAGAAATATGAATCAATTTTATTATTTGAAGCTAGTGCTTGTGCTAATTTGTCATAGCAATGAGAGGAAAGTAAGACAGAAGAGAGTTCCTTTGAAAGAAAACAATCATGATGGTTCTAGACCATCTTCCTACTGTTTCCTTCCATCATCTGATAGACAGGTTGCTGCCATCGTCAAAGATACATGGCCATTCCTATCTCATTTTTAGCATGAGTGTGAGTTGGCCAACACTGGACTTCAAGTGAACACATCTTTGCAGTCATGGTCTGTGTTGTAGTCAGTTTCTCATTGCTGGCAGAAAACACCTGACTAATATCAGTTTGTGGGAAGAAAGGGTTAATTTTTTCTTACAGACTTGAGGGGAAGCTTCATGATGGCAGGGGAAAAAAAAAATGGCATGAGAATTCCAGTTAAGATGGCGGCTTAGGAACCACACCAAAGCAGCCTAGGGGAGAAAAAGCCAAAGAATACCCAGCAAAATACACACTTTTACTAAAAAGTAAGGTGTATAAGAAATTAAAATGACAGCAGAGAAGTAGGAGAGATCCAGGGCATCCAGAGCCCACACAGGCAGGCCGAAGCAGCTCCGGCAGCGGCGGCTCTGGCAGCGGCAGTGGAAGCGGCGGCTCCGGTTCCGGCTGCAGCACTGGCAGCGCCAGCTCCAGCTCCAGCAGCAGCAGCAGCATCAGCAGCGGTGGCGGCCACAGCAGCAGCAGATCCAGCAGTGGCAGCTTCGGCAGTGGCAGTGGGGGCTCCAGCAGCGGCAGGTCCAGCAGCAGTGGTGCCAGGTCTGTGGGGCCACAGCTGCCAGGCTCAGCTTGCCCCACAGGAAAAGCCAGTGCCCAGCTCCAGAAAACAGAACAGTGGTCCAGCGATCCAGCCAGCCTACTTGAACCCACAGGGCACCAAAGAGGGACGCATAACTGAGACCAAAATCATCCAAAAAGGTAACTGGGATTGCACCAGGGAAGGGTCTCACTTGGCCACAAGCTGACTTGGAACCCTCAGCAGACCAGAAATCTTAACCTCTTTGTTGATAGAGGATCTGGTTGTTATAATACCTACTCTTGCACAAAATACTCGGTGCTGTCTTTCATTGAATGTGTACATTGTTTAGTTATATTTTAGAATCTATCTGTATTTTGTTCCATTCAGCCTACTTGAATACTCCCATAGTAGGCAAACCCAACCCCTAGGAACACCTTTGTAGATACTCTGAGAGTCTTAAGAGCCACACCTAACACCATAAGCAACTACCCTGAAGGTATATAACATCAGATCAATTGGTACAGCTAAGAATACCCAGCTAGCTAGAAAATCCAAGCATTAACTTAATCCAAGATGCAAAAATATGTACATTATAACACAAGAAACACTAAAAATCAAGATGATATAAATCCACCAAAAAGTATTAATGCATCAGAAATGACCTCTAGTGAGAAGAAGTTAGAGGAAATGCCTGAGAAAGATTTCAAAAGAATGATTGTAAATATGTTTGAAGAAGTCAAAGAAGAAATCAAAGGAATTAAAGAGGAAATCAAAGGAATCAAAGAAGACACAGGGCACCAATTTAATGAAATAAAGAAGTCAATACAAGACATAAACAAGGAAATAGAAATAACAAAGAAAAAACAGTCAGAATTACTAGCAATGAAGAACACAGTTAATGAAATAAAAAAACTCTGTAGAAAATCTCACCAGTAGAATGGATGAAGGAGAGGACACAATATCTAAGCTAGAAGACCAGAAGAAGTCCAACAAAGAGAAAGACAAACTAATAGAAAAGTATGAGTGGGGATTACAAGATATTCGGGATACTATGAAAAGATCAAACATAAGAATTCAGGGAATAATAGAAGGAGAAGAATTTCACTCCAAAGGCATAGTAGGCATCTTCAACAAAATCATAGAAGAAAACTCCCCCCAAATTGGGAAAGAGGTGCCAATGCAGATACAGGAAGCCTTTAGAATCCCAGCCAGACAAAACCTGGAAAGAACCTCTCCTCACCATATTATAATTATACTACCAAACACACAATCCAAAGAAAAAATATTGAAAGCAGTTAGAGAGAAAAATCAAGTTACCAACAAAGGCAAGCCCATCAGGATTACAGCAGATTACTCAACACAAATTTTAAAAGCCAGAAGGGCTTGGAGTGATGTATTCCAAGTTCTGAAAGATAACAACTGTCAACCACAGTTATTTTATCCTGCAAAGCTATGCATTCAAATAGAAGGAGAAATAAGGACAGTCCATGACAAAAGCAGGCTAAAGGTATATTTGAAGACAAAACCAGTTCTACAGAAAATACTTGAAAGAATCCTCCATGCTGAAGAGAAGGAAAAGCATACATATAAGGAACCTGGAAAAAACAAGCAATACTCAAATACTAAAACAATACTCAAATACTAGTTAACACAAGAGAGCAAAGGTAGAACCGGTACCACAAAAAAAAAAAAAAATGGCAAACATGCACACCTTTCAATAATATCTCTTAATATCAATGGCCTCAATGCCCCAACTAAAGGACATAGGTTTGCAGACTGGGTTAAAAAGCAGTATCCTACAGTTTGTTGTCTCCAAGAAACTCACCTTTGTACAAAGGATGGACATTATCTTAGAGTGAAAGGTTGGAAAACGGTGTTTCAAGCAAATGGGCCTAGAGAACAAGCAGGGGTTTCTATCCTAATATCTGACAAGGTAGACTTCAGTCCAACGTTAGTCAAGAAAGACAAGGAAGGTCACTTTATATTGATTAAGGGCACACTCCAACAGGAGGACATTACAATCCTAAACATATATGCACCTAACATGGGGGCTCCCAAATTCATCAAACAAACACTATTAGAACTAAGGTCACAGATAACACCAAACACAGTGGTAGTGGGTGACTTTAGCACCCCACTTTCATCAATTGACAGGTCATCCTGGGAAAAAATAAACAGAGGCATCTGGACTAAATGAGGTCATAGAAAGAATGGACCTAACAGAGATCTACAGGACATTTCATCCAAATGCTGCAGAATATACATTCTTTTCAGCAGCACATGGAACATTCTCTAAAATAGACCATATATTAGGACACAAAGCAAATCTTAACAAATACAGGAAAATTGAAATAATTCCTTGCATTCTATCTGACCACAATGGAATCAAACTACAAATCAATAGCAAGAAAAGCTATAGATCATATAAAAAATCATGGAAACTAAATAATATACTACTAAGTGATGAATGGGTCAATGAAGAAATCAAGAAGGAAATCAAAAAATTCATAGAGTCAAATGATAATGAGAACACAACATACCAAAATCTCTGGGACACAATGAAGGAAGTTCTAAGAGGTAAATTTATAGCTTTAAGTGCCTATATTAAGAAATTAGAAAGGTCACAAGTAAACAACCTAATGCTTCACCTTAAAGCCTTGGAAAAAGAAGAACAAGGGTAACCTAAAATCAGTAGACAACAAGAAATAATAAAGATTAGGGTAGAAATTAATGAAATAGAAACAAACAACAACAACAGAAAACAATCCAAAGAATCAATGAAGCAAAGAGTTGCTTCTTTGAAAGGATAAACAAGATTGATAAACCCTTAGCAAATCTGACCAAAAGAAAGAGAGAAGAGACACAAATCAATAAAATTAGAGATGAAAAAGGCAACATCACAACAGACACCAGAGAAATTCAAAAAATCATAAGGACATACTATGAAAACATATACTCCACTAAGTATGAAAATCTGAAAGAAATGGATGATTTTCTTGATTTATATGACCTACCTAAATTAAATCAAGATGAGATTAATAATTAAATAGACCTATAACAAGTATGGAGATCTGAGCAGTTATCAAAAATCTCCCAAATAAAAAAAGTGCAGGCCCAGATGGATTCACTGCTGAATTTTACCAGACCTTCAGGGAAGTACTAACACCATTGCTTCTTAAGCTTTTCCATAAAATAGAAAAAGAAGGAATCCTACCATCCTTCTATGAAGCCAGCATCACCCTGATACCCAAACCAGGCAAAGATAGAACAAAAAAAGAAAATTACAGACCAATCTCCCTCATGAACATAGATGCAAAAATTCTCAACAAAATATTGGCAAACAGAATATAAGAATATATCAGAAAGATCATTCACCTGGACCAAGTAGGCTTTATACCAGAGATGCAGGGATGGTTCAACATATGTAAATCAATAAATATAATACCTTATATAAATGGGTTGAAGCACAAAAATAATAAGATCATGTCATTAGACGCAGCGAAAGCATTTGACGAAGTCCAACATCCCTTCATGATAAAAGTCATACAGAGACTGGGAATAGAAGGATCATATCTCAATATAATAAAGGCTATTTATGACAAGCCTACAGCCAACATATTACTAAATGGGGAAAATCTGGAAGCTTTTCCACTAAAATCAGGAACAAGACAAGGGTGTCCACTGTCCCCAATTTATTTAATATAATACTGGAATTTTTTTGCCATAGCAATAAGGCAAGAGACGCACATAAAAGGGGTACAAATTGGAAAAGAAGAGATCAAATTATCATTATTAGTAGATGACATGATTCTATATATAAAGGACCCTAAAGACTCTACCAGCGAACTGTTAGAGCTGATAAACACCTATAGGGAGGTAGCAGGATACAAAATACATACACAGAAATCAGCAGCATTCCTATATGCTAACAACAAACACACAGAGAATGAAATCAGAGATTCACTCCCATTCACTATTGCATCAAAGAAAATAAACTACCTTGGAATAAACCTAACCAAGGAAGTAAAGTATCTCTACAATGAAGACTTTAATACAGTCAAGTGAGAAATTGCAGAAGACACTAGGAAATGGAAAAACATCCCTTGTTCCTGGATCAGAAGAATCAATATTGTGAAAATGGCAATCTTACCAAAAGCAATCTACACATTTAATGCAATCCCCATCAAAATTCCAATGGCATTCTTCAAGGAAATAGAAAAAATAATCCAAACATTCATTTGGAATCACAAAAAACCTCAAATATCTAAAATAATACTAAGCAACAAAAATGAGGCTGGTGGTATCACTATACCTGATTTTAACCTATACTACAGAGCCATAGTAACAAAAACAGCATGGTACTGGCACAAAAGCAGACATGTAGATCAATGGAACAGAATAGAGGACCCAGATGCAAGTCCAGGTAGCTATAGCCACCTGATATTTGATAAAAATGCCAAAAATACTCATTGGAGAAAAGACAGGCCTCTTCAGCAAATGGTGTTGGGAAAACTGGATATGTATCTGTAGAAAGATGAAAATTGATTCTTTTCTCTCCATGCACAAGAATTAAGTCCAAATGGATTAAAGACCTTAACGTCCGACCTGAAACTCTGAAACTGCTAGAGGAAAAAGTAGGGGAAACCCTTCAACATAGTGGTCTTGGCAAAGACTTTCTGAATAGAACCCCAATTGCTCAGGCAATAAAGCCACCGATTGATTGCTGGGACCTCATGAAATTACAAAGATTTTGTATAGCAAAGGACACTGTGAATAAAGCAAAGAGGCAACCTACAGAATGGGAAAAAATCTTTGCCAGCTATACATCTGATAGAGGATTAATATCTAGGATATACAAAGAACCCAAAAAATTAAATAATTAGAAATCAAACCAGGCAATTGAAAAATGGGCTATGGAACTAAATAGAGAGTTCTCAAAAGAAGAAATATGAATGGCATATATGCATCTAAAAAAATGTTCTACATCCCTAGTAATCAGGGAAATGCAGATTATAAGTATGTTGAGATCGCATCTCACTCCTCTCAGATTGGCTACCATCATGAAAACAAATGACCATAAATGCTGGCGTGAATGTAGAAAAAGAGCAACCCTTCTACACTGTTGGTGGGAATGCAATCTGGTCCAGGTATTGTGGAAATAAGTGTGTAGTTTCCTAAAACAGGTAAAGATTGATCCACCATATGACCCAGCTATAGCACTCCTAGGCATATATCCTAAGGACTCATCTCATTTCCTTAGAAGTACGTGCTCTACCATGTTTATTGCTGCTCAATTCACAATAGCTGGGAAATGGAACCAGCCCATATGTCCCTCAACTGATGAGTGGATAATGAAGATATGACACATTTATACAATGGAGTTCTACTCACCGGTAAAGAAAAATGAAGTTATGAAGTTTGCAGGAAAATGGATGGATCTGGAAAGGATTATACTAAGTGAGGTAACCCAGGCCCAGAAAGTCAAGCGTTTCATGTTCTCTCTCATATGTGGATCCTAGCTACAGATGACTGGGCTTCTGTGTGAGAAGGAAAAAACTCAGTAGCAGAGGCCAGTAAGCTAGAAAAGAGATAGAAAGGGAAGAGAAAGGAAGGGAGGGGGGTACTTAATAGGATGGTATTGTATATATGTAAGTAGAAGAATAGATTAATGGGGATGAAAAGGCCCAAACTGAGGTCTGGGGAAGAGCTTGAGTAAAGGAAATGTGGAGAGACAGCTAATCAAAATCTAAGAGGATATAAATAAAACATATGTAATCCCACTTTTTTGGACAATGGAACACTCTGGAGCCATAGATTGTTGCTAGAAAATTTTCAGTGCCAGGGATGGGATACCTTCCAGTGAGTTGTTGGCCAGGGAGATCCCTGAAGACCCCAAAACATTATAGGCCATTGCCGACGCCCTTGGTTTCCCACCAGGAATAGATGTTAAGATCCTATTCCTGAATATTCCATTTTATTGGGCTGCAAGGCCACTGAGAAATCTTGATGGAACTGAGCTGTTCACCTCCTCATGTAGACCAGCTGACAGAAAGCTGGAAGAAGCCATTCTGCATGCAGCTCAATGGGAGAAAAAGAAATCACCATGAAGATACTCATCAGTGGACACTGCAAGCCATATATTTGGCCAGCCAGGCCAAATGAGGCAACGGGTGCAATAGTGGCACATCTGTTATGGGGAAACCAACTTCCCTCTAATTGGACTGGAGGCCTGCTCCATGGGAAGGGAATACATCCCTGATACTGAAAACTTAAAACAGGGGTTGTCATGAGCCCTAGGGGTGTAACATCTGCTGTTGTCTGGCCAAATGCATATACTATGCTTATCAAACTGCCCAGTAAGCACTTCTGTTAATGTTCATACCCTTATATTAATGCTACTCTCACTTTTGGTTGAGAATCTTCTCTTTTCAGATGGCAGTGACCTTGGGACGACTCAGAAGGTATCATGGTGATGGAAAGAAATGACCGCAGTGCTCAGTACTGCAATATCTGTATCACACCTTCCAAGGCTCAGGGTCTAATGCGGAAGAGGTGGCGGAAAGAATGTAAGAGCCAAAGGAAAGGCAGGACTCCATACAACATGCTCCCTCCAGACACAAAATGGCCTGGATATCCATGGCCTCTCAGTGCCTGATATTACCTGCATAAGACCATCATAAGAGGAAGAAAAGATCTGGATATCAAAAGTAAAAGAGAGACTGATTGAGATCGGGAGGGGCTATGGTGGACAGTGGAGTTTAAAAAGGGTAAGTGGGGGGAGGGAGGGTATCACCATGGGGTATTTTTTATAATCATGGACGTTGTTAATAAAAAATTAAAAAATTAAAAGTAAATAAATAGATCTTTAAAAAAATGGCATGAGCAAAGGGTGGACATCACCATCAGGTGGACAAAAGAAGCAGGAGAGTGTGCCAACACTGGCAAGCGGGAGATGGCTATAATACCCATAAGCCCCCACCAACAACCCATTCACCTTTAGGAGGCTTCAGTTTCCCAACTGCCACCATCTGTGGACCTAGCATTCAGAAGACGTAAGTTTATGCAGACGCCTGAATTAAACCACCACAGTCTGTGTACATGAGTTCTCAGGAAACACTTGCTTTATACCAGCTTGCTGGGCCCCTGAATGCCTGTAGCTGTGTGGGACAGAAGACCATGCCTTCAGACATACATAGCTCACTGAAAGTCTGCTCTGGGTAATGAGCCAGATATGCCAGATAATGAAATAAATTAGGTTCTACCCATCAGTAAAACAAGGTGCCAATAAAATGTGACCCTTAAAATCTACAAATTGGAAGTAGGCTTTACCCTAACACTGTGGTCCTTGGAGCAAAAGTGCAAATGGAGACCTATTTACCATAAGTCTAAATTATTTTAAAGTATTTTTATCTATATTTATTTGAGACAGGCAGAGAGATGGAGAGGGGGCCATTCTAGGACCTCCTGCCTCTGCAAACTCCAGATGCATGTACCACTTTCTGCATCTAGCTTTATGTTAGTACTGGAGAATTGCACTGAACCTGGGCCATCAGGCATTGCAAGCAAGTGCCTCTAACTACTGAGCCATTTCTCCAGCCCAGGTCTAATTTTTAAAAATATTTTATTTATTTATTTGCATACAGAGAGTGGGGAGAGAGAGAGAATGGGTGCACTAGGACCTCCAGCCACTGAAAATAAACTCCAGATGCATACACCTCTTTGTGCATCTGACTCGACATGGGTACTGAGGAATTGAATCTGGGTCATTGGCTTTGCAGGTATTGCAGTCAGGTTCACATTGCTGGCAGAAATCACCGGCCCAAGGGCAGCTTGTGGGGAAAAAAGTTTATTTTCATTTACCGACTTGAGGGGAAGCTCCATGATGGCAGGGGAAAACAACAGCATGAGCAAAGGGTGGACATCACCTCCTGGCCAACATCAGGTGGACAATAGGAACAGGAGACTGTGCCAAACACTGGCATGGAGAAACTGGCTATAACACCCATAAGCCTGACCCCCAACAATACACTGCCTCCAGGAAGCTTCAATTTCCAATTGCCATCAGCTGGGGAGACTAGCTTTCACACGAAGTTTGTGGGGGACACCTGAATCAGACCACCACTGCAGGCAAGCACCTTTACCACTAAGCCATTTCTCAAGCCACAAAACTGACTTTTTTTTTTTTTTTGAGGTAGGGTCTCACTCTGGCCCAGGCTGACCTGGAATTCACTATGTAGTCTCAGGGTGGCTTCGAACTCATGGCAATCCTCCTACCTCTGCCTTCCGAGTGCTGGGATTAAAGGTGTGTGCCACCATGCCATGCTCAAAACTGATTTTTTCATGCTTGGTAGTAAATGAAGACAATACAATTTAAGTATTTATTTTTTATATGTTTGTATGTTCTCTTATGGAAATGGTGATGATTGGATGATTTATAAAATCTTCATGATGTTTATGTATATATTGGATAAAATTTATTTTCCTTTTCAATGATGAGAATATTATAATCAATATTTTCCCTAAGTTATATTTTATGTACAGCAATTGTCTAAATGAATAAAAACTAGTTTATATAGTTAATTTCAATATATTTTAAGTAAAATATTGAATAAATATAGTTTGAAAAATCAAAGTTATGGGCTTAGCAGTTAAGGCACTTGCCTGGGAAGCCTAAGGAGTGAGGTTCAATTCTCCAGGTCCCATGTAAGCTAGATGTACATGGTGGCACATGCATCTGGAGTTTATTTGCAGTGGCTAGAGGCCCTGGTGTGACTATTGTTTTCCTTTCTTCCTTCCTTCCTTCCTTCCTTCCTTCCTTTCTTCCTTCCTTCCTTCCTTCCTTCCTTCCTTCTTTCCTTCCTTTCTCTCTCTCTCTCTATCTCTCTTTCTCTTCCCCTCCCTCCCTCCTTTTGTCTGTCTCTAATAAATAGATGAAAAGAAAAAAGAACAAAGAAAAGCATCAAGGTTATTTTCAAAAAGTTAATGTAATTATAGATTACTTGAGGCATAAATATTAATAGTAATAAATATCAAAATTTTAATTTAAAGATGTAGCTAAGGTGAAATATAAGGGTTTGTGCAGGAAACTAACAGAGTGATCTGTCCCTCCATATGCAATTGAGTTGCATGTGTCTGGAGCTCATTTGCAGTGGCTGGAGGCCCTGGGGATCCCATTCTCTCTCTCTTTCTCTCTCTGTTTCTCTCTCTCTCCCTCTTTCTCACTCTCATTCTCAAATAAATAAGTAAATAAACAAATAAATAAAATATTTTAAAATTATTATTATAACCATATATGGTTACATTACTAAAATAAGGGATAAAAACAGATAAAAATGACTTCATCGGATGCAAACTGACAGCATTCAGTGCTAATTCATAATGAAAACTCCCAGCAAACAAGGCATGAAAGGGAACAACAAACATTTATTATCTCTTGATTTGTGGGGGCGGGAATCCGGGCGTGGCTTAATTGCATGCCTGTGCCTGCAGGTGGCTGTGGAGAGCTGTCCTCAGGCACTTAGCAGGAGCCCACACCAGTTCTTCAGCTGGCAACCTTTGCCTTCCCAGTGCATTCCCACAGCTGTTGGCAGGCTGATCCTTTCGATAAGAAGGGTTGGTTTTCCCTTCCGTACTGATAATCAGGGTGTATCATCTTCCCTGCCTGAGTGCCACAGGACTCTCCCCTTGCAGACCACAAAGTAAAAAAATATATAGGTATAGTTATGATTTCAATGTGTTCAGGAGCTAGGAGAGATATTCCTGGGTGGGAAGAATTTTTGCTCCTGTACGTATCTTAAAGTATGCTTTTCTTAACTGTTTACACAGTCTTATTGAAATATAGTTCAAAAATCATACAATTTATCCACTTAATGTATAGAATTAAGTGTCTTTTAGTAAATTCACAGAGTGCCTTTATATAACAGCCATCATCACAATCAATCTTAGAACTTTGTCATCCCCTCAACAGAAATTTTTTTACCCAAAAGCAACCATCTCAGATTCTTCTCACCTGACTGCATTCCTATACAAACATAATCTGCTTTCTGTCTTTGTGCATAAGCTGTCCCAAACATTTCATATAAATGAAACCAGACAATATGTGGCCTTGTCTGACTAGTTTCTTTCATTTAACTTATGTGTGATGGTTAAGTTTAGTTGTCAACTTGGTCTGATTAGGAGTCAAGTAGAAGACACATCCCTGGGGAAGATCTGTGAGTGTTTCCAGAACAGATGGAGGAGAGAAGGGGGTGGGAGGAGGGTTAATCAAAATTAAAGATATTATGAATAAGCCATAAGGAAGCTTACTTCTTTCTTCATTAACCCCAAAAAATAAAAGTTAAAAAATGAAGGAGTTTGGGCTAGAAGTACTCTGAGGGGGTGGATAATGTTGTACCCAAAAGCCATAGGTTATTATAAGAAAATTTGAGTGCAAAGGGTGGGATGTATTCCAATGAGTTACTGGTTAAGGAGACACAGATGCCACCGACCAATACAGGCTATTGTCAAGGCAGTTGGTTACTCATAAGATGGTAAGACTTCATTGCTGCAGACACCACAGGCTTGAGTAGCAGGGTGCCGAGAAATCAAGCTCAGCTGGAAGCCTTCTCCCTCTTGACAAGATATCATGGTGATGGATAGAGACTTGTCGCCTATTGTGGGAGAAAAGTCATCAACAGTGATCCTGCAAGCTACATGGTTGTCCAGCTAGGCAGAATGTGCCAACTGGAACAATGATAGCATGTTTGTTGTGGGAGGAGCCTACTGTTCTCTCATTGGATTTGAGGCCCACTCCATGGAAGGGAATTCATATGAGCCTAACACTGAAAATCTAATCAAAAGCCTATGGCTAAGTTATTCAGGGAGGAGGGGCTACTAATCTTATTTGGCTAAATGGATATGGTATGCCCACTAAATTGCCCTCTACTTTATGTCCATACACGAATTCTAGTCTCACTTTTGGCTAGAGAAGCTTCTCTCTTCAGGTGGTGGTGACTGCTGGGAGGATTCAAAGCTCATCAAAGTGCTGAGAAGAAGTGAATGGAATGTTCATCACTAGAGTGAGTCATCTCTATCACACCCTGCAAGGTTCAGGAACCATTGCAGAAAAGTGGCAGAAAGACTGTAAGCACCAAAGGAAGGGGAGGAGTATTTTGCAATAAAGTCTTTCAGAAACTAAGCAGCCATTGCATTTGTGGTCTTATAATGGCTAGTGCTACCTACACAAGACCACATAACAGGCAGGGAAAATAAATGATTATATAAAAATATAAGAGAGACTAATTGGAAAGAATAAGGGGTTCAATTGAGGGAGTATAAGAGAGGAAGAACAAAGGAGTATGATAGGAAGGTATTGTGGTGAGGGTACATTGTTGTACATGAATGAAGATTGTCAATAAAACATTTTAAAAACATAAACAAAATACATTTCATATATGCATGAAAATTATCAGTTAAAAATGTTTAAAAACTGACCCTCTTAAGAAGAAGAGCAAATTCTGTGCCTCGCTGAACAGGGACAATGGTATATTGCTGCCT
The DNA here is from genome assembly GCA_036346955.1 of Dipus sagitta. NCBI lineage: Eukaryota > Metazoa > Chordata > Mammalia > Rodentia > Dipodidae > Dipus > Dipus sagitta. The sequence continues at coordinate 19,458,100 of CM070781.1, forward strand.
TTGGACTGGAATCAAAACATCCGCTGCTCCTGAGCCTCAAGTCTATGGCTAATTGGTATATTTCCTTTCTGTTTAAAAGATTTTTATTAGCCGGGCGTGGTGGCGCACGCCTTTAATCCCAGTACTCGGGAGGCAGAGGTAGGAGGATTGCTGTGAGTTCAAGGCCACCCTGAGACTACATAGTTAATTTCAGGTCAGCCTGGACCAGAGTGAGACCCTACCTCGAAAAACCAAAAAAAAAAAATATATATATATTTTATTTTATTTATTTGTCAGAGAGAGAGAGAGAGAAAGAAGATGTGAGAGAGAGAGAGAGAGAGAGAGAGAGAGAGAAGGAAAGAAAGAAAGAAAGAAAGAAAGAAAGAAAGAAAGAAAGAAAGAAAGGAAAGAAGGAAGGAAGGAAAAGAGAATGGGTATATCAGGGCCTCCAGCCACTACAAATGAACTCCAGATGCATGTGCCACCTTGTGCATCTGGCTTATGTGGGTACTGGGGAATTGAACCTGGGTCCTTAGACTTTAGAGGCAAACTCCTTAACTGTTATTCCATCTCTCTAACTAACTGATATATTTCTTTTTAAAATTTTTAAAAATATATTTTATTTATTTGAGAGAGAAAGAGGGAGAGAGGAGAGAGAGAGAGAGAATGGGCACGCCAGGGCCTCCAGCCACTGCAAATGAACTCCAGATGCATGGGCCCCCTTATGCATCTGGCTTATATGGGTCCTGGAGAATTGAACTGGGATCCTTTGGCTTTGCAGGCAAATGCCTTAACTGCTAAGTGATCTTTCCAGCCCCACTAACTGATATGTTTTGAACACTAGCTCTCCTGAGTCTCTGGCTTGCTGTCTGCAGATTTTGGAGACTCTACAATCACTATAATTATGTGATCCAGTTTGTTATAATCAATATCTTTTTCTCTTTCTATATACACTATTGATTTTTTCTCTGGAGAACTCTGATTAATATAGCATAATTTAATTATTTCTTTTATTACTGATGATTTTGGTGTCATTTCTAAGGAAGCTTTGCCTGTCAAGATCATTAAAATTTACTCATATTTTCTTCTAAACACTTCATAGTTTCAGCTCTTAAATTTAAGACTATGATCCATGTTGGATTAATTACTGTGTATAGTGTGAAGAATGGCTCCAATGTCATTCTTATTTGTAGATGGGTATTATGCTAGCATCATTTGTTCATAAGACTGACTATTCATTACCCACTGAATTACCTTGACACATTTGTTAAAAATCAATTGACTACAAACATAAGGGCTTATTTTTGGACTCTATCCTACTCTAACAACATGTCTGCCTGTTGTTATAATGCTACGCTTCCTTGATCATCATAGCCTTGGAGTAAGTTTTGACTTCAGAAGCATGACTGTGAGCATCCAATCTTCCACCATGAATTATGATATTAGCTGTTTATTTGTATCACAAAAGTTGTTGAACTTGTGAAATGTTTTTCCTCATCTGTGGGTGATAATATTATAGTTTTCCCATTTATTCTGTTTATGTGGTTAGTATATTACATTAATTGATTTTTGGATGTTATGCTAACCTTGCATGTAGAGGCAAGTCTTGTTTTAAAATTTGAGCTCTACTGACATAATAATGGTAAAAATATCAATAATATTAGATATCTCATTATAATGTTGTAGGATCACTTCTGTAATACCTGTATTCTTCTGTACTTTTTCCAAACTGAAAGCAGGATATACCTTGATAATCCAACTTTGAATTGAGATTCATTTTCTTGTTTTTGTCCTGATTCTAATTTTTTATGACCATATCAATGGATTTTAAACCCAAATGCAAACATGTTCAGAATCACAATCCCTTAAGTTAAAAAATGAAAGTAAAGCTGAGCAGAATGTTGTATACCTATGACCCCAGCACACAGAAGGTGGATGGAGAAAGATCAGGAGTTCAAGTATAGCTTTGGTTCCATAGTCTGAGGCCATCCTGGGCTATATGAGACCATGGGTCAAACAAAGCAAAAATTGCAATGACCACATTAGTTTGCTAGGGCTGTTGTAGCAAAGCGGCACAAGCTAAGCAGCTTCCACAGAAATAGTTTACTGTCTCAGCGTTCTGCAGGCCAGAGTCCCAGGTCAGGCAATATTGGCTCCTTCCATGGGCTGTGAGGAAGGATTTGTGTAATGCCTCTCTTCAAGCTTCTGGGTTTTTTTTTTTTTTTGTCTGTTTGTTTTTTTTTTATGGCTATCTTCTGTGTTCCTTGGCTTATAAAAGCACCACTTCAATATCTGCCTCTATTTTTACATGCATCCTAGAGAGTATGCCTGCCTCTGCCTCTGTGTGTATGTTTCCATTTTTCTTTTTCTTTTTCTTTCTTTTTTTTTTTTTTTTTTTTTTTGAGGTAGGGTTTCACTCTAGCCTAGGCTGACCTGGAATTCACTCTGTATTCTCAGGGTGGCCTCGAACTCACCATGGTGATCCTCCTACCTTTGTCTCCCGAGTGCTGGGATTAAAGACATGTGTCACCACACCTGGCTGTTTCTACTTTTCAAAAGGACTCCAGTTCATTTGAACCAGAGTGCACTGAAATGACTTGATTTTAGCTTGATTACTTCTGGAAGATTTAACTCCAGGCAAGTTTATGTTCTGTGATCCCAGGGCTGGGGATTAACATGCATCTGGTCCCCTGTGAATCACATTGTTTTCTAAGGCAAAGTCTTCAAGAGGCCTTAAAAATAAACTTGAAAATGGTTCCTCTAGCCTGGTGATAGAGGTTAGTAGCAAGGTAAACTTTTTTCAAAAAATTATATTTTTATTTATTTATTAGAGAGAGATAGAAAGAGTGAGACTGAATGAGAGTATGGGAGCAGCAGGGCCTCTTGCCACTGCAAATAAACTCCAGACACATGTGCCAGTTTGTGCATCTGGCTTTATGTGGGCGCTGGGGAATAGAGCCTAGGCTACCAGGCTTTGGAACAAGGGCCTTTAGCTGCTGATCAATCTCTCCAACCCAAGGTGAACTTCTTTTGCCAGTAGTCAGTTAGAGGCCCTGGTCCAAAAGAACATAAAAGCTGGCCTGCCCTAGAACTCCAGCCTGATAAAGTTTGAATCAAGGTGGTGATAAAGAGCAGCCTTCTGGTTCTTCCTGAACTTCTCAGGCTGCTGCTTCTTCTTAAGTAGAAAGTTGTATGGATACATTGTATGTTAGTACCACCATTTCCCTACTCCCTGCCCCCATTCTGCTGAGGGGCCTCCTCAGTAGGATTACTGGTATTCCCCCTACGTTTGCTGGCTGTGAGGTGTGAGAGCAACAGTTCAGTCAGTCATTGTAAGGGGAATGGGGTGGGGATTGACTCTGGGCATTTCCTCACTCTGTGACTCTTACAGTCTTTCTTCCTCCTCTTCTACAATATTCCCTGAGCTATGGTGGGTGTATTTTAATTTACTTTACTCTTGTGCTCTTAGCAAGTTCTGGATTTCTGATTTGGTGCATTTGAGCATACTCAGTGTCTGTTTCCATGACCTTGGCACTGCGTGACAGGCTCACTATTGAAGTGGCACTCTTGCTCATCTGGCCAAGTCCTCTGTGGTTTCACATGTGCCCTGGATGTTGTATGAAGGGTGCTTTATATCCTTGCTCGAGCTGCCTTCTGAAAAAGGAAAACTGATTCTCCAAAGGCGACTGAGGTCAGAATAGGTTCAATGGGATAAGCTAAAGACTAGTGGGAGCTTCTTGTTGGAGTTCATAATTTTGGCCTCCATAGAATTCTGACTGGGTTCCCAGTTCCAGTTAAGGGTTGCTTTCCACTGAAGAGATCTCTTAGACAATCAGAGAGCCATTGATTACCTATCTAGGCTGGGTGCCACTATTACACAGGCATGTCCATCTTGTCTGGCTGGTTCCTTTGTATAGCAATAACCCCTGTTAGAACTCAAGGTTGTTGGCCATTATCTCCTTGTAGTTCATGTAGTACTTTCCAGCACTATAAGGGCAGACCATCTGGGGACTGGCTTCCTTCCAGACTCCATCCAGATCTTTCAGTTTTCTGTTTTGGCAGCATGTGGTGTCTTCAGCAATAGGGTCTTACTTTTTACCCAAGTGATTTGACAGACGTCTGTCTTTTTTGAGGACCTCATTGGTCACTCAGATCAACAGCTCAATGTAGGCTGTAACTGATTTCCAGTACTGGGAGTTACAAGCCAGAGCCAAGTGTGTTAGGCTTAGGCTTCATCCCACCATCTCTAGGGCCCTTCTTACTGGACAATTCCTACATACCCCACTTGAGGGTTGTATAATTTAGTCTGCTATCCAGGAGAAAGGTTTCTATGGAATGCCTTCATTTTGGATTTAGTTTTGCATTTATTTCTCCTACCCTCCCATCCCCCTTCCCCAACAAATTCCTGTTCCTATTATCTGACCCTTGAGTTGCCTGTCAGGTCTGCCTACAACTCAAGGCATTCCAAGTTCCAGGTTAGGAACCATAGATGAGGGAGACAGATGTGGTGTCTCTCTTCTGTACTTCTGTGAGTTTGCTTAGTATGATCTGTTCCAAGCCAGTCTATTTTTCTACAAATTTCATTATTTCATTTTTCCATATGCTGCTTTTTAAACTTTTCTTATTTGATTCTAGAAAGATTAGATTTTAGAACTAACTTCCAACTGTTCTAATACTCTCTTCATCTTCTACCATAAAGTATATTTTTGTTTCCCTCCTATAACAAGAAGTTGTTAAATTTAAGAAATGCTTACCCTGAGTCTATGGGATATCATCTTATAATTTTGCCATAACCAGGACAGATATTTCTATGACAGAATAGCCAAAGATCCTGCATTTCGAGTATATCAAAAAGAAGTAATTGTAGGTTAATTAAGTAAATCTTGTGACATTGAAAGAGGAAGAACGATATGGAGGAAAGGGAAGTGGGAAGGAAAGAAAGAACGAATAACAGCAGTAGACAAAATAGAGAAACCAGAGGAAGCCAGAAGAATTCTGAGAGATTAATTCTTTGCTGGTGATATGGCTTCCAGAGATAAATGATACAGAATTCCCATGGATTTTGAAGTCAGAGACAAAAAAAAAAAAAAAAAAAAACCTAATAACTTTGTGTTCTATAATGCTTTTAAGAGGACAGTGTATGGACTGGAAAGATAGCTCAGTGATTAAGGTCTTTGCCTACCAAGCCTAAGGACCCAGGTTCAGTTCTCTAGTACCCACATAAAGCCTGACGCACAAGGTGGTACATGCATCTGGAGTTCATTCACATTGGCTGGAAGCCCTGACGTGCCCATTCTTTCTTTTACTCTATCTACCTCTTTCTTTCTCTCACTCTCCCTCTCAAGTAAATAATAAATAAATAAACAAACAAATAAACAAATAAATAAAATGACAGGTCTGGAGAGATGACTTAGCAATTAAGATGCTTGCCTGTGAAGCCTAAGGACCCATGTTTGACTCTCCAGGGCCAACATAAGCCAGAGGCACAAGGTGATGCAAATGCGCAAGGTCACATATGCACACAAGGTAGCACGCATGTCTGGAGTTAGATTATAGTAGCTGGAGGTGCTGGCCTGCCAATTCTCTCTCTTTCTCACATTGAAAAAAGGCAAGTCTTAGGGCTGGAGGGGTGGCTTAGTGGTTATAGCATTTGCCTGCAAAGCCAAATTCAATTCCCTAGGACCCACGTAAGCCAGATGCACAAGGGGGTGTACACGCCTGGAGTTCATTTGCAGTGGCTGGAGGCCCTGGCACACCCATTCTCTCTCTCTCTCTCTCTCTCTGTCAAATAAATAAATAAATGAATAAAATATTTGGAAAACTAAAAAAAAGGCAAGTTTGTTGGGCTTCAGTCAAAACAACAACAACAATAACAGGGCTGGAGAGATGGCTTAGCGGTTAAGTGCTTGCCTGTGAAGCCCAAGGACCCAGTTTGAGGCTCGATTCTCCAGGACACAGGTTAGCCAGCTGCACAAGGGGGCATATGCATCTGGAATTAGTTTGTAGTGGCTGGAGGCCCTGGTGCGTCCATTCTCTCTCTGTCTGTGTCAGTGGCTTTCAAATAAATAAATAATTTTAAAAAATTAAAAAAAAACAGATGACAGTGTTTGTTGTTGTTGTTTTCCAGGCAGGGTCTCACTGTAGTCCCAGGCTGTCCTGGAATGTTGTCTCAGTATGGCCTCGTACTCACAGTGATCTCCTACCTTGGCCTCTTGAGTGCTTAAACTGAATTGAAGGTGTATGACACTATACGCAGTGACAGTATTTTTTCTATTTTAGATTTTAGAGCACTGAAAGAATGGATGCAGACCATTTGCTTTTATTTTCAAAATTACATATTTAACTCTATTGACATTCACTTGCATGCTTTATTTCTTTCCCACTTTGAGCTTTGTAAGTGAAGATCCAGGTTTAATGACAAAAACATAAACTAGGTAAATATAAAATAATTATTGAGCAATTTGTTTGGAAATTTAAAAAAAAACTAGAGCAGTAACTTAATATTCTAATTATGAACAATTACATAACTGAGAGCATTTTATTGTTCCAATCATGTGTATGTAAACTAATTAGATGAACTAATTTGCTAAATAAAATTAATTGTGATTCATGGAACATTAATTTAAGTGACTGTCTAAAGCCTGACATTTTCCAACAAGTCAATGTCTTTATATAACTGTTTTAAGAAATGAAAATGTGTGTTAGATTATATAAAGTTATTTAATACTAGATTTGAAGTTTCATACTAGTTAAAATAATGTTTTCTCAGGGTTTCCATGTATTGGATGAATTATGAATTGTTCTTTCCATCATTTTGGGGTAATTGGTATTACTTAATCAAGATAGAAAATCAGATATTTATTTAAAAGAAAAATGCTATTGAAAATGACTGTTTCACTTAGTATAATCAGAGTTTCACAAAGGTCAGAGAGCTGAACTCAGCCTATAGAGAATTCACATCTGAGGAATATATAAATGACTAATTTTCAAAAATAATGATAAATCTAATACATATAAAAATGAAAATTGTTCCTGAGAATACCTCTTACTCCTCAAAGATTTTTCAGAAAAAAAAATGTCTGACTGAATAACATAAAGGCTCACAGTTTCAGAGGGTTCTTTGCTTGGTTCCCTTATGCCCTTGGGCAGAACATAGTGGCTGATAAGAAAGTGTGGAGGAGGAAAATATTCTCTTCATGGAGAGAAGAAGAGGGAGGAGTAGAAGGAGGAAGAGGAGAAGGAAGAAGAGGAGGAGGAGAAGAAGGAGGAAGAAGAAGAGAAGAAGAAGTAGAGAGGAGAGGAGAGGAGCGTGGAACAAATTACACGCCCCAAGGACATGTCTCCAGTGACCTACGCCCTTCAGTAGTCTACACCTAATAAAGTTTCCACTACCCCCCAAAATGGCAGCACCGGTTGGAGGAAAAGCAAACAACATGTGATCCTTTGTGTGTGTGTGGGGGGGGGGTGTGAATTTCATATTCAAGTATTTATATTGTGATGCTTAATCTCAACTGACAACTTGACTGAATCCAGACCCCCTAGGAGGCAAATATCTAGTCATCTCTGTGAAGGAGTTTCTAAATTAGATTAATGGAGGTGGGAAGACCCACCCTAGTTGTGTGTGGTGTCGTTACATATCTGAGGGGTCTCATACTGAATAAATAGGACAAGCCAAGCCAAGCAACAGTATTCACTGTGCTCTACCTCCTGACTGGATAGAATGTGACCAGCTGCTTCCTGCTCCTGTCACCCTTCCTTCCCTGCCACTGCATCCTCTCAACTTTAATCTGGAATGAATCCTTCTTGTCCAGCACTTTGTCAAGGCACCAGAAAAAGTAATATATACACACACTGAAAATGTCTCAAATGTAAGTATATTTATACATAACCCAGAAATTTTACTCCTTGGTGTTATTTTGTGAAAAATGAAAAATATGTATCCTTACAAAGACTCATTCATGAATGATCATAGTTGCTTTACGTGTATTAGCTAAAATTAGAAAAAACAATCCAAATATGAATATATAATTGGTCAAAAAGTTTCCAGTATATCCACAAAATAGAAAAGTTTTAAAAACCTTTATTTTTTCTATTTTTGATATTTCACACATGTATATCATGTATTTTGATCATATTCTTCCCATTCTGCCCTTTTCTCCCCCTCCCATTAACACTCTTCTTCCTCATTAATACCCACCTTACTTTCATGTTTTTTTTTTTTAACCTTATTGAGTTAAATTAGGTGAATGGTTATTTATTGTAGAGTGGGCAGCCTACCAGCTTACCAGTGGCTACACCACTGATACGCCTGACTGTTCTGCAGCAACCATTAGCTGCCAATAGTGACTCTGGGAGGTTGGATGCTCATCACATGTACACAACTGATTACTAACTTTCAGTTCCTCTTTTCTATTCAGAGCTAAAAGTTCTAGTTTTATCATTACACTTGGTTCTCTCTTGGTCTACCTTGCCATGTCACCAAGGGTTTTCTCATTAGACCAAAGACATCCTGATCACAAAGTTCCCAGAGATGTAGGAGCTCTGTGTGAGGAGCTGGTGTTGAAGACTGAATCTATATTTTTTATCATATCACAACATCACCCTAAGATGGTCATTATATTAACATGTATAGTTTTTTATAATGATATGTTTTATAAAAAAACAGAAGTACACAACAGCAAAATGTCATGACACAGTAACAGAGGCTGCCTTAACTCATTATCTATGGTGTAAAATTCCTTTTAAAAAACATGGCACTGCAGGCTTGCAGCAGGTGGAAATACTGCAGAATTGAAACTTTCCTTATATGTCAGCTGATAGTATTTATACTATGAATAAAGGTTTTCAAGTCCTTTAATCCTGTTGTTTCCTTTATCTGAAATTAATTTTAAAAATATTAAAAATATTTTTATTGATTATTTATTTGCAAGTAGCGACATACAGACACACAGAGAGAAAGTGTGAGGGGAGAATAGAATACCAAGTCCTCCTGCAAACACACTCCAAATAAATGTGCCACTTTGTGTATCTTGCTTTATGTGGGTACTGGATTCTCTAACTTGGCTGCCAGGTTTTGCAAGCAAGTGCCTTTAACCACTGAGCCATGCCTCCAACCCTGATCTTGAATTATTTTTCCTATCTAATTCTTCTTATGGTATTTTATTTTGTTCATGTTTATCATTTCCTGATCAGATTCTCGCTATATATCCTCACTGTTGTTTTAGCATGTGTATATTATGTTTGCATGTGTGCATGCATGTGGATTCATGTGCACACATGAGTGAACATGTGTGGGGAGGCCAGAGGCCAATGTTGAGTGCCTTCCTCAGTTCCATTCCACCTTAATTTTTGAGATAAGGTCTCTCACTAAAACTTGGAGGTCATAAATTTAGGTAGACTAGCTAGTCAGAAAGCCCTAGGGACTCTCGTTTCTCTGCCTCCACAGTGTTGGAATTACAGGCATCTGAGGAGATTGTTGGGGTCCAAACTCAGGTCCTCATGCTTGCCTGGCAAGCAGTTTAAGGGCTGAGCCATCTCTCCAGCCCCTCTCATTTTAGATTCCCTCTCAGATAATTCCATCATATGAAGCCTTTAGAGGGTTAACAAGGCTCATTTTATTTTGCTAACTTTTACTTTTTCATTGCTGAAAACTGAATCCAAGGCCTCACAAAAATGCTAAGCAAGCACTCTAGCACTGAGCTAACAGCAAGCTATCACGTATGTATTGACAGAACTTTTGTTCTAAGAGATTGAATCCCATTGAAAAGAACCCAGTTTATGGTGTTTCCTGATTTCTGTGGCATAAATGTTCCAATGAGAGCCAATTTCAATCTGCCAGTCTGACATCAATGTGAAGTTGTAAAGACATGTGGACCATTACTGTCTCCTACAAGCAAGTCTGCACAACCCAGTTCCAGCTCATCTCTACCTTTCCCAATGGGAATCCTATTAGACTCAGATTGAGAGTCCCTCTTTTCAGAGGAGTTTGTCTTGATTGTGCTGAATTCCTGAAACTATTCCGAAGGTCAGACCACTTTTCATTAACTGTTTAGTTTTTTTTTTTTTTTTTTTTTTTTACATTCAGATAGTGTTGAATTGGAATTTCAAATCCATTTGTGGATGACTTCTTTTTGTTGTTATTGCTGTTTTTATTTTTTGAAATTGACAAATAATACTCACAAATACCTATGGTGTGCATTGTGGTGTTTTGATGAAGGTATACACGTGGGAGGTTAGCTTCTGTTAACATTCTCAGAGGAGATCTCCCTTTTATCTTTTCCTTCATTCAAGGTCAAAAATAGTTCCACAGTTCTACTCTTGCACAGGACTGATATTTTTCTAACTGCTTTCTCCTACAGGGAACAACCCTGTGGGATCTTGGCTTTAATAGGCATCTTCATTTCAACTCCTTGTTCTGAAAAGGCAGGGTTTCTCTCAGCCATTAAAAACTGAAGGCTCTTGCGTTTTGGAGGTCAGCCAGTGCCCTTGGGGCAGCTTCCAGCGTTAGTGCCTGTTTACTAGTCTAGATTCATTGTGAGATCCTTCTCTTCTAAATACTTTCTTATCCTCTTGTGAGCTTAGCTATGCATTTAAAATAATTTTGAAAGAAATGTTTAACCAGGATTTTACAGAGTTTTCTTTCTTTCTTTCTTTCTTTTTTTTTTTTAGGACATGAAAGCTGTAATATTGCTGGACAAAGAATTCCTATTTCAAATACTTACAACTCTAGCTTTTCTGATAATCTGTCTCTCTGTAACAAATACTCAAATCTAAGGCTTATCAACAATCAGTTTAAGCATTTGGACAGGGCTGGGCAGGCGGTTCTTCTGCTCTGTGTGGTATCACCTGGGTTTACTGAGTGTTTTTGAGGCTGACTTGGTTTGGATAGTCTCAATGGTGCTCTTTCATGTATCTGGTGTCTAGATGGGAACAGCTGTAAATGTGGATAGAGTTGTTTTTATCTCTCTGTGTTGTCTCAGCATCTATCTCCATGATCTCTTAGCAGAGTGAACAATCATCTTGTAGCTTAGTGCTCCAAGAATGAATATTCCAAAAAACAGGAAATGGGAAATACTAATTTCTCTGTCTTGGTTCATTGTCACTTCCATGATGCTCTGATAGTTAAAACAGTTCTGGAGCAAAATTTAAGAGGAGGAGAGAGTTAGACATCATTAAGGACTACATTTTTCCTTGAAAGATGAAGAAACCAGGGTCTTGACTGAGCAAATTACCTTTTTAATATTTTTTTTAAACCATAGTCGCTTGTATCATGATTTTGGATCCAGTGGGGCCTAGGTATGTTTCTGAAAATGAAATTTGCCAACTGGATAGGCTCTGAAAATCACTGCTACAGATATTGGTGGGAAATCTAGAAGATGAGAAAGAAATGGTACCCAGACATTATGACAACAGATAAGTAGGTGGTGGTTTTATGAAGCAGTTTGTTGACAAAATGGTGATATTTTGAAGGGCAAGAAGCAATAAGATGAACGGACATTTGTGTTACCCTATATGTCAGGAACTAAGGCACTGATGAGACCAGGAAAAGCTCCGCATAGTTCATGGCCTTATAGGGCTCGAGAGCAGGCAGGAAGCATTCTCAACCAGAAACTTGTCAACAGGGAGGAAGGTCAGTTACTGTCAAGTTATTCAAAGCAACCAAAGCTTTATTCCTGAAAAATATGAAGTATTGTGATGTTTTTCTAGGTGAAAACTTGAATGTAAGGACCAAGGTTGTGGTCTTGTTCTTCATACAACATACAGTTGCATGAATATAAAGCATGAATCCATCATAAGAACTGGATAGAAGGGAAAAAAGGATGAAGATGCAGAGGGCTACAGTTAGTGGTCAAAGTGTTGGTGATGGTTAGTCTCTATTGTCAACTTGACTGGATCTAGAATCATATAGGAGACAAAGAAATCTCTAGGCACATCTGAGAGGGAGTTTCCAGATTAGGTTAATTGAAGTGGGAATGCCAACCTTAACTGTAGGCTGCACCATTCTGCAGGCACCACCCCAGGGTCTTAGAATGAATAAAAAAAGAGAGAGTGGAACACTGTAGATATTAAGCTAATTGGCAAAAGGCTTATCTTTGCACAGGCTAAGCCTAGGGACATGGAAGACTGTGCCTTGGGTGAATTGCCTAGAAAACAAGGAACTCAAAGCTTCTCCAAAGATTTTTCTGATAAATATAAACAAACAACTCATGATCTGTCTGATTCTCTGACTCCCCATATCTATGGCTGCCTGAAACTGAATAAAAGCTGTGGGTACAGGCAGTTGGGGAGCACTCGAGTGCATCCTTCTGACCCTCCTCTAAATACTACCGTCCATGTTGCATGTTCATTTCACATCCTCCCAGCCACAGCTGGACAGTGATGACAGAACACCAACATTCTTCACTCTCTGCTTCCTGACTGAGGAGTTAATGTGAACAGCTTCTTTCTGCAGCCATGACTACCCTGCTATGATGAGTTTGTTGAACTATAACCCAGAATAAACTCTTCTTCTCTTAAGTTGCTTTTGTCAGGTATTTTGTTACATCAAGGAAAGTAACTCATACTGGACCTCCATCTTTTAAGATATTTTTCTAGGCACACCTAGGTAGAAATTAAGGGACTGGGAACTTAACAACTAGTTTGTTCTTGGAAAGATAGACGATAACTAGATGAAAGAAACCCATAGGTACTAGTGAGCAACAACAATGGTTGAAGATAAAAATTGACAGACAACAGAACTGAGATGATGTAGCTGGCATTGGTTCCTAAGTTTAATAGTTATGGTAACATAAAGAGTGATATTGCCCTTTGTATTTTGGAGGGTAAACAGTTGGAAGCTCACACAAGGTAATGAGCTAATACAAATTAGTGTGTTGAGTGCTATAGACTGAATCACCCTTTATATCCACATGTTGAAGCTCTGGAGTGACTTACATGGAAACAGGATCTGTAAGAGGTAATAAGCAGTAAAAGAAGTCATAAAGTGGGGCCTGTTGTGACAGGGATGTTGTCTTTAGAAGAAGAGGAAGATGCTTTCTCTGCACAGACACAGAAAAAAAGGGGTCATGTGAGCACACAGTGAGGAGATGGCAGTCCACAAGTCAGGAGCATCCACACTTGTCAGCTCCTTCATCATGGACTTCTATGTAGGCATGTGGGGTAGAATGATGTCTGAATTACCTCCTTTTGAAAACCAGCCCAAAACCTATTTTGAGTAATGAATATTATAGAGGGATGGTGGACCAATTTCCAGATCAAGAAATTGGCAGCTCCCACTTCCTGTCTCAGAAATAACAAGTGATTGTGAGGCTGTGATGACACTGGAACTTTCATTTCATGTTGGTGGTAATGAAAAATGGTGAAATTTCTATGGAAAACAGTAATTGTGAAACATACAGCAATACAGATGAACCTTGCTAAGTGAAAATGAACCGGTCACACACACACACACACAAAAAAAACACTGTATGATTAATCAAACAGAGTTAAATCCACAAAGATACAAAGTAGAATGGGCCTGTATCTGCATATCTTTTCTGGTACCTAGTGCAGCCATACCGTACTAATGAGGGTGGTGGTGACTTGTGGCGAGATCCAAGACTCATCAAGGTGCTGAGAAAGAATAACAGTTAAGTGCCCTACACTGTATGAGGCACCTCTATCACACCTGCCAAATCTCAGAATTACTATGAAGGAGATGATGGAAAGAGCATTAAGTGCTGCTCTCATTGTTGGCTAGCGAATGTTCTTTTTGCAGATGACTCTGAATATTGTGAAGACTCAAAACTCATCTTAGCGCTGAGAATAAGAGGCTATTGAGAGCTCAGTGCTAAATGAGACATTTCTATCATGGCCTTCAAGGCTTAGAGAACATAACAGAAGAAGGGATAGAAAGAATGTAAGATCCAGGGAGTAGGGAAGAGTACTTTGGGACATGACATGAAGTACATTCATGACCTCATAAGGAGTTGTCAACTGCCATTATCACCACAAGCTCATCAATATTTTGACACAGGTGATGGAAGAGGGCTACAAGAAAGAGACATCAAAACAGGAGAAGCAATATTTGGAAAGAGGAAAGTATTTAATGGAACAGGGGTGGAGAACAAACGATGATAGTGGGAGGGAATTCTGATCAAATTACAGTACATTCACATATGAACATTCTCAGTTAAAAAAATAAAGTAATGCAGTGGTCTCCAGGATGAGTGATGTGGTGGGGGATGAAGAGTTGCTTGATGAGTACAGAATTTCAGTTTTTCAAGATGAAAAGTGTTCTGAACATCAGTGGCGGGGATGGTTGTACAATAAGATGAACTCAGTGTCAGGGAACTGGGCACTTAGAATGGTGGAAATGATGAATTGCATGCAATGTGCATTTTATTGTGATAAAAGTATATAATGGGGATTAACCTGCATGACACAAATACTTTATTCAGCTGGAGGAGCCCAGGAGCTTCCAATTTAAAGCCATAAGTATTTAGTAATGATCTCTATTACCATTCTGGGACCAAATCATAATAAATATATTCAGAACTATGATCTTAGCAGTCATGAATAACTTCAGCACTTTGATTCTGACAAAATTTTTTTTGCTATTACTCTAGCAGGAAAATAGTTATAATCATTTCCCACTGAGGTTCGGTTTTGCAATTTTATTTGAATTTATATGTAGTAAACTTTCATATAACTACTGAAAGAATAACTTATTAAATTTGTAAAGGAAAGTATATATTATATCATAGAACAAAGAAGAGCTTGTTATTCAGAAAAAGGGAGCAAAATAAATTTTAAACTTTAAGAGCAAGGAGGGAATTTATAGTGTTAGCAAAATTGGATTGAATATGTGAAAATATGTAGGTTTCTGTGGTGGTTTGAATAAGATGTCTCCCAAAAACTCTTATGCTTTGAATGCTTGGTCCTTAGCTGATGGCAATTTGGGAAGTACAGCCTTGATGAAGGAGGTAGTATTTCTGGGGGTGGGTTTAGGGGTGTCCTAGCTAGTTTCCATTTGCCAGAGTTGGGTTCACTCTCTTACTGCTGTTTTCCACCTGCTGTGGCAGAGGTGATGTCCAGCTTCTGTTCATGCCATACATTCCCCTGCCATCATCAAGCTTCACCTCTGGACGGTAAGCCAAAATAAATTCTTTCCTCCTACCAGATGCCTTAGGTCTAGGGCTTTGTCCCAACAACAAGAAGGTAAGTGTAATAGTGTCTGTATCTGAAAACTAAAAATATAGAAGAAATAATTATTTATTCACCTTGTCATTATATATAAATATATTTGTTTATGTGCATTTATATCTCATTTATATCTTCCACTTACATAGATTATTATAGATTATACCACTTGATCTTCCACTTTATAGATTATACCATATGGTCTCTCTCTCTTTTTTTTCCTTTTGGTGTTTTGAGGTAGGGTCTCACTCTAGCCCAAGCTGACCTAAAACTCACTATGTAGTCTCAGGGTGCCCTTGAACTCATGGTGATCCTCCTACCTTTGCCTGCCAAGTGCTGGGATCAAAGCCATATGTCACCACACCCAGCTGGTCCCTCTCTTTTTAAGTAAAGCACAGGAGATTTATTGAGAAAACAGAATGTTCAGAGTACATATGTTCCTTTTTATTCACTATTTATAGAAAACTTGGTGGTGAAATAAAATTGTACTGGAGAAGTTTGGAGACTGAGCTGAGATCTCATGGTGGACTACCAGAATGGAACACCTCTTTTCCTTTTAGCAGCAATCTCCAAGAAAGGGGGAGTACTTAAAAGCCTCCACTTACACAATTTTCCAGTACAGTTATTCAAGTGCCAATGCCCTCGATGTGCCAGTGAAGTAAAATAGCCACACACAAACTCCATCTGATGAGTATGCACAGAATAGCTACATAAACTGATGGCCAGGGTAAGCCTGAGAAAACACAGAATAAATAGGCTGCAAATGCTTATTAGAATGCATGCTAAAAACAAAAGAAACAGACAACATTTGAACTTCAGTAGCTTTTTAAACTTGTTTTTACTTTGGATTAAATTTGAAATTGCTATTACAGAACTACATTCCTATGTTGTTGGTAAAAAAAAATCTTGTAATTAATTTATTTCATTCTCAAGTTATGATTTAGAATGAAAGAACAAACAAGATGTAATTCTGGAATTAATAGTTTAATTAGAAATGTTACAACATTTGAAGTGATCTGGAAAGTCTAACACAAATTCATAGCATGTCATGGGGTTTGGATTGAGGTCTTGGGGTATGAGGGGGATTTCATTTTTAGCCCTGTACGCTCTCATGGCCCAGGAATGACGTTATTCTGTGATAAGTGTTAGTGGCTGATTCCATATGTGTGCTGGAAGGTCAATGTGAAGCTGGAACATTAAGGGCCAGGGAATATGGAAGCTCTCTGAGATTAATGGTGCTATGTCAAAAGACCACAGGAACCAATTTAAGGTGAGCTTGAGACATTCTGAGCACCAAAAGGAAGATAATAGCTCTGGTAAATGAACACACTGTAAATCTGAAAAACTATTAGTTTATAATGATTTACAAAGGAGAAAAGCTTCACTAACTACCGTTTTGTTAATCATGTGTTATTGACTAATTTATTGTATTGTTAAAGTATATAGTGATGTATAAAGTACATAGTGATTCTACTTCCTCCATTTCTCCCCTTTTCTGAAGACCTCTCATTTGATTATCCCCTCTTCTAGGTCTCCTTTGATTGGTATATGTTGAGGTAAGGTTTGGTATATTGAGAAAGAGGTTGGAGTAAAGTTCCAAGAGTGAACTTAACAGTATGTTAGAGTGGGAAGGCGGGGGGGGTTCCCTGCATGGGATACAACATTGTAAAATTCAGCCTTCAATCATAGTCCCAAAGTTCTCCTGAAACATAGTTCCTTGTCTGTTTCTTTAGCAATATTTAGGGTAGTGTTAATGGATTACAGAGAAATTGAAATTGTCTCCTCAGCTTTGTTTTATTCTTTATTCATTTTGAGAGAGAGAGAGAGAGAGAGAGAGAGAGAGAGAGAGAGAGAGAGAGCGCACGAGAGTAGGCTTCCAATTGATGCAAACAAGCTCCAGATGCATACACCACTTTGTGCCTCTGGCTTTTACATAGATACTGGGGAACTGAACCTAGGTCGTTAGGCCTTGCAAGCAAGTACCTTAACTGCTGAGCCATCTCTCCAGCCCTCAGTTTTGCTTTATGTGAATTTCATATTGTCTAGGTTATAATTCACACTTTTAATGCCACTTCTGATGGGTAAAATTGGTTGTTTTCTAAGTATCTTATAAATAGTCGACTATAAATAAACCATTTTGGCTATTAAAAAGTATATAGGAGAAAATGTATTAATTCTTCAGCTCAACATGTTTTCTGAATCAAGGGGAGCATAAAGGGCTGTGGAGACAGCTTGGTGGTTAAAAGCACTTGCTTGTAAAGCTAGATTCTGTGATTCAATTCCTTACCACCCACATAAAGCTGAACACATATGTGAAGTGTCACATGCATCTAGTGTTCATATGTAGCAACAAGAGACTCTGCCATGTCCATACATACACATGAACAAATATTTTTGAAAAGGAACATGCAGACATTAAATAGACATTAGACATTAAATATTTAAATAGTGTTTAAGAAGATACATATATACATAGATATATGTACCTATCTATCTATCTATCTATCTATCTATCTATCTATCTATCTATCTATCTATATAAATGTTTTAGTTAAATTCTCATTTTTGGCACAAAGTACCTGATTTAATAGCTGTTTAAAGGGCTGGAGAGATTGCTTAATGGTTAAGTGCTTGCCTGTGAAGCCTAGGGACCCTGGTTCGAGGCTTGATTGCCCAGGACCCATGTTAGCCAGATGCACAAGAGGGCGCACACATCTGGAATTCATTTGCAGTGCCTAGAGGCCCTGGTGTGCCCATTCTCTCTCTCTATCTGCCTCTTTCTCTCTGTTACTCTCAAATAAATAAAAAATGAGACAAAAATCATTTAAAAGCTGTTTAAAGATTTATTCCTGTTTATATATCCAGGTTATTGTCAGAGCTTGAGGCAGCTTGTCACATTCAGGCCACAACAAGAAAGCAGAGTGATAAATGCCTCTCTTCAGCCAGTTCTTTCCTTTTAATGCAGTCCAAGATCCCCAGGATCACAGAATGGTGCTTACCACAGCAAAGTAGTGTCTTCTCACCTCAATTCACCTATCCAAGATAAGCCCTCATAGCATGCACAGAGCCAGATATAATCCATGTCATCCCACAAGTGAGTCTGGGTTCTGACAAGCTGACTATCAACATAAGCCATCACAACACACATAAGTTAATATAAATTATTGGTAATATTGAGTTGGGGATATGGCTCAGTGGTTGGGGGTGTTTGCTTGCCAAGCCTGTTGGCCTGGGTTTGATTCCCTAGTAGCCATGCTAAGCCAGAGGTGCAAAGTGACACTTGCATCTGAAGATCATTAGCAGTGGCAGGAGTCCCTGGTATGCCCCCATATACGCACATGCTCTCTCTTTCAGTCTCTCTCTGCTTGCAAGTAAATAAATAATAAATCTTGAAAAAACTGGTAATATGAACACTTACACAAATATAATTCAACTAGCATTCTTATATTAGTGCAGTCATCCCTTAGTATGCATGGAGGATTGACCTCCCCTTGGCTACCTAGTTCACTAAATTAGAGTTGGCAGCCTGATTTCTACAAGGCCCGTAAACACTGCAGGTTGCTTAGTCTCCATATGCCCAGGCTCTGGATGTACCCAGATATGTATCTCATGCACTGATTCTTGGTTCCCTGTCCCAGACCATGCATTCCACTAAGGGCACACTTGGAGATAGTGGAAAAACAACCACAGAAAGAACTAATTTATTTGATTTTCTCATATCATATTATCTCGTGTGTGTTTGTGTATTTGTGTGTGTGTGTGTGCGTGCGCGAGTGTGTGTGTGTGTGTGTGTGTGTGTGTGTGTGTGTTGTGCAACAGTTTTGCCACTCATAGTACTTATGATGCAGGGAATCCAGCACAATCAAGGATGTGTGGAGTAGGAAGGGGTACCTAACTCAGAAACTATCTATAAGAGTTTTCCATTGGTGGTGATTCCTATATCCTCCTTGTTTAAACTTGCTATTGGGACAGGCCAACACTTTCCAAATGATGTTATTATTAAAAATAAATAGCTTCAAGCAGTTTCCTTCTGTGGACTTGAGGATGCTAATGAAGTTTCTAATATCAGGGGTCATTCTGTACATGTTTATAAAATCCTAAATATAAGATATGAACCTTGATATTTTGCCCTTGATTTTTTTTTCCTCTTGGCAATGCTGAGAGGAGAAACTATGACAGTAAAGAAAGACAGTAAGTTCTCAGTGAGTGAGGATGAAAAAGGCTGAGATCTTCAATGAACAGAACAAACATGGAATCAGCAATTCTGGCTGCTTCTCTCCAAAAGGAAATATGTCAGTGTCATTTGAAAAATCTTGTTCTGATTATAATTCTCATTTCAGCAACTACATGGACTAGCTAGCAGGTCAGTACTGTATTCCATATTCCAGATGGAGACCAGCTCTATGTTAATAATTCTGGACTAAAGCCACTGTACTCTTAACCTACATGGAATGTGTCCTGTGGAATTATCTCAGCAACTGGTTATACTACACCTAGGAGCACTTTTGTGTATGTGCATTTTTTAAGTATTTATATAAATTTCTCTTCACAAAGTATTTACATTTTAAAATGAATTTTTGTTTATTTATTTGAGAGCGACAGACAGAGAGAAAAAGGCAGATAGAGAGAGAGAATGAGCATGCCAGGGCCTCCAGCCACTACAAACGAACTCCAGACGCGTGTGCCCCCTTGTGCATCTGGCTAACATGGGTCCTGGGGAATCGAGCCTTGAACCGGGGTCCTTAGGCTTCACAGGCAAGCGCTTAACTGCTAAGCCATCTCTCCAGCCCATGTATGTGCATTTAAAAAATAAATTATTTATTTATTTTAAGAGAGAGAGAGAGAGAGAGAATTGGCATGCCAGGGCCTCAGACATTGCAATCAAACTCCAGACACTTGCACCACCTAGTGGTCATGTGTGAACTTGCGCTTGCCTCACCTTTGTGCATTTGGCTAACATGGGATCTGGAGAGTTGAACATGGGTCCTTAGGCTTTGCAGGAAGTGCCTTAAGCACTAATCCATCTCTCCAGCCCTGTGTATGTACATTCTTATTGCAGTAAAATCAGAGACCTGTGGCCTCTAGATCATAACTATATCAAAATGACCACACAACCATGTGGATTCCTTTATTTATTATTTGGTTTGCCATACATATACTAGACAAGCATTCTATCACTGAGCCACAGCCCAATCCACAATGGTTCCTTTAAGTTGCAAATAACATTTGAGATATGTATAGCCTGGAAAGGATTCTTAGTTTGCACTGCTCTGAGATAGGATTTTTGCCAACTTTCATACTCCCAAGTCCTTCATCTCATGACCATGAAAAAAAATAAATAAATAAATGACAAGAAGTGAGTAAAGGAAACTTACTGAGACAAAGGTAAAAATACCCAGATTCCAGGGTAAGCTTGCTTAGGATTTCAGCTGATAAAGAAGAGAGAGAAAAGAGAAAAGGAAAAGATTATGACTTTTAAGTTAGAAGTCAAGAAAGCAAGTGGGCTTAGCAACTAGGGTCTGTAGTGTTATCAAGGGAAGTACCTCTGGGGCATATGTTTCATTATTTCATTAAGGGGATAACTATTCTTTCTGCCACTTTAGCCTGGCTTTTTGTTTTTGTTTGTTTTGTTTTCTTGAGGTAGTGTCTTGGTCTAGCCCAGGCTGACCTGGAATTCACTATGTAGTCTCTGGCTGGCCTTGAACTCACAGTGATCCTCCTACCTCTGCCTATTGAGTGCTGGGATTAAAGGCATGTGCCTCCATGCCCAGAACTTTAGCCTGTTTTTTTTTTTTTTTTGATTGTTTTTATTTATTTGAGAGCAACAGACAGATAGAGAAAGAGGGAGAGAGAGAGAGAAAGAGAGAGAGAGAGAGAATGGGTGCACCAGGGCCTCTAGCCACTGCAAACAAACTCCAGGTGCATGCGCCCCCTTGTGCATCTGGCGTACGTGGGTCCTGGGGAATCGAGCCTCGAACCAGGGTCCTTAGGCTTCACAGGCAAGCGCTTAACCACTGAGCCATCTCTCCAGCCCTAGCCTGTTTTTTTTTTGTTGTTGTTGTTTGTTTGTTTTTTAGGTGAGGGATGATCTCTTAATCAGCTGGGTAATGGATAGGCTCCGTTGGATTAACTCAATTTTTCATTTATTTTCTTGATATTGTCATATATATGTTATATTCTGATTATATGTGCCAAAATTATTCTTCTTTTATCCCCCTCAGTCTTGCTGTACTCCTGCTTCTCATCATTATCTGGTGGCTATGCCACAGAAGAGATTAACTCTCTTTCCCCTGGTAACCAATAGTTGTCAATAGCTCATTTGGGAGAGGAGTGGCCTCCAAACACCCTCCCCCCATGTACAACAAAATGTTGACTGTCTCCATCATGTGCAGGTCTTGTATAGATAACCACAGCTGCTGTGAGCTCATGAGTACAGTGACCTTGTTATGTCAAGACACCAAATGTGGTAGTTTGAATGGATGTCCCCCAATTGATTCAGAAGTTTTATTCAAGCTAGTAACTTGGTCTCACTGTGAGCAGATCTTAAGGTGTGTTTGGGGAATTCCAGTCTAAAGATATTCAAAGTGATTGAGCATTGCCTGGTGTTCCTGGAGTGTGTTTTCTTGTGATTCTGATGATGATTTTTCTCTCTGCCTGGACATATAAAAGTGGGCCAGTTACTTCTGCCATTATGAAACCTCCTCTCTGTATGTATGCCTTGATAAATCCGTTCCTCCACAGCTGTCTTGTCTGGAAGTTCATCCCAGCAACTGAAGCTGGCTGAGATAGAGTTGGTACCAGGAGTGGGGTTCTGATGTGAGATAAGTCTGCCCATGTGGATTTTAGTCTTTTGGAACTTGTGTACTGGGAAAATGAGAAACTTTGTTCTTGCAACGGAAGATGTCTTCTGGAGTAGTAAGCCAAATATTATGGACTATTCTGATCATAGTTTGAAAGTGCTAAGTGCAGAGAGAATTGTATTTGGAGGCTTGGCTTATGAACTTTCTAAGGGGAATAAAAGACTACAGAGAATTTTACTGTAACTGGGCTACTGACATAAGAGTTGGCTGAGTTCTGCTGCCCAGGCCTAGACAGTTTGTTCAAGATTAAATTTGAAATGGACTGGGAGCTGGAGGAATGGCTTACAGTTAAGTCACCTGCAAATCCAAAGGACCCAGGTTCTTTTCCCCAGGACCCACATTAGCCAGATGCACAGGGTGGCCCATGTGTCTGGAGTTCATTTGCAGTGCCTGGAGGCCCTGGAGCACCCATTCTCTCTCTCTCTCTCTCCCTCTTTCTCTCTGTCAAATGAATAAATCAATAAAATAAAACAATTAAATAAATATTTAAATTTGTAATGGACTGGTGTGCTTGGCTAAATATATGGGATTAGATTTACAGTTGGAAAAACTCAAACAACTTTAAATTTTATTGACACAGAGACTGAATTTTGGTTACTGAAGCTGCTATTGTCAAAAACATTAACAATCTTAAGAAAGATGACCCAACTACTTTACATTGAAACAATAAAAAGGATGCCCCCCAAAAGATTGATAAAAATGCAAACTCTTGGGCTAGAGAGATGGCTTAACAGTTAAGTGCTTGCCTGTGAAGCCTAAGGACCCCGGTTCAAGGCTTGATTCCCCTAAGAACCCATGTTAGCCAAATGCACAAGGGGGCGCATACGTCTGGAGTTCGTTTGCAGTGGCTGGAAGCCCTTGCGCACCCATTTTCTCTCTCTCTCCCTGTCTGTCACTCTCAAATAAATAAATAAGAATAAACAAAAAACTTTTAAAAATTCAAACTCTTTTTATAAATAGTTGACTACAGAAGAAACCTATTCTTTAAGGTCACAAGTTATTTTGTCTCTTAAATAAAAATATGGCTGTATCCTGTACACCTGGTATTGATTTAGAAACACGAAAAAATGCATAGAATGGTCATAAAGTACACACACTTCCAGGAGCCACTGTTGAAATGCGGCATATAGACAGGACATGATGACACTGATAAAGAGGCTGGGGACACCACTGAAAGATGGACCATGGTTTGCAGTAAAGACCCAAAGATGTTTTCAATAAACCAGGACTATACAACTGCTACCATGGAATATGCTGTTGGCCTGGGATGAAAGTTTGCCCTAGCTATTCAGCCCAGCTGGAGGGGTAGAATTGAGAATTCCAGAGATTTTCAGTCATTAGTTATGATATATGACTCAAACTACAGAAGTTTGATGTTTATTGATGGTTATTGAGTTTACACTGTCCCATTCTCTCCCTGTTATGCCTTATAACACTTGAAAATGTTCGCTTTGAAACTTTATATGTTGAAAATAATAAGTTGTTTTGGTTTTACAAAACTCACAACTAACAAACAATCTTAACTCTCAGGGATTATTTTAAGTTAATAAAAACTATGGGAACCTTTGAAATTAGACTGAATACAACTTTCAATGTGAGATGGTTATAAATCTATTAGGGGTCAGGGGCAGAATGTGATAGTTTGAATGGATGTCCCCCAGTCAATTTAGGAGTTTTATTCAAGCTTGTAACCTGGTGTCACTGTGGGTGGATCCTAGGGTCCAGCCCTTAGGTGTATTAGGGGAATTCCAGTCTAAAGATATGCAAAGTGCTTGACCTTTGCCTGTGATTCCTGGAGTGTGCATGCTTGTGATGTTGGTTGTGGTATTTTGAATAGGTGGCCCACAATATATCCAGTGTTTTATTAGTTTATAGTTTGCATCTGTAGCCACATGGCTGGAGGTAGTGTCACTAGGTGGATCTTAGGGTCCACCCCTAAGGTGTGGTGGTGGATTTGAGATTCCAATATAAAGATATGCAAAGTGCCTATTTCCTCCTGGAGTTCCTGAAGTGTGATGCATGGCTTTTGGCTTCTCTCTCTCTGCATGGACCTGTGAAACCAGGGCCAGCTTCATCTGCCATTAAGAAATCTTCCCCTGGATCTGTAAGCTTCAATAGATAACCCTTCCTCAATAATTTTGCCTGGTTTGGAAATTCATCTTAGCGAATCTGAAGCTATCTACTACACTGGTGGTGGTATTTCTCTCTGCCTGGATCTGTGAAAATGGGCTAGCATCTTCTGCCATTATGGAACTTCCCCTGTACTTGTAAGCTTAAGTAAATCCATTTCTTCATAACTGTCTGGTCTGGAGGTTCATCCCAGCAACTGAAGCTGACTGAGACACAAAAAATCTTGAGTATTCCTCCCCATTGTCCAGCTCTTACATTCTTTCTGTCCTATCTTCCATTATGTTCCCTGAGCCCTGGAGGGGATGATGTATATGTCCGCTATAGGTCTGAACACTCAGCAGCCACTTATTTTCAGCACTTGACCTATTATAATTTTCTACATTGACCATAAACCACTGCCAAATTAACAATTAGCTATTGAGGGCTGCAAAGATTGCTTAGTGATTAAGATGCTTACCTGGGAAGCCTAAGGACCCAGGTTTGACTACCCAGTACCCCCATAAGCCAGATGCACAAGATGGCACATGCAACAGGAGTTTGTTTACAATGGCTAGAGGCCCTGGCACATCCATATTCTTTCTTTCTCTATCTGCCTCTTTCTCTCTTCCAAATAAATAAATAAATAAAATATTTTGGGGGGGGTGGGGACGAGTGAAAAAAAGCTTTTCTGACCAGGCCTGAGAGTAGAACTTTTTTTGTGGATAAAAAGAGAAACACTTAGGATGCAATCTGACAATATACCTGTTTAGCAATATAGGAACAATAGATTCTTCCATAGGAGCTACATTCAGTACCAGGCATGAGTTCCCTCTTGTAGAGTGGACTGAAAATATAATCATAAAGCTGCTGGTTACTTCTATACTAGTTATTCCATTATTGTAGCACCGAATATGTCTTGCCAGGTGATGCAGTACTGTAGAACACAGGATTCAACACTGGGTGACATTGTTGTTGACTTTTCTGTACCAGCAGCCTGTAGAGAATCTTCCAACATTATGAAAGCTAGCCAGCAGGATGGAAATGTCAGCCTCATCTCCAAGTTAATTTCTCAATGTCCTCCATGGGTATGATACCTTCAACAGTAGGGTCTTACTTTTCAGTTCTATTGGGTAGCCAAGAGCTGTGACAGTAGTCTGATTTGTTTTAGGGGCTTCAGAGGCTTCACTAATCAATAACTCATTAGGAGGTATTCCACATCTGATACTGATTGTTTGATAAAACGTGGCTGTTTATATGTGGGTGTTTTTTTTTTTTTCAGTGTTTGAGATTGAACCTGGGGCATCTTATATATGAAACAAGTACTCAACCACTGAGGCACATCTCCAACCCAAAACGTGGCTGTTTAGAAGCAGCATTACCCAAATGTGTATTATTATTTTTTTAATTTTTTTGTTTATTTTTATTTATTTGAGAGTGACAGACACAGAGAGAGAAAGAGGCAGAGAGAGAGAAAGAGAGAGAGAGGGAGAGAGAGAGAGGGAGAGAGAGAGAGAGAGAGAATGGGCATGCCAGGGCTTCCAGCCACTGCAAATGAACTCCAGATGCATGTGCCCCCTTGTGCATCTGGTTTATGTGGGTCCTGGGGAATTGAGCCTTGAACTAGAGCCCTTAGGCTTCACAGGCAAGCGTGGAACCACTAAGCATCTCTCCAGCAAATTTTTTATATTTTTAAAAATTTATTTGAGAGAGGATGGTCATGCCAGAGCCCCTAGCCACGGCAAATGAAATCCAGACACATACATGCACCACTTTGTGCATCTGGCTTATATAGGTCCTGGAAAATTGAACCTGGGTCTTTTGGCTTTGCAGGAAAATGCCTTAACAGCTAAGCTATCTCTCCAGCCTATAACTTCTTTCTTATCACTTGTGCTCCACTATCCTGTCCTTAAAGCCACCCCATCTCCCGTGTACCTGTTCTAACTTCCTGGTCTTTAGAGATACTCTAACTTATACTCACAGATCTGGAAATTCAATCCACATACTAGAGAAATCATGCACTGTTTTTGTTTTTGAGCCTGAGTTATCTCACTCACTCACTATAATCTTTTCTGCTGCCATCCATTTCTTATGAATATCACAATATCTTTTTACTTTACAGTGTAATCGAATGGATTAACTCTTGATGGCTTAACTATAGCTCAGATACCTCCACCCTCCTCTTTTTCATACCAGGGAGATGAGAGGTGAGGTCCCTTCTTTGATGACCTCCAAGCCTTCTAATGCCTGTCTACCAACAACAGGATCAGACATAAAGCACAGAAAATAATCACCATGGGGCATTTGACACTGGCCAAAGGACAAGTAAAAATCACTTGGTAAATTTTGTGTACTACACAAATGCCTTCTTTCTCTTTTTTCTGTTTTTTTGTTTATTTATTTTTATTTATTTGAAACAGAGAGAGGTAGGCAGAAGACAGACAGAGAATGGGCATGCTAGGACCTCCAGCTGCTGCAAACAAACTTCTGATGCATATGCCACGTTGTGTATCTGGCTTTATGTAGGTATTAGGGAATCAGACCTGGGTTGTTAAGCTTTGCAAGGAAGTGCCTTACCCATGGAGCCATATCTCCAGTACCCCCCCTTTTTATGTGGTCACTAACCTAAGGTTTCTTGGAGTGATGATGAGCGATTACAACTTTGCAAAGGCAATTTTATCACATGGTAAATGTGCAAGTAGAAATCAGATGGTTTGGTTCTCCAGGGGTGCATCTGATATAAACTTACCAACTATGCAATCAGTAGAAATTCTTGACACATGTTTTAAAGGTTAAAAGTAAGATATTGGTGCTGGGAAAATAGCTCAGCAGTTAAAGCTTGCAGCCTTGGTTCAATTCCCCAGCTACCCATGTAAGTCCAACACACAAAATGATACAATTATCTGCTGTTTGTTTGTAGTGGCAAGTGGTTCTGGCACACTGTCTCTGCACACCACACCATGTGCACATAAGTAAAATAAAAAAAAAAAAACTCAATTGTTAAAGAAATTCTTGGTTTTATATATCTCTGCAATATACTATAATCTCTTAGAAAGCCTACTTATTTTATAAGGTATATACATGTATATTATTAATGTCACTTTAAAATTGTGCTATGGGGCTTCTGGTCAAGATGGCATCTACCTAGCCATGCTTAAGATCCTGGAGCAATAGCAGGCAAGACCTGTGGGGTTTTAGGGTCACCAGGTCTTACCAGACCTCTGGTGGGAGGGTATAGTGGAACACAGTAGGGAATCTGCTGATTCTCACACTCTTGGGTAGCCCACTAGACCCCCAGACTCCTCAAGCAGCCATCCCAGCTGCCCCACCACAGACCAGGTTTGCTCCTGCTCTACCTTCAGGCTCTGGGGATCCTGGCTAGGTGCCTCTCACCTTTCCCCATACTCGCTGTCTCTCGTTCTTCCCTCCCTCCCACTGTTTTCCTTTCTTCCTCCTCCCTTTCCCCGCCAAACACCACCAGGTCCTTGACACAGAGTCTGAGTCAGTTCCACTGTGTTCACACTTCTGGGTCCATGCCACCACCAGGTTGGTGCCACTGAGTACACACCAACAGGTCCATGCCACCCCTTGCCATCCCACCCCCCCCACCCTGCCACCAGCCTGCAGGTCATTTCAGTCCTATCCCTCTCACCCTGACACCTGCATCTGAAACAATAAAGGGCACTTCTTACTCATCAAGGGAAGGATCCAAAAAGAGGATATCATAATCATCAATCTTTATGCACCAAACACAGGTGCACCACAATTCATAAAACAAAACATACTTGACAACAAAACAGAAATGGAGCCGGGCATGGTGGCGCACGCCTTTAATCCCAGCACTCGGGAGGCAGAGGTAGGAGGATCGCTGTGAGTTCGAGGCCACCCTGAGACTCCATAGTGAATTCCAGGTCAGCCTGGGCTAGAGTGAAACCCTACCTCGAAAAAACCAAAAAAAAAAAAAAAAAAAAAAAAAAAAAAAAAAACAGAAATGGATAGATCATCCAAACATAAAATCAACAGGGAAGTAAGAGAGCTCAACACTGTAGATCATATACTGGGCCATAAAGCTTCCCTCCATATATTTGGGAAAATTGATACAATTTACTCCATGATATCAGACTACAATGCTATAAACCTAGAAATTAACAACAAAAGATCTACCAGGAACTCCATCAGCTCCTAGAGATTGAACATAGCACTTTTAAACAACAAATAGGTAGTAGATGAAATAACAAATGAAATTGTAAAATTTCTAAAATTGAATGACAATGAGAATACATCGTACCAAAACTTATGGGGCACAATGAAGGCAGTCCTTAGGGGAAAATTCATAGCACTAAATGCCTTCATAACAAAGAGAGATCCCAAATCAATAACCTAATCATCCATCTAAAGGCATTGGAAAAACAAGAAGAATCCAAGCAAAAAGCTCCAGATAGAACGAAAGAACAAAGATCAGAGCAGAAAATAATGAATTGGAAAGTAAGAAAACAATTAAGAAAATTGATGAAACACAGAGCTGGTTCTTGGAAAAAATAACAAGATTGAAAAAACCCTGGCCAATTTGATCAAATGAAAAAAAGAGACACTTCAAATCTAAAACAATTAGAAATGAAAAAGGAAAGATCACTACAGACATAAGTGAAATTGGAAGAATCATCAGGATGTACTTTCAAAACCTCTACTCTAAAAAACTGGATAATCTGAAAGGAATGGATAAATTCCCAGACACATACCAACTACCAAAGCTAAACTGAAACCAGATCAATCTCCTGAACAGACCTATCACACTCATAAAGATTGAAAAGGTAATCAAAAGCCTCCCCAAAAAGAAGAGTCTAGGATCAGATGGCTTCTCAGGCAAATTCTATTAAGCCTTCATGGAAGAACTGAAACAAATTTTTCTCAAAATGTTCCCCATAATTGGAGAGGATAAGCTCCCCAGCTCCTTTTATGGAGCTAGCATCATCCTAATATCAAAACCAGACAGAGATACAACAGGAAAACTATAGGCCTATATCCGTGATGAACTTAGAGGCACAAATCCTGAACAAAATCCTCACAAATTGAATTCAACAACACATCAAAAGCACTATCCAACTTGATCAAGCAGCTTTTATCCCAGGGAGTCAGATTTGTTTCAACATATGGAAATATGTCAATGTAGTACACCACATAAATAAGCTTAATCATAAAACTCATATGATCATCTCAATAGATGCAGAAAAGGCCTTTGACAAAGCGCAGCATCACTTCATGATCAAAACATTGGAGAGAATAGACCTGTTCAGTTTATATCTCAACATAATAAAGGTTATATATAAAGTACCTAAAACCCAAATAATACTTAATGGGAAAAGACTCAAGGAGTTCCCATTGAGATCAAGAACAAGACAAGGGTGCCCACTTTCACCTCTGCTATTCAACATAGTACTGGAAGTCTTAGCTCAAGCAATAAGACAGGAGAAAGAAATAAAAGGGATACAAATTGGAAAAGAAGAAATCATGTTAGCCCTATTTGCAGATGACTTGATCCTATACATAAGCGACCTGAGAGCCTCCATCTCAAAACTCTTAAAGGTGATTAATTCCTTCACCAAAGTAGCAGGATACAAAATCAACACACAGAAATCAGTAGCCTTTCTGTATGCAAAGGACAAAGATACAGAGAAAGAAATTAGTGACACTGTCCCATTTTCAATAGCAACAACAAAAACAAAAAAGTAAAATACCTTGGAATAACACTAACAAAGGATGTGAAAGGCATATATAAAATGAAAACATAAAAACACTCAAGAAAGAAATTGAGGAGGACTTGAGAAGATGGAAACACCTCCCACGCTTCTGCATAGGCAGAATTAACATTGTGAAAATGGTAATCATACCAAAAGCCATATACAGATTTAGTACAATACCAATAAAAATCCCAGCATCATTCTTCACAGAGATAGCAAAAATGATCTCAAAATTCATATGGAATGGTAGCAGGCCTTGGATAACCAAGCATATACTCAGCAAAAGAAACACCTCTGGAGGCATCACCATACCTGATCTAAAGCTATACTACAAAGCCATAGTAGCAAAAACAGCATGGTATTATTATAAAAACAAGAATATAGACCAGTGGAATAGAATTGAGAACTCAGACTTTAGGTCAGGTAACTACAGCTACTTGATCTTTGACAAAGGCCCTAATAATGATGACTGGAGAAAAGACAGCATCTTCAGCAAATGGTGCTGGACAAACTGGATAACCATACACAGGAAAATGAAACTAGACCCACACATCTTGCCATGCACAAAAATCAAGTCCAAGTGGATTAAAGACCTCAATATAGAACCTGAAACTCTTCTATGTCTGGAAGAAAAAAAAAAACAGGAGGAATTTTCTATGATATAGGAGTGGGGAAAGACTTCCTTAACAAAAACCCAGTAGCTCAGGACCTTAAACAATCATTTAACCATTGAGATCTCATGAAGCTGAAAAGTTTTTCACCAACAAACATACCATAAACAGAGCCAACAGATTACCCAGAGAATGGGAGGAAATTTTTTCCAGCTTTACAACTGACAGAGGCCTAATTTCTAGAATCTACAAATAACTCAAAAACTTAAACAATAAAAAAATCAGTCAAACAACACACTCACAAAGTGGGGCAGAGAACTAAGTAGGGAGTTCTCAGAGGAAGAAATACAAATGGCAAACACACACTGAAGAGAATGTTCAACATCCCTAACCATCAGGGAAATATAAATTAAAAGAACCATGAGATTCCACCTTACCCCAGTAAGGATAGAAAACCCTAAAAAATCAAATGAAAACAAATGTTGGTGAGAATGTGAAGAAATATGAACCCTCATTCACTGTTGGTGGGAATGTAAGCTGGAACAACCACTTTGGAAAGAAATATGGAGACTTCTAAATTGTTGCAGTCAGGTTCTCATTGCTGGAAGAAATCACCAGACCAAGAAAAGCTTTTGAGAAAAAAAAAAAAAAAGGTTTATTTTGCCTTACAGACTCAAGGGGAAGCTCCATGATGGCAGGAGAAAATGATGGCATGAGCAGAGGGTGGACATCACCCCCTGGCCCACAAAAAGCTGGACAATATCAACAGGAAAGTGTGGGAAACACTGGCATGGGGAAACTGGCTATAATACCCATAACCCACCCTCCAAAATACACCACCTCCAGGAGGCTTTAATTTCCAATTGCCATCAGCTGGGGAGACTAGCATTCAGAACACCTAAGTTTATGGGAGACAACTGAACCAAACCACCACATTATGCCTCTGGCCTCCATAAACTGATATCCACACATGACACATAATACAATGAATTCAGTATGATTTTAAGAGTCCCCATAGATATTATCAATCTAATGATGTTCAAAGGATATCCCTGTAATCTAAAGTCTTTTAACTGAGCCACAGTACCAAAAAAAAATGCCCCCAAACACATAATGACAAACAATAAATCCTCACACTGCAAAATATGGCATTGGGCATAGCAAAGAAATATTCAGCCAATACAAGATTTAAACAGGGCAAACATCAAACTCTGTATCTCTAAGTCCAACAACTCTAGTCAGTGACAAATCTCCAAGTCTGATAATTCTAACCAGCAGCAAGTCTCTGGAGTTCCAATTTCATCCCTCGAGCCAGGCAACTCAGTCTTGGAAAACTTCATCTGGGGTTGACAGCTCTCCTTAGAAGCCATCTTGTGGCCCTGGCATCTCCACTGGATCTCCATTGCAACCCATGGTTCATCCTCACAATTCCATTGGGTCTCCATGTATACAAACCAGCAAACCTGATTCACACTGCCCATGGCCATTTCTAAAACACAAGACCGTGTTGCAAATTTAATGAGCCCCCCTCTTTGCTGCATTTCTTATACTCCATAATACAAGGCAGAATGCCAATTTGTTAATCCAGAGGGGAATAAAGCAGACTTTGAAGAACATGATACTTCTTAAGCATTCAGGCCCCTTCAAAAAACTGCATTCTTTCTGTTGTCCCAATGCAGGTCAACTGGCCCAATCTCAGTGGTTGTAATCTCTCATAAAATTACAGCTAAAAAGGCAGGAGTTTTACCCTAAAGATTTCTTTCTGTGCCACATACCTCTGCACAAAGCAGTCCATTTCTACACAATGTAACCCTGCACAAGTTCTCAGGAAACAGGCATAACAACAAGCCTCACACATAAACTGCTTCTAGCCCAGTCCAGACAAAGCACTTTCTCATCCTCACAAACCAAACCTCACAGTCCATACTTCTTATTGCATTCAGTTCTTTCAACTTTGACCACAATAGTCCATCAAGCTGTACTTACAGCACTGCAAGTTGTCTCTTAGGCCAAGGTTTCAAATACTTCCACATTCTTCTTTAAAATCAGCCCAAAAGGCCAAAGTCACACAGTCAGTTGTCTAGCAGTAATCCCACTCCTTGCTGCCAACATTATTGTTGCAGTCAGGTTCACATTGCTGGCAGAAATCACCAGACCAAGACAGCTTTTGGGAAAAAAAGGGATTGATTTTGCCTTATAGACTTGAGGGGAAGCTCTATCATGGAAGGGGGAAAATGATAGCATGAGCAGAGGGTGGACATCATCCCCTGACCAACATATGGTGGACAATAGCACCAGGACAGTGTGCCAAACACTGGCATGGGGAAACTGGCTGTAACACCCATAAGCCTACCCCTAACAATAAACCACCTTCAGGAGGCTTTAATTTACAATTGTCATCAGCTGGGGAGACTAGCATTCAGAATACCTAAGTTTATGGGGGATACCTGAATCAAACCACCACACCAACAGACCCAGTTATTCACTTACTGGGCATTTACTCTAAAAGCCTCATGCTTCATTTGCTCAACCATGCTTTTAGCTGCTCAGTTCATAATAGCTAAGAAGTGGAATTGACCCAGGTGCCCATCACTGGATGAATGGATAAACAAGATGTGGTATATCTACACGATGGAATTCTATACAGCAGTTAGAAAAATGACACAATTAAATTTGTGGAAAAATGGTTGAACTTGGAACAGATCATACATAGCAAACCCACACAATCACAGAAAGACAATCATTGCATGATCTCACTCAATTGCAGCTCCTAACCTGGATCATCCCAAAATGCTGACATACCTAATAAACATCTTGAGGCCTGGGTAATAGGAAGGGTAGGGCTTGAGGGGAGGGTAAGGGAGGGAGGGGCACAAAACTGAGGCAAAGCGGAATTGGTACCATAGAATCCTATATCCTAGCAGACAGACTAAAAGATTGAACCCTCAACAAGACCTTAGAGGTAGCACCTGAATTGAAGGGCTCTGGAGAGGGTGAGATGAAGCCTTACCTTAAACTTCTCCTGTTTCTTTTCTCTATATTCTTTATTTTTCTTCTTTCTTTTCCTTTGGCACTGGCCTGTAACTCCAAGTACCAGAATGTGGTTAACACTCACAATGAGCTGTTGATCAGAGAGACATACAAGGCTTCCCAAAACAAGACAGACTTCTGTCAGAGCACTTGATTACCCACCAGAGGTTAATAGTAAGACCCTACTGCTTAAGACACCATATACTGTTGGTAGAGAACATGGAGAGACCTGGATGGAATCTGGAAGAGAGCCAGTCCCCAGACAGTTCATCTAGTGCCAGAAGGTACTACATGAGCTACTGGAGGAGAGTGGCCAACATCTGTCTGAGAAACTCAAGATCTAAGCTACTCAGAAGCAAACAACTGAGGTGATGTTCATACAATTGCAGTAGTGGCACACAGCCATGGTGGGTAACCAACTGCTCTTGGACTGGCTAACAGATCCACTCAGTGGAAAGGAACCCATATCTGGAATGGGAAACCAGTCAGAATCACATCCAGATAATGAATTTGCTTTCCAATATCAAGCTTCCACTAATCTTGGGCTACAAGGGAATCAATACCCTTCAAATTCTCTCTAAAGTAATAATTGTTATCCCATTTAACCTGTGATGACTTCACTCTCTGTTGGAGAATCTGCTTCTTTTTTTTGAGACAGAAGTGGGACCTGAGGAGAGAAATGACCCATTAACTTTCACCAGGGTCCCAGCTGAAAACACAGAGGAATGGGGAAATGAGCAAGAGTGCTGCTTTCTCCGTGAAACTGATATCAGCACAAGGGTAAAGGAGATAGACACCGAGGACATTCAATATCTACCAAAGCAAAGATCCAGAGACTCCTAAGAATCCATCACTGAAGTACATTTAAAAGGAACCCAACATGGCTCAGGTAATTTCACAGAAGAGGGAGTAAAAAGATTGTTAGAGCCACAAGTTGGGACAGATATGCACAGAGACATTGCCTCCTTCTAATTGATGGATGCCCCATAATGCATGACCCACAATCCACATGGGGATGACAGGTATCCCCAATGAGGAGGGTACCAACATGAGCTGTTTATGTACTGACTATGTCCATAACTAATTAAAGATAAATAAAATAGTGCTATGGTTTGGTTAAGAAATGTTTGTCAAAGGCTCAGTTATTGGACGCCTGGATCTCAGCTGATATCACAATTTTGGGTGGTAACTTTAGGAGGTGAATTATACCTAGTGGGTCAGTTGAGTTAGACCTTTGAAGGTTATATTTGATTCCAGGCCCATCCTCCATGAGAGGAATAGCCCAGAATCACCAGAGCCAAGGACTATAGCCTGAATTCTCTGAAACCATGAGCTGAAATACATCTTTTCACCCCTTAGGTTCCTTATGTCAGCTTTTTTGTCACAGTTACACAGAGTGTGCCTAACACAAGTAGCCTTTTCTAAAACTTTTGAAGGCACAAATATTGTGGTGTGAACGTGCTCCCCCTATCCCTGATGTTCATGTGTTGGAAACTTAACTCATGTATTAGTGGTATTTGAGGGTAGAGTCTTTGGGAGGTAAGTAGGATTAGGTAAGGCTGTGAAGGTGGAACTCCCATGATAGTATTAATGGCTTTATAAGTAGAGGAAGAGTGACCCGAGTATATAAGATTGTTCTTTGTAGTCATGTGATATCATTCAACATATTAGTATACAACTTTAATGCCTCCACAGGAACCAATCAGATAGCAACATCAGGCTCTTAGACTTCCCAGCCTCTAGGTAGTTATCTACTAAATAAATCTCTATTTTCTATAAATTACCCAGTCTATGTTGTTAGTTTAGAGCAATTGCAAGTGGACCAAGGTAATCATCTTTCCTTTTCCTGTTGAACATTAAGGTATCTCATCTTCTGTATCTGGTTGACAAGAAGCCCCTATTCTCTATGAAGGCCACAAGATAGTCTCAAGGGGGCTTAACACTTATTCAGATCAAAATGAAAACCTTCATTTTAATATGTCAAGCTGCTGATATGTGCTTGATATAGGAACTTTGAGGTATCGTTCAGAGTGATAGAGCCATTCCCAGCTGTTGAATGGGTAATAACTCAGTAGGTAGGGTGCTTGACACTCATGGTCACACAAAACTTCCAGAGTCACAGGTCTTCAGGCTCTTTTCTTATGAATTCTAAAAATTGCATTTGTGGACCATAGAGGGTTAAGTTTAGATTTTATTCCAGAGCTTAAGAGGAGGAAAAATACACAGCTCTGATTATAGATAGAATTTATTATAGAGATTATAGCTAGCACTGAATGGAGAAATGAACCCAGAAAGTATAGTCTTATACATAGAATTTAACAGAAGGAAGGAATGCAGATCTCTTGTCTAAGAGGAACTTTGGAAAATGGAAAAGGCCATCTACAGACACAGACTAGGGTCTTTTGTGGGCAAGGTAGTGGTTCAGATATTTCTAGGAAAGGGGGAAATCTTTGTAGGAATCTTAATCCCCAAGAAAGGGAGTTGTTAAAGGAAAGAAGAACTTCTTTATGGAAGATGTGATCTAGGCAGGGACTTGGGTTTAAAGAAAAAGAGGCAATGCCTTTAGGCACAAAGGGATCTCTTACAGAATCAAGGATGTTTCTCACCTTCAGCCACTTTTAATTTACTTCTGGGAGCCTGTCAGCTCTAAATTGTGTCATGCTGGTCCTCAGCACCTGTTTAGGAGGGAACTTTTCCTTCTTCTATGAATACAATTCTTTTTTATTAAAAGTTTAAACCATTAAACAAAATAATGAGGCTTGTTGTGGCAGTTTCGTATATATCATTGCACTCTGCTCATAGTTGCTCACCCCTTCTCCAG
Source organism: Dipus sagitta (assembly GCA_036346955.1). Taxonomy (NCBI): domain Eukaryota; kingdom Metazoa; phylum Chordata; class Mammalia; order Rodentia; family Dipodidae; genus Dipus; species Dipus sagitta. Next base: position 19,494,425 of record CM070781.1, read on the forward strand.
AGTAATGTTGAAAGAGATTAGGACGTGTATTTCTACAGTCACTGTGAATAATTTTTTGGTGTAATTCTTATGTGTGTGTGTGAACCTGTTTTCCTATGAAATATTAATGACTTTAACTTGGGGAGACCACTTTGAATTAAAACATTAATGAAAGTAGCTATCACCTCGTATCACACAGGAAAGGAGATTTTTAACAGTCTCCAAGATGAAGTGTATTTCAGATGCTTACTGGATTCTGTTTCCCTCATGAGTAATAGACAAATTTATCCTAATTTCTCCTTTAAATCTATGTGGAAACCCCAATACCTTCTAGATTTCTTTGAATTCTCAGGCAGCTTATACTATCACACTGCGTCTGATTCTGTACTTTCCCGGAAGCCTCAGCAACAGCAATATCAATCGCTTTTGTAGAAGGTGTGGCAAAGCTGAGACATGTGACTGGTGCATTAGATGCAGGAGGAATGAAAGGAAACAGAGAGCGATTAGTCGGCTGGGAGAGACTTAGAGATCAAAACTTGAGGAAGCAAGTACTTCCCTGCTTTCCCTCCTTCTTTTCTTTATGTTAGAATATTCTGTCTTCCTGAACACCTTCTTTTCCCTCATTTTTTTCTTCATTTTACTACTTGTTCCTGTTTTCACTTAAATAATCACAAATTTCTCCTCTTTTATCAAATGTACTTTAACACTCAAAGTTTGAGCTTGTTCTAATAATACATCCTTCTAGTTTTTATCTTGTCAGTAAATATTACTCTGGGGGCTTGAGGGATTGCTTAGTGGTTAAGGCACTTGCCTGCAAAGCCAAAGAACTCAGGTTCCATTCCCCAGAACCCATGTAAGCCGGATGCACAAGGTGGCATGTGCATCTGGAGTTCATTTGCAGTGGCTGGCATGTCCATTTTCTCTCTCAGACTCTCTCTCTCAAATGAATAAAATAAATTAAAAAAGAGAAAATATTACTCTGAAAATGGTTGATTTCTTAAGGTGCTCTGAAATGAATGTTTAGGATAGCCACTCCATTTTCTCCTCGTTATGGAATAATATTCCCAAGAATGTGATTGCTGGGCATTCTGTGTTTAATTTTTGAGGAGCTGCCATCCTGTTTTCTATCCCAGCTGTGCCATGTTACATTCTTGTCAACAGCTCCTATGAGCTGTCCTGTATTCTCACCAACACTTTGGTAGTAGTCATTCCTTTTGTATAAAGTGATACTACCCCATCCATATAAGGTGATATTATCACATCTGTATGAGGTGATGTTTCACTTCATCTCAATTTGCCCACAAGATACACTTGTATATGTATATGTACATGTATATGTATATGTGAGTAAGTGGAAAAAATTAAGTTGAAGATTAGTTCAGGTTACCAACAACATATAAAATACATAATTAAGTTTGAATTTTGTAAAAGCAAACATATTTTTAGTAGCCAGGCATGGTGGCACATACCTTTAATCCCAGCACTTGGGAGGTAGAGGAAGGAGGATCGCCATGAGTTCAAGGCCACTCTGAGACTACATAGTTAATTCCAGGTCAGCCTGGACCAGATTGTAGGAATGTGGCCACATACTGATAAAATTCCTGTGTGCAATATTTGGGGCATAGTAAAAACTATTTTTAAAAAATTTATTAGAGAGAGAGAAGGGGGAAAGGGAGAGAGAGAGAGAGAATATGGGCAGGCCAGGGCTCCACCCTCTGCTTATGAACTCCAGATGCATGTGCTACCTTGTGCATCTGGATTCTGTGGGTACTGAGGAATTGAACTAGGGTCCTTTGGTTTTTCCAGTAAGCACCTTAACAGTTAAGCCAGCTCTCCAGCCCCTAAAACTATTTATCTGAAGGCCAAACTGAACTGATTACTTTATTTGCTAAATATGGCAACACAGTACAGGGGACCAGGTGCAGATATCCACACTGCAGTGCGTAAGATGGCTTACCCTTTGCCGTAGGAAAATCTGGATCTGCTGCATCTTTAGCAACAGCTTTGTCCTTCAGTTTCTCTAATTCCTGGACTAAGATGTTACAGGCTCTGTAATGGAGGGAACATGTTACCACTAAACAAGTGGTCCCTATGATAAATGCTCAAGGCTTGGGGATAGTGGAAGACCTATGTGAGTTCCAGAGCATTTTCATGGTTTCCTGTCAGCCTTATGAATTCCAGGTTACCCTTCATGTCATGTCTGTCTTTCTTCCAGGTTGTTAGTTTATCTGGCATTGAGTGGCTATAGAATAGTATAATAACTCACAGTGACCTAGTGAGTTATTGCATGTATAAGATCAAATATCTGCAATAAATCACACATGCACAAGCACAAACATTTCCTTTCCTTCTCTCACTAATAGAGAGATAAATAGATAGATAAATAGAAAGATGCAAATAGAAAGAGAATGGGTGTGCCACTACTGAAAAAGAACTCCAGATGCATGCTCCACCTTATGCATTGGCTTTTGGGGGTCCTGGGGAACTGAACCTGCACCCCTTGGCATTTCAGGCAAATGTCTTAACCACTACACTATCTCTCCAGCCCTGCAACCATTTTTGTATCGGACACAAAATCTCAAGGATGTTCAATAATGTATTCAAGGTTACATAAGTAACAAGTTGCAGAAAGAAGCAATATTTGATCCTTGCCTATATACTTTCATAAGGTATGGTCAGATTAATCTGTTTTAGGGAATGCAATACAGAAATTATACCTATGTAGAATATTAATTGATTGATGCGTGTCACATTGAAAACAAGCAAGGTAATTAATCTAATTCAGTAATAGCCATTAGGTTTCATTAATGCTATATTTAGTAAGTGAATATCTAATTTCTTTTAAAAGACATAGATAAATTGGAGGAATTTTTAGAAGACCAACCGAGCAGAGAGGGATTTAGGAAGAGGGAATGCTAATGAAATAATGCAAGTAATGAAGCGTTTGGGAGAAAACAGGAGCTCCAGTTAGAGTATACGGAATATAGCAGTTTACAAAATTGTAAAGAAGCTGGGTGTGGTGGCACATGCCTTTAATCCCAGCACTAGGTGAATCACCATGAGTTTGAGGCTACCCTGAGACTACATAGTGAATTCCAAGTCAGCCTGTTAGAGTGAGACCCTACTTTGAAAAAAAAAGAAAAAGAAAAATATTGTGAAGAGAAAAACATTTAAGCTTAGGTTTCTGTAGCAGACAGCTTCAGATTTGCTGAGATGAACTTCCAGACAAGGCACAGTTATGGAGGGATATTTATTGAAGCTTACCGATCTAGGGGAAGTTCCATAATGGCAGAAGAAGCTAGTCTTCACTTAAAGGACCAGGCAGAGAGAGAGAACACAAGCCAAAACACCAAAAGCCAAAAGCCACACAGCATAACACACTTTAGGAACTCCAGCTAGGCCCAGTTCGTATATCTTTAGATTGGAATCTCAAACCTATCACCACACCTTAGGGCTGGATTCTAAGATCCACCTAGTAACACTGCTTCTAGCCAGGTGGCTGCAGCTACAAACCAATAAAACTGAATATATTGGGGGTCACCTATTCAAACTACCATATTCTGCCCCTGACCCACAATAGATTTATTACTATCACACATCGTAAATTGTGAGTCCTGTAAAATCAAACAACTTAAACACTTTTAACATATAAATGTACAGAGTAAACATTTTCAACTGATATAAGGCATAGCAAGGAGAGACTAAAACAATGCAAATTCAACCACCACCAAACAAATATCAAACTTTTGCAGTTTAAGTCCAATATAACCAGAGATGGACAGTCTCCAGATTCTTCATTCTGCCCCTCCAGCTGAGCAGAGTAGCTAGGGAAAACTTCCATCCTAGGCCAGTAGTACACTCCATGGTAGCCCTTGCACAGTGTGGTATATCCAAAACATCCTCCGGTCTCCATGTAAACCATGGTTTATCTTTTAAAGGCTCTTCGGCCTATCAGGGTCATCATGCCCTGCCTCATTCCACATCTCAGCAATGGCTCCTCAAAATGTGTGTGCACTTTTTGATTCATTCCATGCATTTTTAATATTTCCAAAACTAATACTAGGTGTGTAGGACACAGTCATATGCTTAATTCAGGGACAAAATAAATCTTAACTTTGAAAATCAAGTTCCTTCTCCAGTCAACTCTTTCCAAAAGAGTTTTCATTTCTATCATAATCTTTCTTGAGGCATCATCTCTATTGTTTTAATGTAAAGAAGTTGGGCCATTTTCCTTAAGATTACTAATGTGTTGACAATAGCAGCTTCAGTAACCTAAAACCAGTCTCAGTGCCTATAATTTTAACTTGCTTGCAGTTTTCCAACATAAAATCTTAAACCTTTCAGTACAAAATCTTTAGCCAAGCACACCAGACCATTACAAAATTTAACCTGATCAAACTCTCTAAGCCTCGGCAGCAGAATGCATCCAGCCCTTATGCCAGTAGCCCAGTTCCAACAAAGTCCTCTGCAGTCTTTCCTTTCCCTTAAAAAGCTCATAAGCCAAATATTGAAGTTCAATACTGTCTGCACTTAGCATTTTCAAACTCTCATCAGAATAGTCCATAATACTTGGCTTATTTCTCCAGAAAGCATGTTCAGTTGTAAGTACCAAGTCCATGCCCATTCCTCTAAAACAAAAGTTCCAAAAGACCAAAATCCACATAGTCAGGTTCATCTTACCCCACTCCTGGTGTCAACTTCTGTAGCAGACAGATTCAGGTTCACTGAGATAAACTTCCAGACCAGGCACAGTTATGGAGGAAAGGATGTTTATTGAAGCATACAGATCCAGGGTAAGTTCCATAATGGCATAAGAAGCTGGCCTGCTCTTATAGGACCAGGCAGGAAGAGAGAGAGAGAGAGAGAGAGAGAGAGAGAGAGAGAAGTTTCTAAATTATGCCTTTTAGGAAAAGAAAAGCACATATGCCATTTTGAAAAAGTATAAAAGGTGCATACAACTCCCAAACTGTCAATAAAATATAGATATCAAATGGATTAAAACATAAATATGGCCACTTTAAGAGCCTCTCCTCCCACATCCCAGGAATCAGGGCAGAAAAGGAAGAAAAGTCCATCCCCTTGTTACCAAGGAAACCCAATGCCACCTTGGCCATAGCCTTAGGTCCTATATAAGAGCAGAGTGGAAGCCTACAGGCCTTCTTCCTTACTTACTCTTTCCTTCATTGCCTCCTCACTTCTTTCACATGGCTTGAGCCCAGATATACCCCTTACCCCCAGAAATTCTTGAAACAGACCACCTTACTTTGTTATTCAGATTTCTGATCCCTCTCTCTCTCTCTCTCTCTTTCCATTTTGGATGCCATCATGCTACCTTGGCACAGTGCTTCAACTCTCCTAATAATAGCTTTACTTCTAAAAGGGCATTGCTTCAGCTCTTATGTCTTGGACCAGGCTGCTTTCCCTCACATTATCAAAATAACTTCAACTAAATGAAAGCACCCAATCCAGTGGCCTAGTCTCTGTTTTAACTCCCACATTTCATCAACTCTTAAGATTCATTTCTTGTTTATGTTTTAACATCTCCAAAATTAGGATGCATTCTTTTCAAAAATATTTTAATTTATTTGCAAGCAGAGAGAGAGACAGATATATATATATATATATAAAGACAGAGAGAGGGCTGGAGAGATGGCTTAGCAGTTAAGCGCTTGCCTGTGAAGCCTAAGGACCCCAGTTCAAGGCTTGATTCCTCGGGACCCACGTTAGCCAGATGCACAAGGGGGCACACACATCTGGAGTTTGTTTGCAGTGGCTGGAAGCCCTGGCATGCCCATTCTCTCTCTGTCTCTATCTGCCTCTCTCTCTCTCTGTCACTCTCAAATAAATAAATAAAAATGAACAAAAAATATTTTTTTTAAAGACAGAGAAAATGTGTGTGCCAAGGCCTACCATCACTGTAAATAAACTCCAGATGCATGCACCATTTTATGCATCTGGCTTTATCTTGGTCATAGGCACTTGAACTAGGGTTGCTAGGTTTTGCAGGAAAGTGTCTTAACCACTGGAGCCATTTCTCCAGCCCAGGATGTATTCTTTTTTAGGTCTTGCTGTTTTTTCTTTTTTTTTTTAATTTGTTCATTTTTATTTATTTATTTGAGAGTAGCAGAGAGAGAAAGAGGCAGATAGAGATAGAGAGAGATAGATATATATATAGATAGATAGAGAGAGAGAGAGAGAGAGAGAGAGAGAATGGGCGTGCCAGGGCTTCTAGCCACTGCAAACAAACTCCAGACGCATGCGACCCCTTGTGCATCTGGCTAACGTGGGTCCTGGAGAATAGAGCCTCGACCCAGGGTCCTTAGGCTTCACAGGCAAACGCTTAACTGCTAAGCCATCTCTCCAGCCCTGTTTTTTCTTTTTTAATGGCATATAAAATAATGGTATATATTTATGGTGCTTTGATTCAGGTGTCCTACATAAACTTAGGTGTTCTGAATGCTAGGTTCCCAGCTGATGGAGATTTGGGAATTAATTCCTTCTGGAGGGAGTGTATTATTGGGGCCTGCTTATGGGTGTTATAGCCAGTTTCTCCATGCCAGTTTTTGGGACACTCTCCTGTTGCTGTTGTCTACCTTATGTTGGCCAGGGGGTGATGTCCACCCTCTGCTCATGCCATTGTTTCCCCTGCCATCATGGAGCTTCCCCCTCAAGCCTGTAAGCCAAAGTAAACCTCTTTTTTCCCACAAGCTGCTCTTGGTTGTGTGATTTCTACCAGCAGTGCGAACCTGACTGCAACAATATTATAACCACTGGTGTTTTGCCACTTGTAAGATATAACTTTGTGCTCTTGGACAAGTTCACTAATCTCTCTGTATCTCAGTTTCCTCATCTTTAAAATGGAATAAACCAGTACATTTCATAAAAGTCTGTTTTAAGTAGTAAATTATAAAAGTCTGGGATGTTCTTAGAGGAAGGGGGCAGTCAGTAATTGATACAATGGTGCTACAGAACAGATTACATCAGAATGTGTTAAAGGAAAAACAGTTCATAGTTTCAGCTTAGCACATCTATGGAAGCAGGCTCACCAGGTCTCATGTGTGCATCTCTGACCAGCTGCAGGTCAGTGAGGAGGTTATACGCTGGGATGGACTCTTTCACTTGTCCAGAAAAATGTATAGAGAAGCTGTATGCTTCTGGTGTTCTTTGTCTTCTGGACGGTAACCTGGACTCATATCCACGGCAAGGGCAGCATTCTGAGGGCAAGCTTGGAGGCCCAGGCTCTAAGCTGAGCTGGTGTATGGCTATACTCATTGCATCCTATTGGCTATATCATACCTCAAGGCCAGCCCAGGCAGGTAAAGGCTATACTCTGTCTCTTAATAGAAAGCGCTGCCAGGGCATGTATATGGCACTGGAGCTTGGAGCTAGTTTACCACCAATGTACCACTCATGGGCCTGGGCACAGAGGGGTTGCTCAATGAATCTCACTAGCCATTATCATTGTCATTAATGGAAGACCATGGGAATGATAAAGGGATAAAATTGGGTTAGCCCTACTGGGCTGAGAGGAAGAGCGTGGGCTTCCCATGGGATGAGGTGGAGGGACGCAGTCAGGGTGTAGTTATCATACAGTTTCAGAAATGTTGAGTCTTGGAGTGTAAGAGATCAAAAGACATGCATATCCAGGCATTCTCACTTTCTCACCTTGTGACAGAAGAAAATGAGTCCAAGGGAGGTGAACTGACTTATTAAAAGTCATCTAGCAAAAATGCTTAGGTGCTCAATTCCCTTGGCAATGCTCTGTGTATGCGTATGTGTGCTCATGCACATGTGTGCCGCATGCACGTGGTGGCCAGAGGACAACCTTGGGTTGGGTGTCATTCTTTTGGCACTGTTTACCTGTTTTTTTTTTTTTTTTTTTTTTTTTTTGAGGGAAGATCTCTTACTGGCCAGAAACTTCCCAAGTAGGCTAAATTGGCTGCCTGTCTGTTTCCCCACTGCTGGGATTTCTGGTACATGCCTGGTTATTTCCCTGCCCACAATTCTCCTTTTGTCTTAAAATTTTGTTTCTTTTCCAAAAATGGCTGGAAGGGGGAAAAATGAACTATTTATTTTAAATAAATAGTACAATAAAACCTCAGATGAATTCAACATAATAAAATAAGTTCTTAACTTACAATCGTAATGTATATTTTTTCATTGTGCCACTTTGTGTTGGAATTTATGAGTTCTTTCAATGTTGTCTAAAAATCGTAGAGTATCAAAAATAGTTCCCTATTTTCATGACAGCCATTTATTTTCTATTTCACATACATGAACCATAAATAGATTTATTAGATTTCAGTAACAATGGACAACACGTGGAATTCAGATATACTTTTTAAGGAGCAAACAGGCATACATTTCTGTTGGTTTAGAATTGGAGACAATGAAAATGAATGACTTAGTACTTAAATATTTAGTAATCCTGATATACTATTTCGAACCACAGAGAATATATGTAGGCTTTGTGGAGTTATTGGAAATCAGATGCTGAATTATTTCTTATTTTAAATGTTTAAATAAAATTCACAAGTACAATATTAATCACAAGTCCAGCATTAAAATGCTTAGTAGGGTTCATTTATTATTTTGTGTCCTTATAAGCCCCATTCATACCATATTTTGTATTTGTATTGGGATGGCTGTAGGTGTGGTATTTGTTCACAAATACTCAGGTGTACATGTATTAAAGAATTAGGGTTAGACTCTAAAGAACTGAATGGGAATCTGGGAGTTCCATAGCCTTGAGTAGTCACTTGTCTTCCTTTAGTTATAGTATCATAGTTTCTGCGAAGGAACCATGTACATAGGAAATAAACAAAAAGTTCTTTATTCTACTAAGATCTTGTCATGATCTTTTAAATTTTTAAATTTTTTGTTTATTTATGTGCAAGTAGGGAGAAAGAGAGAGAATGGGCATACCTGGGCCTCTTGCAACTGTGAACGAACTTCATATTCATGTGCTACTTTGTGTATCTAGCTTTATGTGGATACTGGGAAATTGAACTTAGATCATCAGGCTTTGCCAGTAAGAACCTTTAACCACTGAGCAATCTCTCCAGTCCTGTCATTATTTCTAAAATCATGATACAATGCATATAACTCAATGTATCATTCAACAATTCAATGGACATTCATGTTATTATCAAGGAAAGATAGGTCTCTTCCATCCATACCTTGGTTTCATGTGGGTCCATTAGCTGGATGTAGAAATCCAATTAATACAAAAGCCAATTAACAAGAAAGCACACAAGTTTTGCTGATTTTACATGCATATGGGGGCTGGAGAGATAGTTCATTGGGTAAGGTGCTGGCCCGCGAAGTCTAATGACCTGGGTTCAATTCCCCAGTACCCATGTAAAGCCAGATGCACAAAGAAGTGCATGCATCTGGAGTTTATTTGCAGCAGATAGAAGCCATGGCACACTCATTCTGTCTTTATATCCTCTCTCTCTCTCTCTCTCTGCCTGCAAATAAATAAATATTTAATTACATGCATGTGGGAATCATAACAAGATGAAGAAATGACTGAAGCATGATGATCATCTACTTTCAGAGCAGAACAATACATTTGTGAAGAAATAGCAGGAATAATGGATATCTGGACTAAGTTGATTCTAGGGATGGGTGTTAGTAGAAGATGCAGAGTGGGTATAGAGGATAGTGGAAGGTAAGTGGTACTTTAGAGTTTGTGGTGGTTTGATTCAAGTGTTCCCCATCAACTGAGAAGTTCTAAATGCTAGGTTCCCAGCTGATGGAGATTTTGGAATTAACACCTCCTGGAGGAATATTGTTGGGAGCAGGCTTATGGGTATTATAGCCAGTTTACCCTTGCCAGTGTTTCGCACACTTTCCAGCTGATATTGTCCACCTTATGTTGGTCAGGAGGTGATGTCCACCCTCTGCTCATGCTGTCATTTTCCCCTGCCATCATGGCTCTCACTTCCCTCGAGTCTGTAAGACAAAATAAACCTTTATTCACCACAAGCTGTTCTTGGTCGAATGATTTCTGCTAGCAGTGTAACCTGACTGAAATAGGCTCTTTGCTCATCATCAACCAGCCTCTGGTGACCAGGTAACCAAGGCCATTTTCTAGCCTTGCATGTAAAGAATACCTGTACAAGAGGAATCTTTGTGCTTAGGTGCTGTGGGTCCCTGGTTCCTCAGGGGGCTGTTGCGCACTGGCTCCACCGAGGCATCCAAACACCTGTGGAGCAGGGTCTCGAGTGGCCGTGAGTGCAACGGGAAGAAACACCTGGGAAACTGCTTCAGAGAACAGCTTGTTTATTTGTCGGGTGACTGAATTTTTATAAGCTTGTGTGTGTGAGAGAGAGAGGGAACAGGGTCCTAAGGGGATTGGTGGGTTCAAAGGTTGCTTGCCAATGCCTAGTTGTCATATAGGGATGTTCCTTCCCGCACATAGGGAGAGAGTCAGGTGATCTACGTAGTGGTGGGAAGAGGTATAGGGTGTGGGTCACAGGGGTATGGGCTGTGTGAAGGCTGGCTGATACCATATAAGGAGTTTTTCCTAGGCAATTGGCCAAAGGTCACAGGGCTATGAGCAAAGCCTAAGTCTTATCAGGACATCCAGGCACCCAGGTTGGGTGGGAGGAGGGAGTGGCCCTACTTCCTGACTGTCTTGGGCCCAAGATTTGTCCTGGGGTCCAGTCTCACTGCAACCCAAGAGAATGGGGAGAGGAGGAGCCTTCCTGCTGTTCCAGGACCCGAGATTTGTCTAGGGTTCAGGCTGGTGTGACCTCTCCATAGCCCAGGGTCCTAGCCATGTCTAATAGCTTAGGCTTGCTTTAATCCAGGGCCCTGCCTGTGCCCAATATGATGCTCTGCTGGGCATTATAATTTCTTGAGTGTTCAGAATTAATAAACCAATTTGGTATGTTTTGTCTTAATGCCTCTATTTTTGCACTGTCTTCACAGTTGCAGTTACCCTTTCAATGCTGGGACAAAGAATCAGACCAAAAGCAGCTGATGGGAGAAAATATTGCTATTTTGGCTTATGGTCAGGGAGAAGCATGGCATGAGCAGAGGTGTGATATTACCTCTGCCACAGAAGATGGAAAACAGTAGTAGGAGAGTGAACCAAACTTACACTGGCAAGCTAGGAACTAAATAATCTTCAAGGTAATTCCTTAACAACACACCTCCTCCAGGATGGCTCCACCTTCTAAGTTTCCATAAGCTTGGGACCAAACATTCAGAACACATGAGTATTTTGGGGGCATCTGATTAAAACAACCACAATTACCCCTGGGCCCCCATAGACTCATGACCATCTCAATGTAAAATGCATTCAGCCCAACATTAAAAGTCCCCATAGTTTTTAATCTATCTGAACACTATTCCAAAGTCCAAGGTCTCATCTGAGATTCAAGACAATCTCTTAACTTTAAAGCCTATAAAAATAAAACATAAGTTAAATACACATAATGGCACAGAGTAAGCATTCACACTGGAAAAGGTGGTATTGGGAAAGAAAAGGAAAGAAAAACCAATGCAAATTCAAAACAAATAGAGCAAACATCAAATCCTGCAATTCTGTGTTCATGTGATACCCACAACGAGGTCTTTGAGGTTCTGATCCCATCCCCCTAGCTGGGCTGCTTATAAACTGGGAAAACTCAACTTGATCAAGCATCCTTAGCAGAGGTTGGTATCTCCAAAATCATTTGATCTCCACTGGAAACCCTGGGTCATCCTCACTGTTCCATTGGTCCTCCACACAGGGACTCCAAAATCCCTGTCTCACATCACTCAGTGGCCATGTCCAAAAAATCACATTGCAAATCCAATTGCCCTCTTTTTCTTGCATGTTTTATACTTGCAGAGTGGAATAACAAATTTATTAATCCAAGGTGGAATGAATGGTATGTAGAAGAGCAGGAAAACTACTTCAGCACTCTGGCCCTCTACTCTCAAAAGTAGGCCCTCTTCTTCCTGCTGTTGAAATGAAAAACGGCTGGCCCAGTCTGAAATGATGGTAAACCTTCAAACAATTGCAGCTGAAGTGGGCTGTTGGATCTTGTTCAACATTAATTTCTTTCTGTGCCATATCCATTTGCTAATACTAGTCCATTGGTTCTAAACTCAACCCTCCTCAAATTCTCAAGACACAGGCAGATAGCTCATAGTCCCTCAAACAAAATGCTTGTAGACCAGTCCCAATGAAACTCTGTTCCCTTCATTAGCCAAGCCTAACAGTCCTCAGTTCTTTTTGCATTCAGATCCTTCAACTCTGACCATAGTGTTTCTTCAAGCTCTACTTCAGCATCTCAAAGACTTACTTAGTCCAAGGCTTCAAATCCTTCCACATCCTGCCCTCACAAATCAGTTCCACAAGGCCAAAAGCCCTACAGTCAGTGTGATGGTTTGAATCAAATGACCCCCATAGACTCATGTGATTTCAATACTTTATCCCCAGCTCATAATAGTTGGGGAAATGGAGCCTTCCTGGAGGAGGTATGTTGTTGGGGGCAGGCTTACGGGAGTTATGCCCAGCTCTCCCTTGCCAGAATTCAGTTTACTCTCTTGCTGTGGTTTGCCACCTGCTGTGGCAAGGAGGTGATGTCCAGCCTCTGCTCTACCATCTTTTCTCAACATCATAAAACTGTAAGCAAAAAAAAAAAAAAAGAAAGAAAGAAAGAAAGAAAAAGAAAGAAAGAAAGAAACTTCCATCCCATCAGTTTCTTTTGGTCAAGTGCTTATGTCAGCAACAAGAAGGTAATGACAACTGAAAATTGGTACCAGAGGAGTGGGTCTATTGTTGCTCAAAATCTGACTGTGTGGTTTTTGGCCTTTTGGGATTGATTTCTAGGGGGATATGTGGAAAGAATTGAAACCTTGGACGAAAAGAAGCTTTACAGTGCTATAAGCAGAGTTTGACGTGCCGTTCTGGTCAGAGTTGAAAGATTGAAATGCATAAAGAACTACGGGAATAGAAGAAAGGGCATTGTCCAGACTGTGTTAGAAGCATTTTGTGTAAGAGGCTATGTGCTTTCTTCTCATGTCCTGAGACTTGCTATTTAGCTGGAAATGATCTTAAACTTCTGCCCCTCCTGCCTCTATCTCTGGAATGCCTGAGTTCTAGGCATGTACCTGGTGCTGGGGTTTATGCTTGCATTCTACTAACTGAGCTAAATCAAATTTCCACTTAGTCAGAATTTTTTTATTAGTATATTACATTTAACATATAGTATCTAATACATGGAGTATTAATAAATAAAACAAAAGATCTTTGTAAGATAGGTTTTAGTATTGTATTTTCACTTTTTTATTGACAACTTCCATAATTATGGACAATAATTCCCTCCCCTCCCCCACTTTCCCATTCACAAATCCACTCTCCACCATATCTCCTACCACTCTCAATTAGTCTCTCTTTTATTTTGATATCATCATCTTTTCTTCCTATTATGAGGGTTCTATGGTAGTTAGTGCCAGGCATTGTGAAGTCATGGATGTCCAGGGCATTTTGTATCTGGGAGAGTGTATTATAGACAGTCTTACCCTTCTTTGGCTCTTACATTCTTTCTGCCACCTCTTTTGCAACGGACCCTGAAACTTGGAGGGTGTGATAGAGATGTTTCAGTGCTGAACAGTCTTCTGTCACTTCTTCCCAGTGCTATGGTACCTTTTGAGTCATCCCACAGGTTATCACCATCTGAAAAGAGAAGCTTCTCTATTCCAAAAGTGAGAGTAGTATTAATATGTGAGTATGAACATTAAGAAAAATGCTTACTGGGCAGTTTGGTGAACATAATGTATGCATTTTTCCAGACATAAGCAGGCATTACATCCCTAGGGCCCATGATCTCTCCTGTTGTAGGTTTTCAGTACCAGGCGTCTGTTGCCTCCCATGGAGCGGGCTTCCAGGCCCCTTAGTGAGTGGTTGGTTTCCTCCATAATAGACATGCCACTATTGCACCCATTGGCTCATTTGGCCTGGCTGGCCAAACTTAAGGCTTGCAGTGTCCACTAATGTTTTTCTCCACTGATGACTTCTCTCTCCCATAGGGCTACATGAAGCATAGATTTTTCTAAATTTTTGTTAGCTGTTCTACAGGGAGGAGATTTTCAACTCAGCTCCAGCAGGATTTCACAGTGGCCATGCAGCCCAAACATGTGGAGTCTTCAACAACAGGGTCTTACCATCTATTTCTGGTGGGAAACCAAGAGCCTTGACAATGTCCTGTAATGCTTTGGGGGCATCAAGGACCTCTCCAGCTGACACTCACTGGAAGGTATCTCATCCCTGTCACTGAAAATTTTCTAGTAACAATCTATGGCTTCTGAGTGTGCCATTGTCCCCAAAAGTAGGTTTCCATAAGGCTCATTCATAGCATCTTAAATTTTGATTAACCCACCTCCACTCTTCCTTTACTCAGTCTCTTTCCGTGACCTTATTTAGGCCATTACACAGCTAGTAATCTGTTCATCTATTTTCATATATGCAAAACCATCCTCTAAATGTTCCCTTTTCCTCCCTTACTTATAACCCCTTTCTAGCTTACTGGCCTTTGCTACTGATTTTTACTCCAATTCACACACAAGTTTAAACATTTGTAGGAAGAATCCACATAAGAAAGAGAACATGTGGCATTTAGCTTTCTGGGCCTGGGTTACTTCACTTAGCATAATGCTTTCCAGATCTGTCCATTTGCCTACAAATTTCATAATTTCGTTTTTCTTTACCACTCAATAGAACTTCATTGTATAAATGTACCACATCTTCATTATTCATTCATCAGTTGAGTGACATTTAGGTTGGTTCCATTTCCTAGCTATTGTGAATAGAGTAGCAATAAATATGGATGTGCAAGTATCTCTAAGGTAGTGAGATGAGTCCTTGGATATATGCCTAGGAGTGGTATAGCTGGGTCATATGGTAAATCTATTTTTAGCTGTCTCAGGAACCTCCATACTGACTTCCACAATAGCTATACCACTTTAAATTTCCACCAGCAGTGCAGAAGGATTACTTTTATCCACATACTCGCCAGCATTTACTGTCATTTGATTTCTTTGTAATAGCCATTCTGACAAGAGTGAGATAGAATCACAAAATAGTTTTAATTTGCATTTCCCCAATGGCTGAGAATGTAAAACATATTTTTAGATGTTTGTAGGCCAGCTGCATTTCTTCCTTTGAGAATTCTATTTAGTTCCATACCACATTTTCTTTTGATTGGGTTGGTTGATTTCTTAACATTTAGTTTTTTGTTATCAGAGATGGACATATTTTGTATGTAAACATCACATACTGGTACCATACTTTCACTCCTTCCTGCCCCTTTTCTTAAGAGGCCTTTCTCATTGGGGATGCATGTTGACTCCATGGGGATTGTGGGTCATGCATTGTGGGAGCTGCAGTCAGTTATGGGAGAGAGAGGCAATGTTTCTGTGCAAAGTGTTACAAGTTGTGGCTCTAACAATCTTTCTGCCCTCTCTTCCACAAAATCAAACAACATAATCCATAAGTGGGGCAGGGAACTAAATAGGGAGTTCTCAGAGGAAGAATTACAATGTCTAACACACACTTAAAAAAAGGTTCAACATCCGTAACAATTAGGGAAATACAAATTAAAACAACTATGAGTTTCAACTTTACCCCAGTAAGGATAGCAAACATTAAAAAATTAAAAAAAAAAATCAAATGAAAACACATGTTGGTACTCCATAGTGAATTCCAGGTCAGCCTGGGCTAGAGTGAGACCCTACCTCGAAAAACCAAAAAAAAAAAAAAAAAAAAAAAAAAAAAAAAAAAAACACATGTTGGTGAAGATGTGGAGAAATAGGAACACTCATTCATTGTTATAGATATTAGGCTTCTGTCAGTGTTCTATCTGGCAAAGATTTACTCCCATGCAGTTGGTGCTATTGGCTCTGCTTATGGTATATTTGTCTGTGCAAAAGTGTTTTAGCTCCATGAGATCCCATTGGTTGAGTGATTGTTTAATTTCCTTGGCTACTGGGATTTTGTTCAGGAAGTCTTTTCCCAGTCCTATATTTTGGAGTGTGCTTCCTATTTTTTCTTCCAGTAGCTGAAGAGTTTCAGGTCTTACATTGAGGTCTTTAATCCATTTGGACTTGAATTTTGTGTATGGTGAAGTGAGTGGTTTTAATTTCAGTTTTCAACATACGGTCATCCAATTTATCCAAAACCATTTGTTGAAGATGCTATCTTTTCTCTAGTCTACATTATTGGCACCTTTGTCAAAGATCAAGCAGCTATAGTTGCTTGCCCTAAAGTCTGGTTCTTCAATTCTGTTCCATTTGTCTGTTTCTGCTTCTATTCCAGTACCATGCTGTTTTTGTCACTGTGGATTTGTAATATAGCTTTAGATCAGGTATAGTAATACCACCAGAGGTCTTTTTATGCTGATGATATGTTTGGATAGCTGACACCTTCTCCATTCTATATGAATTTTGAGATCATTTTTTTTTCAGTGAAGAATAATGCTGGTATTTTTATTGGCATTGTGTTAAATCTGTATATGGCTTTTGGTAGAAATGCCATTTTCACAATATTAATTCAATCTGTAAAAAAAACGTGGAAGGTTCTTCCATCTTATTTGTTTTTCTTTTTTTCTTTATTAATTAGTTTTGTATTCAGCAAATACAGTCAGTTTGTTACCATTATTAGGCTCATCCATGACCTACCCCCTCCCCTTGGACCCTCCTTGTTGAGGTATATGGGTCATGCCTTGTGGAGTTAGCCCACAGTTATGGGTAAGCTAAATGTCTCTGCATATCATGACCCAACATGTGGCTCTGACATTCTTACCGCCCCCTCTTCCACAAAATTTCCCTGAGCCAGGTTGGGTTCATTTTTGGTCTGCTTCAGTGATGAGGTGTTGGGGGCCTCTGAGGCTCTGGCTCTCTGATTTGGTAGGAGTTGATTTTTCTCTGTGTTGATCTCCTTCCCCCTTCTGCTGGTATCTGGTTCATCAGGAAAACAGCACCCTTGCTTGTTTTGCCAATTTTTCTTAGTTTCAGCCGGGGCCCTTTTGAGGTATGATGGGGTGGCTCTCTCCTTAGGATCTATGTCTATCTGAAAAAGTGAAGCAGATTCTCCAATGGAGAGTGTGGTGGTTTGAATAGAATAGATGGCCCCCAATATATTCAGTTGTTTATTTGTTTGTAGTTTGCATCTCTAGCCATCTGGCTGGAGGCAATGCCATTGTGTGGATCTTAAGGTGTGGTGGTGGGTTTGAGACTTCAATCTAAATATATGCAAAGCGTGCCTAGCTGGAGTTCCTGAAGTGTGCTCTGGCTTTTGACCTTTAGGCTTGTACTTCTGCTCTCTCTCTGCTTGGGCCTGTGAAAGCAGGCCAGTTTCTTTTGCCTTTATGGACCTTCCCCTGGATCTGTAAGCTTCAATAAATCCCTTCCTCCATAACTGTGTCTGGTCTGGAAGTTCATCTCAGCGAACCTGAAGCTGTCTGCTACAGAACTTGGTACCAAGGAGTAGGCTGTGATGTACCTGGCCACGTGCATGTTGATCTTTTGGAACCTTTGTTTTGGAGGAATAGGCATGGACTTGGTGCTTGCAAATGAAGATGTCTTCTGGAGTGGTAAGCCAAGTTTTATGGACTATTCTGATGAGAGTCTGAGAATGCTAAATGCAGACAGCATTGAACTTCGAGACTTGGCTTATGAGCTTTCTAAGGGGAAGGAAAGACTGCAGACGACTTTGTTGGAACTGGGCTACTGGCGTAAGGGCTGGCTGCATCCTGCTGCCCAGGTCCAGAGTGTTTGATCAAGGTTAAATTTGTAATGGACTGATGTGCTTGGCTAGAGATATTGGACTGAGCGATTTAAGATTTTAAGCTGGAAAACCTCAAGCAAGTTAAAATTACAGTCACTGAGATTGGTTTTAGGTTATTGAATCTGCTATTGTCAAACACATTAACAATCTTAAAGGAAGATGGTCCAATTGCTTTACCATGGGACTTCCCCTGGATCTGTAAGCTTCAATAAATCCCTTCCTCCATAACTGTGCCTGGTCTGGAAGTTCATCTCAGCGAACCTGAAGCTGTCTGCTACAGAGAGTAAGTTAGCACCAGGACAAATGAGATAACCCTTACTTTTTTAATAGAGAATTTAATAGGTGTAGGCCCTCTTGTAGCCCATGATTGATGGTACCTTGATATTGGAGAGTGGGCTTATGTTTGGATATGGTTCTGACTTGTTTCCCAGCTCCAGCTATGGGTCCCGTGCCACTGAGGGGATCAGTTAGCCAAATTAAGACCAGTTGGTTCCCCACCATGGCTGTGTGCCACTATTGTACTTGTATGAGTATCACTGCAGGTTATTTGCTGCTAAGTAGGTTAGACCATGAGTTGCTTGGACAGATATTGGTCATTTCCCCCCAGTCACCCATGTAGCACCTTCTGTCACTAGGTGCACTGACTGTCTTGGGGACTGACTCTCTTCCAACTTCCAGCCATGCCATTCCATTTTGCATGTCAACCACATAAGGTGTCTTTAGCAGTAGGGTTTTTACCACTAACCTTTGGTGGGTCATCAAGTACTCTGACAGAAATCTGTCTTTCTTTTAGGAAACCTTGTAGGTCTCTCTGATCAAAAGCTCATTGTGGATGATAGCCCCATGGTGGTACTGGGAGTTACAGGTCAGTGCCTACTAAGAAAATGATGAAAAAGTTAACTAATATACAAGAGTTAGAGAGAAAAGAGAGAGAGAGAGAGATGGAGAGAGAGAGGGAGAGGGATGGAGGGAAGATGTAGAAGATAAAGGTTAGTCTTGATCCTACCCTCTCCAGTGTCTTGTAGTTCAGGTGTTCCCTGTAAGGGCCTGGTGAATGTTCAGCCATTTCGTCTGCCTGTTAGGAAGTAGAATTTTATGGTACCATTGCTGTTTGGGTCTAGATTTGTGTTTCCCACCCCTTTGATGCCCTCCCCTCCCTCCCCATCCATCCTAGTGTCTCGTCCATGAGATACTTGCTGGGTATGTAAGGTATCTTGGGTAGATTCAGGTTAGGTGCTGTAGATGAGTGAGACTATGTGGCGATTTTTTTTCTGTGATTGGGTAAGTTCACTGACAATGATCTGTTCCAGGTTCAACCATTTTTTCCTCAAATTTCATTGTGTCAGTTTTTCTTACTGCTCTATAGAATTCCATTGTGTAGATATACCGTGTCTTAGTTATCCATTCTTCTAGTGATGGACATCTGGCTTGATTCCAGCTCTTAGCTATTAGAAATTCAGCTGCTACAAACATGGTTGAGCAAATCTCTCTAGCCTGTGGTTTGAAGGTTTTAGGGTAGATGCCCAGTAAGGGAATAACTGGGTCTGTTGGTATCTCTATACTCAGGTTTTTCAGAAGTCTCCATATTGCTTTCCAAAGTGGTTGTACCATCCTACATTCCCACCAACAGTGGATGAGTGTTCCTACTTCTCCACATCCTCGCCAGCATTTATGTTTATTTGATTTTTTGATGTTTGCTATCCTTATTGGGGTAAGGTGGAATCTCATAGTTGTTTTAATTTGCATTTCTCTGATGATTAGGGATGATGAACATTTTCTTATTCTTGTATTTCTTCCTCTGTGAACTGCCTGTTCAGCTCTTCCATCTTCTTAAGTCCACCTCTATTTCTTTCTTGAGTGTTTTCATTATACAGTCCCTCATATCATTTGTTAGTGTTATTCCAAGGTATTTAATTTTTTTGTTGGTATTGAAAATGGAACAGTCTCACTGATTTCTTTCTCTGTATATTTGTCCTTTGCATACAGAAAAGTTACTGATTTTTGTGAATTGTTTTTGTATCCTGCCACTTTGCTGAAGGAATGTATCACCTTTAGAAGTTTTGGAATGGAGAATTTTGGGTAACTAAAATATAGAATCATGTCATCTGAAAATAGGGCTAACTTCATTTCTTCTTTTTCAATTTGTATCCCTTTTATTTCTTTCTCCTGTCTTATTACTTGGATTAGTACATCTAGCACTATGTTGAAGAGCAGTGCTGAGAGTGGGCACCCCTCTCTTGTTCCTGATCATAGTGGGAACTCCTTGAATTTGTCCCCACTAAGAATTATCTGGGCTTTAGGAGCTTTATATATAGCCTTTATTATGTTGACATATAAACCCTGCATGCCTATTCTTTCCAGTGTTTTGATCATGAAGTGGTGTTGTATTTTGTCATAGGCCTTCTCTCCATCAATTGAGATGATCATGTGGTTCTTATGATCAGTTTATTTATGTGGTGTATTATGTTGATTGATTTCTGTATGTTAAACCACTCCTGCACCCCTGGGATGAAGCCTACTTGATCAAGGTGGATAATGCTTTTGATGTGTTGTTGAATTTGGTTTGCAAGGATTTTGTTCAAGATCTTTGCATCTAAGTTCATTAGGGATATAGGCCTACAGTTTTCTTTCCTTGTTGCATCTCTGTCTGGTTTTGGTATTAGGGTGATGCTAGCTTCATAAAAGGATTCGGGGAGGATTCCCTGGTTTCTGATTATGTGGAATAGTTTGAGAAATATTGATTTTAGTTCTTCTATGAAGGTTTGATAGAATTCAGCTAAGAAGCCATCCGGTCCTGGGCTTTTCTTTTTGGGGAGGTTTTTGATTTCCTTTTCATTCTCCATGGATGTGATAGATTGGTTTAGATTAATCTGCTCTGAGTTTAGATTTGGTAGGTGGCATGTGTCTAGGAATTCATCCATTTCTTCCAGATTATTTAATTTTGTGGAGTAGAGATTTTGGAAGTATGTTCTGATGATTCTTTTTTTTTTTTTTTAAGTTATGTGCACATGGTATACAGCCATGTTGGTACCAACATTAGCCTCCTCCTTATCCTCCCCCCTCTGTAGGAACCCTCCTCATTTGAGAATGTGAGTCGTGCACTTTGGGGTTAACCATCACTTATGGGTAAGAGGCAATGTCTCTGTGCATAATGACCCAATGTGTGGCTATAACCTTCTTTCCACTGAGTCTTCTGCAAATTTCCCTGAGCCATGTTGGATTCATTTTAGGTCTTCTTGAGTAATGAGTTCTAGGGAGTGTCTGTGTCTTTGGATATCTGATTTGGTAGAAGTTGAGTATTCTCTGTGTCTATGTCCTTTACCTTTGTGCTGGTATGAAGTTCACCAAGGAAGCAGCACTCTTGCTTATTTCCCCAAATACTCTTAGTTTCAGCTGTGGCTCTTTTGAGGTGTGTTGGGCTGGTTCCTTCCTTAGAGTCTGCATCCATCTGAAAAAGAGAAGCAAATTCTCCAATGGAGAGTGAAGTTAGTGCCAGATAAATGGGATAACATTTGTTTTTGTAGAGAGAATTTAATAGGCTTTGGTCCTCTTGTAGCCAACATTTGGTGGGGGCTTGATTATGAAGAATGGGCTCATTTTTGGATATGGTTCTGACTTGATTCCCTGCTCCAGCTATGGGATCCATTCCACTGAGCAGATCAGTTAGCCAAATCAAGAGTAGTTGGTTTCCCACCATGGCTGTGCACCACTATTGCACTTGAGTAAGCATCACATCAGGTTGTTTGCTGCTGAGTAGCTTAGACTACATGTTGCTTAGACAGATGCTGGTCATTTTCCCCCAGACACTCATGTAGCACATTCTGGCACTAGATGAGCTAACTGTCTGTGGACTTACTCTCTTTCAGATTCCAGCCAGGTCACTCCATGTTCCATAGTAACAGCATAAGGTGTCTTAAGCAGTAGGGTCTTACCACTAACTTTTGGGGGATCATCATGTACTCTGACAGAAATCTGTCTTCTTTTGGGAAACGTTGTAGGTCTCTCTGATCAACAGCTCACTGTGGATGTTAGCCACATGCTGGTACTGGGAGTAATAGGTCTGTACCCAAGAAGACAAGGAATAAATAGATAAGTAATATAAAAGAGATAGAGAGGAGGGAGATAGTAAGAGACAGACAGACAGAGAGAGAGAGAGAGAGAGAGAGAGAGAGAGAGAAAGAAACAGCAGGAGATTATGGTCAGTCTTCAGTCAGTCTTCATCATATTATCTCCAGGGCCTTGTGATTCACATGTTCCCTCTAAGGGTCTGATGAATGTTAAACCATTTAGACTGTCTTTAGGATGTAGAATTTTATGGTACCATTGCCATTTGGATCCAGTTTTGTATCCAGCACCCCCACACTTACCCTCCCCTCCTGCCCCACCAACCCTATTGTCAGGTACTCAAGATGCTTATTAGGTATGTCAGCATCTTGGGTAGATTCAGGTTAGGAGCTATAGATGAGTGAGACTACACAGCGATTATCTTTCTGTGATTGGGTGAGTTAACTGAGAATGATCTGTTCCAGGCTAGACCATTTTTCTTCAAATTTCATTGTGTCACCTTTCCTTACTGCTGTGTTGAATTCCATCATGTAGATTTACCACATCTTGGTTATCCTTTTACCTAATGATGGACATCTGGGTTGATTCCAGCTCTTAGCTATTACAAATTGAGCAGCTATAAATATTGTTAAGCAAATCTCTCTGAACTGAGGCATGGAATTTTTAGGACAAATGCCCAGTAAGGGATAACTGGGTGTGTTGGTACCTCTATAATCAACCTTTTTAGGAGTCTCCATATTGCTATCCAAAGTGCTTGTACCATCATACATTCCCACCAATAGTGGATGAGGGTTCCTATTTCTCCACATCCTTGCCAGCATTTATTTTCATTTGATTTTTTAATGTTTGCTATCCTTACTAGGGTAAAGTGGAATCTCAGTTATTTTAATTTACATTTACCTGATGATTAGGGATGGATGGTGAATATTTTAAGTGTGTGTTTTCCATTTGTATTTCTTCTTCTGAGAACTAACTGCCTGTTCAGTACCTTCCCCATTTTGTGAGTGGGTTGTTTAACTTTTTATTGTTTAGGTTTTGAGTTATTTTTAGATTCTAGAAACTAGGCCTCTGTCAGTTGGATAGCCAGCAAATATTTTCTCCCATTCTGTGGGTAATCTATTGGCTCTGCTTAGTGTATGTTGGTCTGTGAAGAAACTTTTCATCTTCATGAGATCCCAATGGTTGAGTGATTGTTTAATATTCTGTGCTACTGAGGTTTTGTTCAGAAAGTCTTTTTCCATTCCTATATCATGAAAAGTTCCTCCTATATTTTCTTCCAGTAGTAACTGAGATGTGGATGGATGGATCAAGTTTCAATTTCCTGCATGTGGATATCCAGTTTATCAGCACCATTTGTTGAAGATGCTATCTTTTTTCCAGCCTATATTGTTAGGGCCTTTGTCAAATATCAAGTAGCTGTAGTTATTTGACCCAAAATCTGGGTCCTGTTTCATTGATCTATACTCCTATTTTTGATTGATTCTGTTTCATTGGTCTATACTCCTATTTTTATGACAGTACCATGCTGTTTATATTACTATGGCTTTGTAATATAGATTTAGATCAGGTATGGTGATGCCTCCAGAGGTGTTTCTTTTGCTGAGGATATGCTTGGATATCTGAGGCCTTCTGCCGTTCCATATGAATTTTGAGATCATTTTTTTCTATCTTTGTGAAGAACAATGTTGGGAATTTGATTGGTATTGCATTAAATCTGTATATTGCCTTTGGTAACATTGCCATTTTTGCAGTGTTAATTCTGCCTATCCTGGAGCATGGGAGGTCTTTCCATTTTTACAAGTCCTCCTCAATTTGTTTTCTGAGTGTTTTTATGGTTTCATTGTATAGGTCTTTCACTTCCTTGGTTAATGTTATTCCAAGGTATTTTATTTTATTGTTGCTATTGAAAATGGGACAATGTCACTTATTTCTTTCTCTGGATCTTTGTCTTTTGCATATAGAAAGGCTACTGACTTTTGTGCATTGATTTTGTATCCTGCTACTTTGCTAAAGGAGTTAATCACCTGTAAGTGTTTTGAGATGGAGGCTCTCAGGCCTCTTATGTACAGAATCATGTCATCTGTGAATAGAGCTAACTTAACTTCTTCCTTTCCAATTTGTATCACTTTTATTTCTTTCTCTTATCTTATTGTTTGAGCTAGGACTTCCAGTTTTATATTGAAGAGCAGAGGTGAGAGTGGACACCCATGTCTTGTTCCTGATTTCAATGGGAATTCCTTCAGGCTCTGTCCATTAAGTATTATTTGTGTTTTAGGAGCTTTATATATAGCCTTTATTATTTCGAGACATAAACCCTCCATGCCAATTCTCTCCAATGTTTTGATCATGAAGTGATTTTGTATTTTGTCAAAGGCCTTTTCTGCATCTATTGAAATGATCATGTGATTTTTCTGTTTCAGTTTATTTATGTGGTGTATTACATTGACAGGTTTCCATATGTTGAACCACCCTTGCATTGCTGAGATGAAGCTTACTTGATCAAGGCAGATAATGCCTTTGATGTAATGTTGGATTCAATTCATGACTATTTTATTCAGGATCTTTGAGTAAGTTCATCAGGGAAATAGGCCTGTAGTTTTCTTTTTTTGTGGCATCTCTGCCTAGTTTTGGTATTAGGGTGACACTAGCTTCATAGAAGGAGTTGGGGAGTTTTCCCTGTTCTCCGATTATGCGGCATAGTTTGAGGAAAAATTGGTTTCAGTTCTTCCATGAAGGTTTGATAGAATTCAGCTGAGAAGCCATCTGGTCCTGGACTCTTCTTTTGGGGGAGGTTTTTGGTTACATTTTCAATCTCAATAGGTGTGATAGGTTTGTTTAGGAGATTAATCTGCTCTGTGTTTAGCTTTGGTAGGTCACGTGTGTCCAAGAATTCATCCATTTCCTCCATATTAACCAATTTTGTGCCATAGAGGTTTCTGAAATAAGTCCTGATGAGTCTCCAAATTTCACTCATGTCTGTTGTGATCTCTCCTTTTCCATTCATAATTTTGTTAATTTGAAGTGTCTCTTCTTTTTGCTTGATCAAATTGGCCAGGGGTTTGCCAATCTTGTTTATTTTTTTAAAGAACCAGCTCTGTGTTTTGTCAATTTTCTTAATTGTTTTCTTAGTTTCCTATTCATTAATTTCTGCTCTGGTCTCAGTTATTTCTTCCACTATTTTTCTGGTGCCAATTGGGCCTTTCTGCTCAGAGGCAAGGAGCCTGTGAAACTCTGTTGGGGTCCCTGATGACCTGATGTAGATGCTTATTGTTCTGTGATTTGAGGTATGGGAGTCCGTGGTCAGGTGGCCCAAAGTGGACAGAGAAATGGGAGATGGTGGCCAATGGGATGGCATTTTGGAGACTGGAAGTGCAGGTGGACCTAATCTGGTTTTCCTAAGTTCACTAGGGGATGGGGGCACTGGCAGGTGGGATGGCTTTCATGGGATGGAGTTTGCACCAGGTGGGGGGAGTGGGGTGACAGTTATGAGGGGCATGGGGAATGGGATAGCAGTTGCAGGGGGTGTGGGGAGTGGGACAGCAGTCATGAGAGGCAGGGGTAGTGGGGAATTGGTTGCATGGGGCTGTGGGAGGGGGGCAGCAGTCATGTAGGATGGGGGGAGTGGGATGGTTGCCCACTCACCAGCACGGGTAGAGCTATGCTGGCCTGTGTTCCCTGGCCTGTTGTTAGTGCAGGAGGCACCTGTGCCTGTGACTATGGCTAGGAAGGCTGCTTGAGTATATGAGAACTGGTGGGCTCCCTAAGCATGAGGGAATTAGCCAATTCCCTTTTTTGCCCCTCCATGCACTCCCACTGAAGGTCTATTAGAGACTGCTCCCCATAGAAGACCCAATGAACCCTTTATGTCTTACCTTTCCTTCCCCAGGAGGTGCAGCATGGTTAGGCAGATGCCATCTTGACTGGAACTCCTGATTCTTCAATTTCATTGATGTCTCTAGTGATCTCTCCATTTTCATTTTTGATTTTGTTAATTTGAGACTTTTTTGTGCTTGATAATTTTGGCCAGGAGTTTGTCAATCTTGTTTATTTGTTCAAAGAACCAGCTTTTCATTTCATCAGTTTTTAAAATTGTTTATCTAGTTTCCAATTCATTAATTTCTGCTTTAATCTTGATTATTTCTTTCTGTCTGAAGCTCTTTGGGTTGGATACTTCTTGTTTTTCGAGCACCTTTAGTTGGAAAGTCAGGTTATTGATTTGGGATCTCTCTGTCTTTGTAATGAAGGCATTTGGGGCTATGAATGACTGCCTTCATTGAGTCCCATAAGCTTTGCTAGGTTGTGTTTTCATTATCATTCAATTCTATGAATTTTATAATTTCTTTCTTCCACGACTCATTCATTGTTTAAAAGTGTGTTGTTTAGTCTTCAGGAGTTGGTGGCATTCTTGATGTGTCTCCTGTTAATTTCTAGCTTTAAAGATTTGTGATCTGACATGGTGCAGGAAGTTACTTCAATTTTCCTGACTTTATGAAGGCATGATTTATGGCATAATATGTGGTCAATTTGGGAGAAGGTTCCATGGGCTGCTGAGAAGAATCTGTATTCTGCAGTGTTGGGGTGGAAAATTCTGTAGATATCCTTTAGGTCCAGTTGACATAAGATGTTGTTGAGCTCTATTATTTCCCTGTTGAGTTTCTGATGATCTGTCTATTGATTATAGTGGAGTCTTGAAGTCTCCAAGTATGATGGTGTTTATTTCTGTTTTATTGTCAAGTAGATTCTGTTTTATAAACTGTGGTGCCCTGTGTTTGGGGCATATATATTTAGGATTGTGATGTGCTCATGTTGGAGAATTCCCTTGATGAGTAAGAAGTGGCTTTCTTTGTCCTTTTTGATTACTTTTGGTTTGAAGTCTAGTTTGTCAGATAATAATATAGCAATGCCTACTTGTTTTTTATTTACATTTGCTTGTAATATCATTTTCCACCTTTTCACCCTGAGGAGGTGTCTGTCTTTAGTGGTAAGGTGGGTTTTTTTGAGGACAACAGATAGAAGGGTCCAGTTTTTTCATCCATCCTGAAAACCTGTGTCTATTGATGGGTGAGTTAAGACCATTAATATTTAAGGTTATTACTATGAGGTGTTAATTAATTCCTGTCATGATGAGGTGCTTGATGTTGTTTGGTGCTTTCTTATGTTATTGACTGTTTTGAGCCTGCTTTATTTTGGTTATTTTGATCTTCTTCTTATTGGCTCTTGAGACTGGTTGTTTGACTGTTCTGTGTGGAGTATTCCGTCAAGTATTCTTTGTGGGTTTGGCTTTGTGGTCATATAATCATAGAGTGGACTTTTTTCATGGAAAGTTTTTCTTTCAGCATCTATTATGAAGGATACTTTTGCTAGGTAAAATAGCTTAGGTTGGAAGCCATAGTTTATCAAACTTTGAAGTGTTTCATTCCATGCCCTTTTGGCTTTCAGGGTTTCCATTGAGAAATGTGATGTTATTCTAAGGGGATTGCCTTTGTGTGTTATGAATTGCTTCTCTCTTGCTGCTTTTAACATTCTCTGTTTTCATTGTTAAGGGTTTTAACTATTATGTGTCTAGGAGAGTTTCTTCTTTGATCCTGTCTGTTTGGTGTTCTGTGGGCTTCTTGTATCTGGATGGGCCTCTGTTTTACAAGATTCGGAAGTTTTTCTTCAATAATTTTGTTGAGTATGTTTTCTATGCCTCTGATCTGGATTTCCTCTCCTTATGGTATATCCATTATCTAGATGTTTGGTTGTTTTAGAGTGTCCCACAGTTTTCTCATATTCTGTTCACTTGATTTTTTTGAACTTAACAATGTTTTCGGTCTTCCAATCAATTTCTCCTATCCCATGTTCCAGGTTAGAGGTTCAGTCTTCCACATAAGTAACTGCTGGTGAGTGGTTCTAGAGAGGTTTTCATAAATTCTATTTGATTTTTGTTTTCTGTTGTGTTGTTTTGTATAATGTCCATCTCTTTTTTGAGGTGTGATTTCAATTCAAATTCTTGACGCTTCTTGTAATTCATTCTTGCATTTGATCAAGTCTTCATTAAGCTTAATACACAGGTTGTTGAGGTCTTCCATTTCTTGACTTGCCTTCAATTTATTCATATCTCTTTGGAGGGTTCTAACGTTTTCTTCCATCAGGGTAAGCCTACTGTCAACAGCTGAACAGATGATTCTGTTCAATTTCCTTGATATGATTGTTGGTTCTTTGATAGTTTGCTTCAAGTTCAGCAATTTTTTTTTTATTATTAGAGTCTCATTGGTTGTTGTGTTTTCATTTGGGGAATTAATTCCTGTTGATATCTCTATGATTTCATTGGAAGCTTCCATTATAGGACTAGGCATCCTTGGTGGATGTCTCTCAGTTTTCTGACTTTTGTTGGCTTTTTTGCATTGTTGTCTACCCATTTTAGGAAGACTTTATTTTTTTGAGGAGGAAGCAAGTTTATATCCTTTCGCCTGTGACTCAAGTGAAGAGGGATGTTGGTATTTAGTGGCCACTGAAGATACCAGGGCAAAAGGCTTGATTCCACAGCTCACATAGGGGCCAGTTCTCCCCAAGCAAGGCACAATGGGACCTACCAGGACCAGGGGACTAGGAGGAGTAAGGGAACAAGGATCTGACCTACTTTGTGCTGAGCCCTCCAGGACATAAACCAGTGCAGGCAACCTAGACTGTAGGGGTGGGAGGAGCCCAGATACAAGGGTCTGGTCTACTCACTCCAGAGGGCTGTGGCCTCCCACACACTGACATGCAAGGAACTCAGACCCAGGCACTGGGAGGGGACCAGCAATGCATCTGGCCTACTCCAGACCACTGCACCCACCGACACACTGACCATACTAGGAACTCAGACCTGGAAGGAGGTGGGAGGAGCCCATTCATTTTGTTTATAGAGTTCCTTGTATATACTGGATATTAATCCTCTGTCAGATGTATAGCTGGCAATTATTTTCTCCCATTCTGTAGGTTGCCTCTTTGCTCTATTCATAGTGCCCTTTGTTTTCCAAAAGCTTTTTCTTATATTGAAGTAGGATCTTGCTCTAGCCCAGGCTGACCTTGAGTTTTCCCTGTAGTCTCAGGCTGGCCTCAAACTCACAGGGATCCTCCTACCTCTGCCTCCTGAGTTCTGGGATTAAAGGTGAGCACCACCATGCTTGAATGTACAAAAGCTTTTTAATTTCATGATGTTCTAGTGGTTGATTAATGGTTTTATTTCCTGAGCAACTGGGGTTATATTCAGAAAGTTGTTGCCTATGCCCAGATTTGGATGGGTTTCCCATACTTTTTCCTCTAGCAGTTTCAGAGTTTCAACTCTGATATTAAGGTCTTTGAGTCATTTGGACTTGATTGTTTTGTATGGGGAGAGGTAAGGATCTCTTTTCATCCTTCTAAATACAATTATCCAGTTTTCCCAGTGCCATTTGTTAAAGAGGTTGTCTTTTCTCCAATGAATGTTTTCACATTTTTGTCAAAAAAGGCAACAATACTCAACACCAAAATATATCTTATTTGGGATGGCTTCCAATCTCACCAATGCTAAGTACTCACCTCAATCCCTCTCTGTTGCACTATGGGCTCAATTAGACTGCTTGGGTTGTTGGACCTGGTGTTCTGATCAACTGTACTGGATGCTAAGGGGCTAGGGGATAGATAACTCTCTGTTGATTCCTGGCACTGGCAGCTGGGGAATGGGAGGCTGTGCTGGATGCCCGGAGTTGTATCAGAAATGCTGAGCTGGTCCCATTTGTGATCTTCAGCAGCTATACAACTGGTCCCTGCTGTCTTCTTCTTCAGGTTTCTTGACTTTGTGAGGAGGCTGGTGTAGATGGAAAATCCCTTCACCTACTTTCTGCTCCTGCAGCTTTGTGCCATCTGGGCAGGGCTGGATTGGGGCCTCTGGCACCTCAGCAGGATTCTGGCCAGTTTTCTGCTTGCTAGAAGATCTGAGTCTCTTCTGCTTCTCTGCTGTGGTGGACAATTCTTTATACACCTTCACTTTTTGGTAGACAAGTGTATTTTATTGTTTTTCTGCTTATTTCTCTCCCTAGGCTGCTTTGGCATGACTACTGTGCCACTATCTTACCGTAAAGTGAAACAAGAGATCTTATGTAAAGTTATCAAAGTCACATAGTTTTGATATTAGATAATAGGATTTTTTGTTGTAATAGTACAAATGAAACCAAGCCTCATTATCAAAAGCTCAAATAGGCTGAGTCTACCCTGTGTGACCGTCTTAGGGGAAACATTTATAAATGATCAGTCTATGGCAGAGTTGAGCAGAGCCCAACTCGAATGGAGCAGACAAGATGTCTAGGCTTTTGTTTTTCCACACCAGATAGCTATAGGTCAGGTTATGTGTCTGAGTGCACAGAAAAGCAGCCTAAAGATTTTGCAGTGAAACCCAAGTAATTGTTTATGTGACTCCCATGTCATAGGTGTTATTTCAAGTGAAGCTAGTGAGAAAGTAATACAGTGTCTCACTGTGTGAACTCCAAAACTATTAACTTTTAAGTCAGCAAAGAGCAAGTGTTGTGAGCTTGTGCTGGTGAACATCTGAGGTGATGTTGAGGGCTTACCAAAGACATTTTTGGGCCAAGATTTTCCTTGACAACAGTTCCCTCCCCCCTTTGTCATTTGTGTGTCTGTCTTGAACCCATTAATAATGTTTACTTGGTTTAATTATTAGGGATTCCTAGTCTGCAAACAGTCTGGCCTAATCTGATGTTATTCGGACAAACTGTTAAATACATGTTTTCACCATGTAATGGATTAAGGGCCTGGATTTTTGTTTTTGCCTTTTGTTCTGTTATCATGGCCCCTACCTGTCTCAGTTTGATAAGGGACAGTGTAGAGGTTGGGGCATGGACTTTTTAGTTATTTTGTATGGATTTAATTTCCAAACATGCTGTTTACTAGGTGGAGAAACATTTAACTTCTCATCAAACCTATGAAGATAATTTAGTTACTCTACATAAAATTCTTAGCAAAATGGTTATACATAGCAAGTGCCCAGCAACTGTTATCTACTAATATTCATGTCCTTTACTGGTCTTTTTGGGATATTTTTTAGTACTTTTAATCTCTGTTATATTTTCTAGATGATGCTTATTAAACTCCATTACAGGAAAGGAATTTAACTTTCCCTATACAATGAAAATAAAGAATTAGGGAACACAAAACAATTAGAAGACTTTTTAGCATTCTCATGTTCATTTCTGTTTATTTAGATTATTGCCTTCAATTAAAAGGATTTTAATCATAAGTTTCTCATTCCCAAACTTGTCCTTTTCGCACTTGGTAGATCACTGCTGTTTCTGGTAGATCTTTTCAGCATGTCATTATTTTTCCTATCTAATACATTTGTCTTCTTCCTAATGTTACTTAATCCCAAAAAGCATTCTCCAAAGGTTTTCTTTTCTTTTTTGTTTCTTCCTTCCTTCCTTTCTATTTTTTTGTGGTATAGGGTCTTACTGTAGCTCAGGCTGATCTGGAATTCACTCTATAGTCTCAGGGTAGCCTCGAATTCATGGCGATCCTCCTACCTCTGCATCCTAGTGCTGGAATTAAAGGTGTGTGCCACCATACCTGGCTCTGTTTGCAGTGTTTTATCAGTTACCAATTTCTTTGTTTTTGGTAGTTGGTCTTTCATCCTTGGAAAAAATTTCCTGCACTATTAATGGGAGTCTAAATTGATCTTCTAACCTTCCTAGATGTCTTGCAACAAGCTTTCTGTAGAAGGATAGTGATTATAGAACCATTCCAAATTTTGCCAGTCAGACACCTTGAAGAAATCAATTAGTAGGCAAATTATTAACTAATTGAGCATTTAGAGTGTTCTTACTTTTGAAAAATCAATTAGGCCTTTGCCCTTAGTTTTCTAGCACAAGTTCATTATTAATTGTTTTAAACAGCAGTTCATCAGCAACTGGTGGAGATCAGCTGACAGGTTTTTTTTTTTGTTTATATTTTGTGCTTAATTGATTAATACAATGAGCTGAAAACCTTTAACATCATCGATCATGTCACAGAATGCTGCATAATTGGCTGGCAAAATGTGAATTTTGAAAAATTAATGATTCAATGGTTCAAAGGTTCAGTTCCCTGGCAGATTGCAGTCAGCATAAAGAGGATTTTCCATATTTTTTTCAACATGGATGAACTTACTGATAGGTCTATCTCATTCTCAGAGCCAATTCTATATTTTTTCGGTCTTCATTAGTGATAACTTCTTATTCTATATAAATCACAGACACTCCCTTTTATTATTTCAATGGCATTGTGTTATTACCACTGAATAAATGTGGATTCCATTTCCAATTTTGAAGAGATTGCTACCGTTGTCAGATTCTTATCACAACTGCAAATAGACAGCTTATCGGATGCAGTTGTACACTCTGTAAGATCATTCCATGGATATGTTGGTGGGAGGGGCTGCAGTAAAGGGGCTGGGGGTCTCAGCTCAGCAACTTGGCTTACCTGAAACAAATCTTTGCAAGCTTTGGGTCTCTTTCCTTCCTGGCTTTCTAAGACATAGATCTGTCCTTGCTGTGATCATGCTGTTGAGTTTATTTTCTTGGCAGCCTAGGCAATGAGGTTAAGCTCCATAGAGCTAATGGGTGTAATCTAAATGCTTTTTGTCTTTGTAAGTGTGTGGGGGAGGGCATGTGTGTACCATGGTACATGTGTGATCAGAAAAAAAAAACCTTCAGGTTTATTCCTCACCCTCAATTGTGCCTGAGGCAGGCTCTCTTACTGTTCATCATTGTATCTGCCAAGCTAGTTGGTTCTTTGAGCTTCTAGGTGATTCTCTTGTCTCAAACTCCCTTCTCATCCTAGACATGATGATATTCCAGATGCCAGTACTAATAGCATCTGGCTTTACATGGGCTCTGAAGATCTAAACTCAGGTCATCATACTTGTGAGGCAGATTCTTTATCCACTGAGCCACCTTTTCAGCCCTTATAGTGCTTTTATATTTTTAGGATTGTACCTGATTTTAGAATAAAATTTATGCTGAATGAATATTGGTTGACCTCATGAAAGAAATGTACACATGGACATACAGATACTTTCATCAGTCAGGTGATATATATGCATATACATGTATATGATTGTTATTATGATAATATCTACATATCAGTATATCTATATATGCTGGTTTATCATCTATCTGCCTAACATATCTATTTATCTATCTACCTATCAGTCCATCCATCATCTACCTATCTCCTTCCTTCCTCTCTCTTCTTTCTTCCCTCCTCTCTTTCTTTCTCTCTCTCTCTCTCATTTACTTAACATTTAAAAATAAAGTTTCTCAATTTTCAAGATATCTGGTAATTATTAGGAAATTTCCTATTTTTTTTTCCTGTTGGCAAGGCCTCAGAAGTTATCCAGGGTCTTAGGCCATCATCTGAAAATTGTTTGAATTCATGTCATTTCTGTATCTTAAAACACTTCCTGAGCTAAAAGTTTAAGTGAGTGATCTCTAAAAAATTTGGGTAAAGAAAGAAACCTCTGAAAATATTATTAATAAAATGGGACTTATGGTCAAATAAATTTGTGAAACAGCAAATTTACACCCCTTTGGAGAAAATCAAATGTATGTTAAAATAGTAAAGACTCACACATCCTATCACAACCTGTTCAGATCCATAATTTCTGGATCTGGGAGCTCTTTTTATATGGATTTTTTTTTACTTCTTTTTTTAAAAATTTATTTGTGCAGAGAGAGAGAGAGAAACAGAGAGAGAGAGAGAGAGGGAGAGAGAGAGAGAGAGAGAGAGAGGGAGGAAAGACAGATAGACAGAATGTGTGCACTGGGGCCTTTAAGCACTGCAGATGAACTCCAGATGCATGCACCACTTTGTGCATCTAGCTTTATGTGGATGTTGGAAAATTAAACTCAGCCTGTTAGGCTATGCAAGAAAGTGCCTCTAACCACTGAGCAATCTCTCCAGCCCCTGGAAGCTCTTTTTCATGGATTTTTTTTTGCTAACACCACTAGGAACTGGTGGTCTGTAGCACATACTTTGACAAATGCTGCTGCTGTAGTTGATGGAAAGCTGGGGAGTGAGATCCTGAGTGTGCTACATATATGGGACAAAGTGATGTCAAAAAAAGCAGGATCTCATAGACTCCCATAGACAATCCATTAGTGGAATAAATGTGATTGTTTCATTGTCCGATCATTTGTTGCTTTCTTTTCTAGTAATAGTGGTTCATTGCATAAAATAAATAGTTTCATAGAGTCTTCATGAATGTTTATCAGAGTTCCATTCCTCAATAAATTTGAGGGGTATCATGAAACAGACTTTCATTCTTCTCACTACATACAATCTGAGTTTGCAGTAGGGTCACAGTAGACAGCTTCCCCAGCTGTTTATGGACAGATCCCTCTTGTTTTTAAACATTCTGTGGACTAGCATCTGTTGGAATTTACCAAGGATAATGAGGAAATCTTTGGAAAACCTCAGAAATTACTGGCCAGCATCCCTCCATGCATGGCCTGGGCACACACCCAGTATTATCAAGGTCTCCCAGGGTTCTAGTCTGAGGCACTTGAAGCCCATTTTTCAACCTCCTACAATTTGTCATGGCTGTCTTCCTGCAAGAACTGGGCTATGGTGCAGTAGCACAAGCACCCAAGTGGAGCAGAGCTAAAAATAACAAAAAATTAAAATTAATATGCAATTGGGAAACAATTGCTCAGGCAAGCCAATATACACATAATGGATTCTGTCTTAAGCTTCATTTTCCAAACTGAAGAACAATAATGTGCGTATTAACCCAGGTGACTGTCTAAACAGATTCTTGGCAGCCTGTGATTAGATAAAAGAGCTCATGTGTCCTGAATACAATATACACAGTTAAAAGTAAGTGCCATCACAAAAGAACAAAGATGAGATGCATTCAAGTTCAACACATCATTAATTCAACTTTCTTACTTTTTAAATTCTAAATAATTTTGAAGTTTCAACATGATTTCTTTCCAAAATGATTAAATTTGAGTTTAATTTAATTTAATTTCTAAGTGTTCAGCAGGGTATGGCAGTTGAAGTCATTACATTTTAGAAATGAAATTCAAGAATCTATAGATTCTTCATATATAGAAATTTAAATTACTTATAGCCTTCTTATGTCCTTATTAATTCATAGTTAAGGAAAAATGGTAGTTTAATACTGCCCTTGTTTGTAGATACAGTAGCTGATGGTAAAATAATGCAGGGATATTCCTTAAGCAGAAAAAATTTGCAAAACAAGAATATCTCATGTTTAAAGTAGAACAACATTTTTTAAATTTAAAACTACATTTAGTACGTAAAAATTGGAATGAACAATTTCTGAATAAAAGGAGTATTTTTTACTTTTTTTTTTTTTTTGGTTTTTTGAGGTAGGTTTTCACTCTACCTCAGGCTGACCTGGAATTCACTATGGAGTCTCAGGGTACCCTCGACCTCATGGTGATCCTCCTACCTCTGCCTCCCGAGTGCTGGGATTAAAGGCATGAGCCACCATACCTGGCTTACCTTATTTTTATACCTACTATTTATGTGTGTGTGTGTGTGTGTGTGGTGCTTGCATGTATATACGCCCTCGCTTCATGTGCTTGCCTGTGGCAGGAGGGCCTCGCCTGTATCCACCCGAGTGGAATGCCGGGCTCCCATTCCATTGCTCTTGTACCTGCTCTTATTTGAGCTCGAGTCTCTCGGTGATACCTCAGCTTGCTGTTTTTCACGAGCAAGGAAAATTCCCTGATCTCTGTTCTGTTTTGCGGGACTGGGGTCACATATGGCCATGTTTATCTGTTTATGTGGTATCCGGAGATTCGAACTTGGGCATTTTCAGGGTCCCTCAGGCCCTCATTCTTGCACAGGAAGCACATTTAACCAGTGAGCCATCTCCCCAGCCTGAGGGTATTTTTAATAATTATTAATTTAAAAGTACACAACTAACTAGAGAGCTAGAGTTAAATGAATTATGGAAAAATAATGAAAATATTTTTATTAAGATAACATTTTTGGTAGAAGGATTTCTATGAGTTCAAGGCCAACCAGAGACTATATAGTGAATTCCAGGTCAGCCTGGGCTAGAACAAGACCTTACCTCAAAAACACAACAAAAAAAGTGAAAGGTAATAATTTTATTTGTTTAAGGCATACAAGTGTGGTATGTTTCGAAATTTGTACTACTTTTGATGTAAAAACATAATTGTATACATTTACGGGTTGCACTGCAATACTCTGGCATATAATATATGTCATATATATGAAATAAGGAATGATTAAATCAAACAAATTAACATGTCTATCAATTTGCTTATGTTTCTCTGGTGAAATGATTAAAACTTTTCTTAGTTACTTTGAAATGTGCAATATATTATTTTACTACAGTCATCCTGCTGTGTGATAGATTTCAAAATATTTTATTTATTTAATTATCTGAGAGAGAGAAAGAAAGAGGGAGAGAGAGAGAGAGAATGGGTGCAACAGGGCCTCTGGCCACTGAAAACAAACTCCAGGTGCATGCACCACCTAATGCATTTGGCTTTATGTGGGTACTGGGAAATGGAACTTGGGTTCTTTGGCTTTGCAGGCAAGCACCTTAACCACTAAGCAATCTCTCCAGCCCTGTGTGATGGATTCCAAAGATATCCAAATCATTCCTCTTTCCATCTAAGTTTCTCCTATTCCTCCTGTCCATCTGAAACTTTGACTCTTTGATCAACTGTTCCCTAGTCCACTAAACTCCAGCTTCTGGTAGTGACATCCTTTTGTCTACTTCCATGAATTCAATTTTTAGACTCCACATTAAGTGAGATTATATTGCATTTGTCTTTCTTTGTGTAGCTTGTCTCACTATTACATCTTGTAGTCTCATGTATGTTCCTGCAAATGACAAGACTTTCTTCTTTTTAAAGTCATAACTGTGTTTCATTGTGTATATGTAATTTTCAATCCATTCATCTGTTGACAGACGTGTGTTCATTTCATTTTATTGATTTTATTTATTTAGTGTGTGTGTGTGTGCACGTGCATGTGCCATGCATGTGTTATAGTGGGTGTATGGAGGTCAGAGAATACTTTGGGTGTTTGTCCTTTCTTCTACCATGTTTGAGGCAGGATTTCTCATTGTTTACTGCTGTATTTGTGAGCTTCTGAGAGATTCTTTTATATCTACTGCCCATCTCAACATAGGCACATGGAGGCTATAGATGCTACTGCATTAATCCTTATGTGGTGTTTTAGTAAGCTTCTTATTGCTGGAACAAAACACCCAACCAGAAACATCTTATAAGAGGAGAAAGTTTATTTCAGCCTTACAGTATTTTTGTAAAAAAATGTTTAATTTAATTTGTTTATTTTCAAGGAGAAAGGCAGGGTGGGCACATCAGGGACTCTAGGATGCCCTCTAGCGATGGGATGGGTGCTGGGGAATTGAACCCCAGTTTTTAGGCTTCACAGACAAGCGCCTTAACTACTGAGCCATCTCTCCAGCCCCCCATCTTACAGTTTTAAGAGGAAGCTTCTTCATGGCAGAGGCAGCTGGATTACTTCATCACACATCCACAGCACAGAGAGAACAAGCCCTAGGTGGCTCTGAGCACACACAAGTAGGGTAGACTACTCAACCCCAAGGTCTACCCCCAGAAACACAGCTCATCTAACACTCATTTGCTCCACCAGCTAGGGACTGTGTGAGAATCTTAATCAAAATCACCAGAGACTATGGGAATTTTTGTATTCAAACCTCCACTTTTGGGCTCTGGGGATCTGAACTCAGGTACTCAAGTTTGTGCAGCCATCTCCCCAGCCTGTTGATAGATGTTTGCACTGATTCTACATCTTGGCTATTATGACTAATAGCAGTGAACATGGTAGTACAGTTAACTCTTAAGTACCTTTATTTTTTAATTTTAATTTTATTTTTTTATTATTTTATTTTTGAAAGACAGAGAAAGTGAGAGAGAGGGAGGGGGGAGATAGAGAGAGAATGGGCTCACCAGGGCCTTTCAGCTGCTATGAACGAAATCCAGACACATGCAACCCCTTCTGGCGCATGTGCAACATTGCATGCTTGCGTCACTGTGAGCCTGGCTATGTGGGACATGGAGATTCAAATTTGCATTCTTAGGCTTCACAGGCAAGTGCTTTAACTGCTAAAGCATCCCTCCAGCCCTGAATATGTTTATATGAATACCTATGGATATATAGGGAGAAGTGGGATTACTAGGTCACACAGTAGTTCTACTTGTAGCTTTGTGAGGAACCTCGATTAAGTTTCCCATACTTTACTAATTTACATTCCCACCAGCACTCTCCCCATCCTTGCTAAGCTTGTTTTTCATCTTTTTGATCTAAACCATCCTAATAGGTCTGAGGTGATACCTCATTACGGTTTTACTGTCATTTCTCTAAGGTTCCTGATGCTGGGCATTTTTCATGTGCCTACCACTGGAGTTGTGTATGTCTTTTTTTGAGAAATTTCTGTTTAGGTCCTCTGCTTATTTTTTAAATTGGGTTATTCATTTTCTTGCTATTGAGTTGAGTTGTTATAGATAAGCTCTTTATATATCTTGGATATCAAGTCCAAGTTAGACATATGTTTTGCAAATATTTTCTCAATTCTGTGAGAAGCCTTTGCACTTAGTTGCTAAGGTGTGAATTTGAAACAGTATATATATTTTTTTGAAATTTGGTTTTGATATAAAACTACCATTTGCTGAGAATCCACTGCACATCAGGCATTAACTATTTTATATGAATTATTTCCTTGAAGTCTGTCATCACCAATAAAGGAGTATGTTTTCCTCATTTTACCTTAAATCCAAAGCATGAGAGGAAGGCTGCATTGTACAGTAAAGGGATTAGAATGTAACACTTAACCACTGGTTCTTATCCATTTTGTGATAACAAGATCCTGGTACTCTTATACTGCATCGTATTTCCCTTTCTGTCAGTGAAGAGTGAATCAGGATGCTGCATTTGATGCTCTAAATGGAAGAATTTTTCTTGACACTAATGCCATTCAAAAGCTTTATTTTTTACATCTTCTTTAGAGGCTATACTCCATCACTTAGAATCCTTCTCCATCATCAATAAGAGCTGGATAAGCTGAGGGTATTTTATCATGTGAAATTATTGTAATTTGTAATCATAGTGATTCTTTCAATCTCTTACTTCATGCATCCTGGGTAAGTGAAGCTGAAAAGCATTTTGTGTATAAAAGCCCTGCCCAGAATGTGAGCTTCCATGAGCATCAATGGTTACTTGGGGTGGGGGGTGGAATAAGCCAGGTGCAGCACCTTCAGCTGAGATGGTGGTGGGCATAGAGGGGAACAGTAGGGATAATTTTATTTCTTTTTTCAATTTTAACCAAGGGAATATTGAAAAAGGAAAATTAGCATGGGGATAAAAGCAAGACTTCTTTCTGTTTGTTAAATATATCATGTACTAAGATTACTGTAATTTTTCCAGGGCTTTTTCTTCACAGAAAATAAACCAAAAGTGTGTGTGTGTGTGTGTGTGTGTGTGTGTGTGTGTGTATACAGGTATGAAATTAACTGCATAAGAAATCTAGGATATAATTACAGATGCCCTTCTCTTTAAGACTTGCATTTTATTTTCATGTTTATTCAAGTGAGGTTTTAAAACAACAAAAAAAACATTCAATTCAGAATTATGGTTTTCACAAAAATTGCAACATAATTCTATCTCACAATGATTCATATTTTATGAAACATAAAGCCATTTCTAAAACCTCTGGGTTTGATAACATATTTTAAAACACTAGCACAATTACCAGGCTGAAAAAGAGCACTAAGTAGGCATTTTCCCCCAAGAAAACCATTTCATACATCTCCTCAAAATTATATATTAAGCCAGGAATTTAATATTTCAAATACCTAAAAGAATAGGTTATCCTTTCTTTGGGTGCTATAACTTTGGATTTTTAGACTTCTGTCTATTTAATATTTCAAACATAGCACTGCATTTATATAATTTTGAGGTGGCTGTTGAATATATAAACTCTGATAATAAACTGGCTTCCCTTCATTTCCTTGAAGCCAACACAGAATTGCATACCTATTTTAATATGTGTTAGCTTTTCTGCATACGAATGAACCATCACTAAACAATTCCAACTGTGCGTTTTAAAAAATCAGCACAGTTCAATGTTTTCCTAACTCTCTGAGTCTTGGGAACATAAATAATCATTTTAATTCTATGGTAGACACTGAGTTACATAGTAAATTATATCAAGCTTTGAAAAACCCCATTTAAAAAATACACATTCCTTTTCTATGAAGCATCTGAGATATGAATTAACTCAAAATTGTATTTAAAGTTTGACTAAAATTAAGTGTAGCACTTGAAATAATTCTTAATATTTTAAGGAAAAAACTCTTGAGGCCATTTGGGGGAAAAAGGATTATACTGAAGAAAAGAAAGGCAGAGAGATAATTAATAGAATATACAAGAGATGAATAACTAAATGAAAATATACAGATCTGCCAGAGCCCAAAGCAGTCAGAATAATATTAATCAAATCTTACTGACTCTTAATTGGAATAATGAGAAAACATTCTTAGCCTGCTTGATCATGTTGGCATTTTAATTAAACTTTCTTGAATCCCAGAGAAAACAATAGTTTTTTTTGTTGGAACTCTTTTTGTTCAACTGTTACCAAAAATACTTTTGAAGGCAGTAACCAAGTAGTATAATTGGGGTCTTTATGTATAGTAACAAGGCAGAACATGTTGCCATAGCTTCAAAACTTTGGCTTTTAAAAAGTTGACTATAAATCTGCAGCTACAAGAAGCGGGAACAATGAAATGTGGATTTAATTAGAACAAACTTCCCACATTTTCAGAGATAATGCTATGGTTATTCTTCTATTACATGTACCTAATAGAACAGTTCTGGTCTAGTGGAATAAAGATTTTCAATAAATAAATAGCTGACAATTTAATATATACTTATATAACGTACTAGGTACTAAAGGCAATGTTCTTGGTGCTAGAGAAATATTAACTCATTTACTCTCCATAAGCACTACCTAATATAAGTATCATTTTGACTCCCATTTTAATGATTAGAGTGCAGTGGCAAAGAGAGGTTAAAAAATTTGTACCAGATAGTACAGCTAACTAGCCACAAAGCCAGGATTTAAACTAGGTAATCTGATTTCAGAGCATTTGTTCAACCTACATCAGGACTCATAAAACTTCTTATGTGCCTTTTCATGCTCAGTAACCTATACCATGTCATATATCATGTCATTACATTTTTAAAATAATTTTGCATAGTAAATATTATTGTTATTATTATGTTGTTTCTTTTATTTTCTAGGCAGGGCTTTGCTCTAGCCCAGACTGACCTGTAATTTGCTATGTAGTCTCAGGGTAGCCTCGAACTCATGGCAATCCTCCTATCTCTGGCTCCCACATGCTGGGATTAAATGTATGTGCCACAAGGCCTGGCTCAAATATTATTTCTTAATTAAAAAAATTTGGGGGGCTGGAGATATGGTTCATTGTTTTAAGGCACTTGCTTGCAAGCCAGCTGGCCTAAATTTGAGTCCCCGGCAAGCACAGAAGAGTGAGAAGCAAAGTGGTGTATACATCTGTGATCCCAGCGGGTCTAAGGCAATGCGAGGTGGAGCCAGGAGAATTCAGAAGCTCACAGGCCAGCTATGCCTACAGCAAGCTGAGAAAGACAAAGAAACATGGAAGACCCTGTCTCAAGCAAAGTGGAAGGAGAGAACAAGATTGTCCTTACATCTCCACATGTGTGCCATGGCGCACACACTCATACACACACACACACACACACACACACATCATGTACATTCATGCACAGCACATGTGTACATTATTATCTATCTACACATATGTACACACAAAGGCACATATACACACTCATAAAAATATTTTTATTGAGCTGAGCATGGTGGTTTATGCCTTAATTCCAGCACTCAGAAGGCAGAGGTAGGAGGATCACTGTGAGTTTGGCTCTTACATTCTTTGTACCACCACTTCTGAAATGGACCCTGAGGCTTGAAGAGTGTCATAGAGGTGTCTCACTTGGTGCTGAACACTCCATGTCCCTTCTCAGAGCTATGGCAAGTTTTTTTTTTAATTTTATTACTTATTTATTTGAGAGAGAGAGAGAGAGAGGCAGATAAATATAGATAGAGAGAGAATGGGTGTGCGAGAGCCTTCATCCACTGCAAACAAACACCTGAAACATGCGCCACCATGTGCATCTGGCTTATGTAGGTACTGGGGAATCGAACCTGGGTCCTTTGGCATTGCAGACAAACACCTTAACAACTAAGCAATCCCACCAGCCCACTATGGTGAGTTTTGAGTCACCCCATCTGAAAAGAGAAGCTTCCCTAATGAAAAGTGATAGTGTCATAAATATGTGGGTATAAAGTCAGGCATAGTGGGGCACACCTTTAATTCTAGCACTTGGGAGGCCAAGGTAGGAAGATGGCTGTGAGTTCGAGGGCAGCGTGAATTCTATGTCAGCCTGGTCTAGAGTGAGATCATATATATATATATATATGTATATATATATATATATATATATATATGTGTGTATAAACAAATATTAAAAAGGTATTTTGGTAGGCATATTATATCCATTTAGCCAGAAAACTGTAGTCATTACTCCACTAGGGCTTATGTTCTCCCTGGCAATAGGCTTTTGACTAGGTTTTCAGTACCAGGCATGAGTTATCTCCCTCAAGTGCAATCAGAAAGCATCTATTTCCCCCACAACAGAAATGTCACTATTGCCTCAGTTGTCACATTTGGCCTGACTGGCCAATCAGAAGGCTTGCAGGACCCACTCACTGGTTAACACCATGGGTGACTTCTCTCTCCAAAAGGGTTGCATCCTGTATAGCAATTTTCAGTATTCTGACAGCTAGTCAACAGGTGGAGTTTTCCAGCAAGATTGCTTTTTTATAGGCAGTCAGCCATGGACAGAGATCTAAAGAGAATGTGAATGTCACCTTGCCTGTTCTGGCAGGACTAGAACTCACATCTAACCCAATCTTGTCCAAGAAGGCTGCAAGCAACACTCCCCAGCAACAACTGCCTTCTTCCTCAGTTTAGCGCAGCTAGGTGGCCTGGTCTCTCCCTAGTCAGTCTCTTGGGTCCACTAATCAATCAGGTCTTTCCCTTACACACCTGAGTCTGATGACAAGGCTTCTCCTAACTAGATTTCTGGCCCATATACAGGAGCCTAACCACACGTGTAAAACGCTCTTGGTGCTCTGCTTTATTCTTTTGAGCTTTGTATCCTGACCCCCATTTCTTTCACAGCCTGCCTGGGAGGGTGGAGGATTTCCTTTTGCCTGGGTATTTTTCTTCCTGCTTTCAAAGCATGTTTGTTCTGGATGCTTTCTTCCTTTATGGTATGTGGGACCTCTTTAAGCTGTGAGCTCTTTACTTTATCTTTAGATTTTCTCTGACCCTCAATGACAATTTAAAAGTGATGGGGATCTTCTGGCTTGAGCTCACATGTTCTGCCTTCTGTGCGTGTGTGTACAGGCACATGCCCTTGTGCGCGACTACCTACCTTCTCCTGAGGTATTTCCTCAGAGACTTATCTGTGAGCGCAATGTGCTTTCCACGTCCCTTCCCCCTTTTCAGTAGGCCAAGAGGGAGAATTCCCTTCTGACTTGAGTCTTTTCTCTCTATTTATTTGTTTATTTGATTTTTCGAGGTAGGGTCTTGATCTAACCCAGGTTG
Source organism: Dipus sagitta (assembly GCA_036346955.1). Classification (NCBI taxonomy): domain Eukaryota; kingdom Metazoa; phylum Chordata; class Mammalia; order Rodentia; family Dipodidae; genus Dipus; species Dipus sagitta. The sequence continues at coordinate 19,538,015 of CM070781.1, forward strand.
ATGGGGGAATTCACTATGTAGTCTCAGGGTGGCCTTGAACTCACGGCAATCCTCCTACCTCTGCCTGCCAAGTGTTGGGACTAAAGGCCTGCGCCACCACGCTTAGCTTTGGCTTGAGTCTTTCAGCTAGCCTTCCCCTTGAATCCTAATTCTCCCTAAAATAAACCTTAAAATTCGTAATTTTCCCTTCTTGGAGTCTGTGTTTTTAAGTTCTTTATTGATTTGGATAAGAATCCAAAAGTTGGGGTCCATGAGCTTGGGAACTCCTGCATCTTTACAGAATTTAATCCATCCCTAGACCCAAAATCCTGCATCAGGAGTCCCTAGGCAAATAGCTATTTTCTTTCACTTGTATGTCTCAGTATGTGAGAAAGGGTAGCTCACTTCCTGGTTCTTCCCTGAGAACAAAAGACAAGATGCATGGGTAAATTTTCCCACTGGTGGCTTCACTTGGCCAGCTTGCATCCTGGGCATGCAGTGCAAGATGCATCCTGGTCCAATCAACCCTCTAATCTTTGTTTGAGATGACCAACCAGGACACTGCAATGAGGAGTCCCTCAGTCAATAAAGGTTCTGCTCCCACTGAGATGGGGGATTCTACTTTGGATTCCTTCCTCTCAGGTGGAGTCTGTGTTTCTCTACCTTTTACTTTCACTGTAAATAACTCTGATTTGTTTTATCTTCAGACTTTTTCATGCCTATGAATTCCTCAATAGGCAGAGAAAATGAATCTGATCCACAGACAGTAACACTTTGTCCAACCATTTCTCAGAATTCTAAGGCTAAGGTTTCTTTTTCTTTTTCTTTTTCTTTTAGGATCAGACATTTAATTTATTACTCCACATGCTAGGCAATGTTTCAGTGGATCTTATGTTTTTAATAAGATTATGATCCACTCCTGTGCCTAAAAATATATATGTGTATTATGAAGCTCAAACCTTACATAAGCTGGGGGATCATTGTTAGGATAAGCACTATAAACATGTATATAAACTCTGATATATAATTTAACAAACAATAGTTATGACACATTCATGCCTCAATGCAGTCTATAGCTCTGGCCTTTGCATTCTCATAGTGTATGGGGTTGTACAAAAGGTGGTTATTCTTTCATTGGAGAGTTAGCCACAGCTTAATTGCACATGGAAGTGATGCATGGCCAGCTGCAAAGGAATGCTAAGATTTTGGAATGGCCCCAGTCAGGTGAATGGTTGTGAAATCAGCTTCATTAGCTATGCAGCCAGACTTGCAGCCAATCTGTCAGACACTCACTCTCTTGTAGGCAACGCTTGCCCCTCACAAATAGTGAACTTTCCAGCTTGAATGAAGCAATCTAAGGCTTACAGTGTATACATAAGGGACAAAACCCCATTTTTCCTACTTAGTCGGATTATGCCAAGCTGGAAAATCTGGAAAGGACCCCTGGTATTTACCTTCAAAGTTAGAAAATAAATCTTGGTGTTTCTTTTATTCCTGTGGATAGAAAAAAAAAAAAGATAGTAGAAATCTGCCTAAGAATTTGATAGAAGACCAAGACAGAAGGAAAAACAAATTTCTAAGGATTTTTTGAGCATTCTAGAAGTATGATGAGCAGTGGTAGAGGGAAAATAGTTGTAAAGGACTCAAGTTTCTATGCTTGGAAAAAGCTGGTCCTTGTGCAGGACAAGGAAGAAATATGAAGCAAATGTGTGCAAAATGATGGACAATGTCTCCATTCTAAGCCAGGAAGCCTTCCTAGAGCCACATATTGGTAATTCTTGTTCTTAATATGCAATGCTTTTTTTCCCCCTGCTTTATGTGATGTAGAAAGTCAAAATGGGGCTGAAGAGATGGCTTAGTAGTTAAGGCACTTGCCTGCAAAGCCAAAGGACCTGGGGTTTGATTCCCTAGTACCCATGTAAGACAAATGCACATGGTGGTGCATGCATCTGGAGTTGGTTTGTAGTGGCTGAAGACCCTGGCACACTCATTCTCTCTTCCTCTTTTTCTCTCAAATAAGTAAATAAAAACAAAATATTTTTTAAAAAAGCAAAGAAAGAAAGTGAAAATGAATAAAAACATAAAACCATCCTTCTCCCTGGCTTGTTTCTATCTCCTTTGAGCAAGGATCCACATAACTATGTGAGGCAGAAGCCATAGGCAAAATGGAGAGGTTTTTTCTTACTGCATGCTGTCTAAAATGCAGACAAGGAAGGCTTGTCCTGACAAAGTGAGCACTAGACTGTTCCACAAGTTCCTCACCAGGAATTCTTACACTGGGAAGTAGGTCTCTGGGTTATAAGCATATGGGAACTCTTTTGTCAACCCCTATATGTAAAGACCCTGGGGCAGAAGTATAGAGACCTAAATGCCACTTGTATAATGATTTTCAAGTTATAAATCAAAGAATTAATCATTAACTAAGATATGTAGTTTCTTCCTACCTTGAAAAAATATACCTTCATAATGACAAAATGGAAAAATATGCGTTAAAGCCATAAATTTCACCTGACTGAAAGTTGGCAAAATGTATGAAAGATGATTGATTTTACTATTTTCACAAATGGCTGGATGTTCTGCTGATGGGTCAAAGATTTATGGATAGAAATAAAGACATTAATAATTTATAAATTATATATTTCAGAGTCTTTACTTCCCCTGCATTTCCCAAGAATAAATTCTAATTATTGTAACCAAAGTTTTACATGACTTGTGTTCACCTGACAGTAATAATCTACAGATTTTTAAGTGTTTCCAGCTATCAGTTCTGTCACAACCACTCAACTATGCCATTATAGTGTTAAAATAGCCACAAAAATGTAAACAAATGAGTATGACCATGAGTCAATAAAGCTTCATTTACAAACGTCGTCATGTGTTGGCCAAAAAATTACAAACAGAATAATGATTTGAGTATAAATTTCTTACATTTTAATCAGAAATGCAAAATGAAACAAATACTAAAAGAAAGTTGGTAAGTTTTCTACATAGTTATCTTCTAGAATGTAAAAATAACTAAAAATTAAAAGGAAAAATAGATTGTATTCATTTAATCATAATCAATGGCTCTTCATTTATAAAAAATAGTGTTAAAATGAAACTACAGTGTTCATTTAATGTTGGAAAGTATGTTTATGCTTATTTGGATATGTGTTTTATTTAAATTCTGCCAAAAGTAAAGAACGTGTATGAATGTAACATGTAGGCTTGTCCCTGTATAAATTTAGACGTATCATGCTTGTTTAATATTGCAAAATGATCTATACTCACTATGCACAAAACTGTTGCAAAAATTGAGTTAGTTCGCAAGTACCAGGGAAGTTTAAATGAATCACAAAGGAAAATGAGGAAACAGGTAAACAATGGAGAGTGTTAGAATCTATTACATTCAGACTATGGGAAAGAAAGAATTTTGAAGTTAATTAATTCATAGTTAATCCTGCTCACTTTCTTCTCTTGCTAAAATGATCTGCCTATTCTGGTCTTGCCTTCTGTTGGCAGTGTATGATATTTGAACACACTTGCTTTTTATTTAGCTGTGCAGGTCAAGAAAGAACAAACACGCTCCTCTGAGACCTGGACAGTGTCGGCTGCAAAGGTGATGTTTAGTGACAGAATGCCTTGTTAGTTCTGAGCACTTGTTCCTGAACCACAGAGACAGTCATTGTTTCAGGATAGAACAAACACAGCTTGTAATAAAGTAGAATATAGTTTGGTATAATTTCTCCTTGTAAAACAACACTTCGTTAAATTCTAAAACTAAAGTTTTAAGTTAAAAATAAAAAAGTATTGTTGGGCCGGGGAGATGGCTTAGTGATTAAGGCCCTTGCACAAGAAGCCTAAGGACCAGGTTCAAGTCCCCAGTACCGACATAAGCCAGAGGCACAAGGTGGTGCAATGCTCTGGAGTGCATTTGCAGTGGCTGAAGGCCATTCTCTCTCTATGTGTCTCTCTCTCTCTCTCTCTCTCTCTCTCTCTCTCTCTCTTTATCTTTCTCAAGTAAACAAGTATTGTCTACAAAAAAAATACAATGAAATATGAGGGATATTTAGCTCTTTCGAGTTTGGGGCCATCATCTACAAAATTACTATAGCCATTTTTATACAGTTCCTTATACAGACATGTGTTTTATTTCCCTTTGATACCAAGCAGTGAAATGATATAAGGTAGGGCTATGTTTGACTCAGTTCAGACAATTCACACAATTTTACCAAGTGGCTATCCCATTTAGTAGGAGAGTTTCTATTGCTCCTGTGTGTGTTAGCTCTTGGAATTTCAATCTTCCTGTTTGGCCTTTCTCTTGAGTACAAAGCATTGTATTTAACTTGGGCTTGAAGGTTTATTTCTATGATGGCAATTGGTATGGAGCACCTTGACGATTCATAGCTCTGCTGTTATTCTTTTCTTTTTAAATTAAATTAAATTAAATTAAATTAATTTATTTGAGAGAGAAAGAAGTAGAGAGAGAGGGAGAGAGAAAGTGGGAGAGAGAATGGGTCCACCAGGGACTATAGCCACTGCACACAAAATTCAGATGCATGTGCCACCTTGTGCATCTGGCTTATGTGGGTACTGGGAAATCAAACCTGAATCATAAGGCTTCCCAGCCAAATGCCTTAGCTGCTAAACCAGCCTCCCAATTTTGTTTTGTTTTTGGTGGTAGGATTTCACTCTAGTCCAGGCTGACCTGGAATTCACTATGTAGTCTCAGGGTGGCCTTGAACTCATGGCTATCCTTTATCTCTGCCTCCTAAATTCTGGAATTAAAGGGAGGAACCCCATGTCCTGCCACTTCAAACAAACTCCAGACACATGTACCACTTTGTGCATCTGGCTAACATGGGCCCTGGGGAATCAAACCAGGGACCTTTGGCTTTTCCAGAAAGTACCTTAACTGCTAAGCCATCTCTCCAGCCCATCTCCATCTTTCTTTCTTTCTTTCTTTCTTTCTTTCTTTCTTTCTTTCTTTCTTTCTTTCTTTCTTTCTTTCTTCCTTCCTTCCTTCCTTCCTTCCTTCCTTCCTTCCTTCCTTCCTTCCTTCCTTCTCTCTCTCTCTTTCTTTCTTTTTGTTATTGTTGTTGAGTGCTATGGCCCAAACCTGGAAGCTAGGCAAGCATAGTACCACTGAGCTCTACTCCAACCCCAATATATCTACTTTTATGAAGTATTTGTTCATGTATCTGCCCATTTAGAAGCAACTAGATTATTTGTGTATCATAATTGCTTTGTAAGGACATGTTACATGTTTGTATACAATACATATTCTTTGTCTGTTCCATGTGTTGTTCATATTCTTTCCCAGTTGGTGACTTGCTTTTTCATTGTCCTGATAGTATATTATGACATAGTGAACTTCTAAATTTTGGTGACCTGTATATTCCTTGAAATACTGCTAGATGAGAGTGAACCACTGGGTCCTCTTACAGATTCTACTTATGGTAAGTCTGGACTGGTTCCTTTATTGATGGCTCTCAAAAAAGACAAACACTGTTGGAGCTTTTCCCTTGTTCTCACTAACATGTGGATGAGAAAGAAGACAGAGGCTCATGCTGGGATGTCTCCTGACAGACATCATGCATATGGGTGAGACAGGTTATTTCAGACCTCATGTGAAGAGTGCCATTTCTTCACAGAGAACCTGGATTAGTGTGAGTCACATAACCATGTGGTTTCTTAGCTTTCTCCAATCTGCTTCTTCACAACACTCAGGTGTAGCTCTTCATGATGTGCCAGAGTCATCTGAGCTGGTTATTTCAGGGGCTTCTGCAAGGCCATTTATGTTGAGCACATGGGTCAAATCCTCTGCTATGTTCTTAAGTAAAAAATGTTGAAGACAGAGCCTAGTCCCTTAGAACAGTGGTAAGAGTGCTTCTCTAGCATATGTGAGGCCTTGTGTTTGACACCAATCATTGTAAAAGTATAGCTGATTCCCAAATGCACCACTTTACTCTCTAACCAGCAGTGAATCAGGGTTCCTCTTTCCTCACATCCTCGTCAGCATTTGTTGTCATTTGTTTTCTTGCTGATGGCCATTCTGACTAGGGTGACATGATATCTCAAAATGGTTTTATTTGCATTTCTTGGGTGGATGGCAAAGACTCACAAATATTTTTAAAATACATTCAACATCCTTAGCCATCTGGGAAATGCAAATTAAAGATGTCAATCTGGAAATGTGGTAAAGTTATACTTTTCAGTGTCGTCTTTTTTTTTTTTTTTTTTAAGGTAGGGGCTCACTCTAGCTCAGGCTGACCTGGAATTCACTATGTAGTCTCAGGGTGACCTTGAACTCATAGTGATCCTCCTACCTCCGCCTCCCGAGTGCTGCGATTAAAGGCATGTGCTTGGCCTGGAGAGATGGCTTAGCGGTTAAGCGCTTGCCTGTGAAGCCTAAGGACCCCGGTTCAAGGCTCGATTCCCCAGAACCCACGTGAGCCAGATGCACAAGAGGATGCACGCGTCTGGAGTTCATCTGCAGTGGCTGGAGGCCCTGGCGCACCCATTCTCTCTCTCTCTCTTTCTATCTGCCTCTTTCTCTGTCTGTGTTGCTCTCAAATAAATAAATAAAAATGAACAACAACAACAAAAAAAACTTAAAAAAAGAGGCATGTGCCACCACGTCTGGTTTCAGTCTCCTCTTTCTAAGGGTGCTAGAATAGTCTATTTTCTTTTCCTTTTTTAAATTAAGAACATACTTGGTATGGATACATACATCTTTTCACTCATCCCTGCCCTTACTCTACTGCAGGACCTCCTCAGCGGGGTTACTAGTATTCCCCATGGGGTTGTAGGTTATGCGCTGTGGGAGCAGCAGTCAGTTATTAGGGGCATGAAATGCCTCTGGACATGATGTCCCAATCTTTGCCTCTTATAGTCTTTCTTACCCTTCTTCTGAAAAATTCTCTGAGCCTGGGTGGGTATGTTTTAAGTCTACTTCAGTGATGAGCTCTCTCTGGATTTCTGCTTTGGTAGGTGTTGAGTATCCTCAGTGTCTCTCTCCTTCACCCTGGTGCTGCTTGGCAGGCTCACTATAGCATTCTCACTTGTCTTCCCAATTCCTCTATGGATTTAGCTGGGCCTTGGCTGAAATGTGAGGGGTGGTTTATCTCCCGGGGTCTCAATACCTTCTAAAAAAGAAAAATAGATTCTCTAACAGAGAGTGAAGCCAGCATAGGTTAAATTGGATAAGCATTATTAATTTAGGGAGATTTTGATGGATGCATCTCCTCTTTTAGCCTAAGGCTAGTGGGAGCTTGACAGTGGAGAGCATATTATTTGTCTCCATAGGATTCTGATCTTGTTCCCAGTTTCACATGTGCGTTCATTTCCACCGAGCAGATCTCTTAGGCTATCACAAAGTCATTGGTTACCCACCAAGGGTATGTGCCACCATTGCACTGATGTGTGCATAACTCTGATTCACTGTTGGTGAGAATGTAAAGTGGTGCATTTGGGAATCAGTGTGAAGGTTTATTTTGTTTAAAAAAAAACTTAAATTATAAAAAGAGACCTTTATTGCAAAGAAATGATCAAGTGTCTACTCCTTATAAATAGATGGTGAAGTGGTAACATAGTTAAACTCAGGTCCATTTCTAACAGCACCAGAGTCTAAAATAACTGCATATGAAAAATTTTCAGGATAGAGAGCTTTTTATTAGTCATTTTTTTCATTTTATAAGTTCCTATTTGTTTTGGATAATGCTGCTAGCATGAACTGATGAAGACAATAAATTATACAGAAATATATAAAAAATATATAGCTGAGCCTATTCCTGGTACGGGCATTTTACCCAGACTTCATCACATTACCCAGTAAAACAAGTCTCTTTATTTGTCTAGTTCCTCTGAGAAACTCCTTCAGCTCAAATCTGTTTGTTTGTAAATAAACCGTAGTATGTAGCACCGATATCCTGATTGAGCAAAAGCCCTAAAATAAGCTTCTACCATGACAGCGGCACCTGCAGCCAGAAGACCCTGTCCCTGCTTGTGATCTCCCTGCTTGGCTGGAGTGTCCACTTTTTCATGGTCATTAATATCCAGCATGGGACTTAGGCTCTAAAACAAAACTTCCTTCCTTCTCCCAGAAGATCTGCAAGTCACATATATATTTTGAATTCTCTAAGGATTTAGGATCCTGTTACTTTGGGGGTGGCTAGTTGATAGTTGAACAAGAAATTTAAGCTGTCCATTTTTATTTTATTTTATTTTATTTATTTATTTATTATTATTATTATTATTTTGGTTTTTCGAGGTAGGGTCTCACTCCCTAGCCCAGGCTGATCTGGAATTCACTATGGAGTCTCAGGGCGGCCTCGAACTCACGGTTATCCTCCTACCTCTGCCTCCTGAGTGCTGGGATTAAAGGCGTGCGCCACCACGCCTGGCTAAGCTGTCCATTTTTAATCTATTGTTGAGAATAGGGCAAGGGACAGTGATATAGAGCCTATAGTATTATCACCACCATCTAGGAGTTTACAAAGCTTGAATCATTCATGATAACTGACAGGACATTAAGTTGATGCCAAGGAAGAGAGTACAATATTATAAGCAGATGCATTCTGCAGCCAGAAGGTTGGAGTTGGACCTTTTGCCTCCCAACATCACACAAGCCTGTCTGCTAAAAGTCAATCTTTCAGCATCTCATCTACAAATTGTGGGCAACAATTAGTCTATTTTTGTTGTTACAGATACCATAAGTACTATAGAGTAGTATTTATAATATAGATATATAAATACCATACAGTTGATGGTTTATTAGCAATAGAAATTTATTCCTCACCATTCTGGAAGCTGAGAAGTCCAATATAAGGCACAGGTAGGTTCAGTATCTTGTCAGGTAGTCCCTTTCTGATTCATAGACAGTACTTCTCGCTGTGCCTTCCATGTGGCGGAAGAGGACAGAGAAGTCCCTTCTGCAGAGATCTTGAAGACTCTTTATTCCTGATCTCATCACTTTCTTAAAGTCTCCCACCACCTAACACCTTCACTTTGGGAGTTAGCATTTTGAGCCAATGATTTGGGCAGTGAACCCAAACATTCAGGTTATATCTATATTGTTGTTGGGTGATGTGTGATTTAAAGGGGTGGTGGGTACTAAGAATAGTGCCTGCTGGGTGTGGTGGTGCATGCCTTTAATGCCAGCACTTGGGAGGCAGAGGTAGGAGGATCGCCATGAGTTTGAGGCCACCCTGAGACTACATAGAGAATTCCAGGTCAGCCTGAGCTAAAGTGAGCCCCTACCTCGAAAAACCAAAAAAAAAAAAAAAAAAAAAAAAAAAAAAAAAAAAAAGTGCCTGATGCACAGTAACTATTGAGCAAACAATGACTACTATTATAATAATTAATACTGAAGTTTGTATTCAATGTAAGACCTATGGATGTCAAGGTTCCAAAACTGAAATGAAAAACGTAAAGGAGAATGGGAAATGTAAGGAAAAGTTATAGTTGTATATCTCTCATGCTGTCCATATTGTGAGGGCTGAGGGGATTTGAAGAGGGCACAGAACGAAGGGGAACTAAAGGTTGAGGAAAGGAAAGGTAGAGTGCATAAAGCATATTGCTTCTCTCACTTTCACTTCTTTGACTTCTACTCCCTTTGAGGGAAGTTTATTAGGCAAGGATTCAGAAATCAGTAATCATGACGGATGGCTCATGTCTGTCTTTCTGCTCCAACTTCCTGAGCTTTTCCAGCAGACCACTGCCCCATCAGTCTGCACTCTCTTCATCCACCCCACCCCACTCTTCCTCAGGTACCATTATTCTACTAAAAGGTCCCATGCATTGTATTTGAGTCACGTTAACCCTGTGGAACTACCTATGTATGCTGCCAGCAGAAAAAAGTATACATATTCATTCTTTATGCTTGTTGCTTATGTCCATACATCTCCAGCCAGTTCACATGTATGTAGGGAAGGGAGTATGTCACCCTTCTGTATGCTCAGCCTGCAGAGCAGAATTACAACATCATGTCAGAAGGACAAGGAAAAATCTTGTCTCATAGCACAAAACCTGTTAAGTCGTGACGGGCTCCCAAGATGGAGTCACCAAGGTCAGCAGAATGGTGACAGAGGAATAGGAAAGTGGATTGTCCACATTCTTCAAGAAACAACCCAGTGATTATCCCCTCCTTGCCTAACAATGCCCCAGGTCATGGTTTCCTGCCCCCTTATCTCATACATGGTCACTGTTCTGCTACTACACCATAGCTGTTTTAAATGGTTAATGTAATGATCTCCCCTAAAGGAACTTCTCTGTTCAATTTAGCAGATGAGTTCCCCCCCGCCCCCCCCCCCCGTCCTCACCTTCCCCCATTTGAAAAAGGCCTATAAAGCCTACCTGAAAACTCAGGTTGCCTGTGCTCCTCTTTTGAGAGTCAGCCCTGGAAGCTAGTGCTTTTCCAGAATAAAAGCTTTCATCTTTGCCTAGGAGTGGTTTGCGTGATCTTGATCACTCCCAAACCTTACAAAACCCAGAAGAGGCAAAGGTCATCATGTGCCTGCTCGCAGCATGTCATTGCTTATCTCAGTATTCCGAGATATTTGGGGGAAATGAACATGTGTACACAAGCTCCCACATGCACAAAAGGAAATTCCAATCTCCATTAGCTATGTTTTCTAGCTTTAATCTCTCATTGCATTCCAGATTCCTTTTATTCTCATGACTGTACTTTTTACAACCCATTCATATTTCCTCTGATAAATGTTCCTTCTTTAAGGGTAATCTATCTTTGATGCTAAACTCAACATTTTTTCTTATAACTTCTAAGAGAATAGGAGATGCATTAAAGCAAGATGCTGATCCCTCCCTGCAATCTGAACTACCAGCTCCAGCTAGCAGAGTTATGTACTTGTAATTTCTCTATCTTATTCATAGCAGCACTCTCGTAAAGTCAGTCATGATTTAATGTTTATTCGTAGAGGGTAACACAGAAGTGACAAAATTCGGAATCCACATTCATACGTGGTTTTATCTAGAGAGAGATAAACTTGGAGCTATGCTCAGTTGTTCTCCAAGGATAATTAAATAACAAATACAAAAAGAGATTGGGGAGGACACACAGTGGTCTTGTGTTGTACTGATTAAAATTAGAGCAGTCTGCAGGAAAAACAGTGGGACACAACAGACCTGGAATTTCAAATAACTCATGGTTTTGTTAATTTTTGGAGACTGAGCCTGACATTATATTTCAGTTTCTAATTCAGAAATGAATTGTTAAAATAATTTCCAAACCAGCTGGGAAATTTTCTTTTCTCTCTGCAAGTATACTCATTGCTTGGTTTGGTTTCCCCTGCAAAGCACAAACTGGTGTCTCTTCCATGGCTGTGTATTAAAGGTGTTGTATAAGATGCAAACTTGCTTCTGTGGGGTTCATTATGAGAATTATACTGAATTTCATCATTAGAGGCAATAATGATTCTTCCTAGCCTGTGACATTATAGATAATAGAACACACTGGCATTTATTACTTCATTTAATGATATGTTGCTGAAATCATAAGTACTTTGTAAGACCTATACTCTTTCTTGCTTTCATTAATACACTTAGAGTATTGTTTTAGTTTTCATATAGGTCTGAACTTAGAAAAATCATAACATGTCCAGATGAGTTCAATTCTTCCAGAATACATAGTTTGATTAAAAATTTTTTTTTCTCCTTTACTCTGGCTGAGGAGTATTGAACCCAGGCATGATTACATACATTTTACCAGAGACATCTGACACATACAGGTGTTCTCAAAGGACCTAGCATAAAATTCTTACAGTACTGACTTGAACAATGTGAGTCTCACGTGTGATTTAGCAGCTGTGAGGGCTCTTGCACCCTTTAAAAATTGGACCTGAGTATATTTATATTTTCAAGCTTAAAAAAAGAAAATTCTAGATCACCTTTTCTTCTCTCTTATTCCTCTAACTTTCCATTCTGTGGGCCCAAACAAAATTCGTTTTTTACACCTTTAATGATACAAGCACTCAGGGCACAGTGAAAAATAAAGGCCTTATTACTTCATAATACATTTGGATTGTACATAATTATGTTTAGTTGATTAGTTGACTATAGTAATTGCAGGACCATAGAATGACTGAAATTAGAAATGGAAAAGACCCATTGGGTATCATTATTTTTTTCCCTGTCAAGGCAAGAGTATGGAGCATGGTCTGAATTGCAGAGTGTGTGTGTGTGTGTGTGTGTGTGTGTGTGTATTAGAATTCTCTGTTAGCTATATAACTGTACCATTCAATCGACTGATTTTACATAGTCATAGTGCAGTGTTGAGGAAGAAGATGGACAAGCAGCCACACTAATAATGGCAGAAGTAACAGTTTTGTGTGTGTTCTGTTGTTCTTGTTTTTCAGAGCAGAAAATTGAACATGCCAGGTAAGCTCTCCAGTACTGAGCTGCAGCCTCAGCCTGCAGCAGTAGCTTTTACAGACCCTCAACTCTTTGCCAGGTCTAATACTTACACTATCTCCAATGCAAACACAGTAATCACAAACTATCGTTCTCATTTTGTATACAAGGGAATGGATGGAGTTGATATAAAGAAAAAATGATTGGCACAATAGCTTACACCTCTAAGTCATGAAGCCCTGCTTCAGAATCTGGTCTCCTCGCCACCAAGAGTTGTGATTTCTGGTCTAGTGACAGAAGAAAGGAACGGATTGCTCTTGGCTGAGTTGCACCCAGAACTCAGCGTGACAAGTGATAGTGAAGTCTTCTGAACAAAGACAGGCGCTCTAACAGAACTTGAGCCAAGCTTCTCTGAGTCCTCTTTCTACATTTAGACTTTGGACTGTTCTCAATCCATTCAGTCTAGTTTTAGCAGGAATCTTGTTGGGTCAGTTGAACAAGAATCTCCTTACTTTACCTTGGTGTTTCCTCTTGTTAATTTTCAGTTCCCCAGTTTGACCTTGACTATAAATACCGCATTGTCCTTGCTGTGTCCAGAGCTGAGCTCAGTCTCTCTCTGTAGCTGCTTCTAGCACTGCAATCATCCCTCTTGAGTCAAAATCTCCTTACCGTCCAGGTCTGACCAAGTTCTTTAACATATTTGTGATCCCATAGAAGTTGGGGACTGATGCCAAAACTGCACCCAAAAAAAAAAAAAAAAAAAAAAAAACCTAATAAAACAGTTTTATGAGTGAGGGAAGTCCAATCTGTAGGAACAGGGTAATAAAAGGAGGCGGTGGGGCAAATTTGTGAAACCATCAAGGACTCAGTTCTCCCCTCCTCCCACAAGGTGTGGCCATGTTCTAGAGAAACAGTACTACTGCAGCAGTAGGGGATGAGCAACACCCTTACTCTACTCACCGGCTGGACCCAGCTATCTCTGGCACCAAGGGAACTGCATGGGAGTATGGTCCAGGCTCACAACCAATTGGTACTGACAGGATTCTCTAGTCAGAGGAAGTGATAGTTTTGAAACTACCACAAAAATTTTGGTGGATTCCATAGCTTTCCATGGAGTTTTGTAAAAGCTTAACTATTGTCTTTATGTTAATCTAATTTTCACTCTGGTGCCCATCCCTCTGGTCTCATGAAAAACCCATTCTCCTACTTTGAAAAGACCTAGGGAAGAGCTACTGTTGTATTCCTGGGTCTTAGAAAGACCCATTTTGATGCCTTGTGTCAGATCTGAATGACAAGGGTCCACAATATGATTCAGCATGAGGAATCTGGAGATAGCTTGATGGAGAGCTTTAGGCTGAGGCAGTGTTCCCTCTGAGTCCCATATTTTTGCTTTTTAGACCTTAGAGATATTTGCAGTGCTTCCAGGGCTCAGTAGGTCTCCTGCACCTCACACTCCTTGAGGGAGGGAAGAAGGGCTGTGTGCATGGTGGAAATAGAGACTGACTGTGTGAGAAAAGCCAAAGTGACTCACTCAGAGCTGTGGCCACAAAGAGGTCAGCCCTTACCACTTGCCTTTTGGCATAGACTCAAAGGCCGGAGAGAAGCTGGGGAACTGCATAGTAGGAGGCAGCTACAGTCAGGCTGACTAACCAGAAGTAAGGCCTTCCAGGAGAATGGCTAGGGGTACCGACTTGGCTTTCTCTTATTGGTCCTAAATTGAGATTGAAGACCAAAGTGAGAAGCTATAAGACCTTCTGGGGTGCTTGCTATTGGAGATATTATTCAGTTGTCTGGGTTGTCCAGAGACAGTGTAGTGGCCTGCCTTATGCATGTTTCACAGAAGATATCCGGGGCCCCTTATTACCTATTACAGGTAAGGGATTTGGTTTCCTGGGCAGGTTGTAAACAAAACTCTACTGTTATGTATGGGTGCAGCTAGGGTCTGTAGAGTCAGTCTTTCTGTGTTTAATCTACAGTGAAGGCTAGAGTCAGCTGGTAGGGTGTAGCTGGAATTTACTATCAGTGTGATGTCTGCACATATTAGTATGAGGCCCTTTTGAGACGGGATGAAGCAAGAAGTAGAAGGAAAATGGTAGCATGTCATAGCTAAAGACTCAAGAATAGCCAGGCATTGTGGCACACACCTTTAATTCCAGCATTTGGGAGGCAGAGGTAGGAGGATCGCCGTGAGTTCGAGGTCACCCTGAGACTACCAAGTGAATTCCAGGTCAGCCTGGACTAGAGCGAGACCCTACCTTGAAAAACCACAAAATAAAAAAAAAAATGACTCAAGAATAAGATGATGGCTCCACATTTATAGTTCCTGAAACAGAATCCTGTCTGAGACTTCTCAAGTTGCATCTGTTCTTCCAAAAAATGTTTCTGGTTGTTACAAAGGAATTTTTTTTTCAATATTTTATTTCATTTACTTGAGAGAATAAGAGGCAGACAGAAAGATAGCAAGCATGGGTATTCCACAGCCTCCTGTCACTGCACATGAATACAGGTGCCATTTTGTGTGTCTGGCTTTATTTGGGTACTAGAGAATCATATTGGAGACAATGGGCTTTCAGGCTTGGCAAACAAGCGCCTTTAACAGGTAAGTCATCTCTCCAGTTCAGAAATATGGTTTTTTTTTTTTTTTTTTTTTTTTTTTTTGAGGTAGTGTCTCACTTTAGCACAGGCTGACCTGGAGTTCACTATGTAAGCTTAGGGTGCCCTTGAACTCACAGCAGTCCTCCTACCTCTGCCTCCCAAGTGCTGGAATTAAAGGCATGTGCCACCATACCCAGAATGAATATGGTTTCTAAGGTTAGTGCATAACATACTTCAAAGAAGTTGTTAATCTCTTTATACCTTGCACAATTTAACCATACCCTAGGTTATCCTCTCTGCCGTACTGTGCTGCACTTTGCCAATGTAGGAAGCAGATCAGTGAGATGTCCCAGGGTCCTAGGGAAGAACCCTGATAATGGAATGGCTTCTTTATCAATATCTGCTCTAGTCATAATGATTTCTTCAAGTCAGGGTTAGTTACAAACATGGGCTCCATTGCAAAATAAAAACATAAGCCTCCACCCCATTTTGAAAGATTTGGGAAAAAATGTTAAAATATTTAAATACAAGTTTTTTTGTTTGTTTGTTTGTTTGTTTTTCGAGGTAGGGTCTCACTCTAGCCCAGGCTGACCTGGGAATTCACTATGTAGTATCAGGGTGGCCTTGAACTCACAGTGATCCTCCTATCTCTGCCTCTCGAGTGCTAGGATTAAAGGCATGCACCACCACACCCAGCTTTTTTTTTTTTTTTTTAATTCTACAGGCTTCCTGTTAAAACCTCATAGTGGTTGTGATTTACCATTTCGTGGTATTCTTAGTAAAAATAAAAACAAAATTTAAATCATTAACATACATTTTCCTGTAGTTCTTTATACTGCTCAATGTTGATTTGTGATACAAGTATAAGAACATGTACCTCATATGTGGAATCACCAAAATGATATCATTTTTATTTTATAGCTCATGTATGTATTTTCCAGACAAAGCTGGTGAGGGAGAAGAAGAACACAGTTGAGCTCATGAAGTAACTGTGGTTGAAAGTTCAGTTTATAAGACCAGTGAAACACCCACTTGGGCTTCTAGAATTAACCATGAGAGTTTTCACAGGAAGCTGGAAATCCCACAGGAACAAATCTAAAATTAGGAAATGAAGGCCATCTGTTAGCATGGTATCTGGTATCTTTTTAACCCACAGGATAATGTACATTAACGTAATTTGGGATAAATGTAAAATAAAAAAATGGATGATAATTACTTCCTTCTATTTCATTTTAGATTTATCACCACAATGTGCATGTTAGCTCTCACAGTTTAGTCCTGCTTACTTTGTAAATACGTCTAGTGAAACTGTTGAAATAGGTTTATTGAGGTACAATTTACATGTCATAAAATGTGCACATTATAACTGTACAGCTCCATGACTTTTAGCAAAGCCACAGAAACGTGCAACCAGCACCATTGTAGCGTAGCGAGTGAGCATCTCTTTCAACCCAAATAGTTCCCTCGTGTCTATTTACAAGCTATTAGCTCCAACCCCAGCCCAGGCAACCACTGATCTACGATCTATGAGTTTGCTTTTCTGGAAATTCAATGAAATAATACAATGTTCCTAGTCATTTGTGAGTGGGTTCTTTCATTAAATACAGTGCTTTTCAGGGCTCATGCATGTTGTACTATACAGAAGTAATCTGTTTCTTTTTGTTACTGACTAGTATTCCATTGTGGAAAAGTCACATTTTGCTTATCTGTTCACTGCTTGATAGATGTTTGGGTTGTTTCTAGCTTCTGTTATTTTGAATGAGGCTATTTGTGGTCATTCACCTGTTTAAGCAGACATGGTTTACATTATTCTCAAGTAAATACTTAGGAATGGAATTGTTTTCTTGTAAGGTTCATTTAAATTTGTTAAAATATTTTATATATTATTTAAGAGAGAGAGAGAGAATATGGACTTGCCAGGGCCTCTAGCCACTGCAAACAAATTCTAGATGTATGTGCCATCTTGTGCATCTGGCTTATGTGGGTACTAGAGGATTGAAGCTGGGTCCTTATGCTTCACAGGCAAGTGCCTTAACCACTAAGCCATCTCTCTAGCCCCCATTTAAAATTTTTTTGAGGAAGAAGTTGAGACAAAGTTTTACTCTGTAGTCCTTGAATTCACTGTGTACTGCACACTGACTTCAAACTCACTGCAATCCTCTTGTCTCAGCCTTACAGAGGTGAGCTCATGAAATAATTCTGGTTGAGAGCTCAGTTTTTTAAGTCCAGTGGTTTGGTTTAAATTTTAAAGAAATTGCTATATTAGTTTCTCCAAATTCAAACTGTTCTCCCATCAGGAAAGATGAACCCTCTTTCAATATCCCAACCAATAACTGATGTTGTCAGGCTTTTGGTTAGAGGTGCCAATCCAGGAGTCTGTTATGACAAGTGGGAGCTTTCGTGTCACGGCACAATGTGCCTGCTCAGTTTGCAGGAAACTTATTTGCAACAGAGAGCAATGTTTTTCTCAATTTACACATGAAACATGAAATCGAAAGTGGTGAGAGTTCCCAATTGCTACTTCCTGCCCAGATATTTGTAATAATATTCTACTTTTCGAACCCCCAAAGAGCATATATGATTGAAAAATGAGGGGATATACAAGAAACACAGTATGCCTTGGAATTAGACATCAGAATTAGGTTAGATTTTAATATTACCTCTGCCTGTCTCAGTAAATTTCCAAGAATTCTGGAAGTATTTGGTCTTGAAACTCTGGGGGTTCTTTTGAATGTGTGGGTATTCAGTGTACAGGTACTTAAGTTTTAATCAATTTAAAGGGATGTATCCTTCTTCTAATGTAAGAATAAATTATTGTAGATACATTAAGTAGACTAGAGAGGCAAAATTAAGAAAATATGTTTCCCACTCCCAGAGGAAGTTATTTTCACATTTTGGAGAATATTGTCAGTCAGTATGTTATGTATTCATTTTTTGAAACATTTTGAATAACAACTTTCAAATTCTGCAGGAATTCTAAAACAGATAGGGTTTGTAGAGATCCAGGAATGTGAATCCATCTGCTAGCTCTTTCTAGGGGGTCCATCTCTGAGATGCCTCAAAGGGTCTGTGGCTGATATCCTGTCATGGCCACACTCCTTAGGCCAAACATCACCCCATCCACTAACAGGAAGCACTGAAAGGGCATTCCAAAGGATCGTAGGCATTCTGCAAGGACATTTGCATATGGTAATATCCTTGGTTGAAGGTACAACATCTCTTATTTAAGTAAGAAATGCTTGGAATGGTGTATTACATAGTTTTCTAGTTGTTGTGACAAACTACCTGACAATAGCAACCTAACAAGGGCAGGATTTATCTGACTCACAATTTGAGGGAATGCCCGTGGTGGTGGGGAAGGCCTGGTGGCGGGAGTGTGAGGAGGCTGCCCATGCTGTGTCTGCAGTGGGCATCCTGAGAGCGATGAGTGCTGGGGCTTCACTTGCTTTCTCCTTTTCACTTGGTCCAGGACCCCAGCCCACCGGTTGGTGTTGCTCCCGTTCAGGGTAGGTCTTTCCACCTCAGTTAAATGTGGCAGGAAATGCAGCAGCAGACATAACCAGAGAATTGTTTTCTAGATGATTCTTGATCCTGTTAAGTTGACGATCATGATTCACCACCGTAGATGATTACTTTAATCTCAGTAAACTTCTAGGAGACAAAAACCAATTCCCAGAATTCCAAGGGGCAGGACCACTCTACACTCCACGTGTTAAGATTAGAATTAGCCCAGCAAGAGAAGGCATAAAACTTCTGTGATTAAACAGAGGATCCGAGGCTCTGAACTGAAACATGAAGCTTATTAGTATCGTAGTTAACAAAGGTGTGCATGGCCTTGAACAGGCTGACAATATGCAGTTGTTGCGATTGCAATCACAAAAGACCTTGTTGATGGAAAGGCTTTGAGCTGCTCCAAGAAGCAGATGTCTGCTGCCATTTTTATATCCGAGGGTCCCTTAACAGCTTCCAATCTTAATCTTTTCATATTTCCTTCAAGCTTCTAATATTTTCTCAAAAGTCAGTCTTTATCGAACTTCTTAATCAGGCTAGCTTCCCTTCTTTGAAATTACCTCTCTTTGACAATATCTTAATAGTAACTAGGGCATCCATGCAGAAAATTAGAAATACACTGCTGCTCACCTCCCTCCTCACCTCCCACTGGGAGCTGGAGCAGTGAGAGGGTGCTTTTGGTTAGTGGCGAAGGTTCCCTGAGAATCTGGGGGTGCCTTTCAGAAAGAAGCCTGATTCCCTGTGTGCCGGTCCCAGAATCCATCTCCATCTTCTCTTTGTTTGCTTGTTCCTTCTTCTCTCTTACCGCCCATCCTTCCTTTCCTCTCTCCCTGCATTTACTCATTTACAGGGTTGAACTCCTTGTCCCAGATTAAAATGAATGATGGGCAAGGACAGTTGAAGGGCAAGCAAGCCAAGTTTTTTTTATTGAAAGTAAAAAGAAGACTCACCCTCACTATGATGGAGAAAGGTCCCAGAAAAATTGGTGGCAGGCTAGCATTGTGGAACAGGGATTTTATGTATTGAGAAAGAGTGTAACTGCTCTGTGCTTATATACAAATAAGGCACTGAATTGGCATGAGCTTTATTGGTTAAATTTAAATGCATCTAGGGATATTGATTGGTTTGTGAATCAAGGAGAGAAGTGCTCACTCAGGAAGAGCCCACTGGCCAGGGAAAGACACACCAAAAATTCCGAGAAGGAGGAAGAATCCGTAAGTGAAGCAGAGAGCTGCCTCTGGTCACCATCTTGTGAGTCACAGTTAAGTTGGAAATGGAATTGCATTCTCTTCTTGCCTGGACAGGTTTTGATGTTTACATTCTTTTGGCTTTGTGGCTACCTACAAAAGAAGACTAACTTGCTTCTAATCTCTACCATCCTTCCCTCCTTTCCTCCCCTCCCTCCCTCTCTCCTTCCCTTCCTTCCTTCTTCCTTCTTTCCTTTACCAGTTTTGAGAGTGACAAAGCCCTTTGGGCTCTCTGGACAGATGTAGCTTAGGGGTGAGAGCTCCAGACGCTCTAATTCCCTGGGCCAAAATCTTGAGTGCTTGTCTTGCAACAGCAAAGAACTGGCAAGTATAGACACACAGAAGGGCATGGTATGAAAGACTTGTTTTAGGAAAATAAGCAGAAGGTAAAGTAGAAATCTCCTACACTGGGAGAGAGGTCCCAAGCAAGAAATACACATGGCAACTTGGATTGAATTTCCTTACAACCTTGGAGGTGTAAACTAGGCATCCAGCTAGGAAGAACTTCCCTGGTTAAGTCTAAATGTATGTGGACAGCCTTGATTGGGTTGGTGGGTTAGGGAGAAGAATGCAGACTCAGAAAAAAATCTGTAGGTGGGATAAAAAGCCTGGGGAAAATGCACAGGAGGAAGAACCAAATAGCTGGTTGCCTGCCTGACTTCCATCTTTAGTCACACTGGAGTTTCTTTCTAGTCTCACCAGGGTAGGTTGGCATCTGTGTTCTTTTGGGTCTGTGTCCCTAACTACCTGCAAAAGATTGTCCTGTTCCTAATCTATCTTTCCCCCCTCCCTCCCTCCCTCTCTCCTTCCCTCCCTCCCTCCCTTCCTTCCTTTCTTCTTTCCCCGACTTGTCTCCTTCTCCTGCCTCCTCTTGAAATATTTAGCAAGAAGTTTCTGGGCAAGAAATTTTGTACTAAATGTAAAAGGGAGGCATACACATTTGAGCAGTACACTGTTTGTATTTGGAAAAAAAAAAAAAAAAAACAGCCAAAGTTGATGGGAAATGCTGAGACGTAGGAGTCAGGACTTAGTGTTGGAAAAACTGTGTTCTAATCCTGAGTTTCTATTTCTTGGCTGAAAGACCTTGTGCAAAGTATGTACTTTGACTAAATTGTTTTTTCATTTGTAAGATGCTTAGTAACAGTAATTCATTTCTTCTATGGTCGTTTTTCAAAAATTAAATGTCATAGAATAGTGACTGGTATCTATTAAGCACTTTAAAACGTTGCCAGATTTTAGGGGGCAAAAGCATAAGGATACATATTTTTGAATAGATAATATAAAATTAGCATTTTACCAATGACAATTAATAAGAATGTAATGGCTGCAAAGTATCAGGAACCTCTTAAAAATATTTATTTTGGGGGGGGGAGAGAGAGGGAGAGGGAGAAAGAGAGAGAATGGACATGACAGGGCCACTAGCTACTGCAAATGAACTCCAGATGTATGTGCCACCGTGTGCCTATGGCTTATATGTGTACTGAAGAATCAAACCTGGGTCTGTAGGCTTTGCAAGCAAGCACCTTAACTGCTAATCCATCTCTCCAGCCCAAGAATCAGGAAACTTAAGGAAGGCACATAGCAGCCTAAGTCACAGGAAATTAATTCATAAAATTCAGAACTAAATGAAACTTGAAAGCTCTTCAAGTGAGTCAAACCTGGTAACATGACGCTTCCTTTCCCTGTCACTGTCATCCACACTTGCTGCCATCTTGAATGCTGCCACATTTGCGGTGAGTGCATGGACAAGTATCCAAGACAAGGGAGCTGCTGGGAGAGACATGAGAGCCCGCAAAAAGTGGAACATCTCACAAAGGAGCTGTGACTGTGCAGTCAGGAACACAGAAGAGATAAGAAGCAGTCAGGGGCGGCTACTAGGAATGCTCTTCTGGGAAACTGAGTGTTGAAGCTCTATACTGGATCTTGTGATGTGATGCCCAGAAAACACTGGGGGCAATCAGAAGATCTAGATCACAGTGAAAAACCATGGACCAAGGTAAGAATGCCTGAGCAGAGAAATAACAGGCTGTGACTCTACTCTTGCTTTTCTTTCTTCCTTATTGATTTCAAAACTTCTCTGAGTTGGGTGTGGTGGCACATACCTTTAATCCCAACACTGAGCAGGCAGAGGTAGGAGGATCATGGTGAGTTTGAGGCAATCCTGAGACCACATAGTGAATTCCAGGTCACCGTGAGTGAAACCCTACCTCAAAAACCAAACCAAAACAAACAAACAAACAACAAAAACAACAAAAAACAACTTCTCTGCATACCATTTGCTCCTGAAGAAAGGAAGAGCGCCTTGTACTGTGTTTTCCCTTTGTGGGACCAAGAAAGTACTCAGTACCTCAGAGTCTAAAAGAATCTGAGAATCCAAAGCTCTTCCTTCCTTACTAATACCAGCATCAAACCTCAGCCAGTGTCTGTTGGATGATCATAGGAACTGAGATGAAAACTTAGGAAAAAGAATCTCAAGAAGAATGACAGCTCCTGCATTCTTTGTTCTGCCCCAGAAGCCTATTGTATTGATGTAATGGAGTTCCAAGCTGATGATGCCTCTCTGGGCTCTGGATGGGCTTAGAACTCTCCAAGCCAGTGGCTCTCAAGTTGTCAGCTATGATTAACAAAGAATTGGAAAGTGTGGTCACAAAGAAGAGTAAATTATGAAAGAGTTTTATTTTACTTATTTAAATATACTTTTAAAACAGCACATTTTTATTTAATTTATTTATTAGAGAGAGTGAGAGGCAGATAGAGAGAGAATGGGCACACCTGGGCTTCTAGCCATGGCAAATGAACTCCAGATGCATGTACCACTATGTGCATCACCTTGTGTGGGCACTGGGGAATTGAACCTGGGTCCTTTGGCTTTGCAGGCAAGTGTCTTAACTGCTAAACCATCTCTCCAGCCCTATCTAAATGTTCTTTAAATATTTTATTTATTAATTTCATAGCAGAGAATGAGAATGGGCATGCCAGGGCCTCTAGCCCTTGCAAGTGAACTCCCGATGGAGCACCACCATGTGCATCTGGCTTTATGTGGGTACCGGGGGATCAAAACCAGACTGTCATGGTTTCAAGCAGTACCTTTAACCACTGAGCCATCTCTTCAGGCCCAGAAGTGGCATTTTTAATACCACAAAATTATTTTTGTGCTTAACTAGAAGCCCACAACAATAGCATGCAAATAGCAATCTTCATGCCTGTCTACACAGCGATCTGTTTGAAAGTAACCATTCAAGGATTCTGGGTGGTTGTCAAGATGATTTTTGTCACATCTTAATCCTCTCACGGGCACCCTCCATCCTATCCCGGATTGGACACAGTTAGAGCAAGTAGAAGGCAGTGAATTCCAAGACAGCCTCCCACCGTGTCTTCAGTTCTTCATCTATAACGTCTGGCAAGCAGCAGTCATCTTTAAGAAATTCTTGTGTGAGAACAGCTGGTGATCTCGCTTTCCTTGGCTTCTCTGCTCATGTCACATCCAAGGGAGTTTCTGACCGCTGATGTGGGACTGACTCTGGCTGAATCACTTTTCTGGAGTGATTATTAATTACAAACAGATCATGAGGCTTGCAGTCTTAGGGTCTGGGCTTGTCCACTTTCTGCCTATGGACCTTTGAACCACACGTGATTGACTGTCTATATAATTTCAAGTTTTCAAGTGGTGAAGTGAAGCCTCACAATGAGAAGCAGCATGACCAAGGCAGTTCATGTAAACAGGCTAGAAAAGTTGGAGCCTCGAGCCAGGGAAAGCTGGGAAAAGTAACAGTTTGTCACACCCAGCCCCCAATCCACACACCCGCTCTCATCTTTCCTCCCTAGGAAGCTGAGAGTCACAGGAATGCAAAATTCAAATTCTTGGTAGGTTAAGACAGACAGAAGCCAGGCACTCAAGGAGCTTCAATTTACCTGTGGAAAGAAACTGCAAGCCTCAGTGATTCAAAGGAAGCAGTCGGCAGGAGGTGACACTTGCTAATTGAAGGTGTCGATAAGCCCAGAAGTTCAAAGTCAGAGCTGCACACAAAGGGAATTCCTGCAGTTGTGGGGTTTAAAGAAGGGGTACCCGGCCTTGGAATTCTACCTTCAGTGTGGCACACTTCTTCCTACGATCCAAGTGATTTTCCTTCTACCTGCTAACATGCATACATGCATGCACACACACATGTATCCTAGCCACTATTTTTTTTGAAAGGTTTGGACTTTGTATGAATTAAAAATAATTTTCCTTTATTTTAGGAAACCAGTTTCAATGGAAGCCAGGAAAATCTTGTTTGTCCCCTTGTAGAAGACTGAAGAGTGCAGTCTTTACACATAGAGATTAGAGGAGTTAGCAGTTTAAGGAAGGGTCATCATTTGGGATAAGTTAATAGTGACTCTGAATTTTGGGTCCAGTGAAGGATTAAATTTCATAAAGATGCAGGAGTTCCCAGGTCTGTGGACCTCAACTTTTCAATTCTTATCTGAATTAGCAAAGAAGTGAGAACATGGTCTCTGAAAATGGTAAATTATGAAATTTATTTTAGGGAGAGTAAGGATGCAGAGGAAGGCCTACCAGGAGCCCGAGCCAAAAGGGGAGACTGAGAGAGTCTCCCTCACATAGGGGAAAAAGTCTAGGCACACATAAACACACACAAAATGAAACAGGAATTTTGGATTTCTTATGCACCAATGCACCAGTAATTTGGGGTGTTCCTGGATCCTTGTCCTATGAATTCAAAGAAGGAAATCCACAGACCAGAGGATAATGTTCAGAAAGGTTTTATTGCAGTTTAAAGCTTTAGGAGGACAAAGAGAAGAGGGCTAGAACATAAGAGAATGAAGCAAGGGGAGCTCTTGCACAGGGAGGCAAGAGGGGGGTGAAAAGCCCACCTCGAGACTCAGATCTGTTTTTGTTTAAAGATGTTATTTATTTATTTATTTGAGAGAAAGAGGGAGAGAGAGAGAGAGAGAGAGACAGAGAGAGACAGAGAGAGACAGAGAGAGGGAGGGAGGGAGAGAGTGGACATGCCTTGGTCTCTAGCCATTGCAACTGAACTCCAAATGCAGATGCATGTGCTATCTTCTGCATCTGTCTTATGTGGGTGCTGAGGAATTGAACCAAGGTCCTTTGGCTTTGCAGGCAAGTCCCTTAACTGCTAAGCCATCTCTCTAGCCCATTTTTTTTTTTTTAATAGGAATGGCTACATAAAGAAGGCCAGGTCTAGGTCTACAGGTTACTATGGACAAAGACCAGATTTTATAGCTTTGCCAATAAGGATCAGAGATTTTATCTTCTAGGAAGGGTGCAAGTTTAATCTAGAAATTTTTCCTGGAGGTTATAACATCTCGGTTACTGCATGCTTGGTGACATTTCCTGCTTTCAGTCAAGTAATAAAAACCATTTACTTTTGAGTTTCTGTTACCCTGACTGGCTAGCCAATTTCTGTCTTCTATCAAAAAGATATCCCTCACATAAGAAATCAGAGATCATACATGTAGCGAAACAAAAAATCATCCATAAACAAAATAGGTATAGAAAGCAAACAGAAAAATGCCCAGACAAAAACAAATTCTTTCCCTTCTTAGTCTGATTTGGAAGCGAGAGAGCTTACCAAAGCAAAGACGAGGTGACATTAATGTTCTCCTTGAGCCTCAGTCTTGGGCTGGCTGCCTACAGAAAAACAAAACAAAACAACATCAACAACAAAAACTGTCTGGCTCCTGTCCTTCTTTAATATATTTTATTGCCAAATGAATCCCCATTCTACTCCAGGTTTGACTTGAGAGAGATGTTTAATCCTGATGCCCCTCCTGATAACAAGAGACTCAGACTTGTTGTAAGGAGGGGTTACACTACTTCTGCATAAAGGGTTAGGAGAACCTACTTGGTTTGCCTTGAGTCCTATCCCCTGCCTCATACATATCTAGTTTCTAATGGAGGAGAAAAGCTTCAGATGAACTAAAACCTTTAAGCCTGCTCTGGGTCTGAGCATTGTGACCACAAGCCCCATATGTAAAGTCAGTGTTATTTCAAAAAGGGCATAATGGGCTGGAAAAATGGCTTAGCAGCTAAGGCATTTGCCTGTGAAACCTAAGGACCCAGGTTCAATTCCCCAGTACCCACTTAAGCCAGATGTACAAAGTGTTGCATCTGGAGTTTGTTTGCAGTGGTTGGAGGCCCTGGTTCACCCATTCTCTATCTGTCTGCCTCTCTCTCTCTCGCAAATAAATAAATAAATAAATAAATAAAAATTAAATAGAAGGGCATGGCTATATGTCTGGTTTTCTGATATTTCTCATTTCATTGAATAAGCCATAGTTTATTTTATTTACTTTATTTTTCAGCTCATGCGTTCATGTGTGTAAGTGTGTCTGTGTGTGCCATGGCATGCGTGTAGTGGTCGGAGTACAGTTTTCTAGGGTCAGTGTTTGCTTTCCACCTCATTTAAGGGTCTCTTGCAGTTCTGTGTCCATAGCTGTGTTTGTTCACCAGTCTATGTAGACTGGGAGTTTCTGGGAAATTTTCTCTCTTCCTCCTTCCATGTTGTCATTCTAGGATTATAGAAATCTGCCACAGCCTTTAGCTTTTCTATGGGGTCTGGGGTTCTGAACTCAGGTATTTAGGCTTTTGTGGCAAGCATTTTATCCACTGAACCACTTCCAGCCCTGCAGTTTATTTATGAACGAGTTGCTTGTGAAGACAGAGAGTGTGCAAATGGTCATTTGTTGGCTTGTAAACACACCCTCCTCTTACTCAGATGTAACCATGTAGGTCACTGGATAAGGAGATGCCCCAGACTGCAAGTCCAAGCTGAAGTAGGAAACTCCAGTGTCACTGGTAATGCAACTTCATTTAGAGAAGCATGACTTTTCCCTCACTCTTGTGGCTCAAACTCAGTACACCAAAGTATGGCACTATGGTATGTTGAATACTTTGAACTGAAGGGGATTGGAAGGACCTTGGAAGCAAGGTCTTTCTGATCTCTGGTCTGGTAGGTGTTGGGTGTCCTTAGTATATTTCTCCATTACCCTTCTGCTGATATCAGATTCACTAAGAAAGTAGCACTCTTGGTCATATCCCCAATTTCTCTGTGGTTTCAGCTGGGGCAGAGGCAGAGTGCACAGGGTTGTTTATCTCTTCAGGTCCAGCTCCTCAAAAAGAGAAGCAGATTCTCTAGCAGAGAATGAAGTTAGCACTGGTTAAATAGCATAACCCTTACTAATTTAGAGAGAATTAAAAGGGTTTAGACCCTCTTATAGTGTAAGGTTAGTGGGAGCTTGACAATGGAAAGCAGAATCATTATCTGGATATGGTGCCAAGTTCCCGATATGTTTTCCTTTCCATTGAGTGGATCTGTTAGCCAATCTAAGAGCAATTACCCACCATGGCTGAATGCCACTATTGCACTGGTGTGAGCATCATGTCAGGTTGTTTGCTTCTGAGTCACTTAGACTTTGAGTTGCTTGGACAGATGTTGGCCGTACCCTGGGGACTGACTCTCTTCTGGATTCCAACCAGGTTTCTCCATGGTCTGTGCCAACAGCATTTGGTGTCTTCAGCAGTAGGGTCTTACCATTGACCTGTGGTGGGTAATCAAGTGCTCAGATGGAAGTCAGTCTTGTTTGTTTTGGGAGATCTAGTAGGTGTCTCTGATCAATAGCTCATTGTGGATGTAAACCACATCCTGGTACAGGAAATTACAGTCCAGTGCCAAAGGAAAAAAGAAAAAGCCAGAAAAACAGGAGAAATTTGAGGTTAGGTTTTATCTCATTTTCTCCAGGGCCCTTGGATTCAAGTGATCCCCCTAAGGTCCACTTGAGGATTCCACCCTTTAGTCTGACTTCCAGGATATAGGATTCTATGGTAACAGTTCAATATGGGTTCAGTTTTGTGTCCCCCCCCCACACTTTTCCTTCCCCTAAGCCCTACTCTCCCTACTGGCAAAGCCTCAAGATGCTATTCAGTTATGTCAGCAACTTGGGTACATCAAGGTTAGGAACAGCAGATGAGTGAGATCATGTGACAGTTGCCTTTCTGTGATTGTGTGAGTTCACTTAGAATGATCTGTTTCAAGTTCGACCATTTTTCTACAAATTACAATATGCCATATTTTCTTACTGCTGAGTAAAATTCCATCATGTAGATATAACACATCTTGGTTATCCACTCATCCAATGATGGGCACCTGGGTTTATTCAATTTTTTAATCTATTATGAATTATGCAGCTATAAACATGGGTGAACAAATATCTCTGAACTGAGACATAGAGCTTTTAGGGTAAATGCCCAGTAAGGGAATAACAGGGTCTGCTGGTAACTCTATATTCATCCTTTTCAGGGTCTCCATAATATTGATTTCTACAGTGGTTGTACCACCTTATATTAATACCAACACTGAATGAGTGTTCCTATTTCTCCATAGCCTCAAAAACATTTGTTCTCATTTGAGTTTTTAATGTTTGCTATCATTACCGGGGTGGAATCTCATAGTTGTTTCAATTTGCATTTCCCTAATGGTTAGGGATGTTGAACATTTTCTTAAGTGGGTGTTAGCAATTGGTAATTCTTCCTCTGAGAACTCCCTATTTAGTTCTCTGCCCCACTTTTGGAGTGGGTTGTTTGATTTTTTTATTGTTTAGTTTTTTTTTTATTTCTTTGTAGATTCTAGATATTAGGCTTCTGTCAGTGGTATAGCTGACAAAGACTTTATCCCATTCGGTGGGTAATCTACTGCCTCTGCTTAACATATGTTTGTCTGTACAGAAGCTTTTCAGCTTCATGAGATCCCATTGGTTGAGTGCCTGTTTAATGTCCTTGGCTACTGGGGTTTTGTTCAGGAAGTCTTTTCCCAGTCCTATATCTTGGAGGGTGCCTCCTATTTTTCTTCTGGTGCTTGAGGTGATTCAGGTCTTATATTGAGGTCTTTAATCCATTTGGACTTGATTTTTGTGTATGGCGAAGTGAGTGGGTCTAATTTCATTTTTGCTTGCCCTAAGGTCTGTTTCTTCAATTCTGTTCCATTGGTCTATGCTTCTGTTTTCATTCCAGTACCATGCTGTTTTTGTCACTATGGCTTTGTAATATAGCTTTAGATCAAGTATGGTGATACCACCAGAGGTGTTTCTTTTGCTGAGGATATGTTTAGATATCTGAGGCCATCAGTCATTCCATATGAATTTTGAGCTCATTTTTTCAATCTCTGTGAAGAATGAAGCTACTGTTTTTATTGGCATTGCATTAAATCTGTATATTGCTTTTGGTAGAATTGCCATTTTCACAGTATTAATTCTGCCTATCCAGGAGCATGGGAGGTCTTTCTATCTTCTCAAGTCCTCATCTATTTCTTTCTTGAGTGTTTTTCTGTTTTCATTATATGGTTATTTTACATCTTTTGTTATTGTTATTACAAGGTATTTAATGTTTTTGTTGCTCTTGAAAATGGGACAGACTCACAGATTTCTTTCTCTGTATATTTGTCCTTCACATATAGAAATGCTATTGATTTATGTGCATTGATTTTTTATCCTGCCATATTGCTGATGGAATTATCATCTTTAGAAGTTTTGAGATGGAGACTTTTGGGTCACTTATATACAGGATTATGTCATCTGCAAATAGAGCTAACTTGACTTCTTTCTTTCCAATTTGAATCCCTTTTATTTCTTTCTCCTGTCTTATTGCTTGGGCTAGTACTTCTAGTACTATGTTGAGGAGCAGTGGTGAGAGTGGGAACCCCTGTCTTATTCCCGATCTCAGTGGGAACTCCTTGAATTTTTCCCCACTAAGGATTATTTGGACTTTAGGAACTTTATATATAGCCTTTATTGTGTTGAGATATAAACCCTCCATGCCTAGTCTTTCCAGTGTTTTGGTCATGAAGTGGTGTTGTACTTTGTCAAAGGCCTTCTCTGCATCAATTAAGATGATCATGTGGTTCTTATGGTTAAGTTTATTTATGTGGTATACTACATTGACCAATTTCCATATGTTAGAACATCCCTGCATCTCTGGGATGAAACCTACTTGATCAAGGTGGATAATGCTTTGATATGTTGTTGAATTCGGTTTGCAAGGATTTTTTTCAGGATCTTTGCATTTAAGTTCATTTAGAGATATAGGCCTATAATTTTCTTTCCTTGTTGCATCTCTGTCTGGTTTTGGTATTAGGGTGATGCTAGCTTCATAAAAGGATTCAGGGAGGATTCCTGTCTCCAATTATGCATAATACCTTGAGAAAAATTGGTTTCACTTCTTCTACGAAGGTTTGATAGAATTCAGCTGAAAAACCATCTGGTCCTGGACTTTTCTTTTTGAGGAGGTTTTTGATTTTCATTCTCCATGGATGTGATAGGTTTGTTTAGGAGATTAATCTGCTGTGAGTTTAGTTTTGGTAGGTGGCATATGTCTAGGAATTCATCCATTTCTTCTGGATTATTTAATCTTGTGGAGTAGTGGTTTTGGAAGTATGCCCCGGTGATTCTTCCACTTTTATTGATGTCTGTGGTGATCTCTCCTTTTTAATATCTGATTTTGTTAATTTGAGACTTCTCTTTTTTTGCTTGATCAGCTTAGCCAGGGGTTTGTCAATCTTGTTTATTTATTCAAAGCACCAGCTCTTTGTTTCATCAATTTTTTAAAATTGTTTTCTTAGTTTCCAATTAAGTAAATTCTGCTCTAATCTTGGATATTTCTGTTCATCTGCAGCTCTTTGTGTTGTATTCTTCATGTTTTTCCAGCACCTTTAGGTGGACAGTCAGATTACTGGTTTGGGATCTCTCTGTCTTTGTCATGAAGGTATTTAGGGCTGTGAATTTCCCCCTTATGACTGCCTTCATTGAGTTCCATAAGTTTTGGTAGGTTATGTTTTCATTATCATTCAATTCTACAAATTTTATAATTTCTTTTTTTTTTATTTCTTCCATGACTGATTGTTTGTTTAAAAGTATGTTGTTTAGTCTTGAGGAGTAGTGAAGTTCTTGATGTGTCTTTTTTTGTTAATTTCTAGCTTTCAAGGATTGTGATCTGACGAGATGCAGGAAGTTACTTCAATCAAGTTAAGCCTACTCTCAAAAGCTGAACACTCTAGGATATGATTCTGTTCAATTTCATTGATACAATTGTTGGTTCTTTGATAGTTTGGTTGAAGTTCAGTGATTTTTTTTTTTAATCAGGGTCTCATTGGTTGTTGTGTTTTCATTTTGGGAATGAACTTCTGTTGACTTCTCTGGAGGCTTCCATAGTAGGACTAGGCATCCTTGGTGGAGATCTCTCAGTTTTCTGACTTTCATTGGTTTTTTTTTGCATTGTTGTCTACCCATTTTAGGAAGACTCTTTATTTTATTGAAGAGGAAGCAAGTTGTTGTCCTTTGGCCCATTCACCCTCCGACTTAGGTAAACAGGCATGTTGATACTTGGTGGCCAGTCAGGATACCAGAGCAAAAGGCCTAATTCTACACAAAGACCAAACCTCCCCAAGCAAGGCACAATGGGAACTATCAGGACCAGGGGACTGAGAAGAGCAAGAGAACAGGGATCTGGCCTACTTAGTGTTGCACCCTCCAGGACACAGACCAGTGCAGGCAACCCAGACTGGGGAGGTGGAAGGTCTGGTCTACTCACTCCAGACTGCTGAGTCTGCCTACACACTGTCCAAGCAAGGAACTCAGACCCAGGAGCTAAGAGGAGCCCAGAAACTGGTCCTGCCTACTCACTCCAGACCACTGTACCTGCTCCTCTTTCTGTCTTTTTTTCATCCTTCCATTTGTTTCATCTTCTTCAACCTTCCACCCCCCTCCCCAAAGTGATTCATAAAGGCTAGAATCCTATTCCCCAAGGCAGATGATGGAAACTACAACCCTTTCCCAAACAAAGCCACAAAACCTAGAACGGACATCCTTTCCTTTCTCCTGTAAAAGTCCTCATTGCAGAGGTATCTGGCCCCATTTCTAAGACGAAGGAAGGCTGAAGCCAAGATGAAGCAGAGCTGACAGGTTTTGCTGGGTTCTCTTAGCTATTACCACCAGCTCCTACCCATTTTGTCCAATCCCACTTGGCAAACATAAGCATTAAATAGACTATTTAACCTAGGTCTTTGTGTTTTCATTTCTGAAGGTTCTTGATTGTTTTCCAACAAGGATGTGGGGCTAAACTATAAAACCTCATCACCTCCCTCCCCAGTGACCTACTTCCTCCAGAAAGGCTCCACCTCCTAAGATTCCATAACCTTCTCAAAGAGTGCCGTCAATTGGGGACCCATTGTTCAAACATATAAGGCTGAGTGTGTAGGACAAGGGCTGGGGCATTTTACACTCAAACCACAACAGAACCCAAGGCCTTATGAATGTGCTATACCACTGAGCTATGTTTGTAGCCCCTTTACTTCACAAATTACAAGCAAAGGTCTTGCTAAGTTACCCAGGTGGATCATGAACTTAATATCCTCCTGCCTCAGTCTCCCAAGTAGCTGGCATTATAGGGGGTCACCACTGCCTAACTGCTTGGTTGCTATTGTATCAGATCATGAGAACATTTTTAATAAATTTTAATTTTTAAATAAATAAATTTTAAATTTTAATAAATCATTTTGGTAGTTTTTTTTTTCCCTTAAATATACTGTTGATCCAACAAAATGGAGTGCCAGCATTCTGGTAATATGTTGACTCTGGCAAGAGTTTTTGACCCAAATATGCTGATTATTTATAATTTCCCTCTTGGTTTGAGATCTGACTTCTTGCTAATGTGCTCCCAACTCATCATGGGTATGCCACAATATCACGGGCTTAATTTATACCAGAGTTTATTAATTCTGGTGCCAAGAACATGTCAGCACAAATTTCCAGATCTGTTTCTTTCTGTGCCATGTTGCTTCTATACTGGAAAGAGAAGGAAAGAGTAAAGGAACTGATTTTTTAAAGCATGTAGAGAAGATTTTGGCCAGGAGTGCAATATTACAGATCATTTTGGTGACTGCTGTACATACAACTATTGAAAGAAGAACTACCAAGTGAAACTAAGTGTGTCTGGAAAAAGGAAAACGGATCTCTGATGCCCTGACAAGTTCAATGTCAAAGGAAATTTGGGAAAACTCTTGATACATAGGCTATAAAGAAGAAATGTGTTGTGCCTTCTAGATTAGTAATCAATTCTGTGTTCAAATAGAATGAAAGTACTGAAAAGAAAGGCAGGACTTGGAATGGAGAAACTTGGACTTGAGTGTTGGCTTTGCTGACTTGGAAACAGTGCTTCTGCAGGCAGTGCCCTGGTTCTCTTCTTCCATTATAAATGTTGCACCTTCCTAAATGGCCCAATATCACTTCTCTCTGAAAAGATGCTATGACCCTAACCGAGGATTCCTCTCAAGGCTCCATGAATACGGCCTTTTAGTTTGTTTTATGATTCTCAATGAAGGGCTTGATTCCACTTGACCACTATAGTGTGGGGGGGAAAAGTTCTGGGAGGGACTGTTAATTGCAATACCTCATGGCACAAAGAACAGCTGTGCCACAAGCATTTCTGTTTTCTCTAATAAGTAAATAAGACATGTTGAAGTGGACAAGGAAAGACTGAAGAGAAGGGCAAGAGCCTCTGGAATGCTGGCTTTATTTAGCTTCCAGTGATTGACAGACAGCTGTGACATTTTTTACTCAATGCACTTATGCTGCCATTCAAAACAGTTGTTGTAAGTGTTCAAGCACGAACAGTAGGCCTGTGTAGCTCTGTTTTCCTCTCTTTTAGCTGGGTGGAGAGACATGCATACACAGTATTAGCGGTTAGAGTCAGGGTCTGCTGGCAGTCCATAGAATTTATATAATCCCCCTGTGGTTTCATTTTAAAGATGCTTTTCCCCTGTTGATATATAATGTATACTTAAGATGGAACATTTGCAGAAAACAAATATAAATGGGATAAATACCATAACCTCAACACCAAGGCATAACCACATTGGGAAATAGATCTTGCAAGAAATATGCCAGTAAGTAAGGAACTGCCACCACATGGCCAAGGAGATATGGAAAAGGACCTCTGGTACATTTAAATACTTTTATATTATCTCATGATTCATTAGGGTCTTGCTGACACATTTCAGAAAAGTGAAAGCATTGTGGTCCAAAGGTTAGGAACACACTTGGGATAAGGCAATTTTGCTCTCTGATACAAGCAAATAATCTTAATGCACACCAGGAAAATAATTTTGGAAACTCAGTTAATTGTGAGGGCAGGGCTGAGCCAGCTTGTGGTTAGAGATACAAAGGAAATATTGTTCACTTCCCATAAATGATTTCCCATATGGAAAGTGGGGCCAACCCCAGCAGGTGACTTCAGAGACATGGAAACATTTAACCACATATGAATAAATCTTGCAAACACATTTGAAAAAATGCAAAGTATAACCTTTAAAAATAAAATACATGGCTGTCATATTTAAAGACGGAAAGCTCAAAAAGCAAGGCTTGTTTATACCAACTATGGAGGCTGGGAGCTGTGGTTTTATTGGATTTCTCATCCCAAGAAAATATTTACACATGGAGGAGATGATGTATTTTTAAGTATAAAAGCCATTTACAGTGTATTTGTGCAGACTATGGAAAATAATGTTTTTCTCACTTAGCCAGAGAAAATTGACAATTCTGCTTAAGATGTCAAGAAATAGTTGAAGTAAGTAATCATAGTTTTTTTTTAATGTGTGAATCCTTTTGTTCTTAATGGAGATGCGTATGGGTGATTATAATGAAAGGGAAAGATCCTTGGTGTAGATACTGTTTTCTTCTGCTTCAAAATCTTATCCACTTAAGTTTTTAGAAGGTTAGATCTACATACATTAAGAGAAGGAGGGAAAAAAACCATAGGGGAAAGTGAAAAAAAATTTCATTAGTATAGCCATAGTGCAGTGGACCAGAAGCAAAATGAAGCAAATTTACATTGTAGAGAATTAAAAATAATTTGGGGAAACAGTGTTTCTGATATAGATATTGATAATCTAGTGTTACAAAACAATTATTGATTTAGGGATATACTTGTTTGAAAGAAAGATAAAAGCTACCAACCCAAACTAAATATTAGCCATATGTGTTAGTTACTATGTTGAAAAGCAAAGTTCCTGTTTTTAGTTAAACTCTTGAGGCTTTTAAAGAAGAGGAAGAAGTAAAAGCAGCTGCAAACAAGCCAGAGAAAGAGATCCAAAAACGGAAGTTCCAACACTGGCTGGTATTTTGTCTTCCCCAAAGGGACACATGAACATACTAACATAGAAGGGGCCAAGCAATGTCCTTAACAGTCCTCCTCCCTTCTCTCATCTTTACTGCTTCTGGTTGTGTCAGGAAGCCCCGTGAAGAACTCTTCAGGTTGTGATGTGAGCCTGGAATTTCATTGCAAGGGAGGGGAGGCAAAACTGTGATTCAAATTTGTTCCCAGAGTTCACGTGTTGGAAACTCCAACCCTGGTCCCCAGCGCAACAGTGTTGACAGGTGGACCTGTAAGAGCTGACTGGATCATAAGGGCTCTGTATCATGAACGGACTGATGCTATTATTCTGAGAGGGGGTGGTTATCTTGGGGAGCGTTCTGGTAAAGAGTTAAGTTATGCACCCTATCCATCTTGCTTTGTGCTCACCCTTGCCCTCTCTTACCACGTGCTGGGACTGTACTTGTGGGCTTCCCAAATTCCAGAAACATGAGCCAAATACATTTCTTTGGGGTACGAACTAGCCAGTTTTAGATGTTCTGTTATAGCAGAGAAAATGGACTAAGATACTTATCCTCCTAGAATTCTGAGGGAGATTGAAAATTAAATTGACATAAACTAAGACAACAAGAGAAAAGAATACAGATTTTTTACATGCATATGCGAGACTCCATAGGAAAATAACACCCAAAGAGGAAAAACTCAAGACTTATATACAGCAGGTTGGACAAGAGTTACAATGCAGGGGAAAACCACTTGAACATGTGGGGAGGTCAAGGGAAGGTCAGAGTGAATAAGGGAGGTTTGTGCAGAATTTTCTGAGCTCTTGTGACGAGAAATGTCCCTTTCTTACATTTTAGGCACCTTCTACACAGACTTCTCCCTATTCATGAGAATGTCTCTTTCCTCCTTGGTACAGGGTGGGTAGAACATCTTTCTATTTATGCTGTTTGTGAAGAAATGCCTTAACAAAATAATCCTCATGCCAAAGCGGCCTATTTAGTCTGCTTCTGTTCCCTGTACTAGCAAATACTTCATGGAATGCGGAAATGAATGAGTAACTTCAATTCCCTTCCCTCCTTCCCTCCCTCCCTCCCTCCCTTCCTCCCTTTCCTTCCCTTCTCTTCTACCTCTCTCTTTTTGTTCATGATGGGGTTCAGGACATACTACCCTCAAATTTGACACCTTGGCATTACACAAAATATCAGAGGCAAGAAGTTTACTCTCATTTCCTTCCCCAAATCCTTGTCTCCTTATGTGCTTCATCTTTCTCACCCTCTGCCCTTTTCCTCAAAGTGAGCCACAAAATCCTCATTAGAGTGATACCTTTCCTGAACCCAGGGGAAAATGGCCTTATCTTTGAAGCACAGAGAAAAAAATTAAAAAAAAATAAAGATATGGTAAGTGTCCCCTGGTTTCTTACCATTAGATCATATCCTGTTACAAAGTGGCTTATTTTAGATGCTATGTTCTAAGGGAAAGAACCATTGCCTGAACCAGGTTGTACTCTCTGTAGAGTCCTCTGCAGAGTGCAGCTTCTGCATTGAATAAACAGCCATGCCTAACCCAGAGTGGTTGCTAATGAGTTGCCCACCACTAGCCTGCCATCATGCTCTGTCCTTGGTATGTGTGATGTCACTTAAACCTCCTCCCAGCCATGGCAGCTAGGAGAGAGACTGGTCAGTCACTATTTTGCAGATGAAAACACTTTCAAGAGCGTGTCAAGAAATAGATGCAAGCTTACGTACTTAGGATAATCAAGCTGGGCCTCATGTCTGGCTAGAGCATTTCAGGATTCCCTTTGGCTTAGGGTTCCTAGGGATAGGCCCTCATGGTGTAACTCTTGCCTCCCACGTTCCATGGCCCAAGGTTCAATCCCAAGTTCTGCCAAAACAAAACAAAACAAAACAAAACATAAAACCCTTGGACTGTAGAGATTGCTCAGTGGTTAAAGGCACTTGCTAGCAAAAGCCTGATGGTATGGGTTTAATTAATTCCCCAGTACCCATGTAAAGCCAGATGCAGAAAGTGGCACATGTATCTAGAATCTGTCTACAGTGGCAGGAGACCCTAGTGGGCTTATACTCATTAGCTTGCTATCTCTTTTTGCAAATAAATAATTAATAAAACTTAAGGTCTAGAGAGATGGCTTAGTGGTTAAGGCTGTAGCCTGTGAAGCCTAATGACCCAGGTTTGATTCTCCAGAACCCACATAAGACAGATGCACATGGTGGCACATGCATCTGAAGTTTGTTTGCAGTGGCTAGATTCTTTGGCATGCCTGTTCTCTCCCTCAAATAAATAAATAAATAAATAAAATATTAAAAGAAAACTGAAAAAATACCCTCAAAAAAGTGCTTAGCAATTGGCCTAGGACTGATACAAAAATGAATGCCCTTGCCTTTAGCTCTTCCAGAAAAGAGTTCCACTTGTAATTTGAAAAGTTATTCAATATTCCAGTTGCCTTATCAATAAAAATGGCCAAAAACAAACCTTACCAGACACCTTTCATTTTCTGCACATGCATGTGTACCTGTCCAGCAGCTGCATCATGCAAAAGTCCACCTCCACATAGGTAATAACTCATGAAAGCTGTATTCCTGGGGTCACTGCATAGCTTACCTGTGGCTCCACTCTTCCAGTCTCTTCTCTACAGCAATTGCTTATTGCTTCTATGCTCTGGGGAGGGGACTTGTGACTCTTGTAAGTTTCAGGAGTTTCCCAAGACTTGTGGGTTGTTTACTTCCTGACTTCCCTGAACCTCCTTCCTTGCTCCAGGAGGGAATGTGTCAATATAGAGAAGCTTGCTCAACAAGAGTTTACAATGGAAGTTGTCAAAGGATAAATCTGTCCTCAGAATGCCCCTTTGCCCTTACTTGGGCATCTCTCTCTGTCTTTCTGTTTCCCTCTGTCTCTTTCCCTCTCTGTTTCTATCCATGCAGTTGTCATCATATATTGTGGTTTTTATTTGTCTGTCTTCAGTCACAGGAAGTGGATGTCATACAACTAAGTTTTCAGGACAATCTCCATTTGTCACACGCTCCCTCCCACTGATTCTGACTGCCATTGCATATTTTATAGCACCATCTTAATTCCAGTAAGGATACTAACATACTGTTCACACTACATGAATTTGATACTGCATATGAAGACTATAATTCAAGAAATCATTAATCAGCATATAACCTTGTAAAGCTCACATGTCAAATGAAGACATCACAATCTTTCATAATTACTTCAAGTGGACAGTTATATTGTGGCTGTAAGTGTTATGAATAGGAATTTTAAGTTGAGGGCTGGTAGTGTGCCTTGCGTCATTATGACTTCACCGCTGGGGCTTGCTGATAATAGATGTGAGTCACGCACAACACTACCTTGTGGAAGATGGGGAGGAGGGCTGCCTGGGTGACAGGTGGGTCCCATCAGTGTGGCATCAGCCTGCATGACCGGCTTTTTACAGCAGCTATGTCAAGACTGAGCAGCTTCAGTTTTCTAATGGAGTCTGGTATGGAGCGTGGTCTTTGAAACCAATTCTACTTTGTCTAGTGCCCATAGCTAAGTCCTTTCCCTGTGGATACCCCAGGGGCACCAAGGAGCAAGATGGTGCCCCATGCCTTTTGTTCTCTCTCTCTCTCTTTGGTTTTTCGAGGTAAGGTCTCTCCTTGGACCAGGCTGACCTGTAATTCACTATGTAGTCTCAGGGTGGCCTCAAACACATGGTGACCCTCCTACCTCTGCCTCCCGAGTGCTGGCGTTATAGGTGTGTGTCACACGCCTGGCTCACTCTTCCTCTTTACCGTCTCCTTTCTCTACTCTGGATTTGTAAGTTGTGGGGAGGAGGAGTGACTACAAAACGTGTAGGAAATCTAGGTAATGCCATATCTACTCTCGGGTTCTTCCCTGAGGACTCTGGGGAGTCTATAAAAGTAAAGGTGGTATATTATTCTCTTTTCTGTTGCTATAATGAAATCCCTAAGGCTGAGTAATGTATAAAAGCAGGTTTATTTGGTTCTTTTTTTAAGGATTAAATGCATGATCTGGTAGGCCTGTTACAAGTTCAGCCCCATGGTGAATGTCGTTGCAGTGGGATAAGGGTGTGCAGAAGAGATCACACAGAGTAAGACGTGAAGGCACAGAGATTGAACAGCCAGGCTGGTTCATTGCATAATAGGGTCCCTCAAAAAGTGCACTAATCCCTTCTGAGGTTAGTGCCACTTTCCTTTAGCCTCTACCATTTATTTATTTTCTTTGCAGTTCTGTAAGTTGACAGGCCCCCCTTCCCTAATTTTCAAACTTTCCATTATTTTTTCCTCAACACTGCTGCATAGGGGAACCAAGCATCAAGCACACGAGTCATTGGAGAACAAATCACCTGGGACTTAGCATTTAGAGCACTGGTTAGTAGATTAGAAACGTTGAACTCATACCACGTGTTTAGTGACAAAGTGGTTTTGCTTGGCTCACTGTTATGTTTATTTTATTTATTAATTTTAAATATTTATTAATTTGTAAGAAGAGAGAGAGACAGAATGAGCAAGAAAGGGAGAGAGACAGAGACAGAGAGAGAATGGGTATGCCAGAGCCTCTTGCCCAGTAAGTAAACTACAAATGCATGTACCACTTTGTACATCAGGCATTGCATGAGTACTGGAGAATCAAACCCAGACCATCAGGCTTTCAAGCAAGCACCTTTAACCACTGGGCCGCCTCTCCAGCCCTCACTATTATTTTGTCAGCATTTCTCGTGGTACAGTTTCCATATAAATTTGGTGAATGAGCTAATGAATTTAGGGGGAAAAAAGTAAAAGACATCTTACACGTGCATACACGCACACATACATACACATTCACTTATGGAAATAAATAATGTTTATAAAAGGAAGATGAGGGCTAGAAATATGGCTTAGTAGTTAAAGGCACTTGCTTGCAAAGCCTGATGGCCTAGGTCAGATTATTCAGTACCCACATTAAGCCAGATGCACAAAGTGGTGCATACCTCTGGAGTTCATTTGCAGTGGAAAGGAGGCCCTGACATCCTGACATGCCCTTCCACCTCCCTCCCTCTCTCTCTCTGCAATGAATAAATAAAATATTTAAATATTATATATATATATATGTATATATATATATTTGTTTTTTTTGAGGTAGGGTCTCACTCTAGCTCAGGCTGACATGGAATTCACTATGTATTCTCAGGGTGGCCTTGAACTTATTGCGATCCTCTTACCTCTGCCTCCTGAGTGCTGAGATTAAAGGCGTGTGCCACCACGTGTGGCTAAATATTTTTTTATAAAGAAAGATGAAGCTAGTTAATGGAAGAAAGTAAGCATTACCCACACTAAGCAAGAAACAAATTCAAGGCAGAGAAATCATCATGAAGACTCAGTGCTGAGAAACAGCATGGAGGATGAGAGATTTGAAAAGACTGAAAAAGTATTGGAAGAGCTTATGAGAAGAACTCTGTTGTGGTTGTGAATAGAGAGATGTAGGAACCAGAGCATGCCAGCTTTGCTGATGTCAAGAGGTTTGAACTTCAAGGGTGGAGACCATCAGGGAACAATTTGTGGTTTGGGCACATGGATCAGGCATGTTGGATGGGAACAAATCTGGAAGAAAGGAGTCCATCTGGAGCTTTTCAGGTCTTAATGTGTTTCTATAGAATGTGAGTGGACAAGAGGCCACTGGAATGAAGGTGAACTGACATCTATAAGACATATAAGGAACTACAGTCAGCAGGGTTTAGAGCTGGACTGTGTAGGAGGGAGAAGGATTTGAATCATGTTTGGTCTTTGCTTCAGCCCTTGATTATGGATCTGAGAGGAAAAAGTCTGAGCTAGTTCTCCTTGATCTTTACATGCTCAAAGCTATAGGTCCTTTTCAACTTAGTTTTTCTAAAATTGCTTTATTGGGCTGTGAGTATAGCTCAGTAGAGTACTTGCCTGGTGTGCATGAAGCCCTGGGTTCAGTCTTTAGCATTGCATAAAACTGGTGTGGTAACACATGCTTGCAATCTTACCACTGAGGCTGAGGGGCCAGCAGCAGGAAGATCAGAAGTTTAAGGTCATTCTTAGCTATGCAGAGAGTTTGAGGCCACCTTGTCACAAAACAAATGAATCAATACATTAAAAAAAATTGCATTATGAGCTGAAGAGATGGCTTAATGGTTAAGACGGTTGCCTGCAAAGCCTGAGAACCCAGGTTTGATTCTCCAGGTTCCACATAAACCAGATGCACAAGGTGGTACATGTATCTGGAGTTCATTTGCAGTGGCTAGAGGCCCTAGAATGCCCATTCTCTCTCTCTCCCTTTCTCAAATAAAAATAAATAAATTAATTAATTAAAAAAATGAATTGTCTGTGAAACTTTTGTTTTAAATTTTGGTTTTGTATTGTATCTGCCCCAGTTTTACTCTTCTGTGCTTCCTTTCAGGCTAAGATCCTCTACACACAACTTCATTTAATGTGGGAAGAAAAAGCTTTTGAAGTTTTTAACTCAAACTCTCTGTGAGATTACTAATCAAAGATACTTGCAATGTGTAAACACGTGTGGGATTTAGACAGATTATCTGCAGTCTAGTCCTGAGGCATATGACACACTTGCTCATTGCCACAAATACTTTGGAAATAAAACCAGTTTGTTGTCTAGTGCAATGCCTTTGAACTTGAGCATTCATTCGCCTGGTATTCAACACCAGGGTTGGAACCTAGAGCTGCACCTCCTTAAATCTTGCCCTCTAGGCACCTGCTTGCCTCACCCTAATCTCAGCTCACTTTCACACTTCTTCAAAGTCTCTGTGGGAATACTGGAGCTGACCTGTATTGGATGAAGGGTATTCTTCCTTGAATTTCCAACACCAAGTTGCTGGGAATTACATATCTAACGAATCTGAGTCACATCGATAAGGTGGACCAAGTCCCTGGCACATGCATTGCAAACAATGTCGTGCAACGTGCTACTGTTGGAACTTGATACCACAGCTGAGGGTGTTGTTGGAAGGGCCCCAGAAGGAATTGCAGGGCTCTGCTTCCACTCACCACCTTTTATGATGAGAGTCCTGTGCTCAGCAGCCAGCACTGTGTGGTTCCGGTGATTCCTTCTATGGCATTGTTAGAAGCAGTCTGCCAATGCCTTGAAGAGCTGAGCATTTTTCTTTTAATTTTGAAAATCACTCCACAGTAAATATTTAGTCCTGGAGCAGCATAGTGTTTTGTTTTTGTCTCTTTGAAATGTTGATGATGTACTGCCATTGTTTTATATTTCCTCCCTGTTAAATCTTGTGGGATGTATAGCTTCAACAAATAAATGAACACAAAGGGTATAATTGAATCCCACTTGAGCCTGCCATTAATTATCAGACATATATCTTCATTTCCAGCATGATGATCTGGATGAGCATTTACAAAGGCTGTATACATTTTTGAAGTTCCTTTATTTGGAGAAAATTTATGACCTCCCCCCACACAAACCATATACACATACATATGTATATTCGCACTTCTACTTTTACGTGTCCATGCTCACTTATCTACTTCTCCATCTGACCTCATGCTTGGGCAGTTATAACGCATACACTCTTAAGTATGTCACACATGTTCAGGAGACCCTGGCCTAATGTGAGGGTTAGGGAAACTGAACCCCTAAGTCCACTTTTAATTTTAGATTCCAAGGAAATTGACTAATAGACTGATGTTTACTGGAAGATTTTCTGATTAAAAATATCAAACAGTCAGGGCTGGAGAGATGGCTTAGCGGTTAAGGTGCTTGCCTGCAAAGCCTGAGAACTCATGTTTGAATCTCCAGGTCCCACATAACCCACATGCACTGTGATGCAAGCATACAGTGTCACACATGTGCACAAGGGGGCACATGTGTCTGGTGTTCGTTTGTAGTGGCTGAAGGCCCTGGTGTACCCATTCTCATTCTCTCTCTCTGCTTTTTTGTCTATCTCTTTCAAATTAAAAAAGAATGTTATAAAAATATCAGTCAGTGGACAGATATTTTGTATATGTGTCACACATACTGAAAACCATGCAAAAATTGTGAGAAATCACTTTTTGATGTGATGTACAGATTGGAGGAAGAAGAACAGCTCACAGGGAGATGGTGAGTGTCACAGGGTACTTCCAGCAGATACTTGATAACATTGCAGTGCCAACAGAAAGTGGCTGTGAGGCTACTGCAATATATTTTATGTCAATTTTATGCAGCTAGGAGTTAATACAGCATGAATTTACTTGCATTTATATTTCTTTTAATTGTGAATGATGGCATGTAAATATTTCCATAGATGAGTTTTGATAGGTTTTTAACTTTTTATAATAGTTTGGCATATATTTTATGATAATAAGTTTTAAGTAGGCTATCTACATAAACTTTTAGCACTCATGATATTTCTTTTTTAATATTTTATTTTTATTTAGTTACTTATTTGACAGAGAGAAAGAGGGAGAGAGGAGAGAGAAAAAAAATGGGCACACCAGGGCCTCCAGCTACTGCAAATGACCTCCAGACACGTGTGGCCCCTTTTGCATCTGGCTAACGTGGGTCCTGGGGAATCAAACCTGGGTCCTTTAGCTTTGCAGGCAAATGCCTTAACTGCTAAGCCATCCCTCCAGCCCTCATGATATCTCTTTCTCTTAATATTTGTAGTATTTATAGGCTTTGAAGTTCATCTGTGCACTTTTTCAAATTGCAGGATATCTCCAAAACAAAACAACACTCTCCTCAAACAAAAATATCCATTCTAGGTAGAGCTGTCCCACTCAAATCTATGTTGTACAGGACCAACGATACAATTCTGTATGTGAACTGCATATATGCAAATACACATTCACACACAACACACACACTATTACAGAATTTGTATTTTTTGATTGCAAAAAAACAGGAAACCTAACTCAAAAAGGGCCTAAACCAGGCTGGAGAGATGGCTTAGCAGTTAAGCACTTGCCTGTGAAGCCTAAGGACCCAGGTTCAAGGCTCCATTCCCCAGGATCCATGTTAGCCAGATGCACAAGGGGGTGCACGCGTCTGGAGTTCGTTTGCAGTGGTTGGTGGCCCTGGTGTGCCCATTCTCTCTCTCTCTCTCTCTCCTCTTTCTGTCTCTTTCTCTCTGTGTCTGTCTGGCACTCTCAAATAAATGAATAAACAATATCTTTAAAAAAAGGGTCTAAGCCATAGAGAGGATTCACAGGGTTTTCATAACTTTTTCCTTCCATCTGTCCTATATATCCCAACGCTGCGCCTCTCTATATTCGTGACATGCTTGTCCAGAACTTTCTTACTGAAGCATGACTGGAAGAGAATGCCTTTTTAAGTAGCTTCAGTAGAAGAGAACCCTTCCCTTGCAGCAACAAATGGGGTTTCTCTCACATTTCTTTGTTTGAAGTGGTGTCAAGACCATGTCTAATCTAATCTCTGTAACCAATAAGATGAGATATGAATATGGTTTGAAAGGAGTCCCTGGAGCCAAGGAACTAATGGGCGGGCCCCCATGTCAGCTTTTGTGGAAGCATTTAGGCTTGCAAAGGGCAAAAGAAAATCAGAATCTATTACCATGAGGCAAGCTGACCAAATCCTGGGTATAAATGTCTCTATCCTCTGTTCCTACAGATGAACACACAGACATCATTCAAAACTGTAACCCAAACTTCCCTCTGTTATTCACTTCTTTACTGCCCCTGCATTCATATAGGTTCTATCTGCTGAGAAACTGAGGACGTTGTATAACTGATTCAGTTTTGCATTGCCGTGCATTAGAATCTGGTATTAGCACAGGGCGTTTATATGTTCCAGCTTAAAGCAGTGAAATCGATGCTTTAGATAACCTGGAAAACCTTTGGAGAAATAATCATAGAATTGCAATTAGAATTATTGAAAAAATAAAAATAGCAGATG
This sequence comes from Dipus sagitta, assembly GCA_036346955.1. Taxonomy (NCBI): domain Eukaryota; kingdom Metazoa; phylum Chordata; class Mammalia; order Rodentia; family Dipodidae; genus Dipus; species Dipus sagitta. The sequence continues at coordinate 19,582,754 of CM070781.1, forward strand.
AATTACAGGAGTCAGGGTTCCTCTTCAGAAAGCACTTTTGTAGAAATATGTCTTTTTAGATCACATGTTAATCAGATCTCTTTCTGACAAGTGCAGGAACCAAGCCTGATAATCCAAATCACAAATAGCTGTGGGGAGATTAGCCTTTGGGGTGCCTTCCGGTGGTCCTCCTCTGAAGTGCCTTACTTCCTGTGGTCTTCCTCTGAAGTACCTTACTTCCGGTGATCCTCTTTCACCTTTTAGACTTGCTTTCACTCTCCAGAGACTTGACTTCATTACAGAGGTCCCACTACTGGAGAAGAGCACTTTGACTCCATTAAAATGCTTTCCTTGCCTTAAAAAAATGTTATTACTCAGGACATTTATCAACAACCCCGAAGTCACAATGTTTGGCAATGTAATAATTTATGTCCTAGTAGCCAGCACAGAGGCTTGTTCCTTCTGTCTAGGCATTTGAAGAGCCTTGCCATTTTCCGCTGGGGCTTGTATCTGTCTCCCACTAGAGGATGAAGGAAGAATGGTGAGTGATGGGTGTAGTCAGGCTTTGCTGAACCAGCCTGGAAGCCACACACTCTGCCCAACTTCTCTGGCTGAAACACATTCAAGGGGCCACCCTCGTGTGCCCTCCCAGGGACCTGAAAAAGGTTAAGAGTGGGTCCATGTGGAAACAGAAACAAGATTGGCTATGATATTCAGGCACCTTGGCTTCAAAAAGAGAAATATTCTCTAAGAACCTAATGTTCAAGCTACTACAAGTACTCAAGAACAGTCAGTTTCTGAAGATCAGCAATTCTGTTAGGAGGTCAAGATAACAGGGGCCACATCCTTATTTTAAAGACAGATTGTTTTGCCAAGACAGATTTCTTCATTTAAAAAAAAGTCTTAACGGGTACTGAATTTATAGTTTTGTTATGGTGTGAGTGTGAAATGTTCCTCCACAGGCTCATATGTTTGAAAACTTGGTGTCCAGTTGGTGGTGCTGTTTTGAGTGGTTGTGGAACCTTTACGTGGGACCTAGCTGGCAGACACAGGGCTACAGGGCGTGGAGCTTAGGATATATATATATATATATATATATATATATATATATAGAGAGAGAGAGAGAGAGAGAGAGAGAGAGAGAGCGCCTAAGGAGACCTTGTTCCAGCCCAAGCTCTTTCTGCTTCCTGTTGTATGCAGAAGTGAGGAAACCTCACTGAACGCTCCTGCCTCTCAGACCAAGCTGTGTCCCAGCTCTCATTCTCTGGATAAGGGACTGTGCTGCAGTCCCTTAAACCATGATCCAAAAACAAATCCTCCCTTAAGCTGCTAGTGTCAGGTACTTAGTTACAGCAAGGAGAAAGGTAACTTACAAGCTCTTAGCAGTCTCCAGACTTCTAGAAAGAGAACAGATTCACAATACAAATGATTTATGTTGTCTTCACCTTGGAAACTAGACAAGGTGCGGTGGGGGGGGGGGCGGGCTCTCAGGAACAACAGGGAAGATGGCAGGTTCTCAGGGGCATGACTGTGACATAGACCCCACTGGAGAAGGATTCTAGGCCTCAATAGCAACAAGCCCATGGTTAGGGTGGAAGCCCACTGGTAGAACATGTGTCAGGCCCTGGTTTTGATACCCCACCCCCCAAAAGGCAGCAGACTTGAAAGAATAATGATAGGCTCAGAATAGCATCACGATATTACTAGGGATCAAAAATGGGAAGCCGGAAATAGGGTGATGAGATATTTTAAAATTTAGTCATCATAAGGTCTAAAATTTCTATTTATTTATTTGAGAGAGAGAGAGAGAAAGGGCATGCTGGGGCCTCTAGTCACTGCAAATGAACTCCAGATGCATGCACCACTTTGTGGATCTGGCTTACATGGGTACTGGAGAATTGAACCTGGGTCTTTAGGCTTCACAGGCAAGCATCTTAACTGCTAAGCCATCTCTCCACCCCATAAATTTTCTTGTATGGTCCTAAGAGACAGAGGGAACCCAAATAACACCAAGTTAAATTTCAACCAACTTTCTGGATAAAGCCATGAAGTGAGATCTCTTTGGTAAAGAAAGCAGAGGAATAGAGCAAATCTTTCTCCTCTGAGCCTGTGGCTTCAAATTCACAGCTTGAAGTCACTGAAGCCTTAAGAATGAGGTAAAGACTAGAAGAATGAACTAATATGGTATGTAGCAATAGATGGTACTGGCAGAGGGGCAGGAGCAGAGAAAGAGGTCTGGGAGCCTGGACTCCTTAAAATGTGCTCCACTGACTTCTTGGTCTATTTGGGGGGTTCACACATCAATGTTTTTATAATTATATTATAAATCATACATTTAGTATATATTATCAATCTTTTTTGTATGTAGTATGTGGTGTGTGTGATGTATACACATGCATACAGATGTGCATGCACCATACGCATGTGAAATATCCTCCTCTTTTGCTTATCTGTCTTATTTGCTCTCACAAAATGTGGAGATCACCATTTTTCCAGTTAGACCAGTGAATCCCAGTGATCTTTTTGTCTCTACTTCCCTAAGTGCTGAGGTTATGGGCATGTCTGGCTTTTTATGTGAGCACCGACATTGAACTCAAGTGCTCATGCTTGCATAGCTTTCACCCACATACTTTTACCCACAGAGCCATCTCCCCAAGTGCTCTTTGTTCACTCTCACCCCTAATTCTTCTATGAGTGAACTGTGCTCTTTTCCAGGGGCAACACATTGAATAACAAGAAAATAAGAATATCACCTAAATTCTGATAAAGGAGCAACAGAAAGTTGGAACATAAAAAATAGTCTCTTTCGCTAAATAGTTGTGTTGTTTTTGAGTATATGATTATTTCTCCTAAAATATGTTATTTTATAATTAGCATGATTTTTATTTCTATTTTATTTCATCTTATTAATTTGTTTTTGAGACAGGGCTTAACAATGTAGCCCAGGATGCTCTGGAACCCACTGTATAGCTCACACTATCCTGGAGTTCTCTATCTTCCTGCTTCAGCCTCCCAAATGCTTGAATTATGGGCATGTGCCATATACATAGCTTCTCTTAGTATTTTAAATGATGTCAACAGTAAACATTTCTAGAAACAATTTAAGGTTGAAAAATATGTATAAACACATATATCATATATACTACATTATAAAGTCTTGGGGTCGGAGAAATGGCTTAGCAGTTAAGGTGCTTTCCTGCAAAGCCTAAGGACCCATGTTCAATTCCCCAGTACCCACATAAGCCATATGCACAAGGTGGCATATGCATTTGGAGTTCATTTGGGGTGGCTGAAGGTCCTGATGAGCCTATTCTGTCTGTCTGCCTTTTTCTCTCTTCATCTCAAATAAAAAATAAAACAAAATATAGTCTTTAGCAATTTCAATTTATAAAAAAAATATATTTTATTTATTTATTTGAGAGACAGAAAGAGAGAGGGAGGGAGGGAGAGAGGGAGAGAGAGAGAGAGAGAATAGGTGCTCCAAGGCCTCCAGCCACTGAAAACGAACTCCAGATGTATGTGTCCTCTTGTGTATCAGGCTTATGTGGGTCCTGGAGAGTTGAACTGGGATCCTTTGGCTTTGCAAGCAAATTCCTTAACTGCTAAGCTATCTCTCCAGCCTCAATTTTTTTTAAAATTTGACTTAATAAAATTTTATGTTTTGAAATGTACAATTGGTTCAACCTGCTCATGCACATCCTGATAGTGGATACTTTGATCAGAGCTGAGAAAGGGAAATTCTGTTGTTAGACAAATGGCTTCTGTACATGCAGAGCATCAAGGAGGCAGATGTTCTCTCTGGAGAAGAGCTTTTGTGAAGGGCTGCTGGAATCAGTGAGGAACATGGTGAGGTGATCATACTAAATCTTAATACCATGCCTATATCCAGTTGTGAGCCTAAAAAATTGCAATACTGCCATCTAGTGCTTAATGAAAATATTTAGTTTTTTTTTTTTTTCCCCAATCCCTTTACAAATGGCCTCAGAATCATACTAGGAGTAAATTGAATAGTATGACCTGGGTTTTTAATGTTCTTGTCACCAAACATGTAATTTTAAATGTCTTAAACATCTTACCTTCTTTCCTTTTATAGTCAAGCACTTCTCTTAGGGTTAGGATGACTGGAAAGTGCAGGGTTTTGACTATGTCTCCTTCCAAATTTTATGTCCTGTCACTGCAGTGTATGATGACTCAGTCCATACTTGGGAAAAATGAACAGGTAACTTTTCTCACTCCTCTTTCCACAAGCTTATTTTTAAAACTAGGTCTCTTATTTTGGATATTCTTTGATGGAGAAGGAAATTGCACAGGGAGTGCAGACCATCCCCATGGACCCTTATCTGCCCACCCCCCTGTTTTGAGCGTTTTTCATCATTATGGAGGACTCCACTTGAAGAAGAGCCCCACATGCATGTGGATCATTATATGGTCTCAGAAATAGAAGCCTGAGGAGGCATGAAGGAGGTCTGGGGGAACAAACCTGGTTATGAAAACAACTAGGATGTGGGCTGTCACTAAGCATCTCAACAGCCACACTGGAAGCCAGAAATCTGTAAACTAAACCTTCAGAATTCCAATGGGAATTATTCCCATTATAAAACCCAGAAGCAGCCGGGCATGGTGGCACACTCGAGAGGCAGAGGTAGGAGGCTCACCATAAGTTCGAGGCCACCCTGAGACTACATAGCAAAATCCAGGTCAGCCTGAGCTAGAGTGAGACCTTACCTCAAAAAACAAAAACAAACAAACAAAACAAAACAAGACAGAAAAAAAAAAATCCAGCAGCAACAAGGTACCTATCAAGTATGATGTGGGACTAAAGATGACTGTAGGACCACAGGGTTTGCAAGTATCCATCCCTTTATACCCCTTTATCAGAAAGTTGCCAGAGGACTTGTTTCTTTGAAAGGGGGGGCAAGGAAAGTGAAAGAGAAGGAGTGAGGTGATGGGACTTGTCTCCTCATGGATTGTAGCTCTGTGGTGGCCTGAACCACAAACAGGGCAGAAGGGAGCGCACCTCAGAAGTTTATAGTTCCATCAGAGTGCTTGGGAATGAATTAATGAATGGGAAAGATGTAGAGAAAATTAAGGAAAAATCAACAGCACACAGTTGATTAATCCCAGAGAGAACAAAAACTTGCAAATGAATGTGACAGACCTACATGGACCATTGTCTTAGTAAGGTAAATATTGACTTTATTTAACTAGAAAAGGTAATTTTTTGTTGGATAGGTGAGGAAAAGAAGGAGAGGTGAAGGGGAGGGAAAGGAAGAAAGAAGGAGGGAGGGAGGCAGGGAGAGAGGGAGAATATTCTATATCCTTGGCTCCCATAGTCAGAAGTGAAACAGTATCTAATTTTAAGGTGTAATTAAGGGGTCTGGGGAGGTGGCTTAGTCAGTAAAATGCTTGCTATGTAAGCATGCAGTCCTGAGTTTGGATTCCCAGAAACCACAACAAAGGCCAGGCATGATGTTGAGCAACTGTAGTTCTAGTGTTTGGGAGATGGAGACAGGAAGATTCCCAGGGCTTGCTGGTTAGCTAATCTAGTGAAATCGGTGAGCTCTAGGTTCAGAAAGAGACCCTGTCTCAAAAAATTAATGTTGAGAGTGACTGAGGAAGATACTAGATGCCAGCCTGTGGCCTTCACAAGCATGTGCACACACATGCACATGCATTTGCACACATACACCTAATCCCATTGTATATAAAAGTCAAAGAAAAAAAGAGAACAGATTAAGAAGCAGCATCAGGGAAGAGGGGTGGAAAGAATTGTAAGAGCCACAGGTTGGGATATCATGCCCAGAGGCATTGCCTCTTCCCCACAAAATTGTCTGCTGCTCCCATAACACATAACCCACAACCCCATGGGGAATATCTGCAACCCCACAGAGGAGGGTCCCCAGTGGAATGGGGACAGGGATGTGGGAAAGGATGGTACCAACTCATGCTGTATCCACACAAAATATGTTGTTAACAATAACAAATAAATGAAAAAGGAGCAGCATCAGTCTATTACTTACACCACCTGTGAGTAAATACCAGAAGTGGTTGAACGCTGTTATCTTTAGGGTGTGGGGACCATGAATTACTTGGGAGAAATTGACTAAGGGAAAATTCTTAGATAATTATGTGACTTAAAAACAATGCTCATGTGCTATATTCCAAGGGGAAAGATTAACTTGGTCAGCACCTACACTGATCAAAGTCTGTTAAGGACCAGAGAGAGCCTGGAGAAGAAAGTAAATGGCTCATCTTGTACAGAATGACCTGAATTCTTGTCAAGAGCGTGGTCACTGAAGTGGGATCCTTCAGCCTGAATCCCTCATTTGCATTCTGAGACTCTAGTCTGGGGCAAGAGTTCACAGCACTTTGCACAGTGGCTTGAATTTCTTGGTGGAAGGCCGTGGAACTCCTCCTGTTAGCTGTGGGTGATGCAGGCAACTTCTTCGTTCATGGCTTTTCCTGCAGGGTTTGGCTGGGGAGCTGCCACTGCAGCCTACCAAGTTGAAGGTAGGAGAAGCCACCTGTCCTCCCTAAGGCTGAGCAGGGGCTTCTGGTGGGTTTCATATGCCTAAGGAAGAGGATATACAAGGCAGGCAAAAAGAGAAGGAAGGAGTGGAAGAGTCTAGAGTACTAAAAATGAAACCGTGTCCTTTTCAGAGAGAAGAGGCCACATCCCTTTGGCTCTCTCCATGGGCACAAGGGGCAGTAGGGTGAAGAGTGGTGGGGTGAGAGGGTTGGTGGGGTAAGGGCAGAGGCTCAAGTGCAGCTGTGTTTTCCCTCAACCCAAGCTTTTTGGAGACGTCAGTTTACCTCAGATCATCTGCTTTCCATGACTGGTTTCTTGAACATATTGCCCCAGCCCCCTTAAAAAAATAAAAGTTTCTCCCATTGGCTGGACAAAACATTCTGTCAATGCCTCCCTAAGGACTCTCACTAATTGGGAAGAATGTCCTGTTCTGTTCCAAGGGCTCAAAACAAAGTGTCATCTTGAAGATAACACCTTATTTCCTGGGGTAGCTAAGAGGCAAAGGACACAAGGAACTATGTGATATCTGAATGGACTCGCAATCTGAGCTCCAGTCTCCCTTCCACAACATACGAGCACATGAATCCATCACCCTCCCTGACGCTTGATTTGTCTGTCTGATAAATAGGAAGATGAGATTTACCTTTCTAAAACACATATCGCCTCCCATGAAGAATTGTTACCAGTGAAAATATTTGTTTGGTTGTAAAAGTGTATAGTGAAACTCTGGGTTAAACACAGACAAGAGAGTTACTTTCAATAATGTTCTAGGTCTGCTGTAACAAATTTCCACAAACTGTGTGGCTTAAGCAGCCTAAATCTGTTCTCTTTCATTTCTTTAGGCTAGGAGTAGCTATTTGAAGATGTAATTAGCTGGGGAATACTGGAGAAGGGTAGGGCTGTAATCCATGGTGATGGATGTCCTTACAAAGAGAAGGACACTGACAGACATACAAGAACACCACGTGACAACAGAAGCAGAGATTGGAGTGATGTAGCTACAAGCTAAGAAACTCCAAGGATCAGTGGCTACCACCAGAAGCTAGGAACAGGCAAGGGAAGGCTCTAGTAAATTCCCAGTAACATGCCTCTGTGGGCACCTTCGGTTTGAAATTCAAGTCTTTAAAATGGAGAGGTGAAATTTCTGTTAGTTAAGCCAATTGTTTTGTGAAACTTAGATACAGAAGACTAAAACATGAATGAAAATGGGTTGATACATGAAGGCATTACTGCTCGGTAAGGGCTCTGGTAACAATGATGTACTGTGGCGGAGGTCATGTGCGAGAGGTCAGTGAGGGTCTCTGAGAATCAGTGTCATTTCACCTGTAAGTGAAAAGATGAGAAGGGGGCCATTCGAATGGGGTAGGTTTCTAGGCAGAGTGACAGAGGACAGGTCGATCTCTGCACAAGCCATATTGCTTATTATCTGCTGCTTTTATTGCTGCCTTCCACTTTTTATTTTTCTTTTTCCTTTTATTTATTTTTTTTGAGGTAGGGTATTACTTACCTGGAATTCACTATGTAGTCTCAGGTTGGCCTCAAATTTAAGGCTATCCTCCTATCTCTGCCTCCAAAGTGCTGGGATTAAAGGCATGCACCACCATGCCTGGCTCTTATCGCTGCCTTCCAGCCCTGCAGAAAGGGAATGAGAAACCTCTGCTGCAATTGCCATGACTATTGAGTGCCAAGCTATCTCCCAGGGAGAATGCATGCTTTATACATGCCTGCAGCATGATGCAAAGCGCCTTTAAAAGAATGTCTGAAAATTCCGGTTTGCAGGGGTTAGCAGAGATACCACGCCACTTTTCTGACTATGTGGTATGCTTTCTTGTCTTCTTCCAGGTAATTTCCATATGTGTGTGGTGAAACCCTGGCTTAAACAAAGCTAAGATAGTTCCTTGAAGTAGCTTTCTAGGGCTGCTCTAACAAATTTTCCCAAGCTGTTAGTGGATTTTGTGACAGGGCAGGTGGATTATAGAATGGGGTGGCCCACTGGGGAAGAAAGCAAAAGAGGTATTTCCTTCTAAGAGGGAGGCCAGATGGGTCAGAGAGGAAGTGGCAGAGCATAGAAATGGAGTGAAAAGAATGAGGGTCTAGAAGTGCCTGAATGTGGTGACTAGGAAGACGGGCTCCAGTGCAAGCCTCCTTAGATGTAGGATCCATGGAGGTTTTACTTGCTTTGAGACTCTCCAAGTTACTTATCTGAGCCTCCTGTTAAAAAGAAAAAAGTAAAACACTTTAGACAAATTAAAGTCAGTAGACTTAATCTGAGACAGGAAAGAATTTATGAACTGGGAAGCGCCTGGAGCTAGTACAGATTGAGAAAGTTCCAGCAGCAATGTGAGCAGGCAGTGTTCACAGACAGGTGAGGAGAAAGACAGATAGAAACACCTGGTTGCTTACAGCTCAATTCGTGTCTTATTTAGACACAACTGGGGAATCTGAGTGGCTTGGTTATTTGTTACAAGAATGCTTTAGGTAAAATTAACTAATTTTAGCTCTTCTGTCTTGGCCAGTCTCTCGGTTCTGGGAGATAACTAAAACCTTGGGCATAGATACTGCTTTCTGTTTTCCACATTACGGACTTGGGTCTTAGTATAGATTTCAGAACTCACAGCATCAAATTAGTTGCGTGATTCTTCCCTCTATTCATGTTTTTGTTATTCTGACCACAATGAGGCCACTTGATAGACAAAGGATTTGATAGCATTAAGTTCTTGAGGTCATACAGCATATCAGGGAGAATGTTTTAATGGCTATCCTGAGAATATACCAAGGAATTAAGGTACTCTCCTTAATAGAAGTCTCCATAAAAACACTTTTCAAACTCAAACAACTCAAAGTTCAGGCAATAAAGACAGCTCATCAATATTAACGTCTGTCTGGTCTTGATCTTAGGGGCATGATGGCAATAGTGATGGTCAATCTTGGTTGTCAACTTGACAGATTTAAAATCACCATGGAAACAAATCTTTGGACATGTATGTGATTTTCTCGATTAGGCTAATTAAGGTGGGAGGACTCTTCCCCAAGACCAGTACACTGGCTGGGGTCCTGGAATGGATAAAAAAGAATGAGCTTGCTGAGTGCCAGCATCCATCATTCTCTACTTCCTGGTTGCAGACACAATGGAACCAGCTCTGCTTCATTTCCCTGTCACCATGCCTTCTGTGTCATGATGAACTGGCACTTAGAAATGTAAGCTGAAATGCACCCTTCCTTCCTTACATTGCTTCCGGTCACATGTTTTACCCCAGCAACAAGAAGGTAGCTAACACAGCAGTCATAGTGAAAGGACCATAGTCACTATAAAATCATATGGTTTGATGAAGCCTCTATTTCTGTACCTCGCCTTGGTCACACAAGTCAGTCGCTTAGAGCCCTCATAAAAATGGAGTTCCAGATTCCTGGAGTCCCTAGCTTTTAGATATGGAGAAACTGATTCTTCAAAAAATTCCCAAAATACACTTGGGGGTTGGAGGGATGGCTTAGCAGTTAAGGTGCTTGCCTGCAAAGCTAAAGGACCCATGTTGGAATCCCTAGGGCCCACGGAAGCCAGATCCACAAGGTGGCACATGTGTCTGGACTGTTGGCAGCAGCTGGAGGCCCTGGCAAGCCCATTCTATCTCCCCCCATCACTCGGTCTCTCAAATAAATAAAAAAAAATTAAAAAAAGGTATATACTTGTGGATTCTCACTGGATCCAACTCAGTTAATTGTTTTACTAGTCTAATCCTAGACTCTGGCTGCCAGGTTAAAAATTCATAAGATACAGTCAAAGTTCTCAAAACACAACTCTGTGGTATTCAAATATAATAGAGAACTCACCCATGATCCTATCCTCTGCCAGAGATCAATGAACATAATAGGTTCTTGGTCATTTGTGCTCCTAGGGCTTTCTCAACATGTACCTCAGATCTCAATATTGATGCTAGTCTGTTGAGTCGAAAACTTTATTTTTTCTTTTTTTCTTGACAAATTCCATAATTGTAAACAATATTCCCTGGCAATTCCCTCCCTCCCTCACTTTGCCCTTTGAAACTCAACTCTCCATCATATCCCTTCCCCCTGTCAATCAGTCTCTCTTTTATTTTGATGCCATGATCTTTTCCTCCTATTATGGTGGTCTTGTGTAGGTAGTGTCAGGCATGGTGAGGTCATGGATATCCAGGCCATTTTGTGTCTGGAGGAGCATGTTGTAAGCAGTCCTACCCTTCCTTCGGCTCTTATATTCTTTCTGCCACCTCTTCCGCAATGGACCCTGAGCCATGGAAGGTGTGATTGAGATATTTCAGTGGTGAGCCCTCCTCTGTCACTTCTTCTCAACACCATGGTGCCTTCTGAGTCATCCCAAAGTCACTGCCATCTGAAAAGAGAAGGTTCTTTAACCAAAAGTGAGAGTAGCGTTAATATATGGGTATGAACATTAAGAGAATTGCTTATTGGGCAGTTTGGTGAGCATAGTATAAACATTTAGCCAGATAGCAGCAGATGTTACACCCCTAGGGCTTATGACTACCCTTGTTGTAGGTTTTCAGTATCAGGGATGTATTCCCTCTCATGGAGCAGGCCTCCAGTCAAATTAGAGGGTGGTTGGTTTTCCCCATGACAGACATGCCACTGTTGCACCCGTTGGCTCATTTGGCCTGGCTGGCCAAATATAAAGCTTTCAGTGTCCATTGTTGGGTATCTTCACTGGTGGTTTCTCTTTCTCCCATTGAACTGCATACAGAATGGTTTTTTCCAGCTTTCTGTCAGCTGGTCTACATGGAGGAGGTTATCAGTTAAGTTACAGCAGGATTTCTCAGTGACCTTTCAGCCCAAGTATGTGGAGTCTTCAGCAATAGGGTCTTACTATCTATTCCTGGTGGGAAACCAAGGGCTTCGGCAATGGCCTGTAATGTTTTGGGGACATCAAGGACCTCCCTGGAAAATTTTATACAAATAGAATTTAGTAGAGTTTATTTGAGCAAAGAAACAATTAGTGAATTGGGCACTTCCCTGAACCAGTAATGATTCAAAGTGCTGTACCTAGCAATATGTGCAGGCAGGAATTAAATACAGCAAAAGGAAGTGACAGAAAAATATCTGCTCACAACCCAACTTTGTCTAGTTTGGACATACCTGAGTAGTTTGCAACCATAATTGACCAAGTTCTTGGCTGCTGTGATTTTCAAAAGTATCTACTTGTAAGTTAAGTTAAATTTTTTACATATCAAGTTAAGTTACCTTCTTGTTTCTGGAACAAAACACCCAGCCAAAGCAGCACATGGAAGGAAAGGGTTTATTTGGACTTACAGTCTGGAAGGGGAAATATCATCATGGCAGGGAAAGGAAGGGAGGGCATAGGCTGGGCATCACATCTTGGCACAGCAGCTGGAAGGAAGCTGCAAGAATGAGCTAGCTAGCACTGCCAAGCTGGGCTAAGATACCTCATGGTCTGCTACCAGTGACACACCTCCTGCAACAAGGCTCCATCTACCAAATAACTACAAACTGGGGATTGAGTATGTGGCTTAATTACAAACACATGAGGCTATGGGGGACATTTCACATTCAAGCATTGTAGGTTACAACTCTCTATGTATGGAAATGGTTTCATATCTCATTTAGCATTCTTTCGCTGTCAGATGGGGTTACTTATGTAGCTGTATAGATGAAGTATGTTAAGTGCCTTGTGCTTAGTATGTACTCAGAGATTTTTATTGATTTAGGAGAATTATAAAAATAAATTACTGAGAATGACTTACTCTGTAGTTAACTTGGCAGAAGCATGCAATTAGTTGTACAAGATAGAACAATGCATTTCAGCCACCAACTTCCAGTTTTTGCCCATTGAGGATCTAGGTCTGCCTTAGTTGGTTCATACTGACCCCTGCTGTCTGTCTGGAGGCCAGCTGTCCCATGTTACTCTTCACTGGGCTTGCTTCTGCCTTATGTTAGTCTTTATCATCTCTAGCTGGCTTTGAGCAGTTAACTCTCTACCAACAGCTCCTAGGCTAGGGAAGGTGACTCAGTACGCTCTGTCAAGGGTCCTCATCATGCCATCCTTGTTGAGTCAGGGGATTGATTTCCAAGGCTTACTTGTTTTCTACCTTAGGAGTGCTGGGCTTAAATCCCAGTTCAAACATTTAGCAAAACAAGGGTGGATAACTCATTTAGTCATTTTTTTTTTTTTTTAGAACAGGAAACTTTCAGCGTTAGGGTAGGATCTAGAGTGCACATGGTAGTACTAAACACTAATGTGGACACTGAGGTTAATACCAATGCCACTGTTTCTCTTTCTTTGTGGGGCTACACTCACTCTCATCTGTAGTGATAGACACATGGCCTGTTCCATTTAACGAGAATGCTCTTTCTTGCTTTGACTGTATATTACACTCCTTTCTCACTCTTAACTTGTTCTATTAGCAGCTTCTGGGAGAGTGAGTGTTTAGCCATCTTTCCCACCACTGCCTGGATTACTGACACAGGAAGTCAACATGCAGCCTTGTCAGATTCAATGACCTGAGATTTAAAGCTGAAGTCAGCTGTCTTTTCTTCATTTAGGGAATCTTTGAACTCTTGTGATCCTGTAGCATATAGCACCTTTGGTAGTTACAGGCATTCAGAAGAAATAAATGAGGGCTGAGCCTGAATTGTATTTATGCATGCTTTTTCTTTTTCTTTTCTTAAATTCAGAAACTTTCCATGAAACATCACCATCTCTCCATCAATTTTCAAAACATGATTTGTCTGGGTAGGTATATTTGTTTCCAGATATTCTCTTAGGAGTTCTCAGAGATCTATTCACTCTTACACAAAAATTGAGGTATTTTGGCTCTTTTGTTTAGAATTGAAAGCAGTGCCAGCATCTTTGCAAGTGGGGCTGAGCGAGCAGGACCACACATTCTGGTTATCATCATGCCTGCCTCCCAACATATAGATGACTTGGTTGAATGTTTCACTAATCCATGGCCTTTATTTCCTCCTGTGCTCATCCATATTCTTTCCATCTCACCTCTGGTCACTCTACTGTTTATAGTTTTGAAGAAGAGTTTCATGTTTATTATATAGCAGTTGGCTATGTGGCACCTTGAGCCTTTTTGAGGAAAGCACATTATAAATCTCCTAAATAAATAATAAATAAGTGTTATAAGCAGGATGAAAATTATGTGTTTTAGATGAATTGTAAAGAGCACTGTAAACCCTATAAAGTGTATTTGTTAGGCTAAAGGGGCAGGAAAGAAAATGCAGACAATCATTTTACATATGAGTCTTGCAATCATTTTTAACACAGAGAAATCCTCTTGATTTTTAACCCTTTGTGAAGCTGGCTGTCTCCTACTTTTGGATATATGGATAGATGTGAAGCTCAAAACTAGGAGGCAGCTCAATGATATTTTGCTCACTGCTTCTGGAGGCCACAGAGGAACTATGAAAATGACATTTAGAGCCCAATTCTATGGCTCTTATGAGCTTATAACTCTCGATGATTTCAGAGAAATCTCAAAGAAGGCTATTAAGAGGTGAATATGTTCTGCCAAACCCCACTTGTCCTATGTTGAGACCTAACTACTTCAGTAATGCTTCCTTGTGGAAGGAGGCAAAGGGCTCAGGTTTATGGATGTCATTATGAACCTTTGGTGCTGCACTGGGTATCCATATAATGTCTGCTCTTGATTTAACTGTGACTTTGGTGTCTTGTTGGCAGAAACTAGAGCTCCCCTGTAGCCAACTGTGGCCTTGATGTATCAAAGGTGGAATACTACAGCTAAGAGATGTGAAATTATGTTTATATTAACAACCAGGGGCAATTGTATAAGTTGATTTTTGGTCAAGTTTACAATGATTCTACACCGACTATTTCTTCTCTGGTCCTTGTAAAATCTCAATGGGTCTACATAGACTGGAGCTAAAGGCATAGCTCATCTGCCTCTGCAAAGGTCAAACACAAGCCCTTTCCCTGCAGCTTGCTTCCTGATTATTTTTTCTTCTTAACCAAATTCAGCCGAGTGTCTTGCTCTTGATTTTCTCTTTTTAAAATTTATTTGTATCTATTTATTTGAGAAATAGAGTTAGAGAGAAAGATATATATATATATATATATATATATATATAGAGAGAGAGAGAGAGAGAGAGAGAGAGAGAGAGAAAGAGAGAGAGAGAGAGAGAGAGAGAGAGAGAGAGAGAGAAAGAGAGAGAGAGAGAGAGAGAGAGAGAAAGAATGGGCACACTAGAGCTTCCAGCCACTGCAAATGAACTGCAGATACATGTGCCACCATGTGCATCTGGCTTACGTGGGTATTGGGGAACTGCACCCAGGTCCTTAGGCTTCACAGACAAGTGGCTCAATTGTGAAACCATCTCTACAGCCCTTGTTCCCTATTTTCTACTAAACTCTTTTCATTTAATATCCTATTTGGGAACAGATGGACTGATGGTCCTTGTTATTCTCCTAGAACAAGTCTTGCTAGCTGTAGCTGTTCCTTTTTTAGATCACCTACAAAAGAAAAAAGAAAAATTGATTTAAAACATAGTCACTTATTTTTTTGTGTTAGGTACAAGAAGAAAAGCAAGAATTTATTTATGAAATCTATCATAGTTTAAACTTGGTATGATAGAAACAAACTATATTAGTTACTTTCTCTTTACTGTGACAAAATATCTGATAGAAACTTAAAGAGAAAAGCCTTATTTTGGCTCATGCTTTTTTGAGAAGTTTCAGTCCAGCATGGTGGGGAAGGTATAGCAGCAAGAGGGACACCATCCTTGGAGGCTAGAGCATGAAGAGGAGGCTTGTTTATACAGCAGCTGACCAGCAGAGAAAGTGAGACAGGAACCAGGGACAAGTATAGCCTTCAAAGTCCCACCCCTACTGATGTACTTCCACCAGCTAGGTCCCCCCTCCAAAATGCTTCAAATCATCAAAATAGCACCATAAGCTGGGGACTAGTGCTGGCCAACCCAGAAATTACCCAGCAAAACCCTTCTTGGTTTCTACCAGCCATCTCCAGAGTTTATGTTGGAATGCTTTGTCTTAGTTTCTCAGACATATTGGTCCTATTTTCTTTCTACTTTCCTTGAGTACTTGATCTATTGGGACCTTTTTAATGTCTTCAGCTCAGTTGTGGATTTCTTCTTTTATTTACTGTCATTTCAATGGAGTGTGTGAGGGAAAATAATTAAATATGTATGCTTCATTCCCCATCTAGAATTGGAAGTCTTTATTAACATAAATAAAGACCCTAATATAATATTAATTTATGTATAAGTCTTTGTTAACATGCATTAATATATGGAAGCTCTCATAAACTATGAGATATTATTCAAAGTTAATGAATGAGTCCCTCTTCTTACCATTATCATTCTCCTTGTCAGCACTAAGACACTCAATGTCAGGGACATCTTCCAGTCTGTTGTTAGGAAGGGGATGAGTGCTGGAGACTAAATGGCTTTGTCTCTGCAGTTCCTCCACCAAATTTGTGCTTTGATGCCCTCATCCCCAGTATGAAGGTATTTGGAAGATCAGCTTTTGGGATGTGATAATTCATGAGGGTGAGACTTTCATGAATGAGCATCTTTATAAAAATCATAGAGACCTAACTACCTTCTCCTGCTATGTGAAAGGCTTTTATGAACCAGGAAGAGTCCCTCACCCAAACCAGATCAAGCTGGAACTCAGACGCCCAGCTTCAAGAACTGTGGGAAACAAACTTTGGTTTCATCTAAGCCACCCAAACTATGGTGTTTTGGTCGAGCAGTCTGAACTATCTAAGAAAATGAGATAATATGGAATTGGTGGAATTTCAGCCTAATAAGAAAAAAAAAATCAGATAATGTGGGTAAACCCAAATGGAAGGAGGAGAAAGACCACCTATCTATGCATTTATTTTCTTCTTGAACAGCTCTTCTAAGTCACTTGCATTTTTCCTAATTTCTTATCTCCCTCTATTTCTGAATGCTTAGGGGTCTTCTTGTTCAACATTTTCTTTTACATTAATTGGTTTCATGGGCAGAGCTAAGAGGTAACTGTTGTTTTCACCACCAGTACAAGTGGACTATTCATTGCTAAGGGTCTGTTTTTCTACATTGACAGGTCCTGACCAGAGTACTTACTTATCATGTATGTTTAGAGGAAAATATTGTACTTTAAAAGCAATATAATTGCAGATCATTAAAAAGATACAGAAAAAGACTAAATAAAATGTTGACTAGACAAGACAGTGATTTTTAAAGCTTGAGTATGCATTTTCATTCTTCACAGGCTTACAAACACACATTTACTTTTTTTTATCATGATAGAAGTGTTTTAAAGATAGAGTGAATTTTCTTGAGACATTTATGAATATCTTGATAAGGCATATCATTGTTGTGGATAACATGCAACATTTTCTGCATTTCTGCCCTTCCTGTGCCCTCTTTCCCTTGTTTATTTTTCTATAGTTGTGCCATGAATGTTACACAGAAAGCTAATTGTGAGTCAATACATGTAACCTTGAGAAACAAGAAACAAATCACACCATTGCAATGCTTTATTTGAAGTGTAAGTTCTACATATTGGCCCGTGTATTTGCTCATGCCTTCTTTGCTCACCAGTAAAGCTATCATTTAAAAGTGGACGTTTGCTGTGTTGTATGACTACCTGTTAGTGTTGACTGTACTGTTTCCTCCGGAGCCTGCCCATTGGGCAGAAGTTGCTTTTCAGCTAAGCTCCCTGGGACACAAGATGAAACGATTCCTTAAAAATTATTAGCCAAAGCCAGAAATGTGGCCATCATGCCACACCCTTCCTCTTACTCCATTATTTCCTTAACTTAAAATTATTTTCCTTGTAACTCATGTAAATCTCTTGATTAAATTCCCCTTTTTCACTATTTCTAGTTTTTCTTTAGGTCCAGAATGTATCAACTCTCTCTTGACTCCTGTTTTTTTCTTTTTAAAATATATTATATTTATTTATTTGAGAGAGAAAGAGAAAGAGAGAGAAAGAGAGAGAGAGAGAGAGAGAGAGAGAGAGAGAGAGAGAGAGAGAGAATGTATGAATGGGCACACCAGGACCTTTAGCCACTGCAAACAAACTTCTACCTTGTGCATCTGGCTTACATGGGTACTGAGAAATTGAACCTGGGTTCTTTGGCTTCTCCGACAAGTGCCTTAACTGCTAAGCCATATCTCCAGCCCTCTCTTGGCTTCTTAAAGTCTCCTTTCTTCCCCTTTATTCATCTCTGATCTCTTCTGCACAATGCTTCTAGCATGTTCTCTCATAATTCTTCCCACTTTATTATTTCTGAAAGGAGATCAGGAGATGTGAAGTCACGCATGCTAAATTTTCACCCAGACTTCTCCACTTACCACTTGTGTGACCATGGGCAATATGTTAACTTTTGTAGGCCTCACTTTCTTTAGCTATAAACTGAGACTTAAGAGTGCCATCTCTTTGAGAATCAGGTGTTGCCATCAGTGCTTGGCAACAGTTCAATACATTTTAATGATGATGACAAAATTTTAATGTATTTTTATCTTCTGTAAGATCTTAACTTGCATAACAGGAAAAAAAAAACCCAAAAACTTTGCCCTCTTTTTTCTTAGATTATTCCCCCAGTTTCCTCTCTTGCTTATTCTCTATTAGTATTTTATTCATTAACCAAAATGAAGCATGTGTAACTTTGAAATACGCCATGACCTTCATGCCTCTGTGCCTTCGCACATGCTGTTCTCTTTGCTTGAATGCACAGCTGACTACTGGCATGAATGGGCGGGCACGGAAGACAAAGGTACAGGCGTCCTCATTTCCAAGCATGAGATGTTCCTACTCTGGCACACTGCCTCTTTCCCTTTTATCTTTTGTGCTACTCTTTGAAGTGAGGACCTGGATGCTTGTGCAAAGCAAACCCTGCAAAGAGGTATTTGTTTTATTTTTTAAGTACACATGACTTATCTATTCTTAAACTATTTGAGTGAACATGACTACTATGACCATTGTTTGAGCACAGCTCCATGCTTCTAAAGATAACTAATGCAATCATATGTATTCACATGGATGTGGTCACTTCATGCTTATATTTTGCATAGTTGGTTGTGATGGTTATTCTCTGGTTGTCAATTTGTCAGAGTTTAGAATCACCATGGAAACAAAGGATTTTCTGGATTAGACTAATTGTGGGTGGTACTGTTCCATGTACTGGGGTCCCTAGACTGTACACAAAGGAGAAAGATAGCTCAGCACCAGCACTTATGGCTCTCCGCTTCCTCCATGCTTTTGTGAAGATGTGCCAGATTCCTGCCCCTGCCATGCTTTCCCTGCCACGATGGACTCCACCCACCACAACTGTAGGCTGAAAGCAAAGCCTTTCCTTCCGTAAGTGACTTCTGGTGGGGCATTTTGTCTCTGCAATGAGAAAGTAATTGATACAGTGGTCGCTGTTGGTTATAGCTCATGCCCTCTTGTTTTTGTCCACTACACATCATGAACCTCTTCCTGTGGTACCTGAAACCAGAAGATCTGTCTTTGCTTTGGATCTGTCCCAAGGTATCTGCTCTTCCTTCTATGAGTGTGGATAATCAGTTGACTATAAAGTATGCTTGAGCCAAAGACAAGGGCTTTTAAAATTATCTGCTGCTTTAGATCATCCAGGCCACTGATGCTTCTTCCTTAGCATGGGTAATTGATAGTGGGCTAAACTGAAGAAAGTTAAGCAGAATCAATTGACAAAATAAGTGAGACTTAAAATACATTTTACATTAGTAGTAAAAAAGTTGTTTTGTTATTTGAAAGGATTTATTTTATATTATAGAACTGTAAACATAATTGATTTTAAATTTCTTTGAAATTATTTCTTGTGATGTACACATATAAAATTTAAAACATGCTAATTATAATACACATTTCTAGGTATCATGGGAAGAACTGAAAATAAAACAAGACATCAGACAATTTCAGATTCAATGTCACCTCTTCTTTTTTTTTTTTTTTGTTCATTTTTATTTATTTGAGAGTGACAGAGAGAGAAAGAGGCAGATGGAGAGACAGAGAGAAAATGGGCGCGCCAGGGCCTCCAGCCACTGCAAACGAACTCCAGACGCGTGCGCCCCCTTGTGCATCTGGCTAACGTGGGACCTGGAGAATCAAGCCTCGAACCGGGGTCCTTAGGCTTCACAGGCAAGCGCTTAACCACTAAGGCATCTCTCCAGCCCCACTTCTTCTTTTTTTAAAATATATTTATTTATTTATTTAGGAGAGGAAGAGGCAGATACATGATAGATAGATAGATAGATAGATAGATAGATAGATAGATAGATAGATAGAATGGGCACATCAGGGCATCCTAACCTCTGCAAACTAACTCCAGACATATGTGCATCTGGCTTTACTTGGGTACCAGGGAATCAAATCTGGGAATTTTGGCTTTGCCAGCAATCAGCTTAACCACTAAGCCATCTCTCCAGCCCTCACCTCTTCTAATAACCGTGTTTATGTGCCATCTAGGTAACAGAGTGGGTATGAGTCACTTCAAATTCTGAAAATCTCTCTCAATAGTACAATTGTTTGCCCTTAATGAGCAACAGTCATTTAGAGAAGGGCATTTCTGTGTGTAGGTTTAGGAATAAAATGATTCTGATTCTTGGGGACATCTGATTCCATTTGTTTCTCATTCTCATCTTCACATCATGCCTCATGCACTGTTGAATGCAAGTGGGAATGCATTTACATGCCATTTGACTGGGAATGTAGAGGACAATTTCCCTTAGGAACAATGTTGTAAGAGAGAGTCAGTGTCACAGCGCAACCTTCAGGTGTATGACGAGATAAATAGATTTGGGAGGTTGGCCAGGGAATTAGGAACAAAGAAGCAATGATGAGTTTCTGAGCAGGTGACACATAAACAAGGTTTGTGAAACATTACCCATTTACATTGGGACTTGCAAGCTAAAGCATAAAGCCTCCCACAACACCCATGAATAATCATTTAAATATAGGCTTTGAGACTTGGGGAAAAAGTGTATTATTTACTCTAAAGACAATAATCTTTCTTGGAGATATTGCAGTCCATCACACAGATGTATGCTTGGGGATCTTTGAGAATGTAACATTTTTTCTCTTGATGGTCCGTAACTTTGTGTATCTCATGAATTATTATGCAGGACTATGGGAAGGCACACCAGCCACTCAGTAGCAGTGTGGGGCCCAACAGCTCTCTCACAGGGCGAGATGCTT
The DNA here is from genome assembly GCA_036346955.1 of Dipus sagitta. Classification (NCBI taxonomy): domain Eukaryota; kingdom Metazoa; phylum Chordata; class Mammalia; order Rodentia; family Dipodidae; genus Dipus; species Dipus sagitta. Next base: position 19,603,459 of record CM070781.1, read on the forward strand.
CAAAGGGGCTTTGCTCATTGTGCTATGGAATTAGTGTGAAGAACAGGTATTGGAGATGGAACTGATGAAAAGTATTGTATATCCTTTGGTTCCCTGTAGTGTCAAGAACTTAGTAAATGAAGACCCACAGAAACTCTTGTTGCTCAATGGCTTGACTAAAGGGAGAACTGAGTGGTCCTTAGTATAGATACCACATAGTTTAGGTTAAACATCTTTGCAAGATAGTTCTTCTGCTCTCTCCATCACTAAAATAAAGACCAGATGTAGCCACACTTAAGCTCTGCTATTATTGTTTTATTGTTGGGGAATAACTTTTATCTCAGTTGGACAAAAATACTATAAAATGTTACAAAAAATGTCTCCATGTTTTATTGGAGACCTGGTTTCTTTGGCAAGAACTGAATAATTAAATTACGATTATTGGGTTGGAGAGATGGCTTAGCAGTTGGGCACTTGCCTGTGAAGCCTAAGGACCCTGGTTTGAGGCTTGATTACCCACATAAGCCAGATGCATAAGGTGGTGCATGTATCTGTGTGCCGGCCTGCAGCACGAAGGTTGAAACAGACCCCGTAGGAGGGAGTGGGAATGAATCTGAGACAAGACCACAAGGAATGGAGCCAAGACAAGTTGTGATCAAGGCTCAGGTTTATTCAGGCAGACACAAGCTTATATACTTTCTCGATAACGCCTACGTGCCTAAGGTCAGTTTCACCAGGGCCATGTGGTAACGCCCCTCTATCAGGTGCCTATGCTTTATGTTAAATAATGCCTTTGTAACTGGCGCCATCTCACCTGGGCTGCCTTCTCACCTAGGCTGTAGGATAAGGCCTTTAAAGACCACCTGTAGCTCCTGAAGTCAAAGAGCAGCTGCAGCTCCCCTGCAGCTCCCAACATATCTGGAGTTCGTTTACAGTGGCTGGAGGCCCTGGCGTGCCCATTCTCTCTCTATCTATCTATCTGCCTCCTTCTCTCTCTGTCTGTCTGTCACTCTCAAATAAATAAATAAACAAAAAATTATGATTATTTAATTGAATTACTGCCACATAGTTATTACATCATCCTAATTGGATATATTCCAGGGGAATGAGAGCCTGGTTATATAATGGAGGATGAAATGATCATTTGAATGAAAAGTCTGGAGTGGGGAGAGAGATGAATACAACTATGAGATGATATGACAATTCTAAAACTTTAACAGTCAAAGTAGTGTTAGAGCAAAGATGAGAGGAGTGGCAATTCAGGAAAAAGTATGTGAGAGATTAGTTGTAGAATCTAGGGCTTTAAGGAGAAATGCATTTAGCTTAGTTTTCAGCGACTGACCCAAGGAAGTGAATATCAGTAAATGAAGCATGTTGAGGCCAGGCACAAAATACTTGTGCTACATTTGGGAAATGATGTCATCATGTAAGTAAGCCAATGATTTTGAAGTTAAATACTTTAGAATGTGTAAAAGTTCCTCTTAACATCTAAAGTATTATAAATTATATAAAAAAGTATGAGGGCTGGAGAGATGGCTCCACAGTTAAGGTGCTTGTCTGTACAGTCTAATGACCTGAGTTGGACTCCCCAGGACCCATGTAAAAGCAGATGCACAAGGTGGTGCATGTGTCTAGAGTTCATTTGCAGTGGCTAGAGGTCCTGGTGTGCTCATATTCTTTCTCTCTTAAGTATATAAAAAAACTAAGTAAAAACTGTATAAGAACACTATTTACAAAGGGCCTCCAGGTATTAACACGATTTACAAAGTGACCTATATGATTTTCTGAGATGACTTTTACTTTGGTAATGTGTAAATGGCAGGACCTGAAACTTAGAAGGTAGATTCATATGGTGATGGACATAAAGCCCTGGGTGATTGAGTCGGTGTGAGGCTTGTGTACACTAGGAATTTGGTAGTCATAAAGATTCTATGTGAAGGAAGTAAAAGGAACAAGTCTATATAGTAGGAAATGCTTGGAAAGAGTTATCAGGATATTGCAATAGTTGTGATATATGGTAAAGAAGAAGGCCCAAACTTAGATGGATGGGACAGGAAGGAGAAGAAACAATAAAGACACAACATTGATAGAAAATAGAAGGACATGGTCATGATGCGAGGTAGGGGCATAAAGGAAATAGAAAAAGACTAATACATCTCGTGGGATGATTGTTACACATCTGGCTAGCTGATGAGGTTATAAACAGAAGAAAACACACTAGGGCTGTTGAATATTTACAGGTTGTATGGTAAAAGTGTAACAGGTTGAACTTGGCTTTGAGATTTCCAGGAAATGACTAGGATGGAACTGAAGCCTCCTAGCTCCATTTCAGATTGGGTTTGCTCTCTATCACTGGTATAATCAGGTGAATGAGGTCATAATTGAGAAACAATATTGAAATGAGGTTGTGAAAGGAAGCAGGAAGAGCAAGACTGAAATGTCTGCATTAAGTTCTGTAGGAAAATTGGAAAAACAGAAAGCCTGAATGAATGGACATCTTTATGGAATATTAGAATGATTAGAAATAACCTTAGACATATCCAAGGGCTTTTGATGCAGCAGAAACAAATTTCTAAGAATTAACTCAGAACTCTCCTATCTGAAGGACTCAGAAGGAGCTTTACTGGTTGAGGGGGTGGCATGGAAGAACCTGTGCCTGTTCACTTTGAAATCCCCCGTTGCTATCTCCTTGTACACATGGTAACTATTGATTCCTCCTCAGAAAACATGTGTTTAAAATGTTGGTCAAACTTTCATTGTTTTTTAGATATAGGAGTGAATAGCTTGACATCAGTGTTGCACAAGGCACAACACAGTGGTGGAATGAGCTGCACAAGCAACAAAAGTCAACATGGAGCAAGATTATCAGTGTAGACAACCCATGTCCTCATGGGACAGAGGAACTCTTGAAATCATCTGTTCAGGACAGGAGTCTCAGACATGGTAGGTAGATTTTGAGAAGCTAAGAAAACATGTAGAGATTCAGTTTCTTGCCTATTTAAGGCTCAGAGCTAAAAGCTCATTTGGATACTATGGTGGGATGGGCTGGTGTGACAGAGTACAGCACAGCAGTGGTAGCTTTCTATTCCATGTAGAGAGTGCTCCGGGATAACAACTTGCTAATGTATCTTTGCTTTGCCACCTGCATGTGTTGAGTATATGCTTTTTTTTCACGCACGTGTGCACCCATGCTAGGTGTCCTCCTTGATCACATTCCACCTTATTTGTTGAGACAGGCTCTCTCACTTGAGCTCAATGCTCACTGATTTGGCTAGTCTAATTAGCCAGCCTGCCCTGAGGATCTTGTTTCAACCTCCCAGGCAGTAGCCACGCCCACCTTGCATTTACATGGGTGCTGTGGATAAGTGCTCAAGTCCTTATGCATGTACAAGGGATGCTTTAGGACTGAGCCATCTGTCCAGTGTTGGTAATGTGTCTTCAATTCTTCTCTGTGGAAGCAAGCATAGTCTTATTAGAATGCATATTTACCTAAAAAGAGGTTCTTAAGGTTGTGATAGAACACCTCTATATGTTGCTAGTTGGCATATAGTAGAAATGATCTGTCATTACAACAATCAATGTTGAGTATGTAAAATTCCAGAAAATTCTGCATTCAGGACACTTGTAGAGATCTGCCAAAACTGAGTACTGACCCAGTGATTTCTTGAGACCTTGAGGAAAGTCAATTAGCTTATGAATCAAAGGACTCTCAAATTATTCTAAATGGCACTGCTTCCATCAGACCATTCTGTTCTTGAATTAGCAAGCTGCTGCAAGTTCCAAGCCAATGTTCTTTCTTAGAAAGATGCTTATGGGATGTAAATCTTTTAAAGTGCATTTTATTGTACCAATTGTTTCATTTAGAAAAAGCCCATTGGTTTGTTATTAAGTGGTCTATTTAATAGTGTCAATAAATTCTAAAATTGAAGACTGAGTATTGTAATTTTGGATGTTTTAATGATCCCAATTATCTAAGTTACTTGGCCTTGACTCAGTCTCTTGACCTTTGTTTATTTGAATGGCCTAGACCCACCTCCCACCCACATAGAGTTGATCTATTGGCTCTTGACATGTGTGGACCAAATCTGAAAAATAATTTATTAGAATAAGTTAAACTATATTTGAGTGAATGCTTTAGGATGACACAACAAAAATGAAGCAACCAGTTACAAATTTGGGGGTGGAACTTTTAAGTAAATTTTTAATTTCATAAGAAGTCCTAGCATAGTACACTTATTATTTAAATTAACCATAACCATATCTAGAAAGAGAATAGGAAGATTATTCTGCAAACTATTGATCTGGAGCAAAAATGTAAAGCTGTGATTACTGGTACTGAGGCTTCTGGTTTACTGGCACCGGAAAATAAAAGTCAAAGTCGATTTCTTACACTCACTAACAACTAGTCTCCATTTTGTTATGTGATCCCTTTAGACTTCTCTCAAATAAGTAACTCAAATCTTTGGAAGCCTATTAGAAATGTAGTATATGAAATAGTCAGGTAAATTTTTAGTATAATACTTGGAATTAAAAACAATAACCAGGGCTGGAGAGATGACTTAAAACACTTGCATGAAAAAACCTAAGGACTCATGCTTGAATCTCCAGGTCCCATGTAGCCAGACGCACAGTGACCCAAGTATACAAATGTTGCACATGTGTACAAGGGGATGCACAAATCTAGAGTTCATTCACAGCAGCTAAGGCCCTGGCATGCCCATTTTCTCTCTTTCTTCCTCTGCCTCTTTCTCAAAAATAAGTAATAAAAATTCTTAAAAACAATAACCCAATAGATGTTAATCTCATCATAATTTTCATTCCCGCCATGATCACCATCACTGTCACCCTCCTCACCACGTCTGTCACTGACATCACCAGCCCCATTATCATCTTCACTTTTATCATCACCATCACTCTCGTTGCTGTCACCACCTTCTCTATCATCCCCATCCCCATCCCATCACCACAATCATGATCATCATTACCATCATCACTGTCTGTATCAACATCTCTCCTACCAGCATTTCCATAAGCTCCAGCATCATTACTATCACACCATCATACCATCACTTCTTACTCCATCACTACCCCATCATCTCTCTCACCGTCATTCTTATCATCACCACCAGCAATCACCATCATTGCTTTGAACAACATCATCATTGTCATCAGGTGGAGTGTTAAATATGAGTTCTCTGAGATAAAGTTACTAATGTGGTATGTTATAAGCAAGTAGTTCATTAGGAGGCAATGACAGAAAATGAGAAGAGACCTAAGGGAGAATAGTATGCATATGTAACAAATGAAGGAGAGAGGGTAGGAAGAAATCAAATACGAGTAAACTATTTCAACTACAGTGCCATTCAAATAAAGCTCTTCAAGGTCTCTGGGAATGGTGTGTGTGGGGGGATCCTTGACACAAAGCAGCCTGTCACAAGAGTTCTGTATCTTCTAGTAGCAGGCCTACCTTAATAGATGTCCTGCACTCAGTATTGGCTGCCACCACTGCTCAGATGTGTGGCCTCATGTAAGCACTATGACGGACTCCTGTGCTCCTGACTGATACTTTGGTTAACCTTGAGCAGGGAGTTTTGTGAAATACGTTTTTACATATGTCGCAGAAAGAATTATGGAAAATTTTCAAAAATCTTCCCGTTTTTGGTATTTTATTTTATTTTTTTACATTTAACCAATATTACTTAACATTATGATGAATAAATAAATAATTGAAAATATAGGTTTTGCTGGGATAACACGAACTTATTGAGGATTGCTTAAGTCTTAGCAGTACTTGCCTCATTTTAACTTTGCTTGAATATTCTGGTACAGCTCAACTACTCCTTCAACTGGACTTTTCCATGAAAAGTTTTTTTTTTCTGCTCTGATTTTAATTTCTATTTAGAAACCTGATTTGATTAGAGTGTGAAAGTTTAAGTATTTGTAACAGGATTCAATTAAAGTAGGTCATTCTTGGGGCTCTGAAAATGGTGACTGGCACTGGGCAAATTGGAACAAAAGTTATAAAATTCAATTGGATGCATCACAACATTTAACATCTTTAGGGAAGACGTTTTGCCTAATAGATTCAATTTAGAAATATTCAGTGTAAGTCATCAGCTTAAGCACCTGAAAAATGTGTGTTTGTTTATTTTTCTATTTAGTTATAAATAAGTCAGGACACCTGGGCTTTGATTGACAAAATAAACAATTGTGGTGGGACCTTGAAGAAAGTCAGTTAGTTTCTATGACTTTATGAGTAGGTTAAAAAGGATATTGCAATATTGGTGAATAATGTGCTTAGTGATGTTTGCATAAAAGATGCTTTGTCATTGTAAAGTGTTATTGAATATTTATGGTCTACCAGACTGAGCCAAATGGCCCAGAGGAAAAAACAGTCAGATTTATGTAAACCTTGCTCAGTGTCCTAGATACTTCAGCATGGGTGCTTTCTATATATGAAGGAATAAATAAATGGTATAAACATTATTTTAAAATCTGAAGGTACATCAATATTACCTGGGGTGTTAGCCAAAGTGCCTGACCTGTGACACCAAAATGAAATGTCTGTCTCTAGATAACTATTTCAATCTCATAAATATTTTAAAAGCCTGAAGTAGTGATGGAAAGTGATGTTTTCTTAGAGTTTTGTGTCTGCAAATAAAGGAAAATGATATCTTTACCTGAAACCTACAAGAAATGATTGTCTCTCATCCACGGGACTGCTCTGAGAACTCCTAATCTGAAATTGCATATTGTATGCATCTTTGTACCATTTCTTAAAACAATGTTTTGCTTACTCTCTACATAGTAGTTTTCTACCATTTTATTGTGAAATATCTGAGCCTCAAATAAATTGTGATAAGAATAAAATAGCCATAAACAGTGCTCAGGGACTTCCTGGACCTTATTGAACCATGCAATGGTAATGTCCTGGAATGTAAATAGGTGACAGGAGGTAAGAGGGACAGAAGTGATTTGCTTAGATTGATTCTCTGCTTAATCCACATGGGTTCAGTGAAAAATAAAAAAAGAAAAAGAAAATTCTGAAACATAACAGTCGGTCATTAAATACTACGTCATTAAATAGATATGTGGCTAATATCAAAGTATTTTAAGTTTAACAAGGGATTTGGCAATTCTAAAAAATCATAAATAGAAAAAACTTACCATCAATAATAACTCTTTTTAAAAAATTACTATTTGCCAGTCATTATTCCAGACATTATTTATACATACACACATACACACACACACACACACACACACACACACACGTATTTACAAAAACTTGCAAAGGGAATATAATTACTTATTCGGGCAGAGGCTAAAGGAAGTGAAGTTTTCTGGAATGAATTTGTATAGAGTAATCATAACACCACATCCCAGTTTAGACAAGCCAGGAATTCTCTACTTAGTTGAGGGTTCAGAATTCTTTAGAGAAGACTATCCGACCATGGATCATCTCTTTTCATATCAAGCTCTTCATGTACACAATGTTTCCCACCCAGACTTTCTTAATTATGGAAAATGGGAACTGAGATTTAAACACCAGGCTTATGTCTTCATATCCAGAGCACTGGAGTGCTTCATAGATATTTACTGAAATGAAAAAGGAAAGATCCAGTCACTTCTGAATGCTGTGATTATCACTAGCGAAAAAAAAAAGGATGCTATTAACCCATTTTATGAATGTCACATTTACATAGATTTTCCAGAAAGCATACATCAAAATGCAATTATTTAAAAGAAGGTGTTCAGATTTAACTGAATAATAGATTAATTTACCCTACCCAACTCATAGAATAGATGCATGAGTCAATCTTTGGGTTTAATTGTGTTGTGCAATGCAATGAAAATCTCTGATTAGTGACTGATAAGAAATAGTGAAACTGGGTTAGTGCTCAAGAAATTTCTGAGTTGATTGGTTTTGCAACTAGCCTAGGCAAATATACAGAAGTTGAGGTCTTTCAGAGTATTTTGAGTGATGAGGACAGGAAGTTACAGTTCCATAGAACTTCATTACTTTCATGCAGCAGAAGGAAAGAAAGAGTTAAAGGGCTGAGTTAAGCATTGCAAGCAGTGCTTCTCCTGGGCAGCAGAGGGTTGAATGTAGGGCACCCTTTGCATTTTAAACATTGGTGCTTAATCCGTGTCCCATAGTTATGTAAGAAGACATTTAAAAAAAAAGAAACAGAAATAAACCCCACTGAGAAAAATGCTTGCTGCTCTTAGGGACAGCTTTTACAGTGGGTTTTGAACTGGGCCCATTTTATCTGCCTCAAAGCTGTGAACAGAATGATGTCCTTCAGAAGGATCCAGGAGGATAAAGACATGAGGAATACCAGCCTCGGAGAAATGCAGACATACATGGGCAGCATGCAGTGGGTGTGTCTAACAGGTTTGGATAACCACTAGGCAGCTGGAACATCAGCTAGAAAAGAAATAGAAACCAGGAGTGCCATCCTTGAGGAGATCATCTAGGTGAGAGCATGCTCCTTAAAGGGCATAATACTCCTATGTCTGAGCCTATGTGATTGGAGGTAGGCCACAAGAACATGTGATTATTGCAGCAGGCAAAGAATTGTTCACTAATACCAGTAACAATTGTGTACATCCTTCTAAAAGGTCAGTTTAGCTCCAATGATGCATTTAAAAAATTAAATCTGCTAAATTAGAAAACAAGGTGTCATGATCACTTTCATTTTATGAATGAGGAAACTGAGGCAAAGGGGGCTGAGTAAATTGCTTCTGACTACAGAGGTAGAGACCAGAGGTAGTAGACCATGGAATTGCCACATGGGAAATATTAACTGTGAGGCCACAGAGAAAAAGCCATGAGCATGGATTCTGTTCTGTCACACTCATTCCCACCAGTTGCTAGCTCTATGACCTTCTCAATGTCCTTGAACTCAAGGAAACCTCAGATGCCTCTTATTTAAGTAGGGGAGGGGAATCATAATTAGTTATAAAACATATAAAGCACTTAGCAAAGTGCCAGCCCATTATAAGAGCTCAATAAATGATATATACTATTATTATCCTGGTGTTTTTCCCACTCGAACATTCTATCCTTCCAAATGGGCCTCAGATTAGCACTGCGGCCATCAGAAACTGAAGCCAGCATGGATGAATGGAGTTATGGATGAAAGAAGAGTAGAGGGCTCCTTGCAAAGAAAAAAAAATCTCTCACTAGACAGCATGATTCGATGCATAAATGGCTGAATGCAGAGACTTAATTGAAAGTTAAAAGAGTAATTGCAGTTGAACTGCAGAGGCAAACACAGTTAAGACAAAAGGCTGCACATATTAACCAGGACTGATGCAAATGAAGAAGGATCCTTAGGAGTTTTTGCAGCAGAAGACCTTACAACCATGAGAAAACAAAGAGCATGGCAATACAGAAGGTCAATTCCCAGAACAGGAATTGAAATATTCCCTCTTGGGCTGGAGAGATGGCTTAGTGGCTAAGGTGTTTGCCTACAGAGCCAAGGACCCAGGTTTGATTCCCTAGGACCCACATAAGCCAGATGAACAGGGTGTGGCATGCTTCTGGAGTTCATTTATAAAAGCACCCATTTTCTCTCTATCTGCCTCTTTTTCTCTTTCCCTAATAAATAAATAAATAAATAAAAATTAAAAAAAAAGAAATATTCCCTCTCACTACTTAGTCCCATAGGAATTTATCACTTCCCCGAATTACCAAATTAGTAGTTGTGATGGTCAACCTTGATTTTTAACCTAACAGGATTTAGAATCACCTAGGACACATACCTTTAGGTGTGTCTGAGAGTATTTCCAAAGAGGTCTAACTAAAGTGGGAAGACTCCTTCAGAATATAGATAGCATTATTGCATGGGCTGGAATTAGGTAAAAATGGAGAAAGCAAGTAAAATGTCATCATTCTTCCCTGTCTGTTTCCTGACTGTGCATACAACATCACCAACCACCTCATACTCCTGCCACCTTGCCTTCTTTACTATTCATGACCTAGAACTTCAACTGAGACTTAAGGCTTTTTTTGTCATTATTGTTTGAGTTTTCAGCTTTAGCCCAGGCTGACATGATATTCACTATGTAGTCTCAGGGTGGCCTTGAACTCACAGTGATTATCCTACCTCTGCTTCCTAAGTGCTGGGATTAAAGGTGTACACCACCATGCCTGGATCCTTAAGTTATTTTTGTTTGTAATTTTGTCATGGCAATAATAAAAGTAACTAAAAGAGTAATTAAACTGTCAAAACCTTTTGTTGTGTACTGTAGTGGCACAACCAACAGGTAGGACTCTCAGGGCACAATCATACAGGCAACTTTATATTGTTTCTAATGTCCCTTCAGAGTTGCTCAGTGAGAATAGCTTTTCCTCTGCTATTCCAGTTTCTTAAATCCTATTGTACCCTGAAGAATTAAATTTTGCCCATCTAACTGGGGAGACTCAAAACTCATCAAACTGCTAAAAAGAAGAGGCTCTCGAGAGCTTAGCACTACATGAGACATCTCTATGAAACCCTTCAAGGATCAGGAAATATTGTGAAGAGGGAGAGATAGCTCAGAGGTTAAGATACTTACCTGCAAAGCCTAATGACCCATGTTCAATTCCCCAGTACCCAGGTAAAGCCAGATGCACAAAGAGGTTCACACATCTGGAGTTCATGCGCAGTGGGTCAAGCCCCGGTGTACCCATTTTCTCTGTCTGTCTCCATTCTCTTTATCTCTGCTTGAAAATAAATGAATAAAAAATATTAAAAAATATATGACCAAGAGGGTGGGGAGTAGTACTTTGAGGCACTATCCTCTGGACATGAAGTGTCTGGTGCATTGGTGACCTTATAATAGATATTACTACCTCCATAAGCCTGAACAAAAATTGAGCCCATTGGGATTTTGATGCAGATGATGAAAGGGGGGAAAAAAGAAAAATCAAAATAGAAGAGGGACTATTAGGAAATGGAGGTTTAGTGGAGTGGGAGTGAGGAAGAAAGAACAAAAGAAGGTAATAGGAGATGATTATTATCAAGTTATGATTGCTATTCTTTGTGTGCGTTTTTTTTTTTTGAGGTAGGGTTTTGCTCTAGCCCAGGCTGACCTGGAATTCATTATGTCATCTCAGGGTGGCCTCGAACTCGTGGCGATCCTCTTATCTCTGCCTCCCGAGTGCTGGGATTAAAGGAGTGCACCACCATGCCTGGTTTGATAATGATCAAATTATAATATGTTTGTTTATTTAAAATTTCAATAAAAATAACTATAAAAGTTTGCCTATCCAGACTAACTTTGTATTTTCCTTGCTGTGGGTCCTGGATAGTCCACCAATGTGGATGGGTTTCACTGATCTCTTCTGCTTGGAATTGGTGAATAAGAAGAACTTAGAAGATTTGAGAGTGAAGTAGGAGGAGAGAGAAATCAGAGGAATCACACTCTGGTTCGTGATTGTGGTCCCTCTGGTAAAAGGCCTCTTCTGCCAGGCAGTGCTTGGCAACTGCTGCTCTCTTCAGATATGGAACCAATTTTGCCACTGGCTCCTTCATGGGCAGTCATGGCTTCCTGCTGCTGCAAGCCCTGAGGTAGCTCAACATCCCTTGTTGCTTTCCCCAAACACTGCTCTCACAGTTGGAAATAGACATTTTGTTTGTATTAAAGTATCTTCAATTACCCAGTTTGAGTGCCATCTGCTTCCTGCTGGGACCCTGGCTGATGCATATGGGCACTTTAAATTGCAAAACATGGGTCCATTTTGTATTTAGAATAATCAAGCAATGAAATAGTTAAACTTTTTCTTAGCTTTAGAGGAAGAGGGGGAGTTGAGTCCATCTTTCTTTCTCTCCTCTTATTTTGGCTTCTATGCCATTGTTTCCAACATGGTTAAAGGTGAGGTAACAAAAAAGGAAAGTTCTTAATGCAGACTCACAGGTTCCATTTCGGCAGCTAGTCAGAGATGATTTCCTTCTTGTCAGGATTTTTGTTGGCAGGAGGTGGCATCCTAAGACCTGACCCATGGTCTCCACCTTTTCACTTCCTCCATAGGAATCCAGCCATCTACTATGACTTCTGCCTGTGAGCAGAGAGTAACTTCAAAGGATAACTCTGACTAAACTCCTGCAGCTTACAAATGCCATGTTTTGAAATAAGGCTTTGCAGGTGGTATCGAGCCAATACTCAGGATGAAATCATCCTTAGTTTAGGTTAATCTTCCAAATCCTATATGGTGTCCTCATAAAAGAAAGGGAAGCTGTGCATGATGGCTCATGGCTATAATCTCAGGACTCTGGGAAGTTAAGGCATGGGGAATGTCATGAGTTTGAAACCAACATAGGCTACATAGTGAGTTCAAGACCTTCCTGGTCTACATAGTAAGACTATTAAAAAAAACTAAAAAAAAAAAAAAAAAAAAAAAAAAAAAAAAGAAGAAAGAGAGAGAGAGAGAGACAGACAGACAGGAGAAGACAGAAGCGAAATTGAGTGAACACAGGAAATACCAAGAATTGCAGGAAGCCCCCAAACATTATGGTTTGAATCAGATGTGCTCCATTAACTCATGTGTTATGAATGCTTGGTTCCCAGCTAGTGTAAATTTGGGATGTGGAGCCTTGCTAGAGGAAGTGTGCTGTTGGAGGCAGGCTTAGGGGTGCTATAACCTGCTCCCCCTTGCCAGAGTTTGGCTCACTCTACTGCTGCTGTTTTCCACCTGCCATGGCAGGGGTGAAGTTCAGCCTCTGATCATGTCGTGTTTTCCCTACCATCACTGACCTTCCCCTCAAGACTATAAGCCAAAAACCATAACTTTCCTTCCACCATCTCCTTTTGGTTGAAGGGCTTTATCCCCACAACAAGAAGTAATTACACCAACATGGAATGCAGTGTCATTTCAGGAATTACAGAAGAAACTAATCCCGTAACAACTCTATCTTGGACCTCTGAACTTGAGGACCATGGGAAAATAAGTTATGAGTGTTGCAAGCCACCAACTTCATAATATTAGTTGCTTCAGCCCGAGGAAACTAATACAAAACCTCATTTGTGCTTTCAGTCATCTTTGGACAGATGTTATGATGTCACTGTACTTGCTTCGTTCCCTGGGCCCATTTCTTCTATATGAGAAAAACCAAACCAAACAAAAACAAAAACAAACAAACAAACAAAAAACCCACTCAGCCTTTTCTTATATCTAGTGATTGGGCTTGAAAGTTTCCTAATTCACCCCCATCTCCTTTACTTCTTCCTTCTTGTCATGTCAGAAGCCAAGACTCTAATTCGGTATTTCCCTTTTATTTGAAGGAGCAGCAACCACGGACTCCATGCAGGTCATTTGATGTTGACTCTATGTTTGATTGCTGTCATAGCAAGATTCCACAGACTGGGAGCTCTCAGCAAGAGAAACATACTTTCTTGCAGTTCTGGCGACAGAAAGTCCAAGTTCACAGTGTTAGCAGGCTCACTTTCTCCTGAGTCCTCTTTTCAGCTGGCAGATGGTCCCCTTCACCTTGTGCTCACATGGCCTTTCCCCATTCCTTAAAAGCCTTAACTCCAGTGTAGCCATATTTTAAGGTAGAAAGGATTAGGATTTCCACATATCAGTGTTGGAGGAACACTATCTCGTCATCACTTTCCAGACTGAGATGGAAGGCTGGCAACCTTGTGCCTGACTTGTCCAAGGCATTGGTCTCGTATCATGCTTACAGTTCTCTTCAAGGAAAACAACTCCTGAGAATTCTCTGTAATCTTCACTCTTAACACACTTGTATCTTTAATGCAGGTAAGCTAGTCAGAAGTCAGCTCTGAGTTCTGCTTTGGGATAATAAGTGCTTGTAACTGGGTCTGGCATGAAAAATAGTACTTTTACAATGGTGCTGTCATGGACATTCCATTTTGCCATTTGTTCTATGGTTATGTTGTTCACAACCATGTTTCTGGACTAATTATTCATTTACTCTACTCCTGTTTTCCTATATCTCAGTCCAGTTTTGAAAGTATTCGTTTTAGAGTCCCACTTAGGTAATGTCAAGTAGAACAACATCAAAGAGTAAAGGAGAGAGAGAGAAGAGATAGAGAGAGAGAGAGAGAAAGACAGAGAGAGAGAAAGACAGAGATAGAGAAAGACAGAGAAGACATTAAATAACCAGGTATATACTTTGAATATTACAGGCTATCAATTCTTTAGATAATCCCCGAGTTCAATAAATATCTCAATTTGATCAGTTTTTGTAATAGAGTTCATTTTGGGGTTATAGCTCTATCTATAGTGTGTGTGTCCTAGGCATTTAAAGAAGTCTGACAGATCTTAGGTGATTGGTTAGGTGAAGCAATCACTACTTTCAAAATATTTGAGAAGAGTTTGGCATATTATATTTCATGAAGTAATTATGCAGAATTGTCTTGCTTTTACAGATGGTCACCTGTCCTTTGAAGAAATAAACTTAGTGACACATTGGATTGCACCTCCTTCCATCTGTTAAGTTCCACAGTGAGACAAAATGGCAGTGACTAAACTTCAGTCTTTCAGCACGCCAATGTAATTTACAGTCTCAGTCCTAGAGATGTTGGTCTTGGGGAGACTAGAGAGAGAGCTTTACTTCTTAGCAGAAAAATCTTGAGGGGATCGTTTGTCTAGGATGGTTCCTGGTTGTGAGGATTCCAGAAATGCTGAGTCAATTGCACAGCTGTACTGTGGGAGCCCACAACTATCTCGTGGCAACAATGTGATATATAGACAAACCTGTCTCTCTCCAAAATAGAAATTTCTCAAAATCTGCACAGTGAACTCTCACTGTAGAAAAGCCCCTTGTTTATTTATTGATGTACTTTTTGAACAGGTCTTGCTATGTGCCCTGGTACTTGCTATGAACCTCAGGCTGGGCTCCCACTCATGCCCATACCCTGACTCAGCCTCCTAAGTGCTTGGATCACAAGTGTGAACCACCATACCACCAAAAGTTCATCTTAAAGCACTTATTTACATTAAGGTTGTTTGTTTTTAAGCTTTTGATATTTTCTGAAGGCAAAACCATTATACACTTTCCTGTAAAGTCGTTCTGCTTTTATTTTACATTTAATGTTTAGTTAGAACTAAAAGCAGTTCCAAATGTATAGATTGAAGAAGGTGGTGTGCGGGCTTATTGTTACTGTCTGCTTGTCTTCCTTTTTCCTTTTTTCATTTTTGTGTACTTGTCTTAAAATATATCCTGCATGAATTCCATTATTTGTAAATAATATTTGAAAATAGTTTTTGTTCCATACCAGTTTCTGTCTTTCTAGTTGATATGTATGCAAATATGCGCATGCACACATACACACATGCATATGTGTGTATTCCATATAGAAAAAGATAATCAAGTTATCTTTGCAAATTTCTGACAAAAGCTCATGCTGTGTTGGTAGAGATTTTAGTATACTTCAGAACTCTATTGTTAGATGTATAAAAGTTCATGGTCACTATATTGTTTGGTAGACTTTTAACTTTTATTCATGTGAAACAAAACAGTCCTGTGTTCAATGTAATGACTTGTCTGTATTTATTTAAAATATTTTCTGCTAATATTTTTGTTAGAATTTATAAATATATTTTTCTTTGACCAAACTGAAATATTTAATGAATTTATAATTTTTAATTACCATTTTTTAATTTTTCTGGCATGTGACTCATATTTTCAAGTACTATAGTTTCTTTTTCCCATTTTTTATATTTTCCTTTAATATTTCCCCATCTAGTGTGGTGTTCCCCTGTGGAAGTGCTCTTGGCCTTGCAGTTGGCTGTGTTCATGCTTATGCCGGCTGCCCTATGCCTGGCAGGCCTTATTGTTGGCCCTGCTATTAAACCTCGACAGCATTCTACTTGCTGGGATACTCCAAAGCATATCTACTACACATTTCCCCACGCCTCTCTTGCTCAATTACAAATTAGTGCCATTACTTTGAAACCTAGATCTGTAATCTCTCTTTTCTCATTATCTTTCCTTTCCAATTTAATTTGTAGGGGTGTGTGTGTGTGTGTGTGTGTGTGTGTGTGTGTGTGTCTGTATGTGAGATGTTGTATGTGATGTATGTCTGGGCCTACGTGTAGAGGCGAGAAGACAATCTCAGTTTCGTCCTCATGAATGCTGTCCTCCTCCTTTGAGACAGGATCTCTCATTGGCCTGAAGCTCACCAGGCCAGAAAGCCCAGGGAGCCTCTTGTCTCTGCCCACCCAGAACTGGCATAGAGGAGTGTATAACCACGCCTGACATTTTACATGGTTACTAGGAACTGGATTCAGGTCCTCATGCCCATATGACAAGCACTATCATGACTGAGCTATCTTACTAAACTTTAATTTATCTTTGTCACACAATTGTGTAGTACCACAACAGTACTGCGAGAGTTAAACCACTCCAAAATGGAGAAGAAAGGTCTTTCACATCATTTCTCTCCACTTTTTATTTGTGGCCCAAGGGCAATAGATTTCCATCTTTTCACCATATTTATAATATTTATGTCTGTACTCCTAAATGACAAGCATTTAGAGCTAGTGTTTGATTTTCTAGTTGAAAGTATTGCATATTAAATTATTATGTAAGTTGAAATTTTTGTTTGTTTGTATACTTATTACATTACGCTCACAAAGCTGCCATTTCTGTTTTTCTAATTTAGTTAATGAACAGATTTGGTTTAAGTCATTGCTTCATTTTTACATATTTTTAATGTAAGTACTGTGCAAATTGCACCACAAATGTTATATGATTGCATTTTTAGTAGTCTTTGTTTTGTCTGAGAGTTGATAATTCTCTTTGCTGTTATTATTGGCTTTCTTATTTTGTGATCCTTTCACTAATTCATTTCCATACTGTGTGCCAGTAATGAAAATTGTTCTGCACTATTTCCAGACACATCTGATACTTTCTCAGTTCCTTTTTTCATCTCTGCATTTGGAGACATCCCTTCTAGAACCTTTACCCTCTTATGATCATGATACAGATATATATCCTATGTGGTATGAGGCTCGCTCCTGTGTTGTTGAAGACCCTTTGTCCCTTTTGTTCAGCACAGGCTACAGACCATTGCTTCTAGATCAAGTGACCATTGGCTATCGCCTGCTCAAAGTTTCATTTGCAGTAGTTAGGCCTAATATACTTAATGAACATTATTTGTGAAAATAAACATTTTCTTATGAAACCGAGTAGTTTATATTGGTAATTACTAGTATTTTCAGCTGCATTTTCTCTTTGTGTGTGTATGTGGTGTGTGTGTGTGTGTGTGTGTGTGTGTGTGTCTGCATTTGTTTGTATACTTGTGTCTGCAAGTATGTGGAGGGAAGTTGATGCTGAGTATCTTTTTCAATTGCTCTCCATTTTATTCAGTGAGACATTGTTTCTCACTTGAACCTGGAGCTTGTTGATATGGCTAATCTAGTTAGCTGTCATGTCCTCACACTTGCACGGCAAGGGCTTTACCTGTGGAGGAGGAGGGAAGAACTAACATTTGTAGAGTGCATGTTACCTGCCATGTGCACATTTGTTTTGTTTTGGCCCATTTGACCTCAATATTATACTCCCACTATACAAATAGAGAAGTCATGTGAATCATATGCTAGAGATAGCACATAAACTTATCTATGCTCAGCTGTGGAGCTTCTTAAATTTCAATAACACTTTTCAACCTTAAACATTATTGATATTTGGAAAAATATCAATATTTTAAATATTTTATACAATCTCTTTTATATTCTAAGAAGTTGAAAATTTCAGACACCATTTGATTTTATTTTAAATGCCTAGAAAATAAAATATAGGATATTTTCATTAAAAAAATCTTTACTTATAAGATAGAGGGTGGAAAGACGGGTGGGAGGGTGGCAAAACCTCTTGCTATGGCAAATGAATTCCAGATGCATCTGCCACCTTGTGCATCTGGCCTTACATGGGCACTGGGGAATTGAATATGGGCATTCAGGCTTTGCAAGGAAGGACACTTAACTGCTGAGCCATCTCCCCAGCCCCAGATCTTATTATTTCTGATCCTGAATACTGCAACATTGCTGACTGGTGCTTGGACCCCTAGTGCCTGAGCATTGTATGGAAATTAGGAATCTGCTTTTCTTATTATCATATCCATTGCAAGAATTCTTACTTTCTTTCAACACCTAATTCAAAAGGAAAGATTTTTTTAAATGACTCACCTGTGTTATAGGTAATAGATCCAAGAAGGTCACTTTGTTGGTACTTGTATGGGTAAGACTGCTGTTCCTCATTGCTGGACCCATTGGTATCCACTGCATGATCCTGAGAAAGTCAGTTTATCTTTGTGTGTTCTAGTTGTCTTTTAACTTATTTGTAATAATGATCTAAGAATTATTCTGTGGAAAAACTATAGTGTAATTGAACTTAGCTATTGGTATAGGATTGATAGCTAACGCTTAAAAATACTGTTTACTATGAACAATGTAGTGTATTATAAAATTTGTTTTGTTAGTTATGTAATAGATAAAATACTCATAATTTGGGCTAGAGAGATGGCTTAGCAGTTAAGCGCTTGCCTGTGAAGCCGAAGGACCCCAGTTTGAGGCTCTATTCCCCAGGACCCACATTAGCCAGATGCACAAGGGGGTGCAAGTGTCTGGAGTTTGTTTGCAGTGGCTAGAGGCCCTGGCATGCCCATTCTCTCTCTCTATCTGCCTGTTTCTCTTTCTGTTGCTCTCAAATAAATAAATAAATAAAATACTTATAATTTTATTGCACAAAATAAAAAGTTATTTTTATTCACATCTCCAGAACCCTACCAATTATTGTCTCCTGCTCAGAATGTCTACTCAAATGAATTTTACAATGACCAATACTTGATTTCTTTATGGTTTTATCACATGAAACTCGCTGAACAATTTATTATGTACTTCCAGATGTTGACATTGTAAAGATGGAAGCACCTCCTAAATCTAGTCTACCATTTGCCCTTTCCCTTTTACTATGTGGGAAGTGTGTGTGTGTGTGTGTTAGTCTATCCAGATAATGGTTATTTTTGTTCTTTGTATATATTCTCATTCGCATATTTCTTCTCTGAACAAGGGAAATATTGGTTGCTTCTAGTATTTTCTTTATTTTACTCTCTTTTTACTTTGTTGTTGAGGCTGCAATCATGTATGTCTCTGGTCCACACTGGTAGAATCAGAGTAACTGGTGAATGACTGAGTTAGGGTATAGGATGTGTTTCTCCAATTTCACTAGCCTTTTCCATATTGTTGTCCAGTGGTCACTGTGTATGCATGTCTGCTGTGCAACAATCTCTCTAATGTTTGCTAATACACACCTTTCAAATTTGTGCCACCTATTTGGGTGTAAAATGATATCTCATTGTGTTTCCACTTGCATTTCTTGGATTTTTAACGATCTCCTACATTAAAAACATGCTTACCAAACATGTTCAAATGTTTTGCCTATTTTCTATAGTATTTTTGTTTTTAATGCCAATACCTAAATATAATTATAGACATCAATTTTATGCAGTTCTGTTTTTGCAACATATATTTTGAAATGCTGGTTCAAATGGTGCATAAACATTTAGCATTGTTATATCTTCTTGATAAATTGTTGCCTCTCATGTTAAGAAATGACTTTCTTTATTTGTGGTGACATTTTTTGCCCTGAAATCTACATAGCATAGTGTATTTTTCATCCTGTCACTTTAAATTTTCTTGTGTGTTTTTCTTTAGAGTGAATTTCTTACAGGTAATATATAGCTGAGTTTTGAGTTTTTATTTAGTCTGATAATATCTGTCTTTCAGTTAGTTTGTTTAGATTCATTTAAAATTAATAATATTCCTTATTTAGTTTTGCTATTTATTTAAGAGATTATATATATATATATATATATATATATATATATATTGCTTATCACCAAATGATGTTATACCATTCCATGTATCATCTAAGTTTCTTAACTACAGTGTATTTCTATTCCTCTTCTCTTCCTCTTTATGTTAATGTGCAATTTATATCTACACGTGTTAAAACTTCTATACTGTACTCTTAGTATAAAGGCTGCTTCACTACTCATTCATGCCTCAAAATTACTCTTTCCACTTTGTTTTCTCAAGTACTTCACTTCTTCTGGAGTTAATGATGCATTTGGAATATTTTTTTTTTTCATTTCATTCAGGAGTAATAGCTATTTAGAATATAGTTAAGAACATCTAGTCTACCTGTAAATGTCTGTCTTACTCATCATAAAGGATAAGCATATTTGTTGTTAGATGAGACAATTTCTAATAAACAATTGAGTGATTGCTATCATTCATTCAGCAAAGTATATGCTGAAGTGCTTATGAGCAGTGTCTACCTTGCACTCAGAATAATGTTATTACAATTATTTTTCAGTTCAAAGCTTAGTTTCTCATAAGCATAATATATTTAGATATGCTTTGTCTGAGTAACATATGCAGAGAATATATTCAACATAAATATATTTTCCTGCTATGTGACATTTACCTCTTAGAATTGTCAAAGCTTTATTTTTGTCATGTTAGCTAGACTGTGATCCAAATGCATGCCTTAGCCTTCCTGTGCTAAGTGGCGTTGGCACCAGGGCACCTCTGTTCATCACTTCGAGTCACTTTGGTGAAGAACAACATGGTCAAATGGGAGGACATGGCCTTCCAAAATTTGGATATAAATTTTGGTTTTCTAACTAACTGTGATTTTAGGAAAGTTATTTGTCACAGATGTGAAGTCACATTTTGCTGGTTCATGAAATTTCATTGTTTTGATTTATGAATTGATTGTTCAACAGTCATTATTAAAAAGAAAATTGCATGAATTGATAAGTATATAATCTGTAGGTAAGTCAATAAACTCTGGAAGTCATTGCATATTAATTATTTGACTAAATTAAGTTATTACCTATGCACTTGAGATTTTGTTTTCTTTTCATAGTATGGTGAAGTATAAAGGGTTGAAAAGGCCACAGGAGCGGAAAGTATTATGCTACTTCTCATGTTTTCCAAACTTTGCGTTCAAATATACTACAGATTGCTTAAAACTGTCCACAGTGAGAGTATTTACACCATTGATGTTGGCATGTGCTAAACTCAATGTTTGATTTATCATTTTGTGTATGGTCCAGACTGAAATGAGAGAGAAAATGTTAATAATTCAGGTAAAACTTAAAACTTAAAAGTTTTAAAAACTGAAAACTTAAAAGTATTCCACATCTGTGGCTGGTATATTGTGAGGAGCACAAAAAATTGAAGAAATATCACTCTGCTGTTTGCAAAGGTTTATCTGGTTCAGTAGAGAAGTAGCTCATGTTGCTGGTGAACAAGTGAGGCTCTGGAACATCTTTGTTACTTTCTTTTCATTTTGTCTGTTTATTTAAGCAAAAATATCATTCACTAGTCATGTGAGAACTACATGTTTTTCAGGTTGCAATAAACCTGTAGGTTACAAATATACAAATTTGTCAAAAATTCAAATAAACCTTCTATGAAAATAAATTGGCTACATGGAAATTATTGTAAGAGACAGAATAAATAACTTTATTATTATTTGCAAAGTATGTCTCACATATCCTTTTATGTCACTAGAGCTGAAATAGTGTACTACTGTTTAATGTCCCTGAGATGAAATTGTGACATTAGTCCAGCCAGTTATTCAAATCATGAGCCCCACACTTGAAAGCTGCACTTTCAAGTTCATACCTATTCCAATCTAAAATGAAACTAGATTTTACTTCCATCCCTCTATGTCTGTAGGTCAATACAACTTGGGAGCCATTAGCATGTATATTTGCCTCTGTTGTTATGTGGCCCTGAAGTAAAATATTTTTAATATTCCTGACTTCTTTGTATAGATATTTAGTATCCTATCTTGATACGGTTAGTCATTTTTGCTTTTGTCAAAACCCTTCTTTTTAGAAGCCTTTCCTGACTCTTTATGGTCCCCTCCTTCAACAACTTCTCTTTTGGTTTTTCAAGGTATGGTTTCACTCTATCACAGGCTGACCTGAAATTTACTATGTAGTCTCAGGTTGGCCGTGAACTCTGCAATCCTCCTACCTCTGCCTGCCAAGGGTTGGGCTTACAGGCATACGCCACCATGCCCGATGTCTCCTTCAACTTCTTATCAGTCATGCTGTCCATTTGTTGGATAGGAGACTAATTCACTGCTGTGAGAATGCTGCACACATTATGAGTGCACAGAAGCTCAGAGAGGACTGGGAAATCCTTCCTATAGTTGTATATGTGATGAAATACTTTAAACTTATCAAAAGGATTGTGGGTGTTATAATAAACAGTCCTTTCCATGTATCTTCTATCTAGTTCAAAGAATGAACATAGGTGATGTACACTGAAAGCCCCTTATGCTCCTCCATGGGTTCCATATGCTCCCTTCCCCACCAAAGGTCATACATTTCTAGGTATGTTGATCTACTTTTATTTTATTTTATTTATTTTATTAAGTAGAAAAGTTTGCATGGACTTATCATATGCTGGTATCATTTCCCTCCTCCCTGTCTTCACTCCACTGAGGGCCTTCATTAATGGGATTGCTGGTATTCACCAGGAGTTGTGTGTAATGAGTTGTGAGAGCAGCAGTCAGTCATTGTGTGTGGGCAATATCTCTGGATATTCCCTCCTACCCCGTAGCTCTTACATTCTTTCCATCCCCTCTTCCTCAATATTACCTGTGCCATGGTGGGTGTGCCTTAAGTCTACATTAGTGTTGTAGCTTCTGGATTTCTGCTTTAGTGTGTTTTGAGTATCCTCAGTGTCTATCTCCATCACCCTGGCCCAAGTTGTCAAGTTCATCATGGAAGCAGCACTCTTATTCTTGCCAATTTGTGGTTTCACCCAGACCCTAGCTATTGTGCAAGGGGCAATTCATCTCCTGACAGGGAGCCAGCTATCTCAGTCTTGTTGATAGATTGTGGTTGTACTCGGTTCTTGTTACTTTCTGGAAAAGAAAAATGAAACAAACATAAAAAGAATCTCCAATGCAGAGTGAGATCAGATAGGGTAAAGGGGATAAGCATTGTTAATTTAGAAAGACTTTAAAGGGTGCAGCCTCATGTTTGGACAAAGATTAGTGGGTGCTTCTTACTGGAATCTGTAATCTTGCTCTCCATAAGATTCATACGTAGTTCCCAGTTCCAATTATGGGTTTCTTTCCACTAAGCAGAGCTCATAGCCAAACAGAGAGCCATTGGTTACCCACCTAGGCTGTGTGCCACTATTTCACAGGTGAGGACCTCTTGTCAGGTTGGTTGCTTCCTATAGCAGTGTCTCCTGCTTGCTCAGAACATTGTTGGCCATTTTCCCCCAGAAGCTCAGGTAGTGTTTTTCAGCACTATATGAGCTAATCATCGGGGAATTGGTTTTTTTGATATACTTTTAATTCATACACTATTTGACATATCTTTGAATATACAAAACATGTTAATCATGCTGTATATTTTTGTTTTCTTAACTTATTAGGCTTTATATTTTACCAACTTTAGGCATATAGAAACATTGAGCAGAAAGAGACCTCCTCTGACTTAAGTTCATAATTAGATGGTCATTTTTGACCTTGCCCTTCCTTGGTTTCTTTAAAGGCCAGGGCCTCTCTATAGGCAGTTCTGAAATTGCCTATTGGGGAAGTTCTCTAAGGAAATGAAGCACTGCATATTACACACTGGTGTCTCCTGCATAAGGCATACATTTTCATAAAAAAATCAAACAAAACAATGACAAAAAACAGTTGTGGACTCTACTATGGAAATACTGACACATACATTTTTATTGCTATACTTTTTACAGTAGCTTAAGAATAGGAATTAGCCTATATGCCCATTGATAGATAAATGGATAATGAAAATGTGGTACATATACAAAATGGAATTCTATTCAGCAATATGGAAGAGTGAAATTATGGAATTTGAAGGAAAATAGATGGACCTGGAAAGAATTATATCAAGTAAAGTGACCTGTACTCAGAAACAAGACACGTGTTCTCTCAGATATGTGGGTCATAGCTTGTAATAATTATGTGCATGCAGATCCTGATGGGCAAGAATAAGGCAAAACCTATAAAGGTAGAATGGACGCAAAAGAGACTAAAAAGAGATGAGCTGGAAGAAGGGTGAGGGAAGGGTAAGAGGACACATGTGACATAAAAACAGAAGTCAGGACAATATTAGGAGTGAGATGAGAATTGGGAGGCAGAGGGGAGTTTGGGATAGGAGGAGGAATGAAAGTTAACTAAAATAAATTGTACTTGAAAATACCAGAATGAATGATAACTAGCTAAAAACTTAAAACAATACATTAAAGACCTAAAATTCATGTGTGGAATTAATGGAGGAATAAATGAACCCATTTTAAATACCATTATCTTCACAAATGGGAACTGGTGTCTTCCTACAAATAACATACTTGGCCATCAGAGGCTCCAGATAGATAAAAAGAAAATAGGTTCAAGTGTAGTGGGCCAGAGAGAAGGTTTTAAGGCTATGTGAAGTTCAAGGATAAGACTTTCAACTCCAGACTGGAGGGATGTTCCCAAGGAGGCAATATTTGAAATTCAGGTATTTATAAGCATGGCCTGCCTCTGTTTACCCGCAGAGAGAGCTTCAGACAGTGGACTATGAAAGCCTGATATGCAGTGCACAGTGCACTCATTTTTCACTTGCCACTAGTCACTTCAGGGATCAAGGACAGCTAAACACATAACCCACTCATGCATGTTATTTTAAAGACATTTTAAAGTTATAAATATGGCACATGGAGTTAATGAGAAATGTCTTTTTGGTGACAAATATTTACATTCCACATCAGCTTCTTGATGTCAAGAGTGTAACTGTTTCATTTTCTTCCTTTTCTCAGGAGGCTGGGATGCAGATGGAAGAGGCCCTTGTGTCTGGGACACATTCACCCATCAGGGAGGAGAGCGAGTTTTCAAGAACCAGACTGGTGATGTAGCTTGTGGCAGCTACACTCTGTGGGAGGAAGATTTGAAATGTATCAAACAGCTTGGATTGACTCATTACCGCTTCTCTCTTTCCTGGTCACGTCTGTTACCTGATGGGACGACAGGTTTCATCAACCAGAAAGGCAAGTGTTTCTTAAAAATAGAAGGTTGCAGCTTTAACTCAAGGTTATCACTGCAGTCTGGCATAATTAATCCAGCATGCTGTTCTGCAGGGGAGCTTTGAAATTGCAAGTTTTCAGAGTGATTATAGGATAAAATTCTTGAAATGGGTTTGCATTAGCCTTCTTAGTTATATTTTTGCTTTCTTTGACACTTGAGCTCTTCCTTGGTGAAAGGAGGGTTACCTGGGTAGGCAAAAGGTTGAAATAAAGGTTTTATTTATATAATGTGTTATCTAAGTGTTAATCTGAAGGTGACTGTCTGAAGGCTAGTGTATTTAATAATTTTTAGTTACCTTACCCTGTGAGAATCTATGACAAACACTGAGGAATCTGAGATTGTTCCTAGTCATTCCACAAGGCTAGGTTTATGGTGCTGGTCAGTACCATAGCATTAGGTCCAGGGTCTCTGGAGCTCAGTTACTGGACATACAGTACCAGTTACATGATTGACTACACATATAAGCATCTCTTGAGCATCTCTCAGTGCCTCAGTGTCTCCATGAGTCTCCATAGAAAGAATGTCATGAGAGCTCTCTCTATAGGGACATGCTGAAAGAGTAAATGGAATAGCCTGTAGGAAGTGCTGAACACAGTACTTGATGCATCATAAACATTCATAAGTATTAGTTGTTATTCTTCTAATGCTCTATAATTACAAAGAACATTCCTTTCCTATTGGATGCTTGTTATCTATCAGGTATTTTTACACATATTTCTTTTTTTTTTTTTTTATTAGTCAGTTCTGTATTCAGCAAATACAGTCAGTTTGGTACCATTATTAGGCTCATCCGTGACCTACCCCCTCCCCTTGGCCCCTCCTTGTTGAGGTATGCGGGTCGTGCATTGTGGAGTTAGCCCACAGTTATGGGTAAGCTAAATGTCTCTGCATATCATGACCCAACATGTGACTCTGACATTCTTTCCGCCCCCTCTTCCGCAAAATTTCCCTGAGCCATGTTGGGTTCATTTTTGGTCTGCTTCAGTGATGAGGTGTTGAGGGCCTCTGAGGCTCTGGCTCTCTGATTTGGTAGGAGTTGATTTTTCTCTATGCTGATCTCCTTCCCCCTTGTGCTGGTGTCCGGTTCATCAGGAAAAACAGCCCCCTTGCTTGTTTCTCGAAGTTTTCTTAGTTTCAGCCGGAGCCCTTTTGAGGTATGATGGGGTGGCTCTCTCCTTAGGGTCTACATCTATCTGAAAAAGAGAAGCAGATTCTCCAACGGAGAGTAAGTTAGCACCAGGACAAATGAGATAACCCTTACTTTTTTTTTTTTTATAGAGAATTTAATATGTGTAGGCCCTCTTGTAGCCCACAATTGATAGTAGGTTGATACTGGAGAGTGGGCTTATGTTTGGATATGGTTCTGACTTGTTTCCCAGCTCCAGCTATGGGTCCCATACCAGTGAGGGGATCAGTTAGCCAAATTGAGAGCAGTTGGTTCCCCACCATGGCTGTGTGCCACCACTGCACTTGTGTGGGCATCACAATAAGTTATTTGCTGCTAAGTAGGTTAGACCATGCGTTGCTTCGATAGATATTGGTCAATTTCCCCCAGTCGCCCATGTAGCACCTTCTGGCACTAGATGCGCTGACTGTCTGGGGACTGACTCTCATCCAACTTCCAGCCATGGCATTCTAATTTGCATGTCAATCACATAAGGTATCTTCAGCAGTAGGGTCTTACCACTAACCTTTGGTGGGTCATCAAGTACTCTGACAGAAATCTGTCTGTCTTTTAGGAAACCTTGTAGGTCTCTCTGATCAAAAGCTCATTGTGGATGATAGCCCCATGCTGGTTCTGGGAGTTACAGGTCAGTGCCCACTAAGAAAATGAGGAAAAAGATAACTAATATACAAGAGTTAGAGATAAGAGAGAGAGAGACAGGGAGAGGGGAAGTGAGGTAGGGAAGATGTAGGAGACTAAGGTTAGTCTTAATCTTACCCTCTCCAGTGTCTTGTGGTTCAGGTGTTCCCTGTAAGGGCCTGGTGAAGGATCAGCCATTTGGTCTATCTTTTAGTAAGTAGAAGATTATGGTACCATTGCCGTTTAGGTCTAGATTTGTGTTTCCCACCCCTTTGATGCCCTCCCCTCCCTCCCCTTCCATCCTAGTGTCTAATCTAGGAGATGCTTGCTGGGTATTTAAGGTATCTTCGGTAGATTCAGGTTAGGTGCTGTAGATGAGTGAGACTATGTGGCGATTTTTTTTTCTGTGACTGGGTAAGTTCACTGAGAATGATCTGTTCCAGGTTCAACCATTTTTCCTCAAATTTCATTGTGTCATTTTTTCTTACTGCTGTATAGAATTCCATTGTGTAAATATACCACATCTTAGTTATCCATTCTTCTAGTGATGGACATCTGGGTTGATTCCAGCTCTTAGCTATTACAAATTGAGCCGCTATAAACATGGTTGAGCAAATCTCTTTAGTCTGTGGTTTGAAGGTTTTAGGGTAGATGCCCAGTAAGGGAATAACTGGGTCTGTTGGTATCTCTATACTCAGCTTTTTCAGAAGTCTCCATATTGCTTTCCAAAGTGGTTGTACCATCCTACATTCCCACCAACAGTGGATGAGTGTTCCTACTTCTCCACATCCTCGCCAGCATTTATTTTTATTTGATTTTTTGATGCTTGCTATCCTTATTGGGGTAAGGTGGAATCTCATAGTTGTTTTAATTTGCATTTCTCTGATGATTAGACATATTTCTTTAACCATGAAATCAGTAAGGAAATGCAGTGATCATACTTTACAGAGGTGAATGTTGAAATCCACACATCTGGAAAATGGGAGATCTATAATATGAAGCTAGGGTCTGGCTAGCCTTGGGCAGAAACAGGGTTGAAAAACTGACCTGAGGCCCAAATCTGGTCCTCCACCTGTTTTTTAAATAAAGTTTTATTGGAGCACAGCCATGGCCATTCATTACATAGCAGCTATGGCCACTTTCATACTATAATGGCAGAAGTGAGTAGATGGGGCAGACAGCATATGGCCTGCAAAGCCTAAAGTATTTATTATCTGGTCCTTTGCACTAAAAGTTTGCCAACTCCTAAACTATAACATCTGCCTTCTAAATAAATGCCTTTCATTATTACTCTGTCCTGGAAAAGATTTCATTCAATTCATACGACTGGGGCTAGGTGAGGCAACTGAGGGACTCTGTAAAAGTTAAGGGGAGTCTTCAAAATGTAGGATGGGCACTGGGTGACCTGAGACTGAGGGCTCATGTTTGCCTCACCACACTCCAAAAACCTTCATGATGTCAAGAGGCTTCATGAAGTAAGCCACATGATTCCCTACATAGAGCAGCCTATAATGGTCAATTTTTGGTGAACTTGCCATGCTTATTTCATGTAAGGTGGGCATCATCTCCTGAAGTACATCCCTAACACATGGACTTATATGATGCATGGATTTTTATGACAGCCTGCCCCAGGAGGAGACCATGATAGTAAGAAGGTCCATTGCTTGATTCTGTGGATAGTGACCCAAATGGTGGCTGAATGGGTGAAGGCTAACTTTCAGGACCTTACTTGTTAGTTTCATTTTTCACTCTGCACAGGAGGTTATTTGTTCACTTTAAAAATGAACTCATAAGTTTCTTCCTTCTTCATGCAACCTCTATGCCCTCCCTTCTCTTTGATACTCACATGTCAAGCTCTAAAATCTAGAAGTACCCTGAATCCTCTCCTCTCCTTGCTTTCAACATCTCATTGTTTGCCAGTTACAATCTGTTTTATGCCTTTGTTCTCTCTGATCTTCTCCCCGCCTGTGTCCTCTCTCCCAGTGCTCTGGTGTAGGTGCACATCACTCTTACCAAGGATTTTTTGATACACTCTGACAGGCCTCTGCTTTCTCTGTCCTTCAGTCCTTCCTGTAAGTGCTACCACAGCAACTTTCCTAAAGCTTAGCTTGACTCATATTACTTTGGTTACCACTTGACAAAGCATTGTGAGATAAAAAAAAAATGTTTCCTGAAGCCTCAATATAGGGTTTATACTCCTTCTTGTCTCATTTAAGATTACACTGCATTCAGTCTTAACTCACCTATGGAGCTTTGAAGCTCAGATTTGCCCTTGTGTATGACTCCTGAAATCCCCCCATGAACACTCCTAAGCACATACCACTACTGTTAATGTGATTTGTACTTTTCAATGTCAATGCTGACGCTCCTCTTCATGCTTGGAATGGCCTGCCCTCCCTCCCTCTCCTTCCTTGATCCTTCTTTCTGTCTTTACTTATTTTTATTTCTCTATTTCTTCTATTTTTGGTGTGTGTGTGTGTGTGTGTGTGTGTGTGTGTGTGTGATGTGTACACATATGTATGGGCACTTGTATGTGTATGCTCACACACACATGTGTTTGCGTACATGTAAAGAACAGAGGTTGACATTGGGGGTCTTCCTCAGTAACTCTCCACTCTATTCTTTGAGACAGCACTCCTCATTGAAGCGAGAGTTCACTGTTTCATCTAGACTGGCTGGCAGTATGCCCTAGGATTTTCTGTCTCTGTGTCCCCATCACTAATTATAGGCATGTACTACTATGCCTAGTATTATGTACATATGCTGGTGATCTGAACTGAGGTCCTCATGCTTGCGTGTATTGTTTTAGCCATCTGCCCATGCTGCAATGGCTTTTTCTTAATTCCCATTTATCCCTGCTGAAGGCCTAGTCTCTTGTTCAGGATTAGCACAAATGTCTCCTCTTCTTAAAGTTCTCATCTGTTTTAAATCAGAGGAAATATTTTTTCTTCTTTTCTCATAGGACTTTGCAAAGCCCTTAGTGTATTTCTCACACTCTTCACTGTTGTTTTTGTGGGGTTAGTTGTATCCAGAAAAGTGTTTTGTCTCCTGTGCCCAAAGGACTGTGCTCAGGACTCACAACACCTACATGAGAGAACCCTTGAGTTGGTCACAGGGTGATGGGCAGGTAATTCTTGCTCAGTCCTGTAACCTAGTCCAGTGTCTTCTAGAGAGATTCAGTGCATAATTCTTTTATTGACTTATGTCAGTAAAATTCACAAAAATCATGAAGTATATGATGATGATCTTTTTTTTTTTTTTTTTTTCCCGAGGTAGGGTCTCACTCTAGCCCAGGCTGACCTGGAATTCACTATGGAGTCTCAGGGTGGCCTCGAACTCACGGCGATCCTCCTACCTCTACCTCTGCTGGGATTAAAGGCATGCGCCACCACGCCCGGCTATGATGATGATCTTTATTGAGCATATAGTATACTCAGGTTACTATGTCAAATACAGCCCCAACTTTTGCAAATTTAATGTTCCTAATAGGTCTCTGAGGGGCCTTCTTAAACATGGCTATAAGGCTGGTATAAATTTTGTAAATGTTTCAAGATGACAAATTTTCTTAGTGCTGAGTTTCACTTAGATTTATCTGACACCGAAGCCTACTATCCAGTTTTGGGTCCATTGGCAACTGTGTCTAACCACCCGAATCTCTGCTAACATTTCCCTCCTGATAAGTAGAGTGGAGATTCTGTGCTACTAATGCTCTTTCTATAGGAGTTTTCACTGAGCTTCCATTTGGATGGAAAAACCACAAAAATAATCATCTTTAGTACAGTAATCTCTGGCAAGTGGTAAGATGGCTCCACCATCCTTTGTCTGAAGCACTGAAATCCAAAAGCTCCAATGAAGGATGTTTCCTGCAACTACAGTGTCATGTGGCGCTAATCTGAATTTCATAATTGTGGTTTGTTCTGTTTATTGAGAGTATCTGTACATTTTGCTACAGAAAAAAATTAAGCAATACTGCTCCATACCCACTGGGAATGTTAATATACCATGTGTATACTCTGTGTTTCCTTCCTGAAGCCCCCATTGTGAAACTATTGCACTGTCCTCAACATTTTTAGAAAAAGGACAATGGCCCTGTAATGACATGCCTACCTTTTGCAGTCAATTCCTTATGTACAGAAGATGCAGATATGTGTAGATCCTCCAGCTAAGGGAGGGAAACAGACCTACTGAAGCATGCCAGTGCCAGAACAGCACCGGGGTGCAGAGGGAGGACCCATGCCAATGTCACGTGGCCATCACCTGCTCACAGCACTGAGCTCTTCTGAGCTTGGCTCCACTATTTGTTAAGCCATAGCTGATTAATATTACAGACATTTTCCTGAGCAAGAGGGCAGCCGAGGTGCTTCCGGGAGGCGGAATTTTAATAAGCAGTTGTGCGTGCTTGTGCAGTGATCTGTTGAAGCGATTGGAACTGTTTTAACTCAGAAAGGCCATCACTTTTTTCCCCCTCTGTTTAAACATTTTTTTTTTCCTCAAAGAACATGTAAAGAATTAAAAATAAAAACCCTGTCACTGTCCTTTCCAAGGAACTCCTTTTTCTATGTTTGATGACCCATTCTAAAGCTTGATTATGTTATGGGACATGTGGATCCATGTAAAATTCTATCTCCCTAAACTGGAAGAATATTTTACGATGTGGAATTGTTACATAGCTTTACTTTTACAAATATCAAAATTTCAAGATTTAACAAGAAGAGAGTTAGCAATTGAAAACACATAGCTCTGTATTTCTTGGTTATTCAAATGCATTTTTTCATACCTGCCTCTGCTTGTAAGTTTTGAGTGACTAGTGCTAGACCTAAGTCTTGAAGGAAAGAAGGATACCTGAATTTTCATGCAGATATTCTTTTTCAGTTTAAAACATTTGACACAAGAATTTTTAGGAGTGGTTTAAATGAATTGACAATACAACATTCACCCTATATTCTATGTGAGAATGATAAGCTGAGTCATATGTCCTAACACCCCAAATGTATTCTTGTTTTGAATCTTGTGAGGATTTTGAAGGTACCATCTTATCTGGGAAGAGAGATTTTACAGATGTCATTAAGTTCTGGATCTGGAGATGAGAAGGGGGACTTAGATTATCTGCATGGGCCTCTGTAATTACCTGAGTCTTATGTGGAAGAGGGAGGACAGGTGATCAGAGTCAAGAAACATGAAGACTGAAGCAGAGATTGGAGAGGAGAGGCCAGGTGATGATGGAGGAGGGGGCCACAAGGGAAGGCAGGCAGGATGACACTGCCAGCTGGAACACTCAAGGAGTTGATTCTGCTTGACAGCCTGCAGGAAGAAGGTGCTTCTCTGTATTTTGATTTTAGCCTCTTGCTATCTGGAATTCTGGCCTCCAGAGTTATAATGTAATAGATTTATGTTGGCAAGTATAAAGAGTGACAGTCGAGTTTTCAGTACTAAATGACATGTCTTTATCACACCCTCCAAGGCTCTAGGGTCCTAGTGGAAGAGATGGTAGAAAGAAAACTCTTTGGAATGTTGTCTTCTAGACACAAAATGGTCATTGCATTCACAACCTCACAGCAGCCATCATTACCAGAACAAGACATGTGTAACATTGAACCCATTAATGTGTTGTCGTGGATGATGGTAGATACCAAAACAAAGGCATCAAAGGCATCAAAGTAGACGAGCGTATAATTAGGAAGAAGAGGGGGTTCAGTGTTGTGGCATGGTAGGGGGACAAAGGAGAGTTATGTAAGGGGAATATATAGAGAGGAAGAGATTTATTGAAGCTTACAGATTCAGGGGAAGTTCCATAATGGCAGCAGAAGCTGGCCTGCTTTTCATAGGACCAGCAGAGAGAGAAAAAGCCCCAAGCCAAAAAACCCAAAAGCCACACCATAAACAAATACATTTCAGGAACTCCAGGCACTTTGCATATCTTTAGAATGGAATTACAAATCCACTACCACACCTTAGGGCTGGACCCTATGATCTGCCCAGTGACACCTCCTCCAGCCAGGTGGCTAGAAATCCCACCAGTTTTAATAAACTCCTGAATCTATTGGGGGGCATCTATTTAAACTACTATATTCTGCCCCTGGCCCCCAATAGATTCAAAACCATCTCACATTGTAAACTGTACTCAGTCCAATTTCAGTGGTTTCCATAGTCTTTACCAATGTAACATAGTTCCAAAGTCCCAAATCTCATCTGATATTTAAGATTGTCTCTTGGCTGTGAGTCCTGTAAAATCAAACAAGTTGTATACTTTCAACATATAAAGGCACAGAGTAAACATTTTCAACTGCTATAAGGCATAGCGAGGAGAGACAAGCACAATGCAAACTCAACTACCATCAAGCAAACATCAAACTTCTGTACTTCAAGTCTGATATAACCAGTGACTGACACTCTCTGGATTTTCCAATTCCACTCCTCCAGCTGGGCTGAGTAACCAGGGAAAAATGCTATTTAATATTGAAATATTAAAGGAATATAATTTTTTTGCCTTTGCTTCTTACTTTGTGGTAATTTGTTATGGCAAAATAGGTAATTAATGCATGCAGTATGGCATGAGAATCTAAATAAATTGGTGGCATAAATCTAGAGTTATGAACCAGAGTTATATCTGACACAGGTTAGGCACATGATCAAATGATCAAATTAAATTCTAAATTGTAATTTTTAAAAGTTTTCTTTTACCTGTTTTAAAACATATTTCTATTTACTTATTTTAAAGAGAGCAAGCAAGAGAAAGAGAGAGAGAGAGAGAAAGAGAGAGATAGAGAGAGAGAGAGAGAGAGAGAGAGAGAGAATGGAGAATGGATGCACCAGGGCCTCTAGCTACGGCAAAAGAACTCCAGATGCATGCTACCATGTGCACCTGGCTCATGTGGGTACTACAGAATTGAAACTGAATCCTCAGGCTTCTCAGGCAAGCAAGCATCTTAACCACTGAGCAAGCTCTCCAGCCCCTAAATTACAATTTCGTAGTTGGTTAGTTATAGTTCTTCTTCTGTCCCTCTCTTCCTTCTTTCCTTCCTTCTTGAAAGCATGATCTTTGCAAGTTCTAGCCACCTATTGTTCTAAGGTTATTCCCATTTCTTTGTTCCATATAATCCTATTCTAGTCCCAGTCACAGCTGGTGGGATGCAGGAAAGCGCTCATCCCCTGTGATATGTTGCTACAGTGGCCTCAAATAAGATGGGCTGGCCTAGTTGTTTTCCTCTTAAGTGCTTTTGGATTTGAAAAATCAAGAGGCAGAGTTAGTAGGTGGATTATACTAGGGATCTGAGGTAGTTTTGGCAGATGTGCTGGTCATTTTGAGGCCACGGTTAATTGGGGATATAAGGAAAACTGCTTTTGAAAGGAGGGAAATGATGATAGGTTGAGATAAGGGAGAATGGGAGAGACCATATCTCCTGTGATATTAAGATATCAGCTTCAAATTTCAAATTTTGAAGTCAATTTGCAGTAAATTTTTGCCACTGTATATCTTATATTTTCATGTCATTTCAAATAATCTACTTTATCTCATACCACCCCCCCCCCCCCCACCAACTGTCCCTATGCTATCTTTACATTTGAGTTTGTTTAGGCTGGCTTATTATTTTTCTTATGTCAAAAATACCTATAGTGCAAATATATTTTTTATTTGTAAAGACCAAATAAGCAGAAAAGGCTTAATTAAAACACAGAATATGGTATTGACTATGAAAAAAGTTTATAGAAGTTTTAGTTCTTAGAAAGGTCAGTTTTCTCCTAAATATACAGAAGCAAAATAGAATCCAAATGGCCTCTCAAAGTGTCAAGTTCCCTGGATTGATAACAGGTGATCACTTAAGACCACACATTAGTTCAGAAAATTAGTTGTCACTGAACTGTACCAGCTAATCAATGAAGCTAAACACCCTTTGACAATTTGATCTCATTTGATTCTCAGAACAGTCATGAGGTGGCACTATTAACAGTCCTTTTCACAGATGAGGAAACTCGGGCATGCAGAGGCCAAGTGATTTGTCCAACGTCCTTTCACTGAATTGTTTGAGCACGGTGCTCGGCTCTTCTAAATCCCACTCCATCTGGGGACACGGCCCAGTAGAAGAGTTCTGCCTAGTGTGCAGGAGGCCCTGGAGTCAATCTGTAGTACTGCAGGGGGAAAAAAAGACCCACTGCACCACATCACAGAAGATAATTGGAAAAGTTTCATTACATCATTAAATAAAATATACAAAGCAGAAGCAAATTGCTCCGTTCTTGGATATTAAATATTAATGACACAACACTGCATTACTTAAAATTTGTTTGACTTCAACTCATGATTTTTGTGGTTTAATTTAAATTAAATTGATTGGTCATCATTAAACATTCCTCACATAAGGACATCAAAAATGATGTGATATTATAATCAAGTCTGAGTAGGTAAATGTTAAGGCTGGTGAAGTGGTCATAATATTTTGGGGGGTCAGGAACATGAGTAAAAATGAGAAGTCATATGTTATAGTGGAAACAAAAACTCAGATTGGGACTATAATAGCTATGCTAGTTGACAACATTGAGTGCCTCTGGATATTAATTTTCTATATGTTTAATAGAAATATAATTGTTCATCTCTTGGGTTTAGTGCTAGGACTAAGCAAAATGGATGGCATTTAATACATATAATATGAATTCAATAAAAGAAACTATTATTATATTCAAAGCCAATGAAAAGACATTGCTGGGCACACCTTCACCATACTGATATCTGTTACTTATCATATCAGATTGGAAAATCCCAGTATTGTATAAACTTATTCTGAGGAGATGTGAGCAAATATCTCCTCACCAAAGAACCATTCCACACATTTGTATCCTGATGAACCAATTTAATTGAGATTACTTCCAGGAACATAGGTAAGGACCATCTATAGGAGTATGGGCAAATTGTGGGCAGCTGTTCCTCCAAAAAAATGTCTCTTTGCTTCAAGCAGCACTTAACTGTCTCTCTATGCTTGAGGAAGGACAGTGGCCTTGATTGTTCTTCCCTCTTGCAAACATTAACAGTCCCTGAATTCTGGTAAAAGTTGTGGCCTCATAATCCCCTTTCCCCTAGTAACCACTGGTTACAAACCCTTAGGGAGGGGTTGTGGCCTTGTGAGCCCCCTTCCCTAGCAACTGCTAACTGTTTTTAAGTCACCGGGACAGGGCATGGACTCATGGTCATCTCCTCCTTCCATGATGGAAAGTTAGTGGGCAAATTTTTGTGCTGGGTCTGGAGAGATGGCTTAGCAGTTAAGCGTTTGCCTGTGAAGCCTAAGGACCCCGGTTCAAGGCTCAGTTCCCCAGAACCCACGTTAGCCAGATGCACAAGGGGGCGCACGCATCTGGAGTTCATTTGCCGTGGCTGGAGGCCCTGGCGTGGCTATTCTCTCTCTCTCTCTCTATCTGCCTCTTTCTCTCTCTGTCTGTCGCTCTCAAATAAATAAAGAAAAGTAACAAAAAAAATTTTTAAAAATCTTGTGCTGGTCTCTTAGTAATTATAGCTGATAACAGTTGAAGAGGACTTGTCATATCTGAGGACAGTGTTCCACAGCACACAGTTAGAACAAGGAAATGTGAGCATTCTTCGACCTATAGATGAGTATGAGATCCTCTTTAACTGAGACAGAAAAGGAAATCAGGTTGAGTCCCTCAAGTTGCTATATTATGTAATGAAAAAGAAGTCCCTGCTTCTTTATTATTATACCTTTCTGAAATATTTTTCTGCTATAGTCTTCTACTCTGGGTGTGGTGTATGTGTGTATGGTGGTGTGTGTATTATATGACATGTATAGGTATGTGGTAGTGTGTGTATGTGTTTACGGTGTGGTATGTGTATGTGATCTGGTGTGTGTATGTATGGTGTGGTGTGTATATGT
The DNA here is from genome assembly GCA_036346955.1 of Dipus sagitta. Taxonomy (NCBI): domain Eukaryota; kingdom Metazoa; phylum Chordata; class Mammalia; order Rodentia; family Dipodidae; genus Dipus; species Dipus sagitta. The sequence continues at coordinate 19,640,205 of CM070781.1, forward strand.
ATGTGGTGGCTGTGTATGTGTGTATCTGGTGTTGTGTGTGTGTATGATGTGTGCATGTATATATGGCATGGTGTGTATGTGTATATGGTATGTGTATGTTTCTATGGTGTGGTGTTTTTATATGTATGTGGTGGTGTGTGTATGTGATGTATGTGGTGTGGTGTGTATATGTGCTATATGCACATGTGCATGTTCTTGTGATATCCCACATGCTTACTGGTAATGGGGTGCTTACCTATGGTGAAGTGGCTGGAATGGAGCATTGAGTGTTCAGTTATATCACTCTTCTTCACAGACTTGTTTTGAGTTGGCCTTTTTTACTGATTCTAGAGCTCGTGGGGCTCTGAAACCTCTAGGCTCTCCTTCAGCACTAGCTTACAGGCATGCCTGGCCATGCCCAGATGTGTACACGGGGGTCTGGAGGTTTGCACTCTGGCAGTCCCAGGCCCCTCAGGCCCTCATGCTTTCAATAGGAAGCATACCTCTTTCCAGATCCTATTCTACTTTTAGGGACTCATTGTGCTGGATCTAACTGAACAGTCTAGAGAATGTTCCCATGTCAAGATCCCACCTTAATTGCATTTTCATAGTTGCTTTATGTACTCATATGGGAACAGATGAATTTATTCCTTGGATAAGGGCATAGCCACCTTTTGGAAGAGAAGGAGTTATTCTGACTATAGTAGCATAGGATGTGCTTTCCAAACATGTACTTATTATTCATGATTCACATTATTTTCCAGTTTGCAAAATAAACGAGGTTCTGCTAAAAATAGGTCACTAGCATACGATTGAGTATGACCTGGTTTCTTCTGACTCTGTTTCTTTCCCCATTCCTACTCCTCTTTTTATTTATTTGGTTTTTCTAGGTAAGGTCTCACTCTTGCCCACATTGACCTAGAATTCACTATGTAGTATCAGGTTGTCCTTGAACTCATAGCAATCCTACCACCTCTGCTTACCGAGAGCTAGGATTAAAGGTGTATGTAACCATCCCAGGCCCTCAGTCTCTTCTGATGGGACATATATTCTCTATGTCCTCTGTACACTGAGACTAGAGCTCCTGGAAGGAGCTCATCTTCTTAAATAGAGGGATATAGAAACATTGGCCAGACAACTTTTGAAAACAAAACTCTGACCCACATAAAAAGCCCAGACAGCCAAACCACAAGCACAGTAGTAGTCAACCCAGAATAATGAGGGGCTATTCAACAACTTCCCACTGCTAAAGCTTTGGTTTCTATCATAGCGCTGCTTCCAACTCAGAGCCAGCCACACAAAGCCACATATGGTTCCCCAATCCTATCACAGAAGATGCCCCACTTCCAGCTAGCAAGTTTCCAGTGCCTGTGCCACCAACTCTGTTCAGAGCATGCTTGGAGCTTTGGCCTTTTATTTCCTCCCTTTTCCCTGTCTTTGATCCCTTGCTATAGCAAACTGAGTAAATCACCCCTGTTTTTTCTTATTTGGATTGTCTTAATTTCTGTATCTCCTTGGTTTTTTTGACATGCATTTCTCCTTTTTTCTTTCTGGCTCACTCTACCTTTCTTACCATATGTTAGTAAGTTTTACTCATCTATATTGTACAGCTCAGTTTTCACTGACAACAGCAGCAACAACAACAATAATAATCACTATAATAATAGCTAAGCTGTACCTAGCTCTTAACATATGCTAAGAATTTCTCTAAGCATATCTAACTTATCATATTATTAAACTGCCACATAGCAATTCACTGAAGTAGATTTCTTTTGTTATTGACAGTTTGTATATAGGGAAAAATAGACCAGAGAGATCCAGTAACTTGACAAGGTCACAATGCTAGTCAGTGATGGAATAGGGATGGACTTTAGGTAGGCTTGCACTATAGTTCAATCCTGACACCATTATGGTACATTGCTTTCAGAATATGTTTTCAGATGCCTCGAGTCTAAGGTGGGCATGCTTTATCATATTTAAAACAGTACTCTGCACTTTATCTTTGCCAAGAGGTACTACCATCTTGTACCTGTTTGTAAATGTATCTGTAGGGATTCCTAATACACTTCCTGAAGAAAAGAGCAGTGTTTATCTTGCTAGGTTTATATGTCCAGTTGTTTCTCTATCAGTGGGCATTTCAGAAATAAACATGTGAATGACTGAATACATGAAGTGATACAAAAGTCTGAATTATTGTTTTTTATAGCTAGAAAAGATAGCAGATCTCTCTTGTTGGCAAACTTTCAACACAGCACAAGTCTACATATGATTTTGCAATATCTATCCCAAAACTAACCTGTAAAACCAGAACAGTTTTTTTGTTTGCTTGTTTTGTTTTTTCAAGGTATAGGGTCTCACTCTAGCCTAGGCTGACCTGGAACTCACTATGTAGTCTCAGGGTGGCCTCAAACTCACGGCGATCTTCCTACCTCTGCCTCCCTAATGCTGGGATTAAAGGCGTGCACCACCACACCCAGTGACAGTTTTTGTCTCTTAAGCCTCAGTTCCCTCCTTTCTTTTAAATGTAAACTCAGGTGCAGTACTTACACTAGCCTCTCCTTGGAGAATCTCTTCTAAGGTAAAAGACATCATGAGGCCTTGGAGTCGGAGGCAGAGCCTCTTCAACTTAATAACATTCTTCTGAACTCCACACCAATTCTATAAACACTCACTCTTGGCAGGATCAGCTGAGAGCAAAAGTGTACTGTGTGTTCCCATGGCCTCTGTTAGAATTTTTGTGTGAATCCCAACCAGAGGTACACACTTTCCCAAGCCTCTATCTGTCTGTGCTTGGAACCCTCATTCTGGGATAGGTGCTGCTTCTTTTTTCTTCTACTCTGAGACAGTCTCACTTTGTTGCCTAGGCTGACCTCAATCTTCTTGGCTTAAATAACCATCCCCAGTAGCTTGGGGCACAGGCCTGTATTATTGTGCCTGGACTTGATGCTAAACTCTTGTGCATACTTATTCTCTCATATATTATTCTCTTTTCCTAGACTTGAAAGACTAATAGGTTTGGTGAAGTACTAAGACCATCATTTGATTCATTTATTTTGTATTTTTGTTGACAACCTTCATTCATATACACATTGCACCCTGATCATAATCCCCTCCCACCACCCTCACTGTCACCCCCTCCTCACCCACCCTCCATGGAACCTGTTTTTTCCAATCAACCCCTCTTCTCTTTCTTTTTTGTTTTTGCTCTGATATTGTGTAGCTCTTGCGTAGGTAGAATCTCTGAGGTCATGAATGCATTGGCCACTAATGTCTGGAAAACAGTATTGCAAAACACACTCACTTCCCCTTTCTTTGGCTCCTACATTATTTCCACAGCCACTTCCACAATGGTCCCTGAGTCTATGAGGGTGTGATAGCGATGTTTCACTTAGTGCTGAGCACTCTGCTGTCTCTTCATTTCAGCACTTTCACTAGTTTTGAGTCTCTCTTGTAGTCACCACCATATGACAGAGAAACTTCTTTAACAAAACAGGACAGCAATATTCATATATGGGCATAAACACAAATAACTTGAGGGCAATTTGATGGACATACTGTATCCATTTAGCCAAGCAGCAGCATTGCTCCCCTACCCAAGGCTTATGGATCCCCCAGCCACAGGCTTTTTATAAGGTTTTCAGTATCAGACATAAATTCCCATGGAGTGGTCCTCAGATCCACACAGAGAGAAGTTGGTTTCCCCCTAACAGACATGACACTATTATTCTACTTGGCACATTTTTCCTGACTGATCAGCAGGTGTAGCTTGCAGCATCCAATGCAGGTTAAAATCACTGATGAATGTCTCCCTCATCAGGCTGCAGGGAACTTTCCAGAACCATAACAGCTAGTCCATAAGGGATGAGGCTTCCAGCTGAGCTCCACTTTGATTTCCCAGTGTCCTGCAGCCCAAGCATGTGATGCCTTCAGCAATAAGGTCCTCCATCTAGTTCTGATGGACAACCAAGAGCCTTGGAAATACCCAGTATTGTTTGGGGGGCATGTTAACAAATGGGGTTTCCCCATGGTAGCTTTCCACCACTTTGATTTGCTTCAGACTTTGTTAGAGGCAATACTCACTGTAAGGTATCCCATTCCTGGCACTGAAATTTTCTTGTAACAATTCATGGCTCCTGGGCACAGCATTATGCACCCCTACAGGGTACTTCTTTCTCTCTTTTTTTAAAAATATTTTATTCATTTTAATTTATTTATTTGAGAGCGATAGATAGAGAAAGAGGGAGGGAGAGAGGGAGAGAGAGAGAATGGGCGTGCCAGGGCCTCCAGCCACTGCAAATGAACTCCAGCCGCATGTGCCCTCTTGAGCATCTGGCTAACGTGGGTCCTGGGGAATTGAGCCTCGAACCGGGGTCCTTAGGCTTCACAGGTAAGCACTTAACCGCTAAGCCATCTTTCCAGCCCCCCAAATCTCTTTTTATAAATTAATTTTTAGTTAGGGAAGAAGTAGGTTTTGGGCTGGGGAGATGGTTCAGCAGTTAAAAGCACTTGTTTGCAAAGCCTGCTCATCTGGGTTTGATTCCTCAGTATCCAGGTGAATCCAGATGCACAAAGTGGTACATGCATCTGGAGTTCATCTGTAATGGCAAAAATACCCTTGTGTGGCCCCTCCCATCTCTCGCTCTCTCTCTCTATCATTAATAAAATATTTTTTAAAGTAGGTTTTCGTATGGCTTATTCTTAACATCTTTAATTTTGATTAACCCTTCCCATCCTGCTCTTCCCCATCCCCCTCCTTACACCATTTACTTCATTCCATCCCCACCCAGTATTCTACCCCCCCCACTCATGTACCCTTTTTAAAAATTTCAGTGCTATTGAAGTTCATTAATTGAGCAGATTTTTATTGTTTATTAAATCTCTGATAGCATTCTGGGATTTGAAAATCCAAAGATGAACCAGACTTCTGTTCCTAATAGGCTTGTTGTCTGTGGGGGTTAAGACACAAGAATGATCATAAACAACAAAATAAAACAACTTCAGTTAGTGTAAAAATAACTTCCTGTTAGGTGACAGTGACTTGCTCAAATGTGCCTGCTTCAGAACGAGTATCCTCCCATCACACCCTCCTCAGCTCGTGTTCACTGGCTGTCATCCAGTCTTCTCTGGAGTTCTCCATGCTTCCTTCCAGCCTTCAACTGATCATATTGATGAAGTAAAAAGCCTGACATTAAGAGAAATTCACCCCATCAGCTCTCAAAATTACTGCCAGCATACTAAAAATAACTTTTCCCCTCGCGTTTTGTCTCCCTTAGGAATTGACTATTACAACAAGATCATCGACGATTTGTTAACAAATGGGGTCACCCCGATGGTAGCAATCTACCACTTTGATTTGCCTCAGGCTTTAGAAGACCAAGGAGGTTGGTTGTCAGAGTCAATTGTGGAAGCCTTTGACAAATACGCTCAGTTTTGCTTCCAGATTTTTGGGGACCGAGTTAAACAGTGGATCACCATCAATGAGCCCAATACTCTTGCTGTGTTGGCTTACGACATGGGCATCTTTGCTCCTGGCATACCTCACTGTGGGACTGGAGCTTACCAAGCAGCTCATAATTTGATTAAGGCTCATGCCAGAGCCTGGCATAGCTATGATTCCTTATTCCGAAAGGAACAGAAGGGCATGGTGTCCCTCTCATTATTTTTTTGCTGGTTGGAACCAGCAGATCCCAATTCAGTGCTTGACCAGGAAGCTACTAAGAGGGCCATCAATTTCCAGTTGGATTTTTTTGCTAAACCCATATTTATTGATGGTGATTATCCTGAACTTGTCAAGTCCAAGATTGCCTCCGCGAGTAAAAAGCAAGGCTATCCATCATCAAGACTTCCAAAATTCACAGAAGAAGAGAAGAAAATGATCAAAGGCACAGCTGATTTCTTTGCTGTGCAATATTACACAACGCGCTTAGCCAAGCACCAGGAGATGAAGGAAGGAGAGCTAAGTGTCTTTCAGGACATGGAGACTGAGGTTTTTCCTGACCCCTCCTGGAGAGGTGTGGGTTGGGTTTACATGGTGCCATGGGGGATGCGCAAACTACTGAAGTATATTAAGGTAAATTTACAATCTGTTTGTGTCCATGTACTCCCACGTACCCACATATACAAAGGTGGCAAGACAGTTATTTGTATATGTGCATAGGGACCCGAATATAGAAGATTTTAAGTCCATGAGTTGGCCTGGAAAGAGCAGATTAGGATTCATGTTGTTAAGAGTTAACTGGCTGTCTTTTGGGCTGGAGAGATGGCTTAGCGGTTAAAAGCTTGCCTGTGAAGCCTAAGGACCCCGGTTCGAGGCTGGATTCCCCAGGACCCACGTTAGCCAGATGCACAAGGGGGCGCATGCATCTGGAGTTCATTTCCAGAGGCTGGAAGCTCTGGCGCGCCCATTCTCTCTCTCTCTCTCTCTCTCTCCTCTCTGTCGCTCTCAAATAAATAAATAAATAAACAAACAAACAAAAAGAGTTAACTGGCTGTCTTTTAACCTTTTAAAATATTTGTGTGTGTGTGTGTGTGTGTGTGTGAGAGAGAGAGAGAGAGAGAGAGAGAGAGAGAAAGAGAGAAAGAGAGAGAGATGGACATAGACTCATAGGCACACACACACACAGAATGGGTACATGAGGTTGTCTTGCCATTGCAAACAAACTCCAGATGCATGCAACACTCTGTGCATCAGGCTTTATATGGTTGCTGTGGAATTTAACATGGACCATCCGGATTTGCAAGCAAGTGCCTTTAACTGCAGATCCGTCTCCTTAGCCTCCTGTTTGTCTTTTAAGCCATCGGTCAAAAGTAGACTTTGCTGTTAAATTGTGTTATGGCTAGAGGAATACTTGCTCATATTATTCAGGCTAATATCATTGTTACGATTATCAAAGACATTTTAAAGAAAGAGAGCTAGATGCTTTCTGGGTCTCCATTATGCTGGATGATATTCACATAGCTGACATTAAAATTTCAAGGTACCAGTTTTCAGAATCCCTTGGGTGTGTGTTATGGGGGGAGGTATGCAGAATGTACCTGCTAGCAGGGACAAAGGGTTAAGGAGCACTGACAATCGGCAGATACCGATGGGAAGAAAGATGTTTCTGTCTTCTCATTATAAAAAGAGTCATTTGACTGTCTTCATGGACATTTGCACAGTTTTGCTTTTCCATTGTTAGTCATAAAAGGTCAGAGTGTGGAAAATTAAGTTAATAGGGTCAGTGCAATTTGATGAAAACTAGTTTTGGGGTTGTAGCTTCAAGAAGATAGAGGGTAATGTGCCTGATTTTATGAGTTTTCTTTTTTTCTAAAAAAACATCTGTTTGGAATGTAACTTTTGCTCTCTTGTTCTAGGATACATATAATAACCCTATAATTTACATCACTGAAAATGGGTTTCCCCAGTGCGACCCCCCATCTCTTGATGACACTCAGCGCTGGGACTATTTCAGACAGACATTTCAGGAACTATTCAAAGGTACTGTTTGAAATGATGAAAGATCAATTGTGCAAACTTAATACAATTTTCTCATGTGCTTATTTGCATTCACCAGAGACCACTGATTTTGCAAGCTGAAATTCATGTAAATTAGTGTAAAGCCATGTAATTAGGAAAGGGAAGAAAAGTACTTAGAACAGATGAAGGTGAGGATTCTGGCCTTGGGTCCACTCCCTTGAAGCTGAGGCAGGAGGCAAAGAGTGATTTTTTTCAGCATTTTGTAACTTCTGGGTGAAAGTGACAAGAATAACAGAAATAGTGCTATTGCGGGGGGGGGGGACAACATTAGGTATCTCAAAAAGATTAGCACTGATCAGTGGTAGCAGGCCTATTTGCATATTTTGATATCCTAACAAACAAGAAAAGAGTTGACAGGATTTTAAAACGACCTTATTTGTTCACGCATCTAGTAAATTCCAAAACGGCACTAGCCTTCCATCAGTGGATGTTCCATTTAAGGTGTACCCAGAAAATTCCAGTTAGAAACAGCTTTTCATCAGAGATGATATGTAAATTTATTGGAAAACGTTATTATTATTATTGTTTTTTTGTTGTTATGTTAGCCTTTCCTTAAATGTAACTCCTTTTACTATTTGAAAATAACCTATCCAGGCCTGTTGGCTCAAGCCTTTATTCTCAACACTCAAGAGGTTAATCAAGAGGATCACCACAAATTCTGTAGCAGCGTTGGCTATCTAAGAGAGAAAGATAAAGGAGAAAGAAAATGAAAAGGCATAAAGTTTAATTGATAGCATGCATTTCTAGAACTGGGCAGCCTACTTGCCTTATTTCTTCAGTCATTTCTTACAATATTATTGCTTGGACCATCATTGCTCCTCAGGTTTCATTCCTTCTTTCTATGAAGGAGTCCCATAGTACAGAAGCAAGTTCCAATACAAAGTGAGATTGAAATTTATGTTTATTTAGTTCGGAGTAAGATGGCTACATACCAGCCACACCAAAGTAGCCTAGGGAGGAAAATAAGCAGAAACACAGCAAATATACTCTTTTTCTGAAAAGTGGAGGCATATAAGTTATTATCAACCACAGCAGAGAAGCAGGTGAAAAGAAGATATTCCAGAAAGGAGGAAACTGGCTAGAATCCTGCCAAGGCACCTGTGGTCCCAGTCGACACTCCTGCCCCATTGGCCAGCACAGAGCTACAGGAAAAGAAACAAGGTTAGGGGATATTTCACTCATGTCACCCTCCTCTGCAAATCAAGAAACCTGAAGGAGAAGACAGCAGGGGCCAGCTGAGCAGCTGCTGAAGGAAAACACGAAGAGGACCAGGTGAGCAGATCCAGTACATCTCCAGGCACCCTGCAAAGTCTCCTTTCCCCCAACAATCAAGGCTGCGAATGTCTGTAGAACTCATTCACCCCTGGCCACCTGGCTCCAAGAGAGACCAAGTTGGGCACTCAGCATTGGTGAGATTGGAGGCCATCCCAAAAGATAACTGCCTACTTACACAAAGCCAGATATATAGGCCTGCCCTGGAAGTGCTAATCTCTCTTTTCATGTCAGGAAAGGTTATGTATTACATTTGAATGATATATTCTTGGTTACCTTTACTATTCTCAAATAAATTGTATTTTAGTGTTGACTCTTATTGCCTTTGACATTTCCTGATTTTTAGGGCCTTTGTAATTTTATTCTGTCATTATTGTGGGCAGAATCTGACTGGATCCAGGCTGACTTGGAACACATTTCAAACTAGAAATCTCAACCTCTCAGTTGACAGGATTAAGGGCGTGGGATAGCACATACCCTTAGGGACTTTTGCTTTACTAGATTATCTATCTGTTTTAATCCCCAGGCTTGTATAAATACTCTGTGCTAGTTTTGATAGAATGTTATATTGTTCAGTTGAGTTTTAGAGTTTACCAGTAATTTTCTCTACCCAGTCTAGTACAATACTTGAATAGTAGGCAAAATCAACACCTAGTGTAACTTATGCTATTTATGTTAGAGTAAAAGAGCTACCCTTGGCACCTTAAACTCCTACACTGAAGATATACAAAGCTGGATGTGCACGGCTAAGAACACTAAGATAATTAGGAAACCCAAGCATCAAATTAACTCAAGATGCAAAAGTTTCTACACAAAACATCAAGATAATACAATCCCACCAAAAATTATAAATCCACCAGAAGTGACTTCCAGTAAGACTAGCTTAAATGAAATGCCTGACAAAGATTTCAAAAAGCGATTATATCTATGTTCACAAAAATCAAAGACGACTCAGGAAAACCAACTCCTGAAGGAGAACACAGGAAACCAACTTAATGAAATAAGGAGGTCAATATAAGACATGAGTAAGAAAACAGAAGTAATGAAAAAATACTGGTCAGAAATACTAGAAATGAAAAACAGAGTAAATCAAATAGAAAACTCTGTAGACAGTGTCACCAGTAGAATGGATAAAGGAGAGGACAGAATATCTAAACTAGAAGACCAGGTGGCAGATCTAATACAGGCCAATCAACAGAAAGGCAAACTAAAAGGAAGGCATGAATGGGAATTTGAAGATATTTGGCACACTATGAAGAGCACAAGAAGTCAGGAACCAGTATAAGAAGAATTTCGCTCCAAAGGTATAACAGGTATTTTCAACAAAATCAAAGAAGAAAACTTTCCCAAGTAGGGAAAGTGATGCCAGTACAGATACAGGAAACCCACAGAATGCCAAACAGACAAAATCATGAAATTTATGTTTATTTATTTTTATCATAATAGCAACAATTTATTGCTTATAATTCTATTTCATTGAAAGGTCCAGGAATTATTCTAAAGTTATTCAGGAAACAGCCAGGACCATTTCTGGACTGTGATGCAAAGAGGTATCTTTCTAAAAGGGAATATATATGGAATGAATCCCTCACTGAAGTCTGGATTTCACTGGCAGAGAACAATTGAGTTCTTGCATTCTAACCAAAGCAAAAGAATTCTTTGTATTACACACAAAATTTGTTCTTCTTTTGGGTGGAAATTACCTTCTGACGAGAATGGAGAAATATCTAATTTCCTCAAATTCCTTCCCCATGCTCCCTATGATTCCTGTTTATTTTCACCCATTGGTGCATGTGTTCTGAAGGAAGGTAGGTAGGTTTGTCAGTGGTGTATTAGTTACTTTCACTTTGCTGTGATGAAAATCTAACAGAATAACTTTACAAATAGGAGAAGTTTATTTTGGCTCATGGTTTCAGAATATTCACTCTATGCTTGTTTGGTCCCATGTTCTTGGGAAGAATATCATGCCAGCAGGAACATGTGTATGAGGAGAGTGGTTCATTTCATAGCTGTCCCAAAAGTAGAGAAGGGGAGTTGATGACCATTTCTGACTTTTTCCTTTCTTCCCTTTCATTCTCTCCAACCACCCCCCACCACCACCCATGAGAAAGTGCCATCCACATTGAGGGGGATCTTTCCCCCTATATTTATCCTCTGGAAACACCCTCCCAGGCACATTGAAAGGTGAGCCTTGGTACCTCGATGAGTTTACAGCCATCAAGTTGGAGTGAAGATGGAATAACCACAGGCAGACACAAGAAGCATGAATACATTATCTGAAATTGGTCTATGCATATTGTGGATAATGGGAAAAATTTCCTTTTTGTTTACTTCAATATTGGTTCTGTATTTAGTGCCAATCATATAAAGGGAGTTTCTTCCATTTGAAATACTTCTAAGTACTTGATTCAGTCCCTGAGAGCTTCCATGCTAAACACTTGTTGGTAGACCCACAAGCTATTTGATTCAAAGAGAGGGCAGTCACGGAATGTGAGAATGGAACATCTGAGAAAATCTGAGTTTGTAAGAGATAGGCAAGAGAAAGAGATAAGGGACAGGAGAGGGAACAGGTATAAGGAATGAGAAAGTCAAAATGACTTAGGGACAGATGCAAGAACAGGCTTAGGGTCAAGAGATGATCATGTTTTATTCACAACATATGGAATTCCTTTTGTGTCATTAAATTATTTTATGAAGGAGGAACAGAGTTCTTACAAAATTATGATGTTCAACTTGTAATTTTTAGACTTTGTAATAGTAGAAATCATTCATTATAAACAGAACCTGGAATTTTGAGATTTGATCTTTTCCTGGGTTAATGTTGCATGGTACATTTGGTGTGCTAATTTTGGGAAGAAAGAGGGAGAGTAGTCAATACAATGATGTTCTATGCTGCACAACTATTATAAGCACTAGGGAGGTATACTGCATGCATTTTGACTTATTTATGACTTTATAGAGATAGAATTCCATCATAAATTGAGGGACTATTTATCAAATATTTAAAAGTATTTATTTATTTGCAAGGAGAGAGAGAGAGAAAGAGAGAGAGAGAGAGAGAACTTGAGAATGGCCACTCCAGGATATCTTGCCATTACATATGAACTCCAAATATGTGTGCCACTTTGTGCATCTGACTTTACTTGGGTACTGGCGAATTGAACCCTGTGGAGACAGACTTTGCACAAGCACCTTTAACTGCTGCACCATCTCTCCAGCCCCCTGTATTACAGATTTAAAACAAATATGTGTTCTCTTCTGCATCTAACAACATGTTATTCACTATAAATAACACCTCTTACCATTTTGTATTTTTTTAAAAATATCAATGTCATCTATCTATCTATCTATCTATCTATCTATCTATCTATCTATCTATCATCTATCTATCTATTTATTTATCTATCATCTATCTATGGCCTTTTAAGATGTGAAAAGGTTTACATGTTGACAAAAATTTGTACACAAATGTATTTATTCTGGAAAAAATTGTCTTTATATCTTTACTTGTGTATTTATTTTGGAACAGGTATAATGGCTTTTAATAAAGGTTTGTAGTGGATGCCAATGGTTTGTTCTATGTGAACTTCTCGTTTTGGGTATAAAAGTCCCTTTCTTCTGAGAACTGCCTGTGTTCCTCTATTCACATGCTTAATACAGGGTCAGCCTAGGTAGCAAGATAAAATATGGTACCTGTCAACATATAATTAGTCAGTCCATATGTAGTCATATGACATGAACTGAGCCAATCTCAGCTCTTTCCTGGGGTTTAGAATTTAGAGCAACTGATTTGTCTCTTATGCTTGGGTGGAGATGAATGAGAGACTCTGTGGGCATTGGTGGCCTTCCTTCAGGCTAAGGAACAGAGAGGAGGGAGCTACGTGTGCACAAAGGGAGGTGGAGGTGAGAGTCAGGGAGAACTCTCTAATGCCATTGGAGCTTCTCATCCCAGTTTTCATGACACCTAGCTGTTTGCATAAGATTCTTGAGAGATGTTGATTTTACTTACCACAAAAGTTTTTAATAAGCACTTTCTCTTTAATTTCATTCTAACTGGGCTTCTATCACTTAGATCAATAAAGTTTTATTATCTAATTTCATTCTCAAGACAGTCATATGAGTTTACTACTACATCTTAGAGATGGGGAAACTGAATTTTGAAAAGCCTAAGCCACTTACTCAAATCATATTAAATTATATTTTCTGTGACAGAACAGAAAGTGTTATTCATATTATTATTGATTGTTACTTTGGCATTAGATATGACCTGTGAGTTGAGGGCTTTCTGAGATACAGGGCCTTTTGTTCCTCCCCCACAGGGCCATTTCCTTAAGCCTCTGTGCTCTGAGCTTGGTCTTTTGGAAGTAGTTTTCTCTGTCTCTGAAAGGGCCATCAGGCTCTGTGACCTTGGAAGTAGCTCAGCCCTATATTCAACTTCTCATCAGAAGAGCCAAGCTGAATGTAGTGATCGATTTTCTGAGGCTCCTTTGAGGTAGTGATGATGATCTTGGTTGGCAAGAACTTTCCTAGTAAGACACATCCTGTAAGCAATTAAAAATAATAACAGGCCAAGGAAGACATTCTTGGGAAGCTCTCCTGCAAGTAAAAGCCCACCAAAACCCAAGGTATCAGATGGATGATGACTTTGTGATTCCCATGAACACAACTTTCCCTCCGACATCACACATATGGACAGGCATGTAATGACACTATAGTTGGATTCATGGTATCTGCCTAGATGGCTTACTGAGACCCTCAGGTAACATCCCACAGCAATTAATTGAGCAGTTAAAAAGTCAGCTAATGTTTCTGTTTCCTTTTGGTGAGGAGAAAAAAAAGAGGAGGAAGAATGCTGAAAAGGAGAGAGAAAAAGAGAGATAGAAGTTGGTGCTTTTTATTGATGCATTGTTGTTTTTTTTTAAATTTTTTTTGTTTATTTATTTATTTGACAGCGACAGAGAGAAGGAGGCAGAGAGAGAGAGAGAGAGAGAGAATGGGCACGCCAGAGCTTCCAGCCTCTGTAAACGAACTCCAGATGCGAGCGCCCCCTTGTGCATCTGGCTAACGTGGGTCCTGGGGAATTGAGCCTCGAACCAGAGTCCTTAGGCTTCACAGGCAAGCGCTTAACCGCTAAGCTATCTCTCCAGCCCTGATGCATTGTTTAATCCTAATTACACATATTTCAGTCATATTTTAATTAATGTAGATACAGGTAAGAGTAAAGCTTCACCAAGAACTTGACATCACTAGGTCTGTATTCCAGCTCTGCAAATTACTCAGACAGAGGCCTCTGGCAAATGGCTTAGTCTCGCTAACCCTGGTTGGCTTACGGATAAGTATGGGGATAATGCTTTCCTAGGCAGACTGTAAGAAAGACACATCTAATGGTTTACTGTACAAAAGTCACCAAAAATTGGATGGCACAAAGTAGGACCTTAGCCAATGGAAATAATTATTATGATAAACTGTTACCTATCACCTCCAAGTTATTTTCTTTGCTTTTAAAAAAGGCTATTCTAATACTTGCTATTTTTCTATTGTTTTTCCTCTTCCTAGTTATAGCAGAATATCCCTACATATCTGCATATTTTTAAATCTCTGTTTAAAAGAACTTCCAAGTTTGTTGTAACATTGACCTTTGGGCTCTTTCCATTCTGAAATAGGGGAGGAGAAAGCAGCAACTCCATTTGTTATTTCCATCTGGAAGGGTAGAAGATTAGGTGAAAATAAAATTGTTGGCAGAAAACACAGCTTTCTAGCAAGTGGGAATTGTTCTTCCACATGAATTTTTTTTTTTTTTTTTACATTTAGGATTCAGTGATCTTCAAGTAGTTAAGCGTTTCTTCTATCATGTGAATCTTCATTCTATTCATAAACTTGATTCCATTGCTATATATTCATGACCAGTGGGCAGCCTTGCATTCCCATGAATTTTAGTCAGCTCCATACTGCTAGGAAGAACCTCCAAAGTAGACACAGTTTATGAAGGAAATGGGATTTACTTCAGGGTTACAGATCCAGAGGAAGTTCCATAATGGCAGAAGCAGTTGTCCCCTTTACCAAATCCATGCAGAGAGAAAGATCACAACTAGCACCACAAACAAGCACACTCCAGGCAGAGCTTAAACACTCTGTATCTTTAGGCTGAAAACAGATCTTTCCCCAGTAACACATTTGGACTGGTCCCCAGGATCCACCCACAGTGACACTTCTAGCCAGGTGGCTGGAAATCCAAGTTACAAGCTTTAATAAAACATCTGAATCTTTTGGGGGACATACATCCAGACTATCACACCATGTAAACACACAGCAGATGGATACCTGCCTGAACTTAGGGCTGTGGAGTGTGTGGGAGAGCGAGAGAGAAGCCTGGGAGGCGGCTCCCTGACAAGACTGGAACCACT
Organism: Dipus sagitta; assembly: GCA_036346955.1. Classification (NCBI taxonomy): domain Eukaryota; kingdom Metazoa; phylum Chordata; class Mammalia; order Rodentia; family Dipodidae; genus Dipus; species Dipus sagitta. The sequence goes on from CM070781.1 coordinate 19,655,376, forward strand.
ACTGAAATCTCACTGATGTGGCCCCTCCCAGGATGAGCTCAAGCTTTGCTTCATGCATTCTGGCCTTTGCCTGCTTCCAGCAGTCTATGAAATGCAAGAAAATATACATTAAATAAATATTTTTTATATGTAAGTTGACAAATAGCATTTTATGCCCTGTGCTGCTTTTTCTTATGAGAGAAAGAGAGCAAGAGAGCAAGAGAGAGAGGGAGAAAGACAGGGAATTGGCATGCCAGGGCCTCCAACCACTGCAATCAAACTCTAGATGCCTGTGTCATGTTGTGCGCATGTGCGGCCTGACCTGTTTGCATCACCTTGTACGTCTGGCATACATGGGATATGGAGAGTCGAACATGGGTCCTCAGGCTTCACAGGCAAGTGCCTTCACCGCTAAGCCATCTCTGCAGCCCTCTTGCTTCTTTTCACCTGGGCAATTCTGTTGTGTGAAACAGATGAACATGCATAAATCTAGACAGAACATGAGTTTGAGATTGGTTCTGGTAATTAAGAGCTGACTAACTGAAGACTTCTTTTATTTTGCATTCTTAATATGTTTTAAGTTAATTTTTAGTGTGTACACAGTAAATGGGTTTCATAGCTTGGGTCTCATGTATCCTAGGCTGGACTCTGATTTTCTATGTACCCAAGTTGGCCTTGAACTCCTGGTCCTCCTGCCTTCATCATCTGAGTACTGGGATAATGGAAGTGTGTCACCATGCCCTGCTCAGTATCCTATTCTCATATATGGCATTTTGTTCTAACGACCCCACATTCTCTCTTGCTGCTTCCCTTCTTCTTCCAAAATAGTCCCTTCTTTCTTCCATGTCATAAATATGCCATCCCTCTCCCTTGTTTTTCTTCCCTTTGGACCTCTTCCTCCTCTCTTACAGTCACATTTCTACTTTCATATCACACACACACACACACACACACACACACACACAGTATATAAACTGCATATTAAAGGAAAGTGGTATTTTATTTCTCAGTCTATCTTATTTCACTTAATGATCTCTAGTTCCATCTATTTTTTCCATGGATATAATTTTATTCTTATTTACAGCTAAATAAAATTCCATTGTGTATATGCACCACATTTTCTTCATTCACATATGGTCTCTTAAGCAAGCAAAACTCTAGTCACCTAATCAGGAAGACGTGGCTCCTAAAAAGCATATGTTTTTGAAAGGACAGGGACAAATGAACAGTATAACGCTTATAATGCCTACAGTTTCTTCTGCCATATTACTGAAGATTCTGTAACTGATGCCTAATTTTTCTTTGAAGAGGGGGCCACGAATTCTCTGAAGATCTGAGCTGTGCTTTTCCTAATTATATCTTTAGCCCCAAGCAGTGTGCCTATTATATAGTCATGCTCTACACATGTTTGTTGAATTTGATCATGTCTATGAGGAAAGAACTAGACTATAGATAATGAGAAATAAATGATGAAATGATTGGGAACTATATTTTCTTCCCCTAAAGAAATATACCCTGCACAATAAGAATGCATTCTTCTGGAAAGTTTCTGAGCCAGCCCAACTTTCCAGTCAGATCCATGCCCGAGTGAGCACAGCGGTGGATGATTACAGAGAAGGTTTGTTAATGACCAGCTTTAGGCTTTTAATGACAAAACCCCTCAGCAAGATGTCATCGAAGTTATTGAAGACTTCACGGAAAGTGTTGAGGCTGATACATTGTAACAAGAAGGTTATAAATCTTGCAGTTGGATATACCACCAAGACAAGATGCCGAGCACAGAGTGCCCCTGCTGTTGTCTGTCAGCGTCCTTTCTCCCCGTTCCGCTTCCCCTTCCCTCGGAGCCGGCAGAGGAGAAGCACATCCATTTCCCAAAGTAGCGCAGACCTGGCAGCCACCTGCCTATGCCAATTTCAGATCACAGAGGCCCATTTAACTGGACAAAAATGTGTTAAGCACCTGTGTTTTTCTAAATGTGCACCAACGTCCTCAGGATTAAGGAGAGATCTCCAAAGTTAATACATTGACCTTTCAGAAACACTAACCAATTAAAAATCCATTGTAAACCCAGAATAGAAAAGCAAACACCTGAGCGTAGATCCCCCGCCATGCACATTGTTTCATTGCTTCTCAAAAGAGAGCTCTGTCCCTTTGGTCCCTATGAAGCAGTTCATCTCATAGTGCTCAGAAGGACCATATGAAATATGCTCATGTGGCTTTGGGGACATGTCAGTAACATGCTGGATTGACCAGGTAATGCTGCTAAGTCTGCTCTTGTCTCTTGGCACAAAGGAGCTTGGTCAGAACAGAGGGGAAAGAAGGAACTCTGTGGAAGGTTTGTCCGTGGGCACTGATTGGGATTTTGTCAGTTTTTTTTTTTAAATTAACAAATAAAAATTGAACACATTTATTGACTACACAATTATTTTGAAATGCTTATTATTTTTTGTAATAAGAACCCTTACAATCTCATCAGTTTTACAAATGCAGCACATTGCTATGAACTGCAGTCACCCTGTTGAAGTGTAGACCCCTTATCTAAACTGAAATTCCTACCTTTGGCGGACATCTGCGCAAGCTCTCCCATGGCCTAGCTTCCACTAACAATTAATCTTCTCTCTATTTCTATGCAGTCAACTTTTTAAGTTTACACATGTGAGATCATATGGAATCTGTCTTTCTGTGTCCCATTTATATGTACATCCTCTGAGGGACATGCTACCTGGTGTACCTACTTTCTGGGAATACATGCCATGGACCTGCTCATGAGAGGAGCAACTAAATCACATGTCAGATTTTCCCTAAGCCAATTTGGACCATATCTATGCTGTGTTCCAACTGATGGGCAACCCCTTGTGAATAAAATTGAACTTTAGATGAAACTGAACTTCAGTTTCAACTGCTCTATGGTGAAAATTACTGTCATTTATCAGAACTCGTCCCAGAACCAGTGATTTTTTTAAATTTTAAAATTCACAATCCTGTCTTTTCTTTATGTGTATGCATGTGTGTGTATTCATATGCGTGTACATGCACTTGTATGTGTGAATGCATGTGCAGGCCAAAGGACAACCTCAGGTGTTGTTCATCAGGAATACTGCCCACCTCGTTTTGAGTCAGAGCCTGCCATTGGCCTGGAACACACCAATCATGTTAGACCAGTTTGTCTATGAGCTCCAGGGATTAACCTGTGTCTACCTCCCCAGCTCTGGAATGTGTACCAACACTCTGTACATTGTTTTCACTTTATTTTATTTTATTTTTATTTGAGAGAAAGAGAGAGAGAGAGAGAGAGAGAGAGAGAGAGGAAGGGACGTGCCAGGATCTCCACCCACTGCAAACAAACTCCAGACACATGCACCACCTTGTATACCTTGTGAATCTGGTTTTACATGGGTACTGGGCAATCAAATCTGGGCCCTTTGGCTGTGTAGGCAAGCACCTTAACGACTAAGACATCTTTTTAGCCCTTTTTTTCATTTTTTAAAATTACATGTATATATGTACATATATATAATAACATGATATACTCTTATATCCCCTCACACAGGCTGTCATTATCCTGAGGTTGTCCTCAGTAGGGTTATGATATTCACAGTGGGTTCATGAAAGCCTTAGTCAGTCCCTATGGGGTAGTGAGAAGATGGTGCCTCAGGATATTCCTACTCACTCCGTGGCTCTTACAATGTTTCTGTCCCCTCTTCTGCAATATTCTCTGAGCCATGGCAGGCTGGTTTGCAGTCTGATTTAGTGTGGAGTTCTCTGTACCCTCTGGATTTTTGCTTTGGTGTGGTTTTTATTTTATTTGAGAGAGAGAGAGAGAGAGAGAGAATTGGTGCACCAGGGCCTCAGCCACTGAAATTGAACTCCAGATGCATGTGTCACCTAGTGGGCATGTGCGACCTTGCACTTGACTCACCTTCGTGAGTCTGTCTTATGTGTGATCTAGAGAGTTGAACGTGGGTCCTTAGGCTTCGCAGTCAAGTGCCTTAACTGCTAAGCCATCTCTCCAGCCCTCTGATGTGTTTTGATTGAATACCATATCTGCCACCATCACCCTGGAGGTGGTTGTCAGGCTGGTAGTAAGTAGTAAGAGCAATATTCATGTCACCTCTTCCTGTGCAATTTCTCCTGGGCCCTGGCAGATGTGGCCATAGTGGCCAGTCTTGCAGAGGGTACTCAGCTATCTTCTGGTCTTATTGATGAATCTTGGCTCGCTTCTGTTTTCTCTGGCATCTATAAAATAAAACAGATTTTCCAACCAAGTGTGTTGGCAGCTTCACTCCAGACATTTTTACGTGTGTTCTTGGAATTGAACTCAGTTCCTCTTACTAGAGAAGTAAGCACTGCCAGCTGAGCTATCTCCTGAGCGTCACTCTTTTAAAGAAAAGGAATTGCCCATTTTTAAATGAAATTTGCACATTGATTTACTATTTTTTTCCTAACAATCTGTCCTGTAGATTTTGTGTGATACAGCAGCCAACAGACCTCAGTTTTCTTTGTATAATTGTGAGAGGCCCCCACAACTCGTAACAGTAGAAGCTTAATTTATCTGAAGAAAACCTAGCTGTGTAACATGAAGAGCAGACTAGATAAAAGCTGTCAAAAAGGGAAGAATTCCATAATGATCTTTAAGATCTGCTTCAGCAGAGTGCCACACTGGCATAGTCAGGTGACTAACGGGCACTAGATTTAAGGGCAGGGGGATCTCCCAGGTGTGTGGATTAGGGGCTCATAAGCACCTATTTACATTATCTCTGACTTCTGATCTCCATAATCACCTAATGACTAGCTGGCTCCCAGTGTCCATGGGAAAGAGAAAGCACTGTTTTGGAGTGAGGCAATGGCTGTCTCCTAGTGTGGCTGGCAGGGGGAACTGCGTTGATAAGGCTTCTGTGGGCTCAGAGTGAATAGTGATTGGCCAGGTAGTAACTATCATGCTCAGGGAATTAAACACAAGTTTCCATTGCCCAGGAAGAGCCATTCCCCATGATAAATAAATTGACCGATACCATGTCATAAGTGAAGATCTCGTGACTTCTTCAGTGGGGATTAGCTCCTGGATTCCCAGTGCTGGTCATCAGACCCTATGCAGTGCAGCACTCACTGGCTTTAGTCCTTCATCACTGTAGCCTTCTTATCTTTTGATAATGTCAGGATTGCTCACGCTGGTCTATCACTGTCCATATTTCACAAACTTGCTAGTCAACTACATGCCATATATATATTGAAATGGTGAGCCTGACACTGTGTAGGAGAAATTGAGCAATATTCTAAGTCAAAGCATCAACAGTTGGTGGCATAACTGCTCTACAGTTTCCCAGCTTATCTGTAACTCTGTCAAAATTAAGTACTTATTGAATAAGACAAAGAGGATAGATGGAACTTGAGACACCTTGACATCTGAAGACCATATCCATTATACACCATAAATGGAAGGAAATCATTTTTTGAAGAAAGATCCAATTTTCTAAAAAGAATAAGCACTCACAGGCAGAAGTGTATATAAATATTCTATTTACCATTTTGAAAGATAAAACTTATCACCAGAAAAAAAGTTTATGGAGTTTTGAGTTATATATCTATTATTTAGAAACTGCTAAGTGTTTTACTTATTTATTTGAGAGAGTGAAAGTAGGAAAGAGAAAGAGAGAGAGGGGGATAATGAATAGGTGTGCTAGGGCCTCTAGCCACTGTAAATGAACTCCAGATGCAGATGCATGTGCCACCTTGTGCATCTGGCTTATGTGGGTCCTGGGAAATTGAACCTGGGTCCTTTGGTTTTTCAGGCAAGTGTCTTAACCACTAAGCCATCTCTCCAGCCCTGAGTAAGAGTTTAATGAGTAGAAGGACATTGGGTCTTGACTAGTAAGAAAATTGAATTACTCCTGGGAATATTTCAGCAAATTATTATTTATATCATCATGTGTTTCTCCTTTTAATTTTTAGGAAGTAGACTGGTTTTTTTCTGTAAAATACTCTTCAGGTACTGATTTTATGCATGGAGTTTAATATCACCCCACTTTGTAGTACTGGGGTGGGGATTGAAACTAGAGTCTTGTGCATGCTACTGAGCTATATCCTCAGTCCTCTTTTACATTTTATTTTTGAGGCGGGACCCAGGCTGGCCTTAACTAACTCTAGCTCAGAAAGGTTTTGACTTTGTAATCCTTTTCCCTTAGCCTCCAGAGTAGCCAGGATTCTCTAATGGCAGTACACCTGGTATATCCTTTTGATATTTATTTCCTTAATTATATGCTATTGCAGACAGCTGCAGGTTCACTGAGATGAACTTCCAGACCAGGCACAGCTATGGAGGAAGGGATATTTGTTAAAGTTTACAGATCCAGGGGGAGTTCCATAATGGCAGAAGAAGCCGGGCCTGCCTTCCCAGGTCCAAGCAGAGAGAGAGAAGCACAAGCCAAAAAGCCACACAGCACAGCACATTCAGGAACTCAGGCCAGTCACTCTTTTTTTAATCTTTAGATTGAAATCTCAAACCCACCACTACACCTTAAGATCCACCCAGTGACACTGCCTCGAGACAGGTGGTTGAAGATGCAAACTAAAAAATAATGAAACACTGAATAATTTGGGGGCCATCTATTCAAACTACCACATATGCTAAGCATTTAAACGTTCTCTATAAATGTTCTTAACTGCTCTGTGCCTCAGTATCTTCACTGGGAACACAAAAAGAATGTTGAATTAGGAAATCTGTTCAGGTCCTGCAAGCTTAAGAATTTTGTAATCCTCTAAATATTCTTTCTGGAAAGACATGCCATGGATGACATTTTATTAGAATTCTTGATAATTTCTTGATCTGTAAAATTAAGTCTAGGGAATTGTAATTAATGCATTTTTTAAATCCTTGGCTGGAGAGATGATTTAGTGGTTAAGCGCTTGCCTGTGAAGCCTAAGGACCCTGGTTCGAGACTCAATTCACCAGTACCCACATAAGCCAGATGCACAAGGTGGCACATGCCTCTGGAGTTCATTTGCAGTGGCTGGAGGCCCTGGTATACACATTCTCTCCTCCCCCAACTATCTGCTTCTTTCTCTTGCTCGCTCTCTCCCTCTCAAATAAATGAAATATTTAAAAATCCTTACTTCTTCCTTTATATCCAGTGATTTAATTTGAATTTTAGCACCTCTCTTCATAAAAATAAAACATAAACAAAAAACTAGAGCTGGCTCTTCAATGCTCTGTTTCTCTTGATACTGATTTAGGTTCCAGCTAACGTTTTCTTGATCTTCCTGTTCTATTCACTCACATTGAAAATGAACCACCCTTTCCTCTCTTGAGAAAGTTTTCCTTCTGAGTTCATAAAGGCAGAATGTCACCTCCATCAAGTCCTACGAAGTTCCTGTGCATATTAGTGTCTCAGGAAGGAAATTTGATGAACAAATTGGTGCCTGGTACCTTCCTAACATCCACAGATGAGCAACTAACTCCCTGGCAGTCTCTAGCAGTTATGTCACCTTGCAAACGTGGTCATAACCAGTACCATCTAATCTATCAAGTTTCAAAATAGTTAAATTTGAGTTTCCCAACTTTGACATAAATGTTTGCTTTAATTCAGTTAGTCAGTGGAGTAATTTTTATTTTCCTTAAATTTCATGTGAGTAGGAAACTTTTGTCCCTGGGAGAGATCTTGGATTCAAAGGAAGCATCACGCTTCAGCATTTGCAGGATTATTGTCCTGCCGTGACTGTACTGAGGACTTGGAATGGGGAAGTCTGGTTTTCTGTTCTGACTTTTGAGCACAGCTTATTCCAATAAGGGTTGCTTTGACCATAGGTTACTTTCTGGAAAACATTTTCTTCAATACATTGAACATATCAACCTTTTACTAGAGATGAAAATAATCACTTTCAGAACACTTAAGCCTTGTCTGAAAATGTTGTGTGCACAGGTAGGGAAAGTGCATCCATTTCTGTGAATAGGGTCATCTCCTTACCAGCAGAGTCTCCTGAGTATGAATAAGATTAGCTAATGAAACAGTCCCACAGCCTGGGATTATTTTGTGTCATTCTAAAGTTCAACTACATTTTTCTTCTTGTTTGGAAAAGTCCATTTTAGGAGTCATTGGGTGTTTAGAGATGAATTAAACCATTATGGGCAGAGGAAGAAAAGGCATTTGCACCCTGAAGGATTTTAATTGGTACTAGTGAGCGAAGGAGAGGCAGGAGCTGTAAGGATTTCAGGTAAGCACATTAATGAGTAAAGGATTAGAAAGGAGATAATGGGATTGGGATGGAACAAGGGGGTGCATCGCAACTGCAGATAAACTGACCTTTCCTCTGTCCCGACAACAAATGGAAAGTAGATTTAAAACCAGACCTAAGTCTTAAGTAACTGTAAGACTGTAAGATGACCATGTTCTTTTATGAGTAATAGTCCAGGCAATCGTGCTTCATTGTTTCAAATGAGCAGTAATACAAGAATTAGATCATGACACAAACATAAGTGAATGAACACATTTTATGGTACACATTCATTAGCTGACCAGTTTTAAGTGGGTATGCTGGTTCAGGTTCTGAAAACATTTTTCTCCAAAGATGTTTAGGATATGATCATTTGTACTGGCATCTGGCCTTTGTGTCTAGACATACCCTCAAAAATACCTCATGGCTCACGTTTGCTACCTTCCTAAATATATAGCAGCCATGTAGGGAATGGCTCAGAAACATTCTTTAGCATTTCCATGGCGATAGACATCATGGCCTATTAACTCTGTATACATTTTTATAGACAGGCAGACCATTTCATGAATATTTTTGTAGAACAAAGATTTTGGCCTTTGATGTAGTACAACAACCTATTCTTTAAAGAAAGATCTGTGTTTAAAAACCGGCTTTGGGGTTGGAGAAATGGCTTAGTGGTTAAGGTGCTTGCCTACGAAGCCTAAGGACCCAAGTTCAATTCCCCAGAACCGCATACACTAGATGCACAAGGTGCACATGCATCTGGAGTTCATTTGCAGTGGCTAGAGACCCCGGTGTGCCCATTCTCTCTCTCTCTTTCTCTCTCTCAAATAAATGAAATGAAAACAAAATATTTTCAAGCAAAACAAGCTATCTTTGATACCTTTCCATGCTGTGTGTCTTGAACAAGTTACTCTTTTTCTGTGGATGGCAGTGCATTATATCTGAAAATTTGTATTTGGTGATGATTAATGGTATGCTGCATCTCCTTGAAAATATCTAGCATATAAATCCTCCAAATGAGAACTTTTTCAGTGAAGTCTTTGTTGCCCAGCATCTATTAACCAAGATTTTAGAAAAACTGTGGGTTCCTGCATAGTCATCAAGCACTGATAATTTATGCTCCTCTTGATGACCCTGAAATGCATTCTGAATAATTAGAGAAAGATTAAATTATAATCAGTTTAGTTGCAGTGCTAAGTGTATTTTAATTTATTCTCATTCTTTAAAAATTTGTAATCCTTCTGCATGTGGTAACAATTAACAAAAAATATTTGATTAGCTGGAACACTACATTTCCTGACTATCTGATGAATACAGACTTACTGTTGGAACCCAAACTCTGCCCTGTAGATAAATTAAGCATTTTCTGGGTGGATTCATTTCATACTGATCCTCTATTTATTTTCAAAACCAACAGATTGACTTATTTCCTGTTGAAAATCTAGAATCATCTTTGGATATTCTTGAATAAGAGTCTTGGTGTGTATAAAGATCTTACTGGCATCTTGCTTTGATCACAGCCCCTAATGTTGGCCATCCCTTCCAGCTTGGATCAGATGAGCAGCTAAGCCTTCTAGTCTGGACATTGTTAGTTTCCTGTGAATTTCTATGACTGGACACCTCAGCTGACACTCATCATCATTGCTGGTGTTTCATTAACCTTTGCTTTTATCCAGTCTTGGTTCAGGCTTCTTTTCTTGGGACTTTGAGACTATTTTTCCTTTTTGATAAAAACTTTGCCCTGCATTGATCATTTTTGTGATTCTTCTTTGATCTATCTATCTATCTATCTATCTATCTATCTATTATCTATCTATCTGTCTATCTATCTATCTATCTATCTGTAATGCTATGCTCCCCCTCACATGTCATATGCTGCTTTAAAAATGGCTCAGCACCTGACAGGGTAAAAAGCAGTCTCTCCAAAACTTTATCATTAATATTGTGCCTCTATTATTTCAATGATTTTCAGGCAAGCAGATCAATTTTTAAAGTTCAACTCATTAGCACGGAGGATAGCATTCATAAATCCCTTTCACGCCTACTCATGTTTCTTCTCCTTAAATCTCTACTCTCTGCTGAGGTCTTGCTTTGCAACCTGACAGTCTTCCATTGTGTCCTTGAAACCTAAGATGCTATCCCAGACTCCAGTAAAGTCTGGAAGAGGTTAATTGTTTCCCTTAACTGTATGTGTGTGTGAGGGGGTAGGTGGGAGGGATGGGGGAGGCCAAAGGAAAACTACTGATGAAGAGTTAATTGTGCTTTCTAAGCCCAGGGGACTCTTGAGTATGGTGTGAAGGGCATAACTGGCTAGGGTGTTCCTTTCACACTGTTGTAGCTTCTTGGTGAGTTCTTTATGGACAGTGAGAGCAAAGCGCCCAGGGGTGCAGCCAGAAAGCAAAAATCAGTATTGTGATCCCAACTTGTTGTGTCTTTGAGACTGAACTCACAGGCGGCTGTGTATCAGTTGTTCATGCAAGTTTCCTGTCACTGAGACTGTGTGCAAGTTCTGTCCTTAGTGACTTTTCTGATTCTGTAGACATATTTTTAAAACATATTTTATTTATTTATTTGAGAGAAAGAGGGAGGGAGGGAGGAGAGAGAGAGAGAGAGAGAGAGAGAGAGAGAGAGAGAGAATGGGTGCACCAGGGCCTCCAGCCATTGCAAACGAACTCTAGATGCATGCGCCCCCTTGTGCATCTGGTTTACATGGGTCCTGGAGAGTCAACCCAAGATCCTTTGGCTTTGCAGGCAAATGCCTTAACTGCTAAGCCAACTCTCCAGCCCCTCTGTAGACATATTTTAAAAGCAACTCAATGGTATGGTTCCCACTGTTGTTCTAGCTACAGCAACCTATATCTGTTTTGTTACTGCAAGTGTGTTTTCATATTTGACAAACTGCATTGCAGAGCTATTCTGAACTTTCTGGGAACCATGATTATGAAATTGTGTATGTTTGTTCAGTTGCAGTGCTTTGTTAAATATGTTTCTTTAATAAAATATGATATTTTCTGAAGGGTAGCATAAGATTATGGGGTAGAACAAATTAATTTTTATTAAAATAAAATGCTTAAATTTAAGGGCATTCACTAGATTTCTGTACTGATACATGCTTAGTCACAGAAATGCTGTATTTAACATGTGCTGGACAGTAGTCCAAGGTTGTACTTAAGTCACCACCCATTTCCCTTTTATTTAAGGAAGATTTACTTTAAAATTCTCTTCAGTTTGCATGTCAATTTAACACTTTTTTTTGGTCAATACAAATACTAATAAGTCTTTGATATTTAGAATCATAGTATGGAGAAGAGTAAAGAAATGCCATTTTAAATTAGCTGACAAGTATTACTTTCATCAATAATTAAAGATGAGCCATTTTATTATATTTAATTTCTGTTAAAATGTTTTTAAAAATTTATTTGTGTGCATGTGTACATGTGTACCTGCATGCATGTGCTGTCATGTCAGGTTCTCTTGCTGGTGCACACTGATTGCCAGATGCTTGTGTCACTTTTTGAGTTTGCCTTAACGTGGTGGTTGGGAGAATTGAACCCCTGACAGGATTTGAAAGCAAATGCCTTTAAACACCGAGCTCTCTCCCCAGCCCCTGTATTCACATTCTTGATAAAAGGAAACACAAGCTAGCACACATGGACCCAGGAGGGGAAAAATGCAGATGACCAAATCATAGTTGTTGAGGCAGGCTAAGAGAGGTAAGTCATTAGTCACATTATGAATCATTTTCAAACTGTTATCTACCGAGTTTTGATTACTATCATATCTGTGGGGACTCTGTTAAGTTTTATAGAGAGAAAGTTAGAGAGAGGGAGAGTAGGGCTCCAAGGCACCTCAACTTTTATTGGTTGCCGATATTAAGAATCCATAGAAATTTTTATTTTATAGGAAGACTCTTGCTAAAAAGGGAGAAAACCCACTGAGTATTTGGGGTCTCATTACTAGAGGAAAAGCAAAGTAGCTCCTTTGTGGAAATAAAGCTTAACTTTCCCCATTTCCTTAAAAAAGAGAGTTGTTTTTAAATACACAGAGAAATACAGGTACCCATATAACTGTGGCCCAGATATACCTAATGTTAACATTTTGCCACAGATAATTTAACTTAAAAAGAAAGTATTTTTGATCCAACCGGAGGCCCTTATGCTCTTCCCCAGATCTCTTTCTCTTTCTGTGTATTCTAGGGTAACCTTTTTCTGGGAATGGTATCCTTTCACATGCCTGTTTTCAACATCCTATTCTTTGAGATTTATCCTTACCAGTACTAACAGCAGGAACAGGCTTCATTGATTTATCCATCCTCCTGCTGATGGGTGTTTGTGGCCTTTCAGTTTCTTTTCTTCACTCATATGCATGGTACCATACTTAATATCCTTCAGTAGTCTATATGCTTGGAAAAGCTGCCTTATGTGGAGGTTTATGAGTCAGCTGTACTGCCAGCTCCCATGGTGTCTTTATGATATGGAAAACAAAAGAAAGCTCTCATTCCTCAAAAACCCTACATTTTCCAGAAAATGATTACAAAGTCTATACAGACCTACAAAGAATTTATATCAAATGTGCCCTTGGTAGTTGTGCAAAGTTAAACCTCTAAAATCCCTAAGCAGAAATTCTGTATGTAGGAGGGTCTACATTTACAAACGTGAAGGAGAAAGAATTGGGTGAGTTAGTGTACTCCATGAGTTACAGGCTAAACTAAAGATTTGTGCTGGGACTGGTAGGGAGCATGTTTCCCTAGTGTGTATGAGGCCTTGGTACAGTGCTGAAGACTGCATAAAATCGGGATGGTGGCTCTTGCTTGTAATTCCACCATCCAGGAAGTAGAGGCAGGAGAACCATAAGTTCAAGGCCATCTTCAGCTACATAATTGTTTGAGGCCACCCCAAAATACATGAGAACTGTCTCAAAAAATTGTACTCATCTCTTTACATGGAGACTTTCAAGTTAAAACAAAGACTGGAGAAATCATGTATTCTTCAGAAACTGTGTTACAATTGAGGGACACAAAGAGACTATGTAAGGTTTTAGATTTACTTCCAGGTCACATTCGATCAGGGTCAGGGGCCATATGTTTGCATGAGGGACATTATCCATCAGCTTCTTTCTTTTCCAGAACAGCACCATCAAGTCCCTTCTAGGTATACATGCACACTGCTGACTTCTGTCCAGCCTCATCTGCTCAAAGAAGGCATATAGGCCTTTGCTCTGAGAGAGCACTGTGAATGACATCTGACTTAGGTAGCAAGCTGTGATCCTCCCCCAGGGACAATGTTTCAAGTCCCTCCCTACTGACACACAGGTCTAAGTTCCTTGCTCCTCACTAGGCAGCTTTGCTGGGGGAGGAAAACATCCCCACAGCAGCCAAAGCAATGACTACTCTATTGTTTAAGGGAGGTCAGTAGGGGACAGATTCTAACCTGATTTGGAAATCTCGATATCATTATTCTGTTTGGTAAAATCCTTGTGATTAGACGTTGCATAAAAGAGTGTAGTGAGAAATTGCTAGATGCCTGAAATTTCCTTCTACTTGACCCTGTTCCATACAAGACTAGAAACAAGGATGTGGGTGAAGAGTTGAGAAAATGCATTTCAAATCTGCAGATGACAATGTATGCAGATATCTAATTGTTCATTAAGATAGAAAGCTAAAACATGGTTGCCATAGATTTTGCTATGGTTCAATTTATTTATTTATTTTAAAAAGTTTGTTTATTTTTATTTATTTGAGAGCCACAGACAGAGAGAGAAAGAGGCAGATATAGAGAGAGAATGAGCACGCCAGGGCCTCCAGCCACTGCAAATGAACTCCAGACGTGTGCACCCCTTATCCATCTGGCTAACATGGGTCCTGGGGAATCAAGCCTCAAACCGGGGTCCTTAGGCTTCACAGGCAAGTGCTTACCCACTAAGCCATCTCTCTAGCCCTATAGTTCATTTTTATTCAACAGATCTTAACTTAAATGTCACCTCATGATGGATGATCGATAGGTAGTCTTAATTTCCAATCAATTTCTACCCATTTTTTTGGGGGGGGGTAAGGTCTCCTGGATCTAAGTATGATCTCAATCTCCCTGTAAAAAAGGATGACCTTGCATTTGTGATTCTCCTGTCTCCACCTTCTGACTGCTAAGACTGTAGATGAACACCACCATGCATGGTTTATGCAGTTTTGGGAATTGCACTGAGGGCTTTGTGCATGCCAGTCAGGAACTCTGCCAATTGAGCTACATCGCCAGGATCTATCTGTTTCATTAATCTGAATTTATATTCCTCACATGTTTACTATTGGTTCTCCTACATACCTCCATGGATTATAAACTCACTAAGAAACAGAAACTTGCTAACCTGTTCAGTTCTGCCACCACAGAACATAGAATATTTCCAGGCACATAACAGAAACTTGATACAGTTTTGTTGATTTGATGAAAATAGTGAGAATAACTGATGGATATGGAGTAAGGAAGTAGCTTGATGAGATCCCTGCTTTAGAAATAGAATATGGAAAAATTCAAGACTAGAAGCATTGGTAGAATTGTGGCATGGAGTATATGGCATAGAGGCAAAGATACGTGTTTTTATTGAAAAAAAATTCCTAAGTTAGGAAGTTATTTTTTTCATGTGTAAAATATGTGTCATATATGGCGTGGTGTATGTATGTATGTATGCATGCTGTATGCATGTGTTTGTGCAGATGCACATACCCTGTGCACATGTGTGAAGAGGCCAGAGACCACTGAGTGCCTTTCTCCGTTGCTTTTCTGCTTTCTTTCCTTGAGGTAGTATCTCTTCCTGAATCTGAGCTGTTACTTTTATGGTCAGATTGGTTTATCAGTGAGTCCCAGCAATTCTGGGGTTGCTGCCCCTCACAGGACTGGGGTTACACTTGTGGATGGTCATGTCCAACTTTTTACTTGAGCGTTGGGGGTTGGATTCACGTCCTCTTAGCTCCTCATGCTTAAACTGCATACACTCTCCTGCTGAGTCACCCCAACTTTCACATAATTCCTTATGTCTGGAATCTTCTCTTTTATTCTGGGCTTGACTGAGCATTAATGTCAATATTAATATTCAAAACTGTAGCCAAGAGACAGTGTGTAGGATGTCATGTTGAGAATTCTAGAAGGTTTTTATTAAATTCTTTAAGAACTAATGGGTAGAAGACTAAAAAGACTCATTTTGTGTTTCTTATTGGGCAGAACTCGGGCCAGTAGGGGCCCATTACATGAAGGCAGGTTTAACATAAGACAAAGCTTTCTGACAATTAAAAGGGATGAATAAGGGAATGAGTGTCCTCAGGAGGTCATTAGATACCTGTCAATAGATGGCATGGAAGCAGATGTCAGACTCCCATCTGTCAAAGATGCTGTTGCCAGGATGCCTGGGCCATGAGGGAGGGTCATTCCACAAGTGTGTGCAATCACTTAATATTTATTGAGTGTCACAGTGTGCTTGCTACTGTGGGAGATTCAGAAATATATAAAGCACAGACGCTGTCTGGATATGATCACCTCTGGAATCTAATTTCTGTGACTATCTGGGCATTTCAGCCAAGGTCTTGATGAAATTCTTACAAATCCCACAGTAGAGCAGTTTGGAGCAATGGGGGCTCACCCTCCTGCCAACTAACTAGTAATACATAAGCTGAGGTTCTATAGGAAAAAATAATATGGTAGAGAGTACTACATAATTACATCCTACTTTTGCCCCCTGCTCTAAGCTCCTGAGTGGTCTTTGGATCATGAGAGATCACAGTAAATCCAGAGTCAGTTTCTTTCTTTATTTTTGGTTAACTTTTCTTTTGGTCTTGCAAGTTAATATGGTTTCTGAGCTTAAGATGATGTGTGCTAGCTTGATTTAGTGAAACTCTGTTAAGGTAAATATTTTTGCCTTAGAATTGAACCTCTGTAATTCCCATTGATGAAAGAAGCATGAATTATAAAAGAGAGACTATATGAAATTTGGGGTAAGTCTACTTAATTCTTAAACTCAAGCCTACACATAAAGTGTTTGCCTTGGAATCCTGCTTTGGTACAATAAATAAGATTAGTAAATAAACATCTCATTGGGACAGTTTGGGGGGTGGGTAGAACTGGATATCATAAGCCTTTTTTGTATTTGCTGAGAATTTTCCTGTATGAACATATTGCATATTGCTCACATTCCCATCATTTCATATACTCTTATGTTCCCTCTTTCCATCTCTATTCCACTGAGGACCATCATGGGTGAGGTTATCAGTATTCACTGTGGGGCCCTGACTACACCAGTCACTCTCTGTGGGTTGGGGACAGTGCCTCAGAGTGCACTTCCAACCCTGTGTGTAAGCATGCATTTGATCTATCTTCTATGGCCTATGTAAAAGGCATGGCCTTAGCTGCTGCATGGACAAGGATGCTCTGAATTTGGCTTGCTCCAGTGACCAGTATGTCAGGATCCCATTAATCATGTAGTGATTACCTCCTGTCACTGACTGGACCAAGTGTAATCACAGTGACCTGAAAGCCTGAAAGAATAACATATATCCTGAGGCTACTTGATATAACAATGGAAGCCACTTTGATTGTAAGTAGGCTCCAGTCCTTGAAATTTAATGTTTGCAGTCATTAATATAGTGATAAAAATACACAATGCTTGAGTAGTCTTTAAAGATATCTCTTTACTTTGTAGTCTGAAGATCTAGTCATTTCCTCTACTGGCAAATTTGTCTTTGTGTGAGTCAAACTTTCATTTATAGACCTTGAAATTCATCCGATTGAAGAGCATGTCTTTCAAGTGGAGTCCAGGCTCTCCTACTCTGAGGAAGTAATGTAGTACTGAAGGAGTCTTTGGCGGAGACAATGTTGCTAAGCCATTGCTTTGCAGTTCTAAGTGCGATCAGCCAGTGAAGCCCCAAATGCCCTCTTAGTATGGCATGCAAACCTCTTCACAGAATATTAGCTAGGAAAGCAATAAATTAGGCAAATTAAAAATGTTAAAATGGAAACTTGCATCATCTGCCTGGGGAGAAAATATTACCCCCTCCATTGCTCCTTTACATTTTCTACTTTTTGCCCTCTGTAGAGAAAAGTTTTGGGACTCTGCTTCTTGATTCCTTTTTTTTTTTTTCTTTTTTGCTGCACACAGAAATCACCTGGGAGTTTTAAGCCCTACTGACCACCAAGTTCCATCCACAGGGATGTTAATTTATATGTTGGATGCACTGCCTAGGCATCGGGGATTTTACAAGTTCTCAGGGGATTCTAATGTGCAGATACCGCTCAGGATCACTGATCTAAGGACTTTGATCTCCTCATATAAAAGGGAAACCTAAAAACGTGCATGCTGTTATTTGTGGAGGACTATTGGCCTGGAATATACAGTGCTTGTAGATCTGAACGTTGAGAAAAACCTCAGTGTATAAGAGATTTTATCCCAGTATTCTCATTTCTGTTGAGCAATTGTGAAATGGAACATAACCTTCATGCAAAAGACTTGACGGTTTTTTTTTTTTCAAGTTGGTTCAATTGCATGGCATAGGAAGAACAGTTTGTTGGTTTTTAAATTCTTCTCAGTCATCTTCTTTTCTTCACAGAATGGCCAAAAATATATAAGAAAAAAAAAAAGATTGAGACGAGGTTCACTTCCTCCTGGATACCAGTATACAAGATAGAACTTCCAATTAAGGGAGGTAGATGGTCCAGACCCAAGTGTCCAGTAGAAGGTGGAGAACTGTTAATTCTAAAACCATTGGCTCTGGCTGGTGACTCCCAGGATCAGAAATGGGTTACTCCTGTCAGCAAGCAGTTGGTCAGGGAGATCCATGAGTTCCCCAAAACAATGCAGGCCATTGTCAAGCACTTGGTTACACACCAGAGCTACAAGTAAGACCCCATTGCTGAACACACCACAGGCTGCTGTCTCAGGACACCGAGAGACCATGTGAGAACTGAGAGGAAAACCTGTCCTTTTCTGGCAAGGCCTTTGGCACTGGAAAGTGCTATGGAAGCTACTGGGTGATAATGGTCACCAACAACGTGAATAAGCAGGGGATTCTGCAAGCTTTGCAATCAGCCAGCCAGACAGGAAGTACACACTTGTGTAATAGTAGCACACAGTCTTTGTGAGTAATCAGCTGCCTCTGAGCAGACATGAGGACCCTTCAGTGGGAAAGAACTCATTAACTGGTACTGGGAACCACATCAGAAGCCCTGTTGCTCTCTGGGTAAGTAGAATGGACATACACATCAAAGTGTCTCTCAAATTTCTACAAACATTCCTCTTAGTGAAACCTGCTCTCCCACTTGGAGACCCAAGATCCATCAATACAACAAGAAAAGATAGCATATTGTTCACCATGAGATGTGCTACCTCTACCACATTTACCCAGGTCCAGGAGAAATTGCAGAGAAAACAGTGACATGAGTAATGCTCCTAATGCTCCAGGGCAATGGCAACAAACACTGTGATGAATCAAATCACACTGAAAAAGATATACAGAGGCTACAGAGAATGCAACACTAAACCAAACTGTACCAGACCTGCTAAGGCTTAGGGACTATTATGGAAAAGGAGGCAGGAGGATTGTAATTGCCACAAGGTAGGTAGAAATATCCTAAGGTACATGGCCCCCCACCAAAGACTGACTTAGGCCCTAATTATCCCACAGTGTATACCAGTAACCTTTCTGAGGAGGGTCTTAAGGGATGTGGGGATGGGGTGGCTGGGAGGGGATATAAGATTATAACCTATGTAAAAAACTAATTTCTTTGAAAAGAACAGATTCAAAAAAAATATCTAGTGTTCTATATGTAAAAGTATAAAATTTTTGTTTGTTTCTTTACTTCCAGTACTAGGGATTTTACCTAGGGACTCATACATACTAGGTACATGATCTACGACTGAGATAAATGTCCAGTCTTCTTTTTTAGAATCTTTTTTTAAATTTTGTTTGTTTGTTTATTTATTTATTTGAGAGTGACAGAGAGAAGGAGGGAGAGAGAGAGAGAGAGAGAGAGAGAGGGAGAGAAAGAGAGAGACGGAGAGAATGGGCATGCCAGAGCTTCCAGCCTCTGTAAACGAACTCCAGATGCATGCGCCCCCTTGTGCATCTGGCTAACGTGGGTCCTGGGGAATTGAGCCTCAAACTGGCGTCCTTAGACTTCACAGGCAAGCGCTTAACCGCTAAGCCATCTCTCCAGCCCAAATGTCCAGTCTTCTATGTAAAAATATATTCCTCTTCTATGCTGCCTTTTTCTCCTTTTTTTTCCTAGTAAGGGTTGCTTCTGCTTTTGTTTGGACATTAGTATTAAACTAGAGAGGTCTGTAGTAAGAATGGTTTTTTTGCTGGTAACCAAGCAGCAACATGGGTGGTTATAGGAATACTTGTTTGCCCTTGAAATATACATGGATGAGTCTTTTCTTGTTAATGTCAGTGAGCCAATTGTCTCAGGTTTTTCATAAGCTTAGAAAAAATTCATGTTATTTTATCTTTAATAATAAGATCTGCCTCTGAGGTACCATTATTTTCAACTGAGACTCTAATTTTTACATATAGGATATTAGATTTTTCTGAATCTTAGCTAGAAATGCAATAAATTTGGCAAATTAAAATATTAAAATGGAAATAAAGAGTTCTTTATGCCTTTTATTTTTTCTCCTTATATTTATATCTTTTGGCACTTTTGTGAGGTCTGGATAGATTTCCAACTACATCTTTGACTTTTCTGATTTGATGTTAAGCTATACCCCAATTTTCTAATCTTTACCACCATGGTAATTTTTTTAAAGTCAATTTTTAATGCTCCTTTTGTTTGAATGCCAGAAAAGAACCACCAAAAATTATAAAGAAAATGGTAGAAATGTAGAAATTTTCTTGAGATCCAAATACTTACATCTCATTTGTTTCTGAATACATTGGTACATTTGTGTCATCCAGGATTATTTAAATTTAAACTTACCTCTAGTCAATTCTGTTATCCCATTTTTTCCTTTATATCAGCAAAAGCATATTAGAAACACACACGCACACATATTTTTCTTTCCTGTAAGAAATAAGCATCAAATCACTTAGTCTTTTACTTCAGGGGGAGGTAGGCTGAAGATAATGTCATTTTCAAAGATTTATTTTAAAAAACCCAAATAAAAAATTATTATTTAGAAACTTTGTTGTATGGACAAATTATGAGTTCATCCTACTTCTCTCATATTATCCTATTATATCCCCTTCCTTCTGCCCACCCCCATTCCACTGAGGGACCTTCTTAATGGGGTAACTGGTAGTAACCATGGGGTTATGAGTTATGAATACAGAAGTTGGGGGGCAATGCCTTTGTAGACTCCTACCCATCTTGTGGTTCTTATAATCTTTCTGCCACCTCTTCCACCATGTCCCCTGACTGTTAGCAGGTCTGTTAAAAGTCTACTTTGGGGCTGGAGAGATGGCTTAGTGGTTAAGGAGCTTGCCTGGGAGGCCTAAGGACCCATGTTCTACTCTCCAGATCCCACATTAGCCACATGCACAAAGGTGAGGCAAGCACAAGGTTGCACATGCCCACTAGGTGGTGAACAGTGTCTGGAGTTCGATTTCAGTGGCTGAGGCCCTGGCACACCAATTCTATCACATTTTTTTTAAAAAAAATGTCTACTTTATTGTTGAGCTCTCAGCAACTTCTGGATTTCTGCTTTGATACATTTTGAGTGTCCTCAGTGTCTATCACCATCTCTGTGGCACAGATTGTCAGGCTCACAGTGAAAGCAGCACTCATGTTTAAGTTATCATTTCCTCTGTGGTTTCACCTGGGCTCTGCCTGATGTGCAGGATGTGATTTATCTCATGAGATGAAGTTGGCTATCTTTTCTTGTCATGTTCTCTCTACCTTGTAATTCACAGTGCCAGAAATGGGTTCTACACCACAGCGAGCTGCTGGTCTGAGAGATCTCTGAGATCCCAAACAAGGCAGGCTTCTGCCAAAGCAATTAATTACCCAGCAGAGCTGAAAGGTAAGATTCTATTGCTGAAGACAACACAAGCTGCCAACATAGGACATTGGGAGATCACACTGAAATTTAGAAGGAAGCCCCTTTCCAGTGGCTAGGCCTCACAGTGATACATGAGCTACTGGGGAAAAGTGGCCACCAATGTTCTGAAAAAGCAGGCTATCCTTCTTGACATGACATCAACCAGCCTGACAAGATGTATACACCTGTGCAACAGTGGCACTCAGTCTATGCAGGTAACTAATGGCTCTCTGATTGGATAAAAGGCCTGCTCAGTGGGAAAGAACTCATAGCTGCACTGGGAACCAAGTCAGCGTCCTGTGGAGATGATGGTCATAGACTCCAGAGAGAAGCTCCCACTAGTCAAAATGAGTGGCTAGACCCATCAAAATCTCTCCTAATTAACTATTCTTATCCCCTTGAATCCCTGGTGCTCACACTCAACATTGGAGAATCTGTTTTCTTTTGTTAAGAATTTTATCAAGTAGAAGCTTTGTATAGACACATAACGTGTTGGTACCATCATTTCCCTCATCCTTGCCCCCATTCCAGTAAGGGTCATCCTCAGTGGGATTATCGGTATTCAACATGGTGTTGTGGGTTATGAGTTATGAGAGCAGCAGTCAGTCATTGTGTTTGGGGGCAAATCTCTGTATATTCCATCCCACCCCATGGCTCTTACAATTTTGCTGCCCCCTTTTCTGCAAAATTCCCTGAGCCTTGGTGGACATGCTTTAAGTCTACCTTAATGGTGAGCTCTCAGCAGCTTCTGGATCTCTGCTTTGGTATGTTTTGAGTATCCTAAGTGTCTGTCTCCATCTCCCTAACACAGATTGTCAGTCTCACCATGGAAGTAGCACTCTTGCTCATCTCGCCAATTCCTCTGTGGTTTCACTGGGACCCTGGCTGCTGTGCTAGGGTTAGTTCATGTTCTCTCAAGGCATAAGCTATCCATTCTTGTCTTATCAATATATGTTTTTTGTCCTCAGTCCTTGCTGCTTTCTGAAGAAGAAAAACAGATTCTCCAACAGAGAGCAAATCAGGATAGGTTAAAGGGGATATGCATAGTTCATTTAGAGACATTCTGATGGATGTAGCCTCTTTTTTGGCCAAAGACCAAAGAGTGGGAGATTCTAGTTAGAGTCCAACATCTTGGTCTCCATATAGAAGGCTGTGAAAACTATAGTGGTTTTTGATTTAGGAATTTATTTTCTCCATGAATTGATCCTTCCTGTGCTAGTTCCATGAGTACAGTCCATGTTCACATATTTTTCAACTGAAAATACAGAAAGTTTCTAAACATTCACACATTTCCTTCAGTAAATCTTTTCTTCAGTGAAGCAGTTTCTGAGCAGAATCTCACCTGAGGGCTTCTGGCTGGTGGTACCCACCATCCAAATTGATGCTCTCTGCTTCTTGTTCACACTCCTTTATCTTCTTTTCCTCCTTCTCTCTACCCTATTTTTGCCCTCTTTTCAGCTCACAAATCAGAAACCTTTAATTTTTTTGGCAAATGTTTTAAGTAGCTAGCTAGAAATTAAAGACTTAAAGGTCATGGAGGATGGACCTCTCTCACAATCAACCTTTCATGTTTCTGGTAACATACTAAGTTTAAGGGAGAAGAATACTACAATTCCCCATCCTTAGGATTTAAATATCATATGAAAGGAAAGAAGTGAAGGTTGCTGGGCTTTGTTGAATCCCATTAAGAGAATTCTATTTCTCCTTGGTAAAGATAACTTTTAAGTTTTATTTCTTCAACTCTTTTTAATTTCATTTGTATCTCTCAATGAGGGTGGAGACATGCTAAAAACAAAGGTGTACTGTTTTCCCTCCACTAAGAGTTAATCTAAATGCATCAGACAGGGAAAATGTCCATAGGAAGCTGTCTGTTCCAGAAACTTTAAAACAAATAAACAAAAAAAGACCAACATAAGACTGTGTTTTGAAAGTGAGTCAGTTTCTAGAAATTATTGATTTCTGTTTTAACATGTGATAGGATATCTGTTTTTCCATCTTTTCGTCAATATTGAGTGTTCTCTTTAAAATTTATTTGCACATATATTTTTGGTAGTTTTTATTTATATTTAATTCCAGAGCCTAAATATTTAATTCAAAATTCTTCTATGACATGTCTGTTCACATCTTTGACCATGTCACTGTGCTTTTGTGTTTAGTGTCTATTGTAAGAAAATGGTAGCCATGAAAATACATGAATGTCACTTCTCCCTGCAATCCTCAAGTCTCAAGGTGTTATTTAAGAAACAATGATTTCTATATATGGAACAATTTTTTATTTGAGATATATATATGTATACATATATATAAATATATACACACATAATACATATATGTATTATATATATATGTTTAGAGAGAGACAGAGAGAGAATTGGCATGCCAGGGCCTCAGTCACTGCAATCAAACTGGAGACATGTGTGCCACCTAGTGCACATATATGACTTTGCACTTGCATCACCTTTGTGCTTCTGGCTTATGTGGGATTTGGACAGAGATCGAACATGGGTCCTTAGGTTTTGCAGGCAAGCACCTTAACTATTAAGACATCTCTCCAGCCCTGATTTATATTTTTAAATATTTAATCCACTTACTTTTTTAAATCATGAGCGCCATTTTTACCTGCTTGTTTTTTTAAAAAAATAATTTATTTATTTACTAGAAAGAGAGAGAGAGAGAGAGAGAGAGAGAGAGAAAGGGAAAATGGGTGCACCAGGGCCTCTAGCCACCGTAAATAAACTCCAGGCACATGTGCCACCTTGTGTATCTGGCTTATGTGGGTAGTAGGGAATCAAACCTGGGTCCTTAGTTTTCACAGGAAAACACCTTAACTGTTCAGACATCTCTCTAGCCAAAGTTTCTACATGCTTTTTAAAAGTGTAAAATAAGATTGTAAGACGTCATGTGCTAAATGACATCCACAGAAGAAGACGGAGAGGCGTTCTGGGCACTGCCCTCTGAAGTGTCATGCTCTGAGGCCTGATGTAAAAACTTGAATCCAAATATTTCCTTGCTTTAACACTTTGGTATAATTCCATGGTCACTTAATTTGCCTTTGACATCAACAAATCAAAAGACATTTCCCCCTGCTGCCTATTACTGCACAGAGAGATATGTCATGGATACTCATTGTCAACTTAGATGATGAGGAAAGGAAACAAAGCTTATTACCTCCTAGCCAAATGCAAAGTTGCTTTTATGTTTCCTTAAACCTAGGTCGAATCCTACTTTAATTTCATAGCCATATCCCAAGTAGAAACACACAATACTGTTTTTATCTGGTCATGTGTGATTCATGTTGTCTTGGGATGAAAATATGTTTACATGATGTTGCAGTAGTGTTATTTTGAATATGTGCAATTATAGTCTAAGATTTTGAGCAAGAAAGACTGAAAATTAACATGTAGTATAAATTTTAGCTTTTATTGAACTTTTTAGTCATCCATCAATATATTTCAGCTTAAAAGTTGTAAAAGTTTGGATCTGGAGAAATGGCTTAGTGGTTAAGGCAATTGCCTGCAAAGCCTAATGATCCATATTCAACTCTCCAGATCCCACGTCAACCAGACACACAAAGGTGACACAAGTGAACAAGGCTGCACATGCACCAATTACCATGGCTGGAGGCCTTGGTGTGCCAATTCTCTCTCCCCTCTCTGTCTTTCTCTTTTGTTCTCTTATAAAATTCTTAGTTTTCTGGAAAAAAATGACAATTTCCTAAACCTCAATTCTATTTCCATTGTGTATTTTATGACAGTGACTCTATTTCCTCTTGATACGACCCTTCCTTTTCCTCATTTACCTTTCTGCATTCACTGCTTTTCGTTTACCCTTACTGTTCATCCTACTTCAAAATGGGAAAACTATAAGGCTGGAAGCACAATTCAGCTTGGCTTGGAATAGCTTTGTATAAAGAGGAGAATTCTGTTATATGCTACTCAATCTTGAGAAATAAAAACAATCCTCACTTTAGTGAGAAGCCTCACCATGTTTTAAAATTATAGGCTTTTAGGGTTGGAAGGAACTATGGAAATCATTGCATCCGTCCTTCTTGTTTTATGGATTAAAAGTGATCACACAATCATTCTGTCACAGGTAAACTTCTCTGCACCCAAGGACCTGCTTTATACATACTGCTTACCATATTTCCCCCATTAAGCTTAGCCACAGGTAGACTAAAGCACAATAAAGACCACAAGTTCCAGGAAAGGCACTAGGGGGTTTAAACTAATCCCATTTTTCTATTCTTAAATTGTCAACAATTCACTGAACTCAACTTTAGGATTTTATGTAAAATAAGACTAACCCTATCAACCATTGGAAGCCATTAGGAGGAGGACTGAATTTGGTTACCTTTGCAGAATATTTAGCTCACATATTATACAAAGTATCCAAGAATTGGAACTAGTTTTTACCAGTATCTTTTATGAGGCCTTACAGCCCATAGATCTTGTTCATCACTGTAGCTTCAATATCTTGCCTCAAAATTTCATTCATTGGTAGTTTAAGCTTCCACTGGAGTCATTTTTGTCTCTTGTTTATCTTTTGTGCTTGCTGAAACAAATAATCTGTAAATACCTAGGTTCAGGCCACCACCATCATTTCTTGGAGTCATGGTCCTTTAGAGAAAACAGGGTTATCCTCTTACAATGTAATTCATGTCCTATAAATATTCTCCTTGAAACTCTTCAAAAACTGTCCATGTCAACCCTCAAGTGACTGGCAAGGCTCAATATGGTGCCCTTAATTCAAATCCATCTCCATCCATCTTTCTCCCTCCCTCTACTCTAGCTATACCCCCCTGCCTGATGTTCTGGCACACTCAAAGCACTGGATGCTTTGAGGGAGGATTACAGTTAGGGATTATTAGCTCATCTATCTATCTATCTATCTATCTATCTATCTATCTATCTATCTATCCATCATCTGCCTATCTATATCTCTACTCATCTATCTATCTACTATCTGTCATCTATTTGTGCATTGCAAGTTAGCTACTGCAAAACATCATATTTTTCTTTTTTTTTATTTTCTTTTTTTTAAATTTTTTGTTCATTTTTATTTATTTATTTGAGAGTGACAGAGACTGACAGAGGAAGACAGAGAGAGAGAGAGAGAGAGAGAAAGGATGGGCGTGCCAGGGCTTCCAGCCACTGCAAACGAACTCCAGATGCGTGGGCCCCCTTGTGCATCTGGCTAACGTGGGTCCTGGGGAATCAAGCCTCGAACCGGAGTCCTTAGGCTTCACAGGCAAGCGCTTAACCGCTAAGCCATTTCTCCAGCCCATATTTTTCTAATGAGTATTTTAGCTCCTGTCTACTTGGTTTCATATAGGAGTGGTTGCAATTGAAAAGTAATATATACAGCAAAACAGATTCACAATGGCAGTACAAAATTCTAGGGATCTTTTTAGAATTTAACCTGGTCTGGAAAAGTACCTTATTCACAAGGAAGATGGCATAAAGCAGTGTTGAGTTCCTGAGAATACTGTTATATCTAGGCTCTCTTCTCTCTTTTTATCATTTCTAGCCAACATGTTCTTTACTCATATTTTGCTATCAAGAGTTGTCTCTTTCCTAGCTTATCTATTTTCAAGTACGTTAGTTAGCTCATCCCAGATACAGTTTAGATGAGGCAGACTCTCTGCTCCATACAACCTCTATGTGGCTCTATGTGGCTTCTTCTTGGGTAACTCTGCCTAAATGTGGTTTCACCTCCTCATGGCTAGCTGACAGAGAAGGGTATGCAGAAAACACAGCTCCAGGGCATTGTGTTAGTGCTGAATCACTCATCCTCCAGGGCGAAAGGAAAAGACTATGGGCTGTATAATTATTTTCATCCCTTGAAGGGGTGAAGTCCAGTTATCCAAAAGGCAACAACAGTAAAACACACACACACACATACACACACACACAAACTAAATTGTCATTTTACTAATTTATGATTTGAAATACAACTGCCAAGGACATAGAATATTGATGTCCCTTCAGTAGTATATTCTTTTTGAAGAAATTGAGAAACGAATCACAAGGAAAGCGTAGCATGTGGCCAGAGGGCTCTGGCAGGGCAGGAGGTAATAGTATTGTGATCACATTGCCTGCTGCACCGAGCTCCTGCAGAAGACGCATTCCTGCTTGTGGACACAAAGTGTGCACTACTTGCCCATGGGCCTTCTCCCTCTGGTTGTGCTAGGTGCACATTACACATGGACAAACTGTTTCACTTTGTTCCTGGTGGTCTCCGTCTGGGGGTTTCTAGGTTCTTGATTCTAGGTTCTTATTCACAGTGAAGAGATGCACACAGACAGCCACACAGGAGGAAATTTCATTAGAGCAAAGTAAAAGTACAAAGTTGAGGAATGGTGCAAGAGAGTAGTTTGCTTCTTGGGCCAGGTTGTGTGAAAGCATCAAGTACTGTTTGGGGCTTCTTCTTCTTCTTATGGGGTCTAGGAGGAGGAGCTGGCTACTAGAGGGTGTAGTATAATGGAGAAGCTCGGGTTATGTAAGCTTCTTTCTCCCCATATCTCTTCCCTTGATGCATCTGATTTGAATTAAATGTACACTCAATTATATACAAGCACAGGGTGGAAAATAGAGGTTTCTTTTTCTAAATTCACTCAGAGGACACAGTCTGCCTTACTTATAGATACACCTAAAGCAGCTCAGGCTGGATGGACCCCTGGTCTCCTGGTCCTGGATATACCTTGGAACATGTTTGAATAGAAATGGGGCGTTTCCAAGTGGGCGTAATTTACCCCCACAGTTTAAAGCAGGTGTGTGTGCAGTTCGCTGTAAGTGGGTACATTGTTAGGAAAGGAATGTATTTACTACCCAGGCCAAATGGCATTCCACGTTGCCAAGTATTCCCCTACACTTGCCAGCCTCAACCTTTCTCTCGCTATATCCTTAGATCTATCGCATTGCTATATCCTTAGATGTAGACACACCTTCATTTTGCCTTTGATAAGTTGTATACTGAAACTTCTGAAGAGGATTCTTCAGTTATCTACTCTCACCACAAACACGTGAGGGATGCTTCCTCTATTATGGACTTCTTCCATGTCCTTTATTCCCTCTATTCTGCCCACATCACCCTGTGTGATTCTGTCTTTTGTGTATGTTGGCAACAACAGAAGCATTCCCATGGCACAAGCTATTTCCAGGCCTGTATGTTGGGAGAGGGCACAAGGCAATTAGATGGAAAGGAAAGAAAGGAAGCTTGGGGGAGGAATGATGGCTACTCCCAAAGCCAGATAATGTCTTTGCTTTGCCCTTGCTGGGCTCAGCTTCGGAGGATAGATGTTGGGTATTTAGCAGCATACACAGAAGTCTTGGACTCTCTTTTTGCAGACCTTGAATATTTTTACCCCTCAGGGAAAACTGCATTTCTCCAGAGTAAAATGAATGATCTATTTGGCTAATTAGCTGGGACATAAAAATTCTCAGGAGGATCATCCCATCTGAGGATTGCTCTAATGTATGCTTATTTTTGCATACTTGATCACTGCTCATTTTGTATCCTGCCAATCCTATAGCTGAAGCCTCACAAAGAAAGCAAAATTGTCAAGTAGGCAAACCTTTCTGCCCTCTTCCCCTTTCCTGCACTTTTCTGACTTCCTCTACTGGCTGTGTCTCCTAACGACTGGTTGCTCAATGGACTCAGTCTTCTCATCTTCCAGGTCTATTGATGGCCCACTTGGCAGGGGATGAAGTGTACCTGCCCCCAACACTCAGTCGCAGGCATCTCTCCTGAACACTCTTCACAGGTGCCACCACTAGCCTGATGAAGTATTCAAAGCTTTAATAGTTTGATGTTCTAGTGGACCTCAGTCACCTCTTTTGACATCATTATATGTTTCCTTCTGAGTAATGCATCTGTCTCCATTTTTGATAGTTATTTTGGAAATAATGACTCCACCCTGTATTCAGAGGAGAGACATTATCAACTCCAGTCAAGGAAAGAATCTTATTTCTAGACACTTATTGATGCATAGATAGGATTGTCACCAATTAAGAGAGAAAAAAAGATGCAGGACAATATTTGTTGGTGCTTGTCCAATGACATTTTCCGCTGAGAGCTTTTCTATGGGGTATGAAAAAGAGAAGTCTAAAATACTTAGTGTAAGCACAAGGAGAGAGCAAGGACTTTGGGGGAGCACTAAAGGAATCCTGAAATGTAAGTAGACCCTGTAGAAAAAAAAATATATGGAAAGAAATTGGATCCATGAAGTGATTGTCTGAGGTGCAATCTGTTATGGCAATCTGTCAGTCACGTTTCACCACCATAGCAGACACCTGAGGAAAACAACTGAAGAAAGGATGCATTTGGGCTCATGGTTTCAGGCTTTAGTCCATGGCCAGTTGGCACCGTTAGTTGCTCTTATGTCTATGATAAGGCAGAAGCATCATGGGGGAAAGGAGAGAAAAGAGCAGCCAGGAAGGACAGAGAGAGAGAAGAGAAGGAAAGAAAGAGAAGATTCATGGTGAGGCAAGGTGAAGAGAAGAGAAGAGAGAAAGAAAAAAGGAGGAGAAGGAGGAGAAGAGAGAGGGAAAGAAGAAGAGAGAGGAAAGTACTTACTTAGGGACTCCTTTCTCCCAACCAGATTCTATCTCCTGATAGCTTATTCAGCTGTGAACTCAATAGTGGACTTATCTATTATAGCATTCTGTTATTGTAGTATGCATGTTATATTAACTTAGGTTTCTCATATCTGCTATATAAGGTGGTTTATAATCTATAAAAAGAATTAGGAGGCTGGAGAGATGCTTAGTGGTTAAGTGCTTGCCTGTGAAGCCTAAGGATCCTGGTTTGAGGCTTGATTCCCCAGGACCTCCATAAGCCAGATGTACAAGTTGGCACATGCATCTGGAGTTAGTTTGCAGTGGCTGGAGGCCCTGGCACACCCATTCTCTATCTTTTTCTCTCTGTGTGTGTCTGTTGCTCTCAAATAAATAAATAAAAATAAAAAATTAAAAAGAATTAGGATCACACATCAGATACAAATTGCTCCATTTTTCTCAACATGACATAAATAGGCTTATGTTTTCTTTTGAACTTGTGCAAAGTTTTAATAGCATAAAATATTCAGAAGAATATGCTTATAATTGACTGAGAACCACACAACAGGCTCACTGTAGAAACTCCAAGTACATTGTATAAATATGTAAATGGTGTATGAGTCATCTTCCTGTTACTATTAAGAAATAACTGAGGTAATTAACCTAAAGATTTTTTAAAAAGTATATTTGTGCTCTTGGTTCAGGATGTTACAGTGCAAGACCTCGTGGTGCCTTTGCTCTGGGCCTCTGGAATGTTTGCACAGAATGCTGAGAGAGTATGGTGCAATGACTGCTTATCTCATGAGCCAGGCATCCAAGAGGGAGATACTGGGATATCAAGATCCCATCTCTCAGTGACTTAAGGTCCTCCCATTAGGCTCTACTTCCCAATGGTCTGCAACATCTCCATATACTGCCAAGTTGAGAACCAAGCCTTTACACGTAGGCCATTTTTAGGATGTTCACCATCTAAACTGTAGCAAATGGTGAAAATAAATGCTGGTTAGCAGCTCAAAAGGGTCCTAGGAGTAATGAGACTCTAGTGAAGTTTCCTTAGATGACTGCATGTTGTGGTGGAGGATATGGATAACTTTATAGTTATTAGATTCCAAAACTATATCATTCATGTTTTTTGCAACCCTTATATTCATGGTAAAGATTTTGTGATTGTGTTTCAAAAGTTCCATAGCTTGACCTGGAGAGATGACTTAGTGGTTAAGGCACTTGCCTGCGAAGCCTAAGGGCACATGCATCTGGAGTTTGTTTGCAGTCGTTAAAGGCCCTAGCATGCCCATTCTCTCCCTCCCTCCCTCTCTCTCTCTCTCAAATAAATAAATTTTGAAAAGGTTCCATAGCTTAATTGTGTTGAAGAAGGAGACAGAACACATGTATCATGATTTTTGGATAAGTAGCATAACTTCTTTAGGACTGTATTTTCTTGCTTTTGATATGGGACTACTTAAAAAAAGAGTATAGATTTATAGTTGCAAGTGGCTAGGACTGGAAGAGGATAGGAAGTAACTTCTTAAAAGGTGTTGAATTTCTTTTGGTGATAGCAAACACATTTTGGAACTAGATTAGTAATGATTGTATAGCACTGTTGATGTACTAGGTGCCTGTTTTATTTAAAATGGTTAATTTTATGGCATGCTAATTTCATGCTAATAGAAAAGTGACAGCAGTATATCCCTCAGAAGGTTACCATGAATTTGTGGTTATTGACTACTTACTGCAATACATAATATTCAGTGCATGGTCACCAACCAAAGACTATTAGTCCATTCTTTCTCCTTTCTCCTCCTCTGTCAACATTGTTGTCACCATTGTTGTAGCTATTCTAGAACCACTTTCTTCTCTGCTTAACAAGGTGACTGGATCCAGTATTACTGGAAGGGGGTGGAGCTATCAAGCTGACCTGGGTGATCTAGGATGGGTGTGAGAAACCTTGGGAAGCAAAGGGAATTGGGCTGGGTTTTGATTCAGCTAGCCCAGAAGGAAAGCTTGTGTATGGTGGTTTGAAGGGGAAAGGTTGAAAGGGAGGGACACAGTTAACCAGATATTCTCAATGGTGTCCTCAGGTTTAACTTTCTTATTCCCTCCTCAATCACTTTGGATTTGGCTGGCTACATAGCAAACACTTAATAAATACTTGTAGATTAGTTATTTTACACTTGTTTAATGCCTTCCTTTGAAGTACTTCCAGTTGAGATTACTTCTGCAAATCACATAATGTGAGATAAAATACCCTATATATCTGTCACTTTCCCCTAAGACTGTTTTCTAAGTATTATATGAGCTTGGCTCATGGACTGGGCTTTCAGTTGCTGGAAAATAGAAATCACCCCATTAGTCATGCCTCTGAAAATTTCACATTTTATATTCTGAGTTTTGTGGTGGATGATATTTAAAGCTTTATTTTTTTGCCAACTATTGTATCACTATGACTGTATATTGCTTATGGATATTTTGTGATCTCAAATCTAAGGAAAATAAGAATGTTCCATTTGTTATCACTTAGGAGGAAGCCAATACCTGAAAGTGAGAAACACAGCTTCCTTAGCACATGTACCTTACACTTTTTGAAATCTTCACTGATACGAAACAAAGGACATCTTTTGGATTTCCCATATGCTTTGGTCTTCCCTCAGGACCCAATGCTTTATTCCCATGTCCTTAGTTTGCAAACCCAAAAGGTAATTCTATTGTCTCAAAGTAATCACAGTCCATAATAGCTCTTAAAGACACACAGCTCCACCTTGATTAATCTCTGAGTACACATGTCCCTTGTCCCATTTTATGCACAGAGTTATACTTTGATGTATGTAATGCAGAAGCTCTGATATGCAGTTTTAGAGCTTGTAGAAGCCACTGAAACTTTCTAATTTTATCTTTACTATATATTGGTTGAAAAGTCCTAATGAAAACCACTTAGAAAACTTAGAGTGATTTATATTTTATCTAATACACTATCTACAAATATTATAAACACTTGAACATCCCAGTATTTTCTTAAATTTTTATTCAGTCTACAGGACAAGAGTGCCAAATACATCTGTTTTAGCTACAAAGATATTGCCAGAAATGGGTTTAAGAAACAAGGGAATTTCTTTGATCAATTAGCTGAAAGATCTATGAACTAAAGTTCCTGAAAAGCAGCTACCCCAATTTCAACATCTTACAAGGCTGACTGGCCACAGAGATGGCAGAGTTGGAATGTTGCAGGATCAGAGACAAAAACATCTTGGACTTTCTTTATGTCCTTTAATATCCATTAATTGCCCACCTCTGTTCACAACATCCTTGTGACCATTAGAAAATCAGGTGAAACCTTTCTGGAATGTACCAACAAACGACCAGCTTCCATCAACTCAAAGGTTAAGAATATCATCAGATAGCATCTGAAGCCTGGAGCAGAGGTGTCTCCATTTTGTTGTAATCTGCCTCCCTGATATTTTACCCATATATTTTTAATGTGTCTTGGCTTATGATCTTCTTTTGTTGTATAAGTATAAACACTTCAGGAAATTGTTAACACATTGGAACATGGAATTAGGGGCAAAATACATCTGGCCCATGGTCACTCATATATATTTGGTTCCAGAAAATACTATCTTTACTTTCCTTTAAGGTTAGAGCTATATGTTTTGTGTCAACAGGTCCAGGGATGTTCTTCACATTAACAGAAATGAAGCGCTATATTGCCTCTACTTCTCTGCAGGTTTTCTTAAAACCCCCAGCTTCTAATCTTGTGGTTATGAGCAAAATCATGTTTATATCCTTTAAGTTCAAGACCAGAGAAAATAAAACAACTTCTTTCTACTTTAGTTAATGCTTGGCATAACTCTGATCAGACAACTCAAGTCAGGAGTCTATTTTTGAACCAATCGTTATACTGTAATTAATTTTGTAAAATAGTGATTGATCAGAAAGAGGTTTGTTTTGTGAGCACATCTGGACCCCGAGGAGAAGCCAGTCTCCTAGAGACTCTCATTTGCATTTCATGTGGAGAATGGCTTCTCCACAAAAACTGAAGTGTTAAAATAAAACAAAAAAAAACTCAGCTGAATTGTTTTGTATTTATTGCTGTAATTGGAGAATATATTTTAACTTATTTAATAAGAGATTCTCATAGTGGCATGTACTGCTGCAGAAAATTTCAGGGGGGCATTTTCACAATTTAAGCTAAATGCATGGAAAATCAGATATTCAACTCCTCAGTGAGCTCTCACTAGATTACATTATCACTACACAAAGATCCACAAGTATTTGAGAAATGTGCTTCTTGCAGGCTTTCTCAGAGTCAGTCTTCTTTCTGTCACTGCATGGCTGTCATGTTTCTATGTAACAGGTTCCCATAAGTTCACCTCTGTTATGGGTGCTAATGGGAGAGCTTTCTTCATACTTATTCTACACCGTCTCCTAGCCCAAGATACCTGGCTTACTCTAGATATCTGCCTGCCAGCTTTAGTCCACAGGACAGGTAGGCCTCCCTCTTTATGATCCTGCTTTGGGGATCCTTACTAATTGAGTAGCCCTTTGGGGAGTGTTTAAGTCCATCTATTGACTGGAATCTGCTTAGTTTCTATATCCTTATCATGGTGAATTACGGTAGTGGAGATGGCCACACACCTCTTCTGGTCTTTTTTTAAAAAATATTTACTTATTTATTGGCATATGTGTATACATTGCAGGAGGAGGAGGACCTCTTGCCATTGCAAATCAACACCAAATGCTCAAGCCACTTTTTGCATCAGGCTCCCTTAGGTGGTTTGGGATTGAACCCAGGCTAGCAGGCTTTGAAGCAAGCACCTTTAACCAGTGAGCGACTTTCCCAGCTCCATGCATATCTTCTTTCTTACATCTGCCATCTGCTTCTGCCTTTTGTCTATGTCTCCAAAGCACTGAGAAATCTGAAGTACCATGGTCACTAGGTTCCTGATAAAGGGCTAGGTGAAGAGGACATTTGGATCTCATCAATATTATAGAAGGGTTGAAATGTCCAAAGTTCGGGATGTTTACCACTGCATACTCTGAAGTAATATGACCTCTACTCAAGGAAGATCTATTAGGGTGTGCATATATGGTGTAATGATCATGGTGGGTTATGAACTGTGATGTTGACTGAAGCAACCTTTGTGTATAATTTGCTGCCTTTGACCACTAGCAGTTCTCTGAATTTAGAAGGTGGGTTACTCAGTTTCTTGCTGCAATAATAGTATCTGTCTTGCATTTTACCCTATCCTCCTACATAAGCCCTACATTAGAAGATATGAGAAGCTCTTGAAACTCTTATGATGAACAATTTTGTCAAATAACCTTCTTAAAGCATAACCTAGTCTTCTGATTTAGTGCATTATTAAATTCTGTCCATAATCTATGTGCCAAGTGCTGGGATGATTTCTTCCGATTAAAATAATCACAACATTAGGGGCCAAATATTGGTCTTTCGAACATGCCCTTGATCACTTGTAATTTCCTGCTCGATTTAGTGTATAACATTGCAAGAGGAGTATGGTTTTTCCTGTATCAAAATGGAAGCTTAAAGAGGTTTAGTAACTTCCTGAAGGGTTTATATCTAACATTTTGGGGGGCAGGCCCATGTTGTTTCACTATGTTTACTACAACATTTAAAAAATAGGTAAGAACACAGCTCTTACCTACAAGGAGCTCTCCATCGAGTGAATTTGTTAGCATTCAATGACAGCAACACAGGATTGGTTATGATACTATAATCATAGACATGGGCTAGAGAGGGGAAGTAAAGGCTCAGAGATTCCAGTTCAGTTGTCAAGACTGATTTCTTAAAGTAAATATCA
The DNA here is from genome assembly GCA_036346955.1 of Dipus sagitta. NCBI lineage: Eukaryota > Metazoa > Chordata > Mammalia > Rodentia > Dipodidae > Dipus > Dipus sagitta. The sequence goes on from CM070781.1 coordinate 19,690,945, forward strand.
AACAGGAATGTCTGTCCTACTTTTAGGGTGCTAGATGCAGAGCTTGAGAAAAGGATTCAGTACACGTGACAGGCCAGCTGGCTGCGGGGTTGCAAGCTGAAGACACACTGAAGCTTCACTACAGCTCCATTATGGAGCCGCGGTAAAGATGGCTTGTGGAAATGGGACAATCCTTCTAACTGCAAGAACTCAGGGTGGTGCATGTGTGCTCTTACTTAGATAGCCAGGAGTAAGAATAAATGCAGGTTCATGGGAAGTGAGCAGCAGATACAGTTCTTGTCTCCTTTTCAGCCACTTGGCAGGAGGAAGTTTGGTTTCTGCCAACAGTTGAGGGGCTTTGTTTTCCCTGAAATACCTTCTCTTCAAAGAGTTTGTCTCAAGGTGTAGTCTTGCATCAACTTATCTTTCTTGTTACCATTTCAGGGACAAAGAGGACACTTGAGCATTCAAATCTGAATATTATAACTTTGGTGTACCAGGGATGGCCTCCTACCAGTTTTTCCTTGTTTTCCCAATGCTGACTCTTTATTTCATTGGTCTTAGCTAGTGTACTTTGGACTCAGGCTCTGGGTACTCTGGCCCATGTCCTGAGAACTCTCACTTGGGCCACTGCAATTCCCATGATCATGTTGCTTAGGTTACTGTCATCTGTGTGCGCCGGAGCAGGAGTGAGTTTGTGCAGGAGTGAGTTGTGCAGGGGTGAGTGAGTGTGTGCAGGAGTAAGCATATACTGGGGTGAGGGTGTGCAGGAGTGAGCATGTGTAAGAGTGAGCGTGTGTGGGGATGAGTGTGTGAGGGGGTAAGCGTGTGCAGGGGTGAGTGATGAGTGCATTAGTGAGCATGTGTAGGGGTGTGTGTGCACTGGCAAGTGTGTGCAGGGGTGAGTATGTGGGTGTAGGAGTGAATGAGTGTGTTCAAGGGTGCGTGTGAGTATCTTCTTGGATCTCCTTTGGTACTAGTGCTGCAATGTGTGTTCAAGACTTTATCATCCAGATTCATGAGAATGTTCCCAAAAGCACTTACCCTGCCCTCTTTTCACATGAATTTGTCTATCGTGGCATTTGCTCTCACTTCTCAGATGAAGCAGCTTTTGCAAGGATGCCCATTGATGACCTCTTATTTCCTGATCAAATAGCAATTCTGGAATCCTCATACTTTACTTTGGCTGCAAGTTAACAGTTACACCTTTTCTTTCTTCTTCCTCCCTCCGTTCGTTCGTCTTCCTTTGTTCCTTCCTTCCTTTCTTCCTTTCTTTCTTTCTTTCTTCTTTTCTTTCTTTCTTTTTCTTTCTTTCTTTCTTTCTTTCTTTCTTTCTTTCTTTCTTTCTTTCTTTCTTTCTTTCTGTTTTCTTTTTCCCTCCCTCCCTCCTTCCATCCCTGTCTTCCTTCTTTCTACTGTGTCCTTCCTTTGGCTTCCAAGACATAATGTTATCTCTTCCTTATCTTTTGATCTCACTGGCAGTTTCTTCCAGCTTCTTGGTAGCACTTCCTTCAGCTTCTTAACCTGCAACCTCTAAACAAACCAGGACTCAAGTCTCTAGAGATGCTTTTCGTTCACGATCACTCCCTGGATGATTTCATCCAGTCTCATTTAACTAATTCCCTTTATGCGGACAAGTCCGATTTGTTTCATGCCATTGTAAACTCTTTCCTGAACCCCAGGATTGTATGTTTATCAAACATCTCCCCCTTACGCTTCTTTTTAGTTATCTTCAGATTAAACACGTGCTTGAGGATTTGTAAGAGTTGCCTCAGTCTTCTCTGTCCCAGTAAGTGATAATTCTCATTCTTCAGGTTAGAACGAAGGAGTCGTCAGTGATTATCTTCACTTTCTACTAAACTTCTTATCCATTCCCTACAAACGCGCCATGAATCTTCATGGTCTTCATTCTAGTAGGCTTACCAAGCCATCATCACACTGATGTCTTCCTAAGCAATTTGTCTGCTTTCCACTTGCTTTCAAGCATTCCACTCTTCACATCAGCCCAGCCGGGGCCTGTTATTTCTCTCCTTACAATATGCAAATGGATTGCCATCCCACTCAGATCAGATCCTTTAAGGACCCTTACTGAATCTAGTCTGACACTCTCCCTACAGTCCTGCCAGCTTCCTTTGCTGCTTCCATCTAGTCTGGCTGCTTTTGTTTGAAATGCTAATATTCATTGTTCTCTCTGCTTGGAAGTTTCTTTAACCATCTAGTTTCATCTTTTGTAACTCCCATCTCAAGTAACTTTGTCGGTGAACCCTTCCTCAGCCATTAACGATATAAACTAGCATCTTCTGACAGTTTCTAATGTCACCTGGCTAACTTTTCATTCTGTCATTGTTCCTTGTCTGATATAAACGTATCTGTATCTGGTTTTGTTTATTCACAGTTCACTCCCAGAGGCTCTCTGCTTGGTTTACTGTCATACTCCTGCAGCCAGGGCACTGTCTGGCATTTGGAGGCCCTTTGTAAATACTTGTTGAATTAGTGGGTGAATGATGAATGAATTAATTAAGGATGTTTATGGTAAAATTGATTTAAAAAAGAAACTTATTTCCAAGTTTCAGTTGAATGGTTTTAACTGAATGCAAATTTCATATCCCCAACAGAAAAGCCAACTCTTCACTTAATTTTGACATAATAGCTTTGACTGTTTTCATTTTTGTGAGGAATAACCGAGTAACTGCATTAATGCAAAGAAGCCCTTTGGGCATTTGGCATGGTGATACATTTGTTTTTTCTTTGCCAGTGGGGCTGCTGTTGTATCCCATATTCCAATTTTACTCCCACATACTCATGGGATGGAAGCTACAAGACCAGACTAGGTAACTGGAAGCTTCCTTGGCTCTAAAGTGCGTACTTTATTCATTTCCTCCTCTCTCTACTCTGTATGCACTTTAGCACAGACTTATTCCTTTTTGCCTCATCTGTATTGTTCACCTGCCAATGACTTGCAGATGAAGCTATTGTGGTCCATGATTTGGAAGACTGATCTTGACTATGCCTCTCATATATGACTTAATGGTGGCTGTGGAGGCTGCTAATCTAGAAATATAATTCAGGTAGTGTGGGTGATGTGTGTATTGTTCAGACTAAGGCTTTACCCGAGGCTCAGGTTTTATCTTCAGAGTTATGTGGAGTTTAGGGCGCTGAAGGCCATTAAAAATGGCTGCTCTCCTGTTAGTCAAGGAGATTTGCTGAGGTGATTTTGCAATTAGTCTCTGAAGCTCTTGACAGAAAATAAGGGGTCTGAACTTTTTCTATCAGCATTTCTCAGCATACTTTTCAAAATCTCATTCTTGGCATAGTACTTTGGTCCTGCTTTTGTTTAAAATCAATATAGTTAAGCTTATCTGAACCTAGTCAATGTGTGTGTGTGTGTGTGTGTGTGTGTGTGTGTGTTTATATTTTGGGTTTTTCCCCTTTTAATTCATGCAGGGTTGGGCTCTTATGGCTACATTGACAGAATGTTTGTATTGTACACATTCCCAGCAAAGTAAAATAAAGCAAAACAAAGGGAAAAAAAGTCTGTACTTGGAAAAGTTTATTTAGACCTGGAATGAACCTACTGTGAACATGATAAATACTACACTTTTCAAAGTTCTGTTACAGAATTGATTTCTTTCCATATGTTTCTGGTGGTTTAATTTGATTGGCACAGCAAAATACTGCTTCTTAATGTGGGAGAAGTTATTTTCAATGCACAGAACTATGGGTATAAATTTTATTTGTGTTAATAATGTTGAATAAAGTACATTTAGGTACTGGGTTTATTTCTGGCTACTGTGCTACTACATAATTTGATTGTCCCGTTTTCAGACATGGATTTCAATTTGTATGCAGCTGGGAATTAGCCAGTCACATTGCATTTGCTTCTGTTTCCAGAATCAAGAAAGTAACCATACTATGGAAGAGAAGCTATTTCAACGATTTCTTCCATTTTTAAAGTACAAAATTAATTTCATAGAAATTTGGCAATGTAAAGTAGTTTAACTCCTTGCCCAGGTCTTTTGGAGTGACAGATTGGAAGGTATACACTTCTGACCTTTTTCATCCAACCACTGCATAAGCTAAAGTAATGCTAGAATGTGGTGTCCATTTTTGCCTTTCAACAAATCTATTTTTAATCCCTTTCAAGAAGGTTAACAAAGTTGGTTATTATAACATAAATACATTATTTTCAATATTAATTCTGACAAACTATACTGTATTTTTATCTTTACTTTTTAGAAGTTTATTTTATATTTTTATTTTTACTGAGAATTTTAATATATGAACACATTGATAATTGGTTGTAATTTTTTTAGAGAGACAGAGAGAGCTAGAGAGAGAGCCACACACAGAGAATTGGCATGCCAGGACCTCAACCACTACAATCAAACTCCAAATGCTTGCACCACCTAGTGGGCATGTGTGACCTTGCCTCACCTTTGTGCATCTGACTAATGTGAGACCTGGAGAGTTGAACATGGGTCCTTAGGTTTGGCAGGCAAGAACTTTAACTGCTAAGCCATCTCTCCAGCCCTGGTTGTAATTTTTAATCAATGCTTATCAAATGATCAACCTATAAAGTGTCTCTGGGGTCCATATTTCAATAGTGCAAAAAGTATAGTCTCCTTATACATTAAGAAGCTCACATTTTTGAAGAAAATATTATTTTATCAAGTTTTTCAGCTTCAATGACAATCACAATTAACACAAGCAATATTTCAGTTAACTTTTGCAGGTATATTTCTTAGGCTAACTATTGCCTTATTCCAGAGGTGTTAGGATCAGGAAGGCTTCTAATTCAACATTTGTTAATGCTGTAATGAAGTGCTCATAACATAAACTATCTATGGATCCTTAGCACTGTAAACTTTTGGTATGACTTAATTCACTTCTATGTTATTTATAGGTCTTTTATGTTGGAATGCATCCACCCAACTTTCTATGTTGGATCCTAAGGCCTAATGTGGTAGTATTAAGAAATGGACCTTTTACAGTGAGGACTATGAGCCTTCCTTAAACTATACAGACTTTCCCCAATGCTCTTAGTTGCCTGCTAGAACTAGTTGGTAAGACTGTATTGCTGAGGACACTTCATGCCTCAGTCACAGGACATAGATGTCAAGCTGGGATTGAACTGAAAACCTCCTTCCTATGGGGTAACTGTCATAGTGCTAGAAAATGCTATGCAGCCTGCTGGGAGAGAAGTCATCGACATTCTTAACAAGCAGTGAACACTGAAAGATGTACAACTGACCAGCCTGGCACCATAGTAGAATGACTGTTATGGGGTTAACTAACTGGTTTCTGATTGGATTGGGTCTGTTCCATGGGAGAGATTTATGCCTGGTGCAGAAAACTGAGTTGAAAGTCTGTGGCTGGGAAGGTCATAGAAAGAAATCTACTACTGTTTGGCTAATTGATATGTTACACACATCAAATTGCCCTCTAAGTGATCATGTTCATAAATTTTGGTTAGAGAAGCTTCTTTTTGAAGATGGTAGTGGCCATCAGGAGAGCCAAGACTCATTAAGGTAATGAGAAGTAACAGTCTAATGCTCAGTACCAGATGAGACATGTCTATCACACCAGGCAGTGATCAGGGAACATTGTGGACGAGGTAACAGAAAAAATATTATTAGTCCCACTCTTGTTGCTGGCCAATGAATCTTCTCTTTGGAGATGGCTGTTATATGGAAGAGACTTAAAACTCAGCTCAGTGCTAAATAAGGCATCTCTATCATGCCCTCTAAGGCTCAGGGGACATTGTAGAAGAAGGGGTGGAAAGAATGTAAGAGCCACAGGGTGGGGATGAAAACTTTGAGGTGCTGACTTGTGGACATGAACTACCTGATGAATTCATGACCTCACAATGGATGTACAATATTGTATAAGACCTGTATAATATTGACCACATTAACATTTTGTCATAGAGGATGGAGAAACTCCAAAACAATGAGACATCTGTGTGTGGTTGAAGGAGAATTCTTACTTGGAAAGAGGATGAGTTCAGTGGAGGAAGAGTGGGGGAGGGCAACAAAAGAGGGTAATAAGAGCAGATTATGATCAAATTAAATTATATTCATATTTTAGAATTCTCAACTGTAATAATATATCACAAGGAAGTGGGATCTTTATCAGGTAATTAAGTCTCAAAGCAAAGCCTTCATGAGTGGTATTAGTGACTTCTTTGAAAAATCTTGGGAAACTTACTTGGCACTATTTTGTCCTGTGAGGACATACATATAAGACCAATCATATTCATCCTTGTTCTTGGACTTCCCAGTGTCCAGAACTGTAAGAATTTAGTATTCCTGGGTACGAATCCTGACCCACCAACACACAGTACCATTAACTTTCATCAGGAATGACAGAAATTTACTCATATGTTTTTCAAATATCTATGGAGGTTTTCAATGGCACTCAGACATGAAGAGATCTAGAGCCTGTTTTTAGGAGAATGTTATCATAATGATGTGGTAATTATGCCTTGTACTTACTAAATACTTAGGTAGAGAAAAACGTGCTAAGCTACAAAGTAGTGAAAACTAATAATAAAGTATAAATCATTGCTAATCGAAGGATGTAGCAGGGCCTTGCAGTTGCACTGAGTAAATTTATTTATTCAGACCTTTGTAATCAAATGTAAGTAGATTTATTCTCCTTCTCCCACTTTTTTCTTTATACCACCTTCCCTCAATTAAGGTTATTCATTGCACAAACAATAAGCCTGGAGATACATAATCTTAGTGTGTGGGATGAGTGTTTTATTACCATTTTTGAGAGTCTCAATCCCCTGAATATTTTCTATGAACCCCATTTCACAGTTGCAAAGATGAGTCAGGAATAAAGTGCTGAGTCATTGCAGCTGGTACAGGCTAAGCTTGTGGTTTTCATCACTACCCACCCTGCCTTTCCATCATGCTAGCTTCTGGGACGGGTGAGGAAGGGAGCACTAGTCACAGAGAGTTGGCTTCTTACTGCAAGTTTACTTTCACAGGCTCCGGTTAGCACACCAAATGATCTCATTTACTAAATGGGCTTTGAGTAATTGGCTGCTGGGGTTGGGGTGAATGCTGTCCCCAGGAGGGCTGTTTGACAGCTTGACACACTGGGCAGTTAAGCCTGTCATATTCATTCCTCTCCAGGATTGTACAAACCAGCACAAAAATGCTGCTGGTAGATAGTTCCCAATTTGAAAGCTCAAGGTGGGTGAACAGCCCTGACTGTCTTTCAGAACGCAGCTCCAGGAACCCACCAAAGGAGGTCCTGCATGGCCTATCAAAGAAGCATGTAAATTGGGGATGAAGCAGGACCAGTGATTCTCATCTTTTACACAGGGATTAAAATAATGGTGGCCTGTGTCTGATTGCTTCCCCTCAGAATACAGGCGCTGAGGGAAGAAGGTCTCTGCTGAGGAACACATCAACCTGTGATGTTGCTGTGTCTCTTATGTGGTTTGCTGGGATATTATTCCCGTCCCACTGGTGAACCTGTAGCATGCACAATATTTGTCCCAATGGACCCAGCGTGTGCTTTGCACCTCTTTGTACTTCATTTGTTGCTGCTATAAAATGGGGTTGTCAAAATACTTACCACATGAGGTTGTTGTGAGTGCTAAATGAGTTGGTAAGTTGTAGCTGGACCACAGTGATCATCTACCATATTAGCTATCATCATTATTTTGCACTATTATTTGCATCAGACCATGTGGTTGAAATGAAAGAGGGCTTGGAAGGCTCCAAGTCTGGTTCTTCCCTTTCTGACATTTGGGGGATTTGAGCAAGGTACTTTTTTTTATTATTTCCATCTCAGAAGAGATGGAGACTAAAAACTTCATAGCAGTATTTAAAGTCATAACAAAATACTTTCTTGACAGTTTCATTGAAAAGTTATAAAGTCTTATCTTTCTTAAAATCATCAGAAATTCACCAAATCTAGCTCTTTTTTTTTTTTTTTCTAACAGTCGTATCAACTGGTTTAGTAAAAGAAGAAATGTTTTACTAAACCAGTTGACATGGCTTTAAAACTGGTTGTTACCTTAAGTTCATTTTGCCAACTACTTGGTCCACAAATGTGGTGGTATCACTAGTACCTGGCCCCTTCCTCATCGCCCCTTGAAATTTCCCTAATGTAAAGCTTTACCTGACTTTTAACTGGCTTCCTGACAACCAATCTCCAGTCTGCTGGCAGATGGGTTGTTTTCAAATACAATTCTTCAAAACTCCCCAGTGCTTCATTTTTTTCAGCATAAACCTCCAACTTCTTAGCATGATGTGACTTTTCTATACTTCCCCAGGGTCACTCTTTCCTTGTGCCTTAATCAGTGCCTTGTGTCACAACAAACTAAATAAATGTCAGTCCCAGACTGTGTCTGCAGTGGTCACTTGTACAAATCAATTTCACGAGGCTATGGGGTACCCAGGTGTGTGGACGAACACTGTAGGTGTGTTGGCGAGGGGGTTTCTGGAAAACTTTGTTTGTGGAATTGCAGAAAGCAGATTGGCTTCCTAATAAAGTGGTATGACTCAACCAATCTTCTAACACAATTAGGGAAAATAAGTAAAAGAAATGCTAAGTAAAGGAGAATTCACTGCCTCTGTCTTTCTGTATGTATGTGAACAGGGGTTCATGTTTTCCTGCCTTCAGACTTGCTCTGGAGCTGTATTAATTGTTTGGGTACCAGAGTTCTTGGAATTTTCAGCCTCTGTAATCACATTATAGTCACTCAGTCACTTTCTTAAATCAGTCTTTCTCTCTGTCTCTCTCTTCCTGCATTTTAAGCTTACTCCAGCATCACCTACTCTAAAGGAGGGTTCTCTGTGTCTCCCTCTCCCCACTCCTCATTGGGTTAGGAGTTTCTTGTCTTTACCTGAAGGTAAATAGCAGTTTCTCTGAACTCATATGGTGGTTTTATCAGTTGTATCAAGGTGGTGCCTTTATATATCTCTTCCTTCTTAGAGCACCTGTTTTATTTTGCTTTTAAAGATTTATTGAGGGCTGGAGAGATGGCTTAGCAATTAAGCACTTGCCTGTGAAGCCTAAGGACCCCGGTTCGAGGCTCGATTCCCCAGGACCCTCGTTAGCCAGATGCATAAAGGGGCACATGCATCTGGAGTTCCGTTTGCAGTGGCTGGAAGCCCTGGCACGCCCATTCTCTCTCTCTATATCTCCCTCTTTCTCTCTCTGTCTGTCACTGTCAAATAAATAAATAACAAAAAAAATAAAAAAAAGATGTATTGACAATTTTCATACAGGCACATAATGTATTTTGGTCATTAGCCCATCCTGTTAGTTTCTCTTATCTCCCCATTTGCCTTCTACTGAATCCCTTCTTCTTTCCAAGCACTCCCTTTTCTGGCAGGTTTTTTCCCCTTTTTACTCTTTCCAGTGCCCATGACAGAATATAGGCCCAACTTTGTGAAGGTTTATGCAAGTTACTGCAGCTGTGAAGTCATGAGTGCAGTAACTACTCCATGTCTGAAGGTGAGTTCCACAGCGCTTCTCTCCATCCTCCAGCTTGGCCATGCTTCCCACCTCCTCCCTTGTAATATTCTCTGGTCCTTGGAGGACATGCACTGAGCACTCAGCAGTCATTTATTTTCAGCCCTTTAACAAGTTTTAAGTCTCCCCACCTGCAAAAAGAAGCTTCTCTGTCCAAAGGTGAGGACATCACTAATCTATGGGAACAAACATAAATATCTAGAGGGTAATTTGGTGAGTACCACAGATTCACTTAGCCAAACAGAAGGAGTAGCTTTCTTCCTAGGGCCTAGGACCTTCCTAGCCACAGGTTTTTAACTCTGTTTTGAGCACCAGGCACGATTTCTCTCCCCTAGAGCAGGCCTCAAATCCAGTCAGAGAGCAGTTGATTATTCCCATAACAAACATTCCACTACTGCACCATTGGGCACATCTTTCCTGGCTGGTCAGTTTCAAAGTTCTCAGGGTCCACTGCTGATTAAGAATGTTGATGGCTTTTATTCCCCTAGCAGGCTGCTTAGCATCTTCCAGGCTATGGTAGCCAACCAAGTAGGAGGAGGCTTCCAGCTCAGTCCCAGCTTGACCTCACAGTGTCTTGTGACTGAAGCATGTGATGTCTCCAACATCTATTCCTGGCAGATAACCAAGAGTATTGACAACGGCCTGTGTTGTTTTAAAGGCCTCATTTGCTTCTCTGACAAATAACTCACCTGAAAGGTATCCCGCCTCTGTTTTTGAGATTTTCCTGTAACAACCTATCACTTCTGGGTGCAGCATTGTCCTTACATGCATGGAACTTCTGCCCAAACTCTTTCTTCTTTTAAATTATATTTTTAAGTAGCTAACAAAAAGTAGTTTTCCATAAGCCTTATTCGTAACATCTTTAATTTCAGTTAACCCTCTCCATACTCCTTTATCTCTTCTGTCCTCTTCCCTAATCTTACTTGAAACTTTCACCACCAGTGCTCTGCCCCTTTACTTACATATTTCTCCTGATTAAGCCCTTAAGCCCTCAAGGAAGAACTCTTGAGAACAGAGACATCATCCTATTTGTTCCTGTATTCCCAGTAGCTTGGAAGGAAAATAATACATGTTGCTGAATAAAAGAATACGTACTGTACTTCATGAAAATTAGGTGAGGTAGTCATCCTTCAAATGGCTAACTGCCTCTGCTCTACAGGAGGAGACTATACTAGAGATGCTTTACCCAATTCATGGCCTTGGAAAAGGGAAATGGCCTCCATGCCTCAGTTTTCTCATCTAGTACAAAGGGAACTATCTTTGTGCCCACCTTACAGGACTGCTGGAGCAAACAAGTGCATTCTGCACTTGAAATTCATGAAACAGTGCTTGGCTTATTATATGTGCCCAGTAAGTATAAATCTCACTATTTTATTAGCTCCACAGTGGGAGCTAATGAATCTATCCTATTTATTTATTTGTTTATTTATGAGAGAGAGGGGGAGAGACAGAAGAAGAAAGAGAGAGAGAGAGAAAGAATAGGCATGTCAGGGCCTCCAGCCACTGAAAACGAATTCCAGATGCATGAACCACCTTGTGCATGTGGCTTTACATGGGTACTGGGGAATTCAACCTGGGTCCTTTGGCTTCACAATCAAGTGCCATAACCACTAAGCAATCTCTCCAGCCCTGCCCCAATTTGTTTGTTCAAGAAAGTTATTCTTGGAGTAGTCAATGAAAGGCTGGAGGGGGAGGTAGTCTGTGGGTTTTTCTTTTGTCTATAACTAATCAGCTCACCAAAGAGTGTATTCATTCCAATCTAAACAAAGTTGATACTCATACAGTAAAGTAATGAAGGTTAAAGAATTACAGGTCCTAGCATGAGCTAGATGAAACCAATACTCTGATGACTGTCCCACCTACCCTTGGCCCAGTGGTTTTCTCTGCCATGCATTTCAGTGAGATTCAGGGGTCTCAATTCCCTTGCACATTCTCTATCCTTTCTCCCTTTCCACTGATTTCTGTTGGGAATATTTGTGAGATTTTCATGCAAAAATGCAAAAATAATAGCTGATATATGAAAAAGAGTAGGTAGAACAAAAATAGATACTGCTTGGCCATACCCCTGCCAATCATGTATTCCATATGTGGTATAATTCAGAGATCCTGTGTCACCACATTTGTGATGGATGCCTGTGGCACCATGGTCAAGAGTCATTCAAAGTTTAAGTAAAATGGAGAGAATAATGGCAATTATATCTCCTTAGCTGGGTGGTGAACCCTCCTGAGGACTAATGAGGAAAAGGCAAGGTGAAGCTTATGAAACACTGTGAGCTTAAGAAGCAGATGGCTGCATTTTACCCTTTATCTGGCCTCTGTTTTTATAATCACCTAGAAATTCACATTTATTTTCTCTGACTTCCTTTTTGGTGTCCTTATAATGGGCATAATTGCATCAATCTTTAAGTGCTGTTATAAAAATATAGTTTTAAGTAACGAACAATGGTTGTTCTTTTTTTTTTTTTTAATGTGCAAGGGAATTAATCATAAGGTGCCACGTTTTATAATCCTTTGCTGTTCTTGAATCTGAAAAAGGTTGAGAGAGAATGCCCTGCCTACATGTTTGGTAAAATCTTGGAGATTATGGTGATTGTATAAATAGATATCCCTTACTACTTCCCTCCATTCTTTTTTCCTTCCATTCTCTCTTTACTTCCTTCCTTCCTTCCTTCTCTACACCCTTCTTCCTTTCTTCCCTTCTTATAACTCAGTGCAATTGCCAAATTTGCCAAACCCATGGTTGAAGAAACTTATCTTCTTACATGTTGTATAGGATAATATGAGTTCATCTAGGAAGCAAAGTTTATGACTTCTTTTGTGTGTCTCCAGGTCTGCCATGTGCTTTCATAGTTAAAATTTTTATTTCATCTGTTACTGTTGGTCCAACATTATTTATTTTGAAGACCAAGTGTGATATAATTATTCTATATTTTTCAAGTCCCTTTGAATATTGGACCATAGAATAAGAATATTAGCTGCAAAGACATATACTGTGTCATTCTACATAAACTCTCTTACAAAAAATCCATTTCTAAAATCCCCAGTGGTACCTCTGAACACTGTTTGCATATGAAGACTTTAAAGGTTCCAAATATCACCCAGATCATCAGTTTGAAAAGAACCCTAGAGAAAGAGAGAAAGTGAGAGAGAGAGAGAGGCTAGTGTGGTAGACATTCAATGATTATCCATTCCAAACCAACCACTTAGTCATGAGAACAGTTTCATGTAAACTCGACTTGACCGTCATCAACATCTTGGGGCCTCAAGGTACATCACAATGCTAAGTTGCACTCTCTGGGAGAGTCCAATGAAGACAAAGAACATAGTTCTAACCTTGACATGGTATATCTGTGTCTTCACTTACATGACCAGTTGATGAATTCTTATTTATTTTCAAATGTATCTTTTAAAATATTTTATTTGTTTATTAGAGAGAGAGAGAAAGAGAGAAAGAGAGAGAGAGACAGAGAAAGAGAGAGAGAATGGGTGCATCAAGGCTTCTAAGCACTGCAAATGAGCTCCAGATGCATGCACCACCCTGTGAATCAAATTTCTGTTTAATTGCCTGTTTTTCTGGAGACTTGTCCCTGACTTTCCCAGGATGGATAAGCTTTTGTTGGTCCAGTGTCTTTTCTAGGCCATATCTTTCTGCATTCCCCAACCAGTTCTTGTTGGATCTGTCTTTCCATTGAGAACATTGACTCCCCAGGTCAGATACAACCTGTTATTTATTTCTCAGTCATCATACTCAGCCTGAAGTCTGGCATGTAGTATCTGCTCAGTGGATATTTGTTGAGTGAATAATGAACAGACTGTGCTTTTCAAAAAGTTGGGCCAGATACAGAGTTCCAGGACTCACTTGTAAAGAAAAGCTATTCTTCAACTCTAGTACTGTTGATGAATGAAGTCCAGCCTCAATTCATGCCAAATGTTCTCCTGTCTTTGCAGGGCTGCACAATTGAATTGCTTCTTTTCCTTTTTGGGGGAACAGACTGCAGAGTTTTGTATGCAATAATGTTGGCATCCCCAAAGTTTAAGTGGAGAAATATTTTATGGCTCTCACTCTGAAGTCCATAAGGAGTTTTATTTTCCGAATAAGTATTGATCACGGCTTACAAAATACTGCAAGCCCACATAATTAAAAAGAATGAGACCAGTCATCGGTGGGCCATGCACGTCTAAGCATAAGAGAAGACAAATTCTTCAGGTGCCTGTGACTTTATAATTGTACTTTGCTTGGGAAGCTTATTAAAGCCTTGCAGGTGCAATGTTTCATCACAGAGTGGTGAACTCTTGAAAGATATGCATAATAAACAGAGTTTGAAATATGTTTTTATTCCAGGCCATATGGTCCTGTCTGGAGCTTTCCTGGATCTTCGGGTCAGTTCATTGTTGAAAGATGGGCTTGCAAGGACCCACCTCTCAGAGCAGCTGTCAGAGCCCTATCAGAACGAATCTGCTTTTGCATGACTATTTATTTTATGTGACTTGGAAATAAAGCCAGCCTTGCTCCACAGCTGAAATGTGCTGAGCAAAGTCTCTCCCCTGAACAGCTTGTGGCCAGATCACCAAGCAGTGTCCTTCCTTGTCCTTAAAAAGCAGACTAGTGCATTTGGTCAGGACAGACAGTCTGGGTGAGGTGTGCCCACATGGGCTTGAACTTGGTGCCAGCGATTGAAAACACATGGCTGCATTTTAAAGAAGTGTCATTGTTCTTTCTTCCCAACTCTCTGTTGCTTACTTGTCTATGCTTCTCAACTCCGAGCAATTACAGTGACTGCTGTACACGGACACCTGAAGGAATTTTGTGGTGATCCTGTGTCTGTCATTAACAGAAGGTGGCATTGACTGCTCTGACAATTGCCTCTTAACAGGCATTGAATATATTTCATTTAGTATTCATTTATTCATTTAGTATTTATTGTACACATATACTAGCAACTGACAAGAGACTGTGTTCAGCAGTTATGTGATCACAGCAAAATATTCTACTTACCAGCATACAAAATAAGTTGATCAGACTGGAACAGGATTCCACATCTTTCCTGTCTATTTGGAAAGGCTGAAATAGGAGTTGAATTCTGTCATCATGGCTTAAAATGTTATTTCTTACAAACCTCTATTTATTCAGCTGTGTTACTGACAATGTATCTGACATTATACCTGTTTGTGGTCAAATTCATTTATTTAAACAATATACATTGAGCACCTATCCTTGCACAGTTCCTGTGTCAATACTGGGGCAGGAACCACATGTATCCCACCCTCCTGGAGCAGTGAGTCTCAGGTAGAAGGCAGGATTTGATTAAATGGTTGCATATCTTACCTACATTATGGGAAGATGCTGAATTGTACTAAGGGGATGAGGATGCTGGGAAGCCTTTGTGTGCTCTCTGTTCTTCTGGTCTATTTGAAGTAAAGTCTGTAGTAGACACCTTTATTTTTTCCTGTGTGAGCATTCCTTCGCCAAAAATACTAGCATATAAGTGTTTAACACAATATTTGTGGCACTAAGGGAAGAATGGAAGAAAGAAGTTAAACAAAAAGTATTACTATTTGCCCATTCATTCAGGGTCTAATTTGACAAAATATAGTTTGAAATCACTTTTAGCATAAAACTACTTTTCTTTTTTATCCCACAGAACCTAGAATTTAGCCTTTCATGTGAATGTGGAAATACCTGGTTTTGAGATTCATTTCTTGGACACCAGATGTTATCTTGAAGGACTATTTAAGTAGTTGTAGTTGGTGGAGAGGGGCTACTGCTATATGCAAGTAGATCAATACTGTTTTTTTTTTAATTTTTTTAAATTAGTTATGTACACAGTGTGTATACAGTCATGTTGGTACCATCGTTAGCCTCCTCCCTGTCCTCCCCCCTCCACAGGGACCCTTCTCGTTGGGGAATATGAGTCATGCACTGTGGGCTTAACCATCAGTTATGGGTAAGAGACAATGTCTCTGTGCATAATGACCCAACTTGTGGCTCTAACAATCTTTCAGTCCCCTCTCCCGTAAATTTCCCTGATCCACATTGGGTTCATTTTAGGTCTGCTTCACTGATGAGTTCTTGGGAGCCTCTGTGTGTCTGGATATCTGGTTTGGTAGGAATTGAGTATTCTCTGTGTCTATCTCCTTCACTCTTGTGTTGATACCAGGTTCACCAAGAAAGCAGCACTCTTGCTCATTTGCCAATTACTCTTGGGAAAGCCCTGTTGAGGTGCGATGGGCTGATTCTCTTGTCAGGATCTGTGTGCACCTAAAAAAAGAGAAGCAAATTCTGCAATGGAGAGTGAAGTCAGCACCAAATAAATGGGATAACCATTATTCTTTTAGAGAGAATTTAATAGGTGTAGGCCCTCTTATAGCCCACAATGGTGGGAGCTTGATAGTGTAGATCAATATTTTTATGAAAAGAAAGGTGAAAGCCTGTGTAATATGCATATTTTAGGCCAGATATAAGAGAATATAATAAAAGATGCTTTCTTGAGCAGGTCTAATTTGGGAACTCAAGGGACAAAAAGTTACCATTCAAGTTTAATGCCATTCCCAGGTAAGGTCTGTGGCACTGTTTCAGAGCATCTAGATGCAGACATGACTAACCTGAGGCATAGGGGCCACATGTATCCCAGAAAGCTAGGAATGCAGCCCAGTACATTTATAGAGAACAATTTCATGTTGCAGTGTCAAAAGGCTGGGCACCCCTGACTGGAGTTGTAAGAGTTAACACAGGAAACTACTCATGAACCCTTGGTAGAACTTCAGCCAAAGGCCACCTGGGGTTCTTTGAGATATATGAGGAATCAGAGTTGGAAGCATGCAGCCAACACTGAGGCACTAGGAAACTTTTGGGAAACACCACAACATACAAGGACAGCGAAAATTGTAGGAACTTTCTAGACAGAAAGTGTTGAGAGTTAGAATAGGCAGCTTGGCCCTGGAATTGGAGGCTGGTTTCCATGGGAGACAGGGACAACCAACAATGTTGAGACAGATGCAAGTACAGGGTGGAGACGTGCATCAGTGGCCAGTGAAATCTGGATTGTTCAACCTACAGATACTATGATTTTAAGATCTAGATGGGAGTGGTGAGGCTAGGGTTTAAAATCATGTTAAGACAGTCTTTCCCCTTTTCCTTCTTCCTCTCCCTGTCCTCCTCCCCATTCTTCTCATGTGTCTTTTTCTTCATTTCCCATCTTTCATTCAGCAAATGCTTACTTACCATCTAAAGTGTAGATGAAGAGCTATTCTCAGCATAGGACATCTTGAAAAGACAGGAGGGGTCTCTTTTTGTTATGGCAATTATGCATCATCTAGGTCAGATGAATTATGAGAAATAAATATGAGAAATAAGCAAAACATTTTCATCTATTGGTAGTTGTCACAAAAAGTAGCACAGAATAATATGATGAGAATGAGTTGCTTTGAATAACAATTTGGGGCATCAACAAAGACCAGTTTTGGGGATGAATCTCAATGAAGACCCAAATGACAACAGGGTCATAGGGCCAAGATCTAGCAGAACAATGGGCAGATGGAAAAACCAGTATAATGACCACGAGGCAGACATGAGCTTAGCACATTCTAGGAAGAACAAAATGCCATTGTTACTGGGGAATGGCAAGTAAAGGGCAGAGTAATGGAGGAGGCAGAGTGAGATCAAGTAGAGTCTCAAAGGTCAGAAAGATGGACTTTTGTTCTTAGGGATCTGAAGATGCGAGGTGTTTCTCTAACCTCCATCTTCTTTATGCTCTTGACATGGTCTGGCAATGTCTGGACAGTGGTAACCTTGAATTTTGCATGTGTCTTATAGTCCTTACATTCTAGATTTTCAGCTTTGCATGTCACACTGATGGAAAGATCATAGGCTTTGGAGTCAGGCATCCGTAGGCTCCATTCTCAAATCGTTCCTTTCTAATTGCAGAATTTTTATAAAATTGCATCCACATTAAGTGTCATCTGTGATTTTATTAGGGCTAGCATCTTTCTCATTTTTCTTCCTAGTTTATATTCAATTGTTAGAATTATTTAAGCCTTGTACTTGCCATGGTTTCAACCCCTATCTCCAGGTGAGGATTCCAATGTAGATCCTCATCTCAGACTCTGCCTTCACCTCACCTGTCTATTCAATGTTCAACTGTTCAACTCTATTTGGATGTCCAAAGAGGCATCTTACTGTCAATACAAATAAGTTTTACTCATTATTGTCACTGTTCCTGTTATGAAACTTGTCTATATGCAGCATTCCCTCATTCAGAGATTAGAAACATTATCAATGAAATTATGCGCACTTCGTTTTCATGTCCCCATTACCACAGATTTTCCAATGAATTGTTAAATCTTTTTTTGTTTGTTTGTTTGTTTCATCTGAGTATACATGAAATCTACCTGGGACAAATATTGGACCAGAAGTAGTTTATGGGAGAAAAGAATTTATTTCAAGCTTACAGATTCCAGGGAAGCCTCGCCATGGCAGAAGAAGCTGGCTTACTTCTTCATACATCCACAGCAGAGAGGGAACCAACAGCCCTAGCTAAAGCTGGTTGTGAACACACTTTAGGGCAGGGCTCCACCCTAAGGCCTGCCCCTGGTGACACACTGCCTACAACAAGGCTCCACCTTCCAAGAACTCCAACAGCTGGTGACTAAGTAGGAAGCATAATCAAAAATATCTGAGGCTATGGGGGACATTTAAAATCAAACCACCACATTAAGCTTTACATTTTCACTTATGTCACTCTAGAATATCCTCCTATCATCAGCTGGTGTTTCACTGAAATTACTCCTACAGGCTCACTCCTATTCCATTCTTACTAAGTCATATCTGTTCTTAACAATCTCACAATAATCTCTTAAAATGAAAATTAACTTAAGATTTTCCCCTCAAAACCCTTCAATGATTTTTTTTTATTGCTGCTGGAGTATACAAATCAAAATCCTGAAATTTTGATGATGATCTTCATCTTAGGTACTGCCTTGTGACTTTTACCCATCATTCTCTAAGATCCTGCTGCATTATCTCAAAATTCCTTCCATGGGCTTTTCCATATCTGACTTTTTATACATACTGTTGTTGTTGCCTTTCTTCATGGAGTACATCTGTCATATTGTCTGGCTGCTCAGCATTCGTAGACTGCATTTATGTCATTTGAGGGATGTTCAGATGTGTGCATTTTGCCTTGTCAATGTGCAGAATGAGGCACTTCAGATATCTTGGGGGAAAAATGTGAATTCCACCAGTGAGACTCATGTGTGTGAGAATTTAATTCAAAAACAAGCAGCTGGACAAAGGCAAAACTTAGTATGTTGGTGACAATGGCAGTTGGGCCACTCAGCAAATTACAGTGTTTGTAAGTGCTAATTTCTGGTACAGAGGTAGCTAGCTGAGATACTGGTAGTTGCTGGGGTTGCAAGAAAGTTGGATTTGGGCAAACACGAGCCCTAATGCTTAGTTCTCATTGGGCCATATCAAGTGGAGGCAGTTTCTTTACCCAGTGAGTCTGGTGGTAGAACACATTTGAGCAAGGTTCTTGAAAGCTCCATTGTATCCATTGCTTTAGCCCAATCCCCTTCATGCTCTATCAGTGTCTTAGCTACTTTTCTCGAGGTTGTGATCCAATAGCTGACAAGAAGGAAGCTGACTTAAAGGAAGAAAGATTTATTTTGGCTCATGGTTTGAGGGAATATAAGTCCATCGTGGTTGTGAGCAGCTGCATGGCTGTGAAAGACACCCTTATGTCTGTCACTCAGGAAAGTCATGATGTGGAGTTAGGCTGTAAAGTCTCAAGGCCCAGCCCCAGTGGAAGACTCCCTTCCTCTAGTTAAGCCCCGCCTCCTAAAGCTTTCACATCCTCCCATGAGGGCAACACCATCTAGAGACCAAGAGTCAAACACTCAAGCCTGTGAGGAACATTTCACACTTAAATTATGACAGTGAGCCAAGGTTAGACTCTGTCATGACTAAGGAATAACCCTGGTTTAGAGTACTAGGTAACTCCAACTTATCCTTGAGTCCTTAAGCTCTTGGCCTCTAGTCCCTTACCAAAAAATGTTCTGTTAGCCATTTGCTAATTTACTTGCTGTTTAAAGTTGCTTTAAAAACTTGTTTTTTAAATCATATTTTCTACCATAGTGTGCAGGCAAGACTCACAGTTGTGTCTGGGTTTCACATGCAGCTTGCTGTTACCCTGCATATTTCCTGTCTCAGCCCACTCATTTGCTGTGTGAGCTTTATAAATATTAATGAACCTTTCTGGGCATCAATGCCCTTATCTGTAAAATATGGACAATGGTATCCATGTCATAGGTTTATTGGAAATATGATGTAATGAATACAAGAACCATTCTAAATGCTTGATAAATGTTATTATGGGTGTTTCTTATTGGTCCCTCTCTTTGTTCTACTTTTCTTAGAATGTGTAATTAAATGCTTGCAAGGTAATAGTTTAATGAAAAAATGCCTTCCACATAAGCTGTAATTATGGTAGAAGAGGAGGACACTTTTCAAAATTGCCCCATATAATATTCCTGATTTTTCATAGCAGGTACTTATATACTAAACGTAGGATCAGTGTTGCCTGTATGTCACAGGAATATGAACTGAGGTCCTCCCCAGCTCTGAACACTCAACCAGGAGAGCTGCAGCTGTACCCCATATTCTTGGAAACATTACCCCAAGTTCCACATTTGTACTATTGCTACTGACCCATAGCTGAACCATTCCCACAGAGCATGCCTTCCCTCGACATCCTGATTTTTCTGGTTCTCAGCACAGAGAACTTTGTGCTGACTCTACATTTCTGAAAGCTGTTTGAAGCCAGATGGGAGGAAGAGATAGAACAGATTTTATTCATCACCCTCCCAGATTTGAGGGCAATAAAAACACAATTGAAACCATGAAGTAAGTGTATGTCGAGGGTTTAGTATGGGCTCAGCATTATTTATGGGACTTTAATGTATTAATTTATTTAATGCTCACCATAATTTTATGAACATATACTATTACCTCCATTTTACAAAGAGGAAAGTAATTCCCAGAGGAAAAGGAAGAAAAGAAGGTAAAGAAAATGAGGAGATTAAGAGAAGGGGAAGCCTTTCTGATGGAGGAAAATGCCCATGGCTGGGAAGAACTTTGGTTCCTATAATAACTTCTTGGCTGGAGCAGACATAACTGTGCAAATAATATAGATGGAAAAATTACGGTAGATGACACAGACATGTAGGTAGTCTCAGATCAGTTTTATAATTTAGACCTTTTATATGATCTTCTTAAACTGCTTGCTATTTGCAGCTTTCCCTCCCCCAAAGTGTGATAGAAAGAGTAGGAATAATGTAGTTAATTAGGAGGTATGTGGAGCTCATTTCTGGTTAATTGGCATTTTCCTATAAAATATTTAAAAATTAGCTTTGGTATTTAAAGACTCTTTTTTAGAGAGTCATAGCTTCTCACCCTAAGACTTTCCACCTGCAGGTGGGGGCTTCTATGTTGGGATGATTTAGGCATTTTCAGAGATGCTATCCAGCTACATGTATTCAACTGGAAGTGTGTGCATGCATGTGCATGTGTGTGTTTGTGTGTGTATTTTATTGTGCATTTTATATGTTTGGATCATCCTGCTTTTTTTTCCCCAAAGACAGGAGAAAACAGTGAGTGAGCCAGATCTCTTGCAGGAACATTACCCAGATAAAGATGTTCTCCAACTGCAGCGCACTTGTGCATTTCAATTGAACTCAGAGAAACACATTTTCAAAGCCAGTGTGGGAGCAATTGCCAGAAAATCGGTTTCAAACTGTGTCCCCAGAAGGCTTTCTTTCTCTGGCTTTCACAAACATTGAGAGAGGTTTGAATAAGCCCCCAGCAAGACCAGGTGGGTAGTTTGGGACTTGGAGCCCCATTGGCAGCCACTCTGAGAGAGCATGGTACATTAGTTTCCTGCGGCTGCTGTAACAAATTACTCTAATCCAGGTGACTTAAAGACAACATAAATATATTCTCTCACAGTTGTGTAGGCCACAAGTCCAAAATTAAGGTGACAGAAGAATTGGTTGTTTCCTAGAAACTATGGGAGAGGGTTTTCTCCATGTTTCAGTCAACTCCTGGTGCCCATTGGCAATCCTGGGCAGCCTTTGGTTTGCAAATATACCACTATAGTTCCCATCTCTGCCTTCATGTCAATATCTTCCTGGTCTGTTTTCTCCCTTTCTCCTCTATGACAAGGACGCTTGTCACTCAGGGCAAACCATTAATCAAGATGATCAGTGTAAGATCCTTAACTAAATTATATTTGTGAAGATCTTTTCCCAAATAGGATCACATTACAGCATTTGGATATTGAGTTTTTAGGGGACCATGGTTTAATACACCTGCATGGTGAATTGGAGGATCTCTCTCTCTCTCTCTCTCTCTCTCTCTCTCTCTCTTTGTTTTTTCGAGGCTGACTTGACATTCATTATGTAGTGTCAGGGTGGCCTTGAAATCACAGTGATCCTCCTACCTCAACCTCCCGAGTGCTTGGATTAAAAGTGTGCACCACCATGTCTGGATTTCTCTTGATCAAATGGGAATGAAGCTGCACTAGTCTGAGCACTGAGCTAAAGTGCACTCTGTCATTGCCAAATGTTCTGCATTTCACTGGTCTCTCGGTTGTGATCCATTTCCAGAAGGTGGTATGACCCAGCTTGGCCACAGTCTTGTCTTTTAGCAGAGCTTCCCTAGTTAGAACAATAAGGGAGAGGGGCTGTGGGAGAGTTTGTTACATTTACAAACCTCAAGAGATATGCCTCTCAGATGGTTAACTATTCTAAACAAACTCTTGTGACCTTCTAGTGCATATCATGTACTTATAAGTCTCACACATAATTAGATGATAAAATTCATTCAGGGATTTTGATGGCTAATCTTTATTATCAACTTGACTATATTTAGAATTACATCAGAAACATACCATTGGGTATGCCTGTAAGAATGTTTCTAGAAAGGTTTGGCTGGGCGTGGTGGTGCATGCCTTTAATCCCAGAACTCAGGAGGCAGAGGTAGGAGGATCGCCATGAGTTCGAGGCCACCTTGAGACTACATAGTGAATTCCAGGTCAGCCTGAGCTAAAGTGAAACCCTACATAAAAAGAAAGGAAGAAGAAGAAGAAGAAGAAAGAAAGAAAGAAAGAAAGAAAGAAAGAAAGAAAGAAAGATTTAACCGAGGTGAGAAGACTCACCATAAAGGTGGATGATACCATCCCATGGGTATAGGGTCCAGAATGAATAAAAAGGATAAAGCTAGCCAAGCCCCAGCATCTGTCTCTGGTTCCTGACTGCAGTGCAGTGTAGCCAGGTACTTCACTCTCTTACCATCATTCCTTTCCCACAATGGTGGACTGCATTCTTTCTTAAACCTCAAGCCAAAATAATCCTTTCTCCCTAAAATTGCTTCTTGTTGGTATTTGTTCACAGTGATGAAAAAAGTAACCAATACAGGGATTGTATTAAAACAGAAGCTCCTCTGTTCCAGTTTGCATTTGTGTGCTAGAGTTACCATACCAAAATACCAGAGGCTGGGTCTTTCAAATGGAAGAAATTTATTTTTCCATAGTTCTCATAGTTCTGAGGGTTACAAATGCAAGGTCAAAATGTCAAGATGTTCAGATTATCCTGAGGCCCATCTCTTTAGTTTGCAGAAAGCCACTTTTAGCTGTGCTCTTACATGGTCTCTCTTCTGTTAATATGTAATCCTCGTGTTTGTTTCTCTTAAGTTTTTGTTTTTAATTATGTATTTATTTATGTGTGGGGGTGGAGGTGAAAGCACAACTATGAGTTATATATGCTCTACCTTCTTGGCTACAAAGTCTCCTGATGCTCCAAATGAACTTCTGTACTACAAAGGAACATCAGAGTCTCGGTTGCTTTGGGATCACAGCTGCATGTGTCACTTTGCATCTAGCTTTACATTGGGTACTAGGGAATTGAACTTGGGCTGGAAGACTTTACAAGCAAATACCTCTAATTACTTATATGTTTCCCCAGTTCAGTTCTTGGATTATGTATTTTCCTGAGGAGTGACAAGAGAACAAAGCAACTGAACCCCAGTACCAGTTGATCATTATGCTGGGATTCTTGCTATTCCTGATGGTCTTTTCTACAGCCTCCAGATGAGACCTTGGTATCTCAACAGTATACAGGAGAAATGAGAGGCTTTTATCTGTATGGGTTTCTAAACCTTAGAGGTACACTTCAAGTCTTTCTCTATGCCCCGATCACAGTAAGCATGGCTGCCATGTGATCTGTATGGAACTTCCAGTAACTGAGATCTTTGTGAGTTTTTTTTTTTTTTTTTTTTTTTTTTGTCAAGTGATGTCTTTTCCTAAGTCATTGGTCTATATCTTTCTGGGTATGTTGTAGTATATAGTATGTACATTCAAATATTTGTAACATCATTTAGAAGTGTGGGATATTGGTGCTTCCATTCAAAAAATTTGTGTGTTCTTCTTCCACATACTTGGGGTACTACCAGGCTGGGTTTATCTCAGTACAAGATCCATACTTAATATTTACTGAATAACCAGGTGACTCAATGACTTCCAATGCCTAACTAGCTTCTAGCCCCTGCCAACAAGACCCTCAAGAGTCTATTGTTCAGGGTCATAGTCTTCTGTTTGTGGAATCTCGTGCTAGACCACCACTTTGTGTGATTCTGGGTTTCTTACTTATCCTTACCTCAGATAATTGGAAAAAACAATCAGCTTTCCTAACATGAGAAAATTTCATCAAGCAAAAGAATATGCTATGCCTCACAGTTCCATTATTCACTTTAGTATTTGACCTGACAATTTAGCTTGGTCAATGTTTTGAATATTTATTTAAATATTTCTATCCAGCATTTTTATTACTTTTGTTAAAGGGTTTACCCTAATGATATTGCCTGCTAATGACTGTTAATGACTTGAATACAAAAGTCTAGAGTCCCACACTTTTCTTTTCCCCTCATTACTGAGGATCCATTACTCTTATTTTTTCTTTTCTGAAGTTGAGACCTTTTGTAATGTCCTCAACCAATGCTCATCGTGGCAGCTCAAGTCTGTGCATCAGGGTTTGTTTGGTAGTTGGATAATGTGATGGTTAAGGTTCTGTCAACTTGATCTGTTTAATAATCCACAGACATCCTTTTTGGGTGAGTATCTAAGGTTGTTTCCAGGAAGGATTAACTGAGGGAAGAAGTCCTTCCTCCAGAGTGAGTCCTTCCCACAGAGTGGGTGGCCCCTCTCACAGGGGGACTTTATAAAAGGAAGGTCTGGGTAAAAAGAGGCCCTCCCTTCCACTTGGATGCCTGAGCTGCTTGCTGCCTTCCAGCATGGACTGAAGACTAACATGGATGGAAGATCAGCATGGATTGAAGACCAGTAGCTCCTCAGGAAGCCTACAGGCCTTCAGTACTGGATTGGGACTGCTGAGACATCTAGCCATGTGGACTGAACAGCTACTGGGTTCCTGGATTCTTGGGCCTGCAACTGCTGTTGGATGGCTGGAAGCTAATCTAATAAATTTCCTTTGTAATATAATTCATTTTATCATTTCTGTTCCTCTAGAGAATCCTGACTAATACAGATTGTGGTGCTAGGAGTGGTTCTAGAGAAACAGAATTGTACGGATGAAACCCATCTGAGGTTGGATCTCCAACTTCATTGTCACTAAAGGCCCTTATGGTAATAAGCAGAGAGCTTTTTCTGGTATTTTACTGGTAATCAGATGGGCACTAATAATCCATGGTGTGAATTATTTAAAGAACTCCATGAGGCATTTTATGATTCTGAGTCATGTCTTGTGAAGAGCAAGGAATTCAGTGACTCTGTATCTAAAACATTTGAATATTTGGGGAACAGCAAGACAAATGATGATTCTGGTTGGTTGCTTCTAGCATCTCTGGATAAACTATTAAGGGAAAAGAAGAAGCTCAGAAAGGAAAATTCCAACCTTAAGACCCACATACATAACCTTAAGGTTTCTAATGGTTCCCTGAAGGAGAGTCTCCTCTCTAGCCAGAGCAAGGCTCAAATTGCAGAAAACCAAACTCAAGCTCTTATTGTGAGATTGGCTAACTTGCAACATACACTCAAATCCCAGCCTCTTGTACTATTAGAAGTTAAAATGAGAGCTCTGACTGGAAAAGAGTGGGACCCTATGACTTAGGATGGTGATGTGTGGGAAGACTCTGAAGAATCTGGGGGCACTGAGTTCTCAGACTGTGAAGAAGTTGTTTTGCATGAGAATGTGGCCTCCCCTTCCTTAGCAGCCTTTGTATCTCCATCCCCACACCCTGAAGTATTACCCTCTCCACCTTTGCCTGAGGGAATTAGGCCTTTTTTGTCTGAGGAATCAGCAGAGGGTGCTGATACTCCTCAGTGCCCACCCATGTTTCTCACTAAGCCTATAATCAGGCATGAGGCTAGGAAGGCCTCTAAAGGTGAGATAGAAAGCCTGATACAAGAGGAGGTGAGGTACACCCCTAAAGAACTTCAGGAGTTTTCTAACTTGGGCAAGAATAAGCATGGGTGATATGTGTGGGAATGGATTTTAAGGGTGTGAGATGATAGAGGAAGAAACATAAGATTAGATCAGGTCGAGTTTATTGAAATGCGCCCATTGAGCAGAGATTTTAAATTTAACACTGCAGCTCATGCAGTTGTAAGAGGTGCCTAGAGTTTTTTTGACTTGTTGGCTGATCCAAAGATGGCCTATTATGAATAAGCTCCTGATGCCTGATACCCTTGGCTTAATGTTGACGAAGGGATGAAACACTCAGAGAACTTTAATTCTTTAATAGATTTGTCATATAAACTCATCTTTGCCCCCACAATGGGAGTTTCCAGAAGATGTGTCCTTCAATAAGACTATAAGATATAGATTTGTGAGGGGAGCTCCAGCATACTTAAAGAGCCCAATCATTGGTGTTCTATCATTGGTCTTTTATATAAAGAAGACAGGCTGGAGAGATGGCTTAGCAGTTAAGGTGCTTGCTTTCAAAGCCAAAGGACCCAGGTTCAACTCCCTAGGACCCACATAAGCCAGATGCACTAGGTGGTGCACACATCTGCAGTTCATTTGCAGTAGCTGGGGCCCACAGTTGCTGCATAAGCTGACTAAGATGAAATGGGTCTAATTGGATCTCGGGGCATCAAGGGCCAAGTTGCAGCACTGAATTGCCAAATGTGAAGTAAGCATGTTTACTGTAATGGACAGCATAGGCAAAACAATGCTTGTAATGGTATTACTGGTGTAGACCTTTGGTATTGACTGATTAATTAATCATGGTGTTCCTAGAAGTCAAATAGATAAGTTCCTGCTTGGTCTGTATAAAGAGAAAAGTTCCATAGCAAAGGAAAAAAAGGCCACTTTGCATTATAGCAACAGAGAATCAAGGCCTTTTAATCAATTTCCAGACATGAGCCAGTTTACGGATCCTGAGCCCCTTGACTGAAAGGGTGGCAGTTTCCATTGAGAAAGGACCCTCCCACAACCCCAAAAGTTTCAATATTAAGCTTAGTCCTATCCTTCCTCAGAGGGGCATACAGTTTTTTGCTAGGGTAACTGTACACAGGGGAAAAGGAAATAATCAGACCTTTCAGGGCCTACTGGGCACAGGCTCTGAATTGACTTTAGCCCCAAATAGCATCACAGCCCTCCAGCTGAAGTAGTGCTTACAGAGATCAATTAGACTGACAGTGGGTCCAGTGGGTCCCCAATCTCACCCTGTGGTTATTTCTCCAGTTCCAGAATGCATAATTGGGATAGATATACTTACAAGTTGGCAGAACCCCCACATTGGTTCCCTGACTTGTGGAGTGAGGGCTATAATGGTTGGACAGGCCAAATGGAAGCTGTTGAGGCTCCCATCATCAGGGAAAATAGTGAATAAAAAACAATGTCACATCTCTGGAGGGACTGCAGAAATTAATTCCACTATAAAGAACTTGAAGTATGGAGGAACCACCACATCTTCTTTTAACTCTCCTATGTGGCCTGGCCAGGAGACAGATGGATTCTGGAGAATAACAGTGGATTGTTGGAAACTTAATCAGGTGGTGATTCCAATTGCCACTGCCATATCAGATGTTGTTTCTTTATTTGTGTAAATTAACACATCTCCTGGTACCTGGTATGCAGCTATTGATCTTGCAAATGCCTTCTTCTTCATACCCATCCATAAGGACCACCAGAAGCAATTTGCCTTCAGCTGGCAAGGTCAGCAATACACCTTTACTGTTTTACCTCAGGGTTATATTAACTCTCTAGTCCTGTGTCATGCTTAGTTCCCAGGGATCTTGATTGCCTGTCCCTTTCACAAAGTGCCACTTTGGCTCAATATATAGATGACATGCTGATTGGATCAAGTGAGAAGGAGTTGGCAACCTCTCTGGAGTTACAGGTACAGCATATGCACATCAGGGGATGGGAAATAAATCCATCCAAAATTCAAGGACCTTCCACCTCAGTGAAATTTCGAGGAGTTAAGTGGTGTGGGGCATGCAGGGACATTTC
The DNA here is from genome assembly GCA_036346955.1 of Dipus sagitta. NCBI lineage: Eukaryota > Metazoa > Chordata > Mammalia > Rodentia > Dipodidae > Dipus > Dipus sagitta. The sequence continues at coordinate 19,718,947 of CM070781.1, forward strand.
TTCTAAGGTGAAGGATATTTTGTTGTATCTGGCTCCTCCTATGACTAAGAAAGAAGTACAATGTCTGGTGGGCCTATTTGGATTTTGGAGACAGCACATTACTTATTTGGGTGTCTTTCTTCATCCCATATACCAAGTGACTTGGAAAGCTGCTAGTTTTCAGTGGGGCCCAAAACAAGAGAAGGCTCTTTAAGAGGTCCAGGCTGCTCTGCCCCTTGTGCCATATGATCCAGCAGATCTGATGGTACTTGAGGTGTCAGTTGGACCCTTTGGCAGGCTCCAATAGGTGAATCACAGAGGAGACTCTTGGGATTTTGGAGCAGGGCCCTGCCATTACTCTCCCTTTGAGAGATAGCTCTTGGCCTGCTATTGGGCCTTAGTGGAAACTGAACATTTGACAATGGGCCATCAAGTTACTATGTGACCTGAGCTTCCCATTATGAGCTGGGTTATCTGACCTACCAGGCCATAAAGTTGGATGTGCACAGCAGCAGTCCATCATCAAGTGGAAGTGGTATATATGTGATCAGGCTTGAGCAGGCCCTGAAGGCACAAGTAAGTTACATGAGGAAGTTTCCCAAATGCATATGGTTTCCACTTCTGTCACAATGCCTTCGGTCCTGAAGCATGCACCTATGGCACCGTGGGATGTGCCCTGTGATCAATTTAATGAGGAGGAGGAGACTAGGGCATGGTTTGCAGATGGTTCAGCACATTATGCAGGCATCTCCTAGAAGTGGCCAGCTGCAGCATTACAGCCCCTTTCTGGGACAACTCTGAAGGACTGTATTAAAGGGAAGGCTTAATGGGAAGAACTTCAGGCAGTGCACATGGTTGTGCACTTTGCTTGGAAGGAAAAATGGCCAGATGTGCAATTATACACTAATTCATAGACTGTGGACAATGGTTGGGTGGATGGTCTGGGACTTAGAAGGAGCACAGTTGGAAAATTGGTGAGGACATTTGTGGAAGGTGTATGTGGATAGAACTCTCTGAATGGGCAAAATATATGAAGATACTTGGGTCCCATGTTAATGCTCATCAAAAGGTGACCTCATCAGAGGATAATTTTAATTATCAAGTAGATAAGCTGACCTGTTCAGTGGATAGTGATTAACCTCTTTCCTCAGCCATCCCTGTCAATGTCCAATGGGCCCATGCACAAAGTGGCCATGGTGGCAGAGATGCAGGCTATGCATGGGCTCAACAACATGGACTACCACTAACTCAGGCTAACCTGGCTATGGTTGCTGCTGAGTGCCAAATCTGCTGGCAGCAGAGACCAACTCTGAGTCCCTGATATGATAGTGTTCCTTAGGGTGACCGGCCAGCAACTTGGTGGCAGGTTGACTATAATGGACCACTTCCATCATTGAAAGGGCGGAATTTCGTCCTTTCTGGAATAGACACTTATTTTGTGGTATGCATTTGCTTTTCCTGCACATAGTTCTGCCAAAACTACCATCTGTGGGCTTACAGAATGCCTTATCCACTGTCATGGTATTCCACACAGCATTGCTTCTGTCCAAGGAACTCACTTCACAGCCTTGGAAGTACAGCAGTGAGCTCATGATCAGGGAATTCACTGGTCTTACCATGTGCCCCACCACCCTGAAGCAGCTGGCTTGATAGAATGGTGGAATGGCCTTTTAAAGAAACACTACAGTGCCAACTAGGTGACAATAGCTTGTATGACTGGGGGGATGTCCTCCAGCAGCCTGTATGTTCTCTGAATCAGCATCCTATATATGGTGTTTCTCCTATAGCCTAGATTCTTGGGTCCAGGAATCAAAGGGTGGAAATGGGAATGGTCCCACTTACCATTACACCAAGTGACCCATTAGCCAAATTTTTGCTTCCTATTCCTGCAAACTTAAACTTTGCTGGCCTACAGGTCTTGATTCTAGAGGGGAGAGTGTTTTTGCCAGGAGTAGCACAAAGAACATTCCATTGAACTGGAAGCTAAGACTTCCCCCTGGCCACTTTGTGCTCCGGATGCCCTTGAGTGAACAGGCTGAAGAAGGAGTTACAGTGTTAGCAGGGGTGATTGATCCAGACTACCAGGGGAAATTAGACTGCTCCTCCACAATGGAGGTAAGGAAGAGTATGTCTGGAGTGCAGCAGATCCTTTAGGGCATCTCTGTGTTATGCCCTATTATCAAAGTCAATGGACAACTGCAACAACCCGATCAAGGCAGTGTGATAAATGGCACAGATACTTCAGGTATGAAGGTATGGGTCTCCCTCTAGGTAAAGAACAAAGACTTGTTGAGGTGCTTGCTGAAGGTGGAGGAAATACTGAATGGATAGTAGAAGAAGGTAATTACAATCCAAGGCCACATGACCAGTTATAAAAATGAGGACTGTAAATTGGCATATTTCTGTTCTACCTTGATGTGGAGTGTTTGTATATATCTATGCCAATATTAATATTTATCACTAGCAAACTGTTGTTGAAATTATACTTGACCTATTATATTAGAGACTAAGCATTCCTCAAGGAACCTTGCATTGTGTTGGGGGGAAGACTATGCATTTGACGTTATACATGGGATAGTTATAACATGTCAGGTGGAATTATGAACTTATTACTATTTCCATTTGGAAATTAAGTATGATGTAAGGTGACATGGTTTGATGTCAAGCTGACAAGGGAGGTGTTGCCAACTTGATCTATTTAGTAATCCACAGATATCCCTTTTGGGTGGGTCTCCAAGATTGCTTCCAGGAAGGATTAACTGAAGGAAGAAATCCTCCTTCAGGTTTAGCCCTTCCCCCAGAGTGGGTGGCCCCTCTCAGAGGAGGACTTTATATAAGGAAGCTGGGTGAAAAGAGTCCCCCTCCTTCTACGGCTGCCAGAGCTGCTTGCTTCCTTCCATTGTGGACTGAAGACCAGCAGCAGACTGACGACCAGTGTCAACTGAAAACCAGCATGAATTGAGGACCAGTAGCTCCTCAGGAAGCCTGCAGGCCTTCAGTGCTAGATTGGGACTGCTGAGGCATCTGGCCACATGGACTGAGAGAATCATGGAACCTGGTTGCTGCTCAGTCCATATGGCTAGATACCTTCAAGCCATGCTGGTCTTTATTAGAAATATACAACGATGTGTATATTGATTTTTCTTAGTTAGCAGTGGAGTTTCTCTCTTGAGCTTATTGGTTTCCTCTAGTATTTCTGGCATGGTTACCAGAGCCAGATGTGAGTTCATCCCCTCTGAGTGGGTCTTATGTCTAATCTGTGAGCAGTTGGTTACCTACATAGGCTGTTTGGCACTAAAGTACACGTGCATACTTCTTGTTTGGTTGATTGTGTAACTGGCAGGATATCCTGCTTAATCAATCAGTTGGCAACTGTTATTCTCCAGCCACTGTCATAGCACTTTCTAGCACTATGAAGGCTAGCTGGGAGGGAACTGGGTTCCTTCTCAGCTACATCACGGTTGCTTAATGTTCTGTGACTGCAGGCTATAGTGTCTTCAGCAACAGGGACTTACCTTTTAGCTCTTGCAGGTAACCAAGTGTTTTGGCAATGACCTTTATTATTTTGGGGACTTCATATCTCCCTGACCAACAATTTACTGTGGTGGTGGGGGGAGACCCAATTCTTGCCTGGGAATTACCAGCCAGCACCCACAGTTTTTAGGTTAATGCTTTCTTCACTTTTTATGGAGTTCTTCTGTTTGGGTCTCCCTCCCCCTTATTGAGGGTAATGATTCATGGAGTGGTATCCTGAAGAAGGTTTCTATGGGATTGATTCATGCTGCCATTATTTTTGTGTATCTTCCCTAAGCCCCTCTTCCCCATCCCCTAAGTCTTTCCAGATATTTGTTCATCCTTTCTTTCTTTCTTTCTTTCTTTCTTTCTTTCTTTCTTTCTTTCTTTCTTTCTTTCTTTCTTTCTCTCTCACTTTCTTTCTTTCCATTTTTTTCTTATCATTGGCTTATTGTCCATTAGTCCTTTCTTCCTTCCCTCGCTACTTCCCCTTTTCCCCATATTCATTCTAATGGCATGTCCATATTATAGATATTTATTATGGCTTACAATTAACTGATGCTGGACTAGGTTAGTAACTACATATGAGAGAGGCCATTTGTCATTTGTCTTCCTGAGCCTGTGTGACCTCACTCAGCACGATATTTTTTCCAATTCAATGGGTACATTTTTATCCTAGCATGTGGTGTACCTGTCCAAAGCCCTACTGTTCCGCATTGATGTTGCCTCCAACTTTGGTTAAAGAAAAAAAGTGAGCTCACAGAAATGCTTTTCCCCTGCCAAGATCTTGGACCTCATAAATCATGGTGACAAGAAATGTGATGATGGTCTCTTTCTGTTGCTGAGGAGATTGGAAGAGGAGAGGCGTGCAGGTTCCGGTGTGGTTTTGCAATTTTTCCCAGTGATGGCATGGGAGAAGGATTCCTGCAGGCTGGCTCCCGAGCCTAACTAGGTAATTCTCCACTTGAATGTTCCTGCAGTGAAAGTGCAGAGCCATCCACCAGTGGCACTCGGGGACTTTAGTGCCTGCTGCTGAACTCCTAGCAGTTAACAATGAAATTGTCAAGACTTCCTTTTTGTTCTCTTCCAAACAGGCAGGGCCTCGTTTTTTATCCCCTGGTTTAGCACATGAATCAATCCTTTTATATATGATCAGTGGGACTGTGTGTGTTTTCACAGACTGTCTGGCTTTATACCTGACAGGCTTTCTTGTTGGGCAGTAGTTCTGCAAATGGGACAGAAAATATTCAGATTTTCATATAACCCCAGATTGAATTACAAAGTAAAGGAGATTATTGTTTTTTAGCCTGGCATTTGACTTTATTCATATTGATGTGCCCATTTTATATTTAAATTGGGTTTCTCAAAAGGAATTATTAAAAGCAAGGACATTTTTTCAGATTATAGTTGATGTGAGTGGGAGGCATACATGCAAATAAGAACAGTTGGGATAAGGAATATCTTATAAATATTTTTATTCTTCTAAAGCTTAATGTATCGAATGCTATATTTTCAGCTTCCTACAAAATTTTATTTTTAAAAGAAGGCAATCCAGCTTGACATAATTCTTGCCTTATCCCATTTATAAGGCATTCTTTTAATCAAAGCACTTTGCATGTCTCTTTTCACAAACAAAGTAAGGTTGTGTGCCAATGAACCTGTAAAGCATCTTTTGTGTATGGACGTTAAAATAAAATTTAAAAAGCCCAAGAAGATTTGGAAATATACAGATGTAAGGTGGAATATAGGTTTAGTCTTTTCCTTTTTTTTTTTTTTTTTTTTTTTTTGGTGTGTACACAGTATGCGTGGTCTTTCTCTGTGTGTGTGTGTGTGGGGAGAGTACATGCATGTGAATGCACATTTATATGCAGATGTGCATGCCAGTACACATGTTTATGGAGGCCTGAGGAGGGTGTTAAGTGTCCTTCTCTATTACTCTTTCATCTTATTTTTTCATTTTTATTTATTTATTTATTTATTTAAGAGAGAGAAAGAGGGAGAGAGAGAGAGAAAGAGAGAGAGAGAGAGAATTGGCACTGCAGGACCTCCAGCTACTGCAAAGGAACTCCAGACACATGTAGCACCTTGTGCATCTGGTTTATATCGCTCCTGAGAAATTAAACCTGGGTCCTTTGGCTTTGCAGGCAAGTGTCTTAAGCATTAAGACATCTTCCCAGGCCCCATCTTATTTATTTATTTTTTGAGACAGACTCTGTCACTGAACCAATGTTCTCTGTTTTTTCAGCTAGACTGGCTGTTTAGCTAGCTCCAGAGATCTTTCTGTCTCACTGCCCACTTCCCACTCAGTGCCAGGGTTACAGGCATGTTTAGCCACACCCAGCTTTTGTACATGGGTCCTGGGGGATCAAATTCAGGCCCTCATGCCTGTGCAGCAGTTGTTTTTACCCATGAGTCATCTGCCAGCCCTCAGGTACAGTTTTTCTGGGATCTGAAAAAAAAGATTAACACTAAAGAAAAAAACTTATGGTAGAATTTGCTCTGTTGGATATTTAGCTATAGGACTAACTCAGTTTGATTGAAAAAAAATTCCAGTAAAATTAAAATATGATTTATCACTTGAATGTTCATTGTTCTACAGCTTATTTAGGAATAAGACTATTGTATAAAACAAAACAGCCTTTTAATTTGATTCCTGAATGGGGAAATGGATATTAGCATATCACAAAATTAGGTTTACTTATTCTGGTTTTCAAAAAGAAAATATTTGATTTATACAACCTGAGAGTTTTCATGAACTTGAAATACTACTAAAATAAGCACAATTCACTGAATGAAACAATGAAAATCATTGTAAAGTTATTCAGAGAATTCTCTACGTGTTGGTGTCTTAGCATGGGGTACATAAATGAACTTAAGGGTATCCACAAAAGAAATTAGAGTGTTATGTTTGTGCACATGTGCAACTTTGGGCCTAGTGATCCATTTCATTGGTTCTTAAAATGATTAAGCATTCTGAGTTTAGATGGGTGCATGGAAGATGTGATATAGAATAAATGCTGGATATATCAGAAATTTATTTTGATGCCTTAGCTTCCAAGGTGATGGTGCTAGGAGGTGGGAGCCTTCGGACGATGATAAGGTCCTGAGAACAGATTCTTGTGAATAGGATAGTGATCACATGTGAAGAGATATGCTGAAGAAGCTCTCTTGTCCCTTTGCCATGTGAAGATATGGCAAGAAGAGGTCTTTATCAAACCAGAATATGGTCCCTCAGAAGACACTGAAGCTACCAATGCCTTGATGTGGGACTTCCTAGCCCCTGGACTATGAGAAATAAATTTCTGAAACTACTCAGTACATAGTATTGTGCTGTAACAACACATTAAAGCAAAGCAGGATGCTGTGACCTTTCTGTGCCTTTTGAGCCTCAGATATTGGCACAGCCAGAGCTATGTGCTCACCCTTTTCATTTTGGAGTTTCTGTTATCAGATCTATAAGACGTGTGTCAGGCATGCTATGAGAGGTATGTTACCTCTTCCAACACACTAGTGGACTCTCTGAGGAATTAAAGGCTGTGCAAAGATTCCAGATATGGATTACTGAATTTACTTCTAGTTATGAGGGAGGGAGGGAGGGTGAGGGTGAGGGAGAGAGAGAGAGAGAGAGAGAGAGAGAGAGAGAGAAAGAGAGAGAGAGAGAGAACACACATGAATAACCAAGGCTGGAGAGATGGCTTAGTGGTTTAGCACTTGCCTTTGAAGCCTAAGGACCTGGGATTGAGGCTCAATTCCCTAGGACCCACGTTAGCCAGATGCACAAGGGGGCACATGCATCTGGAGTTTGTTTGCAGTGGCTGGAAGCCCTGGCATGCCCATTCTCTCTCTGACTCTCTCTCTCTCTCTCTCTGCCTCTTTCTCTCTTTCTCTCTCTGTCTGTCACTCTCAAATAAATAAATAAAATAAACAAAAGAATTTTAAAAAAGAAAATGAATAACCACTATATTAGAACAATATGTAATTTCTTATTTATTTATTTTAAAAAGATATTTATTTATTTATTTGAGAGAAAGAGAGGGAAGGAGGGATAGAAAGAGAGAGTGAGGAGTATGGGCTATGGGCACTCTGTGATTCCTGCCATTGCAAATGGCCTCCACACATATGTCACTTAGTGTATGTGGCTGTACATTGGTACTGGGGAATGAAATCTGGGCCATCAGACTTTGCAAGCAAATGTTTTTAATTGCGGAGCCATCCCCCCAGCCCCAGCTTCTTTTAAAATGTTTTTTGATTCTTTGTTTTTTTGAGACAGCATCCCTCTTTGTAGCCCAGGTGGGCCTCAAATTTACAACAGTCCTCCTGCAGCTGATTTCCAAATGTTTCCATTATATGTGCACTGCTATAACTTAAATACTTGGGAAAAACGGAAAACCTAAAAAAAATTTTTTTTTTAAACAGTCTCACTCTGACCTCACAGTGATGCTTTTATTTTTGTCTCCTGATTGCAGGGCTTTCAGGTGTATGCCTCCACACACAGCTACAAAGACATTTTTTAACCTAATTTTTGAGGATTTTATTACATCAATATGCTGTAATTGGTCATATTTTGATATTATCCTCTTTTGTCCACAGTTTCCCTCCCCCATTCCACTGAGAACTGCCTCTTGCCAAGTAGTCCTTCTGTTTTGGTGTCTTATTGTTATTATTATTTGTCCATTGTTGCCTTCTATGTCATCTTTTGCCATGGGTTCAATGTCATGCAGGTCTTGTAGAGGTAATGACATCCACTGTCATGAATATACTGGTTGGTTATGTCCAGAAGAAAAGTACTCTTTCCCACTCTGTGGTTCCTACATTCTTTCTGACCCTCTTTTCAAGGTGTTACCAGAGCAGGCATGGGTCCCCATCCAACCACATGGAGTAGGCTTCAAATTCCATTAGAGAGCAATTGCTTACCCCCATAACTGATATGTCACTATTGCAGCAGTTGCATTAGGGAGAGTGAGCACCCTTATCTTCTTCAAATTTTAGGGGAAATGCTTCAAATTTTTCTCCATTGTGCATGATATTGTATTTAGTTTTGTCATACACAGCCTTTATTATGCTGAGATATATTCCCTCCATCCATAGTTTCCCCAAAGTTTTTATGTTTTTTTCATGAATTGATGCAGTATTTTATTAACATTATTATTAACAACATATTTTGTATGGATACATCATGTGTTTGCACCCTCTTTTCCCTCATCCTTGCCTCCATTCCACTGGGAACCCTCCTCAGTGGGGTTGCAGGTATTCCCCCATGGGGTTTCTGTTTATGCACTGTGGGAGCAGCAGTTAGTATTTTGGGGGGAAGAGAATGCCTCTGGGCATTATGTCTCAACCTGTAGCTATTACAATCTTTTTGCTCCATGTTCCACAAAATTCCATGAGCCATGGTGGGTGTGTTTTACGTCTACTTTAGTGATGATCCCTTAGCAGGCTCTAGATCTCTGCTTTGATAAGTGTTTAATATCATCAGGATCTGTCTCATTCACCCAGGTGCCAATTGTCAGATTCACCATGGAAGTAGTACATATGCTCATCTTGTAATTTCAGCTGGGGCTTCGGTGAAGTGGAAGGGGTAGTTTATCTCCTTGGGTCTTGCTACCTTCTGAAAAAGAACAGATTCTCCAAAGAGAGTAAAGTCAGCATAATTTAAATGGGATAAACATTTTTAAATTAGGGAGAATTTCATATATGTAACCCATTCATCTATGGAGGGACATCTAGGCTGGTTCCATTTCCTGGCTATTGTGAATAGAGCAGCAGTAAACATGGTTGTGCAAGTATCTATAAGGTAGTGAGAACAGTCATTGGTATATATGCCTAGGAGTGCTATAGCTGGATCATATGACAAATCTATTTTTAGCTGTCTCAAGAACCTCCACAATGATTTCCACAATGGCTATACCAGTTTACATTTGCACTACCAGTGTAGAAGGGTTCCTCTTTTTTTGTATCCTCACCAACATTTATTGTCATTCGTTTTCTTGATGGTAGCCATTCTTACACGAGTGAGATGGAATCTCAAAGTAGTTTTAATTTGCATTTTTCCATGGTGGCTAAGGATGTAGAATACTTTTTTTTTTCTTTTCAAGGTTTTTTTTTTTTTTAATTAGTTTTGCACTCAGCGAATACAGTCAATTTGGTACCATTACCTACCCCTCCCTTTGGCCCCTCCTTGTTGAGGTATATGGGTCATGCATTCTGGAGTTAGCCTACAGTTGTGGGTAGGATAAATGTCTGCATATCATGACCCAACATGTGGCCCTGACATTCTTCCTGCCCCCTCTTCTGCAAAATTTCCCTGAGCCATGTTGGGTTCATTGTTGGTCTGCTTCAGGGATGAGGTGTTGGGGGCCTCTGGGTCTCTGGATCTCTGATTTGGTAGGAGTTGATTTTTCTCTGTGTTGATCTCCTTCACCCATGTGCTGGTACCCGGTTCACCAGGAAAACAGCACCCTTGCTTGTTCCGCCAATTGTTCTTAGTTTCAGCAGGGGCCCTTTTGAGGTATGATGGGTGGCTCTCTCCTTAGGATCTATATCTATCTGAAAAAGAGAAGCAGATTCTCCAATGGAGAGTAAGTTAGCACCAGACAAATGACATAACCCTTATTTTTATAGTGAATTTAATAGATGTAGGCCCTCTTGTAGCCCACGATTGGTAGTAGCTTGATAATGGAGAGTGGGCTTATGTTTGTATATGGTTCTGACTTGTTTCTGAGCTCCAGCTATGGGACTCGTACCACTGAGGGGATCAGTTAGCCGAATCAATAGCAGTTGGTTTCCCACCATGGCTGTGTGCCACTATTGCATTTGTGTGAGCATCACGACAGGTTATTTGCTGCTAAGTAGGTTAGACCATGAGTTACTTGGACAGATATTGGTCATTTTCCCCCAGTTCCCCATGTAGCGCCTTCTGGCACTAGACGCACTGACTGTCTGGGGACTGACTCTCTTCCAACTTCCAGCCATGCCATTGCATTTTACGTGTCAACCACATAAGGTGCTTCAGCACTAGGGTCTTACCACTAACCTCTGGTGGGTCATTAAGTACTCTGACAGAAATCTGTCTTTCTTTTAGGAAACCTTGTAGTTCTCTTTGATCAAAAGCTCATTGTGGATGATAGCCCCATGCTGGTACTGGGAGTTACAGGTCAGTGCCCACTAAGAAAAGGAAGAAAAAGATAACTAATATAAAAGAGTTAGAGAGAAGAGAGAGAGAGAAGCTGTAGAAGATTAAGGTCAGTCTTCTTCATAACCTCTCCAGTGTCTTGTGGCTCAGGTGTTCCCTCTAAGGGCCTGGTGAAGGATCAGCCATTTGGTCTGCCTTTTAGGATGTAGAATTTTATGGTACCATTGCCTTTTGGGTCTAGATTTGTGTTTCCCACCCTCTCCCTTTCCCTCCCTTCCCTCCCCACCCATCCTATTGTCTAGTCCACAAGATGCTTGCTGGGTATGTAAGGCATGTTGGGTAGATTCAGGTTAGGTGCTGTAGATGAGTGAGACTATGTGGTGATTTTTTCTCTGTGATTGGGTAAGTTCATTGAGAATGATCTGTTCCAGGTTCAATCATTTTTCCTCAAATTTCATTGTGTCATTTTTTTCTTACTGCTGTGTAGAATTCCATTGTGTAGGTATACCACATCTTAGTTATCCATTCTTCTAGTGATGGACATTTGAAAATGCTGATTTAGAGATACCAAAAGACATAGTTATTCCCTTACTGGGCATCTACCCTAAAACCTTCAAACCACAGGCCAGAGAGATTTGCTCAGACATGTTTGCAGCAGATCAATTCATAATAGCTCAGAGCTGGAATCAACCCAAATGTCACAATGTTAATTCTGCCTATCCAGGAGCATGGGAGGTCTTTTCATTTTCTCAAGTCCTCCTCAATTCCTCTTTTGAGCGTTTTTATGTTTTTGTTGTATAGATCTTTCACTTCCTTGGTTAATGTTATTCCAAGGTATTTTTTTTTTTCTGGCTATTGAAAATGAGACCATGTCCCTTATTTCTTTCTCTGTCTCTTTGTCATTTGCATATAGAAAGGCTACTGATTTTTGTACATTGATTTTGTATCCTGCTACTTTGCTATAGGAGTTAATCACCTTCAGAAGTTTTGGGATGGAGACTTTCAGGTCTCATACATATACAATCATGTCATCAGCAAATGCAACTAACTTAACTTATTCCTTTCCAAATTGTATCTCTTTTATTTCCTTCTCCTGTCTAATTGCTTGTGGTAGGACTTCCAGTACTATATTGAAGAGCAGAGGTGAGAGTGGACAACCATGATTTGTTCCTGATGCTAATGGGAATTCCTACAGTCTTTCTCCATTAAGTATTATTTGGGCCTTAAGAGCTTTCTGTATAGCCTTTATTATGGTAAGATATGAACCAACAATGCCAATTCTCTCCAAAGTTTTGATCATGAAGTGATGTTGTATCTTGTCAAAGGCCTTTTCTGCATCTATCAAAATGATCATGTGGTTTTTATGTTGAACCTTGTTTATGTGGTGTCTTACATTGACAGATTTCCGTATGTTTAACCACCCCTGTGTTCCTGGGATGAATCCCACTTGGTCAAGGTGGATAATGCTTTTGATGTGTTGTTGGATTCGGTTTGCAAGGATTTTATTCAGGATCTTTGCATCTAAGTTCTATAGGCTGGTAGTTTTCTTTTCTTGTGGCATCTCTGCCTGGTTTTGGAATTAGGGTGATACTAGCTTCATAAAAGGAGTTGGGTAGCTTTCCCTGTTCTCCAGTTTTGTGGCACAGTTTGAGGAAGATTGGTTTGAGTTCTTCCATGAAGGTTTGATAGAATTCAGCTGAGAAGCCATCTGGTCCTGGACTCTTCTTTTTTGGGAGGTTTTTCATTACTTTTTCAATCTCCATGAGTGTGATAGGTTCATTGAGGTGATTAATCTGCTCTGAGTTTAGCTTTGATAGATGGTATGCATCCAGGAATTTATTCATCTCCTGCACATTATCCAGTTTTGTGGAGTAGAGGTTTTTGAAATAAGCCCTGATGATTCTCCCAATTTCACTTATGTCTGTTGTGATCTCTCCTTTTTCATTTTGAATTTTGTTAATTTGAAGTGTCTCTTTTTTTTTGCTTGATCAAATTTGCCAGGGGTTTGTCAATGTTGTTTATTTTTTCAAAGAACCAGCTCTTTGTTTTGTCAATTGTCTTAATTATTTTCGTAGTTTCCAGTTCATTAATTTCTGCTCTGATTTTAATTATTTCTTTCTTTCTGGAGCTCTTTTGGTTGGAGTTTTCGTGCTTTTCCAGTGCCTTTAGGTGGATAGTTAGGTTATTGATTTTGGATCTCTCTGTCTTTTTTATGAAGGCATTGAGTGCTATGAATTTTCCCTTGAAGACTGCTTTCATTATGTCCCATAAGTTTTGGTATGATTTGTTCTCATTGTCATTCAATTCTAGAAATTTTGCAATTTCATTTTTTATTTCATCCACTATCCATTTATTGTTTAAAAGTGTGCTGTTCAGTTACCAGGTGCCATTGGGATTCTTGGTGGGTCTTTTTTTGTTGATTTCTAGCAATATAGCATTGTGCTCTGATATCATGCAGGGAATTATGTCAATCTTCCTAAATATGTGGAGGCAGGCTTTGTGACCCAGTATATGGTCTATTTTAGAGAATGTTCCATGGGCTGCTGAGAAGAATGTGTAGTCTGTGGATTTGGGATGGAAAGTTCTGTAGATGTTCGATAGGTCTAAGTGATCTATGGTTTTGTTGAGCTCTCTTACTTCCCTGTTGAGTTTCTGTTTGGATGATCTGTCTATTACTGATAATGGTGTATTGAAGTCCCCAACTATGATGGTGTTGGTGCTTATTTCTGTTTTATTGTCAAGTAGGTTTTGCTTTAGGAACTGTGGTGCCCTTGTGTTTGGTGCATACAGATTTATGATTGTAACATCCCCTTGATGGATCATTCTCTTGATAAGTAGGAAGTGGCCTTCTTTGACCTTTTTGATTATTTTTGGTTTGAAGTCTATTTTATCCAATAATAATATAGCTATGCCTGCTTGTTTCTTATTCCCATTTGCTTGGAATATTGTTTTCCACCCTTTCACCCTGGGGAGGTGTCTGTCTTTAGTGGTGAAGTGTGTTTCTTGAAGACAACAGATTGAAGGTCTAATTTTTTGATCCATACTGTTAGCTTGTGTCTCTTGATGGGTGAATTAAGGACATTAATATTTAGGGTAGTGACTGTGAGATTTGATTTGATCCCTGCCATATTGTGATGGGATATGTGGGTTGGTGTTTTCATGGACATTTTAGTTTTTTGTGCCTACTCTGAGTTTGGTTATTGTTATCTGCTTCTTCTAGGCATTTGAGGTTAATTATTTGTTTCTTCTCTGTGGAGAATTTTCTGAAATACTCTCTGTAGATTTGGTTTTGTGTTCATGTAATTGTGAAGCTGAGTTTTGTCATGGGAAGTTTTTATTTCACCATCTATTGTGAGGGATACTTTTGCTGGGTAGAGCAGTTTGGGTTTGAAACCATAAGTTCTTAGACTTTGCAGTGTTTCATTCCAGGCCCTTCTAGCTTTCAGGGTTTCCATTGAGATGTCTGGAGTAATGCTGATGGAGTTACCTTTAAAATGGTGTGCTGTTTTTCCCTAGATGCTTTTAGGATTTTCTCTTTGGTGTCAATGTTTAGAGTCTTAATGATAATATGTCTTGGAGAGTTTCTCCTTTGGTCCAGTCTGTTTGGAGTTCTGTTGGCTTCTTGTATCTTGATGGGCATTTCTTTTAAGAGACTGGGGAAGTTTTCTTCAATTATTTTGTTAAATAAGTTCTCCATACCTTTGGTCTGAATTTCTTCTCCTTCTGGTATTCCAATGATCCTGGTAGCTGCTTGGGGGGAGGGGTGGGCTACCCGCCTGTGAGAGAATCAGTGATTCCCTGTGTTTTCCCCTCTGTATCTTCTCACTGGCAATCTGTTGGAGATTTCTCTTCCCTAAAAGATCCAGTGAACCCTTAATGTCTTGCCTTTCTTTCCCAGGGATGTGCCCCACAGTTAGGTGGTAGCCATCTTGGCCGGAAGTCTAGAATACTTTTTAAGATGTTTATATGCCATCTGTATTTCTTCCAGTGAAAACTCTCTATTTGTTCCATAGCCCATTTTTTAATTGAGTTGTTTGATTTCTTATTGTTCTCTTTTTGAGTTCTTTAGATATTCTGCATATTAATCCTCTGTCAGACGTGCAGCTGGAAAAGATTTTCTCCCATTCTGTAGGTTGTCTCTTCACAGTGCCCTTTGCTGTATGAAAGCTTTGTAATTTCATGAGATCCCAGTGGTTGATTAGTGATTTCATTTCCTGAGTAATTCGGTTATATTCAGAAAGTCATTGCCTATGCCAATAGGTTGAAGTTTTCCCCTACCTTTTTCTATAGCAATTTCAGTTTCAGGTCTGATATCAAGGTCCCTGATCCACTTGGATTTGATTCTTGTTCATGGAGAAAGATAAGGATTTATTTTCATCTTTCTACATATAGATATCCAGTTTTCCCAGCACCACTTGTTGAAGAGGCTGTCTTTTCTCCAATGAATAATTTTTGCATTTTTGTCAAAAATCAGATGGCTGTAGCTGCCTGGATTATCATCTGGGTCCTCTGTTCTATTCTACTGATCTACATGTCTGTCTTTGTGCCAATAACATGCTGCTTTTGTTACTATGGCTTTGTAATATAGCTTAAAATCAGGTATGGTGATACCACCAGCCTTATATTTGTTGCCCAACATTGTTTTGACTGAGGTTTTTTGTGTTTACAAATGAATTTTAGGATTGTTTTTCTATTTCTGTGAAAAATGCCATTGCAATTTTAATGGGGATTGCATTAAATGTGTAGATTGCTTTTGGTAAGATTGAATTTTCACAATATTGATTCTTCCAATCCAAGAACATGGGATGTCTTTCCCTTTCCTTGTGTTTTCTGTAATTTCTCACTTGAATGTTTTAAAGTTCTCATTATAGAGATCCTTCACTTCCTTAGTTAAGTTTATTCCAAGGTACTTTATTTATTACTTATTTTTGAGGCAATTGTGAATGGGAGAGATTCCCTGATCTCATCCTCCACATGTTTGTTGTTAGTATATAGGAAAGCTCCTGATTTCTGTGTGTTGATTTTGTATCCTGCTGCATTGCTAAAAGTGCTTATCAGTGCTAACAGTTTGCTGGTAGTGTCTTTGGAGTCCTTTATGTATAGAATCATATCATCTGCAAATAATGATAATTTGATCTCTTCCTTTCCAATTTGTATCTCTTATATGAGTGTCTCTTCCCTCATTGCTATAGCTAAGATTTCCAGTACTATATTAAATATAAGGGGGGACAGTAGACACCCTTGTCTTGCTCCTGAATTTAGTGGAAAAGCTTTCATTTTTATCCATTTAGTATTCTGTTGGCTATAGGTTTGTCATAAATAGCTTTTATTCTGTTGAGATATGTTCCTTCTATTCCCAGTTTCTGTAATACTTTTGCCATTAAGGTATGTTGGTTTTGTCAAATGCCTTTTCTGCATCTATTGAGGTGATCATGTGATTTCTGTCCTTCCGACCATTTATATGATGTATTACATTTAGCTATTTTCATATGTTGAACCATTCCTCCATACCTGGGATAATGCCAATTTGGTCGAGGTGAATAATATTTCTGACATATTCTTGTACTCTGCTTTCCAATATTTTGTTGAGAATTTTTCCATCTATGTTTATGAGGTAGATTGGTCTATAATTTTCTTTTATTGTTCTGTCTTTGTCTTTGTCTGGTTTTGGTATCAGGGTGATGCTGGCTTCATAGAAGGAATTTAGTAGAATTCCTTACTTTTCTAGTTTATGGAAAAGTTTGAATAGCAGTGGTGTTAGTTCTTCCATGCATGTCTGGTAAAATTCACCAGTGAGTCCATTTGTGCCTGGACATTTTTTAGTTGGACAAATTTTTATAACTGCTTGGGTCACCATTCTTCTTAGAGGTCTATTTAAATGGTTTAACTCATCTTGATTTAATTTTTGTAGGTCAAATGAATCAAGGAAAACTCCATTTCTTTTATATTTTAAAACTTAGAGGTTTATATATTCCTAAAGTATGTCCTTATGATTTTCTGAATTTTTTTGGTATCTGCTATAACGGTGCCTTTTTTGTCTCAAATTTTATTAAATTTGTCTCTTTTCTCTTTCTTCTTGTCAGATTTTCTAAATGTTTATCAACCTTGTTTATCCTTTCAATGAACCAACTCTTTGTGCATTGATCATTTGGATTGTTTTTTGGTTTCTATTTTATTAATTTCTGCCCTAATCTTTATTATTTCTTCCCATCTACTGATTTTTGGCTTCCCTTATTCTTTTTCCAAGGCATTAAGAGGTAAAGCATTAAATTATTTGCTGTGAATTCTTTAATATCTTAATATAGGCAGTTAGAGTTCTAAATTTCCCTCATAAGAGTGTCTTCATTGGATTCCAAAGGTTTTCGTATGTTATATTCTCATCATCATTTGGTTCTATTAATTTATTTATTTCCTTTTTGATTTCTTCAATGACTCATTCATCATTCAATAGTGTACTCTTTAGTCTCCATGAATTTCTGTATGCTCTGTAGTTTTTCTTGTTGCTGATTTGCAGTTTAATCCCATTGTGGTCAGATAGAGTACAAGGGATTATTTCAATTTTTGTGTATTGGTTGAGATTTGTTTAGTGTCCTAATTTATGGTCTGTTTTAGAGCGTGTTCCATGTGCTGCTGAGAAAAATGTATATTCTGCAGCATTTGGACGGAATGTTCTGTAGATATCTGGCAGGTCAGTTTGTTCCATGACATCATTTAATCCAGATATCTCTCTGTTTGTTTTTTCCCTGGATGACCTGTCAGTTGATGAGAGCGGGGTATTGATGTCACCCACTATGATTGTGTTTGCTCTTATTTGTGACATTAACTCTAGTAGTGTTTGATGAAAGTGGGAGCCCCCATGTTAGGTGCATTTGTGTTTAGGATTGTAATGTCCTCCTATTGGAGTGTTTCTTTAATCAGTATAAAATGACCTTCTTTATGTTTTCTCACTAATGTTACTTTGAAGTCTATCCTGTCAGATATTAGAATAGCAACCCCTGCTTGTTTCCTAGGCCCATGTGCTTGAAATACCATTTTAATCCTTTCACTCTGAGATAGTGTCTATCTTTTACTGAGAGATGAGTTTCCTGGATGCAACAAATGGCAGGATCCTGGCTTTTAATCCAGTCTGAAAGCCTGTGTTTTTTGGTTAGGACATTGAGGCCATTGATACTAAGAGTTTTTATTGACAGGTATGTATTTATTTTTTGCCATTCTTCTTATTTTGTAATGCTTCCTATTTTCCCTTTACTTGTTTGTTTTAACTGTTATTTGAGTATGGTTTATGAAAGATTCCTTCACGCATTTTCTGTTGAGCTGGTTTAGTTGTCATAAATTCCTTTAGCCTGTTTTTGTTGTGGAAATGTCCTTATTTCTCCATCAATTTGGATAGATAGGTTTGCAGGATAAAGTAATCTTGGTTGACAATTGTTATCTTTCAGAACTTGGAATACATCATTCCAAGCCCTTCTGGCTTTTAAAGTTTGTGTTGAGTAATCAGCTGTTATTCTGATGGGCTTGCATTTATAGGTGACTTGATTTTTCTCTTTAACTTCTGTCAATATATTTCTTTGGTTTGCATGTTTAGTAGTTTAGTTGTAACATGGTGAGGAGGGATTCTTTCCAAGTTTTTTCTGTTTGTGCTCTAAAAGCTTCTTGTATCTGCATTGGCATTTCGTTCCAAAGTTGGGGAAATTTTTCTTCTATGTTTTTGTTGGAAACATTTACTGAGCTGCTGGATTGAAATTCTTCTCTTCTACTATACCCTATATTCTTATGTTTGATCTTTTTTTTTTGTTATTGTTGTTGTTGTTTTGAGGTAGGGTCTCACTCTAGTCCAGGCTGACCTGGAACTTACTATGCAGTCTCAGGGTGGCCTTGAACTCACACCAATCCATCTATCTCTGTCTCCCAAGTGCTGGTATTAAAGGCATGCACAACCATGCCCAGCTCTATGTTTGATCTTTTCATAATGTCCCAGATATCTTAAAATTCCCATTCATACCTTCTTATTAGCTTGTCTTTCTCTTTGTGGAACTGTGTTAAGTCTTCCACCTGGTCTTCTACTTTAGATAGTCTGTTCTACTAGTGAGACTTTCCATAGAGATTTTTATTTGACTGACTGTGTTCTTCAGAGCTAGAATTCCAGCCTGGTTTTTCTTCAGTACTTTTATTTCCTTACTCATGTCTTGTTATGACCTCCTTATTCCATTAAGCTAGTTTCCTGTGTTCTCTTTCAGGAGTTTGTTTTGTTCTTTAATTACTTTGTTTTCTTCTTGATTCTTTTCATTTCTTCTTTGATTTCTTTGAGTATACATACAATCTTTTTTTTTTTTTTTTGAAATCTTTGTCAGGCATTTCATCTAAAACTGTCTCATTGGTGATCATTTCTGATGGATTTATAATTTTTGGTAGGATTGTATTGTCTTGATTCTTTGTGTTTCTTGTATTACAATGCAGTGACTTTTGCATACTGAATTGATTGGATGCTTGGGTTTTCTACTTATCTGCAGTGTTCTTAGATGTGATCATCCATCTTTACATACTTTCAGGATATGAGTTTAAAGTGCCAATTGTAGCTCTTGTACCCCAATACAACCACAGAAGTAATTATAGGTGTTGAGTTTGCTTGCTAAGTAAATATTCTAGTGGACTGAATGGAACAATTTGCTGTCAAATTCTAAACTTCAACTGAGCAATATACACATTCAATAAAAACCAGCACATAATATGCAGTTGTGGGGATTAAACAAATAGTTGCACAAAAACATAATTCCTAAGGTTGTATGTTGCTCTATACCCTTAATTTTGTGAGCTGGGAGGTAGAGATTTCAGTTCTGAATTGGGTTCCAGGTCAGCTTGGATCTGATCCAGACCCTGCCCCCAAAACTGACAGAAACAAAAGACAAAGGCTCCATAAATCTGAAACCATCAAAGGCAACAATATTCAACACCCAAATCCAGCTTATTTGAAAATGGTAAAGCCAACCAAGAATATGTAACCCATAATCTGCCCTGACGTGGAAAGAGAGATTAGCTCTTTCAATGCAGGCCTATGTACCTGCTGTCTTTCCTTCAGATTCCTTGAGTTTGCCAGGAGGCTAATGAGGTTAGAAAATCCCTGTTTGGTCTCTGTTCCTGCTGCCAGTTGGCATGACTGTTGGGGCAGTGATAGGCAGGTGCACAGATTGTGCAGATCAGCAGGCCACAAGCACCTTAGTGGGATTCTGGCCATTTTCCTCCTTTCTGGTGGATCTTGGTCTCTCCTGCTTCTCCTCTCTGTCTAAGAATAACCTATACTTCTTCACTTTTCAGAAGAAGAGTGTATTTTTCTGTGAGTTTGCTTATATCCCTCCCTAGGCTGGTTTGGCATGGCTCCTATGCTGCCATCTTACCCAGAAGTTGATTACTATTTTAATCTCAATGGATGTGATAGGTTTGGTTAGGCTATTAATCTTATCTGAATTTAGTTTTGGTAGGAGGTTTGTGTCTAGGAGTTCATCCATTTCTCCCAGATTATCCAATTTTGTGGAGTAGAGGTTTTGGAAGCATGCCCTGATAATTCTTCCAATTTCATGGATGTCTGTTGTGACCTCTCCTTTTTCCTTTCTGATTTTGTTCATTTGAGATTTGTCTGTTTTTTTCTCTTGATAAAATTTGCCAGGGTGTTATCAAGCTTGTTCATTTTTTCAAAGAAACAGCTTTTCATTTTATCAATTATTAAAATTGTTTTCTTAGTCTCCAATTCATTAATTTCTCCTCTGATTGCCATTATTTCTGTCTGGAGCTCTTAGGGCTGGATTCTTCTTGTTTTTCCAATGATTTTAGGTGGGCAGTTATGTTATTAACTTGGGATATCTCTTTCTCTGTTGTGAAGACATTTATCACTATGAATTTTCCCCTTAGAACTGCCTTCATTGTGTCCCGTAAGTTTTGGTAAGTTGTGTTTTTATTATCATTCAATTCTAGGAAATTTTCAGTTTCTTTTTGATTTCCTCCACAACCCCTTTCAATGTTTAAAATGTGTTGTTCAATCTCTAGGAGATGGTGAAGTAACTGATGTGTCTCTTGTTGTGAATTTCTATCTTTAAAGCATTGTGATCTGATATGATGCAGAAAGTTACTTGAGTTTTCCCAAAAGTTTTGAGGCATGCTTTATGGCCTAATATATGTTATATTATGGAGAAGGTTCTGTGGGCTGCTGAGAAGAATGTATATTCTGCAGATTTGGGGTGGGAGTTCTGTAGATGTCCATTAGGTCTAGTTGATCCATGTTGTTGTTGAGCTCTATTATTTCTCTGTTGATTTCCTCTTTAGATGATCTGTCTATTCTTGATATTGCAGTATTGAAGTCCCCAGCTATGATGGTGTTGGCATTTCTTTCTGATTTGTTGTCAAGTATATACTTTTTTATAAGTTGAGTTGCACCTGTGTTTGGCACATATAGACTTATGGTTGTGATGTCCTCATGTTGGTTTGTTGCCTTGATGTGTATGAAGTGGCCTTTTCTGTCTTTTTTGGTTACTTTTGGTTTGAGGTCTATTTTGCCAGATATTAATGTAGCAACAACTGCTTGTTTTTTTCCATTTGTTTGGAATATTTTTTTTTCCATCCTTTCTCCCTAGGAATGTGTATGTCTCTGGTTATGAGGTGGGTATCTTGAAGACAGGAGATAGAAGGGTCCATTTTTTTCTGATCTACCCTGTTAATATGTGTCTTTTGATGGGTGAGTTAAGACCATTAATATTTAAGTTTATAACTGTGAGATTCAATTTAATCCCTGACATGATGGGGTGCTTCATGGTGTTTGGTGCCTTATTGTGTTTTGTACTATTTTGAGTCTGTTCTAGATTTGGTTATTGTGATCTTTTCCTTGTGGGTTCTATGATTTGTTGTTTGACTCTTTTGTGTGGAATATTCTATGAAGTATCTCTGTTGGTTTGGTTTTCTGTTCATATAATAACAGAACTAACTTTTTCATGGAAAGTTTTCCTTTCACCATCTATTATGAGAGATACTTTTGTTGGTTACAGTAGCTTGGATTTGAACCCATAGTTTTTTAGATTTTGAACTGTTCCATTCCAGGCCCTTCTAGCTTTCAGGGTTTCCACTGAAAAATCTGAGGCAATTCTGATGAAATTGCCTTTGGATGTAGTGAGTTGTTTCTCTCTTGTTGCTTTTAACACTCTCTCTTTGTTTTCGTTGTTAAGTGTTTTAACTGTGACGTGCCTTGGAGTTTCTTCTTTGGTCCTATCTGGTGTTCTGTGAGCTTCTTGTATCTGGGCCTGTCTTCTGAGTGATTGGGAAAATTTTCTTCACTGAGTTTGCTGAATATATTCTGTATGCTTCTGGCCTGGATTTTCTTTCCTTCTGGTATACCCATGATCTGGATGTTTGATTGTTCTCCGATTTTCCCCAGTTCCCTTGTATTCTGTTCACATGAGTTTTTGAACTTAGCACGGTTTTTGGACTCTCAAATAAATTTCTTCTGTTTTGTCTTTCAGCTCAGAGGTTCTATCTTCCACATGAGTGACTCTTTTTGTGAGGAGTTCTAGAGTCGTTTTTAGAAGCTCTATTTTATTTTTGTTTTCTATTATGTTATTTTGCATCATGTTCATCTCTTTTTGAGGCACAAATTCAGTTCAAGTTATGAGTTTCTTGATTCTTCCTTGAACTCATTCTTTTAGTTGATCAAATTTTCATTAAGCTTAATCAGGTAGGTTTTGAGATCTTCCATTTGTTCACTCACCTTCAATTCATTTATATCTTTTCTGAGGCTTATCTGGTGTTCTTCAATTATGTTAGGCCCAGTGACAAGTGCTGAATGCTCTAAGAGATGATTCTGCTCAATTTCATTTATGTGATTGTTGGTTGTTTGAAGACTTGCTTCCAGCTCAGCAGTTCTTTTGATCAGACTCATGATGCTTGTTGTGCTTTCATTTCAGGATTCAATTACTGTTGATTTGTTGATGATTTTATTGGTGACTTCCATTGTGGGGATAGGTACCTTTGGTGGAGATCTCTCAGTTTGCTGACTTTCATTTATTTTTTACACAGTTGTCTACCCATCTTGAGGAAACATTTTAATGAGTGGGAGCAAGTATTAGTCCTTGCAAGACCTTCAGTGGGTGTTCTGTTTTTTTTTTTTTTTTTGTTGTTGTTTTTTGTTTTTTTTTGGGGGGGGGTTCAAGGTAGGGTCTCACTCTGGTCCAGGCTGACCTGACCTGGAATTAACTCTGTCATCTGAGGGTGGCTTGAACTCATGGCGATCCTCCTTCCTCTGCCTCCTGAGTGCTGGGGTTAAAGGCGTGCACCACCACACCCGGCTTGGGTGTTCTGTTTTAAATGTGAACCAGATTGGTGTTATAACTGCAGATGCACAGATTGTGGAGATTGCAAATACATCAAAAGTAACTGGATAACTGGAAACTCTGGCCTACTAACTCCATTTGCATGCACTCTTCAACAAAGGAGGATCAGAGATTGGAGAACCAGGAGCCCAGAAACTAGAGAGTCAGGGGCAAGAGGCCAGTTCCTACAGTGGACTGTATACCTTCTGGCTCAGGGGAATAGGGATTTGTGTACTCAGGGGCCAGTCAATATGGAAACCAGAGCAAAAGGTCTGCTTACACAGCACATACTCAGAGACCAGGCTACCCCAAGCCAGCAACAGGGTTACTAGGACCAGCGATAGGGAACAGCTGTGAACTCACTGGGCTGGGACTCCTCCTGCAACAGACACTTGCTTTTTTTTTAATTGACAAAATTCTATATATTTCTGATGTGTGACATGACACTGATATATGTGTGCATTGTGGAATAACTAAATCCAGTTAATTAGCATATGCATTATTTTCCATACCAATTTATTTAGTTTACTTATGTGTGTGTGTCTAAAAGGAGACAGAGAACATTTGTATCTCTTCCCACTGAGGTCTCTTCAGAACAAGACCCCAAGTGCTCATTGGTGATTTTGTCTGCTTTTATAAACTTTCCTATAGATAGTAATTTCTTTTTTTTAAATCCCTTGCAGCTATCCACATTGATAAAGTCAACCTTCAACTGTACTGCGCATGGTCTCTTCTGGATAACTTTGAATGGAACAATGGGTACAGCAGACGATTTGGCCTTTTTCATGTTGATTTTGAAGATCCTACAAGACCACGTGTCCCTTACAGATCAGCGAAGGAATATGCAAAGGTCATCAGAAATAATGGCCTGGAAGGCCCTCAGTAGAGAAGGCATCTTAGAAACTCACTTGGAGGAGCCTGTGTTTCAGGAGAGGAGGTCTACTCTGGTGATAGTCTCTCAGCCACACTCAAATTGCTTCCATACTCATCTCTGATTATGATGTCTAAATATATAAAGCCTGGGAATGTATTTAATTTAGCCTCCACATTGTATTTTGATCAATGAGTTTTCTTAGAAAGTGCAACAGAGAGCCACTGAAATTAATTTTCATATTAAGAAACTAGATTTACTATGGAAGAAAGGAAGGAAAGAATGTAAAAACCAAAGGATGGGGAGTTGTGCTGTGTTATGCTCTCTTTGAAACATGGCATGACTGTTGCACTTTTGAATTCAAAGTGATCATAGTTACCTGCACAACCCCTGTGCAAGACTGGGCCCATCAATATTCAGTCAGGGGTAAGGGAGGGGATCATGAGGCTTTACCCTTTCCTGAGGAACTAGTGTCAATCAGTGGTTGCTTGGAGAGAAGGAGTCATTTTGTTAACTGGTATTGCCACAGGTAAGTCATTTGTGCTCCAGTAAATAACCCCAATCCATGCTCATGCAACCAACCCTAATTAAACTCAACAATCATAAAAAATAACAAGACATAAAAGTTTGAGGAAGAATAAAGTTGGAAAGAAGAAAAAGCTTTAGTGGGAGTGGATTAAGATATGGTAATGAGGAGTGAACATGATCAAAATACTATATATATATATGTGTATATATATATATATTTGTGTGAAGTTGTGAAAAATATAAATATTTTCAAAATTTTAAAAATTGATGATAAAACTTTAATTTATATATTCAAAAAAGTTGTTCTACAAAAAATGAAAAGTTTGTGGAGATAATATGCTGTGTATTTGCATCTCTTGAATAGAAGCAGACCTCTTACTACTAGGACATGTATTTGTGAACTTATTGAACCTGGTTACATAGCTGTTTTTGCTCAGTAGGTCCATTAGTGATTAATCTACATACTTTCCACTATTTAATCAAGCATGAAAAAACTCTAAGTTAAAAGTCACATTACATAGTTATGCATTCTATTCATCAAAAGAATTAGTGATCTATTCAATAAAACGTATTTGTTAATCTATGTGGCATATATTTCATTAATGCTTGGAAAAAATATATCTTTTACCTAATGAACTTTTGGAAAATAATAATAAAATAAAGTAGATTTTGAATTGCAGAAAAATAGCCTGTGTTTTGTTTTTAGAGTGCAGAACTAGAACTCAATACTTTTTGTATGCTAAGCAAGGGTTCTATCATTGAGCTTCCCACCAAACCCAAAAATGACTCCAGTTGTACAATAATATCAAATTAAAAGCAAGTAAAAGCAAAGAATAGACTCTACCTTTGGGTATTTCTTGAAACCTTATAAAACAAATATGTAAATCACATAAGTTGAATGAACAACATAAACATAAACAAAGGCAAGGCAGGAGTTCATTACATTGGATGATGGGATGTCTGAGATGAATATGGGATTGTCTAGAGTTGGCTGTTTAGATGAGCTCTGGATAACATTTTCCCCCTCCAACACACCTTTCCTGTGTGTGAAGTTCTTACCTTCACATCTACATTTCAGTATATGTAGTAAATAGTATTTATGCATCAGGCTCAAAACTTATGATTATATATATATATATATATATATATATATGAATTATGAGTAAGTTAGTCCCCATTTTGTATGTAATTAGTCAGGGTTACAGGCCTGCAACAAATAACACTAATTACAAGTCCAGAGAACAGAATCCAGGATTCTAATTCCAAAATCCCTGACTCACCATGACTCAACAAGATGTCAGATGGCTGCCCTTGGGCCCTAGATCCTTCTTAATTTCATCAAGAGCCCCCTGTCTCCATACATTCAAAACAACCAATCTAGTCCACCCTGACATGATGCCTAATTTACATTCCTGAGAGTATAAGAACCCATGGTTCCAGTCACCAGGTGGGCTACTCACTCGAGAACCCTGCTAGATTGGGGGCTTTCTGCTTTATTTTTGCAGAATAAAGCTTTTCTTAACTTGTCCTTCTACATTGTCTCTACCTGTCAACATTTTTGTGGTTTGAAAGACAATGGAATTAAGAGTCACTGGCTTGAGGAGTTCTAGGGAATGCTAAGGATTTGCACTCTAACACCTAAAAAAAGCCCAAGCACAACATTGTCGTTCTCACTTTGCACACTGAGAACCATGCTGAACACACCTAGTCTTTCTCATCACATCGTTAACTTGATGTGGACCTGGCACTTTCTTATTTCAGTTCTCAGTTCAGCAACCAAGAGTTGGGGTGTCCTGGGAGTCTCCTGTGTCTTTTCTGACAACAAGAAGGAAAGAAACAAAAGAGTGGAGTTGAGAACACAATGGAAGTAGGAAGGGACTTTCCTGTTTTCTTCATCTGCTTCCCTGAGGAAACTGCAGGCATGCTTTGCATTCTTGTAAGGCTTTCTCCTGAGCAGCCACAATGTCATTTTTCCTTTTATAAACTGTGGTCAATTTCTAGATCATTTTCATGTTCATTATAAGGGAATTACTTACAGCAAAGTGCACACCCTCAGTAGCGGTTGGACAGAGTGAGAAAGAAATGGTCATGGTCGTTCAATAAACATGGATGCACTGGGGAAAATTATATTAAGATTAAAATGGTATACACAGGAAATTCTATTACATCTTTGCCACTGGTTTGTTATTTTTATTGTTCAATGAGACATTATCTCACAATTTGTGTTCATTTAAGAAGCACATTTTCAAATCTTATTTCATTCCTCTCCTATCTGGCCTGTCTTTTTCATTTTTACTATGTATCTTATTTACAATTTATATGCCCTCTTCTATTATCTTGCAAGACAACTGAGTTTTCCTTTTAATTAGAGCACCGTTTTGAGTATTACTTATCCTATGGGGCATATTTACAAGTTTTACAATACAAATGAGCACTGTGTTTTTGTTACTAAAACCAGAAAATTAATATTCCATTGTAAATAAAACAATCTGTTACATTTGGTCTACCAGGTGAAATAAACCTCCTCCTGGCTTGTGCCTGGGACTGCTCACAGGGTAGGTCTCTGGTGAGCTTTGCAGGCCAACTCTTCATCCCAGAGGTGGGTCTCACCAAGGGTGCTTCCTAATTAAGCTCATAAATTAGCCCTGCCCTGGGATTAAAGTGAAGAAAACAAATAAACAAGAATAACAGTATGAAAACACACAAAAAACTCCTTACCTACCCCCAAACCAAGAGCCCCTGCAGTATTTCAATTAATGTTTTTTTAATGGCTTGTATTAGCATTTGAGAACAAGATTGATTAGATTTTGCCTACCAAGGAAACAGAAGTTGAATTCTTTAAATGGAAAAACGAGACTTGTTAATTATACTTAAAGATCCATGGATACTGTACTTAGATTTCTGGAAGGTCACCCGAGGCTTGTAAAGCTTGTTTTATGTCTGTTTTATCTAAAGGGAAACTTGGATATCACAATGATGGATTAGAAGTACTTGAATTTCTTTTCTATTCCTTCTTTGCTTCTTAACCTTTTTTTGTGCAACGTGAACACAAGCTATTTACATCCATCAAATCTCTTATAATAAAATTGCATGAGTATTAAAGATAAATTATATTTTAGGGTAGTGATGTCTGAGTTGCTAAAATCTGTATAATCTGACAGTAGGATGTTTCATTTTTGATACTTAGAGCTTTAGTGTTCCTTTTTATAATGATTATTTTTGTTCTTATAAATGTCACACAATGAACATATTGCATATTGGTCATATTCTCATACAGTTATATTCTTATATCCTCTCTTTCCTGTCCCCATTTCCTCCAAGGGCCCTCCTCAGTAGGATTGTTGGTATCCACTATGGGGTCATGAATACACCAATCAGGAATCTAGCTTTCTAATTCCCAAGAACTATAGGAAAAATTCTACCAGATCCCACTTTTTGAAAGCAAAGGTACAAGTTCTCATTAAATTCTAAAACCGAAAAGCTGGCAACCTTGGTGTTTGGCAGTGGACTGCTAGGCAGATTTTTATGTCCTGGGAATTTGTGTTTGGCCAATAGCTTTTAATTATTTTTATGAACTAGAGATTATGAATACATTCATAATATATTGAAAAAATTCCCCAACACTGACTAAAAAATAGATTTATACGTTAATCCTTAAACACCAATACTATTAGTCAGTGTTGGCCGAAAGAAAATAGAATGCTGAGCCGTATTACTAAGACTGCAGTTAGTAAATCAAAGTTGATGGAATTGATACTGTTTAATTATTAGCAATGCACCTCACCAGGAGAACACATAGTCATCACTCATCACAATATTTTAGGAGGGTGTTGTCCAGGGATGGACAGAGTGCAGAGCCCAAAGCAGGGTGAGCTTTAAATAATGAAGTTACAGGAAATCTTCACACTTTATGGTGGCCATTCAAAGTACGGGTGGTGGTAGTATAAAGCTACTTTTATACTATCTTGCAGACTGAGATGGTAGGTGGGAGGGGGAGGGGAAGGCAAGGTGCTCGTTTATGGTTATGATGAAGGAAAATTCCCAATTGTGAGAGGTGAGGGGTGTTTTAAGTAAAATAAAAAAATTATTAGCATATATTAGTTATACAAAATAATGGGTTCTGGGACTATGCAGCTTCCGAACATCCTGCTCACCGGTACTCCAGGGGTTGGAAAGACCACACTGGGCAAAGAACTTGCATCAAGATCAGGACTGAAATATATTAATGTGGGTGATTTAGCTCATGCAGTCTGATCACCAGGTGTCATGGAGTCTGGCAAGATGGCTTCTCCCAAGAGCATGCCGAAAGATGCACAGATGATGGCACAAATCCTGAAGGATATGGGGATTACAGAATATGAGCCAAGAGTTATAAATCAGATGCTGGAGTTTGCCTTCTGATACGTGACCACAATTCTAGATGATGCTAAAATTTATTCAAGCCATGCTAAGAAAGCTACTGTTGATGCAGATGATGTGCGATTGGCAATCCAGTGTCATGCTGACCAGTCTTTCACGTCTCCTCCTCCGAGAGATTTTTTATTAGATATTGCAAGGCAAAGAAGTCAAACCCCTTTGCCATTGATCAAGCTGTATTCAGGTCCTAGATTTCCACCTGATAGATACTGCTTAACAGCTCCAAACCATAGGCTTAAGTCTTTACAGAAAAAGGCATCTACTTCTGCAGGAAGAGTAACAATTCCGTGGTTAAGCATTGGTTCCGTTTATAGCAGACCAAGTACTCCCACGCTAGGCACACCAACCCCACAAACCATGTCTGTTTCAACTAAAGTAGGGACTCCAATGTCCCTCACAGAGCAAAGGTTCACAGTACAAATGCCTGTTTCCCAGTCCCCTGCTGTAAAAGCATCAATTCCTGCAACATCAGCAGTTCAGAATGTTCTGATTAACCCATCATTAATTGGATCCAAAAACATTCTTATTACTACTAATATGGTATCACAGAATACTGCCAATGAATCATCAAATGCATTGAAAAGAAAACGTGAAGATGATGGTGACGATGATGATGATGATGATGACTATGACAATTTGTAATGTAGTTGTAATGCATGTAACATGTATACTGTTCCTGAACCTGTTGAACCAAGCATGCTGGATGTTTTCAAGTTGTTTTTGGAAAACAATATTTAATTAGTGAATATAGTTATTATGCTATTTCAATGGAAATGCTCAATTTTTTAATAGAACTCAATGGTTTTTCATTGGCCTTCATGCATAAAAAATAAAGTTGGCTTTATCAAAAAAAAATAATGGGTTCTATTGTGACATTTTCATACAGGAATGTAAAGCACACTGTGATCATATCCTTTTAGTTACCCTCTTTTGTTTCCCCTTCTTACTCCCCCAGGTCTCCTTGTGAAGAGTGCGTCTTGAAGAGAACAGACCAGCTCTCTCAGCATCTATGTATGACCCACCAGAGATTGCTGCCTATGATCCTGCCAGCATGGCTACTGAGAGCTGGTAACAGGCAAATACAGGACCGTTATTAAGAGTGTGAGCTCTTGGACTGGAGAGATGGCTTAGCAGTTAAGGCAAATGCCTGTGAAGCCTAAGAACCCATGTTCAACTCCCCAATACACATGTAAGCCAGATGCACAAGGCGACATATGCTTCTGGAGTTTGCAGTGGCTAGAGGCCATGGCTTGCCCTTTTTCTCTCTATCTGTCTCTCTCTGTCATAAATAAATAAACAGAAAAATAAATAAGATAGTTTTAGAAAGTGTGAGCTCTGGATAAACTCCCTGGAAGCCTAATGTTACTGGTTTTGAAAACGATGAAGCCTCTCAGGCCCTGGAATACTGTGTACCAATTCCCCAATCCAGTGACTCTCAGGAGCTCTTGTCTTGAGTAGCAAAGAACTTACAAGCATACATACGCAGAAGAAGACATTGTGAAAGATTTATTTTAGGGAAATAAAGCAGAAAAGATCCCAAGCTGGGATATCCTGAGTGGGTAAAGCCTGCTCAAAGTTTCAAGGAACAAGAACCCAGGAAGCTGTTCCTGAGCTGCATCTGGAATCAGGCTGGAGTTCCAGTCTTGCCAGGGCTCAGTGGCTTCTATGTTCTTTGGAGCCTGTGTTGCTAACTAACCACCTATTAACCACCTTCCTTCTAATCTCCGTCACCAACTTTATTCCAAAATTGGAAGTTCAAACGTATTATTCAAGTGACATGAAATAACTCTCTAACATTCTTGTGGCTCAGTTTCTCCTATGTATAAAAATACAAAAAGGCTATTGTGAGCATTCAATTAGCAGGCAAATGTACAGAAAATGTCTGCAGTTGTTCTTAGAATACAGCAAATGTGTCGATAGCATTAGGCGTCATTTTTACCTCTGAGCTTTGTCCATGGCAAGCCTCTGGCATCCGATACAGTTTAAGTTTCCTCCTGTGGAACTAGGTCTGGTTTTCTCACAGAAGTTCCTGTTTATAGCTTTCTGCTCTTTTGAGTTGGGATTCACCTTGCCTGTTTATCTCTCTGATTTCAGTGATAGCTTTTTTTTTTTTTTCCTCTGACCTCAGTTCTTTGGTGGATGGAAGAAGATGCTAATTTTCATTTGTTTGGCTTCATTGCTTGCTGTTAGGTTGAGTGGTGCTTCCAAGTTCCTTCAGTGCTGGATTTGACATGGGAAGATTCCATTATGCTTATGATTATTGTGGTTCAAGAAGTTCAGCTCCAACTCACCTGTGCAGCATGATGAAGAGATGCAATGCGGCACACAAGACAGTTCTCTGAAGAATCACATGAACACTTTGGGCGATGTGGATAAATTTGTAGTTACCTCCTTGCTGCTGGAGCAAAACACCCAACATGGCTTTTGGGAGGAAATGTGTTTATTTTGGGCTCCAGTCTTGAGGGAAAGCTTCATCATGGTGAGAACATCAACTTGGTGTGCAGTGGCTGGGCATCACATCTTACCACAGCAGCTGGCATGAAGCTGCAAGACACTGAATTCACTAGCACTTGAGACTCTGGATTAATAAACCTCAAGGTCTGCCCCAGACATCTACTCTAGAAAGGCCACACCTTCCAAATTGCCACTAGCTGGGGGTAGAGTATGAGGCCATGGGGCACACTTCACATTCACACCACCCCAGATAGAGAGGTGAAATAATAGCCATGACAAGTGAATATATGTTTATATATATGTTTATATATATATATATGTATATATATATGATGTTAAATCTTCATTGCCAACTTGATGGAATTTATAACTGCCATGGAAAAACACCTGTGGGTGTGTCTACAACAGTGTTTCCAGAATGGGTTCACTAAGTAGGGAACATTCACCCTAAAAATGGGTAGCATCCCATGGACTAAGGTCCCTGAGCAAATAAAGAGGAGAAAGTGAGCAGAGCACCAGCATTCATCTCTCTTTCCTTTGCTTCCTTGCTGTGGATCCAATGTGACCAGCTGCCTCACATTCCTGCCACCATACCTGCCGTACTATATGGACTATGCTAATTAAAAATGTAAACCAAAACACATCATTCTCTCTTATGCTGTTTGATTTGGTTACAGCAATGAGAAAAGCCACTAATACAATAATATGAATGATAAGAATGTATAAAAATAATAGAAGTAAGAACATAGAAGTGTGAAGCAAAAAGCCTTTTAGAAGCTGTAGGGCAGCACACAAGTGAACTTACCTTATGAATGAAAGCTGGAAGGCTCAGACTATAATGTGGAGAGTCTCTGATATTCTTCAGCAAAGGTTTTTTTTTTTCTTTTTTCTTTTTTCTTAACAACGTCCATGATTGTAAATAATATCCCATGGTAATTCCCTCCCTTCCCCCACTTTCCTCTTTGAAACTCAACTCTCCATCATTTCTCCTCCCCTTCTCAATAATCTCTATTTTATTTTGATGTCGTGACCTTTTCCTCCTATTATGATGGTCTTGAGTAGGTAGTGTCAGACACTGTGAGGTCACGGATATTCAGGCCATTTTGTGTCTAGAGGAGCACGTTGTAAGGAGTCCTACCCTTCCTTTGGCCCTTGCATTGTTTATGCCACCTCTTCTGCAATGGACCCTGAGCCTTGGAAGGTGTGATAGTGATATTTCAGTGCTGAGCACTGCACTCCTTTGTCACTTCTTCTCAGCACCATGGTGCCTTCTGAGTCATCCCAAGGTCACTGCCATCTTAAAAGAGAAGCTTCTCTGACCAAAAGTGAGAATAGCAATAATATATGGGTATGACTATTAAGAGAAATGATTACTAGGTAGCATAGTATATACATTTGGCCAGACAGCAGGAGACGTCACACCCGTAGGGCTCATAACTACCCATGTTGTACGCTTTCAGTACCAGGAATATATTCCCTCCCATGGAGCAGGCCTCCAGTCAAATTAGAGGGTGGCTGGTTTCCCCCATAATAGACATGCCACTATTGCACCCATTGGCTCATTTGACCTGGCTGGCTAAATATAAGGCTTGCAATGTCCACTGTTGAGTATCTACACTGGTGATTTATCTCTCTCCCATTAAACTGCATGCAGCATAGCTTTTTCCAGCTTTCTGTCAGTTGGTCTACATGGAGGAGGTTTTCAGCTTAGCTCCAGCAGGATTTCTCAGTGACCTTGCAGCCCAAGTATGTGGAGTCTTCAGCAATAGGGTCTTACCATCTATTCCTAGTGGGAAACCAAGGGCCTTGTCAAAGGCCTGTAATGTTTTAGGGGTATCAGGGACCTCCCTGGCCAACAACTCACTGGAAGGTATCCCATCCCTGGCACTGAAAATTTTCTAGTAACAATGTATGGCTCCTGTGTGTTCAATTGTCCAAAAATTTAGGTTTCTATATGACTTATTTATATCCTCTTAGATTTTTTAAATGTATATATTTTTTATTGACAACTTCTATACTTACAGACAACAAACCATGACATTTCCCTCCCCTCCCCCACCTTCCCCTTCATAAGTCTGCTCTCCATCATATCCCTTCCCCCTCTCCATAAGTCTCTCTTTTAATCTGATTTCATCATCTTTTTCTCTCATTTTGAGGGTCTTGTGTAGGTATTGCTAGGCACTGGGAGGTCTTGGATATCAAGGCCAAATTCTGTCCAGACAGTTGTATATAAAGAGTGGTACCGTACCTTTGGCTCTTACATTCTTTCTGCCACATCTTCCATAATGGACCCTGAGCCTTGGAGGGTGTGAGATGTCTCAGTGCTGGGCACTCTTCCATTCCTTCTTCTCAGCACTATGTGGCCCTTTGGGTAATCCTCTTAGATTTTGAATAGCCTTCCCTCCACCTTTCCTTTATTCAATCTCTTCCTCTGACCTCACTTAGGCCCTTTCGCCCTGATTAATCTGTTCTTCTACTTACATATATACAATACCATCCTATTAAGTCCCTCACCCCTCCCTTTCTATTCCTTTTACATCTCCTTTCTATGTTACTGGCCTCTGCTACTGAGTTTTCTTCATACTCACACACAAGTCCAATCATTTGTAGCTAGGATCCACATATGAGAGAGAGCATATGATGTTTGGCTTTCTGGGCTTGGGCTACCTCACTTAGTATAATCCTTTTCAGATCCATCCAATTTCCTGCAAATTTAATAACTTCATATTTCTTTACCACTGAGTAGAACTCCATTGTGTAAATGTGCCACATCTTCATTATCCACTCATCAGTTGAAGGACATCTAGGCTGGTTCCATTTCCCAGCTATTGTGAAGAGAGTGGTAATACACATGGTTGAGCAAGTATCTCTAAGGTAGTAAGATGAGTACTTAGGATATATGCCTAGGAGTTCTATAGCTGGGTCATATGGTAGATCTATTTTTAGCTGTCTCAGGAACCTGCACACTGATTTCCACAATGGCTGTGCCAGATTGCATTCCCACCAACAGTGTAGAAGGGCTCCTTTTTTTCCACATCCTCACAATCATTTATGGTCATTTGTTTTCATGATGGTAGCCAATATGACAGGAGTGAGACGGACTCTCAACATAGTTTTATTCTGCATTTACCTGATGACTAGGGATGTTGAACATTTTTTACATGTTTATATGCTATCTTTATTTCTTCTTTTGAGAACTCCTATTTAGTTCCATAGCCCATTTCTTAATTGGGTTATTTGATTTCTTATTATTTAATGTTTTAGTTCTTCATATATCCTAGATATTAATCCACTATCAGATGTATAGCTGGCAAAGAGTTTCTCCCATTCTGTAGGTTGCCTCTTTCCTCTATTCACGCTGTATTTTGCCATATAAAAGCTTTGTAATTTCATTAGGTCCCAGTGGTTAATCTGTGGTCTTATTGCCTGAGCAATTGGGGTTATATTCAGAAAGTCTTTGCCAAGACCAATATGTTGAAGGGTTTCTCCTACTTTTCCCTCTAGCGGTTTCAGAGTTTCCAGTCTGATATTAAGGTCTTTGATCCATTTGGACTTAATTCTTGTGCATGAAGAGAAATAAGGATCTATTTTCATCCTTCTACAGATACATATCCAATTTTCTCAACACCATTTGTGGAAGAGGCTGTCTTTTCTCCAATGAGTATTTTGGCATTTTTGTCGAAGATCAGGTTGCTATAGCTGACTTTATCATCTGTATGTTTGTTGTTAGCATATAGGAAGGCTACTGATTTCTTTGTGCTTTTTGTGTCCTGTTACATGGCTATAGGTGTTTATCAGCTCTAACAGTTTGTTGGCTGAGTCTTTAGGGTTCTTTGGCCTTTAGGTTTATGTATAGAATCATGTCATATGTAAATAATGATAACTTGATCTCTTTCTTTCCAAATTGTATCTCTTTTATATGTGTCTCTTGCCTTATTGCTATGGCTAAGACTTCCAGTACTATATTAAATAAAAGTGGGGACAGTGGACACCCTTGTCTTGCTCCTAATTTTAGTGGATAAGCTTCAAGTTTTTCTCCATTTAAGATTATGTGGGCTGTAGGCTTGTCATAAATAGCCTTTATTATATTGAGACATATTCCTCCTATTCCCAGTCTCTGCATGACTTTCATAATGAAGGGATGTTGGATTGTGTCAAATGCTTTCTCTGCATCTAATGAGATGATCATGTGAAGTTGTCCTTCAGTCCACTTATATAATGTATTACATTTATCAATTTGCATATGTTGAACCATCCCTGCATCTCTGGGATAAAGCCTACTTGGTTGGGGTGAATGATCTTTCTGATATATTCTTGTATTCTGTTTGCCAATATATATATATATATATATTTTGGTTTTTCGAGGTAGGGTCTCACTCAAGCTCAGGCTGACCTGGAATTCACTATGGAGTCTCAGGGTGGCCTTGAACTCACTGTTTGCCAATATTTTGTTGAGAATTTTTCCATCTATGTTCTTGAGGGAGATTGGTCTGTAATTTTCTTGGTTGACAGTTATCTTTCAGAGCTTGGAATACATCATTTCATGCCCTTCTGGATTTTAAAGTTTTTGTTGAGTTATCTCCTGTGATCTTGATGGGCTTACCTTTGTATGTGACTTGATTTTTCTCACTAACTGCTTTCAATCTATTTTCTTTGTTTTGTATGTTTGGGAGTTTAGTTATAATATGGTAAGGAGATTTTTTCCAGGTTTTGTCTGTTTGGTCTTCTAAAGGATACCTGTATCTGCATTGGCATCTCTTTCCCAATTTGGGGTAAGTTTTCTTCTATGATTTTGTTGAAAATGCCTACTATGCATTTACAGTGAAATTCTTTTCCTTCTACTACCTGAATTCTTATGTTTGATCTTTTCATAGTGTCTCAAATATCTTGAAATTCCCACTCATACTTTCCTATTAATTTGTCTTTCTCTTTGTTGGACTGTGTTAGATCTGCCACCTAGTCTTCTAGTTTAGATATTCTGCCCTCTCCTTCACTCATTCTACTGGTGAGATTTTCCTCAGAGATTTTTATTGCATTGACTATGTTCTTCATTGCTAGTAATTCTGACTGGCTTTTCTTTATTATTTCTATTTCCTTATTTATGTCTTGTACTGACCTCTTCATTTCACTAAATTGATTTCCTCTGTCTTCTTTGATTCATTTGATTTCCTCTTTCATTCCTTTGATTTCCTCTTTGACTTCTTTGAACATAGTTATAATCATTATTTTGAAATCTTTCTCAGGCATTTCCTTTAAGTCCATCTCGCTGGAGGTCATTTCTGATGCTTTAATACTTTTTGGTGGATTTATATTGTCTTGATTTTTTTTGTGTTATAATGTATGTATTTTTGCATCTTGGATTAACTTAATGCTTGAATTTTCTAATTATCTGCAGTATTATTAGATGTATCAATCAATCTGATGTCACATATCTTCAGGGTAGGAGCTTAAGGTGCTAGGTGTGGCTCTTAAGACTCTCAGACTATCTACCAAAGTGACCCTAGATGTTGGGTTTACCTGTTATGAGAATATTCAAGTAGGCTGAATGGAACAAAATACAGATAGATTCTAAAATTTAACTAAAGAATATACACATTCAATGAAAAATAGCACAGAGTATTTATGCAAGAGTAGTTATTATGACAGCCAGATCCTCTAACAAAGTCACGGTCCCTTAAGATGTGTGTTGCCTCACACCCTTAATCCAGTCAACTAGGAGGCTAATATTTCTGGTCTGTTGAGGGTTCCAAGTAAGCTTGTGACCATGTGAGACCCTTCCCTAATGAATGACAGAAGAGGAAACAAAGGCACTATATATCAGTAAGCAACAAATGACAAGCCCAAAATATAGCTTATTTAAGAATGGCAAATCCATCATACCCCAAAAGTGCCCCATATGAAACTAAGAACAGTTGGCAAAACAAGCAAGGGTGCTGTTTTCTTGGTGAACCAGGTACCATCAAAAGGGTGAAGGAGATCAACACAGAGAAAAATCAACTCCTACCAAATCAGATATCCAGAGACCCAGAGGCCCCCAACACCTCATCACTGAAGCAGACCAAAAATGAACCCAACATGGCTCAGAGAAATTTAGAGGAAGAGGGGGCAGAAAGAATGTCAGAGCCAAACATTGGGTCATGATATGCAGAGACATTTCTCCTACCCACAACTGTGGGCTAACTCCAAAATGTATGACCCACATACCTCAACAAGGAGGGGCCAGGGGGAGGGTGTATGACATGGATGAGCCTAACAATGGTACCAACTTGACTGTATTCACTGAGTACAAAACTAATTAATAATAATAATAGAAAGAATGGAAAATCCAACTATCCATCAGATTTAACATATAATTTATCCTGAGATGGAAGGTGCAATTAGAACTTCCAATTCAAGCCTATATACCAGGCTTATTTGGTGGGTACTGGCCTGGTCTAATCCTAGTTATATTTTGGGGTGGCTTTGTTCTTAATTATGCTGTGCTCCTGCTTGGATCCCTCTTTGTTGCACCGTGGGCTCAGGTAGGCTGGCTGGGTTGCTGGATTGCTGCTCTGATCACCTGGTGGGTGCTGTGTAGATGAATTCCCTTTCCAGGTTTCTGGTTCTTGATAGCACTTGCACTGGCAGTGGGGGAGGGGAGGCTGTGGATGGTGGTTGATGATTTCCCACTGGTCCTCAGGATCCTTTTCCTCATGAGCTGCTCCTCCATTCTTCCATGCTGTCCTCCTTTCACATTTCTTGAGTTTGCAAGAAGACTGGTATGAGTGGGAAGTCTCCTCATCTGGCTTTTCCTGTGGCTCAGACCAAGCTCTGCAGGTATGGCCATGCAGACCTGGTGCCACCGCTGCTGGAGCCACTTCTGTGTGCTTCTATGGGCTTAAGATGCTCTGGATCTCTCCTACTTCTCTGCTGCAGTTCATAATGTCTTATACACCTCACTTTTCCATAGAAGAGTGTATTTTGCTATTTTTTTGGGGGGGGCTTTTTATCCCCTAGGCTGCTTTGGCATAATTCCTACACTGCCATCTTAACTGGAAGTTTGAGGTTTGGTTTTCTTGTACAGTAAGGCTGAAGGTTTCAAAGTGATATAGGAAATTGCAGTGTCTCTGAGAATGACAGAGCTTATTCTCAGCTCTTGGTTTGGCTATAACCCAGGAGTTAGGGTA
Organism: Dipus sagitta; assembly: GCA_036346955.1. Taxonomy (NCBI): domain Eukaryota; kingdom Metazoa; phylum Chordata; class Mammalia; order Rodentia; family Dipodidae; genus Dipus; species Dipus sagitta. The sequence continues at coordinate 19,757,353 of CM070781.1, forward strand.
CCAGATGGTCAGGGTTACACAAAATTTCTACCAAGTCAGTTGCCTCCAGGTTCTTGTCTTATGAATTTTGACAAATAAAATACACACCATTGAGGGCAAAGGTCAGAAAGATTTTATTATAGAGCCTTAGCTTCTGCTGTAAGGAAGTGGAAAAGCCTTCCAGGTGACTCTGATTTGCTCTTTTATGGAAATTTACTAGATGTGGACTGAGATGGTCAGTCCAATTCCCATGCCAAGTATACAGACACATTGTAATCTTATTCATATCTTTCCGTTAGGTTTTAATGAAAAAGAGGTAAGAAACAAACCAGATTTACACCTATAGGCTCATTTCACTTAACATAATGTCTTTCAGGGTCTTTCATGTTGAGTCCAGTGACAGAACCATGTCAGAAATCCATGTGTTCCCATGGCATGTGTCAACCAACGGTATTCCTTATTCTTTCTTAGCCTTGCACATAATGCCATATTATATTTACTCATTCATATATTGATGTAGGTTGATTAAAGAACTTGGTTATTGTGAAATTATGCAGTGAACATGGGAGGTTGTATATCATTTGATTTCATATCCTTTGGATAAATTCCCAATAGTGAGATGGTTAGATCAGTTTTACTAATTTTTATATTTCCTTTACAGAGGATGATCTTTGCCATATGTATTTTATAAATATGTATTAAAATCATTGATGCAATACATGCTAAATAGTCTGATGTGTACTTGCAGTTGAAGCTTAAGATGTGGATTGACTTACTGAATTTTGACAAGATCCTGTAAGATCAATTCTACAGTTATTTCCCATATTTTTCAGATGAGCAAATTGAGGCAGAAAGGAGATAAATAACTTGTGTCAACCACAGAGCTATTAACAGTGGATCTGGTATTGTAACTCAGACAATCTTTGTGCAGGCATCAAAATGCATTTCTTTTCTCCCCTGACAATACTGTGGCAGAAGCAGGGCTGGTATGCAGCTTCTGGTTCCTAGCCCTTTCAAAGGACTGCCTGGTACACAATTTAACCACAGGGCAACCTTGTGTGTAAGATCCTCTGTGTCTCAGACACTTTAGGCAATTTTCTGTACCTTGCAGCTAGTCATTTCACAGACCAGTGGATGAGCCATTTATTTCCTTTGAAGACAACCATTATCCACATCAAGCATTCTCTTTGCTTCCATACTCACCCAGATCATCTTGTTTTAGAATACTGTCTTTCAAAAGCTTGGTACTCTTCTCAGCATGGACATTAACACAATCAAAGCTTTCCTCATGATTCAAGCTTTGCATTTCCACTTCCAGTTAAACAAACCAGACAATTAAACATATGCTTAGTGCCAAGTAATCCTGAGTTTGACTGCAACTTCCTATTATACAGAAAATAACAATCTCAAGAAATTTATTTACGTACTTTATTTTTCAATTTTTCCAATTAATAAAGTGAGAACTAAAATAAAATAATCATTATAAAGCTATAGTGAAAATCAAATATGATACATGTAAAATAACAGCCTGTTGACCACTACATGATGACAATGTAATTTAGTTGGTAACAACTTATTATTATCTCCTACTTACGTTGGTATAGAGAAGAAAACATTACAGAAATCATTTTTGGTAACCAACTCTAAATTCCTTTATATTTTTAGAACCCTATCCCTTACATCTGAACAAAAGTAACTAGTTTTGACAACAGGATATACAATGATGGGGCTAAGAAACCAGTGCATCCTTCTTGAGGTACAAACTTATTCTTTCCTAGACATGTTCTCAATGCAATGCTCAATTTCTCTAGTACATGTCCAGACTATCCTTTCCAGGGACTGTTTACTAGAAGAGTAACGATGTTTCAAAGCTACTGTCTACCATGTAATGACACAAGAATGGTCTTGCATCCAACATAACTGTAGGGTGGGCTCTCTGTACCTTGTGTGGGTTCAGTTTCCATGTTGTACAAAATTGGAAACATTTATTTATCACTTATATAAATAACTAAGAAGAGTGGTTAAAATTATGTTGCATGTATTGTACTACAAATGTCTTCCTGTCTTTTTTTTTTTTGTCTTCCTGTAGACTACAATACACTATTCTTATTGTATAAATAGATTTCGAATTGATTTGGGTACAAGATGAACTATGGAACGGCTGGCAGCAAATAAACATATTTTTTGCCCTCTATGTTTCATTTTTGTACAGTAGAATGCATCCCTGAAAACTTTCCAGATTTGCTACCCTCTGATCAGACTTGCCTATTATAATTCTGCCCTATGGCAAACTTCTTATTGACTCTAAATTACATTTAATCCTGTTAGGATCACATTTTATTGAAAGGCATGTGTTGTGATGGCATTGACGGGAATCCAGCCACCAAGATGCCCAGCCAGAGGAAAATAAACTCTTGGAGCTTTCTCATGCCTGTCATTTTCACGCTGGGCCCAGCTGTGTAGCCTCTTGAAGGATGGAGAGGATTGGGGTGCTCAATACAGATAATGGTGAGCTCCTGGGTGGTGTGGAGAGCTCTCCACCACAAGAAAATAATCTTTTGAGCCCAGTGGACTAAGAACCAAAGCCATTTTGAGCTAAGACAGTATAATTCTATTAGTGAAAAGCCCTTGCAGGGGGAAATTGCCTGTGTTAAAATCTGTGCACAAATTAAAATAACAGGGCTAAAGGGTAAAATATCTCTATAAAAGGCTTTATGGTTCTAGTGGGTAATAATATCCTTGTCACATTTGGATCTGGGGGCCAAAGATATAGGATTTTTTTCCTACAGCATGTTGGTCTCCTTTTCTCAACTTTTGCTTATGCCATATTTCTGTACTTGAGCACTTATTTGATGCATTTGAATGCTGCACCAATGCATACAATTGGTACTTGTCATGGAAATGTCAGAAAAAGGGTCTAAGCATCATTCCTGTGTGTTGATGCCTCCTGAAGTTGATGTCACCTAAAATCTCCATTTTGGCAAAAATGTATTGAATGTATAAATCCCCTGTAATTTGCACAAGATTTTGTAGCGACAATTTCTGTTAATACTGTTGTCTTGATATGGCATGTAAAATCTATTAAAATGCACACCTCGACTCAGAATAGATTCATTAGAAAGAGGTGAGTAGTTAAAAAGAAAAGCTGTCAGCACAAATGCTGTGTATTTTCTAGGGTGACAGAATTCCCAAGTCCCAAGGACTCTTTAAACTGTTGAATAGCTAATGTCACATATCACAGCCTTACTCATAAACTGGTCCCTCCTCAGTCACTGAATGGCAGCTGCAAGTCTAAAGCTCATGGTACATTTCTGTAATTCCATGACAAAGACAACATGAGCAATGGGTTTTCATGTATTTGAAAACTTTTGAAAGACACAGTTCATAATTCTATTAAAGAATGATGGCAGCATTTACTCTAGAATTAAGCAATAATGAAATAGATGATGCTCTGAGTTTACTGTGGGCCAGGGAGTTTAGTACCAACGTAGCTCTCTCCTACCCATAACAAAATTCAGACAGCAGTCAGCAAGGCTTATTTTCTCCTGCATGTCTTCCCTTCCTCCTTCTTTACTTTCTTTTATCCTCCATCTTCCTTCTCTCCTCCTTGTTATCATATCACTTTATCTTCCCGTTTTCATTCCCTTCCTTTCCTTCTATGTATTCACTCATTTCTTTATCCTTCATCAGGCCTTTATTAAGATCCTGTCTTCACCCAGGCATGGTGCAAGCACTGTGGCTATGCTGTGACCAAGTCAGACATGTTTTGATCCTCTTGTGACTTATACTTAATATTGAGACAGTGCTGGGTTAGCCAACAAGAAAGGCAAATTCAATCTTCTGTAACTGACCTCCTTCCTCCAGTAAGATGACTGACTTGAAACTTCTAGAATTCTTCCTTCCCACATCAAAAATCTCCAAAACCATAAACAACTGCATGTGGAGGAAAATCACTAAAGGAAAGCATAAGAAATAAGCAAAGAAGTAGAAATAATCCTGCAGAACATAAAAACCCAGGATAGCTGTCCAGAGAATGAAACATCTAGCCTCAGTCATCTTAACCTCTTAGTGGAGGTTAACTTGAAACCAGGAGGGAATTTTCCCTTTGAGTAATAGGTAAGCTAGACGATTGTACAGCCCCCATCTCTAGCATAGATACTTGCAGTCTTCACTATTGGAAACCCATGCAGTTCACAAGGCTCAAGGTACTTGAAAGTCCACTGGCTGACTACTGACCTTGGGACCCCAGGACCCAGGCTTCTGTTATACACCATCCTAGAACTAAAGTTGATGCTAACATGTGTACAATTGTGACTGTGAGCAGTGATGATATCTCTTTCTTCCTCTCAGGCTCTGCTGCCCCTGTACCTATTGTGTACCAACCCTGAGTGAAGCTTCTATTGCCCATCACATGCTAGTGGAAAGCCACTATATGCCTTCATCCTAGGTGTGGTAGTTTGAATAGATGGCCACCAATATAGTCAGTGTTTTATTAGTTGGTAGTTTGGATCTGCAGCCACCTGGCTGGAGGAGGTGTCACTGGGTGGATCTTAAGGTGTGATGGTGGGTTTGAAATTCCAGTCTAAAGATATGCAAAGTGCCTAGTTCCACCTGGAGTTCCTAACATGTGCTATGTGGCCTTTGGCTTGTGGCTTTCTCTCTCTCTCTCTCTCTCTCTCTCTCTCTCTCTCTCTCTCTCTTCTTGGACCTGTGAAAGCAGGGACAGCTTCTTCTGTCATTATATAATGCCCCCTGGATCTGTAAGCTTCAATAAAAATCCCTTTCCCATAACTGTGCCTGGTCTGAAAGTTCATCTCAACAAACCTGAAGCTGTCTGCTACAAAAATTGGTACTGGGAGTGGGGTAAGATAAATCTGACCATGGGGATTTTGATCTTTTGGAGCTTTTGTTTTAGAGGAATGCACATGGACTTGGTACTTACAACTAAAGATGCCTTCTGGAGTGGTAAGTCATTTCTTATGGACTATTCTGATGACAGTTTGAGAATACTAAGTGCAGCAAGAATTGTATTTGGAGGCTTGGCTTATGAACTTCTAGACTTGGCTTATGAACTTTCTAAGGGGAAGGAAAGACTACAGTAAACTTTGTTGGAACTGGGCTACTGATATAAGGGCTGGCTTCATTCAGATGCCCAGGCCCAGGGAGCTTGATCAAAGTTAAATTTGTAATAGACTGATGTGCTTGGCTAAAGACTGAGAGATTTAAGACTTTAAGTTGGAAAACCTCAAACAAGTTAAAATTACAAACACTGAGACTGGTTTTAGGTTACTGAAGCTGCTATTATCAAACACATTAACAATTTTAAGGAAGATGGCCCAACTGCATTACATTAAAACAATAACAAAGATGCCTGAATAAAGACTATAATAGAAATATAAACTCTTTTGGAAAGACATGATTGGAAGAAAAAAAAACACTTTTTAAAGTTACAATTTAGTTTTGTTCCTGAATTAAGAGTATAGCTGTGTCCTACACACCTGGTATTAGTTTTAATAAACATAAAAATGCATAGAGTGGTCATGAAGTACACATTGTTTCAAGAGCCACTGCTGAGATGTGGAAAGAGGCAGAGCATGATGACCTTGATAGGCTGACAAAGCTATTGGAAGATGAACTGTGGTTTGCATGGAGACCCAAATATATTTTAGATATACCAGGACTGTACAAAGGCTACTATATAGTACAGTATTGGCTTGGGATGGAAGTTTTTCCTGGCTAATCTCTCAAGCTGGAGGGGCAAAATTTAAAAATCTGGAGACTGTCAGTCTCTGATTATGTTGAACATGAACTGCAGAAGTTTGATGTTTGTTTAATGGTGGTTGAGTTTACATTGTTTTAGTCTCTCCTTGCTGTGCCTTATACCAGTTGAAAATGTTTAATTTGTGCCTTTATACGTTACAAGTATTTAACTTGTTTGATTTTTTCAGGACTCACAGCAAAGAGAAAGGGTTAAATCTCAGAGAAGACTTGGGACTTAGGAAATATCTTAAGTTGGTCAAGAGTGTGGGGACCATCTACCCTAAAACCTTCAAACCACAGGCTAAAGAGATTTGCTCAACCATGCTTATAGCAGCTCAATTTGTAATAGCTAAGAGCTGGAATCAACCCAGATGTCCATCACTAGAAGAATGGATAACTAAGATGTGGTATATCCACACAATGGAATTCTATACAGCAGTAAGAAAAAATGACACATTGAAATTTGAGGAAAAAATGGTTGAACCTGGAACAGATCATTTTCAGTGAACTTACCCAATCACAGAAAAAAAATCGCCACATAGTCTCACTCATCTACAGCACCTAACCTGAATCTACCCAAGATACCTTACATACCCAGCAAGCATCTCCTAGACTAGACACTAGGATGGGAGGGGAAGGAGGGGAGGGCATCAAAGGGGTGGGAAACACAAATCTAGACCCAAATGGCAATGGTACCATAATCTTCTACTTACTAAAAGACAGACCAAATGGCTGATCCTTCACCAGGCCCTTACAGTTCCCTGAGCCACAAGACACTGGAGAGGGTAAGATCAAGACTAACCTTAATCTTCTACATCTTCCCTCCCTCACTTCCCCTCTCCCTCTCTCTCTCTGTCTCTCATCTCTAACTCTTGTATATTAGTTATCTTTTTCCTCATTTTCTTAGTGGGCACTGACCTGTAACTCCCAGATCCAGCATGGGGCTATCATCCACAATGAGCTTTTGATCAGAGAGACCTACAAAGTTTCCTAAAAGACAGACAGATTTCTGTCAGAGTACTTGATGACCCACCAAAGGCTAGTGGTAAGACCCTACTGCTGAAGACACCTTATGTGATTGACATGCAAATTAGAATGGCATGGCTGGAAGTTGGAAGAGAGTCAGTCCCCAGACAGTCAGCGCATCTAGTGCCAGAAGGTGCTACATGGGTGACTGGGGGAAAATGACCAATATCTGTCGAAGCAGCGCATGGTCTAACCTACTTAGCAGCAAATAACTTGGTGTGATACCCACAGAAGTGCAGTGGTGGCACACAGCCATGTTGGGGAACCAACTGCTCTCAATTTGGCTAACTGATCCCCTCACTGGTATGGGACCCATAGCTGGAGCTGGGAAACAAGTCAGAACCATATCCAAACATAAGCCCACTCTCCAATATCAAGCTACCATCAAATGTGGGCTACAAGAGGGCCTACACCTATTAAATTCTCTATAAAAAAAAAAAAAAAGTAAGGGTTATCTCATTTGTCCTGGTGCTAACTTACTCTCCGTTGGAGAATCGGCTTCTCTTTTTCAGATAGATGTAGATCCTAAGGAGAGAGCCACCCCATCATACCTCAAAAGGGCCCCAGCTGAAACTACGAAAAATTGGAGAAACAAGCAAGGGGGCTGTTTTCCTGATGAACCGGATACCAGCACAAGGGGGAAGGAGATCAGCACAGAGAAAAATCAACTCCTACCAAATCAGAGAGTCAGAGCCTCAGAGGCCCCCAACACCTCATCACTGAAGCAGACCAAAAATGAACCCGACATGGCTCAGGGAAATTTTGTGGAAGAGGGGGCGGAAAGAATGTCAGAGCCACATGTTGGGTCATGATATGCAGAGACATTTAGCTTACCCATAACTGTGGGCTAACTCCACAATGCATGACCCGTATACCTCAACAAGAGGGGCCAAGGGGAGGGGGTAGGTCAGAGATGAGCCTAATAATGGTACCAAACTGACTGTATTTGCTGAATACAAAACTGACTAATAAAGAAAAGAAAAAAAATGAGTGTGGGGACCTTTGAAATTGGACTGAATACCATTTACAATGTGTGATGATTTTGAATCTATTGGGGGCCAGGGGTGAAATGTGGTAGTTTGAATAGATGGCCCCCAATATGTCCACTGTTTTATTAGTTTGTAGTTTGGATCTGCAGCCACCAGGCTAGGGGAGGTGTCACTGAGTTGATCTTAGGGTGTGGTGGTGGGTTTGAAATTCCAATCTAAAGATATTCAAAGTGTCTAGTTCCCTCTGGAGTTTCTAAAGTGTGCTGTGTGGCTTTTGGCTTGTGACTTCTTTCTCTCTCTCTCTGCTTGGGCCTATGAAAGTAGGGCCAGCATCTTCTGCCATTATATAACTTCTCCTGGATCTGTCACATTTAATAAACATCCCTTCCTCCACAGGTGTGCCTGTTCTGAAAGCTCATCTCAACAAACCTGAAGGTGTCTGCTATACTAGGAATTGGTGTATCCTTCTCTTAGGGAAAACTGTGGTTGCTCCTTGGCTCTTGAAACTTGGGGGCTTAAATTACTGGAGCAGTCACATACTTTGTGCCATATCTGTGGTGGCATCCTGCTTCTAGGGACCTTAGGTCTTCTGAAGGCTAGAGAAGTCATACTTCATTGTGCTACTACTCCATACCCAGTTGGAACCTCAACCTCAGGCTACTAGAGAAGTGGGACATACCTCTAGCTCCACAGCTGACGTGGCACCTCACCTTCAATGATCCAGAGATTCTGATGACTTGTGTACATAAACTTTGGGGGGAAATGAGCAGGTAAAATGCCCTGTGTTCCAGGCAGATAACTTCAGTGGTCTGAGCAACTGGGGTTTACCTTAGAGCCAACAATTCTTTGTTGTTTTTGTTTTAATTGACAACTTCCATAAATGTAAACAATATCCCATGGTAATTTCATCCCTCCCCCACTTTCCTCTTTTAAACTCCACTCTCCATCATATCCCCTCCCCTTCTCAACCAGTTTCTCAATTAATTTGATGCCATGATCTTTTCCTCCTATTATGATGGAATTGTGTAGGTAGTGTCAGGCACTGCCAGGTCATGGATATCCACGGCATTTTCTGTCTGCAGGAGCACATTGTAAGGAATTTTACCCTTCCTTTGGCTCTCACATTCTTTCCACCACCTCTTCTGCAATGGACTCTGAGCCTTGGAAGGTGTGAGAGAGATATTTCAGTGCTGAGCACTCCTCTGTCACTTCTTCTCAGCACCATGGTACCTTCTGAATCATCCCAAGGTCACTGCCATCTGAAAAGAGAAGCTTCTGTAACCAAAAGTGAGAGTAGCATTAATATATGGGTATGGACATTAAGAGAAGTAATTACTGGGCAGGTTGGTGAGCATAGTATATACATTTAGCCAGACACCAGCAGATGTTACACCCCTAGGTATCATTACTGTTGTAGGTTTTCAGTATCAGGGATGTATTCTCTCCCATGGAGCAGGCCTCAGGTCAAATTAGAGGGTGGTTAGTTTCCCCCATAACAGACATGCCACTATTGCACCAGTTGGATCATTTAGCCTGGCTGGCCAAATTTAAGGCCTGCAGTGTCCACTGCTGATTATCTTCATTGGTGATTTCTCTCTCTCCCATTGAACTGCATGAAGAGTAGCTTTTTCTATCTTTCTGTCAGCTAGTCTACATGGAGGAGGTTTTCAGCTCTGCTCCAGCAGGATTTCTCAGTGGCATTGCAGCCCAAGTATGTGGAGTCTTCAGCAACAGGGTCTTACCATCAATTCTTAGTGGGAAACCAAGGGCCTTGGCAATGGCCTGTAATGTTTTGGGAGCATCAGGGACCTCCTTGGTCAAGAACTCACTGGAAGGTATCTGATTCCTGGCACTGAAACTTTTCTAGCAACTATCTATGGCTCTCGAGTGTTTCATTGTCCAAAAAAGTGGTTGCCATATGATTTAGATTTTGGTTAGTCCTCCCTCTACCTTTCCTTTACTCAATCTCTTCCCCTGACCTCACTTAGGCCTTTTCACCCCCCATTAATCTGTTCTTCTAGTTACATATATACAATATCATCCTATTAAGTCCCCACTCCCTCCCTTTCTATTACCTTCATACATTTCTAACTTGGTGAACTATATCCATTCATGTCTTGGAAAGTGAACCTGAACTTCCAGTTCCAAGTGCTATAGTAGTTTTGTAAGATCCCTGAGCACAGGAATTGGTCTCTATAAATTTTCTTACTATACTACTTTATTATAGTCCAGGACAAACAGCCATGGTGCTGTACCTCCCTAGACTCAGATTAGCCCCTTGTGGCTTGAGATGCTGATGTCACCAGCCAATTTGTGCAAGGAGACACTGCATGTTGTTCCTCATCACTGGGAGCCTAAGACATGGCAGCATTACTGTCGTTTTAGGTCCTGGCTGCTGCTACATCCAGCCTCAGAACATGGGCTGTTTCCATATCCCTTATCGCAGAGTCCAGCATGACTCTAGTGTAACAACTCATTTGCTGGACCTGAAATGCTCTTTTGTCCTGTTAGTTCAGGACTTTGAGCTAAATTTGTGCCCTTGTTCTCAATGCCCAAAGCTCTGGAGCACTTTCTTCCCCAGAGCCATGCTGATGCTGCCCCCTGTCCATAGGGACAGGCTCACCCTTATAGTCCAGTTTCTGGACCTGAGCTACTACTGAGGTGTACAGCAGACTTAGCTGAGTTGGTGAACTGTATCCACTTGTGTGTTGCAAAGTGGACCTTCATTGCAAGTCTAATTTTCAAGAGAGTACATAGTGCTATGTAAATTCTGGAAGGGAACACTGCATCACTGGGTGCTGACAAGCTGCAAGGACATGAGAACCAAGAAAAATCAAGGAAATCTGACACCCCTAAAAGTGAACACAAAAATGTTCCAGCAAATGATGAGAAAGAAATGAGAATTTACAGATCGCTTGGAAAGGAATTAAAAAATGATGACCTTAAGTTGACTAAAGGAGGGCTGGAGAGATGGCTTAGCAGTTAAGGTGCCACATAAGCCGGATGCATAAAGTAGCACATGTGTCTGGAGTTTGCAGTGGCTACAGTCCCATTCTCTTTCTTTCTCTCTCTCTCTCTCTCTCTCTCTCCCTCCCTCCCTCCCTCCCTATTTCTTTCTCTCTCTCTGAAGACAACAATTGGAACTTGCGGAAGAGGGGCGGAAAGAATGTCAGAGCCACATGTTGGGTCATGATATGCAGAGACATTTAGCTTACCCATAACTGTGGGCTAATTCCAGAATGCATGACCCATATACCTCAACAAGGAGGGGCCAAGGGGAGGGGGTAGGTCACGGATGAGCCTAATAATGGTACCAAACTGACTGTATTTGCTGAATACAAAACTAACTAATAAAGAAAAAAAATGATCCACAAAAAAATGCATTTAAGCTACAGTTGATTTAAAGCTTTGAATTGTCTCAGCCATGTGGTACCCAGATATTTAGTTACACATATTGTGCATCTGTGGGGGTGTTTCCAATGAGATGGACGCTAAAGTTAGTGGACTTAGTAAAGAAGATGTAAAGTCAAGTCATGATGGGCAAAATCAAAGTCTTATTGGCTGTTTTAAACTTATTTTAAACTTCTGATTTTTTTTTTTTAAATTCAAAATCCATCTGGTGTTGGAGGAGACGCCATTATCTTGTCAGAGCTTAGGGCCTCTAAAGTCTTAATAGAGAACATGTGGGAAAAAGTAATTAGGCAGTGACATTGAACAAGTAATTAGAAGTGTGATGTGTACTGTAGAAGAGAAATAGAATGCTGTGGAGCATATGACAGGGAGACCCTAACCGCTTTTCTCTTTCCTACATGAAATCTAAGACATACACATTTTAAACTATAGTAGAAGAAGGCTGTTAGAACAATTGGCATCTAAAATGTGTGGGATGGCTGATGGGGTAGAAGGATGTAATCAAAACTGCCTATTACATAGAAAAAAAATATTGGTTTCTGAAAACTTAAGAGTTAAAAACCATTGAGAAAGGATTTAGACTGAACAAAGATGTTTACCCTCCAACAATCTGAGTAGTCAGATGATGGTAATGTCAAGAAACAAAAAAACCAATTCTTTATCTTCAAATGGCATGAAAGCAGCTATAAGCTGCATGAAACTCCATATTGTATGGGCAAGTGGTGAACATTTTGCTCTTCATAGCTTTGAGGGCTTCTGGAGACTTGCTATGGGAGTAGTTCTGGGATGGGTTTGTGGAACAGTAAGTAGGAATATCTTAGAGAGTCCATAGGAAGTTTGATGCACATTGTATGCCAATCATAGCATTATGTAGGCTAATGTGTTTAACAAATTCCAAGGTTCTCCACTGTCGTGGACACCTAAGACATCTGGGAACTTGTGTATTTCTGGCATGTGACTAGGCTTTACATTCATACTCAGTCCTAAATGCTGCTACAGCATATATTGACAGCCTCTGGGTTGAGCCAAGTCACTAACCTTAATGACACAAGGTGCAAAGAATACCAATACAGCATTCAGAAGACCCGAAGATAGCTTCTAGTGTCACTCTTCAAACTTCATCTTAGTCTTTTCATTAAATTTCTCCAAAGTGGTCTTCCCTCAGCTGTAGAATGTGTTCTAAGTCATCACATTGTACCAGGGACCAAATAATACAATCCATCTGAAAGCATGTTGCAAAAGCAGTGGTGACATTTAAACCATCTCAGCTCTCAACATGACCATATATCGCCAGGTAATATATCTAATGAGCATTGCCCAAAAGGTGCTCAGAGGTTTCTAAGAGCAAAGCTCTGACCTCAACCAGGCAAGGATTAGGGAAGAATACAATTGAACCTATGGAAAAGCTATAAATCACATGATATGAAAAAATCTGCTTGTGACCAGCTCTGTGCTTCTGAAGTTCTCAGCATTTTTTATTTGGCAAGCTGGGTATATTTTTTCTTCTCAATTTTTATTAATATTTTCCATGATTATAAAAAATATCCCATGGTAGTACCCTCCCCCCCACAACTTTCCCCTTTGCAATTCCATTCTCCATCATATCCCCTCCCCATCTCAATCTTTCTACTTACATATATACAATAACAATCTAATAAATGCCCTCCTCCCTTCCTTTCTCTTCCCTTTCTATCTCCTTTTTAACTTACTGGCCTCTGCTACTGAGTTTTTTCCTTCTCACACAAAGCCCAATCATCTGTAGCTAGGATCCACATATGAGGGAGAACATGTGGTGCTTGGCTTTCTGGGCCTGGGTTACCTTACTTAGTATAATCCTTTCCAGATCCATCCACTTTTCTGCAAATTTCATAACTTCATTTTTCTTTACCGTTGAGTAAAACTCCATTGTATAAATGTGCCATATCTTCATTATCCACTCATCAGTTGAGGGACATCTAGGCTGGTTCCATTTCCCAGCTATTATAAATTGAACAGCAATAAGCATGGCTGAGCACGTACTTCTAAGGAAATGAGATGAGTCCTTAGGATATATGCCTAGGAGTGCTATAGCTGGGTCATATGGTAGATCAATCTTTAGCTATTTTAGGAATCTCCACACTGATTTACACAATGGCTGGACCAGATTGCATTCCCACCAACAGTTTAGAAGGGTTCCTCTTTTTCCACATCCCTGCCAACATTTATGGTCATTTGTTTTCATGATGGTAGCCAATCTGACAGGAGTGAGATGGAATCTCAATGTAGTTTTAATCTGCATTTCCCTGATGACTAGTGACGTAGAACATTTTTTTAGATGCTTATATGCCATTCGTATTTCTTCCATTGAGAATTCTCTATTTAGCTCCAGAGCCCATTTTTTGATTGGCTTGTTTGATTCCTTATTATTTAACTTCTTGAGTTCTTTGTATATCCTAGATATTAATCCTCTATCAGATATATAGCTAGTGAAGATTTTTTCCCATTCTGTAGGTTGCCTCCTTGCTTTATTCACCGTGTCCTTTGCAGTGCAAAATCTTTGTAATTTCATGAGGTCCCAGTGGATAATCTGTGGTTTTATTGCCTGAGCAATTGGGGTTGTATTCAGGAAGTCTTTGCCAAGACCAATATGTTGAAGGGTTTCCCCTACTTTTTCCTCTAGCAGTTTCAGAGTTTCAGGTCTGATGTTAAGGTCTTTAATCCATTTGGACTTAATCCTTGTGCATGGAGAGAGAGATGAATCTATTTTCATCCTTCTACAGTTATATATCCAGTTTTCCCAACACCATTTGCTAAAGAGGCTGTCTTTTCTCCAATGAGTATTGTTGGCATTTTTATCGAATATCAGGTGGCTATAGCTACCCGGAGTTATATTTGGGTCCTCTATTTTGTTCCATTGATCTACAAGTCTGCTTTTGTGCCAGTACCATGCTGTTTTTGTTACTATGGCTCTGTAGTATAGGTTAAAATTGGGTATGGTGATACCACCAGCCTTATTTTTGTTGCTCAGTACTATTTTCGATATTCGAGGTTCTTTGTGATTCCAAATGAATTTTTGGATTGTTTTTTCTATTTCCATGAAGAATGCCTTTGGGATTTTGATAGGGATTGCATTAAATGTGTAGATTGCTTTTGGTAAGATTGCCATTTTCACAATATTGATTCTTCCAATCCATGAACATGGGATGTTTTTCCACTTCCGAGTGTCTTCTGCAATTTCTCGCTTGAGTGTTTTAAAGTTCTCATTGTAGAGATTCTTTAATTCCTTGGTTAGGTTTATTCCAAGGTACTTTATTTCTTTTGATGCAATTGTGAATGGGAGTGATTCTCTGATTTCATCCTCTGTGTGTTTGTTGTTAGCATATATGAAGGCTACTGATTTCTGTGTATTTATTTTGTTTCCTGCCACATGGATGTAGGTTTTTATCAGCTCTAACAGTTTGCTAGTAGATTCTTTAGGGTCCTTTATATATAGAATCATGTCATCTGCAAATAATGATAACTTGACCTCTTCCTTTCCAATTTGTATCCCTTTTATGCATGTCTCTTGCCTTATTGCTATGGCTAAGACTTCCAGAACCATATTAAATAAAAGTGGGGACAGTGGACACCCTTGTCTTGTTCCTGATTTTAGTGAAAAAGCTTCCAGTTTTTCCCCATTTAGTAATATGTTGGCTGTAGGCTTATCATAAATAGCCTTTATTATATTGAGATATGTTCCTTCTATTCCCAGTCTCTGTAGGACTTTTATCATGAAGGGATGTTGGATTTTGTCGAATGCTTTCTCTGCATCTAATGAGATGAATGCTGGGTATTTTTTTAAATTATTTTTTTGGATGTGAAAGTTGCCATATTTTCCTCTGTGTGATCCAATTCTGGATGAATGGATAAAGTCTCATGGCCAAATACAATTGAAATTAATTCAAGAGTGACTATGTCAATAAAAAAAAATGCCATCATTTAAGTAATGAATGCTAAAAATCAAGGACAAAATAGGCAATAACAACAAATTTGGGTTACTTACTACAATTGATAAATGCTAAAAAACAAATCTCAATTGTGATTTCTTTTCCTGATACAGTTAACTATTGCATACTTTTTATTTTAATTTATTGAGTATTAAAAATCATTCTTCCCACTACTATCTGCTCAGAGCAGTCTATCTCCAGTCTTAGCTGAGCTCTGGTGATGCTGAGCTGTTCCCATAGAGATAGAAGAATCAGCCCTGGTGAGAATGTGAGCATCTCTATGTACTGAAAGGAAATTTGTGAGATATACTAGGAGAGCAGCAAAATTGAGAGTCCCTTCAATGGGGTATTCATAAATCCTTTATTTGGCCATTACACTGTTCACAGACCTTATCGCTTTCAAGAAATGACAGAGAAAATCATTGAAAAATGTCCCTCCTGTCCAACAGTGATACAGAAAACATCCATGTATCAGTTGTCCTTTGGCTGGCTGCTCTGAGACCTAGGTTCATGCCAATGACTTTCAAGGTATCCTACTATGTTTTACCTGAAATATAGTTTTTCCCCCAAGCTGGGGATATATGTTTACTCAGGTTTTAATACTGTTGGCTGGAGACTTCTCATAGGGTATAAATTGCTACTCCTTAAGTTTTTGAAGACAGAAGAGTAGATGAGGTAGAACATATTAAGCAGAATTCAGGAATGAAGGATTCACATGAGACCACTGAGGAAAGGCAGTTCTCAGCTCTCAGAAGAATGACCCATCAGCAGCTGAAAGATGTGAATGAGAGCTCACAGCTGTGCTCTGGAGTCAGACAAACAGAGTAGACATCCTTGTTCACCATACTCTAGTATTCACCAAATAACCTCTTAGAACCTGTTTCCCTTTCCACTTGACCTTAGCCAGATTTCAAGAAGTGTTTCAGTTTTCTCTTTTCCAAAACTAGTTTAGTATGTAGGTGGGCACACATGTGAGTAAAGGATAGGAAACTAGCTAGGAGCTCAGGAGGTTGGAGCAAATAGGATTTAAAGAAGGGGATCAGGAGACAATAGAATACATGAGATATGAAAGTGGCAGAGGGAATACGCAGGCAAAAAGTCATGGCAGGCATAAGAGGGACATGGAAATGAGAGAATGGAGAAGAGAATCAACCAAAAAAATCTATGTACATAAAAGCAATAAAGGATTTTGTTATTTCATAAGCTAATGAAAATATAAATAAAAGGCTTTAAAAAGACAAAAATTAGTTTATGGCTCACATATTTGTTTAGTGAAGGTTACATGAGGGAAGAACTATTAATTTCAATCAGAATGTAATTTCCTGTGGACCAGGGAGCAAGCTTGCTCTCCATTAACTATTTACTTAAAAATCTTTATTGAAGGCTGGAAGGTTGGTTGAGTGATTAAAGGTGCTTGCTTGCAAAGCTCAACAGCCTGGGTTCAATTCCCCAGTACCCATGTAAAGCCAGATGCACAAAGTGGCACATGCATGTAAGGTTTGATTATGTTGCAACAGGCCCTGATGTGCCCACTTATTCTCTTCCTCTCGCTCTTCTGCATCCCCCCTTCTTTTTCTTGCTCTCCCTTTGCTTGGAAATCAACTAATAAGTAAATAAATTTAAATGTCTTCATTGAGTATCTACTGTGCGATGGGCCCTGGAGTATCTGCCTCCTGTGTGTTATTTCATCTTATTGTGTTTAGCTGCATGTTAATATTTGCAGCATCAACTGAACAAAAAGTTTCCATCCTGCTTTTTAAAATATTGCACAGTATGGGTCAACTTATTCATTCACCTCTCACTACCTTGCACATGAGCCACTTTTAATATTGACACTCTTTTATTAAAATGATAGAATGATAAAATTTCTTCCTAGGTCTCTCATGTCATACTTTTTCCTGGGGACATAATTGATTAAAACTTGACACTGGGAAAGTTTGATTTTATGCAGCATGAAATATATACAAAGAACCATGACTATGTTAACATCACAGTTTGTATTCTTGAAGTTTGGATCTCACTTTTGATTTAGGCATTTTGCCCCAAATGAAATATTATATGTTATAATGTAGCAACTAATAAGATCTGATACAGTGGCTTTAAATTGAATTTCATTATAAAAATAAGAGCATAAAATGCCTTCCTAATAGTCTTAATTAGGGAAAATAGAAGATCATAGTATTTCTGTATTAATGCTCTAACTTAGATAATTGGGATAATATGAAATACATGGTGAGAAAAATAGAAAGCGTAGAAGCCAAAGGGGGGAAAAATAACCCACTAATTCCCAGTTTCTCAGTTTCTGGTGGATCAAGTCGGCTCACCAGATGACAGGCTGGAGGACTTGATGAAATTATTCTCTTTCATGTGTACAAGCTATATCGTTGGACTGCAGCCCATGTTTGGTAATGACTGCTTGCTCGGAAAGGCATTGTTCTGAGCCCTGACGGCTTCCTCACAACTCCACTTGTTCTGATTAGGGCATTGTATGAAAACAGTGCACTCATTGCCGGATGCTCACTAATCTCTGTGCTTTCATCCGGGCTCCAGTTCCCAGCCCTCCTGCTCCACTGAGCACTCCTAAGTGTGGATATTCATGAATTCTACTTGCCTGAGATCTCCTTTCACACCTCACGATGAAAGTCTTACTTCCTCTTTTATATTTCAGTCTTGCCGGGGTATGGAATTAAGCTAGATGCTCTAATTGGGAGCCACATGGGGCACCCGCGCGATGAGAGCCGTACCAGGACTCACTGGTTCCCAGGCTCTGGAAAACAGAAGGTCGCCATTTTGCAGAGCCAGAGAAAATGCTAGTGGGCACTTTGCAGAATTGTCAATCAGGAGAGAATGGACACTAATTGCTTCTCCCACAGCTGTTAACATTTCTCTTCAGTAGCCAAGCAACCCGCATGACAGGAACAAACTCCCCAAGACATCTGAAAGCTTTACAAATGTAAGCATAGGTTTTAAGGTGGTGTGGGTGATAAAATGTCCATTGATTAACATAAATGAAGAGTTCACACTTCTGAACAAATAAGATGTTTTGCACAGGGAGCTCCAGTTCTATTAGAATGATACATAGATTACATAACAAGATGGCTGTATTGTTCACTGGTTGGGGGAGTATCTGTGTTGTGGTATGATAGTTCCTCCAAATGTTCACCAATATAAATGTGTCCACATCCAAGGACAGAAACCCACTCAGTGGGGTATAGGGGCAAATGTGAGGACTTCTTCCTACATTTACTTTTATCTTGTCTCAAAGTTATGGACATTGTATTAGGAACTCAGACAACGCCATAGCAAAAGGAAAACAATCCAGTTACAAAATGGGTAAGAACTTAAAGACTTTTCTCCCCCCACAAAAGACATATAATTGGCTGACAGGTATACATACATCACACTCACAAAATCTGTAGTCATCAGGGAAATGCTTATTAAAGTGTCACAAGGATAGATCACTTCACACCTAACTAGAATGACTGCTACTAAAAACCAACATCCCCACCTCAACATCACTGGACATGGTGCCCTATACCTGTAATCCCTGTATGAGGGAGGATGAGGCAGGAGAATTGCTATAGGCTCAAGGCCAAGGAGAAGTTGCCCATCCCCTCTAAAAATAATAACAAAACAAACCAAAATAGACAGTGAGGTCTGGTGAGAATGCAGGCAAAAGGCAATCTTGTGCACTCTTGGTAATAATGTAAGTTGCTGTGGCCATTATGGACTCCAGCATGGAGATCTCCTTGAACTACCATATGGTCCAGTGAGTCTACTGCTAGCTACACTTCTAAAGAAAATTAATTCAGTAACTGGAAGAAATTCATGCACTCCCATGTCCATTAAAGTGCTATTCACAATAGCCAAACTATGGAAACAACCAAAGTATCTATAAACACATGGATGGATAAAGAAACTGTATATAAATGATGAACTATATTCATCCACTAAAAACATGGAAATCCTTCCATTTGTAACATCCTAGATGAAATGTGAGCATCTTAAGTTAAGCAAAATAAGTCAGACAGGGAAATTACATCTCCATGTGGAATGTAAAATTGAAAGTAACAGAAAGATAAGGAAGTGGCAGTTGCTGTGGGGAATGGGGAGATGTTGGTCAGATAGTACAATCTTATATGGAAAAATATAAAAAAATGAAAATAAAAAAGTCTCTGAGAATCTACTGCATGGCATGGTCACTATAGCCAACAATATGTTTGAATGCTTGAAATGGGCTAAAGACCAGATCTTAAAATGTCATTATTTCACACAAAATAGAAACTAAATAAAGTAAGACAGATTTGACTAACTTTGTGTTAATACTAATACATAAGGTATCAGTTACTTTCTCCTTGCTTGGGCACAATACCTGACCAGAAGCAATTTATAGAAGGAAAATAACTTAATTTGACTCACAGTTTCAGAAGGTAGAGTCCATTGTGGTGGGAAAGCACGACAGGAGCAGGTAACCAGATCCCATTGTCACAACAGCAGGGAGGAAGTAGAATGAGAAAACAGCACATAGGACTCAACAATAACACTTCAAGCCCCCTTCCCCCCATAGTGACACACTTTCTCAGCAAAGCTCTACCTCCTAGAGGTTTCTCAACCTTCCTGAAAAGATTCTCTAGCTAGGGATTAAGTATTCAAACATATGAGCTTATGGAGGACATTTTGTATTTAAATCACCACACACACACACACAATATAGGTATGATTGACAAAATTCTAGAAATTTGAAATATACAATATTATGAATTTATACATATACATATATGTATATATACATATAAATATATGTATACATATAAATATATATATATATATATACATATAAATTCATAATATTGTGTATTTCAAATTTCTAGAATTTTGTCAGTCATACCTTAATACATATTGAAAAAATAAAGATTGAGAAAAATGCAGCCTTTGTTATTTAAAAGTTTGAAGCAGCATATGCTTAAGGCATAAGTAACTATACCCCTATTGAGAATGGATACTCCATAAAGGTTTATGAGTGGAATGTGTAATACTTACCTATTGGTATATGGTGTGGTGGTTTGGATAATGAGTCCTCCCATAAACTCACATGTTCTGAATGTTTGTAGGTAACTACAACATGTGGTAATTGTCCTAAAATACAATAGCAAACACTCATGATATCACAGATCTTTTGGGTCAGGAATTTAGGTTCAATTTACCTGTGTGCTCCTGCCTTGAGGTCCCTCTTAACCTAGAGGTGTGTGTTGGCCTGGGCCTATAGTTGTACTGCAGGATATATAACCTGGAGGTAAGGTGTTTGCCTGGTCCTGTAATTATACCGTAGGTTATATAACCCAGAGGTAACACATTGGCCTGGGACTGTAGTTATATTGCAGGGTGTTGCAGTCAGATTCACATTACTGGCAGAAAACACCCAAGCAAGAGCAGCTTATGGGGGAAAAAATGTTTATTTTGGCTTACAGGCTTGAGGGGAAGCGCTGTGATGGCAGGGGGAAAAGATGGCATGAGCAGAGGGTGAACATGACCTCCTAACTAACTTCAGACAGACAACATCAGCAGGAGAGTGTGCCAAATACTGGCCACAGGAAGCTGACTATAATATCCATAAGCCCTCCCCCAACAATACACTGCCTCTAGGTGGGTTTAATTCTCAAATTGCCATCAGCTAGTGACCTAGCATTCAGAACATCTAAGTTTATGTGGGACACCTGAATCAAACTACCACCCAGGGTTAGCTGGGAGGCCTTGTTTCATACTGACTTACTTGGTTACTGATAGGATTCAGCTCTCACAGCTTGTTGTTTTGAATGCCTCAGTTCGTTGTTGGCATTTGACTGGGAGCCTTTCTCTTTTTTCTTACTTCTTTATGGGTAGGCTCACAATGTGAAAGCTGACTTTTCTTAGAGCAGGTCTATGAGAGACAGAGAAAAAAACATCTAAGTCAAAATGGAAAACTCCTTTTTTATTTTGTAAAAATATTTTATGTATTTATTTATGAAGAGAGAGAGAGTATGTGAGGGAGGGAGAGAGAGAGAGTATAGGCATGCCAGGTGCCTTTTGCAGTTATAAATGAACTCCAGATGCATGTGGTACTTTGTACATCTGGCTTTATGTGGGCACTAGAGAATCAAACTCAGGCTGACAGGCTTGGCAAGCAAGCATGTTTTAAGCACTAAGCTATTTCTCCAGCCCTCAAAGTCCTTTCATGATCTAATCTTAGAAAAGACTTTCCTTACTTTGGCTATATTCTATCCAGGAGAAGTGAATGGAAATAAGTCTGTTGAGTAGCACTGTGGTGGTTAGGAGGTTGTTAGGTTGTCTCGGTTAACTCTTTCCTGGGTATCTATGCCCTTATGAGGTTCAGCTCATTTTGATAAGCATGTAATAACTACATCATCTCTTAAACCAGCCCCCTTGCTAGGCATTGTGAGGAAGAGCTGACAGAACTCTATTCTCTAAAAATCACATTGATTTATTCTAGGCTCAGAACTCCAGGTACTGTTCCCACAAGAGGTATTTAAGCAAGATTTAGTGAATGGATGAAAATTGAAAAACAGTCTTCTCGACCATTTGAGATTATGGACATAGATGGGAACATACATACACACACACACACACATACACACAAAATGAATCTATGCATTCTGGATGTAATCAGTTATCTTGGTGTTGCCATAAATCTGGATATAGGTTTAGGAGCAATCAAACTACATTTATCACCATTCTAAATTAAGAAGATTAATCTAAAATTGCGCTCCTCAAATTCCGATTATATTAAAGTCTGCCACTTTAAAAATCAACCTTGTAGATTCAAGTTGACATCTTTCCACTAGGTGGCTTGATAGGCCTCTCTGACTTTCATCTGTGTATAATAGAATATTATCTGGTGCCAACACGCAATTCAATTAAGACCATCCTTTAAATTTATCCATCATTTGTTGAAATGCTTGAATTTATTCTTCTTTTATCCTTGCCTCTCGTTTTACAATCTTGAAAACTCCTGTCATTAATCTACGTCATTTGAGGTTATCGTTTCACTTTAGCTAGAACCGTTTCATTCTTATCAGCACTCATGGTGCAATATGGGCCATTCTCCTCGACATTGTGTGTTGCCATCAATATTCCATCCTTATATATTTTTAATCTCAGCCAAGAATGTTGTATCATTTTTATTTCTGGTCAGATAAAATAAATTTTCCACTGGATATGTAAATGATCCTATAAGCCAGATGAATTCAGGCAGCTTTGCCTTCAGAGTTGCAAAAAGCTCTTTATCCTTAAATCAGACAGGACGGAAACAAACAAAATGTTGCACACAGGCATATTTTTAAACGTTACTTTCTTTTACTGCCCAATGATTTTTTTTTTTTTTACAAAAATGACATCTGTAACTTAAGATTTGCTCTGGAAAATGAACTATTTTCTTTCTTTCTTTTTTTTTTTTTTTTTTTTTTGATTTTTTGAGGTAGGGCCTCACTCTAGGCCAGGCTGACCTGGAATTCACTATGGAGTCTCAGGGTGGCCTCGAACTCACGGCAATCCTCCTACCTCTGCCTCCCGAGTGCTGGGATTAAAGGCGTGCGCCACCACGCCCGGCTCAAAAATGAACTATTTTCATTCATTAGAAAAGAAATAGAAAATAAAGGAGGGATCATGAACACTTAGGGAAGCTTTCTTTTGTTTGGCTAGCATAGCATTGACTTCTGACTTCTAGCATGGCAAGGGAGCCAATAGGTACCCTTTACCCCAAAGCAGCCAGGGAAACAAAATTTCAGAACACTTTAACTGGAAGAAATATAAAACAATATAGGGCCCAACTCTTATTTTATTTATTTATCTTTGTTTTTTGAGGTAGGGTCTCACTCTAGCCCAGGCTGACCTGGAATTCACTATGTAGTCTCAGGGTGGCCTCAAACTCATGGTGATCCTCCTACCCCTGCCTCCCAAGTTCTGGGATTAAAGGCGTTGCACCACCCGGCCCGGCTCTGATTTTACCTTTTGTTTTTGCGTGTGTGTAAATGTGTGGTGTGCATGTTCATATATGCGTGGGTCCATGTGTGTGCGTGGATGCTTTGTGAACATGTGTGAGTGCTCATGTGAAGGAAGGCCAGAGGTCAGTACCTGGAATCCTCTTCAGTGGCTCTCCACCTTGGTTTTTGCTTTTTTGAGACACTGTCCCTTACTGAACTAGACCTCTCAGATTTCGCTAGACTCGTGAGCCAGTAGCCCTAGGGACTCACACTCCTACACCATCACGCCTGGCATTTTATGTGGGTACTGGGGATATGTACGCAGGTCCTCATGTCTTCCCGTAAAGCACTTTACCCATGGAGTCAACTTCCCAGGCACAACCTTTGTTTTAATAGTTGAGGAAACTTGGGCTCAAGGAAATCAGATGAACAGTGGAAAGGCTCTCAATACTGTGTTAGAGGTTGCTGACTCCCAACTCAGGGCCCTTTCTTCTTCATCACATCACTGCACCTTCTCTTCTACAAATTTTGCTGGTTAGTTAAGTAAGCAATGAACAAATCACATGATTTGTTAACAGATACCCATCAGGACACTAAGCAAGAATATCACAAAAAAAGCAGATCTTTAAACAATGAAATACAAAGCACATTTATGTAAAATTAGGCAAATCTCAGTAAAGGCATAAAGTATGACCATGGGAGTTTCCGGCAGCTGGGTTCCCCATAGCTTGAATTACCTAGTCGAATTAAGACATAATAAAGTCTACAGAAAGTGAAAACATAAATGAGAGAGGGAACGCTTCACAGCCTTGGAACCCCTAATGTTGCTGCTCAGAGGCCTAATCTAATCTATAGTCACGGTAATTGCGCTTTCCAAAGGTATTTAAGATACTCTGGAAGGTTTAGAGAAAAAAAATACAATTTATATGCATGTAGATCTATCTGAAGAGTACCCTCTTTTTGTAATCTTTACATTCATTTGTGAAAGATCAGAGAGAAAATTCAGGTAATCAGTGAAGTATGAAACAAAAGCCATGAGGATCGACAGTAACAGAAATCAATAGAAGACACTTTGACATCGTGAAGCAAACTGTAACACAAACCTTAGATTAAAAAATGCATTAACTTCTGTTATGAATAGGTACCCATGAGAAAGAAATCCTCTGTGGTTTTACATGGATGATGATTAGCAGAATTCTTCAGTGACTCTCTGGCATTGCTCACTTCAATCCCTGTTTCTTTCCTCGCACTTGCATACTACCACTTGTGGCTGCTTTGGCTTACAATATAGGACTTCTGGTCTTACACCTTTCTCACTGTGAACTCACAGGGTCAATATTTAAATGGCAGGAGGTCTTAACGCCATTCTTTTGTTGGGATGACTATCAATATCTATAAATGAAGTGACTATGAACAGATCTTTGGTTAATGTGTGTATGTGTGTTCACGTGTTTGCAGATGTACATGTGGCAGTTTCCTTCTTATGGTTGGGACGGACACCTGACCAGAAGCAGTTTATGGGAGGAAAGGGTTTATTTCAGGTTTATAGATTCCAGGGAAAGCATCATTATGTTGGAAGAAACTGGCTCACTTCATTATACATCCATAGTAGAGAGACAACAGCCAGCATCAGCAAACATGAGCTGACTCTGTACACACATGTTAGGGCTGGGCTACAAGACCCACCCTTCCCCCCAGTGACAACACCTCCTCCAGCAGGGTTCTGACTGATGACCTAAGTAGGAATATTAATACCTAAGGATATAGGGCCATGAACATCCAAACCACCATAGCACACATACACTTGTGTGTGTACACATATGTTCCCATGCATATGCATTTAGAGGCTGGAGGACAGTCTCAAATATTTTTTCTCAGGAACCATCCTCTTGTTTTTGAGACAGTGTCTTTCATTGGCCAGAAACTCATCCACTCGCTAGAGTGGCTGGCCTGTGAGCCCTAAGGTTCCTCATATCTCTGCCTCACAAGCACTAGGGTGACAAGTGTGCCACCACATCTGGCTTTCACACTGACACTGGGGATGGAACTGAGGTCCTCGTGCTTTCAAGGGAAGCACTTTTCCTAACGAGCTATCTCCCCAGGCTCCTGTGAACGGATCTTTAAATCAATCTCCTTAAACCCACACGAAATACATTCCCACAAGTAACTTTATCATTTGTAAACATAAAATGCAGGCAGCCAGGGAACATCAATTTCATTGCTGTTTTCATCAGCCAGCTAGCAGGAAGTTAGGAGTGGAACCACATCCATGACCCCTTCTTAGGTGCTTGTCCCCTGTTTCCTCCTCTGGTGCCTGGCTCTTCCCAGCTTGTTCACTGAATTTTCCTCTTGAGGCATTGAAGGAAGGATCAGGAGCGTCAAACAAGTAGGAGAGAGGCTTGTGGACTAGGTTTCCTCAGTGCAGATTCTCCATCATAGAGACAAGTTTGTCCATGGGCTCCCATGGCTAGGACTGTAAAGTTGCATGGCGATTTTTCAGGTTGCCACATTCCCGTTCTCACCCAGCTCACATCAGCATTTTCCTGTTTAGATATATACAGACTTTAAAAAAATATTTATTTGCAAGAGGAGAGAGATAGAAGAGGGACAGAGAGAAAGTATGGGTGCTCCAGGGCCTCCAGCCTCTGTCATAAACAAAAAAACAAACAAAAAGCTCCAGATGCATGCACCATTGTGCATCTGGTTTTACAAGGAACTGGAGAATTGAACCCGGGCAATTAGACTTTTCAGGCAATTGTATTAACCACTGAGCAATCTCTCTCCAGCCTCAGACATTGTTTGTTTATGAATTTCTGCCACTGTTTGATTTTTTTTCCTCTCCTTGCTTTTACAACTGTGTATTTCCATGGGGGATGCACTCTGCCTTTGCTTTTTCTTGCCTGGTTAATTATTTCTAGGTTCAGCTGGTGATATAGATGAAAACATTGTACATCCCTCATCAATTTCCCAGTTTCCAACAGTTCCCCAAACAAATTGTATGCAGAACCACGTGCCTACAAAATTACCTAAAAGTACAGAAAATGATTGCATTAAAATATCACACTTAGCCCTAAGAGAAGACTGTACGGATATTCAAAGGAAATGGTTTGTAGTTTGCAGGCAATACAATGCAAACCAGCTCTTGGTTTTTAAATGTTATGCCCAGAAGAGATCTTTGAAATTTTATAAACAGATGGATTCTTTTTGCTTGATTCACTAATGTTTTACAATTAACTAATTAACAGGTTTATTGCCAAAATTAGCAATAAAAAGTGTTCAGGAGCTTCGACCAAAGCAGTCTTTTGCAATTACATAGATACAAAAAACAATCTGCAAGATAGTTTGAGGCTAAACGTTGCTCACATCCGAATGTCACCTGCTGTTTTCAAATAAAAGTTGACAAATACAAAAATAAGCCCTGTAGATTTCCACACTCCTTTCATATACAGGAGCCTCTGCCTTAATTAATAATAATTACAAGTAACACAAACTATAGTGAGAAGGCCTGGATGTACCCAGATTGCTTTCAAGTATGCAAACTCGCTTAGCAAACAGTTCTGAAGGGCTATCAAGGAAGCATTTTTATGTAAAGTCCATCTGCTGTTCTCTAGCTAGGGGGACCTTAAATGACCTACTCAACCTGAACTCACACTGTTCCTACCCTGAGCTGGTCAGGCTCTGTCTGGGGGCCATCATTGACTGCCTCTCATCCTTCTCCCCCACACTCCAACAGGCTTCTGCTGCTGTCAAAGCCTTGTAGTGCTTGAACTTCCCTCAGTCTGCCTCTTGCTTTAGCTAAGCTGTTTTTCTGCCAGAATAATCTTCCAGTCTCCCTGAGGATTTCCTTTGGACACTCCCTCTTTGGAGATGCATTTGCTGCCCAGTGCTCCACTCCTGCTCCCCAAGAGTAGATGTAGCTTTAGGGGAGGAAGAGGATGCTCTTTGCCGATGTCCCTTCACTCAACTTCCAGTGAAGGAGGAGTGGTTTGGATTTTAATATTTTTTATAGACTCAACGAATACCAGCAGTGAGAAAGAAAAAGAAGGAAGGAAGGAAAGAAGGAAGATGGAAGGAAGGAAAATAGAAGAAAAGAAGGCAGATTCAGAAAGGAAAGAAGGAAGAAATAAAAAGAGGGAGGGGAGGAGGAAGGGACAGAAAAGCCAGGTTTGTGCTGATTTCTATACCCGTGGCTCAGCCTGGCATCACTGAGTTCACATTTCTCAAAACCTATATAAGTTTCAATTTGTGCAAAACCACTTACACCTACTTTTGAGGTGCTTTGTTTTAGTCTTTTATTTTATTTTTTTCTCACCTAGAAAATATAGGTTTCAAGACTCTTGAGTTGGCAAGGGTGAGGATATACTCTGAGCACTGAAAGGAAGTTAGAGAATCAAGATTCACTGTGCATTTTTTCCTGATGTGCGGCTCCCTCAGGCATAAACTGGCACTTCTGAGAATTTCCTTGGAGGTTCTTTGGTGCTTAGTCCTTGATAAGCACTCCATGTGAACAATTAATCAATTAAACATTCCTTGTGCATAACGAGATTAAACACTGTCCTTATGACTTTATTGATTTATTAAATTAATTACTTTTTTATTTGTACCCTGCTATGCCCCCCCGCACACACACACTTTTGTGATCTCTTAACTGGGCAGTGTGCTGTGAATGGTGAATAAAAGTCCAGTGACTGCTGCACCAGTGGTTTAGTTGACATTTATCTTAGAGGTATCCTGGCTTCTCTGCCATTGAAGTAGGTGACACTCTATGGTCTTGCTAAAGCACCTGCACTTATTTTTCTCACAAATTTGCTGAATGTATCTTAGTACACTTGTATGTTCCTGATTTTACCTGTCTCCCCACAGGTGTTTGCTTGGAAGGCCACATGATGGAATGGCCACTGACAGGGCCTAGGATGTGATATTGCTCTCATAATGTACCCTCTACTATGCTGCTGGTGCTCTCCTTCATATATGAACAAATTCCATACAATACTCCCCTGCAGAAAGGCTTCTCCTGTACCCCATGTAGAATGGATTCCATACACTTGAGTTCGGAATAAGTCTCCCTCCTATAGCTGTGTTGACCTCTCAGCTTTATCGGCCTCTTTCATGTTACGCACTCTGAACCTCGCATCATTTCTATGATCACCACCCACATGTTGCCTTACATTTTGGATGGAGAAAAGAATCTTTCTGTTCAACAACCTCTGCTATCTGAATAGCTACCATATTCTTCCTTCAAGTTTCAGTTTATGCGTCACTTATGCACTGGTATTCTAATAGCAGTTTTCCTGTATAACTTAAAATAAAAGCATCTACTATGAATTGGAACTAAGTGGAAGTCAGAGACAGAACACACGGACAGAGAATCTCTACTTGCTTGCTTCACTTGTTCCACTCTCCATCCTACCTGTAATCCCAGTCTTCTTTTCTTGTATGCTCTCTGACAAAGTGGACTGATTAGTCAATGGAGACATACATATAAACACATCTTTCGGACTTTCTTTTTTCTTGTGTGCATGTATTTATATATTTGCGGGGGAGGAAAGAATGATTAGATGACTGACGGATAAACAGATGCACGTGTATATGCCCATGTGGTGCCCCACATGCTCACCTGTGCTGAGGTACACTTGCCTGTGATGGCCAGAGCTGAACTTCAAGTGACCTACTATATTGCTCTTGAAGCTGTTCTTTTTTTCAAGAGCCCCAATAATTGTAAAGTCTCTCCTACCCTATAGGGCTGGGATGGGGGTTTCAGATGCATGTGGCCAGGTCTAGCTGTTTATATGGGTCCTGGGGATTGAACTCAAAGCTATCTCTCAGGCCTCTTTAGGCTCTCTTGATGGCAGGCAGTGCTATTAGATGTTGAGTCATCTTTCCAGCACCTGAAAACTTTTTGCTTATTGGTTTAACTATACTCCTACTGCCAATATTCCACCTTAACAAGTAGCCATTTTACATCCTGTGTATTTATATGGTGAATCTTTTCAAGCACTACATTAGAAAGCTCTCTATATAAATTCTAGAAGCTGTAGATATCTTCCTGCAACCATCTTCCTAATCTGCTCTTCTACAATACATTCTTTTACTTTTACACTTCCCTGTAGTTAATTTCTGCATTAACATTGTCTTTGACATTGTATTAGACATAATGGTTTAATTTTTTCACATAATATATAGAATAAAGTTTACAACTTCTCTATTGATAATAGGAATACTGATAATGGCAGTTCTATGCTGAATCTCCTTGCATATTTTATTAAAATGTATACCATTATTTTATCTTGGTTTCTTCTGGGAGCTGAGCAGACACTATTCAAGCAATGTGAGAAGAAATACAAGCCTTATTAACTATCATCATTTTGTTAAACAATAATCTGTTGCCCTACTTTTCATGGAGGGTAAAAATAATGTATAGGGAAAGATATTGCCCATAATAAATGAAACTCGTTCTGCACATGGGTGTTAATGCAATTTACATGTGTACTGCTTAACAATGGAGGAATCAAGTCAGCCTCATCCAGAGCCAGGAGTCAGAGCAGTTCTAAGAAAGACAAGTAAATCGACATTTCTTTCCTCTCTTGTCCTTCCCATGGAGAGCAGATCCAATTCCATGCTTATGTGCAGAGTGGGACCACTTTTACCTGATGTGTACTTAATCACAAGACTGAATTCATCTTTTCCTGGATTGATTCACTGCATTGACACTCTTCATCTCTTCTCAAAAACAGATGTACAGACAATCCACTCTAACAGTCAAAGCATTTTAGTATCTTTGGGTGTTATGTGTGGTGTTCTCATGCCATGGGTCATGTGTGGAGGTCAGAGGGCAAAATCAGATGTCAGTCCTCCTGCTCTACTTTGTTTGAGGTAGGATCACTCCTTGCTCACCATTATGTTTGCTAGGCTAGCTGTCCTGTAAGCTTCTGGGAGATTCCTCTACCTCTGTTTCCCATATCACTGTAGGCACACTGGATTACAAAAGCCTGCTATAGCACCTGGCTTTTTACAAGGGTTCTGAGGATCCTAACTCAGCTATGCATTCAATTACTTTATCTCTTCAGCCCAGCCTTTTTAAAAATTCAATTTCTTTCTTTTTTTTAAATTTTTTTGTTATTTTATTTATTTGAGAGCTACAGACAGAGAGAGAAAGAGGCAGATAGAGAGAGAGGGAATGGACGCGCCAGGGCCTCCAGGCACTGCAAACGAACTCCAGATGTGTGTGCCCCCTTGTGCATCTGGCTAACATGGGTCCTGGGGAATCGAGCATCGAACCGGGGTCCTTAGGCTTCACAGGCAAGCGCTTAACTGCTAAGCCATCTCTCCAGCTCTCAATTTCTTTCTTGATAAAACATACCACATATCCAAATATCTAGGAATAATTAAAACATTTTTGATTTGTTAAAACTAGTCATTGGGACTGAGGAGATGGTTCAGTCTTGAAAGTGGACAAGTGAGGGCCTGAATTAGGATCCCCACCACCCATATAAATACCAGATTGGGAGCTGGAAAGACGACTCAGTGGTTAAGGTACTTGCCTGCACATGCTAAAAACACCCAGATTTGATTCCCCAGTACCCATGTAAAGCCAGGTGTACTAGATGGCACATGCTTATGGAGTTTGTTTGCACTGGCTAGAGGAGATAGCACACCCATTCATTTTCTATTTCTTTCTTAAACAATTAATAAAAAAAAAGTTGTGCCAGGTGTGGTGGCACACACCTTTAATCCCAGCACTCAGGAGGTAGAGGTAGCAGGATCACTGTAAGTTCAAGGCCACCCTGAGACTACATAGTGAATTTCAGTTCAGCCTGGGCTAGAGTGAGACCCTACCTTGAACTCCCTCCACAAAATATAAATAAATGTTGAAAAAATAAATACCAGATTGACATGACAACCATCTTTTAATCTCAGCACAATGGTAACTTTGCATGTAAATCTCAGGAGCAAGCTAAACTATGCCTGAAGAATAAAGGTTATATGGCTCAGAATTCCTGGTTTTGGAGCTGATGACAGTGGTCCTTAGTGAGTTCTATGATGACTGACAGATAAAGAGATCAGAGATAATTCTGTCCATCCACTACCTTGTTTCTGCTTGTCAGTGTGCCTTTGGCTTTCTCTTCCCTGTGGAAGCAACTCTGGAGATCATTTGTTGACACAGATGATTTATGAGATCCAAGAGCCCCGTCGTAGTTACTTTCACATTGCTGGGATAAGGCACCTGATTAGAATCTGCTCATGGAAGGAACGTTTTTACCTCTGCCTATAGTCTTGAGCGGAAGCTTCATGACGGCAGTGGGAAGCATGGCATGAGCAGTGGCTGGGTGTTACCTTTGCCACAGCAGGTGGATAAAAGCACTAGGAGAGTGAGCCGAATTCTAGCAAGGGGGCACTGGCTATAATAATCCTAAACTCATTCCCCCAAAACATACCTCCTACAGTAAGACTCTGCCTCCCAAATTGCCATCAGCTGGGGACCAAGAATTCAGAACATGAGTTTATGGTGGAATATGTGAATCAAACTATTATAGGCACCTTAGAGGAGAATGTCTTCCTGAAGTTTTGTCTGACACATATTGGACTTAGTATAGGTGATAAGTACATTTGATTTATTAAGCCAGTGAAATATCTAAAGCTTACTTTGTTACTTTAGAGAAGACAGGCCTATTCTGACTTATACAGTAGTTATAACCTCCACATATAACATATAGTTTCTAACCACCACATCACTTCTGTTCTTTCAGACATTTTAGATTACTAATTTTACATCTGTTTTCACTTTAGGTCCATTTCTAAGTTATATCCAACTTTCTATTTAACTTACCCACTGTACTTTTTTTTGAAGTATGTATTTTGTACAGACACATCATGTGTTGGTACCTTCTTTTCCCTCCTCCCTGCCCCCACTCCACTGAGGGCGCTCCTCAGTGGGGTTGCTGGAATTCCCCCATGGGGTTGTGGGTTATGAGTTACGAGAACAGCAGTTACTTACTACAGGAAGAGGTCAACACCTCTGAATATTCCCATCCAACTTGTGGCTCTTACAATCTTTCTGCCCACTCTTCCTCAAAATTCTCTGAGCCATGATAGATATTATTATTATTATTATTATTTATGTTTTAAAAATTTATATAAATGTATATATTTTACATAGGTTATTGTCTTGTATATCTTCACTACCAGTCTCCATTTTCCTGAAAGCCCACGTCAGTAGGGTCCTTGGTGTTGACTGAGGGATAATTAGAGCCTCTGTTAGTCTCTGGGGGTGGGCTGTGCTCAGGGTAGTTCCACTTTTAATTTAATAATTTCTTATGCATGGGAGTGCACTTGAGGGCTCTTACAAATCTAGTTAGCTGTACTTTTTTCTCCTCTTATTTTTCAAACTTTGTTGCATTAAATATACACTAAACACATATATTTTATATTCCACGTCTGATATCATAATGAGTGAATTATTCCAGCTCTGCTATTGCTATTTCTTTATTTCTGCCTACTGACACTTTAGCGAGTCTCTGTATTTTGTCATTTCTGGCTATGATCTGCTTATTCCTTGTGAAACTTTGTGGCAATTTCCCAAGGCTTATGGAGTCAGATACCTACAAGCTACCTTTGTGTTTGTTTAGACTACTTGCATGGCAATGGTGCAAACTTGGATCACTTTGCTTCACATTTGGATTTTTATTTTTTGTTGGTTTGAGACAGTGTCTCACTTTGGAAGAACTCCCATAGATCAAGCTGGCCTTAGACCAGTGACAATCTGCCTGCCTCAGCTTTCCATTACAGGGATCATAGGCAAGAGTCATTAACTCCTGCTTGGGTTGCATTTAAAAAATGATCAAAATTTAAAAATGAATTTTGACTGCAATGGCAAAGAAATATCATATGCAGGCTAGAGAGGTGGCTTAATGCATAAGTAACTTGCCTATAAAGCCAAAGGATACAGGTTTGATTCCCCAGGACCCACATAAAGTCAGATGCACAAGGTGATACATGTGTTTAGAGTTTGTTTGCAGTGGCTGAAGGCCCTGGTGCACCCATTCTCTCTATTATCATCTATTATCTATCTATCTATCTATCTATCCATCATCTATCATCTCTTTCCTTTTCTCTCTCCCTCAAATAAATAAAATAAAATAAGTTACTTAAAAATTATCACATGCAGTAATTTTTTTCATCTTTCAGTGCAGGAACAATGCACAAATTCTTTTATCTTTTAAGAACCTTTACCCTAAGCCTGTAGTCTGTGATAAATGAGCCTTGTGGAGGTTGCCTTGTAGGCTCGATTGTTGTGAAGACCCTAGATTTTAACTCCAGTAACTTGCACTCCTTTCAGCATCAAACAAAAAGCTGAAGAGACCCAGGGTCTACCAGAAACCTCCTCATGTGATCTGGGCTTGGCACCCTCTTATCTTTCAATGTCCATCCTTTCACTTTGTCTTTGGCCTCTGTGAACGTCTTCCCTTTGTGCCAGCTCAGCAACACTTTGCAGGAGATTGAATCTATCTGTTGCATCCAGCACTTCAGTCGAGAGCTTGCTCAGAATGATCTAATCTGTCATCCTGCTGGAAATGGAAGTCATCTCAGCCACCTTTCTGAAACACACACATGCATATCATAGCTCTGCCTGTCAAATGCCATGCTTAAGGTATTTGTTACCAGGCTTGCTTGACAATTTTCTAAAACTTAGTCCATGGAAATATTATTTTGTTTTGTTTTGGTTTTGGTTTTTCGAGGTAGGGTCTCACTCTAGCCCAGGCTGACCTGGAATTCACTATGTAGTCTCAGGGTGGCCTTGAACTCACGGCAATCCTTCTACCTTTGCCTCCCTAGTGCTGGGATTAAAGGTGTGTGCCACCACGCCTGGCTAGAAATATTATTTTGAGTAGATAAAGGAATTAAGAACTTTTTAATAATGAAATAATGATGGCCAGTCTCAATAAAAATGTCTTATAAAAGAAGTATTAATCTTTTAGCCCCTGTGGGTGGGGAAGGGTTAAGTTAAATCTGGAGGAGAACAAACAATTTGAAAAAGTTTATATAGATTATATTTACTTGTTAATAATTTGTTTTAATTTTGTATTGCTTATATTTGCTTATAAATTAAATTTGAGAGTTTGTGTATTTGAGCAAAAAGTTGGTTTATGAGGAATATATATATATATATATATATATATATATATATATATATATATATATATGGAGAGAGAGATAGAGAGAGAGAAAGAGATTGAGAATGGGAATGGGAATGAATGGGCATGCCAGGGCCTTTACCCACTGCAAACGAACTCCAGACACATACCCTACCATACCTATCTGGCTTATGTGGGTACTGGGGAATAAAACCTGTGTCCTTAGGTATTTTTAGGCAGGCACCTTAACTGCTAAGCCATCTCTCCAGCCCTAAGCTGAAATTATTAAATTGGTTCCACTCGTTTTCATTGGGACAATGTAGAAAAGATGCCTGAGTGTGAAACAAACATGGAAGGCTCAGGTTAGTAGGAATACAAATTCTTTTGCAAGGAAGAGGCTTGAAGAAAAATATGGAAGAAGTATCTTGCTCTTCAAGGTCAGGTTTTATCCCCCCCACCCTAAAATTTACAAATTTGGCTATCCTGCCAAATTGGTACTGGTTTTGGAAGCAGGAAAAATGCAGGGAAGTGAGTCATGAACTGCACACAGTTCCAGGAGCCACTGAGTTGTGTCAATGTGAAGCAGTCAGTGTTAAAATACATGTATGGAGACACAGCCATTGTATGGAGCTATGAAGATGAATCAGTTCCAGGAACCATTGATATTTGGCAATGTGAAGCAAGATTGAAATCCCTATATGGAGTACTACTAAGACCATTGTATTAAGTTATGAAAATGAACTGTGGTTTGCAATGTAGACCCAATGATGTTTTGAATATACCAGGATTAGGAATGAATGGCTTTACTAGGGAGAACTGCTGGCTTGGGATGGAGTTTTCTCAGGACTGTGAACAACTCCGCTGAAGGGACAGAATTGAAAACTCAGAGATATCAGAATTGGAACTGCGGCTGTTTGGAGTTTACTTGTTGGTTATTGGTTTTACACTAGTCCATTCTCTCCTTTTTATGCATTTTTGCAGTGGAAATACTTACTATGTGCCATTTTGTGTTGGAAGTATGTAATTTGTGTCTTGATTTTACAGGGCTCACATTTAAGTGACAGTCTTGAGTCTCAGTTGAAATTTTGGACATTTTTTTTTTCCAAGGTAGCATAGCATTTCACTCTAGCTCATGCTGACCTAGAATTCACTATGTGGTCTCAGTGTGGCCTTGAACTCATGGTCATCCTCCTACATTCTTTCCCAAGTGCTGGGACTAAAGGTGTGTGCTACCACACCAGACCCAGACTTTGGATTTTTGAACAGTGTTAAATTTGGCAAAGACTATGGGGACCTTTGAAGTTGGACTGAGTACAATTTGCATTGTGCGATGATTATGAGTCTATGGGACCATGTTTGGAATGTGATGGTTTGAATGTGACTGCATGTCCCCCATAGCTTTAGGTAATTTGATTAATAAGTCTTCAACAGGAAGAGCCCTGCTGGCAGAGGTGTGTCACTGAGAGGGGGCGGATCTTGAGTCCAGCGCTATTAGGTGTGTTTAGAACCAGCTTGAGCTGGTTTTTCATGCTGGCTAGTGTAAGTCCTCCCCCCCCCCCCACTGTGGATATATGCTGATATATGCTGAAGGTAGCCAGCTTTTTTCTGACATGAAGAATGATTCCCTGGAATCTGTTAGCCTGAAATAAATCCTTTCTGCCCATCAGACACTTTCTGGTTGGGTGTTTGTCCTAGTAAAGGAAAGTAACTGCAACAAGGATTTTCCCACTAAGTCCACCAACTCACATACCAACCTTCCTTGGAAAAACCTCCAAAAGCACATGTGGGGCAAATGACAGATGCCCTTACGGCAGAGGATAGAGGGTACAGTGTATTCTGAAGCAATGAGATAAAGTTATGCAGTGGTTGAGCATTATTGGTGCCTTATCAGATATCTGGATATTCCTTGATTTAATCAAGCAAACCACCTAAGTCAATCATCAGAGTTCATTTCAGATGTGATTGTTTCATCATACTTTGGGATGTAAGAAGAAGGATTATATCTCACCATTGTCCAGTTACCAACTTTTTAGTGGAAATTTTATTTCTTTCGTTCTTATAATATCCTGTTGGTAGACATTCTGTTTAATCAGCTTTTGTTTTGTTTGTGCTTCTGTCTTTTGCAAAAGGTCTTCTGTCTTCCAGACTTTCCTCATTTATCAACACTGGCCTTGAGACTATGTTGCCATCACTAAATGTGGTAGTCATATTTTACTTGAAAAACGTAGTTCACATCCTTAGGACAAATTTTGTTTTTGATTTAAAAAGTTACCTTTTATTTTTCTCTGATTTTTTATTTTTGCTAATTGTGATAGAATTTACTAGTCTTTTCCACACTCTATCTGATTTAAAATTTGTAAGAATGTTGTCAGGATGGTGTTTTAGTTTTCATTTCAAAGATAAGAAAATAGGACCGTAGAGAATTTAATTTGCCCTATGCCATAAGCAGAAGTAGCTGAAGAGAGTTTTCAAACCGCAGTCACCTCTTTCCTTAGCTTGGGTTTTCTCATGTTAACATTGCTTTACCCATCTTAGTATAACTTCAATCAAATACAGTTATTATATCTAGTTTTAAACCACCATCATTTAAGTATCTTTCAAAGGTGACTAAATTAAGGTCAAACAGTCCCCTGTTCCTCACCCACTATGGGAGCGTTTTGACCAGCTGTTCCCTTTACAACCACATCCTGCCGAAAGCATCTTCTTTTGCAACCATCCTCCAGCACATGCCTGTTCTTCAGTCATTATTGCTCTCTTCAGCACAATCACCAGATTATGTGATCACCAGATCACTCATTAGTGGTTAATGTGTGGATCTCCAGTATCTCCCCATGTGCTTCCCACAGAACAGGGATCTCTATTGATCTGAAGAATTCCCTTCTTCATTTCATTCCAGCTCAGAATGTCCCTGAGATTTTTCCAACCATCATCTACAATAATGACTTTCTCCTAGGGTGACATGGCTCAAGTCATGGGGTATGTGCAACTCAGAACCTCACAAAACTAAAAGTATTGTTTTTCAAAAAGAGATAACTGTTAATAGCAGAAGTACTAGAAATAATAAATGTAAATTGAAATAAAGATTGTACCTGACCTCCTAAATTGTCAAAAGTAGAAATAAAGTAACAGTGTTGTCCCTTGGTATCCTTGTGTGGATAGGTTCCAGGAACCCCTAAGCATACCTAAATCTGTGAATTTTCAGGTCTCTTATAAAGTATTTACAAATACTCCCCACACATTCTTCTGTATACCTTAAGTCACATCTAGATTAGATTACTCATAATACCAAATGCAATGCACGTGGTATATGTCTAGCAGTTATACTGCATTGTTAAGGAAATGATAGCAAGAGTAAATTATATGCATGTTCACTACATTGTATATGCAACTTTTCCCCCTAATATTTTAAAACATAATTGGTTAAGTCTATGTATGTGAACCCTATAAATACTCAGTATAGCAAATGGTGCGGTGGAAGAAATAAGTTTACATAATGCCGCTGGGGCCATAAAGTGGTACTGTCTTTTTCCACAAGTAATTTTTTAGCCTAATTAAAAGCTTAATATTCTTACCATTGACACACTAATGTCATTTCCTAAGTGAGCAAAAAGCTTTATGAATGAAAATGATCATAACTTTATTTGTAAGACTGGAAATTATGAACTACCTAAATGCCCAGAAATACTAAACTGTTATTACATCAACTATGGAAATTCATAACAATTCAGTACCATATATCCATTGCAATTGTATCTAGGTTTATAATAATGCATATAAGTTCCATTTCTCTTGGGCTATTTTCCTATTAAACACAAATTGAGATGAAGGCTTAGATGCAGGCTATTTCTTTAGATCAGGTCCTTCAGAGCACAAGTGTAGATGGCAGAGGACTGACACCGAGAAAAACAAGACAAGGAAGTCAATCTTATAGGCACCTTTGGAAAGATGTTATAGAACACAACTCAGACACATCTTTCTGGATTATGGAATAAGGAAGTGCTATCCACTGGACTTTTATTGATT
Organism: Dipus sagitta; assembly: GCA_036346955.1. Taxonomy (NCBI): domain Eukaryota; kingdom Metazoa; phylum Chordata; class Mammalia; order Rodentia; family Dipodidae; genus Dipus; species Dipus sagitta. Next base: position 19,795,614 of record CM070781.1, read on the forward strand.
CATAGTGGTCTTGTGGGCAAATCTCCAGGTCGGGCATAGAGTTCTTGTTCTGTGGAATGAGAGACAACTTCAGGCTGGCCTATGTCACTCTCCAGCTGTGCCCATGTGAAGCCCATCAGGTGCTTCAGAAGCCAGGGCTTCCTCAGAGTTACTGGAGAAGCCAGAGGTTAGTTAGTCTACTCATTATTACTGCTTTGATGTGAGAGGAAAATAAGAGCTAAAGTTACACCCTCAATCGAACCTCAATTATTTCATGCATTCAATAATCTATAGAGAGATGACTGTTTCAGGGCCTATAAAGTCAAAGAATAGAATAAAACTTTCTTTGGGGAGCATACTTTCTAAGGTAAGTGAGGGATTGAGGGGTGCGGTGGGGTGATAGACAAAACAATACAAAGTAAACATTGTGATTAGGGCTGGGCTAGAGTTGAACTGGTGTCAGAAAAAAATAAAAAAAATAATTCTACTGAGATTTATTCTTTTTTTTTTAATTTTTTTGTTATTTTTGTTTATTTATTTGAGAGCGACAGACAGAGAGAGAAAGAGGCAGATAGAGAGAGGGAGAGAGAATGGGCGCGCCAGGGCCTCCAGCCACTGCAAACGAACTCCAGATGCGTGCGCCCCCTTGTGCATCTGGCTAACGTGGGTCCTGGGGAGTCGAGCCTCGAACCGGGGTCCTTAGGCTTCATAGGCAAGCGCTTAACCGCTAAGCCATCTCTCCAGCCCGATTTATTCTTCTTAAAAGCAGAAAAATCCTATGAGAATTATTGTTAAGAGATACTAAAACAAAATCATTCCTCATTAATCATGTAGTTTCTGGTTTACTTAGCTATCCTGTGTGAATTTGTGGTCATTTTGCATTGATTTTCGTTGTTTTAATGAATGCAGACTTAAGGGTGTGTGTGTGTGTGTGTGTGTGTGTGTGTGTGTGTGTGTGTGTGTGGGGGTGGGAATAAAAGAAAATCATTGAAAATGGCCATTTCCAATGTTACTGTGCCCTTAACAAGGACTTCGTGAGCCGGTGCTCCTGAAATATAACTTATCCCATTTGCCACTTGCTAACAGGGTTAGCGATCCATGAAGTTGACTCTTTTTTGGGTCTTGGTGTCTGAGCTTTTAAATTAATGGTTTGAGAGTAGAGTCTATTACTGTATGCAGCAAAGCCAGCAATTGTTTAAATTCAGAATAAACTATGCATAGACTCACACTTTTAGTTTCCAAGGTGCCTACTTAGCACGGTGATTGGCAACTCAACACTGCTTCCCTGTTCCCATTACAAGGTATTGCTACCAACACAAATGTATAAGGGACACTGCCGCTTACCATCTGCTTGATACTCAGTGTCTCCAAGTGGCCCCAAAAGGTGGTGGCTGTTAGCAGCGCTCAGACTTTTAAAATGCATTGAGTCCCAATCTGAATTTTCTATTTGGCTGACCTCTAAAGAATGACAGAGGAGACCAAAGCAGACATCAAGTACCCAGCAAAGGAACCTTCTGGGACAGTAGTTGCTCCCATCCCGGATGCCAGTGTGACCAATTCAGCAATTGTGTCTTTCCCAGGGATAAAATGAATATTGTGTCAGTGTGGCCAGAGTCAGAGAGTGATGATGTGAGAATCAGTGAGAAAGAAGAAGCTGACCTTGGAGAGGTTTAAGAATGCCTTACGAATAGCTATCCAGAACATAATTAAAGGCATTTTAACATCATAAGACTCGAAGAATGCAAACCATCAACCACTGCACACAGGGGAGTAAAAGATATTGCTTTTATTGCTGAAGAGCTTATGGTCAGAATTGATATGAAATATTAGAATGTGACAGTTTTATAATAATTTTATTCTTGCACATTGTGATAATTTTCATTTGCAGCTTTTTACCTCTGAATATCTTGAATTGCATTAAGCTTTTCTTACTCCATCCTTGTCCTGTAATGTTAGAGGCTGTGGTTTTAAGCTGAAGAATTACAGTAAGAGCTACAGTCACAAGCAAACAGGTAATGGTGTATGTAATGCTTATCGTTTTAAGAATTACACATTCTGCATGAATTTGTTTCCCAGTTTTTAAATAATAAAGCCCAGAGAGAAATATTGCCTCTTCTTTATTTTTATATCATCTTTTATGTCCTACTTCCTTCTCTTAATTACTTTTTATTTTGGTATGAGAGGCAGAATTCTTTTTATCAAAAAAAAATTTCTTCTCTGTTTCTTTCGTTTCTGTTTTTCACCCCAGTATTCCATGGACCTTCTGTACTGAGCAATGCATGTTGGAGTTTGCATTAGAGCTCCTCTGATCTGTATCACTCAAATGAGTTAATATGAACTCCGAGAAGCTGAATATCCAGGACTGAAGTCTAGTCCCATTTCCTCAAACAGGACAGCTTACACTGAGCTCTCTCCAGTTAACAGGTCAAGTTTCTAAGTCCTTACATGTGCTGATTCTCTTAAGATTCAGATGTCAAAATGAGTGAGGTCCCACTACTCTGATCATCCTCTGTTTACAGAAGAGTGACCCAAGGAGCAGCAAGTCTAGAGAGCTTACTCAGTTGTTTGTGGAACACCTTCAACTGAGAAAAACCAGCCTGTGCATTCTGACACCATAAACCCTGCCCAAGTATCTTGTCCAAGTTTTCTCCTTTTTTTTTTTTTTTTTTTTCATTCCCTGAGGAACATTCTAAGAAGAAAGAGTGCTTGGTTTTGAACTAGAATTTCACTCACATATATCTACTGGACAACTTTTTTTTTAAAAAAAAATATTTATTTGCAAGGAGAGAGAGAAAAGACACAGAGAGAATGGCTGAGTGTCTTCTAATCACTGCAAACAAACTCCAGATGCATGCACTACCTCATGAATCTGGCTTTACATGGGTACTGGGGAATTAAACCTGGGTCTTTTTTAGGCTTTGCTGGCAAAGCTGAGCCATCTCTCCAACCATGCACACTGTTTTTTTTTGTTTGTTTTTTTTTAGGCAAGCCAAGCAAACTGGCCTTCTTTTATGTGTGTGTGTGAGAGAGAGAGAGAAGAGGAGAAGAGGAGAAGAGGAGTGTGAGAGAGGACTGGCATAACAGGACCTCTAGCCACTGCAATCCAATGCCACACACGTGCACCCCCTTGTGTACATGTGTGACCTTGTGTACTTGTGTCACTTTATGCGGGACCTGCAAAATCTTTAGGCTTCACAGGCAAGTGCCTTAATGGCTAAGCCGTCTCTCCAGCCCTGCTCACTTGTTTTGATGGTGAACTCTTGACTTCGTCCAGGCATGACAATGCTGTTCAATTCAGCCTTGGTCTTTCACAGGAAATAGCAAAGGAGCAGCTGATGTGGTTCTTGCTTTTGAAAATGTCAAAATTCAGTTAGAATTAAAGTAATGTTACCAAATCAAATGAAAATTTGCTGAGTAATTGCTACACGGAATATAGAGTGAAAAGCACTGTTAATCAAGACACTATCCCAAAGCCTTGTCATTAGTTGGTTGAAAAGCCCTGGGTGACACTACAAGCAGTCTTTGTGAATGCATTTAGGGAAAGTTAAGATTCATAAAAGAATTGTGACAAATTGAAATTTCTGACTTTAAACAACTTAAAACTCTTCTAAATATTTTTTCAAAGGTATTTCCATGTTTTTTTTTAAATCACTATACGTTGGTAACATGGTATTGCTTCAGACATGCAATTAATTTATAAAAGACTCAATAGCCACATCTCAGGGGACCCACACCCCACCATCTTTTGGTGGTTGTCAGATCACTTTACTTTTGGTTCTATAAAGGAATATAGTTGCCATTACAAAGGAAATCAAATGTTCATGTGTGAGGATACTTCTTGATCCCACATTGCAGGTGATACAAAAATGCTAAAAAATATTCAGGGCACAGTTGCTATCTTCAAGAAATGGAGACTGCACTGAAACAGATACAGCGCTGAGACATCTCAGACCCATTCTGCCTATCCTTTGGGGTTATACAAGACTGAGATTACTTTATGATGGCAAATACTCAGAATTGTTTGAAAGGTGAGTGGGCAAATGCATGACATCAATGTGTGCAATGTGATCAGATGGTGGTACGTGGAATCACTCGCTCTTGGAGAAAGGAGAGACGTTCATGAGCCTTACTTAGGAAGCTTATGATGTGCCAAAATCCATTAGGCCCACCCTAAGCTTATAACAGCAGTAAAACCTACTGGGGGAGCAGAGGCTCACTAGCAGAGCTGCCTGCAAATTGAGCCTGGACATTGAGGTTTAGGGTGCAGCTGTGCTCACTCATCACCGTGCTGGGCTTTTTAGTGATGCCACTGCCTCTGAGTCATCCATGCTCCCCTAAGTAACCACCATAAATGCATGTTGGTTCACCAAGATAGATGTGGGTGGAATCATCTCTTTCATCTGTTGTCAGTGCTCTGTCTGGGGTGAACAGATGTTTGTTCATGTCTCTCCAGGAAAAGTCACACAACAGATGCAAAGAACTATCTGAACATATGTCAGGTAAGAGAATGGGTTTGAGCAGAAGCCCAAATTATGTGTAAAATTTAGAAGGGTAGATGACAGTGAGGGAACCGGCTGGCCATTTCATTTCAATGTTCCGAACAAGTGATCAAGTGAGCCACAATGACGGCAAACCTGTTCTATTTTTCCACTACTTCTATCATGGCTTTGGAAAAGTGTCTCCTAATGGTGCGTGTGCCAAAGACTTGGTTTTCAGTCCTTGGTACTGTTGGGAGGTGAAACTTTTATTGTTGTTGTGTTTTTTATTATTTATTTAAGAAATGGATAAAGGAAGAGGGAGAGAGAGAGAGAGAGAGAGAGAGAATGGGCATACCAGAGCCTCCAGCCCCTGCAAACTCCAGACACATGCGCCACCTTGTGCATCTGGCTTACATGGTACTGGGGAATTGAACCTGGGTCCTTAGGCTTCTCAGGCAAGCGTCTTAACTGTTAAGTCACCTCTCCATCCTGAGAGGTGAAGCTTTTAAATGGGTAGGCTTAGTCAGAGGTATTAAGGTACTCTGGGAATATCTGAAAGGACATTGAAAGATGCCAGTCTCTTCCTCTCTTTCTTTTTCAGTTATGAGGCAAACCATGATGAACCGCTTCCCCACAGACCCAAAAGCAATGTGAACTAGGTTGGGACTAAATCCACAAGCCAAATACCTTTTATCCTTTTGTTCTTTATCAGCTTGACAATATAAGTCAATTTTTATAGTCATGGGAAACTGGTTAACATATTTGCCACCAAGGAAGGAGATACTAACACGAGTGATCAAATTCTACCATGTTTATTGATGTGTACATGGCTAAAGTCTTTCTTGCTTATTTTCTGATGCTATAAAAAAGAAAACACCACAGATTGGATAAAATGATAAAGAATTTGTTAAGGCTCAGCTCACAATTCTGGGGGCTGAAAGTCCAAGAGCATGGCACTGGCACAGGGTGAGGGCCTTCCTGCTGCCCCATGACATGGCAGAGGGCATCACTTGGTGAGAAAAGAAAACATGCTAGCTCAAGTCTCTCTGCACCTGTTGATAAAGTCACTAAAGTCCTAATGGTGACTCACCTAATGACCTTATCAAGTCCTAATAACGTTCTGAAAGTCCTCCCTGAGTAACATTTCCATTTGCACTTGGGAGCTAAGTTTCTGGCACATGAACTCTGGGGAACACATTCAGATTATATCACTCCTTAAAGGTAGAAAAGGTATGTTGTCCTCTCCTTTGTGATTTCTCTCCATATAACAATCTGATCCAGGGATGACATTGTATTGTAGAGAGGAAAAGTTCCCAATTTTTCAAGTCCCCTTAGCATCTGCCTACAGGGTAACTCATGCCATGGTCTGTTTTCCCCATTTACCCATTCTTCATTTTCTCTGTTTTTTCTTTTTGTCTTCCATCTTATTTTCTTCCACTTCTCCTCCCCCCTGCCTTTCCCCACAGGCTCAATTCTGTATCATTGACTGAAAATTTAGTTTTACAGGAAGAGGGATCAAGTTTAGGGCTGAGCTTAGGTCTCCAGACAATAGCAAACTTGTTCTGATTCTGTCATGTAGCAGAGTAGAAGGTGTCAGAATCCACTGCTGATGTTCATTTAGTGGCTCTTTTATTCTAAACATCCTGTTTCTGTCCTGCATAATCATCTCTCTTGGGAACCTTATGAAGAGAAAAGGACATTTTTATATATGAATTCATCAGTTCTTATGCCCTTAGTCCCTACATTAATATAAAGATTTAGCCTGGAAGAGAATACTATTATGATTTGAATATGAAATGCTGTCAATGAGTTCATGTCTTAAACGCCTGGACCCCATCTGGTGGAACTGTTTCATTTTATATATTTTTTATATATTTTAACAGATTATGTACTATTATCCCCTCTCCCTAACTCCTGTTACCCTGGGGATCCTCCTGAGTGTGGTTATGGTAATGATTGTAGGGTCATTAGGCCTCCGTCAGTCCCTATAGGGTAGTGAGATACCGAACCTCAGGGTATTCCTACCCACTCTGTGGTTCCTACAATGTTTCTTCCCCGCTTCCACAATATTACCTAAGCCATGGAGGGCCTGTTGGCACTCTAGTTTAGTTTTGAGTTATTTGTAGTCTCTGGATTTCTGGTTTCATAGGTTTTGATTATTCTAAGTGTCTGTCACTATCAACCTGAGACTGGTTGTTAGTCTGGCAGTAAGAGCACTATTTATGATGTCATTACCTCTGCTATTTCTTCTGGGCCCTGACAGATGTGGTAGATATGGGAAGTCTCATGGTGGGCAGTCAGGTATCTTGTCTAATGGATGGATCTAGGCTCTCCTCCATTTTCTTTGCCATCTGTAAAATAAAACAGGTTCTCCAAGCAAGCATTAGAGCAGTTTGGGCAAAAGGGGTTATGCAAAGTTGTTTAGGAGATTTTTGGTGTGCCAGCCCACTCTTTCCTGACCATGGGATTCTGACTATGTTTCCAATACTAGATATGAATTCTCTCCCACTGAGTGACCTCAGTGTCCAATCAGAAAACAGTTGGTTACCTGTATAGGCTACATGCCACTATTGCACAAGTACCTCTTGTCTGGTTGATTTCTTAGTTTGCAGGGTCCCTTGCTTTTTCAGGCTGTTGGTGACCATTGTCCTCCAGCAGTTCCCACTGGGTTAGTACTATGGGTGCTAGCTGGAAAGGAGGTAGTTTCCCTTTCAGTTCCAGCATAGTATTCTGATGTCCTGTGACTGCAGCTTGTGGTATCTGTAGCAGTCTTACTTTTGAGCTCTGGCAGGTAATTAAGTGTTTTGGCAATGGCCTACATTGTTTTAGGGACCTCATGGGTCTCCCTGGGCAACAGCTCAGTGTGGAGGGTAACCCAAATCTGGATGTCCTATTTTCCATCCAGAGTCTGTGGTTATAAGGTTAAGCATTTTCCATCTTATGTCCCAGACTGCCCCTGTCTCTCTTAATTGGTGGTTATATCTCACAGAATACTAGTCAGAATGAGGGTTTCCTTGGAACTGACTCTTAATGCTGTCTCAATTTTGGGGCAATTATTTGCCCACCCTCCCCATCCTCTACCCTTACAATCCCTTCCCACCCTGGCATTCCATACCTCCAGCCACTCTCAAAACCCATTCTCTTTCCCCACTTCATTTTTTCTCTTTCTTGGTATCACTCTAATTTTATGCCCATATTCCTATTATGAACTGCCACTTGCATTATTTTTATGGGTCTGAGAACTGTAGGAGGTAGGACCAAGGTGGAAGAAGTAGATCACTAGGAGCAGGTCCTTGGGAAGATCTTGTTTCTGGCCTCTTCTTGTTGAATTCAGTTTCTGTCCATCATGATGTAGACATAACTGTTCTTTTCTGTTCTGAGGCTGCCACAAGGTGGCTTAGGTTCGTCTCTGCTCTTTTAGGTTCAGAAATATCAAGTCATTTCTAGAAGTGTGGGTACTTTTCAAGTAGTCCCAGTTCCTTTGTAATATATCTGTGGTATTCATGAGAATTCATCTGCCAGGAGAGCAATGGTGGGTTCTTCCAATAGCTTTGCCCCTGCGAAGTCCCTGTGTGTGTGTGGTGTGTGTGTGTGTGTGTGTGTGTGTTTGCATGTCCAGACCTCATGCCAGTAAACATGGCATTATCTTCTTGATTTATCTAATGTCAAGAATTATACATTGGGCTATTTTCTCTCCACTTTAGAGGAATTCTCCTACAGGTCAACTTCAGAGTTACTTACAACAGAATTTTATAGCAAAAACAGACACCACCATAGCAGTATCTACATCATTGTCTTCCAAATTTTGATCTGAACTTTACCTACCTCAAGACGTTCTACAGCATGTATTAAAATATGCGTCCCTTTCCATTTAGCACAGATCCACTAAATACATGTTGGAGACGAGGCATGAGAATCTGTATTTTTAATATGTTCCTCACATGATTCCTTTGATTGCCCAGGTTTGAAAATCAATGATTGTAGACTGTGTGTGTTGGGCCTGAACATCTAGAAGTATGGAGGTAGCCATGTATGAATTCTTATACAAGTAGCTAAAACACAGACCTGACTTCACCCACAACCATGTTGTGTCATATGGAACCTGCTAAGTCTCACTGGATGTCTTCCAATAACTTTCTTCATTGCAACCATAGTAGCTCCTGTCATCTTTGTAATTTGGCCATTTGTTTGAAAGTGAGAGGTTGTGATGGTGATGGCCTTAATAAAGTTTCTAAACCTTAATTCCTCAAGCTTAGCAGATTTCAGGGCTATGCAGAACAGATAGCAACTTACATATTACAGATAGCTGACAGAGTCAGCTTCTGCAATAAATAGTTATGTAAATTAGAGGAACTTGGAGGTATCTTGACATGACTTCTGTTTTTAGTACATGTGTGTGTGTGGTATGCATGTGCAGTGTTCTGTGTGCTCACATATGTAGAGGCCAGAGAATATTGAGCATCAATATTGCTCCTCCATGTGTTTTCTTGAGGTGGAGTTTCTAACTGAACCCAGCACTGCTTTCTGCATTTTATTTTATTTTTTCTCAGTCAGACTGGCTGATGAGCAAGCCCGGATGATTCTCCCATTTTTGCTCCCCACAGGACAGGGGTTACAGGCATGAATGATGAAGCCCAGCTATTTCCATGGGTGATGGAAGAATGTAATTCGTGGTGAATGAGGCCCTTTCAGGCACTTATACTGGCGTGGCAAGGGCTCTTAGCCACTGAGCCATCTCCATAGTCCTTGATCTGTCTTAAAGTGGTTTTAGTGAACTGATCTAAATTCTTGACCAGTGTTTCATTTCCCACAGAGTAGTTACTTCATTTGACAGGAAAATGCCAGATATGTTTTAGTTTTTCACTGTGTTTCCTGTCACCATTTTCAAAATCAATTTGAAACCATGGCTAAAAGCTCACCCAACGCTTTATGTAGTTTGGCCAAGCTAATAAGATGTCTGTTTCCTGTAATGTTGATTCTTGAACACATTGGAAGTTGACTCCCAGCCCTTTCTGTCTTCCAGCATTCATTCACATGAAAATGTGATGCTCTGCAAGGTAACAAGCAGACAGGTGAGCACCCATTTTTAGAAGCCGTGTTTCGTTAAATGATAAAATGTATGTCAAGCACCCCAAACAGATTCTGAAAAGCTGTAACATGGGTTTAAATACTATTTACAACTATTTTGCTTTAATTAATTGACCCATCCCTATTTTTTCTTTAATAGAAGGTGACAATTTGACAAAGAGCAAGTGACAAACAAGTACATTTTGTAGAGGATTTCAGCAATATGATGACCATAGTAAAATTGTGGAAAGTGAAGAAGGGTTCTTGAAATGACCAATGCCTAACCAGGAGCATTGTTGCCTACTTTCCTCCTTCTGGTAGAGCCCATCTTCCTGAGTCTATGGGGGCTGCAAATGCATTTCTTGCTTGCTTGGCCTCCTTTGTTGCTATGATGTGGGCATCTGTTCTAGTCATGAATCCTAGGACCTAAGGGGACATCTGCTAATGATGCCTGTAAATGATTCCTACCAGGATGGAAGAGGATGTAGAGATCACATCTTTCTCTATTTTTCCCTCAACTTGTGTATTTTGTGTGTGTGTGCTCAGGATTCTATGCTTGGAGTTATAGAAGCCATATTCCAACCATGAAGATAAATTCAAGAACATCACAGAGAAGTCAACAGAACCTTGGCATTGCTGGGGGACTGCATGAACCCTCACTCCATCCAGACTCATTTCGAATGAAATGAATAAACTTTCCCCCAATCTTTTCTTCTTCAGCTATTATTCACTTGAAACTGAAAACATTGTGTCTGTCATAACTCTACAACACTTAAACTTTCCTTTTAGAATGTAACCATCATGAGAGAAGAGTATCTTTCCTACCAAACTGTAGTGACTTCAACATGATGCAAATTTGTTTCTGTATTATATTGTGTGATAACCACTGTTATAAATGGGGTGGATGTTGTCACATGAGCAGTCTCCCTTTACCACATTGGTTTACCATTGTTTGTTGTTTTTACCTGGAGAATCTAAGATGACCCACCTATGCCTGTATCCCAGCCATCAGAAAGGAGAAAAGCCAATAAGGAGACACCATCCTATAAAAGGCACCCAGGAGTAGTCATACATATCACTTGACTTAATATCTTGTTGGTCAAGATGTAGGCACTTGGTTACTGCATAAAGAATAGCTGAGCAAGGAAGTATTTATCTGCATAACCACATGTCCCACTGAAATGGCACTGCTGTGTTTGAAAGAAAAAGTGGATATTGTAGAGCAAATGAGAGTTTCTACCACAGCGTCTTTACTAGAACTGATATGTGATAGGCATAAATAGATTAAAAAGATAACACAATGGGCACTTGTTTCATGGCTGCAAAATATTAAGCTTCTTTGCAAATTACCTCATTCACCCTTCACAGTCATTGTACAATATAAATATAAAATTATTTCCATGCTGCAGATGTAGACAATGAATTTCAGAGCGTTTTTATGAGTTGTCCACAGTGAAACACTGAATCACGGAGGTGGCTTACATCCAAAGTCCCTCTCCTGATGCTGTACCTTTAAGATCTCTCTGGCACAGTGCCATCTGCCTGTGCCTAAGCTGTCCCACCCTGATCTTATATCTGTGTCACATTTAATCCCACTTCAAGATTTCATTGTGACATGTTTGTTTTCTTGCTTGCCTCTTGTTTACATTTTCTTTTGCTTCTCTTGAGTTTATTCTGTTTTTTTTTTTTTGTTGTTGTTGTTGTTGTTGTTTTGTTTTTTGAGTACCAGTCCCAACATGGTATACCCATGCCCTCTACTCATTATACCAATGGCTTGTTGCTAAGCAAGTTTTCACTACTCCAAACACCACTTTTCTATTTCTCTTTGTGATTTGGGGGCTGAGATTCTGTAGTCACCCTTCGGCCTTGCCCACTGCCCTTTAAGCCCTTCCAAAAGGAACCACCCTAGGGAGACTGTGAACATAGCTCAGGGGTCATTTCCTGTTTGCATGGTTCAACTTCCAGCTCCTGTAAGTGTACTTTTTCATGCTAGCGGGTAAACACGTGTTCTCAGCACTCAGGACCAACCTTATCATGTGCCCTCAGAGACTATTTCTAGCGAGATAGCATCCATCCTGCATGCGCCAGTGATCGACTTTTAGCCCTCCTAAATCTTTCTGCTTTGTTCTGATGTCAGCGTCCTTCTTAGCTCTTCCAGTCCTAGGAGCGGCAGGTATTTGGTACAATTGCTCCCTCCATAAGCTTTTACAGTTGCTAACTTACACTAATCCCCTCCTCACTCTCACCTCCTAAAGAAAGGAGGAATGGCTATATAGTTTGGTTTTCTTTTTATTTGCCTGCTCAAATTACCCATTAACTTAATTTCATTTGTCCAGGGAATTTTATGTTTCCATTCCCAGAGAAATCAAGAAACTTTGGACATCCCTGGAGTGGAGGCAATATACCATGTCTGCACCTCTGTTTGCTCCATGGAGGGCAGAATGGCGGGCACATTCTGGAGGTCGGTGGGCACTACAGTAAGCACAATCTACCAGCCCCATGCGAGCCTGGCCGATAAGCGAATCGGTTCTTCATCCCTCGAAGCTGACTTGGCTCTCAGTTGATTGATCTGTCATCACAACTGTGCTCTGGCAAGCTCAGAGCTCTTTAAAACAAAACCTACCTCTAGTCCCAGGGTTATCTCTGAGGAAGAAAAGGGCACTCTAGAAACTGCCCATTCAACAGAATGAAAAGCTGAGGCTGGGCAAGAAATTTGGCCAAGCTTTGAAATGAGACTACAGCAAGGATAAGACATGCTGGAATTTGTCTTCAACTGGCCCTAAGCACCACACTCCCCCTTCCCCACCCAGACCAGACAAGGAAGGACAAAGAAACCCTTGAGGGTGTGTTCTTTCTTCTGTCTGACCATTTTCATTACAAGTCTTACCTTTCATTTGCCTGATCTGTAAGTCTGACATTTTTCCACAGGCATAAAATTCATTTCAGAGAAGGGAAATAGAAGGAAGATCAAAGTCTCATATAATATCTTTTCTCAGGGAGAGACAAGCCTTCTTCCAACAGTCTGTTTCTCAGGAGTTATTCAAATCTGCCACCCCTATGGTGGACTGTAAGCTTGAAGCAGGGAAGGACCCTTGCTCCTTCTTTCCTCAGTCACTAATGACCTCAGGGGCAGTTTAACTGTGGTAACTAGCCACTTCAAGAAGTGGTGGTGAGTGGGTACTGTGAACAAAGGCACTGGACAGTGCCTGGAAGTCCTTACAAGTACTGCAGAGTCAGACCCTACATTCATTTGCATGCTGATAGCCAAAGGGCTCTGTCTGAGACTTTTTACAGGCGACCTTCCCTTAAGGCTGCCTGGCACTGTGGATACCTCTGTAATTGACTGATGACATCTCCAAGCCTAGGATTTAAGTCAGGCTATTTATTGTGTTTTATGTTTTGACAATGGCAGATCTTGCTTTTGGAGGGATAGCTGATATGATAAGTTGCTTTGAAAATTGAGTGATATTTAATATTTTGAGTAACCACATCTTGTCGAAGTGATTTGGTTCTTCAAGGACAGATGTACATGTTTAAAATGGGCTGTCTAGCACTGCCACAACACAATCGACTGTGAAATAAGCCCTCTAGAAAGGACAATCACTCCTAGGGCTTCAAATGCAAGTCAAGTTTCCCACAGCAGTAAGAGGGAGAGTCCTGCCTGGTTTAGTCAGGACTGAAAATGACTGTAGTTCTCTTCCTCAGAATGGACTGGTGCCTATAAGATAAACTCACCACTCAGCCTAATGGAGATGTAGACATAGCCCAGAATAACTGAGAGTAGGAGTGGCTGTTATGAATCATCTGTCTACATATCCACCCATCTACAAAACCATTCATGCATCCATTTAGCATTAATTATCCCTCTGAAAGTTACTGAGAAAATACATGCATGTGGAGTAAACACATAAGCACTAGAAGCAAAAGAACAAAAAGTGTACTCTAAGTATATGATTAAGTAGATGACACACACACACATATATATATATGTGTGTGTGTGTATGTGTGTGTGTATATACACGTATATATGTATGTATATGTATGTATGTATCTCAAGATCATATATAGAGAGACTAAGAGTAAACTTTTATTAAAACTATTCTATACTATAGGTCAGAACCTAAATATCTTAGGAATCAGCTGAGTCACTTTGTAAGAGCAGCGTCATATCCGATTCCCAGAGGAAGAACTGTGATCTAGAGCAGCGACGGCGCTCTCCGTCTGGAGCAGCACAGAGTTCCAGCTCGGGTGATGTACTCACGTCCTTGCTACTCCAGTGCTGCATCGTGCCGGGGAGAAGCTTAGTTCAGGTGTAGCCATGAACTGAAACTTTGTTCTCTCACAATCACAAACCTTTAAAGCCTTCTTACTATTGTGGCTACTTTTGTTCCTTTATTTTAATGGAGAAACTCTTTTTTTTTTTTTCTTTCTTAACTAATCAGGGATTCTGAAAGCTGCTCAGGAGGTTTTTGTTAAAGGCACATCCTGAAGTCACATTAATAAGATGATGCACACTCACAAGGACAGTTCACCACTAGTCAAACCTGAGGTACCATATTAAATGAACCCACAGAAAGGTAAACCATTGCTTGACTTAAAACTGTAGCTAGAGATTAGGCCTCTGTCAGTTGGATAATCAGTTAATATTTTCTCCCATTCTGTGGGTAATCTATTGGCTTTGCTTATTGTATGCTTGTCTGTAAGGAAACTCTTCAGCTTCATATGATCCCATTGGTTGAGTGACTTAAGATTGTGAGCTACTGGGGTTTGTTCAGGAAGTCTTTTTCCATTCCTATATCATGGAAAGTTCTTCCTATGTTTTCTTCCAGTAGTAGCTGGGTTTCTGGTCTTATATTGAGGTCTTTGATCCATTTGGACTTGAGTGTAGTGCATGGCGAGATGTGTGGATCAAGTTTCAGTTTCCTGCATATGGTTATCCAGTTTGTCCAGCACTGTTTGTTGAAGATGCTGTCTTTTTTCCAGCCTGTATTGTTAGGGCCTTTGTCAAATATCAAGTAGCTGTAGTTGCTTGACCCAAAGTCTGGGTCCTCAATTCTATTCCATTGGTCTATACTCCTGTTTTTATGCCAGTACCATGTTGTTTTTATTACTATGGCTTTGTAATATAGCTTTAGATCAGGTATGGTGATGCCTCCAGAGGTATTTCTTTTGCTGAGGATATTATCAAGCTACCACCAATCGTGGGCTTCAAGAGGGCCTACACCTATTAAAATCTCTATAAAAAAAATAAGGGTTATCCCATTGGTCTGGTGCTAACTTTACTCTCCATTGGAGAATCTGCTTCTCTTTTTCAGATAGACACAGATCCTAAGGAGAGACACAGATCCATCCTACCTCAAAAGCGCCCCAGCTGAAACTAAGAATAATTGGCGAAACGAGCAAGGGTGCTATTTTCTTGGTGAACCAGGTACCAGCACAAGGGTGGAGGAGATCGACACAGAGAACAATAAACTCCTACCAAATCAGTTATCCAGAGACCCAGAGGCCCCCAACACCTCATCACTGAAGCAGACCAAAAGTGAACCCAATATGGCTCAGGGAAATTTTGCGGAAGAGGGGATGGAAAGAATGTCAGAGCCACTCATTGGGTCATGATATGCAGAGATATTTCTCCTACCCATAACTGTGGACTAACTCCATAATGCATGACCCATATACCTCAAGAAGAAGGGGCCAAGGGGAGGGGGTAGAACATGGATGAGCCTAACAATGGTACCAACTTGACTGTATTCACTGAGTACAAAATTAGTTAATAAAAAAAGTGTAAAAAAAAAAAAAAAAAGAACAGAGGCTTAGGGCTGAAGAGATGGCTCAATGACTATGGTGCTTGCCTGAAAAGCTAAGGACTGGGGTTCAGTTCCCAGTACCCATATAAAGCCAGATGCACAGCATGGCACATGTGCCTGGAGTTCGTTTGCAGTGGATAGAGGCCCTGGAGTACCCATTCTCTCTCTCTCTCTCTCTCATAAATAATTAAATAAAATATATTTTTTATTCTTAAAAAAGTGTAGCTAATATTTGAAATGCCAAATTAATTCAAGAGAGCCCATAGATGGCTCTAGGATTTGGCAAAGCGCAGTGGAAGATGACAACTGTAGACAGTCCTGTGCTGTTGGACATCTTTTCCTAACCAAAATTTCATTGTTCCCTATTGATAAATGCTCTCATCAGTCAGAAAAAAAGTTTTCTTAACATATCCACATGTGCGTGCATTCACATATGCATGAATATACAGGCACCAACTCCAGGACAGGAAAGATATAAAACAATACTTTTCTTACAATTACAATATCGGATTCATATTTAGTTTACAATATAAATTAAATTATTTTTTAAAAAATTTATGTTGGTGCCTCTGGCTAAGGACTGTTTAATTCATCCTACTGTTGACCACAAGGTAAAATTTCCCAAACCACTGCTTCTGCTGTCCACACTTTAACACTGCAAACAATTTTCTGGATATTGTGAAGCAGTTCCCACTTCCACCTTTTCTCAAGTCAGGGAGGTTAAAAGAGCTGAAAACTACATTTCCCAGCATTCTTTCTAGATGGGGCTTGAGTTCTACCAATGACTGGTTTGGTGCAATATTTGGCATGTATAACGAAGAAGAAGCCACACAGGAACAACAGAGGTGTGGGTGGCTTCTTGACCCTGGCAGAACTCAAGGACACTCTATTACATCAGCTTTCCTGGTAGCTACACTTGGTGTTAGTTCAAGAACTGGTCATAGAAAGACAACCCAGAACATTCTTTTTTTTTTTTTTTTAAATTTTTTTGTTCATTTTTATTTATTTATTTGAGAGTGACACACAGAGAGAGGCAGATAGAGAGAGAGAGAGAGAGAGAATGGGCACGCCAGGGCTTCCAGCCACTGCAAATGAACTCCAGATGTGTGTGCCCCCTTGTGCATCTGGCTAATGTGGGTCCTGGGGAATCGAGCCTTGAACCGGGGTCCTTAGGCTTCACAGGCAAGCGCTTAACCGCGAAGCCATCTCTCCAGCCCCAGAACATTCTTATTCAATAGTGATAAGGCTCTGATAAGGTTCCACTTCCCTATATTAAGTCACTGCCTGGCTGAAATACCCAGGGTGGTTTCTCCATCTGTGTGGAATCCTAACAGGTACTGAGGTGTGAGAAGAAAGGCTATGATCACCTGTTGAGACCATCTGTGGCTCCAGATCATTTTTAAAATTTCACTTCAAACTTGCCATTTTCTCATTTTCACTTAATGATTCCCTATTTCCATTTCCTCTGAAGTGACATTGCTTCTTGCCTTAAGCCTGAAGTCTAATATCATTTACCCAGAGAGGTTTATTTTATCATGGTTTTAGGGGAAAATGAGATGTTTGTATCTGAGGTACATTTGTTCTTTGTGCTTTAATTATACAGTGGTCCAGAGATGTGGACATAAAAGCAACCTCTGCTGTGGGGGGTGTGGGGGTGTGGGGTGGACTGTCAGACTAGAGTGGGAGAAAGATAAGTAAGTATACAACCTTGGAGATGCACTACCATGCCAGTGCTGCCATCTTCCTCTAGATGCTTGGCACGGTGTTGGTGTTAATAAATGTCTGCTAATGTGGTGTAACGTAATGCATAGACTTGAAGTCCTGCACAGGGGACTCACATTGCAGTACTTGATGCCAGGACCTGTCAGTTCTGCTTTATGCGTTCAGCATCCACATTTCGTTTTACCAGCTCGACCATAGTGATTAGCCTTATTTGGGTCTCTGGAAGCCACTCAGATTTCTGTGGCATTCTGATTCTTTCTCATGACATAGAGACATCAACACTTTTGTATTAATTTCTTTCAGAAGGTAATTCCCAACTCTATTTGAGCATTTAAGAAACATGACCTGATTAATTGAAGGATTAGAGCCCCCAACATAAAGGAGAAAAATATTAATAACTTGGGATTATTATTGAATGTATGTAAAATTGCCTGTTGGAGAAAGGTTTGAAATGACTTTCTATTAAAACAAACAAACAAGCAAACAAAAAGGAAACAGACAACTTGTCTCTCTAGGAACATGGTTACATGCCAGACTGAGCCATAGATACACACACACATACGTACACACACAGACACACACCTACACACATACAGATATATACACACATGCACACACATACACACACATACAAAACTCTGAGGGACTTCCAGTCTAATTCCATCGGGTCTTCCCAGCAAAGGGAGTGCCAAGCCATTGTATGTGGTAATAACTTTGCCTCCACCACTCCTAGTTAAGTCATTTTAACTCTTTGTTTCCTGATAACAAAGATGATTTAGTCTCTTGTCTTTACCCTTGTTTCATCCAACTTGACAAATCTCCTGGGGACACTAGATAGCTCTAATTTAAGTTAAGAGAGAGAGAGAGAGAGAGAGAGAGAGAGAGATACAGACAGACAATGGGCACCCAAGAATCTCTAGGTGCTGCAAACAAACTCCAGATACATGCACTACTTTGTGCATCTGGCTTTCCATGGGTACTGGGGAATCAAACTCTGGTCATTAGCCTTTGCAGGCAAGCACCTTAACTACTGAGCCATCTCCCCAGTTCTATTCCTGTAATATTTCAAGATAATTCACATTACTGGCCTTTGGTTCCCACGTCTATGCAATCAGGTGAAAACTCATATGATCCTCTCCAGGATAACCCACCTGAAGGAGAGTTCTCTCTCCTTTGTCTATTTGCTTTTGTTTCCACCGTGGGCATTGTTACTATTTCAAATTTATTTACTCATTCATTGTCTATCTCCAAGTCTCTGTGATTTGTGAGGATGAAAGTCTTATCTATCTGTCTTTCTCTGTTGTATTCCCAGCACACCATCCAATGCCCAGTAGAGAGTAAATGGTCAGGACAGGCTGGCTGAGTGCACAACTGTAACGACTGCGCACAAACTCTGGTGGCCTCTTTCATGGCAGGCTCTTTCAGAAAGCAAATGCTGGGTATTAAAGCAATGGTCTTTTTTTCTTTCCTTCTTTTCTTATAGGAGTTGACAAGCTCAGCTCTCATATGGAGCCGTATGAAGTCAGGAAAATGGCTCTATTCTTGGCAGGCTCATTGGTTTTCAGCCTCTCTTCTGGCATCGTTTACTTTGGTGCTTTATGGATGCAGGGGACACAGTCCAGACAAGCCAATGGGTCCCCTGACAGCAGAGGGTTCTTAGAAACAAAGGGGTCATGACAGGGAATTGTCAAACACTCCCCCCTCCTCCTCATATGCCTCCCATTCGTTTCCACTCCTGCATTAGTAGAGCTGGCTGGGACACAGGCTCCATTGAGCAAAACCATGAAACACAAACGTTTATTGAAACTGTGCTTTGAATCAACAGGGTTTTCCCCAGATTGAGTTGCCGCCAATTATCCTCCATGCAATTATGGAGATCCCAGAAGCAAGCAGATGGGGAAGAGTTTTGTTTTCAAATGGAGGAGAAACCAATATGTAGGAAGAAAAGGCATCTTGCTCATTTGAACAGACTCCAGGTGGCTGGTTGCCAAGAGGCAAAGAGCTGGGGAGCCAGATCTGGCCTTAGATCAGTCTGACTGCCCACAGACCAAAGCGGCCACCAAAGTGACAGTGCTTTACTCGTCTGGTCTGCCCTCTGCCAGGAAGGCCGTGGGATGGAGGCAATGTGATCCACAACCCCAGATGCCCTCATTGGTCAGGCTCCCAACCTTACTGCTATTGATTGATTCTCTAATAAAGTGCACCAACACATTAGAGAAGGAAATTCAAGATGAGACAGGCAAAAGTCTAAACCAATTCTCCTTGGATGACCTTGATCATTTTGGAGTTTCACAAAATATAAGAGGTATTTTCCCTTTCTTAAGAAATATGCTGTCCCAACACTGAGGATGCTCAAAACATACCAAAGCAGAAATCCAGAGGCTGCTGAGAACTCAACACTAAAGGAAACTTAAAGCACAGCCACCAAGGCTCAAGGCATTTTTCAGAAGAAGGGGTAGAAAGAATGTAAGAGCCACAGGGTGGGAGGGAATAACTAGAGACATTGCCCACACCCCACAATTACTGACTGCTGCTCTCACAATTCATAACCCACATCCCATGGTGAATACCAGCAATCCCACTTAGGAGGGCCCTCAGTGGAGGGTGGGCAGGGAAGAGGGAAATGATGGTCCCAATATATGATGTGTCTGGACAAATTTTGTACTGAATAAAATAAAAATAACAACAATAATAAAAAGAAATCTGCTGTCCCAAACTTGAGTGATTGCTATAATTACTTCAGTTGGTATTTTTATTCATAATTGCATAGTATTCACAGGACTCTATCAAAAATAACCAATAGAGTGGCACATGCATATAATTTCAGCACTGAGGAGGCAGAGGTAGGAGAATCATGTGTTCAAGGGCAGGCTGGCCTATAGTGAGACTCTGAGCTGAGGACTTTGTTCAGTGGTAGAGTGTTTGCCTGCCAGGCACAAGGCTTTGGGTATGATTCTTAGCACCACAGAGAAAAATAGGCAATGTTGTCAGCTCAAGAAACTTGGAACCTAGAAGGGGTGTGCTCCCCCTCTGATAAGAAGTCAACATTATGAGACTGAAAACCATCCAAGGAGCACAGAGTGTGGAGATGATATTTACATTTGCTCAGTAAATTAATTAAGGTAAGAAAGGTATAATTAAGAGAGGGAAATTTCTCTGCAAAAATCAGCCCATCTCGTAAGCCAAATGAAGGTGTTGAAAGTTTAGTTTAACACTCACATATCAAATTGTGATTTACATTCCTGTCTCTAAAAGGGTAACCATTTCCCCTCAATAAATATGTCAAAATATTTATATAACCACAGCTTCAGTCTCTGTCCTGTCATATAAAACTGCATAATGTTTTGCACATCACATATATGCTCTCTGAGGTTTGGTACCCTTCTCCTGATTAAGGTAGCTCTCTCAAGTTCTGCAAGAAATTTATACCTACATCCTGATGCATATGCATTTTTTGTTAGAGGTAAAAATGCTCTGATAGTTTATAGGTTTTTTCTGTCCTGTTTTGGCGCTTGTGTGTGTGTGTGTGTGTGTGTGTGTGCATGCACATGCATGTGCATAGTGTTATGGAATGGCATGTACATATTTCAGTGTAATGGATGACTATGTGTGTGTGTAGTATGGTATTGTGGTGGGTACATATTTATAATGTAATTCATGTATGTGTGTGTACTATTGTGGAGTGGCATGTATGTATTTATAGTGTAATGCATGTGTGTGTGTGTGTGTGTGTGTGTATTATTGTGGTTTGTACATATTTATAGTGCAATGCAAATGTGATTTGTGTGTATATGTGTAGTACTATGGTGTGGTATGTGTGTGCAGTATTGTGGTGTGTGTACATATTGATAGTGTAATGCATGTGTGTGTGTAGTATTGTGGTGTTGGGTTTATAGTGTAATGCATGTGTGTGTGTGTAATATTATGGTGTTGTGTATATGTATCGATAGTGTAATACATGTGTGTGTATAGTATTGTGGTGTTGCATGTACATATTTACAGTGTAATGCATGTGTATGTGTGTAGTATTGTGATGTTGTGTGTACGTATTTCCAGTGTAATGCATGTGTGTCTGTGTGTGTGTCTGTGTGTTTGTGTGTAGTATTGTGGTGTTGTGTGTACATATTTACAGTGTAATGCATGTGTATGTGTGTAGTATTGTGATGTTGTGTGTACACATTTACAGTGTAATGCATGTGTGTGTGTGTGTGTGTGTGTGTGTGTGCACAGATGCATGTGAACCCCATGCACATGAATGCCGAGGCCAGAGAGAATGCTGGGTGTCCTCCTCTATCGCGCTTCAATGTTTCCTTGAGATGGCGTATCACTCAACCTGGAGCTGCCATTTTTGTCAGACTATCTCCACCCCTTGCAAGTCTGGGTTTATAGGCATGAGTGGCCACACCTGCCTTTTTAATGTGGCTGCTGGGGAGCCAACTGACACCCTCTCAAGTCTGCATGCTTGCCAGGGCCACACTTACCCACTGAGTCTTGTCCTAAGTCCCAATTGTAGGTTTCTTCAGAGGCTGATTAACGGTATACACTTGAGTGAGACTGCCAAAGCAAACACTGATGAGTTCAGACACGAACACAACAATGTTGGACCTTCAACCTGAGCGAGGATATATATGGGGTCATACAAAACAGAATGTGGCCATGTAACAATACAGGGGAGATGGATTATGCCTATTCTGAATGTGAGGGGTGTGGGTGCCCAGGAAACCTTTCAGAGGTAGGAAACAATGTTGGAAGTGCTTCAAAAGACAATGATATTGTTCTTGGTTTAATAGGTGATCTGCCCCACGAAATAAAGCTGCGGGGCCACGTTTGTCTTGCTTAATAATGTCAGTGAAATGAGGAGGTTTAGCTGTAATAACAGTAATAACTGTGTCGATGTAACTGCAGAGGCAGAATTTCCATCTGCAGCCTCATAATATATGACCTTTGTTAAGCCTCTACCTGTTGATTTTTTCAAGGCAAAATTGGCTTGTCTGTTCTGTTCAGGGGATGGAGGCTCAAATAGTCCATTTTCCCTAGATGAATCAAGGTCTTGTGGGTGGTGATTTAATCTCACAGATATCCTTGTGCACTTGATTAAAATTACAGAGAAAGGAAGTTGGACATTAACAAATACATTGTTCCTTTGACACTGAATTAGGTGTGTTTAAAGCTGGACTTCTGAAAAATTTCTTGTTATTTCTTTCTCCTCATTTTTCTTGTTTAATTTATATAACCAAAAATGACACATGCATTTTCTTCCCGTGATGCTTCTTTGACCTCCCTTGATAGAGTTAAGCATTGCATGCTCTTGGAATACACTTTATTACATCTGCCAACTGTTTCACAGTGTATCCATTAGTACATCATGCCTCTATCTCCAGCCTGGAGTGCTGTGTGGAGGACAGACAGTTTTTGCTTATCTCTGGATCTCCAACAAGCAGCCTAGTTGATACACAATATTTTCTAGACGTGAAATAGAATATTCTGCCTAATGCATCTTGTTTTTATTTTTTCCCAAAAATGATTTGGCACTTTCTTCTTCAATTAATTCCCCATTAAGGGTACGTAACCTAGTAGCTAAAAAACAGAATAAAATTGTTGGTTGGAGGGTGATTCAGGTGCTCAAAATTTCCTAACTCATTAGTGGCATGTGCAGGCACAAAGCTCTTGTTTCATAATTGGTACTCTTGACCTTGAGCCAACTTGGTCACCTAGGGGCATGTGCAGTAATAGATACCTTTGTCATTATTGGTTTACTTTTTTTTTTGTCTGTTTTTTTTTTTTTTTTTTTTTTGAGGTAGGGTCTCACTCTAGCCCAGGCTGAACTGGAATACAGTAGTCTTAGGGTGGCCTCGAACTCATGGCAATCCTCCTACCTCTGCCTCCAGAGTGCTGGGATTAAAGGTGTGTACCACCACGCCCGGCTCTTGGTTTACTTCTATAATACATTTGTCTTTCTATCACATCTTTTCTTCTACTACCCTTATGCTTTTTTTTTAACCTACTTTTATTTCACCACCATTTTATTTTGCCTTCTTCTTCTTTTTTTTTCTCTCTTCCCTTACACTTAAGGCCTTCCATCTGTTGGTGAAATACTCTAGAAGCCATTGCTTAGCATTTCACTAGAGCTCCCCACCAGCACCATTTACATTTATCAGCAAGTTTGTGAAGGAAAGGTGACATTATACAGTCAAGGGTTTCCAGACCATCAGATCCAGATGCACTGGAAATACCTGATGAACCAGCTGCATGTTGTCCCTGCATTTGGATGTCTTCTCTTTTCTTCACTATTTACTTAAACCCTTCATGGCCCAACTGGTTTCTTATTCCAAATTTTTAAAACTTATTTTTATTTTTATCTATTTATTTAAGAGAGAGATAGAGAGAAAGTGCTAGATAGAGAGAGAATGGGCATGCCAGGGCCTCCAGACACTGCAAACAAACTCCAGATACATGTGCCACCTTGTGCATCTGGCTTACTTAAATGGGTTCTGAGGAACTGAACCTGGGTCTGTTGGCTTTGTAGGCAAATGCCTTAACTGGTAAGCCATCTCTCCAGCTCTTGTTCATGATTTTATTCCAGAATCTGTCTGAAGGACTCAGTGTCCTCTGGACACTGTACTGTCTATCCATTCCCATCACTGATTGTCCTATACTGTGTTACAGAGAAGCTGTATTCATTTTAACTGTTCTTGCCCTGTTTATTGAGCTACATATGCACTAAGCATCTTCAAATGTCTCTGAGGCACAGCTATGCATCCCTGGCCTCAAAGAGCTCATGACCTTGTAATTATTTCTCATCGCATTCATATTTGCTTAGTGTTTCCTGATGAATTTTCTATGAAGCTTTGCTTTATTTCTTTTTCTTTTTCCATCTCCTTACTCCACAAGGTAGATTGAGAAAAGTTCAACATTCCTGTTTTACATAAGAGCGGGGTGATCATCAGAGAGCTGAATCAGTTGTTCCAGGTCACGTGACCACTAGAGAGTGCAGTTGAAGATGGCCACACCAGTGCTTGCAAGCCTCTCCTTGCAGGGAAACTCTTATGGTGCCCTTATGTTTGTGTGGATTCTTTTATCCAGTGAAGTTCTTGGGACAGCACTTGAAAATATTTTCTCCAGCCTAAGTTAGCCATCAGCCTGAGTTTTTCGTTATTCTTCTGATATGATAGAAAAACCTCCAACAGGGGGATCAACCGAACATTCCATCCAAAATATGATGATAACTATGTGGCAGTCCAACTCTGGTACAGATTTCACTCATAAAACAACTACAACATCATGGACCACTGCACAGAAAGAAGTAAGAAAGCCAGAAAAAGATAGGAGGCAGCAGAAAACCCAGCAGGTAACAGAAATGTGAAATATCTGTATCTGATGCCTTCAGTCTTCTCTTTCTGAGCTTATATTGATGGAGCATCTAGAATTCTGTGCTCTTCCAATATCAAGCATTTAAACCTTTGTTCCAATTTAGGTCAAATTCACTCAAGCAGAGCCCCGAGTTAATGTGGCAAATTTTCCCTAGGGTATCCTTCATTTTGGAATGAAAGGCTTAGTCCCCTGTTAGAAGAATTTCATGCATTCCTGAGTGAGCAGGCTTCAGAGACTTCAGAGACTTCAGCAGGGCTAGCAGAAACTTTCCATGTGTTATTCTAAGAAAATGCCATGCATATCAATTGAGCAACACCCCCCCCCTTTGTCCTTCTTAGGTTTTACCATTTGGAAAATTCTCTATTATCCAGTGAACCACCTCTCAGTGTGTCACTTATAAATAGCATCTGGTAGGATTTGTTCTCCTGGATTTTTTTCAGTTCTTATATTATTGGACCCCGAGATTCCCTTTTTGTTCTTATCTACTAACTGTTCTACCTGAACACCAACATATTGTTCTTTTGTTACTAGTATTTTAAAATTACTACTAACAGAGTTTTTAAAGATACAGTGGAACTGCCAACATTTCCTCTTTCCTTCCATCTACCCCTTGTTGAACTTGTGTTCATTAGTCATCTTAAGCAATATTGATTGATACCTGCTCCTTTGCATACCCTTTAGAGGTAAGAAGTGAGCTTACTATCCACTCCTTCTGCATTTCTCTTTCCAGTTTTTAAGTTAGTTAGCTTGAATTTGAAAAGTCCCACACAGGCTCATATTTTCAATACTTTGTCTCCAGCTGCTAGCATGAGTTTGAAGGCTGTGGAGCCGTAAATGAAGACTCCTGACTGGTAGAAGTATAATACTAAGAGTGGGTCTTGGAAGGTCATATCTGTCCCTGATTTTGGGGTCCAAGCTGATTTCTCTCCTTCTGGGTCTGAAAGGATATTCACTGCTAACATGCACTCCCCAATCCCTTCCCCACCATGATGGACAGAAATCCCTCAAAAAACCATGACCTGCAGCAAACACTTCCTCCTTTCCCTGTTTCTGCCTATGCATTGTCACAGCAATAAGGGAAGTGATAACAAAGATTTTTATCTTTAGTGTGTTTATTGGTTATCTTCACAACTTTAAATAATACACTGAAACTTCCATTTCCTGGCTTCTCAGCTTTGGTAAGATGGACTCTTGGTAAGGAAACTGTGTTGGAGTCATTGTAATTAAAAACGAACTGTGGTTTTTTTACTGTAGATCACTATTTCCAAGAAAACCACCTGTCAAGAGATTGACAATCAAACCTTTGGGACTAATACACACTGGAAATCAATATCGTAGAAAGTTTGGTAAAGTTAAAAACTCTTAAATATTGGACAAAGGAAAAAGAAAAGTCAACTTGGTAAATAATAATGAAGAAAATCTCTCATTTAAAAAAGCAACGCTATCCAACAATTAGCTGTATTAGCACCTCTATTGATTCTGGGAAGTATTTTCTCCCATTTAACCTACTCAGATCAATTAGCTTGGCATCTGCATCCAACTTCATATATCAATATAAGTGTTTTCTCCCCAGCTAACTGCTACTTAGGAAATAATGGGAGGGGTGGACCATTTTACAAGACAATAACACGGCTCCTGGAGAAATAAATCGAGTCACTGAAGGAATCAGATTTATTTCCTCAGAGAGTGGTCCATCCCTCTCATGGTGCTTCATATACTAGTGGTTAAACAATTACTGTTATTTTGGGACACAGAGTTAATTACTTTGAAAAGCCTGCCATACTGCCATTGACAAACACTACCCTTAAAACCATCAGAAATAACAAAGCAGTCATCCAGAACATCTAAAATGGCATCATCTGACATTTGTTATTGCAGGAATTATGCTTTTCCTACAAAGTTACTTGATCTTTCTCATCTTAATTGAACCTTAGCAGGGCAGGCTTCAGAAGTTACTCAGCAGAGGGGATGAGCACCCCACTATTTTCCTTGTTAGATGCAGTGAATAGTCCTCCATCGAAGGTTCCCTTCCATTACTTGTCAAGTTCCTTTCCCTCAAGGTTAACTGCCTTGAATTTTAAATTCTACTAGAAGCTAGGCTGGCCACAGATGTCAAAGAATGCCATCACAATGGCCACTTTCTAAACTGAAACTTGGTTTTCTTTCCACAAGTTTTAAATTTCTGTTAGAAGCTTAAGATCATGAATAAAAAGAAAATAGGTGAGCACATATGTTGTTTAATGTAAGATGTATATAGCCACCAACATAACATCTGCAAGTAAGATTTAATGAGAATAAACTCTGAGTATTTATAGTTAGGTATAAATAGAAAACAACAAGACTCTGGGAGTTTAATTTTATTTGTAATAGCTGCCTATGGCTTATCTGCAACAGAAAGAAAAGGTAAATAAGAAGGTTTGAAAGAAATATTCTGTTTTTTCTCAGGATGGTAGGTTTATGGGAAATTTAAGTTTTCACTTATGCTTTTCTGCATTTTCTAAATATTAATTTAGTAATATGCCTTCCATAGTTTATTAAACACTACCTTTTCATAATTAACAAGACATCATTGGTTTTGAGGCTGAGGATACTTCTGCTCCTACATCTTTCTCACCTACCATAGGCAAAGATCCAGATAGGTCTTTCCCCTTCCTTCCTCTCTCCCTCCCTTCCTTCTTTATTTCTTTTTCCTTCCTTCCGTCTTTCATCCTTCCTTCCTTCCTTTCTTCCTTCTTTTCTTTCTTTCTTTCTTTCTTTCTTTCTTTCTTTCTTTCTTTCTTTCTTTCTTTCTCCCCTCCCTTTCTCCCTTTCTCCCTTCCTCCCCCTTTCTCCCTCTCTCCTTCCCTCCCTTCCTTCCTTCTTTCCTCTCTCCCTTGATTTCTTTTTCCTGTGTGTATATGTATAAGTGTGGGTATGCATGCACCACAGCACATGTATGGAGATCAGTGAACAGTCTCAGAGGTAAATCCTCCTTGTTTGAGGCAGGTTCTATCAGGTTTTCTTTTATTATTATTTCTGCATCCACCAGGCTATCTAGTCCACACATTTCTGGAAGACTCTCCCATTTCTACTTTCCATCTCATCATAGGTACACTGGGATTATACATACTTGCTGGTCTCTGGGGATCTAAATTCAGGTATTCATGCTTGTATGAAAAGTACTTTGTCCACTGAACTATCTACTAGCCCTAATCTCTTCATCTTTTGGAGTTAAAAGAGGTTAATGCCCATGTTGTTGCCTCAGAGAGACTTAATGAAGGATGACAAAAGAATACTTGCTATAGCATACATGTGTCCCTCCAGAATTCAGCTATTGATAATGCAATGCTGATAATATTAAGAAGTGGGTCCTGTAAGAGGTGACTAGGTTCTGAAGACTCCTTCCTCATGAATCAGATCAGAGGCAAACCATGCAATGTTCTATTATTTCTTGCTCATTATCCTTCATCAATATGAATCTAAAGCAAAAGTCTTTCTCCAGATTCTAGATTGTTTTGATCATGAACTTTCTAGCTTGCAAAACTATGAGAAAGAAATTGTTATTATTTATGAATTTTCTAGGAAATACTAATATGTTATAGCTGTGTAGGACAGAGTAAGTTGGGATCTATAAGAACTTTCATTCCTTTGGAAAATGTTTATGTTCAATTATAATATTGGGTTTTCTAAATGATGTTGAGTTAATGGGGAACAGATAACGCAGCCATAAGGAGTCATGGGAGAGACTTTAATGAAGGGGCTATATACAAAGATGGCAGATGAGAAAAATCTATGAAGAGGGTGCAAGTGGGGAGTATGTTGAGGATAGCAAAGGACCTGTGAGCAGCAGTCATAATTTTTGTTGTCATAACATCCAAGGCAAGACCATCAAGCAATAAAATGTAATGAGCTATTGATAGAACCAACAGCATAGATAAATCTCCAAATAAGCTTGTGGAACAAAAGAGTTCATACACCGTGATTCCATTTATATTAAAGTCCAATATAGCTGGGTGTGGTGGCGCACGCCTTTAATCCCAGCACTCGGGAGGCAGAGGTAGGAGGAGCGCCATGAGTTCAAGGCCACCCTGAGATGACAGAGTTAATTCCAGGTCAGCCTGGACCAGAGTGAGCCCCTACCTCGAAAAACCAAAAAAAAAAAAAAAAGTCCAATATAGGTAAAATTAATCTGTAAGCACACAAATCAGATTACTGGTTGCCTGGGGCAGTGGACTTGGGGCTGACAGCCAGGAGGAGCTCAGGAACATCGAGAGGGATGGTGAGGACTGGCACTTTTCTTCTTGACCATGGTGGTGCTTATGCATGAAGAAACACTTGTTAAAGCCCAGGATGACCTCAAACTCGGTATGTAGCTGAAGATGACATTGAACTTTCAATGTTCCTATCTCCACTTGGAAGTGGAGTGTTGAAGTTACAGGCACATGCCGCCATGCCTGGTTTATGTGGTCTTGATAATCAAATCCAGGGTTTTGCACATGCTAGGCAGACACTCTACCCTCTGAGTCACATTCCTAGCCCATGAAATGGATCTGACTTAATGCAAATAAAATGATGAAACAAATTACAAAGTCACTTCTAACAAGTGTTTCAGCAGAACAGAAACCAGGGGAATAAAATGCCGATATCTTGTCTGCCACTCTTATCTCCTGCTGCTGTCCCTCATGGTTTCTCAAACCAGGAGCCATGGGAGAAAAGGGTCTGCTTGAGGCTTTTGAGGTCAGCTCTCAGGCCGCAGAACAAAGTAGTGGGGAGGATCCACAGGAGCAAATGGAGAGCTTCCAGCACTTTGCCGTTTCCAGGGAGTGTGAGAACTTTGAAGGACTACCAGGCATGGTATTAGTGTATCTTGGCTAAGAGACTTGACAGTGGTATAGTTGGCTACAAGGTAAACTGCTTGAGACATTCTGGACCCACCAGACAAGGATAGTGTGTTGTGCTGAAAAAGTGGCCCATGGCACACCTCTCTATTTCCTCTTACTGAACACTGAAGACAAAACCCAGGCTGTGTGTTTGAAACTGTGTTCTCAATTGAACTACTTCTAATATAAGCCACCTTATTTTGTGTGGCATCCTCATCACTGATGATTTCTGTATTTTATTCCCATTTGATGATCCTGGTTGTGAAACCATGAGGAGTGAGACCATAAATGCTGAATTTCCTCCTTCTCTACTGGGATTTGTTCTAAGGACTCCAATGGTTCTATGACCAACTGCCCGTCTTCATGGATGTCAGATGAAAGGTGAGGGTATCTTTCACCCAGTCCAGTGCCCTACAGTGATATATTAGGTGTTCCCAGTCCCCACTTAAGCATTTACTTAATGTATTTTGTACTTGCAGTAACTGAGTATCACATCATATATAATTTTTAATGGAAAATAAAAAAAATGTGGCAAATTTTCAAGTTTAGAGAGGTCAAATAAAAACACAATTTTAGCATCTTTGGAAAGATTAGACTTAATTAAAAATAAGCATGCATTTCTATAAGATAGTGACATTTACATGAGTGATTTGGGAAGCACAGGACTCCCTTCATCCTGAAGGGACCTCAGATTACTGTTGAGATCATTAGATTTTCACCTAGTTTTTTGTCAGTTGTCCTTTTCTGTCACACTCATGGTTCTTCTCAGCCTTATCAGTCTATCTTACTTTGTCACTGTTTGAGCCCAAACTAGGGAAGGCTGTTAAGCAAACTTAATTTCCACATTTGGTAGAATTTTGTGAAATTAGAAAAGTATAAAGCTTACTCGTTTTATAGTTTTAATTTATTTCTGTGTGTGTGTGTGTGTGTGTGTGTGTGTGTGTGTGTGTGTATGTGTGGTGTATGTACACACACATGTACCAGAATCTCTTGCAACTGTATTTCCATCTGGCTTTACACTCCAGCCAGCAGGCTTTGTAAGCAAACAACTTGACCACTGAGAATCACCCCAAAATCACTAGTTTGATAAATATATTCTAACACTAATTATACTTTTTTATTAGATGCTTGTGAACAGGATTTTGGTTTTGAAAGCCCCCCTCAGTTACATATTTCTGTGTCCTGGTTTCACCCTGTGATGGTTCATATTGATTGTCTATATGACAGGACCTATACTCCTCTGAGGAGGATTTCCTAGATCAGGTTAGCCTTCCTGAGTACCTGTGAGGGATGATATTGATTAGCTAATTGACATGGGAAAGTTCACCTTAATTACTGGCAGCTCTGTTCCATGGGCTAGGGTCCTAGATTGTATAGAAAGAATATTTCTGTTCGAACACCAGAATTTATCATATACTTCTTTTACCCATGGGCTGAATGTAACCAGCCTTGCTTCAAGCTCCTGGCATGATGGCTTCCCTACCATGATGAACTATCATCTGGAATTGGATGCTGAAATATATACTATGGTGGCTTGATCCAGGTGTCCCCCCATAAACTTATGTGTTCTGAATGCTAGGTCTCCAGCCAGTGTCAATTTCGTAATTGAAGCCTTCTGGAGTTGATGTAATGTTGGAGTCAGGCTTATATGTGTTGTAGCCAGTGTCTCCTTGCCAGTGTATGGCACATACTTCTATTGCTGTTTTCTACCTGATGTTGGCCAGGAAGTGATGTCTACCCTCTGTTCTTGCCATTGTTTTCCCCTGCCATCATGGAACTTCCCCTTGAGTCTGTAAGTCAAAATATGCCCTTTCTTCCCACAAGCCACTCTTGGTCAGGTGTGCAGCAACTCATAACTGTAACAGATACTTCCTCCCTTAAACTAATTTTTGTCAGGTATTTGTCCTAGCAATAAGAAGGTAAATACTAGACATCCCTTACCATTTTAGGCTTACATATTTCTTATGTTTCATTTCCATTTTGGGAAGCAGTGCTTAAAACATAACTTTTTTGAACATTGAAAGGATTCCTGCTTCCATAAGTGTTTGGAAGATTCTGTTGTTGATGTGTATTCTGTCTGATATTTAGGTTCTCCTAGCATCATGCCTGGTCAGGGTAGTGGTTTGATTCAGGTGTCCACCATAAACTTAGGTGTTCTGAATGCTAGGTTCCCAGCTGATTTTGGAATTAATGCCTCCTAGAAGGAACGTATTGTTGGGGGCAGGCTTATGGGCGTTATCGCCAGTTTCCCCATGCCAGTGTTTGGTACACTCTCCTGTTGCTATTGTCCACCCTATGTTGCCCATGGGGTGATGTCCACCCTCTTCTCGTGCCATCCTTTTCCCCTGCCATCATGGAGCTTTCCCTCAAGCCCCGAAGCCAAAATAAACCCCTTTTTCTCACAAGCTGCTTTTGGTTGGGTGATTTCTACCAGCAATGCAAACCTGACTGCAACAGTCAGGAACTTTTGCCTGTGGAGTTCTGTTTTCCTAACATGCATAACTTACTTTTCTGTGGAATCTTTGTAGTTTACTTTCTCTTTTCTTCCCACCAAATGATTCTGGTTTTGGAGGTTTGGCAAATGAGACTAGAATTACAGTATTGCCATCTTCTGCAGGGGGTGCATCCCAAAGTCTCCCAATGAAATCCTAAAATCATACATAGTACCTATGATTTTATACTGTGTCTTTTTGGATACATACAAATTTTTGATACAGATTTATAATTTAGGCACAGTAAGAAATTAGTAACAATACCCAATTATATGATGGAATAATTAAACAACATATTGTAATAAAATTGCCTGGCTCACTACTCTTTCACTATGGGGTCATTATTATGGAAAATGGGGGCTACTTGAACAGAGGCAATGTGATATCACGGCAGTAGATCTGTTGACTGAGGACATCATGTAAGGCAATGAGCAGGCAGCATAAAGAACATGAACACACTGGATAAAGATCTGATTCATGTGTAGATGGGACAGAACAGGATGGCCTGATATTTCATCAGACTACTCAGGGCAAGACACCACCATGCTGATTAAAATGGTGCTATTTGAAACATGAGATATTTCTGGAATGTAGAACTTTTAGATCACAGCCAACTCTGGGTCACTGAAACTCCAGAAAGAAGGCCAGTAGAAATGAAAGCTATTAAAAATTTCCATTTTCTTCACATCAATAATTTTCAGTCTGGGGTTTGGGTCTTGTTTTAGTCAGTTCCACATTGTTGGGATAACTTCCAAATAGATACAGTTTATGGGAGGAAAAGATTTATTTCAAGCTTACAGATTCTGGGGGAAGTTCTGTCAATGGCAGAAGAAGCTGGTTCCTTAGATTCAAACAGAGAGAAACAAATAACCAGCAAAATACCAAAAGCAGCAAACACAAAAATCCACCAGAGCTCAGACTGCTCTGCACACCTGTGGGTTCAAAATCAGATTGGTCCCCAAACACACTTTTGGGCTGGACCCCAGGATCTACCCCTCAGTGACATCCAGGTGGCTGGAGATCCAGATTAGAAGCTTTAATAAAACACCTGAGTCTATTTGGGACATACATTCAAACTACCACAGGTCTTATAATTCCTTAACAAGGAATACATCATGATGTTTATTCTATTGTTCAAGAAACTGAGGACTTGGAGAGACATAGTTACTTATTGACATCTCTGTGGCAGTCAGTGGACAGCCAGTACTTATACAAAGATTTGTTTGTCCTAGTACTCTTATAATAGTTATTATAAGGCTGGAGAGGTAGCTCAGTGGTTCAGTGCTTTCTTGCAAATCCTGACAACTTGGATTTGCTTCCCCAGTACCCATGTAAAACCAGATGTACAAAATGTGGCAGATGCATCTGGAATTTGTTTGCAGTGGCCAGAGACCCTGACATGCTCATTTTCTCTCTCTCTCTGATTTCAAATAAACAAAATTAAAAATATGATATCATATATTTGAAATTTTTATTGAGAATTTTCATACATGAACATATTACAATTCTTACTTAGTTTATTGTTTACTCAGATCTGTAGATAGCTGAAATGACTGATATGGAGGGACTCAGGGGTGAGTAGTAGACTTGTGTGTGCCCTCTATATTGGAAGCTCTGTTTTCATATTCTTTTTCTGACCCAGACTGCTATCAAAAATTGTTATTTGAGTAAAGAATTAATTACTTAACTCAACCTTTGTGTTCCTCAGATTACAAGCTGCAGAGTATAAAAAATGCATTTTTAAGTGTCTGAACTCAAATATAAGAATAGAACATATTTGCTTTGGTACTCAGAAATATCTATTGAACAATTATTAAATATTCTATATCAGTTTTCTGCTGTTATGCAACAAATTGTCCCTGGACTTAATGGCTCAAGACATTCATGTTCATTGCTCCCAAGAGTGTATTAGGATTCAAGGAATGTCTTGAGCGAGTGTCTCTGACTTGGTGTCTCTCACAAGACTGAAGTTAAACATCTTAA
Organism: Dipus sagitta; assembly: GCA_036346955.1. NCBI lineage: Eukaryota > Metazoa > Chordata > Mammalia > Rodentia > Dipodidae > Dipus > Dipus sagitta. The sequence goes on from CM070781.1 coordinate 19,829,372, forward strand.
CTTAAAGGTGCAATCCTGTAGAGGTTCAGTTTTAGGAAGTTTGCTTCTAAGTCATCTACACAGCTGCTGGGAGACCTGAGAATATCCATTTCTAAGTGCATTCACATGTAGTGGTCCTGATTGGATGCTGGCTGGAGACATCACGTTCATGGCATCTGTGTCTCTCCTCTCTCCCACTCAAGGAGAGAGGCAACATGGTGTCTCATGTGTGACATATCAGGAAGTGGGGAGTACTGAGCTCTATCTATGAGGTTGCCTGACAACATTAGCCCCACTGCATCACATGAAGTTTTTGATTGAGGACCAAAACTATGTGCTCAAAATTGATAAGGTGATTTTGTGTGGCAGTGAGGATTTAGCCACAAAAGCCATAGAATAGGCATGAATCATTTTCCTTCCCTAGGGGACTGTAGTAGAGCTGAAGAGCGGCAATAACCAATAGCAACAGTTAATTAATGCCAGGTTGCATTTAATTCTTTGTAAAAATAAGTGGACCTTGCCCTCAAGGAGTTTCTTATTACAGACAAAGCATGTGTTAGAATAGTTATGATTTAAATTGTAGAAATCTCAAGTACCACAAGAAAGAGATTGTATAGGAGTGCAGTGAAATGATACTAGCTACATTTTGATAGTTGTTAAAACTAAACACATACCTGCGAACCTAGGGGTAATGTTTTGGGTTTAAAGAAAGGCTCTTGATCACTTTCATACATTTTGATTCATTAGTCACTTACTATATACAGCCTGAAAATATAATAAACAATATCTTTTCTGTTTGCACAATAACTCAAAAGTTTACTGTATCAGTTACTTTTTCATTGCTAGGAAAACACCTGACCAGAAGCAGGTTATGGAAAGAAAGGATTTGCTTTGGTTTATAATTTAGGAAAGCATGGCAGAAGTAGACAGCTCTTGTCACATCTCCTTATCATCAAGGAGGAAGTCAAGAGCAAGCTTAGTGTGCAAAGTTGGGCTGGGCCATGACATCTCAAGAACCATCCCCTATGACACACTTCCTACAGCGAAGTTCTACTTCCCAAAGGCTTCACAACCTTCTTAAATAGCACCACCAACTGGAAATTGAGTATCCAACACAAGAAGCTATGGAGGATATTTTACATTCATAGCACCACAGTTACTATAAGTGCTCCAGTATTTACAGATTAGTTAGCAGATTTCAGACAGAGAACCACATTGCTCAAAGGTAGAGTTGAAATTTGAATTTGCAGTGTCATGTTGCACATGCATCATTTATTTATTTTTTATTGTTTGGTTTTACAAGGCAGGGTCTCACTCTAGCTGAGGCTGACCTGGAATTCACTATGTAGTCTCAGGGTAGCCTCAGACTCATGACAATCCTTCTTCCTCTGCCTCCTGAGTGCTGGGATCAAGAACATGCACCATCACACCCAGCTTGCATCATTTATTTTTATTCTTTTAATTATCCAATAAATAGTAACCAAGGACCTACTGTGTGCTAATCCCCATTTGCACTCTTAAAGATACAGAGATAAAAACTAGGCAAAAAAAATGCTTTGGTGTCTTTTATCTTGTATTCTAGTGGACAGAAGTATACAACTGACTTAAAAAAAAATGAACACACTAACTAGGCTGAGCATGGTGACACATGCCTTTAATCTGATTAAAGGCAGAGGTAGAAGAATTGCCATGATTTAAAGGCCACCCTGAGACTACATAGTGAATTCTAGGTCAGCTTGGGCTGGATCAAGACCCTATCTTGAAAATACAAAAAACCAAAAAAAAACAAAAACAAAAACAAAAAAAACCCCACACATTATGGTAAGTGATTTATCCATCTTTTACTGGTGGAATATAAACTACATTGAACCAATGACCTTATGTCTTCTTACCACTCTATTGTTTTCTTTTTATTTTTTTAGTTTTTCGTGGTAGGGTCTTACACTAGCCCAGGCTGACCTGAAACTCACTATGTAGTCTCAGAGTGACCTCAAACCCACGGTGATCCTCCTACCTCTGCCTCCCAAGTGCTGGGATTAAAGGTGTGAGCCACCACACCACTCTATTCTTAACATAGAGTACGATCATACTCAATAATTTTGTTTGAGCAAAGATAAAATGGTAATGGATAGAAAAGCTAAAACTAAAATGATGACATGATAGAGAGTGATTAGGGATTCACTTCAGGACAGGTAGCTAGGGAGAGCTCCACTGAAGAGTCTGACATTTGAGCTGAGGTCTAAAAGATATGAAGGAACCAACCATGCAAATGTTTTGAAGAATAATATTCTAGACAGAGTGAGCAGCTAATACAAAGGCATTGAGGTGGGGATAGGCTTGGTGATCTCTATCACCTGAAAAAAATGTGACTGTGAACAGTGAGCTGAGTGGCATATGAAGACAGAGAAAGGCAGGGCAAGGTCTTAGGAGACCTCAGAGGCCATCAGATAATTTGGACTAAATTTATTCTTTTTTTGGAAGTAGATTTTTAATACTTATAGTTTTTTATTTAAATGGAACATTCATTAATTTAGCAATGATAATGTGAAAGAAAATAGAATGGGTATTATTTTCATGTTGTATTTGAGAAACCAGACTTAGATGGATTGGCATACTCAATAAGATAATGTCTTTGCCCACCAAGACCTCAATAGAAACATACCACAGACTGAATATTATAACAGAAATTTGTTTCCTATAGTTCTGCCAGCTGGGAATTATAAGGCCAAGGATGTATTCTGGTGGACACTTGATTTCTTTTTCCAAGATGTTGCCTTATTGCCTGCAGTCTGGGGGAAAACAGACACCATGTCTTCACATGGCGGAATGTGAGCAGAGCAGTACCTCTGCCTCAAACCCCTTTATAAAAGCTCCCTTTCCATCATAAGGTTCCACCCTCCCAACTTAATCATATCTAAAAGTTCTTACTTCTCAATACTGTTTAAAATATCTCAAATTCATGTACTATAGGAATGCTTTACTTTATGAAAATTGTCATCAATAAAGTGTGGACCAGATTTTCTTTTCTTTTTTTTCAAATTTTATTTTTATTTATTTAATTGAGAAAGAGAAGAGCAAGAATGAGTATGCCAGGGCCTCCAGCCACTGCAAATGAACTCCAGACACATGTACCCCCTTGTGCATCTGGCTTACGTGGGACAGTAAAACTGGAATCCTTAACCTTAACCTTAACCTTAACCTTAGCCTTAACAACTAAGCCATCTTCTCCAGTCCCTGGACCAGATTTTCAGTTCCAATGAGTATTGATCTTAAGATTCAGCATAAGTGTTGGTTCATCAAAGTAGTTTTGAGATTGGACAGGGTGCTCAGGACAGATCACAGGATGAGACAGGAGATTTCAGTATCTCCTGTATTCTTGCATTATTCTCTACCCATTAAAAAATATTTTCATTTATTTATTTGAGAGAGACATAGAGAGACCTCCAATCACTGCAAATGAACTCCAGATGCATGTGCCACCTTGTGCATCTGGCTTACTTGGGTCCTGGGGAATTGAACCTGGGTGCTTTGGCTTTGCAGGCAAGCACTTTAAACACTAAGCCATCCCTCCAGCCCGAGGACTGGGATTCTATTTTTTTAATTTATTTTTTTAGATATGGACATACTTTGTATGTAAACAACATATGTTGGCACTATAGTTTCCCTCATCCTTGCCCCTTTTCCTCATTGGAAATGCAGGTCAACCCCATGGGGATTGTGGGTCGTGCATTGTGGGGGCAGCAGTCAGTTATGGCGGAGAGGCAATGTCTCTGTGCAAAATGTCTCAACTTGTGGCTCTAGCAATCTTTCCTCCCCTTCTTCCACAAAATTCCCTGAGCCATATTAGGTGCATATTAGGTGATGGGCTCTTACAAGCCTCTCGATCTCTGGTTTGGTAGGAGTTGAGTATCCTCTATGTCTGTCTCCTTCACCCTTGTGCTGATATCAGATTCACTAAGAAAGCAGCACTGTTGCTCATTTCCCCAATTCCTCTGTGGTTTCAGCTGGGGCCAGGGTGAAGTGCACTGGGTCGTTTATCCCTTCAGGTTCTGTTCCCATCTGAAAAAGAGAAGCAGAATCTCCAGTGGAGAGTGAAGTCAGCACTGACTAAATGGGATAACCATCATTAATTTAGAGAATTCAAAGGGTGTAAACCCTCCTATAACGCAAGATTTGGATTTAATTTCTTAATGTGATGTGAGCCATGTTAGTTACCTTTGTCACAAATACAACAAAATCCAGGATTGAAACAATTTAAAGGATGAAAGATTTATTTTGCTCACAGTTTCATAACTTTTAATCCTTTAGCAGATAGGAAGCAGAGTAATAGAAAGAAATCTAGGGCCAGATTCCTCCTCCATTCAGGTCCTATGTCCTGAAGTTTCCACAACCTCCCAACACAGTTCCATCAGCTAGTGACAGAATGTTCCATCACATGAACTTGTACATGACATTTCTTATTCAAACCATAGCCTAAATCAGGGGAAAAGCATGATAGTTTTCAAAACTCTAGGCAAGAATTAACAGAAGTTGAAATTAAGGGGTATAGACAGGAGTTCAGGGAAGAAGGAAATGTTACTCATTGATGAGCTACTCAGGGATGTTTTGAAATCTCAAGTGTTGTTGTGTATGTGTGTGTGTAAGTGTGTGTACACATGTGTCTATGTGGTGTGTACTCTTTATGACTCGTACATTGGAGAGCAGAGCTGAAACTTCCTTGGGTATATAAAACTGATGCCAAACTCTGTCAGTTTTCTATTACAATTAAACACACACTAAGTGACTTAGATAAAAGAAATTTGCTCTTAGTTTTGGGCACTACAAGTTCTAGATAAAGGTGTCTGACAGCCAAGTGTATTCCTTCTGAGGGCTCTATAGGAGAATCCATTTTATATCTGCTATGGTTTGAATGTGTTCATTTGAAAAATTCAGGTGTTGACACTGTGTTAGTAGTAGGAGATAGAGTTTAGGAGAGGCAACTAGGCCATAAGTGTTCTTCCTTTGTAAGTGATTAAATCTCCTATAAGATATTCTATGGGAATATGGAGGTTCCACAAAAAGCTAAAACTGCACCTACCATAAGATCAGCTGCCCCACTCCTGAGAATATACACAAAGTGATGTAAGTCAGAATACTATGGAGATACAGGCATATCTATGCTTACTGCGGTGCTATTAACATCAGTCAAGTTAAGGAATCAACCTAGGTGTTCATCAATAGATAAATTGGATAAGAGAAAGTGGTTCACAATGAATGTTTATATTCAACCATAGAGAAAAATGAGATTTTTGTCATTTTGCAGGAAAATGGGTGCAATTGGAGTTTATTATATGAGTGACATATGACAGACTCAGACAATAGCACATGCTTTCTCTCATATGTGGAGCCTAGAATATATATTTATACATAAAATAATATATATGTGACATGAAAGTAGAAGCAAGACTATTTTGGAAAAGGAGGAAGACTGCTTGCGGAAGGCAAAGAACAAGGAGAGGATAGGGGGAAAATATGTTAAAATACTGATATATTTGAAGTAAAATGTCTTTATGAGCTGGGCGTGGTGGTGCACGCCTTTAATCCCAGCACACGGGAGGCAGAGGTAGGAGAATTGCTGTGAGCTTGAGTGCACCTTGAGACTACATAGTGAATTGCAGGTCAGCCTGAGCTAGAGTGAGACCCTAGCTTGAAAAACCAAAAATAAATAAATAAATAAATAAATAAAAATAAAAGTCTTTATTAACACTAAGTAATGAATACGTGTTAGTAAACCATGCTTCCTGTAGCATTCAGGATCTTTGTCTTACTCCATGTGGTACTATTCATCTCTAGAGGGGCACCCCTCCCCAGACTGTTGAATCTGACTGCAACTTGACTGGGACTTTCTAAAACTTCAAAGATGGGAGAAATAAATTTTTATTCTTTATGAATTACCCAGTTCCAGGTAGCAAACCAAGATGAGACGGTGTCTCTCCTGGCTTCTGGTGGTGTGCTGTCAAACCTCTGCTTCCCTCGCTGGTAGATGCATCACCTCCTCTCTGCCTTCATCTCCACATTGTGCTCTCCTTATGTGAGCAGGTTGTGGGAGAGAGGGCAATTTCTCTTGTGACCATGGTAAATGGTATTTAACTGGAAAGTGATGTCAGGTGCTGAGAAGAGAGAGTTGGATCACAGCTGGGCAAGTCTCATGGAGGAAGACTTAAAGAACGGGTACAATTTTAGCAGTATCAAATTTCAGGCTTTTCTGGGACTCCCTAGCTATTAGGATAAATAAATGGATAAGAAAGTGTATCATAACCACAGAGAAACATTTATTGTTTTGCCTTTAGAGAGGGGAAGATTCCACTAGGGAATAACTGAACTCACCTCTGATCAGTAACTTCAGCCACTTCCAGACGGAGCTGACAGCTACCCAGCAAGGAGTACTGACTTAGAAATATCCCTTAGTCCCAGGAAGAGCACCTCTCCTTCCATCTCTGATAAGACAGCAGCTCTCCAGTGCTACTGCTTTAATCTCATCCATGCCCAAGAATATGACCTGAAGATAGCGAAGAGAAACAAAACCAACAGATTCAAATGGTTCCTCTGATCTTAGCATGTTTAGATATGACTGAATGTATCTGCTTAAAGGTTGTTATGATGTTCTTGTTTTGTTTTGTATTAAAGAACTTTCCTCCATTCCCACTGCTTTTAGACACAAAAGACCCTAATTTTCTGGGATGGCTGAATTCTCTCACCTCTCTGCATTACATCTCCGAGGGGCTTCTCTTTAATTCCCGCCCTTTCTGAACACAACCTGCCCCATTTGCTTGGACGTTGGGTTCACAAATGCCTCCCTAGTAAATGAAATTTTCTCCCATCTCTTTCTTTCTCTTAATCTTGATATTCTATGCATCTTCCAATGACTGAAGTGTTTAATATTTTAGTAGGAATAAAGAACCTGTTTCATTCTGTCATTTTTCACTACACGCTTTCCTATTCCTTCTTCTTGTAATTAACTTTCCGAGGATAAGATAGGTGTTGATTCATTTGTAACCCAGGCAATTTTAGGGTTTCCTCACATGACCACTAGGGGGAGGGCTATCCAAGTTTTATGTATCAGCGTTTTGGTTACAGCTCCCTTGGTAGGATGAAGTCCAATAGAGAAAGTTAAAGGCGGATGTCTGGCTGCAGGGAAGTGGGGAAGGAAGCCAGTTTTAGCACTAGAGCATATGAAATAAAAAAACAGGGGCCTGGGAAGATGTCTTAGCGGGCAAGGCACTTACCTATAAAGCAAAGGACGCAGGTTTGATTCTCCAAATACTCAGGTAAAGCCAGATGCGCATGGTAGTGAGTCCTTGCGTCTGGAGTTTGTTTGCTGCTGTGGTTAGAGGCCGTGGGGCAACAACTCTCTCTCTCTCTCTTTCTCAAATAAATAAATAAAATATTATATTAAAAATTTTATCACATCAATAGGAGACAAAAAGGCAGAGAACAGTTGTTTAGGTGTTCATTATGAGTACACGTGGCAGGAGAACTTGTCTTCGCGGAAGGTGCTGCTGAGAGGCTCCGGTGAGTGGGACGTTTGATTTGCTAGTGCTTGTTGCCCCGCCACAGAGAACTGGAAATAATCAAGTAGAGGGATCATCTGTGAAGTATGTAAGCACTCCTTTTGATAGGTCACTTTCAGGTCTGAGTATTTTTGAATTCAGCAGGGGAAGAAGATGGTGGGAGTTACAAGCGTGGACTGTGGTAGTTTAGTTGCCATCACATGACTTCTCTCTGCCTTGGTTCCCTTTTTTCTACAGACTTTGGAGGAACATTAACCTGGGAAGGGTTATTTGTGAGTATTAATAGCAGCTGAAGGCTGTGTCATACTTATTAGGTCAGAAATGGTTGTAATTGCTTTTATATCTCAACTCTGGTCCATAAAACAGCCCTCAGATGTCGATGCCATTGCTATTATCATCACTCCTATTTTATATATGAAAAGAAAGAGGCAAGGAAGAACGTATAAATCTGCCAGGGTCACACACCCAGTAGTGACACAGTCAGGATTTGAACCACTCTGGTACTTAGAGAAGTGACTAGCGTAAATTAATTTGGCACGCAAAAAAAAAAAAAAAAAAGAAAAAAAGAAATGTTAGCTAGCATTCTACCCTTTACCAGGAGCTTGTGGTAACTGTTTATGGTATTTCAGAAGGAAGAAATCTATTTCTCATAACCCCCTTGTGTGTAAGAGGTAAGGAAGGTGAAGGTGGTGGTTTAATTCAGGTGTCCCCCATAAACTTAGGTGTTCTGAATGCTACGTTCCCAGCTGATGGAGATTTGAGAATCAACGCCTTCTGGAGGCAGTGTATTTATTGTTGGTGGCCGGCTTATGGGTGTTATAGCCAGTTTCCCCTTGCCAGTGTTTGGTACACTCTCCTGTTGCTATTGTGCGCCTTATGTTGGCCAGAAGGTGATGTCCACCCTCTGCACATGCTGTGTGTGTGTGTGTGTGTGTGTGTGTGTGTGTGTGTGTGTGTGTGTGTGTGGTTTTGAAATCTGCTTTGTGACTTTTTTCTAAATTTCTGAGAGGACACTAGGATGTTTGAGGCACAAACAGCTCTATTTCACAGTTTATGTGTTTATGTGGACAGTAGTCCAGGGGACCAGGGTTTTCACATCTGTGTAAAATGGGGTGTGGTGACTGCATGTCACAGAGGTCTCAGAGGACCTCTCCATTTCTGGTAGGATGATTGTCCTTGCTTTGGCCTCTGGTGGACATATTTTTTCTAACAGAGGATCCTGGAGGCAATGAGAGAAGGGTCATACATGTGAAGAAGCTTCTAGAAATATATGATTGTGCTCTTTGAGCTGAAGTGAGAGAGGAAATTTTACATGAGGCATGTTGCATTCCTTAGACACCTATAGAAATAAGAAGAGAAAATTTAAGACCAGGAATAGGAGGCCTTTATCATGATTTTGTTTAAATAGAATATCTCAAAATCAGTCTCCTAGGCATGGGATAATAGGAGAAGTATGTATTTGTTTCAGTTAAACCATTTTCTCTAGTTTCTGCATGTTATAATGTATAATATTTATTCCTTGAGACATTTTTCCCACAACTCTCTGAAATCTGCATCCCTGCACCAAAGTTTGATTGATGTGAGAGGTAGAAGCTATAGACAGGTACCAAGTTATAATTCAAATTGAATTTATGGCTCTGGCTTGACACAAAATAGTAGTCAACACAAGTTTTCACAACATATTGTATTCTCCTAGGAGGGTATCTAATGTCATTCTTCAAGATTTGCTATATGAATAGAAACTGCAAAAATAAGTGTTACTAAAAGCCAATATTTTTGTTGCTTAACTGAGTCCTGTATCCATCACACAGAAGCAAAAGAGTAAATTTGAAAGTTATATCCACAGTGGGTATAGATGTTTAAATTGTTAGAATTCAGAACCATGTCTGATTATGGCATATGCATATATACATATACCCAAAGCCCTCCTATGTAGAGATAAATGCACTATGTATGGCCTTGGAAGATATTGATGCTAGTGTTCTTTTTTTCCCTAGTCACTCACTGGAGTGTCTATTTGGAAACTATATTTAGCTGTCCTACAAACAAGGATACACAACAAGATGAAGAAGACTGAAGTTCCTCTGCTGGAGATCTGGTCACAAGAGCTCTAGCACCCTTTGAGGTTACAGAGATGCCCATATATACTGCAGTTGGTACAATTCAATGTGATTTCCATCAAACTTGCTGTATTCTTGTTGGGGTTAATAAATGTGTTAATTTTTCATCAGCATACTAGCATGACTCTTGGGCCACAAATGATAATTTCTGCCATCCTTTTCTGGCCGGGCATGGTGGCACATGCCTTTAATCCCAGCACTCATGATGCGGAGGTAGGAAGATTGCTGTGAGTTCCAGGCCACCCTGAGAATACAGAGTAAATTCCAGGTCAGTCTGGGCTAGAGTGAGACCCTACCTCAAAAAACACAAAAACAAAAAAAAAACAAAACAAAAAAAGAAGAAGAACGATTCTGAACATTTTCACAGATTAGGGAAGTTTTATCTGTGAAGGCTTTTTCAAATGATCACTGTTCCTTGGTGTTATACAAAGATTCATTGTTACTGAGGATCAACAGAATTGTAGTTTATGGTTCAAAGTTTGGTAAACTTTGTTAACAGGTACATGGTGAATGACTGGTAAATTTAGATCAGAAATGATTAGTGTGTCAAAACCAGCTCTTCAGGCTTTCCCAAAGCAACTTAAAATAATACAATTCTAGTCCTTAATATATTGATTCTCTCTATAACAAGCACCAAGGCCTTCAATCTCTGAAAGTACATAGAAACAACTGAAAAATTATCCAGCCAATTTGGTATATCCCATGGAACAAATATTGTAGGTATGTTGAGTACTAGTGTCTGAGCAGATGGCTTACAGGGTGGAGACTTAGAAGGTAAAGTGGACTTCAGGGAGCTCTGCTTCCCTTCTTCTTGTGAGGACTCAGTAAGATGAACATGTATGAACCAGAAATAGGCTTTCCCCAGACATTGACTCTCCTGACATATTCATCTTGGACTTCACAGCCTCCAGAATTCTAAGAAATAAATTTATGTGGTGTATAAGCTACCTGGTACATGAAATTTTGTTTATAAGCTACCTGGTACATGACATTTTGTTTATAAGCTACCTGGTACATGGCATTTTGTTACAGCAGTCTGAGCAGACAAAGAGCTATGGCCATACCTGTCTTGGTTGTTTTGAATTATGTGAAATTAGGCAGGCTGGGTTTGTAGCTCTAACACTGAACATTCCATCTTCCATTAAATGCTAAAAGCTCAAGTGTGTGGGGAAAAGACATGTTATTCTCTGCAATGAAAATTTGAGCCAAGTGAAACTTGAATATGCAGACATGGGAACACTTTAAAACAGCATCAAGTGGTGTAGATAAAATTTTCAAAATACTAAAATGTATAACCTATAAACAAGTTTTAATTCTAATTTGTTGTCCCTGATTTATTTCCTAAAATGGGGTATTCTATTTAACAGTAAACTTTGATATTTACTTTTATTATTTATTTAAACAAACTCTAGCTTAATGTTCCGCTTTATGCCTCTGACTTACGTGGATGCTAGTGAATTGTACCTGGGCCGTCAGGCTTTGTTAGCAAGTACCTTTAACTACTAAGTCATCTCTCCAGCCCAACTTTCAGATTTTATTAATGATAAAGTTTGGGATACAGAATGACATGGTGCAGAGTACGTTGGATTGGATCTAGACTTTAGTGGCTGAATAACTATAACATAATATAACTATTTGAGGTTCAAAATCAAGTCCAAGTCTTCTTGGAATAGAACTTACTTCTGTCTAGCATGTACAGTGCTAGACTCAATCATTCCTAGCTCATGCCTAATACTGAGTGCATTAATTTACAACGTAAATCAGAAGGGAATTAAAGGAAAGACTGTTGTCACTCTATTTGCCTAAACACCAGAAATTCCTTACTGGAGATCACACTAATTAATATACTAGGAGCAGTGGCCCCAAGAGTGCCGGGCTCCCCCGCGCAGGCAGTGCTGAGGAAGGACCACGCCAGCTGGTTCCTCCCAAGGAGTTGAGGAGGAGGGTGAGTGTCGACAGCCAGGAACAAACCACCGAGCTGGGAGTCTTGTTGAAGCAGGAACTCACTTTATTGTAACTGGCGGGTGTTTATATAATGTTGAGAACAAAGGTGGGGACTTTAGGGTGGGGTGAGATGTAAGGGCCAGTAGCATACTGAGACCTCTGAGATGATTGGTTCTAAGCACGCAAGGGCGGGACTCTAACTTCCTGTGCAGAAGTAGCAGGCCAGAGGCCATTTGGCCCCCTGCTGAGTCATAGTTGGGCAAAGGCAGTTCGCCAAACTTTAGGTAGGCTCAGGAAGTTCCACTAGGCCTCACGTCCAGGCCTCTCAAGGCCCAACATCTCCCCCTTTTGTTTTTGTAAGAGCATTAGTCACCATGGCCTCTGTCTTAGGTTGTCCCCCTCTGGGGATCTTACCCATCATTGGGTACCAGGTGTTTAGCTCAGAGCATTAGTCATCATGGCCCCTGTCTTAGGTTGTCCCCTTTGTGGATCTTACCTGTCACTGGGTACCAGGTGTTTAGCTCGCTGAGAACCCACTCCATGGCCTGTCTTAGGTTGTCTCAGTCAGTCTGAGATCTTACCCATCATCAGTCACATGGAGGGCAGAGGAGGTGGCAGTGGGTCATCTGAGGAACTTAATTCCTGAGTTGCCAGCCTTTGATAATGTATCTCAACCTGATGGATTTTTATTTCCTCTAGCCACTGGTGAATGAATTGTGTAATTTTGTTAATTACACAAGGCCCGACAGTGAGGATAAGGGAAAGGAGAAGAAGAGGTAGAGGGAGGAGGTAGGGTAAGAAGCCATGCAGGCCTGTCTACAGTGGCTTGTCCTGGAGGTCCCGCCGTCTCTTCTCCAGGTCCTCTTGAAGTCTTTTGATCTTGTCTTGAATGATTCCCAATCTATTGATGTAGAAACAGCATTTTTCTTGTAAAAACAAGCATATGTCTCCCTTTTAGGCCGTTAATAGGTTTAGTCCCCTCCTGTTTTGTAAGACTACCTCAGCCAGGGAATCTGGCTGTTGTTGGAGATCAAGGATAGTGTTGGACACGGCTTTTATGTCACTGATATTCCCAACCCAATGAGTAGGGTCGTATGGGCAACTGTAGTTGTATCATTGGTGATTGTTGTAAGCAGACAGGGAGGCCCAGATCAGAGGCAAAGCCAGCAATCCTCCACAAGGGAGGGAATTGTTTGGTTCAGCAGGATGAAGACCATTTTAGGAACAGTCTTCAGGGGTGGGACACTCCCTGGGGGGGGTGATTATTAGTGTCCCCTTGTTGGGGATAAATATTTTAGGTCCCTCGCTGGTATCCAAATGGATCTTTTCTCATCTTGAGGGAAGACACATCCAAACCATCTCCCTGCTATGAGGAGTAGGTCTGGTCCTCTCCAGGCCCCAGTCAATGGGTCTCTCCATTTGACCTTGATCGAGCTGTATGTGACAGAGGATGACCAATGTTTTTGAAATGGAGACATTCTTTCATTTCTAGAAAAATTTAAAATATTTAAGGTGAATAATGCTTTCTTTAGCTGATAATGGGGGGGGCAGTGATTCCCCCTTTTGTTTTTGTAATTGTGATTTAAGTGTTTGGTTATCTCTTTCAATGATAGCTTGGCCTCAAGGGTTATATGGAATGCCTGTGGCATGTGTAATTTGTCACGTCTGGAGGAAACTTGTAAAGTTTTTACTTACAAAGCAGGGGCCATTATCTGTTTTTACTTGATCAGGCAGCCCGAGAGTGGCAAAACATTGAAGCATATGACTAATGGCATGTTTAGATTTCTCCCCGGCATGTGCAGATGCCCAACAGGCACGAGAGAAAGTATCAATTGATAAGAAGATATATTTAAATTTTCCAAAGGGGGAATAATGAGTAACATCTATTTGCCAAAGATGGTTGGGGTGAAGGCCCTGAGGGTTACTCCTGGAAGTTTGGAGGGGGGGGGGGGACCTGGAGTAAGGATTGGCAAGACTCGTATGTCCTAATAATTTTTTAAAGATTTTTATGTGGTATTTGGGGGAATCTTTGTTTAAGGCCTCTCCAGTTGGTGTGGATTAGGGAATGAAATTGGATAGCCTCTGAGACAGTGTGACAGTGAGCTGCAGAGGCCAACTGATCGGCCAAGCTGTTTCCTTCAGATAGGAAACCTGGTAAATTTTGATGGCCTCGAAGATGTTGTATGAAGATAGGGTGGACTCTTTGAGTAGGGAGCGAGCCTGGATCATTAAGGGGGATATAGGGTTGGAATCAAGTCTAATGTGAGCTTCAATAAGATTGGGCAGTAGGTTTACCACATAGAGGCTGTCAGAAAATAAGTTGAATGGCTCCTGAATAGTATGTAGAACCAGAACAACTGCAAAAAGCTCTCTGTACTGTGCTGATCCCTGTATTTCCTGAGAGACAGACTTGATGGGCTCAGGTTTGACCCCCAATTTATAGGGGGGATACACAACCAGGGAAGCCCCCAGGCGTCCCCCATCTATAAAGGCAATGAGGAAGTCAGGGTTGGGCTGAGGTAGGAAAAGCCTGGGGAGTCTCCACTCCAACCTGGAAAAAGAGCTTATCCACTTATGAGGGCCATAATGGCAGTCAATGGTACCCAGGAACCCTTCAAGTGCCACAATGACCCTTACATTATTTCTCTGGAGCCAAGTGAAATCAGTTATCTTATATGGGGTAATAATGGAGTGAGGCTCAATACCAAAGAGTCTAATGGCAGTTTCCCTTTCTTTCATGATGCAATCAGCTACTTGGTTACTTAAAGAATAGAGTGTAGGGGCCCCACCGATCGAGAGGTGAATCCACTGAATAGGCTCGCCCTTTTGAGCCAACAGGGCAGTGGTCAGGGTCTCCCCAGGGAAAAGGTAGAGGGAAACAGGGAGATCAGGGTTGAATCGTTTGAGATTAGAGTTATCTATGGCCTCCTGGATGCTATGAAGGACTTGTCTCTGCCCAGATGTTAGGGTTACTTGAGATGAAAGATCAAGGCCCCTTAGTAGGTCGAACAAGGGGGATAATTCCTCAGTGGTTATAAGTATCCAGGGCCTCATCCAGTTAATTTCTCCCAAGAGCTTCTGGAGTTGAGACAAGTTGTAAGAATCCTGAATATAAAGTTGTGGTTTAACAGGTGAAACTGTATCTAGGGTAAGAATCGAGCCCAAGATCTTAAAGGGAGGCACAGTTTGAATTTTCTCAGGAGCTACTTTAAAGCTGTGAGTATGAAGGATAGTTAGACATTGGTGGATAAGGTCCTGGAGTGTGGAGGAATCTAGGCACCCAAGAATAATATCATCCATGTAAATATAAAACAGGGTATTGGGAAGATTGATAAGAGAAGAGAAAATGGATGACAGGTAATATTGACAAATGGGTGTGCTATTAGCCATGCCCTGAGGTAAGACAGTCCACTCAAATCTCCTATCTGGGCCACAAAAATTAACAGCATGTACAGAGAATGCAAATTTTTCCATGTCTCCTGGATGGAGAGGGATAGAGAAGAAGCAATCTTTAATGTCAATGATAGTAATATGGTATATATTGGGAATAGCTGGGATCCATGGGAGTCCCCTCTGGGGGGTTCCAAAGGGGATCATGCATTCATTGATCTTCCTTAAATCATGTAAAAATCTCCAGGACCCATTAGGCTTTTTATGACAAAGACAGGAGAGTTCCAGGGACTAGTGGAGGGACGGACATGTCCGGCCTCCAACTGTTGATTAATAAGTATGTAGAGTTGGTGTAACTTAGAAGGGAGAGGCCACTGTTCAACCCATATAGGATTCCCCGGTCTCCACTGGATTTTAAATGGGGGGGGGGGGGCTGGGCAGTGGCCCTTAGAATTGGGGGTGTTCATTGGAGTACTTTTGTCTGAGTTGCTCAAAGTAAGGGTCATCTCTATAATTGGGATGACATTCCCTCCCTTCCTCAAACTGTTGTTGATATTCTTTTTTATCTAACAAATCATTATAAAAGGCCTTATGGTCAATAGTGATGAAAGCCTTGGCATCTCCAAGGATGTCTTGCCCTAGAAAGTTAGCAGTGATCCCAGTCACCACGAGAGGGCAGACTTTTCCCCTGTCCCCACCTGGGTCAGTCCAAGGGAGCCATGTGGCAGTCTCCCAGGAGGTGGACTGCCCGCCAACTCCCAGTAGGGGAGGGCTGGGCACAAGCTGCCAGGAGGGGGGCACTTCCTCCTTTCTCAAGACCGTTCGGTCCACTCCAGTGTCGATGAGAAGTTTGAATTTTTTATTGCCAATATTTAAAATAATTTTGGGTCTAAGGCCGGGGACCAGAGGGATTGTCCAATGGGCTTTGATGGTCTCTTTCCCCTTATTTAACGGGGCTGGGGGGAGCCCCAAGAGGAGTTTAAAGGCTTTCCCTGTATGTCAAACTTCGATTGACATTCCCTAACCCAGTGAAACCCCTTTTTGCATTTAGGGCAGTGGATGAGAGGGGCGTTGGTCGTCCCACCAAAGGGCAGGGGAGGCTTTGTCTTGTTGGGGCACTCCTTTTTAATGTGGCCCTCGTCCCCACATCCAAAACATGTTGAATTTTTAGGATTTAACTGTAATGTGCAGATTGTAGTGGCCAAATCTGTTTATTTTCCTGAAGGGCAGCAGCAATGGCCCTAGCCTGATGGGAGATAGTGCCAACATCCTTGATGGCTACAATCCATCTACTCATGGAGTTGTTCTTGAGACCTGCATAGGTGAGGCGGTGATTGGCCATCATCCCTTCCCAGACCAACATTTTAGTAAACTGATCCCATAATGCCCCTGGGGGAAATTTTCTTTGGAGACTTTTTTCCACCCTATCTATAAATGTAGCCAAGTCCTCAGATGGTTTCTGAGTAATACCCATAAGGGGGGGGGGGGCTCAGAGGGTCCCTCATCAAGCCTTTTCCATGCCGCCAAGCCCAGTGCCCTGAGATATTTTAAGGCAGGATTGGATTTAGAGGTAGTCTGCCCCTTATTATAAAGTCCAGAGAGAAATGTCCATAAAATCAGGGCAATAGTAACCCACAGACACACGACTACGACACAAACACAAGGATCCAAAAGATAGGTAAACATGTTGTACAAAAGCCGCAGATGCAGCTTGCCGGCGAACCGAAAGTGAAAGGAAAGAGAAAGAGAACGAAGAGATGTTGACAAGCAAGTACAGGTTATAGAAGCAAAGTTTAGCACATTAAATATGAAGACTGCCTCATAACTTATGAGGGTACACTCACCCACACATTGACTGACATCCTCAACAAATGCCTCTCACGGGGCACTAGTCTGCCGGGTTCCCGGAGCCCCACATTGGGTGCCAGACTGCCGGGCTCCCCCGGCAGGTAGTGCTGAGGAAGGACCAGGCCCTGGTTCCTCCCAAGGGGTTGAGGAGGAGGGTGAGTGTCTTACAGCCAGGAACAAACCACCAATCTGGGAGTCTTGTTGAAGCAGGAGCTCACTTTATTGTAACAGCCAGGTGTTTATATAATGTTGAGAATGAAGGTGGGGACGTTAGGGTGGGGTGAGATGTAAGGGCCAATAGCATACGGCGACCTCTGAGATGATTAGTTATAAGCACACAATGGCAGGACTCTAACTTCCTGTGGGGAAGTAGCAGGCCAGAGGCCATTTGGCCCCCTGCTGAGTCATAGCTGGGCGGAGGCAGTTCGCCAAACTTTAGGTATGCTCAGGAAGTTCCACTAGGCCTCACGTCCAGGCCTCTCAAGGCCCAACACAAGAGGACCCTTCCAGACCTTAACATTCATATCAAAGAAGACCAAAGAAGAGATAGCTCTGGGCAAGATGCTTGATAAGCAAACCACTAGGGGCTTCAGAGCTGGCTCAGCAATTTAGGTTCTTGCCTGCAATGCCTAATGATGCAGGTTTGATTCTCCAGTACCCAGGTAAAGCCAGATGTACAAAGTGGCACATGCATGTGTATTTCATTTGCAGTGGATGAAGTCCCTAGTGTGTCCCTTCTCTCTCTGTGTCTGTCTGTTTTTCTCTTTTATTCTCTATTTTATTCTCTGCTGACACCTAAATAAATAAATTCATTAATTAAAAACAAACTAAGAAAATAAACCACTAAAAAAAATAATTAAACAGATACAGTCATCCATGTAGCATATGAGAATATAAAAGCTAGAATCTTGTAAGTGGTGGGAGGGGAGACAGACTAAAAGAAAAAAATGAATGAAAATGTTGAAGAAAATGTTGGGAGAAACAACAAAGCCATAGGGCTGGGGAGGAGGGTACAGAGTGACCCTGCTGGTGACTGAAGAATGGATTTGATTTTTACCCCTGGCTTTTTTGTGACTTTGGGCAGGGTTCCCCTCTGCCCACCCCCTAAGTTTCCTCACCCATGAAATGTCGCTAATAAATACATTGTACGTTGACTTCCTTCACAGAGGGTATTGATACCTCACTGTGATGCTACGGGAAGAACAAAGGAAGACCCTTTGTTCAAGGTTTCGTGAAATCTCAACAAGTTTTAGCTGCTTCAACATGATGGCTGTTTGTTTGGAAGGATTAAGCAGAGAATTGTGTGTGATATTCTCTATAAACAATCCCTGGCACTTGGTAAGCAGTAAATGAGAGGAAAAAAATAAGTGCTATTAATATTTACTAAGTATGTATTCATGATGACCTCCATTTGTTGAACACTAAGTTGTTATCACTGCAAACGGCAAAGTAAAATTAAGATTTTCACTTCACAGGTGAAAAACAAAAAGGTATAGAAATCAAGTGGCTCACATTCATCGACCTGGAAAGAGGATATATTCAATGTTACCTAATTCCAATTAGCTAGACAACTCCATGATCTTTCTCTTCCTACTTACTAGATACTACATTTGGACCTTTGTTATTTAATAGTCTATTCATTTATTGCTTACAATAACCATGAAAGGTAAGTATCCTTACCCTAATATAAAGAAATTTCTAGAAACATAATCTAAACTCACATGTCTCAGATTCTAATGCCTACTCTACACTAAGAACATAGGGATGGATGTTTTGTAAAAGGTTAAGTGTGTAGTAGCAGTACCCTTGTACTTGTATAGCAGTACAACTCTTGCTCATGGGTCATCTACCTTGGTTTGAGTTACTGGTGGTGCTCAAATGTGATATGCAAACATAGATTGTAAAATTCAAAAATCAACAACTCTTGAGATTTAAATTGTGTGCCATTCAGAGTAGCAGGGAGAAATTTTGTGCCATCATGCTACATTGGCCCAGAAACATACATCATGTCTTTGTCTAATGTTTCCACATTGTGCTTTCCACCTGCTGTTAGTCACTCATGTGCTGTCTTGGTGATCAGGTTGACCAACAAGTACCACATGTTTGTATTTAAGAAGTCTTACTTTATTTAATAATAGACCTGAAGCACACAACTCATGATGCTGGCAATTGGGGTATGACAAAAACAAACAAACAAAAAAACAGACATAAAGTCCTTCCTTTATGTGAAAAAGAAGAGAGTTCTCAGCTTAATAGGGAGAGGAAAATACTGTACACTGAGCTTGCTAAAATCTACCAGAAGAGCAAATCTAGCAATGAAATTGTGGAGAGGGAATTGTAAGCCCATGCTAGCTTAGCTGTTGTAGTCAAACTGCCAGTTATCACCAGTATGTGGTAAGGGCTTTGTTAAAATGGAAAAAGTACTCAATTACAGGACAATGGCAGCCACAGGCATCTGCTAGGGGTCTTGAAAGGAATCTTCCATGGCTGCAGAAAGACAGCTACATAACCCTTGGTGGACCAACAGTGTTCAGTGACATGAGAGATAAATAAAGCAGCCATGTACAGAATTTAAATTTTTCTAATAGGCACATTTCAAAGAATAGGGCCCTCAGTGGACTGCGGGGTGAGAGAGAAAGGGGAAATAAGAGTATAACCCAATGGGAATATGGCCACTATGCAATATATTTATACTATAAAGTTCATAATAATAGTTATTGAGAATAATTAAGAAGAAATACATATGCAAAATCTTTTAAAAAGATTTTTTTTTGGGGGGGGGGGTTCAAGGTAAGGTTTCTCTCTAGCCCAGGCTGTCATAATATATTTTATTTAACCCATCAGATTCTAATTGTGTTTTTTCACACAACATGTAATTAGCATAAAATGACTTATAAGGTATATTATGTTCATTTTCCCTTATGCTTACTATTTTATATTGATAGCACAATCTTATTCTCAGCCTCAGTTTGGACCAGTCATCGCTCAAATGTTTATAAATCCACACGAGGAGGCTGGTGACGACCCAAATGGATAATAGAGCTTTAGGCAATTGCTTTGTCAGTTTGGATGATTCCCCAAGCTACGAAAGCATTGAAGTTGGTAGCCAAGGCAAAATTGTCACAGTGAAGCAAAAAGAAAGATGTGATCAAAGATTTTGTGTATTAATCCTGTCAATGGAATTTTGAATAGCACTTGCTAAATCTACAAAAGCAAAGAATAGTCAAACTTATTTTGCCCTTAAGAACAATATGATTTGTTCAGTTAGGACATGAATTTGGCTAGTTTTCCCTTTTTATAATCAAATTAAAAAGGAAGACAGTTAGGATTTCATGTGGAACAGAGGGAAATATTTAGAATTCATTTATGAGATGTTTAGGGAATACAAAACAGGGAGACATGACAAAGAAGATTTAGGAGATGTCAGTAAAGGCTTTTATCAGCCAAGGTGTCATTTATAGAGAAGTAGTCATCTGATAGGTCCTGCACCCTGTTTGCTTGAGTTGAGAGCTTCCCTGTGTAAGGTAATGTTTTGAACTCTATTCTGAAATGCCTGAGAAAAGCCAAGAGGCCACATCACATGCTTGTGCCTCTTTTATTTACTTATGTTATATGATCCATATATCAGAACTCTTGAATTTAGAGATTTTTTTAAGTCCTACAATAAACTAGATAATTGTTAAATTTGACAGTGACAACCAAGGAGGTTGAAAGAAATGCTAAACCTCTGACATTCAGAAGCCACAGTTACGTCATACATCACTACATTGTTTAGTATTTCCAAAGCGGAATCGTGGTGGTCTAAGAGCTTTCTCGAAAACCCCACCCAGCTCTGTCACTATCATCTTAGCTCAACCAATCAAAGTATACACTTGCCCCTAGGCTGTGTGCAAAAACTTTAGGTGTATACATAGTTAAATATTACTCACTCATTTGCTATCCCTTGCTTGAATGTTTTCATTTATTGTTGCTTTAGTAAATCTCCTTGCTATTATAAATCTAGAACAATTAGAAATATGAGTCATTAGCTTGTTGAAATTTGCCTGTGTAATGTTGAGGATGAGCATTTCAAATCCATCCGTATGGGTGGCTAATTATTTGAGGCAAGCTGTCATTTAGGCTTTTTAAAGTGGAATTTTTGTTCTAACAGTCAAGAACATTGCTTAGTGCAGAATTAATTAATCATTATAAATATAAAACCTGCAGTATCAGCTCCTACGTTAGGACAGATTTCAAGAGGCAAGGTTGAAAGAGTCAATAGGCTGCTGAGAGGAATTGTGTCATACCTCCCTCCTGTGCTCTGATAAGAGGACAATCAAACTCTGTATTTCATCTTCCTATACAGCCCGACTTCAAGCATTACCAGCTCCAACACTTTTCTCAGCAAAACACATTTTGCTTTGTTTGTTTGGTGTGTCTTCTTTTAGCCAGATTGACAAGGAAATGGATGAAAATTGGAATTTACTTTGGCTGAAGACAAAACTAAAATAAAACAAAGCAACAAACCGTTTCATTCTCTTAGCTCTATGCTCAGTGGAACATATGTCTTTGGTGGGCTCAGAATTTTTTTTTTTCAAAGTACCCAGTGGTTACTTAAGAAATGCCCTGTGCAATGTTTATAATAATTATATTCTTCACATTAAGGCTCACAGTCATTGCTCTCTGAAAGAAAAAGCTCTCTTTCTGCATTGCTTTTCCTACCTGCTTGTCATAATAGCCCTATACTATTGTTACATTTCCTGATTCCAAATGGAAGCTAAAGTCACCAAGTTGTCTTGGAATACACTGACCGAAACATGGAGGGTATGTCTCTAAGAGTAAAGAAACCAATTGGTTTAGCAATATAGATAATGACGAGATTAACTAACATTTAATAAACCAACTATATAAAAGTCATTCTAAGTACTTAAATGTAATTGCCTTGGATAAGCACTTTATATGTAATTGTCTAATTTAAGTCTTACCATTCAGGAACAAAGGGTTCTCCCCATACAGAAAGCTTGCTCAACTTTTATATTAGTTTGTTGATACCTCAAACTTTTAAAAGCATATGTAGCCAGGAGTAATGACTCATGCCTATAACCCCAACACTCAGGAGGTTGAGGTGGGAGGATCACTATATATTTATCTATATATTTATATATTATAGGTCTAGGACAAATGCTTAGTGAGTGGGCAAAGCACTTGCTGCCCAAGTGTGAGGACCTGAGTTCAGACCCATAGTTCCCACATTATAGGAACCTGCCTGTAATCCTAACACTTGGATGTGAAGATAGGTGATCCCTTGAGCAAGCTCACTAGCCAGACTAGCCAAATTGGTGAGCACTGGGCTCCACAAAAAGCTAGAGAACCTGTCTCAATAAGTAAGGTATAGAGTGATTGAAGAAAATGCCAGACATCAATTTTGGGTCTCACAAAAATGCCCCACATATAAGTATGCTTATACAGATATACATACTTAAACACATATACATCATGCACACATACACATATACATACAGAATGCATTGTGTATACATCTATCTATACACATATCTGCATTTGGCTTTTTCATGACAGCCTCTTAAGAACAAGTCACAAGGTATTTCTCAAACACTGTCTTTTGATCAACTTGTCTCACTATAGTTTTTGATTCAGCTGGTCTGGGTAGGACCTGAGAGCCTACATCTCTATAAAGTGATGTTTTGAGGACTACATTCTGTGAACAGGCAGAGTTTATGCTTACAGGGATTTGAAAGTGGAAGGTCAGAGTACAACATTATAATTATTCTGATGAGCCAGTTATTAACTGCAGCTTTAGTAAGCAGGCCTGGCTTCTTCAGACTGCTGTTTGAGTTGGGAATTGTCAGGTGTGTGTGGGAGGGGTTCCTTAGTGTTCTCTCATTGTCCATGATTTGGTGGACAAGATGTAGAAAGTATCCTAAGCTGTGGAAGGATATCTTTAGGGCTTTTGTCTCTTACGAGATGATCAGTGGGGATTGATGTGTTGTATTGGTGTCCACATTTGCAGCTGGCATGCCTTTGCCATTGTGTTTCTCATTATTGAAGCATCCACATCTGCATAGGTGAGAATAGAAAACATGATGCAACCTGAGTGGGCCAGAGGATAAATCATTCATGGGGAGTCCCATTTCTTTTAAAAAGGTACCATTTTGTGATTTGTATCATGACAATTACATTTCTAATGGGATTTTAATTGATTTTAAATCTAATTAAAGAAAGTTATTTTTAAAGCACTTCTCAGCTATTGCCACTCAGCAGTCACACCAGGCTGGCATGTTGTAAGTCACTGGAGGACACTTGAAATGCCATTTGCTATGATCAGGTAAAGGGAAGTTGTAAACGACATTTATTTAGTATGATGTAAATAAAAGTTTTCTTGAGGCAGGCATGGTGGCACACACCTTTAATCCTAGCACTCCAAAGGTAGAGGTAGGAGGATTGCCATGGGTTTGAGGCCAACCTGGCACTACATAGTGAATTCCATGTCAGCGTGAGCTAGAGTGAAACCCTACCTCAAAGAAACCACAAAAAAAAAAAAAGTTTTCTTGATATGGTGGCTTGTGTTTTTTAGTCTATGGTTACTTCTAATTTTTAATGTAAATAACCAATTTTTTTTAGACATACAGAGTTATATATTCTGATTTTGGAAACAAAGCATTTTTTCTAAGCTAAAATATCTTGCTGTCAACATATTGCTTTTGTAAATTATGTTTTTTTCCCTAGTGTTACACCTGTTCTGAATTCCAACAGAAGATGGTATCACATGGATTGCTTTTTTTCTAGATTTTTTTTCTAATGTTCAGTTGCATTACTCACAAATCTAAGTGTATGAACGGCTCTTTCTGTCCATTAGATAACCTCTATAATTGAGGTTCTTCATAGTTATCTTCTTCATAACTTCATAATTATCACAAACCCAGGCCTAGATAGAACTTTCTGCCTGGTTTCAGTGTCAGCATCCACCACAGAGATTACTCATTGCTGTGGGGTCAGTCATGCATGGAAGCCCACAAATTGTAAGCTGCCTTAAACTGAAGCAGCCATGAGGAGCCAGCTAACTAGAAATACTGTATTTGTATGACTAGTTCTTATTGCCGTCAGGAAGGGTTGGTGTTTCCAGGGACCTGGCTCTACACAGAGAGAAAGAAAATGGTTTTTCTATATGTTTCCAAAGATGGGTTTGTCATGTGAAGAGGCAAGCCTCTCTGCCAAAGAGCATCAAAGTTTGCATGTTAGAAAGGAAAGCAAAGCCCTTTGGGTTCTAGGATTGTTGGAACCAGAGAGAAAAGAGAAGGAGAAATAAAAAGAGGGAGGGAGGTAGGAAGAAGAACCACAAAAAGTCAGGAGAGGAGATACTATGATTGCAAATAAGGAGAAAGAGGGACTAGGAAGGAGAAAGATGAGGAGGAAGATGGGAGAGAAAAAAAAACGAAGAGACATCAGGCATGCATTCAGAATATTATTTTTGTGGCTTCACTTGTTAGGCCAGTGCCACTGCTATGCCTGAGGCACTCGTTTAAGGGCTAGAACTTAAGGGCTCTCAAATTTCAGTTAGATTTGGGAACAGCAGTGTAGAAGTTCCAGCCTTCTCAGACTGTTTGGAAATTTGGAAATGGTTGAGTAGAAATGGCTTGGGCTCCAGGTGGGGAAATCTCAAAAGGAGATATCTACAAATGTCAGGCTGGTGAGGGTGTGAGAAAAGAGAGAGACTTGTTCACTACTGGTTGGAGTATAAACTGGTACAGCCACCATGGAAATCAGTATGGGGCTTTCTCAAAAAGCTAAAAGTAAAACTACCGCTATAGCTCAGTTATGCCACTCATGGGCATATAACTTAAGGACTATGTGTACTACTACAGACATACTTACATGGTCATGCAGTCATGTTTATTGCTGCTCTAATCACATTATCAAGGAAATGGAATCAACTTAGATATCTAGTAACTGATTGTTGCAGTTACCTTCTCATTACTGGCACAAAGAACTCAACAGAAGCAGCCTGATAGAAGTAAAGTTGTTTATTTTGGCTTATAGTCTTGAAGGGAAGCACCATGATGGGAAAGGATAGCATGAACAGGGGCTGGACATTTCTGCCATAACAGGTAGACAATAGCGTCACTACACTGAAGTGAAGTCTAGTAAAGGAGATCTGGCTATAACATCCCTAGGCCTCCCCCCACCCAAACATACTTCCTTTAGCAAGGCTGTATCTCCAAAATTGTCACCTCACATGAGTTTATGGGGAGCACCTAATTCAAGATACCACAATGATGAATGGATAATGAACATGGGTTACCTATACATAGTACAATTGTACTCATTTGTAAAACCAAAGCTTAAATTATGAAATCTGCAAGAAAATGGATGGAACAGTAAAATAATTTACTAAGTGATGTAACCCATGCTCAGAAAGACAAATGCTGCATATTCTCTCTCATATACTGATCCAAACTAAAAAAGTTTTAGATTGAGTGTCTGTAGGGGCCAAATAGCCTGCCTATAGGAGGCATTAAGTAGGGTAATAATAGAGCACATGTGTTGTGAAAGTAGAGGGGAAATATTGGGAATGGGAAGAGCCTAAGTGGGGAGGAGTTGGAGGTGTGTGGAAGAGTGGTAACCAAAACTATGGATGAATGAAAAAGCCATGTGGAAACCTACTACTCTGTAAGCTAATTAAAATATAATTAAGAATAAAAGAAGAGCCGTGGTTAACATAGTAAACCATGATGCCACACTGAAAGGATTTGGGAGAATTCAGCCACAGGTCAGTGGATTCTGGTGTGAGTATCCATGCCTCGAGGTATTCCAGTGAGGGTAACCTAAAGATCATTCCTCCTCCTAGCACCCTGAGGAGGCAGGACCCTGAAATTTCAGATCAAGTCTAAGGGAACAAAGAAAGGAAAATGTGGATAGACATACTTAAAACAAGATATAAACAAGTAACAGAGTAAAACACCCTGTAAATTTGTGCATATCAAAGGAAGATTTAAACCTGAAGGGATTGAGTCTAAATAAAACAGATAAAAGGATAGGGAGATGTCTTAGGGGATAAGGGCTTACAGTGCAAGCCCGAGAATCTGAGTTCACTTCCCAGTGCCCATGTACAAGTGTTGGGCATGGAAATATGTACCTATGATCCCAGCACTGGGGAGGCACAGACAGTAGGATCTCTAGGACCTCCTGGTTAGCTAATCTGGCTGATTTGGTACACTGGAGCCAAAGAGACCCTATCTGAAAGAAAGAAATAATATGGAGAGTGACTGAGAAAGATACCTGGCATTGATTTCTGCTCTCTACATACACACACATACATGTACATGCAAACCCATGTACCCACCCATATATCTTTGACCAAAACACATATGAACACATAAAGTCACAAGGACACATACCACATACATGTAGAGATGGAACCATCTCGATATGACATCATTGATGCAATTGGCCCAAGAAAGGTATGAATTAAGGCTCCTGACCATTTTGGTTTGAGTTACTCAATTCCGTGATTTTTTGCAGAAAAACAATTGCAGGAGTCAAAGTGTATAACCATCACTTCAAACCTGCCTGATTTTAAATGTCGTTTCTTCCTTGAAACTATTGTCATTCCTGCAGTTGGAGTTTAACTGATATGATAGTTTGCTTTGTAACCTACTTTTAATTGTTGTGGCATGGCCCACAGAAATTGCTAACTTGTAGATTCATAGTTTCAAAGATTGACAAGGGATACACAGATCATCCTTTAGATTTGTTCTCCATCTCACAAAATAACACAATTGCTGAGGGCAGAAAATCCTTCATTCACTTCTTTTTAAAACAAAGTACTGTGCTGGTCACTGCCCATCCTAGATATAATCAATGTGTGTTCATCTATGGCATAAAGGTATAGTGTTCTCATGTGTAAGATAGAGACAACAATACCAGCTTGTCAGTGGGCAGCATCGACTCTTCCTTCTAACTATCATAGTTCCTTTGGAAGGAACTGACATGTCCTTGAGACTGTAAGAACCAGGGAGAACAATAAACAAATTATTCTCATTGTGTAGCTTTTTCTTGTTGGTGAAGGGGATGTTTATATTCTCCAGGTCAGTGCAGAGTCTAGTCGATCTGAGATGGAAAGAATAGACTTCCACAGTTAACACTGACCTTAAAGGGTTATCTGAAGTGGCAATTAGGTTATGATGAAAGGGATATTTTTATTTCAAATTATAGCTCATTTCAAAAAAATAGATGCTCTGTTCTGCCTTTAAAAATACTTATTTTTTTACAAGAGAGAGGGAGAGAGAAAGAGAGAGAGAGAGAGAGAGAGAGAACAAGAGTGACCATGCTATAGCCTCTTGCCACTGCAAATGCAACTCCAGATGCATGCTCCACTTTGCACATCTGGCTTTACATGGGTACTAAGGAATCAAACCTGGCCTTAACCACTAAGCAATCCATTCAGCCTCTATTCTGACATTTTAGCACTATAATGTGTAACAACATCTTCACTGCAACTTGCTTTATTGTGATTTTTGCATAGGACACAAGAATACAATTTAAAAATGTAAAAGGCAGGCATATCCCATCAGAACACAGGAAACTAGCCTTTTAGAATTGTGCCTTCCAACTGTTTCTGCTAGGTATAAAGAGCAAGTGATTAACTGATATTAATTCTCATTTTCTCCTCCCCTTCATACCTCTTTCCTTTCTTACTCTATGTCCTTTTATTCCCCCTTCTGCTCCTCTTCTTTCTTCCTTCTCTCTCTTAGAAATGGTCAATCACATGATTGTGGTGGGAATAACTTCTTGGTTCCATTGGGCTCCATCACATAGCCCTATAGCCATGAATCCCCACATTCCTGATCACCCAATTTCTCTCTCTCTCTCTCTTCATGGTAGGGTCTTACTCTAGCCCAGGCTGACCTGGGATTTGCCACATCATCTCAGGGTGGCCTCAAAGTCATGGCAATCTTCCTACCTCTGCCTCCCAAGTGCTGGGACTAAAGGTGTGCACCACCACACCCAGCCTGTGTCTTGATTTGTCATGTATAATGGGTTTCATTTCAGATGCCTGTGTAATAGTTTCAGTCCTAGAAGAATAGTGGGTTTAATTAATAAACAGATTAATGGGTGCTTTGAGTGTTGTAGAAAATCTGTGAATATTGTATCCATTGTTTTCCTATTTCTGGAACAAGATACCTGACCAGAAGCAGCTATAGAAGAAAAGTGTTCATTTTGGCTTACAGTTTCAAGGAGATGATCATGATGAGGAACCATGGCAATAGCAGACAGCTGATATCCTACTTTCAGTCATCAGGGAGAAAGTGAAAGTAAAAAAAAAAAAAAAAAAAAAAAAAAAGCCCAGGAGCACCAAGCAGGGTTGAAGCATAACACTTCAAGGCCTGATCTGAGTGACATATTCAATTCCTCAAGCAAGATTTCACCTCCTAAAGGTTCAACAAACTTCCCAAACAGTGTCACCAAAGGGGATCAAGCACTCAAACACATGAGTCCACAGGGGACATTAAACATCCAAGCCATCACAAATACTGAAGGAAATGGTCATGGCATCAACATGAGAACATGATGGCTAGACATTTACCAATTATTGCTTTATATCTGTACTGCTTTCTTTCAGGAATCAGATGGCTGTGCAGTAAATGTAAAATCCTGGAATAGCAGACCAACAAAAGTCAAAATGTTAAAGATATAAATATGGCTACAAGTTAGGAAGTGTTTTTAGCTCTGGAAATAGCAGAAAGAAAACTGAGATATTCAAAGAATGAAAAAAAAGAAGAAGAAAAGAAACAGCCCAAGAACTGTCAGATCACAGAGTACAGAAAAAAAAGTGCCACATGCCTAAATGATCTTAAATATTATCATTAGAGAAAGAACACAAATGAGCTCAAGAATTTTGAATTCTAACTTAACTTCCAGATTGCTTTCTTGCCTAGGTAAGAACAGGTTTTATCTAAGTTTGGCTTGATTCATAAATTTGAATGTTTGGAGGATGGTTTGAACATCTCATTTTATGTTCTCATACAAGGTGGTATAACAGTTAAGGTTGGACCTTCTGATGTGTATACATGGTAGAAAAAAAAAAAAAAAGAAAAGAAAAACAATAACAGCCTAACATCTCACTCCTAACATCTCCATGGTTTGGATCACACTAGTGTTGGGTTAGAGCATGTAGCTCATCTCTTGGAACTAGAGATTGATCAGTCCTCTTAACTTTACAGATGAGATGACATTGCCATGCTAACTCCTGGATGCTTTTCATTCTTGAGCAGCCTGAGAGAAAAGGGTCCCAGATCAGGCTCTGAAGTGAACAAGTTCCTGGAGTAATCACCTCCATTCCAGCCCTTTCAGCTCCC
Organism: Dipus sagitta; assembly: GCA_036346955.1. NCBI lineage: Eukaryota > Metazoa > Chordata > Mammalia > Rodentia > Dipodidae > Dipus > Dipus sagitta. The sequence continues at coordinate 19,858,559 of CM070781.1, forward strand.
AGAGAGAAGCACTGGAAAGGTTTATACCAGAATTCAAGCCTGTACCCAACAAGAATAGAGGGACTAGACCATTCAGCACTGGTGAAGCTCTCCTATAAACCCAGGAGAGAAACACATGTAGACTGCTTGCCAGTGCCTGCCTGGAGATTAAAGGACTAGGCCACTGGCAGAGAAACCTGGACACCAGCAGCATGGGCTTACACCTGGACCCATCCCAGACCCACCTGTAGACCACTCACCCATACCTGCCCCGAGCCAAGGCTAAACAGGCCTCTCAACACAGGCTCAAGTGGAACAGCTCTTGCTGCATTCTCAGAATGACAAAGGGATGTCTCCAGATGGGCAAACCTCACTGCTAAATAAATAGCTCAAGAAATCAAGGCAAGATATTTCCACCAGTAATTCCTGGTCACATAGTTGAAGACTCCAATGAGATATACTTAGAATAAACTTCAGATACAGCATTCCAAGGTATTATAAACATATTTAACAAACGTAAAGAAGACATGAACAAATGGATGAATGAAATATGAGAGAATCAACTGAAATATCTCAGGACACTCTGAATGAACTCAAAGAGGACATGGACAGATACTTGAAGGTATTCTGAGAGAGTACCAACAATCAATAGAAGGCAACAAGAAAGCCAAACCAAGTCAGGAAAAAATGGATCACAATAAAGAGATAGAGATTTTGAAATAAACCTAATGAGAATCAAAATGCAAATAATTTAAAAGCTCCCAAGAAACCCATATGAACAGAAAAGATCATAGGAAAGACAGAATATCAGGACTTGGGGATAAAGCAGAGGAAACAGATCTGATGGCCCAAATCAATAACTTCAAAAAATTGTATGGAAAGAACATGAGAGAAATGTGGGGTATCTTCAAATGACAAAATATTTGAATAATGGGAACACAAGAAGGGAAAGAACAATAGTTCAACAGCATAGAGAATAGCTTCAATAAATTATAGAAGAAAAATTTCCAAACTTTATGAAAGTAAGGCCCATCCAGCTGCAAGAGGCAGACAGAACACCAAAGAGACAGGAAAAGACAAGAAATTCCCCATGTCACATTATAGTCAAAAGACTAAAGACAGAAAAGAAAGCAAGAGTACTAAAAGATGCCAGAGAGAAATAGCTTGTCACTTACAAAGGTAAGCCTATTAGCATAACAAGCAATTTCACAATGAATACTCTAAAGCCCAGATGGGCTTGGAAAGAAGTATTTCTAATAATTAAAGACTGTGGTTGTCAATCCAAAGTAATATACCTAGCAAAATTATCCCTCATAATAGAAGGAGGGCAAAAAGCTTTCTATGATAAAGATAGCTGTATGAATATATGAGCACTAAGCCAGCCCCACAGAGAATATTGGATGGCATACTTTACATTGAAGATAAGAAAGATAAGAATAAAAATACTCAAGAGGCTACCAGAGAGAACAAACAATAACCAAAACTAGAAGAGTTAAAGCAAATGAAGATCAAGAAAACACCAAACCCCACAAGCTCATCAATCTGTCAGGAATTAACTTACACCTTTCAATAATAATTATAACTATCAATAGAATCAACCCCTCAATCAAAAGATCCAGGTTAGTAGGATGGATCACAAAACAGGATCTATCCATTTGCTATCTTTAAGAAACTCATCTAACTTTAAAGACAAACACTGCCTTAGAGTGAAAGGATGGAATAAGATGTTCCAAGCAAGTTGGAGTAGGAAATAAGCAGGTATTGCTATATCTGACAAAATAGACTTTAAACCAAAAGTAATCAAAAGAGATACATAAGGTCACTTATACTCAACAGGGAAGCAATTCAACAAGATTATATTAAAATACTAAACATAAAGCCGGGCGTGGTGGCGCACGCCTTTAATCCCAGCACTCGGGAGGCAGAGGTAGGAGGATCGCCGTGAGTTCGAGGCCACCCTGAGACTCCATAGTGAATTCCAGGTCAGCCTGGGCTAGAGTGAAACCCTACCTCAAAAAACCAAAAAAAAAAAAAAAAAAAAATACTAAACATATAGGCAAAAACATGCTATACTAAATTTTAAAGTACAACATTTACTAGATATTAAGTAAAACATAAATTCCAACAAAATAATAGTGGGTGAATTCAGTATAACCAATACACAGATCATCTAAACAGAAAATAGAGAAATGATGAAGCTAAAGGACATCATAGATCAAATGGACTTAACAGACACCGACAGAACTTTTCATCCAAACTCTACAGAATATATGTTCTTACGAGCAGCTCATGGAAATTTCTCTAAAATAAATCATATATTAGAACACAAAGCATGTTTCCACAAATTTAGGACAATTGACAAAACTCCTTGTTTTAAATCTGAACATGATGTAATAAAGTTAGAAAACAACAAAAAAGAGAAAAACCAGAAAATGCATAAACTCATAGAGATTCAACAATATACTGCTGAACAATGAGTAGGTTGTTGAAGAAATAAAAAAAAATCAAAGAACTAACTAAAAATGAAAATAAAGCATACCCAAACCTATAGGACACAATGAAGGTAGTCCTAAGAAGAAAGTTTATAGCTCTAAATGTTTACAATACAAAGATTCAGAAATCTAAATAACTAAAATCTAAATAACTTATCAGTCATCATAAGCCTTTGTAAAAACAAGAACAAATCAAAATCCAAAGTGCCAGATACAAAAAGATGGAAAGATCTTCCATGCTCATGGACTGGAATCAATAATATCATAAAAATGGCCACCATACCAAGAGCAATATAAAAATACCATGCAATTGCAATTAAAATAGCAGCACCCAGATTTATGATTGTAATATCCTCTTGATGGATCGTTCCCTTGATAAGTAGGAAGTGGCCTTCCTTGTCTTTTTTGATTATTTTTGGTTTGAAGTCTATTTTATCTGATATTAATATAGCTACACCTGCTTGTTTCTTATTCCCATTTGCTTGGAATACTGTTTTCCACCCTTTCACCCTGAGGAGATGTCTGTCTTTAATGGTGAGGTGGGTTTCTTGAAGGCAACAGATTGAGGGGTCTAATTTTTTGATCCATCCTGTTAGCTTGTGTCTCTTGATGGGTGAATTAAGGCCATTAATATTTAGGGTAATGACTGTGAGATTTGATTTGATCCCTGCCATATTGTGATGGTAAATGTGGGTTGGTGTTTTCATGGACATTGAAGTGCAGATCCTAAGGAGAGAGCCACCCCATCATACCTCAAAAGGGCCCCAGCTGAAACTAAGAAAAATTGGAGAAACAAGCAAGGACACTGTTTTCCTGATGAACCGGATACCAGCACAAGGGGGAAGGAGATCAGCACAGAGAAAAATCAACTCCTACCAAATCAGAGAGCCAGAGCCTCAGAGGCCCCCAACACCTCATCACTGAAGCAGACCCAACATGGCTCAGGGAAATTTTGCGGAAGAGGGGACAGAAAGAATGTCAGAGCCACATGTTGGGTCATGATGTGCAGAGACATTTAGCTTACCCATAACTGTGGGTTAACTCCACAATACATGACCTGTATACCTCAACAAGGAGGGGCCAAGGGGCGGGGTAGGTCACGGATGAGCCTAATAATGGTACCAAATGGACTGTAAAAAAATAAAATAAAATAAAAAATAAAAATGGAAAAAAAATAAAAATAAAAAAAATAAAATAGCAGCACCATGCTTTATAGAAATAGAAAAAACTAATTTCAAATATACATGGAAGGAAAAAAAGGCCTCAGATAGCTGAGGATGCCCTCAGGAAAAAGAATGCTACTGGGTATCACCATACCTGATTTCAAGATTTACTATGAAGCTATAGTAATAAAAACAACATGGTACTGGTACATAGACCAATGGCATAGAGTTGAAAATACAAAATCCAAGTATAAGTTCAGGTACCTACAGACATCTGATCTTTAGTAAAGAGGCAAAAAAAAAAAAAAAAAAAAAAAAAGACACTGGGGAAAAGACAACATTTTCAACAAATGGTATGAGAGAAACTGGATGACCACATGGGGCTGAATTAATCTAGATACTCTTATCTCACTCTCCACAAAAATCAATGTGGTGCTAAATGGATCAAAGACCTTAATATAAGACCCAAAACAGTGCAAAAACTAGAGGAAAAAGTAGCAAGAATACTCCAAGATATAAGCCTAGGGAAAGACTTTCTGAATAAGATTCTAGTAGCATAAGGAATGAGGTACTCAACAATTGGGATCTCATGAAACTAAATAGGTCTAAGCTGTTACAAAGCTAAGCAGATCATAAACAGCACACACACACACACACACATATAGAATGGTAGTAAATATTTGACAGCTCTGACAGAACTGTAGTCTTTAGAAAATACAAAGGTCTGAAAAGACTAAGCTGTAACAAGCCATTCAACTCAGTCAAAAACCAGGACAGGGAACTGAACAGAGAAGTCTCACATAATTCAAATGGCCAATCATCATCGAATAAATGTTCAGCATCTTTAGTCATCAGGGAAATGCCAATTAAAACTACTTCTAGATTTCACCTTACTCTGGTTAGAATGTCTATCATCAAAAAAATCAAATGAAAACAAATCCTATTAAAAGTGTGGGGAAAGTGGTATGCTCATTTACTGTTGGTAGGAGTATAAACTTGAACAGACATTATGGAAGTCAGTATTGATATTTCTCAAAAATATAAAAGTAGTTCTACCATTTGACACAGCTATATCACTCTTGGGCATATATTCTAAGAACCCCACACTTTACTATAGAGATACTTGTTCAGTCACATTTATTGTGGCTATAGTCATAATAGCTGAAAAATGGAATCAGTCCAGGTGGCCATCAACTGATGAATGGGTAATGAAAATGTGGTACATTTATACAATGGAGTTCTATTCAGCAGTTAGGAGAAAGGAAATTATGAAATTTATAGGAAAATGGATGGACATACAAAACCAATTATACTAAATTAGTTAACACAGGTTCAGAAGGACAAATACCACATGATCTCTTTCATATGTGGATCCCAACATAAAATAGTTTAACTTGTTTATAAGTTGTAGTAAGCCACAGTAGTGCTGATCAGGAAGCTAGAATGAGGCTTAGCGGGAAGAGGAGGAGGGATTAGTGGGGAGGAAGATAGACAAGTCAAGGAACAGATTGCAAGGAATGATAGGGTCTTATAGAGGGGAACATAAAACTAAAACTGATATGAATTGTTACAAAAGAAACCAAGTTCTTTGTTAGTTAACTAAGGAAATAAAATATATAACTCTCTTAAAATGAGAAAGAGAGGAAGAGGGGAAGAGGTTAAGATCAAGATTACTGAGTTTTCCCATCTCCCTGGTCTGAGTACCCTGTGTGGACAATGTGTGGGCAAACACCATGGTCTGGAGTGATGCTCACACAAGTGCATTAGTGGCACACAGCCATGTTGGGTATCCAACTGCTAATGGATTGGCTAACAGATTCACTCAGTGGAAAAGAAACCATATCTGGAACTGGGAAACAAGTCAGAATCATATCCACATAATGATTCTGCTTTCCATTTCCAGCTCCCACTAACCTTATACTATAAGAGGGTATAAACCCTTTTAATTCTCTCTAAATTAATAAGAGTTATCCCATTTACCTGGTACTGACTTCATTCTCCATTTGAGAATCTGCTTCTCTTTTTCAGATGGGAGCTGGACCTGAGGAGATTAATGACCCAGTGCTCTCCACCTTGGCCCCAGCTGAAACCACAGAGGAATTGGGGAAATCAGCAAGAAAGCTGCATTCTTAGTGAATCTGACATTAGCACAAGGGTGATGGAGAAAGAAACTGAGTACACTCAACACCTACAAAACCAGAGATCCAGAGGCTCCTAAATGTCCATAACTGAACTAGACTTAAAATGATTCCAACATGGCTCAGGGAATTTTGCTGAAGAGGGAGGCAGAAAGATTGTTAGAGCCCCAAGTTGGGACATTTTGCACAGAGACATTGTCTCTCCCCTTTCCATAATGCATGAGTCACAATCCCCATGGGGTTGTCCTGCAATCCCAAAGAGGAAGGCCTCTTTAGAAAGGGGCAGAGAGGAGGAAAAGGCTGGTACAAACATGTGTTGTTTACATACAAAATAGAAAAAATAATAAAATAATTTAAAAAACAAAGTACCAAAAATAAAAAAGAAAAGGAAAAGGTCAAATGTAACACAATGGACAGGGCCAATGTTCACATCATAACTCTAGTATAACAAACTCTACCCAATGGTGATTCTCATGGTGAGTATTGTCCTTCAAAGAAGTTCCTGTATTGAATGAAAATGATGAATTGTTTTTCTTTACTGTTGCCTAGAGCAGTTGTTGGTTGGGAAATCCTTGCTAAAACACTGAATGCAGCCGGGCGTGGTGGCGCACGCCTTTAATCCCAGCACTCGGGAGGCAGAGGTAGGAGGATCACCGTGAGTTCGAGGCCACCCTGAGACTACATAGTGAATTCCAGGTCAGCCTGAACTAAAGTGAGACCCTACCTCGTAAAACCAAAAAAAAAAAAAACAAAAAACAAAACAAAAAAAAAAAAAAACACTGAATGCTGCACAAGCCTAAGAAACTTCTGAGTATCCTACACATTGATGACTGACATAAACTTATTATTCATAGTTTTACCAATATCTTTTTAGTTGCACTGATTCCAAATAGTACTCCTCCTCACAATCAATGACATAATGTCTAAATTTTGCTTAATTATTTATTTAAGAGAGAGGTCCTCAAAAACAAGATAGACTTCTTTCAAAGCACTTGATTACCTGACTGAGGTAAAAGGTAAGACCCTATTGCTGAAGTCATCACATGTTTCCAATGTACAACATGAGTTGATGTGGCTGAATCTGGAAAGAGGCCAGCTCCCAGACATTAGTCAATATAGTGCTGAAAAGCACTACATGACCTATTTTGGGAAAATGGCCAACAACATTGTAAGGAAGCAGGGCACCAGGCTTACAAGATTTACTCACCTGTGCAATAGTTTCACACATACTAGGTGGGTAACCAATGGTTATCTTATTGGCTAAGTCATGTGCCTGTGTAAAGGAACCCATAGCTAGAAGTGGGAACCAAGTCATAATCCTATTGGGACCAACATTATGAACTCCAGTGAGAAGTTCCCAGTAGTCTTTGGCCAAAAGAGAGGCTACAACCATAAAAATATCTCTAAATAACAGGCCTCAACTGCTTTAGCCAATTCTGTTCTCACTCTCCATTGGAGAATCTGTTTATCTTTTTCAAATGCAGTGACAACAGAGAACTACCAAAATGTATCAACAAGAGAAGAATAGACAGTTGACTCCCTGTCAGCAGATGAACCACCCCTAGCATAGTAGCTAGGGCCCAGGTGAAACCACAGAAGATTTGAGAAAATGAACAAGGGTACTGCTTCCACAGTGAGCCTGACAACCTAGGCCAGGGTGATGGAGACAGACACTGATTATACATTTAAAAAAATTATTGAGTTTGGGTAGAAGGACACTGCTGGGAATAAGAAAACTTGACTCTAAAACCATGGGCTGTTGCTGGTAAATCCAAGCACATGAATAGAGCCACAACCTATAGTAAGCTTTTGGTCAGGAAGGTTTTGAGGCTTTCCACATAATGCAGGCCACTGTGAAGGCACTTGGTTCCCCACCAACACTTACGGTTAAGACACTATTGTTCAAGGCACCACAAGCTGTGGTGCCAAGACATTGAAAAATCAAGCTGGAGCTGAAATGGAACCCATTTCCCTGTTGGCTACTTGTCATAGTGCTGGAAAGTGCTATCTGAGCTGCTGGAGGATAACAGTCATCAGTGGTGTAAACGAACTGTGGATCCTGCAAGACACAGTTAATCAACCAGGGAGGTGCAATAGTAAATGTATAGCAGACAGCTTCAGTTGCTGGGATGAACTTCCAAACCAGGCACAGTTATGGAGACAAGGATATTTATTGAAGCTTACAGATCCAGGCGAAGTTTCATAATGGTGGATGTGGTAGGTTGAATAGATGGCCACCATTATATTCACTGTTTCATTAGTTTGTAGTTTGCATCTGCAGCCACCCAGCTGGAGGAGGTGTCACTGGGTGGATCGAAAGGTGTGGTGGTGGGTTTGAGATTTCAATCTGAAGATTGTGCAAAGTGTGCCTAGCTGGAGTTTCTGAAGTGTGCTGTGCTGTGTAGCAAGGTTTTTTTTTTTTTTTTTTTTTTTTTTTTTTTTTGTAGGCTTGTGCTTCTCTCTTTGTATTTTGTCTGTGAAGGCAGGCCAGCTTCTTCTGCCATGATAGAACATCCCCTGGATCTGTAAGCTTCAATAAATATCCCTTCCTCCATAACTGTGCCTGGTCTGGAAGTTCATCTCAGCAAACCTGAAGCTGTCTGCTACAGAACTTGATACCAAGGAGTGGGCTGAGATGAACCTGACCATGTGGATGTTGGTCTTTTGAAACTTTTGTTTTGAAGGAATGGGCATGAACTTGGTGCTTACAACTGAAGATGCATTCTAGAGTGGTAAGCCAAGTTTTATGGACTATTCTGATGAGAGTTTTAGAATTCTAAGTGCAGACAGTATTGAACTTTGAGGCTTGGCTTCTGACCTTTCAAAGGGGAAGGAAAGACTTCAGAGAACTTTGTTGGACCTGGGCTACCGGCATAAGGGCTGGCTGTATTCTGTTGTCCAGGCACAGATAGTTTGACCAAGGTTAAATTTGTGGACTGATGTACTTGACTAAAGGTAATTGGACTGAGAGATTTAAGATTTTTAAGTTGGAAAACTTCAAGCAAGTTAAAGTTACAGGTACTGAGAATGGCCTTTGGTTACTGAACCTGCTATTGTCAAACACATTAGCAATCTTAAGAAAGATGGCCCAACTGTTTTACATTAGAACAATGAAAAGGATACCTGAAGATAGACTATCATAGAATTAATTGCAAACTATTTGGAAAGAGTTGATTGGAGAAGGAACCTGCTTTTTTTCTCTTTTTTTATTTGTCTTTTATTTTTTCTCTTTTTTATTGAAAACTTCCATAATTGTAAATAATATGCCATGGTAATTCCCTCCTTCCACCCACTTTCCCCTTTGAAACTCCACTATCCGTTATATCCCCTCACCCTCTCAATCAGTCTCTTTTTTATTTTGATGTCATGACTTTTTTTCCTATTATGATGGTCTTGTGCAGTTAGTGTCAGGCATTATGAGGTCATGGATATCCAGCCATTTCATGTCTGGAGGAACACATTGTAAAGAGTCCTACCATTCCTTTGGCTCTTACATTGTTTCTGCCACCTCTTCCACAATGGACCCTGAGCCATGGAAGGTGTGATTGAGATATTTCAGTGCTGAGCACTCCTCTGTCACTTCTTCTCCACACTATGGTGCCTTCTGAGTCATCCCAAGGACATTGCTATCTCAAAAGACAAGGTTCTCTAACCAAAAGTGAAAGTAGCATTAATATATGGGTATGAACATTAAGAGCAGTGCTTACTGGGCAGTTTGGTGAGCATAGTATATAATTTATCCATAGCAGCAGGCGTTACACCCCTAGGGCTCATGAATACCCATGCTGTACATTTTCAACCTTAGGGATGTATTCCCTCCCATGGAGTGGGCCTCCAGTCAAATTAGAGAGTGGTTGATTTCCCCCATAACAGAAGTGCCACTATTGCACCCATTGGCTCATTTGGCCTGGCTGACCAAATATATGGCTTGCAGTGTTCACTGTTGGGTATCTTCACTGGTAATTTCTCTATCCCACTGAACTGCATGCAGCCTGGATTTTTCCAGGTTTCTGTCAGCTGGTCTACATGGAGGAGGTTTTCAATTCAGCTCCAGCAGGATTTCTCAGTGACCTTATAGCCCAAGTATGTGGAGTCTTCAGCAATATTCCTGGTGGGAAACCAGTGACCTCAGCAATGGCCTGTATTATTTTGAGGGCATTAGGGACCTCCCTGGCCAACAAGTCACTGGATGGTATCCCATCCCAGGCACTGAAAAATTTCTAGTAAGAATCTATGGCTACTGTGTGTTCCATCATCCAGAAAAGTAGGTTTCCATATAACTTATTTATATTCTATTAGATTTTGATTAGCCCTCCCTCCACCTTTCCTTTACTCAATCTCTTCCCATGACCTCACTTTGACCTTTTCACCCCCATTAATCTAGTCTTCTACTTACATATATACAATACCATCCTATTAAGTCTCTATCCTCCCTCCCTTTTTATTCTCTTTATATCTTTTTTCTAGCTTACTGGCCTCTGCTACTGAGTTTTTGTTCGTACTCATACAGAAGTAAAATCATTTGTAGGTAGGATCCACATATGAGAGACAACATACGATGTTTGGCTTTCTGGGCCTGGGTTACTTCACTTAGTATAATCCTTTCCAGATCCATTCTTTTTCCTTCAAATTTCATAACTTCATTTTTCTTTACTGCTGAGTAGAACTCCATTGTGTAAATGTGCCACATCTTCATTATCCACTCATCAGTTGAGGGACATGTAGACTAGTTCCATTTCCTAGCTATTGTGAATAGAGTGGCAATAAACATGGTTCAGCAACTATCTCTAAGGTAGTGAGATGAGTCTTTAGGATATATGCCTAGGAGCGGTATATATGGGTCATATAGTAGTTCTATTTTTAGCTGTCTCAGGAACCTCTACACTAATTTCCACATGGCTGGACCAGATTGCATTCCCACCAGGAGTGTAGAAGGGTTCCTCTTTTTCTGCATTTATGGTCATTTGTTTCCATGACGGTAGCCAATCTGACAGGAGTGAGATGGAATTTCAATGCAGTTTTAATCTGCATTTCCCTGATGACTAGGGATATAGAACCTTTTTTTTTAGATGTTTATATGCCATCTGTGTTTCTTCTTTTGATAACTCTCCATTTAGTTCCATAGTCCATGTTTTAATTGGCTGAAGAGGCGGTCTTTTCTCCAATGAGAATTTTTGGCATTTTTGTCAAAGGTCAGGTGGCTATAGCTAGCCAGTCTTACATCTGGGTCCTCTGTTCTGTTCCATTGATCTACGTATCTGCTTTTGTGCCAGTACCATGCTGTTTTGTTACTATGGCTCTGTAGTATAGGTCATAATCAGGTATAGTGATACCACCAGCCTTATTTCTGTTGCTCAAAATTATTTTAAATATTAAAGATTTTGGGGCTTCTAATTAAAATTTGGACTTTTTTTCTGTTTCTGTGAAGAATGCCATTGGAATTTTGATGGTGATTGCCTTAAATGTGTGGATTGCTTTTTTATAAAATTGCCATTTACACAATATTCTTCCAATCCAAGAACAAGGGATGTCTTTCCATTTCCTAGTGTCTTCTACAATTTACTGCTTGAGTGTTTTAAAGGTTTCATTGTAGATTCAATTCCTTGGTGATGTTTGTTCCAACTTACTATATTATTATTATCATTATTATTGTTGATGCAATTGTGAATGGAGTGGTTCTGATGTCATCCTCTGTGTGTTTGTTGTTAGCATGTAGGAAGGCAACTGATTTCTGTGTGTTTATTTTTTATCCTGTTACATGGCTAGAGGTGTTTATCAGCTTAACAGTTTGCTGGTATAATCTTTAGTGTCCTTTATGTATAGAATCATGTCATCTACAAATAATGATAACTTGATATCTTCCCTCTCCAATTTGTATCCCTTTTTTGTGAGTCTTGCCTTATTGCTTTGGCTAAGACTTCCAGTACTATATTAAATAAAAGAGGGGACAGTGGACACCCTTGTTTTGTTCCTGATTTCAGTGGAAAACCTTCAAGTTTTTCTCCACTTAGTATTATGTTGGCTATAGGCTTGTCACAAATAGCCTTTATTATGTTGAGATATGTTCCTTCTGTGTCCAGTCTCTGTAGGACGTTTACCATGAAGATGTTGGATTTTGTTGAATGTTTTTGCTGCATCTGAAGACATGATCTGTTGGACATAGGCCGGGTCCTGGGTTAAAGCAAACCTAAGCTGTCTGACATGAAGGTCCCAAACTATGGAGAGGTCTCAGCAGCCTGAACCTCCAGTCATATCTCAGGGACCAGGTGGGCAGGAGAGCTCTTCCCTCCATTCTTGGGGGTTGCAGTGAGCCTACCCCGCCCCGGAAAAAAATCTTGGGCCCAGAGATGGGCAGGAAGTAAGGCCACTCCCTTTCCAAGCACAGGATACCTGGAAATTCAGATAAGACTTAGACTTTACCCATAACCCTGTGACCTTTGGCCAGCTGCCTAGGAAATTCCATATATGGTATCAGCCAGCAATCTTTGCACAGCTGGTTCTGGAGGACCCAGGGAGCCACAATGATTATGTGATTTTTGTACTTCAGTCCATTTATACAATGTATTACATTTATTGATTTGCATATGTTGAACCATCCCTGCATCTCTGGGATAAAGCCTACATGGTCGGATGAATGATCTTTTTGATATATTCTTGTATTCTGTTTGCCAATATTTTGTTGAGAATTTTGCATCTGTGTTCATAAGAGAGATTGGTCTGTAATTTTCTTTTATTGTTCTGTCTTTGCCTGGTTTTGGTATCAGGATAATGCTGGCTTTGTAGAAGGAATTTGGTAGGATTCCTTCCTTTTCTGTTTTATGGCAAAGTTTAAGAAGCATTGGTGTTAATTCTTCCATGAAGGTCTGGTAAAATTCACCAGTGAATCTATCTGGGCCTGTACTTTTTTTAGTTGGGAGATTTTTGATAAATGCTTGGATCTCCATACTTGTTATAGGTCTATTTAAATGGTTTATCTCATTTGAGTTTAGGAGTGCTGGTGGTTTGTCAGGGTTCCATTACATTTTCTGGAAGAAAAATTTGGAAGACATACTTCTGATTCCCTTCCCTATCGTTGAATGACTTCCATGACTCATGAAGTTGAAAATGGATACTGAGTGATAGGAGAAAGAAATTGGCTAGGCAGTAAGGGTGACAGAATCCCAAAAGTAATGGTTTTGTATTCCTTGACTAAAAACAGGAAATGTCACTAAGCTTGCAGAAACCCAGATGCTACACCCTTCAGAAAAGATTTCTAGATTAAACTTGCACCCTTATTAGAGGACAGAAATTCTGATCCGTACCCTTTAGTTCTGGTTTTCCTCATGAAGTCACTCCCAATAAAATCTTCTCTAACCCCATTCTTGCCTCTCTGGGCAAAAGCTCTGCTTTCTTCCCTCATAGGGCTTCTCTAGGTTTAATACTGTGATAAAATCTTTCTGAATCTTATCTTCTGTTCTGTGGATTTCATTCTTTGAATTTGAATTCTTCATGCAAGGATCCAGAAACATACCAAATTACTGGTGCATTGGTGTACAAGGAACCCAAAATTCCTGTATTTTTTTTTTCCTGCATTGGCTGGGAATGTCAGAGAGTAAGTGTTCTCCTGATTCCTTCCTTCCTCATGGCAGGAGACATGATGTGTTGTTTCCCTAATTTGCCATTTTCTTCTGTGCAACACTTCTCTGCTGGTGAACTGGGCAAATTTAAAGCTTTGTAAATGTGAGATTCGGGAAGTATCTGTGGGAGACATGTATTAGAACTTTTGTTTTCTCTTTCACCTGCTTGTAAAGTCAATAGCAAAATGTAAATGTTGTGTATAGAAGGTTAACTGAGTTTTGTCAGGAGATATTTTGTGTTTGCTCTGTAAAACATTGATTCTAAATTTTAGATACTAATTATAAGTGGTAGTCTGTGGGAAATGCAGATTCTGGCTACTCTGATTTGTTTCTGCAGCACTGGGTTGTGCTGGCTTGTGTTTGTAGCAGTGCTGTGGGCATAGATTCAAACAGCATGTGCAGGAAGGGGCTCATGCTGGTGGGGCTTCATGAGAAACTCTGTGAGTTGGGATATGCTGTGGGGCACACAGACACAGCAAGGCTGTGACCCATGCTAGATGGAAAACAGCAGCAGGATGGTGGCAGAGGGACCCCATGCCACAGCAAGACACACAGGCTGGGACCCTGCAACAGTGACTTACTGGACATCCAAACTAGAGAATGTAGCACAGGCAAAAAATTATCAATCTGAGGTAAAGAATCAAGATCTCTAATATCTCAGTGGCTCAATCAGTGAGGGTGCTAGGAGGCCACCTGCTCATGTAGACCTTAGAAAATATCAGATTTCCCTGACACCTAAGGGCTTAATCCAAAGTTTTTGATAGTGATTTATTTATGGACAGGCAAAATATAGAAAGAGGTCAACCACTGGAGGTGTTAATGAAGGTCACAATGGTGAAAAGTGGCTCAATTCCATATAGTCTTTGCTTCCTCATCATGTTGCCACTGGGAAGCCAGGAATACAGAGTCTTACAGACCACATTGGTAATTGGTGACTAAAGAAAAGATCTCATTTCCCCTTCTTGCTACACCAAGGAGAAACTAAGGAGGCTCTGGAGGGTGCTCTGGGGCATAAGGCAAAGGGTATTTGGAAAATGTTCTAGTATATCTTTTAGTCTTCGGGATGGTCTTTGACAAAGACTCCCCTAGACTGTATCCTTACCCACTGGAATCTCATTGATTAAAAGAAAAAGAAGTGCATGATATTCTTCTAGACCAAGTCTTGTCCAAATGTAAACTACAGGGTAGAGAGGAATGGCCTCTGGAATGGCATATTAATTTAAATACAATTTTACAACTAGACCTGTTCTATGAGAAAACCCAAACTTGTGTAGGGAGTACAATATAGATTCAACTCTCCTGGCTGCCCTCACATTAAGGCAAGCTACTAAAAGCCTCTTACAAGTACAACCAGCTGTAGAACAGAAAGAGGCATATCTGCCCTCTTGTCTTCCTTATACCAGGACTCAAAGACTGCTAAGGTTCCCAATCCTCCTCCTGAAGCATATCCTTTCCTCCTACAATTACAGAAGATAGATATTGAAAAAGATCATAGTTAGGCAAGAAGCTCACAATATAGGCTCATAGAACTTGTTGGGTCCTAAAGTCTGCCAGGTAAAGGCTGAAAGCTATCCACTAGGGGACTGGTAGGTTGCTCAATGGTTAGAGATACTTTGTAGTGATACATTCTACCTCATTATAATGTAGATTATACTAATTGTGATATGTTTAAATTCATGGTAAACTTGCTTCAAAGAAATGGGTTGGCCTCACTAACTCAGACCTCAAGCATGTTTAAAACCGTGTATCAGCGGGGCGTGGTGGCGCACGCCTTTAATCCCAGCACTCGGGAGGCAGAGGTAGGAGGATCGTCATGAGTTCAAGGCCACCCTGAGATGACAGAGTTAATTCCAGGTTAGCCTGGACCAGAGTGAAACCCTACCTCGAAAACAAAACAAAACAAAACAACAACAACAACAAAAAACTGTGTATCATCCACATCTTGTCCTCAAGCAAATTGGCCAATTGCCTTAGGACAAGGAAGGGAGAATGACAAGCAACACACAGTTTTGGTTCTCTCTCAGTTTCTCTCTTATCTAAGGTCACTAAACCTTGTTAGAACACAGTTCTTTTATGAGACGGAGAAAATAAACATAAAAAAGCAAGCAACAACCAGATCTATCTAGGTTTACAGTCAACTTAAATTTTATTTACCAGTATATTAACAGGTAATCTTTGTCATGTAATACACAGAGCTCAGAATTGTCATTACTAATGAAACCATTTGTAGGTGTGTTATATTATCTCCAGGGCAGTTATCAAGCCTTACCTGCATTTACAAATCCATGAATTTAAAATGTATTTCATAGGATTTATTTTAAAAGCAGTGTCAAGCCGGGTGCGGTGGCGCACGCCTTTAATCCCAGCACTCGGGAGGCAGAGGTAGGAGGATCGCCATGAGTTCGAGGCCACCCTGAGACTCCATAGTGAATTCCAGGTCAACCGGGGCTAGAGTGAGACCCTACCTTGAAAAACCAAAAAAAAAAAAAAAAAAAAAAAAAAAAAAAAAAAAAAAAAAAAAAAAGCAGTGTTAAATCAACAGGTTATATAGTCTAAAATTCAATTGTTTTACTTATGGTTATTGTTATATAACTGCCCTCAAAATATTTAATCAATTGGTGATGTTTCTATGCTAAGCTTTCAATTACTAGAGAAACAGTCCTAATATGATCAAGATTTATTTACTAAAACGGTCATTGCTGTGTTTATAACTCAGGTTTACAAAGGAAATAATCTAAATTCATTCCCTGTAACTTTTGCTCTTAGAGGGACAAGGAAGTCTCCCCATCTTTAGGTAACTTTGTGTTTTCTCAAGTGTTGGAAGCTCTATTCACAATTCTTAGGTCAAAATAAGTAAACCCCAATTTCTAATGCTAGAATGTGCTATTTACAATGTACTTAAAACATAAACTATTAGATATATGTTGAAAGCTTTATCTGTTTTAATAATCATGGGTAATAAAACTAAAAAGATATAAAATTGGTTTATCTTAATCAAAGTAAACTTAAACAAGGTGAATCAGATCTATTGTTGTAGATTTCTCTATGAGGATTAAGTTTGTTTCTAATCCAGTTTAGACAAAAAGATTAAAGCCACTTAAAATGTACATACATATATAAATGTATTTAAAGGTTTATTCTAAGTTACTAAAGACAGACTTCTAGGCTTCAACTTTAAAACTAGAAGTGCTTGTTTACACCTGCTACAACAATAGTCAGATATTTTTAAGTACAAAAGAAATTATTTAAAAAATTAGAATGCCCTACCAACTCAAGAGATCAAAAATTTAGATAGGTTTAATACTTACAATAACTTAAAATTTTGACAGATTGCTTGATTTGAGTTTATTGATAGAACATTGAAAATGTTTATAGAAGTTAAGCTGATAAAAGTTCATTGTTAGGGCTGGAGGGATGGCTTAACAGTTTAAGCGTTTATCTGCAAAGCCAGAGGACTTAGGTTTGATTCCCCAGGACCCATGTAAGACAGATGTACAAGGGGGCACACGTGTCTGGAGTTTGTTTGCAGTGGCTAGAGCCCTGGTTCACCCATTCTCTCGTTCTCTCTCTCTCTCTCTCTCTCTCTCTCTCTTTTCCTCTTTTCTCCCTTTTTCCTCTCTGTCAAATAAATAAATAAAAACAAAATATTGTTTAAAAATCCTCAGTTTTTCTTCAAAAAGAAAGTTTATTGTTAATGACAAAAAACCATTGCTATTTGTCCCATATTCAAGTTCAGAACCTCCAATATGTGAATAACATCTTTCTCTATGCCTCTGTAGGTTTTACAAGGGTTTTACAAGGGAGTGATGATTTTGTGTTAGGGCTCCATTGAGAACCCACTCTCTCCTACATGAGACTGGGCATCACCCTGGCTTTCCTTATACCATGCAACAGACCCTCTAGGAGATAAGAAAATTTGGCACCTCAAGAAGATGATACTATTTTTCAACTAGACCCATTTTACATAAAGAGGAAAGAAATAGACTGATTTTTTTCTATGTTTAACCCTTCTTATCTTTGAGACCATCCAAAACTGACCCACAGCCACTGATTAGACCCTCAGGCTTCCCAATTTCCTGAAAGATAGAGCTATTAGACCTTAAATTCTAGGGATAAATTATGCGAAGACACTGTAAAATATTTAAGATCAGTTTTTTTTTTTCTTTTCAGAGAAGCTGGAGCATTAATCAAAGAAGAGGAGGTCTAATATCTTCTGCTCATTCCCTGGGACCCTCAAGCAACCCAGAACATTCTTGAGGTTCAAAAGATTCTTGCAGATGTGGTAGAATCTTCCAGTAAATAATTTCTCAGAAACAGAGACAAAATATCCAGAGTAAGGCCAGCCTGCCTCCCAGTACTGACAACAATGGTTCTTCTAATTAACTGTGAGAAGCAACCTGTGTGTACACATGATGCGTTAGGGCTGTTAATCTCCAAAGAAAAATTCTGGGTAACTAATAACTAACTGCCCCCTGAGGTAACAGATTGTCCTTCTAGAAATTCCTTTAAGATTAAAACTACACACCCTCATAGTGCACAGCAACAAAACTGTGACTTTCACCAGGGCACTACAACTAAGTGAACATCAGAGTTAATATTTATATATTTGCTAATGAAAAGTGTCTCTATGACTGTTAACATGTTTTGTGTGTTCCTCCAAATATTAAATAATATGTGTTTCCTATCTTTCATATATGGTTTACCATGTCATCAGACAACACAAATTAAATATTACAAAATAATGTTAAGGTTTTTAATACCATGTCTTAACTAGACATGTTTTGTTAAAGAAAAAAGGTACAGACATACTGTATATTCCCATTTTTCTCTTGGGTGCTCAACAACCAGATGTAGTGGCCAGAACCAATGAGAACTTTAGGTTTAAAGATGGTACCCAATATTTTGGCCTCAGCCTCTCCAGGTTAGAAAGGCTCATGAGATGATGGGACACTTTTTCTCTAGAGGGTCCAAAAGCTCTGGTTAAATCACCTATCTTCTTGATTAGGGAAGACATGGACATCCAGAGAATGTATTTCAATCAATATCTAGTCTTCAGAAGGAAAGACAGAACAGAGGGGAAACGCTTCCAAGGTAAGGGAAACTACATGATCAGAATGGACCTACTCATCCCAGCAGATGGTACTAATGCTGAGAGAGCCACAGAGCTCCTCTCAGGTCCCTAAAAGTCTCACCTAAAGAGCCACAAATGACCTTCAAATTTCCAACATAAAATTACACTTTTGTCACCTACTTAGTCTTAAAAAAAAATATAGCCAGAAAGTAAGGGACATCTTAAAGAGTTTAAACATTACAGCACAGAATGTAAATTTAGACAGATGTGCTCACAATGACTCAATGACATCTGTAACATTATCAAAGTTAAAAGCTGTGTGTATATTCTTCATAATTCTGCTAATGTCTCATTTACTTTACAAGAACAGGTATAGACAACACCAGTTCATAAATTTCTAGATCTTCATAGTAAAAGAAAATCATACCTATTATTTCTGGTAATGATTCTGCTAATTTGGGGGCAGTATATGCTTAAATGTTGTCTTATCTTTGTATCCTCTCACCTACAGTTAGCCCACATTCAGAAGGTCCTGGGACAACTCAGCTCCATCTATCTGGGACCCCTTGATCACCCTTCAAGGCCTGAAATGCTACATAAATGGGAACCCTGAGAACCTCTCTAAACCCCAATTTATCTAGTGCTTGTTTCTCCCTGATTTATTTCATTTTTCCCCCAACAATGTCTTTATATGGGAATTATAGGTTTATTCCCACTCAATAAGGCTACCAGTAAACTTTTGGGGTCCTGTAGAATAGACACACTGGAGTGATACCCCAACTTTCACACCAAATGGTCCCATTCAGCTTGAAGAAGTCAGACTGATTTGTTGTCCTAATCTAATGGTAGTTAGGATTACTTCTTCAGAAAGGGGAAATGATAGGAAACAGATATTGGCTAGGCAGTCAGGGTAACAGAACTCCAAAAGTAATGGTCTTGTATTCCTTAACTAAAAGCAGGAAATGTCACTAAGCTTACAGAAACCTGTAATGTTACACCCTCCCGAAGATTTCTTGATTAAGTTGTGTCATTCCTAGAGGACAGCAACTCTAATCCTTAACTAAGATGACTGGCAAAGCTGTAAAATCTGGACTTTGCCCATAGTAACCTACTGATCTGGTCTTCCTCAAGTAGCCACTCCCCATAAAAAATCCAGATCTGAGTCCTGAGGTGGGCTTCCCAAACCCCTCTTGCCTCTCTGGGCAAGGGTTATGCCTTCTTCCCTAATGGGGCTTCTAAAACCCCTTCTGCCTCCCTGGGAAAGAACTTTACCTTGCTTCCTTCTCTTATGTTTTAAGCTTAAGTCCCTTCTCTTCATCCTCCTAAATCTTAAAACTGTAATGCAATCTTTCTGAACCTTATCCTCTGGTTCATGGATTACATTCTTCAAATTAATAGGACAAGGATCTGGGAATACCCCAAATTATTGGTGCATTGGTCTAGAAGGAACCCAAAATTCCTGTATCATGATCATACTTAATTAAACCCATTCCAGTTTCTCCTTTTGTATATGTCTGCCTATGGCATGGGTGTTTTCTACCCAAGTTCTACAGAATTCTTCTCAGCAGCCCAGGGAAACTTCTCCAAAATAGACTATTAGGCCATAAGGCATGCCTCCATAACTTCAGGAAAGTTGATGCAACTTCCTGCATCATATCAGATCACAATGCTTTAAAGGTAGAATTTAACAATAAGAGACACATCAGGAATTCCACCAGCTCCTGGAGACTGAACAACACATTTTTAAACAATGAATTGGCTATGGAATAAATAAAAAATAATTAATTGTAGTATTCCTAGAATATAATGATAATGAAAACACAACTTACCAAACTTACAGAACAAAAAGAAGGCAGTCCCAAGGGGAAAATGCATAGCACTAAATGCCTTCATAACAAATGAAGAGAGATCCCAAATTAATAACCTAACTGTCCACTGAAAGGTGTTGGAAAAACAAGAAGAATCCAACCCTAAGAGCTCCAGATGGAAAGAAATAATCAAGATCAGAACAGAAATCAATGAATGGGAAAATAAGAAAACAATTTTAAAAATTTTAAAATGAAAGCTGGTTCCTCAAAAAATATACAAGCTTTATAAACCCCTGGCCTATTTGATCAAGAGAAAAAAAGATGTCTCAAATTAACAAAATCAGAAAGGAAAAGGAAGACGGTCACACCAGGCATCAATGAAATTGGAAGAATCATCAGGACATACCTCCAAACCCTCTGCTCCACAAAATTGGATAATCTGGAAGAATGGGTGAATTCCTAACCACATACCACCTACCAAACTAAACTTAGAGCATATTACTTGAAACAAATTTATCACATCCATCGAGATTAAAAAGGGTACCAAAAATCTTCCCCAAAAGAAACGTCCAGGACTGGATGGCTTCTTGGCCAAATTCTATAAAATCATCATTGAAGAGCTGAAACCAATTTTATTAAAACTGTTTCACATAATTGGAGAGCAGGGAATGCTTCCCAACTCTTTTGTGAAGACAGCATCTCCCTAATACCAAAACTAGACAGAGATACAACAAGAAGAGAAAACTATAAGCTATATCCCTGATGAACTGAGATGTAAAGGTCCTGGAACAAAATTCTCACAAACCAAATTCAACAACCATCAAAAGCATTATCAAGTAGGCTTCACACCAGGGATGCAGGGATGCTTCAAGATATGGAATCAGTCAACATAATATACTACATAAGTAAACTTAAGCACAAGCACCACATGATCATCTCAATTGATGCAGAAAAGGCCTTTGACAAAATACAGCACAACTTAAGGATCAAAATACTGGAGACAATAGGCATGGAGGGTTTATATCTCAATATAGTAAAGGCTATATAAAGCACCTAAAGCTCAAATAATACTTAATTTGGAAAGACTCAAGGAGTTCCCATGGAGATCAGGAACAAGACAGGAGTTCCCACTCTCACCACTGCTCTTCAATATAGTACTAAAAGTACTAGTCCAAGCAATAAGACAGAAGCAAACACCTTGACAGGATTTAAATGCCAATGCAATAGTGGCACACAGCCTTGGTGGGTAACCAATAGCTTTCTTATTGGCTAAGAGATCTGCTCAGTATAAAGGAACCCATATCTGGAATTGGGAATCAGATCAAAATCCTATAGAGATAAAGATTATGTTCTCCCATTTCAAGATTTCACTAGTCATTGGCTAAATAAGGGCTTGCATACATCAAATTCTCCCTAAATTGAAAATGTTTATCCCATTTAAAGTATGCTGTATTCATTCTTTTTGGAGTATCTGTTCTTTTTCAGAAGGTAGTGAGACCTGAGGAGATATACTACCCCTCAGATTTCAACCAAACCAAAGCTTAAACCACAGAGGAATTGGGGAGACAACCAAGAGTGTTGCTTCCATGGTGAATCTGATAACAGTGATGGCGTGAAGGAGACAGACCCTGTGGATACACAACACCTACCAAAGCAGAGATCCAGAGGCTCCTAAGTGCTCATCCTTGAAGTATACTTAAAAGTTACCCACCATGACTCAGGGAATTTTGCAGAAGAGGGGGAATAATGATTGTTAGAGCCACAGGTTGAGACATCATACACAGAGGATGCTGCTCCCCAATGCATAACCCACAACCCCACAGGGAATACCTGCAACCCCACTGAGTAGGGTCCCCAGCAGAATGGGGGCAGGGACGAGTGAAAAGAGGGTAACAACACATGATGTATCCATGTGTTATTATGATATATGATGTATATGATGTATGTTGTTAATAATAATAAATAAAAATAGAAGAAAACACTACCATGGCTGCACACTGAAATTATTTTCTTTTTTCCACTTTTGCCTATAATAAATAATAAACTCTATATTCTGTCTAGAAAATTGTTCTGCCCATATTTTAAGTGATGTGTATGTTAAGTGTACATGATTGCTTACCATGCCTACCCACAAACATGAAAGTTTATTGAGCATGAATCATGAAAAGATGCACTGGAAACATTTATTTGGTAAAAGACAAACATCAACCACAGAGTTATCCCTGGATTCAAATGGTGCTTCTTCACCTCTCTAATCATCCACACAGTTACTCATCTATCTGAGTCTCTTCTGTAAAATATTGGTAAGAAAGCTTATCTCTCAGGCCTGTAATAACTACATATGATAAAATAAATACTGAACTTCATTATCTCTCTATATCACTGAGGCTGGCACATAGTAGATCTTTACTGTGAATTATTTTGCTCATTTCTCTTTTCCTGAACAAGTAACACTTATTTATATTCTCCCCTCTATTTCCACACAAACCCACTCCCTGTATGTTCATAGCACTCAGTTTACTTCATCATGATCAGTTGACCTGTTATGGAGGGAGGAATATGTTTTGCTGGGAATGCAAATGACCCAGTGCACTGTGTGTTATATATACAGTCAATGGAAATTATGCTTGATTTCTTCCTTTCTAATACTGCCCCATTTGAACTCTGTATTTGCTGTTATAATATACCTGAAGTTTAGAGTGTGATAAAATTATCCTAAAAATATGAGTCTCTTCATTTGCCATATTGTTGGATTGTATTGTTATATAGGTAAGGAATCTTTTTTGTTATAAAATTCTTTACTTATATAAAATATTACAGAGTTATATACCCTTAAAATTTTTTTGCAATGTTTGCTTCAGGTGTTTTCTCTAATAATTAGCCCAGACTTGCATTTATAGTGCTTTGATATTTTTCTTTTGTTGTATGGAATGATAGAGACAAATAAAATTCTTTCCCTTTATCAGCAAAAATAAAAGAAATATGACTTCAGTGAGTTATTATAAAACTGTACAGAAGCACAAGAAAATCCCATTTAAATGTGTCATTCCCATGGGTTCAAGTTGTATTGATTAATTATTCCAGTCAGCTTGTATTTACTGAATTTAACTGCTGTGCTTCACAGGGTGGGTCATCAGGAAGGGCTGGCTGAACATTATGTAGCTGAGTGGGAATACTATCTGCAGGTAGTATCTCTTCATCATCAAGTGTACCTTCTTGTTGCTAAGACTACATCTAACAGAAAGCAGCTTATGGGAGGAAATGGTTTATGATATGCTTACAGTTTCTAGGGGAAACTTCATAATGATGGAGGAAGCTGGCTCACTTCATATATCTGCAGCAGAGAAGAGAAACAGTATGCTGGCTCTGAACACACAGTAAGGCTGGACAACTCAAAGCTCCATCCTCAGAAACACACCTCCTCTAGCAAGGCTCCACCTCCCAAATGCTCCACCAACTGAGTACTAGATAGGAAGCTTAATCAAAAATACTTGAGGTTATGGGGGACATTTACACTCACATTGCCACATGTGGGAAGCCTCAGTTTCTCTAAAGAGCTTTCAGTGTATTAAATCGGGCACTATAAAATTATCCAAAATAAATTCTCTTATTTAAAATTGGGTGAACATGGAGTTTCATTCTACTTACAGAGAACTTTCTTAGGAACATCCTGTTTCTGTTTGACTGAACTACAGGCAACTAGAGCTTGCCAAGATAACATAGAAACCATCATAATCATTTGAAAAATGTGTATAAATCAGAAATCTAATGTGGAGTTTTTCCAAAGTCACAGATAACATCTTGTGAAAATCTGTTCTTTTGAAGTGTTACCATTTTCACTCCCATAAATCATCACCAGTTGTACCTTCAAAGATTCAGGATCTTTGTTGCTATTATATCTTAGGAGTAGAATGTGGGGGAAAAGTTGATTACATATTGCTTCCTATAATCATGTGTGTTCAGGAGGAAATATAAATATATAGTGGTAAGAAGAAACACAGATAATTACTTTTATTTTAATAATACAAAGTCTCAGGTATTTCAGGTTGGATTCAAACTCACTATGTAGCCAAGGATAGCCTTGAACTTCTGATCCTCTAGCTCCTACCGCTTGAGTGCTGGAATTAGAGGCATGTGCCAATATGCATAAACCCAGCATCTCCTGCAAATTAATCAAGCACTTTCCACCAACTGACCAATATCCCTCGACATTACTTTTAATAGAAGATATTTATTTATGATTAGATCCATTAATGATGACTTGGTCAGTTTTCTTCTGAAGCAGGTTATATACAAAGCTAGTTTCTTGGCATGAAATATCTATAGTACAGTATTTTCTGTCTACTATCTATCTTTCTGTCATCTATCTGTAGTTATACATAAATCACATTTTATAGAATACATAAAATGTGTATATATTTATATACAAACATAAATATTTGCACATTTATATGAGCATATACATGTATCTACAGAGTTTCTGAAATTAAATATTTGGGAGAAATGTTAAAATACATTTCAAAAGGCTTAATTGGAACTAGGTATGTCAGAGCCTTTCTTATATTGATGCTATCATCTTCAAAAGAGAGATTTGGAATTTAGCTTTCATAAAGCTACTTGAACATGAGATATCTTTATTCATACAATAATTCATGTTATTTCTTGCCCTGCACCTTTAAAAATCTTTACACTAAAGTGTTTTTTATGGAATGAAACATGAGATGGGTTAGCAACTAACCAGCTGTTTAAATTCAACTGAATGCTGAGTCATGATGCACCAAAGGTAGCAGACAGTTTAAAGGTTGTCAAGTCTAACCACTCAGCCTATGGCTAATACCTTTATTTTCCTTCAATCACACAGCTGGTCAATACTTCATGCCTAAAGGAAACTGCAAAGTCTGACAACAGGATCCATCACGTTGTCCTCACCATTATTTTGATAATGTCATTTGTCATTGTCAATGGTCTCCAACGAAAATGTTTGCAAAAGGAAAACCAACAGGCTGAGAGAAGTGACTTCACAGCGTGGTCGGCCAAGCGTGTACTGAATGTCTGTTGTATGCAGGCAGTAACGGTTCACCACCCTCCATGCCAGAGATGGACAGGTCTCAAACTAGTTACCACAATGCATCTCAGGCCATGTCTAGTTGTAAACAAATTTGTACACAAAGACAGGAGACTAGAGCTGTGCTTTTTAAAAATTTGTTCAATTGTGTGCAAAAGAGCTTTACAGAGGTTATAAATTTGGAGATCTTCTTTTTCTTTCTTTTTCTTTTTCTCCCTTGCTTCCTTCCTTCCTTCCTTCATCCTCCCTCAATCTCTCTCTCTCTTTCTTTCATTTGTTAGTTCGTTTGTTCGTGGAAAGATCACTTTGGAATCCCATACGCACAGAGAAAAGGATCAGGGATTCCTAGCATTGTTAGAAAACTGCGATGATTTCAGGAATCAAGTGTTAATCACAATTACAACCAGAATATAGAATGAGTATTGAATAAGAGATGGAAGTTCTGATGGGTTAAATGGGGTTTCCTCAAAATGAATATATTGGCACTTAATTGTGGTTTGAATGCTAAATGTCTCCCCAAGCTCTTTGGTTTGAACACTTGGTGGCGCTGTTTGGGAAGGTTATGGAACCTTTAGGAGGGAGAGGTTTGCTGGAGGAAGTATGCTACAAGGGGTTTGGCCTTGAAGTATTATAGCTGGCTCATTTCCTGTTCAGTCTCACTGCTTCAGGGCTGTTGATGAATGTGACTAGCCACCTACTGGTTTTGCCGCCTTGAGGTCCCAGCTTTATGAACTGTGTCCCCTGAAATGTCTAACAAGATAGATCCTGTCTCCCTTAAACTGCTTCTTGCCAAGCATTTGGTCAAAGAAATTAGAAAAGTAACCAATAAAATGATATAAAGCCCATCACCTCAGAATATGGATTCATTTGGATATTTTTTTTTGTCTTTACAGAGGCAATCAAGCCAAAGTGAGATCAGAAGTGACTAGGTGCTTACAGGAAGAGGAAATCTGCAGTCAAACACACAGATAATGAACTTGATGAGAAGAGACACCGGGAGAAGGCGACTAGTAAAGGTGAGAGGCAGACCCTTTCCTCACAGCTTTAAGAACCAGCCATTCTTGCCATCTTGCTTTTGGACTTTATTTTCCAGCGCCATGGGACAGTAAGTTTCTGTTGTCTATGTCACTATGTCAGTGGCAAATTGCTGTAGCAGCCCAGCCAACATCTGTAGGGGGTGAAGCAGACCGTGGGAGTCAGGACCAGACTGTGGGAGCGCTCCTGTTGTCTATTCAGCAGTCTGAGTGCTTGGAAACTTCTGAAGTGGCCTGATCCACCTCAGCAAGCTAATTTTGCAGCAGAATAAAACAATTTTAGGCTAGAGGAAGCGATGCAGCAGGAAGCCAGAGCCCAGGGCTTCTTCAGTGGGCTGGTAAAAGATGGTGAGTCCCTGACCTCAGCAAGGAGAACAGGTGTGGTTTGCAAAATACTGCACAGGAAAACAATATCAACCCCAGGACTCAGAGAGCAAGGAAAAAGAATCAGAATAGGTACAGGATTGGTCGTAGGAGTTTTCTCCTCATCTTGAGCAGAGAGGATGAGCAGGCCCAGAGGCGCTGGGTGGGTTTGGGACGTTAGTCCTCCCGGCTGTCCTGGAGCCCTGCAGATGAAGCTCCTGCTTCTGGCTTCCACTTCTTCCCTCCCAACACCTACCTACTGGCTGCTTTGTTCTGTTTCCCACCCCCACTGAGATGCCACTGACCAATGAAAATTTAATGTGCTCAAAATGCACAATGTCTGCTTTGATATACATTTCAAAATGATAATCACAGTTAAGATAATTAAAATTCCATGACCTCATTGTGCAAGCACGTGTGCGTGTGTGCGTGCATGCGTGCATGTGAAAATATCGAAAATATAGTTCTGTAACCTTGTGATTCGTCATGGTCACCATGTGGTACATTAGGCCTCCAGAATTACTCATTTTATGTCTGGGTTTGTGGTGTTATTTCATCTCGCTGTTCTCAAATATCAGCCTGTATGCCACATTTAATTCACTTTGTCGTTTTATTTTCAGTGTATAAGATAATGGGTTTCCTCATGATGAAACATGTATGTCAGTGTACTTTTCTCATAGTCATCCACCATTATCCTACCCTGTTCCTTCTTCCACTTGTCCCCTTCCTGACACCTTTCTACCTTTATGTCACACATGTTGGATACACATATACATTTAGATTTTGCATATAAAAGAAAACATGAAATAGTTGTCATTTCCACAGTCTTAAGATTCCACATTTAAGCAAGATCAAATAGTATTTAGCTTTCTGTCTGAATTATTTTACTGAGCATGTCAAGGTTCATGTTATCATAAATCACAGAATTCCCTTGGTTTAGAAAGGTGATATTTCTCCCATGTGTGTGATATTGTCTTTATCCACTTGCTCACTGGCAGCCACTTAGGCTGTTTCTGCATCTTGGCCAGCATAAATCATACCTTAATGAGCGTGGGAGGGAACATACCTCTTTCAGACTTCCGGGTACTGACCTGTGATCAGTAAACATACCATGTTCTTTTCTACCCAGGGATTTTCTATTTGCAAATCTGATTACTCAAAGCTTTTGCCCGCAGCCGTCCCTCAAGGCCCATGGGAATGCTCTTGGTGTGGGTGCCCACAGCACTTCCTCCGTGGAGGTAACTCATTTGCTCAACACAGTCACCTCGGTCTTTGAGTCATCACCACACTTGTTTGCAAAGCAGATCTTTGTTCTGAATTTGAATTGCTTCTACTGTTTGTAGTCCTTTTGTTATTTCTGAAAGATTACCAATAAATACAACTAACCTGCTTCTTTGGCTTCTGTACAATTGCTTGCTTTACCTAGACATAAGGACAGCCATTTTATGAAGGAAAAGCATGTTATACGTGACTTTCTGCAGTACGTGACTTTCTGCAACTAGCCGCCCGGGCCCAGATAAGGAACTAGTTAACTGAAATGCTGACCTTTGCCTTAGAAATCTGTGCTTGTTTGCCCACCTGTGCTTGTTTGCCCAACCCCTGTTTGCTCAACCGTAACCCCCTTACCCAATTTCTGGAAAGCCTCCGCTCAGAGACAATTGAACAATGCCTAACCGCAGGGGCCCTAGCTCCCTGCCTGGGGTCACGATCCCTGAGCCGAGGCGACACCCTGACGACATCTGAAGAATCCCTGAGCTGAAACATGTTTGAGATATTTCTGCATGTTTTATGATCTTTCCCTTTAAAACTCCTACCTCCCGGCTGCTCGGGGGTCTTCACCTCTCCTGCGTGAGGACTTCGTGTCGAGCCCCGGTGCACCGGTACAATAAACCTCTTGCGTCTTGCATTGAGAGCTCTCCGTGTGAGTGTCTTTGGGTCTAGTAGACAATCCCGCTTGGGGACCCTCCGGGGGCTCCCCACAATTTCCACCTTCTGTCTTTCAACTCAGACCATCCATCTATAATGCAAATTCACAATGTAGACAGATTTGGCCCCTTGCATATACTTTTTTTTTTCCTGAAGTCCAATGTAGTTTCTAGCAATTAGGTGCTTATTCAATGTAGCTGAATAGATGACTTTATTATTAGCTTTGAGAAAGACTACAAATCATATTTTTGTAATTTTCTATAAAAACACTTCAATATTGTAGTAGTTACCTTGTTGTTGTTGGGACCAAACACCTGACCAAAAGAAGGTGATGGGAGGAAAGAGCTGATTTTGGCTCACAGTCTTGAGTAGAAGTTTCAGCATGGCAGTGAAAGGATGGCAGAGTAGAGGCTGGGCATCACCTTCTTGCCACAACAGCTGTCAGAAAGCAGCAAGAGAGTGAGCTGAACTATGCAAGTGGAACCTGGGCTATAATACCCCGAAGCCCACCCCTAGCAACACAACTCCTCCAGCAAGGCTCCACCACCTAAATTGCCACTAGCTAGAGACCAAGCATTGAAAACACTTTAGTTTATGGGGGACACCTGGCTTAAACTACCATATATACATCATTTCACCTTCAATCAAAAAGAAAGATACTGTATTTGTTTTCAAAATATTTTAATTAACTAATTTATATACTAATGTATATGTATGTACAAGGGCCTGTTGCCACTACAAATGGATTCACTCCAGAAGCATGTGCTATTTTGTGCATCTGTCATTACATGGGTACTGAGGAACTGAACCCGGGTTAGCAGGTCTTGCAAGCAAGTGCCTTTAACTGCTGAGCCATCTCCCCAGCCCCATGAATGATATTTGAATACAGTTTTAGTTTAAAAAGATCATCCATAATAATAACTTTCAGATAAATATTTAAATGTTATAAGATACAACAAATAGTGCATCGTACAAAAGATAAGAATTTGAATTCATATTTTCCCAAAGAAAATATTTTATGTAACATTTTAAAACTTGAATAAAAACATAGGCAAGATAATGGAAGAGGAGTTGTGTGGTAATATATGCAGCTGTGTGAGTCTGCGATGAGCATTGCCTGTGTGCATGTGCGCATGAGGATAAGGCAGCCTCCAACCTTTGAGCAGCTTAAGTGTTTAGACACCTGATGGCAATCTTTCATTAAATTTGGTGTTAATAGCAGCCATTCTGGCAGGTAAGAGAGAACATAATTTGTTTTTCTTCAGCAATCTTCATACTAAATATCTGAAAATGTTTCCCAGTGCCAGACAGAGCTGAGAACTTAATATGTTTCCAGATGAGCATGGTGGCTTTCATCGAGGGAAAATGATGTGGGTGGATGAGTTCAATGAAAAGTGAAGAAAAGAGGACAGGAAAATGAAGTTTATGCATGGTCCAGATACGTTTAGGGACTTGGGCAGACTACTTAGAGAGAGAGCAGGATGTGATGCTAATGGGCAGGAAACAAGTTCCATGAGATTTATGTTGTGTTAAAATGCAGTGTAATCTTGTGAGCCAGCTCTCTTCTCTCCCTCCTTCCTTGATCTCTTTCCGCTGCTCTTGCCTCAGGCTGGAAATAAAAAGATACAGTTTTGTGTATAAGTGTGGATATTTTTTCCCCCAGAAAGAATAAAAAGAGCATGATTAAACAAGGGTGTACCAAAGGAGACCTTTTTCTTATCTTTCTGCCCATTCTTTGGGTCAATACTTTCAATGACCTTAATGATACAATATTAACTTAGAATTACCTTTTTTCAATCACGTACCATGTTTTGAAACTGTGCAGAAGCTAAACTATCTTAATCTGAGGGACCTAAGACAGAGAAGGTTTAGTAACTTTTCCCAGAAGGTAGATGGCAGAGTCGGGATTTGGCCCTGAGACACAAGCAGATTTGACTGAACCCTCTGCCTGGCCTGTGCTCTGCACACACTGCTTAGCTCACAGACTCCACAGGAGGAATGCCCTCTACATGCTAGCAGTGACCTCATGAGTTCCTCATCTATGTTTATCTTTAGTACGAGATCTACATTCTCAGCCTACAGCTTTATTCTCCCAAGCGCATCATGGACATCAGGAATTTACCCAAGTCTGAACTCTGGCTCATCTTACGCAACTTCCTCAAATCCCATCATATCAAGAAATACTGCTGCACTGTCGCTGTGCAGTCCTTATGCCAAATACACAGGAATCATCCTGGCACCACCCCTCCCTGACACCCATGTGCGGATAATGACAGCATCTTGCTGTTGCTAGAACGTATCACAGAGATGACCCATTTCTTAGCCCCTCGGGCTTGGACCAACATACTATTGCCTGCACCACTGCAATAGACAGACACCTTCTCAACTCTTCTGTTTTACTGTGAGATATACATTCTATTATATATTATAAAATAATGTAATGAATTTGATTGTATTATTTGAATAAGAACAAAATGGCATCCTTCATTCACCAGCCAGTTCAAAGTATTTATATGTCACCACCATATTTGGAAAACCCATTGATTGATCTATCTCTCCGCACCAGAAAAATGTATCTCTGCAGTTTTAAAAAATATTTTATTTTTATTTATTTATTTGACAGAGAAAGAGGGAGAGAGAGAGAGTGTGTGTGTGTGTGTGTGTAAGAGAATGGGTGTGCCAAGGCCTCCAGCCACTGCAAATGAACTCCAGATGTGTGTGCCCCCTTGTGCATCTGGCTAACATGGGTCCTGGGGAATAGAACCTAGGTCCTTTGGCTTTGCAGGCAAATGCCTTAACTGCTAAGCCATCCCTCCATCCCTGCATTTTTTAAGGGAGGAAGAGTTTATTTCAGTGTACAGCTCCGTGTTGTAGTCCATCATGGTAGGGAAGGCATGGTATAGGAGCTTGAGGCAGCTGGTCACATTCACTCCATAGTGAAGGAGCCGAGAGTAATAAATGCTGCTACTCTGCCAGATCTCTCCTACTATCTATCATATATCTATCTATGACCTTTCTATGATCTATCAATTAATCTCTCTACCTCTCTATCTCTCTCTGTATCTCTCTCTCTATCTATCTACCTATCTATCTATGTATCCATCCATCCATCCATCATCTATCATCTGTCCATCATCTATCTATCTATCTCTCTCTCTCTCTCTCTCTCTCTATCTATCTATCTATCTACTATCTATCTATCTATCTGACTATCTACCTATGTATCCATCTATCATTCATCTATCTAAGTATTGAATTAGAGTCCTATTCTAGTGCAGGCTAACCTGGAACTCATCCTGTACCTAAGGCTGGCCTTGAACTCATGGTTATCTTACTACTACTTCAACCTCCCAAATGCCAAGATTAAAGGTGTGTGCCATCATGCCAGGGCAGCTCTCTATCTTTTTCTTTATTTATTTTTAACAGATTGTACTCTTTTATTCTTTCCCTCTGTTTCCATTTCCCGGGGGCCCTCCTCTGTTGGGTTATGTTATTTTCTGTGGGTCATGAAGGCCTCCATCAGTCCCAGTGGGATAGTAGGGGGACCATGCCTCAGGGTATTCCCACCCACTCTGTGGCTCTTACAATATTTCCACCCCCTCAGATTCTCCAACCAACACTGATAGTACCTTGGGTTAAAGGGGGCTTGTGAAATTATCCGGGAGATTTTGGTGTGCAAGCCCACTCTTCTTCTCCAGAGAGCAGTGGGGGATTCTCTCTGAAGCATGAGTTTTCTGACTATGGGAATCTGACTTGGTTTCTAGTACCGGGTATGAGTTCTCTCCCACTGATCTGGCCTCATTTCCATCAAAGAACAGCTCTTTACTCACAAAGGCTGTGTGCCACTCTTGCACAGTTGCACTGTATTGTGTGCTGCTTGACCAGCTGGTTGATTTTGTAGTCTGCAGGGCGCCCTGCTTATTCAAGCTGTTGGTGACTGTCGTCCTCCAATGGATCCACACGGCTTTCCAGCACTATGAGGGCTAGCCAGGAGGGAGCTAGTTTTGATTCCTGCATGGTAATCTGATGCCACGTGATCATAGCCTGTGATGTCTTCAACAATAGGGTCTCACCTTTTAGCTCTAGCAGGTAAGCAAGTGTTTTCGGTAATGACTTACATTGTTTTGAGGACCTCATGGGCCCCCTGGCCAGCAGTTTACTGTTGGGGGGGTGGGCATCCCAACTATGGGCATGTGAAATATTGGCTAGAGTCCATGATTTTAAGCTTTTTTCCATCCTGTTCCCCCTCCTGCTTTCTTGTTGGCTATATCTTGTAGAATGCTAGTCAGAATTAGGATTTCTATGGGACTGATTCATGCAGTCTTAAATTTTGTGTAATTCACTCCCATCTTCCCTCCCTCATCCCTCCAAGAATCCCCCCCACCTCCAGTAAAAAAAATCAAATAACCTAATCAAAAAATGCTGCAGAGATTTGAACAGAGAATTCTCAAAAGATGAAATACAAATCACCATTATGCACTTAAGGAGATGTTCAACATTTTTAAGAAATGCAAATCAAAACAACTCTGAGATTCTATCTCACTCCAGACTCTGCTCTTTACTATAGAGATACTTGCTTAGCCATGTTTGTGCCTGCTTTATTCACAATGGCTAAGAACTGGAAACAGCCCAGATGCCCATCAACTGATGAATGGAAAATGAAGATGTGGTATATATACACAACAGAATTTTACTCAGCAGTAAGGAAAATTGAAATAATATAATTTACAGGTAAATGGATAGAGCTGGCAAAAATCATTCTAAACAATATCCTGCAGACACAAATAGACCAACTCCGCATACACTTTCTCATCTGCAGCTCCTAACTGGGATCAATTAGAGATGAGTGCAAACGGCAGTCAGCACCAGAAATATGGGCATAAAACTAGAATGAGACCAATAGAGAACTAGGGTGAGAGGCGATGAGGAAGCACCTGACAAATGAGGGGAGGACATAATCCTGCATTTATTAATTATCTTGTACATTATATTATAATTTTGCTTAATTTTAAAATTTAAATACAAACATGACATATTTTTATATGATTTGCTCTTTGGTATTAATATCACTATGATTTTATCCACAGTAAGAGTTGGAAAATTATAGCCTACAAACCTATAAAATTTGATCTTGTATCTCTTTATGTAGAGAATGTTTTATTAGACCATATTGTCTATGAATTTTTATACTCCAATGACATCGTCAGATAATTGTAACATCTATTGCACTTCCAGCAAAGCCTAAAATATTTCACATCTAACCCTTTGCAGAAAATATTTACTGACCCTTTTCATTTTAATTTTCATACATACATAATGAATTTCCATCATAAAGCCTTCCCATCATAACCCCCTCCCAAATGCATGCACCACCATGTGTTTCTGGCTTATGTGGGTACTGGGGTTTTGAACCTGGACCCTTACCTTAGGCTTCACAGGCAAGCATCTTAACCACTAAGCCATCTCTCCAGACCCCATCCACTGCCTTCTCTTGTCCCTTCTCCCATCTGTTTTTCACAGAATTCCTTCTATCCAACTTCTTCCCCTTATATATGGATATAGTTTTCATTTTGATGTGTGTGTGTGAGTTTGTGTGTATATGAACATGTGTACACACCACACAGAATTTATTAGGGTCACATGAATGAGCATGGGTAGGTGATTATTTGTCCGAGCATGTGCCACTTAACAGTGGATACACCATGAACAAAGTGTCTTCTCTCCCCAGCAACCATTTTAACTGTCAATAACTTCTCAGGGAGGAATTAAGGGATCTCATGCCCTTCTCAATTTAGAATGGAATGGTGATGGGCCCCGTAATGTGCATGACTTATCCAGGGAATGACAGCTGCTATGAGCTCACAAATGCGATGATCACAATGTGTCCAGAAGCCAGCATTTTGGAATATTCCTCCCTACCCTGTGGCTCTTACAGTCATTCTGCCCATCCCACCTCCACTTTTCCCAATGCTCCTTGAGGCTTGAAGGGATTGATACAAATATCTTATTTAGCACTATTGTGTTGAATTTTGTGTTTCTCTAGTAGTCATTACCAAGTGCAAATAACGATTCTCTGGTCAAAGGTGATGGCAGCACTTATCTATGATTTTCTGGCCATTTTTATGAAGAAAAGTTTGCCTATGTATAGTAGAAAATCTGGACAAGAATGTTCATAAGAGCATTGTTTATCAGAGTAAAATTCTGGAAACAATTCTAATGGTAGCCAGTAGGAGACAGGTATTCACACTACAGCATATTTATTCAACAAAATACAATTATGAAAATGAAGTAACTAAGTCAATATGAGTTAATGGGAACCTAAAATACTATAGTCTTCATAACTCCAAAGAGTATTTTATGATCTATTTTTTCATACATCAAAAAATCACACAAAACTAATATATTATGCAGACATATGTATGTACATATAAATATATGTGTATGATAAATCCATCAAGAAAATCAATAATGTAATTAGCAAATTATATGGTGGATTTTTGGCAATGTATGTGTAAGTAAGAGTGTGTATATGTATGTGTATCTTGCCAAACTTTGTGTATCTTCTTCCCCATTCTTTGGGGATCCTTTTGATGAACTAATGTTTACCACTGAGTTGTCAAATTTATCATTCACTTTCTTCATAGGTTGATTACCTCAAGAATTATTTTAAAATATTCATTTAAAGTGAGAATTATTTTCTATATAATATTTGAAGTTTTAAAAATTGTCTTTTACTTTAATTTTTGTGTGTGGTGTGTAATGAACGTTTTTATACAGAAGTAATACGTTGCACTAGCAGCATTTATTGAACTGCCCCTCCCTCTGGCTGATCTGTAACACCCACTCAGTCACTCATCAAATTTTCATATATGCCATGGGCCTGCTTCTGGCTGTCTACTCTCTTCCACTGGATTTGACAGCCCTTTTCCAGATTACCCTAGTTCCACTCACTTCTTGTTCATACCACTTTTCACTTGGTGGCTGGAATGAATTTTTAAAAATATTTTATTTTTCTTTACTTGAGGGGGGGAGACAGAGAGAGAGAAGGGGGGGGGGGAGAATGGGTATGCCCGAGTCTCCAGCTGCTGCAAAAGAACTCCAGACACATAAGCCACCTTGTGCATCTGGTTTATGTGAGTTCTGGGGATTGAATGAGTCCTTTGGCTTTGAAGACAAGTACCTTAACCGTTAAGCCATCTCTCCAGTCCTAGAATGATCCTTATAGTTGTGTGTGCGCCTTCTGATTACTCAAGTTTTCTTTCAAAGGACCAATTTCTTTACCTGTAATCTCATAAAGACTACAAAAGCTTCTTCAGATATCCTGTCACTTTCTCTTCCTAACATCCTTATCCACAGATGAAAAACCGAAGTGTAGAAAAGCAGATTATTATGTTTATTCCACTATTCTTAGATTTTCCTTCCTAATTCATTCTTTCCTTATCTTAGCACTGGGCACAAATTTGGTGTTTCTATGGAAGTTGTCAATTAAAACTAAATATATAAATAAAAACAGCACAGGCCTCCACCCTGATGTCCTGAGCATCTCCATCTTGACCCCAAGTGCTCTCTCCTTGTGTGCACTACACAAAAGAACCTTAACTATGTCTTATTTTTATTTCCTCATGTTAAAAATTCTTACTACATTCACATTTTGAGACTAAATCAAGACGTGCAGAAACTTGCACCCTCAAAGAGCATGGGGTCCCAATACCTAGCTCTTGCTACATACAATTCAAAATACTGCTTTAATAAATAAGAACTTACTTGTTAGGCACAATATTTTTAGAATGAGACTAAAATTATGTATGCACTTGAGTTAAAACAACCTTTTGCAGGCTTTCTACCTCTTTCTTTATCCTTCCTTCCACGAATAGCTCTTCTCTGTGACTGCCATCTGCCTCAGGAGGAATCCGACATGGTTCTCCTGTGTAACAGACACGATGGCTCTCCTCCAGTCCTGTGGCAGGCTTCCCTAGTGAGCTTCCACTTCTCCACCCTGTGTGATGCTGCATGCTTCCCCCTTTCACCATCTTTTTATTTGTATAGGGAGCCATCCTTGCTAAGTTATTC
Source organism: Dipus sagitta (assembly GCA_036346955.1). Lineage (NCBI taxonomy): Eukaryota > Metazoa > Chordata > Mammalia > Rodentia > Dipodidae > Dipus > Dipus sagitta. Next base: position 19,895,284 of record CM070781.1, read on the forward strand.
TTCTCACTGGTCACTATGGTTGACTGAAAAAGATAAGCTTTTATTTCTTGCCAAAAGACTAAAATCCTTCTAGCTAGAATTCTCTCTCCCTTTCTCAGTTCCTTTCTTTTTTCCTGATTGCCTGCCTTCCTTCCTTCCTTCCTTCCTTTTTCCTTCCTTCCTTCCTTTCTATTATCTATTTATCTATCTATCTATCTATCTATCTATCTATCTATCTATCTATCTACATATCACCTATCATCTATCTATCTCTTTTGACAGGGTCTCACTGTGTGGTCAGAGTTGGCTTCCACCCAAATTGGCATTTACACATCTGTCTACTACAGTCTCTTCAAGACAGGGTCTTTTCTCTTCTTCACTGTTGTAGCAAAGATGAATGCAACAGTAGTCATCGTGTTGACTGCATGAATGAATACTTGGACTTGGTCAATCCCTCCCTCATTGTTCTTTTTTATTTCATATATGTGTTTGCCATGCTAGAACACAAAATGATTTGTATAAAAGCACATGTCTCTCTTATGATGAAATCTACTGACCCATATGATATTATATAAATAGCTAAGAGTATCTTCTGGTTCATGTTTTAATTCCTGCAAAAATAATTAGTTGTCTTCCCAACTTTCCTTTATGTTTCCCATCTTAAGAGTAGCGCTGCCTTCTGCCTGCTGGATAAATTGGAATAAGTATGAATTATCCTCGATTTCTTTTTCTTAAGTCAGTCACCGAGTTCTATTGATTTTGCTCCTCTTAATGTCCCATATTCATGCATTTCTTCTCTTCCACTGCTACAGCCTCAGCCCAGTCTCTCATTATTTCATCCTTAGATTTCTGAAATTAACTCCTTATTGGTTTCACTTCTGCCTCCCCACAAACATTATTCAAACGGAGACAGGGAAATGTTTGCACTAGGCAGATATAGCACCACTCCTGTATATGGCTTTGCACTGCTTCTCCTTCAATGTCAGGATTAAGTCTGAGGTCATAGAAGTAAAATGACCTCTACAACTTGGGCTTTAGCTGCTTTTAAGTCATGATTTCCATTGAGTTCCATTCTTTCCCAGGGAAGCTCCTATGATCCTCCAAATAACTCATTGAGAAAGCTGGTGATACTGTGGGAAAATCAAGACTTAGTGTATGAACAAGTTGGGCCAACAGCAGATAACTGGGAATGACCCTTAATTTATCTTTCTCTTTCAACAGTAGATGCTATGGATTTCATTTGCATGGTTCATAGTTATAAAGAAGCTGTTGGAATCCAAACCCAAATTAGGTTCAATTTTCATGCTGTGGTAGGATTGCATTTCCTCCTCCACATGTCTTTTCTGAGACTGAAAAACCTTCAGGGCTAAGCTGGTCCTGTTTTCTTAGAGCTAGGAAGCAATGGGGGAAATATGAGGAAGCCTAAGTGGTATTCAGACCCAGGATCTTACCTGTGGCTCTGGTAATATCTCGGGGAGTCTTTGCTTTAATCAAGCACTATCCAAGTGATAATGTGTGAATAACAATGCCTCTTTACTAACACTTATTGAGGTATTTCAATGTTTCAAACATAGCTCTTTAGATTTTCTGCATCTTATTCAGTTCTTACAGCCACTCTATGATGTTGGGTCTATCACCACACCTGGTATTCATATAAATAAACTGAGGCACAGCAATGGTAAAAATATGTCCAATGCCTCACAGAGAGCAGAGGAGCTTAGAGATGAGGTCAGCTCACTTGGTCACTAGAGCTTATAATTTTTATAACAATGTTTTGGAGCTTTCAGTTGGGATTTCATAAGGATTTTATAAGTGGTATGGAAGAGAGACCCATAAATATAAAAACAGTGTAATAAGTGTTATGATTCTTTCACTATATATTTTTGGTGATGAATATATAGCAGAAATTGATTATATGATTTTACATGTACAGTATAGAGAAGTATGTTAACTGTCTTACCTTACAGAAAAGATTATCTCTTAGAAACACAGTCTCTTCATTAATAGAACATGGATGCCAACATTTATTTCAGGTGTTACTATTGGTGATAAATATTTAATGTGTACTAAATGTTCTGCACATATTAGGCCAGTAGGAAGACTTATAAATTGTAGAAATATTAATGAAAGAACTTGAATAAAATGCCAGATGAACATAAAGGAAGAAACTATTAACTTGATCTTGACAGTGGGGATGTTCCCTGAAGACAATGGAATACTTCAACAGGGACTATGAATATATCCAGAAATTATTTAGACTGAGATATGAAACATCACTTTAGTCTTCCATTCTCCTTTTTCAGGAGCATCCAGGGTTTTGTCAAAGTGTGTGTACCATACTCCATGGCAAGGTTTCTACTGACATTCATCCTGCTACTTTGAGATGAGAATTTCAGGTACTGAACAGAGACTCAGAAAGCAAAGAAGACAGTCAGTGAGAAAGTGGGCCTTTAATGATGCCAACGTGGCATCAATTTACCCAAATCGGAATCCTGCCAACCTCTCTACTCACCAGTCTATGAGCTAGTTGAAGTCAGTTTGAGCTGAGACTTTTGGTGCTTGAAATCAACGCTCTCCTAACTGCAGGGAATTCCAGACAAAAGGGCTGCAAGTGCAAAAGCTCACAGGGAGATAGCAGACAGCATGATGGCCTTGGAAATCTTATGTTGAGAAATGAGGCCAGAAGGTGGGTCAGTACCAGCTTCTCAAGGGCACTGACTTCCATTCTAATGAGTTTGGACTGTAGCCTGTAGGCAGTATGGAGCAACACTTCTTGAGCAGAGAGGTGACATGATCAGATTTGCATTTTCGAAATCTGGCTCTGGCTGAGAGGCTGAGCCTGGACAGTGGTAGGGAAGGCTGTAATCAGAGGCATGTAGGAAGGTGACTGTGGTGGAATGGTGTCAAAGGTTTCTGAGCTTGGACGACAGCCATGGGGATAGGGAGGTAGGAAGTTGGTCTCATTTTATCCATATCCATCCTGTCATCATGCAGCTTGTGTTGTGGATTTTCTTTGGCTTTAATTCTGTTCTCACAGATGCCTCTCTGGTCAGAGCTGAAGGCTGGCAGGCAGGTGACTGTGTCTATAGGTGCTACATTTCTGAACCATCAAAGTCCAAGACACAGGGTGTAGGAGTCTTCAAACTCAGCCATTCTCACCAGTGCTCATTCTTTCCTCATGTACTCCTTACTGGACATTAACAAGTGACACCAAACTCTGGTCATCACAGGGCACAGTTCATCAGGCAATTTTCAATATCTTTCTTGGTTCTCTGATGAGTCACTCCACTTTGCCCCAGCATGGATTTTCCAAGTTTTTGTCATGCAATTCCTGTTTATTGTGTCATCTCCCACATCAGTAAAACTTCCATGTAGCTATCTCAGAGTTAATTTTGCTTCCTATTTTTCTGATATCTTTGTTTCAATACAGGAATATTGCAACTGTATGTAGGAGACGCATGAACCAGTTGGGATATTGATACTTAAAATATTTAAATTTCAATGCGGGTCCTCATGTCTAGTCTGGAGCTCTGTGCTCTCATTTGTTACACACAGTTTGGTACTACTTTGAATGGTCAATTAAACATCTGCTAATTGTATCAGAGAAGAAGAATAACACCAAGTCCATGCATACATATGACACTGTGTGTGATTTTTGAACTCAACTCATAACTAGAACCAAATGGGGGGGGGGAGGTCCTATGAAACTTGGCCAGATAAACCCAGTTCCAACTATGTCCCTTTTTTCGTAGCCACCATCACAACCACAAACCCCAATAAAATTCTTTCCTACTCCATACTTTATGCATGGATGAAGCAAAAATATAATAAAATTCTAAATATGGCAATAAACCTTACACGTGATCTAGTCAAAATTATCCCTCCTCGGGCTGGAGAGATGGCTTAGCGGTTAAGTGCTTGCCTGTGAAGCCTAAGGATCCCGGTTCGAGGCTCGATTCCCCAGGACCCATGTTAGCCAGATGCACAAGGGGTACACACATCTGGAGTTCGTTTGCAGTGGCTGGAGGCCCTGGCACGCCCATTCTCTCTCTCTCTCTGTCCCTCTTTCTCTCTCTGTGTATCGCTCTCAAATAAATAAATAAAAATGAACAAAAAATTAAAAAAAAATTATCCCTCCCAAAATGACTCATTCAGTAGCTTTGTCTAAAGGTAACAATAATAGAAGCTGCTTCACAAAGTGTGGAGACATACCTCACCATGAGTGATCTGACATCCAGAAAGCATCCCAGTTCACCCCACTTGTATGGTAAAAGTGATTATTATGTCTACTTCTGATGGCTCTTTGATGATTAAAGTAATTTATGGAAAACCCTTTGGATGCTGCTGGCATATATTGAGTGCCAGATTGATTGTTGGTAATTATTATGTGGTGTTTTGGAGACCTGGATTTGCTGTCCGCTGTCACTGTGCGTGGTCTGGTTGGCTGGCTGCTCTACTGGTATGTTGAAGGCGCACTTGTTGTGTGGGGCAACAGGAGGGTAAGTTTTCCAGAGAAAAGGAAAAGGGAGTACTTCCTATTGATTCTTGTAGAGAAAGGTTCATGGTCTTCAGTGTCATCCTGCGGTGAGCCCCCTGACCCGCAGGGAAGAACGACCACAAGACGAGGATCCTTCTTGATCACACTTTTATTGGAGAGCTCTTGGTTAACGGAGGGTTGATGGTGAGGGGCAAGGAGGTGGAATGTGCAGCTACTTTTATAGAGGGAAGTGCAATGAGGCGCCCACTGATTGGTTGCTACCAGCTTGCCATCACCAGGCGCCACGGGATAGGCTCGGGACAGGTTGAGTCAAGGCACTGCCTAATATGGAGTTGTTTACGACAGAGGAAGCACTCACCATCGGGGAGGTGGAAGGCGGAAGCTTTAGCCATATATGGAGTTGCTTACCTCAACACAGACAGGAAGCCAGCGCCATCTTGTAATGGCGACTGCTTGCAGCTCCCTGCAGTTCCCCCTTCTTGTTTAAACGCAACAGGCAAGGGTAGAGGTCTGATCTCTGATGCTCGAAAGGACATTGTGATGACCCCAGGCCTAGTGGCCAGCCAGGCTGGTGTCACATCCGTCCGGTACTCGAAGGCGCACTTGTTGTGTGGGGCAACAGGAGGGTAAGTTTTCCAGAGAAAAGGAAAAGGGAGTACTTCCTATTGATTCTTGTAGAGAAAGGTTCATGGTCTTCAGTGTCATCCAATAGACGTGAAGAGATCTTAGTCACAGCCTGGAAGTATTATGGGTTTCTTGGGGATCTAGGACAGTCAGCCAAAACAGAGGCACATTCACTCTGAGAAACTGCAGGTGAGATCCCAGTGATGGAAGGATGCCAAATGATGATGATCATCACAAAACATCAATTTTCAACATACTGGCCACATAGCTGACAGATATTTATTGACTTACTGTTCCGTGCACTGTTATAATGCTCAGGACACAGCAGTGAGCAAAAGCAAATCTCCACTGTCATTAGATGTAGACTTTACAGGGTGACAAACCAATAAAGGAGTGATTACATATATAATGGGCATGGGTGGGACAATGCTCATAAGAAAACAGGAGTAGGAAGAGGGGAGGAAGAGGGAATTGGTGAGGCAGAGGGGGCATAATGGGGCATATTCTCTTCTGACTGTGTGTAGTTTCTCAGTGCACTTGGAAGTGACATGATGGAGGCAGGAAGAATGAGGCAGGAGGTGCTAGAGAATTAAAGGGAAGGAATAAAAGTGTCACTAAGAATCATGGGAGAGAAAACAGAATTAGGAACTGTGGTAGGTTTGTCAGGAGCTTTAATGACCCTCTTGAGAGCACTGGTAATGATTGCAAAGTGACATGAATAAGCACATGTGTGTTTTCCTCCAGCTACTTTCAATCACCCTTGTGTGAACACAGGGGATGTGGAGGGTTCGATTTATTCAGTGTTGGGGCTTTGCCAGGGCATCATGATGTGAGGGGAGAGTAGAATTTACTTGAACCTGTTTGCAAAGAACTGTGGATTCTATGTAATGCATAGAGAGAAATGGAAAGAAGAGAAGAGAAAGTGCTAGAAGTCATGGCTAACTCATCCCTATGTGGTTTATTGGCCATCTGAGTTATTCTTCAGGTGTGAATAATCTACAGAGAGGAGATGTGGTATGAGGAGAGAGATACTAGAAATGGATATTGTGGCCATGACAATGTCCTGAGAATTAGGTGGCAGAACTCGAGTGGGCTTCACCATGAAAGTAAGCAGTAAAGGAACCTCTGGACCACAGGGTCAAAGTAGCAAAACAACTGTCTATGTGAATATTGAAAGTCATCACATATTGTGATAGGATTAATGCTGGCAACCAATAATGACCTGGGTATTAAGATAGTCAAGAAATTAAGAGGTATGGACAGGGTTGGTTATAAGGGATGGTAGTATTGTAATATGATGAAATTAAAATTGAATCTGGAATCACTGGGAGGAAAAGACAATGGTCTAGAGATGTCAAGAAGTACAAGGTGATTTCAACCTCTAACTTCCGTAGTATGACATATGCACGGGTGGTGGTGGGGAGGAGCCTTTACTTAAGAAATCTATGCAGGATAAAGTGTATTCAGCACAGAACAAAATTGGAGCTGGCCCATTAGGGAAGCAGAAGAGGATGGCATTAAGGATAGGAGGAACTCCTGAAGACAAGCTATGGGCTCTAGAACTATGGAGATGAAGGAGATGGAGCCAGGTTAAAGCTGCACAGAATTCCAGGATGATGATGGATGGCCTCAGAGAAGGAGCATCTGTGACTGACTGACATCTGAGGAAGAAGGATAAGATTGTCAGTCCTGATGTCCTCACTTGGGCTGACTCTGTTGGTGAGGTTGTTAGGCAGGAAGAGTGCAGGTCTATTTTGGACAAGTTACAGCTCTGCAGAGTGTCACGTTTTTAAAAGTGTGTTAATTTAATCACACTGGATTGGTATGTTATAGAGCAGACCCTCACACATTTGAAGAGATAAGCTCATCATCTGTATGCCCCAACACGATCAATTAGTAGTTTCTTGGGGCTTGAGTAAGAAAGTGCCACAGTTGATTAGTGAGGAGCCCTAAGCACATGACCCAAGTGCCTTACCCATGGATAACCTTTTTCTCCTCCAGTTTTACAAAGACACAGATGATATGTCATTTGCTTTCATGAGAAGATCAGAACCCACTCTAGCAGAGAAGACTTCAAAACCCTATTTAGGTAGCATTTGTCATGTTCAAATTTGCAAGGTAGAGCTGAGTATTGGATTTTCCAACTGCTAGTGATGGCATTCTCAGAATCTTGTCTTTTTGCATGTGTGCATGTATTGCTGTTGTGTATGCATGTGTCTTTGTGGGGTGGGTGGGTGTACATATATGAGCAGGAATGTGTACTCCAGAGGTTGATGTCAGTTGGCCTTCTCCATTACACTCTATCCTATTTTCAGGGAGACAAGTTCTTTCCCTTGAACCCAGGGTTGCTGATTCAGCTGATCTAGCAAGCCAGCTTGCCCCAGGGATCTTCTGTCTCTGTCTCCTGAGCCCTGGGATTATAGATGGGCTGCTGTGCTCACACATCATCTACATGGGTGCCAGGGGTCCAAACTCTGGTCTTCCTTCACACTTGCACAGCAAGTGCCTTATTGATGGAGGCACCCTTAACAATCTATTTAGTTATGCTTCAGTTAGGGCTCACTTCTTAAGGAATCAAGATGGGACTGATGTGTCAGGGATTTATGGAGGGGGGAACTTCAAAGCAATGGGGAACAGGAATAATCAAGGGGGCAAAATGCAAATCTCTCATGTTTATGGAAATAGGGAAGAAAGGAGCACTGAAAGGATCTCAAATTGCCATTGTGCAGCTTGAAGGAAAGGTTGCATGTAGGTGACTTCCGCTCTGGGCAAGAGTGCCCCCATATACGGTTCCTACTGAGCTGAATCATAGTCTGGGAGCAATCAGAGATAGTCTGGTCACTAGGCATAAATACTATGGGGCTCCCAAGATGTGGCAGCTGAAGGCTGTCAGCCAACTACCCTCCCTGCATTAGGTCTTTGGAGACGGAGACAGGAGCAGAGCACCTTCAGGACCACCACAGAGCTTAAGGCTCATTTAAAAAATTCTCATTATTCTTATTAAGGCAAAATTAGGATAGCCTAAATTTAACTACTTTGATGGTATAAGTCTGGTAGTTTTTAATGCATTAACATGTGAAAACATCATCTGTATCTACTTTCAAAACAGACTCACTCCTGCCTCCCCCCCGGCCAAGGAGACCCTGTACCCCAACCAAGTATTAACTTCTTACTTTCCACGTCCTCTGCCCCTGCCAATCACTCATCTACTTACCGTCCTGATAGATCTACTCATCATGAACACTCACAGAAGTAGAATCATGCAATATTTGGTAGTGTGCTCTGATTTCTTTTACACATAATGTTTTAGAGGTTCATTTATAATGTAGTATGGTAGTTTTGGTACTACTGGTCACTAAGCACAAATCCTTTTAGTGATTGACTAATATTTCATTGCATGGATATACCACATTAAATTTAACCATCTATTGTCAGACACCTGGGCTTTATCTAACTTTTGTCCATTCTTCCTTGCTGACAGTGCCTTTATGAGCATGAGTGCACATGTGTTTGTTTTGAACAACCAGATTTTATTCTCCAGGACATATACTTAGAAATAGATTTAATTGGACATTTAGCTTTTGAAAAAAAAATGGCATCTATCAAATGGAGTACATTAAAGGGCCTACTTCAAAGCTGCTGTAGAAGGTTACTGAGACAATGCTCACAGAACTCAGAGCGTCATGGCAGGAAAACATGAGAAGTCAGTGCTTCCCATATGATGCTTACTATGTGTCAAGGATAAATATAAACCCAACAAACTGCCTTTGTTCCAAGATACAATAACCACTTGTTCTCCTTCTCTTTCATAGAGAATGAACGTGTGAAATTAAGACTATTGTTTAAGCTTAAGTAGCTGGGCCACGTTTCAACTTGGCTTACTGTGGTCTGTGAAAGTAGAGATGGTGGGTCAGGATTGAAAATGTTCTCACAGTTTGTGTCTACCGGTTACTATGGGGGATGACAGGTACTCCTCTCAACAGTGTCCACACTTCCCACAGCTGGTGCCCTCCTGTCATTCTAGTCACCTCTTCTCATATCTTACTAGTCTAGGCAAGTTCTTCTACACTGTCACTACCCTACTTTTTTTTTTTTTTAAGGGAGGAGAGGAAAGGAAATATTAAGAGACTAATAAAAATCAGCCATCAGTTAGGCATTCAGTGAAAGCAGACAGCACAAAGGCTTAATTGGTCTGCAAGCGATTTGGAAAGAGACAGAGGGACAGAGTCACTCACTGACAAGGAGCTGTCTCAGTGATTACTGTGGATTACTGGGAAACATGGTCTCACTCCCTAGTCTGTAGATGTTTAAAATACTAAAACCACCACTCTGCCTGTGGCATAAAAACATTACCATGGCCAACGTGATGAATTCTACTGTGACAGTCTGCTTGTAGGCTCAGCTTTCCTTCTTGCTTGCTTGGTTGCCAGGTGGTAGAGAATTCCTGGCTGATGGTTGCTATTGGCTCTCAGTGCCCGCTTCCCCTCGCTAACCTGAACTTGGTTAGCAGTGGAGACAGAGTGTGGGGACTCCCATATGGGGTGAAGTGGTCTCTAATCCTTTCACTACCATTGATATTGCAAAAATGCACAGCTCACATTTCAAGGGAATACAGACAAATTTGAGAGACTATCGTCCAGGAACACAATTAGGCATACCAGATTCTATGTTTCAACAGAGTAACTAGCTCATGAAGTATTTTTCAGTAACAGAGTAACAGATGGTCATATATCAAAACAGTTTTGAAATACGTTGGTGGAAGCATCAAGTAGGTACATTACAGCAAAGTGGGAGAAATCAAGCCAACAGTGGCTGCAGGTGCTATCTGGTGACATTTTAACTTTGGGGTTGATAGAAGCTAGGGGGCTGTTTATATCTTCCAAAGGATTTACCTGATAGTCACAGGATTTAAACCAAACACAGAGGTAAGCAACACATTTCTATTAAAGGTCTAGGATAGCCCAAGGTAACTTGTTGAGGACCTGCAGCTTTCCAGCCTCTCTCCAGTCATTGACATTCTCATCAGCCCATCAGCCTTGTAGGATATTCCATGGAGGTGCAGCTGCTTTCAGAGAACTTTAGTTTACCTCATTTATGAGCTAATGGTTTTAGAATGTTTACCTATGACACAAATGAAGTTACTGTGTGTCCTATCAAGAGAATAATATGTGGAATAAATTAGTTAGTTTCTGTGACATACATAGCAAAGGCATGACAGACTACTCTAAGTGGGTAGATGTTAGCTATCAGCCTTTTAGGTTTTGTGCTTTGTGTTTCATCCATTTACGTATTCTCTCTCCTAAGATAAGTTCATGATTTTGGAGATAAGAGTTTGTGTTTCAGATGTATTCACTACCTACATAGCAAATGCACCACACCCTCTCTCTAACACATAGAAACATATGTATTAGGAGACATAATGACATAGACATACCTAATGACATAGATATGTTAAGTAAAGAGATAATATATAAATTCATATTTTGAAGGAACTAAACGGTTTTCAAAGACATATGGAGAAATAGCAATGAGAAACTTTTGGACAAATACTAGTAACATTTCAATAGAAGATAATCTCTACAAGAACAAGGTAGCATGGCACAGGGTTGTTATTCATAATTATTGATGGAATGGATGGTGAACAGAATTTGCACTAGAAGCTTGCCTTGCATTAATTAATTCTAGCCTCATAAGACCTGAAGACACAATCATGCCTGTGTTAGAACTGAGTTTGGCTGCCAGCTGTTGAGACCTGACTGTAACAATGTAAACAGTAAGAGCTATTTTTATCACTTAATGTAATGAGCCCAAGTTCCACTGGCTATAGTTTAGTGGCTCATTATGCAAGACCCAATTCTCTGCAATTCTCTCTGCTTGTTCTTGTGGTCCTAAGGTGGTTGCTACAACTCCAGCAATCACTGCCTTGTTATGAACAGGGAAGATACACAGAGCAAAGCACATTTTTCTGACCCAGAAGAGTCCCTTTAAAAAGAATCCCCTGTATACATCATTTAAAGATTCTGTTCAAGACCCTTCTCTTTCATCTCTTCTTCCTCCTCTCCTGACCACATCATTGTCCTACATTATGTTATTAAGGAGGAAGCATAGACTAGGGATTGTATAAGTGCCAATGTTCCCTGTGATGGTCCCCATCTTATAGACATTGGAGACTGAGGTTAAGCCATGTGGGGGGCACCGTGTTGGTATTACTGAGGCTTTTGAAGGATTACTTCATCACAACACATAGTGTCATTTTTAGAGGATTTTGAGGGACAAAGCACTCTTGATTGATATTAATTGGACAGTTGGTGGCTTTGGAAAGCTTTACCTATGTGCACAACTGTGTGTCTATTGGTCCTTATTCTCAGTTCCAAGGAATGCCCAGAAGTGGAGAAATCTTTATGATCACCTTTGGGGGGTATATTCTACACCAGCTTTAGTTTCCTTTCCCAAAATGCCCCTGCTCATGTATTTCTTTAAGGCTTCTGAAAGTATTGTGAAGATAAAATAGGATAAGTGAATAATAACACACATACACATGTATGCTTTACACACACACACACACACACACACACACACACACACACTCCCCAAATATATGTGCACAGAAAGTGGAAAATCCCAGTTAGTTACAGGGAGTTAGAATTGAACCAGGTGTCTACGACATCTCTCTGACTCTAACCCTAGTCCTTTTCCCTCTCCCGTGGGGCTTCTCAATCCTGGCTGCACAGAATATTCATCCAGAAGCTTTAAGAAACTTCAGCACTCAAGCCCAAGACAGATCGTCCATCAGAATCTCTGGGGTCTGAGCCAAGGCACCAGTACATCTAAAGACCTCCCCAGATGCTGCTGATGCACATCCATGGTTAAGGACCAGGACTCTCCAGCTTCCCTTAAGCAAAAGAAATGAACTGTGGCCTTCTATAAAGAGGGTAGTTTGTAAAAATTATTTTAACCCATCCCAGTGGTTTTCTCATCTGCTTAATTTTCTCCTCATAGAACCACTCATATGTATCATAGATAACAGCAGAGCTTTCTCTACTGAAGATGGTGGATTGTGGGGCAGGTATGCTTCCCTACTTTATCATCCCTAAACTCACTTCATCCCTGGGAGCTGGCCTCTGTGGCCACTGCAGAACAATAACCAATCTTCTATGCATCCTATGGAATAGAGTGTTTTTTTTTAAACAATCCTGCAGACATTCTGAACATCAAAGTAACATGGGTGCCTGGGAAAAGCCTTAGTCCAATGGGTGATTATAATCTGGCTCTCTTTTCCTCTACAGATAACTCCCAAATTCCCATCCTTCACCTTTGGCTGTTCAAAAAAAAAGAACACATAAAAGGGGCTCCAGGATTTATAGCATAAGCATTTCAAATCCTATGGAAGTTATAGTTTCTGTAAGTTAACATTACTCTCTCTCTCTCTCTCTCTCTCTCTGTGTGTGTGTGTGTGTGTGTGTGTGTGTTTTATCCCACATACGCAGGGTGTCTCTAATCATGTTGGCCCATAACAAAGTACTCAAACTCAAACACATACAGAGGCCAAGCAGAAAGCTAATAAGAGAAGCTTCCAGGTTTTGAAGGATCCTGTGGGGAACTGGACAGTTTATGTCCTCCCTACAAACATTTACCTTAAAACAAAGTTCTAATATTTGCATTGGCAGACCAAAGACAGACATACAGACACACACACACACACACACACACACACACACACACACACACGACATAAGGTATTTTAATGAGGTACCTGATGATGTTGATTTTACTTTATGTAATATGTTGTTTTAGCTGTTGAGTCAGTTGGTTGTTTGGGTATTTGTGCCTAGTTACTAAGTCTGGAAAATCATTCAGCTGTTTGGGAAGACTCATTCATTTTTCTGGCTGCAAGAAGGGACTAACATTTTGGGTCGCAAATAATTCTTCCCCCTTCCTAATCATTTGAAATGTAGAGGTGACCAGAAAAGTATAGTGGCTGAAAAATTTGCAAAGGGGCCAGGGTGTCTCCTAGAAGAACAGCTGCAACTAGTATCCATTTCATGGATTGAGATGGCCTTAAATGACTGGGATAGAGCCCACCATTCCAAAGGAATCACATTTTCCATAAAGGAAAAGGACAGATGAATGATAGAGATCTTCTGTAGCCTAGGCATCCCATCCATTTCTCCCCCATCTCTCTCACTTACACATGTACACATGCACATAGTCAATTTATAATAGCCATGCTCACACCATTGTATGAAAATAATCCTCTAAACTGAAGACCTCAGATTCATTGCTTAATAGACAATTGGGATTTTAAGAAATAGTTATTTTATTTATTTGTTTATGAGAGGGGGGAGAATGGGCACGCCAGTGCCTCCAGCCTCTGCGAAGAGCTCCAGATGCATGCACCCCTTGTGCATCTGGCTTATGTGGGCCCTAGAGAATTGAACTGGGCTGGGATCCTTTGGCTTTGCAGGCAAATGCCTTAACTGCTAAGCCATCTCTCCAGCTCTGATAATTGGGATTTCAATGTTGGCATAGAAGGATAAATAGATAAAAGTATCAGGATTCTGTTTCTGGAAACAGATGTGTGAACATGTCCGTATGTCTGTGAGCACACATGTGTATGAGGCTGTGTGTGCATGTGTATGTGGAGGCCAGAAATCAATTCTCAATTGCTCAATATCTTCTCCAATTGCTCTCCACCTTATTTTTTTGAGACAGAGTCTATCAGTGAAACTAGAGCTCACTGATTTGGCTAGACTAGTGAGCTAAAAAGCCCCAGGAATCCTACTGTGACTCTTTAGTGATGGGAGATGGGAGTACCACATGTATCCTTTACATGGGTGCTGAGGATCCAAACTCTGGACTTCATGCTTGTGTAGCAAGCATTTTATCCATTGAGTCATTTTTTCCCAGCCCAGAACCAAGGTTCTTAATGAAGTGATGATATTCCCAATATATTTCTTTATGACAAAAAGAAATACATTGTTCTGAATGTGTTTCTTTCTGTCAGTTTGAATGCCTGACTCCCAACTGCATTCTGAGGAACTTCACAGAACAAGCCCTAGTCATTGCAAGGCTTCGGTTCGGCAATTGGGGAAGGGGATGGAGTCTGGCCATAGTGGTGCAGGGAGATGGGGACTGAGTTCAGAAGAGCAGATGAAATATGAGCAGATACAAGCAACTGTAGCTCCAGTCAGAGCAAAAACTGCAACAGAATTCCTTTCGAGGCATGCCATGAAGCTCAGTGGAAGAAGATGCATGCCACAGGTGCCCAGCATAATAGACACAATTTCTTAGCACTTAAAGTGGCTTAAAGACATTTCATTGAGGTCATTTGGAAGGGAGAATTGTAGTGTTAAGGAAATAAGAAGAGGTGTAGACAATCGTAATGGATAGTCCAAAAGGAATTCTAAAAGGAGTGACTGTATGAGGATTCCGTCCGTAACAGAGGATACTTTGTGGCCTAAATGTTTAACTAGGTGAGAAGTAGAGGCAGGAGTAGATAAACAAGAGAGCAAAACAACTGCTTTGCTGCTGACAAAGATGGTGAGTTCCCACAGATAGATTCTACTGCACTCGAAGTATCATCTAGTCCATGGCAGGCCCTGCCTCACAGGAGCAGATTTAAGCTTCTACAGCAAAGAGTGTTCTGAAAGACAGAGGAAGAAGACAGCTAACTGCCCTCACCTAGTTTCTTTACCTCATCTGATCACTTCTCCATCTGCCTTATTTCAGGAGACAAGCATCTTTATTCTAGTTGAATTTTCTTTCTTGGAAATAAGAAGCACTTCTTTCCCGATTGATTCCAAACTTCTCACCCCAAGACAAAGGATCAGGTGCTTGGCACGTAATTCTGCTCAAAGAGAGTGGTCTTTCTCTCCCCTTCTCACTCCGTCTCTGTCATTTTTCATTAGTGTATAGTCATCATATAAAGTCAGGCATTTCATAGTAGCGTTTCTATTCATGCATATAATATATTTTGATCCTATTCATCTCCTTTGTTACTCTTTCCTGTCCATTTCTCTTCCCTTCCCTTCCCTTCTTCTCTTCTTCCAGATTTCTGGTAGTCTCTCTTGGACTGTTTCCTCCTGCTCTAGGCTTCACATATGAGCAAAAACATACTGGTCTTCATGAGACTGACATTTCACTTAATAGGATGATGTCCAGGCCCATCCCTTTTCCTATGAATGACATATATCATTCTTCATAATTTAGTAAAACTCCAACCTGTACATGTGTCACATATTTTATCCATTCATCTGATCATGGGTACTGGGTGACATTTCAAGTGTTGGTTATTGTGAACAGGAATGTGGGTGTGATGGTATATCCAGTGTTAGCTGATTTGGATCCTTCTGGGAAGCCTGGATCATGTGGAAGTTGTACTTCATTTATTTATTTATGTATGTATTTTGAACAATACCCACTCTGATTTCCATTGTGGCTCAACTAAAATGAAAAGATTTTCTCCTATTCTGCAGTCTCTTTCTCCAATCTTCTGATTGATTCTTTTGCTTAAAAGAAGATTTTTAAGCTTATGCAACCCCATTTGTCAACTTTTGTTTTCATATTGTGACCTAATAGAGTCTTACTGAGAAAGTTGTAGCCTATGCCTAGATCTTGAAGTCTCCCCTGTTTTGCTCTACAACATATAAAGAACTCAAAAAATTAAAG
Source organism: Dipus sagitta (assembly GCA_036346955.1). Classification (NCBI taxonomy): domain Eukaryota; kingdom Metazoa; phylum Chordata; class Mammalia; order Rodentia; family Dipodidae; genus Dipus; species Dipus sagitta. The sequence goes on from CM070781.1 coordinate 19,911,053, forward strand.
ACAAAATGAACAAATAATTGAATCAATAAATGATCAATGGAAAGGAACAAACACTTTTCAGGTAAAGAAGTAGAAATGGCCAATAAATACATGAAAAAATGTTCACTCTCCTCTCTTTGCTAATGTAGGCTTTTCTATGTGTTGGAAGCTCATTATGCTGTGTGCTAACTTGCAATGGTTTCTACAATGACAGCATTTGAAAAGGTGACATGCTTCTCTTACATTTCATGCTTATGGTCTTATCTCATGTTTAGAGGCACAAGACAAGTTCTCTGCCTTTTTCATCTTACACTAAAGTTTTATCTCTCACATGAGGATCATTTCTCTCTAAGAAACAAAGCTTTTATCACTCACTAGAGTACCTATGTACACAGATGAACAGAGAATAACAAATCTATGCAGAGATGCTAATGCTGGGCCATCAGTAGACAACTGTCCTGAGCAATCAAGCTTGTATGAAAAAGGTTTGCCACTCATCCCTGGACAATCAACACATCAGTTAAGCCCTCAAGTTCCTGGGTGCCCCTCTATTAGCCTTTTATAAATGAGTGTTCATTTCTCTGTGTCCTTAACCACATCTTGCATCCCACATCTTTTTTAAAGTCCAAAATATAATGATCCACAGTATGTCTTCAATAAATGTTTGTTGAATAAATGACTGAAGCACCATTTATCAGAGTAGTACTCATTTTGGCATATTGTATGTAACAATTCTTGGAACAGACCATTTTTAAGGAAATAACCTAAGTGGCAGGTCACAACCTAATTCTAGCTAAATGTGTACTTATCTTTCTTTTACAATGTACAGAGTATGCATATTAAATGTTTGTGGATAGTGATATTCTTTTACTTTGTGTTGTCAGGTATAAAAAACACTGGCCATGTTATACATACTGACTGTCAACATTATGGGCTATTAGATATCTCTATAGAGTATACCACTCTGGAGCTCTAAACTCCTAAAGAGTCTGGAAGTCTTATTTAGAGAATCAGTGTTGCATAGAGAATCAGAAAAAGAAGGTTATGTCTACATCTTTTCCTGCTCATTGTATTAAGAAAAACAAAATCCAGTCCATGGTGATTTCCTCAGCAACTTATCACATCAGGTTATAAGTCTGGCTGCAACTGGGTTCTAAGGTCTGGGGCAGAGGAAGACTGTCTCACTCAGCATTGATGGATGTCACAACCTGAGTTGGAAAAGGAAGGGTTTATGCACTAGGGCTGTTGGCAAAGGATGCTACAAGCTGGAAGGCTTAAAACAGTAAGAAAATATTTGAACATGGTTTTGGAGGTCAAAGTCAGAAGCCAATGAATTTGCAGGCTTGATTCCTTATGGGGGCACTGAGGGAGAACCCATGTTATGCCTCTGTCCTGGTTGCTTCTGGCAGCTTATAATTCCGCTATTTCTTGGCCTGTGCACACATCACTTCCCTCTTTTGTGACTCATTACATGAAAGTTCTCTGACTGTGTGTCCAACATTTCCTCTACTGCTAAAAATCCCCACCCATCCTAATCTGGTGTGATCTCTCCTTTGACTATATCTTCAAAAATTGCATCTCCATCAAAAATTACATTCTGAAGTTCTGGGTATCCACAAAATTTAGGGGAATAGTATTCAACCCAGTATAAGGCCCAAGGAACTATAAGGCTATTCTATCAAAACCATCATCTAGGGTCAAGGACTTGGACCTGAGCTAAAGAACCAGGTGAAGGACCAAAGTCAAGAAGAAGAGAGTAAGTGTAAACATTAAAAGGTATATACAGGGCTGGACAAATGGCTTAGCAGTTAAGGCACTTTTCTGCAAAGACTGAGGACCAGTTTAATTTTACCCAGACCCACAAAGCTGAGGCAACTGCAAGGTCGGACATGCCACTAGGTGGCACAAGAAACTGGATTTTAATTGCAATGACTGAGGCCATGATGCACCAATTCTCTCTCTCTCTCTCTCTCTCTCCCCATCTCTCTCTGTCTCTCAAAAAATATTTTAAAATATTTAAAAAGGTATATATATTGTGTGCATTGCAGTGGGATGGGAACTGATTATATATCCTGTGATCATCTTGAGTGGCAACTTATTTATTTACTCTTTTTAAAAACTTTTTTTTATGGGCTGTAGGGATGGATTAGCCATTAAGGCATTTGCCTGCAAAGCCAAAGGACCCAGGTTTGATTCCCTAGGACCCACGTTTGTCAGATGCACAAGGGGGCGTATGCGTCTGGAGTTCATTTGTAGTGGCTGGAGACCCTAGCATGCCCATTCTCTCTCTCTGTCTCTGCCTCTCTCTGTGTCTAATAAATAAATAAATAAAAATAAAATATTAAAAAAAACAACTTTTTTAATTTATTTGAGGAAGAGAGAGAAAGAGGCAGAGAAGGGGGAGAGAGAGAGAAAGAGAAAGAGAGAGAGGGAGAGAGAAAATAGGTGTGTCAGGACTTCTAGACACTGTAAATGAACTATAGATAGGTGCACCCCCTTCTGCATCTGGATTATGTAGGTCCTGGGAAATTCAACCTGGATCCTTAGGCTTCTCAGGCAAGTGCCTTAACTACTAAACCATCTCTTCAGCTCTATTTATTTATTCTTAACTTTCACTTTTTAGGGCTCCCTCAATCCATCCATGATATCCCTGAATGCATTATTACATATAGATGTAAAATATTTACATCTCTTTATTTTTTCATTCTGCAGAAAAGTTCAGTTAAAATAAAATCATGCTCTTCTTTTCCAGAATGAAATGAGAACTGAGAAGATAAACTACCCCTTGCACTTCAGCCAAGCCACAGCTGAAACCTCAGAGGAATTGGGTAGGTGAAAAAGAGTGCTGCTTTCATGCTGAACCTGATAATCAGGGTCAGAGTGTAGGAGACAGACCCTGTGAATACACAGCATTTAACAAAGCAGAGATCCAGAGGCTCCTCAAAGCTCATCACTGAAATAAACTTAAAACTAACCCACCATGGCTCAGGGAAGAAGAGGCAGAAGGATTGTAAGAGCCACAGGTTGAGACATCATGCCCAGAGGCATTCCCTCCCCCTTGAAAATAACTGACTTCAGCTCCCACAATGAATAACACACAACCCATAGGGCATAGCTGCAACACCACTGAGGAGGGTCCCCAGTGGGATGAGAGCAGGGATGAGAGAAAAGAGGGTAATAACGCATAATGTATCCATACAAAATACATCATTATTAATAATAATAACAATAATAAAAGAAAACAATAAAATCATAGTGATCAATATGCAGATCCCATCCAGGAGGGCTGTGCATTGCACTCCACAGCAGACAGCCCACATGTGTTTACTTACTTTTCCCTTTACAGCATTCTTGGACATGTGTCTCTACTTTCTCTGTTTTTAAAAATCTTTTTTAATATTTATTTTATTTGAGATACAAACAGAGAAAGAGACAGACAGACAGAGAGAGAGAGAGAGAGAGAGAGAGAGAGAGAGAATGAGCACACCAGGGCCTCTAGCCACTGCAAACAAACTCCAGATGCATGTGCCACCTTGTACATCTGGCTTACACGGGTACTCAAGAATCGAACCTGGGTCATTAAGCTTTGTAAGCAAGTGCCTTAACCAAGACACAGTCTCTCCAGCCCTCTTTTCTTCTTGTTGCAGTTTACCTAGAGTTCTTTTCCCTGTTACCTACAGCAACTGTGTATCCCTCTGGCTCTTACTTCAAACATTTACTTACTTACTTATCATTCAAATGCTCTCTGGAGCAGAAGTTCTATCACCATATGTGGCCTGATAGGGAGGCCATTGGTGTCAGTGAATACATGGGCTGTTTTCACTTGCACGGGAAATATGATGTGAACAACTTTGACACTAAGAACAATTATTTTTCTCATCATCTCTAAGTGCTTTAATTCCCCCAGTTATACCCTTAACACATACTATCTACTGATGATACTCTTGACACTGAAATCTGTATTTTTCTATCTAGTTTGAAGATATAATGTTACAGAAATCCCAACTTCACTGTTCTTTGGAAGTATCAAAATTTCAGAAGAGGTTGTTATGAAGCCCAAAAAGTACTTTCTGAAAACTCATACATTCCTCCTCATGTGCAACTGAATACATTTCTGAGGGTTCTAGAGAGTTACTCCAACTAATTATTAGATGGAAGTTTTGTGAACATTAAGATTTACAAAGAAATACTAGATCCAGTATTGTCCTTATACAGGTTTACATTCAAATCAAGATGATTTTTGGGTGTGTAGGAGGAATGTAAATCTTGTGGTCTATTGTATAGAACCAGCCTTCAGATTTTTGCTGTCACTAAATAGCTACTTCACTTTAGCTACATTGTAAATTGAGAGTCAGTTTCTTCATCTATAAAATGGGGGTAATGAACATGAAACAGACTTGGAAGTGAATGTTTCCTATGCTCAAATATAAAATACACTCAAAAATGCTAAATATATTCATGACTACCTTTTGAAATCAATAATGGTGATAACAAGTGCTCTAGAGTCACTAGAGTGGGGCCATTTCTATCTGGAAGGATCAAGAAAGGTTGTGTAGTAGTAAACAGAGCTTTTGGAGGTGATCTTGTATGAATGGGCAGGATTCCCAAAGTTTGAAATAAAATATTTTTAAGTGAGAATGGTAATGTGCAGAGAAGTCTTGAGTGGGTTCAGACCAAACTGTGAAAGGCATGGAATATTGGAAAAAAAGGAATTATTCTCAAAATTCAAGGGCAAAGCCATCCAATTGCATCTTGCTTTTGCTTTCCCAGATTCCCATCCAGACTCCAGTTGTTAGCAATGTGCTTTACATTCTGGATGTGTAATCCCCTGGTAGACCCAAGCTGGTACAAAACATGAAGCTCAAACTAGTTTAACTCATCCAATTAAATAGCCCTAGGACTTGATGTGCTTCCTGTGAGCTGTTGCAAGCATACACTTGACTCCTTTCTAAAAGTTCAGATTAAAAGGAAGCCAACTACCAAAATTAGAATTGTAATTAAAATTTGACTTTGATCAGTAGCTGCTGAGAGGGTCATTAAGAGCCATGGATGTGCTGACGCAGGGGGTTGTTGGGCAGATGAGGTGAGGAGCGGAGTGGGGAGATGAGAAACAAATAAAAAAATTGTTACGAAGCATTATCGAATTGCAAATATCAATTATTATGGGTGTATGGATGAGTGATTATTATATTAAAAACATTCTTGGCAGGCAGCCCACATGGGCGTAGATAGGCTGTGATTCCACCAGAGCTAGGCTTTTAATTTGATTTTTTTTTTTCAAACATGTTTCTGGTTTCATTGCCTTTGATTGGTTTCAGAGTATGGTGGACAACAGCTGGTATGAAAGTGCATCTAACCCTCAGTGAAACTCATGGAAAGATCATCCTGCCTCCTCTGAAGCTCAGAGCATGTAGTCTCAGAAGGTGAGAGGGAGAGAGAGAGGAGGGAAAGTTGGTGGAGACACAAGCTTGGTGCTGTGTTCTCTTCTCCTAAGGAGCTGTGATCAAGGAGGTACAGATGAAGGAGTTGAGGGCTTGCTTTTGTTTCCTTGATATAGAATAACGACTCACTGGCATGGATGATGGGGGTTGATGTGGCAAAACAATGTAAGAAAGATAGTGGTTTTAGCTCACTGAGCCAGCTGTGTGTTGTGGCTGCCAAAAAGACTAATATGATCATAGGCTGCAATTATAGAGGACAGAAGAGAGTGATCACTCCTCTTTCTCTGCACACCTGGAGTGACACATTCACTTTTAAGTGTTTGTAATGTCCCCTTGTCTGCCTGGTGTATCCTTATTCATCTTTCCACAGCCAGCTCAAGGTCATCTCTCAACACTTTTCCTCACTCCATGCTCAACAAGCAAATTTAATCACTGCCATTTTGGGTCTGGCTCCATTGTAGTAGCACATTCATCTCTCCATTGCCTTATTGTTTATGTGTCCATCTCCATAGAGAGTGGGGTTCCATGTCTAATTGCATTTTATGCCCACAAAGTATGCCTCTTAGTAGGTGATCAGCACGTGTTTATGAAATTGAACAGAACAGACTAGCTGGAGCTTGTTTAGAAAAGACCAATTAGAAAGGTGAAATGATATAAAATCATGTGGATATCCATTTGGAATCAGGCCATGACAGTTTGCAAGTTGACTAGGTAGTAAGCCAGTCTCTTCATATTCAGTGGGAGGGGCTTATGTACTGATTAGGAAAATCAGAGAAATTCTGCAGCGTGTCTGAGAAGGATAACTCCCAGGGAAAACTGCAGGGACTCTGCCTTGACCCAAAGGAAGTACTGACAGCAATCAAGGGCAAAAGCAATTAAGTCATGTAAAGAAAGATATTCTGCACTGTCTTCCTTTTTCTCCCTTTTTTTTTTTTTAGCAAAATGGATTTATATGTTTTCAGTGGTATGCAGGCAGTCAAACACATGGCTGAATGTCTGCTTGACATGGAAGCGGTTTCTGTGAGCCATTGAAAGTACTGTCAAAAGCTGAGAGACAAGGTGGTGGGAGCCAGAAACAGTGTATGCAATGGAAGTTAAGGTGTAAGCCAAACCAAAGCAAGGAGTGGCCAGAGACCTCAGTCACTAACAGGGAAAGAATAGATGTGAAAGAGGGAAGGACTGTGGTATGGAGTGTTCCAGCTCCCACTCATCATATGTCAATGTATTGACTGCTATAAAGGTGTGTGTGTGTGTGTGTGTGTGTGTGTGTGCATGAGCATGCCTGCCTTTATAGCTCTTGACATGCAATGTTTAAAAGGAGCTACACAAAATATGCTAGAATAGAAACTGGACTAATATTTATTATCCTGTTTTACATATTCCCAGGATATCTGGTGGTGGAGGATCAAAAAAGGAACAAAAAACCCCCACATAATATATAACAGAAGTTATGGAAAAATGAGGTAGCTTCTTAAAAATTCATATAGGGAAATGCAGAATGACTGATTAAAAGAAATGTGCTAAATATTCAAATATACATAGGGCTGTAATACCAAAGAGAGATTATACCTATCTCTATTTCCCCAGATGAATAAATATAAGACCAGTAGGGGTATCAGATGGAAATTTTTGTTGCAATTAATATGAATTTACTTTGCCTTTTTAGACAAATTGAATTCATGAAAGGGTTAGGTGCTCACAGTGCTGAAATTAAAGTTGAAGAATCCAGTGTTTCTGGAAACCAGGAACTTTCATTGGGATAAATTAGTTCCTACTGTTTTTCTGTCTTCTTTCCTAACACACAGAATGAAATCCCTGGGAGATAGATTTGAATTGTCATAGCTTGGGTCACGTGGACACTCCCTGACTAACAGAGAAGGGACACTTCAACGGATGGTCCCATTAAGACAGCATACACCTGGGAACAGCAATTCCCTGCAGGAGTACCAGTGTGCTTCTTCCAGGAGCAGAGGAAATGTCTGATGCAGATGCAGAGCTAAAACACTTGTCATCCATAGATGATTCCAGAAAGTCCTTTTGACTCAAGGGACTCAGGTGGTGACTGAGTGGCTATTTGTCAAGCACATTGTTGGAATGATTCCATAATTGAGTAAGTAATTTGCCTACATAATCTTCTTTTCTAATGCTGAAATTTTGCGTCTTTGTGATTTAGAGAAAGGATCAAATCAAGAGCCTCTCTTTAGGAGGAAAAATGAAACCATCTTTATTGCTCCTATTCACAAGCTTATTTGCAAACACCCAGAAGCAACCTGTATATATACTCATACAAAATAGTGGAAACAGCTTGGCACTAAAGAAACAGAGGATGGGCTGAAGAGATTGCTTAGTGGTTAAGGCACTTGCCTGCAAAGCCAAAGGACCCAGGTTCAATTGCTCCAGACCCACCGAAAGCCAGAGGCACAAGGTGACACATATTTCTAGAGTTCATTTACAATGCTTAGAGGCTCTGGCACATCCATTCTTTCTCTCTCTCTCTCTTTTTCTCTATCTCTCTCTCAAATAAATAAAAATAAAAATATTTTAAAAAAAGAAGCACAGGAATGCAATATTTCCCACTTAGAACTCTTCCTCATCACTACTACTATCCTGTAAACCTGTCATCAGGCAATTTAGTTATACACAACAAATACATACATATGTGAAGGAGTTTAATTACATTTTTCTAAATATAAATGGGGGATCACTATACTAGTATTCTAGTTTTTGGGGCTGGTTTATATTATTTCAAACTGCAGCTGAAAATAATTCCTCAGGTAAGGTCAATTCTTGTGATTTGAGAAGTAGTAAAAACTATAATAGGATTCTTTAAGTTTTGAGATATTTGGGTTATATTACCTGACATATTAATGATGGTTTTTATTCTTATTATATTATAGGATCATAGAATTCTAAAGGTGGAAGTCATGTTGAGTCTTCCTTCAGTATATATCTCTGGGAAACAAAAAGAAATGACTTTAGCTAAATTAGACCAGCACATAAAATTTGGTGACTTGACCTCTGCTCATGGAAAAGTAGAGATCGTTAACAGGCAAATGGTTGACAAAGATTTCTCCACATCCAAGAATAAACAAACAGCCATCTTGCATATGTAGCTGAGATGCTGAAGTATTAAGCTTTCAAGGCCAGTTTGATTGTTCAAGTATTGCAATAGTTCTTAGTTGACCTCAGGACTTATCTGAGGAATGCTTCAAACTGCATTGAAGAAAAAGCAATTTCTTAAAGCAACAGTTTTCAGTGGTGGGAAGTAAAAGACTTGGGACCTCAGGATCTTCAGAGTACAGAGGAGTTTGTTATAGTTTACCTATGACTTTGTTCATGGTGCCTCCAGACAGAGTAAATCCCTCAGGAGCAAATAACAGACGTTTGAAATTGGAATGACCCCTCAAATCTACACAACGTATGACCCTGAGTTTCTGATTAGCTTGCCACTAGGGTATAAAATTTGAAGGTATCTTTATCTTCCTCTGCAATACTTTGGAGTTGGGAAAATAATAAATTAAGCCTCATAGTGTGCATAGCACCATGGTTGAGAACAGGGCAGGTGTATGACTACATCATAATGTCATTTCTTTGTCCCCATCACTGTTTTCTTTTTTTTGTTACATGGCTTTGACCATGTCTTACTGTCTTGTACATTTCACTCACATGCAGAATTGAGCTTCATTATGATGAGCAGATATTGATCTGCAGTACAAAGATTGCCTGGTTTCCCCCTGTATTAGAAGTGTTTGGCCATTGCTCTGGTTCCCTGTTGCCAGCACAACTTTCACAGAAGGTACATGTCACTTGAAGGTACTGATGGACTAGCATGACTATTTTCATACTTTCTGACTGTCTGCTTCTGAAAGGAGCATGTTTTCCTAGAGCGTAATATAACCTTAGGGATATCAAAGGCAGTCCAATACTCAGCATAATTATAGGTTTGGTTTGCAGACCAGATATCCAAATCATCTTCCTTTCATTAGAGGAGTGTTTGGCATATTAAAGCCTTTAAGGCAACATCTGACACAGACAATCCTGAGAGCACGTCAAAAAGATCTGGTTGTGGAAAGCAGTCCTCTGAGGTCAGGAAATCAACTCCGTCCAAGTGCACAGCGGTGAAGAGTAGAAGGCAGTTCAGACTTGAGGCTCAATGTCATGGATAACTAATCTTCTGTTATGTATTTTCCAAATTATGGCATTTGCTTGTCCCTCTGTCACTTGGTCCACATGAATGATAATGTTCAAAGCCCGTGACAATGGGAATATTAGAACTTCTCAGTGTGACTATTGCTACCTCATCTCTTCCTTGCTCATATAAAAGCACATCCATGTCCACAAGGGTTACAATGGAATTTTCTACAGGGCAGATTTTATAGAGAATGGCTTTAGATGGTTCATAAGAATCAAATCACACAGATACATGTAGTCACTTAATACTATTGAAAATCTATTCCAATTTTTTAGATTATGTCTATAAGAAAGACTCAGTTTGTTGCCAGTATGTCTTTAAGTCATCACAACTCTTAATATTTATCATTGGAAGAGAGCAAAACCCAGCTCTGACTCATGATTCTCAGCTAATAATGGCATCAAGTTACCGTAACTTCCCAACATTGTCTGATAGGCCCATTTATTTTTAAGCTTATCTTCTATTTTGGAAAGTGATACTGACATTCTATTTGTAGCACTGATATAAAGTCTCCTTTAAAAAATATCACATTTATTTGTGAGAGAGAGACAGTGAAAGAGAGACAGAAGCAGAGTGAGGAGAGAGAAGAAAGAGAGAGAGAGAGAAAGAGAGAGAGCATTCTAGGGCCTCTTGCAGCAACAGACAACTCCAGATACTGTCATTTTGTACATCTGGCTTTACAAAGGTGCTGGCATACTGAACCTGGACTGACAGTCTGTAGGCAAGCACTTTTAACCTCTGAGCCATTTTTCAAGTCCCTAAAGTCTCCTTCTTAAATAAATATTGCCAGGTGTGGTGGTGTATGCATTTAATTCCAGCACTTGGGAGGCAGAGCTAGGGGGATCACTGTGAGTTCAAGGCCACCCTGAGACTACATAGTGAATTCCAGGTCAGCCTGGGCTACAGTGAAATCTTACCATGAAAACTATTTATATAGCTCAAACAATAAGTTCATTTAAAAAAAGATCTGGAAAAAATAATGGCAAAGGTATGCACCATTGTACGTAATAATGTAGATACTCTTCAGATAGTAATGCAGATAGGAGGAAAGTTATCAGAGTACTACTGTAGGAATAATCTAGAATTGGCCTCAATTTTTCTAAAAATAAATTATTTTACCTTCTAATATTTGGTGGATATTAATGAATTTTTATGGTACATTTCAAAAGTGTTTAAGATACCTGAGCGTTTTATTCCATGTTGGTTTAGAGCTGTTGACCTATGTAAACTTATATATTATTCAATGTTGTGCTATTTTTATTTTAATTATGTGGAACAAGTTTCATATATCTGATCTGTACCTATGATATTTGCTAGAACAGAAAAAGTAAATATTTCTAAAAAGCCTCTGTTGATGTGGTAGTTTGAATGCAAAATGCCTCCCATAAACTTATGTAGTCGAATGCTTGATCCCCAGTTCGTGGTGCTGTTTGGGAAGTTTGTGGAACCTTTAGGAGGTTGAGCCTTGTTGAAGGAAGTGTGTCACTAGGGGTAGGCCTTGAGGTCTTAGGTCCCAGACTTGCTTAGTGTTTTTGAACTTTCTACTCCTTCCTTTTGGAAGTGAAGTGTGAAGCCAGGTTTCTGCTCCTGCCACTACGAAACTTCCTCAAGGACTGCTAAGCTGAAATATACCTTTCCTTCATAAGTTCCTTCTGGTTGAGTATTTTGCCCCAGCAATGAAAAAGTTGCTGCTATAGATAGAAAGATGCTAATTTTCTACACAGTGCTTCCTTTTTCTCTCTCATTATAACTGGATATATGAACGGGGTTTATTTTTGGATGTGTATGTGTGTGAGTGTGTGTTTAATAATTTTTTGCAATTGCAATGTGAACATGTCTCCTTTCTTTTCTCTGTTTTCTATTGAATGAGACTGGATATGGTAGAAACCCCATGTCAGTTCTACATATGAAAATGTGCCTAAATAACACTGGCCAGCAAGATGACGGTAGGAGCCTGGATGGGTGATTGTCTCTTCGGGATAGGATAGCTCACTGACATAGGCTGCCCACTTAAGAACTGTTACGGTACAACAAGGAAATAAAGTCTTTCTTCCTGCCAAGTCCCCTCTTTGCTTTAGTTTCTTTGTGAGAGCAGCTCTGTTTTATCCTCACATGGTACTCTTTTACCACCTCCCTTACTCCTCTCTTAATATTAGAGATAATTAATTGGCATAATGAGAAAAGGTGGGGAGGGTGTGTGACCTTGTGCCTTTGCAAGTCAATTATATTTGACTCCTTTTAGTGCAGTCCCCTCCTCCATTAGCCTCAAGATTGGTTTGGGAGAAGAGTGCTGCAGAACAAGTAATTATAAAGGGACTTTTTGTACGTTTGTTTTCTCCTTTACTTTTTCATGAAAAGTGAATCTATTTGACAAATTTTAGCTTTTTCTTTTCTTTTTATTTTTTATTCTTTATTTTTTGTCCAATACTGGAGATTAATCCTAGAGACTTCTACATGCTAGGCAAACACTCTACCGCTGAGATATATTCCCAGCCCACTTTTTCACTTTTCATTTTGAGACAAGATCTCACTCAGTGGCACAAGCTGGAATTCAGCTCACTCTGTAGCCCAAGCAGCCCTTGAATTTGCTTCTGGCTCAGTGTGTCAAGTGACTGGCATGATAGGTTTACCTTATCAAGGACAGCCTCATTGTCAGATCCTCAATGTGATAATAATCCAAAACTATTTTCCAGGTAATTCTTTGTAGGAAATGAGGACCTCCATTTCTCTGTACTCTGCGGTGTGCTGGAGCCACCTAACACTGGCTCATGGCAGTCAGGGCCACAAACTCCATCTTCATGCCCAGGGACAACTCCTGGGCTGCCAAGGGGCCATGCCATCCATAGTCTTGACACCATGAAAGCGGGAAAATGGAGCAAGCACAACCTTACTTCCTAGAGTTTGTTCTGTAATATCTCCTGTAAAATAGGCTGATTTGCATCACAGAAAGGGAATTGGTGAGAAAAAACGTTTGCTTTACTCAGGGCATGGTGGCACACACCTTTTATCCTAGCACTTGGGAGGCAGAGGTAGGAGGATCGCCGTGAGTTCGAGACCACCCTGAGACTACAGAGTGAATTCCAGGTCAAACTGAACTACAGCGAGACCCTACTTTGAAAACCCCCCCAAAAAAAAAAAAAAAAAAAGTTTGCTGTACAAACATGTTTCTAAATCAACATGCATTTTGTATGTCTTGAACATTACATTCCATCCATGTAGTGCATATGTCTAACTAACATGGATCTATGAGGTCCTGTCTCAGGTTGTACAGTTCTGAGAAAGAGGTTCCAGCAGACATTTTGTTTTGGTTTCAATGGAAACAGTCTGCTGAGGTGTCTGAGTAGCTCTAATCTCATTGTCTCCGATGATCTCATATGTAGAAGATGCCTTAGAAACATTACAATGCAACAATCAATGAGAATGGGCTGGATGAATGCATATTGAAATTGCAAAAACTTGGAGGGAAAAAAAAACTTGGAGGTATACTGTATTATTCTTATGTTCTTTCATAAAGACTAGCACAATATAGAGAGTACAATTCACTAGTATATTATTTACTTCAGCTTGAATTAGAAACTATTTCCCAGGTAGTTTAAAACAGACTATGTCAGATATTTAGCTGAGTAATTTTATTATTTTTTTTATTTTTTTCAAGGTGGGGTCTCACTCTATCCCAGGTTGACCTGGAATTCATATGTAATCTCAGGCTGGCCTTGAACTCACACAGATCCTCCTACCTCAGCCTCCCTAGTGCTGGGATTAAAGGCATGCACCACCACACCCAGCTTAATTTTAATTTTCAAAAGAATAACAGTCAGATTTTTAATTCAATTTTGGTGATAGTTTTTTTAATTTATTCATGAAATTTATATTCTTGTTTTGAGTCCCTAACCAGGTTTTTGGTTTAAGAATAATGTGTTGTCACCCTGTGATCATCAGTGTATTTTGAAGACCACCCCACTTCAGTACGTACTTGTCAGTCTACCTCATTGTTCTAAATGGCTGTCTTGTGTTCCATCACCTGGATATGTCATAATTAATTAGCCCAGCTCTTTGTTATTGGTAGGAACTGGACTTTTTCATGGTTTTGCAGTACCAACTACTCTGCACTGACCTTATATACAGTATATGTTGCTAAACATGTATACCTACTGAGTAAAATTCTACTAGCTAGATTGCTGGACTTTTGTACATTTAATTTTGATAAATACAACTCAATTACTTCAATAAAGTTGAAATTACTTTTGAGCTTTTTTAAAAAAATAATTATGTGTTGTGGGGCATGATAAATAACAATGTATTCCAATTAAAAAGTTGAAGCTATGCTAATTTTTTATTTGTTTTTATTTTAGACAGACAGAAAAGGAGAGAGAGAGACAGAGAGAGAAAATGGGCGGGCCAGATCCTCTTGTGCATATGGTTTATGTGAAGCTGGGTCCTTAGGCTTCGAAGGTAAGGGCCTTAACCATTAAGCAATCTCTCCAGCCCATGAAGCTATGCTATTTTTGTTTTTGTTTGTGTTTTCAAGGTAGGGTCTCACTTTAGCCCAGGCTGACCTAGAATTCACTCTGTAGTCTCAGGTGGCCTCAAATTCACGGTGATCCTGCTACCTCTGCCCCTTAAGTGCTGGGATTAAAGGCATGCGTCACCATGCCGGGCAATTTTTTTCTTTTTTCTTTTCTACAGCTTGTGTAGTGTGTGTGTGTGTGTGTATGAATATTGTGTGTTTGTGTATGTGCAGATGTGTATGTCTAATGCACCCACAAGCACAGGCTGGAGGGCAACATCAGGTGCTTTTTAAATCTTTCTTCCATAGTGCTTCTTTGAGAGACTGTTTCTCTGAGTTTAGTGTTGCTTGATTTTTTTTTTGGTCAGAGTTCATGACCTGTGAGCCCTAGGGATTCTCTTGTCTCCCACCCATCAGGACTGAAGTTAAAGCTTAGTGGTGTAGTCTTACTAGCCTTGTACAGGGGTACTGGGGATTGGTATCAGGGCATCTCAGACCCTCTTAGGCCCTTATGCTTGTGTAGCTAACACTCTCACCTGCTGGGCTGTTCCCAGAGCTCTACTAATTGTTTTTTAATGTTCACTTCTGATTTCCAATCCTGAGGAATTACTTTTTATAGAAAATAGTACACCTTGAGAAAGTGTTATATTCATGTTACTATGTGCCAAACTCTTCCCTCCATGATTTGCAAGAGTTCATTCCATTTTGTAGTCCTGCCTTTACAGATAGGAACCAAAGGCCTAGAAAGGAGAATTAGCTTATTCAGGACCACACAGGACTGGGGACTCTTCACTTAATCCCAAGCATCTTAGTTGACAAGGCTATACTCTTCACCTCACACTGTGCTGTTTCCCTGAGCTGATTTTAGGTTCTACCTTTATTATTAAGAGATCAATCAGGTGGAGATGAGGGGTAAAAATGTTCCAGCTCATATGACTGTGAAAGTGGCCAGAGAGATCTTTAAAATGCTCCTAAAAGAATTTTCAGAGGAATGCATTAACAATAACTAAAACTGAAAATCAGTATCAATAGCTATAAATAAAAAAGATGCTTTGAAAAAAATGTGACAAAAAATGAACAGACTATTTTTATTCCTAGCCAGAAGGGAAAACACCAGAAATTTAATATTAAGCAAACAACAGCAACAAAAAAGCAAAATAACACAAATAAACAATACCATGAATTTTGCTCAATTTTAGATTTGTGGTACTCTATTATTTGATTTTTAGAAATATAAAAACTTTACTACTGCAATATGAATCTGTGTGCTCAGAATTGGTGTATATGGTGACTTTAAAGGAAGAGCCACAGTGGAGGAAGAACATGGTGGTTTCTGAAGTGCCCCAAAAGTCCTATTAAAAATCTGGGTGGGAGTCACCCAGGTTTTGCCTCTGAGTGAGGATCTTTGAACTCTGAAGTTGTGTATTTTGCCACATGTGTGTGTGTGTGTGTGTGTGTGTGTGTGTGTGTGTTATGTCAAACTTTAATTAGGTTAAGGAAGGTTGATGTTCTGAATAGTGGGAAGGTAGAATAACTGAAACGAGTAGCAGGGATAGGAGGAGAGACAGGAGGCTAAGCTGAGAAGGACAGTGTATGTGATATTAGATAATTAACCATTGAAGACTGGAAAACTTTTCTGCAAAGGACCTGATAGAGTAAGTATTTTAAGCTTCTATGTGATCTAAATCTTCTACTCTTTTTATTTTTGAATGACTGTACAGATGTGAAACCCGTTTTGAGATTTCTAGCTGTGAAAATAGTCCATAGTCCTGATTTGGCAAAGGGGCAATAGGTTATTTCCTTATTCATCAAATGCTAGTGATGCTTAAGCAATTGAAAACATCTTTACTGTCCATATTTCTGACATTCACCCATCCAAGAGAACTTCCCTGAGTACCTGCTGTGTGTGCTAAGTGGGTGAAGCAAGCCTGTAGACGTGAAGACCGCAGCACATGCAAAGAGAGCCTTCACGGAGGCACTTGTGTTTGAGAAATTAAATATAGGGATTTTTCCTTTTGATGTCGATGTATCAGTTGCTTTCTCACTGCTGAGGACAAATACCTGACCAGAAGCAACTTATGAAAGGGAACATGTTTAATTCAACTTATATTTCCAGTGGGTAGAGTCCATCATGGTGGAGAAGGAATGACAGGTTAAAGTGGGAATCCATGCACCCCTGTCTGACAAGAAGTAGAGGAAGAGCAGCAAATGGGACTGGACTATAAAACCTCAAGTCTGACTTCCTTTCATCTACTTCCTCCAGCAAGGTGCTGCCTCTGAAAGTTTCTAGAACCTTCTTAAACAGTTTCATTTTACTAGGGACCAAGTATTTAAATTCAGGAGCCCATGGGATCAAGGGGTTTTTACATTAAAAGCACTATAGATGTCAAATTTCAATTGCTTTCAAGTAGGTAAGGATTTACCTGGCTGAGCTGAGTAATGTATTGTCCATAAAGGGACCCACCATGAGTCAAACCAACCAGACATAAAAGGCTGTCATGTACTTAGTTATAGAACTTTGTGTGATGAACCACTACCTGGCCAGAATCATAAAAGACAAGGTTAGTAAGAAGTTGCCCAAAACTGTTTATAGCACCTATAGGCAATAGCAAGATTGTACTGGTCCAGCATTTGAGGTTAAACCGGTAAAGGTAACACTGCCCGTGATTGGCAGCAGTGGGTTCCAGAAGATCATGCTTCTCCAGGTGTCTGAGTTCTGAGTACACAGCTGCTCATTGGCATCCTGGTTCTTCAGGTGGGTAGTCCAGCAGCATGAGAGGAAGCAATCCCTGAACAGGTGGGATGCACATCCAGGTGAAATTCTATGGCTGCACCACCCAAGGTTTAGGCTCATATGCTGATTCCGTTATTTGTCATAGGACAAAACAAGTCAATTTTTTGGAGTTCTTTTGCTTTCATGTTTCCTCTTCTTAAAATGCTGAGGATTCCTGAAAGGAACATTGTGAGGTTTAAGATTGAAAAAGCACTGTCAGACATGTTCAACCTTCAGCCCAACACAAAATCTTAGCTTACTAAAAACATGTATTTTCCATAAAGGGACCCACCATGAATAAAATCACCTAGACATAAAAGGCTGTCATGTACTTACATATAAAGTTCATTTGTTATAGAATTTTTTTGCTAGTTTTTTTTTTTTTTGTTAGTTCTATTGCATCCTTTAGTGGTGGGAACTTTATAGATAACAATGTTATGTCACCTACATGTACATAAAGCTTTCATTGCAGAGTCACCATTCAACAAATTATTTATTCTTTATACTACCCAGTTTTCCTAATTACAATTAAGAGTGGGTCCCCAGACAAGAAAACCCATCACCCTTCTAATCCTACACCCACTGCCTGAGTATGATGGTAGAGCTCTTCAGGTATGGAAGGAAGAATGATATATTCAGAGAAACCATAAAATAGTGAGAAAGTTTAGTGCTCCAGCACTATTATTTGAAATGGTGTAAGGTCTTCCTGTCCAGCCCCACTTGCTTTCTCTCAGAACACTTAGAAATGAGTTGTACTCTCAGAGTTATAAGTCACCCTTTCCCTCTCCCTCTCTAGCTAAGTATGCAGGGCTGAGGGGGCTGTGCCCTAGAGGTGAAGTGAGGACTTTGATTAAACATGGCTATGGAGGAAATGCATCAGCTGACTTCAACAGGAACATCTGTGAGTTCATATTGGCCAAGTCCCTAGAGATAGTCTTCATTGCTGAACATGCGACTTCCCAACTGCTCGGGCCAGAAGCTCAGAGCTGTGCACATATTTTGAGATGCATTATGCTGATTGGATTATTTTTAAAGCCTATTTCTTATCTAAAGTATTTCCTTTAATTACTTCCTTTTGGCCTGATGGTCGGTCTAAGGGAGGCTGTTCCCACTGTAGAATCACATAACACTCTGCTCCAAAATTGGATGAAACCATATCACAGATAGATGAAAAAATTACAGTTCATTTGGGTAAAAGATGGTACAAGCCATATAGCTACCTTATTGCTTTTTAGCCCCCAGTTTTTATTTTGCTTTCTGTCTTCCCCTTCTTCCTTTCCTCATTTGGTGTCTCTCTCCATGTGCTACTATGTTCAGATCTAATGTCTGTGAGAGACATGGACCTACACCACTGACCTCTTGGTCTAGTCCAGCAGAGGTGGTGTAAGCCAGCTTACCTCTAGATCTTATAAATGATTGTACAGAGACACACACAGGGTTACAAGAAAACTCAGAAAGCAGGAAACTATATTAGACAGTCTGAGTCAGACTCGATGTGACTGGTGTGTTGGATGGCTGTAAGTGGGCTCTGAAGGCAGAGAGATAACGGTTGAAACGAGAAGGACAACCCAGACAAAGGGGTGAAGACAGTGACACAGCATCGCCATGCAATTCGGTTTCCAGATTTTGTTTAGTTACTTTATATAGAGAGAACTAGAATGAGAGAAAGAAAACATGCTCTTCTAACCTGTGCACTCATATGGTCCCCATTTCAAGGGAGTCATAGTTGAGAGTCATGTTCATTTGGTAAGAAAGTTGACTCTTAATAGTCAGTCCTCTCACTAGCATGCATGAACATCTAATGTAGAGATGTTTTGATGAAATATATATATATATATTTATATATATAACAACATATATATAACAATATATATATAACAACAATGAAAATAAAATAAAATAAAATAAAATAAAATTTATATATCTATAAATTTACACAGGGTCTTTCTATGTAGCCCATGCTTAGAAATCTTGGTCCTCCTGCCTCAGTCTCTAGACTGCTGTTTGGGCTACTAGCATGCACCACCACATCTGTCAGTTGCATGTAATTTTATATGCTGAATGTGGAACCAAAACCCTCTAAGAAGTTCTTCTGCTCATAAAGGCATTCCTACCATGTACTTACCTCTATGAGTTTTGTTAAAAAGAGAGCTGGTTGCCTGAGTTGACTTTAGGAAGTACAATCCTTTCTATTGATTCCATGAAGATAAATTTTATAGCTACCATGTACCAGCTTTTTTGATCTTTTTTTATTGGAGGTGAAGCTGTTGTGGAAAGAGATGTGGAGTCAATAAACAAAGTTAACTAAGTTAACAACTTTCCCTTTCCTACTGTGTGGGAACCAGGAGCCAGCATGATTCTGAAATACAGCCTTGCCCATAGGTTGTGCCCAGGGGCCTCTATTATCTCTAGGTAACACACACTCTAGAGCACGTTATTAATGATATTTAATTACATTGAATTAATGGTGTTTTTCATCTGATCCTGAGCAGATTTTGCAGCTGGGAGATAAACCTGGTGACTTTGACTATCCTGTCTCTCCATCTCGGCAGGTTAGAGCCCCTTTTATTTCTGTTGCCTCTCTGCTTTTTCCAGGTGTCCATCTCCACCTGCATTGAATGTTCCTTCTCCTTTTTCCAGTAATAATTACCTACCCAATCCTCAGAAATGATCCATATCCACATGGGAGTATTGGTGATGTGCACTTTTACCCAACAGAGGTTAATTTGCATGTATCTTGGCCATAACTTTATTAGGTTTGGAATATAGAGACTGTCCCATGAGCACTATTTGATAGGAGAAACAATACAATAATTTCAGCAGACTCTAATCTCATCATTGTACACTTGAGTGCACTAGGTTTTGCTGATGAAAATCTTTACAGAAGTGGAATGGAGTATTCAATTCTTGGGTTCAAGGATTGTTATTATTTCCCAATGAAAATAATGGGAATTGTAGATAGGGTTTACCAAACTTGAACTATATTGATGATTTTTGCTTTGTACAAGCAAAAAGCAGGTGTTTGGGGGAATTAAACATTTCTGTTGTGGACTATAATACAATAGCATTGAGAATGAAATTTTAAAAAATTGAGTAGAGGGCATGATGATGAAATTAAATTGGATTGTGGAAATTCTTTCAGAGTTCAAAGTCTTATACTATTTAAGAGGTTTGAAGAGTAAACTGGAAATATACTCTTTGTACGTTTTCTTCGAGAGAAATAGTAAATGTATGTCTTCAAGAATGCTTCATTTCATTGACAACACAGCCATTGATTCATTAGGGCAGAAAGTACAAGCATTACATCATATGATTTCCCTATTTATTTCTTTTTCTTCTTATGTCAAGCTCTTCTCTCTGGCTCCCAACAACAACAACGACAATAAAAGAAAGCTAAATAATTTAAAACTAAAACAACAGCAACAAATAAAATAGTCATTTCATTCATTCAGGCAAGCTTCAACATATAAAGAGTTAAGAATCCCCCAGATATCTCTATATCTGATCCCAGGATATATTCTTTTTCCTTTTCCATACTTTCTTGACTTATTCATTTATTCCTTCACTGAACACATGTTCATTAGCATCTTCTGTATGTATTCTACATATGCTCTGGAGAGACAGCAGTGGATGTAGTCTCCACCTTTATGGAAACCTAGTGGAGACCAATGTTTATGTTTAATCTTTATGTCTTACTAACAAAAGTAATAATAATGTAGTGTGAAGAAGAGGAGGGTATGGTACAAGTACAGCTTGTATGTAAGTGAGATTCGCCCTAAGCAGAAAAACCAGAAAGGGCTTGATTTAAACGGCCACTGTAGATTGGATTGCAGAGGGAATCAGAAGTATTTATTGACTAGCAGATGATGAAGGTGAGTATTTCCAAACTGGAAGATACCACATGTGCAGCCATCTGCAGTGGGGCTATGGATGGTGTGACACTG
Organism: Dipus sagitta; assembly: GCA_036346955.1. Classification (NCBI taxonomy): domain Eukaryota; kingdom Metazoa; phylum Chordata; class Mammalia; order Rodentia; family Dipodidae; genus Dipus; species Dipus sagitta. The sequence continues at coordinate 19,931,889 of CM070781.1, forward strand.
CAATTCAGACATCTTAGGAGAACACCTCACCCTCTTCAGGAAAGAACTTGGTTACCTGTCTCTATGTCTATGTCTATGTCCCCTCCCTCCCTCCCACCCTCCCTCCCTCCCTCCCTCCCTTCCTTCTTTCCTTCCTTCCTTCTCTTCCTTCTTTTTTTTGTTGATTAATGTAGTTCACATTACTTGAGGTGAAAACTTCCTCGCAGGGAGTTTGCTCCTCAAGAAGAGTAGAAAATCCCAGGGCATCTGTCCCAGTGATAACACTCTTGCACTCCCTTATTAGCTTTGTCTGCATGGATCGAGGAGGCACCAGGATAAAGGTGCTTTCTGGAAGTGAGCTATTAGAACTAGTGTGAGGGGCTTGTGTGTCCAGTCACAAGTTTTTAGTTGGAATCAGACATGGTAGAGAGTCTTAGGCTTAGCACTGGGCTATCAGGCATGAATTATTTAACGGCTTTGAGTTTCAATTTTCTTTATGGAAAATGATGGTGAGGTTCAAATGAGACAGTAATGCCAGTGAATATAATGCATTCATCAAAAATTTAAGTGACTAGAATACCTTTTTGTGTATATTTCAAAATAATATAACCATATACAGTTGGACCTTTGTATCCAAGGGTTCCACATCCACAAATTCAGTCAAATGTGAATCAGGACTGTTAAAAAAGCATCACACATATACTGCACAGTGAACAGACATAATTTTACTTGTCATTATTTCTAAAGTTATACATTGTAACAATTATTTAACACTTATACTTCATTAAGTGTTGTAAGTAATCAAGAGATGATTTAAATTTATGGAAGTGATGAAAATACCACACCACTCAGTATAATGAGTCTAAGCAGCTACAGGTTTTTGTAATTGTAACAAATTCCTCCTGGATACCAAGGGACAATGTATCAGAACTAATGGGTAACCTTGACAACTTGTGCTAAGGTACCTTATCTCCTTGAATTAAGTAAATCATTTGGGTAGTTCTGTTCACCAGTTTCATTCTATTTAAAGATGTAGTTCAATTCAGCCACTCTGTATGGCCACAGCTGGTCATTCCCTATAACATAATGGAATCACTCATTGAAATGGTTCACATCTTCAAAGATGTTCATATGAAATGTCCAATAAGCAAAGAAAAGGCTCACCTCTGTTTTAAAAAGAAGAACGTAGGGCAGGCATTTTCTAGTTCTGACACAATACAGTGTTCTAAGAAATGGTGGGTCTCAATTCTACTGGAAGAGAAGGCTGCATTAGTTATTTTATCATTGTTCTGACCAAATGGCTGACAAGAGACAACTTAAAAGAGGAGAGTTTATTTTTGGTTCACAGTTGAGGAATGCAGTCTATCATGGTGGGGAAGGTATAACATGGATGTCAGTGTGAATCTGTGGTAGCAGAGGTATAGCAGAGATTCTTGTTCAAATCACAACAGACCAGGATCAGAAAGAAAGGAATAGGAAGTGGGGTCAGGCTATAATTCTCAAGCTCCAGCAATCCCCCCAGTAACCTACTCTATTGAGCTAGTTGCCACCTTCTAAAGGTTCCACAACCTCCCTACAAAGTACCACCAAGCAAGGGACCAAGTGTTCATACACATGGGAATATTTTGCATCCAAACAATAACAATAGGACATTTAAAATCCATTCTCATGCTAACATCCCATGTGATGATTTCTTTATCATCAAGAAGTATCAGTGTCCTAAATTGTCCTGGCTTTATTACTTATGGGCTATGTAATCTTGTACAAATTACTTAGACTCTCTGAACCTAGTCTCTCTTTTACCAACTAAAGGGTTTCCAGGAGAATAGACATAGATAGCTATAGAGTTGTAAGACTCTCTCTCATACATATTAAACACTATTTGTCCTTTAAGAGTTTTATTTCATTTAAATTTATACAAGTATATTTAAGCTACATTAGTTTTCATACTTTATCTGGACTCATCAACTATTTTTTATATTTTATTTAATTTACTTACAAGAAAGAGAGAGAGAGAGAGAGAGAGAAGGAGAGAGTAAGTGTGGGCATGTCAGAGCCTCTTGACACTGCAAAGGAGGTCTAGAAACTTGAGCCACTTTGTGCATCTAATTTTATGTGGGAACTGGGGAATCGAACCCAAGCAGTCAGGTTTTGTAAGCAAGTGCCTTTAAAAGCTGAGCCATCTCTCCAGCCCTCAACTTAATTCCAACAAAGAACCACCAAATTCGGCAGTGTTCAAAGCCAGTAAATCTTCATAGTATATGGAATGCTGCGATTTTTCAGTGCTCTGAGAGTGAAATCTATCTCCATTACCTGCAATTATTTCAATTGTAATAATTAGGTATCAATCTTATGAGTTATGATACTGCCTTTTATTGAAATGTAAGGAAGAAAAATGCTTAAGAAAGGGGAAAATGAGGATGAGATATTAAAAGTTCTCTATTCAATTCTGATATACATTTAACATATTTGATTTTGAAAAAAAAAGTGAAGCTTCAGGGGAGAAAAAGAAGAGCTCTATTAAAAGGCAAAAAAGTTTCTAAAAAAGTTGGGATGTTCTTTTTATTTTTTTCAAGCCTTGGCTCCTGGAAAACATGGTTAGCCAGCTATAAAGATGTAATAGAAAATAGTAAAAGCAATGAAATGTACAATTAAGGATCACACACCCCAGATATCTTCTAGTTCATTAGTCATCCTCCTATCTCCGCCCGGGAGATTTCTGTCTGTGGTCGTTACTCCTAGGCTCAGCTACGGTGGAGCTGATGATAAGGTTCACTCCTTTTTATAGTGTTTCTTTGTGCAAAGCAATGATCTCTTAAAGATGAAGTCTAATGCACCCTCAGGAAATGCTGTCCATTCTAGACTTCTTTTTTTTTCCCCCCTGCTTGGTAACATTTTTCTTACTGAATGTTTAAGTCATTGGGATTTTGTTTTTCACCAGCAGAGGGAGTTCCAACCAAGTTGTGTGAAGTTGGGGTGAAGGGGTTGTTCTAGGTTGTTGTTTTTTTTTTTTTTTTTTTTTTTTTCGTGTTTTCTAGAATTTTCTTCAGGGGCGGGATCCAGAGAATAGAGGAAATCACGTGGAGACAGATGCATTCATTCATTCTTCCAGCAAGTATTGAGTTGTCAGAAGAACTAAAAGGCAAAATAAAGTGGAAAAAAGAGAACCTATCATGGGTAAAGCCAATGCAGACACATCTGTTGTAATTACAAGGATGTGAACATAATGTGAATTATCCCATCCACATTAGCGTGAGAAAATCGTGCATTGGCTGTGAGTAGTAGCATAGTGAGAAATCACCTTCTCCCCTCCAAGTTCCTGTTAAGCCAAAAGACTGGAGATGTGGATTTCTTAACTCTAAGGGAAGGATATCTAGAACACATCCCAGAGACATCTAATCTTTTCTGAAACTGCATGATCCTGTGATCTTAACCAATTTAATTACCAGTAACCTTAGTTTGTGTAGTTATTAGTGAATTATGTTGGTGGCTAAGCATTTCATATTCTTCTGCACTTGGGACACGGGATGACTAAAAGGGGCAATGGCAGAGGAGCAGAAACTGTGACACACAAAAGGGATTCATATGGTGAAGTCACCTCCTTTCTGTCCTTTGTTCACCTCCCCAAATCACTGTTCTAGGTTTGTGATGATCTCCAGCCAACCACTCCTCCAATCACTCTTCAATATTGATGGCTGTAGGTGCTGTGTTGGTATTGATAATTAATAAATGCTGAAATAAAATACATTCATGGATAAAAATTAATGAATAAATGGGTAATAAAGTTCCCATTTTGTTGGTGGAAATGCAGTCTTCAGTTTCATTGAAGTTATGACAATATTAAGCATGCCAAAAAGATTTTCTAGTCAAATCTATGGCTTTTTTTTTTTTTCAACTAAAAGCTTTTATTTTGTCGAATTTGGTGGAAAGTTTTGCTTCCACATCTTTCCTTTGAGATTGATTCATCCAGAAAATTCATATCTCTGTCACACTGTTCCAACAGAGAAGCCAGTGTGGGTTGGGTGGAGAAGAGAAGCCAACAAAGAGGTCTTTGCCGCAGGGTTGTCTGAAGTCTTGCAACCTTAAACTCTCCTTGTAAGTACGGATCAATTGATTCTTATGTGTCTACCTTCAGTAAGGTTCATAATCTTTGGCCATCTTGAGTAACTTGTAATGTTTTAGGTTTCTTTTCTCTACTTCTAATCCTTTCTAACTTATATCAAATTTTACTTTCTAACGTATAACAACTTGTGATGAGGGATATATAGTCATTGACTGGCAGAAAAAATTGTGTCAGCACTCATGCTAACAAACACTGATATCTGAGTACTGGAATATGTGTTTTTACTTATCACAGTGGTCTACCTTCATACACACACACAAATGATCAGTTGATTGCTACTCAACTGATTTTTTTTCTTTGTTTTGAAAATTTTGTAATATATGATATGTTCAGCTACCTGACTTTCCTACAAAAATATTATGGACTTGGCCTGAAGAGATGGCTTAACAGTTAAGGTGTTTGCATGCAAAGCCTAAAAACCCAGGTATGATTCCCCATTACCCATGTAAAGCTAGATGCCCAAGGTGGTACATGCATTTGGAGTATGCTTGCAATGGCTAGAGACCCTGGTGTGCCCATTTTCTTTCTCTATTTATCTCTATCTCTCTCTCTCTCTCTCTCATACATAAATAAATAAATAAATAAATAAAAATATCATGGACTCAAGGAATTTAGGAACTTATTTGTTCTGATCATTTTTTAGCCCATACTTGGAATCAGATTTTCAGACCTTGGGGAGAACAAAGCAAAGAGTTTATAATATGTGGGTCAACAAAATAGATAAAAATTGATATCCTTGTGGAATTCCCATTTCTTTTATTGTCTCACTTATGACTCAGGTGGAAGTAAATTATGCCAAATTATGTGGATAATTGTCTGTGAATGCTATTTCATTGCTTCTGTGGATTTGATCATCTTATACATCCACTGGGACTCCATATAAACATTCCTTTTAAAAAAAGATTAAATTTGGAAAGTATTTGAATTGATTCTTTGGTTCCTGCTGTTTCTCAGTGGACTATGCTGAAGAAACAGGATTTCTTCTGTGGTGAATGGCAATGAACCTTTATCTTCCAAATTTTTTTGAGAATGAAGAAGTTGTTAACTAGAATTATGTCTCCAAAGTTTTGAATTATTTAGTGAATCAAAGATGTATATTGTTTTACTAATTCACTCAGAAAGCACAAGTATAAACAGTATTCCTAGAGACCATCCATATGCAAACATTGAGCCCCTATGACATGAGAGATTAGCAACTGACTTTGGGAAATACATTTTTATTTTAATGAGAAAAAGAGAAAACTGGCCATCTACACATTCTGCATTCATTAACAAATTGCTTTTTCTCCTTTACATGCTTTGAGGTGCTGACAGAAGTAACCTAGTAGGGTACAGATTTTTAAAAATCTTTTAGCCTATGAATGTCTTCTGCATTATTGAATGTCACACCTTGGTTAAAAGGGTGCTTGAACAGGCCTACTTATTACAAATGATACATATTATAGGTATATAATTGGATTCCTCAGATTTAAGAGTAAGCATTATTGTTCTGAATAAAATCTGGGACATCTATGATGTTGTTTTAGTCAGTTTTGCATTGCTGTAATAGATACCTGATAGGCACAGATTAAAATAGATTTATTTTAGCTCACCATTACAGACAATTTAATCTATGGTTATTTGGTGCCATTCTTTCTGGGTCTGAGGTGGAGCAGAGCATTGCTATGGTAGGATTATATGTCAGAGTTTGCTGCTCATCTCTTACTGCTGAGAAAGAGTAAAAGAGGGAGAGAGAGAGAGAGGGAGAGGGAGAGGAAGGAAGTTATTAAGACAAGTTGTATCTATTTCTGGGTATATACCCCAACTCTTGGCCTGTTTCTTCCTACTAAGCCCTGCATCCCAATAACTATGAACTCCTCAGTGGATAATCCACTGATTATGTGAGAATCTTAATTATAATTCATCTCTCCATAATGGTATATACTAGCTGGGGACCATAGCTAAACCATAAGAGATGTATATACCACCTCATTTTTTACAGGTATGAATTCAAATAACCTGACATGGAAATTCAATGTATAGGATAACTGATGCATTAGTGCATCACATTTCCTGGATATGCTCATCACACAGGAATAAAACCTTAGTGAAATGCAGATTTTTACTTAGTAAGTTTGGGGTTGGCTAGCTGGGAGTCTGTGCTTTCTTTGTGGATGTTGACGATGCCGTAGAGACACTGAGGATTATTTGTGAGCCAACCTGATAGAATGGCCATTAATCACAACTCACAGCAGCTTTGTTGTTTTCCTTTTATTGTTGCACGCCCAGTAATTTTAATTAAGGTTTTAAAGAAGCAACTTAAAATTTATAGTTGTAATTGAATGCATTTTATGAAGGAAATCTATGCTACAGTGGTGTTCACGATTTGAGAGTACATACTTTTCACTTGAGATACAACATTCATAGGTGTCGGGGCTCATATGCACATCTGGGAGACTCCTTCACGTTATCTTATTTGCATCTTAATACCTCTACATGTCCAACCATCCAACCCTGTTGGGAATATACTTTGGTAGGCAATTAAAGTGAGAACATCACAGTGAATGCACTTTCTCCCCACTCCCCCACTGAGATGATACCAGAGCATTGCAACATAGCAGGATTGTGAGCCCAAGAAGCCCAGTTCTTAGTCTGGTAGTAGGTGTATTTCACAGAAGTAGTTTTCACCTTATCCTTTTCTAAAACCTCTGCTCCATTGCCTGAATCATTATATATGTTCAAATAAAACAACTGTTGTCAACACTGGTACCATTTCATGTATAGTAAATGGCATTAGTGCTTTTTAATAAGCATGTATTAGTTAAGGAATGTTTTTTATTTGTGTGTGTGTGTGTGCCTACAAGTATGCATGCATGAGGTGTACTGAGAAATACTGAGACGAGCCTGCCCCTCAAACATCGTTCAAATCATTTTAATAACAACATTATGGATAATTGAAATATAAGATTATGATTATCAAATTAAATTAGTCTAAGTTTGGGAATACTACAGAATATTGCAGAATCCAATACACAAGAAAAGCTAAACAGATGAGCAAGATTTTTTTTTTTACTTTTTTTTTTCATTTTTATTTTTTATTTTATTTTATTTATTTTTTTTTTTACAGTCAGTTTGGTACCATTATTAGGCTCATCCGTGACCTACCCCCTCCCCTTGGCCCATCCTTGTTGAGGTATACAGGTCATGCATTGTGGAGTTAGCCCACAGTTATGGGTAAGCTAAATGTCTCTGCATATCATGACCCAACATGTGGCTCTGACATTCTTTCCGCCCCCTCTTCCGCAAAATTTCCCTGAGCCATGTTGGGTCTGCTTCAGTGATGAGGTGTTAGGGGCCTCTGAGGCTCTGGCTCTCTGATTTGGTAGGAGTTGATTTTTCTCTGTGCTGATCTCCTTCCCCCTTGTGCTGGTATCCGGTTCATCAGGAAAACAGCACCCTTGCTTGTTTCTCCAATTTTTCTTAGTTTCAGCCGGGGCCCTTTTGAGGTACGATGGGGTGGCTCTCTCCTTAGGATCTACATCTATCTGAAAAAGAGAAGCAGATTCTCCAACGGAGAGTGAGTTAGCACCAGGACAAATGAGATAACCCTTCTTTTTTTTATAGAGAATTTAATAGGTGTAGGCCCTCTTGTAGCCCATTATTGATGGTAGCTTGATATTGGAGAGTGGGTTTATGTTTGGATATGGTTCTGACTTGTTTCCCAGATCCAGCTATGGGTCCCATACCAGTGAGGGGATCAGTTAGCCAAATTGAGAGCAGTTGGTTCCCCACCATGGCTGTGTGCCACCACTGCACTTGTGTGGGCATCACAACAAGTTATTTGCTGCTAAGTAGGTTAGACCATGCGTTGCTTCGACAGATATTGGTCATTTTCCCCCAGTCGCCCATGTAGCACCTTCTGGCACTAGACGCGCTGACTCTCTGGGGACTGACTCTCTTCCAACTTCCAGCCATGCCATTCTAATTATGAGCAAGATTTTTAATGACCTTTGGGGAGGAGTTACATCACACCTGTTAACGTAAGATAGTAGATTCCAATCCACCTTTAAGAGACAAAGTCAGAAATCTGGATTTCCTGGATTTGAATTAAAGCCCAGTCACTTCCTCACTGTATGCATTTGGGTTACATGACTTAATCCATGCTGAGCCATAGTTTCTTCATGAGTAGACTACAAAGGAAATAATTGTTTCTACCTCAGAGGTTGTTGAGATAATTAAATAGGCATAGTGTCTACACATTGCTTAGTACAAGGCACACACATGTGCAGAAACTAGAACTAAAATTATGGAGCACTTCCTATGTTCTATAAACAGGTGTGTCAATTTATTTTGTCTTCACAATGATCCAGTAAGGTAGTGTGTCATTATATTATTTTATAATTGTAGATGTGGGAGTCTGGGAAGGTTCAAAAACTTGGTATAGTTCACAGAGCTTGAGATTATGAAAGTTGTGATTATATGACAAGCATTTTTTCAAACCTCTGTTTTTACTAAATTCTGCTTAGTGTTCTATGTGTAACTGTCAGTAGTATTGGAATGACTACTAGTACAATTCTTTTATTCATTTATTTATTTATTTTTGTTTTTCGAGGTAGAGTCTCACTCTGGTCCAGGCTGACCTGGAATTCAGTAGTCTCAGGGTGGCCTTGAACTCACGGCAATCCTCTTACCTCTGCCTCCGACTAGTGGGATTAAAGGCATGTACCACCATACCTGGCTCTAATACAATTCTTTATTGTTGATATTTGTGGAAAAGCTGGCAAAAGCAGGAAGAGTAGCACTTAGCATGAGTGGAGATAACCTGATGTCTGAAGTGGTAGATCCATGGGTGAGGAAGTTGAAAACCAAGTTGAAACTAGAAGTTGAAAAGAACCTACACAAGGTCTTTCTCAATAATAAGATGGGGAAATGGAGTCAGGGTATGAGACCTTTGTAGTAAGAGAACAGTCAACTTGTCTAACTATTTAGAATACAGTATTGTAAATATATAAGGAGAACAGACAGAGGTATACTTGGATGTTGATGCATTCATTCACTGATCAGTTTTCCATGTGTTCTATCCCCTCTAATGATCATTCAGAGAATAAATAAAACATGTCTAGTTCTGTCCCCAGGATAACAAATAAAATTATATATCTATAAGCATCCATTCTGTTCACAAAAACAAACAAACAAACAAACATAAAATGTGGCTATAAAGTAATGAAGCTAACTGCACAAGGTTAAGTGAAATCCACCTCATTCCTTTATAGTCCTGGGCCACAGATAAGAAATATATCAGAAAATAAAAGCTAAAGAGATCAATCACATCCCTTAGAAGGTACTCTTTGTGACTCAGTGAGAACATGATGGAAGGAACTTTTATGGTGGGGAAATTCCTATCAGTCACAGCTTTTATAACTGCCTATTGATGACATATACAGCTCCATAATGGCAGTGCTCAAATGGATTCTGACTTCCTTAAACCATCATTGTATTGAACCACATAACCAGAAAATCACAATGTGGTGATCTTTCTCTACACTAATCCTCCCATGAGCACTTAATGACTTGTCTGTTCATCGTGGAGATAATAAACCTAGCATTGAAGCAATAGCTGTCTTGGTAACTTTGCATAAATCATTATTTGTAAAAGTGAAGGAAAACCTATAGATAAGAGCCAAAGACTAGGCTTCTTCTGCTTTCAGAAGAATTAGCTTCGATAATTGCTGTGACTGCATGCGGAATGTTCTGAACAAATGGATGCAGATAGAAAAGTAAACATTATCTCTCAATGTGATCAATACTTCCAACACAGGAAAGGCAATTATTAAATATTCTGGCAAGGTTTATCTAAGCAAAACAAAATGCAATGAAGGAGGAAAATGGGAAATAGACAAAGATCTAAGGGAGCATGGAGAATTTCTTCTTCTCCAGGCAGAGATCATGGTTACATATTGTAAAAAAAAGTTTACATGAAAAACATCTATCACTAATGCATTTCCATTTGAAATTTTTAGAGTAGTTATTTATAATGTCTTAAAATATGGCATCAATTAAAATAGCTTTCTCAAGGCACAAAAGCTATTGGTTTCTGGACATCCAGTATAGTATATCCTGTTGTATCAGCTTCTCCCTTTCCACCTAGCATCACAACGAATCAGCCTATTTCTCAGCATCTTACTAAGCTGATACACATTTTATTTCAGCAAAGGCATAAAAATTTTACCTAAGCACAGATTAATAAGAAAACAAGGCAAAGAGAACTGGAAAGGTAGGACATACCATGATATTCATCCCAGCTGCCTGATTTCCATTAGCATTATCCTAATTTCTTTTAGCTCTTTCCACTAGGTTTTATATTGTTCACAAAACAGACAGAGCTACAGGTGGTGAGATCAAAAAGCAGGAAAATACCCTCAGATTAATCAAAAAGAATCTAGGTGAGTAGTCATGAATCTCAGAACAAGAAAAGGGAGGATGCTCTTGAGCTATGTGTGGGAATTAATTGCGTACTCTACTGGAGGTTTGCCAAATGACTCAGTTTGAACAAATTCTCTTTCTTTCCTCCTTTTTTTCCCTTGTAATTCCATCACCTTTTATACCCATTTTCTTTGTTACTCCTTCATTTCTCCTTGTCCTACTGCGCTTCTTTCTTTTCTTCTACATCATGCTCTTAAATCTTTCCCGCTCACTGTCTCCCCCACTCCACTCCTTTCCCTATGGCCTATGCTCAGCACTATAACTACAGATCATTTTGTACCCTAGGTCTATACAGACTCTTTTGCTCATAATCCTACTCTGGCTTCCCATTTTATCTAAGGCAAAGCTAAAGCCCACATCAAGGTCCAGAACATCCTACCTTCTTGACCTTGTCCTTCCTGCTTTCTCTCAGATGTGGCAAGGTCACTCCCTTGCATATTAATGACTGACCCTTAACTTCTTCAGGCAGGTTAAAATTCCTCTCAATGACCACCCTGTTTAAAACTTAAACCCATCCTCTTTTTCCTCTTTCACATTATGATTTTGTTTCCTTTACTCTGTTCTTTATAACACAGTATATAATTTATTTGGTCTATTGTCATTTTTCTAGCTTTCTAGTTTTTACCCACATTGCCCCCATTTATGTAAATATTACAAGTTGGATATGCACATGGGAGAGAGAGAGCATGAGTTCTGGGTTTTCTGACTTTGGGTCACTTTGTTTAAGAATTATTTCCAGATCTATCTACCTTCCTATAAATTTCCTAACTTTATTTATTTGTCTAAATATTTTATTTATTTATTTATTTTAGAAAGAGAGAGACAGAGAAAGAGAAAGAGAAAGGGAAAGTGGGGGGATGGGTGTGCTAGGGCCTCAAGTTACTGCAAACGCACTCCAGATACATGTACCACCTTGTACATATGGTTTATGTGGGTCCTGGGGACTCAAACCTGAGTCCTTTGGCTTTGTAGGCAAACACCTTTAAGTCACCTTTCCAAGCTCCTATTTGTTTATTTTCCAAGAATAAAAGTCCATTATATGTACTTATTACATTTTCATTACCCATTCATTTGTTGATGGGCATTTGGACTGGTTCTATTTCCTTGTTATCATGAATAGAGCAACAATGAACATGGAGGCAAAGTCCTTTAGCTATATGTGCAGGAGTTGTATAGCTGTGTCACATGGCAATTTAATTCATACTTTTTGGTATTCATTCCAGTAGTCAATAAGAGTTTTTGTTTCCCTACACCAGCAGCATTTGTTGTCAATTTTCTTGATGATATCCATTTGAACTGGGGTGAGATAGAATCTTAAAGTGGTTTAATTTGCATTTCCCTGATGACTAAGGATGGTGAACCCTTTAAAAAATATCTCGTTTCCTCTATTGTGAACTGTCTGTGCATTTCATTAGTTCACTTGGTGATTTACTGGCTTTTTTGGGGTCCCATTTTTAAAGTAATTTGAGAAAATAAACTCTGGGGCTGCAGAGATGGGTTAGCAGTTAAAGTGCTTGCCTACAAAGCCCACAGACCCAGGTTTGATTCCCCAAGACCCCTGTAAGCCAGATGCATAAGGGGACATATGTGTGCCTAGAGTTCATTTGCAGTGGCTGGAGGCCCTTCTGCACCCATTATCTCTCTGTGCCCCCGTCAGATAATTAAATAAATGAAATATTTAAAAAAGAAAAGGAATTCTAGATATTAGCTCCCTATCTGTAGTATAGATGGCAAAGGTTTTCTCCCATTTCTGTTTGCTTGGCTGGATTAAGTATAATGCTGATCTAGGATGGTTAAGGGAGCATAATACCTCTGGAAGGAAAGATGGATAGTGAAGAATACTGGCAAAGACATTGATGTAGCCAATGGACATGAAGGAGAATGACATGGTGCCTGAGAAAGATCTAAAAGGTAGTCACCAGTGGAATGAGTATGTGATAGCAACTGAAATGTAAGGAAGGGCAATTCATGTAAGATGCTTCTGACAATTTTAGTCTGAGGCACCAGATGGACTGTAGTATGAGTTGCTGTGAATAGAAACTTAAGAATGAGCAGGCTTGTTGCAATATTGTTTTTATAAAGAAATGTGTTTGTGGTATGATTAAACTCCCTGGAGAAGCCCTTGGTAATTAAAATAAGTTAAGTGGGTGAAATAGGGTAGAGGTTTGTGAAGTATGTGAGGTATGTGATAGTGATAGAGATTTAGGTAGTAGTGGTTAAAGGACAGTTAGTCATCTGATATGTTATCATATTACTGTTAAGATCAAGCAAAGATCTGCAAAGAGATAGTGCTGGTGCCTTGGAGAATGTTGCCATTTAATTCCCAGGCAGAGAAATACTTCCTGGATGTTGAATCAGTGGTCAGAATTGGGAGAAGGAAGGGTGGTAGTGCAGGATGCCAAGATTGTAAGCAGCAGCCACAACAACCTGGAAGACAAAGATGGAGAGCCAGGTTTTTGGTCAGTTTACTAAGGCATGAGTTCATCAAAGGAGCAATGAGGATGATAGCCAAGGACAGCATGTTGAGAAGTCTAACGGTGTGTGGTGTGGTAAAAGATTGTCTTCAAGAAACCAGGTTAGAAAGGAAGCAAAGAGATAAAGCTGTAAAGAAAACCAGACCTAAGAAGAAAAGGCCATTTTATCTAGCCCTGAATGAGATGGTCAACATAGAGATTAGAGAGTGGGATGTCTTTTAGCCTCTCCGGACAGTCAATCTTGTACTATAGGAACAAGAGCACATAAAGAGAGGTCATTGTGCCTTCCTTCATACAGATAAACCTAAAAGACAGAAACGTGTTGAAATACTCACTCCCACTCATTCCTCCCATACTAATCAATCAAATAATTTCTAAAAGCACAAGACCAGTGAGACAGGGAGCTCCATCGCCATTTTATTATTTAATGTGGGAAGGTGTGTTCTACTTACGTTTAAAAGAAAAGAATTGGTGCTCAGTCGAGAGCAGATGATATTTACATTGGTAAGATTTTCTACATAAAGACCTAGAAGATATTTATAAATGTTATAATTCACCTTCATTGGGGAAGTATATTAAAATAACAATGGCATAATGATGTACAATGAACCTTAGATTTGTATTTAATGTATCTATTGTTATGTAGCAAACAGCTTCTAAGCATCTAAAGCAGCAATGATTTGCTGTTTCTTATGGCCAGGAACTTAGACAGGGCTCAGCTGGTCAGCTCTTCTGCTCCACATTGGGTCAATGAGGTTACTTGACTGCATTCAGTTGGACTTAGTTTGGCTGGATGGTCTAGCATGAATTCATTCACTTGCCTAGCATCGAAGAGCTCCTTCAGATAGCCCCTATTTTTCCTTCTTCCTCCTTCTCCTACTTCTTCCCTTCTCTTTCCTTTTGTACACTGTGTTTCATCATTTAGTAATTTAGTTCTATCTCGCTTCTAACATGTAGAGGACACAGAAAAGAAACTGACAGATGTCTTCAAAAGTGACACTTGAAATTGGCACAGTGTAACTTCTGCACATGCCATTAATTATAAGGTCGGCCCAGATTCAAAGAGAATGATTGAAATAATGTCTGCTTCCTGATGAGAGGATCAGTCTTCATGTACAGGGAGGGGGATGATTAGTGGCAGCCATCATCAGAGACAATTTAACACAACAGGATACAAGGAAGAGATGAAACACTGCCAGGTTCTAGGTTCAAGAAGAAAGCCTGGAATTTTGTTTGCCCACAGAAGAGGCTTACACTTGGGTTTTACCCAATGAGCAAAGTTCTTCTAGCCGTAGAGGGAACTGTAATACTTCTACTTATGTATATTACATAGTGACACACAGTTTCTAGCAAAAAAAATTTGAAGGCTTAGGAAAGGAGATGAAGGAAAAAAAAAACACATTCATGAAGGCTTTCTTACTTGGAATTTCATTTTGATCTTCAGAATTAGCTCACTGTAAAGATTAAAAGTAGTTTGGACATGATAGTGTCACATTAAATTAGGCTCTGCTTAACTTTTTAGGAGAAGGTAAAATTAGAATTTGCTTTGAAAATATGTAAGATTCTGAATGTGTATGAATCTTACAGGTTAGTTCAGGAAACTATGAAAGTGGCATTGTAGATGGAGCAGGCCCTTTGCCTTTAAGTTTTTTTTCCTCTAGAAACTAGGATGATTTTTTGCCAGTCCTTGTCATCCATGGCTTCAGTGATTTTCATATACTTCAATTTTTGGGTTTTGTTTACCAAAGCTGGATCTTCCACTCCAAAACTTCATATGGTTTTTCTTCCTGTCCTTTATTACTTTCCTTTAGAATGAAGTGAGTCTTCCTCTCCGTCCTTGCTTGTGGAGCCATGATTATTTTTCCATTGTTTTTGATGCTCAAAAGATTTTCTAAATTTCCAACTTGGAGCTTCCACTCTTTGGGGATGACAGAAAATTTAATTATATATGTTTAGGGCTTCCTCATCCCAGTTCTCTTAGGCTACGACAAAATCTTGGCTCTGTTAAGAAGTACATGGTATTGAAGGAGTCACAGGAGAAAGCTAGTTTCTTTTGGGCCATTTCCATTAAGGACAGAAAGAAAGAACCAGAAAATGCCATCCCACCTTGGCAGGAATGGAATCCACAGTGGCTGCAGCGCCCCTGCTGCTTCTAGTCTACATACTACCTAGGTGGGCTGGCCTTCGGGGTCAGCCCTTTGAATCTACAAACTGATGGTCTATAAAGGCTTGTCTATGCTGTTTCCATCTCTCTGCCTTCTTATTGCACTGTGATTTCTGTCTGGACACACATAAGCATGCCTTTACCCTGCCCAGCTATGTGATGCTGGGCAGAGGAAACTATTATTTCTTGGCCTTTGTTACCTTTTTTTTTTTTTTTTTTTTTTTTTTCCTGTGTGCCACTGCTTTATGCTTTGGAGTGACTTCTCATTTTAATTACATATATGATTTCTCTCTGATCTCTGAATTTATCACATGTGTATTTCCTTTACAAGGTAGACCTACCACATGAATATTTCCTCTCAATTCTAGCCCTGCCACCTGTGTAATTTCTCTAAGCTGGCATTAACTGTGGATATAACTCTTTACTACCATTTTCTCACTGCCTTGACACTGTCTCTCCTATTCTCAAATCGTCACTACTTACTCTTAACTTTATTCCATGGTGAGGCTCAGGACAGATGCTGTGCTTTTCACAAGAAAGAGTACAGGTTTATTCTAAATCTCCCTACATAAGCTCCTAGGTTCTGCCTTCCACATGCTAGTGGCTCTACTCTAGCCTCTTCCTAGACCTCCATTTCTCCTAAATGAACCTCGTGAACTATGCTGTGCTTTCCACACAAGTATGTGTCCTATCAATCACATTCTTGTGACTTTGCTCCAGACTTTTCCTAGATCCCAAATTCCCATAAATAAATTCCTATAACTTGCGATTTCTCCCTAAACTCAATAAACCATAATTTATCCTTCTTGTGTATGTGCTTTTCTCAACTCTTTGTTAAAAATAGGATAAAAACTCAACATTGGGGTTCATAAGTTGTGACAACCCCTCCCAAACCCCCAAATCCTGCATCATTATTAGACATCAGGCACCAGGACACATTTAAGTGGTCTTTTATACAGAATGAACCTTGGCTCTAAGACCTAGCCTACATAGGCTGTGAAGTGTTCATGCACTAATGTTTTATGTCATCACAGGGTACTATAAGGAGATAGGGTACCTGTATCCTCATCATACAGAACAGAAGAACTATGTTATAATTCTACCAACCAAGAAATGTCTTTGAGTTGTATTGTTGTTACTCTAGAGCCTACCATTCTTAGTGGATTTATGTTTTTGATCATGAAAAGCTAGGAACTCTTATCACTACTTTTCTTGACTTGAGGCTGTTGCCTGTTGGAACGAGGGCAAAGGACATGGGTAAGCATAAATTATTGATGCATCATTTTTTTACTATCCAAAATGACTTTTCTGTGTTATCATCTCCCAGTGGAACCAATAGCTAGTCTGTGAAGCAGTCCCATCTAAGAGAATATGTTCATTAAGGAGGAAAAGTAAATCTCTGAGTCCTCATTTTAATGAATATGCCTATTTCAATTGTGATCAATGGGGGAAAAATGCCCAACTTTCTTAGTCAACTGAAGAAATGACCAAGATATGTTTTTCAATCTAAGCACAATTAAAGGGCGGATAAGTAGATGAGAGCATGCAGGGCAATGTAAGATTACCAAAGAATATACTCAATATCATGCTGTTTAACCCAGTTTGCTAAAGTGATCTTTTTCTAGGCGAACATACATTCTTGGTACAAGTGTTAAAGATGCCGAGATTTGGATATCCCTTTATGACATTTGAAACTATTCAAGCTACAGTTTCACTTGAACTCAAATTCTAAGCTGATTCAATGTTTCAGTGAAAAGTGTTTGGTTGCCCTTTCTCTACATCTGATACTGGGGTGCCATTTAAAGTTGTCATGTACAAATGCAGTTATTTGTCCTTGAACTATTCAAGTGATGGGGAGCTTACTACTTCATGGTGTGTTCTAAACATACAACTCTGATTGTTCAAGAGAAGTTTTAACAGAGTTGGTAGCTCTGTCATCCTCAAATTTTGGCCTCAGTGTTTAGGAGCTTAGAAAGAACAGAAGCATCCTTGGAACCGAGGTACACATGGATCAAAGCAGCAGCCTAGCTACTTATTGCTTAGGCTTTGGGGTAAGGGGCACCATCTCTGCAAATATCATCACCTCATTTGTAAAATGCTGGTAATCACAGTGAACACATAAGTTGTTTTTTTTTTTTTGAATACTCACATAAATGATGAACCATGAGACTTATGGATAAGAGTGAACTTTTTCCTCACTGAGTATAAAAAGACTTTTGCTATCCTTGCTTTGTGTAGTAAGTAATCAACTTTCCACTAGGACTCTAGCCACTTTTCCTCTGTGACTACATCCACTTTATGCTGCTGTTCCCCCCCACACACACACACACTGCTTCCCACCTGCTGCAACCACATAACTAGACAATGCCATACCTACCTTATAGTTGATGGTCAACATTGTTGTGATTTCTGTGGCTCAAGAGTACTTTTGCTTCATTTCTGAGTTCCATTAAATTCTAGATTATGGATCTTATTGAATGTTTGATATTTTCCTCTATAACATATTCCATTTCTGTGCATGATATCACCACCCATATTTCTATTATCTTCCCAGTTATACCAGAAACTGGGAATGATAATTTTCTTCACCCATGGCCTAAATTTCACATTTATTCAGTAACATAGTTCTGTTAATCCTACCTCCAAACTGTATCTTAGATCTCTCCTATGTCATCACTCCTTGAAACTATTGTAAAACTTTTTCAAATGGATGATCTCAGGTCAACAAGACATCTTACAAAATTAAGTTATAACCCAGTCTGTATTTAAGGAAACTAGGGTCTATGTACTCCATATTTAGATATGTCACTATCTTATTATTTATCTCATCTATTATTGTTATTACTAAAGCAGTAAGTTTCCAGTTAACTCATGAATTCTGTTATATGGAACCCTTTATTTTTTAAGAGCATAGAGAAAAAGAGGACCAATATAGAGCATTTATTCAAGATTGATTTTTTTTAAATAAAAGATTGTTCCCATATGTAGATAGTCTGTGACACATGGAGTCTCTCTCTTTGTTCTGGATGCTTTGAAAAGCCAAGTGAAAGTTCTTCAATCCCAGAAGTTAATTGTTGAAGTGAGGCCTGTTTGATGACTCCATATTTATTTTAAGAAGAACTGCATCCCGTTGGGCCTGCCAGGATGAGTTAGCTATGAAATGCATTCCTAAATAGCTAAATGATTCAGCACAGGATCCCATATATGAAATTGACTTTGTAATGCAGCTGCATGTCTCTCTGTTGGAAAGTCTGTCTATTTCGGTTCTTTGCTTTATTTCATAATTCAATATTGCACATGAATAGGTAATGGAGAAAATCATTCCTGCCTCACAAAACCCATGTTGCAACCAATACGTTGTTGAAACTTTGCCCAGTTACTTGGAAGCTTCCTTTGATGAGAAGAACTCAGCTACATAGGGTAAATATACCCAAAAATATTCATAATTCTACCTACAGTTTGCAAATAACAAGGAGGGTGCTTTTGAACTGAGAACCCCCCGAGAGGGCACTTACCTCTTTTGCATCTTTAAAATACAACAGCTTTTATCAGACGCTGACTTTTGCTTGCAACTAGGAATCTGAGTAAACCTGTAGAGACTTCAAGTAATTCCCAAATTATACCTTCCTTCAAAGGGAATATGCTTTAAATCAAGTGTTTAATGTTAGAAAAATAATAATTCACACACTTGCTCACTTTAGCAGCCTGTTTTAATTTAGAAACAAAGAGAACAGTACAGATTGTACCCCAGCCTCCCCACTTTCCCCTACAAAGAGCTTAGGAAATAGTCTTACTTTAAAACAATGAAGACTTAATCAGCACCGAGCCACATAGTTGCTCAACTCAGCATTAAACTCAACAAATGGTATACTAAGGATAAGAATCTTGGTGTTTTTCTGAGATAGTGTGAGATTTGGTAATGTAAGGCTGGTTGCTTACACTGAAGGGTCAGAGGATCAGCTTTGTTCTCCAATTATTCTCCAGGTGGGCTTCATTCCATCTGAACAAAGGCACCCCAAGGCATAAAGATACTTCAGATCACATTTGTGGATCACTATACTCTGTGAACAATCTGAACATTCTGAGAGAGAGGAAACAAGTCTGACATTGACAGACTCCGACTTTGGTATGATGGAACATGCAGTGTGTTGCCTGCAATGGTACATCCCATCTTGATTACCAGAGAGAATGGCACCTAGTCTATAGATGTCATGTGTCTCAGTGTCTTTGAACTCATTGTTTCTCCTGTGCATCTAGAATGGTACCGGGTACAATGTGTGAGAGAACTGAGAAAATACTCATTCCAATCATTGCTCTGCATTATGTACTTTGGATAAGCAACCCTAGAAGAGAGAGGCTGATTGAGAGACTTGATGCTCAATTGTTTAAATTTTTTAATGTCATAATTCCATCTCTAATTACATTTAGTATTATTTTATTTATCTGTAAAGATGTAAGATAAGTGGTTGGTTGCTGGCATGCTTTATTGCTCCAAGAATCACAGGTAAGTTATAAAGGAGGAAGAATGTAGATGATTATTTATACTGAAGACATGCTAGGAAGTTTTGAAACTTCAGTGTTAAAATTGGTGTACATATATGGTGTGTTTTTCCCTTAAATGAAAAACAAGAGAAAGGAAGTATCATCGCCTCTAGTCGAGACTTACAGCCAACACTTGAATTTCTTCTGAAATAGTTTTGCTGAATAACCATGTATTCCATACTTGAATGCCTCTAGTTACAGAAGACCCACAATCAGCAATTTTACTCATTCCATCTTTGAAGTATCCTAACTGATCTGCTCCAGGTAATAGGCTATTTTCTCAGTCCTAGGTATGACTACAAAAATGAGTTTATATTATTTTTATACCAAAATAACCTATCTAAAGATAGTCTTGTTATTGGAAACTAGTCTCTCCCAGTATCAGTACCTCCAGCCCTTTCTCCCAACACTGTCTCACACATACTTTCCATGCATGCAGGAATTTTCTGTGCCCACAGACTCATTGTGCCACAGAGAAAATGAGCATTTTTTTAGAATGGAAGTAAATTGAGACCTGGATTTCATATGAGAATCCTAGTACATGGAGCATATGTTGTTCCCCTGACCAGTACATATTATGGTTATGACCCAATTTCTCCTCAGATAGGACCTACATCAGTTGGTTAACATGGATTACCAGTACCTTGAGTATAGTTCCATGGAAGACTAATGGAAAATAAGGTTATTTTTTGTTCAGTTTGAAAAAAAAAGAAGAATCTGTTCTTTGTTATTGAGGAATGGCTTGAAAAGATGAGTCAATCTAACATGTCCTGTTGGCTCACACCCAATCTGTGGAAAGGAACAGTGGTTTGGTGCAGCAGCTCTGGGAATGGAGATATACAGACATCTGGAGATGACCTCAGGTGTTTTGACTGGGAGGCACAGGAACCGGGGACATGTCCTGTTGCTGATTCTATGGGTGACTCCTTCTAGAGGAGAACCCTTGTCCTCATGTACCTTGCAGGGTCTTGGTTGTTGAATACTAGGGTGCCAGCTCTGCTCCCTCTGCTATAGAATCTGTGTGCTTTATTCAATAGCCACAACTTCACCTTTGTTCAATCGTCCCATTCACATGGGGACTTTTGTTTATAACAGGTTATTGCAAAAAAAAAGGTAATGATAGTTTGGACCAAATGTATAGACACCTTTTGTCTATTCCAATTTTACTTGCATAGGCCAACATAAAGAGACTTGGTAGTCATAGTTTCATGTAATTGGACAAAAGTTCAGATGGATGAACCACAGTGAATTTTGGCTGCTTTTTGTTTCATTTGGGTCAGGCACCCTGAAGGTATATCAACCATTCTAGAGTGGAATCATTACTAATATGAAGAGAGAGGCAGAATCTCACTTAGGAATGATTAGCATGGAAGAATGGATTTTCATCCCAACCTATATATAATCCTCATCACTTTCTTCCTGGAAAAAACAAAAAACAAAAAACAAAAAACAAAAAACAAAAACCGCTTTTAACAGTAAACTAGAAGAACAATAATACTCTTCTGTGGAAATAATGCATTGTATCCACACTGGCTCACCAAAGGGAGTATACTTGGAGAAATTGGGTGAAGTAGAACCAGACATATTTTAAAAAGTTATTTATGAGAGAGAGAAAGAGCAAGAGAGAGAGAGAAGAAAGAGGCTGAGAGAGAGAGAATGGGCATACAAGGGCCTCTAGCCACTGTAAATGAACTCCAGATGCATGTGCCACCTTATGCACCTGGGTTAGGTGGGTCTTGGGGAATCAAACCTGGGTCCTTTGGCTTTGAAGGCAAGCACCCCTATTACTAAGTCATCTCTCTAGCCCCCAGAGTTTTGAGACCACCTCTAAACACCAGTCAACAATATCATAACTTTAGAAGGTAGGGAATAATGAATTATCAGCTCATTACCAAGAGGATGCTGTACTAGAAGACATACTATTATCAGATGTCATAGTGGTATGGAAAGAATATGATACAGCTATTTATAACATGGACAGTGTCAGGAGTGATGAGGCATTACCAGTAGTCATGAGAAGGCTCAAAGTACTAACCTTCCACACCTATACAGAATATATCTTCACATAGTCTGTGAAATATGGTTTCCTTCATTTCAAGACAGGACAGCCAATGTCTGGCAAGATTCATTGGCTTGCATTATTCTGGTCCCTTTGGAATACAGGCAAATAAGAGCATGATGCATCATTTTCTTCTGTATAGACATAAAAGCAACTGAAATAGTATACCAGTTTGACTCAAAACTATACACAAGAACATGTCCACTTGCATTGTTCATAACCTAACCCAAACTCCATCAGTTGGATCCAGGTGCTTCCTCTTCATGATGAAAGTGAGTCAGTTGGTGACTCTGGTGCCTTAATCTAAAATTCATAAAAGACTGAGATTGCCTTTTCCCTGAAGTTTTACTGGATAGTCAATAAGTGTGCCTTTTCAGCCTCCCCCGAGAACACAGAGAACTTTGATCTACCTCTAACACGTTTTATACTTACTATAGCCAAGACCACAGAGAAATGAGGAAGGGAAGGGAACCATAAGGATGGAATGCCTCTGCCAGTAACCTTAGCTTTGGGTTTATTTTGTTTTGAGTGACACAGCAAAACTCACAGTCCAGTCTCATAAACGTCCATCATTTTGCACAAAATGTTTTTTATCATTGTTGACATCCTCTATTTCAGCTTGTTGACCACTTTGCCCAGTGGCCAAGGCCACATTGCGTTCTGACTGGGATCTTATGAGTTTTTAACTCTGGGCTGTCAGGTTTGGTTTAGGCAGTAATAATGCTTTTATAAGAATTTCACTTAAATCTGGCTTGTTTGCTACCCCATTCTCAAGATGCCAATTTTCAACATAAGGGATAGGTTAGTTTTCATGGAAGTGTTATTTATTTAAAAATATTATTTATATTTCTTTGGGCCAGTTTGACATTTTTCAGTGAGTGACTTTTTATCAGTGTTATAAATTCAATATGATGGTAACAGGTCTAATATTAGCTAATTCCTCATTTCCAGTTCCTTACTGAATTTCATCTAATAAAAATCATATTTCTCTTTTTTATTTATTGACCATTTTATGCATGCATATAATATACTTTGATCACAATCCCCTCCCACCCATTATCTTCTCTTGGTACTTTCCCTGTCCCCTCTGTAGGGAGCCCTTTTTCTTCCCAACTAGTCCCTCTAATTCTTTGATGCCTCTCTCTCTCTCTTTTTACTTTTTGTGTATGTGTGTGACCCATTGAGTTTAATGAGGGTTGCCTACATAGCACATGTTGGGGATTATTGACCAGAGCAAGTGGGTCCTATAAGTAGTCCTATCATTGCATAGCATGTTTCCTGCTCCCAGCCACCCATTAACTGCCTATAATTCCTGTGGGAGAGATGGCAACCTCTGGCTCCTCCATCATCCTAATGAACATCTGAAGAGAGCCAAAGTTCTCATACATCAGCTGGAATCCACTGAAGAAAACCCTGAGGCTTTACACTGTCACCTGTGATGAGCCTTAGATGGCGTAAAGATAAATGGCCTCAGTGGATAAAATCCAGAATTGCTCACTTGTTATCATGCTTCCATTCCACAGATTGCTTACGCCACACCCTGTTTCCTAATCCAGGCAGCCACATTTCTAATCATATTCCTGTTTTCTGCCCAAGATGATCCAAAATTTCCCTCTTTTCATCTTCAGTGTAGCTACGTTCATGCCTTTGTAATCCTTGTCTGAATGGGGGTAGACCCTTCTGACTAAATTCTGCCCAAGTGGAACAATTTGTAGACTTGGTGTTGTAACTTGTCCCATTTGAACCTGACTATCAGATTGTCTGGGGACTGACTTCAAGCCCCAGCAGACACTTAGCACAACTATGATACTTACCTGAAAAAATCCAGACGTGTGTGTGTGTGTGTGTGTGTGTGTGTGTGTGTATGTGTGTGTGTATGTGTGTGTTTAATGATTAATAAATACTTACTCTGTGCTAATTATTTGCAAGGCACTATTCCATGTGCTGGGTACTTAGCAGTAGACAAGATAGATGACATGTCTATTTGGAGAATATAAACTCCAAGTTAATGCCTTTCAGATTTTGCTGAAAAATGTCAAGTGCTGTGAGAAGCCAACAGCAAAGGGGAGAGAGGAAGAGATGGAGAAGAGGCAGAGGGGAGCAGGGTGCAGAAAACCAGGCATCAAGATTGCAGTGTGGTGATGGAGTCGATCGTACACCATGGGAAAGGATGGTGTTCAATGTTGCCATCACAGTTGGTCTTACTGAGATTGTGAGAACTGAGTTAATTTAAGGAAAATGTAACATCTAGGCAAACCAACTTCTGTTGGAGAATATTGTGTTCCTTCCCACATGCCCACTGCCTAGAGCAGTGGCAGGCACAGAGCAGCTCAGGAAAAGTTTCCTGAGTAGACAGAGATGTGAGTACAGCTGGATGAGTACAGGTCCTTGTACTGGACATGAAGACTCCATGTTAGCTCTGTGTTCAGTTTCCAGCAATCTTGCCATCAAGTCGAGGATGAACACCTGAATCTAAGAACCAGCTAGTTTTAGTGATAAGGAGAACATCTAATGGCCAAAGGTTCTATAATATTTCAACTGAGCTTGCTTCACTTCAAAATAATCAGCATATTCATGTCTTGCTCTGTGTGATTAAAGGAATTCAACAGAGGGATTTCCCCCTGAACAAGGGTGGAACTGTTCCAAAGATAAATTCCATTTTCTTACTTAGAATACAGAAATTGCTGTCAAACTCACAGATTCATTTTCTAACTTCAAAAAGATGCTGTGAGTCAGGTGTGGTGGTGCACATCTTTAATCCCAGTATTTGGGAGGGAGACTGAGGTAGGAGGAGTGACATGAGTTCAAAGCCAGAACCTGGGACTACAAAGTAAGTTCCAGGTCAGCCTGGGCTAGGTTGACATCTGGACATGAAAAACCAAAACAAAGCAAAAAGTATGCTGTGATCAAGTCCTTTTTGAATCCATTTGCAACAAGTCAGGTTATGTGTCACTGGATTGGGATCATTGTTCTAGTCATACTCCTTTGAGCCATAATAGTCTTAAAATTCTTCTTGAATGCACTGTTAAAATATTTGAGGTGGCTGTTATCTCCCCTCAGTTTATCCCTCTCCTGGGTGAATAACTGGATATTTACAAAAAATGATCTTATTTAAGTCATTGTATTTTTTTCACATTCTTATACAATGTCCTCTGAATATCTAACTTGTCCTAAATTATGGTATTTAAAATTTAATGAGTATAATCAGTGTGTTCTGACTAGCACAGAAAAAAAGAATATTGCCATCTCATTTATTTAAGATATATTTTTATTAATGCATCTTAAAATCACACTAGCTCCTTTGGGGACAGTTTAACTCGTCATAGGCCCTCACTGAGTGTGCTGCCAGCTAAAACAATTCCTATTTTCACTTGTGCTCTGCTAAGTTGAATTTCTCCATGCTCTCCTTACACAGGAGTTTACTGGGGAACATCAGTAGTAATGATATACTTTTCCTATTAAACTTTACTTGGCTAGATGTAATACAATGCTTCAGATTGTCAAAATACCATCATTTGTGATCCCATCACCTAACATATTTGCTATTTCCCCAGTTTCATTCACCATCACACTGAATGAGCCTGTCTTTGTAATTATTATCCCAGGCAGTGAATTTAAAATTTACATGAATAGAAAGCTTTTGAAAGTCAACCGTTACCTAGTATCCTAAAACTTAAATCTTGGATTTGTTACTGTAATATCATTTTGCAAGTTAAATTATGTATATTTATTCATTATAAGGTCCTTTGTATAAGCTAAATGATGCAGTTATTGTTTAACACAAAATTTTCAAATCACTGTTCATGGATGACAGCTGAATCAGATCATCTCATCATCTAATTGACTGCAATATTTTGTTTTGGTTGCACAGTCTAGAGCATGCTGTGACTGAAATAGAAGCAGCTATACTATTAAGTGAATTTCCTGCACAAGCAGAGGGGGACCTGAAACTGCTCAAGTTCTGATCTCTAAAACCTACATAATCATCTGGGTGTGGCCATGCATACCTGTAACCCAGTTCCATAAAGGGGAATAGAAACCAGGCTTATGAAAAACAGCAAGCTCGAGTTGCAGTAAAATACTCAACTGTAAGAGGAGTGGGCAGAAGAGTGATGGATCTGGATACCCCGTGTTCTGCACTGGCCACTACAATCGAGTGTCCTACTGCAGGGAAACCCCACTCCCACCACAGGAAAGTGGCCCCTGCTGCAGGTAAGCTTATAGGGTGCTGCACATTCATGTGCATATACCACACACACACACACACACACATGAAGTAACTGCACTAGCTTGTTTGGATTTTAACTTCATTATATTTGCAATCTCAAAATAACACGAATAAAATAAATTAGTTGTTTAAAGGAACACTAGTATAAATGTTTGTATTAAGGCCAAAGAATGAATAATTATTTAACAATTAGTCACATTAATTAATTTAATCATAATTTCTTGAGAATCTTCTATATGACCAGCACTATATTAGGAGGAAAAAATAATTGGCTGTTGGAACCTACATTCCAAAGAAGTGAGATAAAAAATAACCATGTGAACATGTGTGTGTACATATGCATACGAATTAATATGGTTCACAGTATTATGTATGTTGTGTGTGTGTGTGTGTGCTAGAATCAAAACTTGTGTCTATACAGCTGAATAGGGTTGGATAAAAAAGCACAAAGTACAGATTCTTCCCACCTTAGACACATTTCCAGTAGTTTCAGGATGACTCTGCTTGCTACCTCGTGATTATAGTAGATTGCCCCTGCCTGTTCTCTCACTTTCTTCTGGGGCTGTTTATATCTTATTTTTCTCTCTCAAATCCCTAATAATCGTCACGATATTTTCAGGCAACGAGTGTGCTTTCTCCTGTCCTGAGAAAGTAGAAGCTAGTGAAGAGCATATCTGCGGAGTTCTGTGGAGTAAGGTCTCCTCTTCCGTAGGTAATGGGTCTATGCCCATTTCCAATGCCACACACCAAGGTCTCCTGGAATCTTTCCCTTGTTACTTATTCAAAGACCCTGGCTTCAGCTATTTCCCTTACATTCTCCAACATTTACTTTCTACCTTCCTTCTCCTCCCCCTTTTCTCTTTTGCTTTCTTTATGTTCAGATCTTGGGATGGAACCCAGGGCTTCTCACCTGCTAAGCATCTGCACTCACATGGATCTAATCCCCCGTCCCTACATTGGCTTTCTTGTGGACTCAATTTTCCCCCTCAGTCCTCCTCTTGTTATCTGTTTCCCACAATACTTACTACTTCATTTCTTGCCCTCCTTTGAAACAGAATTCCTTAAAAAAATATATATTCTGTATTTATCCGGAGTTCTTTCAATTCAACGTTTATGTTGTTTGACACAATTTTTTCTTCTGACTTCTGAATATTTTTATTGACAAAAACACGTGGAAATATAACCTAAAATTTAAATTGATATCTCAATACATTATTAAAAAGAGCTTCTCATGAAAAACACAGGTATGATTTGTTTTCACAGGTTTCCTTGTAAAATGTGGAAGAATTTGTCCCTAGCAGGCAGCAGATTGGGAAGTGGTGGAACTCTTAGCAAGTAGAGTATAATGGTAGAAAGATGTTAGGTCACTAGGGTCATGTCTTGGAGAAACATTGGAATCTTGGTTCCTTCCTGTCTTTCCCCTTTTACTTCGAGCACAAGCAGGTAAGCAGTTTGGCCTACCATACATTCTTGAGTGTTTTGTCAGACCATGGGTCTCAAGCATTGAGGCCAAGTGACCGTGAACTGAAACCTCTAATATGTGAGCCAAAATAAGTCTTTTAAGTTTATTTTCTTTAACCTAACAGTTACTCCTCAGAGAAGTGGGGAGTTCTTTTGCTCTGCCTGGGTAGAAGTCTCAGCAGACAAGGAGAAGCTTCAAGTGCTGGTCTCAGGCAGCTCTTCCTTGCCAATCACTGGCTCTAAGGCCCATGGAGCAAGAGCAGCGCCCTCTAGTGTCACGTTCCTCATGCATGCTTCAGGGATGGGGACCCTTGGTCCTACTAGTACGCTGAGGGTTGTCTGATTTTGGGAAGTTGGGATTCCTCAGCTCTTAGTAGCAGCCAATATGGTGGTATCTGTGCAGACGTAGGGAGTCAGGATTCCCTAGCTCCTAACATCAGGCAATGGGACATTCTCGGCCTAGTGTCTGAGACCAAAGGTTAGTGCGAAACTTGACAGTCATCTGAAATTCTTCAGGCAGCCAGGGCCTGTAGTTTTTCTTCTCTGTTTCCTTACATGTTTGAATCTCCTTCAGCCTTAGCAATCTACCCTCTGCTGCTGGACTTTCTCCTTCTGCTGCCCCACTCTTTCTGCCCTGAATCCATCTTTCGGCACCCAGCTGCCTCGCGGCTCTCACCGCACACCCTGCTCACTGCCCTTCTGCCCCTGCGGTTGTAACTACTTTTCACGCTATGGCTCTACGCCGCCACTTTCTCCCGCAGTCTCTGTTGATTCTTTCCTCATGTTACCAGTTCTACCTGCACTACTAAAGGTAGGCTAAATAAATAAATAAATAAATAAATAAATAAATAAATGAATAAATAAAATAAACAGATCACTCAAGGACTCGTTTTATGGGCCTGCTGCTGAAACACGGTGATATCTTCCAAGAAACTCGTTAAGTGAGCTTATATACCCCCAAATGAAGTACTTGGACCAATCACAGAAGCTTGTATGAACCAATCGTAGCATTCGTCCCAGCTTCTGAAGGATAAGGGTTTGGACTCATCACTTCCAATTGTTTTGAACCAATCACAGATTTTCCTCTTAGCACCTATCAAAACAGTCTCTTGTCTAGACTACCAAAGAAAGTGCTCCCTTCTGCCCCAGGCATGAATGGTTACAGGATAATCTATGGTTCACCAAGGATTGTGATAACAAAAGCCTGGTACAAAATGTATCAGAGAGTCCTGACTGAAGCTGAACATTTAGGATCATAGGTAATCAGTTGTGATCATGGCATAGTTTTCTCATGATGTCTGTGAAGATTTCCAGACAGCTGGTGTTGGGATAGGGGAAGTTCAGTTGGCTAGCTCTTAGTCCTTTTGTTTCAGGCAGACAGGGCATCAAGGCAGAGCTGCTGGTTAAAGAAGCAAAACGTCCCTTCCCTTCAGGAATTCTTACAATACACATTTAAAGGCTTATTAACATTAATATGATTTTTAACAGACTTTAACAGTGCTTAGCACTGGAGTAGTGCCCCATGGAGAGATGGGCTCCTCTTACACTATCTCACAAATGCAAGATAAAGATAATGGATATCAGGCTAGAAAGATGGCTCAACTGCTAAAGGTGCTTACTTTAAAAGCTTGATGGTCTGGGTTCTATTCCCCAGTACCCACATAAAGCCAGATGCACAAAGTGCCACATGAATGGAGTTCTTTAGCAGTGGCAGGAGGCACTGGTGCATACATACTACCTCTCTCTCTTTGTCTGCCTCTTTCTCTTAAATAAATAAATAGGGTTTTAAAAAGATATTGGGTATCACCAGCATCCTCATATCCCCTTATGTGCGGCTTCTACATTGCTACCCATTTCATCTCTCTTCTAATATGTATTCACTCTTCATTAAAAACATATTTTACTTTGACATTGACATAAATAGATATAATGTGTTTTGATCTTATTCCATTTACCCTTATTCTCTCCTCCTCCCGTTAACACCCTGTTGTCCGTTAGTCCTATCTTAAGTTTAAGGCTTTTGTCTTTTAACTGACTTAGTTAAATTAGGATGGTTCTTAGTAAACCTGACTAGAAGGAGCTGCATATAAGAGTCAGGGTATTATTTTCAGTCTTAGTTCACTTAATTGTTACATTTTTAATTCATTCACCAAACATATATTGGGCCCTTGCTATGCGTCAGGTTCTATTTAGTGTACTTTCCACTCATTGTGTCTGCAACTTTTCACAATTATGTGGTCACTATTACCATGTTTATGTTTATATAATGGAACAAAACTCAAAGTTGTTAAAAAAAAACTTTGAAGTGGTACAAACTGAGTTACATAACTTGTCAGTCTGTTGAGAAATCAACATCTTGACTCCTCACTCCTGTCCTGTACTCAGTAGCTGACTAACTCATTTATGTAGCATCTACTTACCGAGTACCTTCTATGTTCTCAGTTATATTATGCCAGAAATATTGAAGTTTCTTTTTCCAGTTTTAGAGACCCAGCTCAGGGTCCTGCACTTGTTAGGCATTGAACTCAACTTGTTATGCCACTGAACAAATTCCCAACCCCAAGATCCAGGATATTGAGCACAGTAGTCTATTTTCTTTCCAGAGCCGATAACCAAATAGTTTCCTAGGTATTATAACCACCTATTATGTGGTTATAATTATGCTTTAATTTAGAAAATTATTGGGTCATATTTGGTATGAAAAAACAAAAAGATTAGAGAGAATTATTGTAAACCACAAATATCTCTACAATCAGGAGTTTATTACAATTTTTGTAATTTTTGCAAGGATCATAAGATTAAATAATAGTTTAAAAAATATTTTCTTTATATTACAACTTGACATTCCTTCTATTATTCTTATATGCTGTATTTTCTCTTTTTTCTCAAAAAGAGTAAAATACTATTTACGCAGTAGCACATTTAAACATGTCCTAGTTATGAGAACTTGAATTTCTATATTGTCCATATGTGTTTACAGGTGTACATGCATGCAAATACATATGCATGTGGAAGCTGGTAGACAACTTCAGGTGTCAGTGCTCAGATACCATCCACTTGTTTTTGAAACAGGGTCTTTCACTGGTCAGTGAGGCCCAGGGATCTGCCTGTCTCTACCTCCTCAACACTAGGATTACAAGTGCAAGTCACCTGATTGCCAAATTTAATTTGAAAAGCAACTTAAATAATAGTTCTTTGTTTATTTAAAACTATCAAGCCAGATAGAGTGGCTCATGCATTTAATACCAACATTGGGGTGCATAGGCAGAACAATTGTCATGAGTTCAAGGCCAGCCTGGGCTGCACAGCAAGTTCTAGTCAAACCTGGACTAAAGAGCAAGATCCTGTCTTAAAAACACATAATAAGGCTATTAAAATGCAAAATGTTGGATTTCTTCATACAATTTTCAAGGATGGAAAGGTTGAAACAGTAGATCAAGTTATACAAAAAAACCAGTTAACCATTCTCACAGCTCTGTATCAAATTTTGATCCCTAATTACTATCACATTAAAAGTGACAAAAAGAATATATATATTTTGGCAATGGTGCTTATGTGCATCAACTTTGCGTACAGATAGAAGGCTTATTAAATAATCTTTTGTAAGTCATTTAAATTTACCATGGCTTGGAGTCCTTATCAGTAAACTGGGTCTAGTGATAGTGAGCTATTTTCATGGTTTGTTGTTGTGAAGATACATTGCGTTAATGAAAGTACTAACCATCTGGTGCCTAGCAGGTTACTATTTCTGTTCCTGTGAACAAGAAAATTTAAATATTATTAAAAAGAAAGACCACTGTTATTAGATTTAGACAACTCTACTGAAGTCAATTATTTTCTCAGAGTTTTATTTTTTTTAATTCAGTGGAAACTTTGTATGGACACATCATGTGTTCGTACCATCACTTCTGTCCACCCTGTCCCCTTCTCAGTTTTGAATGGTAAATGTAACTCTTGTTGCTGGGAAGGGAAAGAGGAAGAACACGTAGTTACCCAGAGGTGAATGCCAAGAGCACATTAGACAGCAGCCATTAATGCAGCACCGTTCTGAAGTGGAACTCAAAGTCAGTGTCTGCCCAAATTTGTATAATTGTCCTGAGCATTTCCACACAAACTCTATTATTTCTACAATTTCCTTCATAATACTATACTTCATGTCATGAGGAACACAATGTAACTTATATCAGAAAAGTGCTTTTCCAGATGTTGAGCCAGGAACTCGATTCTGAGGGGTTTCATTCAGAAGCAGTGATAAGAAAGATAGTGCGACAGTATTTAAATGAGCTGTGAATGAAAAGCTTGCATTGCCAGGTGCTGTAAGACTGACTGTTAATTCTAATCAAAAACAATCAAAAACTTAATCAAATCATTGTCTGTAGATGTTCCTAGTTCTCCACTGAATTGCTGACTCTGTTGTGGATTTTTAGTTTTTTCCAATGCTAGAGGAATTATTGTGTAGAGCCCAGTACATGTTCTTATCAACTATTTTTGGTGTTGTCTGAAATATCTTCATCTCATTACACTCTACATAGCTACTTTGTTCTAACTTCTCCATTATATAAATACTTGACAAAAGTTTTTGCTCATACTATTTTCTCCAATCTTCACTCTTGGATGTTTTTCTTTCTAATATTTAGATATTCCTATGTTCATCAACCACTTTCCATTCTGATGTGAGTTACACAAGATCATTGCTTGTTGATTGATCACAAAAGCAGCTCTCTTCTTTTCTCTGCATCTCACAAACCATTCCTTGTATAGTTTCCGTAACCTTAAAGATATAACCTGCTTATCAACAAGCCAAATCCTCTGCTCTATCCAAATAAAAGGAAAAATTTCACAATCTTCTTTAAGAATTATAGGATATAAAAATGTAACCTAAAATTTTAGACATAATTTAAACTAATATTTTTGTTCGTCTGCTTACAACTTATACAATTGTGGGTTGTTGGAATGGTGGACAGCAGACTTGATAACTATTTTTTACCTGCATAGTTTAGTTTTTGTTAATATAGCATATTCAATATACTTGTCTGCTAGTAACTCATGATGTGTTCTTGGGTGACAAGTAGATGGAGGGATTGTATTTGCTTCGTGGGTTATTATTATCTTTCCAGTAAGATTATAAGGTCTTTATAACCAGAAAGATGTCACTTAATTACTTTTATATCCCTCCTAAAAACTACATGCTTATGAAACATCTAATGGCTGAATTAATCATGTACTGATTCTTAAGAGAAATTTAGTACTTTAAGGAAACTATAATTTTTATTGCATCTGTGAATCAGGAATTCTTCAGGAATGGTACAAGTGGTTTTGATGGTTGGAGATTAGCAAATTTCTTGCAATATATCTCCCTCAATGACAGGTAGGTTTCCGCTGGTGTTGGTGGTTCTTCCTGTAACATACTTCATGGGAATGTTTAGCATCCTCAGGGCAAGATGGCTTTCCTTTCCAGTGGCGGAGAGACCCAAGAGGCTCAAAGGTTTCCATGATCTCATCCAGGAAATCAATACCATCATCTGTGTTGTTGCTCATAACTATGCTGACTCAGTGTTGGAAGAGATTGCATAAGGACACAAGGTCCAGGAAGTGAGGATCATGGAGGACGCCTTGAAGGGGTACCATATTGATTGACTGAGTTGTCTCTGCATTCAAATTTTAACACTTGTTCTTGTCGACTCTCAATGAATATCTATTATAAAACTGATTCAGACAAAGTCATTAGATCATTTTTAAATAGGTAACACAGACTTCCACAGATTCATCTGTTTGCCATCAAAGTATAATTTCTATTGCCTCAAAGAGGGAAGTGGCTGAATTCTATAATACATTTTCTAAAAATAGACTTGGATCTTATTTCTCAGCAATATCACTAAGGTCAAATTTATTTGTTCCTTCCTTATGATGTGCTCATCCTATACTGGACACCTGATCGGACTTGGGGGCTAAATACTGGAGGGTTTCTTTTGTATGCATGGCCATTTTTGGAATAATAACTTTCTGTGTGGATCATTGTGATAGAGAAAAAAGACAAGTCCTAAATGTGTGGGCCACTTAAGACCTCCACAAAGAATAAGGTTCCAATAAAAAAATAAAAATGAAATAAAAAAGAATAAGGTCCCCAATGTCTCTGACAGAAACAGAAATCCATATCTGTATAGTCAGTAGTTATGATTGGAGCTAAGCAGATACATGTACTCTGCTAAAATGTGAATATCTCATAATGCCCTTCTCTTCTACAAAAAGGCAAGACTTTTAAAATGTGTATGTCTTTCCTAAAAAACCAGTAGTGATTCTATTTTTCTATTTAATCACATTAATAAATTTAAAGACATGTTCACATGTGAAAAGATAGATAATATCTCACTTGGAAAGTAAGGCACTGCTGAAAGAAGTTTCCAATTATTTGAAGTATATACCTTTGACCAAGTATAATTCTAGTCACTTGGAAATCTGTTAAATCAGTAACTGATAGCATAGTAGGTTGGCAAGAGTCATTAGCATTCATATTAACATGGGAACCAATCTGTTGTGTGGTGCTCTTGGTGAGGAATAAAGTGTATCCATGTGCATGATAGACCCATGTATCCATCATAGTACAGACTGGCAAACATGGTTGTGATGGAAGATTTTGATTGCAGCTTGCATTGTTCTCCACAGTTCGTATTTTCTAGACCAGATGTGAAGCTTTTTCCATAGCTTGCATTTTACTCTATGCTGACTCAAAGCTCCGTGTGTTAGGATCAAACAGAGCAGCCTTCTGAGTTGTGCTTAGCAGCTGTATGCACTTTATTAAGTTCTATAATCGCTATAGCTTGTAGTTAGCTCTATAACAGATAGAAATGATAGTGTCATAGGAGTGTCAACATAGGAGTGTTCAATGAGGTAATGCATATAAATCCCCAAGAACAGTTCCTCATGTAGTAAGCTCAACAAGTTTATTGTTATTATTATTGTTATTATTATTATTATTATTATCACATGGAAATTTGCCATTGTTTCACCAAAAATAAGCAGGTTTATTTATTTATTTATTCATTCATTTTATAGACAAGGTTCAGAGTTATTGGAAAGTCAACATTACATTTGGGAAATCTTGGCAATAACCAGTTTTCACTGCTAAGAGATTGGTTACTGTACAGAAGATGGAGTTATGAGCTTTAGTATAAAATATCAAGAAAGAACAAGAACTTTTAATTCAGAGGAGTTAGTTTTGATTATTTTTGCTTCTTCTGAACAGTCTATTTTACTTTTTTTCTTTTTATTATTTTTGAGGTAAGGTCTCACTTCAGCCCAGGCTGACCCGGAATTCACTATGTAGCCTCAGGGTGGTCTCAGAATCACAACGATCTTCCTTCCTCAGTCTCCTGAGTGCTGGAATTAAAGTCATGCACCACTATGCCTAGATCTATTTTACTTCTTGTTAGTTAGGATAATGCATCACAGATTACCACCAACTCACCGGCTTAAAGTAACATATTTATTTATTTACCATCTCACACTTTGAGTGTTTCAAAAAGCTGGGGTATATTTTCACTGGTTCCAGTATCCCTGCTACATAAGGAGGAAACTAAAAATGAACATAAGCTTGGGTTCTCATGAAAGGCTCTAATGGAAGAAGATCCAATTCCAAGCTTCCTTTGTCACCAGAAGACTTCCTAGTGGCTGCAATATGCATGAAAGCTTGTTTCTTCAGAGCCTTCAAGAGAATGAGTTTGCTAGCAAGATGTGACCTTATAGGGTGTCCTCACATAAATGAGTCATCACCAAGGACCTATTCTGGTTCCAAGTAAGTCACAGATCTCACCCAGGCTGAAGAGGAAGAGGTTATACAAGTGGTGGGCACAAGAAAACAAGCTTTCGTTTCTTCTTGTGTATAAGTAGTGTGAGCTGTATGCAAAAGTCCATATAAATTGCTCAACTTGCTCCAGGCACTTGGTGACAGCTTATGGATTGGTACCATCTATTTGTTATTTTTTTGGCAAAAGTAAAAATGAGTAATTCATCAGAATAAGATGTTAAAGTTAGGAATCCTTGAATGTAATTTATCCTCATTGCTTCTCTTAAGCCTCCAAGTTTAAGGCATATCTCTTTCAATTTCACAATGATTCCAAACACTGTTCGTATCATTATTGTCTTATACCTCTTCAAATTTAATAAAAATTTAAATATTGTTTCCTCAGAATTTGATGTTCTAGGATAGTAACAATATTGATAAGTTAAATTTTAATAATGGGTAAAAGCCAAGAAAAGCCTTCTCCTGCCTTTTTTTCCCCTTTCTTTAATTTTTCTCCCTCAAATAGAAACATATTACAGATTTTGGTAATTCATAATGAACCCAAAATTTCTAAAATGGAATTTGATATAGATTGAAGAAGTTAGGCTTTGAAAAGTTAAGAAGTTCTATCCTTGTGTATATTTGTGTGTGTGGCGCTCATATGTGTGTATGCATGTTTGTGTGTGTGTGTGCACATACTTGTGTATATGGGTGTTGTGGTCAGAGGTTTAATGTTCAGGTTTTTCCTCAGTTACTCTTCACTTTTTCTCTGAGACAAGGTCCTACACTGAACCTAGTGCTCACTGACTTGCTTAGATTGATTAGTCAATGAACACCAAGGATTCCCTGTCCTTGCTTCTCTAGCACAGGGGTTACAAATGAATGCTACCATACCTTGATTTTCACATGGCTTCTGAGCATCTAAACTTAGGTCCCCCTTGCATGACAAGCATTTTATCCGCTGAGAATTTTCCCCAACCCAGATTTCCTGTCTTTTAACATTGAATCTTGTGTTAATACAACTGTACTACCCCTAGCACTCATTTGGAGCCTCTCAAATAATACATGCCATGTAGAATTTTAACCCAAGACTATTATAGCATACATCTCTACCAATTATTATAACTTTCAAAGAAATTATTCTAATGGGAGCTTTGGGCCAAGGGATGGAAATATCAAGAGGCTTTATTCATAACACGTAGGTAGAGGTAGAGGATTATTTGTAGATAAGCTTTTGTATTAATCCAAGTCATACTGGGTAGGAAAAATTACTATATTGACATTCAAGGTCAGCCTGGTTGGGGTTGTAAAGGAGGCTAATTCCCTTATTCATATACATGAATGATGAACTGAAGTTTATTTGTTGAAAAAGTATGCTCAAAATAAAATAAAATACTAAACTTGACCATAAAATCATAATCAACCACAAACAACCATAAACAAGGACAGAATATATAAAATTGTATTTGGAATTTTCATAGTAGGCAGCACAAAGTAACCATGCCTAAAACAGGAAGATTTACTATAGGGTTATCCTGGTTCTTTGCTTAGAACAAATTCCCAACTGTGATACAAAGAGCTAGATCCTGAAAATGCATGTTTCCTGATGGAGCTAAGAGGTAAGTAAGTTAAGGGGCTGCTGTGTTTTGGTTCTGGAATGTCCTGCAAAGGTCACTTACTGAACGGTTGGTCCCTGATTGTTACAATATTAGAAATTGTGGAAATGTTGTTTGGACCCAGTTGAAGGTTATTTGGTGGTATTCTCTGAAGGGGGATATTGTCAACTTAGGCTATCCATTTTTATACTTTGCTGTCCAGATACCATGAGGTAAGTGTCTTCCACCATGATGGCTTCCTGCCATAATGATCTGCTTTACCACAGCCCAAAAGGCCTAATGGTAAATTATCAAGTGACTGAAATCTCTGAGACTGGGAGCTAAAAAAGCTCATTCTGTTGGTCTGTTTGAAAGTTGTCATTTTTTTCCTGTAATAATAATACCTATTACTAATATACTACTAGTATATTACTAATTACTCATGTACTAATAGTAACACTATCAACACAGGGATGCCTGAATCTGTAATCTGAAAGATGAGACAGCAGAAGCAAAGGAACCCTTCATAATAAGCAGTGAGCTTCCCAGTGACATCCTGATGAAGTTCTACTTGCTGGTTCCATGTGACACACTAACACACTTTCTTCAGGATGGAAGAAATGATGCCAGATGAAAAGTTGGATCTGGAAGAAGAAAATACAAAATCATAAATGAGAAAACATACAATCAACTTTTGTTTCCTTGTTCTAGGTTACTTAAGAATTAATGGTCATTCAAACTAATCACATTGAATCCAGACTTAAAATGCGTGTCAAGGCAAAGATATGACAACAATGGAAAAAGAGAGGCACAAGGAATGACATCTGTTAAGTGGCAGTGACAAAGCGTAAAATGAGAAATTTGTCAGTAGTGATTGGAGGAATGAAAGGTAAGAAGTATTAGGTGTGAAGTTTAAGGTATAAAAACACAGAGTAATAAAATATTGACTACATAGACTGCCATATTAAAGATGGCTAATATAAATTCTATAGCATTAACTAAAAATAAAAGATGTGTAGTTAATAAGTCAGAAGGGGACATAAAAGAGTATAGTAAAATATACCTAAATCCAAAAGAAGCACTCAGGAAGAAAACAGAAGCAAAGATCGGAGGAGAGAAATAGAAAATTAACAGTGAGAATATGGGCTTGAACCTAATCATTTCTATGACTGTATAAAATAAAAACAAACTGTTTAAATATTTTTGAAAGATTTTTTATTTATTTATTTATGAGAGACAGAGTGAAAGAGAGAGAGTGAGAATTGGCACACCAGGGTGTCTAGCCACTGCAAACGAACTCCTGGCACATGCACCATCATATGCATCTGGCTTATGTGGTACCTGGATAATCGAACAGGAGCCCTTAGGCTTCACAGGCATATGCCTCAACTGCCAAGCCATCTCTCTAGCCCCTGTTTAAATATTTTAATTAAAAGCAAACATTTACAATGGTGGTAAGAATAATTCTAATCTAGAGTTTATGTAGAAGTAATATACTTGAACTATAAATAAATATATAAAAGTTAAAGAAGCTGGGAGATTACTCAATGATTAGGGGTGCTTGACCCACAAATAGGCCAACTAGGGATCTGAACCCCAGTACCCATGTACACCCATCAGACATGTGGTAGTATACACGTCTGTGGTCCCATTGCCCCAGTTCGTCTGGCTAAACCTGACAAGTACACCACTTAAAAAGCAGCAATCACTAATAAACATAATCATTAACAATCTCAAGAAAATATTAACATGTTAAAAACTTCAACCCAAAAAAAAAAAAAAAACTTCAACCCAAGAAAATTGATAATATGACCAAAATGTCCATGGGACACAGTATTGGTAGAAATGTTTAAAAAAATAACCAATGAAATTCCTCATGTTAACAAAAAATTTAATCATATTAAGGAATGCAGAAATAACAATAAAATGCAATACCATTAATGTTTGCATATATTAGTTAAATAAGAATAGGACAGAATTTCATGAACTTCATAAGAATCACTTTAAAATTCCAAAGCTACAATCATGAATAGTGGGGAAAAATATCTTGCCACAGCATGGTGATAAGGCAAGAATATCTGGTGTATTTGATATAATAGTGAACATCCTTATGAATAATGAGAAGCAAAGGAGTGACCTTTCACGTAACATGATGGAAGTAAAATATAAATTTGGCTTTGCTTACAGACTACAGAAAGAAAAAGAACATATTAAAGAAATTTAAGTAAGTATGAAGAATTTTCTGAAATGATCTAAGTGACTATAGAAAGGTTGAAAATATGAGTTGTACAATAAAATCAACCATATACTCATTGTATTTGAGGAAAATAAACAAAGTTGAGAAAATAGGCCAACATATTTAGAAATGAATCTATCAGATTTGCAAAACTACTACAATGATATTGACAAAGAAATTATGATGAAAAGGAATAGCATAGTCATAGATTGAAAGAATCTATATTTTTATGATGTGAGTTCTTTCCAAACTGAATTCTAGATTTAAGTCAACCTCACTAAAAAATCTTGTAAATCATTTTTGTACATATTGTAAGGCTGATCTTACATTTTTAAGAAGCCAAACCAAATAATATAGAAAATCTTCACAAGTTTGAAGTAAGGAAACACTTTATGACTAGTTTAAAAAAAAAAAAAAAAGCTCTACCCACAAAACATGAAAAGGAGAGAAGTAGATGTGGGATGGATTGAGAGTCTATCATAACCTTCAAAGATGGGTTCCTATTGACTGACTTTCTCCAGCTGTCACCTGCCTCCCAGTGTTTTCATCATCTCCATAACTTGGTCCACCAGCTGGGCAACAAGCGTTCCAACCATGAGTGCTTCAAAGCATAACACTATCCAGAAGTAGACAGAAAGAGCATGCAGACACAACAGGCCTGGGAAGTGACCTATCACCATCTCTTCTATTCCATTGTTCCCTACACAGTGACCTGTTGGTTATGAGAGGACCATAGTCAAACACAAGAAGACTGTGAATACCCAAAGCTGTGAGCATTTTACAAGTTGGCTGTTTTATTCTTTTGTGTGTGTGTGTGTGTGTATGGTGTGCTGTGTATTCATGTTTGTTATGGTTGACAGTTCATGTGTACGTGCATGGGTGTTCATGTGGATGGCAGAGGTTGACCTTGGGTGTTTTCCTCAGTCACCTTCCTCCTTGTTCTTTGAGATGGGGTCTTTCACTGGAACTGGAACTCATTGATTAGGCTAGACTAGCTAGCCAGTGAGCCCTATAGATTCTCTGTGTCTGTCTCACCAACACTGAGAGGACAGACATGTGCTGCAATGTCTGACATTTAATTGGGTTATGAAGATCCACACTCAGATCCTCATCTTACACAGCAAATACTTTACCCACTAATTTTAGGAGGCGTGTATTTGATGGGTACCCTGTGTTGAATGCAATCCAGGATTCTGAAAGGGGGCAGAAAAGTGTGGTGGGGAAGAAAGGCTGTGGTTGATTATGACAAGGAAGTTGGCTTGCATGTGGCAGAGATAAAGTTGACATTGTCCAAAACAAATTGTAAATGAACTCATCTGTAGTGATGGACTGTAATTGATGTTGGGTAAAAATCTCTCAATAGGGCTGAGCTGAGTTTTGGAAGCAAGACTAGGAAACACTGGACCTCTTTGGATCCAAATTTATCCAACCAATTGGCTTGGCTCTTTTTTGTATGTCTGTTGATGTTGATAGATAATTTGCAAATTGTGTTGTCAACACAACATTTAATCTGCTGTGAGCAGCTCATAAACAACACTTTGATTAATTCTTTCAGTCTGTGTCTTCTGGACAAGATTTACAGAGCTCTGTTTATTTGGATGAAAAATAGGGAGAGACAAGCTGTCAATACAAGGGGTGAGGGGATGAAAAGATCCCCCACCTTTTGATTGAAGTTAAGGAATAGTTGTAAATCAGGACTTTAAATGTTTGATTCCATAAGGGAAGGATTTCAGCACCTGGCAAGAAACAAGGCTCAGTGTCAAGGAGGAATAAACAGGAGACAGCAGATTGGCAGTGGAGTACAGCCCTGTGGGAGGGGAGGGCTAGTCAAGCTAAGGTAGACACTGATTTTCTGAATTAGCCAATTAGTTTCAAAAAATGGTAGACAATTACAGCTCACAGAACATGCCATCTACACTCACTAATGCATTGTTCTAAATGCAATTATGTTTCAATAAAAACATTTCCTTAAAATAATTAGAATGACCAAAAAGCTATTAGAGATATAAAATATAAATTAAATATGTATTATTATTATTTGTATTTTTATTGAATAATATGAGAGATTCTGTTGTCATTTTCTCATATTATTACTTGAATAATAATTTCCCTGTGGTCCTCCAGTCTATTTAGTTGACTGTTTTTTATATTAATTCTGGCTTTTTACTTATTTTGTTTTATCTTATTCTATTTTATTTTATTAAATAATTTATTTATTTGCTTTTTAAATTTAGGGTCTCACACTAGCCCAGACTGACCTGGAATTCACTATATAGTCTCAGGATGTCCTTGAACTCATGGTGATCCTCTTACCTCTGCCTCCCCAGCCATGGGATTAAAGGCATATGCCTACATGCCTGGCAAAGCATTCTTTTTAATCAATACTTCTTTACCTTTGTTGATCTGTCTTTGCCAAGGTGAGTGCATAGAACATTGTATACCAGATACTCTTATGTCACTTTGAAATAGTGGTCATATAGGAGCTTAGGTATAAAAACCTGGAAATGAATGCCACTTGAAATAAAGTCCTTTTAAAGCAATTATAGAACAAGACATACAGATGGTCTGTGGTTGATAGGGAAAAAAACATCCAAGAAAACAGCTATCTAATAATTTCAGGACTATTATATATGTAAATAAGCCAACATCACATTCCCTCCTTGTATTTGTCCCTTTTCGTGCCTGTCTCCTCTCAGAGGACTAAGTATGGTTTTTATGAGCTGAATTTTGTAATGTTCACATCACCAGAGATCATGCCAACTATTCCTTCTGTTGCTCATCTGCATCTCTTGATAGGAGGAAGAGTCAACAAAAAAGTAGATCTGGTTTTGTTCTTTTGACAAATAAAGTTCACTTGGGGACACTATTGGAAAAAACCCAAACATTGCATACACACCACACACAAAAAGCTGAATTTCCTATCAGTAGCAGCTGGAAGTTTTAACTTGTACTTGATGTCTTTGGAAACATTAACCCAGATTCAGAAATTAATAATTATATTGACCTTGACATTTGTCCTCATTACCTTGTTGCCTGCTCACACAATTAGTTTAGCTGAGAATGTCATCAAACCCTGCATTTTAGATCTATTTCCAGCAAGCAACACCTTCAAATCATTGCACCATGAAAATTACAATATTAAGGACACAAAGGTATGTGTGTATCTAATTGCGGTAATTGTGTTGAGAAAGAATTCACATAAATCTCCTTGAGGGGCTTCATTCTGCTTTATGGATTTCATGTACTCCCTTAAAGCTGAAAAGATTTCAAAGCATTGTTCTGCAAAATATTATCAGCAATTATTTTATGTGAAAACATAAAGGGCAAAAGAGAGCGATTTGAGAAGTTCCCATTTGAAATAAACCCCAGGCTTTTAACTTGAGGATGGCAAAAACTGACAAAGATTCGTATGTTTCTGAAACTATCACCCCCCACTTACACCCCTCAGTCCACATTTACTTGGAAGCATTATTGTTATGTAAGCAGTATGCTGACAAACTCTACATGTGATGCTACTCCCCTGAAAAATGAGGGAACTATAGAAGGGGAAAAAATACCTGGTGATTTTCAGTCTTCTGAAAATAGCAATAGTGTATTGGGTTTATTTCATGATTATAAAAGCCTAATAATGATGATCGCTACAAGCAAATGTGATTTATTAGGGTCTCTTACAGACAGAAGATAAACCCATAATGTGCAGCCAGTTTCTCAAGGAATATGCTAAAAAGGAAACAGTCAACAGCTTGTTTACTCGCTAGCTCCAGAAAGTGATGATTTGAGGCTCTGAAATATCAGAGTTGATGAATAGTAGAGATGAAATTATAACTGTTGTTCCATGGTGAGAGAAACTTTCACCTCTGTGAAGAAAATATAGATTACTAAAACTGATTGCAAGCAATCAGCACTGTGTATTCTTCTTCCCTAACTGAGCAATGTTTGAATTTGTGCCTTTCAGACAAATGCATTAATAACATTTAGCCACTAGGTGTTTGTGGAAGAAATTGGAAATTGTTTTTAATTTGTTGGTTTGGTGAAGCGGTAATATATGGAGCCATAAGGGAGGGGGTGAAAAGTATCTTACTGGTATATGATTTTTATTTGCATATATAAATATATTAATATTCAGAGAGCTACGTTGTTTTTGTAAAATCTTCCACACAAAGAAAAGGGTTAATAGACAGAAAGATTAAAAAAATGCATGACCATGTTGTGCAATATGAATTTAACACATAACTCATTGGAGGATCCAATGAGTTATGGGCCTCATTTACTGCATATTAGGGACATTTTTTCCATATTTCTTTTCAACAAGGCATAAGGTTTAAATTAGTTTCATCTTGGGTTTCCTAGAATCTTTCACGGACTGTGTCTGCAACAAACTCTAATACTCTTGCTCTTTTAATTCTACAGTAAGAAGCCATTAAGTGCTTCTCTTTAATTACTGTGTGAGGCAGCGCCTCAGGAACGTGCTGTAACAGCCACAAGCAGAGTGAGCACTTGCGTTCAGCATGCATAGTCAGTTGATGAACTTCAAGAAGCTGCTCATTCTCTGTGATGGAAGTGGGTGGGTGGGAAACAGGTCAGTGGTAGTGGGAATATTGGTGGAGGCACTTCAGGATGCAGCATTCAGGCTCACCTTCAATGGGACCAGAGCGGAGACTGTG
This sequence comes from Dipus sagitta, assembly GCA_036346955.1. Classification (NCBI taxonomy): domain Eukaryota; kingdom Metazoa; phylum Chordata; class Mammalia; order Rodentia; family Dipodidae; genus Dipus; species Dipus sagitta. Next base: position 19,975,656 of record CM070781.1, read on the forward strand.
ATAGGCGACAACAGCCTGAAGGGTTAAGAATATTAAAGGACCCCATTTCCCATAACTTAGGTCATAAATCATATTTTCAGGTACTTTACATGATTTATGAGACGCTGGCTGTCTGCATGATCAGTAAGTTGCATTAAAATGGCAATTGGTGCTTCCAAAACAGAGTCCTATGATAAGAATCCATATCTCAGAGAAGGCAAATCTCAGCAGACCAGTCATCTGAAAGCTGTGGTGAAAATGGAGCAGCTACAGTTCTGTCCCCATGCTTAAGACTGAGGTAGAAAATCAAACTACTAAGTGAGAAAACACATCAAAATCATGATGGGTTTCCGTGTTTTTCCTGTAACTTTGATTAAACAATTGTGTGTGTGTGTGTGTGTGTGTGTGTGTGTGTGTTTGTGTGTCATTTGATTTTTTGGTAAAATAAAAGATTCAGTGGCTTTCTTTCATATATATAATCAAATCATTTATTCATATGCATTTGCACATATATAAATTATATAGTCCATATAAAATTTAACTATAAATTCTACATTACAGGTATATATTAAATGTTCTGAGTATATACTCCAGCCATGGTTATTACCTGTGTGCAATATATAGTATGTAATGTATAATATGCATATATTTGTGCATATATAGTTTGGTATTTACATAAAAGTGAAATATGTGAAAGAAGTTTCTTATCCAAGCATATATTAGAGACACAAATGTATGTTTTCATATGTAAGTATTTATGAAGTACATATCATGTAACAATGCATATGTAAGAATGCATGCATAGGAAAATAAATGTCACTGTCAGCACTATTTACTTTGGGGCTCTTTTGACTTAATTTTACCTGTTGTCTTGAAAATAATAAATGTCGACTCATAACAATATTAAATTTATGGATGGAACTGTAAAGTGTAATCAAATACTCTGCTCAACATTATATTTGAATAAAGATATCATGTAGGTTGTTTCAGAAATAAAAGAACATAAAGAAAATTATTTGACATTGTTATTGAGTCAATGAAAGATCAAAAGAGGAGCTGATCAAGGGTTACTTGTCACTTTGTATTAGTGAGACTAATTTCCACTCTAAGGGTAAATGAACGCCTATAGCTTTGTTATTAGAACTGTACTTAAATGTACTTCATCTACACTCGGTTTGATTCTGAGGGCCTGGTACATCTGTTAAGCTTCCTGAACTAGGCCAAGCTTGGCATGTACTATGCAGGTCTCTGAAAAAGGCATTTTATCCAATTACATTATCTATAAGTTGGTTTTTCTGAATGCATTAACCATGAAACTGACTCAATAGGGAATAGGTCATTGGTTAGCTGAGACATAGAATGCTTTTTGACACATTGAATCAGCTGAGAATTATGAAAAACCATTTTTTCACTACAATCAGGAATTCAGACATAGTTTTCACCACAATAAACCAACTATTTACCTTGTATTTGAGCAATGCTGGTGAACTTTAACATCTGTACTTCTTAGCAAGGAAGTTTTTGACAATCATAAGTTTAAAAATAAGTGAAAAGTACATTACTATAAACAATTTAATGAATAATAAAAAAAATACAGTGCTGATTAATAGGGGTTGAGACCTCAGGTGTTTAGTTGATTCCATTCAAGTATCCATCTACTCAATGGTATATCTGAAATATTTTCTCAGCCTTTAATTTTCACTCCAGAAGTGGGGTGGGATTTCTTATTATTTTGTTTTAAGAACAAGAAGAAAGCTAAATTAAATTTTGTAATGGTTATAAACATGCTTTGTAGCAAGTACTTTCAGTGTTGTTTGTACTCTCTTCTTTCTTTCTGTTTATATTAGTTAAGAGCTACTGAGTGTGTATTTCTCAGTCTGTCTTACTGCTGTCTATCTAAACAGGAAGACCCTTATATGATGACATTTGTGCATGTCATTGTGTGGGCTGATATCTGATATTTAAAATCTGTAGGGCCAACTGGAAACTCAGGTAAGAACTGACGTTGAAATCTGGAGGTTGAATTGTTTCTTCTTGGGGCTGTAGCTCAGAGCAAGTGTTTGCGTAGTATGGATAAAGTGTTGGATTACATACTTGCACTGTTCACATTGTGTGTGATGTATAGGACTGTAGATGTATCTCAGTGGTAGAAAGCTTGTCTACTGTGCACAAAAGCCTGGGTTTCATCCCTATCTCTGGTAATAAGTAATTTAAAACTTAAAATGATGAAATTTATTCTTCTCTAAGAAACATCAATTTTTGTGAAGGCTTCTAGCTGATTTCATTGTGCCCATCCACATTTTTTCCAAAAATCTTATTTACTTCAACCACATCTACAAAAATCCCTTCACAAATGCACAGCAACAACTGGATTAGTTTTGCAGTGGAGTCTTCTAGGCTAGTCTAGGCCCAACTGTATGTGTAGGTCTTTTCTATGAGCTTTATCTTCAGCCTGCTCTATATGTACATGTGGATAAAATTCTCTAGAATTGACACCTGAAAGAACCTCTATCAATCAAGGACAGAAATAACATGAAGAAGAAATAGCCTAGGTCTCTCATATAACTCTGAGTCATAGGTACTCCTCTCTCTGTGGCCAGTGCTATGAAGACACCTTTCAAATTACTCCTGTCCACAAAAGGAAACATGAAGTATGAGAACAGAAAGGAGGATAAAGTAAGGGGGAGCAAGGGTGGAAGAGGAACAGGAAAATAAGGGGGAAAGGGAAACAAAAAAATTTTGAAAACACCATAATGAAAAAACAATTCTTTGTATGCAAATAAATTTAAGTTATTCCCAGTGGATTTTAGACATAGCCCAATCTAATTATCCATTGTCGCTTGATATGGCATGAGCATTCTGGGATAGTTTCCTAGAATCTAGGGGCTCCACAGTTTATTAGCTAAGAAAACCCAGGTCTATATTAATGAATTCAGGGTTTTTTTTTTTTTTTTTGCCTCTGAATGAGGATCGATTTTTCATATGAAACACTCTAGTGTCTTCAGAACAGAGTGACTGTATATTTTGTGTCTTGTTGGAAAATAAAACATAAATCCCCATCTAGTTTATGGATTATTTTGGAATAAGACTTTACCTTTGATTATTTCCTCTTTATTAAAATGTAACTAATACTGTGCCAGCCTCAATTATACAGATGTTATTTTGTTCACTATTCCCAGAGGCTCAAGTAGGGACTGGTACATGATAAGCATTCAATATGTATTTCTGAATGAATGAACAATGTGGATGAACTGTCATTATCTTTGTTTTAGTTTCACAAATAATTCTGCATAATAACAATATTTAAAATAAAACTCTTATAACTCTTTTTCTGAAGTGATCAATTAGTACATATAATTATGTAAGATCCCAGAATTTAGATATGTACATTCATACACACATGCATGCATGGAAACATAAAATATATTTTATATTTGCATGTAATATAAAAGATAAAATATATAAAAGAATTTGTGACTTCTTTAAACAAAAATAATTAGAGGCTTAACATCTTGATTATGAAAATATTTTTGTGTAATATGTTTTTCAGAAGATGAGTTTGGGGCAAAAAGGATTTGTATTTTAATATCATTAAAATATAAAATTTTGTCAAATTACTCTCAAAACCCTCATACCAATGCAAATATGGGTCCTTAGCACCAACACCAGCTCTGTGGATACACTATCTTATAAAGGAACATATATATATATATATACACAAAAGTTTAGTTGGGGTTTTTACTGGTGTCTCTGTAAAATCTTCTTTGGCCACTTATGAGAAATTATTTCTTTAGCACTATCCTTTGAACTTCCTGCTTCAGGGAGGAGATTAGCCAGATTATTGAGGAACAAGTTTTATCTGAATAGCTTTGGAACAGTATGAGTGAACTGAATTTTAACCTTGATATCATGAGACATGGTGGTGTAAGCAAATTTAGCAATTTATTAAAAAGAATTGATTCTGTGTTATGGTTATTACACTATGTCATTTGGGTTTTAAAATGTCTCTTATGTATTTACATGTTTTTCTACCTCAAACAAGTCTGAAAACTATTCTACCAAGAGATAACAGAGCTTTAGTGAAATTGGACAGTGCAATGTCTTGTAAGACATTAAGGCAAGAGAGAAAATACAGAGAATCAAACTCTTTATATATTATCCCATTTTACCTTTAGTATTTCTATATCATAGGACAAATAAAAGTGAGCTCTGTCATCAGACAGTAGAATTTTGCTTATCTCTTATAATCTACTTACATCAACTCTCATTATTATAATATACTTTAACCTGCTAGATTATTTCCACTATGGAACAAAATTTTGTCATACAAAGGCTTTTCTCATCTAAAAATGTATTCTTTTCTTTTAACCTTCTTTATAACTCCAATAACTTGAAACACAGAAATCACACATAGTTTATTTTAAACATTTAACTGTTATAACTACAAATAAAACATTTTAATAGTCCTGTGTTCTATCAACAAACCCTAATTAATTTGTCAAAGATTTAAGTCATTATAATAGGCATTTAAAACTATCTTGAATTTTGACCATTTAATTGAATCTGTAAGGGTTGAAGTTTGGCCATATTTTTAACCTTTATGAACTTCTATCATTGCAGCAAGCATGAACAAGCATTTTCCTTTTAAAACTAATAGCACAGAGATAAGTTATTTAAACATATTGTAAACCCGTTTCTAGTAATTTGATATCATCATAGAATACATCTATGTACCTGTGCATATTCTCAGTGGGCTTAACTCCTGGACTGTTTGCCATTCTTTTTTCCCTTGTCACAGAGGACCAGCCTGCCCCAGGAAAGGGGTCTGGGAGGACACATGATATGAGACTGCTTGGGTCTGAAACTGAGGAGCTTAATCACTCTCAGAATCAAATGTTCAACAAATTTAAACAGCTTGTGATAATTTATTAATAAAATTTACATTACAATGAGCAAGAAAAAGCAAGAGTAAACACAGCCAAAAATCTCAATATGTTAACCCTAATTTAGAGTCTCAATAGCCTTGTATGACACTTTTATCTAGTTCTAATTGTAAGTCGTATAAAAATTAATTCTTCCCTCTGGAGGTCATTGTTCTCTTTCATCCAATTTATATTTAAGCCAAATTCAAGTGATGAAAAACATCAGGTGTTTCTTTTTTTTTTTTTTTTAAGTTCTTTTGGATCCACATGATCCCAAATGTGTAAGGATGAAATGTAGGGGAGCCTGTGTGGAAGATGCATGACTACCCATCTGTAAAACAAAAGACAATACATAGAACATCTTTTGTATCTCTTGTTTTTTTTTCTACAAAGTCATCTGAAGACCTTCTTCACCGTTTTTTTTTTTTTTAATCTTTGTGAGTGGCAGCAGAGGAAAGCCTGAGTCCTGCTTGGAATGGTTACTCTTACCAATGTAGTCTGGGTCTTCTGCATCCTTTCCTCATCACTAGTGACAGTGAGGGTGGCCAGAGCTTATATGGACTAGATGTTCTTACCATTTTGACAGTATATAACTCTTATTGCCCTGTGACCCAGATTTTTGCCTTATTGATCTCAATCTGTCTGGCAGGGCTCATCTTTCCCATTCTTGGAGTAATTGACTGATCCATTTCAGATTGCTCATCACCCTGCACTGGTGGTTTCTTGCGTACCCCTTTCAACTCCTGCCTATGGCCGATTTCAGCCATATACAGCCTCCAAAAATCTCCCAATCACCAAGGAAATACTGGCAAAAAATATAAAGAAACTCTCTGAAATAAATCAGGGAAATCATATAACTTCTGATAACTATATGAGTCAGCAAGGGTCTGAGGACCCTTGTGGATTGAACCTGTGTTATTCTCTTAAGACATTCCTTTGGTTCTTTTTACAATCTGTTAGTCTATATTATATCCCTCAATCTAGGTGGGAGGCAAGCGTGATAGCACTCATGGTGAATTCCTCATTTAAATGGAGCTATCTGTCAGGCTGTCTGGATTAAGAGAGCTGTAATTTATCATATGTGATACAGAAAACAAGTGTCTACAGGTAAAACATCATATTTCAGCCAAAAAGGTAGACCAAAAGACATTAGGCAGTGTGGTCATTAGGACCCAGCTGAGCCTGAGTCTCTAGCTCCTGCCCATCTTGCTTTAGCCACTTATCTAGCAGACTACAACCCCAGGCAGGATGTGTTATCCTTAGACTCAGCTTTGGTTCATGGTAAATCTTCATGGGCCTCTTAGGTCTACTCATCTCCAGACATCCAGGGAAGAGTGCTTTCTTACCCAAGCTTGAACTCAGTTAATGGCCCACAGGACAAAAACATACACATTCTGCTCTTGGTCTTCTGTGTGGGCCAAAAGAGAAAACAGGTTTTATACGTATCCCACAAAGATTTTCCAAATCTACCACCTACCTAGTTTTAAACTTGCCCAGTTTCCAAACAGAAGGGAGTTTCAAAGAAGAGGGAGAATTAGGAGAACAGATTATATGACCTTCCAGTACCTGAGGAAGGTGAGAAGGTGTGGTGGTTTGATTCAGGTGTCCCCATGAACTTGGGTGTTCTGAATGCTAGGTTCCCAGCTGATAGAAATTTGGGAATTAATGCCTTCTGGAGGCAGTGTATTGTTGGGGGCGGACTTATGGGTGTTATAGCCAGTTTCCCCATGCCAGTGTTTGACACACTCTCCTGTTGCTATTGTCCACCTGATGTTGGCCAGGGAGTGATGCCCACCCACTGCTCATGCCATTGTTTTCCCTGCCATCATGGAGCTTCCCTTTCCAGCCTGTAAGTCAAAATAAACCTTTTGCTTCCCATAAGCTGCTCTTGATTGGGTGATTTCTACCAGCAATGTGAACCTGACTGCAACAGTAAAGTGGTACCGAGGAGTGGGATTGCTTTTAAGACACCTGACTGTGTGGCTTTGTCCTTATGAAGCTTATTTTTCAAGAGGAATGTGGAAGGATTTGAACCCTTGGCCTGAGAGATGCATTGATGTTCTGTAAGTACAGATTGATGGACTATTCTGGTCAGAGTTGAGAGACCTGAATGCAGTAAGAACTATGGAGTGTGAGGTTTGGATTATGAGGGTGAGAAAGAGCTTCGCTTGGACTGGGGTAGCAGTTTGTGTGGTAAGCTTGCTGTTATGCCTGTGTTCTGAGAAGTTGTGCAGGGTTGCTTTGTGTAGAAATGAACTGATGTGAGCAGAGGGATATGGCACAAGAAAAAAAAAATGTTTGGGTAAACTTCTGCCCATTCATCTGCAATTGAGATATTAAAACCTTTGAGACTGGGCCAGCTGACCTGCACTGGAGCAACATGAAGATTGTAGACACTTTTGAAGGGGCCTGAGTGCTCAAGGAGTGTCCTGTTCTTCAAAGGCTGCTTTATTCCCCCCTGAATTAACAAATTGGCACCCTACATGGTATTGTGAAGTATAAGAAATGCAGGAAAGAGGGGATCATTGAGTTTGCAATGTGGTCTTGTGGTTTGGAAATGACCATGGGCAATGTGAATCAGGTTTGCTGGATGCCTGCATGGAGACCCGGTGGAGCCATGGATTGCAGTGGAGACCCAGTGGAGATGCCCGGATCTGTGAGATGGATGCTAAGGAAAGCTGCTGGCCCCAGTGAACTTTTCTGGGACTGTGAGTAGCCTATCTGGAGGGGTGGAATTGGAATGCCAGAAACTTCTTGCTGGTTAGAATTATTGGACTTGGAGATTGGTCACTGGCTATAGTTGTTGGACTTGAAGTTACAGAGTTTGATGTTTGCCCTGGTTGTTTTAAATCTTGTGTTGGTTGAATATTTCTTTGCTGTGTCCAATGCCATCTTTTGCAGGGTGAGTATTTATTATGGGTCATTATGGATTATTTGGAGATTGTTTTGGTTATTATGGCTCAGTTAAAAGACCTTGGATTATGGGGATATATGAACATCATTGGAATTGATAAAAAAACTATGAGGACTTTTAAAGTTGGATGAATGCATTTTAAATCACATATGGTTATCAGTTTATGGGAGTCAGTGGTGGAATGTGGTGGTTTGATTCAAGTGTCCCCCATAAACTTAGGTGTTCTGAATGCTGGGTTCCCAGCTGATGGAAATTTGGGAATTAACACCTTCTGGAGGCAGTGTATTTTGGGGGGCAGGCTTATGGTTGTTATACCCAGTTTCCCCATGCCGGTGTTTAGCACACTCTCCTGTTGATATTGTCCACCTTTTGTCAGCCAGGGGGATGATTTCCACCCTTTGCTCATGCCATCATTTTCCCCTGCCATTTTGGAGCTTCCGCTTGAGCCTGTAAGCCAAAATAAACCTCTTTTTCCGAGAAACTACTGTTGGTTGGGTGATTTCTGCCAGCAATGTGAACTTGACTGCAACAGAAGGCAAGGATACTCAAGGTCAAATTAAAGCAAGAGAAAGAGGACATTGGCCCATGTACCATCCTCCTTCATTTACCCTGCTAAAGCACCAGAAATGATATGGGAAGTTTTGGATATCTTTGAGAACGCAACAGCCTTTCTCAGGTCTTACTAGGATTGTACCTTAGTAGTTAGGTCACTGGAGAGTCACAGTCACACAAAACTTCTACTGAGTCAATAACCTTTGGGTTCTTGTCATAGGAATATGATGAGTGAATCACAGGCTATAATAGGGTGAGGCTTTAGATTTTGTTACCTAAAGTTTAAGAAAAGGAAAGAAGGCTTGTAACCATACAACAGGAGGAGGAAGTTTCCAGAATTGAAAGAAGAACCCACCTGGAGACTCTGATTGGAGCTTTATGAGGAATTCCTTTAAGGAAAGGAAAACCAAATTAGTCAAAATCATATGTAGGGAGTCAGGTATCTAGGAAAAGGAGTAATATTTCTAGGAATCTTCTTGGAAGCTGTATTCCTACAGGAAAGGGTACACTCTTCTTGTGAGGGATAGTTTCTAGGACAGAAAGAGATAAGGTAAAAACAAACAAACAAACAAACAAACAGATTCCCCTTCTAAGCTCAAGGATATTTCCTCCTTTTAGCCAAAAGGGGGAAAAATGGTCATTTTGAGGGGCACTGTTTATGTACCCAATTTCCATCTCCTTATTCTCTCTGAAGAGGTCATCCTAATTCCATCAAATTTACAAAATATGTTGATAATTTATTTTCTAATTATTAAGAGCAATTAATATCTTTTATGTTTTGATCATTTGTATTTTCTGCTCTTTGAATGTTATCCTGGATTTTTGCTAATTTTTCTATTAACTTACTTGGCCACATTTATTATAATGTTTTATTCTATTTTAGTAATCATAATTGATACAATAATTCTAACTTGTTATATTTTATGTATGCTACTAGTGTTTTCAGTTTTTATTTCCATCTTCATTCATAAAACATTTATTAAATTAAAATTTACCACATCCTTCCCCTTGCCTTTTCTGTTCTTGTTTTGGCATACTTATACTTTGTTATCCCAATTTCATAAACATTTCTTCTTTATTTTCTTCAAATTCTCTTTCTTTTGCAATTTTTTATTCAATTTGATTTTTTACAATATCCATTTATATATGATGTTGAGCAGAATATATTTTATTGCTTTCAATTAATATGGCCACTGACTTCGAAATATACCAAGCTTAAAACTTAGTAAATTTATATGGGCTTATTTCTAAACTATTTGTCTGTTCCCAATGATCTTCTTTGCTATTGCCACACCAATATCATTCAGATTTCACTTCTATGGATATGTAAGGCATCTTTTATCTGATAAAGCTGCTGCCATTATTCTATCACTGGAAAATTTCATAGCAATGTTTGTATATCTTCTCTTCTAGAAAGAAAACCACTTTCTCAAGTTTTGTGAAAAAGCCCTATTGAGATTTGGTGGAATATTCATTATGATTTACAATTCTAGTTTAGTGTGGGTTAAAAGGACAAAATTATGTCTTCCTTTCCAGGGATATCACATATCTTTGTTTTTGTTTGAAAATTTTTATCTAACACACTTGGGATTTGAGGGACTGATAATTAGATTCTCTTTGGCTTTTTTTGAGGCACTGGAATAAACAATGGCCACATTATTATAGTGCAGGATCCAAACTGTTGGCACCCTGGGGCCCTTAGGTAGAAAGAGTGCATTTTTAAGTAGTACATAGAAAAAGAAAAGTAGAAAAAATTATAAACACATTAAAAGAATAAATGTATATACTATGCTTAACAAACTGCCCAGTAAGCACTTCTCTTAATGTTCATACCCTTATATTAATGCTACTCTCACTTTTGGTAGAGAGTCTTCTTGATTCAGATGGCAGTGACCTTGGGATGACTCAGAAGGCATCATGGTGCTGGAAAGAAGTGACAGGAGTGCTTAGCACTGCAATATCTCTACCACACCTTCCAAGGCTCAGGGTCTATTGCAGAAGAGGTGACAGAAAGAATGTAAGAGCCAAAAGAAGGGTAGTACTCCTTACATCGTGCTTCCCACAGATGCAAAATGGCCTGATATCCATGACCTCACAGTGCCTGACACTACCAACACAAGGCCATCATAATAGGAGGAAAAGATCATGATGTCACAATGAAAGAGAGACTGATTGAGAGGGGGAGGGGATATGATGGAGAATGGAGTTTCAAAGGGGAAAGTGGGGGGAAGGAGGACACTACCATGGGATATTGTTTACAATCATGGAAGTTGTTAATAAAAAAGAATTTGAAAAGAAAAAATATAAACCAGTTACTTTAAAATGCAGTTTCATGGATTCCAAATGATAAATTACCAATTTTTATTTTGTGTGTTGACAATAAGTCACAGTTAAATTTTAATCTACATTTTAATAACCATTAGTTTTCCAAACAAAAACCAGTATATGTCATTTTTGAATTTATTTGTTGACAATTCATGCTTTTATTACATAATTAATTTGAAATAAATGAAGCAGTATGCATCCCTTGTTAAATAGGAAATAGGAAAAATTTGTCTTTATATAGCATGAATATTATTAATTGTTATACTAGCATCTTTAGAATGTATTTAATGATATTTGATCCCCAACTTACTTTTATACAATTTCTGACACCCATTGCAAATGATAAAGGGGCAGAAAGTAACCAGAAAGGGCACAAGAGTGATGGGTGTTTTGAAAGTCAAACAAACGTGAGTTATTTTCTAGGCTGGAAATTTCCTTCCCATTCCCTTGTTTGGAACTAAAGGCCCAGTGAACTTAAGGTATGTTCCTGCTTCTCCTTTGCTTTCTGTCAAGGCCTCAGATAGAATAGCTGCCTGAGAACCTGTGGTGTGGTGAGGAGACAAGCTGAGGAATGTGGCAGTCAACTGAATGTGTCGTTGTCATTTAGCATCACTGTTACTTTTCTGTCTGAACTTGCAGCCAATGAACTGAACAACAATACTAGCTACTTTGCTTTCCTATCTAGTGACGTAATTTGAGTAACAGCATTAATATTTTATCAGTAAATCAGCATTTTTATTTTAAATATGTACTTTAAAAGCGTTCTTGTTCCCTAATGTGTGATTTATGATATCCTGAAGCATAGATATTTTCTGTTGGAATACTGATCTCATTCTTTCACAAGTTAATTGTGCAATGGAATTCAATATGTGGAACTTTCTTTTAAAGGTATTTGATGTCACTGCTCATGTTGAAGAAATTAAAAATACTGATCCAGAGATACAGCTGTTTGAAAGATCACTCATCACTGTGAAACCTTTCTTATTATTGTATTATGTTGCCTTCAGACCTTTAAGCATTCTGTAGAAATGCTGGTATATAGCCTTAAAACTTTTCTCTAGCTCATACAAATTCAAATTCTATTCAAAGAACAGTAAGAGAAAATCTACAGGAGGATGGGCTAGAACACATTTGATGTATTAATTATCCTTCTTCTACAGTTTGATCTTCCATCTTACCCCACATTCAGCAATTCTGTGTCTTAACCGAGGAGGTGGAATGTGGTGACACAGAAACAAAACAGCAGAATGCCAGGCTTCCTCGTATTTGCTTCAGAGATACCAAATGCTTTCAAACCAAGAAATGGATAGGCAGACAAAGAACAGTAACTAGAGTCTAGAAAATGACCTTCCGAGGCTGTGATGTTGAATGAGGCATGAGGGTACATGGTCACACCTTGGTAATAGTCTGAGAATTTGGTGTCTAACTTAGAGGCTTTTAGGAGTTCTTATCTTAGAATCCTAGACCTTCCAATTATTTTAACTTCAAAAATGGCATGGAAACATAATAGTAACAGGCCTAAAAACACCAAAAAGTACTTCATCCACATGTGCTGTGTATAAATGGCTGAAGATAGTAGCTGGTTGCATGAAGGTCCCCACTGCAATTGACCCTCAGACCTCACCCAGCCCAATACTGTGAAGTCTAAAGAAGAAATGAAATCATTACTCTCAAGATAAGTGAGAATTAAAGGAAATTCACTGGTATTTTTGGCATATGAATCTTTGTGTCTTTTAATGAATATGATGTGTTCTTTCTTACCTAAGATTACTCTGTTTCTCACATGCCTGAAATTATGAATTCTCAAACACAGACCATTTTCACCATCACCATATTTGCATATATTTTTACATAAGAGGACAGGGAATAAAAAATGACCTTTACAACCACGCATTGACAAATGTGACCCAGGGCTATAATCTAATTTAGAGGTGAGATTTCAGCAGCCACTGACTTTCTGCTTTGACGAGTTTTGAATCTCATCAGTGTCTACTGCCATCTCCTTAGAGAAGGTTCTCTGGCTAGCATTAAGATAAGCACTCATATTTAATCCACCACTTAGTCTGTAATGTTTTCTGAGCTCTGGTAGATGTGAAAGAGATGACTTCTCATGCTGGGGACTTGAATTTCTTTTATCATCAATGTAATGAGTCTAGAGCCTACCTGGTATTCACAACCATCTGAAAAAAAAAAAATTCCCAAACCAGGAGTGAGAACAGCATTGATGAAAGAAATAAACATATGCACTAAGAAGAATTTTTGATGGAATAACCTCTCCATTTAGCCAAAGAACAGTGGAGGCTTCCCTGTATGGTCTATAATCTTCTAAACCATAGGCTTGTAACTTGGTTCTCAGTACCAGGCATGAGTTCCCCCCTACTGTTTGTCCTCATATCCAATCAGAAAGCAGTTGATTACCCCCAAAGCTTCTGTTCCACTATTGCTATAGTATATCATGCCTGGATGGTTGCTTGATTTTATAGTTTTCAGAATCCTCTGTTTGTTCACACTATTGGGGACTTTTATCCTCCAAAAGCTTGCACAGTATTTTCCAGTACTGTGACAGCTAGCTGACAGAGACCTGGCTTCCATCCTCAGTTTCAGCTTGATTTCTCAATGTCCTGTGACTTCAGCTTGTGGTATCTTCAGTAATATGATCTTTCTATCTAGATATGGTGGTTAGCTAAGTGCTTTGACAATGGCCTGCATTGTGTAGAGGGTGGGGATCATGGGCTTCCCTGATCAACAGCTTACTGTGGGGGTGGTGACACAATTCTGTGTGGCACTTGATTTTACCAATAACACTCTATAGTTTTAGAGCAAAGCTTTTTCCACCCAGCTAGGTACTTCCACCCGAGCTATTCCTCACTTTCTTTCTCTCTCTTTCTAAGTGAGTTGGTACTTTTAATTAGCTATCAAATTAGTAGGCTTCTACATAAATAATTCATGACATCTTTAGCTTTGTGATTTCCCTTCCTGCCCTTCCTTATCCCTGATCCCCAGTCCCTTCCACTGCTGTACTCTGCCTCTCCACTTGCATGTCTACTGTCCCCTCCTCTACTCCTTCCCTCTCTCTAATCCTCACTCTAGCTTCCTAATCAGTACTATGGATACTGACTACAATTTATAAACAAATCAGACTATCCGCATGATAGAATCTGCATGTGGAGACCATGTCCTGTTTGTCTTTCTGAGCCTGGGTAACTTCACAATCCTTTTTGAGTCAAGGAAAAAATATATTTTAAGTTATCAAAGTCTGGAAAACAATAATAATATTTTCATTTATTTTTTTATGGAGTGGTAGAATGAGATGTTGCAGTTCATTTGATGCTTACTTAACTCAGGATAATTATATAAGCTGGGTCAAGCAGAGAACCCCACAATTTGATAGTGATTGTGTCCATACCCTGGTAATGGATGGGGTAACAAGATGGAAACTCAGTTTTGTTATGAAAAAATAAAGTTACAACATAGTGAGTTTTAAAATTGGAAAGACATGTCTGGATACAATATCTACAGTATAATATGGTTACTGACTACTTCATGATAACTGAGTTTCTATACCAAAACAAAATAAAGAAACGAAAAATAGAAGTGAGTTTCATCACGTCTATGGAAGGTGCGTAACATGTACACAGATTTCACTAGAGTCAGTTTGGAAAACTGAAGTCCTCTAATCTTTTTTCCAGTTTTCCCAGTGGATGTCTGAGCCATTACATCCTAAGTGTCTGGATGTGTGCCTGCACTCCCACTCGTTTGGCCCAAGAATAGACATAGCCTAATGTTGCTATTGGTCTCTTTTGGATACACTAATAGTTTAATTGTATTTTAAATTGATTTTTAATGCCCAGAGTCTCCCTAAGCAGATCTTTAAAATCTAGAAAATAAATACAGGTCTACATTATCACAGCAAAGTGTTCCCCTTTATAACCCCGCTGTGTCAGAGGGCTGTTGGAAAGTCTAATCATTTAATGTTTGTAAAGTGCTTTACAAACATTAACTACAAACCAAAAGAAACAGACTCTGACTTTTGGATACATCATCTCCTCCTGAATATCATGCCAAACATTTGATGACACATACTTTTACATTTTAAAATATTGAGCAAATAATTAAAATTGACAAGACAAACTGCTGACAGCTTGCCTTACATTTTGTACAATATGGAGATTTCACATATTATAAAAATTTAGCTCTGATTTGAACTTTATAATAACCCCATGGAAAGGTAATTTTGGTGATATAAATTTATTCATTGATGAAGAGCTGTAGTTCAGAATAGGAGAATGTGCTACGTAATATAAACACTGGCAAAGCTGGAGGGTTTATTACGTGCCTACTTTTTAAAAATTCCACAAAAATCACATCCATTTTGAATGGAATGATTTTTTATACATGTTTTCTTGGCCATTAAATGAATTATATGAGAGTAATGATTGCTAATGTTCAGCTTGTTTTCACCTTTTAATTCAGTTTTGGATCACTGAGTCACTGGAGGGACCATGCATGGGATGTTGCCCTCCCCACAATTGGGGTGGTTCTTCCCACCTCAAACTAATATAGAAAAATCTTCATAGACATGACCAAAGATTTGTTTCCTAGGAAATTCTAGATCAAATCAAATTGCTAATTAGATTCAGCACCATGGCCACTATCAAGAATAATCTTTTATTTCTTTACTTGAGAGAGAGGTACACAGAGAGAAAGTATGGATATGGTTGCTGCGGGTTATCCTCCTGCCATGGCAAATGAACTTAAGATATATGCATATAGGTTTATGTGGGTACTGGGGAATTGAACCCAGGCCATGGGCTTTGCAAGAAAGCATCTTTAATCACTGAGCTATCTCTCAGCACAATAATCTTTTTTAACTTTTTTGTCTATTTTTATTTGCTTATTTGAGAGCAACAGACACTGAGAGAGAAAGAGAGAGAGAGAGAGAGAGAGAGGGAGAGAGAGAGAGAATGGGTGCACCAGGGCCTCCAGCCACTGCAAACGAACTCCAGACACGTGCGCCCCTTTGTGCATCTGGCTAATGTGGGTCCTGGGGAAACAAGCTTTGAACCAGGGTCCTTAGGCTTCACAGGCAAGAGCTTAACTGCTAAACCATCTCTCCAGCCCCACAATAATCTTTTAATAAGTAAATTTGCAGCTAATGTATTCAAAGCTAAGGTCAGTCACATCTTACAAATATCAGTAAGTCAAGGCAAGTCACTTTGTGTAACTATAATGGAGCTCTGTTTTGCAGGTTTCATGTCAGACATAAAAAACTAATTGAGGTAGTAAGAGAATAGTTTGGAAACCATACCTGCCAATTCCAGTGTCTGGAGGTGTCTTGGTCTATTTTGAGTCTATGAGGTAAAAGGGCTGCCATTACGACTCTGATTCTTGCTGTTGTGTCAATCTTATTCTGCATTTGATTTTATGCTCAAGCTAGTTGGTTCTAAAAAAGTCAAGATAATCATAGACTTATGGCTTTCATCATCGCACTTTCTATCCTCAAAAAAGTACATTTTTGGAGGAATCTGAAAGGTGCATCATGCATCATGTGGTTATGTATGAACAAGGCACTATGGTCAGTGGGATAGAGCCCACTAAACTGGGCAGATTTGAGACATGTTGATGATCCAGGAGCTGCAGAATCTTCTCATGGATTAAATGGAGTCCTGAAAGACTGCTTCAACTTTGGTGACTCTGTTCTATCTGCTTTGTTTAAAGATAGAAATTTTATTCCATGGCTTCAAACATGTATTAAACTATAACTTTTATAAAATATAGACCAAAAGTAAGAAAAAATTAAGTTCTCTTAGAATAAAGAATTAGAGAGCTGGAGAGATGGCTTAGCAGTTAAGGCATTTGCCTGCAAAGCCAAAGGATCCCAGTTCAATTCTCTAGGATCCAGGTAAGCCAGAAGCACAAGGGGGCGGGGGGCATGCGTCTGGAGTTCATTTGCAGTGGCTGGAGGCCCTGGCACGCCCATTCTCTCTCTCCCTCTCTCTGACTCTTTCTTTCTCTCTCTCAAATAAATAAACAAATAAATAAATAAATGGTTTTAAAAATTATTTAAAAAGAATACAGAATTGGAATTCTTTGACTTTCATCATTGGCTTTTATATTTACTATGTGCTTTTGTGCAGAAATCCTGAACCTAGGTTTCTTCATTTTAATAGGTTTAAGGGTCTAAAATTAACTGGCCTAAAATTGAAACTTGCTAGAATCCTAAGAAAGGGTATTACATAGTTTAGTTTCTGCTGCTCTAGTTTTTTATTTTACTTGCCTTCCTCTCCTTCCTTCCTTTCTTCTTTAGTTCCTTTCTCCAACTTCCCATCCTTCTACTCTTTTCTTCTTGAAAATTTCCAAATACGTTTATTATTTCATACATATATTATTTTATGTTGTTTTTATTCACCCTACCCCTCCCCTATTTCTTTTTCCACTTTCCCTTGCACACTTATTTTGATCCTCTTCCTCACCCAAAATAGTCACTGTTTACACACACACAAACAAGCACATACAAACATTCTTTTCTAAAAAAAAAAAAATCAAATAAGGGTTCAAGAGAGGAAAGAACTGCATGAAACAATGATAATGAGAGGTTTAGAAGTGCTGACAGTACATTACTGACATAATCATTGGGAAAAAAAAAAAACACAGCTCAAGGCTGGAAAGATGGCTTAGTGTCTAAGGTGCTTGCCTACAAAGCCTAAGAACCCACGTTTAATTCCCTAGTACCCACATAAGCCAGATGTACAAGGTGACATAAGCATCTGGAGTTCATTTGGAGTGGCTAGAGGCCCTGGCATACACATTCCCCTTGCTCTCTCTCTCTCTCTCTCTCACCCTTTCTCTATTAAGGAAATATATAAATAAATAAAATATGTATATTTTTAAAACACAGTTCGGCAAAAAGTTTGATGAGCTGGAGATATCAACCTCTCTAATTTAACTTCTACTTAGTTCTCTGGATCACATTTCCCACTGGCCAAAACCGACTGGAATCTACAAGGTTAGAGATGAAGTGAGTTTTAACAATTCTTCCTTAAAGGAATAGCTTCCTGCCTTCTAGTATGGTTGGTATAAGTGAGGGTGGAAAGATAGTCTTAAGGGAAAAGGAAAGAATATCCAATATTTATTTATTTGAGAGAGGGAGAGAGAGAAAGTGAGTACAGGTACTCCAAGGCCTCTTTCCACTGAAAACAAACTCCAGACACATGTGCCACTTTCTGCATCTGGTTTTTGTGGGTACTATGGAATTTAACACTGGCCCTCAGGCTTTATAAGCAAGTACCTTCAACCACTGAGCCATTTCTGCAGCAAAGAACATCCAATATAACTCCTTTTCTCCTTAGTTGATTGTATCTCATCAAAAATGTCAATTGCTTCAACATTCTTTTAGTTTCTACTTCATTAGAATTTAACAATTGCTAAAACAATTTTAATATGGGCTCAATAAGAATATTGCCTAGTGTTATAGTTACCTTCATGTTGCTGAGAAAAAAATAAATAAGCACTCAACCCAAAGCAGCTGATAAGAGGAAACCTTCCATTTTGGCTTATAGTCTCAAGTGGGTGCTTTAGGGGAAAAGCACAGCATGAACAAAGGCTAGACATCACTTCTTTGCAAAGTAGGTAGAGTGAAACAGCAAAATAAGAGAGTGAGCCAAGGTACCACTGGCACATTAGGGGCTAATAAGCCTCAAGGGCTATCCACAGAGACACACCTCCCCTAGCAGTGTTCCACCTCCCACTGGGGATTAAGCATTCAGAACCCATGAATTTATGGGGGACATCTGATTCAAACCATTGGTCTCCATTCTTGGCCCCCATAAACTCATGACCATGACCACTTCATGATATAAAGATGCACTCAGTCCACCTTTAAAATTTTCCTTAGGTTATATTTATCAACACTGTTTCAATCATTGCAATAGTCCAACATCTCATAACTGTGAGTGTATAAAACCAAAACACAAGTTATATTCACATAACAGTATCCAGTAAACATTCACACTACAAAAAATGGCATTGATCATAGCAAAAAAATACTGAACCAATGCATGATATAAGACAGGACAAACAGAAATCCTGTAGCTCCTTGCTCGACATCTGAAATCTATGAAAAAGTCCTTTGGGCACAAATGTGTTCCCCTCTAGCTGGACTTCTCACAGCCCACGAAAAATGCTTCAGCCAGAATCTCTCCTTGGCAGTTTGTCTATAGTCATGGCATCTAAAAAATCCTGGTATCAGGCTGGAGAGATTGATTAGTGGTTAAGGTGTTTCCCTGCAAAGCCAAAGGATCCCAGTTCGACTTTTCAGGACCAATGTAAGCTAGATGCACAAGGAGGAGCAAGCAACTGGAGTTTGTTTGCAGTGGCTGGTGGGCCTGGCACACCCATTTTCTCTCTCTCTCTCTCTCTCTCTCTCTTTCTAAATAAATAAATAAATAAATACAATATTTTTTAAAATCCTGGTATCTCAGCTATAACCCATGGTCCATCAATATGGTTTCATAAGACCTCCACGTGAGGATTTTAATAATCCTGCTTCATATTTTCCAGTGGCTATTTCTAAAACACAAACTGCATTGAAAATCCAATGACCCTTTCTTTCCTACTTTTGTTATACTTTCATTATAACAGGTGAGCTACCAAATTTGTCAATCCAGGAGGGGAAAGGCAGACTATGAAGAGTATGAAAACTCCTTCAGCACACTTTAGGCCCCTTCCCTTCAAGAGTCAGCATTTCTCCTTCTATCCCATTGCATTACAGCTGGCACAATATGAATGGTGGTAACTTCTCAAATAATTGCAACTGAAATGGGCTGTAATCCCCAACCTGAAATTTTCACTTCTTTTGTACCATACCTTCCTGCTCATATCAGTCCATTTCTTCTAAACTCAACACTGCTGAAATTCTCACAACATGGGCAGAACACAGCTATCCTGTCACACAAACTGTCTCTAGTTCAGTCTAGGCAACGTTCTTCCCCTCGGAAGCCAAGCTTCCTGGTCTACAGTTCTTTATGCATTCAGATCTTTCAATTCTTAGCAGAATGGTCTACAAGCTTCGTTAACAGCATCAGAAGGCATCTCTTAGTCAAATATTCCAAAATTCCTTCCTCAAATCAATTTCAAAAGATCAAAAGCCACACTGTCAGATTTTCAGCAGCAATAACCCCATTATACTGGTACCAATATTCTATTGTAATTGCCTTTGCATTGCTGGGATAAAACTCCAGATTAGAAACAACTGATGGGAGGAAAGGTTTTATTTTGGCTTACAAACTCAAATGAAGCATCATGATTGTTGGGGGAAACATAGTATGAGCAGAGTCTAAACATCACCTCCTCATCATGCAATCTCTGCAGCCAAGAATGTCCTATATGACACACCTTTGGTTAAACCCAACTGGAACATCCTGTATAACTCAATCCAATATATTGGAATATCCAATATAACTCTCCTAAATGGTTTAAGGTGGAAAACAAAATCAGGAGAGAGTTTAACTAAGCAACCAATGGCAACTTACGGGCTTATAAATCTCAAGGTCTGCCCCCAGTGACACATCTTCCAGCAAAGTGCCACCTCGCAAGTTGCCATCAGCTGGTGACCAATCATTCAGGACACATGAGCTTGTGGGGAGAGGGGCATCTGATTCAAATTAATTATTTCTTTTACATTATGATCTATGTATGTGGACTTATAGAACACCCTAAAATCCTTTTCAAAATAGGTAAAATTCCATCTTAGATGGTGACGATGGTGCTCTCTTGCTCTCTCTTTCTCTCCTTCTCTTTTTCTGCTTGAGAAAGCAATGCAGGGTAGCTATGCAATTTTCTATCACAGTATTTTCAGTAACACTTTAAATTGAGTATTTCAAATAAGGATTTAATTTAGGTTTAATGAGGGAGTTATTATATGTTAATTAAATATCAGCTGATTATTATGAATATCTAGTAGGGCATAACAAACTTTCTTTATGAAGATGAATATCTCTTAAGTAGCAGAAGCTTAGTGAGTATGCTACTAATAATTAGTTTTAAAATAACATACCATAAAAAATACATGCAAATATACTACCTTGAATATAATGGGGTCATTACCTATTAAATATCAATAGATTATTGAGAATATGCTATTGGGTTACAACTCATATATCTTCATAAACTTCTATTTGAACTTATATAAAGATCTACACATCAGCTAGTATTTAATTAGCAGAAGTATTTATAGCATAGCATTTTCATTTGCCTATTTATAATCAAATAATATAATAACTCTTTTATTAAATCTAAATTAAATCCTTGCTAGAGTCATTTAAAGAGCAGCAAAACTATACTGGCTACATAGTGTTTAATGTCAAATTCATTACATCATATTTTAAGACTTTACTAATATAAGGACTGAGGAGCTGGCTCAGTAGGTAAGAACACTTGCTGCACAAGCATGAGGGTCTGAGAGTTGTTGATACATCCTGAATATGATTTCCCAGCACCCACATAAGCAGCTTAATATAGCCTCACACTCTTATAACTCAAGTACTGTGGGGAATGGAAACTGGGAAATCCATGGAGTTCACTGGTCAGCCAATGGGACTAAAAAATGGCAGCTTGCATTTCAGTGAGAGACTTCATCTCAAGGAAACAGGTAGATGAGTGACAGAAGAAAGGATACATTCTCCTCTGGTTTCCACATACACGCAGTAGCAAGCACATCTGTACATATGTGTACATACACCACACACGCCCCCCCCCACACACATGCACACATACACACACATCCAAAAATCTTTACTAGTATATTGAAAGTAAATTAACTTACCATGTGTTCAATAGAAATTGTATAAAATTATATATATATATATATATATATATATATGTGTGTGTGTGTGTGTGTGTGTGTGTGTGTGTGTGTGTGTGTGATTAAGGCTATTTAAGATAAGTAGGGAAAGATAATTCTTTAATCCTTATACCTTCACCCACTAGAATGAGGTACAGATATGGATGTGAATAAAACTGTCATTATGAGTGACCCCATTAGTTTGGCTAAAGAGATTTTAACAAAGAGAGTGGAATGCAGAATGGGTGTGGCAGCATGCGAGGTGCCCACAGAGCTTCTGGAAACCAGGATATGGGCACAAGTTGCATCCACAGGACAGAAGTGCTGGCGCACCTTATTCTATGTGCATAGAAGTAACCTCTCAGAAATATACTCTCTTTCACCCAGGAGTATGTACAAGACCTGAAATCCTAATTGAGACTTGAACATGTGAGTTTCAGCAGCTGTATCCCCTCTAGAAGTCTCTTCTTCACAACATATAGCAAAAAAATAAATAAAAAGGCTTGGCATGTTTACTGGGACCAGTGGCACAAGTTGTATCAACCAGATCCTTTTAGAAATCCCCCCTCCACTTTCCCCCACCCAGTGGACAGGATCCAGCATCTCAATTGCAACCTGATAAGGCCTGTGGTTGCCTTACTCCTATCTGCTGGCTTCACTTTAGAAAAACCCTTCACTCTGTTGGCCCAAACTACTCAACTACTCATCATTTGGTCTAGGGCCCAAGCTGAGTTCCAGCATTCAGATTCCTTTTAGCAATCCTATTTCCCTCACACAGTAGGCACAAAAGATTCCCCTCAATTGAAATGAGACTACCTCATCTGTGAAGCAGTACCAAGTACCTGAAAAATTCAGCTCCAAACACCACAAAGTAGAGCAAAAGACAAAGGAACAGAAAGAACCATCAAGCACTGTTCCAGGAACTCAATGCTGGTGTGCCTGAGAGTTGATGAATATGGTATGTTCCAATGGGTAAGTCTCAATGTAACATGAACAAACAAGCCAATATGTCTCCCCCAAGAAATATCAAGCCCATTGTGAGGACATAACAATTACCCAAAGTAAACTCTGAAGAGCAAGAAAATGATCCATAAGTAAATACAAAAACCTCAAAGAATACACAGATGTTGAAGTTACCTTCTTGCTGCTGGCACAAAGCACCCAAACAAAAGAAGTTTGTGGGAAGAGAATTTACTTTGTCTTACAGATTCAAGGGAAAACTTAATTATGTCATGGGAAAATGAGGTATGAGTATAAGATGTACATAACCTCCTGGCTAACACCAGCTGGGCAACGGCAGCAGGACAGTGGGCCAAACACTGGCAAGGGAAAGTTGGCTATAGCACCAATAAGCCTGCCACCACTAATACACTGCCTTCAGGAAGCTCCAATTCTCAAATTGCCATCATATGGGAACTAAGCATTCAAAACACATGTGGAGCATCTAATTCATACCACCACATTATGGCCTTGAACCACATAAACTCAACCACCCATGAGGTAAAATGCAATGCATTCACTCCAACTTTAGAAATGCCCATATTTTTTTTCAACTCTCACTGCTCAAACATCCCCGTAGCTCAAGATCTCATAACTGTGAGCTGTAAAACCAAAATAATCATTGGGCATAGCAAGGAAATATTGAACCAACACAAGATCTAAAATACACAGAGCAAACATCAAAGCCTTTAACTATAAGACCAACATCTCTAACCAGCGAGAAAATATCTGGAGTTCTACTTTCACTCCTCCAGCTGAACTGATCATAACATAGGTAACAATCCATCCCAAACTGGCAGATCGCCTTCCTGGCTTTCTCCTACTCCTGACATTTCAAAAAGTCCTAGAGTCTCCACTGTAACCTATAGTTCATTTTCTTGATTCTATTGGGTCACCAATAGGGACTTCCAACAATCCTGCCTCACTCTCCCCATGGTCAACTGGAAAAACCAAAACTGTATTGTAAGTCCAATGAACCTTTCTTTCCTGCAATTGTTATACTTCTATAGTACCAGGTAGAGTGTCAACTTCTTAGTCCAGGGGGAAATGAAGCTTACTTTGAATAGCAGGACACTTTTTCAGCATTAAGGTCCTTAGCTTTCAAAATAGTGCAACATTTTCCCTGCTATCCCAATGGAGAAAAGGTGGCCCAATCTCAATTGTTGTACTCTTTCAAGCAATTTGCAGCTGAATGGGTGCTGTCTTCAGGCTTAAACTTTCTTTTTTTTTCTGTATTATAGCCATCTGCTTGCACCAGTCTATTTGCATGCAACACAACCCTGCACAAATTCTCAGGACATAGTCAGAAGAGCAAGCCTTTCACAGAAACTGCCTTTAGCCCCGTCCAGACCAGACAAAGCTCTTTCTTCCCTTTATAAGCCAAACCTCATAGTCCACACTCCCTACTGCATTTCGGTCTTTCAACTCTGACCAGAATAGTCCATCAAGCTGTCCCTTCAGAATGCAAGGAATTGTTTAGGCCAGGGATTCAAATCCTAAAATCCTCCCAAAAAATCAGTTCCAAAATGCCAAAAGCCACAGTCTGATCTATAGCAAAATGACCCAACTTTTGGTACTAATTTTACTGTTGCAATTACTTTCTCATTGCTGGTACAAAGCACCAAACCAAAAACAATGAGTGAGGACAAGGTTTATTTTGACTTACAGACTCAAGGGGAAGCTCCTTTATGGTAGAGAAGAGGCTGGGCATCACCTCCTGGGTATTATCAGGTAGACAACAGCAGCAGGAGAGTGTGTCAAACACTGTCAAGGAGAAACTGGCTATAATAACCATAAGGCCACCCCCAACAACACACCTCCTCCAACAAGACTCCATTTCCCAAATAGCCATCATCTGGGAGCCAAGTATTCAACACACAAGAGTTTATGAGGTACATCTAATTCAACTTACCACAGCAGCTAAACACATGAATTACATCCTGAGTAAATTCAAAGATAAACACAAATAAACACCTACATGAATTCTAAAAGAACACAAAAATCTAGATGAAATTTAGAAGTCAATCCAAGATATAAAAGTAGGAATAAATCATGAATAGAAATCCTGAAGAAAAACTGAATGGAAATAAAGCTGGATATAAGCAATACAGCAAGTCAAACAAAAATCTCCCCGAAAAGCCTCACCAATAGAATGGATAAAATGGTAGACAGACTATCAAGCCTTGGAGACAACAGAAAGGAATTAGATAAATTTCTCAAAAAATATAAGAACTTCTTTAAAAAATATGAATGGAACATGAGAGAAATTTGGGACATCTTGAAAGAACAAAATGACTGAATTATGGGCATACAAGAACTTCAAGGCAGTGGCATAGAAAATATGTTCAATTGGGGCTGGAGAGATGGATTAGTGGTTAAGGTGTTTGCCTGCAAAGCCTAAGGACCTAGATTTTATTCACAAGAATTCACATAAACCAGATGCACAAGATGGTGAATGCATCCGGAGTTCATTTGCAGAGGCTAGAGGCCCTGACATGCCCATTTTCTCTCTATATGTGCCTCTTTCTCTTTATCTCTCAAAACAAATAAATAAATAAATAAAATATTTTTAAAAAGAAAATATGTTTAATAGCCTAGAGGGATGGCTTAGTAGGTAAGGCACTTTCCCATAAAGCCTAACAACCCAGGTTTGATTTCTCAGTATCCAAAAAGAAACCAGATGTACAATGTGTCACATGCATCTGGTGTTCATTTTCAGTGGCTACAGGTCCAAGAACACCCATATTCTCTCTTTCTTTCTCTCTCTCTCACAGTTTACAAATAAATAAATTTTAATGGAAAGAAATTATATTTAATAAAATTATAGGAAAAAATTTCCTAAATCAAGGAAGTGAATGATCTATCCAGTTATATATAGAACACCAAATCAACAGGACCGAAATAGAAATTCCTTTGTCATATCATAGTAAAAACACTAAATATGCAAGAACAAAAGGTACTTAAAGCTGTAAGAGAGGAACATATCATCATATAAAGGGAAACTTATCAGAATATTTGCCATTTTTCAGTGTAAACTCTGAAATCTAGAAGGGCTTGGATATATGATGATATATGTCAAGTAGTAGAAGACAACAGCTGGCAAACCAAACTATTATACCTAGCAAAAATATCTCTTGGAACTGAAAGAGGAAGAAAAAGCTTTCCACAGTAAAAGCATATAAAGAAATTTGTGACAACTGTCAGCCCTATCGAGGACAATGGATGAAGTACTCTGTGTTAAAAAGAAGAATAAACATATTCAAGAGAATACAGAAGTTAAAAAGAAAACATTAACCAATGCTAGAATAGCTGTAAAGTATAATAAGTCTAAAAAAGCACAAAGCTCCACAAATCATCAAAATATCAGGAATTAACTCACACTTTTCAATAATAATTCTGAATAATAATGGCTTTTATGATCTACTCCAAAGGCACAGACTAGGAGGATGAATAAAAAACCAGAAACTATGCTTTTGCTATCTTCAAAAAATTCACCCCACTGTCAAAGATAATACCTTGGGGTGGAAGGGTGTGGAAAGTTTTCAAAGCCAATGGAACCAAGAAAACATTCAGGTATGGCCATTGTAGTATTTCATGAGATAGACTGAAAACCAAAATTAAGTAGAAGAGATCAAGAATGTACTTCATTCTGATCAAGGGATAAATAAACCACAAGGCAAACACACACACACACACACACACACACACACACACACGCACACACACATATATATATATATATCAAACCTAGGTGCACCTAATTTCACAAAACAAAATTTACTAAATATAAACATCATAAATAAATTCCAACACAATAAAAGTGGTCAACATCAGAACTCCACTATCATCAGTAGATAGTCATCTAGTGATAAAGCAGAGAAATAATGGTCTTACTAGACAACGTAGATCAAAAGGAAATAACAGATTTGACAGAAAATTAGATCTAAAATATACAGAATACACATTCATCTCAGAAGCTTATAGAACTTTCTCTATAATAGATCCTGTATTAGTACACAAAGCAAATCTCAAAAAGCTAGGAAAATTAAAATAACTCCTTTTATTTTATCTGAACACAATGCAATACAAAAAGAAATCAACAAGTCAAACTACAAAAAGTACAAAAACTTCTGGAAATGGCCACTCTACCACAAGTAACATTCAATACAATCACAATCAAAATTCCAGTACCATTCTTAACAGAAATAGAAAAAAAAAAACAACTTTAAATTTGTATGGAAGAACAAAAGCCCCCACAGAGCCAATACTACTCTCAACAAAATTAATATTGCTGGAGGTATCACCATACCAAATTTCAATTTATCCTACAGTTTCATGGTAATGAAAAAGCATAGTAGTTGTACAAAAAAAAAAAAAAAACATATACATACAGGCTGGGGAGACGGTTAAGTGGTTAAAGGCATTTTCTTGCAGCACATTATGACCCTGGTTTAACTCTTCAGCATACATAAGCCAGCTGCACAACAGGGCACATGCATCTGGTGTTCAATTGCAGTGGCAAGAGGGCCTGGCATACCCATCTCCTACCTCTTCCTTTCTGTTCTTGCAAGTAAACAAAAATATTTTAAAAAACAGACACAATAATAGTATAGAATATCCAGGTCCAAGTAACTAGCCAGCTGAATTTTGAGAAAGAGGCAAAAAACAAACATTAAAGCACTTTAATCAAATGATGCCAAGAAAACTGTATATCAATATGTAGAAGAATGAATCTCTCACCATGCACAAAAAATCATTTATGGGCTGGAGAGACAACTCAGCATTTAAGGCAATTTTCTACAAAGCCTAAGGTTTGACTCCCCAGTTTCCACATAACACAGATGCACAAGGTGGCACATGCATCTGAAGTTCATTTGCAGTGGTTGTAGGCTCTGGTGTACCCATTATCTCTGTCTGTATTCTTTCTTTCTTTCTCTCTCTGACTCCTTTCAAATAAATAAATAAAAATATTTTAAAAATCATTTACAAGTAGATCAAGGACCTCAAGATAAGACCTGAAACCCTGTAATGCTCAGAAGAAAAACCAAGGAAAACAACCCAAGGTACACATGTAGAGAAGTACTTTCTGAATCTGATCCTTATAGCTCAGGAAATAAGGTAAACAATTAGACATGAAACTAAAACGCTACTTTACAGCTAAGGAAACCATCAAAGTTGTCAAAAGACAACCTACAGAATGGGAGAAAATGCTTGCCAATTATATATCTGACAGAGAATTAATATCTAGAATATACAAAAACTTAAATAAAAGAAATACAAAATAAAACAACAGAATTAGGAAATTGGGCCATGAAACTGAACATAGATTCTCAAAGGAAGAAATGCAAGTGGCCAAAATATATTTTTAAAAATGTTAAACATGGTAGTATTAATACCATAATATATCTATATCTACCTATAATATATGCATTTCAAATGTTGTCTTGCACATAGTAAGTACTTAATGAATATTATTTGTTAGCATTAAAAAATGTTAAACATATTTAGCCAACAGGGCAATGTAAATTAAAAGTACTTTGACATTCTAAGTCACTCCTGTCAGAATGGCTATCATCAAAACAATCAAATGAAAACAAATGCTGGTGAAAGTACCCTCTCTCACAATTTTTGGACGTGTAAACTAGTATAGGCAGTGGAGAAATCAGTATGGAGATTTCTCAAGAAGCTAAGTATAAATCTATATGACCCACTTATATCATTCCTGGGCATGTACCATAAAGACTGTACACTCTACTTCAGAGATAGTTTCTCATCTATCATGTTTATTGCTGCTCAATTTACATTAGCTAAGATATGGAATCAGCCTATATGTTTATAAACTGATGGATATATATATATATATATATATATATGTATATATATATATATGTATATATATATGTATACATATGTATATATATTTATATATATATATATATGGAATTTTATTCAGCTGTATTGGAAAATGAAATGAAATTTTTTTGAAAATGGTTGGATCTGCAAAATATTATCATGAGGTAGCACAGGTTCAGAAAGGAAGATATTCAATGTGCTCTCATATGCAAATCCTAGCACTAAATTTTCAAAATTGAATTTCAGTTGGAATTTTGTATACAGGATAAGAAGCTAGAAAGGGGTCATGATGGAAGTCTTAAGGAAGGGTAAAATAGATCTGTAAGGGGAGGGACAGAATTCAGGGGAAGGAAAGGTCTAGGGGTTAGCAGCAGAGGGGGATAAAAATAGGAAGGGAGGCGATACAGTTTACCAAAACTGAAGCTGACATTAATAAGACAATTCTTTATCTAGTTAAAAATATAATGTAAAAAAGAAAGATAATTTGGGAAGAAATACTCTGCAGGGTTGGGGTTTTCTGTGCTGAGAAGCTATTGTTTATAATAGAAAAATCCCAGTTCCAATGGGCAGATACCTTCCAGGGAGTTATTGGTCACTGAGGTACATGAGGTTCTGAATGTAACAAAAACTATTGATAATGACCTTGATTGACCACCAGAACTAAACAATAAATCCCTGTTGCTGAAGATACCATATGTGTTAGTTGCAAAACACTGACAAATCTGGAACAGAGCTAGAAGCCTAATCTTTGCTGCCTAGCTGTCTTAGTGCTTGAGTTTACGTACATGTTATTGGTGGACAATAATGGTCAACAATCCCAACCAACAGTGAACTCTGCAAGCTATACAACTTGTTGGTCAGGCCAGATGTGTACATTGGTGCTATGGTTGCCTGAATATTTTAAGGGCCATCAGGTACTATCTGATTGGACTCAAGGCCAGGTCCATAGGAGGGAATTCATGCCTGGTATTGAGAACTTAGTCAAAACCCAGTGGTTGGGAATAGGCCGTCACAGGAAGCTACCACATGTCATTTGGCTATGTGCTTTTTGAATTGCCATGCAAATATTTCTGTTGCTATCCATAGTTTAGTGCCATTTTGGTCAGAGAATCTTTTATTTATTTATTTGTGCACATGGCAATAACCACTAGGGAGACCGTAGGATTATCAAAGTGCTCAGAATAAATGACAATTAAGTGCTTAGCACCCAATGAGCTATGTTTATCACAGCCTCCAAAGCTCAGAGCATATAATGGAAGAGGTGGGAGAAAGAATGTAAGTGCCAGAGGATGGGGAGGAGTGCCTGGAACAGCTGTCTTTTGGGCAATAAATGGCCATTGCATTCATGAACTCAGTGACTGCAGTTACCTTGCACAGTATCAAGTCCATCCATATGCCATCAGGAATGATGGAGGAAGGCAAAAATGGGATATCATACTATAATAGTTAGTTGGTAAAGAAGAAGGGGTTATGTTGGTAACAGGGAACAACAAAAATTAATGGGAGAATATTATGATCAAAATACATTATTTACTTTATAAAAGTTGGCAAGAAAAAAGTAACACTGGGGCTGGAGAGATGGCTTAGTGGTTAATGCTCTTGCTGGCAAAGCCAAAAGACACAGGTTTGATTCCCCAGTACCCACATAAAGCTAGATGCTCAAGGCGGTGAATGCATCTTGAGTTCACTTACAGCGGCTGGTGGCCCTGACATGACAATTCTTTCTCTATTTCTCTCAAATAAATAAAGAAAATAAATTTATAAGAGTAACCCTGATCAGTACAACACAGGCAAACCAGAAATTATTTTTTGCAAGGTTAACAATGGAGCACAAGAATGAGGAATAAATCCCAAATTAACTTTATTTCAATATTGAAATGCCAAAACTAAGTTTCTTTGTCTCACCAAACTACTAGACTCCAAATATTGTATTTGCTTAAAGGCCACCTGCTCTGAGAATCTACTGAACCGTTCCCTCATCCTTGCTTCAGGTGATGGCTTATTTCACAAAAATGTCCATTCTATTTTCTGCTGAAAAATATGTGACTCTTCAAACATTCATTACAACTATAACACTAACGAATAATTCTGTGAGAAATAGAATTATATGACTTTAACTTGTGGATATCCATTTATATTGTCAAATAAATCAAGATAGGTTACTAATAATAAATAATTCCAAAGCTAAAGACCTGTATATTTTATGAATTGTTAGTGATACTCTCATTACCCAGGCTATGGTTTCTCATGTTGTTTGAAGTGAAGGAGATATGTTTATTAATGAGGATGTTGAGGGTTAAATTGGTTTACATCCATAGAGTACTGGGCAAACCTACTATCTTTTTGTCAGTGTTCTAGTTGCAATATGTAATAACTGGGTCTGTTCTGATAGAATATAAAAGATACATCTTACTTTTTCTCAGTGACATCTTAGTCCATGGCCACTGTGACCAGTTACAAATCATTATGAATTTTCAACTCTGTGCCCAAGTAATAGTGTAAGGATAAGGCACAGACAGATGTAGGGAAATATACTAGGAAAAATTCATCATGGTAATGTTAATGTAAAATTTAATCCCTAGGCTTATCTGTTTGAACATTTTTTCCCCAGCTGGTGGCACTGTTTTGGAAAGTTGTGGAACCTTTAGAAGGTGGAGCTTGCTGGAGGAAGTTGGTCATTGGGGCCAGTGATTGATGTTTTTTAACTGGTGCCACTTCCTGTTCTTTCTGTGATGACCAGCTCATTGCTCCAGCCTTTCCTTCCTCAAGATAATGGATTCTATTCCATGGAATAATGAATGGAAATAGACCCATGAAATACCATGAGCTGCTACTTGTTAGGTATTTTACCTTAGCAATGGGAAAGTAGCTGATATAGAACTTTGGTACCAAGAGGAGTTCTGTTGCTATGATAAACCTCACCATGTGATTCTTTGTCTTTTTGAACTGGTTTAAGAGAGGAATGTGGAAGGATTGCGAACTTTGGACTAGAAAAGCCTTAAAATGTTGTAAACAGTAACTGAGTGGGTTATTATGGTGGGAATTTAGAAGGTCAGAATACCAGAAAAATGTACACAATGGAGGCTCAACTCATGGGGTTTCAGAAGGGAACAAGGACTGTACCAGAAACTAGGCTAGCAGCTACTCATTTGATATTATGGCAAAGAAACTGGCTGATTCTGTCTGTGTTTTGAGAACTTGAAGAAGGTTGAATGTAATAAATTTAATAAATCAAATTTGTTGGAGGAAAAAAAAATTGAGGCAAATAACATTGAGTCTGTGTTACGGTATTTATTTAATGCTCTTATTCAGATATCCAGTCAACCATGGAAAGAGCAGAAATATATGCAAAATGTGAATTTTGAATAGGAAAGAAATGTAGGTTTAAAGTTTCATATAAGGAGATTATAGCCAACAAAACTATAATTGCTAAATAGATTTATACCACCTAAAAGCAATTTCCACTACACTGGAATAGTAGAAAAGAAGTCCCAAGAATAAGAACCAACCCATTAGTGGCTATGGATAGTAAAAATACAAATTCTTTCAAAAGGGCTAAGTTTGAAGACAGAATGCAGATAGAGCTTTCTGCCACCCCCCCCCCCGGGTCAATATACAGAGCTGCTTGGACTCCACTCTCCAAGTTGTCAGCAGCACGTGGCAGTGTTGTCCATGCAGGAATTTATTTTTTTTTAAATCCAAGAAAGATGCAGAATGGAAGAGATCGTGGAGTATTTCACTACAGTTCTAGAGATCTGCTGAGGTCATGCAATGTATGGCAGGGTCAGAATCTCTTCAAGGAGGTCCTGAGATTCCACTATGTGAAACTGTGAAGGTGAACACTAAGTTGCAATTAAGATCCTAGAATATCAGATATTACAGTACTAAGACATCTACAAAAGAAAGCTACAGGCTCAAAATGAAGACCGCGTAGGAGAGAGAAGCTGTGTGTATTACAGGCATCAGAGTTGGAGGGTTGGAGTCACTCAAACCTTTTGGAGCTCACACAGTTCCATCATAAGCCCCAGATATGGGACCTTGGAGCTTGAGGAAGTGATATTTATCCTGCTGGCTTTCAGACTTTTTAAAAAAAAAAAATTGAAGCAGGGTTTCACTCTAGTCTAGGCTGACCTGCAATTCACTACGTATTCTCAGGGTGGCCTCGAACTCATGATGATCCTCCTACCTCTGCTTCCTGAGTATTGGGATTAAAGGCTTTAGTCTTTTATTTCTGAGTAAGTACATTTATCCCTTTTGGAATGAGAATGTTTACTTTGTGCCATTATATGTTGGAAGTATGCAACGTGTGCTGTTATTTTAAAAGGAATTATAGCTAAGAGACTGCCTCGAATCTCAAGAGGTTTTTGGACTTTGAACCTTTGAATAGTGTGTGTCCCTAAAGACTATGGAGACTTTAAAAGTTAGGTTGAATGCACTTTGCATCATGAGATGGTGATGGAGCATGTGGTGGCTTGAAGCAGATGTCACCCATAGACTCATGTGTTTTGAGTGCTTGGTTCCCAGTGGATGGCAGTTTGGGAGGTAGAGCCTTTCTGGATGTGTGTTGTTGTGGGTGGGCTTGGGAGTGTTATATAGCCAGCTCCCCCTTGCCTGAGTGGCTCACTTTGCTCTCTTGCTGCTGTTTTCCACCTGCTGTGGAAAGGAGATGATGTCCAGTCTCAGTTCATACCATGCTTTCCCTTTCCACCATGAAGTTTCCCCTTAAGACAGTAATGCAAAGAGAGAGAGAGAGAGAGAGAGAGAGAGAGAAAAACCTTTCCTCCCATCAGCTGATTTGGTCTGGTGCTCAACAAGAAACTACAGCAGTGCCTATGGGGTTAGGGATAGATTGTTGGGGTTTAAATGTAAAATGCTCCACATGGCTCATGTGTTTGAACTCTTGATCCTCAGGTGGTGGCATTATTTGGAAAGGTGGTGGAACTTTTCAGAAGTGGAGTCTTGTTATAGGAAGTGTTAATGTGATGACCCTTCCCTACTCTTACCATGCCTTCCCTACCAACATGGATTCTACCCTCTGGAGCTATAAGCCAAAATGAACTATACCCTTTCCCGAGTTTCTTGTAATCAGATACTGTTCACAGCAGCAAGGACGTAAATGAGATAGCCATGAACTGGGAAAAAAAAAAAATCTTCTGTCCTGATTTCTCTTCCTACTTTTGTGAAACTCACAAGATTCTCAATATATGAATTGAGAGGTTTTGACTCCTTGCAGCTTTAAATTTCCATCCTTGTGGAAGCTAGAAGTTTGGTTGATCATATTTATTACTAGAATATGGAATTTAAAGGACATTGAATTTATTGTTAGTCTAAAAGCATTAGTCAAACAATATATTGTTGTCATTCTGATGGAAGCTACTTATTTTAGTCTTAACATTAAAACTTAATCATTATGCATGTCTTAAAAGGAGAAATAAAGATGATAGTTATTGAATCTGTACACTGACTACCTCTGAGAACTTTAATTAGTTTCTATTTCATGAATACCAAAGTAAAAAGTATTAGGAAAAAGAAGTTTTTGTGTTTGGAAGGAAGCTGAAATGACATTATTCTTCTTTAATGATATCATGTTTCTCTCTGTAAGATATATTGATAATGTAATTAAAAATTTAGTTCCTGAAGAACTAGGGATTTTAAATCTTCAACTTAGCATTTTAGATGGCAAGTTTTCTATTTAATTTTGTCTTTACTAATGATTTGCAGAGAGTGTTTCTTTAAGTTGCAGGTGACCAAAGGTATTTAAATTATAGAGATCAAATTTCTCAATGTCAGGGTATACTTATGTAGGAAGACAAGGTGAGCCATGTAGTCCTGCCTACGCAGACTAGAAGTTTAAATCTCAAACTACAAAACTAAGGGAATTTACACTAGTCAGCCTTCTATTACAATGTCAAAATACCTGAGATAAATTTATAAGGAGGAAATATTTATTGTGGATCACCATTTCATTTTGTTGTCTCTGGGCATGTGGTGAGGCAGTTCATCATGGCCAGGAGCATGTGGCTGAGGAAGCTGCTCACCTCAGGGAGGCCGGGAAGCAAAAGTCAGGGAGGAAGGGCCTAGGGTCACAGTGTCCACTCAAGGGCATATCCTCATGACCTAACTTCCCCTTTGCAGGCTCCACCACTTAGAGTCTACCATTTCCCAATTGTACCACACAGGTTGGGGACCTTTATTACATCAGCCCTCGGAGAAAGCATTCAACTTATAGCAGGATTAGAGGAGAATGAGTGAGCTTAAATGTGATATTGATAAGAAAAACAGAGAGAGGATTGCTCAGTGGATAAAGTGCTTGCCACACAAGCATGGCTGTAGCCCCAGATCCAAGCAAGTATAGGCTGGGTTGGCATAGTGGCCCACCAGTGATTCCATCACTCAGGAGATGGAGACAGAATTCCCTGGGGCAAGCTAGCCAGCTAAACTAGTCAAAAAAGTGAGCTCAGGTTTCAAGTAAGATACCCTGCCTCAGTAAATAAAGGGGACATTGACTAAAGATATACCAACACCAACCTCTAGCCACCACACACTCAAACACAAAAATGTATATGCCCATATGTGGTAGTTTGAAAATGTATGTCCCCATAGACTCAGGTGTTTCATTAAAATTAAGCTTGCAACTTGGATCTCCAGCCATCTTCCAGGAAGATGTCTCACTGGAGGGGAATCCTGGAGTCCAACCCTAAAGTGTCGTTGGGGCCGGATCTCACTCCAGCCCAAAGTTGTGCAGAAAGAGGGTGAGCTCTGGGGGGTGTGGGATTGCTGCTTTTTGGTGTTTGCTGGCTGTTTGGTTGTTTATATCTGCTTGGATCTGTGAAAGGGAGCCAGCTACATCTACCATTGATGAAAATTCACGTGGGTTTATAAGCAAAAATGAACATCTTCCTCCTATAAACTATGTATGTTTGGAAGTTCACCGAAGCAACATGGAGCAATCTATAACACATGCACACACAAACACATAACACACGCATATTCATACCCCCCCATTCTAAGATGAAAAAGTCAAAAACTTAAAAAGCAAGCTAGAAACTAAATTTCTACATTGAAACTTCATTGAAACTGTTATATTTTTCTTTCT
This sequence comes from Dipus sagitta, assembly GCA_036346955.1. Lineage (NCBI taxonomy): Eukaryota > Metazoa > Chordata > Mammalia > Rodentia > Dipodidae > Dipus > Dipus sagitta. Next base: position 20,011,136 of record CM070781.1, read on the forward strand.
TTCCTTATCTGGAATATCTTCTTTAACTTACATCTTTCTTTCCTTATCTGGAATATCTTCTTTAACTTACATCTTCTATCACTGTGTTTTGAATTGTGACCTAATCTACTGGTACACAAACAATACCATTAATTTTCATATCATACTTAGAAGTCAGATTAGGTAACTACACAGACACATTAATTACCTTAATTAAGTACCTCTTTCTAGTACCCTTAGGCATGGTTTTTCAAAATGACCAACCTTAGAAGGTGTTGAATTTACCATTTATATCCTATTTAATTTCCTATACTTTAAATCTATAAGGGCCTTTTCAGAGCCATTGCTCAAAGAAATATGGACTATAATATCCCTTTTGCAAACATATGATATGTTAGCCACCACCTCAGTGATACAAAGCATTTAAAACTACCCTGCTGTTTCAAACAAAAGAGTTGCTGGATTCATGGCAAAATGTACATGTAATTATTGCATATGTTATTTTGCTTTGCACACATTAGTTTTTGTGAATTTTATGAAATCTGGTGGAATAATCTTTGGCAAAAACTATAAAAATAGATGTAAAACTATATGTTGCTATTAAAATTCCAGATAAAATTAGGACACTGAATTTTTTTAGAGGTTACTCAACAAGTACATACTCATTTCAGGTATAAAGCTCTCCCAGATCTCAACCATCATATTGCCTGTATTCCAAATATGTGATATTAAATGACTTGATCTAACAGCTTGTCTTGCAAAGAGCAGATAAACCTCTCTCTAAGTGGTAAAGATGAACCTACTTTGAAAACACACTTAGAAATCAACTCAAAAGATCAAGGTTATTCCAATGTAGCTTGAGTATAAGGAGACAGATAAAGACCAGCTTGTGAAAGGGAGACAAGAAAGCTCTTGGATTGATTGAGAAGAAAATTAAAACACCCAAAGTAGAGTGAAATCGTTTTACAGAACTTTGTCACAGAGGCCGTTGCTTAAAAACACTGCATTGAGATTCCCTTATTTTACCTAACGTGCTCTTTCTAGGATGCACGTGGCATGTGTGTTGTTGTTTTGTGCTTTTACTCATAGGTTTTGTCTTTCTCCTGAGGCTATCAATTATTCTGCACTCCTTTTCTTTGCTTGGGTGAGAACATACTTTGATTAACCTCTCTTAACCCATTCAGATCTTGTCTCTTCTGTGTGTTCCTGTGTTTTAGTAATTCTTGTCTCTGTCCCCTTGGATTATGGAGTCTCACTTCCATTTTCTACAAGCCAGCCTTTCCACTTTATGTCTACAAATCATACATAGGCCAAGGTTGAGCAGAGATTCCTAAGGTCCTAATGCAGCAATTCAAGAAGTGTATTATTACCAGATATCTGATTTTTAAGGGGATAGCAAAAGAGTTCAACTGTTTAAAATAAAACAAGATAAATGAATTTATGAATAAATTGAATAAATTAAATAAAATGAATAAATGATTGAATCATGACTTGAAACTTTGCTTGTCATCTTCATAATTATTTTAAAGTTGGTTCAATGGTCATTCCAGTTTTGAGAGACCAATTGAGCTTATACTTATATTATTTGGCTTTAGTCATACAATTTGCCAGATGTGTATGATTTGTTGAATCTCCAAAGATAAATTAATTATCCCCAGCCTTAATTCCTTTTTCCTTCCCAGCTGCATTCACTGAGCTAGAATGGATGGATTGACTTAGGATCAGATAACCCCTACAAGGAAGCCATTCCTTCCACTTTCTACATAGTATTTCATTGAAAATAGTCATGAATCAGGTCCTTGTTTTCTCTATAAGATTACAAAACTTCCTTCCATGATCATATCTTTCCTAAACTATGATCACATTGTTCTTGTTATTTATTATTTTATAGTGTCAGTGATTGAACACAAGACCATGTTAAACTACTCCCACAGTGCTTGTTTCTATAAGACAGGGTGTGATTCTGAAACTCAGGTTGGTCAAAAACTTGCTCTGTAACCCTGGCTGGACTTGAACTTGTGATACATCTGCCTCAGACATGTGACACTAGACCTGGGAATTTTCTCCACTTTTTGATTATCTATTCAGTTATTTGAATGATAACTTTGAGGTTGACAAGATCAAGTCTGTCTTAATTTCTACTCTCTGTCTCCCACCCCTAGAACAAAGCTAACCACCATTATGTATGTTTCAGGATTTCTTGTCCTTAAGTACTGATTGTGATCTTACATTCTGTACAATGTCTTTGCCCTTGATTCTTTCTTCGATACTGATACCTTTCTTCATTTTTCTATCTTTTGCTTGCAAATATTTATCCATTCTTCAGTTTTTAGCTTATAACAAACTTTTCTCATCTAAGGGTTTACTGATAGTGACTAAGTCTTTGTAGTATGATACTTGATTTATTTGTCTGTCATATTGCTTCATATCTTTGTAGCTGGTAGCGGTTACATCTTGTAGGCATCTTCCCAAACTAGCAGATGTTTAGTAAGTACCCTCAGAAGATGAATGACTGTGCTCATGAAGACCTTCATACCAGCATCATGGAAGCCAAATGCATTGAGACAGTTTGGTCTTTGGTCCCTGCTTCTATGTTTGGGCTGCTCTGATTTATACTGTTCTCTTCTTTTGAACACCAGAATGATTAGGCTCCTTTTCTCTAAGTACAAGTCCTTTGCTTGATCTTTAAAACCTTGTGGGCATCTCTGTTTAGAATTGTGCCTGAGATTAGTAGGACACTTATCCTTACCAAGGAGAGCTTGCAGTCATAAACCAACCATCATGGTCCCTACTCAAGGTCGGGACAAAGCCCACACGACAGAAATGACTCATTAGTTCAACATGTCTATGCATTTTAACCCAGGTAAGGTGAATGAGGAATTATGAAAGACAAATATTTTGGCTGTATCATAGACTCAGTGAATTAGAATTTTCTTTGGATAGGACTTCTCAATTTTAAACAATGATCCTTGTGATTTAGATAGACAGCTGTGTTTGAAAACCATTGGTATCCTTTTCTATTTTCAAGCTGAGGGATCATTCATCTGAGTTCTTCCGGGGCAATGTGAAGAAACATCTCTTGACTTTAAAGAGAGGGCTCCAATGAACAACCAAAGAAGTGATTCCACCCATGTCTAGTGAATTTCTGGGGATTACTTATAGGAGTATTGGTGAGTGGTTTCTTATAGAAACATGTTACTCCAAGACAATTATATTACTGAAAAGCCCACCCCAGCATAGGCTATAACTCATGCAGTATGTGTCCCTCTATAGCACATGTAGGCAGGCAGACTAGTCAGAGAATATTTTCTTACCATTAATTTTTACTGGTTATATGGCCTTGTGAATTTTGTAAATTTCAGGAGCTTATGAAGCCTTGGAAGTTTGGTTTATTTTCTGAGTTTTAACAAGCCTCCTTCCAGAAAATACCTGTCATCACCTATGGATTTAAAACTAGGAAAATATGGGAGTAGAACGATTTCTCTGTGCTTAAGGTATTTGCCTGCAAAGCCTAAGGACCTGAGTGCAATTCCCCAGTACCCACATAAAGTCAGATGTACAAGGTTGTACATGTCTCTGGAATTCATTTGCAGTAGCTAGAGGTCCTGGTGCACTCACTCTCTCTGTCTGCTCTTTGTTTCTCTCACTCTATGTCAAATAAATAAATTAATAAAATATTAAATACTAGGAAAATATAATCATATTTCTACATTATGTAATGACAAAAGATAAGTTAAAATTTGGCCAAATAACTGTCATTTTTCATGATAAAGTGAGAAGGGAGTATATTCCACATAAATTTCAATCAGAATTTCTTAGGAAATGAACCAAAACTCAGACTGCTAAAGGATACCAGCCCCTTCCATTTTTTAAGAATAAAAAAAAAAATGAAAATTTCCAGTGACTTCCTTCCTTCACCTCATTGATTCATTTTCTCACTAACAATTATTTATTGAGTGCCTGCTATTGACCTAGCATTATTGCCAGTGTGGAGAAAGGAAGTAAATCTGATGAGCTTCCCTCCAGAGCTCATTTTTTAGTCAGAACAAGAGAGTGGCCATGAGTGAACATGTGATGAGCTCATCTTGAGGAGGAAGGAGTAATTGGGGTGAAGAGCTACAATGATGAAAGAGAAGCTGCCCACTGAAGTTGCCATTTGAGCCAAGACCTGAACAACGCACAAGAGAGACATGTGTAGAAGATAACTAAAGGACTATGTGCTATAGCAGAGGATGGTCACATAAGCTCAGGAAAAAGTGTACTGTCTTGTGAAGTCCCAAAAGAGAGCCATTTACCCTTTCTGAGGCACGATTGTTTCCTTTGTCACACAGGAACCATAATATTGCTTTGTCTATCTTTAAGGCAGATGCTGTGTGCATGCAATTAAGCAAAGAAGGTCTTTTGTAAGAGCAAAAGTACCGTGCAGAGGAAATTGCCCAAATATTTACCTACTAATGTTGTTCTTTGTTAATTTAATCCATAATAAAAATGTTTTTGATATGATTCTCAAGGCAGAAAAGTTGAAGTGAGGGCTGGAGAGATGGCTTAGCAGTTAAGCGCTTGCCTGTGAAGCCTAAGGACCCCGGTTCAAGGCTCGATTCCCCAGGACCCACGTTAGCCAGATGCACAAGGGGGTGCACGCATCTGGAGTTCGTTTGCAGTGGCTGGAGGCCCTGGAGTGCCCATTCTCTCTCTTTCTCTATCTGTCACTCTTATATAAATAAATAAAAATAAAAACCAAAAAAAAAAGTGGAAAAAAAGTTGAAGTGATATTATTGACCCATTTGTCAGGTCACACAGTTTCAGTCCAGAAAGATAAAGTGACTTGCCCAAGGTCTAATAGTTTATTAGGCTTTCTCCAGATAACTCCTTTTTTGCTTTCTAAGGCAATGCTTTTCCACTAGGTCCTGTTTGGGGTATCATTTTACATAGTCAGGGTCTTAAAAATTCCTTTAATGTGTTTAAACATTAAACTCCTGTGAAGAAAACATAACCAATCTCTCTAATAAACACTGTCCAAACTCAAAAGCGGAGATGAAGAGCTCTAGTTGTACTGTTAAGGTCATAAATATCCCTCTTGCCAAATAAGCTCAGGGGCTGCAATTCTTGACTCAAAATAAATAAATAAATAAATAAAAACAGCTTCTATGGCTGAGCCCTCCATCACTGTTAAGTGACATACATCATCATCTGATATGGATTGAGCAACATCAAAAGCACCTGTGTGCACAAATATTGAGACATTTTATTGAGAAGTGAAACTTGAGAAATTGTCCAATGTCATCTTTCCTCAGTCCCTCCTGAGGAATGGATATGCATGACTCACTCTGAGAGTGCTGTGGTGTAGGAAAACCCCACTGGCCCGGAACTGAAACTGACTGACTGCATGGTTTCCTGGGACCAAAGCTGCCATTGGAATTCCTGCAGAGAAAAGTCCTAGAGGGAAGTTAGCTCATAGGGTTATCCTGCATATAGCTTTATTGAACAAATCACAGAGAAAGGGTAACATAATACTGCAATTCCTTTGTGCAAGAACTGGTCAATTTGGAAAGCTGTCTTAACTCATGCTGGCCACTTTGGGACCTTTGAGTAAATTATTGCCTCACTGGGAGAAGCTGGCTCATTAGGCTGCCACATATATAGTAACGATGACTTTATATTTCCATTCCCAGGAATGTCTGATAGATATTAATGGAGTCTATTAAAGACTGGAGGCAGCAAGGATATCTATTAGAAAGATAGCCCTCTGTTTTATTTCCACTGCCTAGAATTTTAATCCTTCAATTCTCAGGGGGAACAAACATATTCACTGAATGCCTACTATGTGCCAGTTGCTTTCAGTAGATTGTTTTCTCAATAAATCCTACTAATATTGATAATTTCTGCTTTATAAATTAAAATGGTGATGCCCTTTGCATGAATCAGGACTCTCTAGAGAAAGAGAAGCCATGGTTCTATCTGTATATTTATCCTTCTACCCATACATCTATCTACATGTTATATGTGATCTATGTATCTGTTATCTATCATCCATCTTTCTATCCTCTATATGAGTTACTCTATTGGCTGTGACCAAATATGTGACAAGCAGCAGCTTAAAGAAGTAAAGGATTGATTTTGGCTTACAGTTCAAGGGGAAACATTTTATCACAGTGAGGAAGGCACAGGAGCACAAGAAGAAGGCCAGGAGGTCACATTGCATCCAGTCAGGAAAAGAGAGAGATGACTTCTGGCACTCATCCAGAATTTAGTCTAGAACCACAACCAATGGCATACTGCCACCCACAGTTAAGGTAAGATTTCCCCCTCAACCTAACCAAGATCCTTCACAAGTATGTCCAAAAACAAACCTAATCTAGATAATTCCTCATAACTATGGTCAAAGCATCATCTACTGATTCTAGATCCTGTCAAGTTAAAAATAAATACAAAGCATCACTCTATCATCCATCTATCTATTTATCTGTCTATCTATTATCTATCATCTAACTAAGGATTCAGCTTATAGATTTATGAATATTGATAAGCCCAAGATCTTCAGTCTAGAAATCCAAAAAGCCCATGTTGTAGTTTCTGCTTGGGTCTGAAGGCCCGAGGACCAGAAAAGTTAATGTTGTAAGTTCTAGTTCAAAAGATGGCAGACTTGTAACCCAGTAAGGTTATGTTCAATTTAAAAACTGAAACAGTACAGCATCTTGGTTTAGCAATCAGGCTGGAAGAACTTCCTGTTATTCATCATTATGTTTTGTTCAGGTCTTCAGCTGATTGGATGAGGTTCCCCTTCATTAGGGTGGCCATGATCCTGGTCCACTGATACAAATATTGATCTTATCTTACTGATCCAACTTCAGAAATGTTTGGTTAAGTCTCAGCATGCCCCTCGAGTTGACAAGTAAAGTTAATCATGATAGACTCAGACAGAAAAAGGACTTGCTCAAAGTCACATAGTGTATTGAGTCTTGACTCTTTCCATCTTCCTCTAATCACCTCCTACCTTCTCCATCAGTGTGGAACAGTATACAGTTTTCTCATTTTCTACAAATTTTAGAAATCATTATTGCAATTTCACTTCTCATTCTTTCATTTCAAACTCCAGCCACATCAACTCAGTTGGTTATTACTCATGTATTTATGACCAGTTGTGTGTGTATAACTTCAGCTTATCCTTGGGGGGTCCCTAACTTTCTTCCAAATCTGTCAACCCTCATGTGAAGGAATGTGACAAATGGTGAGAAATCATATAGAATACTGTTAACACAGAGATAATAATTTTGATAGTGATTAATATTTATTGGACATTAATATGTGCCAAATATATCCTAAACAGTGAAAATTACTGTCTCCTGTTTGTACTGTCTCCTGTTTGTCCTTAGAGGTATGCCACCCTGCTTTCTGTCCCACGAAATTGATTTCCATGGGGGTACATCAAGAAATCCATTTCATGGGCTGGAGATATAGCTTAGTGGTTAAGGCACTTGTCTGCAAAGCATAAGGACCCATGTTTGACTGTCCAAATCCCTCATAAGCCACACACTCAAAGGTGAAGCAAGTGAAAAAATGCACATGCCCACTAGGTGGCGCAAGTGCCTGGAGTTCAATTGCAGTGGCCAATGCCATGGCATGCCAATTCTTTCTATGTATCTTCCTAAAAAATGAAAGAAAGAAAGAAAGAAAGAAAGAAAGAAAGAAAGAAAGAAAGGAAGGAAGGAAGGAAAGAAAGAGAGTGAGAGAGAAAGAGAAAAAGAAAGAAGGAAAAAAGAAAGAAAGAAAGAAAGAAAGAAAGAAAGAAAGAAGGAAAGAGAAGGAAGGAAGGAAGGAAGGAAGGAAGGAAGGAAGGAAGGAAGCAATGCATTCAAGAAGGCTGGCTGTCCATTCCTTCTTGCTGGGAGGACATTAAGAAGCATTGCCAGAGAAAGGAGTTTTTGTAAAAGGGTGTGAAGTCTGAAAGTCCCCAACTCTATAAAAGGACAGTAGTAGTCACACGATCACAGATTCTACATGACTCTCCACTCTGCTCAAGAAAGAATTTCTCCTTTCATCCCTCAGGCATAGGTTATAGGAATTCAATAGGTTGAGGTTCTTTGTGTTTCTCCAATATCCTTACCTTAGATGATAGCTTCTTTATAAACAAATATAATTGCATTTCTCTAGGGTTATTGGACCATCTTTTTAATCTCCTAAGCCCTGAATCCCAAAACAACACTAAGTGAAATGCACCATTATTGCTACAATCTATAAGGAAGAAGCCCACACAGTTGGCTAAAGATCATACATCTTATAAACAGAAGAACTGAAGTCAGAATCAAGCAGCCTCACCTCTGAAATTTGGCACTTCACCATCACACTAGAGTGCTATGGTGAGCATCCTTTGATTTGATGGACACTCTGCCTACAGCAACATCTTGTTTTCAGCCCTCTTTTCTTCTGATGATTTCCCCTTGTATTTGCAATTACTGTTTTATAATATCTAACACTCAAGCTTATTCATGGTCACAGCTAAATCTTCCATACTTAGGTTTTCTTCTATAATCATAGAAAGATTGTGTGCATCCTAAAGAATATGACCACTGGTTCCATTGTTCATTCTAGCAAAAAGCCTAGGCCTAGAAAAATAGGAAAAACTTAACAATATGTGCTTTATTGATTGAAAGATTATTCATGAATAGGTCAGTAGGCCTGCTGAAGTATAAGAGCAAAAATCATGGCTGTGGAGGACATATGTGTGACTGCCAATGACAGTTAGCATCTCATTGTCAAGTTACTTCAGGGAGTTTAGTTGTCTGCTTGTATCTTCTGAATTTACTACGGACGTTGGAATCTACTAGATATCGGAAGTATGCAAGTTAAATAGATTTATATTTTTAATGAATTTTACATTGTATGAGTTTTGGGTATACAGAGGAATTGTGAAGATAATACAAAGAGTTCCAATGCACTCCATGCCCAGTTTCTTCTATTAATTATTAACATTTATATTAGTATGTTGCATTTATTCCAATTAAAGAACCAAGCATTGTTGGTTCATTATTGTTATTAGCTAGAAATTCATATGTAGATTTCCTTAGATTTTTTTTTTTTATCTAATGTCCTTTTCTTTCATTCCAATTCCTATCTAAGACACCACCTTATTTTATTATGTCTCAGATATCCCTTGCTCCAGATGACTTTGTTAGTTTTAACAGTGGGATATTTTGTAGAATTTCCCTTAATTGAGATTACTCCATTGCTTTTCCTCATCTTTATACTTAAGCTATGCTTTGTTGGAAGAAGATTCTACAGGCCAAGTTCCATTTTCATCACACTTTATCCAGACGTATTGTCAAATCTCTATCACTACGACAAAATACCCAAAGAGAATAAACTTTAAAATGGAAAGATTTGTTTGATTCACTGTGGTATCATACCATGGTCACTTAATTCCACTGATTCTGGACCTGTGACTAAGGCATAGCAACATGGCAGGGAGTAACTGATGGAACAAAGCCCACCTGAGAGAAGCCAGGAAGCAGAAAGAAAGGGAAAAGGGGTTGAGGACAAGATTTACCCTTCAAGGGTGTGTGTCCATCACTGCTGCTGTAGCCCTTGATGTCTGCCGCTGAGAAAGCATCTGTCACATTCCTCCACCGTAAAGTTTTTTCCACTTTTCACAATGTGGAATAGAGAAGTCACACTTATGTCACATTTAAAGAGTGAAGATGTGTGCTCTACCCAAGGTTGGAAAATCTAGATAAATCATTTAGACTTCTTCTTCGTGTGAGATTTTATTATTAACCACATTAATCGTTTATTTTTAACAGTATACACTCATAGATGTTTGTTTTATACTTTGTGCTATAACCTAATACTACTTTATTTTGTTGTTCAAATTATTCCCTCTTTGGCCATTGGAAGCTGTTTTGGTTGGTTTCTTTTATTCCATTGGCATAGCACTTATCATTGTACAGTTATTATTTTATAATAATATTATTAAATATTATTTATTTTATATTTGCTTATGTAGAACTTCTTTTCTCCCACTATGAGATCCTAATTTAGACTCAATCATGTCTCCAAAGAGCCCTTGCTTCTTTTAATGGAAACTCATTACAAACCAAGATATGTGTGGAAAATATACTTAACAAGTGAGGAGGAAGAAAAAGGCAATGCTTCCCAAACAGCGGCTCTAGCATTCTGAGTTTAATGAAATGACTTTTGATAAATCAGAGGCCTTGTCCTCAGGAAAGTATGCAAAGAATGTTTTTCCTCTCAAGCCTTTCTCCTAATCTTTCTGGCTAAAGAAGGAAGCTTCAGTTTGATCCTGGTAATCTCAAACTTGATAATCTCCTTTTCCAATAAAGCTAGGGCCTCAGGCATGGAGCCTCTGGCAAACAAACAAAAGGACTGAGTTAGAATGAAGAGATATTATTTTGTCTTGGCTGTGTTAATTTATATAACTGTCTGAAAGTCATTGAAAATTTAGTTTTCCATTTACAATTGCAATATATGCATTTGTTTTAATATACCTTGGGTAAAAAATATAAAACAATTTATAGAATATTTTAGTCTGTTTTCTTCAGCTATTAACAGAATACCTGAGTCTAGTCCATGGTCTAGATATTGGAATGTCTCAGAGAGAGGCCAGCATTTGATGAGAATTCATCATCATGTGGACAGGTGATATCACATGTGTGTCAGAGAGAGAGAGAGTGGGGGAGAGAGAAATTTTGTCTTTCCTTTTATAATTGATATTAATTCTTCATGCTTGTGGATGGAGACTTAATGACCTAAATAACTCTCATTAAGACTTACATACCAATGTCATTGCACTGAGGAATAATTTGTCAACATATGACTTTTGGAAAACATATTGGCAGAGAAAGACTTGCCATGCCAGTGATTGATACTGTTGGTGAAGAAGGGCAATGACTGAGTTTGAAAGAAAGTGGAGAGATACACCTCAAAAATCCCTTGCAGCTCTAGCATTCGATTTTCTCTATCAATCAATAACTATGATCTCATACACATATGTATTCTATTGTGAGATTTGTGCATTAGAGGACAAGAGGACCCTATTGTGAGCACTAAAATCCTTACAGCCATTTCCTTTGTAGCTGTGCCCAGCCTTAGCACAAACTTAACAGCCAGGTGCTAGTGGAGGGTCAGAAGAGAGATGCTCGGTAGTGCCCCCAGAGAGCAGTGGTATTCAGATCACAGAACTACAAACCAAGGGGAATGTTTCTCTAATAACATCAATGGATATCCTGAAAATGTTCATGAAAAATGAAAATATAAAGCAAATAATTGTGACAAGTATATTGTCTAATTAAGATGAATGAGACAGGCTTCTTATGCATTTTAATCTGTTAAATAAATAGCATATTAATAAGGCTTAATTATTTCACAGCATACTCAAAAGTGACTTTGAAAAATAAAGTTTATTTTGCTTGAACATATGTTTTTGGTGTATTTTGTAGCACTTTTATAAGCACCAAACACAAATGACATCTTAAAATAAATCTCTTCACTATGGTTACCATCTAGATAAAAAAAAAATCTTTCTTTTCATATCTTTCACAATTTAGGATTCCCTGTTTTCATGTTATGCATTCTGCTACTTGATTGTCCTGTGACCTCTGGTAGTTCCTACCACCTCCTATTCTTTTCCATTCTACACATAGGTGGCTAGCATTCGCAGCAGATGTAATCACAAGCATTGCTTCTTAACCTACACTCCAGTCAACCAGGCATTTACACACATGGAGATTAAACACAGACATTGTATCTCAAGTCAGTACTTCTCCCTTCACCATTGGCTGTTTTGTGACTACTGCCACAAATATAGTGCACAGATACCTTGACCTCCAGGGATTGGACAGTTTCCTCCTCAGTTCCACTGCTGCTGGTGGAAAAACTACAGGGAGAGGCTCTGAGAACACAGGGAGAGTGAAAGAGGCTCTCTGTTAACCACTGGGCCTTTTCTACCAAAGATTCTAAAGAATGAAGTCGTCTTGTGTATTCTAAACTAACTCTATCAGAATACTTGAAAACCATGAGCAAAATCACTAGTTAATGGCATTTAAATTACTATTTTAAAAAATTACCCAGATAATAATTAGGACTATAGAATTTCCCCAAATACTGTTTGTCCCTCTCTCCTAGGGAGATTCGTATCTCCTCACCTTGAAGGCAAGATTTGCATACTGATTTATGGTGTTCTGCCCTTTGAGAGGACTAGACTTCCTCATCTCACTAATATCAGAGTTGACCACAAGATTCATTTCAGCCAATAAATTGTGATTAAAGATGTCATACCACAATAGCGATGTCTTAAGAACCACAATGTTGGGGCTAGGGAGATTGGCTCAGTGGTTAAAGGCATTTACTTGAAAAGCCTATGGCCTAGGTTCAATTCTCCAGTATCCATATAAAGCCAGATGAGCAAAGTGGTGCATGTGTCCAGAGTCTGCAGCAACACTAGGCCCTGGAGGGCCTATACTCTGTCTATTTCTCTCTGGTTGCAGATAAATAAATAAAATATTTAAAAAATAAAAAGAACTATAATGATTCTTGTTCCCTTCTCCTAAGAGAACAGAAGTGTTCCACATGAAAGGATTTCCTTTTTTCCTAGCTGCAGAATGAGGACAAAGAAAAGAGCTTCTGTACATCCACAACCAGTACACGATGCAAGCCATAAGGATCCCTTTGTGTTTGCAAGTCACCAGGACATCATCAGCACACTAGAACCTAAAACATAAACCCTGGATATTTCTCTCCCATATTAATGATATCAGGTGTTTGTGGTGTCTCTCCATCTCATCTCTTTGATCTCACCATGCATGCACCAATCATGCCAGCATTTGTCCTGGTTGTATACTTCAGGATATGTGGATTACTCTGCCTGGTATGCATTTTAGTTTATCCACCCAAAATGCTTTCATTTATTCTTTAAGACTTATATGAAGTGTCAATTTTTTTTTTTGTGAAGCTTTTTCTATTTTTTTCTGACAAGATTAGCTCCTATCTTGCCTACCTTCCTTCCTCCTTCCCCCTTACTTCCCTTTTATTTCCCTCCTTCTTTCTTTCTTTCTTTCTCTTGCCTTCCTTACTTCTTTTCCTTCCTTCCTCCCTCCCTTTCTTCCTTCCTTCCTTCTCTCTCTCTCCCTCCCTCCCCCTTTCTCTCTCTTTCTTTTTTCTTCCTTTCTGTCATTCATCTATATCCAGCCCAGGCTAACAACTAACTCCCTAGGATTCAAAGATGACCTTGAACATGGATCCTCTTGCATGTACCTCCCATGTACTGGGGTTGCAGGCATGTATAACCATGCCTAGTTTATACATTACTGGAGATCAAAAACCAGGGCTTTGTGCTTGTTCAATAAACAATCTACTATCTGAGCTACATTTCCAGTTCTATCTAGTGTTTATACAGTGATGGTGATAATGATTATGTCAAAGAGGATAGTGGCAACAAGACCCTCTTCATATTCTAGGAGTTGAAAAATATTTTCACAATATTCAACACACCGAATCCTCAGGCAGCAATCCTAGCACCTATATCTAACTAGGGAAACCAAGGTCATAGCAGTTACATGAATCACTCAACATCATATAGTTAATAAATTCTGAACCCAGAATTTGAACTCAGGTGGTCCAACTTCTGAATTAGTGTACCTTATTGCTAAATTGCATTGTGTTTTCAGTTCAAATGACTGCAATGGCATTTGTAAATGGTAACGCATATCTGTTTGCTGCAGCAGGCTTTCAGTTCCCATAGGGCAAGCACCATGCTCAACATTTTACGACCCAGCATAGAACACTTAGCCACATGAAAATGCAACAAAAACTATTCAGTGACTAGGATGGGCTTTGAATTTAGATACCAGAACTTTCAGGTTCCAGTTTTTTTTTTTCTTTTCATCACATTTGTCAGCTTCATTTTATGTTGCTTTTCATCTTCCTATTATAAATGCATTCTTGAAATGCATCTGTTATATTAGTTGAAATAGTAGTCAAGACATTTATTGAAGAAGACTACTAATTCATTTCAATTATTTCCTTTAATGTTACAATAATTATGATTCAAAAAGGAATGCTAATTTTCTGAGAACTAGCTGTGCATGTTAACATATAGTTTAACTTCCTAGCATGTCGTTTATGGCTTTGCGTTTCCTTTCTGGGAATACCTGCCATTCCCCTGTCCCTACTTATTTTCTTCATTTTAAATGACTTTGACTGGTTCCCAGTTCTTACTAACCACATTGGTTATAAAACTCTTCACTAACATTCTTTTCTCTTCATTAACGACTCATTGAGCCTCTTTCCTTATCAGCACACTTTGCTAGAAGTTCCCACTCTCCTCCTCCTAAGTCCAACATGACAACGACAGTCATGACCTCAATCTTCACCACATCAGCCCAGCATTCTCTCTGCTCTCAATATTCAGGTGGTTAGATTTGGACTCTGCCCCAAAATAAACTCAACATCTAACTTAGGGTTTCATTTTTCCATAATTTTTGGTCTTGTGTTTTTATAACTGTGATCATTTTTCATCCTTTCATGCTTTTTTGTCATGTGTTTCTATGGCTTAGAGGTCCTATTTTCTCAGTGTTTTAGACTTGTTTTTTTTTTTTGTATTTTCTCATTTTTGGACATTATATCCTTTAGTGATAATGTATGGACTGAGACATAAAACTGAGCCATTTCCCACAATTTCTACCATACCAGGGTTTTGTATAAAAACCAGGCTTTCTAGTGAACATTTATGAGGATTTATCTTCAAGCCGTAGTGATAGTTCAAGCCCAGCTGTGCCTTCTGCTATCTATCACGCTGTGTAGCCACCCATTTCATTCTTATCCTTCACCTGTCCTTGCCATCTCCTCTCCTCTCTTTCCCTTCCCTTCTTCTTCCCTTCTCTACACCTTCCTTCTCCCCTCCCTTTTCCATTTCTTCCTTTCTACTACCTTCTTCTTTCTCTTTCTCTTTCCTTCCTCTGCTTTATTTGAATGTCTACCAAAGTGACCTTTAATTTTCAATTCTGGACTAGCTATAAGAATTCTGCTCTTGTATACCTACCTCTTTTCTTATCTTGGTTTCTTCCAACATGACTCACCCATTTTCAAAAGGTACGTTTTTCCATATTTGCCTTTTTTTTTTCTAACAGAAATAGTTTAGTTTCTAACCCAAGAATATGTTTAACTGGCTACTAAAATATTTTGGATTGCTTTTATATCATAGCAGAATTCTTATTACATATGGGTTAAATTTTATTTATTTTTTTTTTCCGAGGTAAGATTTCATTCTATTCCAGGCTGACCTGGAATTCACTATGGAGTCTCAGGGTGGCCTCGACTCATGGTGATCCTCCTACCTCTGCATCCCGAGTGCTGGGATTAAACGCGTGTGCCACCACACCCGGCTACATTTTATAAATCTTTAAAATGCTTTGATAGTGTTGATGGTTCTTTAAATAGCACCGAGAGATAGGGAAGACAGAACTATACATCTCATTGATCCTAACAGCATGGACTACACATGTACTTCTGTTTAAACCATGAACATTGTATCAGTATGGCTTAACTTCTTCCCCATTATTTCTGTAGAAATAAGTCCTGACATTGGAAGAGAACCCAGCAACCATCTAATTACAGGAAGTAATAAACTGCATATTTTAATTTATAGGTGCTCAGCATTTCAATGGCTTGGAAAACCTGAGGATTTATTGTGGAGTGTGGCTATAGTACTACCTGTATACTACTTCTTAGGCAAAGGCTTGTCTTCATTTTCCAGCATGTACCTCAGTTCACTGAGAGCCTATGCAAAGCTGGAGTGACATAGTAGAGAACAATGCAGCCAACATAGGGGCCCTTGCATGGGAGAAAGTCCAGAAGTAATTCCAAGGAAGTAATTTGTTTCACTGTCAATTCAGCATTGCAAAGACCTATGAGGAGGAGGATTTGTAGGTAGATATTCTTAATGCTTTATTCAACTTCCACCTTCCTGTATATCATTGCTCATGTCTTCAGTTGTCTATAGTTAAAACAGAGTGAAGGCTGGAGAGATGGCTTAGCGGTTAAAGCGTTTGCCTGCAAAGCCAAAGGATCCCTGTTCAATTCTCCAGGACCCACCACAGCCAGATGCACAAGGGGGCACATGAGTCTGGAATTCGTTTGCAGTGGCTGGAAACCCTGGCACACCCATTCTCTCTCTTAAATAAATAAATAAAATATATTTTTTAAACAGAATGAAAGTATTACTCTCCTATTATGACATCAGCTCTTATGAATACAGGAAGCTTTATGTTTTGCCAAGAGGCATAATCACCTTCATCAACATATATTTATACATGGATTTTTTTAAATTTCTGCAAAGTACTAGGTCTACAAATTTAGTCTATAAAAGGGAATTCCATTTCCTCATTGACTTTGAACAATGAAGTCCTTGAAACAGTCAGTCAACGTACATCTCAGGGAAGAACAAGGGAACATCTGAAAGGAAGACTAGTGAACTGTCCACCTCCAAAAATTCACAGAAAACTGCACAAAAACCGCTCTTCATTGTTGCTACTATTTCAACATCAAACTCACTAATCCTGGTTGTGGAAACACTGACCTAAGTGAAGACTGTTAGAAATGGATGTTCAAATCAGGAACATTTGGTGAGTACAGTTCCTAGAGGGCACATATGAAAAGTGGAAAAATAGATTAAAAAGCATGTTGCAATTTGTATAGGCTGCACACAATTAAAGTTTGAAACAATGTGTATGGACTGCACATGATCACAGTATCACACAATGTGTGTGGACTGCACACAGTTATAGTATCAAGCAATTTGGGATGACTTGGTTGGGATGTGTTGAAGCCAGGTTGGGGCAGGGGGTGTTGTGGGGTGTCCATAAAATTCACTGAGTACTGGAAAAGGCTTTGAATGTTCTCAGATGTGATTATTCAAATTCTTTGCCAACTAGAGAGTACTAGTAAAGGCCATCTGACTCAGTGGCTGATAAAAAGCTTCCAGCATGGTCTCCCCTCTCATTTCAAGATTTTTCTTCCTGTTTGGCTGAACCAGCACAAGGCTTCACAGTGGAAAAATCTAGACATGCCAACACAAGGGCAGGAGTGGGGACAGCACCAGAAGAGACGAAATGCAATTATGTTCTGCTTCCCTTTCCTTGCCTCTCCATAGTGACTGAGTCTGTTAGGACAATGGTCTTCAGGGGATACAACTTAAACCAATTGAAGTAAAACAAAAATAAACATCTGAAGCACAGAGACAAACATCAATTTCTAAGACAAACATTGGCATAAGAATTGTGCAAGATTTCTATTGAGGTAAAGGATTATTGAGAGGGAAAAGATTATAAGAGCAGTACGGAAATGGATTTGAAGCATGAACTTAATCTTGGCTGTGAAACCAAATAATGAGCCACCATATCCAGTTAACCTTTCTTTGGCTCAGTTGCACGGTATTTTTCAAGAGGTAATAATAAAATCATTTTTTGCCATCTCTCTTTGGATAAACAGGTTCATGGACACCTGATGATACATAAATTGCACTTCCTTTTCTTTATGATCATCATTTCTCAGAGAAGGAAGTAATGAATAGCAGAGGTTGCCATGATCTTATTAAATACATTAAGGTATTTTATGACAAACAATAGAATTATGACAGCTTATAATACGGTTTTGAAAGACTAGACCTTAAGAATTAAGGAAAAAGGAGGCTGGAGAAATGGCTTAGCAGTTAAGACACTTGCTGACAAAGCATAAGGATCCAGGTTCAATTCCCCAGTACCCATGCAAAGCAAGATGCAAAAAATGGCATATGCATCTGGAGTTCATTTGCAGTTAGAGGCCCTGACTTGCCCATTCTATCTCCCTATTTCTCTCTGTATCTGTCTTATAAATAAATAAATATCTTTAAAGTAAAGAAAAAAAAACAAAAAACAAAACAAAACAAGAAAAACAGGCATCTGCAAAACTAGCAAAGTATCTAGAAGACAGCTCTAAGGGAATGTGGAAAGTTGGTGGTGTGTAGGAAGTTCAGCTGTCCTGATACAGACAGGTCCAAACTGGGTACATAAAGGCAGAAAGACGACACGGAAGTCGGTTGAGTAGTGTGGGTAGCAATCCATGCTCAAGATGAGTGCACTGTTCTGGAGTGTCCAGAAGAGTGGTTGAAAGACAAGAAAGTTCAACATCAATGATAAGGCAAAGGTGTGGTCAAGAATCAGGCCCGGGCTGGAGAGATGGCTTAGCGGTTAAGCGCTTGCCTGTGAAGCCTAAGGACCCCGGTTAGAGGCTTGATTCCCCAGGACCCATGCTAGCCAGACGCACAAGGGGGAGCACGCGTCTGGAGTTCGTTTGCAGTGGCTGGAAGCCCTGGCGCGCTGCAGGGAGCCACATCTAGTCGCCATCACTAGATGGCGCTGGCACTGCAGGAAGCCACATCTAAGTCGCCATTACAAGATGGCGCTAACCTCGTGGTGTTCAACTTCATATACGGCAGTGCCTTGGCGCCAAGGTACGCGCATGCGCTTGACGCAACCTGTCCTGAGCCTATCCCGTGGCGCCTGGTGGTGGCAAGCGGGTAGCAGCCAATCAGTAGGTGCCTCAGTGCCCATCCCCCTATAAAAGTAGCTGCACATCCCGCCCCCGGGTCCTTCCCCGTCAGCTCTCCTGTTAACCAAGAAGCTCTCCAATAAAGTGTGATCAAAAAGGATCCTCGTGTGGTGATTGTTCTTTTCCCGCTGGTCGGGGGGCTCGCCGCAAAGTGGTGCCGAAACCCGGGAAGGACCAAAGGAGGATTCAGAACTCGACACACGGAGAGGCAGGCGCTGGTAAGTCATTCTGTTTTTTTCTGTGTCTCAGTCATGTCCGTGTCTGAGGGCCTCGCTGCTCTTGCTGTTTTCTGTTTGTTTTGTCTGGGTCTTTCTATTGTTTTGCGTTTGTTTCTATCTTGCCTAGTCTGCTGATAGCCTGGACCGGTTAAACCCGTGGTAGACAACGCGGCTCTGGTCCTTGGAGCCTCGAGTCAGATAAATCCTCGGTAGATAACATGGGGCTGGCTGTTAGTTTCATTTCCAGCCTTCCAGCTCGTGATGGGTAATACATCGAGTGCCCGGTATTCTCCCATTGACTTTACTCAGCCTATAAAGGAAGTTTTGAAACAACGTGATCTAAAGATCTCTAATGCCACTATTAAAAAGATCGTTAAAGATATTGATGCTGCTGCTCCATGGTTTGCGGTGTCCGGAGATCTCTCATTGCCCTCATGGGAAAAGCTGGGTAAAGACCTTAAGGCGGCTGGGGAGGAGGGTCACTTAGGTCGAGGTACCCTCCCTTTCTGGAGGATGATACATTCTTGTTTACGTTCTGGAAGCCACCCGGACCCACTTCAGGAGGGCCGGAGACGGCTCAGACAACATCAGGATAGTTTGTCAGAATCTGATGCAAGTGGGGATAACAAACCCAGATTATATAAGGAAGTACAGGAAAAAAGGGCCAGTCATTTCCCGGGAGGAGTTCCCAATATGGCCAGTCATTTCAAGGAAAAGGTTCCCTGCCATGTAGAGGAGAAGGCACCCCCGTTAGAAGAGAGTAATGAGGGCTCCGGCTGTATGCACAGGAGGGGTGAGGACTTCCCTAGGGCCCCGCCACAGCAGGGGGCTGTGGGGTTATATCCTTCCCTACAGCCGCTGCGACACCTGAGTATACGAGATGATCACGGCAGTAGCTCTGCTTCTGATCAGGAGGGAGAGGAGGACTCCAATGGGTCAGAGGGACAGGATTTAGAGGAGGCAGCTTTGCATCGTGCTCAGGATTCTCAGTTTGTGGGCGGGCGTGTCTGCCCTCCCGCGGTTAGGGGGAGGAGTGCCTTAAAAGAGGAAGTTGGTATTCGGAACCGAGCACCGCCTAGTGCTCTGCCACGCCCTCATGTTCCCCCCCCCTATGTCCCAGCCGAGGATCGCTGCCATTTTGTTAAGCCGCGGACATGGTCCCGCCTGGCCTCCGCTTTCCCGGTTTTTTTGAATACCACTACCAATCAAAGAGATTGGGAGTCAATCCCCTATGCGGAGCTTAAGGATTTAGTTCAGGCCTGCAAAGATTTTGGACCCACTGCTGACTATTCTCTTATGCTGCTTCGCAGACTCACGCAGCGCACCCTTACTCCTGGTGATTGGTTAAAATTAGCCCGAGCTTGTCTAACGAGAGGGCAATATTTAGATTTCAGATCACTGATTTCTGATAAAGCCCAAGAACAAGCTAGGCAGAATATTATGAAAGGGGACTGGGACTGGACTTCTGATATGCTTCTGGGGACTGGTCCCTTTCTTACAGATCAGCTCAATTTCCATCCAGACGTGTATATCCAAATTAATAACATTCATTATCAGGCTTGGAAGGAGCTCCGTAGTCACAGGACAGTTGACTAAGATTGTTCAGGGCCCTACAGAGCCATTTTCTGATTTTTCAGCTAGAATGCTGGACGTGGCAGAAAAGACAATTGGCCTTGCTGACCACACCATGCCGTTTATACAACAGCTAATATTTGAACAGGCCACTAAGGAGTGCAAAAAGGCTATACAATCAGTAAGAAGGGAAACATTGGATGACTGGCTCAAAGCCTGTCGAGAGATAGGGGGTCCTCTGTCTAATGCAGGATTAGCGGCAGCGGTCATAGCTGCCGCTAAGGCTCAACGGACAGGGAATCAAAAGGGCTGTTTCCGATGTGGTCAATTGGGACATTTTAAACGCCAATGTCCTCAAGCGGATAGCCCAGCCCCTGTCCGAGATGTGGGACCGGCACAGCGCCCCCCGGGACTTGTCCTAGATGTAAGAAGGGAAAACACTGGGCTAATGAATGTAGATCTGTGAGGGATATTAATGGTCTGCCCCTCCCCCCTCTTTCACGTAATCAGGACCAAAAAAACGGGGGGAAGGGCCCACGTCCCCAGGGCCCACAAATCTATGGGGCAATGCAGACACCTCAGGTCCCGGTGACTGTGGCGCCAGGTCCCCCGCTGCCTCAGCCCGGAGAGCAACATCGGGCTCCGCAGGCCTGGACCTCTGTGCCACCTCCGGATTGGTCTTAACTCCGGAAATGGGCGTGCAAATCCTGGACACAGATGTGTCTGGCCCGCTAGCGAGAGATACGGTGGGCCTTCTTTTGGGGCGCTCCTCCTCTACTTTAAAGGGTCTCATAGTCTTCCCCGGTGTTATCGATCCAGATTATACAGGTGTAATTAAAATTCTTTGTCATTCCCCCTATGGGGCAGGGTCAGTGGCCCCTGGGGACCGTATTGCTCAATTGCTGATTTTGCCTTCTAACCATTCTCTATTTCCTGCACTAGATAAGGAAAGGGGTGACAAGAGCCTTGGGTCTACCGGTGTGGACTTGACCTGCTTGTCTCTGGAGTTGGATCAAAGACCCCTTCTGCGCCTGACCATAGAAGGAAGAGAATTCTCAGGACTGGTGGACACTGGGGCAGATAAAAGTATAATAAAATTGGATTCTTGGCCAAAAGCCTGGCCCTTGCAGAGATCAGCTCAGATCTTGCAAGGCTTAGGGTTTGCTAAAACACCACATATGAGTGCAAAGGAGTTAACATGGACCACTACAGAGGGTCAAAAGGGAAAAATCCAACCTTTTGTGTTGGATGTTCCCATTAATTTATGGGGAAGAGATATTCAGACCCAGATGAATCTCCGCTTGACCAATGATTATTCAGAAGCTAGTAAAAACATGATGAAAATTCAGGGCTTTGTTCCAGGCTCAGGTCTAGGGAAGCACCTTCAAGGGCGACCTCAGCCCATCATCCCGGAGGAAAAGTTGGATCGCTTTGGGTTGGGTTTTTCTTAGGGACCACTGAAAATTCTGCTTCCAATTTTGAACAGGTGCCCATACCCTGGATGACTCATAAGCCAGTGTGGGTTCCTCAGTGGCCCCTCTCACAGGAAAAACTGGAAGCAGCCCAGAGGTTAATTGAGGAACAATTGCAGTTAGGCCACCTGGAGCCCTCTATTTCCCCTTGGAACACACCTATATTTGTGATCAAAAAGTCCTCTGGAAAGTGGCGATTATTACATGATTTGAGGGCTGTCAATGCTCAAATGCAGGTCCTGGGCCCAGTTCAGAGGGGCCTGCCAGCGCTTTCTGCTCTCCCCAGGGAATGGCCAGTGATGGTTTTAGATATTAAAGACTGTTTTTTCTCCATACCCCTTTGCCCTCAGGACAGAGAGCGTTTTGCTTTCACATTACCAGCTGTAAATCATGAGAAGCCTGATGCCCGCTTTCAGTGGCGTGTGTTGCCACAAGGGATGTCCAACAGTCCCACTATGTGCCAGCTTTATGTAGACTCAGTGTTATTTGTAGTAAGACAACAGTTCCCCTCTTTACGTATGATCCACTATATGGATGATATCCTACTCACAGCCCCTACCTTAGATGTTTTGCATGTCTCTTTTCAGGAGGTCGTCAAGGCGTTGGAACATAAGGGTCTTTTTATTGCCCCAGAGAAGGTCCAGCAAACGGATTCAGTAAATTTCCTTGGGTCCGTCATTGGCCTTCAGTCTGTGAAACCTCAAAAAATTTGCATCCGTACCTCCCACTTGCATACATTAAATGATTTTCAAAAACTTTTGGGGGACATTAATTGGTTGCGAGGTTTTCTCCATGTCCCCCGTGCAGATTTGTTACCATTGTTTTCCATTTTGGAGGGTGATCCTGAGATTACCTCTCCTCGTGTGCTCACTGAGCCAGCTCGTCAGGCCTTAAACAAGATAGAAAAGGCCCTTATGAAGGCACAGCTTAAACGCTTTGACCCTTCTAGTCCACTTCTTCTTTGTATCCTAAAAACAAGGGATGTCCCCACAGGAGTGTTATGGCAGGACGGCCCTCTTTTGTGGATTCATGGACATTCCTTGGGAGCTCGCACCCTGCAGTACTTCCCACAGTTGGTTGCCCAACAGGCTTGTTTGGGTCTGAAATCGTGCCTAACTCATTTTGCAAAGTTGCCTGATAAGCTTATCATCCCCTATACTAAGGAACAAGTAGAGACTCTATCCGGTACGGTTGATGAATGGAGCATTCTTATGTGTGCTTTTCCAAATCCTATAGATAACCATTACCCAAAAAGCCCCATTCTGTCCTTCGTGGAAAAAAATTTAGTCTATTTTCCCCGGGTCACATCAAAGGACCCTTTGCCCTCAGTCCCTGCCATTTTCACTGATGGTTCAAAAACAGGTCGCGGAGCTTATATGGTTCAGGGCTCAGAACCTGTGGTGAAGTTCTATAGGCCTGACTCTCCCCAAATTGTGGAATGCATGATTGTCTTGGAGGTGTTTAAGACCTTTGGTATTCCCTTTAATTTGTTCACAGACTCACAGTATGTGGCTAATGCAGTTGTTGGACTGGAAATTGCTGCCTCTATTCGTTCTGCTAGTCCTGTCTCAAACATTCTTTCTCAAATTCAATCTCTCATTTGGCAACGCTCCTCCCCCTTCTATGTTACCCATGTTCGTGCTCACTCCTTGCTACCAGGACCTATATCTCAAGCAAATGACTTGGTAGACAAAGCCACGCGGATGACCATGTTAGCCATGAGTAGTCCTAAAGATATGGCCACCGAGTTCCATAGGCTGTATCATGTTCCTGCTAACACCTTAAGAAAGACCTTTGCCAATTCTAGGTCCGAGGCACGTGATATTGTTAAGGCTTGTCAATCCTGTGTCACTTTCCTGCCTTCTCCACATGTGGGTGTGAACCCACGGGGCCTAAGACCTGGTGATCTTTGGCAGATGGATGTTACTCATGTCTTGGAATTTGGCAAGCTTAAATACCTGCACGTCTTGGTGGATACTTGCTCAGGAATCATACATGCTTCTCCTCTTGCAGGGGAAAAGGTTACTCATGTAAAAACTCATTGTTTGGAAGCCTGGGCGTCTTGGGGAAAACCGCGACGCCTAAAGACTGACAATGGCCCTGCTTATGCTTCCTCTGGCTTTCGTGCCTTCTGTGCCCAGATGCAGGTTGCCCACACTACTGGCCTACCTTACAACCCACAAGGCCAAGGTATTGTGGAGAGAGCAAATAAAAGTTTAAAAGCTATCCTTTTTAAACAACGAAGGGGGATAGCGGAGAATGCAACCCCCAAGGAGAGAGTCTCTCTAGCACTCTATACCCTTAATTTTTTAGTTTTGGATGTTCATGATAGGTCTGCAGCAGACAGACATTGCCACCAGGGGGCACAAGCACATCCGGAACTGGTCATGTGGAAGGATGTGTTGGATAATAAATGGAAGGGACCGGATCCTGCTTTGGTAAGATCCAGGGGAGCTGTTTGTGTTTTTCCACAGGACCAGGAATCGCCTCATTGGGTCCCGGCCCGGCTAGTCAAGACGCTGACATCAACTCCAGAGGAGAGTCCAGCGGACGAGGATGGCCATCCAAGTACGAGTGCCAAAGATCCTGTGGATGCTGATCCTTATGTGCCTGGAGTCCAGTAGAGGAGAATTACGCTGGGGCATCCTGTCTGTTTTCCCCAAGCCCCTGCCCGTTCGCCACACGGCGAGAGTCTTTCCTCGGTTCTTCACCACTCAGAAAGGTCTCAATCTCCCTGCGGTTGTTAAAGACCTGACCCTTGCCCCCCTGGGGGAGGCTCGACACTTCGAGGAAAGTAGAAGTCTCTGCTTTACTCTCGCCCGTGAACGTGACTCTTGTATACAACTGGAGATGCAGGCATTTGCTTGGTTTAAGGGGGACAGGAAATGGGGCCCAGTATCTACCTCTCGGAATTCGTCCCACAAACTTTTTAGTTACCCCTTCTCAGAAGAGGCGATATGGTTCAATGGTACCTTTTTTCGTGGCCAGAGAGGTACTATGACTCTGCCTCAACCACGCCTGGCACCTCACTGTGTGGGAACTTATGAAGGGGACCTTTGGCCATGGACGGAATGCCAGTCCAGTACTGTGGGCTGGGCAGATGTGGGACGGACCTTTACTTATTCCCCGAATATGAAAGGGCCTTTTCCTTTAGAGTTTTCGTGGACGGAGGGACCATTTCTACAGGATGGTACTATGAACCCATTTTCAAAGTGGGTTCTGTGTGGGGTTAATGGTAGCTGCACAGATATGACACCCTTTGTTTTATTACGGGGGGGGGACAGTTGCCCGTAATAATGTGTCTGGAGTAATCCATGAGCGACTATCCATGAGCGAATTCATAGTTGATTTCTTAGATAGGACAGTCCTTGGATGGCGATATGAGAAAGTGTTTGGGGGTGTCACCCGGATAGGAAAATACTTAGGAAAAAATGCCTCTTATGCCCCCACCCCGGTGTGTGTCCATCCACCATTCATGTTTGTCCTTAGTAACTTTTCTTTCAGCAATTGTTCTAATGCTTCTTGTCGTTTGTCCCAATGTTGGGACGCAACACTCTATCACAGAGCCATGGTACTTAGGGTCCCCCGTTGGGTCCCCATGCCTGTAGAGGCCCCTAGTACATTATCTTTGTTCAGGCATAAGAGAGATTTTGGAATTACGGCCGCTGTTATTGCTGCGGTGGCGGCTGCTGCTGCCGCAGCTACAGCCGCAGGTGTAGCCATGGCTTCTTCAGTTCAAACCGCCTCTACCTTAAATACCTTGGCTTCTTCCACAGCTGCCGCCTTAGACACACAATCAAATTTAAATTCCCAACTCAAAGGTGGCATTATGATCCTAAATCAAAGGGTGGACCTAGTTCAGGAGCAAATTGATGTTCTTTGGCAAATCGCTCAGTTGGGATGTGAATGGAAACTTAATGCCTTATGTATCACTAGTGTTCAATATGAAAACTTTACAAGGGCAGCAAATCTGTCAAAGCAACTGTCCTTGTACTTGGCAGGGAATTGGTCCCTAGATTTTGATGCGGAATTGGAAGAACTAAGACAAGCTATTGTTATGATCAATTCCACGCGAGTGGACCTTAGCCTGGCTGAGGGTTTTACCTCTTGGCTTTCCTCTGCCTTTTCCTTCTTCAAGGAGTGGGTAGGGGTAGGGATGTTTGCAGTTTGCTGCCTTGAAGGCTGTGCACTGTGCCTCTGGTTGATTTGTCGCCTGCAAGCCCAGACCAGGCGGGACAAGGTAGTTATTTCTCAAGCACTTGCCGCTTTGGAGTGTGGATCCTCCCCCCAGATTTGGCTGTCGGCCCTGAAAAACACCTAGTTTTTCCCTGGCCCCTGCCCCCTTAGGGCCTGAGGTGCCCATTATACTAGGAGGAGCAGAGGGTTGGTGTTGGGAACACGACATTTATTGGCGCTCAGGCTGTGAGACAAAGTACTGCACATGAGGTATGCTCTTAGCAGCCTCATGGAGGACATGTTTGATTGCATATGGGTTGGTACCGACATCCCATCTCTGAGAAAAGGTACCGGACAGGTGAGACACCAGCCTGGCTGGCCACCTGGCCTGGGGTCTTCACAATGTCCTTTTGTTTATCAGATATCAAACCTCTACCTTCACCTGCTGCGCTTTATAATAGAAAGGGGGAACTGCAGGGAGCCACATCTAGTCGCCATCACTAGATGGCGCTGGCACTGCAGGAAGCCACATCTAAGTCGCCATTACAAGATGGCGCTAACCTCGTGGTGTTCAACTTCATATACGGCAGTGCCTTGGCGCCAAGGTACGCGCATGCGCTTGACGCAACCTGTCCTGAGCCTATCCCGTGGCGCCTGGTGGTGGCAAGCGGGTAGCAGCCAATCAGTAGGTGCCTCAGTGCCCATCCCCCTATAAAAGTAGCTGCACATCCCGCCCCCGGGTCCTTCCCCGTCAGCTCTCCTGTTAACCAAGAAGCTCTCCAATAAAGTGTGATCAAAAAGGATCCTCGTGTGGTGATTGTTCTTTTCCCGCTGGTCGGGGGGCTCGCCGCAGCGCGCCCATTCTCTCTCTCTCTCTCTCTCTCTTTCCCTGCCTCTTTCTGTCTCTGTCACTCTCAAAAAATAAATAAAAATCTTAAAAAAAAAAATCAGACCCATGTTCCAAAGTGCTCTGACAACCACCTGCACATTTACTCTGACCCTAGAAGAGGATCATGATGCTTCCATAGTGGACACTGAAGTATGTGTTGATTTAACAATGCTGCAACTTGTAACAAAAAGTATCTGTCACTAGTTTTTATGAGCTAGACTTGCTAATTGCAGTTGCCTTGACAGAATAACTTATAACTCAGAGAAAATGATTCCACTCAGTGTTCCTTTCTCAGTATTCCTCTTGAAGGCTTAGTAAAGAGCAGGAAACTGTTTTGATCTCCAGCATTCACTTTTACAAGCTGGAACATCTCTTGAATGGGACACCTTTAGCCAGAACTTTGGTTCGCTTGTCTTCTGTGATCTGTATTGCCACAGGCCTCCCTGCTCTGCAGCTCATTTCTACCCACTACTGTTGAGGTGTCTTCTGAACTTACACATTGGGTCATGTCATTTTCTTGTTTCACAATCTTTATTAGTTTCTTGATATTTTTCTGGATCCCCTTTCTACTTTCCAGAATGCAACCCTGACTCTCTGGCCCTTGTGAATATGTCAACAAATTCTCCAACTGTTGTCTGTTTATGATTGTGTCTTTGAACACATGTGCATTTTCTGTTCCTTTGTATTATAAACTCCTAATCATATTTCAAACTTTCAAAGAATCACTGTTAGCATGGTAACACTTCCCCAATGATCCATCCATGTAATTTTGATTTCTGTGTACCTTTTTTGAGGCCTCAAACCCACGGTCCATAAAAATAAAAATACATACCCTGATCTCCCACTAAATGTATTTGTCTAGTGAAAGTTTTTTTGTGGGAATATTTGTAATGGACTTTAAAATTATTTGGCTACATATAATTCATTTAAAATGCTATTATTTCTTTGAATTTTTTTTGCATGCTCAAGAATTTTGTGAACCCAGAAAAAAATATCTAACCTATAAATCATCTACAAGTATAATGAAATGTTTATGAATGCTAAGTTTAACAATGAATAAACTTGGCACAGTATTCTAGATGCAAAATTAATCCTTCATATATTTTTTGACGGAAGAATGTTGATTTCATATTTTAGAGTCGGAAATTCGATTTTTGTAAAAATCAAGATTGACCTTTTTTGTGGGGTGGGAGTGGCATTTGATAGATTGGCTTGAGTCAGTATGGTGGTAGTACCTTTACCGAAGCATCTTAGTGCATATTCCTAGTTACTGCATGACGTGTTCTGCCTGTTTTGTTATACTGATTTCATTACTCTTTGACACTACCAGTAGCAGTTGCCATTGTCATTGACTATTTATGCAGATTACAGATAAATAAAGGTAATATAGGTTGACACAGACATAGGCATATAGAATAGGTCTAGCGATAGGTACTTGGTAAAAAAAATCGCCTGGGGCTGGGAATGTAGCTCAGTGCTGGAGTATGGGGATACCATATACAAAGCCCTATTTTTGATTCCCAGCCCTGTAAAAAGTGGCTGAAGCCAATAAATATGGTCAGTTGGAACTCTTAGCTTTTTGACTTCTAATTCCAAGGGTAGTGCACAAGAAATAAAGCTTTGATTTACTCAAAAGTTTTCACCTACTTCCTCTGCTTTGAGGATTGTTTGACTTATGCCAAGTGAAATGAACTTACTGATCAGTAATTTGGTGCTATAAAATGGAATGTGGGTGGCTGAAAAGATGGCTTAGTGGTTAAGGTGTTTGCCTGTGAAGCCTAAGGACCCAGGTGTCATTCTCCAGAACTCCTGTAAATCAGATGCACATGGTGGCACATGCATCTGGCATTTGTTTACAGTGGCTAGAGAAGCCCTAGTGTGCCCGTTGTCTCTCTCTCAAATAAATAAATTAATTTAAAAAATTAAAAATGGAATGGGGAATTCTATGGATCAGAATGATTTGCTTTGCATACATTATTCCCTCAAGAAGTGCACAAGAAGCCATGCTTTCAAATGTTGTGCTTGACGAATGACATGTTTTCCTGTCTCATGGTCTTCATATATTGAAAACATTTTTCAGGAATTTTTTTCTGTAGATGCCACATGGAATCAACAGGCAGTGTACGCTTTCACTGATTTATTTTCCTTATTACAAGTTGATGCTGCATTGCTATGTTGTTGCCTTTTAGTCTCAGAGCTTCAGTGGTCACTGGACTGCTACTTTATGTGGAGGTATGTGAATATTTGTCAAATGTCCCCTGCTAATTGTCGTGGCTCATGTCTAACAGAGTTCATACTTTGGCATCACGTCTGGTAGAGAAAGTAATTACAAGTTGTCTGACATTGAGACTAATTAAGCTACTATTTTTTCTAGATAATTTGAGTCTGATGTTTATAGCTCTTATGTTGTTAACTTGTTAACTTTGTTAAATAATATGTATGGGTACTGCTTTACAAAGTTGCATTTATTTTAGTTGAATTAAGCTAAAATGTGTTTCTGGGGTCACAGACTCACTTTCTGGATGAATCAGATAAACATTTGAGAGAAGCAGAAATTCAAATTATATCTTAATATGTGTTAATATATTTTAAAATAGATTGTGGGGAACTGGGTTATGATCCCATTAACAGTCCTGGGGTTTGAATACCTACAATCCTCGACTCAGTGACAAATGATGTTCCAACTTATCCAGAGTACATTATTCAAGAGCTAGCAGGTAGGGCTCTTTATTTCCCAGCACCATAATGACCAATTATGGTCAGGCTTCTCTGTGGTATTGACCAGTGGATTGCATTTATCAGAATACTTACATCCATTAAGCAGGGAATACAAAGGATAAATAACATTAAGTTTCTGACACAAGTCAACAAAACAAACACTAGATCAAAGTCAATGGCCTGTCCATTTTTGTTTTCTAGTATAGGCAGAGCATAGCTGAATGAACTGATAGGTTAATTTCAAACAAAATAGCTAAAATTCTGTTAAATTATTGTCACCTTCAAGGAGATGTTGGGTGCAGAAATGCCACCCTGCCATTCTAAGTAGGATTGAGAATTGAGCTTTGACAGGATGAGTTTGTGTTGACAAAAGATCTGGGAGGGAAGGGTGGGATGTGCTCTTAGTTACTATTGAATCCCAGGACATATTACCTCATTAAACAGTTTGGGGTGGTTTATAACTAAGTCTACAAACACATCTTTAGGCACAAATCAAGTCATTAGATATCATTTAAGCATGATGTTTACAGCCTTCAGTGCTAGATATGGGTACACTGGCACATCTCTTTGGAAAAAACGAGATCACTTTTACCTTAATCCAGCTTGCAGTAAAACAAGGTAAGTTATAAGAAATTTAAACAAATAATTACAAACTGAGTCATTACCAAGTGTGAGAACTGTGCTGCAGGAAAAGTTTGGAGCTTTGTGAAATTATTCTAAAACATCTCAATTGTCTTACTCATTAAAGAATCAAAAACGTTTCTGAGGAAGCCATTTCTAAGCTTAGCCCTAATGGTTAAATAGGGTTTCACCCACTGCACGGTAGAAACAAGGGCATCCCCTGCAATAGAAAGGCATGCACACGTATCCTGTAGCTGACAAGCATGGCGTGTTCATGGAGCTGAAGAAAAGCAGTCTAGGGTGGCTAGAGAAGAGGTCAGGGTGTGGGGTGTCACTTACTAAAGGTGGAAGAGAGGGACAAGCCTGAAACTTGTATGTTATGGCAAAGGTTTGGGATTTAACACCAAGATTTATGAGTAAATATTCAAAGGTTTAATGTATAGAACTTTAAGCCTTGGGGTTGAGAGAAACAGACAGATATGAGTAATGATTTGAATGCAGAACTAATCAAACCTGTTATTGTGGGTAGAGGAAAGAGGAAGGAGAGGAGATATCCTGTCGGTTGAAGTGATTCCTTGGTCCAGGGGAGTGTTTTACTTGATGAGACACAGGGAACATCTCTGTGGAAGAAGAAGACATGAGAAACTTGTGTGTGTTTCCCCTGGTGTGCTTGTCAAGTAGGCAGTTGAGATTAGAAGTGAAGTCTTGGTTGGGTAAGTAAACATTGAGAATTATAAGATTGGTGAATTCTCTTGGAAAGGAGTTGTAGTGTGAAATGATAAAGATTCTCAAAATTGAATCCTGACCTATCCCAGGTTAGCAGAGGAAGAATTGCTAGCAAAGATTTTTTTTTTCAAAATATATGCTTCCATACAATGTGGCCTTAATGACCTTGATTTAGTGTCTCAATGCAGAGGATAGCAGAAGACATTCTGTAGACTTGTACATGGTCACTCTTCTAATAATGTGAATGCTGAGGAGCTGGGTTCCTTAATTATATCTGTTTATACAAATATTATTTCTTAAGTTATTTTTACCCTTTTGAAAAGAGTAAGGAAACCTGAAATCTTATGTACTTCCATTTAAAGAGATAATTTTCAAAACCCATTTTTGAAAAAAATAAATCTGCTGTTGCCTACAGTAACTGATTGGCATTTTATTAGGGGAATCACCTTGATTCTAGGGCTATAGTTTTTGAGGAAATTGCTGAACTTTATTATTCATACAGTTTATGAATGTCATTTTATAAACCCCAGCACTATAATTCCATCATAGATGGCCACATGTAACATTGTAAGCACACACACACATACACACACATGCACACACACACACACCATTTTATCTTTATGGACCGTTCTAACCACTGCTATATTTCTTCAAGCTGCAGTTGACATGTCAAGGTATATAATTCCTGTGTGGATCAAGATAATGAGCTGGGTTGCATTTAATGGGGTGAATCCCAACAAAATAAAGCAATGTGACTCAATTTTAATATTAGTAGACCAACATTGTATTCCTTGACAGTAAACATTTGAATGGTGACATGTCCTATATGAAAGACAAGGTATCTTAATTGTGTTATTGCATGTAGATTACATTTTCTTAACAAAATTCTATTCTCTTAGTGATGCTCCCCACATTTCAGAGATGTTTTCCTACTTCTCCTTTGTTTCTCATTGTGAAAGAGCAATAAATCAGCCTCATGCTTATTGCCACAGTGATAAATCTGTATGAATGTAAAAAGATTTAAGCTATAGTCATTATAGAATTGTTGTGATAGGAGCTTTTCATGGGCATATTTATTCACTCAAACATATTATTGAGGTGCTGGGAAAATGGTACAGTGGCAAAAAGCACTTGCTTACAAACTCTGTTTCCCCAGGTTTGACTCCCCAGTACACACATGGAACCAGATGCAAAAATTGGCACAAGCCCCTGACATTCATCTTCAGTGGCAGGAGTCCCTGGTGTGCACATGCAAACACACACATGCAAATAAGTGGATAAAAACATGTTTTTAATATTATTGAGAACCTACTGGATGATTGTCATTTTAATATCAAATGAACTTGCAGTCATGTGGGGAATGCAGAAAATAATGTACACAATTTATGTCTCTGCTTATCCATCTGTCTGTGTGTCTATATACATACACATATATTTTTCAACAGAGAGAGGCAGTGAGGAAGAATGAATGGGCATTCCAGGGCAGCTTGCCTGCAAACTCCAGATGTATGTGCCACTTTGTTCATCTCACTTTATGTGGGTACTGGGGAAGTTTATCTGGGACAGAAGGCTTTGCAAGAAAACACCTTTAACCTCTGAGCAATCTCAACAACCCTGTGATATATTTTAATAAATTTCATATATAAGCATATACAAGATAGCAGAATTTTTCAGATAAATGGATCGGTATGATATATACACATAAAATGTTGGATAGCCAAGTAGATCTTCTTATTTGTCTTTCAATTGAAAGACTGATAAATTTGCATTATTTTTATTGTGATAAATCAATATCAGAGATCAAGTGCCACTATGATAATACCAACAACAGCAACCTAAGTGATATGACATTAACTCTTGGGGTTATTACTGAAAGCTAGAACAATGATGGCCTCTGTGGTGAAAGTTAATTAGAGATGCCTTATAGCCATATTATTTTTGGTAAGGATGTTGAAATGCCACTTATTTGCATTTAACTGGATTTTTCAAAATACACATACAAAAGGTACAGAAGAGAGATGAGTACATCAGGCTATTGTCTGCTTTGAAACAGGGGTAAAAGGAAGAGGAAAAGGGGATTTTTATCAAAAATTTAAGGAATTCAATTTTTTTTTTTCCTTTTCATCAGTAAAAGGTAAAACTGAAAAATAAAGTGAAATTCAAGGCTTTCCCAGAGGCAAAGTTTGGATCAAGTGTACTGGCTGTAATATTCTGTCAAAACCTTGAATGAGGTAATGGTAAGGAAGCAAGCCTTTTCAAGACATAAAATGACTATGGGGGAAAAGACTCCCGGAAAGCCCCATGGAGACTTGATTAGGCTCCTCTTGAGAGAGACATTCCTGGAATGGATGGGCAGTGTGGCTATTTACATATGAAGATAGTTCCAGCCAAGCAACCCAAGAGAAGGCTTTCAAAACTAACTTGTCAAAACTGCTGATAGCATGGGTGCAGGCTTTGAAGAGGTTGTTGCATTCAACGTCATTTCTTCCCCATTATCTATGGAGAAAGTTCAGGGTATATTTTTATTCAGCTATACTCTTATTCTTCTTTTCAATGGAGGTAATGACACAGAATGCCACCCCAGACATCAGAGTTGCTTTGGACCAAGGTCAGGTTGTATAGCTCATGCAGGTGTTTCCCTCCCCCAGCCCCATCAAGAATGATTTTTACTAAAGATTCTTTCCAGCTATAACTTTCAAGTACATTCCATGGAAAATGGATGAGGGAATTTTGCGTTTGGTAAGGAAGCTAATTCTTGTGATTTTGAGTAGACCACAATAAGTTGTACTGATGCTCTCAAGGATTTCCACCTCCCTTCTCCTGTGATGATTATGTATCCTTAGCCATGACACCTTCTGGGGGAAAGTGCACACTGCTCTATTGATGCCAGCCAGTCAACATGAGCAGGCATACTATTGCATAGCAAATTCCTCTCGATTGAGACCTTCCTTATGAACAGCAGCTGAGAATCATGTCCAATCTTCTTTGCTTCCTCTTGAAGGAGGAAAGAGGCTTAGGAGACCTGGGAGGTCATGTCTGGCAGAGTGAAAACTTAAAAAAGAAAAGCCTCCCCAAGGTTATATAAAGGTTAAACAACTGCTCCAGAAGAGATTTTCTGACCTCCTGGGCTGCCTGTAGTGTCCTGCAGACTCCATGACTTGATCACCAGCCTGCCGTTTGTGCAGTGAGCTCCAGAGACACAGCTTCCATGAGTGGTCACCTATGCAGGGCTGGGCTTTTCAGTGATACAGTGCCCTTCAGTCATCTCTGCTCCTCTAAGAAAATCCTCACTCCCCTCTGTAAGTGTGATAGTTTGAATTTATGTCTCCCAGTAGGTTCAAATATTTTATTAAAGGTGTAACTTGGATTTCCAGCCACCTAGCTGGAGGAAGTGTTACTGTGGGGAGATCTTAGGGTCCAGCCTTAAGGTGTGTTTGGGAGTGGATCTGAAATTCCAGCCTAAACTATGCAGAGTGTGCTCTGCCTGGATTCCCTGCTGTTTGGCTGCCAGTTTTTGTTCTTGATTTTGGTGGTGCATTCTCTCTCTCTCTCACTCAATCTCTCCCTCTCTTTGTCATTATGGAACTTCCCCTGGATCTGTAAGCCTGAAATAACTTACCTTCCCCCTATAACCTATTTCTGGTCTGGAGGTTCATCTCAGCAATGTAAAGCTAACTATGATAGTAAGTAACCCCTATAAACTCATTGGTTAACCAAACAGGCTTGGGTCTGTCATCTGAGACCTATCTAGGGTGAATAGATGTTTTTGGTTTCATGCAACAATTTATAACCCATTCCAGAAGAAACCTTTCTTGTTCTCTCCATATCCTTCCAAAGCTTTTGCTTTATTTCCTTTGCTATGAGTAATATATGTCTCAACAGGGGGATGCTTATTTCTCTGTAATGGGATCAAAAGATATATGCCAGAAGAGGCACGTGAGATGACCCACAGCCACCAACATGGGGCAGGAGGGAGACCTAAATCTTTCTGTAAGCTACTGAGAGTTTGTTATGATGTATCACTCTCAGATACCATAGAGATACATTCTTCTTTAAGTACTAGGATTCAGAACAAATAGTTTGAGCCAAAATACCCCTATGTGTATTTTAAATAACCAGAAAACAGAACCACCACCACCCCAAGGAAAAATGTCCTTGTCCCCTATGCAGTTAAATTCCATTCTCCTTTCCAATAAAAGACATTATTCATTTATTAATTTTGTTTGTCTCCTGATACATTTGTAATATCCTATTTCCTCTGAAGCCATGTGTTTATTTTATAGCATTATATAGAAAGAATCTTTGAAAGATTTAGACCTGATTTTAAAGACCTATTTCTGCTACTTACCTCATCATGACAACAGAGCCTGCAGATGGATAGGCCCTCTGAGGAGAGGACCACAGAACACAGGTATGACCCTGTACTTGAAAATGCTATATTTGTCTTTTTCTAGCTCTGTTCATAGTCTGCATGGACCTTTAGGTATATTCACCTTTCTCATGAACAACAGGTGAGAATGATATCCAATCTTCTTTGATTCCTCCTGAAATAAGCTTACCAAAAAGGTGCATTACGACTCCATCAAAGAGCAGATCTGATCACCTTTAACAACATTGAAATTCTTTAAAGGGTTCATTTGTTCTCATATTTTCCTTCGAAAGATGGGGATAGGTAAAACATCTCACAATACTACATCATCTGATCTACCTCCTTCCATTTACGACAGCTTCTTCCATATGTCCACTTGTTTATACTTCTTTTCCTTGTTTTTAGCTGTCTAGTTTCATTGGAAGAAATAGTGTGGTGGTGGTTTTTAGCTATGTGAATTTGGTTCTTAAATTTAAGATCCTTTTATTTCTTACTGATGAAGTTTTTGTTCTGGGTTAAGTCTTCATTCATTGAGTGTCTGTACCCATGTTTCTTTCACTTCCTTCCCTACTTTATGAGCTTTGGAGTGTCTGACTCAATACTCTGAGAAGGGCTTGGGTGAGAGGCAGTGCTGCTGTGTAGGTGATCTCTCCCGCTGTACTGTGAGGCAGCCCGAGCATGTGCCGTAGAAGCATGTGGGCACGATGAAAGGGGCCCATGTTGCCTAGCAGGATTCCCAGTACTCATCCTCACTCTTCCTTTTCATAAGTGGCTTGTCTTCAGTGCAATGGATGAATTACCAGAGTTTATGAGGGAGCAAAGAAAGGAATTTTTGTAATAGTTCATGAAATATAACGCATGTACTATTCATGTGTGGTATTTGAAAGTACATATTTTGCCTTGGCTAATGATACATTACCTACTTCTGAGACTTACTTTCTCCTTTTAACTGGACATTCATACAATGCTCCCCCACCCTACTTTGGCCTATTTAAGACAGATTTCAATGTTATGCTCGTTCAGTTTATGTGAGTTCAGCTATAGCTACTGATCAGGGATTGCCACAAAGAATGAGAGCAACCTAGAGAAGAAGACAAATATAGATAAATATCCACTAACAGAGGCGATGGTGACATATTTCAATGTTTGCATGTTGAATTTGCTGAGGGATGATATGTGAGCAGTTTCCTAAAGAAATGTCAAGGGTAAATTTAGTTTCATTTCATTTTTTTATCTATGCAGTCTAGGCCTTAATGGTATTTAGAATGCATGTTCTCTGGACTTTGTCTGGGCAGATAATTGTCCTTGAGTATCCATGCAACCTGAGCTCACATGTCTTCTACTTCTCCATTGAAGTGGTTCACGATGGGCTTAGGCAAAATAATGATCATGTGATAAATATTTACCAGCTATCATGTACACTGTTTCCCTGTAATATAACAAACATCATTGTTTTCCCTGTAACATAATTTTTTTTTTGTCCCTTATACCCCTAGTGAAATTAAGTCTGAGACATATTTGGTCACTTTCTCAAAAGCTGTACCTAGCAGAATTCTTGCTCAGCTGGATTGTTTTAAACTCACATAGGATAATGTTGCATCCTGAAGCCTGAAGTCCAAGTCATTAAGCCTGTACCTTCATGCGTGTCACTTCATCATGCCCCAGAACAAGCAGAGATAGAACTGCCTGCCTTCTCCATGGCTTTTTTTTTTATATCAACATACACAAATAGATTTCATAATGTTTTCTTTTAAACAGCTTTGTCTCTTGTTTCCCCTTGCTCCCTCTTCTCCCTGTCCCCTTCTACTTGTGCCCTCCCTCAAGGATTCCCTCATTTCTGTATTCACGTTCTATGTTCCTTCTGTCTTCCTCATCACTTCTTGTTCCCCTGTCATGGTCTCTTACCTAGCTTCATATCCTACTCCCACTCTGGGATCCCCTTATGTATCCGTTGTAGTTTGAATGGGATATGTATACTATACACCATATATGTGTGTGTGTGTGTGTGTGTGTGTGTGTGTGTGTGTGTGTATTAGGTTATACTTATTTCCTTTTCTTGGCTCCCATTATACTGGAGGCCCTGCTCAGTAGGGTTATGGTATTCACTGTGGGCATAGCCTCTTATTCAATCCCCAGCTCATGACAATTTGAGAAGAAGAGACTTGATAGGAAAAGTGTGTCACCGGGGGTTTGTCTTGAAGTTTATTAGCCCAGCTCCAAACCTGGTAATTTGACTATTTTTTACCAAGAAATGTGATAGCCTGACATGATCTCCTTGCCATGGGGAAACTTCCATTCAAAACTCTAAGCTGAATAAACTCCTCCTATTAGCTGCTTCAGGTTGGATGTTTTGTCCCAGAAATAAAGGTAACTGCAACCCTGCCTTCTTCACCATGGTGTCCATGTCCTCTGAGGTCTGCTGAACCTACACTACCTTCCCCACTGCAAGATCTCCCCTTAAAGGTAGACATATGCCTCATTCCCTCTTCTGAGGAGCTGTCACAGTTCCTTTCATATTTATGACACTGAAGACAAAATCATTGTAGTGACTAGCAACAGCCACTCAGGTCTGCCACTTCCTGGCAATGTTCCTTTAATGCGTTATTACATTCTCCATGTCTGTTTATAAAATCTCACCTCGGTATTATTGAAAAGATTATCTGAAGTAAGATATGCAAGTGTCTGTAGCAGTGTTTGCCAGAGTCAAACAGTATATGGTTTTGCTTCTTTCAGATTTACATAGCATCACCTCCTTATGGAAGAATTTCCTTGACCACCACTCATCTCTGTGGAAGGTGCTGGAAAATGTTTATAATAGGCCTGGAGAGATGGCTTAGCAGTAAAGGTACTTGCCTGCAAAGCCTAAGGACCCACGTTCAACTCCCCAGAACCCATGTAAACCAGACGCACAAAGTGACATATGTCTGCATGTGCACAGTGTGGCACATGCATTTGAAGTTTGACTGCAGTGACTAGAAGCCCTGGAAAGCCAGTTCTTTCTCCCTTTCTCATAAAATTAGAATTAAAATTAAAAAGGAAATGTTTATAGTAGTAAATTATTTCCCAAGTTAACTGTTCAGATGTTTGTCCACTACTAAATGGAAGTTTCCTTTTTAATATAATCTTATTTATTAATTTTCATGCAGAAGGAGAGAGAGGGAGCAGAGAGAGAAGAGAGAGATAGAGAGAGAGAGAGAATGGGCATGCCAGGACCTCTAGCTACTGCAAATCTCTAGATGCATGCACCAATTTGTGCATCTGGCTTTACATGGGTACTGAGGAACCAAACGCAGGTCATTTGGCTTTGTAGGCAAGTACCTTAACTGCTGAGCCATCTCTCCAGCACTAAAGTTCATTAAAGTTAGGAAATAGTGCATTTTTAATGGCCAACTCTAATATCTTACCTGGTATTTTATAGACTCAAATCATTTTGCATTCAGTTTTTTAAATTTCACCATCACTAAAGTCCATGAGATAGATGTGATTAAATTCACCTTGCAGATAAAAAACAACCATAGAACGATGGAGCATCATGGCCAGGGTAAATTGGAAGTATATATAGATAGAGCAATTTAAACCAAGCAATATGATCCAAGAGCTCACATTCTTGCTACTTCATTATTTCATCTTTTTTGTCTTGATTTTTCATATATATATATATATATATATATATATATATATATATATATATGTAATTTTTATATATTCTTATGCTCTCTCCCTGTCTTCCATTACCCTGGGGGACCTCCTCAGTGGGGTTATGGTATTCACTGTGGGGCATGAAGGCCTCAGTCAGTCCCTATGTGGTAGTGGGGGGATCATACCTCAGAATATTCCTTCCCACTGTGTGGCTCTTACAATCTTTCTCTCCCCCACCATCTGCAATGTTCCTTGAGCCAAGATAGTCTTGTTGGCAGTCTGATTTAGTGTTGAGTTATTTGTAGCCTCTGGATTTCTGCTTTGACAGGTTTTGATTGATCACTGTGCCTGGCACCATTACCCTGGAACTGGTTGTCAGGTTAGCAGTAAGAGCAGTGTTAATGTATTCATGTTGCTACTTCCTCTGCAATTTCTCCTGGACCCTGGAAGATGTGGTAGAGGTGGCATGTCCCATGGAGGGCAGTAGGTTATCTTCCTGTTTTATCAGTGCATCTTGGCTGTCCTCTGTTTTCTCTGTAATTTGTAAACTAAAGCAGATTCTTCAACCAAGAGTGAGAACAGCTTGGGTTAAAGGGGGTGTGCAAAGTTATTTGATAAATTTTTGGTATGCAAGCCCACTCTACTTCTCAGGAGAGCAGTGGCAGTTTCTATTTGAAGTCTATTTTTCCTGATTATAGGATACCAACTTGGTCTCCAATACCAGATATAAGTTCTCTCCCACTGAGAAGGCTCCATGTCCAGTCAGAGAACAGTTGGTTACCTGTAGAGGCTGCATGCCACTGTCACACAAGTGTGTACTTCTTGTCCAGTTGGTTGATTCTGTAGTCTGTAGACTCCCCTGCTTATTCATGTTGTTGGTGACTGTTGCCCTATGGCAGGCTCCCATAGGGCTTTCCGGCACTGTTAGGGCTAGCCAGGAGGGAGCTAGTTTCCCTTAAGGTTCCAGAATGGTATTCTGATTTCTTGTGACCATAGCCTGTAGTGTCTTCAGCAATAACATCTTACCTTTTGGCTCTGTTAGGCAGTCAAGTTTTTTTTTTTTTTTTTTTTCCCTAATGGCCTGCATCATTTTGGGAACCTCAATGGTCTCCCTGGCCAACAGCTCAATGTAGGGGGCTACAGCTTAATTTGGGCACTGGGATTTAGTGGTCAGAGTTGTGGTTTTAAGGTTAAGCTTTTTCCTCCTTCTGTCCAGACTGTTCTCTTCCCCTTTATTGGTGGTTATAATTTGCAGAATGCTGATCAGATGGTGGGAAGGGAATTACACAAAAGTTCAGAGGTCATTTTATCTGTTTTTTTTTTAAGTTGGCATGGAGAAATTTAGGTATTATTCATTCTAGCATTTAAAACAAAACAAAACAAACAAACAAAAAAACACTTTCTTTAGTCCAGGGCCACATCACCTGAATGTGCCCAATTCTTTCTGATACTTTCTATGC
Source organism: Dipus sagitta (assembly GCA_036346955.1). NCBI lineage: Eukaryota > Metazoa > Chordata > Mammalia > Rodentia > Dipodidae > Dipus > Dipus sagitta. Next base: position 20,051,575 of record CM070781.1, read on the forward strand.
TTATCACTAAATGAAGGGAGAAGTTGGGAAGAATAAAGGCAAAGGAATGAAAGGGTGAGGAGAGCATATGTGGAGAAACAGTCACAACTGGCATCACCTGCATCTTTATAAAATTGCTTGCACTGATTCTGGATTTATGTCAAATCCCTGACTTTTCAAAAACAGTCACTAGAAAATATAGCCATGTGGAATCTACTTCTTCATTTTCTATGAAAAATTACTTGTGAGCGTTACCCATTAAATCATTCAGTTCTTCTGCATAACAGCACAACCATGGAAAAATAATGTTTGTTTCTAGAGAAATCTGTTTCCCAGGTACTGGCCTGATCTCTTCTTTCTGATGCTCACTGTTATAAAACCAGCTTTGCACTGGTGCTGGGAAATACTGAGCCAGACTTTCAGCTTGTCTACAGGTAACATCAACCCTCAGAAAGAATGTTTGTTTGTTTTCTTGTGTGTGTGTGTGTGTGTGTGTGTGTGTGTGTGTGTGTTTCTCATTTGGCCATAGTAGTAGTTGCTTTCTCATTGCTGAGATAAAATACTTAACCAGTAGCAACTTGTGGAAGGAGGAGGGTTCAATTTGGCTTATAGTTTGAGAGGGTCAAATCAATCATTGTGGGGAAAGCATGGCAGGAACAGGAAGCTGGACTCACACTGCAACACAAGAAACGGAAGGCAGATAGGATGTAACCCCAAGGCCTGCCACCAATAGCACACTTCTTCTAGGAAGGTCCACTTCATAAAGGTTCTGCAACCTTCACGAACAGCATCATAAACTGGGATTAAGTTTTCAATCATGCAGTGATAAACTGGTTACCAGCTATTCTGCAACCATTGAATGTTGTTGAAGTGGTGGCTTGAATGTAAGCTAAGACAAATTCCTTCCCTAAGCTGCCATAGTTGGGTATTTTATCCCAGCAGTAAGGAAGTAACTGATATAGTTGATATTATTTATTTCATTTGTTGATTGGAACCATTTGTTGACTTAGGAAAACTTTTCTTCCTGAGGGGGAGGAAATACATGTGTGTCTGTGTGTGTGTGTGTGTGTGTGTGTGTGTGTGTGTGATTATTGTTATTGCTACTTTATCTTTTCCATTATTAACAAGTTAAAATATCTATTTCTTAACATAATCTATAGTTTTTCTTCACTTATTCTCATAAAGCTTTGTAATTATGGTATAAATCAATAGCTGGGTCTGTTACACACATGAGACATTCTGCATTTATGCTTTGGTATAGATGAAGGATAATAAAATCTTGCAAGAGTATATTTTTCTCATTCTCTCTTTATTTCTCTTTATTTTAGTATAAATCATCATGTCTAAGAAATTATTTCTAATCTTGGTTTCTGTGTGCATAGTTCTTTGTGATGTTTACTTTAGTAAATAATTATAGTGTATACCACTTACCAGACGTGCGAGGCTCCAAATAAGACTACTATAGATCATGAGCTCTTTGTGAATAGAAACCAATGAATCCTGTGAACTTGGGGAGGAAAAATCATTATCACTTAAGCTCACACTAATCACTAATTTCCTCAATTGTTAATGCAAAGCAGCAAATTCCAATAGTATTAGAAGTATCTGTGCCACCAATAGAAATTACAGGTTTTAAAATTACATTCACTATTGTTATCTAGAAATGCTATTGCTTATTATAATTACTATTAAATCATATTTTAGAATATGCTATGAAAAATAGACATCACAATACCATAAACTTGTTCTTTAAATAATTGATTGTTTTGTATGTAAATATGCAAATGGATTGTCATTGTTTTCATTCTTGAGTCTTACAAACTTTACCTCTGCATTTCAATACTTCCTGTGGCTTGAGTGTGAAATGCCCCCCATAGGCTCATGTGCTTGAGAACAACTGGTCTCAAGCTGGTGGTAGTTATGTGGGAGGCTGTAGATCCTTTGGGAGAGGAGGGAGATGGGAGATAGAGAACCCTGTTGCTGCCCTTGAACAGGCTTCCAGTCCTGTTCTCTTCTTTCTGATATGGCTACTGTGTGACAAGACAAGCTCTGCCACATACTCCTGCTTCCTTAGAGCCACATGGCTGTGCCTTCTGGGGAATGATAGGCTGCACCCTCTGAAACTCTGAGCCAAATCAACCTTTCCTCTTTCCCCCCCAAAAGAGTTGATTTGGGGCTGGGGGTATCTTGGTCACAGCAATTAAAAAGCAAACCAATATGCTGGGCGGGCATGGTGGCACATACCTTTAATCCCAGCACTCAGGGGGCAGAGGCAGGATTGCCATGAGTTTGAGACTACATAGTGAATTACTAAATTCCAGGTCAGCCTGGGCTAGAGTGAAACCCTATCTCAAAATACAAACAAACAAACAAACAAAAAAACAAAAAAAAAAAAAAAAGGAAAAGAAAAAGAAAAAGCAAATCAATAACTGATAAAGTTTTATTCTGGTAATATGTCACTTAATCAGGTTTCATCAAGTTAATAAAACATAGTACAGAAGTGATTGAAAATACCGAATGTTATGAATAAAAATTTTCATTAAAAATAATATCACAGGAATGGAGTGATTGCTCAGTGGTTAAGGTGATTGCCTACTGTTGAAATCAGGTTTACTTTGCTGGTAGAAATCACTCAACCAAGAGTAGCTTGTGGGAAAAAGAGGTTTATTTGGGCTTACAGGCTTCAGGGGAAATTCCACCATGGCAGGGGAAAATGATGGCATGAGCAGAGGGTGGACATTACCCCCTGGCCTGTGGGGTCCCTGGTTCCTCAGAGGCCCTCCTCAGGGGGCCGTTGCACACCAGCTCCCTGGAGGCCTCCAGGCAACTGTGAAGCAGGGTCTTGAGCAGCCATAAGTACACTGGGAAGAATCACTCAGGTAGTCAGTGTCAGAGAACAGCTTATTTATTTGTCAGAGGACTGAGATTTTATAAGCAGTTGAGAGAGAGAGAGGGAAGAGGGTTCTAAGGGGATTGGTGGGTCCAAAGATTGCTTTCCAATGCCTAGTTGGCATATAGGGACATTCATTCTAGCAGTAGGGAGAGTCAGGTGATGTATGGCGTGGCAGGAAGAGTTCTAGGGTTAGGGGTGCAGGGGGATGGGCTGTGTGAAGGCTGCTGGCTGATACCATATAAGGAGTTTCCTAGGCAACTGGCTGAAGGTCACAGGGCTATGAGCTAAGCATAAGTCTTAGGACATCCAAGCACCCTGGCCTGGGGGAGGGGCTAGTTGGCCCTACTTCCTGCTGTTCTGGGGGCCTGAGATTTGTCCAGATGTCCAGGCTTACAGTGATCCGGAGAATGGGGGAAGGAGCCTTCCTGCTGGTCCATGTCCAGTGGTTCAGGCTGCTGCAACCTCCCTGTAGCGCCGGGAGCTCTTGTTGTGTCTGATAGCTTAGGCTTGCCTTAACCTAGTGCCCCACACTAGCCCACATAAGGTGGACAAAAAGAACAGTAGAGTGTGCCAAACACTGGGGAGCTGGCTATAACACTCATAAGCCCACCCCCAACAATATACTGCCTCCAGGAGGCATAATTCCCAAATCTGCATCAGATGGGAACCTAGCATTGAGAACACCTAAGTTTATGGGGGACACCTGAATCAAACCACCACACTTACAAAGCCTAAGGACTCCGCTTTTATTCCCCAATACCCACATAAAGTCAGATACACAGTGAAACATGCATTTGGAGTTTGTTTGCAGTGACTGGAGGCTCTGGTGTTGTGCCCATTTTCTCTCTGTCACTCTGTCTTTCCCTTGCTCTTTGCAAATATATAAATATAAATATTTTTAAAACAATACTATCACAATAGTTAATTTTTAAAATATTTTTCTGCACACCTACTTTGTGTACCTAATACAGGTGTTTTATTTGGGAAATGGTGCTTCTGGGGTAGTCTAGTCTCTTTAATAAGTCATTAAAATTATACACAGATACCACACTCTTATTATGGGTGCCAGAAGCCTGACTTAATTCTTCAGAATGCTATTTTTCTTATTTGCCTGTTAGGGGAACTGACTCACTGTTGGAGTGTGCTCTGGAGGATGTTTACGCTGTGTTCTCCATGGCAAAATGCAGAATCCAGAAGCAGAGCTTAATACTGCATTTGTCCTCTTTTATAACAGCCTTCACCTTGCATACGAGACCTCCACATCTCATGCCCTCATCATCTTTTTTTTTTCTTTCTTTTTGTTTTCGAGGTAGGGTTTCACTCTAGCCCAGGTTGACCTGGAACTCACTATGGATTCTCAGGGTGGCCTCAAACTCAGGGCGATCCTTCCTCTGCCTCCTGAGTGCTGGGATTAAAGGCGTGCACCACCATGCTCCAGCTTTTCATCTTTTAAACTCCTGACACTTACTATCCACAGCTCGATTAGTAAGTCTCAACAACTGAATTTCTAAAGAGACACATTCAAACCATTGAAGAGAGTAAAGATCTTGTGTGATACTAACCAGAAATGATTGTGAGAGAAAAGTGCTAGAAATAGCTCAAGTTAGCATAAAGATAGTAGCATGAGAATAGAAGTATAGATACAAAATAGACTGCCAGGCTTACATAAACATATCATTTAACTAGCCCCATGCATAGTAAAGCAGGGGCATAATCAAAGCTAGGTTCAAGAGTGGGGACAACTGCACAGATGTGACTCTCAGCTGGTAGATGGGAAAACTTTGAGGATGGACAGAATTTCAGTTTAGGACTGAGATAGAAAGAGTTAGTGAGACATGAACATAGAGATGGCTGACACAATTTTTTTAAATGTGGGACTAGAAACTTGGAGACAGGTCAGGACTATAGATACGATATTCTATTATTTGGATACTACAAAGAATGAGCCCTTTTTAAGAGCTGAGGATTGTTGTTGTTGTTGTTGTTGTTTTTCAAGGTAGAGTCTCACTTTAGCTCAGACTGACCTGGAATTCACTCTGTAGTCTCAGGGTGGCCTTGAATTTATGGTGATCCTCCTACCTCTGCCTCCTGAGTGCTAGAATTAAAGGTGTGCACCACCACACCCGGCTGAGCTGAGGTTTTTTTTTTTTTTTTGAATAATAATTCTTTATTGTTTAAACACTGAAAAAAATTATTTGTATGGTCCTCCTAAAATTTTATTGCACATTTTTCTGTCACCTTCAGTGATGTATCTGGAACTTTATGTTTCACTTTATGATTCAGGTCATCACTCTGATCATACATTATGAGGGCATATTGGGATTTAAAGATGCTCTTGGCATAATTGAGATACATAGAGCTGTTTCACTTTATTAAATAACTTTGGGTCATTGTTGATCCTCTTGTTCCTGAGTTTTATCTCTTCTATGATTTCCATTTACTTTCAGCTGATATTCCCTGCAATTGTTAATGTGTTACCCTAACACATCATGTATCTTTCATTTTTAATATTTTATTTATTTATTTATTTGAGCGATAGAAGCAGATAGAGAATTGGCATGCCAGAGCCACCAGCCAGGGCAAACAAACCCCAGATGCATGCACCACATTGTGTATCGGATTACCTGAGTACTGAGGAATCAAACCTGAGTCCTTAAGCCATCTCTACAGCACCATAATGTGTCTTTTCAATAACATGTTTTTCAGCTACCAGTAGGTGGGAAACGTGGTAAACCAAGATACCATAGCTACATGCAAACAGATTCAGAAAATGGATAAGAAACTCCCTTAAGTTAAACCTATACCAAAAGTAGCCTACACATTGGAAATACTTTGATTCTGTTTAATTTTATTTTTGACAAATTTACACAGGAATATAATGCATTTTGAGTCTACTTACCCTCATCATTTTTTTTCTTTCTTTTCTTTTTCTTGAGCTATGGTCTCACTCTAACCCAAGCTGACCTGGGGTTTACTATGTAGTCTCAGGATGGCCTTGGATGCACATTGATCCTCCTGCCTCAGCCTCCCAAGTGCAAGGATTAAAGGCATGTGCCACCACACCTAGCAGGCCCTCATTACTTTTTTATCTCCTTCCCCCTACCACTTAACCCTCCTCTAAAACTAATCTCTTTCCTACATACATGACTTTTTTTTGTGATCCACTGAGTGAAATTAGGAATGGTTGTATGAATATGGGTGGTTAATTATTTCCAAGAGTACACCCAACTTACCAGTGGATACACCACTGAAGAACATAGCAAGTACTTTGCCAGCAGCCATTTGCTGTCAGCAGACAACCCGGGAGGACTGGGGTCTCGTGAACTCTTCCCACCTCCATGATAGAATGTTCATCTGGCCATTCTTGTGCAGGAACCACAATTGGTAGGAATTCATGAATGTGACAGCTATGTGATATCCAGAAGACAGCCCTCCACATTATCCTTACGTAATCTCTGGCTCTCATAGCCTCCTTGCCTCCTCTTCTACAGTGCTCCCTGAGCCCTGGGAGGGGTGCCTTAGACGTCCCGTTTAAGGGTGGGCACATAATAGTCACTTATTCTCGGTACTTTAGGCAGCCATGCATGTCTACATTAAGCCCTGCCCATTGTGGAAGCTTCCGTGGTTGAAGTTGAGAGCAGCACTCATCTGTGAATATAAACATTTAGCATAAAAATGGTAGTAGATTTCTTCATGTTCTTTTAGCATAGAAACAATAATAGGCTTATGACTTCTCCAGCCCTGGCTTTAGATCAGTTTTATAGAACCAGACATGAATTCTATTCTGTGGAGTAGGACTCTGATCCAACAGTAAAGGAAGCGGTTGTTTACTCCCCATAACAGTTGTGTCACTGTGGTGCCCTTTGGGCACATGCTGCCTGGCAGGTCAGGTGTGGATTGCACAGGGTCCACAACTTTCATAGCACCTCTGACACCATCAAAGTTAGCTGATAGGGAGGAAGCTCCAGACAGTGCAGTTATAGCCTGCTTTCTCTGTGGCCTGCAAGCAAAGCGTGTGGTGTCTTCCAAAAAGACTACTGTAATATTTCAGTTCTTAGCTATGTTTGTCCAAGTAATGTGGTCAGACTTGGAGTTCTGGATTAATAAAATGTTTTTGTATAAATACCTCAAAGGAAAAAAAAATACAAGAAAGTCAGTTGAATGAAAAATTTTAATTTCTCAGAGAGAATTTGCAATAATTTTCATCAATGAATTAGGATTTAGTTTTCAGACAATTTTAAGGACATTTGCTACAAGGAAGCAAGGACATGTATTTGATTAGCCAACCATTAGTTCTAGTTAAGATTGCCCAAGGCCAATATTTTCAAATAAAGTACTAACCTGCTGCTTTCGAACCCAGTTGACTGAACATGCCTGTGTTATGCTACACAAGCCTCATTTTTGGTCCATGTGCCTGTCCTCCCACTGTCTCCCAGTCAGTTTCCCTGGGGCCTTGTCTTATGCTGATATTCTGAAATTGATTTCTCTCTTTCCAGTTGAACTTGTGCTTCATCATTGATTGCTAAAATGCTGCTCTGAAGCCTGTTTTCTTCCACACCTGCATAGTTGTTAGCAGTTTCTTGGTATCATCTATGAGTTATTTTTCACTGACGAGTATTGTTTTTGGTTTATTTTCTCTGATATCCATTTAACGGCTTGTCACTTCAGCTCAAGATATAATTTAATATGAATTATATTATAAATTTCTCATGCATCTATCAGCATGTATCTTGGCATGGCTCTTTTTATGTTTTATCTACAGAAATTTTTACCTCCATGACCCATGGGTACTATCTTGTCCTTTTCTTCAAAACCTATGGCCAGGAATTTATTGCTCAATTTTACTCCAGCAGCTGAAATGAGAGACAGGGAGAGAAAGAAAAAGAGAGAGAGAGAGAGAGAGAGAGAGAGAGAGAGAGAGAGAGAGAAGGATTCTTTTGACTTTCAAATCTGTAATTTTTTTTTTCTGTATATTCATACATATATACCCACAGGGAGAAAACCATGTGAAAATTGGAGTTCTGCCTGTATGATCCAGAGAGCCACAGGTGAAATGGGTTTTCCCTACACAGCCTTTATAGTTAGCATGGTTCTGCTGCATTGTGAGCTCAGGCTTCAACTCTCAACCTGGAACAGTGAATTTTTGTGTGTAAGGCATTCTGTTCATAGTATGTTCTTGTGAAAACTCAAGAAATTAAACTAAATCTATCAACCCATGGCATCATTCTTTTTAAAATAAGGACACAGAGTTATGCAAATAACAACCTTTCATGGAACTGACTTGCAAGCTTCCCGAGGGAACAATCTACTTTCTATGTTGAAACCCGTGCGGGGATTCCTGCTAAGGCTCAAAGCACGTTTCCAATTCAGTGGTTCCCAGTTCTTGTTACATATCAACAACATTGAGAGAAATTTATTTTTCTTTTAAATGCTGATCTCTGAGTTTAACTTTCTAGAGCTTCAGGTCCAGCATGTTTGGACCAGGACTTGGATATCTACTTCACATCATCTGTCAAGATAATTCTTGTGACTGGTTAGGTGTCGGAAGCAGCCAGGTAAAGAGCTGAGTACTGAAGGAGAGATTTCAATAATTGAGACACATCATTCTTGGGGAACAAGATCATCTAATAAAGTAACTCCCTTGCCTCCAATTTCATTGATTTTTTTTTTTCAGGTGGAATAAGCTAACCAGAAAATCTCTGTCATGAACTTCATTTTACAAAGCAAAAGATATGGCGACCTTGGGAAAGAATGAATGTAAAACACTTCCAGGAGCTTCATCAGCCAAGACATGAAACCTCGGCATCGTTGGGTACTTTAGGAAATCAGATTTCATTTGCTATTCCTTCAACATAGTTTCATAGTACCTACGATGAGCCAGTTAATGTGGACACAGTAAAGAGACGTGCTTCATTGCCTAGAGCTGCTGAAAGGAGAGATGATGGTGCAAGAAGGAAGAGCAGCAAGCTTGGAAATGGAATTCTGAAAATGCAGCCTCAGGCAGCCATAGACATCAACATGTCTGCACAGGGAACCCTCTTATGCATCCAGATTCTAAATACCAAGTGCCAAATATGAACTCAGGGACATGTAATTGAACCTGCAAAAGAAGAGCATGAAGCTGCAACACCAGGGTCAGAAAATTAAAATGTTTGAAGTAACAAAGCAAATATTGCAGTTTCCATTTACAGATGAAGAAGCTGAAATTAAGAAGTAAGTATCTTGGGGCTAGAGGGATGGCTTAGCAGTTAAAGCACTTGCCTATAAAGCCAAAGGATACAGGTTCAATGCCACAGTTCTCATCTAAGCCAGATGTACAAGGTGGCACATATGTCTGGAGTTTGTTTGCCATGTTTGGAGGCCCTGAACATCCATTCTCTATCTCTCTCTCTCCCTCTCTCCCTCTCTCTCTCTCTCTCTCTCTCTCTCTCTCTCTCTCTGCCTCTTTCTCTATGTCAAATAAAAATAAGATATTTTTTAAAAAGAACTAAGTATCTCAGTTACATCTTTCATCTAGTCTTAACAGTAACATACTACTCTGCTGCCCAAAGCAAATACTCTTGTTCCCTGTAGCACAAACCTGAGGAGTCGTGTGTTTTTGTGCAGAACACATGCAGGTGCCTTGCACACAAACGAGAAGAGAATACATACATATAAGTCTACAGGAAAAAATTCCTAGAGGTGCTATAAGAGGAAAGGTATTGATGTGTACCTTCTCCTGATGCTAAAAGTCAGGATGTGTCATGTCACTATATATTTTTTTATTTTTTCCAAGTCAATTTTACAACCTTCCATATGGACTGAATCATTGTAGTCACCTGCCTAATTTTGAAAGAATGCTTGAATGTCTTTTAGTCTCAGGCTGAGGGTCTGGAGATTAATCTCTTTTCATGACCAACTTATGGCATGCCCTTATGTCCAGATATGGTTATAACTTCAGCTTTTAAAACAGACTCTTAGTTTAGTTTTGATGAAAATCACTAAAACCCCAGAGAACACAGCTCTATGACTGTAAATGAAGCTAGACTGAGGCTATAAAAGACCTGGTGTTAGACTTCTAAGTCGTTAGTTGACTTTTAATGTATATTGGACAAGATCAAAGGGTTGGGTAATTACCTAATCAATCTTCCCAAAAAGTTGAGCTACTATTGAGCTCATTTTTCCAATGGGAAACCGAGGCACTAAAGAAGAGTATGGTAGTATATTTTTGCCTTTTATTCCTGAGCTGTATGTAATTCTGAAAAACAATCCTATTAACTTTCTCACCTTCCGTCTCTAATAAAATGGAGTATTTTCCAGCAGGTGACTGGGATAAGAAAGAAATGCTAAACAGCCAGAGCCTAGTACAGAGTGCAGGCTGGAATAAGCATGAACACAGAAATGGCTTTTCTCTTAGGAAATCCTTCCATCATCACAGATATATTTAGGGCTCTTGCCTAAAGCACTTGAAATGACTGACACATTAGAGGTTGAATCATGATCTATTTTGGAAGGGGGAGAGTACACAGTCAGGGTGTCAACACACAGACAAGTAGGTATTCTGTTCTGCCAGAAAAGAACAATTAGAGTCATGACCTACAACTTCTGGAGAGTTCCATGTACCTTTGGAAGTGCTAACTGACCAAAGAACATCAGAAATGTATCACTGCAAAGAGCACAGAAAGGATGTGTGTGGAGTGAACTTTCTCAACAGATGAGAAAGCTGAACTCAGTCAAAAGAGGCAAAGGGCATGAGTAGGGGAGTTTGAAGTGTAAAGGAACTAGTGAGTTTGAACCTTTGGTGTTTCATTCAATTTCCTACTTGAATCAAGTCAGAAGAATGTACCAAAAGCTCATAATAAAATTTGCTACATTAATCCATTTGAGGTAGCACAAAATGCACTCAGTATCCTCCATGTGGAAGTGAAGAAAAGCAGAGGTTATTTAGTTACACAGATGACCATGCAAACACAGAGAGCTAAGATGATTTGTCCATGGCCATGCAGACCATTAATAATAGCCCATGGACTGAAGCTCAAAGATCTTTTGTTTTAGAGCATTCATTGCATGAACACTATATGGTCATCATATATATATATATATATATATATATATATATATATATATATATTCACTTCAGTCCTTCATTCAACAGTTATTTAGTGACTACTGCATGCTAAGTACTTTGTAATGTTCTGGGTATTTGGAGAAAGATAATCTCGGACCTAAGTCCTCAAATACAATGAAATCATTGTGTGTTAACACACTGACAAGCAAATGATAGCTACTATAAGAGCAATATTTTTAAATGATCTGATTATTTGTGTGTGTGTGTGTAGAACTTATCTCTTTGAGAACAATAGAACCTTATCTCAGCTGTCATGTGGGCTTAACTCAGGAAGTAGAATGCCAGACTTCCAGTGGTCACCAGAGCTATATTGAATCAGAGGTCTTGGGTTCTTTGTCTTGCAAATTCAAGAATAAATCTCATGAATAAGAAGGATGAGTTTTAAAGGAGAAATGCACAAAAAAGTTTAGAGAATAGGTTATATTATGTTTACTGAGAAGTGAAGGAAGTTTGTCACTGACTATTCTAGGGGCTTTTATGTATTGAGGAGATTACAAAGAAACAATAAAGAAATCAGTTTCAAGTTTTTCCTCCATTTCCAAACTTTAATGTACACATGCATTTATCCTGGTCACTGAGGCCATTTAAGTTAGCCATGAGCTTTGGTCTTAATTTATGAAGCCATATGAAAATAATTTTAACATGGAAGTCTATGGAGAACACAAGGATCATCTCATGAAATCTCAAGATAGACCTAATGTACTCCACAAGAGCAGGTTCTTATAATTCTTTATGTTGGAGGAGATATATGGATTCCTGAACTTTGCTATACAAAACTGCTGAAAACACAGACTTTATCCTGAAAAACTATTGGCACTTTGCTTTCGATTGCAAAAATATGTCCAGCTTACAAATGTGTTTGTGTATTTAAATCTCTAATTCTTAGTGTGAAGGCACTGTTAAGGGTCTCTATAAGTTCTTTATAAGTATGAATCTTAAGTAAGTTTAAAAGGCTCTTTTTATTCAAAATAGAATCAACATCTTCTACCACAGGAACACAATTAAATGTCTCATTTTAGGTCTTGCAGAATGTCAGTCAGGCATCTTTTGCAACATGCTCAGGTCTATGCATCTTATGGTCACTAATTTAAGGAAATTCAACAAATATTTTGAAGATCTATGACATGAATGTGCTCTAAGGAAGGAAGGAATGTAAAATGCATGAGGTGTCATTACTGACCGCAAAATGCCCACAACCCAGTGGCTAAAGCAATCACACACCAAACTGTGATGCAGATGTATAAGGAGCTTCCCATGGGAATCAAAGAAGCACTCTTACTTAGTAACATGCTCAGACATCAGCAAGATGGCTACTTAGTTGAGTAGTCCACTTTCACATTCATATTATTCTCAAAAGTCTATAGAGGATATGGAGAATTTGCGTTCTTTGACCAAATTATTGTGTGGCCTTATATAATTGGTTTACTTTATTTATACCCTAGTTTTGTAATTCATGCTTTTAATATGAAACACTAATATTAATTTCATAATCGTTGAAAGCATTAAGTGAGATATAAAGAAAAGGGCTTTGCTAAATCTAGAGGATTCTAAAAATTTTAATTCTTGATACAATTTTTGGCTAAACATTCATAGATGAAAAAGTGTCTTCCTGTAAGTTACTATAAACAACACAGTTTAAAATGAGTAGGTATTCTCAGTGCAGTTCTGACATAAATCAGTGCTCTCCCACAATGTGTCCAACAGTGGAGCACAGGTTAAGTGTCAGTGATCTGGTTTCTATCTACTTTAACAGTGTGATATAAAAACAATAGTATACATTACTGAAATTTCTGTTTTTTTCCTGAGATTTAACTGTATTGTTTAGAAGGCAACAGTGTGGAATGACAAATTGTATCCTGATACCAGAGAAATTTATTTTACACAGCACCTTCCAAGCTTTATAAAGGCTCCTCAGTGACTGCAATGGGGTGCCATGTTCCTAATGATCAATTGAGATACTTGGGCTGGTCTCTGCCCCTTTCCATTCTGCTGCAAAAAAACAGAGCTTCTTTTAATCTTTCAATGAAGGCCATTGGAAATGAAAGCTTTTAGTAACTTTGGTGAAGATATTTGACTCTCTGAACTGCACTAATATTACTGGAGCTTATTTTCCTTCCAAATCCAGCTGTTAGTTTTGCTATGGAATCTCTATTTTCTTATCTTGCTATGGAACAGACATGCCAAATTGTGTTCCATATTTCCTTGCCACCTCTAAGATACATTAAGAACCAACATATCAAGGAAGAATACTATATTCACTTATGGGTTTGTGGGTCACTAACTGAAATCCTGCCCGAGTCAGTGGAGGAAGAAGAGGTTTAGTTATAAGAAGCAAGATGACCTGCTGACAAGAGCTGTCTCCATGAAAACAGATACTTTCATAGGTACTTGCACAGGCGGCTGTTCATATTACACTGCCCTGAAGCTACTGGCAAGTGTCTGACAGTTGAAGACAGGGAGAAAACTCATTCTGGCTCAGCAAAACCTGGGCACAACTTTTCTTGATTGTTTCTAAAGAATCTTTGTGGGTATGGGGGGAACATAGAGTATGATCATTTCCTTGGTTGTTGGACCATTGACAATTTGACATCAGCCAGGAGGCATCTGAGCCCCAGAAATAACATCACCTTCCAGTGTAATTCTGACCTGTGTATAGTTTCTATAGGTCTAGTTTTACCAAATTAAAGAGTCAGGATTATGGGGTTCTGTTTTCATGGCCAGTCAACTGAAATTTTTTCTCAGTCACAGAAATGGATAAATTGTGACTGAATAACATGTCCTAAAAGACTCAGGGGATATTGCAAAAGAGTAGATGGAAAGAATGTAAAAGCCACAGGGTTGGAAGGTGTAAAGGTGTAATCTGTGGCATCCCCCCATTTCCCAACACACATAGAGACAGATGCATATATGACCCTGCTGTGATTACAGTTAACCCCACCAAGGATAGCCTTCAGTGGAATGGGGCAGGGAAAAGGGAATTTAAGGGTATAACCTGATGAGACTATGACTAGTTTGCAACATGTTTATTTAATAAAGTTCTCAATTTTAAAGAGAAAGAGAGAGGGAGATAATTTGGTTCCCTCCAGTGGCTAGACCTGACATCTCACTCTTGACCTTTTAACCTCTTTTATCCTTATGGGAAAGGTACAAAATCAGTACTTTTTCAGTGAGTGCGTGTTGGTGGCTGGCATGTAATCTCAACTGTGAGGTGAAGAATCCACATTTCTGATCTCAGGAATCAAAGGTCAGAGATAAACCTTCTATTCCAGAGGTAGATAGAGAGAGAGAGAGAGAGAGAGAGAGAGAGAGAGAGAGAGGAGAGAGGGAGAGAAAGAAAGAGAGAAAGAGAGAGAGAGGGAGAAAATAGAATACCAAATATAAGCAATTCTGGGCCAGTATCATTACTTCCAACTGACTTTACAAAAGGTAATTACTTTCTTTGAACACACATCGAATGAGAGTGAGACTGTGTGATCGCTAAGTCTTTCCTCAAATTCTACCACTTTTAATGATTCAGAAATTCTAAGGAAGGAAGAAACCTTTCTAAATGACTTTTGCACTCCAGCATTTAATATAATGGCTCCTATTAACTAGAAAGAGGCATTTGCTTTAAGAGTTTGGAAAAGATACTACAGTCAGATTCCTGCTTAAGTCACATGTGAGGTTAGTACACTAACATGTATAAGGGTCCTCATTGCCCCTGTACTTTGGAATGACTAGCTAGATTATTGAGGGGTCATCAAGAAAACACATTCTAATTTCCTTGTTTGACAAGGATGAGAAGCATGTATCTTTTCATAATGATTAAAATTACTAAACCAATGAACAAATGAGTGAAGAGAGTAATATCTGCTTAACTTGTTTAATTTATAATCAGGGAATATACAACTTTAGGATACAAGGAGCAAGAATAAATGTGCAACTATTCCTTAAATCATTCTTTTTCTTTCTTCCCCTGACCCTAACTCAACATCACCACCACAATGAATCTTATGATTAGAGGCCCCTCTATCCTTTTGTGTATCCAGTGGCTATCTTCAAGCTTCTTCATTGTGAAAGAGCGATGGTTATAAATATTGACTCAGCCACTAAATAAAAGGTTGTTGAATGAATATATGAATGTATTCATGGGGTCTGGAGGGATGGTTCAGCTGTTAAGATGCTTTCCTACAAAATCTAATGGCCTGGGTTTAATTCCCCAGTACTCATGGAAAGGTAGATACACAAAGTGACACATACATCTGTACTTCTCCATCAAGAGTCACACATTTCATCTTTGCAAGGCTAGAGGCACTGGCATATTCTCTTTCTCTTTTTCTCTCTCCTTGCAAATAAATAAATAAATAAATAAATAAATAAATTAATTAATTAATTTCCAGGCACGGTGGCACACACTTAAGAAAAAAAGAATTTATCCAGGTATTATTAGTTATTATTAGTCACTTTTGTCCAAACTCATTTTGAAGAAAACTTGCAGATCAGTCCTAAGAAGTATCGTACAAAGTGAGAAAAAAAATGGCAGGGGTGTCGATGATGGGCTTTTTGTTATTGGTAATCCCTTAAAATATGAAGGCTCTGTAAGGAATATTAAAATGGGTATACTGACTATGCAGGGGACTGTACCTTGGCTTTAGACTAGGGATTCATAAAATAATATCCATTAACAAAATATGGCTAGCAGATACTTAAAGTATATCTAGTACCAACTGAGATGCAGTCTTAGCAGAAAATATTCTGAAGAACTTTACAGAAAGACCTGGTATAAAATGATTTTGAAAACTTAGTGCAAAATAATAATACAAGGTATCTCATTTATAGGGGTGTTTTTTTCATATTGTACTTTTTCAGGCCAGAGATAATGGTGGCTTTAGTCAGGAGGTAATAATAAGTACCTGAAATGTGAGTCAGTTTTGAAGTTAGCACCCATAGGATTTGGCAACATCTTGAATGTGGAGTGTGAGAGGTAGGAGTCAGGAATGACTCTAAGGATGGATCTGTCATTAATAGGGTTGAGAGAGTGTGTGGGAGAAAATCAAGCTTAAAGAATAAGTGATTCACCCAAGGTCACACAAGTGAGTCAGAAAGCAGCTAAGGTACTTGAATTGTTAGGAAACCTGGAGATCTGTCAGTCTATTATTTGGTGTTTCACAGATACGCAATTGGGGTTGTAATGAAGAAAAATTACTTGCTCAAAGTCACACAGAGATAAAGAGTAGTGTCTCTAAGAGAGATTTCTTGTCTGATAGACTACTAGTTTTTTTTTTTTTTTGTGCCATTGCGTTATAGTTGTGGGAGTTAAAATGCAGCCATGTTTAAAAGCATCTGAAAATACATTAAAGGAAGAAGAATGCCTGAGACTATTTTGGAAAAAGTCCTCAAAACCCTCAGGTAAAGCACATTCTAGACTCTTGAATGATGGTACAAGTTAGATAACTGACTACCTCACTTGAATTTGTAATAAATGAAACACTCTTTCTTTAAAACTTCTTTAAGGTCAAGGTGAACAATGGTAACTATCCCTTAATGAGAAAAAAATCTCCATCAAGAGTCACACATTTTCATCTTTAGACTCAAGAAATCTTGTGGCTTAACTCAAAGCAAAGGAGACAGTTGAAATATCACAGAATATAGAAACCATCCTTTAAAAATTTTCCTCTCAAATGAGAATTCAATACATATTAAAATAGTTACAGTGATTTATCAGTTTGAATATAAGGCCTAGATATATAATTGTCTACTCACTTATTCTCTCATCTACATTATTTTTGATAAAAGTACTAACCTGCATGGACTTTAATATCTATCTATCTATCTATCTATCTATCTATCTATCTATCTATCTATTCTATTCTATTATCTATCATCTATATAAACACAGAGATAAGTGAGCTATTACCACAATACTGGTGCATACCAAATCACATCAGGAATCCAGTGACGGAGTGGCTTATGTAATGGAGAAGTTGGTGAGCTTTTGACTCCAGCTTCTGGAAGGCAGCCCCTAAGCCCTTATAATATGCTGAGTTGCAGAGGATCATTTCCACTCATGATGGGCCCTGATATTTTATAATAACTTGAAATAGGGGCTAGACATGCCAGAAAAACCAACTATGAAATTAAAAAGTGGGGCTTTAAGCCATGTAATGTTAGCCTGATTTCTGTACAGAGGAGGCTGACTATAGAATGAGGCAGACCAGTGACTGAATCAGTCATACTGTGGATATTGAAGCTCTAGAGGGTTTCTGGATGACAATATTTTGGGTGTTTCCAAACAACTATGGGCTGGAAGAGTAACTGATTCTTACCCTACAGGGAAAAGAGAATGGAAGCTTTATGATTGGGAGCCTCTAGATCTTTCTCCATGTCAATATATTTGGCTGGTTCTGATGTGTACCTTTCTGTTATAACACAACTGTATTGGAAAATACCATGCTTTATGAAGTTGTTTGGGTCATATTATCACATTATGGAATCAGAAGGAATAGTCAGTTGAACAGGAGTGAGAGTGGTCAGAGACCCCTTCAACTTACAGATTGTATCTAAAACACAGGTAACTTAGAAAGGCTGTGCCTTCCATCTGTGAGGTGTGACCAACGTTGAGTTACTTTGGTAACTGATGTCAAAACTTGTTATATTTTTATGTTGTATAATGGTATGTAAGCATTTTAGTTTCTTCAGAATCAATGTGTATGAGGGTCAGTTGGGCAGTTCTGCCTCAGAATGTGGATGGCTTGGGCTCAGATATGAGGGGCAGGTCTGACCTAGGTATCTCATACTGAATTGGCGTGGAGCACATGGACACAGGGTATGCTTCTTCTGGGTGATGACAAGTACAAAGAGAGCAGACAAGCCATGCAAACACACCTTGAACTTCTCCTATTACATCTAACATCTCGTTGGCCAAAACAAGTGTGGGAAATTCAAAACACTTTTGACAGCATGTAAGCTCATTGTCATTCCTACCATGAGGCTATGGCAATGGAATGGAGATGTAATTACAGGAAGAATGATGAAGTGAGATCATTAGTCAGTATTTCACACATGGATTGAAGATATTATTGAAGGCAGAGTCTTATATTGCATTCTTAGAGCAAGCCATCTCCAAAGGTGTCACCAGATAGCTTTGGACCTCAAGTTTATCCTGCATATAATGTTCTCAAGACACGTGCTGCCCCACAGTGCTCAGTATCTCATTTACTACCCTGAGCAACTCTCCTCTTATTTCCAACATGTACATACCATTCAAATATACAAGCCCCAGTAGTTCAGAATCCCTCATTTAGCTGCTGTTTGACAATCATTTTGTTGTTGCTTAGTTCATATATATGTATATGTTTATGTATATGTTATGGAAAATGCACATAGACTACCTACCTCATAGAAGTACAGTGAAACTCAGTAAGTGAATTAAAACTTTTAGAATAATATCTTGAAGAGTATAAGCAGTTAATGTGTATCAGCCATTCTTCTAAGTACTGCATAGACATTATCTCAGTTAATTCTACCATTAACACTAATCAGTGGAAACTTCCATTTTGGGTTTCATCCTCATGTTACAAAGGATGCACGTAAGGGCCAGGACATAAAGTCCACATCCCGAAGAAGGCAGAGGTAGAATTTGAGCTGAGGTAAATGAGTGCCTGCATCCATGCCCTTGCCATCTATTCACCACAAAGCCACCTTCAGAGCTCCTGTGTGCTTTGTTGCTGCTCTCCCTTTTATCGTCACATGTTCTCCAGACCTTGTTCTTTTAAGTCCATTCAATATTGTGCATAAGAATAGTTTAAGCAGGGCAGGAGAGATGACTCACCAGTTAAGGCGCTTCACTGAAAAGTCTAGCAACCCAGGTTCCATTTCCCACTACCCATGTAAAGCCAGATTCACAAAGTGGCACATGCATCTGGAATTTGTTAGCAGAGGCCCTGGTTAGCCCACTTTCTATCTCTCTTTCTCTCTCTCCCTCCCTCCCTCTTTCTCTCTCTCTCTCCTTGCAAATAAATAAATAAAATATTATGAAAGATAAAGTGGGGCTTGGTGATGTACACCTTTAACTCCAGCACTCAGAAGGCAGAGGTAGAAGGATCCTGTGCATTTTGTTCCAGACTTAATACATAGTAAATTCAAGGTCAGCCTGGGCTACACTGAGATCTTTCCTAAAAAAAAAAAAAAAAAAAACTAAAGCCGGGCGTGGTGGCGCATGCCTTTAATCCCAGCACTCGGGAGGTAGAGGTAGGAGGATCTCCGTGAGTTCGAGGCCACCCTGAGACTCTGTAGTGAATTCCAGGTCAGCCTGGGCTAGAGTGAAACCCTACCTCGAAAAAAAAAAAAAAAAAAAAAACTAAAATAAAATTTAAAAAGAGAACTTAAAAAAACAAAGAGTTTAAGTAAATTCACTTCCACTTTTATACGTACACTTATTTGTACAGTGTCAGATCTTTTTATGTAAAAACATACAATATGACAAGAAAAAGTATAGAATTGGTCTTTGAGGTTTTTTTTTTTCTATATAGTAAGAAATTCTTTCAAAGTTCCTTATTGATTTTCACCGGGAAAAGATTAAGTGATGTTCCAAATATGTTTATGCCACACATGATGCAAATGCAGTGGAAATTCATGATAAAACTTTTCTTACAGTATGATAACCTTTAACTCAAATTAGGCTCAGTATGTCAGAGCATGGCATAATGAAAATAATCTATGAGAGGCTGAATCAGCTGAGAGTTGTGAAGCCACCAACCTGACCTGAAGCATCTAGCAACATTTCTCCAATGTTCCAAGTGTAATTACGAAGAAGTGGCATGTGCTTACTTTATGGAGATAATGATCAAAAGGCAAAGACAAATATAAATTACTACAACCTAAAGAGATTTTAGTCAACTTTAAGGCTTGTGAATGTGAAATATGCAATAGGAATTCAGAGGTAAAATTGACTGTTTCTATCCAGAAATGTCAAGGAAGTTTTTCTGGATGAAGCAATGTTCAGCCTAATCGTGAATGTATAGGATTTGAGCATGAGGAGATGGTGAGAGAGAAGGAGAGGAAACAGAGTACACATAAACATGGACATGGAAGGTTGTAAGGGGTTCTCTAAGATTAGAAAATGATTGGCTTGCCAAGGTATAAACTATAGAAATTGGAAAGTGAGAGCAGGACCATCTTTTAGATGAGCTTTCATGCCAAGTTCACTGACAATAATCAAATGGGTGACTTGCTTGGCAGAACAAATCAATGGTCCAGGCAGAGCAGTAAAGCATCAATAAGAAAGATTAATGAAATATCAAAAGACTGAAGATGAGGGGAGCATTTGAAGGTGGTAGCAGGTAATATTCTTGACTTTGGCTTAGAACACATTTTCTATGATCAAGGCTTGCTTTACCCAGTACAGGTGAACATCCAGCCCTGCTACTTTATTTACCTGTTTCCAACTTCCTTGAACATGATTTAGATCCTTATTGTCTCAGAAGCATTCAGCCATCATATGCGTTAAGATTGGCTTCCAAGCATGCATATATGTACATACAACCACATGCACATGTGTGCACACACATGTTCAATCTTCTTTGTCCCTGTGGCTATCTTACAGAACATCTACAGACATTCGCATTATTAAAATGTGACATGAGGGGCTGAAGAGATGACACAGAAGTTAACGATGCTTGCTTACAAAGCATGATATGCTGCGTTTTGTTTCCTAGTACCTATGTGAAGCCATATGTACAAAGTGGCACATGTATATGGAGTTCATTTGCAGTGACAAGAAGCCCAAGCATGCCAGATCTTTCATTCTTCCTCTCTCTCGGTTTACAAATAAATAAAGAAAAAAATATGTTTTTTAAGTGATATGAACTAACTCTGTGATCTTCTTTTCACTCTACTTTTTATTTCCCTGTAGCCATCTTTCTCTTCCTTCTATGATGGGAACCCATGGCACATACACAAATTACTAAGAATGTCAGGAATAGGTCAAAAAGCACTACTGTGTGGGCTGGAGAGACGGCTTTGCAGTTAAGGCACTTGCCTGCAAAACCTAAGTAACCATGATCCCAATTAAGCCAGATGCACTATGGTGAGACAAGCTCAAGGTCACACATGCCCACTAGGTGGCACAAATGTCTGGGGTTCGATTTCAGTGGCTGAGGCCTTGGCTCGCCAATTCTCTTTCTTTCTCTCTTGCTCTCGCTCTCACTCTTGCTTTCTCTAAAAGCAAGCAAACGAAGGAAAAGTCCCACTGTGAGATATAAGAATAATACGTTGCTGTTCAGTGCAGGATGGTGCACTCACACTCACATAACTCTTAAAATGTTTTACTTTCTTTCAAAAGACTTAATCACAACCAGAGCTTTTCAACTGTACTTTTCTTAAGAGATAGAACCATGCCATGCCTACTGATCTTATTCCTAGTAGCACAGACTAGATATGTAGATAGCACCCTAAACTTACTGACTGCTGACTGACTGACTGACTCTCTGATTGACAGGCCAATTGTCTGACAGGAGGACTTGTTAAATGAATGAATGAATGAGTTGCTACTCACTGAAAATGTCTTATAATATTGTTCAGTAGCCTCTTGTTGAACTATTTATACTTCAAACTTGGCCATACAATCTTCTTAATTATCTGCATTGCTCTGTTTTATTTTTTACCCTTCCTTATTATCTTGAATCATTTATTCACTCCTTTCCTTTGCTTTTCTGTCTCCCTCAATTTTCCACTTCTCCTTTAAAAGCATGATGAATATTAATTATATTTTAATATACAAAAATAGCACCCTCATTGCCTTTGATTTTTCTTTGACTTGTCCTTACTTTTCATGTCTCTAATTTCTCATTATTCTATGTGACACTAAATCAGTGAGCCCCTATTCTCATTTTATCCCTTTACTTTATCCTTTTGAAGCTGCCTGTTATTTCACTTTCCTTCGATATTTTTTCTCATTGTCTTCAAATTGTTTATGGCCATATCCCTCACTTCATGCAGATAGCATCTAAATGCAAATAATCCCCAGAAAAATCAAAGAGAGGCAGAGGAAAATAATGCTTTGAAATAAACACTGTATATTCAGTTGGTTTCCAAATCAGCACCAGCTAAGCAAATGCCAAATAGCAGTCCCAAGGGACACAAGATTAGTATGTTGTGAAATGATAAGTTATCTTTCCTTCTTCCTCTAACTTTACTTATTATTTCATTTTAAAATATCATAAAGGATTCTTGCAAATAACAAAGGAGAATGTGGGGGAAACTTGTGGTTTCTTATCAGAGAAGCCATGTGAATCTTTAGACAAACAGATACACAAATAGAGTCTGGGAGGGAAAATCATCAATCTGACTTGCAAGCTAGTCATTTTAGACCAAAGAAATAAAGATTTGTATATATATCCACTGTTAATGTGTGTGCCTTATGAAAATATCCTCAAAACTCAGCCATGAGGATAACCAGTGTATTTTACCAGGTAGGCCTTTGCTTAATTTATGATGGTGTCTTGCAGTAAAGAATCTTTAGACTTCCTGCCTGTGAAAAGCACATGGTTTTGAACCCCCAAACCCTGCCACTTTTGTACTTCCTAGCCATGTGACTTTGACAAGATGTACCCTGTCTGAGTTCCAGTTTTCTCCTCTGGAATTCGAAGTGAATTATTCTCATCTTAGAAGGATATAAAAGACTGAAGTTGGGGACTGGTGAGATGGCTCAGCTATTAAGGTGCTTGCCTGTAAAGCCTAAGGATCCAACTTCAATTCCCAAGTACTGACATAACTCCAGATGTACAAGGTGGCACATGCATCTGGAGTTTGTTTGCAGTGGCTAGAAGCCCTGAAGCACCCATTCTCTCTTTCTGTCTGCTGCTTTCTCTCTCTCAAATCAATAAATCACAAAATAAATAAGTAATAAAAATCAAATATTAAAAAAAGTGAAGTAAAAGAGTGTCCATAAAGGACATTTCCCAATGAGAGGTATCACCTGTAACACGTGTACTATTTCCATCACCAATATTAATACACAAACAATTACTGGAAAATGTTACTGTGCAGCATGCAGAAATAATTCTCATTTTCTTGCATTTGCAGGTAACATTCTTTTTTCTTTAAATGCTTCCCTCATCCTCCAGTTTGTCATGTAATAGACATCTTCATCTTTCAAAACCCATGTGTTCAGACACCTGATCTCCAAGATGTTTGGCCTGGTCTGTGTGAGAACTGGTCTGTATCCATTAAGTCATTCAATCAGTATTTACCTAGTGTCCCCAGGTCTGTCAGCTTAAAGAAGTGGTTGTTAGCAAAACAGTAAAACAAATAACAAAATAAAATATCTGCCAGCATTGAGCTTCCATTCTAAGAGAATATGGCTAGCAATCTAAATAAAACACATCCAACTAAAGACAGTTATCAGTGCCATGGAGAAAATGAAGCAGGAACGAAGTTTCAGGATGCCAATCTTAGGGGTTGGGAGATGTTTCAATTTTACCAGGATAATCACCCAAGGTATTTGAGCAAGGCTGGGAAAGAAGAGAAAGAATGGTCTGCCTGGAAGCTGGGTGAACACTGTTCCAGGCAACGGAATGTACCAATATGCAGAGAGTCTGAACAAGTCTTTTCTTTGCACTCCCTGAGCATCACACCCACTTCACTGAGTGTACCTATCAAAGCGGTCTGTAGATGTTAACTTCTAAGATTTTAAATTAGAACATCTATATTATGTAAATGAGGTGTTTTCAAATCCTAGGTGTTAATGTTTCAGATGACAAAGAAAGGGATTTTCATAATAGTCTAGGTATTCTTGTGCAATCTGGTCTCTAGCTGGTGCTCAAAAATATTCATTCAATTGAATTTAGTAACAATGTTAACCTTTCTAGACAGAGAGGGTGCCACATTTCAGTTACTAAGAAAGGACGGATGAGAGAGTTCTACCATGAGTGTGATGTGGCCATCAGTTACTGAGCAGTCAATACACACTTTTGTTGTTTCTTACATTTCCTTTATACATTTTTCTTCTTGCTAATCTTCATACATTACCATGATTAAAGTGTTCTGAGCCAGGCATGGTGGTACACACCTTTAATCCCAGCACTTGGGAAGCTGACATAAGAGGATCACTATGAGTTTAAGGCCACCCTGAAACTCATGGTGAATTCTGATTTCAGCTCTTAGATAGCAGTTCTCAGTCATTTTGCTCTTCTTAGAAGTTTAATTCCAACTGTGGAATCTCAAGGTTGCAAGAAATCTAATATCAGCTTGTCTCGGTATTAGAACTCCTATGCAAACACAGCCATGTAAGTGCCTTGATGTGCAGAAGGGAGATTATGGGTGATAAAGAGTGACACCTTGGCTAAACATGGAACCCATACCCAGTTGTCCTTTGGTATCATGTTTCCATGAAGCTTGCATGACCTCAAAGTATTGTATAATAGAAGCACATTTGTGTTAGATAAAATCTAAGTCTTCAATGGTGACAGCATATTCAATATTTAATTTAATTTATTATTTATTTTTTGTTTTTTGTTTTTTTCAAGGCAGCATCTCACTCTAGCCCAGACTGAACTGGAACTCATTCATGGTGACACTGTTACCTCTGGCTCCAGAGTGCTGGGATTAAAAGCATGTACCACCATGCCATGCTGTATCCCATATTTTAAATAGAAGATATCTCAAAATAATATGCCAAATGAAACAAACATGACTGGCCACTAATTTCTGTCATTTTACACTATATCATTTGGTTAAACATCCCATTTTAATAGTAGGGAAAATGACAAGTAGAAATATCAAGCAGCTTGTTCAGTCAGAGAGGAAGGGGCAGAATCTTGACAAGCCAAGCCCTTGTTGAAATCGTTTCATTTCTCAGATGTCAATAATGTTTGTCAACTGCCTTTCCAATAAATATGCAGCTCTGATTTTCATACTCATCGATGATCATCAGAGGGACTTTAACTTCTACTTTGTTTGAAGGTTGAATGTAGAAGCAGCTCTTGTTATATCAAAGATCAAACCATCAGGATTTGGAACATTTTGTGTCCTTGTTAGAGTGAGTGTCAAATGTATCTCCGGCTCACACCTACCTGCCATTGATGGAAAAGTTCTTTTCAACTATTTATGGAAAACCCTGGGGGTTTTCTCTTGATAGGTCCTGAACATGTAATTTTCACCACTGCATGGCAACTGTCTTCTGTCTTCCATCTCTGCCTCTGATCCCGGAACAACCTGTAATAGTTCCTGGTATTAATACTGCTGTGCTGTGTACTTTACCTCCCAACTTCAGAGTCTTAAATTGGTGTCTTTAATTGTGCTCCAGTCCACTGCCTGCCAAAACTATAATCAAACTATGAAAACAAGAGAAGCCAGTGCCTGTCCTCACATTCTAGTCACTTCGCTTTAGCTATAGGGATTAGAAGATCTCTGCTACATAATGCCCTCTCTCTCTCTCTCTCTCTCTCTCTCTCTCTCCCTCTGTGTGTGTGTGTTTGTGTGTGTGTGTGTGTGTGTGTACACATGTATTGTTTGTCACAGAGGAAGAGAATCAGAGTGGGTAATAGTAGGGAGAGAAACACACCCAAAGACTATCTATCAGAATTAATTTATAGATTATTTTCATTTCACAGTATAATTCTATGCCCAAGGAAAATGAAAATAACATTTTATTATTGTTAAAAATAACTCCAATTTTTATAATTTGAAAGTCTATCAGTTAATTTTAATTAATTTGATATTTTATTAATAAATTAATTTAGCCAATTTCAAGAGCTAGCTTTATTAGAGTACAATTTATATTAATATATCTTCTTAAAGTGAAGAGTTAGATGAATGTGAACAAATCTATACTATAATTAAAATGCAAAATAATTACTTTCCTCATAAAGTTTCCTGTTCTTCAATAGCATGTCTTATTTTTTCCAACTTCAGTCCCAGAAATATATGTTCCATATTCTTATATTTTTGTCTTTCCCAAAATATCAAACAAATGGACTCACACAGTACTAATTTTCTGAGGGTGCCTCTCTTGGATAATGCTTTAGAGATTCATCTACAGTGTTGGATTTATTAGCATTTTCATGTGGTTTTGTCTTGTCTAGTCAGTGGGTGTTTGGAATAGAATAAGAATGACTTCCCTGTAGTCAGAGGGAATTCTGCTACCAGACTGTTTCATTTTCAGCTTGCAATATTAGTTTTTCCTGGTTTACCAGCATGCTGACTTGGAGTTGGGCTACCACCTGTTCTTGATTTTCCAGGCAATAGAAGGACTCTGATTAATACAATGCTTTAGCAGGCTTGTGTTGCTTCCTTGCTTCCATCACTAAACATGGTGTTTCCTGATAGTTGTCATGTGAACAGAAAATGTCACAGATAGCCACTTTTCCCCCAGCCATGCCTTCCTTGCTGTGTGGACTGAAATTCCTGGGAAACTATGAGTCAAGTGAACCTTTTCTTCTTTTTCCTTTAAGTTGCCTCTGTCAAGTATTTGGCCACAGCACTGAGAAAGAAACTAATCCATATAAGGGCCTTCCAATCTTTTTCTCCTTGTGAAACTTTTGTAAATCATTTTCTTAGCAGTGTTTTAAAAGGGAGGAAGTTTTAAATTCTGATAGGCTGGTTTCTCTAGTTCTCTGAGAGGTAGCTTTTTCATTTCTGTTGTGGGAACTTTTACCTAACCAAGTACTAAAGACCTTCCTACAATTTCTTCTAGTAATTTTCTAGTTTTGCATTTAGAATGATGGTCCGTGTAGAAGTGACATGGACATATTTTGTATATAAACATCACATGTTGGTGTAATTCTTTCCCTCCTCCCTGCCCCTTTTCTGAAGAGGCCTTCCTCATTGGGGATGCAGGTCAACCCCATGGGGATTGGGGGTCAGGCACTGTGGTGGGCAGGCAATGTCTGCAAAATGTCCCAACTTGTGGCTTTAACAATCTTTCTGCCCCCTCTTCTGCAAAATTCCCTGAGGCATGTTCGGAGTATTTTAAATCTACTTCAGTGATGGGCACTTAGGAATATCTGGATCTCTGGTTTGGTAAGTGTTGAGTATCCTCAGTGTCTTTCTTCATTACCCTTGTAAAGATAACAACTTAACTAAGAAATCAGCACTCTTGCTCATTTCCCCAATTTCTCTGTGGTTTCAGCTGGGTCCAGGGTAGAGTGTGCTGTGTTGTTTATTTCCTCAGGTCCAGTTCAAATCTGAAAAAGAGAATCAGGCTCTCCAACAGAAAATGAAGTCAGAACCAGTTAAATGGGATAACCATTATTAATTTAGAGAGAATTAAGATGGTCTAGACACTCTTAAGATTAGTGGGAGCTTAACAATGGAAAGCAGGATCATTATCTGGATATGATTCTGACTTGTTTCCCAGTTCCAGATATGGTTTCCTTTACTCTGAGTGGATCTGTTATCCAATCCAAGAGCAGTTGGTTACCCACCATGGCTGTGTGCCACTATTGCACTTGTGTGAGCATCACATCAAGTTACTTCTGGGTAGCTTAGACTCTGAGTTGCTGAGACAGCTGTTGGCCATTTTTGCCTGGTAGCTCATGTAGCACCTTACAGCACTAGATGGACTAATTGTCTGGAGACTGGGTCTCCTTTGGACTCCAACCAGGTCTCTCCATGGCCCATGTCAACAGTGATTGGTGTCTTCAGCAGTAGTGTCTTACCATTAAGCTCTGGTGGGTAATCAAGTGCTCTGAGAGAAGTCTGTCTTGCTTGTTTTGGGAGATCTAGTAGGTCTCTCTGGTCAACAGCTCATTGTGGAAGTATACCACATCCTGGCACAGGGAATTACAGGCCAGCAGAAAGGGAAAGGAAAATAAGAAAAAGACATGGAAGAAAGAGAAACAGGAAAACTTTTAGATTAGGTTTTATCTCACTCTCTCCTCTCCAGGACCATCCGGCTCAGGTGCTGCCTCTAAGATCCTCTTGAGGTTTCCACCTTTTAGTGTGACATCCAGAATATAGGATTCTAAGGTACCAGTTCAATTTGGGTTTAGTTTTACGTCCCCCCACCCTTTTCCTTCCCCCAAACCTTACCCTCTCTATTTTCCAAGGCTCAAGATGCTGTTCAGTTATGTTAGAAACTTAAGCTGATCCAGGTTAGAAACTGCAGATGAGTGAGATCATGTGATGGATGTCTTTCTGTGATTGTGTAAGTTCACTTAGAATGATCTGCTACAAGTTCAACTATTTTTCTACAAATTTCAATGCGTAATTTGGTTTTACTGCTGAGTAGAAATCCGTCGTGTAGATATACCACATCTTGTTTATCCATTCATCTAATGACCAACTTTTACCTATTATGAACTGAGCAGCTATAAACATGGTTGAGCAAATATTTCTGAACTGAGATGTGGAGATGTTAGGGTAAATGCTCAGTAAGGGAATAACAGGGTCTGTTGGTGACTCTATAGTCATCCTTCACAGGAGCCTCCAAATTGATTTCCACAGTTGTACCAGCTTACATTCCCACCAACAGTGAATGAGTGTTCTTATTTTTCCACGGACTCACCAACATTTGCTTTCATTTTATTTTATTTTATTATTTTAATGTTTGCTATCCTTACTGGTATAAAGTGGAATTTCATAGTTGTTTTAATTTGCATTTCCCTAATGGAAGGGATGTTGAACATTTTCTTAAGTGTGTGTTAGACATTTTTAATTCTCCCTCTGAGAACTCCCTATTTAGTTCTCTGCCCCACTTTTGGAATGGGTTGTTTGATTTTTAAATATATTTTATTTTTACTTATTCAAGAGAGATAAAGAGGGAGAGAGAAAGGGAAGAGAGAGAGAGAGAGAGAGAGAGAGAGAGGGAGGGAGAGAGAGAATGGGTACACCAGGGCCTCTAGCCACTGCAAACAAACTCCAGATGCATGTGCCCCCTTGTGCATCTGGCTTATGTGGGTCTTGGATAGTCGAACCAGGATCCTTTGGCTTTGCAGGCAAGTACCTTAACTGCTAAGCCATCTCTCCAGCCTCACTGTTTGGTTTATTAATGTTTAGCTCTTTAAGTTCTCTGTAGATTCTAGATATTAGGTTTCTGTCAGTGGCATAGCTGGCAAAGATTTCTCTCCCATTCAGTGGGTAATCTATTGGCTCTGCTGATGGTATGTTTGTGCAAAAGCTTTCTAGCTTCATGAGATCCAATTAGTTGAGTACTTGTTTAATTTCCTTGGCTATTAAGGTTTTGTTTAGGAAGTCATTTCCCAATCCTATATCATGGAGAGTGCTTCCTATTTTTTTCTTCCAGTAGTCGAAGAGTTTCAGGTCTTATATTTAGGTCTTTAATCCATGTGGACTTGATTTTTGTGTATGACAAAATGGTGGGTCTAATTTCCTTTTTCTACATATGGTCATACAATTTGTCCAACAATATTTGTTAAAGATGCTGTCTTCTCTCCAGTCTACATTACTGGCAATTTTGTAAAAGTTTAAGCAGATGTAGTTGCTTGCCCCAAGGTCTGGGTCTTCAATTCTGTTCCATTGTTCTATGTTTCTTCTGTTTTTATTTCAGTACCATGCTGTTTTAATCAAAATGGCTTTGTAATATAGCTTTAGATCAGGTATGGTGATACCATCAGAGATGTTTCTTTTGCTCAGGGTATGTTTGGGTATTTGAGGGCTTTTGCCATGGCATATGAATTTTGAGGTCATTTTTTCAGTCTCTGTGGAGATGATGCTGGTGTTTTTATTGGTATTGCGTTAAACCTATATATTGCTTTTGGTAGAATTGCCATTTTCACAATATTAATTCTACCTATCCAGGAGCATGAGAGGTCTTTCCATCTTCTCAAGTCCTCTTCCATTTCTTTCTTGAGTGTTTTTATGTTTTCATTATATAGTTCTTTCATATTCTTTGCTAGTGTTATTTCAAGGTATTTAATTTTTTTTTTTTTTTTTGCTATTGAAAATGGAACAGACTCACTGATTTCTTTTTTTTTTTCTTTTCTTATTTTCTTTATTAGTTAGTTTTGTATTCAGCAAATACAGTCAGTTTGGTACCATTATTAGCCTCATCTGTGACCTACACCCTCACCTTGGCCCCTCCTTGTTGAGGTATATGGGTCATGCATTGTGGAGTTAGCCCACAGTTATGTGTAAGATAAATGTCTCTGCATATCATGACCCAACATGTGGCTCTTACATTCTTTCCGCCCCCTCTTCCGCAAAATTTCCCTGAGCCATGTTGGGTTCATTTTTGGTCTGCTTCAGTGATGAGGCGTTGGGGGCCTCTGAGGCTCTGGCTCTCTGATTTGGTAGGAGTTGATTTTTCTCTGTGTTGATCTCCTTCCCCCTTGTGCTGGTATCCGCTTCATCAGGGAAACAGCACCCTTGCTTGTTTTGCCAATTTTTCTTAGTTTCACCCAGGACCCTTTGGAGGTATGATGGGGTGGCTCTCTCCTTAGGATATACATCTATCTGAAAAAGAGAAGCAGATTCTCCAACAGAGAGTAAGTTAGCACCAGGACAAATGAGATAACCCTTACTTTTTTTTATAGAGAATTTAATAGGTGTAGGCCCTCTTGTGGCCCATGATTGATGGTAGCTTGATATTGGTGAGTGGGCTTATGTTTGGATATGGTTCTGACTTTTTCCCAGCTCCAGCTATGGGTCCCATACCAGTGAGGGGTTAGCCGAATTGAGAGCAGTTGGATCCCCACCATGGCTGTGTGCCACTATTGTACTTGTGTGGGCATCACAACAAGTTATTTGCTGCTAAGTAGGTTACACCATGAGTTGCTTGGACAGATATTGGTCATTTTCCCCCAGTCGCCCATGTAGCACCTTCTGGCACTAGACGCGCTGACTGCTGGGGACTGACTCTCTTCCAACTTCCAGCCATACCATTCTATTTTGCATGTCAACCACATAAGGTATCTTCAGCAGTAGGGTCTTAGCACTAACTTTTGGTGGGTCATCAAGTATTCTGACAGAAATCTGTCTGTCTTTTAGGAAACCTTGTAGGTCTCTCTGATCAAAAGCTCATTGTGGATGATAGCCCTATGCTGGTACTGGGAGTTACAGGTCAGTGCCCACTAAGAAAATGAGGAAAAAGGTAACTAATATACAAGAGTTAGAGATAAGAGAGAGAGTGAGAGCGAGAGGGAGAGGGAGGGAGGGAGGATGTAGAAGATTAAGGTTAGTCTTGATCCTTCCCTCTCCAGTGTCTTGTGGTTCAGGTGTTCTCTGTAAGGGCCTGGTGAAGGATCAGCCATTTGATCTATCTTTTGGTAAGTAGAATTTTATGGTACGATTGCTGTTTGGGTTAGATTTGTGTTTCCCATCCCTTTGATGTCCTCCCCTCCCTCCCCTTCCATCCTAGTGTCTAGAACAAGAGATGCTTGCTGGATATGTATGGTATCTTGGGTAGATTCAGGTTAGGTGCTGTAGATGAGTGAGACTATGTGGCAATTTTTTTTTTTTGTGATTGGGTATATCTATACAATGAAATTCTATACAGCAGTAAGAAAAAATGATACGTTGAAATTAGAGGAAAAATGGTTGAACCTGGAACAGATCATTCTCAGTGAACTTACCCAGACTCACTGATTTCTTTCTCTTATATTTGTCCTTTGCATATAGAAATACTACTGATTTTTGTGCATTGATTTTGTATCCTGCCACTTTGCTGAAGGAATTTATCACCTTTAGAACTTTTAAGATGGAGACTTTTGGGTGACTTTTACATAGGATCATGTCATCTGCATATATGGGTAGCTTGATTTCTTCCTTTCCAATTTAAACCCCTTTTATTTCTTTCTCCCGACTTATTACTTGTGCTAGTACTTCAAGTACTATGTAGAAGAGCAGTGGTGAGAGTGAGCACCCCTGTCTTTTTCCGGATCACAGTGGGAATTCTTTGAGTTTTTCCCTATTAAGTATTATTTGGGCTTTAGGAGCTTTACATATAGTCTTTATTGTGTTGAGATTTAAACCCTGCATGCCTATTCTTTCCAGTGTTTTGATCATGAAGTGGTGTTGTATTTTGTCAACGGCCTTCTCTGCATCAATTGGGATGATCATACGGTTCTTATGGTTCTGTTTTTTTATGTGTTACATTATGTTGACCAATTTCCATATGTTAAAACATCCTTGCATCCCTGGGATGAAGCCTACTTGATCAATGCAGAAAATGCTTTTGATGTGTTGATGAACTCAGTTTTCAAGGATGTTGTTCAGGATCTTTGCATCTAAGTTCATTACAGATATAGGCCTATAGTTGGTTTTTGTTGTTGTTGTTGTTGTTGTTGTTTGTTTGTTTTTTTTCTTCCTTATTGCATCTCTGTCTGGTTTTGGTATTAGGGTTATGGTAAAAGGAGTCAAGGATGATTCCCTGATCTCTGATTACGTGGCATAGTTTGACACATATTGGTTTCTGATCTTCTGTGAAGGTTTGGCAGAATTCCAATTAGAAGCCATCTGGTCCTGGACTTTTCTTTTTGGGGAGGTTATGATTAACTTTTCAATCTCCATGGATGTGATAGGTTTGTTTAGGATATTAATCTGCTCTGAGTTTGATTTTTATAGGTGGTATATGTCTAGGAATTCATCCATTTCTTCCAGATTATTTAATTTTTTGGCGTAGAGGTTTTGGAAGTATGCCATGATGATTCTTCCAATTTCATTGATGTCAGTAGTGATCGCTCCTTTTTCATTTTTGTTAATTTGAGAGTTCTCTCTCTCTCTCTCTCTTTTTTTTTTTTTTTTTTTTTTTTTTTTTTTGCTCTATCAATTTGGCCAGGGGTTTATGAATCTTGTTGATTGTTTTCAAATAACCTGCTGTTCATTTCATTGATTTTTAAAATTGTTTTCTTAGTTTCCAATTCATTAATTTCTGCTCTAATCTTGATTATTTGTTTCTATCTGGAAATCTTTGGATGTGATTCTTCTTGTTTTTCCAGCACCTTTTTGTGGTCAGTCAGGTTATTGATTTGTGATCTCTCTGTCTTTGTAATGAAGGCATTCGGGGCTACGAATTTTCCCCTTATGACTGCTTTCCTTGAATCCCATAAGTTTTGGTACATTATGTCTTCATTATCATTCAATTCTAGGAATTTTTTAATTTCTTTGTTTATTTCTTCCATGACCCCTTCATTGTTAAAAAGTGTGTTGTTTAGTCTCCTGGAGCAGGTGGAGTTCTTGATGGGTGTCTTGTTTTTAATTTCTAGCTTCAAAGAATGGTGATCTGACATGATGCAGGTAGTTACTTCAATTTTCTTGACTATATGAAGGCATGGTTTATGGCCTAATATAAGGTAAATTTTGCAGAAGATTCTGTGGGCTGCTGAGAAGAATGCATATTCTGTAGAGTTCAGGTGGAAAGTTCAGTAGTTATAGGTTAGGTATAGTTGATCTATGATGTTGCTGAGTTCTATTATTTCCCTGTTGATTTTCTTCTTGGCTGATCTGTCTATTGACAAAAGTGTAGTATTGAAGTCTCAAACAATGATAGTGATGGTGTTTATTTCTGTTTTATTGCCACATGGATTTTGTTTTATAAACTGTGGTGCCCCTGTGTTTGGCACATATATATTTATGATTGTGATGTCCACATGTTGGATCATTCTCTTGAGTAAGAAGTGGCCTTCTTTGTCCTTTTTGATTACTTTTGGTTAATGTCTATTTTATCAGATATTAATATATCAACACCCACTTTTTTATTTCTATTTGCTTCAAATGTCATTTTACAACCTTTCACCTGAGGAGGTGTCTATCTTTACTGATGAGGTGGGTTTCCTGAAGACAGCAGATAGAAGGGTCCAGTTTTTTGATCCATTCTGATAGCCTGTGTCTTTTGATGGGTGAGTTAAGACCACTTATATTTAACGTTATTATTGTGCTTTATGGGATTTGGCACTTTCTTGTGTTATGTACTGTTTTGAGCGTGGTTTATTTTGGTTATTGTGATCTTCTTGTTGGCTCTTGAGATTAGTTGTTTGACTGTTCTGTGTGGAGTATTTCCTGACATATTCTCTGTAGGTTTGGCTTTGTGCTCATATAATCATACAGTTGACTTTTTTATCATAGAAAGTTTTTCTTTTGCCATATATTATAAGGGATACTTTTGCTGGGTAAAGTAGCTTGAGTTGGAAGCCATAGTTCTTCAGACTTTGAAGTGTTCCATTCCAGGCCCTTCTGGCTTTTAGGGTCTCCATTGATAAATCTGATGTTATTCTAATGGGATTTCTTTTGTATGTTGTGAATTGCTTCTCTCTTTCTTCCTTTAACACTCTCTCTTTGTTTTCGTTGGTAAGAGTTTTAACTATGATGTGTCTTGTAGAGTTTCTTCTTTGGTCCTGCGTGTTTGGTGTTCTGTGGGCTTCTTGTATCTGGATAGGCTTCTCTTTTGCAAGATTTGGAAATTTTTCTTCAATAATTTTGTTGAGTATGCTCTCTATGCCTCTGGTCTGAATTTCTTCTGCTTCTGGTATACCCATGATTTGGATGTTTGGTCATTTTAGAGTGTCCCACAATTCCCTCAAGTTCTGTTCATTTGATTTTTTTGAGCTTAGCATAGTTTTTGGCCTCCCAATCAATTTCTTCTGTCTTATCTTCCAGATCAGAGGTTTTGTCTTCCACATGAGTAACTCTGTTGGTGAGTGGTTCTAGAGAGGTTTTTATAATTTCTGTTTGATTTTTTTTCTATTGTGTTATTTTGTATTGTGTCCATCTCTTTTTTTGAGGTATCATTTCAATTTGAGTTCTGATTTTCTTTATGCTTCCTGTAGTTCATTCTTGCATTTGATCAAGTCTTCATTAAGCTTAATCAAGCAGATGTTGAGGTCTTCCATTTCTTGACTTACCTTAAATTTATTCATATTTCTGTGGAGGGTTCTAACCTTTTCATCAATCAAGTTAAGCCTATTGTCAAAGGCTAAATGCTCTAGGAGACAATTCAGTTCAATTTCATTGATATAATTGTTGTTTCTTTGGTTCTTGTGTTTTCATTTTGGGAATGAATTTGTGTTGTTTTCTCTATGATTTCACTGCAGGATTTTGTAGTAGGACTAGGCATCCTTGGTGGAGATCTCTAATTTTTCTAACTTTCATTGGCTTTTTTACTGTTGTCTACCCATGTTAGGAACACTGTCTATTTTATTTAGGTGGAAGCAAGTTTTTGTCCTTTGGCCCATTCACCCTCTGACTCAGGTGAACAAGGATGTTGGTAACTAGTGATGAGTCGGGATACCAGAGCAAAAGGCCTGATTCCACAGTTCACACAGAGACCCAGACTCCCTGAGTACTAGGACTGGGGGATTAAGAGGGCCAAGAGAACAGGGATGTGGCCTACCAGTGCAGGAAACCCAGAGTGGAGATGTGGGAGGAGCCCAGATACAGGGTCTGGCCTATTCACTCCAGACCACCATGTCTGCCCACACACTCTCCCTGCAAGGGGCTCTGAACACAGTGGTAGGATGAGCCCAGAGATGGGTCAGCCTACTCAATTCAGACCACCATGCCCACACACACACTGTCCTTGCAAGGCACTCTAAACAGGGAGGTGGGAGAAGCCCAGAAATTGGTCTGGTCTACTTAATTCAGACTGCCATTCCTGCCCACACACTGACTGAGCAAGGAACTCATACCCTGGAAGTGGTCCATGTAGAAATGATTTTGAGCAGACTTGAAGGTAATGTAAGTGTTCTATACCACTTTTAGTCACATGGTTATCAAAACCTTGAAAACTGCTGTCAAACAGCATACTTTTCTCAAATGAATTATTTTTTGTGGTTTGAATGTAAAAATGCATTATACAGGCTCATAGGTTATAATGCATAGTCCCCAGATGGTGGTGCCATTCAAGCAGGTTTTGAAACTGTTAGGAGGTAGAGCCTTGCTGGAAGAAGTATGTCACTTTGGGACAGGCCTTGAGATATTACAGCCCAATGATGCTGGCTGACTGTTTTCTTCTACTGCCTCCTTATTTTGGTGGTATGTGACATGGGGTTCTCATTCCAGCCAAATATGCCTTTCCCACCATAATGAACCTTTCCTTTAAAAGTGTATATGTGGCTGGAGAGATGGCTTAGTGCTTAAGTGCTTGCCTGTGAAGCTTAAGGACCCCGGTTCATGGCTCAATTCTCCAGGACCCACGTTAGCCAGATGCACAAGGGGCTGCACACGTCTGGAGTTTGTTTGCAGTGGCTGAAAGCCCTGGTGTTCCCATTCTCTCTCTCTCTCTCTCTGTCTCTTTCTCTCTCTGTCTGTCACTCTCAAATAAATAAAAATAAACAAAAAAAATTTAAAATTGTGTATACTGACCTGACACCAGTGCTGCTGGCTTGGAGTTGCCTTGACTCTGCATGCATGCTGAGAAGCAGGCCCCTTGCTCCATCTTCTTGATTGAATGGCCTGTAGGGCCACAAATGCCTTTCTCCTGCTTCTCCAATCCCTGCTTTCCCTGTGCTGAAGAGTATGCACAAGTAGAATGAGTAGGCCTGACCTCCCAGTTCCCCACCTCCTAGTTTCCCAGGTATCTTTGATGTACTTGCAATCTCCTTAATCTGTGCATCTGCAGCTATAACCCCATTCTAATCCAATCGGTTTCACATTTAAAATATTTAATACTGAATATCCTACAAGGACAAATATTTGCTTCCTCCTCAATAAAATAAAACTTTTACCCTGGGCTGAAGGGATGGGTTACCAGTTAAGGTGTTTCCCTGCAAAGCCAAAAGACCCAGGTTTACTTCCCCAGCACCAAAATTAGCCAGATTCACAAGGGGGTTCACAGTTCTGGAGTTCATTTGCAGTGGCTGGAGGCCCTGAAGCACCCTCTTTCTTTCTCCCTCTTTCTCTGTCAAATAAATAAATAAATAAATAAATAAACATATTTTTTAAAAGTCATGTGTTACCATGCTCAGCTCACCAAAAAAGAAAAGAAAAATACCCCAAGATGAGTAGACCACAATGAAAAAAAAATAATAATAACAGCAACAAAAGTTAGAAAACTGAGAAATCTAAAGAAAGGATACAATGGAAGCCTTCAATAAAATCATAGAGAAAAGAACAGGAATTGAATCCCAAAATTAAAACACAACAAGCTATCTGACACTGATCAAGAGAATTGCTGAACTGGAAGCAAAGGATCAGAAAACCAGCAATTACATAAATGAAATTGAGCAGAATTGTCTCTTAGAGCACTCAGCTTTTTTCACTAGGCTTAACATAATTGAAGAAAACCAGAGAAGTCTTTAAAGAGATATAGAAGAATTGAAGCAGAATCAAAAAATAGAGGATCTTAATAACCAGCTGATTAACCTTAATTAAGACATGATCGAATGTAAGAATGAATTCCAGGAATCATCAAGGAAATCAGACCTTGACATGAAATCATACTGCAAAAAGGAGATGGACATGATTCAAAACAAACAAATAAACAAACAAGCAAAAAAGATATAAAACATAAATCAAATAGAGCTTTCAAAAACCTCTCTAGAACACCTCACTACCAGAGTCACTTGTGTGGAAGACAGAACCTCTGAGCTGGGAAATAAGACAGAAGAAATTGATCTGGAGTAAAAATCTTTGCTAAGTTCAAAAAATTATGTAATCAGAATATGAGGGAGCACTGGGCTACCCTAAAACAACCAAATATCTAGATCATGGGTATACCAGAAGGGGAAGAAATCCAGGCCATATACATGGAGAACATATTCAACAAAATTATTGAAGAAAAATTTTCCAATCTTGCAAAACAGAGGGCCATCCAGATACAAGAAGCTCACAGAATACCAAATAGACAACAAGAAGAAACTTTCCAAGGTACACCATAGTTAAAATGCTTGACAATGAAATTAAAGAGGGAGTGCTAAAAGCAGCAAAATATAAACAACTTACAACACACAAAGGCAAATCCATCAAAATTACCTCAGATATCTCACTGAAAACCCTGAAAGCCAGAAGGGTCTGGAATGGAACACTTCAAATTCTAAAAAAACTATGGCTTTCAAAGCAACCTACTTTACTCAGCAAAAGTATCCCTCATAATAGATGAAGAAAGGAAAACTGGGCTGGAGAGATGGCTTAGCGGTTAAGCGCTTGCCTGTAAAGCCTAAGGACCCCGGTTCGAGGCTCGACTCCCCAGGACCCACGTTAGCCAGATGCACAAGGGGGCGCAAGCGTCTGGAGTTCGTTTGCAGTGGCTGGAGGCCCTGGCGCGCCCATTCTCTCTCCCTCTCTCTATCTGCCTCTTTCTCTCTGTCTGTTGCTCTCAAATAAAATAAAAATAACAAA
The DNA here is from genome assembly GCA_036346955.1 of Dipus sagitta. NCBI lineage: Eukaryota > Metazoa > Chordata > Mammalia > Rodentia > Dipodidae > Dipus > Dipus sagitta. Next base: position 20,089,764 of record CM070781.1, read on the forward strand.
AAAAATTAAAAAAAAAAAAAGAAAGGAAAACTTTCCATGATAAAAATCAACTCTATGATTATGTGAGCACAAAGCCCAAACTACAGAGAATACTTCAGGAAATACTCCACACAGAACAGCCAAACAACCAATCTCAGGAGCCTACAAGAAGATCAGAGTAACAAAAACTGGAGCAGGCTCAAAAAGTACAAAATCTAAGAAAGCAGCAGAGCCCACAATGTACCCTGTCGTGGCATGTATTAAATAAAATCTCACAGTTATAACCTTAAATATTAACATTCTTAACTTGCCTATCAAAAGACATAAGTTAACAGGGGGTAGATCAGAAAAAAAAAATGGACCATTTTATCTCTTGTTTTTAAGAAAGCCCACCTTACCACTAAAGACAGATATCTCCTCAAGGTAAAAGGCTGGAAAATATATTCCAAGCAAATGGAAATAAGAAATAGGCAGGTAATGATCTATTAATATCTGATAAAATAGACTTAAAACCAAAAGAAATAAAGTAGGACAATAAAGGCCACTTCTTACTCAAGAGAATGATCCAACATGTGGACATCACAATCATAAATCTTTATGCACCAAACACAGATGCACCACAGTTTACAAAACAAAACCTACTTGACAACAAAACAGAATTGAACACCAATACTGTCATAATTGGGGACTTCAATACTCCACTATCATCCATAGACAGATCATCCAAACAGAAAATTAACAGAGAAATAATAGAGCCCAACAACACCATAGATCAGCTAGACCTAACGGACACCTACAGAAACTTTCCATCCCAATTCCACAGAATACACATTCTTTTTTTTTTTTTTTTTTTGTGGGCAATTTATTTATTTATTTATTTATTTATTTATTTTTATTAGTCAGTTCTGTATTCAGCAAATACAGTCAGTTTGGTACCATTATTAGGCTCATCCGTGACCTACCCCCTCCCCTTGGCCCCTCCTTGTTGAGGTATACAGGTCTTGCATTGTGGAGTTAGCCCACAGTTATGGGTAAGCTAAATGTCTCTGCATATCATGACCCAACATGTGACTCTGACATTCTTTCCGCCCCCTCTTCCGCAAAATTTCCCTAAGCCCTGTTGGGTTCATTTTTGGTCTGCTTCAGTGATGAGGTGTTGGGGGCCTCTGAGGCTCTGGCTCTCTGATTTGGTGGGAGTTGATTTTTCTCTGTGCTGATCTCCTTCCCCCTTGTGCTGGTGTCTGGTTCATCAGGAAAACAGCCCCCTTGCTTGTTTCTCCAATTTTTCTTAGTTTCAGCCGGGGCCCTTTTGAGGTATGATAGGGTGGCTCTCTCCTTAGGATCTACATCTATCTGAAAAAGAGAAGCAGATTCTCCAACGGAGAGTAAGTTAGCACCAGGACAAATGAGATAACACTTACTTTTTTTTTATAGAGAATTTAATAGGTGTAGGCCCTCCTGTAGCCCACAATTGATGGTAGCTTGATATTGGAGAGTGGGCTTATGTTTGGATATGGTTCTGACTTGTTTCCCAGCTCCAGCTATGGGTCCCATGCCATTGAGGGGATCAGTTAGCCAAATTGAGAGCAGTTGGTTCCCCACCATGGCTGTGTGCCACCACTGCACTTGTGTGGGCATCACAACAAGTTATTTGCTGCTAAGTAGGTTAGACCATGCGTTGCTTCGATAGATATTGGTCAATTTCCCCCAGTCGCCCATGTAGCACCTTCTGGCACTAGACGCGCTGACTGTCTGGGGACTGACTCTCTTCCAACTTCCAGCCATGCCATTCTAATTTGCATGTCAATCACATAAGGTATCTTCAGCAGTACGGTCTTACCACTAACCTTTGGTGGGTCATCAACTACTCTGACAGAAATCTGTCTGTCTTTTAGGAAACCTTGTAGGTCTCTCTGATCAAAAGCTCATTGTGGATGATAGCCCCATGCTGGATCTTGGAGTTACAGGTCAGTGCCCACTAAGAAAATGAGGAAAAAGATAACTAATATACAAGAGTTAGAGATAAGAGAGAGAGAGACAGGGAGAGGGGAAGTGAGGGAGGGAAGCTGTAGAAGATTAAGGTTAGTTTTCATCATACCCTCTCCAGTGTCTTGTGGTTCAGGTGTTCCCTGTAAGGGCCTGGTGAAGGATCAGCCATTTGGTCTGTCTTTTAGTAAGTAGAAGATTATGGTACCATTGCCATTTGGGTCTAGATTTGTGTTTCCCACCCCTTTGATGCCCTCCCCTCCCTCCCCTTCCATCCTAGTGTCTAATCTAGGAGATGCTTGCTGGGTATGTAAGGTATCTTCGGTAGATTCAGGTTAGGTGCTGTAGATGAGTGAGACTATGTGGCGATTTTTTTTCTGTGATTGGGTAAGTTCACTGAGAATGATCTGTTCCATGTTCAACCATTTTTCCTCAAATTTCATTGTGTCATTTTTTTCTTACTGCTGTATAGAATTCCATTGTGTAGATATACCACATCTTAGTTATCCATTCTTCTAGTGATGGACATCTGGGTTGATTCCAGCTCTTAGCTATTACAAATTGAGCCGCTATAAACATGGTTGAGCAAATCTCTTTAGTCTGTGGTTTGAAGGTTTTAGGGTAGATGCCCAGTAAGGGAATCACTGGGTCTGTTGGTATCTCTATACTCAGCTTTTTCAGAAGTCTCCATATTGCTTTCCAAAGTGGTTGTACCATCCTACATTCCCACCAACAGTGGATGAGTGTTCCTACTTCTCCACATCCTCGCCAGCATTTATTTTTATTTGATTTTTTGATGCTTGCTATCCTTATTGGGGTAAGGTGGAATCTCATAGTTGTTTTGATTTGCATTTCTCTGATGATTAGGGATGCTGAACATTTTCTTAAGTGTATGTTTGCCATTTCTATTTCTTCCTCTGTGAACTGCCTGTTCAGCTCTTTGCCCCATTTTGTGAGTGGGGTGTTTGACTTCTTACTGTTTAGATTTTTGAGTTCTTTGTAGATTCTAGAGATTAGTCCTCTATCAGTTGGATAACCCACAAATATTTTCTCCCATTCTGTGGGTAATCTATTGGCTTTGCTTATTGTATGCTTGTCTGTAAAGAAACTCTTCAGCTTCATGTGGTCCCATTGGTTGAGTGACGGTTTAAGTTCATGAGCTACTGGGGTTTTGTTCAGGAAGTCTTTTTCCATTCCTATATCATGGAATGCACTTCCTAAATTTTCTTCCAGTAGTATTCGAGTTTCTGGTCTTATATTGAGATCTTTGATCCATTTGGACTTGAGTGTAGTGCATGGTGAAATGTGTGGGTCAAGTTTCAGTTTCCTGCATATGGTTATCCAGTTTGTCCAGCACCATTTGTTGAACATGCTGTCTTTTTTCCAGCCTATATTGTTTGGGCCTTTATCGAATATCAAGTAGCTATAGTTGCTTGACCCAAAGTCTGGGTCCTCAAGTCTATTCCATTGATCTATAGTCCTGTTTTTATGCCAGTACCATGCTGTTTTTATTACTATGGCTTTGTAATATAGCTTTCGATCAGGTATGGTGATGCCTCCAGAGGTATTTCTTTTGCTGAGGATATGTTTGGAAATGCGAGGCCTTCTGCCTTTCCATATGAAATTTGAGATCATTTTTTCTATCTCTGTGAAGAACACTGTGGGGATTTTAATTTGGTATTGCATTAAATCTGTAAATTGCCTTTGGTAGGATTGTCATCTTTTCAATGTTAATTCTGCCTATCCAGGAACATGGGAGGTCTTTCCATTTTCTCAAGTCCTCCTCAATTTCTTTTTTGAGTGTTTTTATGTTTTCATTGTATAGATTTTTCACTTCCTTGGTTAACGTTATTCCAAGGTATTTTTTTTTTTATTGCAATTGAAAATGGGACTATGTCCCTTATTTCTTTTTCTGTATCTTCGTCCTTTGCATAAAGGAAGGCTACTGATTTTTGTGCATTGATTTTGTATCCTGCTACTTTGCTATAGGAGTTAATCACCTTCAGGAGTTTTGGGATGGAGTCTGTCGGGTCTCTTACATATATAATCATGTCATCAGCGAATAGAGCTAACTTAACTTCCTCCTTTCCAAATTGTATCCCTTTTATTTCCTTCTCCTGTCTTATTGCTTGGGCTAGGACTTCCAGTACTATATTGAAAAGCAGAGGTGAGAGTGGACAACCCTGTCTTGTTCCTGATCTTAATGGGAATTCCTCCAGTCTCTCTCCATTAAGTCTTATTTGGGCCTTCGGAGCTTCGTATATTGCCTTTATTAGGTTAAGATATGAACCAACCATGCCAACTCTCTCCAATGTTTTGAACATGAAGTGATGTTGAATCTTGTCAAAGGCCTTTTCTGCATCTATCGAAATGATCATGTGGTTTTTATGTTTAACCTTGTTTATGTGGTGTATTACATTGACAGATTTCTGTATGTTGAACCACCCCTGTGTTCCTGGAATGAATCCCACTTGGTCAAGGTGGATAATGGTTTTGATGTGTTGTTGGATTCGATTTGCAAGGATTTTGTTTAGGATCTTTGCATCTAAATTCATCAGGGAAATAGGCCGGTAGTTTTCTTTTCTTGTGGCATCTCTGCCTGGTTTTGGAATTAGGGTGATGCTAGCTTCATAAAAGGAGTTGGGTAGCTTTCCCTGTTCACCAATTGTGTGGCACAGTTTGAGGAAGATTGGTTTGAGTTCTTCCATGAAGGTTTGATAGAATTCAGCTGAGAAGCCATCTGGTCCTGGGCTCTTCTTTTTTGGGAGGTTTTTTATTACTTTTTCAATCTCCATGAGTGTGATGGGTTGATTGAGGTGATTAATCTGCTCTGTGTTTAGCTTTGGTAGATGGTATGCGTCCAAGAATTTATCCATCTCCTCCACATTATCCAGTTTTGTGGAGTAGAGGTTTTTGAAATAAGTCCTGATGATTCTCCCAATTTCACTTATGTCTGTTGTGATCTCTCCTTTTTCATTTTGAATTTTGTTAATTTGAAACTTCACCTTTTTTTGCTTGATCAGATTGGCCAGGGGTTTGTCAATCTTGTTTATTTTTTCAAAGAACGAGCTCTTTGTTTTGTCAAATGTCTTAATTGTTTCCTTGGTTTCCAATTCATTGATTTCTGCTCTGATTTTAATTATTTCTTTCCTTCTGGAGCTCTTTGGGTTGGATTTTTCTTGTTTTTCCAGTGCCTTTAGGTGGATGGTTAGGTTATTGATTTGGGACCTTTCTGTCTTTTTTACGAAGGCATTGAGTGCTATGAATTTTCCCCTGAGGACCGCCTTCATGGTGTCCCATAAGTTTTGGTACGATGTGTTCTCATTGTCGTTCAATTCCAGAAATTTTGCAATTTCATTTTTTATTTCATCCACTATCCATTTATTGTTTAAAAGTGTGCTGTTCAGTTTCCAGGTGCCTTTGGGATTCTTGGTGGGTCTTTTGTTGTTGATTTCTAGCAATATAGCATTGTCATCTGATATCATGCAGGGAATTATGTCAATCTTCCTAAATATGTGGAGGCAGTCTTTGTGACCCAATATATGGTCTATTTTAGAGAGTGTTCCATGGACTGCTGAGAAGAATGTGTAATCTGTGGATTTGGGATGGAAGGTTCTGTAGATGTCTGTTAGGTCTAAGTGATCTATGGTTTTGTTGAGCTCTCTCACTTCCCTGTTGAGTTTCTGTTTGGATGATCTGTCTATTACTGATAATGGTGTATTGAAGTCCCCAGCTATGATGGTGTTTGTGGTTATTTCTGTTTTATTGTCAAGTAGGTTTTGTTTTATGAACTGTGGTGCCCCTGTGTTTGGTGCATACAGATTTATGATTGTAATATCCTCTTGATGGATCGTTCCCTTAATAAGTAGGAAGTGGCCTTCTTTGTCTTTTTTGATTATATTTGGTTTGAAGTCTATTTTATCCGATATTATTATAGCTACACCTGCTTGTTTCTTATTCCCGTTTGCTTGGAATACTGTTTTCCACCCTTTCACCCTGAGGAGATGTCTGTCTTTAATGGTGAGGTGGGTTTCTTGAAGGCAACAGATTGAGGGGTCTAATTTTTTGATCCATCCTGTTAGCTTGTGTCTCTTGATGGGTGAATTAACGCCATTAATATTTAGGGTAATGACTGTGAGATTTGATTTGATCCCTGCCATAATGTGATGGTAAATGTGGGTTGGAGTTTTCATGGACATTGAAGTTTTTTGTGCCTACTCTGAGTTTGGTTGTTGTGATCTGCTTCTTGTAGGCAATTGTGTTTGATTATTTGTTTCTTCTCTGTGGAGAATTTCCTGAAATACTCTCTGTAGGTTTGGTTTTGTGTTCATATAATTGTAAAGCTGAGTTTTGTCATGGAAAGTTTTTCTTTCACCATCTATTATGAGGGATACTTTTGCTGGGTAGAGTAGTTTGGGTTGGAAGCCATAGGTTCTTAGACTTTGCAGTGTTGCATTCCAGGCCCTTCTAGCTTTCAGGGTTTCCATTGAGAAGTCTGAAGTAATTCTGATGGGGTTACCTCTGAAGGTGGTGTGCTGTTTTTCCCTAGCTGCTTTTAGGATTTTCTCTTTGTTGTCAATGTTTAGAGTCTTAATGATAATATGTCTTCGAGAGTTTCTCCTTTGGTCCAGTCTGTTTGGAGTTCTATTGGCTTCTTGTATCTTGATGGGCCTTTCTTTTAAGAGATTGGGGAAGTTTTCTTCAATTATTTTGTTAAAGAAGTTCTCCATGCCTTTGGTCTGGATTTCTTCTCCTTCTGGTATTCCAATGATCCTGATATTGGGACGTTTAACTGTATCCCACAATTCCCTCATGTTCTGTTCACAGGAGCTTTTAAACTTACTGAAATTTTTGAACTCTCTAACTGTTTCTTCCATCTTGTCTTCCAGATCAGAGTTTCTATCCTCCACTTGGCTGACTCTATTCTTGAGAGGTTCTAGTGAGTTTTGGACTTGTTCAATTAAGTTTGCATTTTCTATTATTTTTCTATGTATAATTTCCATCCCTCTGTCAAGCTCCCTTTTCACATCATTTTCTGATTTTCTTGATGATTCTTGGAGTTCATCCTTGCATTTCTTTATGTCTTCATTTAGCATGGCCAGCTGATTTTTAAGGTCTTCTTTTTTTTCACTCTCCCTCAAATCTCTTAACTCTCTTTGAAATCCTTCCATTTTCTTATCTAATCCTTCCAATTTCTTATCTATTAGTTCTAGTTTAGTGATGGCAGCATCCACAGGATTGTCGGCCCTTTGTTGCTTTCCTGCAAGTTCTACCAATAGGTTGGTTAGAGCATTGCTCATAGCTTCAATTTGGTGTTCTGTTCCTATTGGTTCTTCTATGTTTTGTTTAGATGTATTCATCGTGGGACTGGATGATCTAATTGGAGTTTCTTGCATTTGATTTTTCATGTTATTTCTTTTGCGCTGTGTTCTGCCCATGACAGTGTATGGGCAGATAAGTGGGCGTATCAGCCTGGGCTCAAGAACAATGGGAATCTTATGCAGCCTGGGGGCGTTGCCAAGAAGCCTGGGCTTTGGCTGTCACTTGCCAAAGCTGCCTATCTACTGCCTGGCAGGGGCGCCGAAGTTGCCTGAGTTCTCAAGCGGTAATGTGCCAAAGCTGCCTGTGTTCGAACTAGGAGTGGCACTGAGGCACCAAGCGCTGATGCCGCCTGAACTCTGGCTGGGCACGCTGGGAACCGGAACCAGTCTGCGCTCCCCCGCCACAGGACAATTGTGGACAGCCACGCGGCAGACAGAGGGCGAGTGGACGAGAGTGCGGAGCAGTCTAAGCTTCCGCACGCAGGGAACAATCTCACTTGCCAAAGCCGCCTATCTACTACCAGGCAGGGGCGCCAAAGTTGCTTGGGTTCTCAAGTGGTAATGTGCCACAGCTGCCTGCGTTTGAGCTAGGAGTGGCACTGAGGCACCAAGCACTGAAGCCGCCCAGACTTTGGCTGGGAACGCTGGGAACCGGAAGCAGTCTGCACTCCCCTGCCACAGGACAATGGCGGCCCGCCGGTGCGGCAGGCAGGTAGGGGGTGGCACCTGAGCTGACGCAAGCGAGAGATACAGTCTGAGCTTGCAGGGCACCTGCTGTGGGACTGGGCACACTTAGTAGGTGGGCGAGTGGACAAGGGTGCGGAGCAGTCTAAGCTTCCTTGCGCAGGGAACGATCGGTGCACGGTGGCAGCTGTGCGGGCTCCGGAGCAGCAGCAGCGGCAGGGGAGGAGCTTTGAACACGGCGGTTATTTGGGGCGAGGGGTGCCTACCCGCCCGCAAGGGGGTCAGCGATTCCCTGTTCCCCCACCTCTGTGCCCTCCCAGATTTTTCTCCCCTAAAAGCCACTATATACCCTTAATATCTTGCCTTTCTTTCCCCGGGATTTGCAGCGCAGCTAGGCGGTCACCATCTTGGCCAGAAGTCCACAGAATACACATTCTTCTCAGAAGCCAACAGAACATTCTTCAAAATAGATAATATATTAGGCGTACCTTCATAAATTCAGGAGAATTGATGTAACCTCCTGCATCATATCAGGTCACAATGTTTTCAAGATAGAAATTAATAATACAAGACACATCATGAATTCCATCAAATCCTGGATACTGCATAACACAGTTTTAAACAATGAATGGGTTGTGGAAGAAATAAAAAAATAAATTGTAAACTTTCTAGAATTGAATGATAATGAAAACACAATTTACCCAAATTTATAAGACACAGTGAAGGCAGTCTTAAGGGGAAAATTCCTAGTGCTTCATTACAAAGACAGAGAGATCCCAAATTAATAACCTCACCATCCCCCTAAATGCATTGGAAAAACAAGAAGAATCAAGCCCAATGAGCTCCAGATACAAAGAAATTATCAAGATCAAAGAAGAAATTAAAGAATTGAAAACAAAGGAAACAATTAAGAGAACTGATGAAATGGAGTAAGCCCAGAATGAATTGGTACCATAGAAACTTGTGTCCTTAAAGGTAGATTAAAAGAAATAACCGTCAACAGGAATATAGAGGAAGCACCTGAAAAGAAGGACCCTGGAGAAGGTGAGATGAAGCCTAAACTTGAAAAAAAAAATGTTTGCTCTGACCTGTAACTCACAGTAATAGAAATAGGGGCAACCCATACTGAGCTGTTGATCTGAGAGAACTACAAGGTCACCAAAACAAGACAAACTTCTGTCAAAGCACTTGATTACCCTCCTGAGGTAAAAGGTCAGATCGTATTGCTGATGATACCATATGCTTCCAACACAGAATGTAGGGAGACCTGGCTGGAATCTTTAAGAGGGACAGACCCCAGAAAATTCTCCCATTTAGTACTGGAAAGCACTACATGAGCTACTGGGGGAAAGTGGCCAACAAAGGTGTGAGAAAGCAGGGGTCTAAGCTATCCAGAAGCAGCCAGCGTGACAAGAAGTACACATCAGTGCAATGATGGCACACAGCTTTGGTGAGTAAACAGTGGCTTTCTAATTGGCTTAGAGATCTGCTCAGGGTGAGAAAACACGTATCTGGAACTGAGAACCAGGTATGGATCCCATGGAGACAAAGATTACGATCTCCAATGTCAAGCTCCCACTAGTCTTTGTCCATCAAACTCTCCCTAAATTCATAATACTTATCCAATTTAACCAATGCTAACTTTACTTTCCACTGAAGAATCTGTTTTACTTTGTCAGAAGATAGTGAGACCTGAGCAGGTAAACCAGCCTTCGCATCTCAATCAAGGCCCAGGTGAAACCACAGAGGGAATGGGGAGACTAGCAAGAGTGATGCTTCCATTTTGAGCCTGAAAACCAGCACCAGAAGGAAGAAGACAGACACTGAGGATACTCAACACATAGCAAAGCAGAAATCCAGAGACTCCTAAGAGCTCATCATTGAAGTAGAGTTAATACACACCCACTAAGCCTCAGGGAATTTTGCTAAAGAGAGGGTGGAAAGATTGTAAGTGCCATAGGTTGGGAAGTCGTACTCAAAGGCACTGCTTCCTCCTGATAAGTGAGTGCTGCTCCCACAACTCATAACCCAGAACCCCATAGGGAAAGCTAGTGACCCCACTAAGGAGGGACTCCTGCAAAATAGGGGCAGGGAGGAGGGAAAAGATGGTACAAACACATGATGTATCCATACATAGTATGTTCTTAAAAAAAAAAAAAAAAGGTATAAGCTGAATTAAATCATTTTCCTTCCATAAATTGTTTCTTGTTAGGTGTTTTGTGCCAGTAATAAGAAATTAACTGGGGAAAAAAAAGAAATTAACTGGAATACTTTTCATTTCTCAAAAGAATCAATTAATTTTAAATTTTAGGTATCTATATGATTTCTGTGTTCTACTCTAATGTTTTATATTTTTATCCTTACACCAAAATTACTACAGAGGTGTAGTGAATTTTGAATATAGGTGATATGAGCCTTCAACATTGTTCTTCATTTTTAAAAAATTATCTATTATAGGTCCTTTATATTTCCATATATATTTTGTGCTCAGTTGTTAATATTTGTCAGGATATGTTGTGATTTTGATTGGGATGTTCCTGTATTTGTAGATAAATTTTGGAAGAATTGGCATCTCACAGTATTGAATCTTCGAATTCATAAACAATTCCTTTTGCTGTACTACTACAGAAGTTTTAAATTTTGTCTCAAGAATGACTTGCTTCTATTTCTGTAAATTCTTTGCAGGATTCCTAATATTTAAAATTCTATTATAAATGCTATTTCAAAAATACTTACACATTAACACTTCAATGTAGAGAGAAGGGCATTTGCATTTCTAAATATATGGTTTATATGTCTGCAATGTTTTTATATTCAAACACTAATTTTTCTAGGCTTAAAATTTCTCAAGATTGTGTCACTACATGATTATTTTCCCATCAAATCACTATAAACAATAAAAATAAAATACTTAACTATTTTTTAGTCTTTCACCACTAAGTATAATAGTATTTGTACCTTTTTATAAAAACATCACCAAGTTCATTATATTATCTTATATTAGAGACCACTGTATTTTTATTATGATAAGTGTTAAATTTTGTTGAATAATTTTTGTCATTTATTAATATATTTGTAAAATTTCTTATTTTTATCTATTGATATGATGGATTTCATTACTCAGTTTTCATATATTGAACCAACCTTGCATTCTTCAATAAATCCTACTTGTTCAATATGAATTGTGCTTTTTTATATATTGCTGGAGCCCATTTGTTTTTGTTTAACAGTGTTGTGTTTGTGTTCTTAAGTTAAGTTTGTATTACTTTTTGTATTAAATGTTTTAAACACAGGTTTTAATAGGGTTATTTTTCTTTTCTAGCTCACTTCTGATTTTATTATTTCCTTCCTTTCTTCTACTTTGGGTTGATTTTTCTTTCCTTAGTTTCCTCAGATGGGAAATTAGAGAATAAATTTATTTATTTTTCTAAAGTAAATACATCATGGTATAAAGTCCTTCTTGAGCAATATTTTAGATGCATTTCCACAAAATTTCATATGTTACATTTTCATTCAGTCAGACTGATTACCACTGTTCAGTTTTTCCTTTTTTGACATATGTTCTATGAGATGTGTATGGTATATTTTTCTGACATCTTAATCCTTTTCTTATATTTTTCTGTTATTTAGTAAATACCATATGTTCAGAAAACAAAATGATTTAAATTAGCTTATGATTACATTATTTGTTCACATTTTCATGAAAAATGGTTTATCTTAAGAAATGTTTATTTTTAGTTGAAATGTTTATGTACTCTTTTGTTGAGTGCCATGCCAATTAGTTCAAGATATATCTTGGATCATTTTTTGTATTCTAAGAATTGTACAGGTTGTTTGTTTAGATGATTTTCAGATTCTTATGGGATCGAGTGCTGGAGCCTCCTTTGATGTTGATGTGTCTTTTTCACCTTTCATAATCATGATTTCCTAACCATTGTATATTTATTATCTCTATAGTTATTTTCTGTTTGTTTTGTTCATTGATACAATGTCTCATGTGTCCCAAGATGGCCTCAAACTTGCCATGTACCTGAGGATAACCTTGAACTACATGATCCTCCTGCCTCCACCTCCAATTTCTGGAATTACAGGCACATGCTGCCATGTCAGGCTTCAATTATTTGTCATAATAATTATTTGAATAAGGCTCTTGGTGTGAATAAGTACTATTATATCCACTTTTTAATATTTGATTTATTTGCAAGAAGACAGAGATAGAAAGTGAGAGAAGGAGGGAATCGGTGCATCAGGGCCTCTTTCCACTGCACAAACTCTGGAAGTATGTACCACTTTGAGCATCTGGGTTTATGTGGGTCTGAGAAATTGAACAAGGTCCATTAGGTCTTACAACCAAGTACTTTTAATCACTGAGTCACATCTCCAGCCCCTTTATAGATGAGAAATCATACATATAGAAGGGCTTAATTGTTTTTCAAAATAACATATAACTCCTATGTGCCATATCTAGGATTTGAACTCAATAATTATGACTTTATAGCTTTATTTGGTAAAATAGTAAGTAAACTGAGAATGCTAAACAATTATGCTTATTGTTGAAAATAGAAATGGAGCTGGGCAGGAAGGAGCAGATATCATTGTGAGGTAGATTATAGGTGATTTTTTTAACATTCTGTATTTTATAAGCTTTCTACGGTGTATATTTACAATTGTCATAAGAAGAACAACATGGGATTAAATCACACTTTATTTGTCTTTTTCACTAGAATAGTTAGAAAAGAAGGCAAACCATTGAATACATTTCTTTTGGAAATTATTGTGATGTTTGTCTATAATTTGCCATTATCTAACCCAAACCATTAATTTATTTTTATAATGCATATAAATTTGTTATAAGTAATACTATGTTAAATACCATTGCATATAATATTTGAACATATTTCTGATTATTTCCTAAATATAAATTCCTGAAAGTATATTACCAGCTCAGTTGTATAAACAATCCTCTTTATTTTTAGTTAGCTTGCTTTGCTTTTAGATTGTGTTATAGAAAATCTGTTTCTGTAGAAAGCGAATACTGCTCAAAATATATCAACATTTATAGTTAGTTTTTAAAGGAACATTTTATTAAGCCATAGAGGAAAGTAGAGGCACAGAATAATTTGCTATCTCAAGTATAAGAAGTCACACAGAGTTTTCATGATTTAAACTATGTAACTTCTACAAGGTGGGAAAAGAGAAAAACATAGAGTGGGTGAGATTCTGGCATTTTATTATTTCTCCAATATTTACCTTATAGCTATACTTGAGTATGCTTATATAATAACCACTCCAGGTATTATTATAGTGCATCTATACTGGCATACAGTTAGATGAAATTAGATTAGAGGGTATTTAAAATGACTCTATGTACAGTACTGATCACTTTTAGAGCCTTGAACTTTGGGAACAAGTATATAAGGACTACTGGAGTGGTCATAAAACAAGGGAAGAAGCCAGTACAAAATCTAGCACAGAGGCGATGTGAATAAGACCAGGGACCTTATGCTCACAGGTATTTATACTATTTAAATGAGAGCCATACATCATTGTTATGAGATTAACCTAATGTTTATGGGATTCCCACAGAATCTATTTTTAAATCTAAGTAGTCTTTCTTAAAGAAAGATTCATGTTTTTCATTCATATAAACTCTTCATAGTGAGGAGGCTTTTATTATACAGTTTCTCAAAGAATATGTGAACAATTAGCATAACAAAACAAAACACCCCTACATACAACTTTTTAAAGTCGTTTTGTTACCAGACAATTCCAATGTTACTGTATTTTGTTCAGTTATATTTTCCCCAGTCTTCACCTTCCTCCTGGCATTGACTAGCTGGCATTTGTTTTCTACTCAAGAGTGTAATGACATTTATTTGTCTTTCAAGATCAGATGATCCAAATATGCAATTTAGATAGTTCACTTTATTTTATACTTTACAGGTATAATGGCTATTTTCTGCTTCATGGAAAAAAATCTCTGGGAATGTCTATAAGGGATTATCTTAATTGAGGTAGGAGGACCCTCCCTAACTATGGATTGCACCATCCACATGAAAGCAAGTTGAGCAGGACTCTTCATCCTTCTCCACTTCTTGATTATGAACCCAATATGATATGCTGGCCTCCCACTCCTTTAGCCATTCCTTTCCCATCTTGATGGATTGAACCCTCTGTAACTATGAGCCATAGTAAAACTTTCCTTCTCTAAGTTGCTTTTATCAGGCATCTGGTCATAGCAAAGAGAAAGTGACTAATACAACAGGTTATTCTTAAGACTAAACAAAATGACTCCAAGGAAAATTCTTTTCATTTGGACTTTTTTCAGATGATATTGTGAAACATCATCAATTCCTGCTTATCCTGGCAGGCTCATTAATAGGGCTACTTCAATCAAATGTACCATATAATGTTCCTCTTTGAGACACAGAGGTATACTGGCTAGTATTTTGCATAGGGGCATTTTAAAAAGAATATCTCACAATATTTTTGTAAGCAAAACACCATTACTGTTGAACTATTAAGTTAGTTCAACTTTTAGTTGGATGATACAGATAAGCATACCTATATGTATAACACACACACACATGAATTCAAACCACTATATTTTGAGGGGTTAATTTTTTTTTGAGATAGGGGTTCCATATTTTTGCTGCTATGTATGCACCCCTCTATTTTCTGGATTCTCCTTAGCTCTGCTTCTCATTGCTATAAGTATGTCGGGCTCACAAATGCAGTGTAGGTCATTTTGCTTCTAGCCTTACATGGTGCTGCGTAACAGAACTAGGCCTGTCAGACTTACAAACCGACTGCTTAATGGCGGAGACCTCTCTCAGCCTGTTTACACTCCTTTAAGACATCTCTGTATAAATCTGCACATATGCATATGTGTTAAGATATATTAAAAGTTGAAACACACATACAAATTTGAGGGGTTTTTTTTCTACCTTTTCTCCTCTTGAGGATGCATGTACCTTTGCTTTCAAGCATAAGGGGAAATACGGTTAGAAAAACTTTCTTCAAAAAAAAAAGAGTTCCGGCCAAGATGGCAACCACCAAGCTGCACTGCAAATCCCGGAGAAAGAAAGACAGACCAAATGGCTGATCCTTCACCAGGCCCTTACAGAGAACACCTGAACCACAAGACACTGGAGAGGGTAAGATCAAGACTAACCTTAATCTTTTACATCTTCCCTCCCTCACTTCCCCTCTCCCTCTCTCTCTCTCTTTTATCTCTAACTCTTGTATATTAGTTATCTTTTTTCTCATTTTCTTAGTGGGCACTGACCTGTAACTCCCAGAACCAGCATGGGGCTATCATCCACAATGAGCTTTTGATCAGAGAGACCTACAAGGTTTCCTAAAAGACAGACAGATTTCTGTCAGAGTACTTGATGACCCACCAAAGGCTAGTGATAAGACCCTACTGCTGAAGACACCTTATGTGATTGACATGCAAATTAGAATGGCATGCCTGGAAGTTGGAAGAGAGTCAGTCCCCAGACAGTCAGCGCGTCTAGTGCCAGAAGGTGCTACATGGGCGACTGGGGGAAAATGACCAATATCTATCGAAGCAATGCATGGTCTAACCTACTTAGCAGCAAATAACTTGTTGTGATGCCCACAGAAGTGCAGTGGTGGCACACAGCCATGGTGGGGATCCAGCTGCTCCCAATTCAGCTAACT
The DNA here is from genome assembly GCA_036346955.1 of Dipus sagitta. Classification (NCBI taxonomy): domain Eukaryota; kingdom Metazoa; phylum Chordata; class Mammalia; order Rodentia; family Dipodidae; genus Dipus; species Dipus sagitta. Next base: position 20,105,420 of record CM070781.1, read on the forward strand.
GATCCCCTCACTGGTATGGGACCCATAGCTGAGGCTGGGAAACAAGTCAGAACCATATCCAAACATAAGCCCACTCTCCAATATCAAGCTACCATCAATTGTGGGCTACAAGAGAGCCTACACCTATTAAATTCTCTATAAAAAAAAAAAAAAGGGTTATCTCATTCTTCCTGATGCTAACTTACTCTCCGTTGGAGAATCTGCTTCTCTTTTTCAGATAGATGTAGATCCTAAGGAGAGAGCCACCCCATCATACCTCAAAAGGGCTCCGGCTGAAACTAAGAAAAATTGGAGAAACAAGCAACGGCACTAGACGCGCTGACTGTCTGGGGACTGACTCTCTTCCAACTTCCAGCCATGCCATTCAAATTTGCATGTCAATCACATAAGGTGTCTTCAGCAGTAGGGTCTTACTACTAGCCTTTGGTGGGTCATCAAGTACTCTGACAGAAATCTGTCTGTCTTTTAGGAAACCTTGTAGGTCTCTCTGATCAAAAGCTCATTGTGGATGATAGTCCCATGCTGGTATTGGGAGTTACAGGTCAGTGGCCATTAAGAAAATGAGGAAAAGATAACTAATATACAAGAGTTAGAGAGAAGAGAGAGAGAGAGAGGGAGAGGGAGGGAGGGAAGATGTAGAAGATTAAGGTTAGTCGTGATCCTACCCTCTCCAGTGTCTTATGGTTCAGGTGTTCCCTGTAAGGGCCTGGTGAAGGATCAGCCAATTGGTCTGTCTTTTAGTAAGTAGAATTTTATGGTATCATTGCCATTTGGGTCTAGATTTGTGTTTCCCACCCCTTTGATGCACGCCTCTCCCTCCCCTTCCATCCTAGTGTCTAGTCCACGAGATGCTTGCTGGATATGTATGGTATCTTGGGTAGATTCAGGTTAGGTGCTGTAGATGAGTGAGACTATGTGGCAATTTTTTTTCTGTGATTGGGTAAGTTCACTGAGAATGATCTGTTCCAGGTTCAACCATTTTTCCTCAAATTTCAATGTGTCATTTTTTCTTACTGCTGTATAGAATTCCATTGAATAGATATACCACATCTTAGTTATCCATTCTTCTAGTGATGGACATCTGGGTTGATTCCAGCTCCAGCATTTTATGTAAGAAATTTTGGGTTAATGTTTTTAAAATCTATTTGTATTCTGTTGTTACTATATAAGCAAATTCTGTTCCTTCTTGTTTGGCTTGTGAAGGCATTACTTTTTACAGTTGAATTTCAAAAGTTCTGCCAGAATGTAATGTACAATATTTGCCAGAGTAAATATGCTTATTTTTTTCCATTGCTGTGCCAGAAAGTTGATAAGCCTTTCAGCCCTGAATTACATTCTATTGCTGCATAACAAATTTCCAAGTTAGCAGATTAAAACACTACACAGTTATTAGCCCACAGTTTCTGTGGGTCAGGAGTCTGGGCACAGTTTGATTAGATCCTATATTAGGGCCTTACAAGGCTTTAGTCCAAAGAGTGTCCAGACCGCATTCTCGTCTGGATGTTTGCCTCAGGAAGAATCTGCTTCCAAGCTCATTCAGGTTGTTGGCAGAATCCACTTTCTTGCAGCTGTATGACAGAGCACTTGGTGGGTTTTTCTGTGTGTTGGTTGGAGGCTGCCTGCAGCTCCTAGAAGACGCCTGGTCCCAGGGTCCTCTTGCAACAGGGCAGCAGCTTACTTCTTTAAGCTAGCACAGGGATGCACCCATTCATCGGATAAGGCATAGTTTGACTGGATAGGGTACAATGATGGAGGAACAGCCTATAACTTTTACAATGCTCTTTTGGTTAGAAGTCAGCTACAGATTTTGTGGCACTCACAGGAAGGCCTTCTGAGAGGATGCATTCTTTGGAAGTCACTAGAGTATGTCCTCTCTAACCACTCATGTTCAACTCAGTAATGTCCTTAAGTCTTCACTAGAGGTTCTTTTCCAAATAGTGCCTTTCTTTCTTTAGCACTAGTGGTAATTTGTAGTTTTCCTAGGCTGACATTCTATAAGCAAAGGAAATTAAATTATAACCAGTAACAGCGGGGACTTAATATAAAGGGTAGTTTAAAATGGAGAGGAAGCAGAGTTAGAAAGGACACTGGGAAGGGAGAGGAGGTGATACAAATAACAGGAAGGGAGAGAAGGTGGCAGAAATACATAGAAGCAAGACAGGCCTCTTCTGTAGTTTTCACCTCGCATTCCTGCTGTGCTTTTAAAGCACGCTCATTCTGCACTGGCTTCCTTTGCCTAGTCCACATGCTGGATGACACTGTGTTAAATAAGTCAGCACACATCAAGTCATGGAAACATTGTTGGCACATAGCAAGGATCTAGCAAATATAGACATTTGCTGGGATTAATGTTTTATTAATTTATGATTGTATCTTGTATATAATAGTATTGCAGGACAGGTTCAATCCCATTGCTATATAAGGCTGGAAGATGCTGGAGAGGTGCATGGATAGCTCTTCACTACAACTTCAGGTCTCTCTTTTCGCTAAATTTTATTACTTTGTCATTGCTTCAGGCATTTTCTAAGATCTCACATTTTTCTTCTATGCCACTGATTCTGTTTTATACTCTATCAATCGTACTATTTCCTCACTCCAATTTAAAATTTGGCTCTGGAACTCATTCTATCTTCCTCCTAAACCTTTCCCAGAGTTTCTCTTTTCTGCCTCTAATTACGTTGGTCTTATTGCCACAGTCCCTTTCCTCCTACAATTCTTTCCTTTGGTTCAACCATGGCTGTACTGTTTGCATCCTCCTGAGAATATAAGACATTTTCCTAAACATTTCTCTGGTTATTAAAAATAAATGATTCAGAGATGGGTCTCTTCTAGAAGATCATCACCATATTTTTTTCTGAAATCCATATTCATGATGTCACATTATTGTTTGGGTTCCTTTGTTATTTAAGGATGCTTTTGAAACACATATAAGCAAAACCCTTCATGATTCTCATCTGTGGGATGGCTGTCTATTGCATTCTGGTATTTTGCACCTGAAGTTTCTCTCTGGACCATTTGTGGTCATCCAGAACTCAAGGTGTTGGCATTTGTGGATACAATGAGAAGCTCAGCTTCTTAGCCTCTCAGTTTGTGCACCTGTGAGACACATGCCAAGCAATCTCCTAGAAGTCTTAGGGGACAAATCCATTTTTCATGTTCTGTGGTTGGTCACCTTCATTCTATCCCCTTTGTTACTTTCTCATTCTCTGTCCTGGGATCTTCCACCATCAAACTACTTGCACTTCAACTGAGTTTCAGGTTATTCTTCCAGGCAGCCTCATTTGAGTCACTTGTCAACTAATGAGATGAAAGATTTTCTTTTGAGTACTAATTAAATTACTATTGTGGAGCTGCAAAGCAAAGTCATGTTCATTGCTCAGTTACAAAGTAGTTTTCATCTTACCTTGCTCTGAGTAGAGATGGAGCATCTCTAACGAATCCCTGACTTTGTACATATAAACAGATAGGAGGGCTGCACTTACCAGTGCACTCTGTTTTCCAGGCATGGCCCATCTTTACTTCAGTCAGGGTCCTTTGTTTCTAGGTGTTATGGTCATGGATCACTGTGTCTTCATCTTCATGTTTCCTTTCTATTTGTTTTCATTTAAACAAATCTGGAACAAAAGCAAGAGGCAGTGGTGATCTTTATGTAGTGAGTGATAACACACTTCTCCAAAGCCCATAGATGACATTACTGCAATTCATTATGAATCCAGTGCTTTAGTAAACACACTGTATCTTCAGCTATGATGGTAACTGCCCTGAAGACACTTACAAACTAGTTTTCTCACCATCTAACACATAGACCAGCTGCATCAAGCTGACTTGGCAGATAGATGTCTGGACCATATTCCAGACAAGCAAAGTGATAGTTTTGGAAATCACTTAGAATGATACCTAAGGCTCTTATATTAATAATAGAGTCATTGGTATGTACCTTTTATTTCTTTAATAAGAGATATTCAGAGAGCGAAAAAACATCTTCAAATCAAATCCTTTCCCCCACATTGTATATTTTTTAATTGTCATGACATTTTATTTAAGCAGTTTTGATATAATTTCCTACAGGAAGGAAGTTCTCAAATTGCTTCAAAGAAATTACATGTGCATAGTATTTTCAGAATAATTAAAAATAATTTACTTCTACATTTTATAGATAATTTGGCTTGGTACGTCCAGGCTATTATTTTCAGGTAATGTTAGACACGTTTCAGATAATGTTAAACAGAAACCTAAAGTTCAGATGGTTTTAATCACCTGACAAAAAAGCTATCCTGGGGGAATTTGTCATATGATTATTTTTAAAAAATTCTTCTTTCGTCCATTGGGATCTGTAAACAGAAGAGAAACCATCTGAGACAGAATTTTTTTTTTAAATCTGAGAATAACTGATGTGTATCTGCTTAATAAAGTTGGTATGAAGCCATTCCTTGTGAATTATGATCTGGAGGTCTGCTTTAAGCTCCTGGTTCACTAAGCACTTGATGACATTGGACTGTGTTTAGGATTCTGGGGTTCTTATACCTGGACTGCTTTATTCTTGACACATCATCATGTTTTCCTGATAGCCACCTGCAAAAAGACAGTGAGGACATTGAGCCAAGTGCCAAGCTCAGATTCCATGCTCAAAATGAGTAGCAAGATATGTAACATTCTGAAGACTTATGTCTGCATTCAATCCACAGAGACAAGCATTTAGAAAAGACTAACTCAGTAGTAATCCTTTGCTGAACTCACTCCTGCTTTTTTTTTTTTTTTTTTTTTTTTTTTTTTTTTTGAGGTAGGGTTTCACTGTAGCCCAGGCTGACCTGGAATTCACTTTGTATTCTCAGGGTGGCCTTGAACTTACAGTGATCCTCCTACCTCTGCCTCCCAAGTGCTGGAATTCAAGGTGTGCGCCACCACACCCGGCTCTCTTGCTTCTTTTTCTAAGGGACCTTTTAAATGAGGCTAGCCTCTTTTCCAGTACACACTTCAGAGTGACAAGGACAACTCCCCGTCTGCCTTCAGGACACCACCTTACCCAGCTCATGTCAGCTCCCATATTACTCTGTTTCACAGGCTCACACAATGTGTGAGAAGTTGTGTCTGGCAATTAGGAATAGCACTGTTTCTGACCCCATGACAAGTCTCCTTTCTGGCTGCTACGTTAGATCAGAAACAGTGTGGGGTTTTCCCTCCAGCAGGCAGTTCTCCTTTTCCAGGTGTTAGCAGGTGTTGGTGAAAACACATTTTCCGGGGAGATGGGAAGCATGTGGTATCAGAGGGAGAGGTTTGCTCTTGGATAGTGATGATGAAGATGCTCACACACATGCCCATGCAGAATTGCCACATTTCATCCAGAATCAAGTTGCAGAGGGGAAATTGTGGAAAAGTGTTTTCCTCTTGGGGCAGAAGGAGCAGAGAGATCCTAATTACTACAGGAAAAGTGACGAGGCTTTGTCAATATTCTTTTCTAGGGGAGACAGAAAGCTGGAGGGCACTCCCTAAAAGTTGTCTCACTGAATTTATTTTGAACAGAAAAAGAAAAATGATTCCATATATTTTCAAAAATCAATCCATGTATGTCTCTGTCTTTTTTTCCCCCAGTTTGAGAGTGTGTAGCTTAAATTCCTTTGTAGCAAGTGGTACAGGTCCTGGAAGCTCACTTCTTTCAGAGTCCTTCATGGAGCTGTACATTTGCATAGAACTGATCATTGCTGATTGGAGGGAGGACTTAGTGAAAAATTACAATGTTTAAATACTATCCAGAAATAATAGCTTTTACATAGATTACACAGTCTTATTGCTTTCAAGTGTAAGCAATTACTCAAACTACACCAACTGGAGTAGTGTGAGGCAGAGTTCCTTGGGAAATCCAATTTAATGTATAACTTTAAAATGGTTTATACTTCACATGGCAATTACCAAATATAAGGGGTGTGAGAAGTGTTTCTACTCTATGATTTCTTGGCAAGAGTTTGGAAGAGAGGAATTTTGGGTTGGGCAGACCCCAGTTTAGATTCCTTTCATATTACCAATATTGTTAGCGATTTCTTACTATAATAAATACTCAAGATGATCATTTTTTTTTCTTTCTTTCTTTCTTTCTTTTTTTTTTTTTTTTTTTTTTTTTTTTTTTGGTTTTTTGAGGTAGGGTCTCATTCTGGTCCAGGCTGACCTGGAATTAACTATGTAGTCTCAGGGTGGCCTCGAACTCTCAGCAATCCTCCTACCTCTGCCTCCCGAGTGCTGGGATTAAAGGCGTGCGCCACCACGCCCAGTTCAAGATGATCATTTTTATAAAGACAGAATGTTTTCTTTTTGGCTCCAGTTTTGGTGTCCCTATTCCTTGACTGGTTGGCCTTTTTATTTTGGCTATGAGGTGATGGCAGGAGGTTACAGTTAGAAAAATTTCTCATTTCATGGTCAGGAAGCAAAAGAGAAATATAAAGTAGCTGGGGTCTCATAACTCCTTTACAAGGCATGTGCCAAGTCATCTAAAAACCTATGATTAGAGTCCACTTCCTAATGGAACCACAGCTTCTAAGTAGTGCCAACCGAAGACCAATCCTTTAGTTCACAGGCTTTGTTGGCAGGAGGGGGGCAGTCAACATTCATACTATAGCACTATTTATTAACTCTGAGACTTTGAGACACTTACTTGCTTAAAGGCATAGTGACTAATATCTGAGCTTGATAAAAATGAGCTATATTACAAAGATATTGATAGGAGTCCATAAAAATGAAACCTAAGGAAAATCTTCAATCATGGAAAATTGTAAGAAAATGTCATGCAGATACTCATAATATCTAGAAAAAAAATCTAAACTACATCTTGGACTTATAGGGCTTTGCATGCTCTATCCCCTACCTTCTCCATTTCTTTCAACTTTTGTTCAGCGTTCCACACTCCTTGACTTGACTGGTTCTATGTGTGTTTCTACCATCCCTATTTTTCTCCTGGGGTTGTCTTGCCTGACCACCTGTCACCATGAAATCATGCCCATTCACACTATCAAACATTTGTGGGCACTTATGAGCATTACTTGAGTAGTTGCCACCAGGTGTTGTTCTAATAAAAATGCATTAATAAACAATCGCTAATAGGTCTTCTCTCATAAAATGTCTGCTCTCATGGGGAAACGTACTAAGCAAGTAGGAAGACAATTTATGATGGCAAAAAAAGAAAGCAGTGCCAGTTGTCAATGTCGCCACTGAGAAAACCACTATCCTAAGACCTAAACTCAAACCAGTATTTTGCAAGGAAATGGAGATATGACCCCCTTAACAAGAAGTTTCCTATCCTGCTGTATCAAAGAAGGAGAAGGTTTTGTGACTACAATAAGCCTGTGTAAAAATGAACTTCTGCCAGACAAATATCAACTGTCACATTACTTTTCCACTGAATCCTTTGGTTATTAAAGGACAACCAAAATTTCCCAAGAAAACTTTGTGACTGTTGGGAAAGAAGCTATAATAGAACCCAAATTGGTGAGGTTTCACTATGGGCCACTTGAAAAGGGAAACTTTCAAAAACATCAAGAACATTGCTGTGCTCCAAGCCATGCACTCTTCTCCCTTAGATATCCATTTTTCTAAAACAACCATTATGTGGCTGGCAGTAGAGTCCTCCTCACTGGGTGCAGGCATGGGCTGTCTGGGAGGTCTGAGAAGCTACCAATACTTCCAGGGTCATTACATTGATAGAAAATTTTCCTCTGCATTTTCATTTTGCATGTGTAAAAAGTCAACCAGGAAGATTCTTAACAACCAAAAGTAGAAACAGAAAGAAGTAATCTAAATACAAACCAGCAAAAATTATTTTTATAAAGTATCTTCTTCATGTCTGATCTATAAACACAGCTGATGGTCCACTCAGAGGATGATGCTACTGTTATTTCTGTAATATTTTCTTGATAAATGAGTCTCAGATTCAATTATAGCTGTCCCAGAGAATTTAAAAAATCTGTCAATTATAGTTTAAAAATCACAATGCTCACAAAGATCTGCATTAAAATTTTAGGAAAATGATGTAAGAGAGAAAGGCACTGTTGCCAATGGGTTATGGCTACACCAACCTAAAAGCATAATCTGGACTGCTCAGATTAGTGGTGAGTTTCAAATACATTCTCTTTAGTCTTCTATTAGGATCATAAGAGCTCCTTTAGTAAGTTATGAACCCTAAAGTTTCCTAAATACTTTCAGTGTCCCAATGGCACCCTGAATGGGTAACTTTCTGCAAGAATTAGTTTAATAGAGCCTCAAAACAAAGAACCATCCCTCCAAATGAAATAATCAACATGAGATGGACATTGTTCATCAACATGGTAATCATGCTGGAAAGAACTCATCTTGCTCAACACAATAAAATATCAACTGTATAATGACTCAGAAGGCAACTAGTTCCCTTGAATGGCTTTTGTCTGTGAAAGTTTGCTGCTTATTAACGTCCTTTTTCCCGTCCTGAGTGGCTCTTCTTTTTTTCCATTCTACATCATTTTCATAGCTGGATGCTTGGGGTTGAGGGAAACTATCTCTATAGAAATGCACAGAAACCTTTCCTTTTCCTTTTTTGGGCATCAGGGGACCTTAACAGTGGGGCTTCCAGTCTTTGTTCTTATTCCCAGTTGGAACATTCATACTTACTTACAGGTGCTGAAAAGGGAGAGACCATCAGGTAGAAGTCAGAGGAGTCCATGAGATCTGAATGGAAAACAATAACACAAGGTCTACTAGTCAAAATTGTTTTACTATACAAAGAAGTTAATGACATAATTATACCTTCAAAACTGTCATGGTAGATTGCAAAATGACAACCTAGGATACTTAGTACTCTGCTAGTTAAGTTGCAGCTTCTCCTACTGAGAGGTGAACTCTAACTCTTTACTCAACTCTTAACTCCATGGGTTTGAGGCTGTCAGTGTAACATGATTTTAATGAAATGTGATCTAAGCAGACAGAGCTTTCCTTCTTGCTCTTTCTGATGCAGAACAGAGACAAGTCATCCCAGCTGAGACTTCTGAGAATAAAGACTGGCAAACATTCTTAGTACAAAGTGAGATCATTATTTTAGTTTTTGAAGACCATATGATCTCTATCACAACTACTCAATCCTCCTTAACAGTGAGTATGGGAGTATTCCACTCTAGAATAAAGATAGATAGGACCATGGGCCACATTTTAACCCTTCCTTATCTAGACCAGCACACCTGTAAATACAAGGTGCATTAATAAGACTACTCCAAGCCGGGCGTGGTGGCGCATGCCTTTAATCCCAGCACTCGGGAGGCAGAGGTAGGAGGATCGCCGTGAGTTCGAGGCCACCCTGAGACTCCATAGTGAATTCCAGGTCAGCCTGGGCTGGAGTGAGACCCTACCTCGAAAAACCAAAAAAAAAAAAAAAAAAAAAAAAAAAAAAAAAAAAAAAAAAAAAAAAGACTACTCCAGGTTACCAAGCCCCAGCTGAGTGCCCACTGAATGCAAATGTCACCAGGCACTGACAAAATGCAACACCCAGATGGTACCAGGCTCAGAACAACTTTGATGGTCGTCAATTATTCAAATAAAGCCAAGTGATAGGTATCTTTCTTTAGGACTTCCATGCTAATTCATTCACCAACTGTGGTCCCAACAAATGGAAGGCTAATTGATTCATCAAAGGGCATTAATGCATCAAGCCATAAAGTTCAAGCCAAAGAAAAATCAAGTAAGATATAAATCTCTGCAGAATCACTATGGCCTCAAATCTGCCATCCTATGAATTTAGCAGTATCCAGCCCATAAATTCAAAGGAGAGGAGATTTGGAATATTAAGCTCATGGTGCCAACATCTTGAGCTTTAGGAAATTTAAAATAATTGCAAATGAATCCCTTCTTGTCTGAGATGTTTACACAAATTGTAGGCTTTCTAATGACACTGGGTAAAAACTGCTATTGTCTGGAAAAATGCATGAAGACAGTTTGCAGATCCACAGCCAGGACTCATGAACAAAAGCAGGGAATTGGGTTCTTTGTCTTAATGTGTTGAACCATACTTCTCACAGTAATATTGCCATCTGTTGCATCGTTTGTCTCCCTTGAGATACAAACCTGTCACTCTTAACACCTGACTGTTACATGTCATTGTTCAAGTCCAGAACAATCATAAAAGGAGACAGGGACTATTCTCCTAATGCTGGATTTACTATAAATCACATTCTCTTCTTCTCCCTGGAAGAAAGGAAAAGGGGGTGGAAGACAAAGATGACAGGGGCACCTGTGCTTAGTTGCATATGATTTGAGACTAGAGTTAATAGCATGAAATATATTCATACTGTGAACTTCTGCAAATGTGAAATTTTTGTGCTTCATGATAGAAATTCATTACCAATGGAAAAGTTGAAAACTCAGAGAAAATGACTGAGGAAAATTGCCTGAGAATGTAGCAGGCTTGAAAAATAAAAGGAAACACAACATCAAGCCAAAATGAATGAACCAACACTTAGTTTTGTGAGATTTCATCTCTCTCTATATGTATAAATATAGATATGTATGAAAGTATGGAGGAAATTATGATATGAAAACCTTAAGACCACAATTATGCACAGGATAATAACAGCATTTATGGAAGACAAAATGATATACTTTCAAATTCATGTTGTAACTATTGTAACTAAATGGCATCATACGAATACACTTTAAAATCTTGGTTACAATTTATGTCACTTCAATTTTGACATGGAGACTAGTACTAAAATAAAATCTTTTTACTTAGAATAATTTGTAAATCGTGTAGTGCAAGAAATGAATGATTTTAAAAGGGTAATGTACCATGCATTTGAATTCATTCAGTAAAGAGAGTCTGGCTAACATGTGTTCACCCTGCCTCCTTTCATTTGCAGACATGAATCAATTTATTTGGCATTGTGTCATTTCAGACTGTGTTATCTCAATTGCTTATTCCTTAATTGTTTATTGAGCCCCTACCTTGTGATGGGCATCATACTGGAGGTGCTAACAGTAAGAAAAACCAGATGTTGCCTCTGTCCTTGTGGTACAAACTAGTGGAAGTAATGGACAACATATAAAATAAAAATAATTCTATGAAGAAAGGGGATAGAGCTGTGTGAGATCATGTTAGAATTTGACTTGGAAGTTAAAGAATACTTCCTTCAAGAATTAATCTCTGGAAAAATAGTTGTTAATTAATTACTAGCAGAATGTGTAGCTAAGAGGAGGGAAAAGGCATCTCAGACTCTGGAAACAGCAGGTACAAAAGCCAATCCTGTGATCAGAGAAGAATTGTACATATAAACAATTAAAAGGACAGTGTGGCTGACACTCAGTTGTTTACTAAGATCACAGAGTCTAAAGTGTTGTGGAGTGACGGGCCCCCTGGTGTCCTAGTTCAATTTCTTCACTTCACAGGTGAAGATACAGGCTCACAGGGGTTAAGTGACTTGTCCAAGGTGACACTGCTAATGAGTGCTGGAGCTGGGGATCAGAGCCCAGGGCTCCTAATTACCCTTTTAATGCTTTTCCATCACACCATGCTGATTCTTTGTATCTGTGTTAATGAGTAGATCAAGATGCTGTGAAATTAGCATAATAATTATTTGTATATCAATACTGCATTTAAAATAGTGCTATAGAGCATAGCCTATCCTTTACAAGCCAGTCTCCAAAGTGTCAAGGTATTAGGCAAAAAATAAGTAATAAGTGGCTTTCATCATGAAAGGTTGAAGATCAAAACCCAAGCTTGAAACTTGCAGGAGTTAACACAAAGTTCATATTAATGGATTTTAGATTAATAACATTGACTTATTACTTTCTTTAATAACTTTACTATTATGTCCTCAGCATTGGTCTAGGGCTAAAACAGCTCCAGTTTTATGAGCAAGACTCAGTTACAGCTTTCGGTGAGTTTCAGACCAGTTACTGTGTGTATATGTACCAATTTTTGTTTGTTAGTCTTTGCATGTTAAAGCCAAATGTCTTCTCAGGCAATGTTTAGCAGAAAAAGTGTGAGATTTCTGGACAGAATTCTGGAGAATACCTCCCACAAACTCATTCAAAACAGGTAATAATTATCAGAAGAGGGTAGTTTGTAGGTGATGGGTGAGGCAAAGAGAATGGAAAGAGATTGCAGTTGTTTAATGAGACCTCTGTTAGGTCTTCAGGTTGAAATTATCTGGTGTAGTCCTATGACAGATGACACTACATTGGAGAGCTGGTGATGAAACACAGCCGTTGAATTACACTGAACTCCCAACTGCATTTGTTCTTAGGTGACAGCCATATGAAGTAACCATAATCATCTGTTTTCAGGATAGCTGAAATATTTTAGAAGCTTGATTGCTGTTGGCATTGCATTATTAGTCCTGAAGAATGCAGCATGTTAGCAGCATGTACAAGCTCCAGTATTCCCCTCATACAACAGCTTGCTATTTAAGGCCTGTGTGTTAAACCTGGGTGTGGTGTTTATCTCTAGCAATTATTCAACCAAGTATTCAGTTGTTTTTCATTTATATCAACACAAATGTTTCTAACCCTAAAACCAAGAGTTCATTTGAACCACCGAGTTTTATGGACAGAAAGGTACATGTGATCAATTTCCTTTAGATAATGAAAACCAACCAGTTCCAGATAAACCCTTTGTTGAGAAATGCACTAATATATCTGGATCCCACAATTCATCTGATAAGACTCTTAAAACCTTACCAAATTACCCTGGATGGAAAATCTAATGGTGTTGATTCTTTCCAGATCACTGAAGAAATCGACTCTCATCTCTGACTCTGATGCTTTTCCGTCCATCCATCTTGAAAATGTCTATGGGATGAATCTGTTGTAGCTTCAGAAATGAAATTCACAGGCCTGGATCCTCTCACCCTGCAACTTTATATACAAAAATGAGAATAGCAGAAAGGTCATTTCCAGAGAAAGTGACATTTATTCTGTATTCACTGAAAAGCCAAGAATTTTCTCTTATACCCATACCGGACTGAGCCCCACATCTCCCACAGAAGAAGTGAAAAGCGGCTGCTCCTATCTGCTCTGGCATCAGGATTTCAGGCTCAGATCTGTCTGGAAAAAATGACTTCAGGGAAGAGCCTGTGGTCCTCATCCTAGGCTTTATTTTGTTCAGAATTCAAGTTTGCTTGACAGGCTTTGTATACTTTGTTCTATAGAGCTAAGTTAGGCTCACCTCCTTTCTGAATTATATTTGCTCCAAGGTTAACCTCTACTGCTTTCTTTGATAGAGGAAGGCAATACCTGTGCATATTAATATACATATATATGGATATTTGTATAGAATTGTACATATAATTACATAGGATATGTGTATACTTATATGTATGTAACTTATATGATTATGTATATGCATATATATACATATATAATATATATTATTGAAAGTTTCCATAGTTTCAAAAGAAACATAGCCAGACATAAGATATTGATATTAATGAAGACCAAGGCCAAAGATAGCTGAGTAAGCAAAAAACATGTCCCAGAGCTCATACTAAGTAAGCAATTGTTTTGGCCACACTGACAATTAGGACTCTGCAAGGTTATTCCTGAGAGCTCTTGTCTACCAGCCAACCTGGCTTGTTAGAATAGGAAACATCTCAGTGAAGTTGAGCAGTTTTAAAGCACCTTTTACATAAATTTGGGAACCAGGTACAAGCATTCGCAGGATGCTATTGAGGGTAGGAATGTGAAGGGAGGGAGATGACCTGGAGGAAAGAAACGGTTTCTGCTTTCTACCTTGCTCCAAGTAAGAACTACACAATCTCTATCCCTCATTATGAATAATTAAATCTACTGTATTTTCCTCAACTGAAACTCATTTTATTGGAAAACTGATAGGATGGTTGGTTAGTGATACTTTGAGTGTTAAATCATGTCTCTTCCACCTATTAGCTCTGTATTCTTGGGTAAATTGCTTAATTTCTTTGTATTTCTGAATCTGCACTTGGAAAATGGATTTCATACTAGCACCTACCTTACTGGGTTATTGCAGTTAGTTTCTCATTAATGGCAAAAAATACCTGAACAGGAGCAGCTTGTAGGAGGAAGGGGTTTATTTTGGCTTACAGACTCGAGGGGAAGCTCCTTGATGGAAGGAAAAAAGGATGGCATAAGCAGAGGGTGGACATCCCCTCCTGGCCAACATCAGGTGGACAACAGCAGCAAGACAGTGTGCAAAACACTGACAAGTGGGAGCTGGCTGTAACACTCATAAGGCCGCCCCCAAGAATACATCACCTCCAGGAGGTTTCATTTCCCAAACTGCCTCGAGCTTGGGACCTAGCATTCTGAACACATACGTTTGTGGGGACATCTGAATGAAATCACCACACTGGGTTATTGTGAAATTAAATGAATTAACTCAGGTAAAGTTACATAGCAAAACTTGACATATAGAAAGCACTCTGCATTGTGGCCCATTAAGGAATGCCTCGTCAGAGACAATTTAGGTCACTGTGAAATTGAAAAGTTAGGAAGGTGAGAAACCATGTTGTTAAAGTTAGGGCTGAAGTGGAACTGTAAATCTAGCTCTTGAAATAATAAACAGAGTAATTATTGGAGAATTAGCAGTGACTCTTATGGCATTACATTTAAGACTTGAACCTTGCTCCAACTACTTTTAACTTCTTTAATGTTTAAGACCTATAAATGTCAGAGCTCACTAATTTCTTTGGCTTTCAATAAATGCCAGTGACTTTGAGAATTGCTATTCCTTTAGCTTATCTGGCAAGAGCACAAGCTTAAAGGGTATGCAAGAGGGCAATGATGGCCCAGTCCCTTCTCAGCAGAAAATGAGGACTGATGAAGTCAATCAGTCTCTCAAGGCCATGGAACTTGTGGGACCTTTTGTGGGGAGCCACATGAACAAAGGTGCACAATGAGGTTCCCAAGGACAAAGAAGATACAGCTACCCCTCCCCCGCCACCCCTTCAAAAGATACTACACTCAACTAGGGGAAATATTTTGAGAAATACATACCTAGGTCTATTTCCTCTGAAATCCTCAGATAATAAGCTCTTCTAATAATGTGTTCCAGATATCCAAAGCATATCCCATTTGATTCTCCCAAAAGGTGATTTAAATATTTCAAATAGAAATATTTCTAACAGAAGTAGAACACACTTGACCAGACTCTGGGGAAGAATTTTGCCTTTACTTAATAATGCAAGACCATCATTATGGACATTGATTACTGGACTTGCTGTAGTATAGGGGCTGCTGAGGTATGAAGGACTGTTTGCCTCTGTCCTAAATGACCCCTGATGGCCATCCTTACATAGCTCCTCTGTTTCTTTCCTGAGAAATAGGTAGAGAGCTTTACTAGCAGAAACACAGATTTTTCTCTTGTAATGGACTAGGCATCCAGAATAACAAAACACAGATTGTAAGAATTATTCTCCAGTGGAATTAATAAAATGTACACTGTTTTCTTAAAAATAAAAGTTGTTACCAGGCGTGTCAGGAGGCAAATGTAAGAGAATTGCTATGAGTTTGAGGCCAGCCTGAGATTATATAGTGAATTCCAGGTCAGCCTGGGCTAGAGCAGGACCCTATATTGAAAAACTAAACCAAAAAAGAAAGAAAGAAAAAAGAAAGTTAACTTGTCTCTTAAACACATACTAACTGCTAATCACCATTTCACTTATTCTAATAATTTTTGCAATGTCCAAGAAGCTGCTGAGTTCCAAGAGTTTCCTAATTTGAGATGTATTAGTGCTCAAAGTGTAGTCTAAAGAAAAAAAAAAAAAAAAACACAAGGAGAATTTGAGAGAACAATTTCTTTGGTTGCACCACTAGATTTTGGTTCTGTAGGTGTGAGGAATGTCCCAAGCTTTTGTATTTCCAACACCCAGCCCAAGTGATGCTAACGTTGATATCACCAGATGAAATAGTTAGGAAGTGACAGCTTGAATTCCAACCAATGAGTGCTCTATTGTTATGAAATGATTCTGATTGGAACATGTTGACACAACTCTAGTTTGTATTCACTTATGGAAGGTGAATTGTGCTCCAAATTAGGTATATGTGATAGGTCCTGAGTCTGGACCTAGTCAGCTAAGCTAGTGTCTGTGCACTGCAGCACAACATTTACATCATGGTACTGTTATTGATACTGATGATAGAACAAAATGCAAGGTGGCCATTATTTTTCTTATGAAACTTACATTCTATAAGTGGGAGTCACACACAAAACCAAAAAAAAAAAAAAAACACACACACAAGAACAGAATGCTTTTAGAGTATGATAAATTATGTGGTGAGACCATGAAAGGCAGGCATAGTTGGCTGTGAGAAATGACTGAAGGATGGAAGAGGTCTCTTTGAAGGGTGATGTGTGCGCTCTCACTTAAGTGACCTAAAAGAACCAGATAACATCTCCTAGCAAGTCCTTCCAGGCCTCATGAAAAGCTTCAGAGTGAGGGTGTGACCTTAGTGTTTTTAAGAGGGAGAATAGTCTGCATTGATCATGGGGGAAGTAGGGAGAGTTGGAAAGATAACATTGCTCTGGTGAAACAAGTATTACAAGGTTGTTGGGAAGTCAAACAAAACCAGGAATGAATTACTGACAGAGATTGGAAGAAAGGCTCTCTGCAAAGGCTTGAGTAACCACTGAGGACCTAGGCAACTGAAGATATACTTTGTTAATGTGGGTGTGAAGGAGAGCCTGGAGAAGTTTTGAGGAAAGCAAGCTTCTACAGTGGCCTTGGTTATATGTTGAGAGTATTACCTTTATTCAATATTAAAATCTGTAAACAGTAGTCATGGAATCACACAGGTTTGGCAAGAGTTAATAGCAGTAGGATGCCTTGGAATTTAGTTTGGTTTTCTACACATATATATTCTAGCAGTGGTTAACTATGGCCATGAATTAGAATCACCTGATGGTTAATGATACAGCTGTCCAGACCCCATTCCACATGAATTAAATTGGAGTCTGTGGGTAGATGGGCCTAGGGTGATGTGTGTGGATCTGAGGCACATGCTACTCCCAGCTGAGAATCATTACCCTCAAGCAGGTGTTAGCAACCTTGACTGCACATTAGAATCACTCAGTTAAGCTTCAAAAAATAACCCATGCTCGGGTCTTACCTCGGATCAATTAAATAAGAATCTCTAGAGGCTGGAGACTTGAACATTGGTATTTAAAAAACAAAACAAACCCAAAACCCCACAACAAGCTTCTTAGGAAGTCTGCCTAGGGCTTCAAAAATAAATGAAAGAGGGTTGCTGTTTTCTGAATGTATACTCTAATAGGGAAGATGTGAGTAAACGCAATGCAGTATTCAGTCACAGTAACAGAAAAAAAAAAAAAAAGCATAGGAGTCTCAGCAGAGAAAGGGCTTTATTATGTCAGTGATGGATACACTAGTGTGACCAAGTTGAACAGGCCTATTTGGAATTCTCCTGGTTTAAGCACTGCAATGCTGAGTGCAGGAAAACCTCTCAATTTCTTCCAAATCAGGTGGTTGGTCACCTACCAGACTACAGAAAGTCAAGTTTCTGTTGAGGTTAGAATGGTGAGGAAGGTTGCCAAGAGGGATATATGGATAAGGTAAAAGTAAGAATTATGTACAATTCAGACATCAGGATAACACACAGAAAGCACACCTGGGTTGGGGAGATGGTGTCTGTGCAAGAGCCACTCCCTGTTCATGCCCAACCCACTAGGAAAAAGCCTGCACCTTTGACAGGCTTCTGTAATCCTGATATCCTAATGGAAATATGGGAGGTAGAGACAGGAGAGTTTCCCAGGAGTCTGCAATATCAAGCTCAGCATAAAACAGTAGCAGGGTGAGATCGAGAGAGAGAGAGAGAGAGAGAGAGAGAGAGAGAGAGAGAAATTCTGCCTCAAATGAGGAAGAAAGGCCAACCTAAAAGTTGTCCTCTGACTTCCATACATATGCTGTGCCATGCATGTGCCCACATTCTTAGACACACACACACACACCCCACAGGATACATGGGAGGTTGGAAGCACACATTGTTTAGATCAATTGCGAGAAAGGTATAAATGGACAACTAAAGGGGAAGAGTTTCAGATCACAAAGGACCTCCCTGACTGGCCTAGACATTTTGTCTTTTATCCCAAAGACATCAAGAGTCATACATACTATGAAATCAGCCTGTGGAGAACATAATTGAGACCTTCCCTGAGTTTGGAGTTTGGTTTTAGTAGATCCCTGGAGGAAGCTCTGGGGTTATGTGTTTACTTGCTTGGAGCACTGCTGATTCATTCAAGTACTTAACCTCTCTCACCATGCAGGGCTCACTAAGAACATACAGGGGTCACACTTGCACAGTGCAAAATTCAGATCAAAGTAGAATTCATTACTTGTGGTGGTGCTTCTGATGCCGCAGCCTAGAAAGGTGCTGAGTACTCATCCATTGCGTTCTGTGAGGGCCTTGAGTCCATCTGGGCTTTGTGACAGAGTCCTAACAAGTTTATCAACTTGAGTCTCAAAGTGGTACTTCTAAAGAGCAGAGCTTGCCCCTTACCTGGACACTGCTGGGAAGATTAATGAAGTTTAGCTTGAAAGAATTTTGCACTCTTGGAGAAATTTTCCACATCTTCCTCCTGTTGTAGAAATAATAATGGAATCACAGCAAAATAAAATAGAACTGTTTCCCCACATTTCTTCACTGAATTATAGGATTTGGATCATAAATGTATTGAAGGCTCTGCCACCAGCCTTTAGCACTATCGGAAAACGGTAAGGAAGTGATGAGATGGGAGCATGCAGTTGAAGAGGCTGTTGGAACTCTTGCCCTGTCTTCTTTCTCAACTTGCTTCCCAGCCACCATGACTGAGCTGCTTTTCTCTACCACAAACTTCCCACACAATATTCCACTTCACCACAGACCCAAAAGCCATGGAGCTGTGAGACATAAACTGAAATCTCTGAGCCCAAGCACATTTCTTCTCTTTTACGTTGTTTCTCTCTGCTGTTTCACCATGGTAAGAGAAAGCTGATTAATATTTGACTTTCATCTGTGTCACTTAGCTTCTCCCTCGTTTTAAAATAAACAGATAACACACCAAATACAGAAACAACAATAATAAAAGCAAGGAAATAAACATATACTAAATGCAAAGTGGACTATAAACAGTATTAGGTGATATAAATACATAAATTATTTGGAATAAAACTATATGAGGGACTTGTCTCTTCTATTTAATTTATCCAGTTATTTACTTGTGTCTTTCTGAGAAGATATTTACATTATATTTTGGGTTTTATCTAATGACATAGGATTGATTTTTCTGACTTACAATAAACCAATTTGGCCATCTCCTGTGCCCCTAGACATGCACCCCAAGTCTTTGGAGTACTTCCTTACTCAGTAGCATAATAATATGGTACAGCCTTAACTGGTTGATCCTCTGTGGCAGCCCTGGAATCGGCCAACTCCACTGGCTGAAGAAGGGTATTGGAAACTATGATCTTCACATCCATGTGTCACCTTTGCTTGTGACAGTTGTCCTTAGCTCAGCATGGATATTAAACTTTAGTGTTCATCTGGGATAGTGATTTACTGTTAACTACACCTTCCAGGTTTCATTGAATGCAGGTTATCTCCAGATTTTTGAACATGGGAATAAAGTGATTAAATTCAGCTGTAAAACTTTCACATTTCATTTCCAGCAGCTACCACTTTGGTGCTAAAAAATTATTTGATTGTTTTTTTTTTTTTGACTTTTGGGTTCTTTTCCCAACTTTGCATGTTCTTGTAGATTTTCCAAAGTTCCCTCCCTATGCATGGATTTAATTTCTTTAATATTTATTTATTTATTTGCAAGCAGCAGAAAGAGCTAAAGGAAAGATAGAGAGATTGGGTGCATCAGAGCCTCCAGCCACTACAAATGAACTACAGATGTGTTTACCGCTATGCATGTGGCTTTACATGGGTACTGGGGAATTGAACACAGGTCATTAGGTTTTGTAGACAAGTGCCTTAACCTCTGAT
Source organism: Dipus sagitta (assembly GCA_036346955.1). Taxonomy (NCBI): domain Eukaryota; kingdom Metazoa; phylum Chordata; class Mammalia; order Rodentia; family Dipodidae; genus Dipus; species Dipus sagitta. Next base: position 20,125,382 of record CM070781.1, read on the forward strand.
GCATCTCTTCAGCCATGTTTTTGATGTGGCCTGGTAAACCCTGAGGTTTACCTTTCTACTACTTGAGCTCAGTGAAGATAAGAAGTACATGCCATGACCTACTACCATATTCTAATACCTCAGTACTATCTGGAATCAAATGAGCATTCAATACCTACTAGGTGAATGAAAGAGTTAGTAAACACATATGGATAGTAGAGAGCATAATACACTATCATGGGTTAGCAATGGCTTAACCTCCTTTTGAGCTTTGAGTTGTTGAAAAGTGCAGTTGAGGCCAAGAACTACCTGCTTAGAAGTGATGGTAACTTTCAGCATGGATCCTGCCAAACTCTAATTATTTAAACAGCCTAGCCAGAAGACCTTTCTTTGCATAATAGGGACCTTGCTCATGCTTAAGTGTAGTGTTGTACCTTCTCCATCTGGTACTCAGTTCATCTGTGATGAACAATGATCAGCATTTCCCATAGGTATTGAGCCTACATAGTACAACAAAGGTCATCCTTGTGGAAGAAACCAGCATGGCATAGTGGGAAGAGAGATTGATGCTTTAATTTTTGTCTCCTTAGATGTTTTCAAGGGATGTGGAGAGAAGCTCACATTTATGAAATGTCTGGAAGTGGAAGACTGTCATGCATCATGTTTCCTGTTGCATCTTGTCTTTATTTTCCTTCTCTCTATTACACCCTTTCCCTTTTCCCTCTTCTTTCCCCTTTTTCTTTCCACTGATCTTTCTCCTTCTCCAACCCCTATGTTTTCGTTCTATCATGCTATTTATTTAACACTATAGAAAGTTCCTGTTTCCCATCCAGCATGTAGGAGTTTATAAGTCATTGCTCTATCCTAACAGCAAGTAAACAGCAAAACAAGCTGAAGGATTTGTATTTCTTCTTAGATCCTTTAGGGAAATGAAGTTCTAGGCAATCCTCTGCCACCCAGAAACTTGAAAGACAGGCACATATGGAGAGTCACAACTTACCACAGTGGAATCTCCTTAGGAGCCAGTGCCAGACACAGAACTTGAATCATAACTGACAAATTGTTAGAGGTCCAGATTGGGCAAGTCTGAGAGCCAGTGACTCCAGGGGAACCAGTCAAAACAGAGTCCCCATACTTTTTAAAAGTCTTATTATTATTAACAACATGTTTTGTATGAATACATCATGTGCTAGTACCTTTTTTTTTCCTCTCGTCCCTGCCCCCATATGTTTTTGAGTTTTGCTTCTAAGAATGCAACCAGGTTCTCACAGTGTATATCTGAGAAAATCCCCTTGGGGAGGAAAGTAGCCCTTTGAAACAAGCAACAAAACTCGTACTAATAAGCCAGGCTATCGATAGAAACTAAACTAAGCTACCAGGATTTCATCAGAGCCCAGATGACCTAAGAGAAGGGAAACCCTCAATTCCATGGCATTGTAACCATTATGTCCCTCCCATGATGAAGAGAAGACCATGAAGCATTTGTGAACTTCACAGGATAGAGGCACAAAGCCACTACAAGGATGAGATTTAATCATTTCACTATAAAATTATTTCCTTCCCCAAACACTGCCGTCAGAATAAAAGTAAGAAACACAATCTGAAGAATCTAAAGGGAAAGAAAACATCAAAACTAGATTCAGACATGGCAACGGTACTGGAATTTGATATGTGAGGTCCAGGATATCAATGGATACACATCTTAGAGAAGCTTTACAACTTCAAGAACTAGGTACTACGTCAGTCATTGCACAAAGCATCTAAGGATCTGAGAGGTGAAGTAACCTGCTCCAGGTTCCACAGCTCCTAATGACAGAGGTAGACATCATGCAGGAAGAGCCTTGGCAAAGATGCTTCCCTGCCACTTGCGCTATCCAACACGGCAGCCACTGGACATTGATGCTTATTTAGACACATGCCATAAATCTAAGTTAATTGTAATTAAATTAAATTAAAATTTAGTTCATCTGTTGTTTGAGCCAGGAGTCATGAGGTCACTTGTCAGTCAATGATAGTGGTCTGGGCAGATACAGAATACTTCCCATTATTGCAAAACATTCTATTGGGTAGCAACAAGTAGAGTATCAGCAAGCCACATCAGAAAAGAAAGCTTCCATTACAGTCAAGTTGGAAGTAACTTGTGCAGGAATTTCTCCTTTATTTTCCAACTTCTTACTACATATGAGTGGAAGCAGTTGACTCAGAATTTTTTCTCCTTAGTATCTGGACACTCTTTAGGGAAGATGAAGCTCTAACTAATAATTAATATGGTGTGCCATGGGTACCTAACCACTGCCTTCCCAGGTGAGCAAGAAAATCAGCCCACAAGCCCAGGATCCCTCTACCTTTTCCAACAGCAGCCACTTAAGACTCCATGGATTGTGTCTTTCATTCTTGTCAGAATTCTTTCTCATTTGTCTTATAATAGTGAATCTTATCCAGTTTATGTCTGCCCTTCAAAGGGTTTATATTTAGTTATTCTATTTTAATCTCTAATCTCTAATTTGATCTGGGACTAATGTCAAGCTTTTTTCGCTATAACTCTGGCACATCATTCACATTAGAAGACTGAGACAGGAGTACCTCATGGATAATGTAGGCAAAGCTTACTTGTAGGTTTTGCAGAGAACAAAGCTGTCTTTTAAGAAGGTGCTCAGTCCTTGAGCTATAGTTTATGGCAACTGGGGGCTATTCCAATATTTACTGGAACTCGCAATTGCTATCTAACTTTGTAAATAAACATTTATAGTAGGGTTGTCTCTTTGGAAGAGTAACCAGCGGGAGAAGAAAGTTATATGTGGTGTTTATAATTGTGTGTGCATGAGTACAGGTGTGTGCATATGTGAGCAAGAATATGTGTTTTATTCTGTTTCTAGCATCCAGGAAGCAGGCAGGGAGCAATCAACCCTGTGCCTTGCTCTTTTTTTTGTTGTTCTTGCCTTCTCTATTTCCTTTTAAGCAACTTTGTGACAAAAAGGCTGTTCGCTGTCATTGTTAACATAGTGGAGATAGTATTTTAAAGGGCCTTTCCTTTTCTGAGGATGAGGAGGATGGCTATCCTAGATAGACTTGAAGAATGCCAGTGAAATGCCCTTGGAAAATGTTCAAACCAGGTCTTCTACCATACCTATTTTTAGGAAATCTGAGTGTAGCTACTCAGATTTTTCTGACATGATAGTCAAAGAGGAATTGATTACAAAAAAAGGGCAAACCAAAAAGTAGACTGCTCCAAAAAGTTAGACGGAACAACAAAGACCATCTCAGACATCCATATTACTGATTCTGGTTTCCCAATGCCATTAAAATACCAATTACCTAAGATGAGGGATAGAAACCCTGGAGTTTCTTATTAACAACTTAGAGTAAAGCTCAGACCCCTTCATAAATTTTCATTTTATTCAGGGCTTTGGCTCTGAAATGGAGTTCTGTATGATTCTTTCCCCCATTACAATTGAAGACCTGATTTGGAAACACTACAATAAAACTAACTCATATTCCCAAAGCACAAAATGCAGGAGCCGACATTTATTTTTTCTTCAATACAGTGGAGATTTTCTATAAATTTAACTTCTGATTAGAAAACTCTTACCTTGGAAAATTTGAACAGTGAAATTTCAGTAATAAGCCAAATGTAGGTCTGCTTGAGGTCGAATGAAATTTAGATGAAAAATCCAGGATTATCAAAAAGAATGTATAGAACCTCAAGTTTCTGTGCATTGAAGGTCAATGGGTTGGATCCTTTCAATTTTGATTTCTATGGCTGTATATAATTTCTGTTTTGAGTTGGGTCTCTGTTTTTGTTTTTTAAGAAGTAAATTTGGATCCAATAATAATCTTTACTTGTAATCAAGCTGGAAAATTTCCTATGTGAGTATTCCTATAGCATTACACAGCATGCTATAGATTTCATTAAAAAATAGCAACAGATATAATAATCTTCTAGCAACATTTTGTAGCATGATGTGGTCACTAGTCATCGAATGATTGGGAAACTGAGACATAAAGACATGAGTCAATAGTGACTATTTCTTACTGAACTAGTCTTCTAAAATTAGAAGACTTGTCACATTCATTAAGCATTGACTTTCATTAAGCATTTTCTTGGTGAATTCAAAACATATGCTCTTTTTACCAAGAGCTAAGAAATCACTATCAGACTATCTTTCTTTTTCTCTCTATTGTTGCCTTGAATTCTGGCATCACTATTATACTTTTAAAATTTAGTCTTTATAATAAGATTGCACATTATTTAAAGGCAGTCATAGTGTTATAAATCTGTTTTTCTCTACCATGCATCAGCATGAATACTCCGAATAACAGTTAAAACAAGAGATGTATCCAAGAACACTCAGTTGGTAGTGAAGGGGCCTCACTTGTTTTATCTGTTTAAGATGGAAAAAAGTGGGAGCTGAGTGGAGCAAGTGGAAATCAGAGAGATGTACCACCCAGCAAGTTTATCTGAGAAGGGAACAGACCCTCTCTAGTCCTTTTTGTAGGAGACTTACCTTTTACTTGGGCCATATTGAATAAAGGGAGGGACTCTCCAGAAGGGATTTATGGCTGAAAGCTTCCTTAATTATAGGCTAGTATAATAAGTCCTTCCAGAATCTTAATGATTGGGGAATTAAGAAGCTCCTTAATAGAAATTGACAGGATCCATTGTCATTGCAAAGAAGGTTCTGTTCAAGTCTGGAGTTCCCTGCCAACCATCCAGGATTTAGGGTTCCCCAAAGGCTCGTTAACTTCTAAGACCATAAGGTCTCCAAAGGAGGCACTAATGGTCCACCTCATTATGATCTGAGGATAATGGCTGTGTGACATCCATATCCACTGAGAAGATAATGGCTCTGTAAAAACTGTTATGATGTCAGCAGAGGAAAAAAATCTCATTTGCACTTTATAATCTTTGATTTGTAATATACCATACTTTCTAAATGATACTGAAATTATTTTAAAAATCTGATTTTATAGATGCAAATGCAAAATGATGCTCTAAAAATCAAAATACACTCTTAAAGCAGCTGTTATCCTCCTAATATTGAATAAAGGAAGGGGTGAGGTTAGTCAAGTTCTCCTCATCACAAAATACTTATGAGTGATGGAATAGAATCAAAGACTTAAATTTCCCTTGATTTACATACTTATTTACTCTTGGGAGTGAAAAGATGTTCTGTTCTTAGAATGTCTCAAAACAGCAGAGAAAAACTGTCCGTTGTCATAATAATACTAGTAGGAGTGATTGGCAGTCTGTGCTGAGCACTTATGATGCATCATGTGCTCTGTTAAGTAATTTTCCTTCATCATCATATTTTTATCCTTAAAAAAATCTGCAAGGTGGGCATCCCCACTCACCATACAGATGAGAACAGCAAGTACAGAGTTGCTAAGGTTGTCATTCATGATCATTCAGGTGAAACACAGCCAGGTGGGATACCCATCCCATCAGCTTGGCTTTAGGTTTAGTCATCATTATCAGCCTGCACACCACGTCAGACCACAGAGTATAGAATTAGGAGTAATGGGCATATGGAATGTGTTTTACATGTTTGAACATTTTGAACTCATAATCAGTTTTTAGTTTCATCATTTTTATTGAACAGGGTTTCAAACCAGCAAGACTGAGATCATGGGTAACTAGATAATCGTTTCTCAGTGTTTGTACAAACAGGACCAAAATGTTGAATTTTTTAAAAAATATTTTTATTTATTTGCAAGCAGAAAGAAATGTGTGTGTGTGTGTGTGTGTGTGTGTGTGTGTGTGTGTGAAAGAGAGAGAGAGAGAGAGAGGGAGGGAGGGAGGGAGGGAGGATGGGTATGCCTGGGCCACTAGCACTGCAAACAAACACCAGATACATGCACCACCATGTGAATTTGGCTTAAGTAGGTACTAGGGAATTGAACCTGGATACTTATGCTTCACAGGCAAGTGCCTTAACCACTCAGCCAACTCTCTAGCCCCCAAATTTTGATATTTTTTAACATAACCTTGTGGTTTATGAAAGCATACAGAAAAAGAAATCTTCCAGTATTGTTTACCTATGTAAACTAAACCCGAAACTATTTTCCAATCAATTTCTGTTTGGCTTTAAACAAGGGGAAAATGGAGATGAGTGTAAACAAAAATCTATTAGTCACTGTTAGTGCTGCCTTTTTATAGCTCTAAGCATTTCTTTGTGTATAAATAGCAGAAAGAAAATTAACATTTTAAAGAGATTTCTCTATCGGGTTACATTGAATAACAAACCAGCATAAGAAGTGGGTGATCCTACAATAATAATAATAATAAAATCTTTAGATACTTTTCAGTCATGAAGCTCAAACTGCAATATCTATGTCTTTCCACTAGAGGGTGAATTGCTCCCAATGAAGAAGACAGGGGAGGGGGCCCAGAGAAGGCTGATAACTTATAATGATATTGCAGAATTCAAAAGATGACTCAGACTGTGGTTTTCCATAGCATTATTACTCAGTGAAGTTGGCTTAGGGTTGTGACCACTAGAAAGGAGGTTCTGAATATAAAGTTCCTATGGAAGTATAATGTAATATTATATGAAATGACTCAAGCTATGGATGAAAAGAACTTGACCAGTATACCCAAGATGTAACAAAAGATGGAAAACCAGATACATGATGGCACATGAACGCTGTTCTACTGGGGACACTATGGTCACTCTGAGCATCCGAGGAGAAGGCTTAAAATCTGCGTAGGCCTTAAAAATGACATTCAATTAATTTAAAAATTGTCTGGCAAAGCAACCATTAGATTTTGTCACGAAACATTAATAATGCAAAATAATAGGCCCAGGCCTAGTTACTCCACAGTTCTCTATTTCCCCCCCAAGGAATGGGAATGTATTACTGACAAGTTTTCCTCAGCTTCTAGTCTCCTACGTGCTAATCAGTGAGACCTCAGAAGGTTGCTGACTAAATATTGAAGGAATACAAGTGCTACACACCAAAAGTTTGGACAATATATTAGTATCTCCTGACACCAATGTTTAAAAATTAAGTCTAAAGCTACTTCCTGGTGTGTTCTGGCAAAGGCAACAATGCTTTAAATGAAGAACTGCCAGGCATTTCAAGTCCAGGGTTGCATAATGGCTGAATGTGCACAGAATGTAGACATCATTTTGATATGCTACTGATGAAAGAGATGCAAAAAAAATAAAAATGAGAACAAGGAGGCAGGCTATTCAAATGAGGCATATTATTAACAAAAAAGTTCAAAATCTTAGAAGCTATTTCCAGCAACTTTTAAATTTCATGAGCTTTTCTGGAGATCCTGGGATAGTTTCAGACACATTACTGTGTAATGCTTGGGATAATATTGGCATACCTTTCACCCACACTTGCTGGCCTATACCTACAAAGTCAATCCCCATTATTTATAGATTCCATATTTGTGAATTTGTATAGCTGCTTACTTTATTTAACACCTCAGGATCAATACTAGGGATGATTATTGGTCATTTACAAATGTGCTGAGAGGGGTGGGATTTTAATCTCATCACGATAAGAATAAGTATATTCTCAGCTGATGTAGAACAAGTCTACACCTGCTTTCTTGTTTTGGGTCTCATTCTATGAAACAAGTAACTTTTTTGATATGTATAAATTTGTTTTTTGCTTTTGTGGAACTTGGTGATTTTGTCATGAAAATGGTCTGCAGTGATGTATGAGATTGCTGTGTAGTGATCTTAAGTGTAAGAAGGCTGATGTGTCAAATTGAAAAGAAAATACATGTACTGGATAAATTTCATTTGGCCATGAGTCATTGGTCTTGGGTTTCGTGAGAAATATAATTGTGATAGTTAAACTTGGTTGTCATCATGTCTAGATTAAGGACACTTAGAGAAGTGGTGAAACACACTTCAATAGATGTCCATATGGTTTTCTAGAGTAGACTAGAGGTACATGTTTGGTGGACTGAGTGGAGATGATCTACCTTTATTCGGGTGGGAGCCATCCATTTGGCTGAGGGTCTAGTTTAAATAGTAATGCAACAATATTTAGGGTAATACTCAGAGATAGAGCAATTTCCCCAAATGGACAACATCCTGTGTTTCCCCTTAACACTGTGCAAGAGAGAAAAAAAGAGGAAGCGAGAGCGAGAGAGAGAGAGAGAAAGAGCGAGAGCGAGCGATAAGTTTCTTCTTAGACTTTTGGCCATCAGAACTTCCTCATCTAAAGCTTTTTGAGGCTATCAGCTCAGACCTTTGGCATATCACCAACTTTCCAGTACTGTTTTTGTGTATTCTCTCTATATAACCTTGAATAATATATGAATCAATACTAGTATTAAATAAAGTGGCTTTCCATGTGGCTATGTGTTGATTAATTGACAAAATAAGATCAGAGTTTTCCAGAATCAATCTTACATTTCTTTTAGATGCCATGGTTCAGGTCAGTACCTGTTGATTCATTTGCAGAGAATTTATTGAATAAAACAACTGAGTAATGGAAATCATCTCTCCCTCTCTTTCTATGTGTATATGTTTAGAGAGATGATTATAGAAGGACAAAAAAAAAAAAAAAAAAAACAGAAAAGAGTCATGACTGAATCATGAATGTCAGTATTAAGGTGTCTTGGTGCCTTCCAAGAAGGCTGTCCATCTTTGCTGACAAAGACAAAGGCATTTATTAGATCTCAACATTATAATTATTTTTATTTTTTTAATTTATTTATTTGAGAGTGACAGAGAGAGAGAGAGAAAGAGGCAGAGAGAGAGAGAGAGAGAGAGAGAGAGAGAATGGGCACACTAGGGCCTCTAGCCGCTGCATCTGGCTAACGTGGGTCCTGGGGAATGGAGCCTCGAACCGGGGTCCTTAGGCCTCACAGGCAAGTGCTTAACTGCTAAGCCATCTCTCCAGCCCTATAATAAATTTAATTGAAGACTATCACACACCATAACTGAAACAGGGAAATAAAAACTACATACAGCAAAGGCTGGTTTCCAGCCATGGGTAGCACTTTGGAATCTATTTCCTACCTTATGCTGAAGGAATTCCCTTAAATATGAGCTGTAACATATCACTGTACAAAAGAGAGAGGATGAAGCAATTAAGACAGTGAGACTGTGTGAATGCACACACAGGCACACACCACAAAGAAAAACTGGTATTGTAAAGATGTGCCTGACCATAGCCCAGGCTCAAGTTTGAGACTGCCTAGATCCTGTCTTAGCAGTACCAATCACTAAAAATATGATCTTAGATGATTTGAACAAAACCTGTAGTCTTCATTTCATGTAAAATTAGAAAATAATCATTTCCTTACAGGTTAAGTAATATGTATGCCATATGTTGCAATATTAACCCCCAATAAGATGGTGTTCAGAGGCAGGTCATTATGATGGGTTTAGATCACAGATCTGGGATCCTCACAGATGGAGTTATCACCACGATGAAACATGCTCCAGAGAACTCTGTAGTTCCTTTTCTATCATGTTAGGGTATAAGGAGAACTCAGCAGCCTGAAGCCTGGAAGGCAGCCCTCACCACACCCTGAGAATTGATATTAGAGTTCCGGCTATCTCTCCTCTTGTCAGTGTTTTAGACTTCTATTGTATTCAGTCCTTTGGCTTGCCTCTAGAGCAGTGCTATTCTCCAACAGTGCATACTCACCATCTGCCTTTCATTGAATCATGGTGTGTATGGGCTAGGTATCTTGTTCTTCACTGCTCTGTTCCTGAGCTTCCAGAGAAAGCTCTGCCTCTGCCTCCCTTCTCACCATAGGAGTACTGGGGTAATAAAAGCCTACCACAGCTTCTAGAATTATACACAGGATTTGGGGATCTGAACTCAGTTGTAAGAGTAGTGAGGCAGGTGGTTTATCCACTGAGCTATCTCATAAGTCCCTGCTTTTCTACTCTACATTTTCGCATGGCTGACTGTATCACTCATAGGTATCAGGGTTAGGTGACTTCTATTTCTCTATCTTTGGATGATCTTATTTTCCTCTGAGGCCAAGTCTCTAGTGCCAACAGATTTATGAACCCAAACATACCCAACACTGGATTTATAATGACCTCTGAACTTCCCCTTTTCCTCAGTCATTACCACTTTAGGCATCAGGGAAGTCATCAACTGCCTCAACTACCCATGTCAAACACCTAGAGACCTTCTCAAACTCCACCTTTACCATTACTCTCTTCACCAGTCATTCAAAAGTCCTGGTGATATGACCCACTCAATAGCTCTGAGATTCACCCTCTTCTATTTTCTCTGCCATTAATTTAGATAAGATTCAAATCATTTCATACTTGGATTACTGCCATAGGCTTCTAATGTTTCTCCCAGCTTTTCACTTTGACTCCTTGGGCCTTTCTCATTTTGAAACAGCAATCTGAACATAACCCTGCCCTGTGTAAATTCCCATAATGCCTCTTTATACCACTTGCTAAAAGATAGATCCTCTTAGTTTAGCTAGCAGGGCCTTCCTTTCCTGTCCTTCACCTTCCTTCCCAGTCTTTATTTTCATTACTTGCCTCTTATGTTCACTTCTTTGTTATAATCCCTTTTAATTTCTTTTAGCTCTTTAAATGAAATACAATGTCTCTCTTTTCTGAGACTTTGTGCTTATTATTAAGGGCTCATTCATAGTGTCCTCTACTCTCTTCTACTCTAACAACCACTTCATACTTTTAGAAACTCAACTCCAGTACCAGCAACTCCAGGCAGTCCACTTGAACAAACCCTTTACAATCCACATGGAGCCATAATCTTTCACACTTAGCATGGTTATTGCTTGTGCAGTGTTATTCTTTAATGGGCTACTCTCATCTCCTCCTTTGTCTTTACTTCAGTTCACTCAGAAACACATCCTAACATAGGTGCTAGACTTTGGATCTGGAAATGTCTTTAAAAGCTCTATGTATCTAAAGCTTAGTTCTAAGTCTGTTTTGCCATTGGGAAGTAGCATGGCCCCTTTAAGATGTAGGGCCTAGGAGGAGGTTTGCCCTTGAGAGGACTGTGGGGTTCTGGTCTCTTTCTCTTTCTTACTCACTTTCCAGCTGCCACATTGTGAGCAGATACTCTACTGTGTGTTCCATTCCATGAAGTATTCCTCATCACAGGTCCCCAAGCTATAAGTCTAACCAACCATAGATGAAAACCTCAAAAATTATGAGGCAAAACACACCTTTACTCACTACAGTAGATTAACTCAGGTATTTTGTCACAGTAATGAAAAACTGACTAACCGGTGAGGATTCAAGCACAAATATGTTATTATGGAACTTCATCCAGGAATCTCTAGAAGAGGAATATATAAAAGAATCAGAGAAAGGGGAGAAAGTCTATGGAATGCATGTCATTAGACAAGTTGACACTACTGGCAATGTGAACATGAATGTGCTGCAGAGTCTGGGAATCGATGTTGAATACGTCCCTCAGAATTGTTCCAACTGAAGAGTGACTGAGCTGCGCCATTTATCCACCAATACTCATTAGTCACTGGTTGAGGGGCTGTTGCTAGTGGGGAGTGAGAATGTTGGAAGGTAGGAGATAATTCCCGGGCACTTCCAGGCTTTTGTATACACAACCCTTTAGCAAAAAGTTGAAGATGCTATGTGTGGGGTGTCAGGCTTGGGTACACAGACAAATACAAGGCCCAAGAGAATGCAACAGAACACTGGTTGACTACAAAAATTTCACTCTATTACATACAAAACCCATTGGAAAATTAAGGCCAGATGACCAAATGGTTAATATCATCACATTAAGTCCCCCCCCACCCCTCCAATAGCAAGTGAATAAAATTGAAGTAGAGATGCCAAGGGTGTTTGACTCACAATACTTCTTTTGTCACACTAGAAAGTCACCCATACTAACACTTCAAATAGGAGACAGGATAAAAATGTAGAATGCAATGAGAAGTTAATGACATTAAGCAGGTATATTAGATGTTTTAGGGATGCTAAAATAGGTCTAAAAATTTAAATTTTATTTCCATGCAAGGAACATGCAAGGGAGAAGAGACTACTTTATCTTCCAGTATCAGCCAATCTTGTGTGTGTGTGTGTGTGTGTGTGTGTGTGTGTGTGTGCGTGTGTGTGTGTCTAAACACTACTAGAGAGGACAGATAATGAGCTTCAAAAGAAATAACAAGAGAGACATATCTGTCTACTTCAGCTTAGCAACCAGTCACTTTTTTTTCCAGCTTTGGGATGTATATGAACAATTTTCTGCAGTGAACTGCTAATAAGGAATAAGCCAAGAACCCAGTGGGATTTCAAAAGCCATGAGTCTCATGCCCAACATTGTTGCATGGCTTTAGATAAGTGTGATTTCTCTGCCCTCGGTTTTCTTACCTGTGGAATGGAATGCTAGTATAGAGATTTTTTTTTTAATCACTGGAGGACAATTTCAGAATCAAAACTACAACACCATGCATTCAAACAAGCTGTATGCCAGGTGGTTTCAATAGTCTTTAATTTCTTTTGCGGAAAATGAGTTCTGGGACAGTTTAGTATTTATTTTAAAAAGAATTCTTGCATTTTCATTTTGATGGACTAAAAGTAACTCATTGATATTCTAAACAGAACATTTGTTAAGCTTTCATTTCACAATATGACCCTTTGCACATTAATAGTCAGAAAACTAAGACTTAAATAAATAGAAATTACTGTTTGTCACAAGGATTAAAGGAGAACAAGTTTATTATTGTCAAATAGTTTCCACCAAGAATATTAGAAGGCCATGCATAGGCTTTATAATAGCACAGAGTAAATTCAATTTTCCAAGTTAAGGCCTCAGAAGAAAGGGCAGCATTATATATGAATAACATAAGTGAAAAGTACATATATTAACATGTAATTAATCATATATGTACACACATGTGTATATACATGTATATATTCATGTACATAATATTTTGTGGTCTTAAGTATGGTTTTTGTTTACTTCTTAAAGTTTAATTTATTTCAAAGCATCAAAATATCTAGTAGGCAGAAAAAATTCCTGCTGGTGATTAATTGATTTTGTCCAATGTTTATCCCTCATTCTATAAATCACATACTTTAATTTTTTTAGAATATTGAGTTTAAGACAATTAAAAAAGGAAAGCTATAGAGTTAGACCTGCAGAAAATAGAGAACATGTATATTTCCTATATAATATATATGAAATATAATACTGAGTAGAGATGCTATTTCTATATTCATTATTATTTGTACATAATTCCTGTAATAGGATTACTGGTTTTCTATTACGTGTGAACCAATTCTATGCAGGTCTACTTAAAAAGCTTTCTAAAAATCGCATTCTTAGAAATGGTCATTAATGACTACATTTTAATGGCTCTAGGATGACCATTCATCAGGCTACACGTGTTTATGGTTGTTAAGCCAATGTGTATGTTTGTCAACTGGAAACTTCTATTTACTATTGTTTCTTTGGCAAGGCAAAGCCCCAAACAGGGAGTGAAGAATATAAAAACAAGATGGCTGCCACAGGGATCTAATTCCTTCATTGAGTGCCAGAAGTCTGTTTAAGCTCTGAAAGCAAAAGAAATCTCAACCAAAGTTCAGGGCAGAATTTTATGTGCAGTATTTCTGGTTGAGAAGACTTCTTCCATCATGTTTGTGTTCTCTCAGAATTATGCATAACTCCGTTTTCTTGGTCACTCTCTGCAGGAAGTATTTCTTTTCATGGCTTTCGCCTCCTAACCAGTATAAGTCTTTGTTTATTGGTTCTGCAACTGCCTATGCTTCTTTATAAGATTAACTGCATTATTAAATGACGATGCAGGGCTCTCCTTGCTCCAAGACAACATCACCACTGCTTATCTTGTCCCAGTATATCCTCAATACCCAATATGGTGCTAAGTTATATTTGTTGATGGAATGAATAATCCAATTCATCCCCCAGAAAAGAAAGAATTCAAGAAGTACCCAATAAATCTGCAAATTTTAAATGAAGATTTTTTTTTTTACCTAGGCCATTTTAATTTGAAATATAATGTGGGATTGAAAAATAAAGGAAGTGGAAGGAGACAAGAATTCTTCTAATTATTTTATTGAGTGTTATACTCACAGATTTTTTAAGTATAATGCCACTAAAATTGGATGAATACAGGAGTATGTGAATAAATAAATAAGAAGGAACTAAGTATGTTTATAAATAAGAACATATAATTACCATGTATTTATTTACTGCAATCCACAATGACCAAAGTTACTTGATTGTGTGCATATAAGATCCATTAAAATATACTTAGTCAAGATTTTATTATTCTTCTGATTAAGAGCAAGAATAAACATTAGTCTGATACTCAACAATTATTCTTAAAATAAGCAAATTCTTGAGACATAGTATCACTGTAATTTCACTTAGTGCTTTCATTCTTTCTTCATTTATATGATTTGATCTTATTGTAGAAATATTTAGATACAATCCATGGTACATCTTATATTCAGTGTGCAGCCTTTAAGAAGCTTACAAACTAAACCCCTAAAACATGAATAAGACTAAATCCTGAAAAAAGGAAAACAAATAACTGTCAGTGTGTCAGATGCTTCAAATGTGGAAGTAAACCACATGCACTGTGGCTCAGTTCTGGCTTTCAAAATTAGAACGGGATGAAAATTACTGTTTGTTTTCTTGAGAAACTTTCTTGATGAGTCATCATCTGAACTTAGATCTTCAGCTATATGAATAATGTCCAGGTCAAAGGAGGAAGTCTGGTAGAACTGGAGGCAGAGGGCTGGTGAGTGTGGAAGCAGGCAAGGAAGGCAGAGTGCATGCTTATGGAAGTATTTTAATTCATGAAATTGGAACCATCTTGGAGAACTGTTAGTCCAATGAAATTTTGAAGCAGGGGTATGGAAATTTTATTTGATTATAAGGTATACTTTCTGTATTTCTGCTTGGAAAGAAAGCTTTGGAAATGGGCCTTAGGGGGAGGGATAGAGACAAATTAAGAGCCTACTTCAATATTTTATGGGATGAATTATAGATATTTTGATTCAGATATTTGTGGTGAACAAAAACACTGAGTCACTTTGAGAAGTGTGGTAAAAAACTGTACTCTAGAGCTAGCCTGCTAATCTGCTCCTTCACCTCATCTGCTAACACTTCAATGTGACAGCATTAGGATATGGGATGTCTGCAGAGGTGCATGGGTCATTATGGTTCAGCTGTTATGAATGGGATTAATGCCCCTACAAAACAGACTGCAGAGAGGGTCCATTGCTCCTTCTACTACGTGACAGCAAGGGAATGAGAACCAGAAAGTGTGCTTTGACCACACACCAAAAGTACTGGATCCTCCAAAACTCTTAGGAATAAGTTCCAATGGCTTATAAACTTATGAGTCTGTAATATTCTATTTAGAGAAGTCTGTCTGAATTAAGAAAGGAGGACATATAGACCTTCATTTCTGACTATTTTTTTTATTTTCTTGTGTTGTGCTTTTTCTTATAGTTTTATTCTAATGTAAATAAGCATTTCTTTTCATAATATATATATATATATATATATATATATATATATATATATATATATATATATTGAGGTCTCTTGCTACTGCAAATGAATTCCAGACAGATATACCTTTTTCTGCATTTAGCTTTATTCAATACTGAGGAATTAAACATCAGGCCAGCAGCCTTTGCAAGCAAATTTCTTTAATAGCTGAGTCTTCTCCCCAGCCCATTGTTTTTTTTTTTTATTTTTGTATTTTAGTCCCTGCTATTTCATATGCACCCCATTCATCAATTTAACATGTATGGTTGTATTTTGTTCATAGCAACATGACACTGGGTAGAGGTTTCCTAAGACATTATTATATAATTTCTCCAGAATTTTGGTTCCTTCAATTTTTCCATTATCTTATCAATTCATTATATTTGTGAAGAGCAGAACAGGAAAGGGGATGGAGATTAAAATCATAGAAGTTAAGCTATTCACTACATCAGTCAGAAAATAATGACCATGTTCATTTCCATGTTTGCTGAGAACTACTCAGGTGGAGTTCCTAAATGCAAGGACACTGGGGAAAAGAGTGTCAACAATGTGCCTGTGTGCCAAGAGCAACTGACCAGTCTCCCACTATGAAGTCCTTATTGAACATTTGCCCTTAACATGTGTCTTTCTGATTCTTTCTGGAGCTCAACATGGATAATCCTATCTATTTTTACATCTACTTGTCATATTTACCACTTCTGCCTTTTTGTACTAAATTATCCATGAGTTTTGAGATTCTTTTTCCACATTGCTAATTCTCTCTTCAGCTCTGACTGCTAGATTTAATGTATTTATTAAGGGTTTTATTACAGAGACTCTATCTCTTATTTTGATTTTCTATTTTTAACTTGAATTGTTTTCAGTTATCTAATTTTTCTGTTGTGTTTCAGTACTATTTTTTAATTGTGTGCCTGAGAATTTTAGAATCAGAAATACTTAGGAAATCTGACTGTACTGTTTACTTATTCCAACTCATTCTCATGGCTTTCCCCCCTCAGTGCTACTGATTTTAGCTTTCAAATTAAGGCTTTATCTTTAGAAATGCTGTGATGCTTATAATGTTATACATTTCTCCAGAGAATGCCTATGTGTGCCTCTGTCTGACACTGTAGGATTCTAATCATTTGAGATGATCCTGAATAATTTTGTTTGGAATTTGTCAGATCACACACATTTCAGACACTTGAAGAATAGCCTAATATTTACAAATTGTCTGAGAAACTTTTAGTTTCACCTAAGTTTACATTTAAACTTATACATTTGTTTTCCTGCCTGGATTTGCTTTTCAATATTCATGTATGATTTTCTTTTGGTGCATATTTTCTAAATTCATGGTCCTTTGAGTGCCTGCTGTTTCCATCTCAGCATCCTTATTTTGAGTGAGGTCAATTTCATTAAAACACAAGACACTGCATTTTAAGTGTTTCATACATATAGCTAAGATAGGCATGTATACATCTCCCCATTTGTCTCTTGGTTTTCAACTTCTTCTACTACTTCCCCTACTACATGTATACCAAAAGCCCAATTTGCAAGCTCAATTATATCTCTTCAAAGGTGACTATTACATCATAGTTCAGTACTCCTAGATATTTCACAGAGTGCAAAAACATATTTGTAGTAGATAGTTAACTATATTTTAAAATAGGAAAAGTTATTTTACTTAATCAACTATGGGGAATATTCCTTCATTAATATACCCATAATGTCACTTACTGCTAGCTGCTAAATGACACAATTTGTTACTACTTTTGTATGTTGCAATCCAGTGTTCCAGATATTCTGCCTATCACAGTCATCTGAAATTTATGGTTAAGAAGGTATGTTTCAACTTCTTCCTTCCTGCTTTGATTATCCTCTCTCTCTCTCTCTCTCTCTCTCTCTCTCTCTCTCTCTCTTTCTCTCTTTCTCTCTCCATGGGTCCCAAGTTTCTGTCACATAACAGCTCCACAATACAAGGGAATTTCTGCCATGGCCTTTGAGATTATCTGGACTGATCACTATGAATTAGAAAATATTTAAGCCACACAACCCAGTAGTAGTCATTGTCCAACTTTAAGAATCAGTCTGTCATTGCTAATGAAAGGGTATTAAGGGAACAACTATATTAAGCTATATCAACTCATGGAATGGTCATTTCTTCTATAATTTTTTAAAATTTATTTATTTATTTATTTGACCGAGAAAGAGGGAGGGAGAAAGAGAGACAGAGATAATAATGTTCAGGTTCCATGTCCAGTGATTCCTTCCTACATGAAACTCATTCAGCTTATAGTTTCTGAAACTTAGAATATACATCGTAGGTGTTAATGAATGTTTCTGAAAAACTCACCATCTGGGACTGAGGAGACGGCTCAGTGAATAAAGTATTTGTTTGCCACAAACACAAGGACCAGAGTTCTTTATATCAGCACACATGTAAATGCTGGGTGGGGTACAGCTCAGTAAATACAGTGGCAAGCAATTTAAGAACACCTTGATTATCAGCCTCTGGTCTCTTATGCAAGTACACAGACATACATGTGTACACACTCATGCCCACATGTGGACATGCATATACATATATACCACATACAAATATATAAAACAAAAGGATACTCTCTGGTATAGAATACAATGTCAATTATAAACCCAGATCTACAGATACATGTTGGACAGGCAAGGGAGATTTTAGAACTCCTGTGTACCATTGGTCAGTATAGACAGGGTATGGAAGCTTTTCAATAAATATCAGTAACATGATCCAGAATATTCTCTTCTAGGAATTTACCAAGTTTCAAAGATTTGAGACATTATTCATAACAACAAATATGAAAAAAATAACCTTAATGTTCATTGACAGAAAAATGGATAAGTAAATGAATGGATAAAGAAAATAGTTGTGTGAGAGAGTTGAGGTCAGCCAGGGCAGCTTAGTGAGACCTTGTAAAAACTAAATTTTAAAAAAGCTGGCAATGTAACTAAGTGCTTGCCTATTATTTGTAATGGTCTATGTTCTCTGCAGAAAGAAAAAGGGAAGAAAAATATAACATGTGCTTATAATGCAATAACATTTATCTATGGAAAAAGTACATTCACTTATATGTAACATAATGGATGAAAGTTTAGGACATTATACTAAGTGACAAAAGCCAGTTAAGGAAATACAAATACTCATGGGGCTAACTAAATGTGGTTATCAAAAATTGTCAATTTGTAGAATCAAAGAGAAGATGTCCAGAACTGGAGGAGGATATAAATAGGAATCAACAGAGATGGAACTTCAGCAAAACAGAATGAATAGGCTTTGGCAAGCTGATGTAAAACATTGTACCTACAGTTACTGGCAATATATCACATATTGATAAACATCAGAGCAGCTCTCATGCTCAATGAATTTAAAATGATAGAATAATAATAAGCACAGATCTAGATAACAGAAAAGTAAAATAATTGGTATGAAGTATGAGTATGAAACATTTCTTTTTTATTTTGCATTTTAAAATATTTTTGTTCTTTGATAATTTCATATAAATATATATATGTACATATATAATATATATACATATATGTACACAGTAATTTGATCATATAGGCACCCTCTCTTGCCTGTTCCATTCCCACTGAACCCCTTCTTCCCCACACACACTAATGGATACGTCATTGAAGAGACTGAAGTCTGGCTTCAGCAACCACTGACTACCCATAGCTAACTCAGGGAAGGGAAGGGACTCAAAATCTCTTCCTCTATCTATGACAGATTGGAGCTCATCTTCTCTTCCTACTGGCTCTCTCCAGTTCCACCTGATAATGCTTTCTGACATTCAATCTCTGTTCATTTTATAATCTAATCTGGCGTTAGACTCTTGTTCATTCAGTTAACTATCATCATTGTAGCAAACTCAAGGGAAATTACAAGCTTTAAATTTTAACCACATTCTGTGCTACTCTGGACAAACAGTAGTGTGTGAGATTAGCCCTTGCTCCACCTTTCCTTTACTCAATCTCATGCACTCCAAACCAAGATTAAATTCCTAAAGAATTTTCACTGGCTACAGATGGTTGGACTTCTGTGTGAGTAGGAAGAAAACTCAGTAAGCTAGAAAAGAGATATAAAGGGAAGGGAAAATAAGGGAGGGGGTACTTAATAGGATGACATTGTATATGTGTAAGTAGAAGAATAGTTTAAGGGGGGTGATAAGGCCCAAATTTAGGTCAGGGGAAGAGATTGAGTAAGCTAAAAGTGGAGGGAGGGCTAATAAAATTCTAAGACGATATAAATAAATCATATGGAAACCTACATTTTTGGACAATGGAACACTCAGGGGCCGTAGATTGTTGCTAGAAAATTTTCAGTGCTAGGGATGGGATACCTTCCAGTGAGTTGTTGGCAAAAGAGGTCTCTGATGCCCCCAAAACATTATAGACCATTGCCAAGGCCCTTAGTTTCCCACCATGAATAGATGGAAAGACCCTATTGGTGAAGATTCCACATACTTGGGCTGCAAGGCCACTGAGAAACCCTGCTGGAACTGAGCTGATAACCTCCTTCATGTAGACTAGCTGACAGAAAGCTGGAAGAAGCCATTCTGCATGCAGCTCAATGGGAGAGAGAGAAATCATCAGTGAAGATACTCAACAGTGGATGCTGCAGACCTTATATTTGGCCAGCCAGGCCAAATGAGCCAATGGGTGCAATAGTGGCACTTCTGTCATGGTGGAAACCAACTGTCTTCTAATTGGACTGGACACCTGCTACATGAGAGGGAATACATCCCTGATACTGAAAACTTAAAACAGGGGTAGTCATGAGCCCTAGGGGTGTAACTTCTGCTGCTGTCTGGCTAAATGTATATACTATGCTTATCAAACTGCCCAGTAAGCACTTCTCTTGATGTTCATACCCTTATATTAATGCTATTTTTACTTTTGGTAGAGGATTTTCTTTTTTCAGTGGCAGTGACCTTGGGATGACTCAGAAGGCATAATGGGGCTGGAAAGAAGTGACAGGAGTGTTCAGTACTGCAATATCTCTATCACACCTTCCAAGGCTCAGGGTCTGTTGCGGAAGAGGTGGCAGAAAGACTGTAAGAGCCAAAGGAAGGATAGGACTCCTTACAACGTGCTCCTCCAAACACAAAATGGCCTGAATATCCATGACCTCACATCACCTGACAATACCTACACAAGACCATCATAACAGGAGGAAAAAATCATGACATCAAAATAAAATAGAGACTGATTGAGATGGGGAGGGGATATGATGGAGATTGGAGTTTCAAAGGGGAAAGTGGGGGGAGGGAAGGTATTACCATGGGATATTTTTTATAATCATGGAATTTGTTTATAAAAAAATTGAAAAGAGAAAAAAGAATCTTCAGTAATTGATTTGTTGGAAAGATAATATCAAGTATAACTAATTAAGTAGCTGAAACATGATAAAACCAAAAATTTTCAAAACTGATTCAATATATTTGAAGTAAAATATCAATAGCAAACATAACTTTTAGGAAGAAATTGCTAAATAATTTAAATTTAAAAAGGAATGGCTGGATTAAATACAAAATTAGGTATTTTCAAGAATATTTAAAAATTATATTAGTAACTTAATTTAATGTAATTCAATAGTTTAAAAAACATATAAATTCCATTATTTTATCTCCTCAAACTGGGATTTGTAATTTTTTTTAGTTTGTTGTTTGTTTATGTTGCAGTTCTTTCTTTCTTACTTTTGTACTATTTCTTTTTTTTTTTTGCTGGCCTGAAACTCACTATTTACCACAGGCTGGCTTCAACCCACAGAAAGCCTACTATCTTCCTTTCAAGTGCTGGTTGTGAGCCACCACACCAAGCTGGATTTGGAATTTTTAAAAACATTTTATATATTTATTTGAGAGTATTTTAAATCTATTTTTATATCTTAAGGGTTTTCATAAATAGTACATACTTGTTATAAAAGCAGAAATGATATTAGAAGCGTCCATGTGTGTTGACCATTATAGTAATTACACTGAAAATCCCCCAGGGACCATAAATATTAAGTTAAAACTTTTTTGGTGGAAACAAAATTCCTGTTTCTTATTGGGTGATTTATTTAGCCTCCAAATTTCATTCTGAATAAAATCAATAACATAAGTACTTTTAGGTCTACCTATGAGGAAGTCACTCCTTTCTTCCCAATGGCCTTCCCTCAGGAAAGATATTTATAACATGTAGGTGATAATTTATAACACAGGAGAAACAATTCTTGAGGAATATATATTTTTTTTATTTTTTTTATTAGTCAGTTCCGTATTCAGCAAATACAGTCAGTTTGGTACCATTATTAGGCTCATCCGTGACCTACCCCCTCCCCTTGGCCCCTCCTTGTTGAGGTATACGGGTCATGCATTGTGGAGTTAGCCCACAGTTATGGGTAAGCTAAATGTCTCTGCATATCATGACCCAACATGTGACTCTGACATTCTTTCCGCCACCTCTTCCGCAAAATTTCCCTGAGCCATGTTGGGTTCATTTTTGGTCTGCTTCAGTGATGAGGTGTTGAGGGCCTCTGAGGCTCTGGCTCTCTGATTTGGTAGGAGTTGATTTTTCTCTATGCTGATCTCCTTCCCCCTTGTGCTGGTGTCCGGTTCATCAGGAAAACAGCCCCCTTGCTTGTTTCTCGAAGTTTTATTAGTGTCAGCGCGTCTAGTGCCAGAAGGTGCTACATGGGCGACTGGGGGAAATTGACCAATATCTATTGAAGCAACGCATGGTCTAACCTACTTAGCAGCAAATAACTTATTGTGATGCCCACACAAGTGCAGTGGTGGCACACAGCCATGGTGGGGAACCAACTGCTCTCAATTTGGCTAACTGATTCCCTCACTGGTATGGGACCCATAGCTGGAGCTGGGAAACAAGTCAGAACCATATCCAAACATAAGCCCACTCTCCAGTATCAAGCTACTATCAATTGTGGGCTACAAGAGGACCTACACCTATTAAATTCTCTATAAAAAAAAAAAAAGTAAGGGTTATCTCATTTGTCCTGGTGCTAACTTACTCTCCGTTGGAGAATCTGCTTCTCTTTTTCAGATAGATGTAGACCCTAAGGAGAGAGCCACCCCATCATACCTCAAGAGGAATATTTTTAATACTATTTTAAGTTGTCTAGGTCAGAGGTATTAATACTTGAAATATCCCATAGCATGTTTCTCAAGTAGAGGTAGCTCTTCTTGAAAGGAACTTGTGAAATTGGAAGCCGTAGGTAGCATGAAACTATTCCACAATCTTTGAAATGTTATTGGTCAGAGTTCAACTTTAAAGTTGATTTTATATTGTAGGTCTATTTATACCTTATATAAAAAAGAAACAGAATAAATGTTTATTATATTTCTAATAAACCGATGTATATGGATTATATGCCATTTTGTGTTAAAACTGTTACTTTTTTAAAATTCAATCTCATGGATAAATTGTGATAGGTATTAGTTACTTCTCTCATTGTGACCAATACCTGACAAGAAGCACCTTAAAAAGGGACATGGTTTATTTCATCTTACAATACCAAAGGTGTAGTTTACGGTGGTGAAGGCTTGGCAGCAGAAAGAGGAGGGTGGCTGGTCACACAACATCATACACATGAGCTAAAACCTCAATGCTGGCCTCAGTGACCCACTTCCTCCAGAAATGTTTTACCTCAATATTCCACAACTTTCCCTAACAGTGCTACCAGCTGGAGAGTAAATGTTCAAACACTTGAGCCTATGGGAGACATTTTGCATGTATTAGGGAAGACAAAATTGTTCAAGTCAGAAAGGTTGTTTTTATTCATTTGTTTTGTCAGTTTTTATAAAATATTTTATTTATTTACAAGGAGAGAGAGAGAGTAGGAATGTACATGCCAGGGCCTCTTGCCACTGCAAAGGAATTCCAAATACATGTGTCACTTTGTGCCTCTGGCTTTACCTGGATACTGAAATTGAACTAGAAACATCAGGCTTTGCAAGAGAGTGCCTTTAACCACTGACTCATTTCTCAGTCCTGATTTTACCAGTTTCTTTGCCCTAGTTTATAAGCAGAGAGTTCTGGAAAGGTTTACACTTGTAAGCATTTGCCTGCGGTGAAAGTTTGCCAGTGAGTATAGCTTAAATGTGTATTTTTGTTCTAAGCCCTCTAAAGTAGTTCTTAAAATATAGTCTAGAGATGACCTATGTGTTCCTATGACCCTTTGAAGAAGATGATGATGTCAAGACTATTTTCAGAATAATACTAATTATTTACTTCTTTTACATGTTTCCCGATACATGAAATATGGAATTTTCCAGGAGATACATGAAATATAACAATGCTGTTACTTTAATACTTAATGGAATACACACACATAGGTTTTGAATTTGAAATGTTTCTCACTTAAAAAAAAGTTTATTCTTTTGTCTAATTTGACATTTCCATCCATGTATATAATGCATTTTGATTTTATTTCTCTATAATACCCATATTCACCCATTAATTCCCATCTTACTTTCATTCTTGTTTTTATGTTTTTAATCAATTGACTTAAATTATGGTTGCTTTCATGATCATGGGTGGATGTGTATTTACCATGGAATGGGAAAATTATCAGTAGCTACACACTGATGATGATGATTCTGTACTCCCAGCAAGCATTAGTTACTACTAGCTACTCTGGAAGGTGTAGGGTCTCATGGACCATTCAGCCATTGATGGAAAAACATTCACAGGTTCAGTCTTGGACAGGAAAACACAGCTGCTGTGAATTCATTAGTATCAAGGCCATGCCATATCCAGAAGACAGCAATCATAACTATTTCTAATTTCTTATACAATAGTGATAGCTATGACCTGTATTGACATAAGATTTTTGGTAACTTTAGTTTTAAAGTTGTCCTGATTTATAATGATCAAGAACTAATGACCTAATTTATCGACACATAGTACCTCTGTAACAGTTACTGGTGGTTCTGTATTTTCTTCGGATTTGGTAAGCTTGGGCTTTGTGGCCAAAGTTCTGTTCTTTCTCACTCCATGCTCTAAACTTCAGTGCCTTTTCTTGTGTTTCTTAGAGTTTTGAACACAGAAAAGTGGGATCTGAGGAAGAATTTTTTTTCTGAGGAAAAACAACTTAAGCCTGCTCTTATAGCACACATAGACTCCCTCTCACCCACTCCTGTTCTGCTGACATGTTCTTTTGTGCTCTATTCAAGCAGCACACACCTTCAATAAAGTTGCTTTCCCATATTCTTCTTTGTCTTGGAATTTGCAGGGAAAGTCATGGAAACCATAATTTGATGAGTTCTGAGAGAACAGTGTATGTCTGCCTATTTAGTTTTATTATCAACTAGGAATCCTATAAAGAGCTCTCATAATTGTCCAAAACATTAATTTTACAAAGGCTATATTCACTACATGATGCCCTGAGTAGCAGCAGAATTCTTGGCCAAATTTTAAAATTTTCTACTCTATCATTATTTCCCTAATTACCTAATTCACCCTTAATTGAGAGGCACTGTGTAAGAAAACACAAATCAACCAAATTTCCTTGTCAATATGATGACTATAACTTTCCTTTTCATTTTGAAGGCATTTATTCAAATTTTCTTGAAAGAATTTGAAACATTCTTTAATGGTACTATAATTTTTCCAAGTCAGGGTCTCACTGAGCTGACCTAGAACTCATACTACAGCCCAGGCTGTCTTTGAACTTACAGTGATCCCTTCAGTCTCCTAGGTGCTGAGATTAAAAGTGCCAGTCATCACACTTGGATCAACAGGTGTTACTTTAACAAAGTACTGTCTGTCACCTATTATGATATTGTCAAATATGTATTTTCTATTCTTTCAAGTGATCTTTTCTCAGGTGCTATTAGAATGAACACATAAAAATCAATCAAGTGTCCAAGATTTCAGAAATATTTCTAATTTATCATCTATGTATCTAAATCTATAATTTATAGTTATATATAATTTAGTATATACTAAAATAATTCAGTATAGATATATCAAGATAAATGTAGCAATGGATAGTAAAATTAGATATTTAGATCTAAAAGTAGAAATGTAGGGGTGAGGTTTTAGTTAACTAAAGAGACAATGGAACACCTTCCTGGAGGAGGAAAATGTTGATGGCTGCCTGGGTTGAATAAAAGATTGTTGGATAGGCAAAGTATGTGATCAGGAGCTGATATAAAAGGCAATAATGGATGCCTAGATACATTATTTTGGAATCCTGAGGAAATATGGAGTACATTGATGAGAATATTTGTAAGAAAGTTACAGAGCAGGTTTTATTTCCAAGTAAGTTATCTTCCCTTCTTCAACTGTGGATGTGACATTGAGAAGTTACTTTGAGATAACATGGTTCTGCTTTTAAATATTTCTGTTTTTCTTCTCCTTTTCTGTTTGTCTTTGAGGTAGAGTTCCAGGCTGACCTGGAATTCACTATGTAGTCTCAGGGTGGTCTTGAACTCATGGCAATCCTCGTACCTCTGCCTCCCACATGCTGGGGTTAAAGGCATGCATCATCACACCTGGCTAAGTTCTTCTGTTTTAGCAATATTTTAGCAGCCTTTAAAATGATTAGAGGGCTAGAGAGATGAATTAGTGGTTAAGGCTCTTCTGTGAAACCTAAGGACTAAGAATTGATTCCCCAGTACCCATGTAAGCCAGATGCACAAGGTGGCACATGTGTCTTGAGGTTTTTTTGCAGTGGATAGAGGCCCTGGTATTTCTTCTCTCTCTCTCTCTCTCTCTCTCTCTCTCTCATAAACAATCTTTCTCATAAACAATCAAACAAATAAATATAAATTCTTACAAAAGTTGATCCAACAGGACTTTTAATCTGCCCATGACCTTTCTGAGAAACATGACCACAAAGGAGCACTTAACAGATGATAATAATGATAATACATAATGCAGGGTTGGTAAAATATCATGGCATGGTCAATTTAGTCCAGCCATTGTAATGATTCAGCTTGGGAGTGCTCTGGAATTGTTTATTAGTGCCCTAGATATTAACATCAGGTCCCATGGCAAGCTGTCATGAAATGACACATGAGCAGGAAAAAGATAAAGAGGGAATTTTTTTCTTTAAAGTTAACTTATATTTCTTCCAACAAACATTTATGAATTGACAGTTATCTCTATAACTTGTTATCCACTCGCAAGGAGATGATGCTTTTAAATTTAGAGCCCAGACCTAAGAACTAGGTTTAGAGCAATCACAGAGCTCTGTCTGGGTCCATCCCCAAGTCCTAAAATTGCAAGTAAAGTACCATTGCATCCTCTAACATCCCTGCTACAAATTAATTCTCCTCTCCCCTGCCACAGGAGGCAGGTTAATAGCGCCTCTAGTTTTTCTCCCCTTCAACTCACCTCTTTTCTTTTGACAGAACAATCTTTCTAAAGTCCAAGATGGAAAGAGATCTGATTATATGACATTGGCATTTAAAATCTCAATGACTCAATTCTTTTCAGAATGAGGTTGAGACTGATCATGGCAAAGATCATCTCTTTCATCTTCAGACCTTCAGTATGATTATTACGTTCTCTGAAAATCCTCTTCCTCAATCAAGCCAATTTCACCTATTGATGTATTTTCTCAGGCCCATGTGTTTATTAGTTTTAACATTTGTCACAATTACACATTTGGACCTGTGTCATTGCTGATAAGATACATATCTCCCTGACCTCAGTGTACATTTTCTGTGTACATAAAAACATACTTTTTTTTTAAACCTACTTTAGTCTTAGCCACTCACACAGATGTCCCAAATAAGAGAAGTCAATGCTCTGTTGTTGATATGTTGATGAAGTAGATATTCACTGTGTAGAATCACACTGTGTTTGGAATGAAAAGTTTCAAATTTTTATTTTAAGTTCTTTGTCATAGATGTGGAAATTGAAACCTAGTATTATACAGTTAATCAGAATGCAAGGTTTATACTTCGAAATCTTAGTACTTTGTTTTAGCTCCACCCAGCCAATTTCATTCCCCAAGTACAAACTGAGAACCAATGACCCTGGGAGTGACTGTAGCAGTAGGGTAGCTTCTGTCCCATGAAAGTTCCCCTACCTTATCCCATGCTCAGTGGTTATTAAACAATACTGCAAGTCAATTTCATGAGTCCTTCTGGGGCACATTTAGCTTAACCCCTTAAGGTCCAGGAACTTTAGTCCCATATTTTGTTGTGCTTGTTATTTATGACACATACAAATCATGGCGATGTAAGAACTAATCAGTAGCATTTGAAATGAACAGAAGAGTATCCATACTTCCAGGAAAAGAGCTCAAACAGGCTCAGTGCTGGTAGTACATTTGCTGTCTGTTCCCATGAAAAGAACAAAAGCCAAACATGATGATAAAACCTGTGAATTCAGACCTCCAACAACAATTTATTAATTTCTAACCTACTTAAAGATGCTCTTATTGTTAAATGCTTTGATACCAAAAATGTTCCAAGGAATACTCTTTGTAATTATCAATCAAATTTTTTCCTCTTTTCTGTGCAAGTTCCATAAATTTGTTTCCATTTAATTACAGCAGAGGAACACAGCTGGAAAGAAACACTACAGAATACTCCCACTCCCATTCATAGCAATGCCTCATGCTTGGCAGGTCTGGTCAACTAATGTCCTCACTCCCTTGGGTGCCTTGGGGTTACTCCTAGGAAGTCAGGTAGGGTAGTAGGTTGGCCATTTAATCTACCCCCCCCCATTCTCAATTTCATTCCCTTTCTTGTGAACACAAAAGAACTTGAAGTGATCTGTCCATGGCATTGAAATGCCAACCTTAGTTGGTACTTTGAAAACTCAAAGCTTTTTACAAGATGAATAGCAAACTGGGGATGACAGCTCCTGCAGAGCCATTATTGAATCCTAGCCCTGATGACTGCATTGCTTTGGACTTAGATAAAAGACTCCATACAAGACAAATGGTCGGAAGACATCAAACAAGACTGTGTCCATACAGTGACAGAAGCAATCCAATTGAAGAAGCTGTTGATTTCCCCAAGGCCACATGCTAGTTCTTCCTGTGTAATTTATATTAAAGAACTAAAGATTGTATATTCATCTTCTATTTATACTTTCCTCTAAAAATACAAATGTCCAGTTGTCAAATCAAAGTCTTGCTTCTGCTTTTGCCTAGAAGAGAAATGTCGATATGGGAAGATGTTAATTATTTTGTATTGTGTTTTATTTAACCACAATAGCAGTATGTGTAAAGGTTATAGACTGAGAGTTACAATCTATAATGATCAGATAAAAAGATTAGTCAGCAAATCGATAGTTCCTTGAACCAACAGAAGGCTCGGTATATTCACAGCAACAATGAGTACAAAGGGTGCAGATAAACATCGGGCACCTTTGCTTAGATGAAAACTAATTCCAGAGAACTTCCAACACCTCATTAATTATGCACTCACCTTCAGGATGCTGAACTGGAGGGAGTATCATTAAGGGCTCATGGAATTGTTGGAAAATACTCCTGGCTCTATGAAAACTGTAAAACAGAGCTTTTCTTTCTGTTGGCCTAGCAGATGTTCACACATATCAGTTCCTCAAGACAGAAAGGGTCTTGGTATAGAAATACATATCTTAGGAACAGGAATTCAAGAGACTTTAGCTGTGAAGTATCAAATTTTGTACCATCAAAATTTTACAAAATATGGCTTTAAATGTAAATCTGCTTAATAATAAGACAGTAACTCTCCATATAATCGGTATCCCCAAACAGCCTATTTACATGTCTTCACTTCTTTTTAAAGTTTGATTTTATGATTTGTGATGCCATTTTGGCAGATACATTTTCATAGTAATTACTTCCTTTTTTTTTTTTTTTTTTAATCAAAGAGAGAGAGGAGAGCATGCAAGAGAGAGGGAGAGAATTGTTACACCAGGGCTCTTAGCCACTGTAATCAAACTCCACACAAGTGCGCCATCTTGTGCACATAGTTGACCTTGCACACTTGGGTCACACTGTGCAGCCTGGCTTGCATGGGAACTGGAGAGTAGAACATAAGTCCTTAGGCTTTGCAGGGAAGCGCCTTAACTGCTAAGCCATTTCTCCAGCCACACTTTTCATTGTTTTATTTGACATAACCTGTTTCATTCCACCCTCCCTTATATAAAAACAACCAGTTGAAAAGTAGAGTTGGATTTGTTGATTTGAGAATTAGGAACAGAGTCCTTAGACATGTGGAAAGATGGTTAAAGTAAGATCTCTTCTAGAATAATATGTAACATTAGATATTGTGTAACCACAAATTTTTAGTGAGGAATCCCTCTTAGTGTCTGACTTTGGATATTTTCCAAAACCAGAACCAGACTTGCTCTTTTGTGGAGAAATACTTAGAAGTTCATCAAGATGAACATAGATTACCATTTGGAAGAATCATAGAAATAAACTGATATAAATATCTCAGAGTTTCTACAAATAGCTTTAGTGTCATCTCTTGGGTAGTACTAGCTTTACTCCAGTAATTATTTAAAAAAAATAAAAAGGAGAAAGAAGAAGAGTAAAACTGGAAATTGAGCACTATAAAAGTTTTTTTTTTTTTCTTGAATCTATTCTTTGATATGATTTTTTACTGGTTGCTTTTAGCATTTTTTCCCATCTTCATTTTGCATGTTAAAGTAGGAGTATATTGATTTACTTGTTCTGGGTCAAATTGTTCCCTTGGATATGTTCCTGTAACTCTCAACTGAACAATAAAAAAGAAAACAGAACAAAGAAACAAACAAACAAAAAAACAGCCTCTGTTTATTAAATTCAAAGCTCAGAGTGTTACCAGGTGCATGCACGTCTGTGTGTGTGTGTGTGTGTGTGTGTGTGTGTGTGTGTGTGTGTAGTCAGTCTCTGGGATTTTGAAAATAACTAGCTGATCCTGATTGGCACAGAAGAAATGATGCTGTCCTCCACATCCACTGCCTTTTGGAGGTTGTGTACTTGGCAGCAGTTTCCTTTCACCGACTTCACCTTGGCTGTGGCTATTTGTGCATCAATTGAGCTATTGAAGAAAGGCTCTGATTAGTTTTCATTTGAACCAATCAGCAGCCATCTGGCTGATTGGCTGAGACCTGGGGTACCAGTAATTCTATCACACCTCCAGGGCAGACTAACAGTTGTGATTGTGTTTAATGAAACACTTTGCCTTCAAATGTCTACTTAGCCAAAGACTACAATTCCTTCCTTTTTTTTTTTTTTTTTTCTCATCGTTGTTTAGTTTCTCTTCATTACTCTCCATTTTGGCTCCTTTTCCTTCTTTTTCCCTTTTGTCCTTCATTTCCTTCTTCCTGCTCTCAACTCCACAGGTAGCAATTTTATACTTTACAAAGTAATTTCACACTCTACCACTGCTGTAGTCCAGTGGCTCATAATTTCTTGCTTGAATTACTACCATGGATTCATAACTTGTCTCTTTTCCCCCTGACTGCCTCTTACCACCCATACAATGGCCATTTCTCAATAATCCATCCTCTACAATGCAGCTGGAGTAATCTTCTAAACCCAAACTCTCACGAGAGCATTTTGTGAAAAATACACCAGTGGTTCCACACACCTGGGATAATGATCAGTCTCCTTAGTGAGGCATTCAGACTTTCCACAGGTCTGCTATTTTGCCACTTCCCTAGCTTCATCTCCCATATCATTCCACAGGTATCTTGGTCTTAGTCATATAATTCCCAAGCACACCTTTGTGTATATTATACAGTACCATCTGCAATCCCTCATAACTTACTCTTTATCATACTTTTATATGAACATATACTTTTGACCTGGTTCAGTCTAAGTTCCTCCTTCAAGGCTTAGCTGAAGTGGTATTTAACTTGGGACTCTTCCTTGGCTAACAAACCATGGTTTTATTACACAAATCTCCACTGCAAACACACACACCCATTGACTCAGGCTGAGATCATACAACACTACCCTGACATTCACTATACTCTTACAATATCATTAAATATAATACATTAGAAGTGATGATTTCTTTAGATATCTCTTCTAAAATCCTGGATTCTTATGTTTCATATCATGTAGTTCTTCAGCAATGTGACAAAGTCTAGAAACCAAAAAACATATAAAATACATCTATTTTTAACATGTAGAATAAAATGGGAATGATTATGAAGAGCATATAATAATGAAATACAGATATGAAACACACCAATAAAATATATACTTATAGCCGGGCGTGGTGGCGCTTGCCTTTAATCCCAGCACTCGGGAGGCAGAGGTAGGAGGATCGCTGTGAGTTCGAGGCCACCCTGAGACTCCATAGTGAATTCCAGGTCAGCCTGGGCTAGAGTGAGACCCTACCTCAAAAAATCAAAAAAAAAAATATATATATATATATACTTATATATAGGGTGAAAGGGAGAGAGAGAGAGTTTATTCAATCAAGCATTAGGTAGGAAGGTCTAGAGTAAGTCATCTAAGTATTGTAATTTGGCAATGATAATTGGTAATATCAGTATTTCAAGATAATTTAAGCCACTCTGATATGATACCGATGTTTTCTACTTTTAATAAAGTTTTACTATGGTTTATCATCTTTTAATGCTAATTTTTATTTAAAGATAGTTAGAAGTTATGATGTAATAATTATTTCATACTAAGTCCATGGAGAACCTGAATTCTAGAATCTACCTTTGAGTTTCAGAATATCTTTTCATGTGAGTAGGCTTGCTGTGCTTTGTACATAGCATTAGAATGTAGCAAGCACCAAATGTTAGTCAAATTAATGGAGTGAAGAAACTGTTTAGTATTTTATCTAATGTGAACTCCATAAACCTCTCCTCCTGTGAATTACTTTTTTATTCTGCTCACATATGAAGAACTTGATGCTAGGAAAGGTTATAAACATTTTTCTAGTTTACAGAACTTTCAACGTCAATTCTATCAAAAAGTTGCCTCCCCTTCATTAATCAGGTTACTCAGTAGTGGCTTATATTACATCTGGCATATCAAACAAACAACCAAAAAAAAAAAAAAAACAAGCAAGCAAGGGAAATTTCACTGTCTCTTATAAAGAAAAAAAGATGTAACCTGCATTAAGTCCATCACTGCTAACTTGTAAATTATATGGAATTCATCTGGTCCTTATTAGAAAATCTGAGAACACATTAGAAATGGACTTGTCATCCCAAAGCTTTTGTCTTGCCACAGGGGATACTTCCTCAGATTCAGAAACAACCTGAGAATAGGAATAGGGAGGGAAATGTCACTTCCTCAACAGCTTGCAAAGGAAACAGTGGTGGTATAGACTGGCTTTTTGTCTCATTGCTGCCTTTGAGTAGAGAAATAAAAGAAAATGACAGAAACTAGGACAACTCTTTTCACATTTCCGGATGTGAGCTAGGGACTGTTCAGTGTGCTCTGTTCTTCTCTGGCCACTGGAATGTTCAGGCCGTTGTGCGGCACACACAGGAGCTCTTTTCAGGACACTAGTTGTCTTTGTGCCCTTCGGGTTCTTCTATTTCTCTTCCATCCCTTTGCCTTTTGTAGTGTTTTCCAATATCCAGTCTACAAAGAAACCACTTAGTAGCAATGTCTGGACCAGCTTCTTAAGGAAAAAGAGATGTCCATCCTGGATACCCCAACACACACACAGGGAAAGAGAAGAAAATGGTGTCAGCCCTGAACAAGTATTTGCTAGTGATGTTGACTCAACACAAAATCACTTTAAACACACCAAGTCATTATTCTGCCTAATGTTGAAAAAAAAATCAAACCAGAAAAGAGCTAATATTTTCAAGGTTACAAACTTTTTATAGAATAACTAAATGCATGAATTGTATCACATTTAGGTATTTATCAATCTTAATTTTATGTTTACTTATCAGATAAGTCAAAATGGAAGCATTATTAATTAGACACTGACTCTTGGGGGTTGGAATGTTCTCTCAGATGTGCATTACATTAGCTATACAAGACAGCGGGAATGTGAAAAAGTAGATGCCTTCAAATCAGGCAGGAATTTTCAACTGTGATCCATAATAAATTCTCTTGTTATCTACCTTTACTGTTACAATGTCTTAAAAATTACTTTATATTATTTTTCCTCACTCAGAGAATAGTGACCACATTTTTCAGATTTTTATCTTTCTTACTTTATCAGTGCTGCTATAACAGAATGCCAGAGATCAGATAATTTATGCAAAATATAAACATAGTTCTCATCGTTTTAGAGGCTGGGAAGCCCATGATCAAAGCACCAGTGCGTATGGCATCTGGGAAGTGAACAGTCTATACTTTTAAGATTGCACTTTTAATGCATTCACATGGGAAAAGGTATGAAAGAATAAAAGAAGGTCTCAATGGTTGGGCCCATTCTTTTCTTTAAGAGTCCTAATGACTTAATTATCTTCTGAAGACTCCACCTCTTAAAGTTACCTCTTAGCTTCTAGCATTGGAATTTCATTGCCATAGCAGTTAATGTTATTAAATTTTAATTTCAAGGTCCCTTTTTAGAACTTGTGGGTATTATTCTGTTATTGCTCATCAGTTTGGGTACTACAGACCAAGAGCTAGACAGAATTATGATGCTGGAGAACACTGTAAAATTGCCTTCTTTCCTAAGAGAAGGAATTGTGTCTGGGCTAAGAAAGCATGTCAAGTCAGCCATCCCTGAGTGGAAATTGCAGGAATGTAACTTACAAGCTGTTTCCTCAAAGAAATTGCTTAGGTTGTTTCATGTACTTTATTTTTTCAAAAAAAATTTATGGTAGTACAATTTTATAACCTACTTAGTATTGTTACTTTGAGAATTAAATGGGTTAAGATGGATAATGGATGTACAAGGCTTAATTCAGAGTCTGGCATACAATGAGAATTTAATATATATGGAATAGCTGGCATTACTCCAGTCCTGCTGTAAACTTGTTTCCTTGTGATCTGTCTTCAGATGAAGTGTACAATGAGGACTATTTAATATTAAGTACAACTAACATTTGCCTCAACTTCACTGCATGCAAAGTATAATCACATATATCTTTTCATTTGAGTCCCATGAATTCCAAGCTTAGGTAGCATTATGGTTCTTATTTTATCAATGAGGGGGCTGCATCAGGGATAGGCTAAGTGACCTGCTGAATGAAGAACGTTTCAGCTAATGAACAACAGTGTAAGGATGCAGGTGGGGTCAAGAATCCACTTGATTCACTCTCATTAGGGGAAGTTTTACCTCAAATCCAGTGGATTCTGCTAAATAGACTGACTTTTTCTTTCTCATTTCTTGTAGTCATCTGTGTCATTCAGTAAAGGCTATTTACAGTACAGTTATCCAGAATTCAAATACAGGTTCCTTTCTTCCCTTCTTCCCCTGTTTTTAGAATTCTGATTCAAGGGGCCAAGGGTGGGGTAGAAGAAGGTCAGCAGACTTCTCATTTTGGGGCAGCACTATGGCCGGAACTACCTCTACTGTTTTCACTGTCCTTAGTATCTCATGGTTATCATAATCTTGTATCCCACACGTAACCTAAATGACAAAGACATGCTTTCTTTAGGCCGTGGGGAAGGGGTATGCTTTGTTATTTGAGGTGACCATCCTGAGATACATGCTTCTTGCATCTACCTACCTCTTAACCAGGAATTAGAGAATAATGTTATTGGGGATATTTGGGATCCAAGCACCCTGAAAATTTCAAATGTAGTTTTTTAGACACACATTTTATTGTCATCCAAGAGCAATTCCAGCCTCCTGCTGCCCAGCCTGTGACTCTTTCTCTCATTAAACCCCTGTGAGTAGCCCTGCTGCAGCCATGAATCATACGCTGAGGGCTTCACACAGGCTGGGTTTATTGAGTCACATGATAGGAGACTATATTAGATGGCCCCAGTGCAGCCAAAACAATCTGTCACTTTTAATTCTTCCTGTCACCTCATTAAGTATATAGCCACATTGACAATAAAACACATTTTCCAAGCCACACAACACACACACAAACACAGAAACACACAGCAACACCACCACCACACCAAGCTGTAACAATTCCCCCTCTTGTATTCAGTTATGGTTATAAATATCCAGTCATTGTAAGATTCACAAAGCAAACATATGTGTCAAGGTACAGTATATAACCCACAGAGGCACCAAACAGTCTCCACGGACACATAAAGCAATTAAAAATAACTGTGCTTCAAAGCAGGCTACTATAATACAAAGGTCAGGTCCATAAATATGAACAGGATGACAGTAATGTCTCTATCCAAATATACCACCAAACACACAACTACGACAGTTCAGAACTCAAAGGTTAATGTAAAAAAAAAATCTGAAATGATGCCATATTCATCTCATGCCTTTTCTTCCTGTGGTCTTTTCATCAAAGGTTAATATATGTGAATACAGTAGAAAAATTTTATCAAGGCCAAGCGTGTGTCATCAGGAACTATTTTATTCATTGTGAAATATTTACCCTTGTACATATGATAAAATGAAGGAGTTGTAACAAATTTTCAGCCAAGGGAAAATGTCTATTGCTTTTCCCTGTCCTTCACTAGGTTGCTTGCCTTTATATTAACTGCACTGAAGTTTGAATTCCACTCCAAGCTGTGGTGAGATGGTTCTGAGGGCAGGGATAATTTTGCAGTAACACACTGAGTGCGATAATAAGGTTTATGCATGATTGTAAAGAATGTGCTGACATATGGAAAAGAAACCACTTCAGCTTGCACATGATTCATTTTTATATATATTAAAAAAAATCATAGTACACCTGATCCTGATTCAAATAGCAGTTCCTCCACCCCACACTCTACAATGCCTTCCATGATGAAAGGTATTTTAGCATATGCAGAAAAAACCCCAACCCTCAGTGGACTGAGTCACTAAAACTTCAAGTTTTGTGCACATCCATCAGAGTATCATAGGTTCCTGTATTACCATTTAAGGTATTGAGTGCAATGAAAACTTATTTTCATAAAACATGGCTCTTTATGTAATAAGAGCCTTAAGTAGCAAGAAAGTAAATTCAGGAAGGAAAAGATGTGAACCATAAGGCTCCATAAGACAGAGGCATTTCCTTCCCTTCCTCTGCAAAGGAAAATGCCAACTAACTTGCCATCGATTTTAGCTTTCATCAAGATATTAAAATATGAGTGTAGTTTGTGAAAAAAAATATTTGGGTCACCTGTGCCATACTATTATGATGACACTGTGAGCACACAGGTTCCAGCAAATGAGTGCTCTGGAGTGAGTTCCTTTCACTTAATAATAATAAAATTTTCCAAGGCAAGGTTTCCATTCCCTAGGAGAGAGAAAACCAGATCTCAGTTTCTTCTCTCTTGTAGACCTTATTTCTGTATTCATACAAAAGTCTTTCCACAATGAAAAACAAACAAATAAAAACACTGAGAACCAATAATCTTTTTAATTAATTAATAATTAATTAATTTGTTTGACAGAGAAAGATGGAGAGAGAGAGAGAGAGAGAGAGAGAGAGAGAGAATTAATGGGTGTGCAGGGCCTCCAGCCACGGCAAAAGAATTCCAGACCCCTGCACCTCCTGTGCATCTGGCTAACGTGGGTCCTGGGGAATCTAATCTGGGTCCTTTGGCTTTGCAGGCAAATGTCTTAACTGCTAAGCCCTCCCTACAGCCCAAGAACCAATAGTCTTTTCATGGTATGATAGAATGTATCACTGTGATAGATTAATCTAGAATGAACCCTTTCCTTCCATAAGCTGTTTCTTGTCAGGTGTTTGGTCACAGTGACAAGTTAATTAATATACCTCCCCCCACAAAACCAGTCACACAGCTCAGACTCCAAGAGCTACCAAAGAAAACAGTAATGTTTTCTATACTAGTAAAGATGTTACAAATTGTTACATGTTAATCTTTGTATCACCTAAGTTCCTAGTTACCAGTTCTGCCTCTCCAGCTCCTATGAGGTGTTAGCACCAGCCAACTTCATAACTAATCCCATAGTCTGACTTTAGTCTCACAACAAACTCTAGTGTGACCAGAGTTTTCTTCTATATATTTGTAGTGAACTGCCTAGAAACCTAGCTCATTTTCCTTTTAAATTTTCTACTCAAGAGACCCTCAACCTAATCATAGATACATTCTATGTAACTTGTTCATCAAAATTAATTCATATATTCACTTGTTGATTCCCATCTTCCAAAACTAGTTTTTCCCCATTTCTCTATTTCTTTGACACTATCAATGCATTATGTTATTATATGGCATTTGGGTATTTTATTATCTTAAGAGGAATAGTCCAATAAATTTAGGACAGTAGAGTTAGTAAAAGTTGAAATGTTTCCTCCTGAAATAATTGAGTATACTATTGCTTATTTTGAATATCTTGCTTTCTTCCATATGTTCTTTTGCCTTCCACCAAGTAATGATGAAATTACAAGACAAATCAACTAGCTGCCTGTCACATATGCCTGAAACTCAAGCTGTTCCAGGTTAGGAATCACATATGTGGGAAAACGGGCAACACTTTCTCTCTGTGCTTGTATGAGTTCACTTAGTATGATCTGTTCAAGCTCCATCCATGTTCCTATAAATTTCATTATCTCACTAAGGAAATACTGTTGACTAGAATTCCACTGTGTAGGTATAGCACATGTTCATTATCCATTCATCAAATGATGGGTATCTAGGTTAATTCCAGTTCTTAGCTATTCTGAATTGAGCAGCTATAAACATGGTTGAGCAAATATTTCAAATATCGCTATAGTGAAGAGTGGAACCTTTAGGATAGATGTCCAGTACAGGATAATCTGGGTCAGTTGGAAACTCTATTTTCATCTTTTTTAGGAGTCTCCACATTGATTTCCATTGTGGTTGTACAAGTTTGTATTTCCACTAATTAATGCTTAGGTTTTTAGTTTTTATTTTTTTGAGTTCTTTGTAGGTTCTATGCCCCATTTGTGAGTGAGTTGTTTGAGTTTTTATTGTTTAGGTTTTTGAGTTCTTTGTAGATTCTACAGATTAGGCCTCTGTCATTTGGATATTCAGTAGATATTTTCTCCCATTCTGTGGTTAATATATTGGCTCTGCTTATTTTATGTTTGTTTGTGAAGAAACTTTTCATCTTCATGTGATCCCATTGGTTGAGTGATTGTTTAAGATCCTGTGCTACTGGGGTTTTGTTCAGGAAGTGTTTTCCCATTCTTATATCATGGAAAGTTCCTCATATATTTTCTTCCAGTAGTAACCGAGTTTCTGGTGTCATATTGAGGTCTTTGATCCATTTGGACTTGAGTGTTGTGCATGGCGAGATAAGGCCATTAAAATTTAAGGTTATGACTATGTGGTTCAGTTTAATCCCTGCCATGTTGGAGAGTTTCTGGGGCTTGATGCTTTCTTGGGTTTTGTATGTTTTGTATCTGGTCTTGTTTTGTTTGTTGTGTTCTTCCTATTGTAGGCTCTTGAGGTTGGTTGTATGACTTTTGTGGGGAGTATTTCCTAATGGCTTTGTGTTTATGTAATTATAGAGATGGCTTTTATTATGGGAAGTTTTTCTTTCACCATTATGAGGGATACTTTCACTGGGTACAGTAGTTTGGGTTGAAAGTTGTAGGTTTTAGAATTTTAATTTTTCCATACCAAGCCCTTCTGGAATTCCAGGGTTTCATTTGAAAAATCTGAAGTACCTTTGTATGTAATGACTTGTTTCTTTCTTGCTGTTTTTAGTACTCTCTCTTTGTTTTCATTGTTTAGAGATGTGACTTGGAGAGTTTATACTTTGGTACAGTGTGTTTGGTGTTCTGTCACCTTCTTATATCTGGATGGGTCTCTCTTTTGAGAGGGTGGTAAATTTTTTTCAATAATTTTGTTGAACTTGTTCTTCATGCCTTTAGCCTTAATTTCTTTCCCTTCTGGTATACTCATTATCTAGATGTACAGTCATTTTAAGGTATCCCACAATTCCTTCATATTATGTTAGCATGATATTTTGAATTTATCAAAGTTTTTGGGCTCCTAAACAATTTTTCTGTCTTGTCTTCCAAATCTGAAGTTCTGTCCTCCACATGATTAACTCCAATGGAAGGGGTTTCTAGAGAGGCTTTGACAAGCTCTATTTTATTTCTGTTTTCTGTTGCATTTTTTCTGTATCTTGTCTATCCTTTTCTTAAGGTCAAATTTCAGTTCATGGCTCCATTTTCTTGGAATTCATTCTTGCATTTAATAATATCTTCATTGAGCTAAATAAGCTTGTTATTGAGATCTGCTTTTTGCTCACTCACCTTCAATTCATTTATCTCTTTTGAGGTCTTTCTGATTTTCCACAATTTAGCTAAGCCTAGTGATGAAAGCTGTGTGCTGTAGGAGATGATTCAGTTGCACTTCATTTATACAGTTGTTGGTGTTTTGATTATTTGATTCCATTTCAATAATTTGCTTGGGTAGTGCCACATAGCTTATTGTGTTTTTATTTTGAGTTTCTATTTCTTTTGTATCCTCTATGTTTTCATTGGAGACTTCCATTGTGGGACTAGGAAATCTTGATGAAGTTCTCAGAGTTTGTGGTTTTGTGTTTTATTATTATTATTGCTTTGGGCTCTATCCATCTTCAGGTAAAATTCTTGATTTATTAAGGAGGAAGCAAGAATATATCTATGTAGGATCTTCAGTGAGTGTTTTGTTTTGGGTTTGAACTAGCTTGGAGAGGGTTGGCATTGTATCCACACATGTGTAGGTTTTTGAGGTTGAAATTGCAATCTGCCACAAGAACATGTAGGTACTTGGGCTGTAGCCATAGGCTTGGCAGTTGAGGTATTCCAATCTAATATGTTGTCTCAAAGCTTGGAGAAGTTTTGGAATCTCCTTTATGGGGTCTCAAACATGCCTATAATCAACAGTTTCTAACTCACTCTGGAACAGACCCTCAGCAAGTTGGAAATCCTTCCTGGTCTGAGTTCCCAGGCCCTAATCAAGCCAGCAACTTACCCCAGTGAATAGGCCCCAAATAGACCCGCACCCCACCAGCCCTGAGCACACAGACCCCAAGCTGGTCCACATGCACAGACACTTACCACACATGCACCTCACCTGTACTGAGCGCACGGGCCCCAAGCATGCTGGCACCTCACCTGGTCTGAGCCACAGGTCCCAACCAAATTCAGACCTCTGATGTACCTGCACATCTCTTTGTCCCAGCACAAGGCCTCAAACACGACTGCACCTCTCCCAATCTGAAGGCACAGGCCCAGACTTGCCTGAACCTCACCAGACTGGAGCGCACAGTCCTCAAAATGTCAGCACCTCAATGGGTTTGAACACCCAATTCCCACCACACCTGCACCTTACCCGTCCCAGTACAAAGGCCCCAAATAAGCCAGTCCCAGTGCACAGGTCACAAACATACCTGCACCTGACTCCCTCCACCCCCACTCAGTGCACAGGCACCAGAAAAGCTGGAACCTCATCTGCTCTGAGCCACAGGCCCCAAACCAGTCCTGCAACTCACCTGCAAGGGAACAGGCACCAAATACTCTACACCTCACCTACCTTGAGCACACAGGCCCCAAACACCCCGGCCCTTCTATGAATTGATGAATCTTAATCAGTGTCATTCACTTATAAGGCAAAAGTAAAAAATGATATAAGGAATGATTTTAGTTTTAATATCAAAAATAAAAATTAGACATAACATTTTAATTTCAAAACAGTTTTCTGTTTATGCTGTTGAGAAGTTACAAAGGTTGTAAAGAAAGTTTTCATATAAGCTGAACAATTTGCTATACCAACAGCTTACATGCGTTACATTTAATGGTACATTTATTACAATTAATGATCCAAAGATATATTACCATTAATCCAGATTTTTTTTTCTCTTCGCTTATTAACCCAGAATCTCATTTGAGGTCTATTTAATATATAGTCATCATGCTGTTTAGCTTGTTCTTGGTGGTACACTTTCTATGACTGTCCTTGATTTTGATTACCTTATGTGATACTCATCATAAATGGAGAAAGAAGAGAAGAGAAAAGAAAAGAGAAGAGAGAGAATATCATGATAGGTGTGCATATATAAATAAGTCAAGGCACTCAGAAATGTTTCCTTGTTCTGAAAGCTAATATTGTCTAGAAGCAACATTATGTTTTTGTATAAACGATTATCTCTAAAGCTTAGAAATAATTTCCTAAATAGCATTCTTTATGAATAGGAACCAGGGAATCCTGAAGAGGTGGATTATTCTGTTAGACTGTTGTGCTGATAGAAAATAGGAAATTTGGGGCTGGAGAAATGGCTAAGAGGTTAAGGCACTTGCCTGCAAAGCCAAAGGAACCAAGTTCTATTTCCCATGACCCACATGAGCCAGATGCACAAGGTGGTGCATGTGTCTGGAGTTCGTTGCCAGTAGCACCCATTCTCTTTCTGTCTGCTTTTCTCTCTGTCTCTGCTTCTTTCTCTCTCTCAAATAAATAAACAGAAATGTATTTTAAAAATAAGTTAGAGCTGGGCGTGGTAGCACAATGCCTTTAATCCCAGCACTCGGGAGGCAGTGGTAGGAGGATCAATGTGAGTTCGAGGCCACCCTGAGATTACATAATGAATTCCAGGTCAGCCTGAGCTAGAGTGAAACCCTACCTTGAAAAACCAAAATAAATAAGTAAATAAATTAGGAAATTTTAAGAAAAAATATAGACTTCGGTCAAGATGGTGGCATAGGAACCATGCCAAAGCAGCCTAGGGGAGAAAAAGCCAAAGAAAACCCAGCAAAATACACACCTTTACTAAAAAGGGAGGTGTATAAGAGATTAAAACAGCAGCAGACAAGTAGGAGAGATCCAGAGCATCCAGAGCCCACATGGGCAGGCCCAAGCAGCTCCAGAAGCAGCGGCACAGGCTCCGGCAGCAGAAGCGGCAGTGGAAGCCGTGACTCCGGCTCCAACAGCAACATCAGCAGCTCCGGCACCGGCTACAGCGGCTTCAGCGGCGGCGGATCCAGCAGCAGCAGGTCCAGCTGCTTCAGCAGCTTCAGCTGTGGCGGATACAGCAGCGGCAGCTCCAGTGGCTTCAGTGGCTGATCCAGCAGCGGAAGTTCCAGTGGCAGCAGTAGTGGATCCAGAAGCAGGGGTGCCGATCTGCAGGGCCACAGTTGCCAGGCTCGGTTTGCCCCGCAGGAAAAGCCAGTGACCAGTTCCAGGAAACAGAACAGTGGCCCAACAACCAAGCCAGCAACTTGACTGAGACCAACAGCATCCAAAAAGGTAACTGGGATTGAACCAGGGAAGAGCCTCACTTGGTGACAAGCTGACTTGGATCCCTCAACAGACAAGAAATCTTAACCTCTTTGTTGATAGAGGATGTGGTTCTTATAATACCTACTCTTGCTTAAATACTTGGTGCTGTATTTGACTAAATGTGTACAGGGTTTAGTTAAATTTTAGAATCTACCTGTATTTTATTCCACTCAATCTACTTGAATACTCCCATAGCAGGCAAACTCAACCCCTAGGAACACTTGTCTAAATACTCTGAGAGTGTTAAGAGCCACACCTAACATCTTAATCTCCTACATTGAAGATATACAACATCAGATCAATTGATACAGCTAAGAATAACCAGCTAACTGGAAAATCTAAGCAGTACCTTAATCCAAGATGCAAAAATATGTACATTATAACAGAAGAAACACCAAAAACCAAGGCAATATTAATCCACCAAAAAGTATCAATGCATCAGAAATGACCTCCAGTGAGAACGAGTTAGAGGAAATGCCTGAGAAAGATTTCAAAAGAATGATTGTAAATATGTTCAATGACCTCAAAGAAGAAATCCAAGGAATCAAAGAGGAAACCAAAGGAATCAAAGAGGAAATCAAAGGAATCAAAGAAGACACAGGACACCAATTTCATGAAATAGAGAAGTCAATACAAGACATAAATAAGGAAATAGAAATAATAAAGAAAAAACAGTCAGAATTACTAGCAATGAAGAACACAGTTAATGAAATAAAAACCTCTGTAGAAAATCTCACCAGTAGAATGGATGAAGGAGAGGACAGAATATCTAAGCTAGAAGATCAGGTGGCAGATCTAATACAATCCAACAAAGAGAAAGACAAACTAATAGAAAAGTATGGATGGGAATTTCAAGATATTTGGGACACTATTGAAGAGATCAAACATAAGAATTCAGGGAATAATAGAAGGAGAAGAATTTCACTCCAAAGGCAGAGTAGGCATCTTCAACAAAATCATAGAAGAAAACTTCCCCCAAATTGGGAAAGAGGTGCCAATGCAGATACAGGAAGCCTTTAGAACACCAGC
Source organism: Dipus sagitta (assembly GCA_036346955.1). NCBI lineage: Eukaryota > Metazoa > Chordata > Mammalia > Rodentia > Dipodidae > Dipus > Dipus sagitta. The sequence goes on from CM070781.1 coordinate 20,169,045, forward strand.
CAGACAAAACCTGGAAAGAACCTCTCCTCGCCATATTGTAATCAAACTACCAAACACACAATCCAAAGAAAAAATATTGAAAGCAGTTAGAGAGAAAAATCAAGTTACCTACAAAGGCAAGCCCATCAGGATCACAGCAGATCAACACAAATTTTCAAAGCTAGAAGGGCTTGGAGTGATGTATTCCAAATTCTGAAAGATAACAACTGTCAACCAAGGTTACTTTATCCTGCAAAAATATCCATTCAAATAGATGGAGAAATAAGGACATTCCATGACAAAAGCAGGCTAAAGGAGTATTTGAAGACAAGACCAGCTCTACAGAAAATACTTGAAAGAATCCTCCATGCCAAAAAGAAGGAAAAACACACATATAAGGAACCTGGAAAACAACAAGCAATACTCAAATACTAGTTAACACAAGAGAGCAAAGGTAGAACTGGAACCACAAAAAAAAAAAAAAAATGGCAAACATAAATACACAACTTTCAATAATATCTCTTACTATCAACAGCCTCAATGCCCCAACCAAAAGACATAGGTTTACAGACTGGGTTAAGAAGCAGGACCCTACAATTTGTTGTCTCCAAGAAACTCACCTTTCTACAAAGGATGGACACTATCTTAGGGCGAAAGGTTGGAAAACGGTGTTTCAAGCAAATGGACCTAGAAAACAAGCAGGGGTTAATATCCTAATATATGACAAGGAAGACTTCAGTCCAACGTTAGTCAAGAAAGATAAGGAAGGTCACTTTATATTGATTAAGGGCACACTCCAACATGAGGACATTACAATCCTCATCATATATGCACCTAACATGGGGGCTCCCAAATTCATCAAAAAAACACTGTTAAAACTAAGGTCACAGATAACACCAAACACAGTGGTACTGGGTGACTTTAACACCCCATTCTCATCAATTGACAGGTCATCCGGGGAAAAAACTAAACAGAGACGCATCTGGACTAAATGAGGTCATAGAAGGAATGGACCTAACAGATATATACAGGACATTTCATCCAAATGCTGCAGAATATACATTCTTCACAGCAGCACATGGAACATTCTCTAAAATGGGCCATATATTAGGACACAAAGCAAATCTTAACAAATTCAGGAAAATTGAAATAATTCCTTGCATTCTGTCTGACCACAATGGAATCAAACTACAAATCAATAGTAAGAAAGGCTATAGAGCATACAAAAATCATGGAAACTAAACAATACACTACTAAATGATGAATGGGTCAATGAAGAAATCAAGAAGGAAATGAAAAAAATTTATAGAGACATACGATAATGAGAACACAACATACCAAAATCTCTGGGACAAATGAAGGCAGTTCTAAGAGGTAAATTTATAGCTTTAAGTGCCTATATTAAGAAAGTAGAAAGGTCGCAAGTAAACGACTTAATGCTTCACCTTAAAGCCTTGGAAAAAGAAGAACAAGGCAAACCAAAAATCAGTAGACGGGAAGAAATAATAAAGATTAGGGCAAAAATTAATGAAATAGAAACAAACAAACAAAAAAAAAAAAACAAACAAAAACAAAAAAGAAAACAATCCAAAGAATTAATGAAACAAAGCACTGGTTCCTTGAAAGGATAAACAAGATTGATAAACCCTTAGCAAATCTGGCCAAAAGAAAGAGAGAAGAGACACAAATTAATAAAATTGGAGATGGAAAGGTAACATCACAACAGATGCCAGAGAAATTCAAAAAATCATAGGGACATATTATAAAAGCATATATACTCCACAAAGTATGAAAATCTGAAAGAAATGGATGATTTCCTTGATTTATATGACCTACCAAAATTAAATCAAGATGAGATTAATCACTTAAATAGACCTATAACAAGCATGGATTCCTAACAGTTATCAAAAATCTCCCAACTAAAAAAAGCCCAGGCCCAGATGGATTCACTGCTGAATTTTACCAGACATTCAAGGAAGAGCTAACACCATTGATTCTTAAGCTTTTCCATGAAATAGAAAAAGGAGGAATTCTACCAAACTCCTTCTATGAAGCCAGCCTCACACTGATACCAAAACCAGGCAAAGATAGAACAAAAAAGAAAATTACAGACCAATCTCCCTCATGAACATAGATGCAAAAATTCTCAACAAAATATTGGCAAATAGAATACAAGAATATATCAGAAAGATCATTCACCCTGACCAAGTAGGCTTTATCCCAGAGATGCAGGGATGGTTCAACATACGCAAATCTATAAATGTAATACATTATATAAATGGGTTGAAGGACAAAAATCACATGATCATCTCATTAGACGCAGAGAAAGCATTTGACAAAATGCAACATCCCTTCATGATAAAAGTCCAACAGAGACTGGGAACAGAAGGAACATATCTGAATATAATAAAGGCTATTTATGACAAGCTTACAGCCAACATATTACTAAATGGGGAAAAACTGGAAGCTTTTCCACTAAAATCAGGAAGAAGACAAGGGTGTCCACTGTCCCCACTTTTATTTAATATAGTTCTGGAAGTGTTAGCCATAGCAATAAGGCAAGAGACATGCATAAAAGGGATACAAATTGGAAAGGAAAAGGTCACGTTATCATTATTTGCAGATGAGATGATTCTATATATAAACGACCCTAAAGACTCTACTAGCAAACTGTTAGAGGTGAAAAAACCTACAGCCATGTAGCAGGATACAAAATAAATACACAGAAATCACTAGCCTTCATATATGCTAACAACAAACACACAGAGGATGAAATCAGAGAATCACTCCCATTCACAATTGCATCAAAAAAAAAAAAAAAATACAGTACCTTGGAATAAACCTAACCAAGGAAGTAAAGGATCTCTACAATGAGAACTTTAAAACACTCAACCGAGAAACTGCAGAAGACACTAGGAAGTGGAAAAATATCCCTTGTTTTTGGATTGGAAAAATCAATATTGTGAAAATGGCAATCTTAACAAAAGCAATCTACACATTTAATGCAATGCCTATCAAAATTCCAAAGGCATTCTTCATGGAAATTGAAAAAACAATCCAAAAATTCATTTGTTTTTTTTCTTTTCTTTTCTATTCTTTTCTTTATTAGTTAGTTTTATATTCAGCAAATACAGTCAGTTTGGTACCATTATTAGGCTCATCTGTGACCTACCACCTCTCCTTGGCCCCTCCTTGTTGAGGTATATGTCTCATGCATTGTGGAGTTAGCCCACAGTTATGGGTAAGATAAATGTCTCTGCATATCATGACCCAACATGTGGCTCTGACATTCTTTCCGCCCCCTCTTCCGCATAATTTCCCTGAGCCATGTTGGGTTCATTTTTGGTCTGCTTCAGTGATCAGGTGTTAGGGGCCTCTGAGGCTCTGGCTCTCTGATTTGGTAGGAGTTGACTTTTCTCTGTGTTGATTTCCTTCCCCCTTGGGCTGGTATGCGTTTCATCAGGAAAACAGCACCCTTGCTTGTTTCACCAATTTTTCTTAGTTTCAGCCAGGGCCCTTTTGAGGTATGATGGGGTGGCTCTCTCCTTAGGATCTATGTCTATATGAAAACGAGAAGCAGATTCTCCAACAGAGAGTAAGTTAGCACCAGGACAAAAGAGATAACTCTTACTTTTTTATAGAGCATTTAATAGGTGTCAGCCCTCTTGTGGCCCATTATTGATGGTAGCTTGATATTGGCGAGTGGGATTATGCTTGGATATGGTTCTGACTCGTTTCCCAGCTCCTGCTATGGGTCCCATACCACTGAGGAGATCAGTTAGCCAAATTAAGAGCAGTTGGTTCCCCACCATGGCTGTGTGCCACTATTGCACTTGTGTGGGCATCACAACAAGTTATTTGCTGCTAATTAGGTTGCTAATGAGTTGCTTGGACAGATATTGGTCATTTTCCCACAGTCGCCCATGTAGCACCTTCTGGCACTAGACGCGCTGACTGTCTGGGTACTGACTCTCTTCCAACTTCCAGCCATGCCATTCTAATTTGCATGTCAATCACATAAGGTGTCTTCAGCAGTAGGGTCTTACCACTAACCTTTGGTGGGTCATCAAGTACTCTGACAGAAATCTGTCTGTCTTTCAGGAAACCTTGTAGGTCTCTCTGATCAAAAGCTCATTGTGGATGATAGCCCCATGCTGGTACTGGGAGTTACAGGTGAGTGCCCACTAAGAAAATGAGGAAAAAGATAACTAATATACAAGAGTTAGAGAGAAGAGAGAGAGAGAGAGAGAGAGAGAGAGAGAGAGAGAGAGAAGGAGGGAAGGAAGATGTAGAAGAGTAAGGGTAGTCGTGATCCTACCCTCTCCAATGTCTTGTGGTTCAGGTGTTCCCTGTAAGGGCCTGGTGAAGTATCAGCCATTTGGTCTGCCATTTAGTAAGTAGAATTTTATGGTGCCTTTGCCATTTGGGTCTAGATTTGTGTTTCCCACCCCTTTGATGCCCTCCCCTCCCGCCCCTTCCTTCCTACTGTCTAGTCCATGAGATGCTTGCTGGGTATGTAAGGTATCTTGGGTAGATTCAGGTTAGGTGATGTAGATGAGTGAGACTATGTGGTGATTTTTTTTCTGTGATTGGGTAAATTCACTGAGAATGATCTGTTCCAGGTTCAACCATTTTTCCTCAAATTTCATTGTGTCTGTTTTTTCTTACTGCTGTATAGAATTCCATTGTGTAGATATACCACATCTTAGTTATCCATTCTTCTAGTGATGGACATCTGGGTTGATTCCAACTCTTAGCTATTACAAATTGAGCCGCTACAAACATGGTTGAGCAATTATCTCTAGCCTGTGGTTTGAAGGTTTTAGGGTAGATGCCCAGTAAGCGAATAACTGGGTCTGTTGGTATCTCTATACCCAGCTTTTTCAGAAGTCTCCATATTCCTTTCAAAGTGGTTGTACCATCCTACATTCCCACCAACAGTGGATGAGTGTTCCTACTTCTCCACATCCTCACCTGCATTTATTTTTATTTGTTTTTTTGATGTTTGCTATCCTTATTGGGGTAAGGTGGAATCTCATAGTTGTTTTAATTTGCATTTCTCTGATGATTAGGGATGATGTACATTTGCCATTTCTATTTCTTCCTCTGTGAACTGCCCATTGAGCTCTTTGCCCCATTTTGTGAGTGGGGTGTTTGACTTCTTACTGTTCAGGTTTTTGAGTTCTTTGTAGATTCTAGAGATTAGGCCTCTATCAGTTGGATAACCCACAAATATTTTCTCCCATTCTGTGGGTAATCTATTGGCTTTGCTTATTGTATGCTTGTCTGTAAAGAAACTCTTCAGCTTCATGTGATCCCATTGGTTGAGTGATGGTTTAAGTTCATGAGCTACTGGGGTTTGTTCAGGAAGTCTTTTTGCATTCCTATATCATGGAAAGTACTTCCTAAATTTTCTTCTAGTAGTATTCGAGTTTCTGGTCTTATATTGAGGTCTTTCATCCATTTGGACATGAGTGTAGTGCATGGTGAAATGTGTGGGTCAAGTTTCAGTTTCCTGCATATGGTTATCCAGTTTGCCCAGCAACATTTGTTGAAGATGCTGTCTTTTTTCCAGCCTATATTGTCTGGGCCTTTATCGAATATCAAGTAGCTATAGTTGCTTGACCCAAAGTTCAGGTCCTCAAGTCTATTCCACTGGTCTATACTCCTGTTTTTATGCCAGTACCATGCTGTTTTTATTACTATGGCTTTGTAATATAGCTTTAGATCAGGTATGGTGATGCCTCCAGAGGTATTTCTTTCACTGAAGATATGTTTGGAAATGCGAGGCCTTCTGCCTTTCCATATGAAATTTGACATCATTTTTTCTATCTCTGTGAAGAAAAAGGTAGGGATTTTAATTGGAATTGCATTAAATCTGTATATTGCCTTTGGTAGGATTGTCATCTTCACAATGTTAATTATGCCTATCCAGGATCATGGGAGGTCTTTCCATTTTGTCAAGTCCTCCTCAATTTCTTTTTTGAGTGTTTTTATGTTTTCATTGTATAGATCTTTCACTTCCTTGGTTAACGTTATTCCAAGGTATTTTATCTTTTTTGTTGCTATTGAAAATGGAACTATGTCCCTTATTTCTTTTTCTGTATCTTTGTCCTTTGTGTAAAGGAAGGCTACTGATTTTTGTGCGTTGATTTTGTATCCTGCTACTTTGCTATAGGAGTTTATCAACTTCAGGAGTTTTGGGATGGAGTCTCTCGGGTCTCCTACATATACAATTATGTCATCAGTGAATAAAGCTTACTTAATTTCTTCCTTTCCAAATTGTATCCCTTTTATTTCCTTCTCCTGTCTTATTGCTTGAGCTAGGACTTCCAGTACTATATTGAAAAGCAGAGGTGAGAGTGGACAACCCTGTTTTGCTCCTGTTCTTAATGGGAATTCCTCCAGTCTCTCTCCATTAAGTATTATTTGGGCCTTCAGAGCTTCATATATTGCCTTTATTAGGTTAAGATATGAACCATCCATGACAATTCTCTCCAAAGTTTTGATCATGAAGTGATGTTGTATCTTGTCAAAGGCCTTTTCTGCATCCATCAAAATGATCATGTGGTTTTTATTTTTAACCATGTTTATGTGGTGTATTACATTGACAGATTTCCATATGTTGAACCACCCCTGTGTCCCTGGGATGAATCCCACTTGGTCAAGGTGGATAATGCTTTTGAAGTGTTGTTGGATTCGGTTGTGAGGATTTTGTTTAAGTTCTTTGCATCTAAATTCGTCAGGGAAATAGGCCGGTAGTTTTCTTTTCTTGTGGCATCTCTGCCTGGTTTTGGAATTAGGGTGATGCTAGCTTCATAAAAGGAGTTGGGTAGCTTTCCCTGTTCACCTATTTTGTGACACAGTTTGAGAAAGATTGCTTTTAGTTCTTCCATGATGGTTTGATAGAATTCTGCTGAGAAGCCATCTGGTCCTGGACTCTTCTTTTTGGGGAAGTTGTTCATTGCTTTTTCAATCTCCATGAGTGTGATGTGTTGATTGAGGTGATTAATCTGCTCTGTGTTTAGTTTTGGTAGATGGTATGCATCCAAGAATTTATCCATCTCTTCCACATTCTCCAGTTTTGTGGAGTAGAGGTTTTTGAAATAAGGCCTGATGATTCTCCCAATTTCACTTATGACTGTTGTGATCTCTCCTTTTTCATTTTGAATTTTGTTAATTTGAAGCTTCTCCTTTTCTTGCTTGATCAGATTGGCCAGGGGTTTGTCAATCTTGTTTATTTTTTCAAAGAACCAGCTCTTTGTTTTGTCAATTGTCTTAATTGTTTCCTTGGTTTCCAATTCATTGATTTCTTCCCTGATTTTAATTATTTCTTTCCTTCTGGAGCTCTTTGGATAGGATTTTTCTTGTTTTTCCAGTGCCTTTAGGTGGATGGTTAGGTTATTGATTTGGGACCTTTCTGTCTTTTTTATGAAGGCATTGAGTGCTATGAATTTTCCCCTGAGGACCGCCTTCATTGTGTCCCATAAGTTTTGGTACGATGTGTTCTCATTGTCGTTCAATTCCAGAAATTTTGCAATTTCATTTTTTATTTCATCCACTATCCATTTATTGTTTAAAAGTGTGCTGTTCAGTTTCCAGGTGCCGTTGGGATTCTTGGTGGGTCTTTTGTTGTTGATTTCTAGCAATATAGCATTGTGATCTGATATCATGCAGGGAATTATGTCAATCTTCCTAAATATGTGGAGGCAGTCTTTGTGACCCAGTATATGGTCTATTTTAGACAATGATCCATGGGCTGCTGAGAAGAATGTGTAGTCTGTGGATTTGGGATGGAAAGTTCTGTAGATGTCCGTTAGGTCTAAGTGATCTATGGTTTTGTTGAGCTCTCTTACTTCCCTGTTGAGTTTCTGTTTGGATGATCTGTCTATTACTGATAATGGTGTATTGAAGTCCCCAGCTATGATGGTGTTGGTGTTTATTTCTGTTTTATTGTCAAGTAGGTTTTGTTTTATGAACTGTGGTGCCCCTGTGTTTGGTGCATACAGATTTACGATTGTAATATCCTCTTGATGGATCGTTCCCTTGATAAGTAGGAAGTGGCCTTCTTTGTCTTTTTTGATTATTTTCGGTTTGAAGTCTATTTTATCCGATATTAATATAGCTACACCTGCTTGTTTCTTATTCCCGTTTGCTTGGAATATTGTTTTCCACCCTTTCACCCTGAGGAGGTGTCTGTCTTTAGTGGTGAGGTGGGTTTCTTGAAGGCAACAGATTGAGGGGTCTAATTTTTTGATCCTCCTGTTAGCTTGTGTCTCTTGATGGGTGAATTAAGGCCATTAGTATCTAGGATAATGACTGTGAGATTTGATTTGATCCCTGCCATATTGTGATGGTAAATATGGGTTGGTGTTTTCGTGGACTTTGAAGTTTTTTGTGCCTACTCTGAGTTTGGTTGTTGTGATCTGCTTCTTGTAGGCAATTGAGTTTGATTATTTTTTTCTTCTCTGTGGAGAATTTCCTGAAATACTCTCTGTAGGTTTGGTTTTGTGTTCATGTAATTGTAAAGCTGAGTTTTGTCGTGGAAAGTTTTTCTTTCACCATCTATTACGAGGGCTACTTTTGCTGGGCAGAGTAGTTTGGGTTGGAAGCCATAAGTTCTTAGACTTTGCAGTGTTTCATTCCAGGCCCTTCTAGTTTTCAGGGTTTCCATTGAGAAGTCTGAAGTAATTCTGATGGGGTTACCTTTGAAGGTGGTGTGCTGTTTTTCCCTGGCTGCTTTTAGGATTTTCTCTTTGGTGTCAATGTTTAGAGTCTTAATGACAATATGTCTTGGAGAGTTTCTCCTTTGGTCCAGTCTGTTTGGAGTTCTATTGGCTTCTTGTATCTTGATGGGCCTTTATTTTAAAAGACTGGGGAAGGTTTCTTCAATTATTTTGTTAAATAAGTTCTCCATGCCTTTGGTCTGAATTTCTTCTCCTTCTGGTATTCCAATGATCCTGATATTAGGATGTTTAAGTGTATCCCACAATTCCCTTAGGTTCTGTTCACAGGAACTTTTGAACTTACTGAAATTTTTGAACTCTCTGACTGTTTCTTCTATCTTGTCTTCTAGATCAGAGTTTCTATCCTCCACTTGGCTGACTTTATTCTTGAGAGGTTCTAGAGAGTTTTGGACTTGTTCAATTAACTTTGCATTTTCTACTACTTTTCTATGTATAATATCCATCCCTCTGTCAAGCTCCCTTTCCACATCATTTTCTGATTTTCTTGATGATTCTTGGAGTTCATCCTTGCATTTCTTTATGTCTTCATTTAGCATGGCCAGCTGATTTTTAAGGTCTTCTTTTTTTTCACTCTCCCTCAAGTCTCTTAACTCTCTTTGAACTCCTTCCAATTTCTTATCTATTAGTTCTAGTATAGTGATGGCAGCATCCACACGATTATTGGTCCTTTGTTGCTTTCCTGCAAGTTCTGCCAGTAGGTTGGTCAGGGTTGCATTGCTCATAGCTTCAGTTTGGTGTTCTGGTCCTATTGGTTCTTCTATATTTTCATTAGATGTATTCATTGTAGGACTGGGTGATCTAACTGGATTTTCTCGCATTTGATTTTTCATGTTATTTCTTTTGCGCTGTGGTCTGCCCATGACAGTGTATGGGCACATAGGTGGGCTTATCAGCCTCGGCTCAAGCACAATGGGAATCTGAGGCAGCCTGGGGCAGTTGCCAAGCAGCCTGGGCTTTGGCTCTCACTTGCCAAAGCCGCCTATCTACTGCCTGGCAGGGGAGCCAAAGTTGCCTGATTTCTCAAGCGGTAATGTGCCAAAGCTGCCTGGGTTCGAGCTAGGAGTAGCACTGAGGCACCAAGCACTGAAGCAGCCTGAACTCTGGCAGTGAACACTGGGACCCGGAAGCAGTCTGTGCTCCCCTGCCACAGGACAATGGCAGATGACCGGCGTGGCCATCAGGTAGGGGATGGCACCTGAGCTGGCACAAGCGAAACACACAGTCTGAGCTTGTGTGGTAGCTGCTGTGGGACTAAGCTCACTCAGTAAGTGGGCGAGTGGACAAGTGTGCGGGCAGTCTAAACTTCCGCACGCAGGGATTGATTGGTGCGCTGGCGCGCAGTAGCAGCGGTGCTGGCGGCAGCTGCAGCACTGTGAACAAGGCGGTTATTTGGGGGGGGGGTGGGCTACCCGCCCGTGAGGGGATCCACGATTCCCTGTTTCCCCTGCTTCCGTGCCCTCCCAGATTTCTCTGCCCTGAAAGCCCCAATGAACCCTTAATATCTTGCCTTTCTTTCCCCAGGATTTGCAGCGCAGCTAGGCGGTCGCCATCTTGGCCAGAAGTCTCTCTTTGTTTTCTTTTATATTTAATTATTTTTTTTATTTATTTGAGAGTGAGAGAGGCAGAGAGAAAGAGAAGATAGATAGATAGATAGATAGATAGAGAGAGAGAGAGAGAGAGAGATAGAGAGAGAGAGAGAGAAAATAGGTGCACCTGGGTGCCTGGCCACATCAAAAAAAGTCCAAACACATTTGCCACCTTGTGCATCTGGCTTTTGTGGTTCCTGGGGAATTGAACTGAGGTTCTTGGGCTTTTCTGGGCAAATTCCTTAACCACTAAGCAATCTCTCCAGCCCTTATTTTCTTTTTTCTTTCTTTCTCTTTTTCTTTTTGAGATAGGATCTCACTCTAGCCCAAGCTGACTTGGAAATTCACTATGTAGGCCAAGGCTGGCCTCGAACTCACAGCATTCTTCCTATCTCCTTCTTCCCAAATGCTGGGGTTTAAGGCATGCACCAACATGGATAACCTTGTTTCCTAATGATAGGCACTGTGAGAATGGAGAGATGGAATCTCAAATAGATTTTATTTATTTTTATTTCTCCAATGGATAAGGATATTAATCACTTTCCAAGCAATCCATTATTGGGCTGGAGAGATAGCTCAGTGATTAAGGTGCTTGACTGCAATGCCTAACAACCCAGGTTCAACTTCCCAGTATCCACATAAAACCAGATGCACAAAGTGGAGCATGCATCTGGAGGTTATTTGCAATAGTTAGAGCCCTCTGGTACACACATTCTCTCTCTCTCTCCTTGAAAATAAATAAATAAAAATTTTAAAGTTTATTATTAATATGTGAGAAAGGACATTTTTATCTTTCCCCTCATCATGGAAAGTAAGTTTCACAATCAAGTATGATATTGTCTATCAGTTTAATATATATAATATATAACATTATATAAAATATTTTATATATTATATTAATTATATAAAAATGGTATTATATGTTATATATGTATATATTACTGGTATAATATATATAATGTACCATAATATATATATATATATATATATATATTACTGATATTATTGGTAGACAATATACTTCATTGTGAATCCTACTTTCTATGATGAGGGGATTTTAGATAGATAGATAGATAGATAGATAGATAGATAGATAGATGATAGATAGATAGATAGATAGATAGATAGATGTATAGATTGATGATATTCAGATAATTGAGGAATTTACTATACTTTTAGTTTTCTGAGAGTGTCTTGCATGTGTCCTAAATTTAGTCTAATGAATTTTTTACATCAATTAATAATTTGATATGTTTTTTGTTCTTTGGTTGTTGCAGTAAGTAAAGTTACACATGTGTACTAGGTAGCACACCACACATCTAGAGTTAGATTGCAGTAGTAGCTGGAGGACCTGGCATGCCAATTCTATCTCTCTGTTTAAAAAAAGGAAAGCCAGTCTGTTGGGCTTGCCTCAAATATATATATATGTATGTATATGTATATTATATATATATATACATATATATATATATATATATATATATATATATGAAATAAAAGATCTATGAACAGTGAACGCCATTGAAGACTTTGGAGACTCCATGCTCTGTAGGTAAGCCCTCACCCTAAGGGTGGCGGCGAAGCTTTTGCTGAGGTAGTCCTTACCTAGTGAGCCAACTGAAGTGCTACTCTGGGGTCTCCATATTCCTCGACATAGCCAAGAAGGTCCTTGAAGCAGCTGTGGAAAAGTTGTCATTCAGGATGGGATGAGACTTCTCAGTGCTGTGGCTGTTTGGGGGTTCCTATTCTCTGTAGTGAGCCTTCACCCTGCTGCTGAGGGAGAAGCATCTGAGGAGTAATCTTGACTCATAAAGGTGCATCAAAGTGGCTGTTTGGGGGCTCCATGTTCCTGTAAATAACCCCTCTCCATGCTCTGTTAGAAACCCCAATAAATTTATTGGTTCATCAAACTGGTGTTCATCGAATCATACTTCAGTCTGCCATCTGAGCCCTGCCTGAGGTGAATATGTGCTTGAGATTCCCCAAAGGAATTTTACTGGGATATCTACTCTTAATGCAGACTTCATTCAGTTCAACTTCAAAAGTCTCCATAGTCTTTACCAACTTTAAAACTGTTCAAAAATCCAAAGTCTCATCTGAAATTCAAGAGACACTCTTGTTTATTTATTTATTTATTTTTATTTGAGAGCAACAAACAGAGAGAGAAAGAAGCAGATAGAGAATGGTTGCACCAGGGTCTCCAGCCACTGCAAAAGAACTCCAGATGCATGTGCCCCCTTGTTCATCTGCCTTATATGGGTCCTGGGGAATATGAGCCTTGAACTGGGGTCCTTAGGCTTCACTGACAAGTGCATAACTACTAAGCCTTCCTTCTATCCTCTGTTCCCTATAAAAACAAAACACACATTACATATTTCCAACACATAATAGCGCAGAGTAAACATTCTCCTTGTAAAAAGAAGACATAACTAGGAGAGACTATACCGATGTGAGGTCTGTAACCAGCAGGCAAGCATCAAACATTTGCAGTTCCAGTTCAGCATTTATAACCAGTAATGAAGTCTATGGAGTTCCAATTCTGACCCTCCAGCTGGGCTTCTCAGAGCATAGAATAACTCCATCCTGAGTCAGAAGCTCCCTTGGTATCTGATCCACAGTCCTGACATTTCTATATTCCTTTAGATTCCATTTCAACCCATGGTTCATCTTCATAGCTCCATAAAATGGCATTATTGGGTTCCATACAGGGAGTCTAACTCTAGAACCATATGCACTTCAGGCCTTCCCTGGATTTTTCAAAAACTACTTTAAAAAATATTTCATTTTTATTTATTTCACAGAGAGAAAGAGGGGGAGGGAGAGAAACAGAGAGAGAGAGAGAGAGACAGACAGAGAGAGAGAACGGGCATGCCAGGGTCACCAGCCACTGTAAGCAAGCTCCAGAAGCATGCACTACCTTGTGCATCTTACTAATGTGGGTCCTGGGGAATCGAGCCTGGGTCCTTCGGCTTTGCAGGCAAGCACCTTAACTGCTGAGCCATCCTTCTAGCCCTCCATGCGTTTTTAATACTTTGAAAACCAGCACCAGCCAAATTTGTAAATTCATGTGGAAATAAAGCTGAACCATGAAGACCAAAATATTCCTTCACAAGTCTTCCTTCAAGTCTCTTTTCAAAAGGATTTGCATTTTTACTAGCTTGAACTTCCATGGATTGGGTTTGCCCTTGGTATATCTTTTTTATAGTTCCAATGCCCACTGTTTAATCTCCTTAACAATCATAGCATAAGTGGCCTAAGACCAATATCTGTGCTGCTAACTTTACTTTCTTACTACATTTCTTTCTGTAGCAAACTTTACATTATTAATATCTCTTTGTTCTATGCTTTCTGCCAGGCACACCAAACTATTAAACACGACTTCACTCAAATTCTCAGGGTATGGGCAGAACACAGCACAGCTAGCCTTTTGCCAACAGCCTAGTTCCTACAAAGCTCTCTTTTTCCCCTTTGAAATTTTTAAGCCAAACCTTTACAACCCACAATTTTCTCCACATTAAGAACTTTCAAACTCTAACCAGAATAGCCCGACAAGTGCTGCTTGTAGCACTGCGAGCCTTGTCCAGTCCAAAGTACCAAAATTTTCCATATTCCTCCCACACATACATTCCCAAATACCCAAATAACATGTTCATAGTCATCACAGCAATGACCCTGCTCTTGGTACCAATTTTTCTGTTGTAGTTAACTGCTCATTGCTAGGAGAAACACCCAGCCAGAAACAACTTAGGGGAAGAAAGTGTTTGAAGAGTTTATGGGAGGAAAGGGCTTATTTCAGGCTTACAGAGTCCAGTGGAAGCTTCATCATGGCATAAGCTGGCTCACATCATCATATGTCCATAGCCAAGGGACAATACAGCAAGTACTTGCAAGCATGGCATGACTCTGAACACACAGGGTTGGACTCCACCCAAAGGTCCACCCCTGGTGGCACATATCCTCCAGCAGGGCTCCACCTCCCAAATACTCTACTGGGCAGTAACTAAATATGTAATTTAATCACAAATATGTGAGTGTAAGGGAACATTACATTGAAAACCACCACGTTATTCTCACATATGGTAGATTACATAATTTACATTTAAATGTGGAACTAGCTTTGCACAACTGGAAAAATCCTACTTGGTCATTTTTTATAATTCTTTTACATTGTTGCAGTTAGTGTGTTAATATTCGGGGAGGGTTTGTAATCTGTGTTCATGAGATATATGGACATGGTTAGCATTTCCTTTTCTGTGCTATCATTATTTGATTTTCCTATTAGTAGTAACTTAGCACCATAGAAAGTATTGGGAAGCATCACTTCCAATTTCCTGCTAGATATAGCAATGAATTGATATGTTTACTTTCTTAAATACTTGAAAGAATTCACCAATTACTAATTGATTTTTCTTAGAAGAATATTAATTACTTATACAATTTAACTTTATTTAGATATCTGTTTATGCTTTTTTGGAATTTCCTAGTTTGTATCTTTTTAGTTTGTTTTTATTCCTTTTTACTTATTTATTTGAGAATGACAGACAGAGAGAGAAAGAGGCAGAGAGAGAGAGAGAGAGAGAGAGAGAGCGAGAGCGAGAGAGAGAATGGGAGATCCAGGGCTTCCAGCCACTGCAAATGAACTCCAGGCGAGTGTGCCCCCTTGTGCATCTGGCTAACGTGGGTCCTGGGGACTTGAGCCTCAAACCCTGGTCCTTAGGCTTCACAGGCAAGCGCTTAACCACCAAGCCATCTCTCCAGCCCATAGTTTGTATCTTAAAGAGCTGTTCTGTTTCACCCAAATAATCATATTCCTCTTATAGATAAGTCCATCATTTTTTCTTGATAGTATTAGTAACTTTTGCTTTCTCTCCATTTCCTTCTTTATATTAGCAAGAGGTTTCTCAGTTTTGTTAGCCTTAAAAAATGTGCTGTGTATTTTATTCTTTTCTTTTTCTATTTTTTTAAAATTTTCTTATTAGTTTTGTATTCAGTGAATACAGTCAAGTTGGTACTATTGTTAGGCTCCTCCCTGTCCTCCCACCTCCCCATGGACCCTCCTTGTTGGGGTATATGGGTCATACATTGTGGGGTTAGTCATCAGTTATGGGTAGGAGGCAATGTCTCTGTGTGTCATGACCCAACTTGTGGTTCTGACATTCTTTTTTTTTTTTGGTTTTTCGAGGTAGGGTCTCACTCTGGTCCAGGCTGACCTGGAATTAACTCTGTCATCTCAGGGTGGCCTTGAACTCATGGTGATCCTCCTACCTCTGCCTCCCGAGTGCTGGGATTAAAGGCATGCACCACCATGCCCGGCTTTTGGTTCTGACATTCTTTCTGCCTGCAAATTTCCCTGAGCCATGTTGGGTTCATTTTAGGTCTGCTTCAGTGATAAGGTCTCAGGAACCTCTGTGTCTCTGGATTTGGTAGGAGTTGATTTTTTGCTGTGACTATCTCCTTCACTCTTGTGCTGATACCAGGTTCACCAAGAAAACAGCACTCTTGCTTGTTTTGCCAATTATTCTTAGTTTCAGCTGGGGCCCTTTTGAGGTATGATGGGGTGGTTCTCTCCTTAGGATCTGTATCTGTCTGAAAAAGAGAAGTAGATTCTCCAATGGAGAGCAAAGTTAGCACCAGATAAATATGGTAACCACTATATTTTTAGAGAAAATTTAATAGGTATAGGCCCTCTTGTAGCCTGCAATTGGTGATAACTTGATAATGCAGAGTATACTCATGTTTGGATATGGTCCTGACTTGTTTCACAGCTCTAGCTATGGGTTCCATTCCACTGAGCACATCAGTTAGCCAAATCAAGAGCAGTTGTTTTCACACATTGGCTGTGTGCCACTATTGCACTTGTGTGAGTATCACATCAGGTTATTTTCTGCTGAGTAGTTTAGACACTGAGTTGCTTGGACAGATATTGATAATTTTTCCCCAGTTGCTCATGTAGCACCTTCTGGCATCAGATGAGCTGTCTGGTTACCGACACTCTTCCAGCTTCCAGCCATGTCACTCAATGCTACATGCCAACAGCATATGGTGTCTTCAGCAGTAGGGTCTTACCACTAACCTTTGGTGGGACATCAAGTACTCTGACAGAAATCTGTCTTCTTTTGGGAAACCTTGTAGGTCTCTCTGATCAAGGAATCATTATGGATGATAACCACATACTGGTACTGGGAGTTACAGGTTAGTGCTTAAGAGGAGAAGGAAGAAAAAGATAAAGTAATGTAAAATAGATAGATAGATAGATAGAGAGAGAAATAGAAAGAGGAGAACATTAAGGTCAGTCTTCATTGTACCCTCTCCAGGGCCTTGTGATTCAGGTGTTCCCTCTAAGGGCCTGGTGAAGGTTCAACCATTTGGCCTGTCATTTAGGATATAGCATTTTATGTTACCATTGCTGTTTGGGTCCAGTTTTATGTCCCGCACCCTCTCCCTTACCCTCCCCACCCTCTCCACCAACCCTATTACCTGGTCCTCAAGATGCTTTCTAGGTATGTCAGAGTCTTGGGTAGATTCAGGTTAGGAGCTGTAGATGAGTGAGACTATGGGGCAATTATCTTTTTGTGATTGGTTGAGTTCACTGAGAATGATCTGTTCCACATTTGACCATTGTTCTTCAAATTTAATTGTGTAATTTTTCCTTACTGCTGTGTAGAATTCCATCATGTAGATATACCATATCTTATCCATTCGTCTAATGATGGACATCTGGGTTGATTCTAGCTCTTAGCTATTACAAATTGAGCAGCTATAAACATGGTTGAGCAAATCTCTCTAGATTGAGGCTTGGAGGTTTTTGGGTACATGCCCATTAAGGGGATAGCTGGGTTTGTTGGTAACTCTATATTCAGCTTTTTTAGGAGTCTCCATATTGCTTCCCAAAGTGGCTATACCATCTTACATCCCCGCCAACAGTGGATGAGGGTTCCAATTTCTCTACATCCTCACCAGCATTTATTTTCATTTGATTTTTTATTATTTGCTATCCATACTGGGGTAAGGTGATGATTAGGGATGAGGAACATTTTCTTAAGTGTGTGTTTGCCATTTGTATTTCTTTCTCTGAGAACTGCCTGTCTAGTTCTTTCATCCATTTTGTGAGTGGGTTGTTTGACTTTTTATTGTTTAGGTTTTGAGTTCTTTGTAGATGCTAGAAATTAAGCCTCTGTCAGTTGAATACTAAGGCTAAACTTAGAGCAGATTAATCTCCTAAGCAAACCTATTATACTCATCAAGATTGAAAAGGTAATAAAAAAAACCTCCACAAAAAGAAGAGTCAAGGACCGGATGGCTTCTCAGCTGAATTCTATCAAACCTTCATGGAAGAACTGAAACCAATCTTTCTCAAACTGTGCCACACAATTGGAGAACAGGGAAATTTCCCCAACTCCTTCTATGAAGCTAGTATCACCCTAATTCTAAAACCAGGCATAGATACCACAAGAAAAGAAAACTACAGGCCTATTTCACTATTGAACTTAGATGTAAAAATCCTGAGCAAAATCCTCACAAACTGAATCCAGCAACATATCAAAAGCATTACCCAAGTGAGATTCATCCAAGGAATGCTGGAGTGGTTCCACATATGGAAATCTGTCAATATAATATACCACATAAACAAGGTTAAACACACAAAAAAACACATGATCATTTCAATAGATGCACAAAAGTTCTTTGACAAAATACAATATCACTTCATTATCAAAACATTGGAGAGAATTGGCATGACTGGTTTATATCTTAACATAATAAAGGCTGTATATAAAGCTCCTAAAGCTCAAATAATACTTAATGGAGAGAGAATGAAGGAATTCCTATTGAGATCAGGAATAAGACAGGGGTATCTACTCTCAACTCTGCTCTTCAATATAGTACTGGAAGTCGTAGCTCAAGCAATAAGACAGGAGAAAGAAATAAAAGGGATACAATTTGTAAAGAAAAAAGTTAAGTTAGCTCTATTTTCAGACAACATGATTCTATATGTAAGAGACCCGAGAGCCTCCATCCCAAAAATCTTAAAGGTGATTAACTCCTTCAGCAAAGTAGCAAGATACAAAATCAATGCAAAAAATTCAGTAGCCTTTCTATATGCAAATTACAAAGATATAGAGAAAGAAATAAGTGACATTGTTCCATTTTCAATAGCAACAACAGCAAAATAAAATACCTTGGAATAACATTAACCAAGGAAGTGAGAGATCTGTACAATGAAAACATAAAAACACTCAAAAAAGAAATCGAGCAGACTTGAGAAAATGAAAAGACCTCCCATGCTCCTGGATAGGCAGAATTAACATTGTGAAAATGGCAATCTTACCCAAGGCAATATACATATTTAGTTCAATACCAATCAAAATCTCAACATTGTTCTTCACAGAGATAGAAAAAATTATCTCAAAATTCATATGGAAAGGCAGAAGGCCTCAGATATCCAAGCAAATCCTAAGCAAAAGAAATACCTCTGGAGGCATCACCATACCTGATCTAAAGCTATATTACAAATCCATAGTAATAAAAACAGCATGGTACTGGCATAAAAGCAGGAGTATAGACCAGTGGAATAGAATCAAGGTTCTGGACTTTGGTTCAAGTAACTACAGCTACTTGATATTTGACAAAGGCCCTAACAATATAGGCTAGAAAAAAGAGCATCTTCAGTTCAACAAATGGTGCTGGACAAACTGGATAACCATATGCAGGAAATTGAAACTTGATTCACACACACGTCTCGCCATGCACAACACTCAAGTAGAAGTGGATCAAAGACCTCAACATAAGACCGGAAACTCGGCTACTACTGGAAGAAAATATAGGAGAAACTTTCCATGGTATAGGAATGGGGAAAGAATTCCTGAATAAAACCCCAGTAACACAGGATCATCAACAATCACTCAACCAATGGGATCACATGAAGCTGAAAAGTTTCTTCATAGACAAACTTACAATAATCAGAGCCAATCCACAGAATGGGAGAAAATATTATTTTCTTTTCTAGGTTCATAGATTTCTGCTCTAATTCTTGCCATTTATTTTCTTCTGTTTGCCTTAAGATTAAATTGCTCATCTTCCATCAGTTTCCTTAAGTGGGGCTTAGCCTATTGTGTTTTAATCTTGTCTTATTTTCTCCTGTCCAACTACTAACCATGACCAACCCTGCTTAGCTTCTGCAATAGATGAGATTGGCTCATTCAGAGTAGTCTTGCCATAAACTCTTTTCTTTTTTTTTTCTAACATATGCTGGCAATATCATAAAATTCCTTCTGAGCTATACCTTTCTTGTATCCTACAAATTTTAGCAAGTTATTTTTGGTTTGTTTCTGTTTGTTCAAGGTAAGGTCTCACTCTGGCCCACGCTGTCCTGGAATTCACTATGTAGTCTCAGATTGGCCTCAAACTCATTGTGATCCTCCTACCTCTGTTTCCAATTGCTGGGATTATAGGCATGTGCCACTACACCTGGATCAAATTTTAGCAAGTTTTATATAATTCAAATATTATACAATTTCTATTCAGATTTTGTGGTGCTGTGGGTAATTTCCCTTAAGTATTGCATGAAATTGTCTTGTTGGAACTGAAATTATTATGTTAGCTTTTGCAGCTCTCTCTTATAGGATTCTATTTGAATTCATCTGTGTCTGATAGCATACTTTGTAATATGTCCATACTATTAATTTGTTAAGGTATTTTTATGACCCAGATTGTTTTATTTTTTGATGAATGTTCCATTTGATCTTGGGAGAGATGTGAATGTCACTGTTATAGCATTAAGAATTCTGTAAATGAAATGGAAGGAGATGGGTCAGTAGGTAAGTGTGCTTCCCATGCAAGCATGAGGCTCTGAGAAATTATGAGTTCAATTCCTCAGCACCCACATTAAAAGTCAGGCATGATGATGCATATTTGTAACTCCACATTGCTATGAGGATGGAGGCAGGAAAATCACTTGGTTTCATGGGTCAGCAGTTTTACTGAAAACAGCAGCTCCAAGTTCAATGAGAGACTCCAACTCAAGAAAGCAACATGGAAATGAGATTGAAGACATTGCCCAGAGTTCTCCTCTGCCTCCTCATTTATGCATACAGGGTCCACACACACACAGACACACACACACACACACATATACACTGCAAATACAACACCCCCTCCAACACAAAGAATTCTGCAAATGTCAAATAATTAAAATTTTGCTGCCTATATTTATGTATAAAGAGAGTTATTGAAGTGTGTATCTGATTTTATGGATCAATCAATGTTTTCTCTTACTTCTTACCTCTGATATTTTTAACTTATTTTTGTTTGTTTATTTATTTGAGAAAGAGAGAGAGAAAGAGATAGGGGCAGAATGGGATAGAGAGAGAGAAAGAGAGAGAATAAGAGTGCCATGGCTCCAGCCACTGCAAACAGACTCCAGATGCACGTGCCACCTTGTGCATCTGGGGTCCTGGGCAATCGAACCTGGGTCCCTTAGCTTTACATGCATATACCTTAACTGCTAAGCAATCTCTCCAGCCATTACCTCTAATATTTTGATGATTTGTTTATAGGTTCATACCTATGGAGGAATATCATATTTTCTTGGATAATATGCAAATATCATTGTTATGCGTTTTTCCTACTTTGTCCTAACAATTTCCCATATATTGAAGTCTGCTTCCTTTGAAATTAATAGAGCTACTTCCTTTTTCTTCTACTTGCTATGTGCTATATTTTGCAGTCCTTTGATTTTAATCTACCTGGTTTTTAATATATGAAATAAGTTGATTATAGGCTAGTATTAGCTATATCTTTTTTAAATTTTGTTGATAGTATGTCTTTTAATTGTTGTATTTAGGTCATTCTCAGACTGATGGACACATTTAATCAGTATCTATCATGTTAATAATGGCAATCTGTGCATTATATTTGTCTTTTATATCTTTAAGTTTCTATATTTCCTGTCTTTCCAGGTTTGAGACAGATTACATTCTTTTAACATGTGAATATACTTCTTTGAAGCATTTATGGCAAATTCCCAGAGTTTGCAATGTTCATTTACAAATAGCATAAGTCTCATTTCCAGTGGCACCTACTTGCACCAGGGCTACGTGATTACTTTGTGAGAATGGGTGACCAGTTTCTCTCATCTGTTCCTTAGAGTATTTCTGTAATATTCTTGCCTATCCAAATGTATAATACTTTATACTTATTTATTTGAATAACCATACACTAAGTTAATAAAGAGCAGGGCAAAGTATTTTCTCTGTACTCGTTCCTCTGTCATAACTGTTCTTTTCATTGTCTAGATCCACTTCCAGATATGTATTGTTTTCCTTTTCTCTGAAGAATACATTTTAACATTCAGGTAGTTTTAGTGATATGAATTTCCTAGTTTGTATGAGGAAGTCTTTATTTCCCTTCCATTTTTGACAAGTGGTTTCATCAGTTACAGAATTATACATTCTGTAGTTGGATTTTGTTGTTTCTGTTGTTTAAGTAGTCCATGCCCCTCCATGTTTCCAAGGAATGCTCATTTTTATTTCTGGTGTAAAGTCTACTGTAGTTCTCACCAAATTACTTTATAAGTAGAACATTTTTTTTTTCTAATCTGGCATCTTTCAAGACTTTTAACTCCACCTTTGATTTTCTGTACTTTTTGTCTGCACTGATTTGTCTAGGTGATGGCATATTTGAAATTATCCCACAATCATTGTATGTATGTGTTCTATTTTGTTTTCTGATCATTTTTTTCACTTTATCTTTCAGTTCAGACATTTCAATTCACATATTTTCAGACTTAACCATTGATTTTTTGACCATTTTGAGTTTACTGATGAGTTCATCCAAAGCAGTCTCTATTTCTGTCATGTTGTGTTTCATTTTATCATATACCTTCCACTGTTTTTTTTTTTTTTTCCTTTGTAGTAGCACTGGAGACTGGAGATCAAACTCAGGGCCTTACACATGATAGGAAAACTGCTTTACCACTGAGTTAGTTTCCTTTTTATTGAGTTTTGTTCTAGCCACTTATCTATTCTTTTATAGTGGGGTCTTTTCCATTTACCTTGCAATTGTCCCATGATGTGATGGATCTAGGAGCCTTTGTCATATGATGTTATAGCTCTACTATCTTTTGTCCTATGACATTATGGTTCTAGTGTCCTTTTTAGGTTAGATAATTGGCTATGGCTTTTTTGTCACTCTGGGCTTAGATGTGGAGGGTGGAACTTTTCTGTCACCTTGGTCTTCTGATGGCTCAGAGAAAAGTTGCTGATTTTCAGTGGGTTTAGACTTTTTTTTTTCTAGTTGTAAGAATGAGAGTGATGATTTTGAGTGTGTTTCCATACTGATGCTATAACCAGAAATCTTGCATTTGTTTTTAAAACACATTCACTGGATATAAAGTTCCAAGTTGACAGTTTTTTTCCCCCAGTGCTTTAAAGATGGCACTCTAGTTTCTTCACTCTTGAAATGTTTCTCATGAGAAATAGGCTCTCATTCTTATCTGAGATCATAGAGGAGAGAAATAAAACAAGTAGAGTCTGTGAAAAGGAAGAAAAAGCTTTAAAGTCACAAAATACATTTATTTAAAGACGAATTGCCACATCTGAAACAAGAAATGTGAGATAAGGTGTCACTTTAGGGAGGGGAATTCTGGCAGATTAGCTACTAGGCTTGTGATGGCTTTGTCAGTTTAGATGTATTTAGGGTCAACAGAGCAGAGTAAGGAGTGAGCTTTAAACACTCATATCACTTCAGGTATAGAAGGGATAGTCACTGTTACTTTGGAAAGTAGACCACACTTCCAAAATAAGTGACAAGGAAATATAAAACAAAATCTAGTCTGCTTTAGTAAGAGTCATAATATATAAAGTACTCAAGCCCTGAACTCAGGAACATGGCAAAGAAATGGTAGACGTGGTAGGGGTATGGAAAACTCTGCTGATCTCTAACAGGAAATGCAACATCCTATACACTAAGCATAAACTTAGTTCTTAATCACTTTTATAAGTTGAGGAATAACCAAACTTAAGATAATATGTTCTATTTATTCTTAAATGAATTTGTATTTATTACACAAATAGGTTAGAGTATTGAAGTGCAGAGCTACGTGCAGGTCTTTAAAGCAAACTCTTATTGTGACCATTTCCTTTTCTGCTTAGCATTGTCCAATATTACAACCTCCTTAGTCTTACAGTATTGGCCATTTTATCAGTGAGTGAAGAGCACATAATAGAATGCACTTAATGGTATGTTTAATTTGGTGCTGTTATTACTTTCATGTTGCTTAGACAAGAACACCCTCCCAAAGCACCTGATTGGAGGAGAGGGTTTATATTGGTTTGTAGTCTTGAGGGAAGCTTCATTCGGTCAGAGGAAAGCATGGCACGAGTAGAGGCTGGATATTTTTATTTATTTATTTATTTTTTTAATTTTTTTTTTGTTATTTTTTATTTATTTATTTGAGAGAGACAGACAGAGAGAGAAAGAGGCAGATAGAGAGAGGAAGAGAGAATGGACGCGCCAGGGCCTCCAGCCACTGTAAACGAACTCCAGATGCGTGCGCCCCCTTGTGCATCTGGCTAACGTGGGTCCTGGGGAGTCGAGCCTCGAACCGGGGTCCTTAGGCTTCACAGGCAAGCCGTTAACTGGTTAACCGCTAAGCCATCTCTCCAGCCCTATTTTTTTGCCACAGCAGTTGGAAGGTAGTAGCAAGAGTAATCTGGATTCTGGTCAGGGGGAAGCTTGGTTGTCAAACCCCCAAGCTACCATAACAGCATACCTCCTCCAACAAGGCTCCACTTCCGTATCTGTCACCAGCTGCGGATCAAGCATGAAAAGCACATGAGTTTAAGGAACGCCTCTGATTCAAAGCACTACACCCAGCCTAGACTTAAAATGAACCCAACATGGCTCAGGGCATTTTGTGGAAGAGAGGTCGGAAAGATTGCTAGAGCCACAAGTTGGGACATTATGCACAGAGACATTGCCTCTCCCCCATAACTGACGGCTGCCCCACAATGCACTACCCACAATCCCCATGGGGATGTCATGTTTCCCCAACGAAGAGGGTCCCTTTGGAAAAGGGGCAGGGATGAGGGAAAGGATGGTACCAACGTCTGCTGTTTAAATACTAAGTATGTTCATAACTGAAAAAAAAAACAAAACTAATTGAGTTCAAGAAAAAAAAAAAAAACTTAAACACTGAACAATAGCAATAATATGGAATAGAAAACCTAAATATTTTGTAAGTGTAAAATATTTATTGAAGGAATATATAATATGAAAAAGGAATATGGTAATTGTGTTGTAGCATGAAAGTATCTAAATGAGGGGGAGTTGGCATCAGTGCTGTGTTTATGTAAAGAAGAAAGAAAATTGATGTGCTCAGGTAGGGGGAAGCAAATCATGTTTCTGTTTGTGGAAAATTTTACTTATTTGACCAAAGGTTTTGAAAATTTGCTATTAACTATGCATATTTGACTGAGAAAAATCCACTTATGATACACTAATGTTTTCTTTGGAGGAATTTGCATTCTTGAAGAGGCTAAATACTGAACAAAACATAATAGACCATGCTTTCCACTGGGGAGGGTTACAGGAAATCTTGGCAGGGTGATTCACACTTTGTGTGATTGAGGAGGGAGGAGACATCATGTAGTTAAAATGTGTTTAGCTGTGAAAGATGAGGTTGAATAAAACTGCCCAGTGTTCCCAACCAATCCAGTTGTATAGGCCCCCTATGCAACAGTCACTGTGCAATATACTCAATATACTGCTTAATGTTAGTTTGGGTTTTGTAAATATAATAATTTCATGTAAAAAAGTTTATATTGATAAGATAAAACCAGTTACAAAAACCAACCACATAAAACTGCAGTGAAAACAGTGTTGCCCAAAAAACTTTTGTGTGCAAGAAAAAGAATAAGAATTCAAATTGTGTTGAAGACGGAGATATATCATGAAAATGATTGAAATCATACTTTATGTTTGACTTAAAGTTTATACAAAGCACACTAAAGACATTTCATGTATATGCTAAAACTGTATGCATGTTTAATATGCAGGGAAAAGCTGGGCTACATGTAACAAATATTGAGGAAGAGAAAATATTGATCTAAAATAAGGACTAGACATTAGGAAGAATCTTTTCTTCTATATAAGAATTTCACCTTATGGAGCCAAAAGCTACGTCTATCACATACTGAGCATCAAGATTCACCTAACAGCATTGTGTAGACAATTATAATTTTTCAGGTCACATTCTAACCCTTTCAATAGATGACCCTATATCATTATATCGAATTGTGTCAAGCTATTCAACTTTTCCATAAAGGGGCTCACATATGAGACTCATTCCCTGAGGAGACCTGAGTTTGTATGTAATTTCTCTTATGCTGGATATAAATACACCTGTGTCTCTGTCAATAAGGAATGAAAGGACGTGATGCTATTAAGTAACCTCATATCTTCAAGACTTGATAACAGGTGAGTCTCAGTTCCAGGTTTGTGATCTTTAATTGTTTTCAGTAACACATCTCTTGTGACTTGCTAAACAACCAATGGTAGAGCAGCGTGTCCCACTTCGGGTCCTGTGAGACAAAAGCGGTGCAAAAGCACAAAGAAAGTCAGACTGGTGCTTCCGCATGGCACTGCAGCAGTCTTGAGATCACTATCACACCTTTCCTTCTGCTTTAAACCCTGTCAGTTACTTCAAGAACTGAGGTGTCATTGGTGCATGTTTTACCCTGAGTGACCTCATCTGTGTGCACTTTTGTTCTGCAGTTGTGTCACAAGCTGAAGAAAAACAAGAATAGCTGTCCCCTCTTGTAGGCCCTCCTGCCTCCATTAGTTCCTGCTCTGTATGATTTCTTGGGATTATTTTCAAAGACACATCTGAATTCTAGTATTAGCTTTTAAGGAATGTGTAGACACAAAAACCTTTAAATTAAGAGACTAAGGGGATGGATCGAAGCAAGCACCAGGAGGGTAAAGGGGTAAAGGTGGCAATATACTCAACATACTTATAAGAAAAAACTAAAATATAAACAATAGAGTCTTCCTATCCTTTATTTTCCAGGCAAATTACAGATTTTCATTAATTACAACCTTGGTATTTTCTTGGCTGAGATTCCCAGATGAAGAAACTTTTGTATTGGGTAAAGTCCCCTTCTTATGTTTAATAGTTGCATATAAAACTAGACACAGAGCAATGCAGTTGAAGGGTTAACCTCTCTTGTTTTTGCTATAGGACCCTGGGTGTTCTTTTTGCATTCAAGTTAGGAAAATATTTCATGATAAAACTTAAAAATTGGTCTCTTCTTTTATAGCAATAAAACCTAATCTATAAAGTAGATTATGAAAATAATATACAAGTTCTAAACTATAAATATTCATTACTTGTATGCTTATTTCTCCATCTTTATCCAAGCTACAAAGACAACTACGTTGTCAGGTTTAGGACCTCTGGAGAAAAAAAAAAAAAAAAAAAAAAAAAAAAAACAGAAAACCTAAGAAGGCAAAACTCACTGGGGCTGGAGAAATGGCTTAGTGGTTAAGCACTTGCCTGTGAAGCCTAAGGACTCCTGTTCGAGGCTCGATTCCCCAGGACCCACGTTAGCCAGATGTACAAGGGGGCACTGGCGGCTGGAGTTCCTTTGCAGTGGCTGGAGGCCTTGGCATGATCCTTCTCTCTCTCTGCCTCTTTCTCTACCTTGTCTGTCGCTCTCAAATAAATAAATAAAAATAAACAACAACAACAACAAAAAACTCACTGAATGCCATTACTGGATGAAAAGATGACTCTTCCAGCCCTCAGTTTATAGGAAGGAGGAGCTAGAGGAAGGGAGGTGAGGTATGCTGACTTCCCTCCCAGAGGGAATGAGACATAATAAATACGGGGACAATAAAAGTATGGGTTCCTCGGATAGGTTCCTCTTTTATGGACCTCAGAGAAGTTCTCATGTGTGTGACTCCTCCATAGTAGGAAGAGCTGGGATTGATGAGAGTAGTGGGGCCAGAGGTAAACTTCTGGAACTGCATGACACTGAGCTTGCAAGTAGAAGGAATGTGCCGACGTTGAGTGCGACAAAGTGATTAGGTGTGAAATAAAGAAGACAGTTGATGGTCTGTTTGGGGACCGTAATAGGTAGACACTCTTCCACCTATACCTATAAAGGTGTGTCTGCCACTGAGGGAAGAAGAGAATCACCAAGACCAGGGACAGCCCAGTGGCTGTGTTCCAGTCTCTGGAAGCTTTCATAATACCAGAAAAGTGAGTTGTGAACTTCTGGAGCCCCCATAGTAGGGTATCCAACAGCAGAAGCAACCACCAGGAAACCCACACTTTGAGCCAGGAACACATCTTTTTAAATTTTTTTTTGTTTATTTTTATTTATTTATTTGAGAGTGACAGGCACAGAGAGAATGAGGGAGAGAGACAGAGAGAGAGAGAGAGAGAGAGAGAATGGGCGCGCCAGGGCTTCCAGCCAGTGCAAACGAACTCCAGATGTGTACGCCCCCTTGTGCATCTGGCTAACATGGGTTCTGGGGAATGGAGCCTCCAATGGGGGTCCTTAGGCTTCATAGGCAAGTGCTTAACTGCTAAGCCATCTATCCAGCCCAGCCAGATCCACATCTTAAGAGATACTTCTGTGTGTTCACCCAGAAGCCAGCCACCACATACCTGCTGAGAAAAACCCAACAAAAAGAGATAGGGGTGAGACAGTGCCTTTATTCTTAGGCAAACGGTGAAAGCTTTCTTCAACTCTTATCCTCATATTGGCATAAGATAAGGACAATGGTCGTCATGGGATGTTTCTAAGAAACAGACTGGATTATAGTGAAAAAAGAAGGAAGAGGAATTTTTCATTGGCCAGGTTTGTCGTATCTGTTGATTAGAATACCTGAGCAAGGTTAAGTGATTATCAACTAGAGCAGGAGCTAGGTGCCTCCTTCCCACTTGCTAGCTGTCATAAATAGTGCTATAAAATGGTATGAAGCCTACTGAGGGTGACAAGTTGTCACAGGATTACCCAACTGCTTATCCACTTTGCATGGTACACAACTGGCTAGCCAGGCAGAGGGTGCCCACTGGTACAATGTGGCATGACTGCTTTAGGGAAAACCAATTTTTCTCTGATTAAATCTAACACCTGCTCCATGGGAGGGAATTCATGCCTGGTACTGAAAAGGTAGTCAAAAGCCTATGTCTGGGAAGGTCACATACCCTAGATAGGAAGCCACTACTGTTGTTTGACTGAATGGATATGTTGTGCCCATCAAATTGCCCTATAAATATTTACATTGTTATTATTATTATTTTTGGTTTTTTGAGGTAGGGTCTCACTCTGATCAAGGCTGACCTGGAATTAACTATGTAGTCTCAGGGTGGCCTTGACTCATGTGATCTTCCTATATCTGCCTCCTGAATGCCGATATTAAAGGCGTGCACCACCACACCTGGCTATTTACATTATTTTTGTACCCATATATTAGTGCCTCTCTCACCTTGGCTCAGAGCAGCTTCTTCATGCTGTTGACAGTGACTACTGGAGTGATTCAAAACTTATCAAAGTGCTGAGAAGAAGTGATATCTGAGTGCTCAGGGCTAACTGAGACATGTTCATCACCTTCCCAAGGTTCAGGGTACATTCTGTAGCAGGGGTAGAAAGCATACAAGTGTCAGAGGATGTGGCATACTTTGGAGTACTGTCTTCTAGACTGACAACAGCTGTCATTACCTTCACAAGGCCTAAACGATATTGGACTCATCAATATTTTGTCATGGATGATGAAGAAAGACATACAAGGCATCAAAATAATAGAGTCATTTGTTGGAGGGAGGAAGGTATTCATAGAATGAGTAAGAGGGGGGATGCACAAGAAATGGTTACGGGAGGTGTTGTAGTCAGCTCTAAGTTGCTGGGACAAACATCAAAGCAGACATAACTTATAGGTGGAAAGGTTTAATTCAAGCTTATGCAATCCAGAAGAACACAATCAATGGCAAAAGAAGTTCGTTCACTCCAGCATCCAAGCACACACACACACACACACAGAGGGACCTTTTCTTTATTCAGATAAACTTTTTAAATTTAAATGACCTCAATATTTTAAATATTTTTAAAGGAAGACCCTGGAAGCTTAAAGTTGTAAAATAAAGTGTCAAAGAACACAAAACAGTGGCAGCTCTCCTGTATATCACTTAACTGAGAAGTTGTAGTCATGTGTCTTGCTTTATGTAGCCATGTCTTCTTTTTCTAAATTTAAATTTATTTCTTCAGTTAGCATATAGAAATTTATAAATCACTAATTATATGATTTTTCAAACAAAATTTGTTTTAGTTGATTCTCATCCCTCCTTTCATCTTCCCAACCATCCTCTCTCCCCAACTCCCTTCTCTCACCTAATTTCCCCCTTTTTATTTACATGACACACATGCCCTTTCACTCTTTCCTTATCCCTCTTCCTACTCATCTCTCTCTTTCTCTCCTTTTCAGTATTTTTTTTTTTTTTGTGTGTGTGTGTGTGGTAGGTTCTCACTCTACCCCAGGATGACCTGGGATTCACTATGTTGTCTCAAGCTGTCCTCAAACTCACAGTAATCCTCCTATCTCTGCCTCTGGAGTGCTGGGATTAAAGGTGAGCACAACCACAACCAGCTCAACTCATCTCTTTATACACATCCTTGGTCACTTTTACATGTTTTACTCATATTTGTTCCCCCTCATACATAGATGCTTATACTTATAGATATCACAAGCTAGGAGACATGTCAGAGATGACATGCAGTTTTGGTCTTTCTGAGTTAGGGTCACTTCACTTAATATAATTATTTCCAAGTATCTTTCCTTCCCTTTCCATATTGCCTACGCTGATTCCAGAAACTCCTCCTTTCAAAGAAAAATCAACTTTTGTGCATTTGAATATGTTTATTTGTACTTACCCTCTAAGAATGAATAGAATATGATATGATAAATGTATTTTAGAAAGTACTTACCTATGCTAGACATATGACTTGCTGAGTCCAGTTAAATTTTCATTGAAATAAATATGAAAGACTGTCTGTCTTTTAAAATATTATTTATTTAGTTAGTTGAAAGCAGAGAAAGATAGAGAGAAGAGAGACAGACAGAAAGATTGGGTGCACCAGGGCCTGCAGCTGCTGCAAATGGACTCTAGATACATGTTCAACGTTGTGCATCTGGCTTTATGTGGGTACTGGTGAATTCAACCCAGGTTGTTAGACTTTGCAGATGAGCACCTTAACCACTGAACCAGCTGCCCAACCCAGAATGCATACCTTTTAAAATCATTTTTCTGGGACTGGAGAGATGACTCAGAAGTTAAGGAGCTTGCCTGCACAGTCTTAGTACCCAGGTTTAATTCCCCAGTTCCCATGTAAAGCCAGACACAGTGAGTGAAACATGTATCTGGACTTGGTTTGCAGTGTCTGGGGGCCCTGACATACCTGTGCTCTCGCTCTCTCTCTCTCCCTCTCTCCCTTATCTCTCTCCCCTAGCCCTCCCCCCCTCTCTCTCCTTGCAAATAAATACATTTTAAATAAATTTTACTCTATATGGTTAAATTATTTACTTATTTATTTTAGTAAAATATTTTTATTTATTTATTTGAGAGAGAGAGAGAGAGAAGGAGGCATATATAGAGATAATGGCATGCCAGGGCCACTAGCTAGTGCAAATGAATTCCAGACACATGCACCACCGTGTGCATCTTGAGTATGTGGGTACTAGGGAATTGAACCTTATGCTATGCAGGCAAGTAAGCGCCTTCACTGCTAAACCATCACTTCAGCCCCAAATTATTTATTAAATATACTAACCCAAAGATACCCTAAGATTCACATAATTTAAATTCTAAAGTTTTCTCTCTGGATTTCATTTTGAATACCTTTTCCTTTCTAATGGCATTTCTCTAATATCGATAACAGAACTAAAACCAAAAATAGCAAGGGGGTTAAAAACTCCAAAGAGCAGGAACTGAGAAGATCAGTGTAATCAGCAAATTAGGGCTACGTACAAATCATGCAATTGGCATCGTGGGAGCAGCAAGGGCCACGCCATGTGGAGAGGAGAACACTCGACGTTGATAACTTTGATTAGCATTAACATTGATCGCATAATTCAGTTGCCTCCAGGATGTTTCATGGTGCTAATAAATAAAAGATGAAACTCTTTAAGAATGGTGACTTCTATAGTATTGTAGCCTGAGATGAAATATGTGTTTGAGATTACTATTTATTTCACCTGAATTTTCTTTATAGAGCTATGATTGAGAAACTCAGACACAGCTGTTTCTCAGAAAAATGGAGACAGAGACAAAGATTTATTCAAGGGCCAGCTTTGTTTTCAGAGGTACCTTCTCTCCTCCTCCCAGTCTGACTTTCCACTCCTGAATGCCCCAACCTTCGCATCAATATATTGTCTCTCTCTGCTCACAATTGGGTTGTCTCTAGATGCTGAGGGCTGCAGTTCAGGCTGCAGGTCTCTGTTGCCTGCCTCTTCCTCATACTAAATGCAGCCCAGATCAGCAGCGTTCTCTATGTTCTATGTTCTACATGCTTGTTAGATGTGATATATCCTAGCATTGTTCTCCTTCTCCCAGACTCTCTCTTTGTCTCTTTCAGAAATTTGAAGAACTTAAGAAACTCCAAATTCTCAAGTTGGAAAGCCCAATAATCAACTGAAACCTCCATCTCTTCTGAAATCTCCATCTCTTCCTGACGTACCTCACATCTTACTTTTACTTCTGTGTTATCATAACTGAGAAGCATGAATCCTTTCATGGATAGGTAATCAGGCAGCCCAGAATCTTGTGTTTAAAGCCAGTTTCTAGCCAACTAATCCAAAAGCAATTCAGAGAGTAAAGAGATCTTTCAGTATATCTACTAAATAGGCTTTTAGGATGTTCCCAGTGTTGAAGGACTCATTTTCCATTGATATCTTTGGACAATCCATTAAGAGATTTTTTTTCCTACCAAGTTGATATTTGCTCCCTACACCTTCAGCCGTTTGATGCTATTTTTGCATGTAAAGCCAAATGTTCATATTAGCTAACATATACATTGCATACCATATCTCTGCTTAGTGTATATACTTGAGATCATGATCTTATCCCAGAGAAATTAATAACAACATACTATTATGCTTAGTCTTAGGTGAGGCTGAATCTACAAGGAATTAATTGCTAAAATGAGAAGAAAGTGCTGAATTTGAAACTAACAATGCAACTGCAGACTCAGCACCCATAGTGAACAATTACTACTTAGTTTTGACACCTTTTAACATCCCCCTAAAACAAACTCCTACTTTTGACATAAAGAACTCTATTCTTTTCCATCCCACTTTGAAACCATGGAAATAACTGTCACACATTTAAATATGCACATCACAATCGTAGACACACACATAAAGAAAGAGATAGGTAGGGAGAGATCAAGATTCAGACAAAATATTGAGTTTAGGGCAGGAGAGATTGCTTAGTGGTTAAGTCACTTACATGCAAAGCCTAGTGACCTGAGTTCAGTTTCTTAGTACCTACACAAAGCCAGATGCACAAAGTGGCTTATGCATCTGGAGTTCATGTGCAATGGCTGGAGATCCTGACATACCCACTCTCCCTGTCTGTCTCTATTCTCTCTAATTGCTTGAAAATGAATAAATAAATATTTTAAAAATATTGAGTTTAGGGTAGACTTTTGAATTGAGGATACTTTTAATATTCTGACTTTCCAAGATTCTAAGATAATTTTGCTATATTGCCAGTACATTAGTGCACAAATAATTGAACTCATCTGTGCCTCTATTTTCTCATATTTTCAAATTGCATATAATGCCATATATATTGCAGGAGGATTCTTCAACTAAATGAATCTCTTGACACTACCAGTATTGCTACTGTTGTTAATACTAGCCTTACTGAATTAAACAATGCATAATAGAATTCTAGCACACTGTTTGGCCCTCAGAAACCACTCAAGATATGCAGTTTTCATCTCATTCACTATACTGATTTACACATGTTCCAAAACACAGAGGACCATGAGTAAAATGAATGCATAATCTGAGGACACTCCTAAGAATAAATGCTTTCAGATAACTCTGAGTCTATTTTGTGATATTCACCAGTGAACCTTATTTTCCCTCAGCCATTAAGTCTATGAGTGCATTTTTAGGATCATATTAGGTATCTGTACTTCTCTGTCCCTTTTAAAGGTGTCAGGAACTGAAACCCCTTTGCCAACTATCTCAAACTACAATTCTTACACCTGTTTCTAATATCCCAGTTGATTTTATTATTTTGCAGTAATGAAAGGCACATTGTTTTGCCCATTTCACAGCCAAGATAATTGAGACTGGGTGAAATTCACCAAATGCATGAGAAAGGGACTCAATGAGATTTTAGATGGATAAACTTTATAATTATGTTAGGAACCATGCATTTGACATATACATCTTTCATCCCTGAAATAACTCCCTGTCCACCTGAGTTAGAATTTAGATGCTCATTCCAACACTAAGCCTTCAGTCTTGATGTACTAGATACCAGCTCCATGGAGAAGCTCCCAATGGCTCCAATAGCTCAGAGGTATGCACTTTGCAGAGCTAAGGATAAAGAAGCAAGAAAATACTGCAAAAGATATTAAAAAATGCATTGTATATGAAGTGCTTACATCCCACTAGATGAATGCACTTCTAAAAATTACTCAATGGCCTAAAAGGTAGTTTTCTGGCCTTAGAGAGGAATTGGATCACCAGGCAGTCAAACTTGGTGAGCTATTCAAGATGGTAAATGTTATAAACTTCTTCATGACCTTCTCCCTGTCTCCTCTCACTCTCCCATTCCCATACATTCATGAGTGGAAATAATCAACCTTTAGAGACTCCAAATAACAATTTTCAGGCCAAATTAAGTGAAGTTAAAAGGCTTTTCAGTGTCTCCAAAATTTGCATAAATTACAAGCATGTATTAGAAGGATACTGAAAGTTAATTGGCTGATTTGTCAAAAAATTATAACTTGATTAGAATGTTCTGTGTGTCTGACAGAGAAATACTAAATCTTTAGCCTAGTATTTGTGGTCAAATATACATAGGCCAACACACACACACACACACACACACACACACACACACACACACACAGTAAAGTAGATACACTGTTCTGAAAGCATGTACTTGTCATATTCTCCAAGAGCTGCATTGAAATATCTACTTGATTCTTTCAGAGTTTTGCAATCACTCCCTTATATCTGACATAGACCTGTGCTTAGAACTTCTTTTGTATCCTTAGAATCTCAGGTGACAGCATTAATGCTGCATAAAACAACACGAACTACCAGGAGATCAAACCAAGTAGCAATTACCAAAAACATTTTTCTGGTATCTTCCTCGATTTTCCTTTGGGGAGTGCTAACTCAGTAAGTGCTCACTGTACATAAACAAAGCACAAGCTATAACTCTGCAAAGAACTTACAGTCTTTTCTAAAGTGTTTTGCTTTGTTTGACAAAATAGTCTTTGGGGGAAGCTCTAATGGACAAAACCTAAAGATCCAAGGAAAGGAAATCTGATCCATTTGAAAAAGAATAAAGGGCTGCAGTGAGAACTAAAAATATATGCTGGTGCTCACTGAAAAAGTGCTGACTTCCTCAGTCAGGTCATCTTATAGGTCCACGTTACACCACATAATAGTGTAATTAAAAAGTGCTGATGTTGGGTACCAGACAGAACCTGCCCTCTTCAACTGTTGTGAAAGCAACTATGAAGATATGACTGACTTCAGTGGGAGTCCCTGCATTTGATCTGCTGCACTGCAATTTTATCAATAGCCCAGCATGCAATCAAACCTCATTAGCTTGGACCTCACTAATTTTGAATTTACAGAAATTCAGATTTCACTGAACATTGATTCTTGCTGAGCTAGAAAGCGCCAAATAATTTCTGCTTTTGTGATTATAAGGGCTTTATTCACAAAATCAACATAGTCAAACTTCATGGTAATTATTTCAACATGGGGTTTGCTATTGTGTGAATCCAAATTTGCTACAGGTATGTATTAATATGAGAAACAGAGATTCTATGCTGACCTGGTTATTTCAAGTACAAAAACCTGTATTATTGAAAGAATAGAACTGAATACATCCCAAGGTAAATTATGTGTTTGAGGTTGAAGGTGGGATGACAAATCATGTCAGATTTTTATATCTTTAATTTTCTCATTTCTTTTACAAAAATATAATTTTATGAAGTATAAAATTATCAAAAATAAACTACAGAAGTTGGAAAATAGTGGACATCTCCAAATATTATGGTATAAATTTGATGTTGTGGGCAGCTAGTCAGTAAATATAGTAAAAATATCCATTTCACCTTGACTTTATAATGAAACAATTTTTAAGACGTTTTTCTTGTTAGTGGTATTTATAATATATATCTTTCTCAAATAAATGGTAGCCAATAGAATACGCTCTGACTTGGTAAAGTTGATGTTTGAGAGTTAAATACTATAACAGCTGCATATTGACTTTTGCCCGGAAAGTGACTATCATTTTTTCCCTTTCAGGATCCTAAATTTCTACCAAATATCTTCTGTTATCTTTAATTCTTTACCCCACTCCCAATTAGAAGACTAAATATTTTCCATTTATTTTCTTATCTGATTAATTCATTAAAGAAATTGAGAATGACCTCTCTCGACTCCACCCTTAGCA
The DNA here is from genome assembly GCA_036346955.1 of Dipus sagitta. NCBI lineage: Eukaryota > Metazoa > Chordata > Mammalia > Rodentia > Dipodidae > Dipus > Dipus sagitta. The sequence continues at coordinate 20,205,074 of CM070781.1, forward strand.
CCTGCACAGCTGTTCCATCTTCACTCGCTGGGTGAGAGTGTCTGGAACTGAAGACAGCAGTTTTAGCTGTAATGTGTGATTCCGACCAATCACAGTTAGAATAGGGACAAATGATATGCAGTCTAACACAGAGCACAGTGCAATGGAAACTAATATCTATGGGAAAGTGATCTGCCTTCGCCTATGTGTCTTCCTCTTCCTCCTCTGTATCAGTCTCTGAACATTATCACTTACTCTGAATATTGTAGCCTGTATCAGCCCTTCTCTCTATGTGCTTTGTGGAAGAATTGATGTTTCTTGATAGCAACCAGATAGAATATGTGTGTCCAGTTGCTTTTATGACATTGTGCCATTTCTGTGGCATCCAAGCTCATAGTTGATAGACTTGCCTCCTGGCACAGTTCACTGATGAGTTTTAGTATGTTCATCTTGTGTGGTAGGTTATAGTACTAACAGCTGTGTATGAGTATTAATGCAACATACTGGAGGAAAACTGATTCTTAATTTCATTTATAGTAGTGTTGTAAAACACTCGCCTCTACATATATTGAAGAAAATTGCATAAAATACAACTTCAGATGGAATTAAAGACAATTATCCATAACAACAGTGAATCTAGAAGAGCACTTACTTATTCAACTATAAGTGCCATGAGGAGAGGTTTATCATACAACTTATTTCCTAATTTTGGGATAGTTAACATGACAAAATCGGTATATTGGTTATAGGGACAAAATACCTGACCAGAAACAGCTTATGGAAGGAAGTGTTGTTGTTTATTTTTTATCACTTAATATTTTAAGTGAAAGTATTCATCATGGTGGGTAAAAAGCATGGCAGGAGCCGACAGCCAGCATAAGATCTTCACATCACCAGGGAGAAAGTAAAAGTGCCAAAGCAGCAAGTGGAGCTGAACAATAACACCCCAAAAGTTGTCTCTAGGGACACATCTCTTCCAGCAAAGCTTACTTTACAAAGGCTCCATTCCTAAAAAGAGCCACCAGCTGAGGATTAAGCATTGAAACACACAGATGGCATACATTTCAAATTCAAGCCTCCACATTCTACTCCTGGCCCTCATAGACTTTTGGTATGCTCATGATGCACAATGCATTCAGTCAAACTTTAAATATATTCATTGTTTTTAACCAGTCCCAACACTATTCAAATTTCCAAAAGTTTCATCTGAGTCTTAATGCACTCTCCTAGCCATGAAGTATAGTTTTTCATTAGTTATATACATACTCAGTGTGTAAACAGCCATTTTGGCACTATCATTAGCCTCCTCCCTGTTCTACCCCCCCCCCAGAAGGGACCCTCCTCACTGGAGATTGTGGGTTGTGCATTGTGGGGGTAGCCATCCTTTATGGGGAAGAGGCAATGTCTCTGTGCATAATGTCCCAACTTGTGACTCTAACAATCTTTCCTCTTGTAAACAAATCACAAGTTATATATCTCCACAATATAATGGTACTAAGTAAATATTCCCACTCTAAAAGTGAGGCCTGGGGGCTTATCAAAGAAAGACCATACCAATGCAAAACCATCAGGACAGACATCAAATCCTCTAACACCATGCCTAGCACCTGGGACTTGTGATGAAATCATCTTGGTTCCAAAAGCCTTGGGTACCGCTATCTGCCCAGCTGTGCTGCTTACAACACCTTGTTTTGGGCAGGATCTTTCCACCATATGTCACTGCACCTAGTATCTCCAACATGGTGGGATCTCTGCTGTATCCCATGATTCCTCTCCACAGCCTCATACATAGACTCACAGGGTCTGCTTTCAAAGTACCAATACTGCCTTTTGTTGCATAGCCTCAGCAGCTCTCTGGAAGTGCCCTGCAATCCATAACTCTACATTCCCTGCATTATTTAGGAAGTGAATGCCCCCCTTCAATGTGCTGTTTTGCTAAATGGCGATGAAGCCTGACCTTGAGGAAGAGAGCGGTACTTTAGCATTCTTTCTTTAAGCCCATTTCTTCCAAAATAATTGGCATTCTCACCAGCTTGAGCCTTCAGTGGGTTGCAAGGCATCTGTCCCATTGTCTTAGTAACTGAATCTGCTGTACTTGCTGGACCTAGGGCTTACAAATGGTTCACATTTTTAAAATTTTTTAAGTAATTTATTTTTTATTAACAACTTCCTTGATTGTAAACAATATCCTATGCTAATGCCCTCCATCCCTCCCCCAACTTTCCCCTTTTAAACTCCACTCTTCATCAGGCACTGTGAGGTCATGGATAGCCAGGCCATTTTGTGTCTGGAGGAGCATGTTGTAAGGAGTCCTACCTTTCCTTCAGCTCTTCTGTTCTTTCTACCACCTCTTCCACAATGGACCCTGAGCCTTGGAATGTATGATAGAGATTTTGCAATGCTGAGCACTCCTCTCTCTCTTCTTCCCAGCACCATGATGCCTTCTGAGTCATCCCAAGGACACTGCAATCTGAAAAGAGAAGATTCTCTACCAAAAGTGACAGTATTATTAATATATGGATATGATTATTAAGAGAAGTGCTTACTGGGCAGTTTGATGAACATAGTATATACATTTAGCCAGATAATGGCAGACATTGTATGCCTAGGGCTCATGACTACCTCTATTTTGTTTTCAGTATCAGGGATGTATTCCCTCCCATGGAGCGGGCCCCCAGTCCAATTAGAGGGCAGTTAGTTTCCACCATGACAGATGTGCCACTATTGCACCTGTTAGCTCAATTGGCCTGGCTGGCCAAATATAAGGCTTGTAGTTTCCACTGTTGAGTATCTTTACTTGTGATTTCTCTCTCCCATTTAACTGCATGCAGTGTTGCTTTTTCTAGCCTTCTGTCAGCTGGTCTACATGGAGGAGGTTTTCAGCTCAGCTCCAGCAGAATTTCTCAGTGACTTTGCAGCCCAAGTATGTGGAGTCTTCAGCAATAGGGTCTTATCATCTATTATTGGTGGGAAACCAGGGGCATTGGCAATGGCCTGTAATGTTTTGGGGACATCAGGGACTACCCTGGCCAATAACTCACTGGAAGGTATCCCATCCCTGGCACTGAAAATTTTCTAGTAATAATCTATGTCTCCTGAGTGTTCTATTGTCCAAAAAAGTAGGTTTCCATATGATTTATTTATATCCTCTTAGATTTTGATTAGCCCTCCCTCCACCGTTCCCTTACTCAATGTCTTCCCCAGACCTCACTTAGGCTTTTTCAACCCCATTAATCTATTCTTCCACTTACATATATACAATACTATCCTATTGAGTACCCCCCTCCCTTCCTTTCTATTCCCTTTATATCTCCTTTCTAGCTTACTGGCCTCTGCTACTGAGTTTTCTTCCTACTCACACAGAAGTCCAGTCATCTATATGAGAGAGAACATGTGACATTTGGCTTTCTGGGCCTCGGTTACCTCACTTAGTATAATCCTTTACAGATCCATCCTTTTTCCTGTAAATTTCATAAATTCATTTTTCTTCACACTGAGTAGAACTCCATTGTGTAAATGTGCCATATCTTCATTATCCACTCATTAGTTGAGGGACATATAGGCTGGTTCCGTTTCCCAGCTATAGTGAATAGAGTGGCAATAAACATGGTTGAGCAAGTATCTCTAAGGTAGTGAGATGATTCCTTAGGATATATGCCTAGGAGTGTTATAGCTGGGTGATATGATAGATCTATTTTTAGCTGTCTTAGGAACCTCCACACTGATTTCCACAATGGCTGGACCAGATTGCATTCCCACCAACAGTGTAGAAGGGTTCCTCTTTTTCTGCATCCTCACCAGCATTTATGGTCATTTGTTTTCATGATGACAGGAATGAGATGGAATTCCAATGTAATTTTAATCTGCATTTCATTGATTACTAGGGATGTAGAACCTTTTTTGGTGTCTATATGCCATCTGTATTTCTTCTTTTGAGAACTCTCTATTTAGTTCTATATCACATTTTCAATTGGCTTGTTTGATTTCTTATTATTTAATTTTTTGAGTTCTTTGTATATCCTAGATATTAATCCTCTATCAGATGTATAGCTGGCAAAGATTTTTTTTTTCCCTTTCTGAAGGTTGCCTCTTTACTTTATTCACAGTGTCCTTTGCCATACAAAATCTTTGTAATTTCATGAGGTCCCAGTGGTTAATCTGTGATTTTATTTCCTGAGCAATTGGGGTTATAGTCAGAAATTCTCTGCCAAGACCAATATGTTGAAGGGTTTCCCCTAATTTTTCCTCTAGCAGTTTCAGAGTTTCAGGTCTGATATTAAGGTCTTTGATCCATTTGGACTTAACTCTTTTGCATGGAGAGAGAGAAGGATCCATTTTCACTCTTCTCAGATACATATCCAGTTTTCCTAGCACCATTTGCTGAAGAGGCTGTCTTTTCTCCAATGAGTATTTATGGCATTTTGGTCGAATATCAGGTGGCTATAGCTACCTGGACTTATATCTGAGTCCTCTATTCTGTCCATTGATCTACATGTCTGCTTTTGTGTCAGTACCATGCTGTTTTTATTACTATGGCTCTGTAGTATAGGTTTAAATCAGGTATGGTGATTCCACCAGTCTTATTTTTGTTGCTCAATATTATTTTAGATATTTGAGACTTTTTGTGCTTCCAAATGAATTTTTGGATTTTTTTTTCTATTTCTGTGAAGAATAGCCTTGGAATTTTGAAGGGGATTGTGTTAAATGTGTAAATTGCTTTTGGTAAGATTGCCATTTCCACAATATTGATTCTCCCAATCCAAGAACAAGGTATGGCTTTCCATTTCCTACTGTCTTCTGAAATTTCTTGCTTGAGTGTTTTAAAGTTTTCATTGTAGATATCCTTCACTTCTTTAGTTAGGTTTATTCCAAGGTACTTTATATTTTTTGATGCAATTGTGAATGGGAGTGCATCTCTGATTTCAATCTCTGTCTGTTTTTGTTAGCATATAGAAAGGCTACTGATTTCTGTGTGTTTATATTGCATCTTGCTACATGGCTATAGGTGTTTATCAGCTCTAACTGTTTTCTGATAAAGTAATATGGAATCATGTCATCAGCAAATAATGATAACTTGAACTTTTCCTTTCCAATTTGTATCCCTTTTATGTGTGTCTCTTGCCTTATTTCTATGGCTAAGATTTCCAGTATTATATTAAATAAAAGGGGGACAGTGGACACACTTGTCTTGTTCCTGATTTTAGTGAAAAAGATTCAAGTTTTTCCCCATTAGTAATATGTTGACTGTAGGATTGTCATAAATAGCCTTTATTATGTTGAGATATGTTCCTTGTACTCCCAGTCTCTGTAGGACTTTTATCATGAAGGGATGATAGATTTTGTCAAATGTCAAATGCTTTTTCTGTATCTAATGAGATGATCATGTGATTTTTGTCCTCAGCCCACTTATATAATGTATTAAGTTTATCAATTTGCATATATTGAACCATCTCTACATATCTGGGATAAAGCCTACTTCATCAGGGTGAATGATCTTTCTGATATATTCTTGTATTCTGTTTGTCAATATTTTATTGAGAATTTTTGCATCTATGTTCATGAGGGAGATGGGTCTGTAATTTTCTTTTTTTGTTCTATCTTTGCCTGGTTTTAGTATCATGCTGATGCTGGCTTCATAGAAGGAGTTTGGTAAGGTTCCTTCTTTTTCTATTTTATGGAAAAGTTTAAGAAGCATTGGTGTTATTTCTTCCCTGAAGGTGTGGTGAAATTCACTAATGATTCCATCTGGGCCTGGACTTTTTTTGTAGTTTGGAGATTTTTGATAACTGCTTGGATCTCCATACTTGTCATAGGTCTATTTAAGTGTTCAATCTGATCTTGATTTAATTTAGGTAGGTCATCTAAATCAAGGAAATCATCAATTTCTTTCAGATTTTTATACTTAGTGGAGTATATGTTTTTAGAGTATGTCCCTATGATTTTTTGAATTTCTCTGGTATCTGTTGTGATGTTGCCTTTTTCATCTTTAATTTTATTAATTTGTGTCTCTTCTCTCTTTCTTTTCATCAGATTTTCTAAAGGTTTATCAATCTTGTTTATCTTTTCAAAGAACCACCTCTTTGTTTCATTGTTTGTTTGGATTGATTTTTGGTTTGTATTTCATTCATTTCTGCCCTAACCTTTATTATTTCTTCCCATCTACTGCTTTTCAGTTTGCCTTGTTCTTATTTTTCCAAGGCTTTAAAGTGAAGCATTAAGTTGTTTACTTGAGACCTTTCCAATTTCTTAATATAGGCACTTAAAGCTACAAATTTCCCTCTTAGACTGCCTTTATTGTGTCCCAAAGGTTTTGGTATGTTGTGTTCTCATTATCATTTGACTGTATGAACTTTTGATTTCCTTCTTGATTTCCTTATTGACCCATTTATCATTTAGGAGTGTATTGTTTCATTTGCATGATTTTATGTATGCTCTGTAGCTTTTTTTGCTATTGATTTGTAGTTTGATTCCACTGTGATCTGATAGAATGTGAGGAATTATTTCAGTTTTTCTGTATTTGTTAAGGTTTGCTTTGTGTCCTATTATTTGGTCTATTTTAGTGAATGTTGCATGTGCTGCTGAAAATAATGTGTATTCTGCAGCATTTGGATGAAATGTCCTGTATATATCTCTTAGGTCCATTTGTTCTATGACCTCATTTAACCCAGACGCCTCTCTGTTTATATTTTTTTTTGCCAGGATGACCTGTCAATTGATGGGAGTGGGGTGTTGAAATCACCCACTACAACTATGTTTGGTGTTATCTTTGACCTTAGTTCTAATAGTGTTTGTGTCATGAAGTTAGGAACCCCCATGTTAGGTGCATATATGTTTAAGATTTCTGGTCTGTTGAGGGTTCCAAGTCAGCTTGTGACCAAGTGAGACCCTTCCTTACTGAACAACAGAAGATGAAACAATGCCACTATAAATCAGGAAACAACAATGACAAGCCCAAAATATAGCTTATTTAAGGCTGTGGATAGTGGCTCTAGGTTTTCCACAGATCCACGTGATCCTCTTCCTCATGAACTGTTCCTCCTTTCTTCCCTGCTGTCCTCCCTTCACATTTCTTGAGCTTGTGAAGAGGCCGTTGTGAGTGGAGAATCCCCTCATCTGCCTTTTCTTGAAGCTCAGGCCAAGCCTGGAGACTGCAGCCCCTTGGGCCTGGTGCCACCACTGCTGGAGCTGCTTCTGCCTGCTTCTGTGGTCTCTAGATGCTCTGGGTCTCTCCTACTTCTCTGCTGCCATTGGTAATTTCTTATATACCTCAATTTTTAGTAAAATAGTGCATTTTACTGTGTTTTCTTTTTTTTTTTTTTTTGGCTTTTTATCCCCTAGGCTGCTTTGGCATGGTTCCTATACCACCATCTTAATGAAAAGCCCATCCTCTCCCACATTTCTTTCTGTGTCAATCTTTGTATGTTTCATATCCTTCTGCTCTATATGTTTCTCTCTTTCATTGTAATCTGAATAAGAGCAGCAAAAAGAAGTGAAACCACACAGTATATTCTTTTCTGACTTGAAATTAACTCCCTCAAACACACCAGTCTATTACTTTTAAATTCAACTTTAATCAAGTTCTTAGGACCGTGGCAAAATAAAGGCTGATGCTTTGCCAAAATGTGATATGAAGTGCTTCTCCCTTAGTTCCAAAGTCTTCATTAACTGAGACTCCATTTTCCACATTTCTTTCTGCATTCTGGTCCTCTAAACTCTTACAAGAAGGGCACATCAAGTTCTGTCTATTGCATTCTATGGCTTCTCTAGTCAGAAGTTCCAAATTCTTTCATATTCCTCTTGCAAAGGAGTTCTAGAAGACTAAGTAGTACCACATGGTTATGAATGTCACAGCAATGACTACATTTCTTGGTACTAACTTTCTATAGTAGTTACTTGCTCAGTGCAGAGACAAAATATGCAACTACAAGCATATTATGAATAGAAGGGATTAATCTCAGCTTACGGTTTTGAGGGCGTGTCTCTGTCATGACAGGGCAAGTATGATAGGAGCAGAGAGTCAATGTCACATCTTCATATCAAGAAGGTACAAGTAGAAAGTACCAGAGGAGGGGCTGTAGAGCTTATTCAGTGGTTAAGGTGCTTGACTGTAGAGCCTAAGGACCATGGTTTAATTCCTCAGTATACACATAAAGCCAGATGTACAAGATGGTACATGCATCTGGAGTTTGTTTGCAGTGGTTAGAGGCCTTGACATGCCCATTCTCTCACTTTGCCTCCATATCTGCCTCTCTATCTCAAATAGAAAGGAAAGTTCCAAAGCACCAAGCAAGACCAGACTAGGATACCTCAAGTCTTCCCCCAGCAACACACCTCCTCAAGAAAGCCTCTGCCTCCGAAAGGCTCCACAAACTTACCAGACAGCATCACCAGCTAGGCATTAAACATTGATGCACAGGAGTCTGCAAGGGTAATTTGACATACAAACCACCACAATCATGTGTTAGATGCTGTATAAATCCTTGGTGATTAAATATATAAATAAATGACAGAATACTTGTGATTTCATAATCTTGCCTCTTTAAAGTAGGACATGCTCCTGATCATTACTAAAATCAGCAAACATCCAAAATGCAAAGGGAAACGAAAGACAAAACAAAAAATAAAACATCTAGATTCACTTGTGAATATGAATCCTTATCTCCAAGGACCTGATTATATATGGATATTTCAAAATGATACTAGTAGAATTTGAAGACCACTTCATCAGTTTTCAAGTCGCCATTGCTGACGTCCTGACATCTGTTCAAGAATTTGATTTGCCCAGTTGTAGTACAAGCCACTACAGAGGCAAGGGTTTGCATCTTAAAGCATCATCCATTAAAGTGTAAGTTCCATGCCCTAACCTATAGCACATTTGACAGGGGCTTATAAAAACATAGTTTCCTGATTAAATTATTACAATATGTATTAAATGTGCTCAGTATTTTCTGTGCCCAGTCCCATAATAATAAGGAAAGCATTTTATTTTAAATTTTGTTTGATATTCAAGGAAACCGACTTATAGAGATTAAATAATTTTCACAAAATCTTCCAACTAGTATTGGTCTGAATTGCTTTCCAAATATATTCTGCTTAGCACTAGGCATGTACTTCCAACCATGTTATTGTTGATGTTGTACAGGGAACTCCTTCTGGCAGGGAATGGAGTATAAATCTCCTTTCTGCAACAGATGAAAGGCAGACATACACAGGAGCGGATAGACAAGAAAAAGAGCTGAGGTCTTTGGCATCATTTTAGTAGAGAATTCTCCCAGATAAAGCAATTAACATCTATTTCTACCCTTAGTGAGAATACCAATGCATTCAAAACAGGATCAGGCAACTGTCATAGGTTAGTAAAAACAAAAACAGCAATAAGAAATTCAACATGAACTTCTATCAACTATGGATATCCATAGTTTTGTGATTCTTAAATAGGAATTAGAAATAAACATTAAAGTATTTCTGTGTATATTATTTGTAATATGCTGTGTATATACTTTTCATTGATTTCAATTGCATAACATTTTCCATCTCTGGCAATTATTAAGCCCTCTTCTGTCTTGCCAAAGTTCCAAAACAAAACACCTTGTACAGTGTTGCTACAAATAGTTGTACAAATCCTATGAACTGCAAGATAAAAATCACAATCCATTTCTATGATATTTCACAGATATATATATATATATATATATATATATATATATATATATATATATACTAGGCAATTATTGGTCTTTAAAATTTGAATATTAAATATTAAACTATTTAAAAATAGTGCCATAGTCATACCACAACTCTCTCAGGTGATAGCTGTAAAAAGTTCTATTGGTGGGTAGAGTTCTAAGAGCTTTTGGAGACAGTGTGCAACGCAAGTAAACAGTGTCATTTATGTAATGCTAATGCTGTTCTTCTTCACTGGCTTATTGCATCTCCTATGTCATGCATACTTCTATTTAAGCCTTGTCTTGGCATAGATATTAATACTGTCCTCTTTTACTCTCAAGCATTTTCTAGTTTGGTCAAGAAGTTATAGCCACCTTAATGTCTTATTGCATGCTAGTCATGATATTCACTTCCCTCCTTTCAAGTCATAGAACACATAGCACATTATTTTATATTTCAGTGCTTCTCTTTCCTGCTATATAAAATGAAGATATACTAGCAATCTCTCTAGGTGTTATTTTGTACTTCTTTCTCTCCATACTTCCTGCAATGATTCATGTATATAAAAATTCCTAAAATCCAGAACTGTTACATCCTAGGCTTATTGCACTTGTATTCTAGTGCTCAGCAGAGTGTCTATTATATAAAACATGATACTTTCTAGGCACTGAAAAGCACACAATTCTTAAGGAAAGTTCTATGGGACACATTCCACCTCTCCTTATCCCAGTATAATTGGGAGACACACAAACATCATTACCCAGTCAAGCATTTTCTGCGGGTACACTGTCTCTCAAACATGTGGCAGACACTGGTTAGAGAGCATGTATGCAGCTGAAATGACATGTTTTCCAGGATGTTTCTTCTGCCAGGACTGCTCCATTTTCTATCTAATTCTTGAATCCCTAATCATCTTGTGGGTGCTCAAGTTCTTCAAATAACTTGTGATTTTTCTTATAACAGAATCTCTTTCTGTTATCTATACCCAAGTACTTCCATGGCACAGAAAACACGAAGAGAATTAGCTTGTAAACTCTCCGTGAGGGTAGATGTGCTAAGCAATCACAACACATTTTTACTGCAATTAGCTCAATGCCAAGGCTGATGGAGGCATCAGACTTAACTCCACTCCAGATGTACATAATAACATCTATGTAATCATATGTTCCTCTACAAATGGAGATTGTAAGGTTAAGCTGAGAGGGTTCCCTGCTTCAGAAGGCTCCCTTTCAGATATTATCACAATTTCTCCAGATGTTTATTAAGCATACACTCCCTTATCATCTGCTTCCAACCACAAGGCAGCTTCTGTCTTTGCTGATGCTCAGCTGTATTAGTATGTGGGTCACAGGCAAGTCTCCACATCTTCACTATCTAATTATTGTTTATGGTTTTACTTTGGATTCTGTCCTTCAATTACCTACTGTGTATTGAACAAACATACTAAATTCCCCCTCTATTTATTATATCTTCTATAAATCGTATTGCCCATCTAACATAATAACATTCCAAATAGCCTAAATTTCTTGATAGCTTAAGTGTAGGGTGTGCAACTGTAGGGCTTCAATACTGCATATTGGAAAAAAATGATAGACTTTTTAAACCCTCCAAGTGCATGTTTTTTATTAAAGTTAATTTCCCCCTTGGTAGAGATTGCCTCACAGCTAGGACTATATCGAGGAAATATTATAAAATAAAGGCATACTATCCTTTCATTTCAATACTGCTAAATGTTTCTAGGTTTTAAAGGAAACTAAAACCACCAAGAAAGCTAAATTTTTAGGGAGAAATTTCATCAGCACCAGTCAGACGGGGGAGCTGCACATGTCACTTATTCCTTTGAAGGGACCCACCAGAAATTGGTTATAGAGAAGGAGGGTATCACATTCTCCTCCATAGTTTTTAAGATTTGTAAAGGCAGAACTGTGGCTGCCAGGAAGTCCTTGGGCTGTCTGTTATAAACAGTAATCAGTTGGAACTGATTACTCGACTCTGGTCATTTTCATCTATAAACAAATTCACAAGTTTCTCAGACAAATATGGGTGGGATGGCAAATTTAAATTTCAAATGAAAAAATATCTTCCTGTAATGAGTTCACATACCTTTTATTTAGACTTCCAAGTGCCAGCATAATGTGATTAGTTTTGATGTTGTTTCTTTCCAGCACTTCGGAGAAATCACATCATCAATCATATTATCAAAATTAGATATGGAGAAGGCATGGGATGTCACTAGTACCCTGCCCATGCCAGTACAGACTTGCTTTATTACCAGTCTGATGTACTTTTTAATATTTACTTTAATCTAATATTAAACTTCCCCTGTGATCAAGCATCTACCATTTCCATTGTAATGAAATAAATATGAAGAATGAACTGTGGGTTCTCTTAAAATGTATCTATGTTTATTCTTTGCTTTTTTGCCAATAAAGAGAGAATACAGTAAATACAATGGAAATAAGTATGAATCCAATATGCTATGATCAATAATTTCAATGATGAGCAAAACTTATTGTTAAAGATTGTGAAAAATTTTATGGAACTATATAACTCTATACATAATATTAGTTGTTATAATAGTAAGTGTCATTTTATAATAAACTTTTATTAGTTGCTTTTTTGCTGTTCCAATGCAGCTTTATTTACAAACGGTGGGTGTATGAGGCTGGGTACATGGTTAAAGGCTCTTGCTTGCAAAGCGTATTGGTCCATGTTCAATTCCCCAACTACCCACAGAATGGCTGATGCCTCCCAAGTGCTAAGATTAAAGGTGTGTGTCATCATGCCTTGCTATTAGTAGCTTTTTTAAACCTTTGATTTTTAACATGAGATAGATAGATAGATAGATAGATAGATAGATAAATAGATAGATAGATAGACGATAGATAGATTATGCTTTAAAATAATTGTTATTAAAAGTCTATAAAATTAAATTACTGAAGTATCAATATGAAATGATTTTATTTGTCTTGAAACTCTGTCTTTTAACCTCCCATGTCAAAGTTACCTCCAATTTTCTTTGGTAAGAATTTATTTAGATTTTTATCATGATTAATTCAGCCCAGAATATAATTTTTTACTTGCCTTTAGGACACACGTATTCTGGATCCAGAGTCTATTGATTTGAGTTCCAGAACTGCCGGGCTCCGCCGGCGGGGGCAGGTAGTGCCGAGGGAAGGACCAGGCCCGCTGGTTCCTCCCGAGGGGCTGAGGAGGAGATGAGCGTCCGACGACTCAGACCTCTCCTGGCCACCGGAGAAAAACCACACTGAGTCGGGAGTCTTGTAGAAGCAGGAACTCGATTTATTGCTATGAACAGTTGCCTATATAATGTTGGGGGTGAAGGCGGGGATTGTAGGATGGTGGGGAAAGGTAAGGGCCAATAGTAAACTGTGACTATTGAAATGATAATTCTAACTCCCATGTGGAGGTAGCAGGTAAGAAGCCATTAGGCGTCTTGCTGAGTCACGTCTGGCCAGAGGCAGATCACCAAACTTTAGCTAGGCTCAGGAAGTTCCACTAGGCCTCACACCTGGGCCTTTAGAGGCCAGCATCTCCCCCTTTTGTTTTTGTAAGAGCATTAGTCACCATGGCCCCTGTTTTAGGTTGTCCCCCTCTGGGGGTCTTAACCGTCATTGGGTACCAGGTGTTTAGCTCAGAGCATTTATCATGGCCCCTGTCTTAGGTTGTCCCCCTCTGGGGATCTTACCCGTCACTGGGTACCATGTGTTTAGCTCGGTGAGAACCCACCCCATGGCCTGTCTTAGGTTGTCCCCCTCTGGGGATCTTACCCGTCATTGGTCACATGGAGGGCAGAGGAGGTGGCAGTGGGTCATCTGAGGAACTTAATTCCTGAGTTTCCAGCCTGTATTTTGACCTGATGAGGTTTTATTGCCTCTAGCCATTGGTGAATAAATTGTGTAATCTTATTAATTACACAAGGCCCGACAGTGAGGAGAAGGAAAAGGAGAAGAAGGAGGGGGAGGGGCCCAAGTAGAGGGAGAAGGTAGGGTAAGAATTTATATAAGCCCGTCCACAGCAGGTTGTCCTGGAGATCCTGCTGCCACCTCTCCAAGTCTTCCTGGAGCCTCTTAATCTTGTCCTGGATGATTCCTGATTTATTGGCGTAAAAGCAGCATTTTTCCTGTAAAAACAAACATACGCCTCCTTTTTCGGCCGTTAGTAGGTTTAGTCCTCTCCTGTTTTGTGGGACTACCTCAGCCAGGGAATCTAGCTGTTGTTGAAGATAGGTCTCCCTCTGATACAGGGAGGGCCTCATTTCCAGGGATGATATTTACATCTGGGATTAAGGTGGCTGGGGCACAAAGGCCCGTCCAATTGGTGGGCAGAAAGTCATAGGCCATCCCGCCTCCACAAACATAAACCATTCCAGAAGGTGGGCAGCATTGAGCATTGGGATCAGCTGTGTTAAAAGTACAGAAGGAAGGATGAATGTATCCCACATCTATACTGGAATTATTAGGGGAAGGCGGGGCCCAAATGCAAGTTCCAGGGGAAACATTGGGAAAAGCTGGACGGGGATGGGGAAGGTGGCTGAGTAATGTTTTAAGGTCGTACAGGCAACTGTACTGCAAGCAGCCAGAGAGGCCCAGATTGGAGGCAAAGCCAGCAATCCTCCACAAGGGAGGGAATTGTTTAGTTTAGTAGGGTGAAGGACCATTTTAGGAACAGTCCTCAGGGGTGGGACACTCCCTAGAGAAGTGACTGTCAGTGTCCTCTTGTTGGGACAAATATTTTAGGTCTCTCGCTGGTACCCAAATGGGTCTTTTTTCATCTTGAGGGAAGACACATCCAAACCCTCTCCCTGCTGTGAGGAGCGGATCAGGCCCTCTCCAGGCCCCAGTCAATGGGTCCCTCCATCTTACCCAGATAGAACTGTAGGTAATGGATGAAGACCAATGTTTTTGAAAAGGGGAGAGTTGTTTATCTTCTTTAGAAAAGTTTAAAATATTTAGGGTAAATAATGCCTTTTTTAGTTGGTCGTGTGGGGGTAAGGATTTTTCCTTTTGTTTTTGTAATTGAGACTTGAGAGTCTGATTATATCTTTTAACGATAGCTTGGCCCCGGGGGTTGTATGGGATGCCTGTAGAATGTGAGATTTTCCAGTTCTGGAGAAAATCTACAAAGGCCTTGCTTACGAAGCAGGGGCCATTATCTGTTTTAATTTGATCAGGCAGCCTAAGAGTGGCAAAACATTGAAGCATATGACTAATGGCATGTTTAGATTTTTCCCCGGCATGTGTTGATGTCCAGCAGGCACGGGAAAAGGTATCAACTGAAAGAAAAATATATTTAAGTTTCCCAAATGGAGAATAGTGTGTGACATCAATTTGTCACAGATGATTAGGGCGTAGCCCTTTAGGATTGTTTCCTGTAGTTTGAAGGGGGGGTACTTGGAGGAAGGGCTGACAGGACTTACAAGTCCGGACAATTTTTTTAAGGTCCTTGACTGGTACCTGTGGAAACCTGTGCTTGAGACCTCTCCAGTTGACATGGGTCAATAAGTGGAAGCGTGTAGCTTCTGTAATAGTATTACACTGAGGCATAGAAGCCATTTTATCAGCCAAATTGTTTCCTCGAGAAAGAAATCCCGGTAAGTTTTGATGACCCCTGAGATGTTGAAGAAAAATGGGGTTAATTCTTTGTTTGAGTAGGGAACGAGCTTGAATCATCAGAGGAGATATAGGGTTGGAGTCCAGTCTAATATGGGCCTCAACCAGGTTGGGTAATAAATTAACAACATAAAGGCTGTCAGAAAATAAGTTAAATGGCTCTTGAATAGTGTCCAAAGCTAGAACGACAGCAAATAGTTCTTTGAATTGTGCTGACCCCTCAACCTCATGAGAGACTGACTTTATGGGCATAGGCTCTTTTTCCTGTTTTAAGGGAGGGTAAACGACTAGGGAAGCCCCCAGGTGCCCTCCATCAGTAAACACGGTAAGAAAGTCAGGGTTAGGTTGAGACAGAAAAAGCCTGGGGGGCTTCCATTCTAATCTGGAGAAAGAACTCATCCATTTGTGGGGGCCATAATGGCAATCAATTTTACCTAGAAACCCCTCGAGAGCCATAGCAACTCTATTATTATTTCTCTGAAGCCAGGTGAAATCTGTTATCTTAAAGGGGGTGACAATAAGGTGAGGTTCTGTGCCAAACAACCGGACAGAGGTGTCTCTGCCCTTGATAATGTAATCAGCAACCTGGTTGGTTATAGAATAAACTCTGGGGACCCCACCAATTGAGAGGTGGACCCATTGGATGGGTTCACCTTCCTGGGCCAACAGTGCAGTGCATAATGTTTCCCCAGAGAAAATGTAGAGGGAAATGGGCAAATCAGGATTGAACCTCTTTAGGGTCACAGTATTTATAGCCTGTTGTACCTTACGAAAAATTTGTTGATGACAAGGGGACAAAATTACCTGAGAGGAGAAGTTAAGGTCCTTTAGGAGGTCAAATAAAGGGGACAGCTCTTCAGTAGTTATGGGTATCCAAGGCCTCATCCAATTAATTTTTCCCAAAAGCTTCTGGAGTTGAGGCAAGGTGTAAGAATCCTGAATATAAAGTTGTGGTTTAACAGGTGAAACTGTATCTAGGGTAAGGATCGAGCCCAAGATCTTAAAGGGAGGCACAGTTTGAACTTTTTCTGGAGCTACTTTAAAGCCGTGAGTATGCAGGATAGTTAGACATTGGTGGGTAAGGTCCTGGAGTGTGGAGGAATCTAGGCACCCAAGAATAATATCATCCATGTAAATATAAAACAGGGTATCAGGGAGATTGATAAGAGAAGAGAAAATGGATGACAGGTAATATTGACAAATGGGTGGGCTATTTGCCATGCCCTGAGGTAAGACAGTCCATTTAAATCTCCTATCTGGGCCACAAAAATTAACAGCAGGTACAGAGAATGCAAATTTTTCCATGTCTCCTGGATGGAGAGGGATAGAGAAGAAGCAATCTTTAATGTCAATGATAGTAATATGGTATATATTGGGAATAGCTGGGATCCATGGGAGTCCCCTCTGGGGAGTTCCGAAGGGGATCATGTGTTTATTGATCTTTCTTAAATCATGTAAAAATCTCCAGGACCCATTAGGCTTTTTTATGACAAAGACAGGAGAGTTCCAGGGACTAGTGGAGGGACGAATATGTCCGGCCTCCAACTGTTGATCAATAAGTATGTGGAGTTGGTGTAACTTAGAAGAAGGGAGAGGCCACTGCTCAACCCATACAGGATCCCCCGGTCTCCACTGGATTTTAAATGGGGGGGGCTGGGCAGTGGCCCTTAGAATTGGGGGTGTTTATTGGAGTACTTTTGTCTGAGTTGCTCAAAGTAAGGGTCATCTCTATAATTGGGATGATATTCCCTCCCTTCCTCAGACTGTTGTTGATATTCTTTTTTATCTAACAAATCATTATAAAAGGCCTTATGGTCAGTAGTGATGAAAGCCTCGGCATCTCCAAGGATGTCTTGCCCCAGTAAGTTAGCAGTGAGCCCAGTCACCACGAGAGGGCGGACTTTTCCCCTGTCCCCACCTGGGTCAGTCCAAGGGAGCCACGTGGCAGTCTCCCAGGAGGTGGATTGCCCGCCAATTCCCAGTAGGGGAGGGCCGGGCACAAGCTGCCAGGAGGGGGGCACTTCCTCCTTTCTCAGGACCGTTCGGTCCGCTCCAGTGTCAATGAGAAGTTTGAATTTTTTATTGTCAATATTTAAAATAATTTTGGGTCTAAGGCCGGAGACCAGGGGGACGGTCCAATAGGCTTTGATGGTCTCTTTCCCCTTATTTAACGGGGCTGGGGGAAGCCCCTGGAGGAGTTTAAAGGCTTTCCCTGTATGTTAAACTTTCATTTACATTCCTTAGCCCAATGAAACCCTTTATTGCATTTAGGGCAAAGGGTGTGAGGGGCGTTGGTCGTCCCCCCAGAGCGCGGAGGAGGCTTTGTCCTGTTGGGGCACTCCTTTTTAAAGTGGCCCTCGTCCCCGCATCCAAAACATGTTAAGTTTTTAGAATTTAACTGTAATGTACAGATCGTATTGGCCAAATCTCTCTGTTTATTTTCCTGAAGGGCGGCAGCCATGGCCCTAGCCTGATGGGAGATAGTGCCAACGTCCTTGGTGGCTACAATCCATCTACTCATGGAGTTGTCCTTGAGACCCGCACAGGCGAGGCGGTGATCGGCCGTCATCCCATCCCAGACCAACATTTTAGTAAACTGATCCCGTAATGCCCCTGGGGGAAATTTTCTTTGGAGACTTTTTTCCACCCTATCTATAAATGTAGCCAAATCCTCAGATGGTTTTTGAGTAATACTCATAAGGGGAGTTTCAGAGGGTCCCTCATCAAGCTTTTTCCATGCCGCCAAGCCCAGTGCCCTGACCTGGTCCCTATACGGGTCAGGTATAGCCGCCTGTTGAGTGCCTGTAGCATATTGATCAGAGGTACCAGAGAGCATCCCAAAAGTTATCGGCACAGGGGGCCGTTGATTTTGGTTTCGTTCTGCCTGTGCATGGCATTCATCTCTAAAAAAGGCACACCACTTAATGTATAGGGGACCTGACAAGACAGCCCTGACTAGATTTTTCCAATCTTGGGTTGTACAAGGTTGATGGGCAAGGCCCTGTAATAGGGTCTCAGCCCAAGGAGAGTTGGGTCCATCCTCCGAGACCGCTTTTTTAAGCTCCTTAAGGTCCTGAGCTTCCCACGGATACCAGGCAGCAGGGCGATTGCCCCCAGGATTTAGATTGACGGGAAATAAAAAAGTAGCTTTATTTTCTGACGGCTTGGCTGCCGAATATGGAGGGGCTGAGGGGGTCTCGGCGGCCGAATATGAAGGAGGGGCCGAGGGGGTCCAGAAAGGGTTAGTTGATGGAGGAGGTGGAGGAGGTCCCCCGGAAGGCCAGGGAGCACTCTCAAAGGGATCGAGTGAGGAGCATAAAGATGCATCCTTTTGGGGTTTTTTTAAAGCTGTATCTCCAGGAGGAGTAGCTGGATTAGGCTGTATATTATCTTTTTCTTCTGTCTTTTGTTTATGTTTGGTTGGCCTTGGAGGGAAGCAGGCCTTGAGGGCTGAGATCATAGGGAGGACCCCTGAGGGGGGTATTTGACCCTTCTCCACATGTGCCCGACAAACAAGGGCCTCTACCCTATCCCACGTGTCCCAATCAAAGAGATTTCCTTCCGGCAGCCATGGCGCCAGTTTGAGAAGGCAATCCCAGGTCTGTTGAGCCTGATTATCAGTCAAATTAAGCCCTCTACTCTTTAGGAGTGCCCTGAGAGATTCTAAGGCAGGATTGGATTTACAGTTAGACTGTCCCACATTATAAAGTTGAGAGAAAAATGTCCATAAAATTAGGGCAATAGCAACCCACATACACATGAGTACAATACAACCACAAGGATCCAAAAGATATGTAAACATGCTGTACAAAAGCCGCAGATGTAGCTTGTCTGCAAACTAAAAGTGAAAGGAAAGAGAAAGAGAACAAAGAGACGTTGATCAACAAGTACAGGTTATAGAAGCAAAGTTTAGCACATTAAATATAAAGACTACTTATAGGGGTACGCTCACCCGCATATGTACACCGATTGACCTCCTCAACGAATGTCTCTCAGGGGGCACTAGTCTGCCGGATTCCAAGAGCCGCACGTTAGGCGCCAGATGCCAGGCTCCGCCGGCGGGGGCAGGTAGTGCCGAGGGAAGGACCAGGCCCGCTGGTTCCTCCCGAGGGGCTGAGGAGGAGATGAGCGTCCGACGACTCAGACCTCTCCTGGCCACCGGAGAAAAACCACACTGAGTCGGGAGTCTTGTAGAAGCAGGAACTCGATTTATTGCTATGAACAGTTGCCTATATAATGTTGGGGGTGAAGGCGGGGATTGTAGGATGGTGGGGAAAGGTAAGGGCCAATAGTAAACTGTGACTATTGAAATGATAATTCTAACTCCCATGTGGAGGTAGCAGGTAAGAAGCCATTAGGCGTCTTGCTGAGTCACGTCTGGCCAGAGGCAGATCACCAAACTTTAGCTAGGCTCAGGAAGTTCCACTAGGCCTCACACCTGGGCCTTTAGAGGCCAGCACAGAACCATTATCTAACAGCTGTGTTTCTTTGCAGCTAGTCACTTGAGTTAGTCACTAAATCTCAAGTCGGCTCCATTTCCTAGGTCACATTGGGCTAGTTAAATTAATTCTATCATCTCACACCTAAGCTGTGGCTCAAAGAGCTCTGAGCTTAGAAGGGCTTTCATCTTCCTTCTTCATGTCACTCTAATTCCTGGCCCTTTTGGAAGCTCCTTTCTCCTTTGGTAGGAGGGGAAGATGTGAGAAAAAGACCCCCTTTCCCACTTGTTGGCTGCAATGAAGTCTTTCTGATGTCACTGTGGCTTGGTCTAGCCCACTCAATGTTGGCAGCATCTACAAATTACCAGCAGCCCATGTTTTCAACATGTTCTCTCAGTTTTGAACTGCTGGCTTGCCAACAAACTTGCTTCCATCTTAAAGCACTGGAGTCTTTGCAATCGGGAATACCTCAATACCTCATTGACTAATCAACTGAGATGAGGTGGGAAGTTGCTGCATCTTCTACCTAAGGTAGTATTAAGTCTTTTTATCTTATTATTTAAAAATAAGTCTCTACTATTTAGAAATTTGCCTTGACCTCAGTCTCCTCTAGATTTGTGGAAGTCCCTAACTTTCAGAATGTATGCCATCTCCCCCAAAAGTTCTTTTATTTCCACATTGATTTATTCTGTAGTCCATCCATTATTTATTAGTAAATAAGTGCAAGTGTTTCTTTTCTTATTAGACATTGCCAATCTCAAAGAGGCATTCTCTTCCTAAAAGCATGACTTAGCTTTTCAGGGTGGAGGAGCATTTCCTTTCTAATAATTGTCTTTGCATTCTTTGGGATATTAGATACTCTTAACATTTGTTTTCCCCAGTCTTATTTTTAACCAGAAAGAGAATTGCGAAGAATTCTCATTTTGGCATCTTGTTGGAAATTCTGTTTCAAGAAATAAGGTGGGAGAGCAATAGAGGAGGACACATAATGTCATTTTCTGCCCTCTTGTGGCATGTGCCTAGAGTTCCTCTTGTGCCTGCACTATATGCACCCTTACCACACATAATACAGCCAAGCACACACAAGAAAATCCAAGGAAATTGGTTTCAAGTTGTTTTCAGCTTTTTTCCTCAGACACAAATCCAAGACAAGGGAAATGTGCCACTTAGTTTTGTGTTATATATGTATGTGTAGAATATATGTCTTAGCATGCAGTCATTATACTTGTCATATGTTAATGCAGAGTAATATTAACACTGTAAAGACATAGGTGGTAGGCATTATAGGTGACTTGGCCTTTATTTGTTTAATTGTGGAAGCAATTTGTGTTTGGCCAATCAGAATTCAGAGAATGCTACTTTTTCTTATCCTCAGGCTTCTCTTTTAACAGATCTTCAATTCATGCAATTCCGTGTGTGTTAATCCCTCATTTCCATTATTGCTATGATGGGTCTATTATTCCAATTAAATCCTGTGTGATACTTTTGTGTTACAAGACAGTGAAGCTCTACATTGAATATGGAATATGCAATGTTATTTTGGGGATTAAACAGATGTGAAAACAAGGTGATAGAGTTGTTATTGAAGGCTGGAAAGTGGTTCCTGTATTATGACATTAGGAAAATATTGGTAAAACCATTGTTTATGGTGATGTGAAACAATGGTATCAATTTTTGTGTTTTTATCACACACGCGTGTGTGTGTTTGTGTGTGTGTGTGTGTGTGTGTGTGTGTGTGTGCATGTACATGAGTATGGTTGTTCTTGTGCCATGGCACAGGTGTGGAGGTCAGCAGAAAGTCACAGTCCTCACCTTTCCCATTGTTTGAAGGATGGCCTCTTGTTTGTTGCTGCATTTCCCAGGCCAACTGTCCCACAAACTTCTTGGGGTTCTCTTGTGTCTTTCTCTCATTTTGCCATAGGAGCAGTAGGATGACAAGTGCTTGATACCACATTTGTCTTTACTTTCCGGGGACCCAAACCCAGGTCCTCACACTGGCACAGTAAGCATTTTGTCCACTGAGCCACCTACCCAGCTCTAATTTTTGCATCTCAGATAGCTTGCAATGCAGAATGTTAAAAGTAGAAGCTTACTCTCATTAATTGCTTACCACATAGTAGAAGAGTGAAGTAAAATCTGGAATGTTTTCAGGCAGAATTGGAGCTTTTTATATTGGAAAATGAACCATTTTTCTTATCTCTCCTCTCTTTTTTAGGCAAAGGACCTCAAAGTAAAACACACCATGGAGCCAGGGACTGAAATAGGGTTGTGCTTATAAAAAAGAATTGAGGCAGTCGCTAGTACACTCACTGTAATCAACAAAAGGGCTTCTAGGAATCTTAATGAAAAGCACTGCAGAAGAAGATCTTCTGAGCAGTAGGTCTAGAGAAAATAAGATGTCTCTGTAGACATTGTGAGTGTAACTTGGAGTTAATGTGAATGCAAACAGGATGCATTAGAAGCTCATAAAAGTTTATGGAAGTACACTAGTAAAAGTGCCTCTATTTGGACTGAAAGAGAATGAGATAATCAAAAGATATTTGTCTTTGCAAGTTATCATAGACAACAAGAAATAGGAGAAATATTTTCAAAGGGTTTATTTCTCAACCTGTTTTAGAAGCAGCTGTTAAGAAAGCCTTCTTTAAGCTCTTTGCTTCTTCTAGCAAGATGCAGAATGAACACAGTCCAGGAGGATGCTGGTGTCACATGGTCAAAGGGTGCTTTCTTATAGAATCATCAAATTAAGGACAATTAATCTCTAATGAGGAGCAGTCATTGAGGATTGCTATGTAAAGAAAATTGATTTCTATTTTGGTAAAGCACTAAAAATGTCAGGTTGTATTGGCTATAGAGCCTGGCTTTACCTAACTAATATATTGTTCTGTTTACTCTATGTAACATGTTCTCATTACTACACATATCCATTATTCAAAAATGAGTTTAAATGCCACCTTTTCCACATATCCTCCTGAATTCCTCCATCACAGTTAATATCTTCCTTCACTACAAGCCCCAAGCTATTTGTCTTGTTATAATTAATTCTGTCCATGGAAGTACTCTCCATTAAATTATGAGCTTCTATGGGCAGGAACTCTATCTTAATCACTTCATACCCTCCAGAATGTCAAACATAGTATCTCACAAACAGTAGGTGCTCAATAAATGTCTGATACATTAAACTGAATGAAATCGAATTCATATATCTGAATGATTAATATATATTCTTTCATTCAAGATCTTAGGGCTGGTATGAAAGAAAGAAATCTATTGCTTCAGTCTGACTCTTGGCAGATTAGAGTAGAATAAAAATGTGTCCTGGATAAAATGAAAATGCATTGTTTTACATAAGATATAGCAATTTTGAGAAATACATTGATTTAATGTTCTAAGTCTAGTGAAAAATCAGTTGGTTTAAGCTAACTGCCATTAGTTTCAATTAAAATGTATTGATTTGGGTAAATGTTGGTAAGGATAAATGTTTCCTGACTTTCGGGGTGGGGGGAGAGCAAAACATTTGCTTAAGCTTGCCTTGAAGCAAGGAGAGACAGGTATAGGGGTGAGTTGAAGTAGATTGCAACAGTGTGTTCCACTAGCGGGCAGATGGAGTTACTCTAGTTCTATGTATCCTGCTCCACTTGGAGAGGGTAAGAGAGGGTGGCCAATTAGTGGGTCACTGTCATATGACTTTATATTAACTAAAATCCAAAAGCAAGTAAAATAACATTGAAAGAAAAGTTTGCTTAAATTAAAATGTTTCTGTGGAGGCCCAAGAAGGTCAATTCTATTAATTTATTTTAAAAGTGAAAGAATTCAGTTACCTGCATTCATAATGACAGAAAAGATAGATTTAGATGGGGGACTACATCTTTCACTTTCGACAAATAGTTTTCATACTTTCATTATGTTGGATGACAGGATTAGCCCATTTTCTGTGTATTGTCATTAAAAGTGAAATATTTGCAATGCCATATGGTTCAGCCTAATAGATACTGCCTAATGGTATAAATTGTTATTTATTCTCATTGATATTTTTAATTGTAATTACTGTTTCTCTCTGGTCTTAGAGAACAGAGAAAAATGCTCACACACACTTGCTAATTCTTGCACACATGCATATGTATATACAACTCTATACACATACTTTTATTTGTCTACTATCTCTGTATATATCTATCATTCATACATCTGCCCACCCACCTGTCTATGATCTAATATTGTTGCATTTATAATACTAAAGAGACAAGTGCCTTGAACATATCCAGCTCTTCACATTTGGAGAAGAAAGGGCCAAAAAATAGGCAGGAGAATAAATGATGGTATATAAAATTAGGACTAAAGGAACAGAAAAGAATGGAGATTTTTTTCAATTAATTTATATATTGTGACTGTTTAAGTTATTTTCATCTGAGAAGAAAATATTCTTTTTTTCCCTGTGTGTTTTTAATGACTAGAAGGAGCCAGATGTCTTGGCTAGGAATGATGTGTAAAACATACATAAATTAAGCAAATGCATAACAAGAAAGTTTCCTTGTTAAGGACACAGAAAAGAAGATGCCAAGGAAATTAGGAGAAGTGATGGGAAGGTAGACAATGTTGGAATAATGTAGTTGTAGAAGGTGGGAGGGTGGCAAGTACAAAAATATGTGGAGATATAAGATCATTCAGATGGAAGAAATACCAAATGCATGGGATAAGATGGCTATGAGTACCAGAGAGTATTTCAAGAGCTAAGTAGGGAAGGAAAAAGAATTAAGGGTAACATGTCCCAGTAAATGACATTATTTTTTAAGTTTTCTATTTACTTGAGAAAGAGAGAGGAAGAGAAGGGCTGTTCTAGGGTCTTCAGCACTGCAAATAAACTCCAGAAGAATGTGCCACTTTGTGGATCTGGCTTATATGGCTCCTGGGGAATCAAACCTTGGTCCTTTGGCTTTGCCAGTATATGTCTTAACCACTAAACTATCTCTCTAACCCAGTAAATCCCATTTCTTCTTTTAACTTCATGCTACTGAAATAATTAAATAGAGTTATTATTTTTGTTCATTTGTTTTTGGTTTAATTGTGTATGCTATTTTATTTGTAAATCTTTGAAATTAAGAAAAAGAGTGATAACCCAAGTAATTTCAAAGTTCAGAGTGGTGTATTGTTCAAAAAGGTTATGTCCATAGTTACTTGACAATGATCCCTCCATCCATGCTTATGTCCATAGTACTGGACAGCAATCCATCCATTCAGAAAACTGAGCTTTTGCCACTGGCCATGTATCCCTGGTGTATACCATCATAGAGTGGAGAAGGTATCAGAGCTGCCTTGGCCTGTGGTTAACGTATGTGAGTTCTGGTCTGCACATGCCATGACACACAGATAGATGTCAGAGAACACTTTGTGTGTTGGTCCTCACCTTTCACCTTGATTGAGGCAGAGTCTTTCGTTGTTCACCACCATGTTTTCCTGGTTAGCTGGCCAAAGAGCTTTGGGAGGATGCTCCTGTCTCTGTCCCCATCCCCTTCTCCTATCTGTACTTCCCTTTTCACCGTAGGCATGCTGGCATTACAGATGCTACAGCTACCGCATTGGGCTCTACATGGATTATGTGGATCCAAATAAGGTACTCAAATTTGCAGAGCAAGCACTTTATGTATTATGTATTTCCCTAGTCCATGGCTAACTTTTATCCTTGATTCTGTTTCTAACTTCTGGGTGACGAAAGAGAACTACTTAAATTCTGGGAAGTTTTTGGTATGTAAAATAGAGATAATGAAAATGGTTCTTTATTTTGCTTAGTGATTATTCAAATCAAATATGCTATAGTTAAATATTTATAGTAAACATGAGAGGAAGATCACTGAGTGGCTACAAGGAACATTTAATCCTAGGAGTTTTCGTGTGATGTAGCATTATCTTCATTTCTGAAGAAATAAGTCTCACCTGTCAGAAATAAAGCAATTTATCCAAATGTAAGATAGGTATGTAGCAAATATTTTATGAATCCATTGATGAAGTGGTCCCTAGACCTCTCTTGTGACATTCTTCACATTTAATTATTAAAATGAATTGATTATGAAATGTAGGGAGAGCTATGTTAAATAGAAAATGTCTGAGCTATAAAATACGTGGTGAATATGAAGGCATTCAATTTTCTACCAACTTTTGAGTTCTGTTGGTTAACTTTATAGTATAGTATAAGGAGAAAGATGAGATTGAGTTTTTATTATTCCTTTGTTACTTATGAATGATTACCATAATTTATTCATTCAGTCAACCCAACAAATATTGATGGAACGAGATGCTGGTAATTGGGTTTTAATGGTGGAGTAACATAGATATTTCCTTCATTGAGTTTCTCAAATGGTCAGAAAGATGGGAATAATCCAAATCATTACAAAAAAATCCTATGAAGAGGCCACCATAATAAGTGCCTCCCTGCTGAGAAAGCTTAAACGAACAGGCATTGCCTTGATGAGTGAAAGAAAGAAAACTTTTAAGGTGATGTAAGAAGTGATGAATGAAGGGGACAGTGTCCACATGGAAGGAGAACATGGAAAAATGGTCTATTGGCAGGAGAAACAAGCTGTGTGGAAAACATGAGGAGGTCCTAAACTGGCTGAGGTATGACCTACACAGCATGACTGTCTCTCCCTCATGTACATTCAAGAACCTATCAGGAGATGCTGAGAGAGCAGCTAGTCATAAAAATGCGAGCTTTGTCCCTGTGGAATTCCCTGTACTGGATGACTGGCTGAAGTCTGGGCTACATTGATTTCCTAAGGTTACCACTTCCTCCTTCCTCTTACCCTATTTAAACCTAAGAATAATCCATTGGAGTGAGTGGTGTAGACGCAAGGAATTCTATCTCCTCAGGATTGCAATGATGAAGAATAGAAAGAAAAGAGATTTCCCAGATGGAGATATGGAGAAGTAGCTTTGACTTAATCACCAGCACAATGAGTGGCAGTGGATATCACATTCCTGAATGTGACTTGATGTAGAGGAGACCCAATAGTGAAACAATTCCACACTGGATAAGGAATCTTCACTCCAAAGCTGGAAGATGTCTGGGGAAACGGCTTAGTGGATAAAAGTGCTTCTTATGGAAACCTCATGAATACAGTTTACATGACCATGAACCACACAAAATGGCATGGTGGTGCATGCAGTTGTAAACCCAACGTGCCTATGACAATGTCAAGGAAGGCAGACTTAGGAGAATGTCAAAGCCCATGGGCCAGCTAGGCTGACAATCCCAGTAGCAGAGAGACCCTGGCTCAAACAAGGTGGAAGGCAAGTTCTGACATTTTAAGCCTTTTCACTGACATTCACCCCTGCACTGTGACACAGAAACACACACACACACACACACACACACACACACACACACGCACACACACACACACAGAGCTAGAATAAAGTGGTTGCAAGTAAAGGAAGATGTCGTCAGATCACATTATGTTGTTCTTGTTACTTAAAGCAATTTATATTAAGAATAACAATGCATTAACTGATTTAAGAAGCATGGGATGAGTGGCTTTTTAGAAGGCTACTGTTATAATGACTAAGTATTGAAGAAAGAAAGTAGGAGATTAATTTTTAGATATTTAAAAAATATTCATTTATTTTTTCTTCCAAATTTTTATTAACAACTTCCATGATTATAAAAACACCCCATGGTAATACCATCCCTCCCCCAACTTTCCCCTTTGAAACTCCATTCTCCATCATACCACCTCCCCATCTCAATCAGTCTCTCTTTTACTTTTGATGTCATGATCTTTTCCTCCTCTTATGATGGCCTTGTGCAGGTAGTGTCAGGCACTGTGAGGCCATGGATATCCAGGGCATTTTGTGTCTGGAGGGAGCATGTTATATGGAGTCCTGCCCTTCTTTTAGCTCTTACATTCTTCACACCACCTCTTCTGCATTAGACCCTGAGCTTTGGAAGGTGTGATAGAGATATTGCAGTACTGAGCACTGCTGTCATTTCTTTCCATCACCATGATACCTTCTGAGTCGTCCCAAGGTCATTGCAATCTGAAAAGAGAAGATACTCTACCCAAAGTGAGAGTAGCATTAATGTAAGGGCATGAACATTAACAGAAGTGCTTACTGGGCAGTTTGATAAGCATAATATATACATTTAGCCACACAACAGCAGACGTTACACCCCTAGGGCTCATGACTACCCCTGTTTTAAGTTTTCAGTATCAGGGATCTATTCTCTCCCATTGAGCAGACCTCTGGTCCAATTAGAGGGCAGTTGTTTTCCCCAATAACAGACATGCCACTATTGCACCCGTTGGCTCATTTGGCCTGGCTGGCCAAATATAAGGCTTGCAATGTCCACTGTTGAGTATCATCACTGATGATTTCTCTTTTCCCTTTGAACTGCATGCAGGATGGCTTCTTCCAGGTTTCTGTCAGCTGGTCTACATGGAGGAGGTTATCAGCTCAGTTCCAGTAGGATTTCTCAGTGGCCTTGTAGCCCAAGTATGTGGAGTCTTCAGCAATATGGTCTTACCATCTATTCCTGGTGGGAAACCAAGGGCATTGGCAATGGCCTATATGATGTTTTGGGGGCACCAGGGACCTCCCTGGCCAACACCTCACTGGAAGGTATCCCATCACTGGCATTGAACATTTTCTAGCAACAATCTATGGCTCCTGAGTGTTCCATTGTCCAAAACAGTAGGACTACATATGATTTATATATATAGCCTCTTAGATTTTGATTAGCTGTCCCTCCAACTTTCCTTTACTGTCTCTTCCCCAGACCTCATTTTGGGCCTTTTCACTCCCGTTAATCTATTCTTCTGCTTACAGATATATAATACCATCCTATTAAGTACCCCCCTCCCTTCCTCTCTCTTCCCTTTATATCTCATTTCTAGCTTACTGGCCTCTGCTACTGAGTTTCTTCCTTCACACACAGAAGCCCAATCATCTGTAGCTAGGATCCACATATGAGAGAGAACATGTGACACTTGGCTTTCTGGATCTGTGTTACCTCACTTAGTATAATCCTTTACAGATCCATCCATTTTCCTGCAAATTTCATAACTTATTTTTCTTTACCACTGAGTAGAACTCCATTGTATAAATGTGCCATGTCTTCACTATCCATTCATCAGTTGAGGGACATCTAGGCTGGTCTCATTTCCCAGCAATTGTGAATTGAGCAGCAATAAACATAGTAGAGCACATACTTCTAAGGAAATGAGATGAGCCCTTAGGATATATGCCTAGGAGTGCAATAGCTGGGTCATAGGGTAGATCAATTTTTAGCTGTCTTAGGAACCTCCACAATGATTTCCACAATGGCTGGACCAGATTGCATTCCCACCAACAGTGTAGAAGGGTTCCTCATTCTCCACATCCTCACCAGCATTTATGGTCATTTGTTTTCATGATGGTAGCCAATCTGATAGGAGTGAGATGGAATATCAAAGTAGTTTTAATCTGAATTTCCCTGATGACTAGGTATGTAGAACATTTTTTAGATGCTTATGCACCATTCATATTTCTTCTTTTGACAACTCTTTATTTAGTTCCATAGCCCATTTTTTTAATTGGCTTGTTTGATTTCCTATTGTTTAATTTTTTGAGTTCCTTGTATATCCTAGATATTATTCCTCTATCAGATGTATAGCTGGCAAATATTTTTTCCCATTCTGTAGGTTGCCTCTTTGCTTTATTCACAGTGTCCTTTGCTGTACAAAATCTCTGTAATTTCGTGAGGACCCAGCAGTTAATCTCTGGCTTTATTGCCTGAGCAATTAGGGTTATATTCAGAAAGTCTTTGCCAAGACCAATATTTTGAATGGTTTCCTCTACTTTTTCCTCTAGCAGTTTCAGAGTTTTAGGTCTGATGTTAAGGTTTTTAATCCATTTGAACTTAATTCTTGTGCATGAAGAGAGAGAAGAATCTATTTTCATCTTTCTACAGATACATATCCAGTTTTCCCAGCACCATTTACTGAAGAGGCTGTGTTTTCTCCAATGAGTATTTTTGGCATTTTTATTGAATATAAGGTGTCTGTAGCTACCTGGACTTGCATCTGGGTCCTGTATTCTGTTCCATTTATCGACATGTCTGCTTTTGTGCCAGTACCATGCTGTTTTTGTTACTACGGCTCTGTAGTATAGGTTAAAATCCAGTATGGTGATGCCATCAGCCTTATTTTTGTTCCTCAGTATTATTTTAGATAGTCAAGATTTTTTGTGATTTCAAATGAATTTTTAGATTGATTTTCTATTTCTGTGAAGAATGCTGTTGAAATTTTGATGGGGATTGCATTAAATATGTAGATTGCTTTTGGTAAGATTGCCATTTTCACAATATTGACTTCTGATCCAGGAACAAGCGATGTTTTTCCATTTCCTAGTGTCTTCTGTAATTTCTCACTTGAGTGTTTTAAAGTTTTCATTGTAGAGATTCTCTACTTTGTTGGTTAGGTTTATTCCAAGGTTTATTTTCTTTGATGCAATTGTGAATGGGAGTGATTCTCTGAATTCATCCTCTGTGTGTTTGTTGTTAGCATATAGGAATGCTACTGATTTCTGTGTATTTATTTTGTATCCTGCTACATGGCTGTAGGTGTTTATGAGCTCTAACAGTTTTCTGGTAGAGTCTTTAGGGTCCTTTATATATAGAATCATGTCATCTGCAAATAATAATAACTTGATTTCTTCCTTTCCAATTTGTATCCCTTTTATGCATGTCTCTTGCCTTATTGCTACAGCTAAGACTTCCAGTACTATGTTAAATAAAAGTGGGGACAGTGGACACCCTTGTCTTGTTCCTGATTTTAGAGGAAAAGCTTCCAGTTTTTCCCCATTTAGTAATATGTTGGCTGTAGGCTTGTCATAAATAGCCTTTATTATATTGAGATATGTCCCTTCTATTCCCAGTCTCTACAGGACTTTTATCATGAAGGGATGTTGAGCATTGTCAAATGCTTTCTCTGTGTCTAATGAGATGATCATGTGATTTTTGCCCTTCAGTCCATTTATATTATGTATTACATTTATCGATTTGCATATATTGTACCATCCCTGCATTTCTGGGATAAAATCTACTTGGTCAGGGTGAATGATCTTTTTGATATATTCTTGTATTCTGTTTACCAATATTTTGTTGAGAATATTCCATCTATGTTCATGAGGGAGATGGGTCTGTAATGTTCTATCTGTCCCTGGTTTTGGTATCAGGCTGATGTTGGCTTCATAGAAGGAGTTTGGTAGAATTCCTTCTTTTTCTATTTTATGGAAAAGCTTAAGAAGCAATGGTGTTAGTTCTTCTCTGAAGGTATGGTAAAATTCAGCAGTGAATCCATCTGGGCCTGGAATTTTTTATTTGGGTGAGTTTTGATAACTGTTCAGATCACCATACTTGTCATAGTTGTATTTCAGTGGTTAATCTCATCTTGATTTAATTTAGGTAGGTCATATAAATCAAGGAAATCATCCATTTCTTTCAGATTTTTATACTTAGTGGAGTATATGCTTTTATAGTATGTCCCTATGATTCTTTTAATTTCTCTGGCATCTGTTGTGATGTTACCTTTTTCATCTCTAATTTTATTAATTGTGTGTCTTCTCTCTTTCTTTTGATCAGATTTAATAAGGGTTTATCAATCTTGTTTATCCTTTCAAAGAACCAACTCTTTGTTTCATTGAATCTTTGGCTTTTTTTTTTTTTTTTTTTTTGGTTTGTTTGTCTCTATTTCATTAATTTCTGCCCAAATCTTTATTATTTCTTCCCATCTACTGACATTTGGTTTGCCTTGTTCTTCTTTTTCCAAGGCTTTAAGGTGAAGCATTAGGTCATTTACTTGTGACCTTTCTAATTTCTTAATATAGGCACTTAAATCTATAAATTTACCTCTTAGGACTGCCTTCATTGTGTCCCAGAGAACTTGGTATGTTGTGTTCTCATTATCGTTTGTCGTTCTAGCAGCAGCAGCTCGGGTGGTGGCAGCTCCAGCAGAAGCAGCAGCAGCAGCTACAGCAGTGGCGGATCCAGCAGCAGTGGTGCCAGATCTGCAGGGACACAGCTGACAGGCTCGGCTTGACCCACAGGAAAAGCCAGTGCCCAGCTCCAGAAAACAGAAAAGTGGTCCAGCGACCCAGCCAGCCAAATTGAACCACAAGGCACCAAAGAGGGACGGAAGCAGGAGCACAACATAACTGAGACCAAAATCATCCCAAAAGGTAACTGGGATTACACCAGGGAAGGGTCTCACTTGGTCACAAGCTGACTTGGAACCCTCAACAGACCAGAAATCCTATCCTCTTTGTTGATAGAGGATCTGGTTGTCATAATACCTACTCTTGCATAAATACTCAGTGCTGTTTTTCATTGAATTAGTTAAATTTTAGAATCTATCTGTATTTTGTTCCCCTCAGCCTACTTGAATACTACCATAGCAGGCAAACCCAGGAAGCCTTTAGAACACCAACGAGACGAAATCTGGAAAGAACTTCTCCTCACCATGTTATAATCAAAGTACCAAACACACAAACCAAAGAAAAAATATTGAAAGCAGTTAGAGAGAAAAATCAAGTTAGCTACAAAGGCAAGCCCATCAGGATTACAGCAGATTACTCAACACAAACTTTAAAAGCCAGAAGGGCTTGGAGTGATGTAGTCCAAGTTCTGTAAAATAACAACTGTCAACCAAGGTTACTTTATCCTGCAAAGCTATCCATTCAAATAGACGGAGAAATAATGACAATCCATGACAAAAGCAGGCTAAATGAATATTTGAAGACAAAACCAGAGCTTTTATTAATGAAGCTGACTGACATATTGTTAAGAACAAGATGATTATATATCCTTGATATCTAGGACAATCCAGGCCATGGTTATTTTCCTAGTTCAACCCTTTATGAGCTCTTCTCAGTCTTAAGAGTGTCCTAATTTGGAGAATAAATTAGATGATTACCCCACTTAATCAGGGGCTCTTGCATAGTATTTGTTTATCTAAATTATTGGCTAAAGGCTCAAGGTTGCAAGTACCTGTAATTATTGGCGAAACATAGGGAGGGAGAGCCAAAACTCCAAAGATGCTACTGAGAGGAACTGTGTTCAGAAGCTGTCTCCAATGAGATTTACCTGTGTTAATCATGGCTAGCAATGCATTAGGTCCCATCAGTATTAGAAATGCTACTAGAAATAATAAACAGCTTCAATCAAGGCACTCTTCAATAATAAATCTCTTTTAGATCATCTCTCATGGAAAAGCAATGCTGGATATGCAGCATAATAAATTATCAAAACATAGTGGCTTAAAACAATAAAAATTGCTATCTCAGTTTGTGGGTCTGGGTATGGAGTCTGGGCATGATGAGGCTAGATCATCTGCTTCCAAATCTCACTAGGCTGCAGTTATGGTAGCAGTCTATAAGCTTGACTGGAGCAATATCATGTTAGTGTTGGAATTCCTGTCATTTAGCTGTAGGAATTGACCATCAGGATTTTTCTGGCTGTTGGCTAGAGGTAACTCTTAGCTCCAATATGCTGTCCCCAGCTCTCTGTCATTTGGTAGTCTGTTTGCAGTAACAGCTTGTGTTTTCAAAGTCAGAAGCATAGCATGGTTTTTCTTAAACAACGTAATACAATTAAGGGAGTGATATCTCAACACTTTCAACACAATATACTATTGAGAAGCAATTCACAGGCCTCATTCACAAGCAAGGAACAGATATTAAATAAAGGTATGATATGAGTTTCAGGAGAGTGGGAGGATGGTGGTCACCATAGAGTCTGAATTCCTCTACATTCAGTAATATTACTTTAATGTGGGCACTCAAAATTTCTTTTTCAATTTATACTTTTTGGTGTAAAGAATAAGAAATTTTTTATAAATTTAAACTAGGACTATTATTTTCAAGGATATTCTGTCATTCTACTAGTCTATGAAATTATTTATCTGTCTACTTATCAATCTACCATTTCTTAATCTAGCATTTACCTGTCATCTCTCTCTCTCTCTCTCTCTGTCTCTCTATCTATCATCTATCTTTCTGTGTCTCTGTAGTTAGTCTATCTGTATCTAACATCTATCTATCTATCTATCTATCTATCTATCTATCTATCTATCTATCATCTATATATCTAGTTAGCTATCTATCCTTATGTCTGTCACCTATCTACCTACCATCTGTTATTTTATTCTATACTTAGTCCCATGTATGTTATTATAAAATGAACTCTAATCCTTCTAGTTTACAGAAACTTTTCTTCAAGTAGGACACATGTGGATTTGAATTCTCATTTTTATAACTTGATGTATTTTATAGTCTAGGGCAGGTTAGTTAATCTTTCTGAATGTCAGCTATTTCATTGGTAAAGTGAGAATCCCACTACTTTTGCTTCACATACTTCTTAAGAAATTCAAATGTAATTGAACACAAATTGCCTGGCCTATAGAACATCCTAACCAAATGCTGCTTTTTTTTTTTTCTTTTCTGTAATTTTCTCCTTTACTTTTTCTACACCCTACATCATTCTTTTGACACTCAGTATTTATATCAGTCTGCACAGTTCATTTTGTTGTGTATATGTGTACATATATCTGGGAGATGTATGGGAGTGGTGATTACACATTGCATTCTGTTGGGGAAAACATGAAGTTGGCTTTTCCATCTGTGATGATGGATTTGTGGTGATCCATACACATTCTCTTTCCAATACTCTGGAATGAATTGCAGCACATCTGTGAGATGACTAGCCATGTTACACTTATCCCATCTGAACACTATGCTACAGAATTCTTTTTTATCTTGCCTACTCTTATTATTCTGAGCCCTGTTATGTTCTAATCCTTCAGCTTTTTCTTTCCTATACTACTCACAGTCATTGGGAGCTCTCCAGGGAGGCAAATGTTCAGGGTCCCGGTTCATAGTTTCAGGTAGCAGATGGCTTTTTGTGATACCTGCCAAAGAAGTTTTAATTATGTGAACTTCTCCTTATATAATTCCAATGGGGAAAAGTATATTCTTTAAGGAACACTGTAGCTTTTAGTTTTTAAAGTCCACTTCTCTAAAATTAACAGGAAGTGACATATTTCTGCCCCCCAAAATAACTTATGTTTTCTCTAAAACTATTTGAAAAGAATATTGCATAAAGACATAAATTCTTCATGATTTTGTAACTTCAAGTGGTGTATACATATATATGTTGTACAAACTTGTACTATCAATGTAGGTTTTATCATACAGTAGCTGGGCACCCAAAACAGGTCACCCTATTATTCTGAGTCCTTGACTGGGGAGGGGGCATGTGGATATGTTAATCTTTATTTCCATCAATTGCACAATCCTATACTTTTGGAAAATTAGTCGCATGTCCATTTACCCATTTCTAATCATAAATGGTATTATTAATATTAACTAACTTAACTTTATTTTTTCCTGTCTCTTTACTCCTAAAATTTTTTATGTGCTCAATAGAGAACAGAATGTGTCTTTGAAATTCCCACTGGGTATTTTTATCCACATAAACATATGTTGGCCAGAGCATATAGAAATACAGAGATTTCTAATTATGAAGAGGTGATTTAAAAAAAACAACAAAACAACAACAATAACAAAAAACAAAGCTGTGCATCACAAGCCTTTAACCCCAGCACTTGAGGGGCAGAGTTAGGAGGATCGCTGTGAGTTTGAGGCCACCCTGAGACTACATAGTGAATTACAAGTCAGCCTGGGCTACAGTGAGACACTGCCTTGAAAGACCAAAAAAGAAAAAAAAAAAAAAAGAATAGATAATTTAGGTCTGTTTTAATGAGAATTTTATTAAAGAAAACAATTTTTGTTATAAATGCCAAATATACAAACCAAGATATCAAAATCAGTCAGCAATAATTTCAAAACAGTGACTTAAAAATAAACCAATTTAAATTATTTGATAAAAGTTTTAAATACATGTAAAAGAATTTTATGATAGAGCCCGAAAAAGAAGTCTTAAGTAGCTTACTTATAACTACAGTATTAGCAGTTGGGGAAGACTAATGCTATATTTTCACATACAAGTTGTAGACGTTTATGTTTTGCCTCACCAAATCTGAGCACATCCAGCCGCTGACTTTGTTCTAAATCCAGAGCCACAGAGATTCTTCCTGAATGTGTAGAATATTAAGGGATGGGAAAGATGGCCAGCATATGCCCATCAGTGTTCTCACTACTGAGTACCGACACATCTGACAAGGCTGCTATCCAATCATTCAAGTGTGGCTAAAGGGGCTCATTTCTGACCTGCAGTCTGTTCCATACTGACTGCAAATATAGTTTGTCTTCTCTAGGCCAGAAGGGCCACCCGTAGAGCCTGTCACTCAACAGTTTGGAGAGGCACAGCTACTTTGCCTTCAATGTTGCATCAAGTCCTTAATCAAATTTTCTTCCCCGCTGGTGGGAAACTCAGTTGTCACACTGTCCTAAATATGACAGTGGGAGCTCTGCTTTCTTTCTTTTGTAAGCACCAGTTGAGGCCTTCATCCCAAGAACACTGGCTCCTGGACAGCCTTCTTCTTCAGTGCCCTCTTTCCACATCACAAAAGGACTAGAAATATATATGTAGGAAGACCAAGCCAGAAGTGACCAGAATTACTGCTGAGTCAACTTTCTTGACTCCATGATTTATCAGTTTGTTCCCATAGCTGAGTGTCATGTGCAGTCTACTACTGTTGGCCTTCAGTGACCTACTTAGCTCATTGTTATCACTGGTCCTTCCATGATAAACTTGATAATTAGCAATTAGTAAGGTAACCAATTATCATTAAATGTGCTATCTTGCTTTATGCTCATTGTGTTCAAAGTACTTGTTGTCTATGAAAAGAGTACTTAATGGTTTAAAGT
Organism: Dipus sagitta; assembly: GCA_036346955.1. Taxonomy (NCBI): domain Eukaryota; kingdom Metazoa; phylum Chordata; class Mammalia; order Rodentia; family Dipodidae; genus Dipus; species Dipus sagitta. The sequence continues at coordinate 20,241,645 of CM070781.1, forward strand.
CCCTTTCATATATTTGACTCTAATATTGTTTTCTATTTAGATAGCCTTGCAAAATCAATAAGATGATTGGAGTCTGATACTGACAGTGACTATGACAGCAGCTCCACACCAACATGTGGGTATAAACTGGACCATCCATGTACCCTGAATATGTGTCAGGCTTTAGGTGCACTAACTAGATATTAAACACCAAATATGTAGAAAGACACAACCACAGGTAGTGAAGATGCTTGCTCTTTCTGTTGTAATTGTAAAGGAAGTCGGGAGTAGGGCTGAACCTTAAGAATGATTGTATCATATATTTGCTATAAGACTTCATACGGAAGATGCAAAACTCATATGTCGACTCATATGTCTTTTCTTTTAGCTGTAACTCCACTTGGCTCTGATTTATACAGAATCTGTGAGTGGGTATTTGTATATTTCAAATTTACATCATCATGTTCCCAAGTTCCAAACTCCTGACCCTACCAGACACACCATAGCAGGTTTCAAGCAACATGGGATGTTGATGGCTATAGTGACTTCCCCAGTGGCTCTAACTTGATGATGACACCAGGGTCCTCTCACTTAAATTCCCTCTATTTTAAGTAATTCCTGAAGCCCTTTGTTCCCAGGATGATTTTTTTTTTTTTTTTTTTTTTTTTTTTTTACCATTGCTCTGGGAGACAGGCATCTGAGCAAGTGCTTCCCGGAGGGCAGAGGAGGTGATTTGAAGTAAGGTGGACTCTGTCAGATAAGTGAAATCTTTTATAAATACCTGACTTGGAGCTAAGGGAGAAAAAGGTTTTCAAATCAAAGTGCTAAATTAAGAAGCTTAATTTTGGCACTTGAGCTGACTGAGTTGTTTATGGAGAGTTTATGCTAACAGTTCTGCATCCACAGGGGATCAGGAGCAGCGGAAACTGATCAGATAGCTTCAAGGGGAGGAAGGACTGCTTCCCTCCACCAGCTCTCTTCAGAGAGCACACTAGGAGTGCAGTGTGGTGTATGCCTTCTTCTTGCTAGGAGGCAGCCATCTGCAGCATACAGAATCTAGCCCCACCACAGTCTCCTTGGAAGGACAGAGACAATGCAGGCGGTTTTCGTGGACTTCTGAAGTTGTGACTGAAAGCATAATTTTTTTTTTTTTTACAAGTAACATTTTTTCAAATGGAAGGAGAAAGACTTAAGAACACTGACTTGAGTCACAGGCTATGACCGTAATCTCAAATTCTAACAGTCCTTACTGAGAAAATTATTTACTCTTTCTGGAACATATTTTCCTGTCTGGAAGTAAGCTATTTTCTGGGCCTCCATAATTTTCTATACTTTCTGAAATTCATTAGTTTATACCTATAATATTAAAGATATTATAAGAGTATTCCAACATATTCATGTATTGAAGTCCTAAAATACAGTTATGGTGTTGAGCCTAGTAATTTCACTTTTGAAAATTTACATCAAAAAGTAATGACATATTTGCAAAAGGATTTTTCTTTTATAAAGTTTGTTTCAGCATAATTTGCAGCAGAAAAAAATGGAACAAACTAACTTTATACTAGACAGAGATTGTGAACACAAATTATGGTGTATCTGAATGAACTTTTATTGTTGAGAAAATAATGGCAAAGAATGCATTCAAAGTGAATTCCAAATGATAACATAAAAACATAAATCAATGTCTTGATTCCTTTAGCGATAAAAATAAGTATATGTGATGGGATAAAAAGAAATCTAGAGACCTCCATTTCAAAATTTCAGGTGTCTATATTTGTTTTAATACGTTTTGTGTTTTTTATTGATTGTTATTATAATGTATAAGTGTTTTGCAATGAAAGTTATTGTTGTGGTTTGAATACAACTGATCCCACCAGCTCATTTGTTTGAACACTTGGTCCATAGCTGGTAGAGCCATTTTGGAAGGTCGTAAATTCTTTATGAAGTAGAGCCTTTCTGGAAGTGAGTCAGTAGGATAGGCCTTGATGTTTTATTGCCTGGCCCCACTTCTTGTTCACCCTGTTTCCTGACTCTGGCTGCAATGAGGCTAGCTCTGTTTAGGGCTTCTGCTGCCATTCTTTCTCAGTCATAATGGAGTCTATCTCCTGGGACTATAAATCAAAATAAACTCTTCCTTAAACAGCTTCTTGCCAGGTTACAGAGAAAGTAACCAATACATTTGCATTTTTAGTCAGAAATAAATACAACGAACTGTATTTAAACAATGTACTTTTTTTGTTCATTTTTATTTATTTATTTGAGAGCGACAGACAGAGAGAGAAAGAAGCAGATAGGGAGAGAGGGAATGGGCGTGCCAGGGCCTCCAGCCACTGCAAACGAACTCCAGATGTGTGCGCCCCCTTGTGCATCTGGCTAACATGGGTCCTGGAGAATCGAGCCTCGAACCGGGGTCCTTAGGCTTCACAGGCAAGTGCTTAACTGCTAAGTCATCTCTCCAGCCCAACAATGTACTTTATAAAAAAAATGTATATACCCTTATCTACCTTTACTCTCCCAAGTTTTGATTTCATTTTCTAGACTCATGTTATAAAGGAAAGCCAGTGTTACTCTCATATACAAATAGAAAAATAAAAAAAAAAGCTGCACTTACTTGTGTTCTCAGAGTACTACGCAGAGTTGAATGTGTTTTAGAAGTTATTTAGTTCATGCCTTTTGACTTTTTCTCTCAAACAACATGTAATACTATGAAGGACCTTTCTTTAGACTGACTGACAATGACATATATTTTCATAGATATATTCAAGGTCAGCCTGGGCTAGAGTGAAGCCCTACCTCAAAAAAAAAAAAACAACAAAATATCATAATAACTATGCTAACATAAAAGAATGTGGTATAAATGATCTAAAACACAAAGATTCCTATACCTTTATTCTCACCAAACTCAAGTGTGAAGACTGCAATAACTTCCTAAATAAAACGCTACAAAAATAAATTGGTTTCATAAAGCCTGGTGAATAAGAAGATGCCCATTCTTATAGAATTCTGTAGAAGTCTAACTATATGTTGCATTATGGTAACTGAAAGGCATTCTATTAAATAATTTTACAATTTGACTAAAAAGATCTTTTCATGCCATGGAGATTGAACAATTCTATACCTTTCCCACCATCCTCAGCTTTAGGAGCATTTCCTGCTGATGCGACATTTCCGCTCATGGTCTGTGCCTCGACCATGCATGTTGGTGTTTGTGTGCAGGTCACAAGTCACCGAGCACACAGACTAGTTGGTATTTAGAAGGTACTTATAATCACACAACTTCTTTTTGCACTCTAGGAAAGGCTTTCAGCAAGTAGTTCATGAGTTCTGACCATCTGGCTAAAAATCCTGGCAACAATTTGTTTGATATTAATGTTAATATGAAGTCAGTCAGAAGGATGCATTTTGTGGGGTTGGAACCACCATGGTAGTGCATGTTAGGTAAACCCTGAGTATTCTCTTTGTTTTCACTTGCTTAATAGTTTTTGGGAAGATAATGCTATGCTATTTATCATCTTTCATAGTCAAATATTTACTTATTACAAAGTAGAATCCAATGTACTGAGCACTGAGTTTTTATGATTTTAAATGTTGTAGAAAAGGTGAGTTAAAATAATTACATTGAATAAGTAAATTTTCATATCTATAAGGTGTCTAGAAGTACAGAAACTGTTCAGTCTGATTTTGTCAGCATGATTCCAAATATGAGGGTCCAAGGATATGAATATTTCAGAAAGCATTTATTAATTTTACCTTGAAGAGATATGTGTACTTTTATTAGTATGCAGGCTAATGTTTTTTAACAATAATGAAGAAACTGAGGCTGAGGGAGATAAAGGAATATTCCTAGGTCATAGCAGTAGGTCAAGAAGCAGTAATCAATTTTGAACCAAATCTTTTCTTTTCGGAAGAGTGCACTTGCTGACACTTAAAATGTTTTTAATATTGCTGGGACAAACACTTAAACAGAAACAGCTTATGGGAGGAAAAGGTTGATTTCAGGCTTACAGATTCCTGGTGAAGCAGCATCATGGTGTAGGAAGCTGGCTCACTTCATCAAATATCCATAGCAGAGAGTGAACCAAAATACCTGATGCTATGGGGCACTTTTACATTGAAACCACCACAACATAAGATGATACCTTTGAGCAGTACCAGGTTGAACTGATTTTACTTCAGAATTTTGGACGTTTATTCTATGGGTACCTTTAATTATCATGATTTCTGTCCTTTAGTCTTATTTTATTATTAGTTCTACCCTGATATAAAATCTTTCTTCTTCCAAAATTCCTTAAGGAGTGCCCCTTTTCCTGATAGCAAAACCAAGTTGGAAGGTTGGGGAGCTGGCTTAACGGTTAAAGTACTTACTGGCAAAGCCAAATGTTTGATTCCTCAGTACCCATGTAAAGCCAGATGCACAAGATGGCACATGCATCTGAAGTTCACTTGTAGTGGCTAAAGGCACTGGTGTTCCCTTTTTCTTTCTCTCTACCTGGCCCCCTATCTTTTTCCCTCTCTATCAAATAAATAAAATTTTAAAACCAGGATGGAATCGATGCTCTTGGAAATGTCCATATGGCCATTTTTATTCATATGTATTCCTCCAACATGGGCAAAGGCAGCAAGGTCAGACTCTGGAAGAGGCATAGCAGAAGAGAAATGTCTATGGATATGAAGGGAAGAGCAGGACACACAGCATCAATATGGCCAGCTGCTCATAGTTCAAAAACGTTATTTGAAATTAACACTGAAATGACAAGTAGCTTTGGTCCAATTTCTTTCAAGAAATCCAAGTCAGATGAAGAAAGAATTTTATGGGAAAGGAAACAGCGGAAGTATAAAGTAGGAGGAATGAAGAGAATCTATCAAATAGAAATTATCTATCATGATTACAGAGGGGGGAACACTGCTGAGAATCTGTATCTATTATTTTGATGTAGTTACCCAATTTTCGTCCCTTTAAGACAGAATTGTTTTCATCCCACAATATTGGTTGACATGTGAAATTATCATCCATATGCATGGGTATCTACTTCTCTGATGCTGGATTGGGAGGCTTCTGTTAGCCATATTTTCTCCAGACATGAAGAAAACACTTAGACATGTTTTTATATTGTTGTTTTAAAATAACCATTTATTTTATTATCAGTTTTCCTTGATTTGGGGTGCACAACAAAAAAGGGAATGCAATAGCTCTTGAGACAGCTACCAAGAAAGTTTCTAGAGAGACCAACTAAAAAATTAAATCTTTTGCTGTATTCTAGTAAGAAATGTATTCATGCACCTAGTTTCCTTGACTTTTAGGAATGGGAATAAATAATTTCCATGCATAGTTTCACTTGATTCTCAGAATAACCATATGATATTCACATAATTTATATTGCATTTTTCTTTCTTTTTTTCAGTTTTTGTTGCTTTCATTTCTTTTGAATCAATAAATAGAGAACAATCAAGTCTTGTTTAATGTTGATAAAAAGATGGATTGGGATGGAGTTCAAATATAACCTTTTCTGATCTAATAATTCATGTCTAATAATTCTGTAATCTAGGATAATCTGTGTGACAATGGACATATAAAACATTTCTGGCCAGGTTTCCAGAAATAACAAAAGTGCTCAACCTCTCAAGTCTTAGTAATGTGAATCTTTCTTGGAAAAAAAATTGATCTTTGATGGGGGAGAAAAATCTAAGGTCAAGAACATTTATAAAGTTCTTGAAGAACATGATGTCATCACCATGTGGGGAGGGGCCAATTGTTGCTATGGTTTCATTGCAGGGTACATGTTGAGCACAAGATAAATTAATGGTAAAAGCACAAAATGTTACTTGAATGATAGGCATGTGTTATCATGGAAATTCCACTATTAAAGTGGTGTTTTTTCATCCCATGGGTAACAGTGAATAACCCATTTATAGATATCACATAGGTTGGTAATAATAGTGTGAAAGGATCTTGATGACAGTGTATTTTCATATTTTTGGTACATGTGTGCATTGCATGTGTGTAGGTGTGTTCTTATGCATGTGGTATACATGAATATGTGGTGTGCACATTTATGTGCACATATAACGTGTGTGAGTACATGCATGTGTAAGACAGATGTTGATATCAGATGTCTTTGTTAGTTGCTTTCCACATTGATTTTTTTTTGAGACATAACCTCTCACTGAACCTAGAGCTCACAAATTTAACTAGAACCAATATCCTGTGAATCCCAGGGATTCTGTGGCTCTGCATCCCCTGTGCTAAGATTAAAGATGCATGACATCATTTCCGGCACCTACCATTTTCTGTGTGTACTTGGGATCATGTGTGGGTCCTCATGGTTGCATGCTAAACACTGTACCTACTGAACCATATCCGCAAATTGTTTGACATATTCTTTTCTCCCCTTAGAAATTAATGTAAATGCACAATATCATACATTTTGTGAAATGCATTAATGAAAGTGTGGAGAAAAGATGACATGTTGTGTTCAAATCCTTCATTTCTCTCACAATGTGACTTTGGACAAGTCATTAACTTTTGGATGTTCTATACTTCTGCTGGATTTCATTGCAACTAATCCTTTAAAATCCTTTTGAAATAATATTTACATATAATTTTCCTTCTCTTTACAACAGATTAAAAAGTATATGCATCCCCCTCAGTTAGTCTAGATCTTATTATCTCATTTATGGATTACATTGATTCTCTATATTTTTTTTACTACCTCTCTTCTATTACCAGCCAGGTAACCATTATATTGTTTGTTTTCACCACTATGAAAGAAGAAACATGTGATAGTCAAAGAAGGGTAATGAATACAATAAGCTAAGAGAGGGTTCTGTATATTCGAGCCTCTATCCAATGTTTCCAGTAGCTTTATATAAGAGTTAGTCTGATTTAATTTCTTTTCATTAACATTATACTATTTCCCTCCCTTATCGCACTTTCCATAAAATGGGACTGAAGTATATTAAATGTTAAGCTGATTTGAAAATATTCCATCAACTCAGGGACAAGGTGTCAGTGAGAATTTGGATATCCTGATTTCTAGATCTGTGGTCCTAAACCCAGACTATCACTGTTCTCTCAATATTCTCATGGATTAGACACATGCATGTAAGAAGCAACTGCATTTTCAGTGCACATTTATAAATCAGCATTCAGATATGACCATCTTTGAGCGTGAAAACAGCAAAAATAATAATGACTCCAAGACAATAGGTAGAAATCATATTCATTTTAGATCATCTAAGGCCTGGATTATTTTACCTCAGTAACAGTCAAATAACATGGAATATGTGGCCCTAAAATACTGATTAGAGTCAGTCTCCATATTACAGCATTGGACAATTTAATTAACATTAAGTCATTCTACTTTGCCTAAAATAAGGAGCAAAATGACAAAATAAGTGACCTGTAAACACAATTCCCAAGAGATCCCATAGATCATTAGTGACCAGTTAGTGCTTTTGAATGCTGGGGGAGTTAGCCTCAGGGTCCTGTATACCTCACCAAAACCTTTACTGATTTGTTTTTCAACTGATCTTCATAAACAATGAGGATTTGTTAAGTTCCAGGAATAGTTCTAGAAGGACAGCAGTGACTCAGTTAATATTCCTGCCCTGGAATCTATCACAGTTTACTGAGGACAACAGAGTAATAAATAAATAGTTGTTTCACAGAAGGATAGATTGAAATAAAGTGCATATTTGGGAGAAAAAAAGCAAAAGAAAAAAATTGGAAGGGAGAAAGGAAAGGCAGGAGGGTGGGAAGGTGGGAGAGAGGAAGGAAACAAATAAACCTAATATTCCCTGGAAGTTTTTACGTCTACAGATAATTCCTCCAATCAAGGAGGAAGAATTAAAATAATTAGTATAGATATATTAAATAATGTGTACTAGGTAGGCATTCTAGGTATAGTTGTACACATTTTTTTAGTTATGTACACAGTGTGTATACAGCCATGTTGGTACCATCATTAGCCTCCTCCTTGTCCTCCCCCCTCCAAAGGGACCCTCCTCATTGGTGAATGTGGCCATCAGTTATGGGTAAGAGGCAAAGCCTCTGTGCATAAGGTTCCAACATGTGGCTCGAACCGTCTTTCCGCCCACCTCCCACAAATTTCTCCATTGGGTTCCCATGTTGGGTTCATTTTAGGTCTACCTCACTGATGAGGTCTTGGGAGCCTCTGTGCCTCTGGATATCTGGTTTGGTAGGAACTGAGTGTTCTTTGTGTCTATCTCCTTCATCTTTGTGCTGGTATCAGGTTCACCAAGAAAGCAGCACTCTTGCTCTTTTCTCCAATTACTATAGGGTTTCAGCTGGGACCCTGGTGAGGTGCGATGGGCTTATTCTCTCCTCAGGTTATCCATGCATCTGAAAAAGAGAAGCAAATTAAACAACAGAGAGTGAAGTCAGCACCATATAAATGGGATAACTGTTTATTATTTTAGAGAGAATTTAACAGCTATTGGCCTTCTTGTAGCCCACTACTGGTGGGAGCTTTATAATGGAGAGTGGGGTCATGTTTTGGATATGGGTCTGACTTGTTTCCCAGATCCAGCTATGGGTTGTTTCATGGAGTGGATCCATTAGCCAAATCAAGAGCAGTTGGTTACCCACCATGAATGTGTGCTACTATAGCACTTGTGTGAGCATCACATCAGATAATTTGCTACTGAGTAGCTTAGACCATGAGTTGCTTGGACAGATGTTGGTCATTTTCTCCCAGTCGCTCATGTAGCACCTTCTGGCACTAGATGAGCTAACTCTCTGGGGACTGGATCTTCCAGATTCCAGCCAGTCCACTCAATGTTCTGTACCAGGAGCATATGGTGTCCTTGGCAGTAGGGTCTTACCATTAACCTTTGGTGGGTCATCAAGTACTCTGACAGAAATTTGTCTTTTGGGAAACATTGTAGGTCTCCCTGTTCAACAGTCCATTGTGGATGTTAACCACATGCTGGTACTGGGAGTTACAGGTCAGCACCAAAGGAAAAGAAGGAAGAAAAAGTTAGGTAATATAAAAGAGATAGAGAGAGAGAAAGAGAGAGAGAGAGGGAGAAAGGGGAAGATTAAGGTTAGTCTTCATCATACCCTCTCCAGGGACCTTACATGTTGCTTTTGTATTGACTAATTTGTGAGAAGAGTTCTTGAAGTGCTAGGGACTATCCTTGCTTTTGTTTGTGCTGTAAGGCTGATAAGTGATAAAAACAGACTTGTGATTATAATGTAATTCTGTGGGTAGTTTTAAGGAAAATTGACTCTACCAAATGCCTGTATGTACATGGTTCTTTAGAAACCTTTAAGTATAATTATAAAGTGCATATCTAAATGTGTTAACCACATACAGATTAGATATTTGCACTTTGTACAGAACTATTGTCCAGCCACATTTCTCACATTTTTTTGATCTACCCTCTTTCATGTTCATATTGAAATATTAATAGTATTTTAGAACCCCATGACACAATGCTTTCATTTTATGTTGATTTAGCAATACCCTCAATCCTCTGCTTCCTTATAAAATACCCTTGTTATCTTGGCCCATGAGCTTCCAATTATTTTGCCTCTACCTCAGGTCTCATGGTGAGTATGCTGGTATTGCAGATCTCCTTACATGCGGGCTTGGGATCTGAACTCCAGTACTCAAGCTGTGACAGCAAGCACTTCATCCACTGAGCCATCTCCTCAGCTTCTGATTTCCAGTTTTACCTATGTGTTTTGATCACAGGATCCAAGTTTTGAGAGAATTGACTGCATTATATTCAAATTGCTAAGTCATTTGTCATTGTCTTTCAATGCTGAGGGCTTCAATGTCCTTAGAGATGAAGGCCAAGTATTTTGAATAAAATTGAGCCAAATTACCTGTTCTAATTGTACATGCAATGCTTTAATGAAGCTGAAATAATATAGGGTCATAAGGGTTCATGTACTTACAAAATTTTTCATGAAGTAATAGGGAAATAGTGATTCTTATCTTTCAATATTGCATTTACAAGGATAAAAATTGTGTTAAAAAGAATACAGGAAAATATGAGTCTCAAAATGCATGTTGTGATTGTAAAAGATGAACTAAGAGGATATTTTTTTCAGATATATTACAGAATCATCTGATTATAGTGGGCAAGTACATGCATATATTGTAATATAGGAATATAAAAATGAGTGCACCTCACATTTCATGTAAATATGTTGCTGTACTCAGTGGCTGTCCTCATGTCTTGTTTGATTTTAGATTTTGGGGCCTCTAGCCACTGCAAATGTATTCCAGATACATGTGCCTCTTTGTGCATCTGACTTTACATGGGTACTTGGGAATTGAACCTAGATCCTTAAGCTCTGCAGGCAAGCACCCTAACAACTGAACCATCTCTCTACCCCTATTTGAAATTTATAACTGTGCAGTACCCCTATAAACAATTCCCGTATTTTCAGCTCTTATCATTAGGAATATATTTCTGGGGCTGGAGTGATGGCTTGGTACATAATGTGCTTGCCTCCCAAACAGGACCAAAATCTGGATCTTTACCATGCATGTGAATGTGAGGTGGGTGTGACAGCCCACCTGTAATCCTAGTGCTGAGGACAAGGAGATGTGGGATCCCTGGGGCAAAATGACTAGCTAACCTTGACAAATTAGTGACCTCTGGGTTTGACTGAGACACCTTATTTCACTGAATCAAGTAGAGTGCAATGGGTCAAAACATCCCCATGTCAGTTTCTGGGTTTCTGGACTTCACACACATGTACACACAAATCTACCCACAGATATGAGCACCCCTCCCCCCACATACAGAAGAAACAAAATGAACATATTTCTCTGATTATTGTCTTCTCTTGCATGTATGTGACTTTCTTTAGTGCAAATAACACTAATAAAAAAAAAAGCCTGTGATTGACATGTACTTTCAATTCCCTTAGAATTCCACCTTGTAGCCGGGCATGGTGGCACACGCCTTTAATCTCAGCACTCAGGAGGCAGAGGTAGGAGGATCGCTGTGAGTTTGAGGCTACCCTGAGACTCCATAGTGAATTCCAGGTCAGCCTGGATTAGAGTGAAACCCTACCTCGAACCCCCCCCCCCCCAAAAAAAGAATTCTACCTTTCCACCTTGTAAGGAAGTCTGGGATGATTGCTGCCGAGATTTTCATACAAGGTGGTCTACTTGCCCTGTTCTAGCAAGCCCCCAGAATCACAAGTTCACCTTGGTCTAAGAAGTCTGAAGGAAACACAATAGATCACTGAGTTTGTGTGACTAAATCCAGCTCTGGGGCTCTGTCTATCTATGTCTCTCTCTCTCTCTCTCTCTCTTTCACTCTCTCTCTCTCTCTTTCTCTCTCTCACACACACACAGTCTACCTCTCTCTGAAATAGGGTCCTTATGTGGCCCAGGCTGTCCTCAAACTCACTATGTAGCTTAGGGTGACCTTGAACTCCTGATCCTTCTGCTTCCACCTAGTAATTACACTCTTATTTTGGTCTTGAGAAGGTAATGAGCCATGTTGTAGAGATGATCACATGGCAGGGAGTGGGAACAGCCTCTGCAGAGAGGCAAAACAGCCTTGGGTGAGAGCCAGCAAGACATTTGATGCCTTGTTCTTTCAACTGAAGGCTTCCAAAATCAGTTGCCTTGACAAGGATCTTGACCCTCATATAAGGTTGTCGCCCTTCCTAGTCCATGAGTTTCAACCCCATAATGCTCCAAAGAGAAGACCCTACTTTCAGACTTCTGACTAATGGAACTGTGTGATAATAACTTGTATTTTAAAGTTAAGTTTGTGGCAATTTATTTGCAATAAGAGACAACAAATACATTGGCAAGGAAGGACTTAACTGTCACACAGAGCCCTAGCAGTTTATAGGTTTCTTTGCCAGGTTGTAAATCTTGATAGAAAGGAGAAGGGAAATTCTTTGGCTTGAAGAAAGCTATTTTCTCTTCTTCTAGGCTCATACAAAATGTAGTACCCATCAATGTCATGTGAATATAAAGCAAAGAGGAAGATTTTATCTGTAAGTGATGGCCTCTTCAAAACCCGATGTTCAATTGGAGTCGGAGGATTGGATTATATGGCCTCTTGAGGGAATATCTTGCTCCCATAATGTTGTGGCTCAGAATAATGCCATCTTTTCTTGGTCCTAGAAGTGCTGAAAGACACTCAAAATTATAAGTCAAAGTGCATGACTGATTGATAGGATTGTTAATGCTGAAAAGAAAATGACTTGTTCTCTATTATAACACAAACAAAAGAAGCATAACTTCCACCAAGGAAAACAAAGACTACAGGAAAACTGTCTGCTGATAAATAAATGGCATAATGAAGCCAGTAAAAGTCCCAGCTGGTTACAAACAGAGATACAGACCAGACTGATCTCCATGTGGCAGAATGGATGCAGAGCTTTCTCTGACAGAACAATGACAAGAGATTTCAGTGAATATGCATTGATTTAGCAGGGCCTAGGACAAATCCATCTTTACTGAGTGGCATATACAAGTTCCCTGTCATTAAGTACAAATCAAACCATTTAAAATGCATGCAGGAAAAATTTTTCAATCCTGCAAGACTTAGCATCATGCAGAGATCACCATGGGGCATCACATTTTTACAGCGTTATTCCTGAACCACTTTCCTAGATCCATCTCCTTTTCCACGCCTTAATTTGTAGTGATTGTCCCAACTTCTGACCTCTTCCTATGTTCAACCTGTTGGGTTTTTTGTTTGTTTGTTTGTTTTGTTTTGTTCTTTTGTTTTTGCAGTATTTACTTCCATTTTAAAATATGATTTAAACTTTCCCCAAGATATGCTGCCTTACTTCATGTTGAAATTTCTGAAAAGACCTGAGCTTAACTTTATGAAGCCATGTTCTGTATAAGGAATCCATTGATCTCATCCCAGACACTCTGACAGGACTGAAGCAAGATTTAGTCTTGATCACATTATATAAAATACTATCCTTATGCTAAAAAATATCACACTGATACTTTGGAAATTTTCTATTTTGTGCTGAATGAGGACTTTAATCTGGGATCTAAAGAATGGACATGAAGACATTTTCTTCAAAGAAAGAGTGGACAGCTTGGTGACCTAAGAAGCTAGACTCATGATGGTATTTTGATATAGCCAAGTACCTTCATGATTATGAAGTTTCTGGCATTGGACAAGACCTCAAATAGCTTAAATAGGCCAAGTGGTTGTTTCTTTCAGATACAAACTTCCAAAATGATATGATTTCTGTGATCTGAATATGGTTTAGATATCCATAGATCTCCAATGAGCTCCACCCAGTATAACCACCTAGTATCAGCTGTTTTGCAATAGTGGTACAAAAGGACTTCTACTTTAGAAGAGGAAGAGAAAAATACACTAGCAGACATCTAGCAGTCAGATATGGTCACAGGATCAACTCTATGTCAGAACTAATAAGATTAAGAGCCAGTCATTCAACAAAATATAGTATTTAAAGATTTTAAAAATGGATAGTAAAAAATCAGAGATTGGAATCCATGTAAGAATTGAGGAACAGAGTGGAATTCTTATCTAATATTGTTTATTGGATTGAAAATTGTCCTTTCATCATGTATTTAAATCCTTTCAAAAACCACATGAAACAGAGTATTATTATTTACAAGGCCATACACATTCAATGGGAAACTTGAAATTTTAACCCATAAATAAGCTCTTGGTTATTGTATAATGCTTCCCTAAAGCCATTAAATCTATAATGTGATAAAAAATATTATGGAGTATGGGGTGAAGAAATGGCTTAGTGGTTCAGGAACTTGGCTGCAAAGCCTAAGGACCCAGGTTCAACTCTCCAGAACTCACATAAGCCAGCTGCTCAAAGTGATATGTGCATACAAGGTCATACATGCACACAATGTGGCACATGTGTCTGGAGTTCATTTGCACTGGCTAGAGGCCCTGGTGCACCAGTTCTCTCTCTCTCTCTCCCTCTCTTTCTCTCTCACTTGCTCATAAAAATGTATGGAGAATGAAATTTTGAGTCAAAAGCCCTATGCTTAAAGTTTTGTCCTGCCAATTGCTGAAAGTTTGGCCTTTGTGGCCACTCTCTTTGTTAATGGGATCCTCCATGGTTTGAGTTAGATTAGAGAAGGTTAATGGCAATATTTCCTATTAATTTGCATTTCTAGTTGATGTAGAATTCCATACATTAACTATCCCTAGAGGAAATCTTGACTTGGAACATTACCAAATTTCTTTTGCAAATTTTCTCTTCTTTAAAATATGAGGTATCTCCTCATTGCAACTTTACTTTTTAGCATAATCTTCAATATTTTCTATATTCATTGTTCTCTCACTTTAAATATGAGAACCACCAGGAGTCTTTGTTAAAATACATACAGTTAAGCCCCTCTGTCAGGGTTTTTAAATGCTGTTAGTTTGATTGGGCATTTGCATTTTTAAAAAGTTCTCAAGTAATACTACTACTTCTGATCTGATAATCCTACTTTAAGAACTATGGTCCTCTATTCCTACTTCTCTTCTTGCTTTGTTTCTCACTGAATGAGTTTGTACCTCTCATGCATAATTATATATAAGCTTCACTTTGAGGCCTATAACACATACAAACTTCCATATTCATGGTTTATTTCAGCAACAAGAGAAACAACAGAGAAATCCATCTCCACACCAGCACACGGCTCAAATGTCAATTATTATGGTATGTGAGTGATTGCATAAAATTCCTCATCATGCTAGCTCTTTAGTCCACAAATCATTATGTAAGAAACAGATGTGTTTAATGACCACTAGCCGTTCATGCTACTTTTTTCAAAGTCAGTTTGTGAGTGTCACTATGTGTATTGTTTGTTAATTTACCTGCAGATGGCAAAACATGCAATTGTTTTGCCTCATTGGTTCTCAGTAATGAAGTGGTTATTGTGGTTTAGGATGAAGGAACACAGTTCCATAGACTGTGTGGATTAAACCACAGGATTCTAAATTCACAAGATAAAGTCAGAAAGTCCCAGATGAAAATGTGAGGAGATCCAGGATATTGCGAGAGCTTTCTTCCTCATCTGAACCCAACCTTTTCCTGTCTGTATCTTCACCCTGCAGAGCAAAAGATGATCTAATCTTTGGTGTGATGTTTTCTAGGATCACTAATGCAACTGGTGAAAATGTTATCCTTGTAAATATCAATATCACTTCCCAAAGTCATTATTCTCTGGTACCCACACTGAGAGTCCAACAGCCGGAAGTTTAGAAGACACATTCAGTTCACAGCAAGTGACATCTCATCAAACTGGATAATTGAAATACAGAACTCAGCAACAAAGTAAAATTTGTAACAAAGAAATAAAAGCTGCTAGGCATAGAAGTCAAAATTAGGTAAAATAAATAGAGTTATAAAATAAATGGCTGAATTTACAAAATTGAAAATGCTAACATTTAGAAATCCAAAAATGAAGCCAGAGAAAATTAGTGAAAGTGAGTTGTCAAATCTGTCAAGAAAGTGGTAATAACAACAAAAACATACCAAGAAATCTTGACAAAAACTCCATATTAAAGAAGTTCTCAAGATATTTCAGGACATTGAAAAATGCAACGATATAATTGTGGAAGGTGTTCCACACCCAAGGCATATAAAAGATGTTCACTACACATTTTGTTATGCAACAACAAGATGGAAACTAATGTTCAAACTAATTGTGACACAAAGAAACAAAACACTTTAGCAACCTTTCTGATGTTTAAATTAATGTAATTAACATTAATTTTATTATGTTTTGTATTTTCTTATACATTTTCAATAAATAAAAAAGCTTTTAATGTGTTGACAAAATTTCTATGGTTATAAAAATATGGTTTTTGCTATTGATTATAAACACTGATTTGCATGAGCATTTTCATATTGAGCCCTACCATAAAAAAAAAATAAGACCTTCTTAGAACAGTGCCTATTCTCCTAAATGCAGAGAAAAAATTCTCTATTTAGCCTTGGCAAACTAACTGTTATCTATATTAATATTTATTTAGAGTAGGTTTATTTCCAAATCATCAGCTTTGTGAATAGCACTGTTTGGTTAGAGTTTACTGCTAAGGTCTAACTCATGACCAGATGTCAGTGCTCAAGGATCCAGTTCTTTCCCAGCTATGCCCCATCGAGTCCACCCAAAATGAAAGAACAGGCCAAGATGCATCACATAGGATGTCATTCTTAGTGCTGCCAATACTAATTTTCTAGAGCATGGTGCTTCCAAATACTATGAACCAAGTGGTTTAAAACAAACAACCCCCTCTCTCACTCCCCCCCAAAAAACAGACATCTGTCTGAAGGTTCTAGAGGCTAAAATCTAAATTTAAGGCATCAGTATAGTTATAATTTATTAAAACTACAGCAGAATTCTTCTATGTCTGTGTGCTTGTTAGCAATCCTTGGCATCTTGGCTCACTACTCCAGGCATTGGAATTTTTTCCAGTGCAGATCTGCTTATCTGTGTCTGTGGTTACAGGCTGTCTTCTTAGAAGGATGTCAGGCATATTGAATTAGAACATCTATCTCTCCTATCAGTTCATTTTCACTGATTATACCTACACTGATCTTCTTTCCAAATAAAACTCCATAAAATTCACATTTACACCTGAACCACAAGACACTGGAGAGGGTATGATGAAGACTAACCTTAATCTTCTACATCTTCCCTCCCTCCCTCTCCCTCTCTCTCTCTGTCTCTCTTTTCTCTCTAACTCTTGTATATTAGTTATCTTTTTCCTCCTTTTCTTAGTGGGCACTGACCTGTAACTCCCAGTACCACAATGTGGCTATCATCCACAATGAGCTTTTGATCAGAGAGACCTACAAGGTTTCCTAAAAGACAGACAGACTTCTGTCAGAATACTTGATGACCCACCAAAAGTTAGTGGTAAGACCCTACTGCTGAAGACACCTTATGTGGACATGCAAAGTAGAATGGCATGGCTGGAAGTTGGAAGAGAGTCAGTCCCCAGACAGTCAGCGCGTCTAGTCCCAGAAGGTGCTACATGGGCGACTGGGGGAAAATGACCAATATCTGTCTAAGCAATGCATGGTCTAACCTACTTAGCAGCAAATAACTTGTTGTGATGCCCACACAAGTGCAATAGTGGCACACAGCCATGGTGGGGAACCAACTGCTCTCAGTTTGGCTAACTGGTCTGCTCAGTGGAATGGAACCCATAACTAGACCTGGGAAATAAGCCAGAACCATATCCAAACATAAGCCCACTCACCAATATCAAGCTACCATCAATCATGGGCTACAAGAGGGCCTACACCTATTAAATTCTCTATAAGAAAAGTAAGGGTTATATCATTTGTCCTGGTACTAACTTACTCTCCGTTGGAGAATCTGCTTCTCTTTTTCAGATAGATGTAGATCCTAACGAGACAGCCACCCACCCCATCATACCTCCAAAGGGCCCTGGCTGAAACTAAGAAAAATTGGCAAAACAAGCAAGGGTGCTGTTTTCCTGATGAACTGGATACCAGCAGAAGGGGGAAGGAGATCAACACAGAGAAAAATCAACTCCTACCAAATCAGAGAGCAAGAGCCCCAGAGGCCCCCAACACCTCATCACTGAAGCAGACCAAAAATGAACCCAACATTGCTCAGGGAAATTTTGCGGAAGAGGGGGTGGAAAGAATGTCAGAGCCACATGTTGGGTCATGATATGCAGAGACATTTATCTTTCCCATAACTGTGGGCTAACTCCAGAATGCATGACCCATATACCTGTACAAGGAGGGGCCAGGGGGAGGGGGTAGGTCATGGATGAGCCTAAAAATGGTACCAAACTGACTGTATTTGCTGAATACAAAACTAATTAATAAAAAAAGTAGAGTATGATGATGATTCCCTAGTGTGAATATATTGTTCATGAACTCTGAAGCAAAGTCCTGTGAACATAATAAAAGCCATTGAAGTGTCCACTATCAAAAAAAAAAATCACATTTACTATGGATGTGGCATTTTTTTTTTGTTTTGTTTTGTTGTTCTGTTTTTCAAGGTGGGGTCTCACTCTAGCCAAGGCTGACCTGGAATTCACTATGTAGTCTCAGGGTGGCCTTGAGCTCATAGCAATCCTCCTACCTCTGCCTCCAAAGTGCTGGGATTAAAGGCATGCACCACCGCATCCAGCTGGATATGGCTTTAAAAACTGGCCATGGTCTGAATAGGCCATGTGATTTAGTATCTCTTCATCTTCATTCTTTCAATAGCATGTTTTGGATATTAATTCCTAGTCACAGAATGATTGCAAGGATTAAATAAACATAATTTAATATATGTGCCAAAAGTTCATGGCTCTTTAAACAGTTTCCATGGACCAGTGAACTACATGAGCATTCATAAATAAAATTCCTCATTGACCACTTCACATGGCTTTATATTGCTTATGAATGCCACTATGTTGGCCATCTAGCTAGATTGCAAAAATATACCAAACTATTTTTGTATTAATTTAAATTATCTTTAAAGAATTTAAGACATATCTGAATATAGATAGAATACATGCAAAAAGACTATGTCAGTTAGTATATCACTAAATAAATTTATACAAATTATAACATTTTATATACATGCATATGATTGCAATGGCTCATAAAAATTAGATCAAGATACAACTTTAAT
This sequence comes from Dipus sagitta, assembly GCA_036346955.1. Lineage (NCBI taxonomy): Eukaryota > Metazoa > Chordata > Mammalia > Rodentia > Dipodidae > Dipus > Dipus sagitta. The sequence goes on from CM070781.1 coordinate 20,260,244, forward strand.
TTGGTTTTATGATTTTTATTACTTTTAGGTAGAAATTTGTATGGGCACATCATATGTTGGTACCATCATTTCCCTCCTACTTATCCCCATGCTTCTGAGTGACCTCTTCAGTGGGATTGTTAGTATTTGCCATGAGATTGTCAATTATGTGTTGTGAAAGCAGCAATCAGTCAATGTATGTGGGGAGAACAGTGATTCTGCATAATGCCTTTCACATTATGGCTTTCACTATCTTTCTCCCCTCTCTTCCCCAAAACTTCCTGAGCATTGGTGGGTATGTTTTAAGCTTCTGGATTTCTTCTTTGGTACGTGTTGGGTATCCACAGTGTCTTACTCCATCACACTGACACAGGTTGTCAAATTTTCCATGGAAGTAGACACTTGCTCATCTTGCCAATTCCTCTGTGATTTTTACCTGGGCCCTAGTGGAGGTGGCTCATCTCCTGGTAGGGAGTCAGCAATCTTATTCTGTCTTGTTGATAGATTTTGGTTGTGCTCGGTTCTCAGTGCCTTCTGATTTCACCCTCAGAGCTCTAACATGGTAAAGAGTCTGCCATCTTGATGGGAAGATCACTTATCAAGATTTTAATTTCTACAATTTAAATATTGTATTATGGAAGAAATAAGAAATAATGAAATTATTTGCATGAGGATTCTTTTAACTTATAGGTCACCATGAAAATATAACCATTAAACAAAGCAAGCCACATTTTACTCTGTTGAGATCTTTCTGTTCCAGGGAAGGTAAATAGATTATCAAAGCCTCAAAATGAGAGAAGGATGATCCAAGACCAGATGGCTTATATCCCAAATTCTATCAAACCTTCATTGAAGAACTGAAACCAATTTTTCTCAAACTGTTTTCCATAATCAGAGAGCAGGCAATCCTCCCCAACTCCTTTGATGAAGCTACCATCACCCTACTATCAAAACCAGACACAGATGCAACAAGGAAACTATAGGCTTATATCCCTTATGAATTTAGATGCAAAGATCCTGAACAAAATCCTTGCAAGCTGAATACAACAACATCAAATCATTATCCACCTTGACCCAATAGACTTCATTCCAGTGATGCAGGGATGGTTCAACATTTGTAAATTGGTCAACCTACTACACCACATATATAAACTTAATCACAAGAACCACATGATAATTTCAATAGATGCAGAGAAGGTCTTTAACAAATGCATCACTTCATGATAGAAATGCTGGGTAGAATATCATGGAGGGTTTAGATCCCACCACAATAAAGGCTATATATAAAGAACCTAAGACCCAAATAGTAATGGGGAATGACTCAAGGAGTTTGCATTGAGATTGGGAACATGACGGGGTGAGGGTTCTACTCTTACCACTGTTCTTCAACCTAGTACTAGAAGTTCTAGCCAAAGCAATAAGACAGGAGAAAGAGATAAATGGGGTACAAATTGGAAAGGAAGAAATCTTGTTAACCCTCTTTGCAGGTGACATGATCCTATATATAAATGGCCCAAAAGTCTACATCTCAAAATTTCTAAAGGTGGTTTATTCCTTCAGTAAATTGGCAGGATATAAAATTAACACACAAAAATCCATAGCCTTTCCATGTGCAAAGGACAAATATACAGAGAAAGAAATCAGTGAGGCTGTCCCATTTTCAATAGACACAAAAAAATAAATAACTTGGAATAACACTAACCAAGGATGTGGAAGACCCATATCATGAAAACATAAAAAAAAAAAATCTCAAGTACAAAATAGAGGAGGACTTGAGGAGATGGAAAGACCTCCAATATTCCTGGATAGGTAGAATTAGTATTGTGAAAATGGCAATTCTACCAAAAGTAATATATAGGTTTAATGCAATATCAATAAGAATTCCAGCATCATTCATTCACAGAGATAGAAAAAAATTATCTCAAAATGTATATGGAATGGCAGCAAGCCTCAGATATCCAAATACTTCCTCAGAGAAAAACAAAACAAACAAACAAACAAACAAAAAAAACACACCTCTGGAGGTATCACCATACTTAGTCTAAAGCTATATTACAAAGCCATAGTAACAAAAGCAGCATGGTACTGCTATAAGAGTAGAAACATGGACCAATAGAACAGAATTGAAGACTTGGACCTTAGGTCAAGTAACTACAGCTACTTGATGTTTTTATAAAGTGCCAGGAATGTAAACTGGAGAAAAGACAGCATCTTCAACAAATGGTGTTAGACAAATTGGATGATCACATGTAGAAAAAATGAAATGAGACCCACTCAGCTCTCCATACATAAAAATCAAGTCCAAATGGATTAAAGACCTCAATATAAAACCTGAAACTCTTCTCCTACTGGAAGAAAAAATAGGAAGCACTCTCCATGATATAGAAGTGGGTAAAGACTTACAGAACTAAACACCAGTTGATTAGGAAATTAAACAATCACAACCAATGGAAGCTAAAATGGTTTGGCATAAAAAATAAAAACACCCCTTAAGCACATTCAGTGGATTACACACTGAATGGGAGAAAATTTTCACCAGCTGTGCAACTGACAGAAGCCTAATATCTAGAATCTATAAGGTACTAAAAAAAAAAAAAATCAATCAACCCACTCCAAAAATGGGGCAGAAAACTGTATAGGGAGTTATCAGAGGAAAAATTACAAATGGCTAACACACACTTAAAAAAATGTTTAACATCTCTAACCATTAGGGAAATGCAAATTAAAAGAACCATGTGATTCCACCTTATACCAGTAAGCATGGCAATCGCTAAAAAAAAAAAATCAAACAATGACAAATGTTGTTGAGGATGTGGCGAAAGAGGAACCCTCATCCACTGTTGTTGGGAATGTAAACTTGTACAACTACTGTGGAAATCAATTTAGAGAAACCTGAAAAGGATGAACATAGAGCTACCAACAGACCTAGTTATTCCCTTACTAGGCATTTATCCTAAGTGCTCCATGCACCAATACAGAGATATTTGCTCAACCATGTTTATAGCTGCTCAATTCATTACAGCTAAAAACTGGAATCAACCCCAATGCCCATCATTGAATGAATGGATAACAAAGTTGTGGTACATTTGCACAATGGAATTCTACTGAGAAGTAAGAAAAAAATGATACAATAAAATTTGTAGAAAAAATGGACAGACTTGGAACAGACCATATTCAGTAGCCTCACACAATCACAGAAAGACAAATGCTGCATGGTGTCACTTATCTGTGGTTCCTAATCTAGACCAGCTCAAAATGCTGACATAACCAATAAACAACTCAAGGCCAAGACAACAGGGATTGAAGCGTTTGTGGGGAGGGGTTGAGAAGGGGGAAGAACAAACACAAAATTAAATCCCAAATAAGCTGATACCATTGAAACCTTTATCTTTGGAGATAACCTAAAAGATATAATCCCCCAAGGAGTAAGGGGATCACCTGAAAAGTAGGGACCTGGAAAGGGTGGGATGAAGCCTAAGCTTAAAAGAAAAAAAAAATCTGTCTCTGGCCTATAACTCCCAGTACCAGAAGTTGGTTGCTCCCACATTAAGCTGCTGATAGGAGGGACCTACAAAGTCCCCAAATCAAGACACGTTTTTGTCAAAGCACTTGATTATCCACCTTAGGTAAATGCTAAGACCCCGTTTCTGAAGATAGCATATGTTGCTGTCACAAAGCTCAGACAAACCTGGGTGGAATTCAGAAGAAAGCCAGTCCCCAGAAAGTTAGCCTGTCTAGTGTTGGAAAGCACTACATGAGCTACTGGGGGGAAAGTGGACAAAAATGATCTGAGCAACCAGACGTCAAAGCTACTCAGAAACAAACACCCTGGTAGGAGGTACATGCCAGTGCAACAGTGGCACACAGCCTCAGTGGGTAACCAATAGCTTTCTAATTAGCTAAGAGCTCTGCTCAATGTAAAGGAACCCATATCTGGAATTAGGAACCCAATCAGAATCCTATGGAGACAAAGATTATGTTCTCCAGTGTCAGACTGTCACTAGTTTTTGGCTAAAAGAGGGGTTACAGATATCAAATTCTCCCTAACTTAATAAGGCTTATCCTATTTAAACTATACTGACTTCATTCTCCATTGGAGAATATATTCTTCTTTTACAGAAGGAAGAGTTACCAGAGGAGATGATCTACCTCTTGCCTTTTAGCCAAGCCCTAGCTGAAACCACAGAGGAATTGAGGAAACAAGCATGAATGCTTCTTCCATGCTGAACCTGATAATCAGAGTGAAGTTGCAGGAGACAGACCCTGAGGATACTCAACCCCTACCAAAGCAGAGGTCCAAAGGCTCCTAGGAGCTCTTCACTGAAATAGACTCAAGATTCACCCACCACAGCTCAGGCAATTTTGCAGAAGAGGGAGAGGATAGATTGTAAAGCCACAGGTTGAAACATCATGCCCAGAGGCATTCCCTCTCCTCAAAAACCACTGACTACTGCTCCCACAATGCATAAATCACAACCCATGGGGAATACCTGCAACCCCACTGAGAAGCTTCCCCAACAGGAAAATGGGGACAGGGAGAAGGGAAAAGAGGGTACCAACACATGATTTATCCATATTAAATATGTTGCTAATAGTGATAATGATAATAATAAACATAACAATTTTTAAAAAGAGTAAAAGATCATTAACTCATCACAATTAAAGAGTTGTATTGGGGCTGGAGAGATGGCTTAGCGGTTAAGCGCTTGCCTGTGTAGCCTAAGGACCCCGGCTCGAGGCTCGATTCCCCAGGACCCACGTTAGCCAGATGCAAAAGGGGGCGCTCGCGTCTGGAGTTCGTTTGCAGTGGCTGGAGGCCCTGGCGCGCCCATTCTCTCTCTCTCTCTCTCTCTCTCTCTCTCTCTGCCTCTTTCTCTCTGACTGTTGCTCTCAAATAAATAAATAAAAATAAAAAAATTAAAAAAAAAGAGTTGTATTAATATTTTACAAAATAGACTTCAGAATAAGAAACTTTGTCTTAGATGAATAGGAATGTTACACTATAGAAACACAGTCAGCAGCCCAAGAACATTTAATAATTACATATATATGTCTTCAGTAATATGTTATAGAGAATGATGGAAAATTCATACCATGTAAAAACTAAACAGAAACAAAATTACAACTGAAATGTTCATTTCTGTGTCTATTAGTAATTGATATAGCAAATAGAAAATAGGAAAGCTGAAAAACTGAATTGCTCTATAATAAATAGAGCTGTGTGACATTTGTTGCTGATTCTACCCTGTAACATCGAGTATATTTAATTTCCAAATGTCCATAAAATATATTCATACAGACAAAGTATATTCTGGGTAAAAACATAACCAGTTTAAAGACTAAAAACCACACAAAGAAAGGTGATTGGCCATAGTGGAAGGGAACAAGAAGGGATCAATAGGAAGAAATTTGTAAAATCTCTAAATAGTTGGATGTTAAATAACACAAATCTGAAGACTCATGAAACAAATGGTAACAAAGAGAAACTGAAGGATATGTTGGATTAACTAAAGTGAAAATACAAAGCCGGGCGTGGTGGCGCACGCCTTTAATCCCAGCACTCGGGAGGCAGAGGTAGGAGGATCGCCGTGAGTTCAAGGCCACCCTGAGACTCCATAGTGAATTCCAGGTCAGCCTGGGCTAGAGTGAGACCCTACCTTGAAAAACCAAAAAAAAATAATAAAGTGAAAATACAATAGACCAATTTGTGGTTGTAAACACAAGATTCTTATCATGAAATTTATAGTAGTAAAGGTATACATTAGAATAGAAAAGCAATTAAAAAGTGAACTTACAATTTAAAAGACAAGGTATAGAATAAAGAGCCAACTAAATCCATGGCAAGCAAAGATGGAGATAATGAATCTTAAGAAATAAAATTCAAAATGGAATAACATTGGCTAAAAATCAATAAATAAGCAATAAAATTGAATTAATAATCCTCTAGCCAGACTAAATAAGAAAATGAGAACCTATCATTTACAATGTCAGTGTTAAAAAAGGGAATACCATTACACCCTTCACAGATCTTGCAAAGGTTAGAAGGGTAACACAAACAATTCTATTCTTAAATATCTGCAATTTGAGATAAGTGCAGGATGTCTTTAAAAAATGAGCTGAGTGTGGTGGCACATGCCTTTAATCCCAGCAATCAGGATGCCGAAGTAGAAGGACCACTGTGAGTTCAAGTTCAGCCTGACACTACATAGTGAATTCCAGGTCAGCCTGGGCTAAAGAGAGAGCCTACCTTGAACAATCCAAAGAAAAAGAAACAAACAAACAAACAGTAGTGACCAAAACTCCAAAACTCATTAAGGGTGGCAAGGTAATTTCAATTAAGGAAGTTCTTCATTTTTTTCTCCCAAAGGGAACTCTATTCCCCCATCTTTTCTCTTGTGAATTACACTGTAGATTTAAGGAAAAAACACAAAATTAGTACTGACAGATGTGTCCTAGAGAATAACAGGGAGTGCTTCTGGTTGCATTTTGTGAGGACACTTTTACTCAATTGCCAAAGCCAGAAATAATTTTCTAATAGGAGATCACAACTGAATATTGACAAAAATACTACCAAGAAAAATTTTAGACAATTGAAGTAAATTTTATTTTATTTTATTTTAATTTTTTTTCTTTATTAGTTAGTTTTGTATTCAGCAAATACAGTCAGTTTGGTATCATTATTAGGCTCATCCATGACCTACCCCCTCCCCTTAGCCCCTCCTTGTTGAGGTACATGGGTCATGCATTGTGGAGTTAGCCCACAGTTATGGGTAAGCTAAATGTCTCTGCATATCATGACCCAACATGTGGCTCTGACATTCTTTCCACCCCCTCTTCCGCAAAATTTCCCTGAGCCATGTTGGGTTCATTTTTGGTCTGCTTCAGTGATGAGGTGTTGGGCGGCTCTGAGGCTCTGGCTCTCTGATTTGGTAGGAGTTGATTTTTCTCTGTGCTGATCTCCGTCCCTCTTGTACTGGTATCCGGTTCATCAGGAAAACAGCCTCCTTGCTTGTTTCTCCAATTTTTCTTAGTTTCAGCCAGGGCCCTTTGGAGGTATGATGGGGTGGCTCTCTCCTTAGGATCTACATCTATCTGAAAAAGAGAAGCAGATTCTCCAACAGAGAGAAAGTTAGCACCAGGACAAATGAGATGACCCTCACTTTTATTTTTAATACAGAATTTAATAGGTGTAGGCCCTCTTGTAGCCCACAATTGATGGTAGCTTGATATTGGAGAGTGGGCTTATGTTTGGATATGGTTCTGACTTGTTTCCCAGCTCCAACTATGGGCCCCATACCAGTGAGGGGATCAGTTAGCCAAATTGAGAGCAGTTGGTTCCCCACCGTGGCTGTGTGCCACTATTGCACTTGTGTGGGCATCACAACAAGTTATTTGCTGCTAAGTAGGTTAGACCATGCATTGCTTAGACAGATATTGGTCATTTTCCCCCAGTCGCCCATGTAGCACCTTCTGGGACTAGACGAGCTGACTGTCTGGGGACTGACTCTTTTCCAACTTCCAGCCATGCCATTCTAATTTGCATGTCAATCACATAAGGTGTCTTCAGCAGTAGGGTCTTACCACTAGCCTTTGGTGGGTCATCAAGTACTCTGACAGAAATCTGTCTGTCTTTTAGTAATACATCATGAAACAAGGGGTTTATCTAAGGCATACTGAATCAGAATTGAATTAAAAAATTATCTAGGTTATTTATCATGTAAACTCATTGTGAAGAAATACCACATTACCCTTTCAACTGATACAGGGGAAAAATGAGAAAGCTTAGTATTGTCTTAATTTTTAAGTCTCCCAAGAAATTGGGAAAGGAGCTATTTTGTAATTGTTTCAATGGGAAGTGATTTATGAAATAAACCCAAAAGAATAAGAACAGAATTCTGCACATCTGATATATTGATGAGTTTGAACATACTTATAAAATTTAGTATTACTGAGACAATCAACTTTAATGATATCTCCAAAAGTTTCCTTATGCTCTTTTTTTAAGTTTATTTATTTATTTGCAAGGAAAGAGAGTGATTGATACAGATAAGGAGATAGAGACAGAGATAGATAGGTAGATAGATAGATAGATGATAGATAGATAGATAGATAGATAGATAGATAGATAGATAGATATAGAAGGAGAGGAATGGAGAAAGAATAGGGTGCACCAGGCCTCTTGCTGCTGCAGACAAATTCCAGGTGCATATGTCACTTGTGCATCAGTCTTTATCAGAGTACTGGCTGTTTTAGATGAATATATGTATATATATATATACATATGTGTGTGTGTGTATGTATATATTAAATCTTATAAGGTTGAATAATATTCCACTGCAAGTATATGCCAAACTACTTCTATATATTTATTTTTTTTTTGATTTTTTTTTCTTTATTAGTTAGTTTTGTATTCAGCAAATACAGTCAGTTTGGTACCATTATTAGGCTCATCCATGACCTACCCCCTCCCCTTGGGCCCTCCTTGTTGAGGTATATGGGTCATGCATTGTGGAGTTAGCCCACAGTTATGGGCAAGATAAATGTCTCTGCATATCATGATCCAACATGTGGCTCTGACATTCTTTCCGCCCCCTCTTCCACACAATTTCCCTGAGCCATGTTGGGTTCATTTTTGGTCTGCTTCAGTGATGAGGTGTTGGGGGCCTCTGAGGCTCTGGCTCTCTGATTTGGTAGGAGTTGATTTTTCTCTGTGTTGATCTCCTTTCCCCTTGTGCTGGTATCTGGTTCATCAAGAAAACAGCACCCTTGCTTGTTTCTCCAATTCTTCTTAGTTTCAGCCGGGGCCCTTTGGAGGTATGATGGGGTAGCTCTCTCCTTAGGATCTACTTCTATCTGAAAAAGAGAAGCAGATTCTCCAACAGAGAGAAAGTTAGCACCAGGACAAAAGAGATAATCCTTCCTTTTTTTTATAGAGAATTTAATAGGTATAGGCCCTCTTGTAGCCCATGATTGATGGTAGCTTGATATTGGCGAGTGGGCTTATGTTTGGATATGGTTCTGACTTGTTTCCCAGCTCCTGAACTACTTCTATATATTTATATAATAATAAGCATTTAGTTTGGTATGGGATTTTGCATTTGTTGCTAATATTGAAATAATCACAAGAACACAATATCATTAAAGGTACTAATTTCAATTATGTTATTTCAACCATTATTTTTCACATATTAAAAATGGAATAACTGGAAAATGTAAAGTTCTATTATTATTTTTAGAGGAACTTATTTTATTTCAATTATTATATTTCAATTATGAAGAAGTAGAAGAAATATTTAACCGGAAATATATTTTTTTCTATTTTTTAATGCTTTTAGTTGGAAATTCAGAATGAGTATATCCTTTTACACTTCAACCAATAGAATCAAGGTTCCAACTTCTCTGCCTCAATCATACCATGTTTTAGAAAGTTTTATAACAGTATATCAGAAGTGAAGTGGTATTTCCTTGAGATTTTGATCTAGATCTCAGTGTAGAGCATGCTTTCATATTACAATTAGTTATTTGTAGATTTTATTTAGAAAAATGTCTACTCTTGTCATTTGTCCATTTTTGTAAAAAAAATTTGTTTTTTATTTATTTATTTGAGAGCGACAGATAGAGAGAGAAAGAGGCAGATAGACAGAGAATGGACCCGCCAAGGCCTCTAGCCACTGCAAAGGACCTCCAGACGTGTGCGCCCCTTGTGCATCTGGCTAGCGTGGGTCCTGGGGAATCGAGCCTCAAACCAGGGTCCTTAGGCTTCACAGGCAAGCGCTTAACTGCTAAACCATCTCTCCAGCCCTTGTCCATTTTTTATCAAGAAATTCTGACATTAAGGTACAAGATTTTTTATAACTTTACTGCAGATATTGGATAGTTTGCCCTTAAGAATATATGTAGTTTGAAAATATTTTCTGTCGTTGTTTGGATTCCATCTTATTTCCCTTTATTTTACAAAATATTCCAGTTTTGTGTCAGCTAAATTGTCTATTTTTTTTCTTTTGATTCTGTTTCTGGTCAAGAACAATATTATAGATTATAATATACTTTGGTGCCAGGAATATGATGACCCTAGCCTTCTTATTTTCACAGTAGCTTTAACTATTATGGGTGTATATCTGTATGCATTTTAGAATGATTTTGTCCATGTATCTATATTGTTTAGGTATTTAATGTTTTTAATTGAAGTTTTACATTTATAAGAATAGGAATCTTTTATTTCCTTTTTTAAGTTTGGTATCAAAGACCAATTATAAAGAAGGTAAGTTTGTAATTAAAAAACTAACAAGAAATTCCTAGGACTTGGTTGTTGCCTGGATATGAACTATACCATCCATTTAGAGGTAAAGTGAATTTTTCTCTAACTCTCCAAAATTTTGCAGGATAGAGACAACTTCTAAATTCATTTTATAATGACAGCATTGCCCTGGTGTTAAAATTGGGCGAGAATACTAAAACAAAAGAAGATTACAGGCCCATCTCTACTATAAAGGTGAACAAAAAAAATTCAACATTAGAGTAGGTTTCAGTTACTAATTACAAAGTCATGTGTTATAATTATTCCTTGTCCCTTATCGGATATATAACTTGCAAATTTTTGTTCCCATACTGGCTTTTCCAATTTTATTTTTCACTACATAGGTTTGTAATTGTGATTACATCTAATTTATCTATTTTTCTGTTTCGCTTGTATACTGAAATAATATCTAAGACTTCTTTGCCAAATTCAAGATCATAAAGACTGAACTTTGTTTTCTTCTGTGAGGATATAGTTCTTTTTCTTACATTTTAAAGAGAAGATAATCTAACTCTTCACTTTAGGAAAGTAGGAAAATGAGAAAAAAACTAAATTTAAAATAAGAAGAATCAATATAATACAAATTAAATAATACAAATTAAAGCATATATCAATGAAACTAGAAGGAAAACTTAGTTGTAATCCTTGAAATCAATACTCTTTTTAAGCCAGTAGATTAATAAATTGCTAGCAAGCTAATTGAGAAAGAGATGTGGCACAAAATGACTAATGACAGCAATGACTGTACAGCTTTATAGATGGCATGGGAATTAAAATAAGAATAAAGTGATACTATGAAAAGCTACCCACAAATTTGACATCTTAGATGAACCTGACAAATTTCTTTTCCTTTTCTCTTTCTTTCTTTCTTTCTTTCTTTCTTTCTTTCTTTCTTTCTTTCTTTGTTTTTTTTTTAGTTTTTTTGAGGTACGGTCTCACTCGAGCACAGGCTGACCTGGAATTCACTATGGAGTCTCAGGGTGGCCTCGAACTCACGGCAATCCTCCTACCTCTGCCTCCCGAGTGCTGGAATTAAAGGCAAGCCCCACCATGCCTGGCTCTGACAAATTTCTGGAAAGACTGAATATGCCAAAAGCCACAGAAGCAGACAAGTAGTTAATAATTTTCCAAAACCAAAGCTTCAAACCCAGATGCATTTACTGGTAAATTGGTTAAAACACTTAGGGAAGACATTGTAATGACTTTCTGTGATAGGAATAGGACCTAGGTCACTTTATAAGCCTTAAATTAATTCAATACTGAAATACAATACACAGAAATCACATACCAGAACAGATATTGCATATAGATATAAAATCTTTACAAAATTATAGCAAATTGATGTTAGCAATGTCTAAAAATGTTATAAACAAAAACTAATTGGAATTTATTTCATGTAGGCAGGTTGGCTCAACATTTTAAATTCAATGTGATACTTCAAAAACAAGTATTTGACTAGATCAAAACTCATACTAACAATGTTCAATAAACCAAAAATAGAGAATAACTCCCTCAATTTTATTAAGATCACCTACAAATGATGAATAAATACAAAGCTATGGTTAATATGATAATTGATGGTGAGAAAATGTTATGTTACAAGTACAATTACAAATGAGGCAATCACACAGACTCTGCATGTCTACCTGTCAATATAATTCACCTTTCAGCTAATACAACACAACCTAAACAGAAAATAAGCACTGCACATGGTGGCACACACTGGTAATTCCAACTCCTGTGCATCAGAAGCAGGAAGATTGTTTGTTCAAGGGCAGCCTGGCTTACATTGTGAACTCTAGGCCAGCCTAGGCAACACAGTGGTATCCTGTCTCAAAACAATATGAACAAAAACAGAAAAAGATACATGCATTTGTAAGTAAGGGATAAAACTCTCTGTACACAGATGAGGTAATTATCTATGTAGAAAACTCAAACAATCAGGAAAAGCATACAAAGTCATAGAACTAATAAGACATTGTTGCTAGCTTGTAGATTCAAGATTAAAATGTAAGTCAACTGCTTTGTTATATACTGGCAATAAAAATTCTGGGGTTGTAATTAAAACCACAATGCTGTTCAAATCAGCATAAATTAAATGAAATAGTAGATATAAATCTGACAAAATATTTGCAAGTTCTTCATAAGCTAAACAAAAATTTTAATAACAGAAATCATAGATGTAAATTAATAGATATTCTACATGCATTTCAAGGAAGATTTTCTCAGATATTGAGTTTGTAGGTATAGAATTTCTCATATCCTTTCATTATCCTTCTAATGTTCTTATGAACAGTATGAAAACATGGAACAAATGTTTTCTTTATAGAAATATGTTTGAAAACCCCAATTGTAATAACTCTATACTGTGTAATATTATGTTATTAGATCCATATTTCCTGACCTAAGCAGAAGTTAATAAGAGTTTTAAGAAAGTAAATAAAGTTTCAATATTATATAAGTACATAGGCATTAAGGCATAAGAATGAGGTTCTGAAAAACCTTACACAAAGTCTTACAAAATCGACATATGAACAGACCAAACTAGTAAAGTGGAAGGCTAGAAAACTCCAATGTTAACTAAATCCCTTCACTGGCAAAGAGGCACTTCACAGAGTCGGAAGGTGACATATGTGACTGAGTGGCAGTTTTAGATGTAAATGAGACATAAGATGCATGGAGTTGTATTTAGAACTATGTGTAATAGAATCTGTGGGGAAAGCCCACTGTAAATAATGAGGCAAAAAAAAAAAAACCCTTCAATGTGCAAACCCCATCTTAATATACAAGGGAAGTGTTGAGCTACTGAACTTTTTCTCTTGTTCCAGCACACTTCCCTCCATTGGGCACTGTAGTGTCTCTCAGTAAGTGGTATCTCTTCCTGCTACAACTCTCTTTCTCTGCTTCCTTTCTTCTTTTAACATACAAGAACCTGGAAGCAATCCAGAGATGTCCTCTGAACTCCAATATCAGCTGATGATAGAAATAGATAATATATATAAATATAAATGTAGACATGATATAGATATGAATGATGCAGATATAGCAGAGCTATGATAGCTTCCTGAAGTACATTTTAAGGCCTTTTAAAAAAATAAGTTAATAAGCTTAATAAGTTAGCTGTTATTTGGAAGATATCTTTGGAAGATCTTTGGAATTACTTCTCAAAAGCCAGGGATCCTTCTCTTAAAAAAGAAAAAAAAAAACATAAAAAATGATGCATCTTGTGAAACTACAGGATTGCATAATTTGATCAGGCAGTAGGATTTTATTGTGACCTTGTATCCTTTGTAATCTCATTTTATATCATATAGTTAGTACAGAAGCACACTAAGTGCAGAAATTCCTTCTGGGTGGTACTGTAAAAGCATCACTTAAAATAATAGCAATAGTAATATGGACAGTTGACTTGTAAGAATATTTTATGATTTCTCATAGATGGAAAGGCAGCCTAAGGAAGAAAACCAATTTGTCCACTGTTGAAACATGATTTGTACTTGAGCATAGGAAGCCTTAACACTACCTCTACATTCATAGTAGAAGATGCTGCTTTTCACACGAAAACCTCCAAAATACTTTCTAAATAAGAAAAAAGCAAAAAAGCTTCCTGATGGGTTTATTATATTTGAAATATATTTTGTTGTTAATATATATAAAATATAAGAATAAATGTGTAATTGTTTAATTTGTTATTTCAATAAATATTTACTAAATTCATATTAAGAACCAGGCTCCAGGCCATTATATATGGATACAGTCCTGCTTGCATAGACCTTACAATCTATCTTTGCTCTAAGAAAGAAACTAAATAAAATTCATATGCGTTAAACATGATGGCACTACAGGCAGAGGTTTTTCTGGCCTCCACATATGAAATTCAGGTATAGAAGATTCAAAATGAGGAATGTCTAATTGGATACCCAAGGATAGATATCAAACAGTTGGGCAAATGAGTGACAGAGTCAGAAGGGGATCAACCCCAAATAACACTGTATGTGAAGACCTAGATATGCATGAAGGCTTGGCCTTCCCAAAGAAGAGGAGGGTACTTAGAATACCCAGCGTTGAGAGTGCCATGGGCAAAATTGTGATGGGAGCCTCAACAGACAACCTGGAGTACACCAGCTACAACAACAATGCTGCAGGTCTGCATTTCACTGGGCATTTCTAAAGCATATTCAAGCACTAATTACATATGCACTTTATGGGCTGGAGAGATGGCTTAATGATTTAGGTGCTTGCCTGCAAAGCCAAAGAACCCCATTTTGATTTCCCAGACCCACATAAGCCACATGCACAAGGTGGCACACGAATCTGGAGTTCATTTGCAGTGTCTGCAGACCCTGGTGTTCCCCTTCTCTTTCGATCTATCCAGCTCTTTCTCTCTTTCACTCTCTCTATCAAGTGAATAAATAACATTGCTTAATAAAAATAATTAAATATGCACTTTAAAAGAATCTTTCTTGCTGCTTGCTTTGAAGTCTCTAATAGGTATGCTGCAGAAACTTGGCTTTGCCCTTTGCATTTGGCAGATGTTCATATATATTTGTTGAATTAAATATTTCATGGACAACTCTAATAAACACTTTGGTTTGTACTTACATCCTGCCTACTTCCAGCAAGGGTTTGGGGTAGGAGACAAGGTTTACAGAATATATTTGTGGAAACATTTCTTCTCAAAATCTCATTGGCTTATAAACCAGGAGACTGGCACTCAAAAGAATTATTTACATATCTCTAACTAATGATAAGGTGTTCCTGTTATAGGAGTTCTTTAAGCCTAGGGTTATGCTCATTAGATGCTCAACCAGAAGTTAGTAACAAGTGAGATTTGTATTGAAAACACATATTGCAGACGACTGAATGCAATGAAAAATATTGGGCTAAGCACTGAGTAGTACTGAATACCACATAGAACAATCCATGACAGTCTTTTACTCAAGGCCCCTCAAAAAAAATGGAGAGACCACACATCCATTAAGAAAAAAATTTGTCTACTACACATCCCTTAAACACAAGGTTGAACAAATGTGATATGTCCCGTATGACAGATATAGTGTATGCATTCCCTAGTGCAAGATATAACTTTTATTCCTTCCTAAATCCATTTAATCTGTACAAGTTTATCTAAACCAAATCCAAACTTTGAAGACATGGGAATTTTCCCATTGCTACTTATTTTCTGATTTCGAAAAATAACTGTAGAATGAATTAATTATTTCTTCTTTTAGTTTTCTATCTATAGTAGATTAATACCTATCCATCTCACAAATCAATGATCCCAGGGAACTTCCTACAGATAGATTAGTTCATCTGTAGTTGAAAGCCAGGTTGTATTCAAAGGAAAAAGTATTCCCATGAGGAATGTTAAAGGGATCAATTCATAAGCAAATAAAAGTTGCTATTCTCAGCAAGGAAACAAAACACTTTGCATCTGTTCCTGTGATTATTATAAAGTACAACTCCAAGAATGTTTTTAAAGGGCCACAGTCCATCTTTTAAGATGTACACGTTGACCTGCATTGAAAACCTAGGAAGAATTACACACAAAATTTGAGCAGCTTCATGTAACAGACATGTTGTGTGAGAAATTATGGATAATAACAAAGGCACACAGCCTTCATGTAACACTTAAAAGTAGGCAGTGTTCCCTCCCTCTCTTGAATAATTCTGGTAACAAGTCACAGTTAAAACAATATAATTCCTCTCTGGAGAGTCCCACCAATTATACTATAGTGAACATGAGGTCAAAATGGCTTCATTAACACTTCAATGATTATCATGCTCCACAAGATACCTCCTTTTAACTATATAAACCAGTTTCCAAAGGGAATATTTAAGACTAAAAGAGTTGAAAATATTTTGATCCCAATTCAATGTTTAAGATCTTCAATAATCTATATCTTGTACTCAATGACAAAACAAACAAAAACCAGAAACAGTAAATAGTAAGTGTTTAAAGGGCAGGGCATTTGCAAAACTCTACCACTTTAATCTTTTTAGCAATTTATGCCTTCTCTCTACTCTCCTAGCTGGTAATTCCCAGGATATAAGACAAAAATTCCTCAGAATACTGCATTTTGTAGTGAAACAACTCTACAATCCATTGAACCAATTCTATTGTCTTCTTATTTGGAAAAAAAAAATTCAGGCTATCAGACACACCTCTGAAGTGAACCATTCTACTGTGACTCTCACCCTAATCTGCCATCTCTTTTTATTTATTCCCAATTTTGCTGTAATTTCAAGTCATGGATGAGGGCCCTGTGCAAAGACTTTCACTTCAGAGCAAATTTTACCTACCACATGAAGCTATGTACCCCTGTGTAGGATGATAAAATAGTAGTACATGATATTGATTCCAGAATCATGAACGGTGCTTGTTCACAGTGAGCCCTGGCAGTTAAGAAATGAAAGGAGGCATGTGCTCTGTCCATGCCCATATGAGAAAATTTAAATATTTATTTATTTATTTGAGACAGAAAAAGAGAGAGAAAGAGAGAGAGAGAGAGAAAAATGAGAATGGGCATTCAGGGCCTCTAGCCACTGCAAACAAACTTCAGATGCCTGCACCACCTTGTGGATCTGGTTTTACATGTGTACTGGGGGAATCAAACCTGGGTCCCTAGGCTTCACAGGCAAATACCTTAGCCACTAAGCCGTATCTCCAGTCCCTGAGAAAAGTTAGAGACACCTATTCTATCAGTGTTCCCCCACTGTTCCAGCTCCATTGCTACTGGCTATTCCCTATCCTGGCATGGAATAGATTATAGAACCAGTGCTTAGTTCATCTACCATATAGATATCTGAGTTAGGTGAAATTATTTGGAAATTCATAAGTTTTAAGATCTCCTAACTTAGCTTTTTATAAGCCTAAGGCTTTAATTCTGGTGCTCCAAATCTACTACACTGTGCAAGGAATATCCTCACAGCGAATAGTGTAACCCAGTAGTGGAGTATATGGACAGCATGTGTGAAGTCCTGATTTCAATTTCCATGCTGAAGAAGTAGGAAAAGGAGGAGGAAGATAAATAGAAAGAGGAGGAAAATAGTACTAAAAATTAACTTGCACAAGAGTTACTTAATCTGTGTTAGAATAAGTTTCAATATTTAGAATTTATATTGTCCTAAACTCTTTTATTTCTCTACTTTTTTATTAATTAGTTTTGTACTCTGTGAATACAGTTAAGTTGGTACCATTGTTAGCCTCCTCCCTGTCCTCCCTCCTCCCCCTGTCCCCTCCTTGATGAGGTATATGGGTCATGCATTGTGGAGTTAGCCCTCAGTTATGGGAAGGAGGAAATGTCTCTGTGTATCATGACCCAATGTGTGGCTCTGACATTCTTTCTGACTCCTCTTCTGCAAATTTCCCTGAGCCATGTTGGGTTCATTTTTGGTCTGCTTCAGTGATGAGGTCTTGGCAGTCTCTGTGTCTCTGGATATCTGATTTGGTAGGAGTTGACTGCTCTCTGTGTAAATCTCCTTCACCTTTGCTGGTACCCAGTTCACCAAGAAAACAGCACCCTTGCTTGTTTTGTCAATTATGCTTAGTTTCACCTGGGGCCCTTTTGAGGTATGATGGGGTGGTTCTCTCCTTAGGACCTGTGTCTATCTGGAAAAGAGAAGCAGATTCTCCAACACAGAGTAAAGTTAGCACCAGATAAATGGGATAATCCTTATTTTTTAGAGTCAATTTAATAGGTATAGGCCCTCTTGTAGCCCACGATTGGTGGTAGCTTGATAATGGAGAGCAGGCTCATTTTTGGATATGGTTCTGACTTGTTTCCCAAGTCCAGCTATGGGTTCCATTCCACTGAGCAGATCAGTTAGCCAAATCAAGAGCAGTTGGTTTCCCACCATGGCTGTGTGCCACTATTGCACTTGTGTGAGCATCATAACAGGTTATTTACTGCTAAGTAGGTTAAACAATGAGTTGCTTGGACAGATATTGGTCATTTTCCCCCAGTTGCCCAAGTACCACCTTCTGGCACTAGATGCACTGACTGTCTGGGGACTTACTCTCTTCCAGCTTCCAGCCATGTCACTCCATGGTACATGTCAACCACATATGGTGTCTTCAGTAGTAGGGTCTTACCAATAACATTTGGTGGGTCACTAAGTACTCTGACAGTAATCTATCATTCTTTTAGGAAGCCTTGTAGGTCTTTCTGATCAAAAGCTCAATGTAGATGATAGTACTGGGAGTTACAGGTCAGTGCCCATGAAGAGAAGGAAGAAAAAGTTAAGTAATATAAAAGAGTTAGAGAGAAGAGGGAGAGAGAGAGAAGCTGTAGAAGATTAAGGTCAGTCTTCATCATACCCTCTCCAGTGCCTTCTGACTCAGGTATTCCCACTAAGGGCCTGGACTCTTACTTGCAAGAGTTCTATAGTTTTTTGAATCCTGCATTGTAGGTTATTATTTTGTATCTTAAATATTGGTTATAGTATTCAATTTTTAAGGACTTTGAATCATAAGGAATAGGCAGAGAAATATATGTTTCATTAAATACCCATCTTATCTGTCCAATCTTAACATATGACAGTGGCTTCAGTTTACTACACAGACACCAGTAAGATTTCCATTCACCATCTTGTCACCTCCTACTGAGTTCTGTTGTTGGCACAGTTCCTTCTACCCTTCTATCTAGAGTGTGCTTCTGCTCCCCTCCACTTAACTTCCTCTTTCTTTTAGCATTTTTTCACAATCTACTGTCAAAAGTTTGGATTATCTGTCCCTCTGTCCCTGTAGCTTTCCATACTGAACTCTAGAAACATGTCTAACCTTAGATCAATGCTGAATTATATGTGTCTTTCAACTCATAGACCTGAGGTTCCTGAAATGAGAAATGCTATCTCATTCTTTTTCTTTTCCTTTTACTGAATGCATCCCAAACCCTGTTTTATTAGTGAATATAAGCTGAAAGGTTATAGTAACAACCTATAATAAGAACATGATCTGCTAAAAATGAGGAGAAAGAATTAAAGTTTAGGAGCAGGATCCAACTAGGAAGTAAGGGAAAAGAAGATGAGAAAAGAGGAATGTGGTTTTGCCAGGGTTAGAACACAGCTACCATCCATCATAGCACACCTTTTCACATTTTTTCTTCTTTATAGTATAAAGTGCTAAACAAGGCAAGTATATATAACTTGCTTTCCCATAATAGCTCAGAAAATGGGAAAAATCATTTTAATATGAAAGAGAGCCAAGGAGGATGTAAAGAAATAAACTAGAAGCTAGAGAATGGGGAATGCAGGGAGAAATACCATTTGCCATGCACTATGTCAAGCATTTTCTCACATGCATTGGTAATGCATTCGTTAGGCTAAGGGGTTGAATATTCACCTTGGTAACAGAAACAAGGACTGAACATGATATGGAGAAATTATACAACATATTTGCCAAATGTAATGGCTGATTCTATCACCATATTTGTAGAGCATAATAAAATGTGTACTTGACTAACAGGTGTTTTACCTTCAAGTGCTTTTCTTAGTGTATTATGAACGCATTTTCTGACACTGGCTATTACTTACTCCTACAGCCTTTATTACGGGAGCAGTTAAAGAGTAACTTCCACCCTTAAAATGGTTGATTTGTTTTGCTCCAGGAGTGGATCTGCTGTGAAGTGTTGAGACAAGCTGTAGTTAGAGGGCAGCTGCCAGGTGACAATAGAAATCTTTCATTCTGTTTGTGTAATGCCTTTTCCTACCTTTCCAACCATGTATATGATAGGTTACAAAGTCAGCATTCTTGATTGCTTATTTGCAACAGTTTTTACTAATATTTTTAAACCTCTTCATTCAAGATACAACCAATGGCAGTGGCAATCATGCATAGCCCTGTAGAGGGGAGAATGAAATAGTATCATAATATCAAATATCATGCTTTTAACATCACCATGGATTGCATACAAATAGCAATACATTGCTTATACATTGGAAAGTTGAGCTATGTAATTAAATTGTTGGGTGGTTTTTAACATTTTTTCTCATATGGTCATCCATCATCTGTTCAGAGAACTTCATGAACTTATAAATGAAGAGACCTGCATTCTGGATGCTTTCATATGTTTAAACATATTTTAGTTGTTGAGGTTTCTTGTAGTTAATCCAGTTTTTCACTTATTCTTTCATGGGAAAGGAGGGCAGGACTAAATGCAAATTAGCATTACTGTTTAAATATCACAGACCATTTTCTCTGAGCCCAGTTACAATAACTAGTAATTATAAAAATTGCTTGCCTTCGGCTTCCGGCTAAGCCAGTGCTAAAGTTGTCCTTTTATTAGATCTGTCAGACTGAGTTAATTATCTTTATGATAATAGATGTGCCTTACCTCCAACAAAACAAATACACTTATAATTAGCTTTTTAGTTAGAATTTTAATTTATTTATAAAGACTGTTTGTTTTCTTCTGTTCTTCCTGTTATAAAAGCCAAAGCATGAGAAGTGAGCACTTCCCATCTATCAGGTTACCAGTCTGGTTACTAGTATATAAAGACAGCAGAGTAAAGGGGCTCATTATGTTCAACCACTGAATCTACTGTATCTTGTCCATCAGTCCTCTTCAGTGTTATATCAACTCAACCTCCAGGCATCATATCTTATTTTGCCTATAGAAAAAAGCCCCCCTTTTCATCTTGCTCCTTAGCAGAGCAACGTTACATCAGCTATTACATGAAAATACTAGCAAATATGAATTAGAAAGCTGTCTGTATCACACCAGAGCTGCTGGGAAGTCAAACCATCTTGTGTTGATGCTGTGCTCCCATACTGCTGTGTCACATGCTCTCCTTTCATCTATGCACAGCATGCTTCCAAAATGACATAAATGCTTGTGACCAAGCTTGGAAAGTATGTGTGGAAACAGAGGAGAAAGGGGCGAAAATATGTGCCTTGGTATCATGCTCGACACACTCTTTCATTATTGTCTGTGCCTCTCATGGCTATACCTCTTAGACAAGTGACATAACCTTGGTTTCCTCACAAAATTAATAACAGTATCTCCTAAGTTCATAGGAGCCATTGTCAGGACTGAAAGAGGATATACACTAGTGGCTGAGCTCAGTGTGTGACACGGTAGGGAAAGCCTCTAGTGTCATTAGGGAATCACCGTGGAGTAGGGAAGGTTCAAAGACTATGAAATTAAAATATTGCAATATATTCATCAGTTATAAGATTCATTTGATATAGAGATATGTATTCTTCTAATTAGTGAGCAGACCTTCTCAATCATCTAGAAATTTACCGTGACTCAAGACAAACACTGGACGTATATGAAAGAGATGATTTTTTCCAAAGTTGCCATGGTGAACTTTTCATTCAATGCTGGAAATTACCTCTTAGCATTATTGACACCAAGCATAAATAGCTCTTCTTTTTTTCTCCCTCTTTCTACAAATGATCTACTCATTTCACTTTAAAAAATGCTATTGGCTTAAAGTTCCCTTCTAGCTACTTTCAACCTGCCAAGTAGTAAAAGTCTTATTTATTCAGTATGGCTGTCAAAGAGTTTCCTATGAGGTCAGATTATACAGCACAACATTCAGACTGCAGGCACACCATTAGTCGTGATTGCTTTTTTAGTTCTTTCCTAGTAAAAGAAAGAATCCCAGGGCTGCCAAAGATGAATCAACACCTTGACCACTGGATATTGACTCACACACCTGAGTGAGGTGTGATATTAAAGACAGTGGCTGAGGGCAGAAGAAAAGGTCCCAGTGCCCATCTTAGGCAAGTATCCAGGCATCCAGTGATAGGCTTATTTGTTTCTAGACATGCCTCAGGATTTTGAGCATCAAAAAGCCAAGTATACCTACAACTTTTCTTCTGGAACGTCTACCTAATGTTCCTTAAATGAGACTAAGGAGTCTGTATTTTTCTCATATATTGCAGTGAATTTTACTTAAGCCCTGAGCTTCTAGAACAGCAGATTCATTGATGATTTCCATAGGTATTATTTTCAAAGCTCATGATGGATACAGAGAACACGTCAGTAAAAGGGACACATTCCCTGTCCTCCCCAGTATCTCACCTAAATAGACTTAGGGTGTTACCTGTGGCACAGATACCAGACCAGAGAAGCAGCACCATGAAGGATGCCATACTAGATGACAAACCCTGAGTAAAACAATATTCATGTTTGGGAAAGAATAGTAAAAAGAAAGTGCCATCAATTTTCTAATTAGTAAGTCATCTATAAATCAACCTAAACATAGGGATGTTAAGATTTCTTGTTGTTCTGAAATAAACATGGATCTCATTTATCCATTCAACAAACATTAATTAGGTTACTGTATACAATGGACAGTTTCTAGGATCAGGGCATAAATATTTCAGTCACACCTACTGATGCTATACATATATATATATATATATATATATATATATATATATATATATATTTATGAGAGAGAGAAAAAGGAGACAGATAGAGAGAAAATTAGGTGTACCAGGGACTCCAGCCACTTCAAGAACTCCAGAAGCATGTGCCACCTTGCAAATCATTATATGAGTATTAGGGAATTGAACCTGGGTCCTAAAACTTCACAGGCAAACACTTTAACCTCTAAACCGTCTCTCTATCTCTGATGTTGCATCTAACAGAACCTTTTATAAGTCTTTATCAAAGGCTAGTTTATGCAGAATAAACTCTCGAATCTGTTCTAATATATAAGCCAACTCCTCGTCGCCTCTCTACAACCAACCATTGTTTTGGCACCCTGCATAGTTCCTTAAACTGATCTTGCTTACATGGAGTAATGAAAAATAAATTATGTTTGTTCCTAATTTTTTTGTTAATCATTTTGCTTTACAGTGTAATAATGTAAGTAAATAAAGTAGGTTAATTGGTTAAATGTGAATTAAAAAAGAATTATAGATTCTGTAAAACTGATTGAGATGCTTTAGAGAGAATCAAGAAGAGTCACTCTGATGCACCTGCTGCTGAAATATGCAGGAAGTGGTCCCAGCATCCTGCGAAGAGGGATGCCCTCTGGATAGTGGCAAAGGCTGTGGCACTGGAAGGTGCAGTGGGGATCACAGAGATTTTGAAATATGAAAGTCTTCTTCAAAATAATTTTGATGAGCACCCTGAAATGAAAAGTAATAATTCACATTCTTGATTTCACAAGAAATTAAAAGTGTCTTCATTTATCCCTCATGAATAACTACATGATTTAAATATTTTGGTAAAAGGAATTTTTATAGCTGCTAGTAAGACTAAGTGAAGGAAATGGTTGAATGTAAAATGGCCAGTCTTGCCTTCCTTTTGATTTTGTGTTAATCATTTGGGACTTTTCTTTGCTGTGCTCCAGTGATATCCAATCTGATCTCCAAGTCATTATTACCTTTTTTTTTTTTTTTTTTTGCCTGAATGGCAGAGCTACATACAAATAGAACTTGTAGTGTAATTTTACACTTGTATTAACACTCATTCCTTTCCACTTTATTTAAGAGTAATGGTGCAGAGAGGTCCAAAAATAATATTAGACTCTTGTGGCATGCTTGCAAATTACTGCTCATTTCTTTGCATCCTGCCTACCCTTAGCCACTGCTTCTATAAACTGGTGCAGAATCTAGTTCCTGCATCTAGTTCCCACACTGACTCATTTCAGAGGCTCATTTTCTGGAGGTAGTAAATGGTCATATGTGCTTAGAAAGAGCTCATGACTCCTTATTCATGGTTTCTACAGGGTTTCCCCCTCCAACATAGTGCTATGATAACCTAGGCTTCTTTACATGCATTAGTACTATTTTTCCTGTTGTCTCCTGAGGGGAACTGATCAGATGCTTTGATGGTTTGAATGTAAATGGCCCAATAGCCTCAGTTATGTTTGGATTAATCTTTCTACTTAGTCTCTAGCAAGTGGAGCCTGTCTGGAGAAGGTGTATCACTGGGGGAAAGTCTGGAGTTCAGCCCTAGGTGTGTGTTTATAGGCAGGTCCTGTTTGCTGGTGCTGACTGTTCTCTCTGCTGTAAATGTACAATGAAGTGAGCCAGCTACTTCTGCCATGATCAAGCTTTGCCTCAAAACATGAGCCTGAAATCAACACTTTCTTTATATAAGCTGCTTCTGATCATGCATTTGTCCCATCAACAAGAAGATAGCTACAACAGATTCCATTGTGGATCTAACGTACAACCTGAAGGACATTTCTGTAAATGTCAGTGAACATAAGCTGGAACTTAAGCAGAAATGTGTAAAGATTCTCCCACTTTTAATGAAATCACAGTAACATGAAACTCTACTTCAGAAGAGTTTGGGCCTTTAATGCTGGTGGGAATTGATTCCCAACCACCTGAGCTTCAGTTTCAGTGCCTGCTTCTTTAGGAATCTGAAAGAAAAATGGTAACACAAGCTGAGAGATGCTCAGTTTAAAGTCTATGTGTTACCTGCAATTTTTCATTAGAAAACTATGTACAAAGACTGTTGACTTGGCTATCTCCAGGGTGGCATGGGTTTACACAAGTTAAGAAAATGTGTAAATGAGTGAATCAGATTCTGAAGCATAGAAAAGAAACATGTCACATTCTCCATCAAAAAGAGTGTTGTTTTGGCTCGATCCAATTGTTAGCATGTTAAGATGTGGGCCAAATACAATCAGATTTGATTAAACACAAGCTGTCTCATGTGAATTTTCTTGATTTTTGAATCTTGAAAAATGTATTCAAACAAGTCAAAGTCTTGGCCATCCCTCTGCTTGCTAAGCCTCAGGATGCAATGTTAACTTAGACTTTCGTTTCTTAATCATTTTCATCTGAATACCCCTTAGTAAGAAGAACATAGGCATTTTTCTCAGGGAGAGTACAAAGTAACTACACACCACAAATAACCAACTGCAACTATACCCTGAGTTTCTCTACTTGGTTAATTCCATGATCTTCCTGTGGCAACAGGTAAGGCTCCAGGTGCTTTTTATTCTAAAAAATCTCAAACAAGATGTCTACAACTGATCAAATTGAATACATGGAAAAATGTATATGATTGAGGCATCTTACCTTAGTAGGACCAGCTTAAGTACATTAATACTTTCATTAAAACCTCTTTACTTGGTGTAAGACCACACTTTAGGTTACAAGTCCAAACCTATGACATTTGTGACACAAAGGAATATTTAAGAAAAGTAGATAGAATAGTGTAAGAGTGAAAATTTTCTTATGTACATATAATATAACAAATAGTTATTCTTTTCTTTTTGTTCTTGTTTTTTTTTTTTTGTTTTGTTTTTTGTTTTTTGAGGAAGGTTTTCATTCTAGTCCAGGCTGACTATATAGTCTGAGGCTAGCCTCAAACTCACAGTGATCCTCCTACCTCTGCCTCCCAAGTGCTGGGATTAAAGATGTGAGCCACCCATGGCAGAAATAGTCATTTAATTCTAGAAATAATCTTACAAACACATGTAATATTAAATAGTAATAGGCAGAGATTTAATTAGAACCCTAAACTCCACTGTCAGCATTCAAAATCTAACATGAGTGTATACATACACACACACACACACACACACACCAATTTCATGTCCTTACAGAAATATAGAAAGGAGCAACTAACAATTACATATTGAGCAGAACACAACAGGTTGATCTTCCCCTGATCCTCTCTCTACCTTCTCCCTTTGCCTTATTCTTACTTAATAGGCTTTAATCCTTAACCCCATTCTGACTTCTCTGCTTAGTTTAATGTATTCATGATCTTGGCTGTAGCTTGTTTTCTCTTGCCAGGTATGTTGGCTTACTACCATGTCCTTAAAGATAATGGTTCAACTACATTTACATCTAAGACGTGTTACACAACTACAATGAATCAATACACAGTGATATGAGGGCATTAGGTTTTAAGGCATCAATAATGTAGCAAATTGTTTCTCGGTGGCTGGATTAGTGAGAAGTTCCATCAGAGTAAAATGGCTAAAATACAAAAGGAGTTGTTTGTTTGTTTGTTTGTTTGTTTTTCTCTCACTCATGTAAAGCTACTTCAGATAAGGAGAAATTAAGCTGTTATGGGGTTTAAATCTCTTCCATACAAGTTCTATCATCTTTCATGTCCTTGCCAATGATTACTGTTATGATTTCCCAGTTAGAGGGATAGGGTTGAGTATGGAAGAATCAATAGGAAACCTACATAAGCTAAGCCAGGGAGGTGTAAACTTTATTTATGAGTATTTTAGCCATGGATTATATTCCCATATCTGTTGGCAAGGAGATTTGTGATGTGTAGATTATCCACAACCTACAATATAAGAATGAATGGATTTTGTTTCTAGCTGGTGATGTCACCATACACAGCATCATAAACCTCTTAAAACCCAGATGTGAGGGCAAGGTGGTCACCAATCACAAACTGGAGTTTCAGTTTGACATGTATGAAAGACTAAGACTTTGAAAAAGAGAATTGTTACATAAAAGTATAGTTAAAATTCTAATTTACTGCATTAAGAAGCTCAAAGGTACTTGTCACTTATGCTCATTAATTCAGTTATATTAAGTGAATGATTTATGTCTCATAGAAATACATTCACAGTGATCACATTATGTCTATTGAAAATGAAGTAACATTACATTAGTGTAATCCCAAGAGGGAACACTTTCTAAAATTCCAAAATGTGGTGCAGATCTAAAGCATTTGCATCAGTTTTGAAATACTCTACTATGAAAATGTCAATGAGAGGGATCCCACCATGGCAGTAACCTTTCCTTATGCCTATCAAGCTGTCACAAGAAAATTTGGATGAATACCTAGACAGACATTGTAGGCTTGGAAAATAGCCTGAACTGGTAGCACATGATACATACAATTGTGTCATGGCTGCAGTTAACAACTATATCTGCTTATGGGGGGCTGTGTCCAGCCAGATAATACACTGGTCACAGAAACTGAGATCTTACCTAGTCATATCACATCATAGTACTTTAAGTGATGATGTACTTGGAGCTGTCTTTACCTGTAGCTGGAAGCAAGAAAAACAAAGATTGATTCTTATAGTAGGTAGAAGGAAGAAAATAACACGCCAAGTCTCCTCAGATCAGTTCTCCAGCAAGGGACTGGAGATATTTGACAAGCTGTATTCACTAAGCATCTTTGACTTGATCCCCATGACTAGTAACATTTGCCCCAAAAGTATTTTTAACATTTATTAAAATAAACTAGGACTTTATAAAGTCATGTCTATGCATTTAATCAGCCTCCCAGTTCCATCCTCTGTTGCACTACTTCAGGGACCCACTTAATTTTCCATGAATAATCTGCAATTCTTAAAATGGAATTATACATATTTTGATTCACTTAGAGGATATCTTAATATCTGAGTTTGCTTCTATGCAATGATATTACACATGTACAGTTCCATTATCCTTGTAATTAGTGGCCTCACTAAAAGTAATAAAGGTTATATTCAGTTTGGTGAGTTCTGCATTTAGTAAGTTATCTCAGGTGATACAGGTTTTGATGGAGACATTGTGTCTGCTTTTATTCACTTCGATGAACAAAAAGCATTTCCAGTCAGTAGAGGTTGCTTAGTGATTAAGGCACATGCCTGTGAAGCCTAAGCTCCCACATTTGACTCCCCAGGTCCCACATAAGCCAAGCGCCTTAACCGCTAAGCTATTTCTCCAGCCCTAAATTTTCATCCCAATGTAAGACCTGCAGGGACAGCTGGGTGTCCCTGCAAATAGACTCCAATTATACCAGACCAGCCATTTGTATACATGGTGACCTGAGAGTGAGGGGAGTAGCGTGCATCTTTATGAAGGCACCTATCTCAAAGGAACAGAATATGAAAGGAAAACTGTCTCCAGGCATCCACTCACCCTTCCCAGCACTTTCAAGAGCACCAGAGACACACCCAGTATACGCAGGGACCTGTGCCCTTTGGTAAACATAGTAGCTGCTAAAATAATGGTCTGTCCAACCTAGGCATGCACAATGAAAGGCAGACTTCCTCGACCTCACAGGATAAGGGAATAAGACAGGAAGCAAATATTGAAGTTCAATGTGAGGAATCACTGGACCCTCTGCATGTTTCTCTACATGCTTTTAAGTACTACAGTTATGTTATTTCTCTGAAAGCCTTAGGATTTCTTCATTTTCCTCCAGGACTGTGAATGAAGGATTAAACTTCTGGTTTGATTGAAGGCAAAGCAGGATGCAAAAGAATGGGGCAGGTCATTTCCTGTGGCCTTTCAAAGGTTCATAATAGGATGGCAGAACTAGGTCAGACATGTCTCAAAGGTCACTCTGACTCATTGATGCAAAAGGCTGCAATAGGTTTGCATAGGGCTGTAGCAAGGCTGCAATAGGTTTGCATAGGGCTGTAGCTTCATGGAGGGGTGTAAGTGTGTGTGTGTGTGTGTGTGTGTGTGTGTGTGTGTGTGTGTGTGTGTAATGATGCTTTCTAACCTGTGCCTCACCTAGCATTGAATGACCACCTGCACATTAGCTCTACCTTCTCAAGCCCATGAAACAGAATTTGAAATGAAGTTGAAGGCCCCTATTATTACTGACTGATGAGTAAAGGGATTAGCAGAAAAGAAAACTCCACATTTTGCCACAAGGGAAAACTATTCTCTAAAGAGAACTTTATCATTTTGCTTATTCAAGAAATATTGTTCCAGAGGCATATAGAGATCCTCAGGGGTCTGTGGATACCAATTTATGAAACACTGTGATAAAAGTTAAAGACTGCCACTTTAGTGGGTCCCTTGATACTAATGTTGTTTGAAAGAAACTCTAAAATGAGCCTTGGAAACATCTTACTAGCACTGAGTTATAAGTGGACTGTAAATAACATATTTGTATTTATTTTTAGCATCACCACTGAAATTTAAATTAAAAATTTTATAAAGATCATGTGGGCCCAGAAAAATTATCTTGAAAATATCAGAAATTTAATTCCACAATTTTAGAATTGCTTATAAAAAGGGATAATAAATAGTACTGGGATTCAAACAGACTGGGTTTCTAAATCCTGGCTCTAGAATTCGTGAACTGTTTTGTCTTAGGTTATAAGACTTACTCTCTTCATATGTAGAAGTGAGAATAGAAGTGCTTACACAATATACTTTTGATCAGGCTGACAGCATTATGCATGTAACATACACCACATGGCGTTTTATATATAACTGAATTCTTTTATGTTTTCTTCTTTGTTTGCCAATATGTGTAAGGACCTAATGATGAGGTACAATGATGGATTAAATACTATCCAAAGAGAGATCTAAATCGATGAGACAATAGAGACACAAATATGCCACATCATGGTAGACAATAATGTAAAAATGTGACAGAGCAAAACAGTGTATAAGATCTAGATGAAGATTTTTTTCCCCAAAGCTCCAACAAGAAACTCTCAAAAGTTTTGCTCAAAGAAATATATTCCTGGTGAATATTCAGTTAATGATAATGGTGATGGTGATGATGATGATGATGATGATGAAAATAACACTAATGATGATGACAATAATGATGAAGATAATGTGTATTCACATTGCTATGTTGTAGGGATTCAATTTGCATATATTATTGGATCCTCACAACATTCTTGTGTTGGAAAATATAATTTCTATGTTACATAAAAATCTCAAAGTTGTACAGATAGCATTAAAAAAGCTGAGACTTCACCCGATCTTCTATGACTTGCAAACAACTACCATATTATTTATTTCCATAAGTTAATGAATGATTGGTTATTAAGTTCTATATTGACTCTGGTTTATTTGCATTTCAGTAGGTTTGTGTAGGTATATTAGTTGAGTCCTTTTCCCTACTTCATCCTATCTTCCATCCTGTGGTTGTTAGTACCCTACATGGGATTTGGGAGACAATACTGCAGGGTCACACCTCACTTGGTATCCATGAAATGAGCATGTGCCACTCTCTCTAGATACGTGGTCCACACCTAAGAAGCTGTAGCATGACCTCTCATAACAGTTCTCAGGCACAGGTGGGCATGGGACTCAACATGAGAGCCACTTCTAGAGATTCTTTCATAAAAACACAAAGAGGGTTACCCTTCCCTGGATAAAATTGGAGCTATTACAGCTCCTACAAACATGAGCAAAACCAAACTGAGAAAACAGCAAGAACATCATTTGTACCATCATGCCCAGCCAGCAATTTCAAAGTATCACACCAATGGCCTCACCTGCTTCATGGGTCAGTGGAGAGTGTTTATTGTACTTGGAATCGAAGAACACTTTACTAATGGAGAATTGCCTTCATGCCTAATTACAGCACTTCAAATATTACTGTATATGTTTTATGTATTTGTTTCTTAATATATTAATCATATTACATACATGGCATATTGTGTGCATAATATAACAAACCCTTCCATACTTCTGACTTAAGGAGCATATCTCTAAGGCCATCGTAGTCCTCTCTGGGCCTTTACCATTCTTCTTCCTTACATTCTACACGTAACCACTGATGTAAATTTTATTTGTCATACATTTTTTTTTTTTGTTTTCTGTATCACTAGAGTATTGCATTGTTCTTCAGAAACTGAATTTTTTTGTTGAGGATCATGTGTGTAGTCTACATCCAAACTTCTTAAACTGTGACTCATGACTTCTAATGAGGTCACATAACTGAAAAATACCTGGATGTTGGGGCTACAAATATATTGACAATGGTAATAGATGTATGAAAATGCAATATCCAAAAATTAATTAATTAATTAATTAATTATGTATAAATATATAATGAACACCAGGTGTCTGACAGGGTTCTCCCATGTTGCACCATGTGACTTCACTGCAATCTTGGTTCTTAACACACATGACCATTTGGCATTTCACATGCCATCACACCAAGCAACATTCAGGACTATCGTATATTTTGAACAGCAGGGTTTTTGTTGTACATACAAAGTCTTCCACTCTTATAAGGACATACTGTTTTAATTATGGAAAACAGTCTCTTAACAGTTTGCTGCTATCATTCCTCAGCATACCTTTAGATTGGATTGGAATGTTTGATTTTAAGTGTTTCTCTTTAAGCTACTGATTTGAGTGTCATAAGATAGTCATGAAATGAATTTTGGCTTGGGATTAGGACAAAATTTTCAACAATTCTTGAAATGGCCCTTAGCATATTTTTACCACTTTGGACCATA
This sequence comes from Dipus sagitta, assembly GCA_036346955.1. NCBI lineage: Eukaryota > Metazoa > Chordata > Mammalia > Rodentia > Dipodidae > Dipus > Dipus sagitta. The sequence goes on from CM070781.1 coordinate 20,291,631, forward strand.
TCTTTATGTGAAATGTGATTCTAGGCACTGACAGTTATAATATTAAAACATCAATCAACTCTGGAAAATGTTGATGCTCTATGTCCTGCAATATCAAATATTCATCCAGATGTAATTCTTTATGTAAAATCAACAACTGCATTCATTTCATTAGTATGAAAAAGTGGTTTCATCTTTAATGAATAGTAAAACTATGTTTATGTCAACTAATTATTTTAAAATGCATTTGTTTATGATTTGTTATTGGTAAATGCTTGATGTGCTTACCTATTGTATATAGCTAAATTTAGGGATTAAAAAATGAGAGAAGGGCTGGAGAGCAGTTAAGTGCTTGCCTGTGAAGCCTAAGGACCCTGGTTCAAGGCTCTATTCCCCAGGACCCATGTTAGCCAGATGCACAAGGGGGTGCACGTGTCTGGAGTTCGTTTGCAGTGGCTGGAAGCCCTGGCATGCCCATTCTCTCTCTCTCTCTCCCTCCTTCTCTCTGTCTGTCGCTCTCAAATAAAAAAATAAAATAAAAAACGAGAGAAGGTTATGATCAAAATGCATCATTTACATGTATAAAAATTTTCAATAAATAAAAATATTACTGGCAGAAAAGGGTTTGTTAGAAAAAAATTTTAAGAAAATCTGGTCTATATAGCTTACTTTCATTATTCAATTTCAAACATAAACCTTAGTTTACTTAAACTTGCTAATGATGATGATGCTTGGAATGCATCAAGCTTTTAACTATTATACATGACCTTTATAACCAATTTGAATATAAATATGTCCCCTGTACTGGAGCATGAGTTTATATACATGTATAAGAAGAATTGTGGACATAAAGATTTTAAATCTTCAAAAATATTAAATACTATCAATACTTTGCCCCCCAGTTGCTTCTACTTGTGCCACTAGTTATTCAATGCATAAATGCCTATGTGAAGATTGTCAACATTTTTAGTTTCCTCATCTGTGAAAAACATATTGTATGCTTTTTACTTTATTTCTATAAATATTCATTTACCATGTATTTACTTACTTTATATGTTTCATTTTTATTATTCACTCATGTACTTTGCCCATTTTTCTTATGCATTATTTTTGGTTATTGACATATTTTTTCATTACATATTCTGGGTACCAGTCCTTGACTGGTTTGTGTCTACCAGAAATTTTCTCTCAAAGTGTGGCTTCTTTCTTCACATTTGTTATTATACACTCACTAGCCAGAAGATTGGAACCATTTAGATATACTTGCATTTATTAATTCTTTCATTTTCTTTTTTAGTAATATATATTTAGAAATCCTTGTCTCCATTAACTTTATGAATGTTTACTTCTATATTTACTCTGGTCCCACCACCCCTGTGTGTCACCTGACTGACAGCAGTCCCATATAGCTGCCCCGGCCTGTCACAGGACCAAGCAGTCCTATTCACCTCATGCTTCAGGGTTACAAGGTACCCACTGTCCTACCCCTTCACCCTTCAGAATTGCAGAACCACCATGAATTCCCTTCCTCCTCCCACCCTGCAGCCCAGCCACAACACCAATCTGCTTTGTCACATTCACCCTTACCCCCTGTCTCCTCGGGCCACCAGACCACACAGTCATGTACCCCAAATATCTGAATGACAAGCTCCTTTCTCAGGTCCTGGGGCCCCCACCAAGAGCCTCACAAGCTCCTTCCCTCTGAGCAGGAGTCCCCATTGCCATCAGAAGCCAGTGGAAGCAAACATAAAAGGGAATAATCACTGAAGACACTTCAATGGTAAACTACAACTTTCTCCTAAATTAAATAAGACTCCTACACTGTAATGGACAGACCACAGTGCAAAAAGAATAACATGAAAAGTCAAATGCAAGTAAATCCAACAAGATTGCCATGTCCCACAATGGATGTCTCTATTCAAAACATAGAAGAGACAATAGGATGAGAACCCCAAAATGAAGATACAAGCTCTGAAACCCTGACCAAGCAAATAGGAGAACTTGAAGAAAAGCAACAAAGGGCTGATATTGTATGAATGTTGTCCTCACTAGATTATACCTAATAGAAAAGATCCAGGAAGGGTTCCAAAGGCAGTTAAATGATCTGAAGGAGAGTGAACAAAAGAGGACCTCAATAATCAGCTGGCTAAGCTCAATGAAGATATAAAGAAATACAGAGACGAATTCCAAGAAGCATTAAAAAAATCAGAAAATGATGTGAAAAGATAACTCGACAGAAGGATGGAAACGATACATAAAAAAGCAGCAAAAAATGTAAACCAAAATGAACAAGCCCAAAACTACAGAAGCTCTCAAGAATATAGTCAGCCATGTGGAGGATAGAAACTCAGAACTGAGAGACAAAACAGAAGAAACAATTCATGAGTCCAAAAGTTTCAATAAGTTCAAAAATTTTTGTGAACAGAACATGAACTGTGGGATATCATTAAATGTCCCAACATTCAGATCATGGGAATAGCAGAAGGGGAAGAAATTCAGACCAAAGGAATGGAGAACTTATTCAATAAAAGAATTGAAGAAAACTTTCCCACTCTCTCAAAAGAAAGTCCCATAAAGTTAAAAGAAGCTCACAGAACTCCAATCAGACTGGATCAAAGGAGAAAGTCACTAAGACATATTATCATTAAGACTCTAAACATTGATACCAAAGAGAAAGTCCTAAAAGAAGCTAGGGAGAAACAACACATTATATATAAAGGTAACTGCATCAGAATTACTTCAGATTTCTCAATGGAAACCCTGAAAGCTAGAAGGGCCTGGAATGGAACACTGTAAAGTCTAAGAACCTATGGCTTCCAACCCAAACTACTCTACCCAGCAAAAGTATTGCTCATAATAGATAGTGAAAGAAAAACTTTCCACAACAAAACTTAGCATTACAACTATATGAGCACAAAGCCAAACCTGCAGAGAGTACTTCAGGGAAATTGCCACACAGAAGAACCAAATGACCAACCTCAAGTCCTTTAAGAAGCAGATCATATTAACTAAACTCAGAGAAGGCACAAAAACTACAAAGTCCAAGAAAACACCAAATGACATAAACCACCACAGTATGGCAGGGATTAAATCAAACCTCGCAGTCATTACCTTAAATATTAATGGCCTTGATTTACCCCATCAAGAGACATAAGCTAACAAGGTAGATCAGAACATTATTTCTAAAAATGTAAAAGTTTGACTTTCAAAAGTATTGTCTAAAAGTAAATAAAGTATTTAAGGTAAAATAATGATTTCCTGTTATTCTACACAAACATTTTCCTCAGCCTCATTTATTGAAAAAATTCTCTTTTTCTCATGTCTCTGAAATGCCAGTGAACTCTATCATCCATCATGTTTGCATAAAACAGTGTGCTGATTTCATGAATTGTTCTTTTGTTCCATTGGTCTCTTGTTCCAATACTGTTGTATTGTACATTTATAAAAAGTCTTTGTATACATGCCAAATCCCCACATCTGATTATTTTCTAAGAAATGTCTAAATTTGACCCTGCTTTTTATCCATATGCATTTTATAACCAGCTGAGCTAATTCCATAGACAAATTGGTTGAAATTTCTATTGGATTTAATTTGAATTTATACATTATTCTAAGGAAAATTGACATTTTAATTGTTCATTTTTATGCACATAGTATATCTCTCTGCTTATTTTTATTTTCTTTTATGTCCAATTATTAAGTTTCAAATTTTACCTTATGAAGGTCATATATAACTTTAGTGTATTCCTTGTAGAATATGTTTGAATATTATTCTAAAATTAAAGTTTCTATAGTAACATCATAGAAGTGAAGATGATGTTTATCCAGCAACTATGCAAGATATAATATTAATTTAAAAATCGGTATATTCATTTGAGTTTATTACAAGGAGAGTCTTACTGAGTTTTAGTGATTATATATTTTATTAATTATCAATCATTATACATTTTTCAATATATTACCTTAGACCTTCTTGGAAATATGAAAAGAAAAGAGAGGAAGTGATGCAATGAGGTGCCAAATGTGGACTCTCTACTCATTTCTAATTTTGAAGAGAATATATTTAACACCCATCATCATTTTTTTGTTAGATAGCTTTTATTTTTTGCACTGCTTCCTTTACTTGGAATATTATGAGGATGTTTTGAATCATAGATAAGTAATGCATTTTACCTAATTTAGTTTATGCCTCTCACTATTGACATATTCATGTCATTTTCTTTCTGCTTTTGTTCCTTTTCTATTGATATTATATATAAAATTGATGATAGATGATAGATAGATAAATAGATCATAGATAAATGGATGATAGACAGGTAGATTTCACATGTGATATATATCTGTATCTGGCATATTTTGTTTAACATGATGATCTCCACTTTCATCTACTGAATTGTGCATGTCATAATTTCAATGTTAAAGATGAATAAAACTATGTTATGTATATAGAATTTTCTTTGTTGTGTTCATTCATCTGTTGATTGACATATAGGCTGGTTTCATATCCTAGCGCCGGATATAAGTGCAGCAATAAAGATGGATGTGTAGATATCAACGAAAGATATGTGTAAATTACATATACATAGATAGATAGATAGATAGATAGATAGATAGATAGATAGATAGATAGATACATTATATATTTTATCTCATCCCTGCTCCCATTTCTCTGAGGACTTCCTCAGTGAAGTTTTGGGATTTGTTGATTTATTGTAGGGTCATAAGACACAGAACGGAGAGAGAAAGAGAAAGAAGTAGAGAATAGGGTGCACTAGAGCCTTTAGCCATTGCAAAGGAACTCCAGATGCATGCACCACCTTGTGAATCTGGCTTTATGTGGTATTGGGGAATTGAACCCAGGGTGTTAGGCTTTGTAAGCAAGTGTCTTAACCACTGACCCACCTCTTCACCCCTTATTTAATTTTTTTTCATTTTACCAGTCTGATGTTTTTTTCTCAATTTTATTAACATTTTCCATGATTATAAAAAATGTCCCAAGGTAATACCCTTCCCCCCCCCCCACTTTCCCCTTTGAAATTCCATTCTCCATCGTATCCCCTCCCATCTCAATTAGTCTCTCTTTTATTTTGATAAAAGATGATGTCATGATGATGTCATGAACTTTTCCTCCTCTTATGATGGTCTTGTGTAGGTAGTATCAGGCACTATGAGGTCATGGATATCTGGGCCATTTTATGTCTGGAGGGAGCACATTGTAAGGAGTCCTACCCTTCCTTTGGCTCTTGCATTCTTTCCACTACCTCATCCGCATTAGACCCTGAGCCTTGGAAGGTGCAATTGAGATATTACTCAGTACTCCAGTCACTTCTTTCCAGCACTATGATACCTTCTGAGTCGTCCCAAGGTCACTGCCATCTGAAAAGAGAAGATTCTCTACCCAAAGTGAGAGTAGTGTTAATATAAGGGTATGAATATTAAGAGAAGTGCTTACAGGGCAGTTTGATAAGCATAGTATATACATTTAGCCAGACATCAGCAGATGTTACACCACTAAGGCTCATGACTACCCCTGTTTTATGTTTTCAGTATCAGGGATGTATTCCCTCCATTGGAGTGGGTCTCCAGTCCAATTGGAGGGAAGTTGGTTTCCACCATGACAGATATGCCACTATTGCACCCGTTGGTTCATTTGGCATGGCTGCCCAATTATAAGGCTTCCAGTGTTCACTGCTGAGTATCTTCACTGGTTGTATCTCTTTCTCCCATTGAACTGCATGCAGGAAGGCTTCTTCCAGCTTTCTGTCAGCTGGTCTACATGGAGGAGGTTATCAGCTCAGTTCCAGCAGGATTTCTCAGTGGCCTTGCAGCCCAAGTATGTGGACTCTTTAGCAATAGGGTCTTACCATCTATTCCTGGTGGGAAACCAAGGGCCTCAGCAATGGCCTATAATGTTTTGGGGGCATCAGGGACCTCCCTGGCCAACAACTCACTGGAGGTATCCCATCCCTGGCACTGAAATTTTTCTCCTGAGTGTTCCATTGTCCAAAACCAGAGACTTCCACATGATTTATTTGTATCCTCTTAGATTTTGATTAGCCTCCCTCCACCTTTCCTTTACTCAATCTCTTCCACTGACCTCACTTTGGGCCTTTTCACCCAAGTTAATCTATTCTTCTACTTACATATATACAATACCAACCTATTAAGTACGTTCCTCCCTTCCTTTCTCTTCCCTTTATATCTCCTGTTTGACTTACTGACCTTGCTACTTATTTTTTTCCTTCTCACACAGAAGCCCAATCATCTGTAGCTAGGATCCACATATGAGAGAGAACATGCGGCACTTGGCTTTATGGGCCTGAGTTACCTCAATTAGTATAATCCTTTCCAGATCCATCCATTTTCCTACAAAAATCATAACTTCATTTTTTTTTTACCTCTGAGTAGAACTCCATTGTATAAATGTGCCATATGTTTTTTACCCACTCATCAGTTGAGAGACATCTAGGCTGGTTCCATTTCCCAGCTATTATGAATTGAGTGGCAATAAACATGTTTGACCATGTACTTCTAAGAAAATGGGATTAGTCCTTAGGATATATGCCTAGGAGTGCTATAGCTGGGTCATATGGTAGATTGATTTTTAGCTGTCTTAGGAACCTCCACAATGATTTCCACAATGGCTGGACCAGATTGCATTCCCACCAACAGTGTAGAATGGTTCCTCTTTTTCCACATCCCTGCCAGCATTTATGATCATTTGCTTTCATGATGGTAGCCAATCTGAGAGGAGTGAGATGGAATCTCAATGTAATTTTAATCTGCATTTCCCGGATGACGAGGGATGTAGAATATTTTTTTAGATCCTTATATGCCATCGATATTTCTTCTTTTGAGAACTCTCTATAAAGCATCATAGCCCATTTTTTAATTAGCTTGTATGATTTCTTATTATTTAAGTTTGTGAGTTCTTTGTATATCCTAGATATTAATCCTCTATCAAATACATAGTTGGCAATTTTTTTTCCCATTCTGTAGATTGTCTCTTTGCTTTATTCACAGTGTCCTTTGCAGTACAAAATCTTGGTAATTTCATGAGGTCCCAATGGTTAATCTGTGGTTTTATTGCCTGAGCAATTGGGGTTACATTCAGAAAGTCTTTGCCAAAACCAATATGTTGAAGGGTTTCCCCTACTTTTTCCTCTAGTAATTACAGAGTTTCAGAACTGATGTTAAGGTCTTTAATCCATTTGGACTTAATTCTTGTGCATGGAGAGGGAGAAGACTCCATTTTCATCCTTCTACAGATACATATCCAGTTTTCCCAGCGCCATTTGCTGAAGAGGCTGTCTTTTCTCCAGTATTTTTGGCATTTCTGTCGAATATCAGGTGGCTATAGCTACCTGGACTTATATCTGGGTCTTCTATTCTATTCCATTGATCTACATGTCTGCTTTTGTGCCAGTACCATGCTGTTTTTGTTACTATGACTCTGTAGTATAGGTTAAAATCAGGTATGCTGATACCAGCCTTATTTTGTTGCTCAGTATTATTTTAGGTATTCGAGGTTTTTAGTGATTCCAAATTAATTTTTGGATTTTTTTTTCTATTTCTGTGAAGAATGCCATTGGAATTATGATGGGGATTGCATTAAATGTGTAGATGGCTTTTGGTAAGATTGCCATTTCCACAATATTGATTCTTCCAATCCATTAACGAGGGATATTTTTTCCATTTCCTAGTGTCTTCTGCAATTTCCCGCTTGAGTGTTTTATAGTTTTCATTGTAGAGATCCTTTACTTCCTTGGTTGGGTTTATTCCAAGGTACTTTATTTTCTTTGATGCAATTGTGAATGGGACTGATTCTCTGATTTCATCCTCTGTGTGTTTTTTGTTACCATACAGGAAGGCTACTGATTTCTGTGTATTGATTTTGTATCCTGCTACATTGCTGTACGTGTTTATCAGCTCCAATAGTTTGCTGGTAGAGACTTCACTGTCATTTATATAGAGAATCATGTCTTCTGAAAATTATGATAACTTGATGTCTACCTTTCCAATTTGATTCCCTTTTACGTGTGTCTCTTGCCTTATTGCTATGGCTACGACTTCCAGTACTATATTAAATAAAAATGGGGACAGTGGACACCCTTGTCTTGTTCCTGATTTTAGTGGAAAACCCTCTAGTTTTTCCATACTTAGTAATATGATGGCTGTAGGCTTGTCATAAATAGCCTTTATTAAATTGAGATAGCCTTTATTAAATTGAGATGTGTTCTTTCTATTCCCAGTCTCTGTAGGATTTTTATCATGAAGGGATGTTGGATTTTGTCAAACCCTTTCTCTGCATTTAATGAGATGATCATGTGATTTTTGTCCTTCAGTCCATTTATATAATGTATTACATTTATTGATTTACATTTGTTGAACCATCCCTGCATCTCTGGGATAAAGCCTACTTGGTCAGGGTGAATGATCTTTCTGATATATTCTTGTATTCTGTTTGCCAATATTTTGTTGAGAATATTTGCACCTATGTTCATGAGGGAGATTGGTTTCTAATTTTCTTTTTTTGTTCTATCTTTGCCTATTTTTGGTATCAGGGTGATGCTGGCTTCATAGAAGGAGTTTGATAGGATTACTTATTTTTTCTATTTTATGGAAAAGCTTAAGAAGCAATTGGTGTTAGTTCTTCCCTGAAGGTCTGGTAAAATTCAGCAGTGAATCCATCTGGGCCTGGGCTTTTTTTAGTTGGGAGATTTTTGATAAATGCTTGGATCTCCATGCTTGTTATAGGTCTATTTATGTGATTTATCTCATCTTGATTTAATTTTGGTAGGTCATATAAATCAAGAAAATCATCCATTTCTTTCAGATTTTCATACTTTGTGAAGTATATGCTTTTATAATATGTCCCTATGATTTTTTGAGTTTCTCTGGCATCTGTTGTAATGTTACCTTTTTCATCTCTACTTTTATTAATTTGTGTCTCTTCTCTCTTTCTTTTGGTCAGATTTGCTAAGGGTTTATCAATCTTGTTTATTTTTTCAAAGAACCAACTCTTTGTTTCATTGATTCTTTGGATTTTTTTTTTTTTTTTTTGGTTTCTATTTCATTAATTTCTGCCCTAATCTTTATTATTTCTTCCTATCTATTGAATTTTGGTTTGCCTTGTTCTTCTTTCTCCAAGGCTTTAAGGTGAAGCATTAGGTCATTTACTTGCAACCTTTCTAATTTCTTAATATAGGCACTTAAAGCTATAAATTTACCTCTTAGGACTGCCTTCATTTTGTCCTAGAGATTTTGGTATGTTGTGTTCTCATTATTGTTTGACTCTATAAATTTTTTGATTTCTTGATTTCTTCATTTTGTAGTGTGTTGTTTAATTTCCATGATTTTGTGTATGCTCTATAGTGTTTCTTGCTATTGATTTGTAGTTTGATTCCATTGTGGTCAGATAGAATGCAAGGAATTATTTCAATTTTCCTGTTTTTGTTAAGATTTGCTTTGTGTCCTTATATATGGTCTATTTTAGAGAATGTTCCATGTGCTGCTGAAAGAATGTATATTCTGCAGCATTTGGATGAAATGTCCTGTATATATCTGTTAGGACCATTTTTTTTCTATGACCTCATTTAGTCCAGATGCCCCTCTGTTTAGTTTTTCATGGGATGATCTGTCAATTGATGAGAGTGGGGTGTTGAAGTCACTCACTACCACCGTGTTTGGTGTTATCTGTGACCTTAGTTCTAATAGTGTTTGTCTGATGAATTTGGGGCCCACATGTTAGGTGCATATATGTTTAGGATTGTAATGTTCTCCTGTTGGAGGGTGCCTTTAACCAATATAAAGTGGACTTCCTTATCTTTCTTAACTAATTTTGGACTGAAGTCTACCTTGTCACATATTAGGATAGCAACCCCTGCTTGTTTTCTAGGTCCATTTGCTCGAAAACACCGTTTTCCAACCTTTCACCCTAAGATAATGTCCATTCTTTGTAGAAAGGTGGGTTTCTTGGAGGCAACAAACTGAAGGATCCTGCTTTTTTACCCAGTCTGTAAACCTATGTCTTTTGGTTGGGGCATTGAGGCCATTGATATTAATGGATAATATTGAAAGATGTGTATTAATTTTTGACATTTTTGTAGTTTTTCTTGTTTTACCTTTGTTCTCTTGTGTTAACTAGTATTTGAGTATTGTTTGTTTTTACCCAGTTCTTTATATGTGTGCTTTTATTTTTCTTCAGCATGGAGGATTCTTTCAAGTATTTTCTGTAGAGCTGGTTTTGTCTTCAAATGCTCCTTTAGCTTGCTTTTGTCGTGGAATATCCTGATTTCTGTGTCTATTTGAGTGGATAGCTTTGCAGGATAAAGTAACCTTGGTTGACAGTTGTTATCTTTCAGAACTTGGAATACATCACTCTATGCCCTTCTGGCTTTTAAAGTTTTTGTTGAGTAATCTGCTGTAATCCTGATAGGCTTGCCTTTGTAGGTACCTTGATTTTTCTCTCTGACTGCTTTCAATATTTTTTCTTTGGTTTGTGTGTTTGGTAGTTTGATTATAATATGGCGAGGAGAGGTTCTTTCCAGATTTTGTCTGGCTGGTGTTCTAAAGGCTCCCTCTATCTGCATTGGCACCTCTTTCCCAATTTGGGGGAAGTTTTTTCAATGGTTTTGTTGAAGATGCCTACTATGCCTTTGGAGTGAAATTCTTCTCCTTCTACTATGCCGTGAATTCTTATGTTTGATATTTACATAGTGTCCTGAATATCTTCAAATTCCCACTCACACTTTTCTATTAGTTTGTCTTTCTCTTTGTTGGACTGTATTAGATCTGCCACCTGGTCTTCTAGCTTAGATATTCTGTCCTCTCCTTCATCCATTCTACTGGTGAGATTTTCTATAGAGTTTTTTATTTCATTAACTATGTTCTTCATTGCTAGTAATTCGGATTGTTTTTTCTTTATTATTCTATTTCTGTATTTATGTCTAGTATTGACCTCTTTATTTTATTAAATTGGTGTCCTGTGTTTTCTTTGATTCCTTTAATTTCCTCTTTCATTCCTTTGATTTCTTCTTTGACTTCTTTGAACATATTTATAATCATTCTTTTGAAATCTTTCTCAGGCATTTCCTCTAACTTTTCCTCACTGGAGGTCATTTCTGATGCATTAATACTTTTTGGTGGATTTATAATGTCTTGGTTTTTGGTGTTTCTTGTGTTATAATGTATATATTTCTGCATCCTGGATTATTTAATGATTGGATTTTCTAGTTAGCTTGGTATTATTAGATGTATCAATCAGTTTGATGTTATATATCTTCAGGGTAGGATCTTAAGGCACTAAGTGTGGCTCTCAAGACTCTCAGAGTATCTACAAAAGTGACCCTAGGTGTTGTGTTTGCCTGCTATGGGAGTATTCAAGTAGGCTGAGTGGAACCAAATACAGATAGTTTCTAAATTTTAACTAAACAATGTACACTTTCAATGAAAAACAGCACAGCATATTTATCCATGAGTAGGCATTATGACAACTAGATCCTCTGTCTGTCCCTTAGGCTTTTGGTGCCTCACCCACTCCCTTAATCCTGATAAAAAGGAGGTTAAGATTTCTGGTCTGTTGAGAGTTCCAATTCAGCTTTTGACCAGGTGAGACCCTTCCCTGGTGTAATCCCAGTTACCTCTGCTCCTGCTTGAGTCCTGCTGTTGGTTCAAGTTGACATGGCCAGGTCCCTGGACCACTGCTCTGTTCGCTGGAGCTGGGCACTGGCGGTGGGGGAGGGGAGGCTACTGATGTTGCTCTAGTTCTCTCACTGTTCCACATGTTCTTCTACCTTGTGATCTGCTCTTCTGTTGTTCACTGCCGTTGTCCCTTCACCTTTCTTGAGTTTGCGGAGATCTTCAGTGTGAGTGGAAAATCCCCTCACCTGTCTTTTCCTGCAGCTTAAGCCGAGCCTGGCGGCTGGCTGGCGTGCTGCAGTCCCACGCTGTGGACCTGCTGGAGCATCTTCTGCCGGCCTGTGTGGGCTCTGGATGCTCTGCTTCTCTCCTACTTCCCCGCTGTGGTTTCAATTTCCTATGCACCTCACTTTTTAGTAAAAGTGTGTATTTTGCTGTTTTTTTTTTTTTTTTTTTTTGGCTTTTTCCCCCCTAGGCTGCTTTGGTGTGGTACCTATGCCACCATCTTAACCGGAAGTCTTATTTAATTTTAATATGATATTTTAGTTGCTTCTGCATTAGTATAATGAAACATGTAACACAATTAATAAAATTTGTTTGAACTTTTGGGTCTAGAAGTTCCCATTTTAAGTCACATGGCATTATTCTCTGGAGCCTTTGCTGAAAGCTGAGGCCATGATGGGAGTGTCAGGTGGAGCTTATCTGAAACACAGAAAGAGAGAATGGGCTAGGTCCCAGCAACCCTTACAGAACATAACCCCCAGTGGCCATGAACCTCCCACCAGGCTTCACCTTCTATAGATCTGCACATTAGAGCCACAGTGAAGAGCAAGCTTTTTTGCCTGGATCTTTTGGGAGAACACTGCCTACATTCAAAACACAACATATACCCAGGCATGGTGGCACACGCCTTTAATCCCAGCACTAGGGAGGCAGAGGTACGAGGATCGCCATGAGTTCGAGGACACCCTGGCACTCCATAGTGAATTCCAGGTCAACATGGGCTACATTGAGACCCTACCTCGAAAAACCAGAAAAAAATATGTTAAATTACACTAACAGCATTTCTAACATTTAACAAGAACCTACATCTGTGTGTGTGAAATAAGCGCTGATGGACCATGTGGTATTTCCTGTTTTGCCAGTATATGTTTTGAAGAGTTTTGTAAGCATATCTGCATTTCACGTTGGCCTGTTACATTCCTACACATTTCTCATTCTTTGTGTGGTTTTCATAGGACCGTGGTTCTAGGCACATGGCATTTTACAATTCATTTCCCTGCCCTTTACTTCTGTATCTCAAAGTCATTAATGATATCATGATAATATGGTTTGAAAATATTTACTTCAACTTTCTTATAAAAGTTTTTTGAGATTTGATTGATAATTTGTAGAAATTTTTAAGCTAATGGTGCTATTTTTATAATGGAAATAATCTATAAATTCTTATTATTTTTCTAAGACAATCTTGATAACTTTACAATTGCTAGGAAATAATAAATTTCACCTAAATTTCAACTTGTTTACTGTAAGGGTGTGCATCTCAAGCTCATAAGTCCAAAGTTTACTTTTTAGTGTATTCTGTTTCAAATTCAAAAGATGCTGCATTCACATTTCCCCCCTTTCTTTTCCTAATCCACCCTTAATCTAACTGTCTATGTTACCAGCCTTTTCAAAAAAATGTAAAGTGACATTGTCAGGTGTCATAACTGTATCTCATAGTTATTCAATCCATTTAATTTTTGCTGGGTTTATTCTGTGGTCTTTGATCTGATTTCTAGTAAGCCTTAAACTTTTTCTCTTTTGTGCAATGAACAAATTAACAAATATCTGATGTATTAATTGTTGGATTGCAGCCTTCGCTTTTAATTGATATATAATACTCACTCCTGATTTTGTCATTAAAGATCTTACATTTCTATTTCTAAAATATTTTATTTTCATGTATTTATTTGGCAGAGAAAGGGGAAGAGAGAGAGAGAGACAGACAGAGAGAGAGAGAGAATGGATGCTCCAAGGCCTCCAGCAAAGGAACTCCAGACACATGTACCCCCTTGTGCATCTGACTAATGTGGGTCCTAGAGAATTGAACCTGGGTCATTTGGCTTTCCAGGCAAATGCCTTAGCTGCTAAGCCATCCCTCTAGCCCCTTTTTAAAAATATATTATTTTTATTTATTTTATTTCTATTTAAAATGTATAGTATCCACTTTATAATTTTATTAGACTATTAAAGATAAATTGTCTTATTTATGTTTTACTTAGTCATAACACGTTTTGCAAGGTAATGGCTAAATTTTATTGAAGCCATGCTTCATATCCTAATGGACAGATTCTTGACAAAATGTGTATCTTTACATTAGTGGATTCAGCATTCTATATGTCTTAGTACATGAAACTGGGAAATCCTCTGTCTTTACTAATTTGTTGCACTTAACAATTACTGAGTAATGTGTGCTAATCTGTCTTAATGTGATTTTGCTTTCTTAACTGTCTCTTTAAGCACTGTAAACTATTTATATTATGACACTATAATGCTTTTTATAAGCATAGAATTGTCATGCAATTCTGTTAAGTTAAAAGTTTTAGTCTTGTGAGAAAATAGACTTTATTTCTAGCAAAGTCTTCTTTCTTAATGTCTACTTTCTTTTATAACAATATAAAATCACATTTTATTTTAGTTAGTAAAGGCCTGGAAACTTTTCAGTAATTTTCCACTTAAGCTTTCTGTTTTAATTTGATTTAAGTATGTCTTTTATAAGCAGCATATAACTGGATAGTGTTTTAATTTTTAGCACTATAGCTTTTAAATACCAATAGTAGACTATATTAGGGAGATTATTCCTGTGTTGGCATTTTTCTAGTACCATGTTTTGTTTATTTGTTTTGTCCTGCTTGTAGAAGTTTATTTTCTTCTTTTCTGGCTTCTTTAAGGTTGAGGATTTTATTCCATTTATCCTTCTATGTATTTGTATATTACCTAGTGTATTTCAAATATTGTGGTTATTTCAGGTTAATTTTTCATATTTTCTAATTTAATACTTACATAAAATATTTGATATGCTTTTGTAATCTTTTATGTGCATGTGTTTGAGGTGTGTATGTGATGATGCAAGTGATATATTTTTATGCATATGAAGATGTGTTTGAACTGTCTTCATATTTGCAGAAGCCAGAAAATGATGTCAGATTTCCTCCTCTATTGCTCTTCCACCTTATTGCATGGAAACAGTGTCTCTTACTAAACCTGGAGTTCACCATTTTGTTTTTTTTTTTTTTTGTTTTGTTTTTTTTGGTTAAACTGGCTACAGAGCAATGACCAGAAATCCCCTTGTCATCTCTTTATCAGTGCTTGGATTACAGGCACGCACAGCCATGCAAAACATTTTTCCATACCTTATTTATTTATTATTTACATTTATTTATGTGAGAGAGAGAGAGAGAGGGAGGGAGAGAATGAGTGCACCAGGACATTTAGCCACTGCAAATGAATTCCAAACACATGTGCCGCTTTGTGCATCTGGCTTATGTGGGTTTTGGGGAATTGAACCTGGGTCGTTAGACGTCTCAAGCAAGTCCCTTAACCACTGAGCCTATCTCCATCCCACATGCTAAAGTTTTTATATGGGTGCTCAGATTATGCTCATGTCTTCATATTTGCACAGCAAGTGCACTAACTCACTGAGCTATTTCCCTGGCACTTATAGATACATTTTGAGCAAAATCATCCACACTGTTACAATACTTCTGTCCAGAATTTTGTTCCATCCTCTGTCACTTCCTATTTTACATCTTATTGATGGTTTTTCTTCTGGTTAGTGTTTCTTTGTCATTTCTTCTGCTATCACAAGACTCTTTGGAGTGACTTTTCTTCTTGAAATAGGCCTTTAAAATTCTGTGATTTCCTGTTGGTCATTAATTTTCTCAATCTTTCGTTTATGTTATTTTGTCTGAAATTTTGAATAGCTACTTAGATTTGCAATTCTATGTACAAAACTATTTATTCTGACAATTTTCGAACGACTGTACTCTAATTGTACTGTCTTCTAGTAACCCTGCCTCTCTTGAAAGTCATTATAATGTTGAGTCAGTCTGTTTGGGTTTGAGTTTTGTTTCATTTTGTTTGTGACCATATTCAGGTATCATCTTCCACATGAAAGCACTATAGAAAAATTGACTTTCAAAAATGCATCTGAATTTTGATTCATCAAATTTCCTGATACCTTGTCATTTATGACAATATCATTTTATTCTTACATATCTTATTTATTATTTTTTAAAACACTTACTCATGTTCCTTGAGTCTTTGATTTTGGAAATTCTATAGCATCTAGGTTTAGAGAACTTTTCTGTAGGATTTATTTATATTTGGTCTCACTTGACTTGCTGAAGGAAATATTAAGCCAAGATCACCAAATGATTTCTTCAGGGTCAGAGTTTTTAACAAATTACAAAATAAGAATTTAAGCTCAGGGGCTGGAGTGATGACTCAGTGGTTAAAGGTTCTTGTTTGCAAAGCCTGCTAGCCTGTGTTCAATTTCCAAGTGCCCACTTAAATCCAGATGCACAAAATGTTACATGTGTCTGAAGTTTTTTTGGAGCACCAGGAGATCTTGGCTCTCTCTCTGTCTCTCTCTCTGCCTCTCTCTCTCATATATATATATGAAATAATTACATATATAAATAACAAAAAATTAAGCTTGTTAATGAACCTACATTTTAGTAATTAGGAGGCACCTGTTTATTAAGATTTTCCTTTTCACAATAATTATGATGAAATTATATTACTTGTCACCTGCCTTTATGAAATTTTTCCTCATCCTTTCTCTTCAGTATGTAGGTTTTTAGCATTGTGACTTTATGCAGTTGATTCTGTTCTGGCTCCCATGATAAGTGGGCTCAAGTATCCTTTTTTCTTCTTTGTTTTCATGATTAGAAAAGGCAATGGCACACATCACTGTGTTTGCCTTATATGCCATCCCAACCCTGACCTGCCTTTACATTCATTATTCTGGATTTACTTTCTGCATGGATTTTTAATTTCTAAGTAATTTTATTTTTTGTAATGTTGTTTATGTGCCAAGATAAAGTTTTATAAACATGATTTTGTGAGACTTTTTGGATTGAGAAGTTGAGAATAATTCGCATATTACCAGATAGGGTAGCTAGCACAGGGGTTTCCCACAAATTTTGGGCTGTTAGATTTGACCAAAATGTATAAGGAACTACAAAAATATAAGATGAACTCAATTGTGATTACTTTCTGTTTGAGATGCTGTCTTTCCCTTTCTTCCCTGTTGTGACTCCTGTAACAGCAGAGAAAGTTAACCAGGGTTGCCAGAGTACAACAAAAGAATTGATCCATAGCCAGGTGTGGTGTCACACAACTTTCATCCTAGCACTCTGGAGGCAGAGGTAGGAGGGTCACCACAAATTCGTCGCCACCCTGAGATTATATAGTGAATTCCAAGTCAGCCTCAGCTAGAGTGAAACCCTACCTCTATAAAACAAAAAACAAACAAACAAACAAAAAAAAGGAATTGATTATTGAAAAAAAATCTCTCAAATTCCTAAAAATCTTAAAGCAAAGAAACATCAGGCAAGTATCCAGTTGTGTGGAACTTCCCATTTTCATTAGAAAAAGCTCTGGGTTTACTGTGGGTTGCACCATCTCAATACACACACGAGTAGATCAGGGAGTATTAGTAAAACAGGTTTTCAAATTTTACGGAGGAAAACAATTCTATTGAGTATATGTGGACCTTGAAAAACATGTGATGATGAAGGTTTTCTAAAGGCATAGGCAGGACAGCTTAGGAGTTACAGGACCCCAAAGGGGAAAAGCTTCCTCTTTAACTCAAAGTTCTTATGTTTGTAGAGGAGACCAGGTCGTTACACTTCAGTACAGGCTAGAAATGTCAAAAAGACCTGGCTTTTCATTTTCTGGGCCCCCTTAGGGAGTCCTTCCACTCCCTTCTGAGGAGACCCTTCCTACATAAATGATATTTCATGGAAGATTGCCCTTTTCCAGAAATCCTGACCCCAAATATCTGAGAACTATAAAAGCCACCCACCCATGTGGCCCATAAAATCCCCAACTTGAACTTTGAGGTGGGTTTCTCATACTAGCACTTTTGCCTCCTTGGGCAAGAACTCTGCCTTGCTTTTGTCTCTAATGTTGTGGGCATAAACCTCCTTTCAAAGCTCTCCCTCCTAAAGCTCTAAACTATGTCTTCCTTCCTTTCCTTAATCCACCTGCTCTTAAAGCTGTTCCTCCTAAAGAGCTAAGATTTATTTATTTATTTATTTATTTATTTATTTATTTGTTGGTTTTTCAAGGCAGCGTCTCAATCTAGCTCAGGCTGACCTGGAATTCATTATGTAGTCTCAAGGTGGCCTCAATTCACAGTGATCCTCCTACCTCTGCCTCCCAAATGCTGGGATTAAAGGTGTTTGCCACCACGCCCGGCTCTAAAGCTCTAAGCTTTAATAAAATCTTTCTGAACCATGTCCTCTGTTCTGTGGGTTCCATTCTTTGTACTCATAAGACAAGAATTTGGAGACACTTCGCATATCACATTGGTGCATTTGCAAAGAACCCCAACATTCCTGTATCAGTTGGATACCTGTATCAGTTGGATACCTGCTCTGTGTAAATACAGTAGCTTCCCACCTCAGTGAAACAGCATAGATACTGAGATTAACCTGCATTGTATACCCATCAAATCAATAAAGAAAGATGAAGGTAAAAGTTCTGCTGCTTCTGTGGAATGAGAATGAGCCATGTTTTACAGTAATGCCAATAAGATGAGCAAAAGAAAAACTGCTGAGAATTTTTATTTAGGAGCTCTGTCCCTAGTGGGGTGTGCTGAAGATCCTAAGCATTAAGATGTGCTAAAGTTATAAGACAATCTTGTCAGTATGCGAGTTTGTGGGGGAATCTTTGATTTGCAAGGTATCTGTGTCTTCAATGCATGCTGTATGCAAAAGAGCATAGCTCAAGTAAAACCAGTATCATTTAGGAGAGAGCAAAACCTCTAGCCTCATTTGAAAACTGCCTTAGCAGCATCAAAACCTAAAAGATGAATGGCTAAAACAGCAGGGTAATGGTTGCCCTCTCTGGAAAAATGGATAAAATGTAAGGTTGGTTTCTGCCTGCTGTGTTCTGCAGCAACCTCTGTTTTCATTTATTTGCCCATGGGCAGTGACACTGTGTAAATCTGCTCCTTAGTCATGGGAAGTGATTCTGTAGCCCAGCAGTCCCCACCTTCCTTCATTTTTCACTTCTTTCTTTATCATCCATTTCTCAGTTTAAACAATGACTTGGAGTTTGACTATAGCAACAGACAATTCAGAAAGTATCAACCCAAACTGACTTACTTCTCAAGGGAAATGAAAAAAAAGGTTGAAAACAAATATACTACAATAGTTTTTGACATCCCAAATATTTCTGACAAACCATGTGTGTAGGAAGAATGCAAAGTTTTAAACAAGCTAAATATGTTTATTTATTTCACTGATGAAATAGTTTCTGACTATAGATGATTGAGATTGGAATAGTTTTACCTGGAGACCAGTAATTCTGCTTTTATTTAATTTTATTTCCATTTCGAACATTCAAGTGTGCACATCGTTTTCATTTTCAGATAAGTCCTAGACATGCCCTTTCTTCTAAATCTGCTGGGACGGTTGTGTGCTGAAATGTGACCATGCTCTTCCTGAGAAGTCTGTCGTTGGCCGTACTCAATGCTTGAGGCTACCTTCTATTAACTCTGTAAAACCTTTCTTTGACTCTTGTCATCACAGTCCTCTTTTAGTTTTGACTGACATATACCTGTCCAGGGTGGACTTAAAAATGAGAGAACAGCTGATAAACATAGATATCCATGAGACAACATCACATTCCACCTCAGAAGCAAATCTCCACTTTCCCACAGTGCTCATCACCTTGTGGTGTCTGTTATTATCTCAACTTGCCTGCTCACTGTCTGTGAATTCCTACTAAAATGGAAACTCCATGAAAGCTGGCATTTTATTGTGTGCTCTTCACCTTCTGGAACTGTTCCAATAAGTGGAACGACCACAAGGTGCATGATCAGAAGTCTTTGTTGAGTAAATGAATGGTTGTGTGTTCGAGGAAGTGGGCCAGGAACCAACTTAAAAACTCCATGAATTTGATACCTAGCACGTTTGCTGAATTGCTCTCCTGAGGGAAGATCTAGAACATTCTTCAGGATACCATAAGTAGTCCTATTTGGAAATAAGTGGATGCATATCTTTCAAAATGTTGATTCCTTTCACTTTTCCCCCCACAATGTGTATATAGTAGGTCAATGAAAAGTCACTCAATTTCCTGTCATGACCCTAGGGCTCTGTAGATACATTGTGAGGACACTACCAGCATGATAGACAGAGCTTTCTTGCCTCATTAAGTCATATTTAAGTGACTGGAACTCATATTGAGTCTCTAAGTAAGAAAGTAGAAAAAGGATAAAGAGCAAAACTCCAAATAAAGTTATTTGCATGTGCATACAAGAGATCTTTTAATCTTCATTTTCATTTGTTCTTGGAATGTAAAATTTTGGAACTGTATCTGCCTTATAGACTTAAATAATGATAGCCTTAATAATGATAATGGTAGTAATTATCATGGTAACCTATAGCATGTAAATTATTTTTATATCTATAATCCTGTGCTAGGTATTGCATACCAATTTTATAGTAAAGGTACTGGGTAAAGGCACTTTTAGACCTTGTTTTCACAATGCTTTCTATTCTATAACCTAACATAAAAAACATAGAATTCAAATGCCATAATGAAATTTGATATCTGTATATTTTAAGATTATCTAAATGGTAATACAATGGCTGAGAATGTCAACAACGCAGCTAAGAATATTTTGTGAAAATATAAAGACATAAGACAAAACTATAACAACATGAAATGAAAGGCCAAAATGATTTCAGCCAACAAGAAGTGATATTGGATATAGGGGAGACATGAAGCAGAAGTGAGGAATTATGTCTTATCATGGAGGAAAGAAAATACTTGGGGATACTCTTTTAGTTATCTAGGACTCTTGTAATAAATTTCTGCAAATTCAATGGCTTAACATACATAAATTTATTATTTCCCACTTCTGGAGGGTGGCAGACTAAAGTAAAACTATCAGAATTATTGGTCCCCTATGGAGGTTCTACAGAGGGACCTGTGTCTTACCTCTCTGCTAGCTTCTTGTGACAGCTGGCAGTCCTAGGTCCCCTCACTTGTTGATGCCCCAGCTTCACACAATTCAGCTTCATGCAATTGGATCTCAAATGTACCTTAATGCAGAATTGCATAATCTTGAAATGTTTAGCAAATTATGCCTATAGTCTACAAAGTTCCATTTTTCAAATTAGAGCTAATTCAGAGGCTCAAGGTTGACCTGTCTTTTGGGTTATCACAATTCACACCTCAGTAATGCATAACATTTATTTATAAAATAGCTAAGCATTTTAATATACAATATATCCATATAGGTGTTTTGCATGTATTGCTTGATATATTCTTCCCCATAGTCTTTAGTATTCTAATTTTATTGATGAGAAAATTTGCACAAGATGGCAGGCAGTGTCAAGCTAGTCTGTATGTATGTTTATACTGTTCAGACATTAGACAATTTGATTTGCAAATTTTGAATCCTCTAAATGGATTGTACAAATGAGAAGAAGAATTAATGATCTCCAAACTAAAAAATAAATTAAATTGTAACTAGGAATGTTCCATCTACACTACAAAATGTTGCAGAACTTCAGAAAACCAAAAAAAGGGGCATAGAGAAGAAACCAAAGTATGATTGATGATCTATTTTGAAGTAAAATGTCATTATATAAAGACAAAAAACTTAAAACAATTCTTACAGTTTTAAAAAGAAAGTAAGTGCAAATAACAATGCTGAACATAAAGCGATGGAAAAACTATTGAAACTCTTACCTTCACAGAAATAATTAGTAGCAAGCTTCTTTACAGATTAGTCAGATCATACTATTTGACAATTTTATTCACGTATGTACTATATTGGGATCACATTTTCTGTTCACCCACTCTCTGATCCTACTGGGCCTCGTCTTCTTTCTAAATTCCCTCACGTCCACTTTCATGGCTCATTGAAAAAAATTCTAGATTCTCAAAGAGAAAACAGCAGTTTTATCTTTGGGAGAGATTAGCTTATTTTGCTTAACAGAATCTCCAGTTCCATCTATTTTATGGAAAATAACCTAGTTTCATTCTTATTTATTTATTTAGAATTCTTATTTAGAGTGATATTCTATTGTATGCACATATATTATTACATTTTTTCCTTTATCCCCCCATTAGTTGACAGACACCCATGCTGATTCCATCCTGTGGCTATTATAAGCAGTGATACAAAAAACAGCGATGTGCAAGCTTCTCTACTATACTCTGCCTTGAGCATTCTGGGTATACACTCAAGTGGTAGAACAAAGGGAAGAATTCTAATTTTAGTGGCTTTTATATTTTTAAAATTTTTATTTATTTATTTAGTTGAGAAAGAAAGACTCAGGTACAGAGAGACACTGGGTGCACCAGGACCTCTAGCCACTGAAAATAAACTCCAAATGCAACTGCCACCTTTGAGCATCTGCTTATGTGGGTATTGGGGAGTCGAACCTGTGTCCTTAGGCTTGACAAGCAATTGCCTCAAACACTAACCTATCTCTCCAGCTGTAATTTTGGTTGTTTTAGTTTTTATGAGAGAGAGTGAGCAAGAGAGAGAGACAATTAATGGGCCTGGGGTTCCAGCCACTGCAATTGAACTCCATACGCGTGTACCTCCTTGTGTGTCTGGCTTACATGGGATCTGAGAAATTGAACATGTGTCCTTAAGCTTTGCAGGAAAGAACCTTAACCACTGAGGCATCTCACCAGCCCCCTAATTTTAATTTTTGGTGATCTAATTTATATCCCATCAAAGAGTAAATGAGGGTTCTTTTTCTTATTTTTACTGTCTCCAATATTGGCTGTTTATCTCATAGTAACCATTCTTCCTGAAGTAAGATGGATTCACATTGTGGTTCTGACTTAAAATTCTATGAAAGTTAAGGGTATAGACATTTTGGAAGAAAATATAGGAAACACACATCAAGTTACAGACATGGGCAGCAACTTTTTGAACACAGTTCCAGCAGCTCAAGAAATAAGAGCAAGAAGTGATTAATAGAATTGTATCAAATTAAAACTATTCTGCACAGTAAAGGAAGTAATGGCCAAGTGATGAGACAGATTATAAAAAATATTAGAGAATTATTAATCTGACAAGGTATAAATGGCCAGAATATATATATAATTCAAGAAATTAAAAGAATAATGCATTCATAGGAAATAATTAGAATAAATAGTTCTCAAATGAAAGTGTACAGATGGCCAATGAATGCAGGAGAATGTTTTTAAATGTATGTTAGTTCATGTCATTCTTAGATTTGGAACACTCTTGAAACTTCTGCTGTATTTTGAATAAAATACCAACTCTTCTATGACCTACAAACTCACCAATCATCTTCTTGGCTTTTGCCTGATTTGATGCCATATCTCCTCTCAAAATTTCTCTGGTGCTTTATGTTCTGAGTCCACTGAGAATTCTCTCCTCCAGTTTGGTCTCTCCCTTGTTCTTCTCTTGGCCGAAAATGATCATCCTCTGGCATGCATTGGGACTTAGTCTCCTAAGGATTATTCAGATCTAAGGAAAACGATGACTTCTTTGTAGACAACCCACATGCATGCCCTGAAGTGATCCATTTCAACTCCTTCTTCAACTTCATGAAAGTCTTTGTTTTTAAAACTCATACTCAATTGTTCACCAAGTCAGTAATTCTGTACCATACAAACATATGAGTAAAATACAATGTCTATTGTGTTCATTAGCAATGCACTATCCCCACCATAGGAACAAAGATATTCTTACGTAGTTGAAACCTAAGGCTAGACTTATAAGAAGAGCAATGGTCAGGCTTTATATTGGTTAAAAAAGAAAAGAAAAGAAAAAAGAAAGAAACAAAACAAAACAAATCATGGCAGCCATTTCAAGAGAATTTAAATATGCGTGTGTGTGTGTGTGTATATATATATATATATATATATATATATATATATATATATATATATATATATATATAATGGGACTTTGGAGAACAGTGAGGCAATCCTTGATTCTCTATTACCATTAAAAATTACCACCAGCTCTAATACTTGAATATCACCTGTTTGTCCTATATGGCATCTTTCTCGCAGATGGTGGCTGCCCTGAAAGCTGATCACATCCAAAGCTCAGTAGCTTTCCAGTGTCCTCTTGAGCTTAAAAGAGATATGGGCAACAATTCTAGCCTGAGGAAACAAGACCCTCTGGTACGGTCTCCTTACGTCCTGCCCTCACCCCAGTAAATAGTCCTTTTATTAAACTCTGCTCAAATTAGTTCAAATGTGCCTTTTGTTTCTTTCTGAGACACTGACTAATACACATGAATTTCCTTTGGGCATTTTCAAATGCTAAGAGTACATATTTCATTTTCTTTCCCCTACAATTATTAATTGAGTGTCTAAACATGTCGGGTACTATGACAGAGCATGGGGACAACACAGAGAACAAAAGTAAAGGGAAACCACTGCCCTTGTGTAGTTTGTGTGCTAGTCTTGGATGATAATAAATAACACATACGTAAATTGAGTGGGCCAAAACTGCATTATGAAATAAAATAAAACAAAGAATGGGGATAGCAATATGAGGGGCTGAAATTTAGTTTGGGCAAGCAAGATAGTCTCCATTGACAAATTTACATGTAAATAAAATCATGACAGTTAGAAAGGGGCAGCTGTGAAGATTTCTTTGGAAAACAACACCCAAGTCTGATAGAATAGTAATGCAGGATATCCAAGACAAGAGTAGCCAAAAGGAGGCCAGAATCTTGGGAATGTGTGACTAGGGAGGGAGAGGTGA
Organism: Dipus sagitta; assembly: GCA_036346955.1. Taxonomy (NCBI): domain Eukaryota; kingdom Metazoa; phylum Chordata; class Mammalia; order Rodentia; family Dipodidae; genus Dipus; species Dipus sagitta. The sequence continues at coordinate 20,316,244 of CM070781.1, forward strand.
TAAGGTTGATTCATAGGACCTGAAGGGCAACTATAAAGGTAGGTTATTTTATGCAGAGTAAAAAATAGGAAAATGTAAAAATTTGGGCTGTGTTGATCCAAATTTTGTTTTGTATTCATTTTGTAGTGTGTGTGCATTTGAACAAATGTGGACAAATAATGGCAGAAATAAAATTATTGGGGGGTTAATCCTCATAATTCAGGAATATCGAAATGATATTACAGTTAAGTTAATAGCAAAGGAGTTGGTGACAACACACTGTGAAATAAAGTCAACTCTCATTTTGAAGACTCAAAATCAACATGATTTTCTCTCAGGTTCATTTATTCAAATCATATATGTTGTATACCGACTGAGGGCCAGGCAGAATGCTAGCTAGGGACTTGGGCTGGAATGGAGAGTAAATCCAAGTCCTCTACTGTATGGAGCCTCAAACAAAATGTCACATTATACATTGCAAATAACATTGGCATTACACAAAAGCACATAGATCAATTACAGAGTGTACTGAAAATTGATACATGCTATGAAACAAAGAAATAAAATGATCCAACATAAATGTAACATAAATGCAAAGGGCTAAACCAAAGTAACAGATGGTTAGGATGAGTCTCATTGAGTGCAAGAGGTTGTTTATGCAAACATTTGAAAGGGAGATATTTGGGGGTGAGAACTCTAGGTAAAGACAACAACCAAAACATAGGCACTAGATAGGTTTGTGCATAGGGTTGTAAAGATATACAAGAAGCTGAAGAGGCTAGAACAGAATCACTCAGGAACAGGTTTTAGAAGAGGACACGAGAGAGGTCCCAGGTCCAAGCTTGCATGCCACTGGAAGAGAATGAAACAACATGAGCTCAGACCATGCATGAAGAAAGCTTATTACATGGTTTTGAGTACTGTTGTGGTAAGTTGGACTATTGATTTAATAAGATGATTCAAGTTATAGTATTTAAAAATAGTTACTATGTAGTAAGATTTGAAATAAATTGAGCTGCTATGAAGATGAGAATGTAAAAAAACAGGCATTCCAGATACTATGGTCATTCTAGGTTGTAGAAAGTTTGGGAAGTTTGGGAAGAAATCACACTGGATCAAGAGAATGGTGAGAAGATGAGAATTTCAGCATTGGACCATGTAAGACCAAAATGAGTCCTACAGATTATTGCCTCATTTTTCCCTTAAGGATGGACTTTGGGGTATCTACTTTACACCATAATATATAATGGGACTGATGCATTAAAAAATAACATGTGAATATTTTCAGCTTAGTCAGCCTCTTCCCTCTCGCTCTCTTCTTCAGGAACTACTTTACATGAAAATAATGCTTTCCCATTCTTTGAAAGTTCTAAAGAGCCAAAATTTAGTGAGATGACTGTGTCTCTTCAGCACATGTGTTTGGCTGCATTAAGAAACTTAAATCATTTACTGTTAGTAAGCCATGTTTGCTGCTATTTCATAGATATTTTCCTTAAAGAATTTTATATAAAAAATGAACAGTAGTGATTTGAATCTCCACATGATAGTTGCCATGTCAATCTGCCAATCCCTTTAAAACCTAGGGATTCACAGAATACTATTATTCCTCTTTTCCAACCTAAAGATTTTTTTAAATTAATATAGAGTAAATTTTCCCCTGAAGATTATTATTAAGAGGCAACCTTCACACCCAAACTCTTCTCAATTTTGAAGGTAAAATTGAATTTGACCTTTAACTAAAGATCAATTCCACTGGGTAACCAATTTGGACTGATTCCACTGGAGATCACCTAAGAGTATTCTGGCATTGTAAATGGCCATTAAAAGCCATCCACGCTATAATTCTTTTAGAAACAGATAGTTATGTGAGAGTCATATGATGGTTATTGCTTTATGATTTAGATATTATTTAATGAATAGCTGGAAATATCTATCAAGTCTAACTTGACAAAAGAGGACAGTGAGGACCTCTATCGCAGCCAAAACTACTTGGGAAAAATGCTGTGATTTCTGAAACCATACCTTTCCAACTGATAATCATAGCACAATATCTATTTGCTTCACATCTTTTATTCTAATTTATCAAAGCATTTTTTCAGTGCTTTACTTGAATCTTAAGCCTAACTAGAGGCACAGTCTGCCCCTGCTCCTCATCACTCTAGGTCACTCTAAGTTGCTGTAGGTCAGGGATTTTAACCTGTGCTGTGTCATGACCTATCACTTGTATTATTGGAAGATTTTCTGAATAGTAATTTTAAATAGATGGAAGCAGGGCTGCAGAGATGGCTTAGCAATTAAGGCTTTAGCCTGCAAAGCCAAAGAACCCAGGTTCAATTCCCCAAGACCCAAGTAAGCCAGATGCACAATGTGTCACATGCATCTGGAGTTTGCAGTGGCTACAGGCCCTGTCGTGTCCATTCTCTCTCTCTCTCTCTCTCTCTCTCTCTCCTTCTTTCTCTATCTCTCTCTCACACAGACAAATAAATAAATAATTTTTAAAAATTTGAAAAACAGATGGAATCCATAGTTAAGGGTCATACTGAAATAAGTTAAAATTCAAGTCTATAACATTCCTCATGTTTGTTTACTCTTTTCCTCTAATTTCAATGAGAGTATCATTATTATGTTTATATATTATTTCCTCAGCTATATTCTTCATACCATATCACAAAAATTACTTTAATTTTGAATATCATGGCTATAATAGGCAAATATCTCTTTATATTAGATGCTTTACATTTTTATGCCCTTAATAATTTGAGTGATTATTTATTTTCTTTCAGAGACCTGTTTATTTATTTATTTTTTATTAATTAGTTTTGTATTCAGCAAATACAGTCAGTTTGGTATCATTATTAGGCTCATCCGTGACCTACCCCCTCCCCTTGGCCCCTCCTTGTTGAGCTGAGTTACAGGAATGTGCATATTTTCAGTTAAGACATAGAACAATAGTGGCAAGAGATTTTCAAATTAACTCTGATTCGTGTGCTTTTTTTATTCAAGTATTTATGAAATGGAAGTTAATATATCTGCCTGCACAGCCCTCATCCCTGTCAAAATTGTTTTTGGATTATAATCTTTTCTTTTTTTTTGTTTTCTTTTTTTCTTTATTAGTTAGTTTTGTATTCAGCAAATACAGTCAGTTTGGTACCATTATTAGGCTCATCTGTGACCTACCACCTCCCCTTGGCCCCTCCTTTGTTGAGGTATACGGGTCATGCATTGTGGAGTTAGCCCAGAGTTATGGGTAAGATAAATGATTCTGCATATCATGACCCAACGTGTGGCTCTGACATTCTTTCCGCCCCCTCTTCCGCAAAATTTCCCTGAGCCATGTTGGGTTCATTTTTGGTCTGCTTCAGTGATGAGGTGTTGGGGGCCTCTGAGGCTCTGGCTCTCTGATTTGGTAGGAGTTGATTTTCTCTGTGTTGATCTCCTTCCCCCTTGTGCTGGTATCCAGTTCATCAGGAAAACAGCACCCTTGCTTGTTTTGCCAATTTTTCTCGTTTCAGCCGGGGCCCTTTTGAGGTATGATGGGGTGGCTCTGTCCTTAGGATCTACATCTATCTGAAAAAGAGAAGCAAATTAGAGTCATGTTTCTGGTAGTTTATAGTTGATATGAAACATAATTTTGTGTGTGTATGTATGTGTGAGAGAAAGAGAGAGAGTGTGTGTGCTGAGGTGCACATACAATGACATGAGTGTGGATAGCAGAGAACACTGTCAGGTGCTATTTTTTTTGACACCTGATTTAAGAGAGGGTCTCTTGTTTGCCAGTGTGTACACTGGGCTCACTGATTCACGAGCTTCCCTAATTCTGCTTTGCACCTCCCTTGTTACAGGCATGATCTACTACACCCTGACTGTCATTGGCCCTGGGGATCCAGGTTCAGGTCCCCATGCCTTTATCACCAGTCCTTTATCCACTGAGCCATGTCCCCTTCGTAGAACATAACTGTTTGTATGGTTTTTCTCCAGGTATATGCAAATCCAACTATTTATTTATTTTACCTGTATTTCTTGAGCACATTTTCATAAGCCCAGGAGCTAATCAAAATACTAGGGACTCAATCTTATATAAGCAAAAATAACAAAAAATGTAAAAAAAAAATAGATGTGGAAGGAGAGAAGGAAGGAAGAGTACAAGGGAAGGAGGTAGGGATGAAAAGAAAAAGAAATTGGATGTTAAAGTACCATTGTTTAAAGATGGCCTTTTCTATATGAATTTCAGAAGGCCAAATTAAGATATGTCCTGATATACTTCCACAATAAATTGAGTCATACTCATTCATGACAGAGAAAGCTCATGAATCCATGAAAAAAGGAAAGAAAAATAGTCTGCCCATTGACCTCAAAAGAAATAGACATTGTAGTTGCCAATGAGAGATCACTGTTTCCCAAAGAATTACTTGTCATGGACTTGAAGCCATGGCCTGCAATTAAGAACATACTTTCCAACAAGACCTGAGCTCACCACGCACAATAAATTATGTCCACCACAGTAGAGCATCACAATAGCTAGCTCTTCCATTTATAGCATTGGTTACATTTTATAATTGTACATGGAAGTCGGTATCTACCTGCTTGCTATCTGTTTACATGCAGGTCTTAAGTGTCTACAAAAGAAGGACTATGTTTAGTTGCTAGCATGATGCTTGTCACACAGAAAGACTCAATAATATCAGTTTCATGAGTAAGTGGATTGGTGAGTTTATGTATGAATAAAAGCACTAGGATTCTCAAATATTCTCACTTGACATATAGAAATATATTAATTTAACATGATATAAATTGTACATTTATTTACATACACATGATGTGGAGGTATTAGCTAAATTCACAGAACATTGTTGGCAAGATATTTTAAATTTTTCAACAATAATATAATTTAAACAGCAAGGATACAGGCAACCTGCTCTTTGTGTTGTTTCTGAGAAAATGCACACTTCAAGTCAAATAAGGAAGCTGTGAAATAGAGAGTCAAACCAAAGCTTAAAAAATTCAAAAGGGAAACAGTGGACTGAAAATAATCAAGTTTAAAGAGTGTGTGATAGTTCACATTTTTACAATTTGGTGCAAAGTGGCATGTTCAGTCTTATTTTCCATAATGAATTCAGTCAATATGTCCAGTGAATTTCTGTCTTATAAGCCATCTCTATTCCCTTCCAATTTCTAGAACACTCCATCAACCTCACCTATCAGTTTACTCACGTATTTATTTCTGGTGACACTAGTGAGGCACCTGTTTGTCCACAAATGTTTTTTATGCATTTATCTGTTTCAGGAGTTGAGGTCAGAAGTGAAGAGACATTGGAGGTTTCAGATAAGCATCAGCATGAGGGTTAAACTACAAAGGAAGAGTTCTTTTTGCATCATTACAGACACTATGATTTGTGTCCTCCATTATTCTAATACTTGAAATGGTATATACTATCTATTAGGTGAGCCAGGCCATGTCTACCTAAGTCAACATAAGCAAGAACAAATGCTAGCAGAGACAATGATTCAATTGCATAACAATTACTACTGGATCACCAGTAAACAATGCAGAGCTGTCTAGTATATTTATGTGATCTCAAAAGAATCAATCAGTTTTACAAAAGTGACCCCAAAATGCACACACACTTTAAATTAAGAGATTCATTTATAAGGGCATGTAAGCAAAATTAGGTAAACATATTCCTATTCAACCATGATGTGATTTGAATGCAGCAACAAAAAAGCATACCTTAATGGAGATGATTTTCTTTCTGCTTTTAATTCTGGGCATAATTTCCATTAATGTTAACATGTGTCCGTCAAGGGAAAATATATCCAGAAGTATCCCAGAGAGACTCAACAGTCTTTTTAATTTAGAAGAGTAGTATAGTTGCACAACATAAAATCAATATTTATTAGTTATTTGAATATTCAAATTTGACAGTTAAAAGTTTTCAAGGTTTGTTGCCTGCTCCTTCATCTAGTTAGCTGGTCACCTTAATAGGTATCTATGAACTATAGGAACTTGTCCTTGGAAATACATCTAGTGTTTCACATTAACTCTAATACAACTTGTACAACTTGGAATAAGTTAAAGAAATTGGTAATGAGGTTAAAATTTTCTTTTCCTATAGTTGACTTCATGAGCTGCTCAGAAACTAATAACGAGGACTTGCATATCTTGTCTTTTATTTTTAAATATTATTTATTTGAGAGAGAGAGATAGAGACTGGGCATGTCAAGGGCTCTGGCCACCTCAAATGAACTCCAGACACATGAGCCCCCTTGTGCATCAGGCTTTCGTGAGTCCTGGGGAATTGAACTCTAGTCCTTAGGCATTGCAGACAAATGCCTTAACCGCTAAGCCATTTCCCTAGCATGTTTTTTTTTTCTTTTAAAAATTAAAAAAAATAGAGCACAGTATGGTGGCACATGCCTTTAATCCCAGAACTCCCAGGAGGCAGAGGTAGGAGCACAGCTATGAGATTATGAGCTATGAGGCCACCCTAAGGCAACACAGTGAATTCAAGGGCAGCCTGGGCTAGAGTGAGACCCTACCTCTAAAAGAAAACTAAAAGAAATAGTTGTTTGTAGAGCATACAAATGCAAGCATTAAGGGAAATATGCAAACAGAAGATTGGGCTTGGAAGATAGCTCAGTCAGTGGGTACAGTGTGCACTGCACAAACGTGAGCTTAGCTCTCTAGGACACAAGTAGACCCATACACTATAGAATGTGTCTTTAATGTTAGTACTGCAGTGCCAAAGTCAGAGATGGAGACAGGACAATCCCAGAAATTTATGGGCTAACTGGACTAGTATATGTAGCAATTAACATCAAAGAGACCTTGCCTCAAAATATAAGGTAGAAGTCAAGGAACCGCACTGGACGTTGTCCTCTGACCTTCCAATGTATGTTCTGACATGTAGCTGTCCTCACACACATTAACACTCCATACATACACAAGCAGATTTAAAATACAGACAAATCCCTTAGAATTTTGTTGTCTGAGTCACATAAAACTTGTTGCTGAGAATATATATATATTTCGTAATATATATATATATATTTTTTTTTTCTATATGGGAACACACTGGAACATACCTTGGAGGAGTACGTTTGAGCATGTGTACACACACACACACACACACACACACATGAATAAATATAAAAATATATTCAAATATAGATATGTATACATAAAATACTGATGTTCATCAATTCATAATTAATTACACTCTTAATAAATTCACTATGAATTGAAACTGTAACTCAAAAATTAACTTACTATACTTAATCTATTAAGCACCCTTGTTCAGCAACGTAGTGCACTGTAGAGCACTGGTTGTTTCCTCCCATGATCACGTGCTTGATGAAAGCTTGTGAATCACTGGCACTTTTTCTCGTCATCAGGGAGTTTTGTCCTGTGTATGGCTAGTCCAGGAAAAGTTAAATTGAAATCTGAAATATGATTCTTATTGAATACATATCATAAGTTCAAAGAACATAATTCAGATCATTGTAAGCTGGGGACCATCCATACAATGACATATGGAGATGGAGGAGTATATGTCTGCACATATATTATACATGGAATGTATTATATGCATACTTATTATGTAGAGATGGCACAAAGTGGAATATATAATATATATTTCAGTAACTATTGAAATATCTTCAAGGGATAAATAAAACACTTCCTGAGGGAACATGTCCTTTGTCTCTTTCTCTTTTTTTTTTCTTTTCTTTCTTATGTTATAAGCCTTTATTGATGTCCATTGTTGGAAATGTTAGATTGAAACCATACACAGAGCTAAGCATGGCAGTGCATGCCTGTAATTCCTGCTCCAGAGGCTGAGGCAAGAGGATTGCTGCAAGTTCAACAGAACTATATAGAAATACTGTTAAAAAAAAAAAAAAAAAGAAGGAAAAAAAGAGAAAAACAAGCCAAAGCTCCAATACTATACTCTTCACTTTAAAGCATAGGTGAACTGGCAGAAAATAGAGTTTGTGAATGTGGACGGAGAAGCATTGAGCCCTGCAATGAGTGTGGAAGTGCATTGCGGAGTAATCTCAGAGGGGGACACGCTGTGTGAAGCTGCAGGGCAAAGGCTCAGGGGTGGGCCCAGGCAGAACTGCAAGGGCTGCCCTCTGATTTGAATTGAAAACAAATAGATTTAAGCATAAAATATAGAGAAAAAGCAAATATATATATTTAGGTTAATGTGTACCTATTAAGTACACTGTTACACTATTACTATCCAGCCAAATAAAATTCAAGGAAAAATGCATTTTATAAGACAGAAGCACCCACATAATAAAATAAATATCAGAAAATAAATAGAATTGACAAACTAACTTGGGATAAAAAAGCTCAGAATTTACAAACTGTACTACATTGTACATATTATTTTGTTGTGTGCTAATCAACTATGTATTATAAGCTATCACATGTGTAAGTAGGATATTTTTATACAGAACTTAACATGTTTACACTAAACATTCAATACTACAAAAAGAGCTATACCTTAACTAAGCAACATAGACCTTTAATGAAAATTAAACATGTGGTAGGTCACAAACCCAAATCTCAATCAACTTAAAATAAATTTTTGGGCCTTACTAAGGTATGATGATATAATGAAAATTTCATGCTATTAAGGAAAGCATACAATTCAAGTGTTCTGAAATTTTTATTTTTGTTTATTTATTTATTTGAGAGTGAGAGGCAGATAAATACAGAATGGGCACATCAAGGACTCCAGCCCCTGCAAATAAACTCCAAATGCATGTGCCACTTAGTGCTTCTTGTTTAATTGGGTTCTGGGGATTTGAACCTGGGTCCTTAGACTTCATAGACAAGCACCTTAACCATTAAACAATCTCTCTACTCACTGAAAATAAATTTTAAAAAGCCATAAATTACTTTTAGTTCATTGTAGACATTAAATTTGTCATAACTACAACATAGATTAGATTGTAAATAAGGCTACATATTACACTAATGCAAGGCATCCTACCTGTATCTAGAAGTAATTTATAACTCTAAAATTTCTTTTTAAGCAAGGCATATTGGAGATGAAAAAATAAATATTAAATCAAGAATTTATTATATATTCACATAATACAATTTTAGGAAATAATTCATTTTAAAGCAATACAAAATCAGTGAAGTGAGTAAAAGAAATATTATGAAGAGAAGAAAATTCATAATAGAAATGAAACATACCATAATAGAAAAATTATTATTAAAGATGATTAAAAATAAAGTAGTCAAACTTGGGAATGTTAATTGAGAGAAATGAAAGTGAGGAAATTGAATGCTTCTTCATCATTTCCTATAAAGCATTAAGATTAAGGGGGATTAGATTTATAGACCTTATATTTTTGGTATAAAATCACCATGAACTAAAAATTGGAAAATATAAATGGCATAGAATATAAAAATAGAATTAAGCAACCAAATTTACTTTGGCAGGCAACAACAGGAGAAAAATGTATTAATTGATTTTGTGGGACACCTAAAATGGACTGAGTACTGCCCAAAGACATAGTGAAGTGTTGCTTCTGATTTTGTACAGAAAAGACTGGCATGTGTGTTGGTGATTTTCTCAGTGTGAGAGGATTTTGTGACATCATCTAGGACCACCAAAGCTAAAGAAAGATGTTTGTTTATTTATTTATTTTTCTCTCATGAAATTGGAACACACACTTTCCTGTGTGTGAAAATCCAATCTTCCAGCTTTCCAAAATTCACCAGTGTCCCCTTGGCTTCTCTGAACTTTAGTACTGGACTGAAAATAACATCATCAGCTCTTTTTGTTCAGAGGCCTCGGGTCTTGGACAGAACCCATTGACCAGAACCCTGGATTGCAGTTGGCCTGCCAGGGGACTTCTCAGCCTTCATAATCACACCAATCAATTCTCCTAATAAGTTCTCTCTCATATACCTTGATATATTTTTATCACCATATGCTATTGGCTCACTCTCTCTTGAGAACCCTGACTGTGCTCTCTGGGGAGCACCCCAACAAAGAACAATTATGAAACTGAGAAAAATAAAACTCATATATACCAAAAGTGTTGCCAGTGAAAGTCAATTTAGATGGTTTTATGGAAAAGCTAAGTCAAAAATGATTTTTTGTTATTAAAACTTTAAGAACATAGACAATACTTTATGAAGCTGACAAAAGATTGATCCCCAAACTTCAAAAATATAAAACAAAAGTGCATCATATAACAACCATGTTTAGGATTATTGATTTGAAAATACTCAAGAGAATACTACTAATTTGTACCAGTATTATCTTAAAAAACAATAGAAGATAATAAAATGAACTGAGTCTTAGAAATTCAAGGGTGACTGTTTCATAGTTGTATTAACAGACATGTTTATATGTTACATTATAGTTTATATGTATACTGTCAATGTTCAAAGGAAAACCCCATAGGAATATATTAAATCACATTCAAAGTTATTTAGGTATTTGATAAAATTAAGTGTCTAATTCTCATAAACATTTTGAATAAAGATTTCTTTATATGCAATAAATATATGTGTGTATACAGATATTTAATAGTAAAGCAGTACAAAAACATGCCATATAAAGAAGGGAGGGGAGGGCATCAAAGGGGTGGGAAACACAAATCCAGACCCAAATGGCAATGGTACCATAATTTTCTACTTACTAAAAGACAGACCAAATGGCTGATCCTTCACCAGGCCCTTACAGAGAACACCTGAACCACAAGACACTGGAGAGGGTATGATCAAGACTAACCTTAATCTTCTACATCTTCCCTCCCTCACTTCCCCTCTCTCCCTCTCTCTCTCTCTTTTATCTGTAACTCTTGTATATTAGTTATCTTTTTCCTCATTTTCTTAGTGGGCACTGACATGTAACTCCCAGAACCAGCATATGGCTATCATCCACAATGAGCTATTGATCAGAGAGACCTACAAGGTTTCCTAAAAGACAGACAGATTTCTGTCAGAGTACTTGATGACCCACCAAAGGTTAGTGATAAGACCCTACTGCTAAAGACACCCTATGTAGGGCTGGAGAGATGGCTTAGCGGTTAAGCGCTTGCCTGTGAAGCCTAAGGACCCCGGTTCGAGCTCGATCCCAGACCCACGTTAGCAGATGCACAAGGGGCGCACGTGTCTGGAGTTGTTTGCAGTGGCTGAAGCCTGCGCGCCCATTCTCTCTCTCTCTCTCTCCTCTATTGCCTCTTTCTCTCTGTCTTCGCTGTCAAATAAATAAATAAAAATAATTTATAAAAAAAAAAAATAAATAAAGACACCCTATGTGATTGACATGCAAATTAGAATGGCATGGCTGGAAGTGGGAAGAGAGTCAGTCTCCAGTCAGCGCATCTAGTGCCAGAAGGTGCTACATGGGCGACTGGGGGAAAATGACCAGTATCTGTTGAAGCAACGCATGGTCTAACCTACTTAGCAGCAAATAACTTGTTGTGATGCCCACAGAAGTGCAGTGGTGGCACACAGCCATGGTGGGGAACCAACTGCTCTCAATTCGGCTAACTGATCCCCTCACTGGTATGAGACCCATAGCTGGAACTGGGAAACAAGTCAGAACCATATCCAAACATAAACCCACTCTCCAATATCAAGCTACCATCAATTGTGGGCTACAAGAGGGCCTACACCTATTAAATTCTCTATAAAAAAAGGGTTATCTCATTTGTCCTGGTGCTAACTCACTCTCCATTGGAGAATCTGCTCCTCTTTTTCAGATAGATGTAGATCCTAAGGAGAGAGCCACCCCATCATACCTCAAAAGGGCCCTAGCTGAAACTAAGAAAAATTGGCAAAACAAGCAAGGGTGCTATTTTCCTGATGAACCGGACACCAGCACAAGGGGGAAGGAGATCAGCACAGAGAAAAATCAACTCCTACCAAATCAGAGAGCCAGAGCCTCAGAGGCCCCCAACACCTCATCACTGAAGCAGACCAAAAATGAACCCAACATGGCTCAGGGAAATTTTGCGGAAGAGGGGGCGGAAAGAATGTCAGAGCCATATGTTGGGTCATGATATGCAGAGACATTTATCTTACCCATAACTGTGGGCTAAGTCCACAATGCATGACCCTTATACCTCAACAAGGAGGGGCCAAGGGGAGGGGGTAGGTCACGGATGAGCCTAATAATGTTACCAAACTGACTGTAAAAATAAAATAAAATAAAAAATAATAATGAAAAAAAGAATGCTAAGGGTGGAAATATCAAAATATACATTATATGCAGGATGGTTATTTCTTGGAATATATAATAAATGAAATAAAAGTGTATTGCAATGATTGACATTCATTTTATTTTATTTGTGTGTCCGTGTGTATAATGTGTGTGTTTATGAGCACACACATTTCACAGCCCAGCTGTGGAGGTCAGAGGACAATATTGGCGTTTTGGTTCTCTACTTCCACATTCTTTTGATATAGCATCTCTCGTGTTTTGTCATTGCTTGTTCCCAGTCTTGCTGGCTCTGTCTCCCATTGCTGTGGGCACGTTTGGATAGCTGAAGCCACTTTGAGTCCAGGTGTATAAGCGTGCTGGAGAAGGTCAAACTCAGGCCTGCAGACTTGTAAGCAAGCATCCTTAACTGGTAAGCCATCGTCCCAGCCCCAATATACTTTTAAAATATTAAAATTGCCACATGGTAAGTTGTATCTACCCTTTATTGATTTCAGCGAGAAACTTGTCATGCTCACTGCTTAAATACGTCCAGGGTCTACCTTTCCAGTAATATTCCAATATTCTCACCTCTTCAATTTCTTGTTAGTGGCCAATTTCTATTTCCTCCCTCTCCTCATTAATCCTACGTATTTGTTAGAACAATGACCCACACCTCAACCTTTGTGCCTGATCTATTCTTTCCACCTGTCCTATCTATAATTTTTAAAGGACTCTACTTTCTCTCTTTATTGACAGCTCCTGCTTCTGCATACCTTGAAAAAAAATCTCTGGGCATGATTTCAGAGTCTTGGCACCTTGATTGTGCATCCTCAGAACCTGTGTTCTTGCATCCATAGGGGAAAAGCAAAACCCATTAATCCCTTCACTGAAATATATGCCATATTGACTACAACAGGCACCCTACTGGTCATTACACACAGACATTTGCACAATCTGGCCTCCTTCAATCCATTGAAATTAAGATATACCCCTCTTCTTACCCAAGCACACTTATCAACATGTTTCGCAAAGCCCATCATCTCCTTCTCAAAGGGTTTTACATTGTTCATTCCCCGGAGATCATCTGTCTGACGGAGCAAGTCACAGCCTGGATTTGAACAGTGGCTCCTCAGTTAATTTACCCTATTTGCTTATTATTCAGTTGTAATGTGGGAATGTAATATTTTTTATTTCATAGGGTTGTGATAAGAATTATAAAAATATTTCACAGGACTTTGGAAGAGTAAGTACATTGGAGTGTTTAATGAATTGCCCCTCATTGCCTATAGATATTTGAAACCTACTATTATATATACTTCTAATCAGCATTTTAACAAAGTCTTTAGAAAAAAAGATAGCACACCATGCTCTTCTCTAGTGACTGTCATATTCCCCATCTTCCACATCAGGAAAGTCTGATTTCTGCCCTGCTTCTGTTTCTCCTTTTTACTCCACAAACTTCCAAAATCTGGATTCTCTTTCCCCAGTGCTGCTGAACCTGTGCTTGTCAATGTCAGCGATGATGGCCTTGTAGTTAAATCCAATAAATAATTTCCAGGTCTTATCTGTCTGAACACTTGGCAGGGTTTGACACTATTGACTGCTTCTTCTTTCTTGAAATGCCCTCTCTCTAGGACTTATCTATTGCCACACTCTCCTTTCTTGCCTTCGACTCTCTGACCATCTCATTTTCATCTCCTTTGTGAGTGATTCTTTCTCCTTGGCCTACCCTTTAATTATTGGCAATCTTCACAATTCTGTTTTAAGCCCTGTTAAATTCTTACTTTAAATAATTTTCCTTGCTAATATTTTCTTCTTATAGGACATTGATTTTGAGCTATACCTTAGTGACTCTCCAATTCAGCTGAGGACAGGAAGGACATTGTTTAAGACCATCAATTCAAAAGACAGGAAACCTATGATGAAGGTTTGAATGTTTATTCTTCTACTTGCTGGGTGGGTACCTTTATGAAGAAATAGTTTCACTTTTCTAAATTTCAGCTCATTTAACTAGTATTGAAAAGAGTAGTATAGGGCTGCAGAGATATCTCAGTGGTTAAGCTGCTTCCCTGTGAAGCCTAGGGACCCAGGTTCAATTATCCAGTACCCATGTAAGCCAGATGTACAAGATGGTACATCAATCTGGTTTGTTTGCAGTGGTTGGAAGCCCTGGCACACCCATTCCCTCTGTCTCTATCTGCTCTTTCTATCTCTTTCTCTTTCTCTCATAAATAAACTAATTAAAATTTGTTTTAAAAGTTTTAAAAAAGAGTGTAAGGAAACATGCATATGTTGCTTAAGAGAATCAGTGACAAGGAAAATCCTTACCTAGTTCACATTTATTCTACCCATAAAAATTTATTTTCTGTTTTAGGCATGTGTATCTTCTGGACATATTCAACCATTTTATCATTGTATTCTCAAGCCTCTTTTATGTGTGTTTCTGGACACAAAGATGTTCCATGAGAACCTTGTGATTATGATATATTGGCTGCCTAACATTTCTTTTACAGTTTATGTTTATATCCCTTTCATCATGTTTCTTAGTTTAAAAATATAATATTTTCCTATTCTAGATTTTTTCTGTATCATTTGAATTTATATACCCTTGAAGTTTAATTTTAGTAAATTCTAAATTAAGCAATAGCTTGTGCCCCTTTCAAAATTGTTTAGGATCAAAATAACTCATTGAGTTAGTTTACCCTCCTCCTGACTTGAATAATATGTTTAACTTGATTTTCCTTGTTTCTAAAATGTATTCTTCATAAATTTCTTTAGTTCAGTTTTCTTTTTGGCAACTTTTCACTTCTGTTCATCTCCACGTGGCTTTATTACACACTTCTCCCTAGGATTGATTTGTTGACAATACTATCATTTTCCTCACCAATTTGTAGACATTCTACTACTACTTGTTTTCTTCCAATAATATCCCACACACTTCATTTGCTGGTTATGTGCCGTGGCTTGAGTGTAAAATGTCCTTTGTATCCTCATGTGTTTGTGGTGAAGCCTCATACTTGTCCCCAGCTGGTGAAAACTTTGGAGAGTGGAGCCTCCCTGGAAGAGGAGTATCACTGGATGTGGGCCTCAGGATTTGGTAGCCCTTTCCCCACTCCAGACCCCATCCCCCTGTGCATGCTAGCATATTCTCTGTCCTTCCTCTATGCTGATGTGAAAGTGTGACATCCACCTGTCTGCACCAGCTATACTTTCTCCATGATGAGATTTCCCCTCCAAACTGTAAGTGAGAAATCAACCCTTTCCTTTAATAAACTGCTTCTGCCTTGGTGTTTGATCTCAGCCATGAGTAGTAAACAGTTACATCATCTCTATTTTCTCTTAGACTGCTTTAAAATTATTTCATATTTTATTTTGTTATTTAAATATCATATTCTACATTTTATTGTTTTTAAGGACGTTATTAATATTTAGGGAGGCTACAAAGTGATAACGTTTAATATATATATATATATATATATAGTTATAATTAAATTTTGTTACATGTTGTTCCTATTCACCTCCACTACCCTCCCCTGTACCTCCTTACCATTTCTTGCTTGTCTTCTTACTTTCTGCATTGTTTCCCTCTCTTTTTTCATATCACATGTATTCCATCACTGTCTCTTGTTCAAACCAAAGATATAGTAATGTAGGTAATGCAGAATTCATTAGTATAAGGAATTAAAGGCAAACAAGTAGGGATATATTCAGTGGGAAATAGGTCTGGAAACAGAAATATGACATTTCTGTAAATTGCCACTTCTGAGTTGTGTAATTTCAGGTAAATCAGTGTTCCACAAGTTCTAACATTCCTCCTTTTCATGTGAGCCTAGTGACATCCATCTCTTAGTGTTGACAAGAAAGTAGAACAAAAGAGTATCCAGAAATTTAGCTCAGTGTCATGGTTAGAGATGCTACCTAGAGGTTATGCTATTTCAGAAAAAAGTGTATTTATCTATTTCATAGCTTTGTCCTTGTGTAAGGACTATACAAGACCTGCTAGCATTACCAGTGTTTCAGGAATTAGTATAAGTTCAATAAACTAAAAACCAAAAAGCAAACTCATATTTCATTTGTTGCTTTTATAGTTTTCTGTCTGTTTTATTTTTATATTTATTTATTTATTTATGAGAGAGACAGAGATAATAAGTGCACCAGGGCCTCCAGACACTGCACACAAACTCCAGACAGACATGCCACCATGTGAATCTGGTTTATGTGGGTATTGGGGAATCTAACATGGGTCCTTAGGTTTCACAGGCAAATACCTTAATTGCCAAGCAATCTCTCTAGCTCAGCTTTCCATCTTTATTCTTCTGAAATTTCACTCTAATATGCCATAATTTTGATTTTTTCTGTTTAACCTGATGATCCTAATGATAATTGGAATGGCACATGCACATTTTCACTGATGTTGAAAATCTATTACTCATAAAATCCTATCTCTTTATATTATTTTTTCTCTGTTACTTCTTCAAGTATATGATTGAACTAATCACATTGCTCTTGGACCTTGCATCCCTTCATTTGTATATTCCGTCTTTTCTTCCTGTTGACAATATTAGATATATATTCCAATTCCTGAATTCTCTTTTAAGCCATATTCATTCTGTTATTATATAGTCCACTAATGATTCTATTTTAACTAATATATGTTTGATTTTCCAAGTTATGTGGTCTAAGAGATCTGTTCATGTCTAATAAACTATTGAGTATATTAAGACTTTAGCTGCTATTTCATTGTATCTCTGCTATTGCTCTCTATATCTTATGTCAATACTTCCATAGCTGCAACATTTTGATGCAGTTTTCAGAGTTTTTTGTTGTTATTGGTGATAGCGTTATCTTTCAGTTGATTCTTTTTTCACTCTCAGACAGAGGGGCTGGTTTCTCTGTCAAGATCTTGGAATTTTGCTTTCATTGCTTGAACTTGCAGTCTGAGAATGAATCATAAAATGTGGTCATTACAAGTTTTAACTAGTAGAGCTAACATCCAGAAACCTGTATTACCACCATTTCTGAGCATCTGGGGTCAATGATAGGACTCAAGTTTTTCTTCTCAAGTCCTTTCAGTTTTCCAGTTGTGTTGTTATTAATACTTATTCCCCAAGGGATATTTAGCAAGTACGTTTTTTTCTGGCTTTTTAAAATTTCAGCATTATGACTTCAAGCCCAGTCTAGATTAGGCTTTATTTCCTCATGTTTCTTCTCCACTTTTCCTCCCTTCCTCCTCTCGCTTTCTCTTATTCTCCTCCTCCTTCTCCCTCACCCCTCTCTCCACAGAGAGAAACAAGAAACCCTGGAATCATCTTTACCTCTTGTCAACCTGATGATGTCTCAAAGAGTTTGTTCATATAAAATTTGTATATTTTGCTGCTCTCATTTTGTTTTATACTCAACCCTCAGACCCAGTAAGCTACATTTTCATATCATCTTCTATACAATGAAAAAAGATAAAAATCAAAATCCTTTATGATTTACTAGTTGTAGCCTTTTATCCATTTTCCTGTCATGGTTACCATGATTTTCTGACTAGCCAACTTGAACCTCATTTTCTTTCTCCATTCACGCTGGTTCATAGTCAATTGAGGTCTTCCATGTTACACTTATCTTACTAAAGTACAATTACAAATAAATAACATAGATATAATGTTTGTGTTCTTCAAACCATCTAACTCTTTTTTCTAAAAGTGAAAATTGAAACTACTTTCATGCTATTCTCTAATGTTTCTGACCCTCAATAAAGCAATAATTGTTTCTACTGTGATCTCTCATTACCACTCCTCTAGGCCACCTTTTACATTCTACACTCCAGATAATACGAATACTGAATTTCATTTCTCAAGTTAGTCCTGGTCTTGATCTCTGCCTATGTTATCTCCTCTTCAAGATGTTTTCCCACCCCAGGAATTCTTAACTCAACTCAATCCCCTATTGCTTATTAACCTCTATTGAGTAAAATTTAGGCCTCTTCCTCAATATATTTTAATATAACTTTTATCAGTCAATCTATAACCTTCTTATTAAGGGAGACATGCATTCTATATGTTCCTGTGGAGCCCTGTATTTCTTTTCTTTTAGAACTACTACACTTGAATGCAGTGCTGCTTATTTGCTTATATGCTCCTCTACTACGTACCCCATGGTAACGAATACCTCTTTCTTGCTTATCTTTGTGTCCCCAGTACCTATCCAAGTGCATTGCATATACATGCTCAGTATTTACTGGATAAATGAATAAAATTAAGGATAGTTTTCTAAATAGTAATAGAAGTGTTCTAATAAGGAGTAAAAATGAAATTACAAGTTACCACACCATCAGTAAATCTTACATTTTTTTACACTTAAACTCAAAGAAAAATATCTTAAATAAATACCTTACATATCATAAATCTCAAATTCATATTAAATAGATAAATAAATGAAATATTTTCCAATTATAGTTATCTATATCCTTGTACTTCACTAAATAAAATGTATAGTGAAAATGAAATGCATTTTATTTGATGTTCTGAAATACTTTTCTCCATGCCATTTAAATACAACATGACCAATATATTATTTTAAGCTTATTTTCACACAAATTATCCTAATTGGTATTTGAGTCCTGCTCTTTTCACTTTGACACAGAGTCCAGCTTAACCACAGTATCCCACATGCTATACCACCCACTGTCTCTATGCATTTTGTCCTGTCACAGGCACATCAAGCAGCCTCTGAGCGTAATCACATCAAAATCGATTTTCATGGCTGAGAGAAAAATAATGGAAATTTTTTCTGATGTAGTAAATGTATGTGTTCCTTTTGGTTAACCAAAATAGACTATACATCAGACCTGTCAAAATTAAGTTTGCTTGATTCAGTGCATTTCCACCAACTTGTGTACAAATCACAAAGGCATATCATGGAGCACCATGACTACAAACTTCTTGCTTTTCTGGAATGTTCCTGCATCTCTTTCAAATTAACAATTCCTCCAAGTTTTGAAGCTACAACCTAATCTATAGCTTGAAGCTCCCAGTAACCTCCCTCATGCTATAGCATATTTTAAACACAATACTACTTAAACTAATAGGTTCTTCCATTATGAAGCACCCCCCTGCTGTGGTCAGTTGCCCATTGCTGGAATGAAGTTCTGAACAGAAACAACTTATGGGAGGAATGAGATTTATTTCAGCTTACAGGTCCAAAGGGAAGTTCCATCAATGGTGGAAGAAGCTGCTTACTTCCACAGATCCAAGAAGAGAGAAAAACTGTAGCAAGTAAAACACCAGCACCAGCACACACACACATACAGGCACACACACACACACACACAAAACAAACAAACAAAAAAAACAGCAAGCACAAAACTGGCAGCAAGCAGGGATTCTGGCAGCCAGAGCTTGGATCCCTATTTGTATGCCTTTGGAATTGAATCAGATCTGCCCCAAAATACACATGTGGGCTGAATCCCAGGATTGCTTCCCAGTGACCTCTGCTCCAGCCAGGCAGCTAGAGACCCAAGTTACAAGCTAAATAAAACACCTGAGTCTATGAGGGGGCATACAATCAAACTACCAACCCCCTCCAAAAAAAAAAAAAAATCCACAGTAGCTAACATTTAAATAGGCCAAGAGCTAACATAAAATACCATCTCCTTGAGCTTTTCTCAGATCTCACTCTCCCTGTCATTTGAGCCTAAGGATTACTTACATAAATGTCATTATTCATTTCTCTGAAGCCAGGCAAGATAATCCACAATTTTCAAATTATGAGATCCTAGTGAGGTAATCATTCTACTTATATTATTTACTGTCAGTGTAGAAACATCTTAAACATAGTAGCTTCAAAAAAATAAAAAAGAGGGCTGGAGGGATTGCTTAGCAGTTAAGGTGTTTGCCCGCAAAGCCAAAAGACCTAGATTTGATTCCTCAGGATCCACCTTAGCCAAGGTAGCTCATGCGTCTGGAGTTTGTTTGCAGTGGCTGAAGGCCCTGGCACACCCATTCTCTCCCCCCTTCTCTGTCAAATAAATAAATATTAAAAAAAAAAAAAAAGATAGTAGCTTCATTTCTGGTTTCTTAGTAAATACAATAACAGCGGAATGGTAATAGAGTGTTAGCCTTGATCTGAATGACCAGATTGGCTACATTTTAAGGATATAAGTTCATTACCAAACTTTCACTAGCAAGATACATGCTAAATAATGACTTACAATGACTAGTAATGCTTTAATCATTATGGGTGGTAATATGCTTCAGTACATTTAGAAACTGACTAATGACATACATATGAAAGCTGTAACTAATAAATAAATAAATCATTTTAATTAGACTCTAGTAGCAATTTATAACCAGCAGAAAATCATTGCAAAATTCTTTTAGTACTGTAAGTCTACTTATTATGTTAACATTATTCATTTGATTTTTCTGGCCTGAGAGAAGAATGAGTATACACTAAATGCATGTCTTTAGGAAGCATGCTAATGGTGTGCACGCCTTTAATCCCAGCACTTGGAAGGCAGAGGTAGGAGGATTGTTATGAGTTCAAGGCTACCCTGAGACTGCATGGTGAATTCCAGGTCAGCCTGGGCTAGAGTGAGACCCTAACTTGAAAAACCAAATAAATAAATAAATAAATAAATAAATAAATAAATAAATAAAAGCATGCTAATATGAGTTACAAAGACATCCAGGGAGTGTGGGTAGGCCCTTGGAAACTTAAGCTGTTAAGTTGTCCTAGTTTTCCTTTTTAAAATCATGCTCAGGGGGCTGGAGAGATGGCTCAGAAGTTAAGACACTTGCATGCAGAGCCTAATGATGTGGGTTTGATTCACTAGTGACAACATAAGGATTAAAAGTAGAGCATGCATCTGGGGTTCATTTGCCATGTCTGGAGGCCTTGGTGTGCCCATCCCCTCTGTCCCTGTTCTCTTCATCTCTCTGCTTTCAAGTAGATAAATAAAAATCTTTTTTAAGAAATCAAGCTTATTCCTTATTTCTGTTTTCATCATTCAAAGTTAATTTTTTCAAGACTCAGATGACAATAGAATCGATTCTTAGACATTAGTTGCAAGTCTGGAAGTAAAATCCTTGTTAAAAACCAGATTGCTGTTTTAACTTTCTAGGAATTTTGAACAGTGTGTCCGGATGACATACATGAGAAACTAATGATAGTGTTCTTTATTTCATTACGTATTTAACAGTATTTATTAATTTGAGTCTTTAATTTACAATATGTACTAAGATGTATTTTTAAGTAGATGACATTATGGTATAGTAGGAAAAGCACTGGATTTAGGTTTAGCAGTAAACTTTCAACTTAAACTTCCTGAATTTGGTCTAAAAATAATATCCTCACAATGAGTAAATTTCTTTCTGCATTTAAAAAAAAGTATTGAGAATTTCATGTATGGACACACTATAATTTGATAATCTTTACATCTCATTACCTTCTTTTGTCCCTCAAACCCATGTATTTCAATGAGCCCCTCTTTTTAAAAAAATATTTTCTTTATTTTTGTGTGTATGAGTGTTCATGTATATATATGTGTTCATGGGTGAGTATAGTGGTGAGTGTCACTACATACATGTGGAGGTCAGAGGATAACTTTTGGGTATCTCCTCCCCTGAGCTCCTTTTCTAAAACCCAATTTGTTGAGATCTAATTCTACATTGACTAACCAAATATTTTTATAGACTTTCACATCCTTAAAAACCTGAAAGAAGCCAGGCATGGTGGTGCACACCTTTAATCCCAGCGCTAGGGAGGCAGAGGTAGGAGGGTTATAGTGAGTTTGATGCCACCCTGAGATGACATAGTGAATTCCAGGTCAGCCTGGGCAAGACTGAGACCTTACCTTGAAAAACAAAACAAAACAACAACAACAAAAAACCCTGAAAGAAAATATTCTCCATTCTTTAAAATTTATTTAAGGCTTTTAAATTCTTAAACCCCTAATTATAGAGCTTTTTGATATGTGATGCTTAACTTTGTGCTGAAATAAAGGCTGAAATGGGTTTGATAACATTCTCTTCTAGAGACTGATGAAAATGTTGTAGAAAGGCCATTCTAAGCAGAGTGATAAGAAATCCATTCATAGCTCCTAACAGGCTTTCCATTCTAGGCAGTCCAGCATCCTGGTGGCATGTATTATGAGATTCACATTAACATAATCAATATTAAAATTGATCTCATAGTAGGATGAGAAGGAAGGACTAAAGGAAGAGGATTTTCTTTCTTTTTTTTCTTTTTCTGAAGATTTTCTTCTTGAAGTCCAGATTTGAAAATCATAATTATGCAATAGTACAAATTCCTTTACTTGCCCAGACTTTGATAATGAGAATTTTCTTCGCAATCTATAAACTGTTCCTAGCTAGGAAACAGCATCCAGAAGTACAGCAAACTTTGATTTATTAAATCATAGTTATTATAATTTCTGTTTCTGCAAATTTCCATGCAAACCTAAGTAATGCATTGAAGTCTGGGTAATTCCTGGTTAAGAAATGTATGAGTTTAACACATCATAATTAGAACATTACATTATATGTGCTTTATATACTTAATGAAGGTGTTGGATGAATATTCACTTATTTTTTAATGACTATTCAGGGAACATTTACTTTTTGTCAAGTATTTTACTAGGTGTTTTCATTTAAATTTCAAGTAAACTTCTCAGTAGTATGAACTGGCATAATTCTGGTATTCTATTGTCTGAATTTAAATCCCATTTTCATCATTGATTACAGAAGTTCAACAAATTACCCAAACTTTCTGTCACACATTTATTTTTTCTATAAGATGGGCACCAAAACTAGTATCAAAATTATGAAAGCTTTGTAATGATTAAATGGAATAAAACACCTAAGAGTTCACCATGGTAAATTGTAAATGCTACATATGGTAACTCTGATTTTCTTCATTATACATATCAAAAACTGAGAATATAGAAAAAAATGTCTTTCCTCTGGCCATTCTGGTAGTAAAAGGTAAGATTGGGGGATTTAGTTCTTATTCTTCTAAATTCTAAGTGTGTATCTCTCTTTATCTTTTGAAAATGCTTCATCCATGCAATGTGCATGTAGCATTTTAGAGAGGTAAGTGCCTCACCATGACTTGGACTGAATACTCATGACCCTTCTGTATTGCTTTCTACTCCTGATTTCAGCAGCATATTATTGACATCAATTTTAGACATTTTCATTAGTTTCCTACTATGACATATAGACTTATCATCCAAATGTCCCCATTATGTACTTTACATTCTTTCATTCATCCAGTATCATCATATCGAAATTGTTCAGTTAAAGCAATTTTCAATGTTTGCATTATAACTACTATGCAATTATATTTCACTCCTGAGTCAACTCAAGCATGCTATTTGAATTACCTTTCCAGTGTGATATTTTGGGTTTTCCCAGATTTAAACAATTTCTGTAATTAGGGGGCTAGAGTGATGACTTAACAGTTAAGGCACTTGCCTGGGAATCTTAACAACTTAGGTTTGACTCCCCAGTACCCACATAAGCCAGATGCATATGGTGGCAAATGCATCTGGAGTTTGTTTGCAAGGGTTAGAGGCCTTGGCATGCTATTTTCTCTCTCTCTCTCTCTCTTCTATAAAAAATAAATTTAATTTAAAATATTCAAAAACATAATTTCTGTAATTAAATTTGCATAACTTTCTATGTCACCATCATTAATTTTCCTTAACTCTTCAACTGATGTCAAACCAACTTCAGATCCTATGGCTTATGTAGCTGAGCCCATCAGATCCTCTACTTATTTCTAGATTTCTGCTGGAGATACTGTTCCTAAAGATCCACACTCCTTTCACAGCTCAATTCTCTGACCTGTTATGCTGTTCTCATGCTGTCCAGCCTTCCCTGTCCACTAGTAGACCAGTCCTCTATATGTTCCTTGTCTTTCCTGGGCCTTGATCTTTCATCTCTCTCTCTCTCTCTCTCTCACTCACTCTCTCTCCCTCTCTCTCTCTCTCTCTCTCTCTCTCTCTCTCTATCTCATGCTTAAATAGGTGCTTTAGGAAAGACACCTGTGAGATGAGTATAATCAAAACTTAATTGTCCAAAACTGTCTTTATTTTTCCTTCATACATTGGATTGACCTTTTGCATACAGACTCTTATTTGGTGGTTATGTTTGTTTGTTTCCCTGAATTTTGAAAGCATTGTTCCATTGTTGCTGAGGTTTCAGTTTACCTTATGATGTCAGTGGCCATTCTATGTTGTTCTTTGTATCTGACCTGTTATTGCTTCTGTTAGGATATACAGACCTTAATTTGTTTTCATATTCAAGAAATCCTTATCATGTTGAATTTTCCATGGTATGTTACATATCAAATATTCGTCTTAAGAGTTCTAACTTGTATACTGGCATTGTCTTCCAAGAATCACTTCATTTTTCTTTGGTTTTGCAGTCCTAATCAATGGACCAATCATGTGTCCCATCCTTCTAGTTGGTGAGGGAGAGATTTGTGACTAAGTTCTCTTTCAGCGATTCTAATATTGGACTGTGTGGCACAGGGCTTGAACGTGGTAATCACTCACTTTGCAGAAACTGCCCATAAATGCTGTTTGTCTAGGTTCTAGAAGTGCTTTAGTTGACCTTTCTAATATGTTTGCTAAACTGTTTAGTCTCTTAATAGTTCCAGCTTCTTCCTAATAAATTACTAGTCTTGATCAAATTAACCATATTTGTTCTAATATCCACTACAAATCCTGATACAAAGATAGTTGGAGAATTCATATCTAATGGAAGGGAGGCATATTTGAAGATATATCTGTATGGGTATAAATTAGTCTGCTTTTGACTTTCTTTCCTATCCTCAGAAAACACCACCTTATTCTTAGAACAGGCTGCTTTGAAGTAAACTAAAGTCAGCTTATTTTCTTTCAGTTTCTTTGAGATTTCAACAAATATAAGAACATACTGGGAAAATATGAAAACAATCTCTAGAATAGAACAAGATGAAGTGGCCATAACTGGAAAACAAGTGAATTTCAAATAAAGTAACCAAATTTGCCTTTACTGGGTGGGTAAACCTATTACATATGTTTGCATGGAAATGTGATTGAAGCATTTCTGTAATGTATTAAGTCAACTTATAACTTAAACTCATATATCACTTTTCCTAATGAAATGCATACAGGAAGCTTTCTCACCCTCCAAGCATTTACTTGGTGTGATGGTAAACTAAAGCAAATCTTTATGAGCTGTTGTTCACAAAAAGCACAAGGGAACCATGCATGTGACAAGCCTCTGAACACATTGCCAAAATATAATTATCCATAAGCAAAGACCAAAAACCCAGAAAAGAATCTATTAGTGTTGCCATTCCTTTTTAGCACTCTTCCTTTATTTCCACTGCTACGCAGAACCACATCATTACCAGTGGTTGGGGGGCACAGATGGCTTAGAGCATACAGCTTTGTTTCTGTCATGGTTTCCACTGTTTCTTCATGCCTTTTTTCTAATGGAGCTCTGAATGCTTCCAATTTCTTTTATTTCTTGGATAATTGTTTCACTACTTTTGTTGTTGTTTTCACTTAATTACTCAAATGTGCCTATGTATATGGTATTCTTGCCTGGTTTCCTGTGATCCACTAGAGGCAGATCTGTTAACATTTTCTCCTATTGTGTATTTGGAAGGTGATCTGGACCATTTGGCTTCATCATGAGGCATAAGCACACCCCAAGCATGTTGTGCTTGGTGTCTGATCATAGATGCATATGACAACTGAGTTTTTAGTGCTTTCTCAATTTTGAACTCTCTGCTATCTCTTCATCCAAGCCTGTATATCCATTATCTATTTTAGCATTCACGACTACTATGTATAAGAGAAATTCAATGATGCAAGGCAACATTAGCAGCCCAAACTCTCCTACTTCACTTTAATTTTTGACTTGTGCTAGCTCTATTTGTTCTCCCTAACCCCTTCTTACTCTTTTTCATTATAAATTACTCTCCACTGTTGCAACTCTTAGAATATCAAGGAATTTGAGTGTATACAGTCATAAAAGAGCCTCCAGGCCTCTCCTAATATCCACAAATCTATAGAATGCATTTAGAAGACTTCAATGACTCCATCTCTTCCCGGTTCCCATAACCTTTGATAAAATTTCCCAATGGAAGAAAACAATTCATACTGAGTTTTTTTCTCTACTGATATTCATCTCTTTTATACTTCAAGAACCAATTTTATGTCTTAGGATTATTTTACTTCACCTTCATGAAAAGTCTTATATAATATACATTGGCTTTTCACAGAATTTGTATACCCAGAAGTTCATAGGTAATGGATCTATAGAATGTGTATATACACAGTACTTCCATAAGTCCACTGTGTTCTTTATATGTGAATTATATTTCAGTATTAGTTAAGACCAAAGGGGCTTTTAGGAGAACGGTATGTCATTAACTCACCTTCTGGCATTTTAATGGTTATCAGCTGTACAGTTTCTTTTTATTACAACAGATATTATTGTGATAACTTTTCCTACTTTATCTTTGCAATTTATTGAAGCAGTTAATTTCTCAAAAAAGTAAGAGAATTTTTTTTCATTAGAAATTCCTGCATGCCTCTTTAATGCATGTTCCTTGGTTTTTAGAAGAACTGCTGATGAGTGATTTTGACTTGTGTCTTCAATAATAAGAGATGTTTAACAGAAAGTTGGCAAACCACATAGGAGCTGAAGCCACTTCTGAAAACTAGCACCAACTGATTAATTTCTGTCCCATTACTGTCATCAACATTCAAAAATGTCCCAAGAGCATAGATACCCAAATATACTTGTGAAATTTCTAAGGACAAAGCTTTTACTTTGTTTAATATATCATTTTTCCCTAGGATTATTGTTTTTCCTTTGCTCATTTAACTCTGGCATTTGACAGCATTGAATTTAAAGACTGAACTATTGGCTCAAAGCAAATGGAAGAGATTTCAATTATCTAATAAATATGTGTTCTGTACAACTCCAAACCAAGTAATTCTAACATTTAAATTATCTTCTTTGTCAAGGGAACCAACAAAAGTCAGTTTCTCTCACCTTGTCACACTAAAACTAGTCTATCTGAACACAATGTAACCTTGTCAAAATCTGTTTCTGTATTTCCTATCTTTTAGACTTTGATTTTACTGTGTTTATTTGTCCAGTTGTTGAATCTTGACAGGACTGTAGCAAGATAAATGAGGAGAGCAGAGAACATGACCAAAATGCAGCAGTCTTTAGAGTTTAATAAATGGTAAATAAGACGAAAGGATGTACATAAAAGTCCAATGACATGAGTAGGACAGGTACTAAGAAAAAGCAAGTTTATATGGACTGGAATGAGGAGATAAGGACCTATATTACCCAGTTTAACTAACATCAAAGATATTTCCTATTAAGATTTGTTACATTTCTCTTTCTGCAGGCAGCAATGCTATTATAAATCCACACAGAGGTCCGCATTCATAACCCAGAGATCCTGCTCCCCACCTCCTAGTTTATAATCAACAGAGCTAATAGTGAAAGTTTCAAGTCCAGTTGGATAAATCAATGTTAATTAGTGATACAGTCTTAACAACAACCCCAGCACTAATGAACATCTAGCATGTGTCTATAAAGCTAAAGACACTTAATAGACATTATTTCATTCACTCCATTCATCAGTTCTCTATGATCATTATTGATGCTTCTATATAATCAAGGAAAACAATATGCACAGAAGAAATACAAATTTCATGATAACTAAGAAAGAAATCGCCACCAGGGCTTTATATTTAAGTCTTATCCACTTGGAGATGGCTGTTCTGCCAGTTCTACTCTCCTGGTCTGTGTCCACCATCTTTGAACCCAGTTCTTTTCAACTGAGATGAAAAACTATAGTCAATTCTGACTGTTGTTCTCAAAGTTCTATATTACTTTTTTTTTTTTTACTTCACTGGAAAGTTTACTTTAGGCTATATGCATATTTATCATTCAAATTCCATCATTAGGTTTTTATACATTTTTTTAAATCCCTAAAGGGTTGGTAATTGGGGAATTTTTACATCTGTTGCTGTACTAGGCCCAAGGCACTGGGTGACAAATAAAACACGCAAAGTCTTGCTTCAGCTAACTTACACCAAGAATCTGAATGTAGAGAAATGACAGAGCCTGAAATCAGTCATCAGCTGAGCACTGGAGAATTTTGTGGGGTTTTCCTGAAAGAGATGAGGTTAAGATGGTTCTTGAATATTAAGTAGGAAATTGGCTCTGAAATTTGGAAAGGCATGAAATAGCGCCCAACACTGAGTTTGCAGTTTACTGAGCTTGGGAGAAAAATGCAAAGACTTAGAAACACAATAAAAGAAACAAACGTAAAAGTAAAGAACCATGAACTTTTGCAAGGTAATTTAAAGGGTAAAGTGGAGGTTTAGGAAGGGCAAATGAATGATTTAAAAGAGGAAAGATAAAATAAACATTGATACTATGAGTTTGCATTGCTGATGAAAGAGCCACAGTATATCAATTGACTTAAAGCAAAAGCATTCCTAAGTGGCTTCTTATACTGCAGCTTCTAAAGCATAGTTCAGCCTCTTCCCACACACCTTTTACCAGAGCACTATGGGGTAAAACCTGGAGCCATCATAGATCACAGCACTCAGGGGTAAACCCTGGAGTCATCATAGATCACAGCAGTCAGGGGTAAATCCCGGAGTCATCATGGATCACAGCACTCAGGAGTAAATCCTGGAGTCATCATGGATCACAGCACTCAGGGGTAAACCCTGGAGTCATCATAGATCACAGCACTCAGGGGTAAATCTTGGAGCCATCATGGATCACAGCAGTCAGGGGTAAATCCTGGAGTCATCATGGATCACAGCACTCAGGGGTAAATCCCGGAGTCATCATGGATCACAGCACTCAGGAGTAAATCCTGGAGTCATCATGGATCACAGCACTCAGGGGTAAATCCTGGAGTCATCATGGATCACAGCACTCAGGGGTAAATCCTAGAGTCATTGTAGATCTGTGAAGGTCAGCAATGGAGATCTCCAAAGTTTGTTAATTCCAATTCCAATATTTAGAACATAAATAAACTAACTTTAAAGCTGAACAGGCATAAATCTCTCCTTAATGAGCCCCTCCTGAGAATACTTACTCTGGCCTCAGAGTAAAGCACTAGTGCCATCCAACAGTACCACATACCCTTACACCCCATATCCAGTTCTTTACTTCCATGTGCCCCTCTTACTTGGCATAACTCTGAGACATTGCTGATTTTTACATCAGAGCATTGTCCCTATTGCAGTGATCAGTCTTGAACTCGATTTCTTGACCTTTCAGTGTCTCTTGACTATTTAAATACAGGTATAACCTTTGTCTGACATTCATCAGCTCCATCCCCTGTACTAAACCCTTCTTTCTTTACGCATACTTTTCCTCATTTAAAGCAATGATTAGGGCCAGATAGATGTCTTAGCAGTTGAGGTGTTTGCCAGTGAAGCATAAGCACCAAGATTCAATTTCCCAGAACCCTTGTAAGCCAGATGAACAAGGTGGCACATGCTTCTGGAGTTTGTTTGCAGTGGCTAGAGGCCACGGCACACACATTTTTCTCCCCCTCCTTCTCTCTTTCTCTCAAACGAATAAATAAAGTAAAATATTAAAACAATGATTAAAAATAATAAAAGTGGTTCTTCCTTGTAGAATTGGGAGGAAATTCCAAGTGACTAAACAAAGAGTATTTAGTGTCTTCTCTTCATGCAATAACCCCTCAGTAAGTACTTTATTGAATACTAGAACAATGCTTGATATTTGGATCACTATTACCTTCAAAATTTTCACAATGACATCATGACAATATTTCAAAGGAATTGTTTCTGTCATCCTTTTACAGAAGAGGAATCTGAAGCTCGGTTCTACTGAAGAAGTAATTCCTCTGACTATAATTCATGCTACATTTTGAAATTCCCTGGCTTTAAAACATTAGAGAATTACACCTGACTTTAAGAGGAAAATATCTTTGGCATTACTAAATTATGTCACTTTAGTGACATGTGAAGATATGCTTCACCTATAATGCAGACAAAAATACAAAAGTGTGCCTTATTTGCTTTCAAAAAAGGCATTGAACAATAAAATTTACTCAGGCCTTTGAAATTTTGAATGTGTTCTCCCTGATTTGCCTAGTCCACAGTATGCTACAACCAACAAGATGTCCTTAGGAACTATATGTAAAAAAAAAATATGTTATAAGTATGTTTAGAGAAAGGACCACCAAATTAAAATACTAAATGGAAGAACTGTAAATTATGACAATCATTTTGTATACAAAGGCAAAGGTATACTTCAGTTTTGTTTCTGCAGGCATCTTCTAGAGTTCCTGCTCTGCTCTCGTTCACTTTAGTTTCATGTAACCTGAGATAAAATAACCACAGATTAAAATTGTCCAATGGGGGCTTTGGGACTCCTTTTTGAATAAGCTTCAAGAGAAATTCAGCAATTGGTACTTTTAGAGACTTAAACATTAGACTTTAGCTCATATAGAATAAAGAAACATTTCAACCTCTAAATATTATATGGGGCACTTTTATGGGATCCTTAGAGTCATCTTAAGTTTGTAGCACTGCCACAATAAACCTAAGTTGAAAATAAGTATCATAGTGCAAATAGTGGAAAGCATTTCTAATTAACTATGAATGCTTGATTTGTATCACTAGAACATAAGATTCTTGAGGGCAGAAATCTGTTTTGGGATGGAGAGATGGCTAGTGGTTAAGACACTTGCTGGAAGCCTAAGGATCCAGGTTCCATTCTCCAGTATCCACACAAGCTAGATGCACAAGGTGTCATACGTATCTGGAGTTTGTTTGCAGGGGCTCGAGGCCCTAGCACACCTATTCTCTCTCTCTCCCTGCCTGCCTCTACATCTGCCTCTGCATCTTAAATAAATAAAAGCAATAATCAAAGTATTTAAAAAACTAAATCTCTTCTTGGTCATGTTACTCATCATCTATCAATCCATCCAGAAACATCTACCAATTCCTAATTGCATCTGTGTCACAGATTAAATGAAACACAGAGATAAAGACATAAATCCTCCCTTCAGAAAGCCACAGTTCAGCTGAGGACATTGTAATAAACAAAACTTCAAAGTGACAGAAAGAAAATCCATAAAATTTGATAAGGAGGCAAGTAGAAGGATGCATAAATGTGTGTAAGAAGGAACGAGGGCTGGGGAGCTGGCTCAGTGAATAAAGCACTTGACATGCAAGTATGAGAAGCTGAGTTTGGATACCAGGAATACACATAATGCCAAATGTGATAGTAGGTGAGCCTGTAATTTTAGACTTTTACAATGAAATGGGAGGCAGAGAAAGGAAAATGCTCTGAGCACTACATACTAGCTATCCTAGCACACTAAGTAATAAATGACAGGAGGCACTCACTTGAAACAAGGTGGAAGTTGAGGATCAACCCGCAAGGAAATCCTCTGACTTCCACAAACATGCCATGGCACTTACATGTACATAAACATGAGAGAGAGAGGGGGGCAGAGAGAGACACACAGAGAGACAGAGAGAGAAACAATGATTAATTATGATCAAAGGACTAGATAAAGCAAGTTTAGTGCCTCAGGTTCTATAATGCCAACAAACAGTAAATGAATAAATAATCTAGTGAATGAATGAGTGCTAAACTTGATACAAGATCACATATTGCTCTGAGGCTTGACTGCAGCCTGCGAAGAACTTAGACCAGGCAGTCTCCAGGTCTATGTACAGAGTGAAAAGAAGTCAACAAAATTTGCTTTCTTAAGGCCCTTATATGTAATGTTTGGTTGCTTCTCCTGGAGGCCCAGGGATGTTGAGGGATCAAAGAACTGGGAACCCTTGCACATAGGTAAGGCTGTGAAAACCCTGTCTGTTCAGAAAGCATAAAACCAGTGTCAAATCCCTCAAACTGGTTTTCCCTCTTAGCCCTTCACAGTCCCACACTGCTGCTCTGGAAGTCTCTACCTGTATGTGCACAGACCCATTATACACACGATTTTAAATTACTTCCCAAAAGACAGTGTGCAGTGAATGATCTTAGTGATGATCATACTATACCTGTTCTGGTCTGTTTTACTTTTTACATCTTGAATACAATTTCAATGAAACACAGTGTCCACCATGCTCATAAGTGTATCTTCATTGCCTAATGTAAAGTCCTGCCACGTGGTTATAATGGAACCATTGCTCATCATCCCACCCATTGGATATATGAGTTTAATGTATTGCTAGACTACTCTTTCCAATGTACAACTCTGACTATATTGCATTCTGACTCCCAACCTAGTCAGTGAATGCCAAAACAATGTTTAAGTGCTTGAGAGTGACAGCGAGGGTCTCCTAGGATCTTGTACTTAGTAGTTATTCATATCTCAAAAATTCTCGTCTTTGGATTGGTATTTTTACTTTGCTACTTTTTACTTTGGCATTCTTACTGTATCTGAGTTTGAATGCATTGCACATCACAATTTCTTCTAGGTTTCACATCTTTGAAACCCAGTTGAATTATTTCTTCCTCTTTTAAGATAAGCCAGATCCTTCTCTCCTCTAACCATGGATAGTTCAAGGTCTCATTTTTATTCCTTTGAATAAGCATAGTTTTAAACACTCCTATCTTCTAAGTTGACCACAAACCATCATGAATTCAATTTAGATTCTCAGTGCAAGCTTTATTTCCATTTCAACCTGAGTTTCTAGAGAGTATGGGCTGTATCCTGTTCACCTTTATAACTGATACAGTGGAAGGTGAATCCAAGTCTACAAGTATTTGCAGAGAGAAGGAATACTCCAAACAATTTATAATACTTTTTGGTTCATTGTTGAAATATGGTCATAGATTAACATATAATGAATCATTTTAACTTATTTTGAATGTACTATATGTCTTCACATGCAGTTTGCCAACTCCACGCTGCAAACAGAACTAGTCATACCAAGTAACAATATTTTAAAATGTAGTTTTAGTTATTTTTGAGATGTGTGTGTGTGTGTGAGAGAGAGAGAGAGAGAGAGAGAGAGAGAGAGAATTGCTGATACAGGATCTATTGCCTCTTCAAATGAACTACAGATGCATGTGCCACTGTGGACATCTAGCTTTGTGTGTGTACTAGGGAATTAAACTCAGCCCATCAGTCTTTGGAAGCAAGTGCCTTTAACCACTCAGCAATCTCTGCAGCCCCCTAAATAACAATATTCTTAAGAGGATCAAATGGTATGATGCACACAAAATACTTAGCTAACGGGTGATCTGAAGTTAAGCAATGAATAAATATTATTTCTATTTATCTTCATTTCTATTACTGATATTTTTGCTATATCATCACTGTTATTTATAGTATAATACTTAGGGGTTGGCATTTCACAGGGAACTTGAGCATGCTCACCCTGGATTATAAATTCTTTATTTTGCATGTTTTCCCCCAAGGATTCCAATGTTGTTCCAAGGCATTACCATCAAACCCAAGGCCCATGTCTTACTAGTGGAACTGTGTAAGTCTTGACTCCATAATGCTTAGGAGGTGCATGCTTCACTGAAGTGCCATTGATTTTCAACTAAAGTGAAATGCTTTCATTTACTGTGTTCTTAAGAGAATTACAGCAGAGGGTGGAGAGGGTTCGGCTTTCAAGAAATCCATTATTAATTTTACATGGCAAAATTGGGATTTATATATTGAAATTTAAATTCAGAGTCCCTACATCTGCTAAACCAAAATGTTGTTATAAAGTTATTGTCTTTTCTTTTCTATGAACTGGAAAGCTTGTTTTGTCCTAGACTTTTAAATCCTCTGCTTTGTTCAAACAACTTCATCTTTGTGATCAGAAATTACTACTCCTCTAGTCAGCCTGATGGGTATAACCTCAGCTTTTTCCTCCTTGCAACTTTTAAATATTTCTCTCTTTTTTGACATTGTGTGTGTGTCTATATATAATATACATATGTATATAGCATTTTGATCATATGAACCCCAAAATACCCTTCTATACCACAGAAAAGAATGACTCTTCCCCTCCCAGTATCCTTTAAATGTATCATCTATCATTCACTCAACTCCAATGTTCACAGCACATATGTTTCACTCTGTTCTCCCATTACCCCCTTACCCCTTTTCTCATTCCTTGGTCTCATAAGGCATTCCAATTTATACTCCATTGTGCAGCTTTTTTTGTGAACTATCTTTAATCAGCTTTTCAGACATTCCTCTATTACTCTCCCTCCAATGTAAGGAAAACCTTTGGCTATTTCTGACACATAAGTACTTCCACATACCATCTGGATTGGAACTGTTGACCAGTTAATCCTAACTGTTGTTCTCCATAACTCTGATGGCTTTCATCACTGGCCTTTGAAGGTTCTAATGGGAAGCAAAGGACCCCTAGGGCTCTGCAAAGACTTCATCCCAGTACAACCATTTTTGAAAAAAGAGAAGCTATTCCCACAGCATCCTTCCTCCCACCAGTTTAAACTTTACAACTTTGACTATATCTATATCTATATCTATATCTATATCTATATCTATCTATATCTATCTATATATATTTGACTATATATATATATATATATATATATGTATATATATATATATATATATTTACCTGGGTTATCAGTCATTAACTTACACAATAAGGACAATAATATTATAGAATTGCATTTCTCATTGTTTTTTTTTTTCTAAGTAACAGGAGCTAAAAAACAAACTCACTGAAATCTGATATGTTTTGGCACTGTGTGCATAGCTGAAAGGCAGCAGAAGGAATTCAGTTCAGTGTGTGCCACCCCTCCTCACTCCCAGAAAATTTTCCCTCAGGCTAAATCAAGCATAGAAAAAATTTTGCCTAAATGCATTTTTTAAAGGAAAAGTCATAATCAATTGGGGGGAAAAGCAACTGATAATGAAAATGGTTTCTTCAAGCATCGAGATAACATTTGCTGCTGTGCACTCTATAAAAAAGCCCTTAGATTTCTCTGAGAGGGCAGTGATATTGCTTTCCTTCCTGCTGCCAATTATCATTTTGAAGATGGAAAACCTCCATGCTTCTCTTTTGCCCTGGGAAGCAAATCTTGACTCAGTGGTCAGCCTGATTTCAGATTTCTCTATCTGGAATCAAAACTTTTCCTAGGTAGCAACAAGAGAATGTTTGTTGTTTGTTTCTTCAAATATTAGCATGCTGCTTCTGTTCTTGCTTCTGCTACATAACAATTAAAATTTTTGGCTTGTTGGAAGCTGGGTGTGTAAATAGTTAAACTATAATAAAAGAAGAAATATAATTAGCGTGCTACCCACTGTTGTGGAGATTGAAGAAAATATTTCTATATCAGTTGTAAAAAGTTATTTTAGTGACTATGAGTATGTTCCTCTGTGTGAATTCAAGCACACCCACATTCACGTGCCATAGTTCATGTGTGGAGGTCAGAAGGCAACTTTCAGGTCAGTCTTCACTTAATGGCTCAATTTGAGTCAGTGTCTCTCATTGTTCCTTGCTACATTCCTGTGCTTCTGGGACATTCTCCTGTCTCCACTTCCCTCCTTACTAGGTGCTCTAGGATCACAACAGCACATGCAGCTTCCAGATTTCACTCAGGATCTAGGGATCCAAACACAGGTACTCATTCCATGGTAAGTGCTTTCTCTGAGCTATCTCTTCTACCCTAGTTCTTTATTAATCTTAAAAAAGAATTTCGAACTCATAGAACATAGAATCTTCAACAGTGCAGACATATTAGCTATGGATAGTCATTGACTTACTGCCTAGAATGCAAGATGACCAGAGTCTTTGATGTTCTTTTGGGTCAAAGAAAATGAGTTGTCTAAGGCATCATTCATCTTTTTGCTTGATGAATTTGTGTCTGAAGACAATTTTAAATGGAATCTCTGAAATGTTTTGCATCCAACTGATATCTCTAAGCATTTCAGTCACATAGCAAAGAGGTTGAGAATAGCTTTTGGAATCAAACACTTTGACTTCAACTCTGTCCAAAAAAAAAAAAAAAAACAATTACTTGACCGGTCATGACAGGCTCTCCACAGGGCTTACATTTTTCATTTATAAATGAAGAGGTTATCACCTACTTTAAGGAACTATAAGAATTGCAGAAGATGAGCCGGGCGTGGTGGCGCACGCCTTTAATCCCAGCACTCGGGAGGCAGAGGTAGGAGGATCGCTGAGAGTTCGAGGCCACCCTGAGACTACAGAGTGAATTCCAGGTCAGCCTGAGCTAGAGTGAGACCCTACCTCGAAAAACCAAAAAAAAAAAAAAAAAAAAAGAATTGCAGAAGATAACAGAGTGAGACCTAACATATAGTTAGTAGCAAGTAGTCATCACGTGGCTGCTGACTTAGAGTGCTTACTGACTAGTGAATATATAGAGCAAGGCAACAGTTAATGTGGAGTAATACATTGTGTATTATTAATTATCCATGGTACTTCATGGTTTAAAAAGTACAATCATGTCCTTATTTTCATGTCCTCCATAATTTTCACGATTACATTATTTTTATTATTTACCCAAACACATACACACACACACACACACACACACACACACACACCCAGAGAGAGAGAGAGAGAGAGAGAGAGAGAGAGAGAGAGAGAGAATGGGCATGCCAGGGCCTTCAGCTGCTGCAAATGAATTCAAGATGTATGTGGCACTTTGCGTATTTGGTTTACTTGGGTCCTGGGGAATTGAACCTGGGTCCTTTAGCTTCATAGATAAATGCCTTAACCTCTAAGCCATCTCTCCAGTCCACATCACAAGCTTTGGAACACAGTGAGAAGGCAATGAAGAAAGAACTGTGCAGTCTTATGATGTCTATATCAGGCTGTGTTCCTCCTAGCGTATTAAACCTGAGCCTTGGAGGATGATGATTAAGAGAAGAACTTGTTCATGTTAAAGATTATCCTTGTCTTTCTTAGCCATTGTTCTTCACATTGAAAAACTTGAAGCCTGACTGGTGTCAGAAGGAAGGGCCAGCCTCTTTAAAGTAAGCCATAAGCATTAATGCAATAGCTTTTAGTAAATTACTGTTATTTAAAATTCTTTCTGTGTTCCTACTGGATGTATAATAGCTTGCCTCATTTATGGTTTTTTTTTTTCTTATTCATTCATTCTCAGTGGACAAAATTTCTAATTCATTCAGTCTCTCCTGACACATTGTACTTGGCAGGTAATTCGTAATAAGCTTTAATTTTGAAAATGAACATTTGTCATTTGGGACCTTCACTTAGATAGTTTAAAAACACTGAACCCACTGTGCAAACATCTGGAAAACTTGATGACAAGGGATTGTTTGTTGCAACCAACAAATCTACCAAGTACATGACAGAGCCAGCCTTGGAAATGCCTGCTGTTGAGATGCCTGTTGTGATGAAGATTCACCTAGTAAGAGGACAAGGAGACCAAAAGTCATTTCTATCCACTTGACAAGCACGTTCACTTGTATGCTGGTTGCTAGTTGATGCTTTGAAACCATGGTCCTGTGTACTGTGAAACACAAAATCTACACATCACAGAAACACAGACTCATACCTGTGTGAAGAGGAATGTCTGAGTAAGTTTAGAAGATGAGAAAATTAATGCAAAATTGCCTTACTTGGAAAGTAATTCTTTCGGGAATTGTCAAATGCCAATCAGGTACTTGTATAAGTCAGCTTTCTGCTAAAACAGGAACAAGGATTAAGAATTGTGACCACAGTTTTCTTTGTAATATATGCAAATAATCAGAGAACTAACATGAAGGAAAATTGTGATTTTACTCTTAAAATATGATAATCTATTCTTCTTTAAAAAATAATTAACATCACAGGATTTACAGTCTTCTTGTTCACCCTCTTATCTGATAAGCTTCACTTCTACAAAGACTGGAAACTTTAGGAAGATTCTCTTGAGAGATTCTGGACTAGAAATATCTAAGTACCAGAGTCCAGTTTTTATAGCAATGGAAAGATGCCAAGAAGTCTACTGAAGAGCACCCTGAGACTTGCTTTGGATGGGAGATGAGGTCCTCCACTATCTCAGAAGGACATTGCTAATAGGTTCCCTTAAGTTAATTCACGTGTATCTAAATCATGACTGCCTTAAAGTTGTAGTGAGAGAGAGACAGATGGAGACATTTTAAAGTTATATCACTTCTTCTACAGAGACATAAACCATAAGAAAGCACTGCAGATAACACCCTATGCATCTAAGAAGAATTTCAAAGGCAGCAGTGAGGAGCTGGCATTTGGGCCCCATCTCAAAGGAGGCCTTTTTTTTTTTCCTTTGAAAGGAAGTTCTAGGAAAGTGAGGGGTTGGTGCAAAATGGCAGTGATGACAAAAAGCAAGGTGTAGGCTTTAGGACATGCATCAGTGACTGTCAGCTATTCAACAGCTCCTTCTGATAGTAAATAAAATGGAATCAAATTTCAAGAAGGGAGTTTTTTTTTTAGTGTATGTATATATGTGGGAGGGGCATTTTACTATGTCATTTTATGTTCCACCAGAAAACTAGATTCTAATTTCAGAAGACAAACAAATGTGGGGAATGAACAAACAAAAATGGAAGGACTAAGAAGTTTTACCTTTGAAAATTTGTGTCCACCAGACTTTATTCCTTTTAGGTCCTGAACATGGATCTATTTGTGTGTTTGTCTGCTTTGCAGTTCAGAGCTGAAGCCTTTTTCTAATAAGAAAAAAAAAATCTTAGAAAATGCTTTGTTCTTACCATATTTTCTTGATAAGGAAACCATCATCCAAAGAAGCTGCAGCATTTGTCTCCAACCACAGACATTTAGAAAGTGAAAAGGAGAACAAAACTCCAGTGTTTGGACTCTTGGTATATATTTTTGTCCTTGCACCAAATGCATGTTTTAGATAATTCATCCCTATATCAATTGATTGTTCAATTTTTATTGGTTATATTACAATGGACCTGTAATTCAGGGCTCTTTATAAAATGTGATAAAGTTGTCCATATTAATTGAAGACAACCCATAAACATGCTAGAAAATAAAATAGAACTCATTTAAAATGAGACCCTGTATTGATAACTATTGCCATAGAGCCTCATGTTATCAAATGTTCAGTTGGGCAAGGGTGGACATCTGAACATCACAATCTTAATTTTTAGGTGGTCTGACATCCACTGTGAATGGAAAGCAGCAGTTATATCATATGATCACTCAAATTGATTTGCTATGTATTCTTAGAGTACCTTACTGAGAAGGGCTGTAAAATCCAGCTTGATGTCAAGAGAAATGCCACAGTCAATGAGTAATGACCACCGTGGCTCGGCAATGTAAAAAAAGTGGTGTTTCTTACACATGGTTAAAGATCTCAAGTTCCCTTAAGTGTTTCCATAAAGCGTCAAAATTATAGTTGATACAGCGACCAAAATATTAGATGGTAGTTTTCTTCAGAGATCAAAGATTCTGAAAAAATTAACTTATGAAGCTAACAGTCATAACTTTTAGTTCAGACAGTGGCTCAATACTATGTGATTAAGTAAGCATCACCAATGTGCTTACATGGAGTCATAGTGGCCAAATCTAATTTTATCCTGACTACATTACTCAAGTCTTGAGGTGATGTCACTACAGGGTTGGAGATGGGGGTGCCTTCCCTGCACATAGGGGTAAATCTTATGACATGCTATCTGGAAAAGAAATAGATCAAGAAGCATTTCAAAAGAAGCTTTGGCATCCATAAACCACTTACCTGAATCATTTTAAAATCAGATTGCCCTTCAATCTTATGATTCAATCAAATGGCTAAGTAGCTAAATGTATTTTTGTCAATGCCAGATGATGTTCTGTGTGCAAGAACGCTGAATTAAAAGACATTCACTTGTGGCTCTAAAACACATAGGATGATTCACCATGTGGGTTATATCAACCTCGACTGCAGCTTGTGTTAACAATTGTGTTAAGTGTTTTCCATAAGAAACATCAGGCAACATGTTATTTTTTTTTCCCTGATCATTAAAGTCCTTGAACACAAAGGGGTAGAACTCTATACTGTAACCATATCCTAGGCTTCTTTCTCTGTAGGAAAATTGTTTTATGTCTAAAAGCTATACAGCATATTTAAAGACTTGAGTCAATGATTAAATGTGCCTGTGTTTAGTTTGTTTGCTTTTGGACAGTCTAAGCTGCATACTCAACAATTGAGTGTTAGAAAGAACCAAATTAATCATGTCACATGATGTCATCTTTCTCCTTATCTCCTGTCTTATTTTTTTATTTATTTGAAAAATAATATTTATTTATTTGGTAAAGAGAAGAGAGATACAAAGAATGGGTATTCCAGAGTCTCCAGCCACTGCAAAGAAAATCCAGACACATGTACCACTTTGTGCATCTGGCTTTATGTTATACTGGAGAATTGAACCAAGGTCATTAAGCATTGCAAGCAAGCTCCTTAGCCACTGGGTTATCTCTCTAGACTCTTATCTACTTTTTAAGGGTGCCTGAAATTATCATTTGCCCCAAAGCTTTGTGTGTTGGCTTTCAGATAGAGCATTGTTTCATTAGTTAGTGTTCAGTTTCTGTTCTAGGTCAGGAAATGAAGAGTTTGCCAGCTGTTAGGCTCCTCTCACTGGTGGTATTTTCTAAACAAGGTAAAGGGAGACAGAAAGCAAGACAATGCTTATCATACAATATAAGGACACTGCTAAGGTCATGAGCAACTTGTATCTCTGGTTCTTTCAGAATACATACAGAGATTAAACATTTATCTGCAGTAACACTTCAGACAACTACAAGGATTGTAGGAGCAAATGTCAGTTAACTCCATAAATTCTGTAAGCCTACTTGTGGTATTGATCGACCAGTACTGTACTAGATATCAGATGTATGAGACTGGATCAGATCACATCTGTGTTCACGGAGCTCGGACTTTAGAAAGACAATTTTATTATATTTTTATTAATTTTTATATTTATTTATTTATTTAAGGGAGGGGATCAGATAGAGAGAAAATGGGCATGCCAGGGACTCTATCCACTGCAAATGAACTGCATACACATGCACCAACTTGTGCATCTGGGTGGGTACTGGGGAATCAAACCTGGGTTCTTAGGCTTTGTAGGCAAGTGCTTTAACCACTAAGCTATCTCTCCAGCCCATTATAGAAACAATTTATGAATGAGTGGTACAAATGCAGGCTCTTTATCCTTAGTAGGGTATGCTGGGCAGTACAGAGTAGAAAGAAGCAGAGGAAAGAGTATGGCTCATGTCTTATCCTATTCAATTCTATTTTTATGACTTAAATATAAAAACAGTTCTGTGTAGAGTACTATGGATGGACTTTGGAATGAATATGCATTTTGTCCTTATGTGGATGGAGATAGTGACTGATAATAAGTAGAAAACATGTTCTATATGTCTTCAAAATAAGGTCTGGCATCCTTAGACCAGAAAAGAGTTCAGAATTTGACTGAGAGTATAGACCAAATTTTGACTTAGGAATATATATTAAAAATTGTGTGACTTGCTGTTATTTTTCTGTAAAATGTTTCTGTAGCACTTGCGAAGCTCCTTGTTTCCTTGAGTATTGTTTGTTAATGATATTAGTGGCTCATAATTCTAACATACACATTTTTGAGATTTCACAAGCCACAGCGGCATTCAAACAGGCATGTTGGGGTTTGAATGTTGGTCATTCTAAATCTTGTATGCTAGAAACTTAATAAGCTGTGCATAAGTGTTGGGATATGAAGCCTACAGGGAGGTGTTGAGGTCCTAATTGTTCCATCTTCACAAACAGATTAATGTAATGAAATGAGTTTGGGGAGTGGGTTCGCCTTCCTTTGCTCTTTTACCTTTTAAAGAACAGAACCTCCTCCACTGAAAATTATAGTACTGAAAGCACCATCTTTGAATTAGATACTGCTCCCCACTCAGACACTAAACTTAAATATCTCAGCATCCAAATTATACCCAATAAGTACTTCATTAAAATTGATTATCCTATCCAAAGTATTTTTATTATAACAGCACAAAATGGATTAAAACAGGGAGATAAATCTATTTTCTTCCACATTTATTTTCCTCTACAATTATTTCATGTTAATAAAATATAAAAAGACCTATTTGGAAATGAGAGTCTTGGTTCTTTAGTTCTGTTTAACAACCTAATGGCATTCACACAATATGTTTTTGTATATGTTTCATATTATTATGAGGTTTGTTTTTTTTTTGGTTTTTTGAGGTAGGGTCTCACTCTAGCTCAGGCTGACCTGGAATTAACTATGTAGTCTCAGGGTGGCCTTGAACTCATGGCGATCTTCCTACCTCTGCCTCCCAAGTGCTGGGATTAAAGGCATGCACCACCACGCATGACTGTTATGATTTTTTTATGTAAGCTTATTTTTATTGATTGTATTATTCATGTTATAATTTAATTAACCAATCTTGTATTGTTGATCATTGCTATTTTTCTTTTTTTCATCAGTATTATCACATTTTATGAAAAAATAAATACTAAAATAAATAATCAATCAACAATAGCCTATGAAGTATAACCTAAAAGATCAATAAAGTTTATAAAAATCCTAATTGCAACATTTTAAAAATCAGTTTATTTTCTAAAATTCTATTATTGTCTCCTATACAGAAGTGGCATATCTAATAGCTGGTCTTCAACTTCACAGAGATCAAGTATTTGACTCTAATTCATTTAGAAATTATTATAATAACATAATATGAAATAAAGTATCATTAGGGATTCACATTGCCTGTAGTGAAAGTTCAGTAAGTGTTTTACTTTGAAATAAAATTCAAGTGTGGGTACTAATTTTGTAGCAACAGGTATTGAGTGTTGTATACTTTAGCTTATTTATGTATTAGAACCTATTATTATCCACAGATGATAACAAGGGAAAGCCTGGTGGTACCTGCCTTAAAATCCCAGCACTCAGCAGACTAAGGCAGGTAAATCATCACTCTGAGACCAACCTGGGCCACACAATACAAATCTGTCTCAACAATAGAGGAAAATCTGGAACCTAGAGAACAAATAACCTGCATGATTTTTGCAACAGATAATAAGAGGGTGGAACATTTATAGTCCTCTCCAATCAGGTTTTTCTATTTAG
The DNA here is from genome assembly GCA_036346955.1 of Dipus sagitta. Lineage (NCBI taxonomy): Eukaryota > Metazoa > Chordata > Mammalia > Rodentia > Dipodidae > Dipus > Dipus sagitta. The sequence continues at coordinate 20,359,494 of CM070781.1, forward strand.
ACACTTTTCTTTTAAAATCTTGGTTTATTTTTCTCAATGGGATTAATGTTAATGATAAAATTTTCCTCTCATTTGAATGTCATGTTGCATTTTTGCCTTGGTAAAATCTAACCTTCATTGTGTATATTGCTATATCATTGACATCTGATAACTAACTGGCAATCTATATCTTAAGGAAGGAACAGAATATGTGGAATAAGGATCAGGAACACACTCCCAACAACATATATCAAAGCTATAATCTCTGAGAGATAAAACACCCTTCTTATAAGCATGCCAGAATTGAGATCATTGCGCAAACCAAACTGGAGAAAATGACAGGCCAATATACACAATTACAAATAACCACAGCAGAAACCCACAAGCATTGACTTCCACATGAACCAATGCCAGGGTATGAAAATGTGAACTACAACTGATAGATTGTTAGAAGCTAATTGAGAACATCTCTGAGGGATAAAAACATGGGGGAGACTCATTCATCAGCAAAAATCCCCCATATGTCTGTTAATTTCACATTGATGAACAATACCAAATTGCCACAGTGAATATCTGAGAAAAGTTCCTTTGTAGTGCTACCAAAAGAAAGAACAAAGGAACTATTTTGAAATAAGCAGGAATATTCTGCTATTCCTAAAAACATCGGCTCTGGGGTAGAACTCCTTTAATAGTACTTAACCTACTGTGGTTTCATCAAAATACACTGTACATGGAAGAGGGAATTTTTTTCAACTCTAGTTGATTATAATCTTTCCAGGGAAATTGAACACTATGAGTTCCATCCCACTTTCGTCGACCCTGTCTGTGGTAGTTTGAATAGATAGCCCCCAATATATTCAGTTCTTTATTGTTTGTAGTTTGCATTCTGCAGCCACCTGGCTGGAGGCAATGTCACTGGATGGATCTTTAGGTGTGGTGGTGGGTTTCAGATTTCAATCTAAACATATGCAAAGTGTGCCTAAGAGGAGTTCCTGAAGTGAGCAGTGGCTTTTGGCTTTTAGGCTTGTGCTTCTCTCTCTCTCTGCTTGGGCCTGTGAAGTCCGGCTAGCTTCTTCTGCTATTGTGGCACTTCCCCTGGATCTATAAGTTTCAATAAATATCCCTTCCTCCATAACTGCTCCTGGTCTGGAAGTTTATCTCATCGAACCTGAATCTGTCTGCTACAGAACTTGGTACTGAGGACTGGACTGAGATGACGCTGACCATGTGGATGTTGATCTTTTGGAACCTTTGTTTTGGAAGTATAGGCATGGACTTGGTGCTTGCAACTGAAGGTGTCTTCTGGAGTGGTAAGCCAAGTTTTATGGACTATTCTGATGAGAGTCTGAGAATGCTAAGTGCAAACAGCATTGAACTTCAAGGCTTGGGTTATGAGCTTTCTAAGAGGAAGGAAAAACTGCAGAGGACTTTGTTGGAACTGGGATACTGGCATAAGGGCTGGCTGTGTCCTGCTTCCCAGGCCCAGAGAGTTTGGCTCAAGGTTAAATTTGTAATGGACTGATGTGCTTGGCTAGAGATATTGGACTGAGAGATTTAAGATTTTAAGCTGGAAAACCTCAAGCAAGTTAAAATTAAGGGCACTGAGACTGGTTTTAGGTTACTGAATCTGCTATTGTCAAACACATTAGCAATATTAAAGGAAGATGGTCCAATTGCTTTACCATGGAAAGGATGCCTGAGGGAAGACTATCATAGAAATGCAAACACTTTTGGAAAGAGTTGACTGGAGAAGGAACATGCTTTTCAAGGTTATGATTTATTTTGTCTCTGAATTAAGAATATGGCTGTGTCCTGCACGCCTCGTATTGGTTTCAGAAGCATGAAAAATGCAAGCAGTGGTCGTGAGTTGCACACAGTTCCAGGAGCTTCTGCTGAGATCTGGCATGAGGTAGGGCCTGATACCCTGATAGGCTGAAAGAGCCTTTGGTAGATGGATCGTGGTTTGCATAAAGACCTGAAGATGCTTTGTATATACCAGGACAATGCAAGGGATACCATAGAGTGCACTGTTGGACTAAGATGGAAGTGGACCCTGGCTACTCTGCCCAGCTGGAGGGTCAGAATTGGAAAATCTGGAGACTGTCAGTCCCTGGTTGTGTTGAACTTGAACTGCAGAAGTTTGATGTTTGTTTGATGGTGGTTGAATTTTCATTGTTTTAGTCTCTCCTTGCTATGCCTTATACCAGTTGAAAATGTTTACACTGTGCCTTTATATGTTATAAGTGTTTAACTTGTTTGATTTTACAGGTCTTAATATCTTAAATTGGTCAAGACTGTGGAGGCCTTTGTAATTGAACTGAGTAAAATTTACAATGTGTGATGGTTATAAATATTTTGGGGGCCAGGGACAGAATGTGGTAGTTTGAATAGATGGCCCCCAATATATTCAGTTCTTTATTTTTTGTAGTTTGCATTCTGTAGCCACCTGGCTGGAGGCAATGTCACTGGGTGGATCTTTAGGTGTGGTGGTGGGTTTCAGATTTCAATCTAAAGATATACAAAGTGTGCCTAACAGGAGATCCTGAAGTGTGCAGTGGCTTTTGGCATTTTGGCTTGTGCTTCTCTCTATCTGCTTTGTCATGTGAAGGCAGACCAGCTTCTTCTGCTATTATGGAACTTCCCCTGGATCTGTAAGCTTCAATAAGTATTCTTTCCTCCATAACTATGCCTGGTCTGGACGTTCATCTCAGCAAACCTGAATATCTCTGCTACAGTCCTAACCAAAGTGGAGGCTATGAAACGTGTGAATAGTCAAGAGATACAGTTAGCTAAAATGCTGAAACGTATGCATAAGATCATAGAAGGCTTCTTCTGCCCCACAATTGTTACCACTACATATAGGTTTTTTGGTAGTACTTTGTTTTACCTAGCATAGCATATACTTCTATCAAGAAATACTTATAAGATACACCTACAGATCAAACATGTAATATGAAGAAACAGACCATTCATCAAACCAAGTTCAGACATGGTAGGTAGTCTTGATATTGTAATACTGGGAATTTAACACAAGACTACTGTTATAAATTCTAATTGTTACCATTGGCAATACTAGATGAAACATAGGAAATGGGATGGAGATTAGTAGGAACAAAATATATGCTAGAGAATGAAAACAAACATGGATAATCCCTTTGATAGATTTAATTGATTGGACAAAGCTCAGAATAAAATATATAAACATAAATACAATGGAAAGCCACAGAGGAAATATGTTTTAAAAGAAAATAATATCACACAACTATAGAACAAGTATGATATGTATGATGAAAGATAGCATGAAAAAGAAAAATATATTGAGAATTTGTACAAATTTATATCATAGGATCAAACCACATATACAGGAAGCTCAAAGAATAAAAAACAAAATAAATGACACAGAATTACTACTAGACATGTAATTTCTAATCTCCAGAGATATTAAAGAAAAAGGAAAAACTCTGGAGGAAACTTCTGAGACAAAACTATGCATCTCTTCTATGGTGAGATCTTGGTACTCAACAACTCCACAAAAAACAACTAAAAGAGTAAACAACTAGACTAAAAAGAACTTTTAAGAAAGAAAAAGAAAACGCCAATCTAGAATTATTTTCCTGTGAATAGTTTTTCAAAAGTGAAGGAGAAATAAAAATATTCAGATAAAACTTGAAGAAATATGCTGCCAAAGGCTTGCCTGACCAAAAAAATAAAATAAAATACAATAAAGGAAGTTGATTGAAAGAAAGAAAATGATCAGACATTTGCACTTTTGTGAGGTGATGCAGCATTACACAAAAGGTGGCCTTGATTAATTGAAACTGATAATGGACTAAAAGACAAATTAGGAAATTAACTTAAAATAAAAAATATAGCACAACTATTATGCTAAGTATGTAAAATTCTCAAATAGCACTACAAAAGAAACTGGAAATAAAATCAAGTACAAAATAGGAAAAAGAACTCTGACAAGAAAAATAAAATTATAGGAAATATTTTAGATTTTTTCCACCATATTAGAAATTCCTGTGAATGTCAACAATCTAAATGTTCCTATGAAATGATGGAGTTTGTCATAGTGGGCCAAAAACAAATTCAAACTTATATGCAGTTTATAAGTGATCCACTTCAAATTCCAAGACACATATTTATTTAAAGTAAATGGGTAAAGAATGATATATCATACTGATAATGATCAAAAAAAAAAAAAAACCTGGAGAATCAGTATTAACTTCAGATAGAGATGCTACAATATGGAACACAGTCAAGGGAAAAAAAAAAGAAATTTATCTATATATATATGTTCCCCGAAAGATTTAAAAAATCTTTACTGTGCATGCACCTAACAATATAAGTTGAAATACTTAAGACAAAACTAATAAAAGCCAAGGAGAAGTCTCCATATTGCTTTCCAAAGTGGTTGTACCATCCTACATTCCCACCAACAGTGGATGAGTGTTCCTACTTCTCCACATCCTCGCCAGCAATTATTTTTATTTGGTTTTTTGATGTTTGCTATCCTTATTGGGGTAAGGTGGAATCTCATAGCTGTTTTAATTTGCATTTCTCTGATGATTAGGGATGATGAACATTTTCTTAACTGTATGTTTGCCATTTCTATTTCTTCCTCTGTGAACTGCCTGTTCAGCTCTTTGCCCCATTTTGTGAGTGGGGTGTTTGACTTCTTACTGTTTAGATTTTTGAGTTCTTTGTAGATTCTAGAGATTAGGCCTCTATCAGTTGGATAACCCACAAATATTTTCTCCCATTCTGTGGGTAATCTATTGGCTTTGCTTATTGTATGCTTGTCTGTAAAGAAACTCGTCAGCTTCATGTGGTCCCATTGGTTGAGTGACGGTTTAAGTTCATGAGCCACTGGGGTTTTGTTCAGGAAGTCTTTTTCCATTCCTATATCATGGAAAGTACTTCCTAAATTTTCTTCCAGTAGTATTCGAGTTTCTGGTCTTATATTGAGATCTTTGATCCATTTGGACTTGAGTGTAGTGCATGGTGAAATGTGTGGGTCAAGTTTCAGTTTCATGCATATGGTTATCCAGTTTGTCCAGCACTATTTGTTGAAGATGCTGTCTTTTTTCCAGCCTATATTGTTTGGGCCTTTATCGAATATCAAGTAGCTATAGTTGCTTGACCCAAAGTCCGGGTCCTCAAGTCTATTCCATTGATCTATACTCCTGTTTTTATGCCAGTACCATGCTGTTTTTATTACTATGACTTTGTAATATAGCTTTAGATCAGGTATGGTGATGCCTCCAGAGGTATTTCTTTTGCTGAGGATATGTTTGGAAATGCGAGGCCTTCTGCCTTTCCATATGAAATTTGAGATCATTTTTTCTATCTCTGTGAAGAACACTGTAGGGATTTTAATTGGAATTGCATTAAATCTGTAAATTGCCTTTGGTAGGATTGTCATCTTCACAATGTTAATTCTGCCTATCCAGGAACATGGGAGGTCTTTCCATTTTCTCAAATCTGCCTCAGTTTCTTTTTTGAGTGTTTTTATGTTTTCGTTGTATAGATCTTTCACTTCCTTGGTTAACGTTATTCCAAGGTATTTTACTTTTTTGATTGCAATTGAAAATGGGACTATGTCCCTTATTGCTTTTTCTGTATCTTTGTCCTTTGCATAAAGGAAGGCTACTGATTTTTGTGCATTGATTTTGTATCCTGCTACTTTGCTATAGGAGTTAATCACCTTCAGGAGTTATGGGATGGAGTCTCTCGGGTCTCTTACATATATAATCATGTCATCAGCGAATAAAGCTAACTTAACTTCCTCCTTTCCAAATTGTATCCCTTTTATTTCCTTCTCCTGTCTTATTGCTTGAGCTAGGACTTCCAGTACTATATTGAAAAGCAGAGGGGAGAGTGGATAACCCTGTCTTGTTCCTGATCTTAATGGGAATTCCTCCAGTCTCTCTCCATTAAGTATTATTTGGGCCTTCGGAGCTTCATATATTGCCTTTATTAGGTTAAGATATGAACCAACCATGCCAACTCTCTCCAATGTTTTGAACATGAAGTGATGTTGAATCTTGTCAAAGGACTTTTCTGCATCTATCGAAATGATCATGTGGTTTTTATGTTTAACCTTGTTTATGTGGTGTATTACATTGACAGATTTCCATATGTTGAACCACCCCTGTGTTCCTGGAATGAATCCCACTTGGTCAAGGTGGATAATGGAGACTTCTGAAAAAGCTGAGTATAGAGAAACCAACAGACCCAGTTATTCCCTTACTGGGCATCTACCCTAAAACCTTCAAACCACAGACTAAAGAGATTTGCTCAACCATGTTCATAGCAGCTCAATTTGTAATAGCTAAGAGCTGGAATCAACCCAGATGTCCATCACTAGAAGAATGGATAACTAAGATGTGGTATATCTACACAATGGAATTCTATACAGCAGTAAGAAAAAATGACACAATGAAATTTGAGGAAAAATGGTTGAACCTGGAACAGATCATTCTCAGTGAACTTACCCAATCACAGAAAAAAAAAATCGCCACATAGTCTCACTCATCTACAGCACCTAACCTGAATCTACCCAAGATACCTTACATACCCAGCAAGCATCTCCTAGACTAGACAGTAGGATGGAAGGGGTGGGAGGGGAGGGCATCAAAGGGGAGGGAAACACAAATCTAGACCCAAAGAGCAATGGTACCATAATATTCTACTTAATAAAAGACAGACCAAATGGCTGATCCTTCACCAGGCCCTTACAGGGAACACCTGCACCACAAGACACTGGAGAGGGTAAGATCAAGACTAACCTTAATCTCCTACATCTTCCCTCCCTCACTTCCCCTCTCCCTGTCTCTCTCTCTCTCTCTTATCTCTAACTCTTGTATATTAGATATCTTTTTCCTCATTTTCTTAGTGGGCACTGACCTGTAACTCCCAGACGCAGCATGGGGCTATCATCCACAATGAGCTTTTGATCAGAGAGACCTACAAGGCTTCCTAAAAGACAGACAGATTTCTGTCAGAGTACTTGATGACCCACCAAAGGTTAGTGGTAAGACCGTACTGCTGAAGATACCTTATGTGATTGGCATGCAAATTAGAATGGCATGGCTGGAAGTTGGAAGAGAGTCAGTTCCCAGACAGTCAGCGCATCTAGTGCCAGAAGGTGCTACATGGGCGACTGGGGCAAAATGACCAATATCTGTTGAAGCAACGCATGGTCTAACCTACTAAGCAGCAAATAACTTGTTGTGATGCCCACACAAGTGCAGTGGTGGCACACAGCCATGGTGGGGAACCAACTGCTCTCAATTTGGCTAACTGATCCCCTCACTGGTATGGGACCCATAGCTGGAGCTGGGAAACAAGTCAGAACCAGATCCAAACATAAGCCCACTCTCCAATATCAAGCTACCATCAATTGTGGGCTACAAGAGGGCCTACACCTATTAAATTCTCTATAAAAAAAAAAGTAAGGGTTATCTCATTTGTCTGGGTGCTAACTTACTCTCTGTTGGAGAATCTGCTTCTCTTTTTCAGATAGATGTAGATCCTAAGGGGAGAGCCACCCCATCATACCTCAAAAGGGCCCCGGCTGAAACTAAGAAAAATTGGAGAAACAAGCAAGGGGGCTGTTTTCCTGATGAACCCGATACCAGCACAAGGGGGAAGGAGATCAGCACGGAGAGAAATCAACTCCTACCAAATCAGAGAGCCAGAGCCTCAGAGGCCCCCAACATCTCATCACTGAAGCAGACCAAAAATGAACCCAACATGGCTCAGGGAAATTTTGCGGAAGAGGGGGTGGAAAGAATGTCAGAGTCACATGTTGGGTCATGATATGCAGAGACATTTAGCTTACTCATAACTGTGGGCTAACTCCACAATGCATGACCTGTATACCTCAACAAGGAGGGGCCAAGGGGAGGGGTAGGTCACGGATGAGCCTAATAATGGTACCAAACTGACTGTATTTGCTGAATACAGAACTGACTAATAAAAAAAATAAAAACATAAAAATAAAAATGAAAGCCAAGGAGAAAAAGGTGAAAACTACAATTGTAAAATTTAACACATTTCAATCCTAAATGGACAAATATGATAATATGACATCTATAAGCATATGTTTGAACTCAATTCTGACTTTATTTTGCACATGAATTCTTCTCCCAATAACAGATAAAGATTTTCTCAAAGTTACATGACAAATTTATTTTTAAAAAAATAAAACAGGTACCAAAAATTACACATTAGCAATTAAAATATTATAAAATTTTAGCCAGGTTTGGTGGTGTATGCATTTAATCCCAGCACTCGGGAGGCAGAGGAAGGAGGATTGCTATGAGTTCAAAGCCACCCTGAGACTACATAGTGAACTCCAGGTCAGCCTGAGTTAGAGTGAGACCCTACCTTGAAACCAAAAAAATAAAATAAATAAATATATAAAAATTTAAGATGTCTGTTATCAGACCAAAACAGAACTAAATAAGACAAATCTCAAGAGAAAGATAAAAATGTTTTTGAAATAAATTAACATTAAAAATCAGTGTACCATCCAACTGCTCTTAATTTGGCTAACTGCTCTCCGCAGTGGTATGGGACCCATAGCTGGAGCTGGGAAACAAGTCAGAACCATATCCAAACATAAGCCCACTCTCCAATATCAAGCTACCATCAATTGTGGGCTACAAGAGGGCCTACACCTATTAAATTCTCTATTAAAAAATAAAAGTAAGAGTCATCTCATTTGTCCTGGTGCTAACTTACTCTCTGTTGGAGAATCTACTTCTCTTTTTCAGATAGACATAGATCCTAAGGAGAGAGCCACCCCATCATACCTCAAAAGGGCGCCAGCTGAAACTAAGAAAAATTGGAGAAACAAGCAAAGGTGCTGTTTTCCTGATGACCAGATACCAGCACAAGGGGGAAGGAGATCAACACAGAGAAAAATCAACTCCTACCAAATCAGAGAGGCAGAGCCTCAGAGGCCCCCAACACCTCATCACTGAAGCAGACCAAAAATGAACCCAACATGGCTCAGGGAAATTTTGCGGAAGAGGGGGCGGAAAGAATGTCAGAGCCACATGTTGGGTCATGATATGCAGAGACATTTATCTTACCCATAACTGTGGGCTAACTCCACAATGCATGACCCATATACCTCAAAAAGGAGGGGCCAAGGGGAGGGGTTAGGTCACGGATGAGCCTAATAATGGTACCAAACTGTATTTGCTGAATACAAAACTAACTAATAAAGAAAAAAAATTTAAAAAATTTTAAAAAATCACTGTACCAGGATTTTCATTATTAAGTTAAGGTACTGCTTCCATGGGAACTACAACATTGAATCAAAGAAAAATCTATGGTCAATCACGCTGGCTTTTACTTTAAGAAGCTAGAAAAAGAAAGCCCAATTTAATCAAAAGTGAGCAGAAGAAGAGATATAACAACAACAGAAGTCAATGAAATTGAGAGTACAGGATCAATAGAAAAATTAATGGTAGCAAAATTTTCTTCTTTGATAAAGTAAACAAACCTGATGAGTTTCTAGCCAAACTAAGAGAATAAGTAAGGGCACACAAATTATTATTATTGGAAATGAAATTGTAAATGTCACTACTGATCTCATGCACATAAATAAATGAAGATTATGAATAACTACAAACTTGACATCCCATGTGAAATGAACTAATAATTTGAACAATGCCGTCTGTGAAACTCACACATGAAAAAAAAAATTGGTATTGAAAACAAAAACATTGAGGGCTAGGGTGATGGCTCAGCAGTTAAAGGTATTTCCTTGCTAAGCCTGATGGTCATTTTTTGACTCCCCAGTGCCCACAGAAAACTAAATGCACAAAGTGGTACAAGTGTCTGGAGTTCATTTGCAAAGGCAGGAGGCCCTGGCAGACCCATGCTCATGCTCTCTGTCTCTGTCTGTTTCTTTCTTTCTTTTTTTTTTTTTTTTTTTTCTTTATTAGTCAGTTTTGTATTCAGCAAATACAGGCTCATCCGTGACCTACCCCCTCCCCTTGGCCCCTCCTTGTTGAGGTATACGGGTCATGAATTGTGGAGTTAGCCCACAATTATGGGTAAGCTAAATGTCTCTGCATATCATGATCCAACATGTGGCTCTGACATTCTTTCCGCCCCCTCTTTCACAAAATTTCCCTGAGCCATGTTGGGTTCATTTTTGATCTACTTCAGAGATGAGGTGATGGGGGCCTCTGAGGCTCTGGCTCTCTGATTTGGTAGGAGTTGATTTTTCTCTGTGTTGATCTCCTTCCCCCTTGTGCTAGTATCTGGTCATCAGGAAAACAGCACCCTTGCTTGTTTCTCCAATTTTTCTTAGTTTCAGCTGGGGCCCTTTTGAGGTATGATGGGGGGGCTCTCTCCTTAGGATCTACATCAATCTGAAAAAGAGAAGCAGATTCTCCAACAGAGAGTAAGTTAGCACCCGGACAAATGAGATAACCCTTACTTTTTTTTTTTAATAGAGAATTTAATAGGTGTAGGCCCTCTTGTAGCCCACAATTGACGGTAGCTTGATATTGGAGGGTGGGCTTATGTTTGGATATGGTTCTGACTTGTTTCCCAGCTCCAGCTATGGGTCCCATACCAGTGAGGGGATCAGTTAGCCAAATTGAGAGCAGTTGGTTCCCCACCATGGCTGTGTGCCACCACTGCACTTGTGTGGGCATCACAACAAGTTATTTGCTGCTAAGTAGGTTAGACCATGCGTTGCTTCAACAGATATTGGTCATTTTCCCCCAGTTGCCCATGTAGCACCTTCTGGCACTAGAAGCACTGACTGTCTGGGGACTGACTCTCTTCCAACTTCCAGCCATGCCATTCTAATTTGCATGTCAATCACATAAGGTGTCTTCAGCAGTAGGGTCTTACCACTAGCCTTTGGTGGGTCATCAAGTACTCTGACAGAAATCTGTCTGTCTTTTAGGAAACCTTGTAGGTCTCTCTGATCAAAAGCTCATTGTGGATGATAGCCCCATGCTGGGTCTGGGAGTTACAGGTCAGTGCCCACTAAGAAAATGAGGAAAAAGCTAACTAATATACAAGAGTTAGAGATAATAGAGAGAGAGAGAGAGAGAGAGGGAGAGGGGAAGTGAAGGAGGGAAGATATAGGAGATTAAGGTTAGTCTTAATCTTACCCTCTCCAGTGTCCTGTGGTTCAGGTGTTCCCTGTAAGGGCCTGGTAAAGGATCAGCCATTTGTTTTGTCTTTTAGTAAGTAGAATATTATGGTACCATTGCCGTTTGGGTCTAGATTTGTGTTTCCCACTCCTTTGATGCCCTCCTCTCCCTCCCCTTCCATCCTAGTGTCTAGTCCTTGAGATGCTTGCTGGGTATGTAAGGTATCTTGGGTAGATTCAGGTTAGGTGCTGTAGATGAGTGAGACTATGTGGTGATTTTTTTTTTTCTGTGATTGGGTAAGTTCACTGAGAATGATCTGTTCCAGGTTCAACCATTTTTCCTCAAATTTCATTGTGTCATTTTTTCTTACTGCTGTATAGAATTCCATTGTGTAGATATACCACATCTTAGTTATCCATTCTTCTAGTGATGGACATCTGGGTTGATTCCAGCTCTTAGCTATTACAAATTGAGCCGCTATAAACATGGTTGAGCAAATCTCTTTAGTGTGTGGTTTGAAGGTTTTAGGGTAGATGCCCAGTAAGGGAATAACTAGGTTTGTTGGTATCTCTATACTCAGCTTTTTCAGAAGTCTCCATATTGCTTTCCAAAGTGGTTGTACCATCCTACATTCCCACCAACAGTGGATGAGCGTTCCTACTTCTCCATATCCTCGCCAGCATTTATTTTTATTTGATTTTTTGATGTTTGCTATCCTTATTGGGGTAAGGTGGAATCTCATAGTTGTTTTAATTTGCATTTCTCTGATGATTAGAGATGATGAACATTTTCTTAAGTGTATGTTTGCCATTTCTATTTCTTCCTCTGTGAACTGTTTCTATCTCTCAAACAAATGAAAATATTTTCAAAAGAAAGAAGTCGAATGAATAATAATGTTCTAAAATTAACAAAACAGACCCAGGTAAGATCTCTGCTAGATTTTACTGAACACACACAAAAGATATTATTCCTGTTCTCTATAATTGCTTCCAGAATATATACAAAGTGAAATTCTGTAAGGCCTCATTATGTAAGGACAGTGTTACCTTAATACAAAGACACAGGTATTTGAGGAAAAACTACAAATCACAGAAGCAAAATCTCTTTAGAAAATATTGCCGGGCGTGGTGGCGCACGCCTTTAATCCCAGCACTCGGGAGGCAGAGGTAGGAGGATTGCTGTGAGTTCGAGGCCACCCTGAGACTCCATAGTGAATTCCAGGTCAGCCTGGGCTAGAGTGAGACCCTACCTCGAAAAACCAAAAAAAAAAAAAAAAAAAAAAAAAAGAATATATTAGGAAATTAAATCAAACATTATATAAAAATTACATGTCATGACCAAGCAGTATTTATTCCAGATGTGTGAGACTAATTTAAGTATATATCAATCCCTATCACATCTAAAGAAAAGTCTCTTTGGGCGTGGTGGTGCATGCCTTTAATCCCAGCACATGGAAGGCAGAGGTAGGAGGATCGCCATGAGTTCAAGCCCAGACTGAAACTACATAGTGAGTTCCAGATCAGCCTGAGCTAGAGTGAGAACCTGCCTCCATAAACCAAAAACAAACAAAAAAAAAAAAAAAAGAAAAAGAAAAGTCTCAGGATCATATCAATAGATGCAAAAACAGCATTTTGAGAAGCTCTAAAAACTTGTCACTAGATCATAGATTGGAACTTGCTCAAGTGGATGAGGACTATCTATGAAAACCTTCCATTTAACATTATTTGATGAAAATAAACTGTAAGTATTCCCATTAGAATCAGAAACAAGGCTAGTATGTAGTTTCTTAGCACTGCTTTTCACATTGTATGAGAAAATCTAGCTAATGCAGTAAGACAGGTAAAAGAAATAGAATACACACAGATTGAGAAGAAAAAAATTAAAATCTCTGCACATACAGTTGTCATAATTGGCTACATAATGAATCCAAAAGAATCAATAAATTCTGAGGACTAATGGCCAATTTTAAGAAGATTGCAGGAATTAAAGTGAATACACAAAAAGCCAATCATTTTCTATATACCAGCAATGAGAGATGGAATTTGAAAGAAAAATATTTATATTAAATTAAAATATTAAATATAAAATATTAAATAACAAATATATACAAGATCTATATTGGAAAAACTGCAGTCCTCTGGTGAAAGGAACTTAAAAATTTAATAAAAGTTAAAGGAAGCACCTTTAACTGCTGAGCCATAGCCCAATCCCTCAATGTTTTTGTTTTAATTACCAATTTTTTATGGACATGTGTTTACAGACAACATTGTTCAAGTTATTAGTTTATGCATAGGAGGGTTCAATTTTGACAAGATATAAGCTTTTTTAACTGGTATTTGATCTACTGGTCAATACAATCCCTATCAAAATCTCAGAAGGTTATTTGTGAATATGGACAAACTGATTCTAATGTTAAGTAAAGAAGCTAAGAACCTGGGATGCACAAGATGATAGTGAAGGAAAAGAACAATGTTGAAGAAACAACAGTCACTTCAAGAGTTACTATTAAGCTACAGTAATTAGTAGATGAGTGTTGCAAAATGAATAGACAAATCAAATGATTGGAACAAGATAACCAGTTCAGGTATAGAACCTCATGCCTAAATCAAATGATCTGTAGCAGAATAACATGGCAATATGGTGGAGAAAACACAGACTTTTCAACAGATGGTGCTAGAATATGTGGATATAAACAAGCAAAACATTGAATCTAGATACAGATTTCTCACTGAATATACAGATAATTAAAAATGTGCAACAATCAAAAACATGAAACACAAAACCACAAATATCTTGGAAGATAACACAAGGTGCAACTGATAATCCCTAAGTTTTGATGGTGCCATTTAAAATACAACACCAAAGGCATGGTACATGAAGTAATTGGTCATCTGTACTTAACTGCAAGTCAAAATATATGTTCTGCAAACATCCAGAGCATGAAAATGCAAGATGCGGATGAAGGAAATGCTTAAAAATACACAAGACTTATCCAAAGGATACAAAGGACTCTCAAAACTCACAAATGAGAAAACAACCTAATTTAGCAATGGGCCAAAGTCCTTAACAGATGCTTCATCAAAGAAAACACTTAAGTGCATGAGCAAAGTTCTACATCATAGGTCATCAAGGAAATGATACATTACTTTGGAAGACAATTTGGTGGCATCTAATGAAATTAAATATACTCTTATGATCCAAAGAACTTGAAACTGTTTTCTATGTGAAACCTTCATAATGATGCTTATAGCAGCTTGACTTATAACTCCCAAAACATAGACATAACCAAAACCCCTTTTGGTGAATAAATGGATCACAGTGGTACATTCAGATAGTGGGATATTACTCAAAGGTAAAACAAACTGAACTAGCAGGAAAACATGTGAAGGAAACTTGAATGTCTTTTGCATAGTTCTAAGTAAGAGAAGCTAATTTGTAAAGACCACATACTGTAGACTCCAATAATATGTCATTCTGGAAAAGATAAAATAATGGAGAGAGTAAAGGGTCAGTGGTTGCCAGGTTGAGGGGAGAGAGAAATGATGTGGGAGAACAGAGAGGACTCTCTGAAGAAAGCAAGTACTATAATGATAGATGCATGTCATTGTGCATTCATCCAAATGGTAGAACACACATACCAAGAATGAACTGTAGTGTTAAATCCACCTTAGGTAGCAACTATGTGATTCTAGAGGTGCATTCTATCAGTTATATTTCTCATCCAGGAGCTTTTCCTCATTTCAGAGGCCCTATAAGCACAGAAGAATTATGGTGAAGGTATGTAACTTCTACACTTGTATATATTTTTTCCATGAACTGAAACCTATTCTAAAAATAATTTGCTAAAACGTCTACTCTGCACAAAGTCTATACTTAATAAGCATTGGATTTCAGAGTCTGTAATACTAGCAGTTCTATGGAAATAAATGAGGGACAGAGTCCACACACACTTGTGAGTACTCAGAAATGGACTCAAGGAAAATATTAAGTTGAGCCTCAAGCACAGGAATTGTTTGTAAAAGTATCTCTAACTCTGTCCCAGACTTTTAAGTTCAGCCCTGGAGATTTGAGAAATGAAAGAGAGCCCCTTCAAAAGGAGAGCTGGGAAACCCCATAGCCTTGATAAAAACACATCAAATGAGATGCTAACACCCCACATTGATCACGCTCAGAAAGCCTGACTGAAGATGTTTATCCTAATCCCCCAATCCAGACACTTCCTGAGATATGGTCAGGAGGGCTAATTACTCCAATACATAAAAACAGAAATGCTCTCAATGCAAACAGCCAGAGACAGATCTACATCAGCAGCACCAGCAGTAAACCTGGATGCTGCATCCTTGGTGAAGGAATAAAGCACTGCCGGCCAGTGACAGCACATCCATAAAATCCAAATTGGATTCCTCCCTGGAAAATGAGCCACAGCCTTCATCTTTCCCCCGACTGCTGCATATTAACAAATATGAAAGAAAAATCCAACCGGGAGAAGAGATTTTCTTTGCTTTATTAGAGTTTAAAGTGGCCCTGGACTCAATCTGGCACCAGAAGTGAATCCATGATGGCTACAGAGGGAATGGATGGAAAAACAAATGACGTATTTAAGTTCCTATATCAATCCATCAGTTGAAGGATGGAAATAAGTGTAAATGGATGTCTTCAAGCGGGAAAGTGAGACAAGGACACACAACTCATAGCTTAATAGATACTAGGATGAGTTAACACCCAGGATTGGAGAAGTGCCCAAGCTCAGGGCCTCTGATAAACCAAAGAAAAACTGCCTAACCCAACATACACTGGGCTCAGTATCTTGGTGGCATCTGCATCATTCATGTGGGAGCTAAAAGAAAGAGGTTAGTCACACATTAGTAACCAAGCTCTCTAGACCCATCTGTGGAACAGTCCTTGACTCCTTTATTGATGATATGATAGAGTAATGATTGATAATAACACACAATCTGGAAAACAACATGCCACATTGATCATTAAAATACAAATGACAAGAAATAACGGATTGCAATGTTCTTAATTCATGAGTTTTCTTTTTCTGGTACCCAAAATATATGACATGTCTGTAACCTTGGGATTGCATGTTATCTTTCAGAAAAGAAAGATATAGATTAGAAATTTTTTCTTAAACATCTTCTGAACAAACATAACACTGGTATTCCTGAAGGTTCCCCAAATGAAGGATACCACTGGAGCATGTTAAGCTGCTCAATTCTGTTCAACCAAACGGAATTGCTTTGACAGAGAGTATAGCAAATCTGATGTTGCACAAGGTCTGTGTGGAGCCATTATCAGATAAATGGAATGCCACTGGTTTGCAAATGCTCAAGCCGTAGCATCTTCTCCATCTTTAGGAATGCACTGTAATTTGAAGAAGAGCCAAATAAGTAGAAAAGAGGGAAAGAAGGAGGAAGAGTTAGATTAAACCATAAAGGTACATTGTCAAAATGATAAATCATTAACGTATCTTTAGCTGTTTTATGATCCTTCCTGGGTAACGTTTCCAATAAGACATTTTAATTCCAATTATCTGACCTGTTTTTAATAGCCCCTTACATTTGAACCCTTACTCCTTCACTTCTACTTCGTGATTCTAAGAACTGTTCCAAAGGCAATAAGAATTCAATTAAAAAATATTGAGCTCCTACTATCTAAAGCAATGGAAGGAATAAATAGGTAAAGCCTCCATTCTATGAAATGGAGCACAGAGTGGGGAGAGTAAGTCATCAAGCCACTAAAAAGCAGGACTTCTAGTAGTGGCATGTTCAACTGAGATAGACCATGCGGCATAGGAGAGAGTGGCCACAGGGCAATTTCTATGAATCACTAAAGACTGCCCCTATAAGAGGTTGAAGTTGAGATCTGAATTACTAGGGAGATTGTGTTTTTTTTTTTAAAGGAAGGATAAGTGCATTCCTTGAAGATGGAAGATTAAATATAACAACCAAAAGAGAGAGAGAGAGATTTTGGTTCTTATAGAAAAGATGATAGCATAGTATGTCCAGAAGGCCAAAAGACAAAGGCTGGAGTGATAAGAACTAAGGGAACTAGATGGGCTAGACTTGTCTAAGCTTTATAAATTACAGGAAGCCAGTGAAAGAAGAAAATTCTGGGGGATTTTATATAGAAGAATTTCCTAATCCATGTGAATCATCCTTGCTTCATTATTGAGATGTTGTATGTAGGTGTTGGGGGTGTGGGCAGGGGTACAGGCCATGTTAGCAATTGCTAGAGTCCAGGAGGAAAGTGGTGGAGCTGACAAGATGAGAATGGCAGAGTTGTGACAAGCAGCTAAAACAGTATCTTTTCATATATACATGCATTTCATATTATCACTAACTTTTTCAGAACTCTTAATTGTTAAGTCTGATTTATACTTACTACATAGGTATTTAGTATGACAATTATTGATTGCATAAAAATAAGTATCAGGCTGGAGTGATGGCTTAGCGGTTAAGTTGCTTGGCTACAAAGCCAAAGGATCCAAGTCCAATTCTCCAGGACCCATGTAAGCCAGATACACAAGGTAACACATGTGTCTCAAATTCATTTGCAGCTGCAGGAGGCCTTGGTGTGCCCATTCTCTCCTTCCTTCCTTCTCTCTCACTCTCTGTCCCTCTTTCTCTCTCTCAAGTAAATACATAAAAATAAAATATTTAAAAAATAAGTATAATACACTTCAAAATACTTACCATGTTTAATGTAAAAAGAATTAAGCTACTAAAGAATTTTAAGATTCTCATCAGAAGAAGGCTATTAAGATAAATTGTAATTATAGTGGTTTATTGTGTATAATTATGGAAATTGTCAATTTAAAAGGTTTCAAAAAGGTAAGTTGTAGGTTAAGTACTACATTGTTATTACAAATAACATAAACTTATAGTTGTTGAAAAGAGAGAAAGCTGATGATATTTTTAGGTGAAATGGCAGATTCAGTAACAATATATGCTACTAAAATAAAAATGAATTAGAGTACGTATGGACTATGTGCATAGAAGCAATGTAAAAATATATTCACAAAGTAATCCTTAGTGACTTTATGAGACCATTCTGTTTATCATTCAAAAATATCAACAATAAATACACGTCTATTGGTGGGAAGTAGATATTCATGACCCACACTGATGAGTTCACCACCCCTGGCTTTGGTGGAAATTTGTGCAGATTTTTGATATTCAGGTTTCAGGTTTTTGTCAGTTTGTTTCCAAACTGCCCATGTTTCTGTAATGAAACTTATTTGTCAGTTAACACTAATTCCCTGAAGATTTTCTTTTACAAACCAAAGCGCTCAGAAATCACTATTAGTTTAACGGCAGTGAGTAGAACACATTTTTAAAAATTTCTTCAACATAACTTTTTAAATTTTTCATCGATTTTTTTCATAAAATGAAGGCACCATAATTGATAACATAACCATAATTGGAACCATTTAGACTTCAGTTCAGTAGCCTACACCTATGCTATAACTAGCTGCTTTTCAGATAATGCCAAATTACAGTACAAGCTTCCTGATTGTAACCCTTTGCATTATGTAATGCTTTCCTGCCTAGTAATACAAAGAAATAGATGGGGGATTACAATTTAAGGTTAAAATACTCCAGATATTTTATGAAAGTCCTTGTGATAATTATTCACTCCACTATAAAAAATATGTTCTTAAAAACCTTTTATTCATTTGTTCTTGTATTCTTTCTTTTTCCCTTGCTTTTATCCCTTTGATTTCTTCACTGATTTTTTTGTGCCACCCACCTTTATTTTGTTCAATGATTCATTTATTTATTCATTTGATAATTAAGTCCCCTGAGGTATTCCAAGAATCTCAGTGTCCTCTCAACCGGCTCTGCTTCCCTGTACTGTTATTCTATATTGCCTGGGGCTGTTGCCTTCCTAATTGGAGAATGACTCAGTCTTTCTTCAAGACTATAAAATGTTTAAGTTTGTTCATTAATGTCACAGGGGGGCCTCTATACCTGAAGATTTATTTAATAGTTCCTGTTGCACTCCTTGGGTCTTGGTCTCAGTGGTAGACAAGGAAGACCCTATGCTGAGCTCCTACCTTTAGGAACCTTTTTCTCAGGACTGTCCTTTGATCTTATTCCTCCCCATGGCCTGGGGCACCCATATAGACTGGTGCCTATGTATACCACTACATCCGTATCAAACTTCCTAAGTACTCCAAGTTCTGCCATTTTCCTCCCAATTAGCCTAAAATTATTTTATATGAGTTTATCTATGTACCTCTTTAAGATATATCCAAAGGCATCTGTTTTTGACAGCAGATCTGCATAGAGTTAGTGTAGATAACGCTTAGGGCTATACCTGGGTTGTCAACATATAAGCATCTCAGCTGTATGGAGAGGCATCAGGGGAAGGAAATTAGGAGGCAGTTCTTTAGGGAGACCAGTTCTGGTATGCAATTCTCAGGATTCCAAGACCTGTAGATTTGAACTTGGTCTTATAGGTCAAGTTGTCAGGGTGAGCAAGGACCAGTTTATGCCTTAGGAAAGATGGCTTTCAGCTTGTTTTTTCAACTATGCTTATCATGTCTACATTATGTTGGTTGCCTAAAAATGGCCATGGCAGGCCATGTAGAAGTCAGTAATTACTACAAACCAATATCTTATATTTACCCTTTAAAGAGACAATCATATAACATTTATCATCATACCTCTGGATAAAAATACTTATTAATAGCTTAATTTATCATTTTATACTTCTTTCCATTTAGTATGAAGGTCCATATTTATACTGTATAAATGTTATGGGGGGAATGGCTAGGGTAAGGCTGGCTGAGTGCACAGTTATAATTCATTGAAAGATGCATGTTCTTGTATTTTATGCTAGATTATATATACATAGACATATATACATATACATATGCATATATATATATATATATATATATATATATATATATAAACTATATGCTACAATTAACTTTTCATTTCTTCTTCTGAATGTTAGCAGCATAGAATTGCTGGAAGGTTTTGTAATTTTCAGAGAATAAAATAAATCAGATTTAAGGGCTAGAGAGATTGCTCAGCAGTTAAGGTGCTTGCCTACAAAGCTGAATGACCACAGTTCAATTCTCCAGTGTCCACATAAAGCCAGATGCACAGTGATGAATCTGGAGTTTGTTTGCGGTGGCTGGAGGCCCTCATGTGCTGTGCCCATTCTCTCTCTGTCTGTCTCTCTCTTCTATTTCTCTTTGCTTACAAATAAATAAATAGAAATATTTTTAAAAATAAGATTTGATTTTTATAGGCTTTACATTAGATTCCTCTTCTTAAAACATTAAAACAGGTATAATTTTTAGTTTTCTAGAACTCAGAGGTAATGAGAAAAATTATTAAATTTTAAAGATTATATTAAAAACTCAAAGATGTTGTCTTTTAGATAATACACTCTGAAAATACCTTTAGTTTTAGTAGACATTTCTAAAGCAAGGTTTTGACTCATATTCCAGTTTTGAGTTTCAAGGAAATATTTTTTTAAAATTTCTATCTTGAAACTCAAACCTAACTTAATTTGTGGCCTCCATAGTCTATTGTATATACAAAAAAATACATAGGAATGTAATTTTAAGTGATTATTCTCTTTCTTCAGTCTGAGAAATTCTTATTCAATAGAATGTGGTAAGATCCAGAAATTACATTTTTTAGCAAACTTGTCAACTGTTTGTGATAAACATGACTCATGGATAGTACTTTCCAAATATTAACATGTACTAAAAAAATCTACATGATACCAATTTATAAGAATGTTCTTTGGTGTTCCAAAAAGTGTTTGACCTAAATGAGTAGATTTTTTGCTACCTTTCACTAGCACACAAGTATTTTAAACGGCATTGCACTTTCTCAAAATTCACTCCTTACAATCCTGATTACCAATGAGATTGTATTTGGAGGCAGGGCTTATATGGTGGTAACTGTTAAATGAACTTTTTCTTATAAAAAGAAAAACCAAGAGCATGGCTGCACAGAGAATACACCATGGATAACCTTTCCCTCTAACAACTTGACCTTGACTTCTAGCAACTTTAGTTGTTAATTCTTCTATATTGTCTTTTGTTTTGGTAGCCCTTTGGGACAAATATAACAAGCAAAAACATTTTTAAATGCTTTATTCACAATTTTCATTCATGTATATAGTGAATTTTGATGATAATTCCTTCTTATAACCTTCTATTGTCCCAAGTTACCCATCAACTTTTCATTGAACCCCTTCTTAATTCCAGCTAGTCCGTCTTCTACTCTCGGGCATTTCTTTGCACTCCTTCACAATACATTATGAAATATTAATAGGCCCAACATTCTACATGCCTTGTTTATTTAGGTAACCATAGTCCCTGTGGGGTCATGAATGTGCTGGCCACTTCCTGTCTAGAAGACAGCGTTCCAAAGCAATTCCCCCCATTATAAGGCTATTACATTCTTTTTATTTCCTCTTCCACAATGTGTCCATAACCTTGAAGATGATGATGTGTCAATTAGTGCCAAACATTCAACAATCATTTATTCTCAACACTTTAACAATTTTTTAGTCTTCCTAGTAGTCACTACCAACCGCAAAAAGAAACTTCTCTGACCAAAGCTGCAAACAATACTAATATAGAGGCATACACATAAATGTCTAGAGAGAAATACACATAGTAGCTTTACTCCTAGGGCCCAAGATTTTTCTGTGAACAGGCTTTTGACCAGGTTGTCTGTACCAGGCATGAATTCTGTCTTGTAGAGTGGGCCTCAAATCCAATCAGAGACCTGTTAGTAACCACTACAATAGTCTTGACCCTATTGTACCTGTGGATACACCTTGCCTGACTGGTCAATGAAAACCATTTTAACAGTGGTGAGTCATAGATAAAGTCACAATGATGGTTGACTTCATCATAGCAGTATGGAGGTATTCCTGCTGGGATAGAAAAAAAAAAAACACTATTATGGGAAGCAAAATATTTAAATGCATCCACTTCTGACATTATTGTCCAAAATGATCTCATTTCTTGGTCCTTGAATAGGTGTATTGCCATAGATTGGCTCTATCTCCTTTTGACTTGGTTTTATAATTCATCATTCTTCTGCCAGTAGACCCATTATTTCTTCAGCTTATTATTTTATTATTTCTTCAGCTTTTTCTCTCTTAAGTTAATCAACACATTCTAGTTTCTTGTTACTGATTACAGAGCTGCTGTTCTGTAAGATTACTTGGCATATACTAACTTATATTTGGTATTCATCAAATAGTTCAATTTTCAGAGAAGTATCTCATTTCTGCATGTGCAGGGCAGGCAGTAGCTAAAGGTAGGGGGAGTGGTGACTATGGAAACTTCAGCGTGAGTTTTCCTACAGCTGAAGCTACCAAGAAGTGGAAGTTTCAGAGAGAATGAATGACAGCATACAGTTTGGGGACAACTGGTGGCAAATAAGCAAAGTGTTTTCGCCTCATAGATAGAATAGTTGATTAACAGAGCAATTTCATTTCACAAGCACACTGGATATTGAGTGTCTACATTAATTAAAAAGGATGCAGTAGCTTCTATGAAATGTGATTCTTTTGAATTAAGAATACTTTCCCTAGTCACTTTTCAATTTTGTGTATCTGTTACAAAATGTAAGGTCTAAGTAATCTATTGTTAAAAGCCCAAGGAACAATATATTTTCACATTTCTTTTTTATTTGCTGAAGTGAAAAGGGAAACCTCTCTCTCAGTCACCATGTGTATTAAGTCATTTCTCCACAGGTTTCCAGGGACACTCTGCTAGCTAATTTACATTTCCAGTTGCTGATGTCTGTGTTCATTCAACTAGAGTGATGGAGTTTCTTTTCATTGGTTTTAAAATAGAGTCTTTTATGGAGGGTTTCTGCATATCATTGTTGAAGGTGCTGTATGCCATTTGTTTTGTTAAAAGTTTTATTCTGTTATACATGAAGAAAGATGCCTTCATGGCAAGTTGTGTCCTGAATTCCGTGTGTCAGTACTGAACAGATTTATATTTCAAATAATATTGGTACCAGAGGAGTGGAATTGCTGCTAGATACCTGAGTATGTGGCTTTGGCCTTTTGGAGCTGATTTTCAAGAGGATTGTGGAAGGATTTGAAACCTTGGCCTAAGAGACACCTTGTAGTTCAGTAAATACAGCTTGATGGACTATTCTGGTCAGAATTAAAAGACTTGAATGCAGTAAAGCCTATAGACTGTGAGGATTGGCTTATGAAGGTCAGAAAGAGCTTTGCCTGGACTGGGCTAGAAGCAGTTTGTGTGAGAGGCTTGCTGCTATGCCCATGTTCTGAGAACTTGTGCTGGGTTGTGTTGCATAAAAATGGACTGGTATGAACAGAGGGATATGGCACAGAAAAAAAAAATCTTTTGGCTTAAACTGCTGCCTGCTCACCTGCAATTGTTTTAGAGATTACAACCATTGAGTTTGAGCCAGCTGACCTGCACTAGGGCACCAGGAAGAATGCAGACTCTTTTGAAGGGGCCTGAGAGCTCAAGGACTACCCTGTTCCTCAAAGTCTGCTTTATTGCCCCCTGGATTAACAAATTGGCACCCTAGCTGGTATTATGGAGTATAAGAAATGCAGGAAATAGAGGATCATTGCATTTGCAACACATGTCTTGTATTTTAGAAACAGCCATGGGCAGTGTGAAGCAGATTGGCTGGATGCCTGCATGGAGACCCAATGGATGAACCATGGATTGCAGTGGAGACCAAATGGAGATGCAAGGACCATTAGATGGCTGCTAGGGAAAGCTGCCAGTCCCCACATAAAGTTTTCCAGGACTGTGAGTAGCTTAGCTGGAGGGGCAGAATTGGAATTCCAGAGACTTTTTTTCTAGTTAGAATTATCGGACTTAGAGACCTGTCACTGACTAGAGTTGGTGGACTTGGAACTACAGAGTCTGATGTTTGCCCTCTTTTAAATCTTGTACTGATTGAATATTTCTTTGCTCTGCCCAATGCCGTCTTTTGAAGTGTGCATGTATATTCTGTGCCATTATGGGGTTTTATGGATTTTTTTGGTATTATAGCTTGGTTAAAAGACCTTGGATTATGCGGATGTTTTAACATCATTAGGATTGATAAAAACTATGGGGACTTTTGAAGTTGGAATGAATCCATTGCATTTATTTCTACCATAAATAAATAAATCCATCATGGATATTTATCAGTTTATGGCCACTAGGGGCAAAGCGTGATGGTTTGATTCAAGTGTCCCCCATAAACGTAGGTATTCTGAATTCTAGGTTCTTAGCTGATGGAGATTTGGGAATTAACACCTCCTGAAGGCATTGTATTTATGGGGTGGGCTTATGGGTATTATAGCTAGTGTCCTCTTACCAGTGTTTGGCACATTCTCTTGTTGCTATTGTCCACCTTATGTTGGCCAGGGGTGATGTCCACCAGCTGCTCTTGCCATCATTTCCCCTGCCATCATGGAGCTTCCCTTCAAGTTTATAAGCTAAAATAAACCATTTTCTCTCAAAAGCTGCTCTTGGTCGGTTGATTTCCAGCAATATGAACCTGACTGTGATAGCATTGTTGCATATGGGATGCGGGAGAAGAGTATTTGTTATTAATTACTATTGTTTCTCTGTCCACTACTTCATCTGAGATATCATATACCATCATTCTCATTTTCCAGCTGAATTAACTGATTACAAAATGGTGAAACATATTAACTTGGTAATGGAGTAGTATAAAGAGGAAACTTATATTACCTTCCACCATGCAATAAAGGACATCCATACTTTAATTCAGGGTCTATGTGAAATAAATTTAGGAGTATCCTGGGCATTCCCTTTTGTCACAGGATGAGTTTATCTTGGTCAGAAACAAAGCAGGGCACACCTTCCCAATTTAGAATCTTTCGAAAGGAGACTATTACTGGTTCATGCTACAGGGGATTTATGTATGAGTTTGTAAAGTGAATGTCTTATAAGAAAATACAGGTAAGAAGTAGAAGCCATTTTATATTTTCTCTCTATGTTGCTCGTGTGTTTTGGGTTTTGTTGCAGCAATGGCCCTCTGTTCTTACTGATTGTCAGGTAAAGTATACAACACAATGGGGAGTTGTTTCTTTAAAAGCTTGATCCTCTGAGATGTATGGCGGCCTTTAATAAGAACACCAAGTTTGGGAGCAAACACAAGGCTGTGTCAATGAGAATTCCCATACCTGTAAGGGATGAACAATGATTGTTGCTGAAACATATGTACACTTAGTATGTTCCAGACACTTTTCACAATATCCATGTGAATTGTTGTACTCTGTCTTTTATGAATAGAATATGAATGCACAAAACACTGAGCAAGTTTTCTAGGTTCATTCACACATGCAGTATCCAATCTCACAGCATCTCCCTCAAGCACTGTGTCCTGCTCAACAGAAATCATCGGTGCAGGTTATAGAGACGAGGAGCCATTAGAGGAAAGGAATAAGGGGTTAAATGGGAGTATTTTACTTGAGAGAAGTCTCAACAGTTTTCCTATCATTTAGCAGCTAACATCTGGAGAGAGCAAATAAGAAAATCAAGATATGTTTGGAGGGAATCTGAGAACCAAGTTGATTTGTTATCTATTCCCAAGGAGACCCAAGGTGAAACAAGGATACATGGTAGAAATAATTTTGTGATTAGTCTAAGACTATACACCTGAGTTAACAGGGACCAGTTGGATATAAGTCCTGCTGTAGAGAAGAAAATGCTCAAATCATAGAGCCCCAAATAAGAGTTTATCCTACCTGCAATAACTCTGTGATCAATGAGCAACAAGCTTATCATCATTATTACCATGTTTCCCCTCTTCTCAATAAAAGCATGAAGAACGAAATAGATCAGGACAAAGACCATGACCACCTTCCAAGTCCTGTACAACAAGGTCTGTTTATATGTTAGTATTCAGAGATAAGCCATATCTCATTGGCTTGAAAGGATGCAAAGAAACATTTCTTATTAGGCATACTCCTGCCCTTAAAAAGTATTCAACTCAGGTAGGGAAATAATGGATGTTGTGTAGAAACTAGCAGTCCCAACAAGTAGTCCCATATAGGAGCAGTTGATAAAACAAAAATATTGAAGAACTTGAATGACCAAGTGTTACAGAAGAGGTGCAATGATGTACTATTCCCAAGAAGCAGCATGACCTAGTAACAGGAGCTTTCCTGAATTCCAAATGACCCAAAATTAGTTTAAAAACATTCATACCCTAATGGTCCTAAGGCCAAAAGTACAACTGCATTTGTAGCAATCTATGCAGCAGATGAAAATAAGTATACTGGGAAGAGTTTTTCTCCAAAGGATACAACCATGGAAAGCATGCCACCATCAAATATCTCTTAAGTCCCTGAGAACTGAACATAATCCTAAGGGGAAAAAATACAGGAGCCCCAACTGCAATTTAAATTGTACTGTCACACATAATTGGATATAAAGATTAATTTAAACTTAAGAACAAAGTTATATTTCTTCTACATCTAAAATCATAGACTGAGTTTCATAAAAGTTACATGTGTAATTAAAAAGAGGGATCTAGGGCTAGAGAGATGGTTTAGCGGTTAAGCTCTTGCCTGTGAAGCCTAAGGACCCTGGTTTGGGGCTCGATTCTCCAGGACCCACCTTAGCCAGATGTGCAAGGGGGCGCACGCGTCTGGAGTTCGTTTGCAGTGGCTGGAAGCCCTGGCGTGCCCATTCTCTCTCTCTCTCTTTCTCTCTCTCTCTCTCTCTCTCTCACTCACTCTTTCTCTCTCTGTCACTCTCAAATAAATAAATGAAAATGAGCAACAACAAAAAAAGAGGGATTTATCATTACGAAAATTCTGCTAGGGTTGAACAGATGGCTCAGCAGTTAAGGCACTTGCATACAAAGCCCAACAACCTGGGATCAGTTCCTCAGTACCTGCATAAAGCCTGGTGCACAAGGTGGTATATGTATCTGGAGTTCATTTATAGTGGTTAGAGACCCTGGCATGCCCATTCATTCTCTCTCTCTCTTTCTCTATCTCTCTCTCTGCCTCTTTATCTCTTAAATAAATAAATAAGTTAAAAATTAAAAATATTTTTAAAAATTCTGCTAGTAAAAAAAATTTGCTTAGAGCCCAGAAACAATTTTTATTTTATTTTATTTTTAATTTTTTTATTTGTTTTTTTATTTATTTATTTGACAGTGACAGACAGAGAGAGATAGAGGCAGAGAGAAAGAGAGAGAGTGAGAGACAGACTATGGGTGTGCCAGGGCCTCCAGCCACGGCAAACGAACTCCAGATGCATGTGCCCCCTTGTGCATCTGGCTAACGTGGGTCCTGGGGAATGGAGCCTAGAACTGGGGTCTTTAGGCTTCACGGGCAAACACTTAATCGCTAAGCCATCTCTCCAGCCCCTATTTTTTTTTATGATATACATTGATAGATTGCAATTTTATCACAGACTTAATAGAGGCTGGCAAATCTCAGGCTCTGTGACAGTTTGTCACACAAATAACTCCACTGTGAACTAGAGAAGCCTTCTCTTAAATTCATCTGTATTAGATTATGAGGTAGAGTATAAAGTACTATAGATTAGATGGTGTAGACAATATGACTTTACACCTTTACAATACCAAAAGCTTGAAATTCTAGATGAAGTTAGAAGTTATAGATTAAATTAGGAAAAAGTTGGTTTCTTTTGAGATCCATATCAGTTTTTTGATGGCTATCTTCTGTCTGAGGCTTCATGTGGTATGCATTTCACTATTCCTGGGCCCTAATCTCTTGTCTTCTTATGAGTACATCAGTCATATTGGATAAGGATCCACTTTGAAGGTTCTGTTTGAATGTAGTTCTTAATTGTTAAATGTCATATTTCCAATTAAAGTCTGAAGCACCTCAACATTTTAATTTTGGGACTACATAATTCAGTATATAACACCAAATTTGTATCCTAACTATCTGTTATTACACTCCTTGGTTGATCAAATAACCCCTGTGGGCCAAACTCCAGGTCACTAGTGTAGGGCCAGAAGACCCAGCAACGCGCAAAGCTTATCATTCATGATCTGGAAATATTGTACAAGGCAACCCACTCCACTTGTGTGTTCCTGAAACAGATCTATCTACATAGGCAGAAAAGGATCCAAATTCTTGAATTATAAATGAGCTTAATTCCATAAATATAGGCAGCATGTAATAAATATGAATGATGTGAACGGATCTGAGAATAAAATATTACTATTGAAATCCCTTGTGATTGAATATCACTCATGATATTTAGGAACTGTGCAATGCTAGTTATGCATATAACAGTTTTGCTTTGGCATGCCATATAACAAAATCAATTATTAAAATCTATTTATACTATACAGCACTTTTTAAGAAATTGCATCACTATTAATTGTCCATGTGCTTATTATCTCCATCCATGTCATTTCTCTCATGAAACAGGTCCCCAATATATCAGAGGTATGTTCACAGCTCAGTCTTCTAACACTCCATTCTTCTAAATAGGGTGGAAGGGCACAGGAATGCTATTCCTTTAGCGTGTGCAATATTCACAAACTTCCCTCTATAGGATTTTCTATTGGTCTCATGAATTTAAGGAATCAAGGGGCGATTGTCTTACTTCAGTATTATGAGTATTGTAAGTACCTTTTATAAGCTGCTTAGAATACCACTGGTATGGGCAATGAGGAATAGGCTGCAGAAGGCAATCTTAAAATAATTGTATTTTTGTAGCTCATAGGTCAGGTAATGCTGCTGGAACAAAATAATCTAAGATCTTGGTGGCTAAAAGTTTTGCTATTTTTTTCCACTACACACTCAACATATGTAGGAAAGAGATATTCCCCCTATAATCATTGAGGATTAGGTACAACAGACATTTTCCTCTCCTCATTTCTTGGATTAAGCACACAACCAAAAGCAGCTTATGGGAAGTGAGTTTCTGTTTTGGTTGCAGGATTGAGGGGAAGCTTCATGATGTCAGGGGAGAGAATGGCATGAGCAGAGGCTGGACATCACCTGTGCCAGCACCTGGAAAACAGAAGCAGGAGAGTGAGCAAACCTCTAGCTAAGGGAGGACTGACTATAACACCTCTAAGCCTGCCCCCAACAGCACACTTCTTCGAGCAAGTCTCTGCCTCCTAAATTGCTATCAGATGGGGACCAAGCATTAAAAACATAGGAGTTTCTGGAGGGCATCTGATTCAAACTACCACAAACACACACACACACACACACACACACACACACATTCACACACACTGGCAGAGGTAAGGCTAGAACTAAATTGCATGAACACCCTAGATCTTATTGTGTCTTCCAGGAAATAACTTCTGCCACTTCTGCTCACAACTCCTGGCTTAAAGAAAGTCATATTGGGCTGGAGAGATGGCTTAGTAGTTAAGGCACTTGCCTGCAAAGCCAAAGGACCCAGGTTTGATTCTCCAGGACCCACATAAGCCAGATGCAGAAGGTGGCACATGCATCTAGAGCTGGTTTTCAGTGGCTGGATACCCTGATTTGCCCACTCTTTATCTTTCTCTCTCTCTCTCTCTCCCTTCCTCCCTCCCTCTTTCTCTTTCGAATAAATAAATAAAAATAAAATATCTTTAAAATACAATAAAAAACAAAGTCATATTGCCATGTTATACTCTTACCATGTGTGTAAGAGGTAGAAATACTTAGTGAGCAGTAATAAACCCTATCTCTTATTAACTCGTTTGATTCCTTGCATATGATGAGAACTAATCTTGTACCAAGGACTACCCCAAGTTCTGAGGATGTAGAAGTGAGTAAATATAGCTGCCTCTTCAAAGTCCTCATGTTCTAATGCTTCTATCATATGTCAAGGTATACACATGATATATAATGTCAAAACAAGAAAGATGACTATATATAGTCTGGGTGTGAGACAGGAGCACACCATCAGTGTTCTTACCAAACCGTAAAGTAAGTGTGGCTGGAACAGTTGAAGAAAGAGAAAACGTAGTTGATGACATTAGTGAGGCTATAAAAAGAGCAATAACAGTGCATAGGACTACTGCATAACTGGAAATGCTATTATGAATGACATGGAAAGTAACCCTATTGCAAAGAAAGGGACACATTAAAAAACTTGTTTTTAAATACTAAAGACAGAGTAAGGCATCAACATAGAGGACAGTTAGGATCTCACAATTCAAGTTAGAAAGAATGAGTACATAGACCAGGCTAGTAGTCTCAGAAATGGTAAGATGTCAAATTGAGTTATGTTTAAAGTCAGGTCTTTGGAATAACTCATCTTTCACATATGGACTTAAGACGAATTTTGCTATGAAAGCTTTTAGATCACTAGTATTACATCTGTATAGATCATTTAAATTTTTCAGATAAGCTTCCATTATTTACAGTTTTCCTTCAACACAACACTAAACCCCTAAGAGGTACAAAACAAAGAACCCAGAAAAAATACACAATTTCATTTACCATAAAATTGTTCTGCTTCTAAATAAAATAAAATAAAATAAACATAAAGCTATGACATATCCTAGCATCTTGGAACATGTTTTTGTTGCTGTTTTATCTTGAGTGGAATACCATAGATTGCAGATATCTACTGAATGAATACAATGTAACTTATTTCTTAATAAGTATTTCTCAGGTACTATCTATATACTATAGACTGTAGTAGATGTTAGAATTATAAACACCAACAATCCAGACATGAGCCAATAAATGCAAGTGTGATGTATGTTACCAAAGTAAATATGGGTACTGAAGTTATTTAGATTTAAAAAGCAACATAAAGACCAATTTATGAAAAGTGGGTTTACATCAGGATTTGGCAAAGTGTATTCTGTATGCCATCCAGATTTCTTTGAAATGTATTAATGGACCACTATCCATATTTTAAGTATTATACATGTGTTATTTGTCATTGCAATGGCAGAATTAGGTAGTTGCAATAAATACCTATGACCCACAGTTCTACAATTTTCAGTATTTCATCCTTACAGAAAATATTGCTGACCTCTGGTTTATGCAATGGCCAATAATCATGAACAAGAGCATTCATAACTTTTAATTGTGAGATTAATAGATCATGAATCATGTATCCAAATCTAGGGCATTTAAATAAACTTCAGTGGTCAAAAATGCATTTCTATTCCTCTTATGTTGCTAAGGACAAAGTCTCTATTCTACTCTATCATCTTAACCACTTGGCTATATGAAAGATTATTCTTCCCAGTTCTATCTCAACCTGCTACCTCCAAGTATTAGCATGGGCAACAATATCCTTAGCTGATGGACAGTGAAAGTCCACTTAGCAAATAAGTTCACCACTGTATTCTGTCCCGAAGGAACTCTTGAGTTTGGTGTGGTTATTTTCATATATGACAAAGGTATTGTCATATATGTGCAAATGCTGCAGCTGGTCTAGCCCTCAAATTAAACAGAGGCTTCCAGCAGACACAAGTGTGCATTGATTGACTTTGGCAACACTTGAGCTCATGATTTCCTCGTCATGACACCAAAGTTATTAAAATTGAAGTTCGAGCAAATCAACAAACAAACCAAGAACTTTCACTAAACTGTCCCAAGTACCTTTTCTTTAGTTATAGGATTCAGCATAGAGTATTATATTGGCATTTAATGAAGGTCAAATCATTCCCTAGGTTGAGAAACAACCTAGAACAAAACAGCAAATTGAGCAGAAGTTGTCTGCTCATTAAAGTTTTACTAGAGTACAGGATGAATGGAGCCCCTTGGAGATGGTTGCATTGGGACTCAGTGTGATTATTGGGAGAAGCACATATCTCCAAAATAAAATAACATTTGTGAATCTTGCATCCAAATCTAAGGAATTTAAAGAAACTTCCGTGGTCAAAACTACATTTCTATTCCTTTTATGTCACTAAGGACAAAGCCCTATTATGTCTTGGATATTTACATTCTTGCATTCATTAATCAGTAATTTAAATTAGGAACAGATTTGACCCTTGACCCCCTTCTTATTCTACCACACTTAGTGGTCATACACGGACATCAAAGAATGGTTAAATGTGCAATCTCAACAGGAATGGGATGGCAGGCCCTTTGTCTTTTAATAAGATACAACTTTAAAAAGAGAGCGTGTGAACAAACACTGATATTCTGTAAAACACACAATGAGCCACATAATATGGACACATGTACAAGCACACACACTTGTTCATAAAGAGGGTGAAGACGAAAGGTGACTACTGGTTAAGGCTTATTAGAGGAAATCTTAAAGGAATTCTGAAGGAAATCTTTAAGGAAATAAATTAGGAAGCTATTTTTGATCAAGTTGGTCAATGATGGTACAGATGTGCCTCACTGATTAATTTTATAAGACATTTTACAAGAGCACAGCTGTGCTCATATGGTTATTTATATCTATGGCTGCTCTTATACAACAACAGAAATGAATTGGTTGTGAAGAGGTAGTATGCTTCCCAAACCCAAAATAATTAAATATCTGGCTGTTCAAGGAAAACTCTAAATGCTTTAGAGTGGTAAAAAGCTATAGGCAGAGGCTTGGAATAGCAAGACTATTTCAGATGAAAAGTGACTAGGACATTGATATGTATATAACTGATTTTCTTTCTTAATATTTTATTATTCATTTGTTTAAGAGAGAGAGAGAGAAAGAAGCAGAGAGAGGTAGTTAGAGAGCGAATGGGTGCACCAGGGCCTCCAGTCGCTGCAAATGAGCTCCAGACACATGTGCCACCTTGTAAATCTGGCTTATGTAGGTCCTGGGGAATCCAATGTAGGTCCTTTGGCTTTGCAAGCAAGCATTTTAAACACTAAGCAATCTCTCCAGCCCCTATATCTGCTCTTCTGGTATTCTGGAAACAAAGGCACGATGGGTTAAAACTATAGATCAGATGGTAGTCACAGAATTGCTTAGATCTTGATTTCCTTATTAGGGAATTTGCAATGACATATCCTTTTTTTTTTTTTTTTTTTTTTTTTTTTTTTTTTTTTTGGTTTTTTGAGGTAGGGTTTCACTGTAGCCCAGGTTGACCTGGAATTCACTATGTAGTCTCAGGGTGGCCTTGAACTCATGGTGATCCTCCTACCTCTGCTTCCCAAGTGCTGGGATTAAAGGTGTGCACCACCACGCCTGGCTGACATATACTTTGATAGGACTACATAGAACAAATCCTTTTCCCATGCAGTAGGGCAGGGTGACTGCATTTCTGTGAGTGGGTTTATGCACTGTCCCTGAACAGGCTTGCCCACTCTCACTGAGTTATGAATCCCATACTGTATCACAAAATAGCATCTGTTTATGTAAGCATTTATAATTTTGCCAAAAGTTTTTGTGGTTTTTTTTTTTTTTTCTGAATGAGGGACTTGATTATATTTTTTGTATCATTCCATAGGATTATACTCCTCACTGTTTCAATTTAGCCTAAGTATTAACTGGAGTTACAATTTGTAAAGTTCCTACTATAAAAGCAAAAAGGGTGAATACCAAATTTGGCATTATTCTAAATATGCCCTAATCCAATTTAGGACTTGTTGAGAATAGAAAAATCATACTTTGAACATCCATTTTTTCTTAATTTAAGTAGAAAGCTTTAGCTTTAGAGGACTATATTACCCACAAAAACATTCTACACATTCTGATGCTGTCCAGCTGTGAAACTAGTCTTGTCTCATGTAGAATGCACCGACCGACAACCAAACTGCAGCGTTTAAAACAATTTGGAGAGTTACAAATGGAGATGAATGCATCTCCCTCTAAAGGTAGTACTAAAATGACACTCATGCAAATATGCTGGGGATATATCCTGACATTCAAGTCCAATCCTCCAACCCTTGTCTAGGATCTCAAATGTGCTTCACATTCTCTATTTTCATATTGGTAGGCCTATGCTGTGATCTAGTTTGGAAGAACAGGTGAAAATAATTATTTCCATTGTTTTCTATTGGGAAGACCAAGATTCAGCAGGGTAAAGACATTTTGAGGAGGAAAAGAGATTTGTTACTTTTTTAAAAAAAATATTTATTTATTTATTTGTTCATTTGCAAGTGGAAAGAAAGAGAGAGGGAGGAAGAGAGGGGTAACAAGAATGGGTATGCCAGGGTCTCTTGCCCCTGCAAGTGAACTCCAGATGCATGTGGCACTTTGTGCTTTTGGCTTTATGAGAGCTAATGGGGAATTGAACCATGGGCTGGCAGCAAGCTCTTTGAGCATTACTCCATCTCCCCAGCCCTGAGAATTATTATTAATGAGCAAGTTTTGACAATGGCTTGTTCTTGAGAAGACACTTGTCACATTGCATAAAACTCTTCTGCAAACATTTAAACTAAAGTCTGTAGTGTGTGTGTGTGTGTGTGTGTGTTTTCTATATGTACCACTGAGAGAAACTTGTAGAAATCACATTTGTTTCTTTTCTCTCATACTAGTGGTTACTGCTGTGTGTCCTCCAGGAGGGAATTTCATAGATTATGATTTTTTCTGCAGCCACAGCAGATGTAGGACTCAATGTTTGTTAAGAAGGATGCTCAGTTCATGGAAACAACTTCAAGTCTAGGAAATGGAAGAGTCTGGTTAATATCTCTAGAGACCCACAGGGAGTGTCACGCTCCATAAAATTACTTATGCATTCATATACAGTGCATGATCATCTCCTGGCAAAAGGACACAAGTTAAGCACCTTCTATATGCAGCAGGGAAAATCCCTTCGGCAAGGAAGTCTATCCATTGGCATGCACACATTATACCAGCTTTAGTTTTACTATGTCAAAAGGAACATTCACCACGCTTAATGAGAGTCACTGGATTAATGCGAGCTGTTTGCAGCAAGGGATGGAATGTTCAGACCCTTGAGAAAACAAGGCACCTGGAGGGAACAGTGAAGGTCATTTACTCACGCTAAAAAAATGTCTTTTTCATGGCTGCAAATATAGTCTCCAGTGTGCATATGCTGTGTGTGTGTGTGTGTGTGTGTGTGTGTTCATGCACTTCTGTCACTGCTCATGCTTAATTTTAAAGTTAGGAGAATGACACTCCTTTGCTACTGACCAGGAAATCATTGCAGCCATCATTTTTTTTCCCCTTAAAGAAGGATGATTTAAGAACATGCGTCTGAATGTATCCTCAGAACTTCTACTCTGAATGAATTTGATTGTCTTTCTCATTAACTTGTTTTTAAAACTTTTTATTTATTTATTTTGAGAAAGAGAAACAAAAAGAGAGAGGGAGAGAATGGTTATGTGAGGACCTCTAGCTACTGCAAACAAACTCCAGATGTGTGTGCCACCTTGTGCTTCTGACTTATGTGGGTTCTGTGGAATTGAACCTGGGTCCTTAGCATTTGCATGCAAACACCTTAACTGCTAACCTATCTCTGCACATTAGCTTTTTTTAAACGATTACTCTGAATTGGCTCAGTTAGTGAGTTGAATGACATCAATTTCATATTCAATATTAGAGATTTGGGAATATGGGCAATCTTTTTATCTCAGTAAGAGAACATTTTCAAAAACAACTTCTTAAGGGAAATTTCTTGGGTTAAATTCCAAAACTGTGTCCAATCTTTCAGCATACCTGTAATTTCTACCATAAACGTCATCATCTTTTTAGGTGACACATTTTTTTGTAGTGTCTCTATGTGTCTGAACTCCATAAATAGAAAACATGGAGATGTGTGCACTCTCTGGAACACTGATTCTTAAACACTAGTGAGTGAGCTATCATTCCTCAATAGTCTGCCTTCCAAAAGAAACTGCACAGGGTTTGGCTAATAGTGCAAAGATTGTCATTCATTTCCCCAAGTAACCTCTGTTCTCTTACTAAACAGGATTTATCAGATTTCCACTTTAGAAAGTGAAAAGTGATTATAGGAAATGCTAATCTTGGGTTTGGTGAAGGCAATGACACCAAATGAGGTGTCCAGGGACACCAAATATAGAAAGGCCTAAAAATAAAGAAAGAATGTAGATAGGGAAAGAGTCATGCAAAATGAAGTCATATTGATCAAAAAGAAAGTTAAAGTCAAGACTATCGCCCCTCACCATTGCCTCTGGTTGATCCTGCCTACTGCACATAGTACCCAGGAATGGAGCCTGGGGCAGTGGACTATTGAGTAGTTGAGACAACTTGTTGATTGGAGGGGCACCTGGTGCCAAGAAATGCAAGAGAGGGCTTTTGGGGTAGTGACTGTCGACTAAGATCCTCTTATACACATTGGGATTCTAGCATAGACCCTGCAAAAGAATTTTGACATTAAAGGCAACAAAATTATGCTTAAAATATACAAAAGACCATGCCAAAAATCAAAGGTAAAAGACCACAATGGTTACAATGTTGTCAACATCTACACCCTCACCTCCTTTAGCTATGATGGCTCTCCAATGTCTGCTTTCTATGTCCTTACTGCATGAGGAAGGGGTGTGGGATGCCCATAATTACCTAGAGCAGTGCCTGCTAAACAGTAGATGCTTGGTATGCTCTTTAAAGCAAGACAGGAAGAGTTAATGTGCTTCCTGTTGCATTGTGTGAGCCACAGATTCCTCACTGGTAAAGATGAGGTCACTACCTCACACTGAAGTTGAGAAATAAGAAAGGGTAATAATACACATACAAATTCTGGCAAAGTATACTGCACAAAGTTGGAACTCAATTATTGGTTTTTCTTCCTTTCCTCTTACTCTTCCATGTGTAATCATGGTGGTTAATAATTATAGTACCTCTACCATATGCTAGGATCAATAGTAGACATTTTACATGTGTTGCTTAACTGACTTTCCTTAACCCTATGAAACAGTAAACAATGGACTTTGATTGTTTTTTATAAGGGGATTAAAAAGTTTAAACTTCTCCCAAGGTCCCATGAGTAAACAAGCAAACCAGGAAGGATTCTAGCATTGTCTGACACTAAGCATCCTATACTTGCCATCGGCTCTGTCCTACAAGTAGTGAAAGGAAAACTTAACTATACTCTTGGGCTTCAATCATGCCTTGATTATATTAGTTATTTACTATATAACTAATACATATTAACACTACTACATGACTAATATATACTAAGCTCTGATAGGTGAGCAGAAAGCCATTCCTTTTTAATCTCAAGGTAGCTTATATAACTCAGATAACTTGACATGTTTGCTTGGACCAACCCTTCTAAAACTCATTTCTAACTATGAATATTTTCATAATATATTGTCTAAATGTATATATTGAATACAAAATTTAACAGTATATATTTAACTTCATATAATGCTATATGAAATTAATATAACATATTAAATAATATTTAAAATGAAAGAAATATATAAAGACTAAAATATGCATATTTAAACTAAAATATAAAATAATGGTAATATAAAAATATTATAATCTTCAGTTGATGAATAGCTTGCAAGGAATAATCATATACTTTACATTTATGTACATGATATTGAAGATATCTTATTTCTTTAATTGGAAACTTTAATATATGAGCATATTGCAAGTGGTTGTGTTCCCATGGAGTTATCGTCTTATGTCTTATGTCCTCTTTCTCCCTCTCCCTTTCACCTGAGGGCCCCCTTCAGTGGAATATCAGTAGTCTCTGTGGGATCGGGGAAACACCAGGCAGTTCCTATAGGGAGGACAATGCCTCCTAGAATACCTGCTACCCCTGTAGTTTATATTTATTTTCCTGTTCCCTCTCCCACAATGCTCCCTGAACCTTAAAGGGCATTGTTGGAAGTCTAATTTTGTGTTCAGTTCTCCATGGCCTCTAATTTTCTGCTTTGATAATTTTGTGTCTCTTCAGTGTCTATGGCCATCTGAGAAGTTTCCCTAGCTATCCCTGAGATCAGCACTCATATTTCAACCACCTCTTCCTCTGCAATGCTTCGTGGGCCCTAGCAGGTATGATAGAGATAGCTTGTCTTATGCTAAGCACTCGGCTTTCTCTTCTTGTCATTCTGGTGGCTTTCTTGGTCTTCCTGGTATTCACCCCCACCTGTAAAACACAGGTTCTTTAACAAAGACCAAAAGCAGCATTTATCAAAGGGGGTAAACATGAATATTTATGACATTTCAATGAACTGCTCCCCTCCATTTAGCCAGAAAGCAGTGTACCATCTCTCTATGGTCTATGAGCTTCTAGGTCATAGGCTTTTGACTTGGTTCTCAGTACCAGACATGAATTCTCTTGCACTGAATGGACCTCATTTCCAATCAGAAAGCAGTTGATTACACCCATAACATGTGGTGCTATTGCCCTGGTGGATACATCATACCTGGCTATTTGATTTCCTATATTGCAGGATCCAGTGCTTTTTCATGCTGTTAATGACTTTAACGCTCAGCAGCTGGTGTAGTGTTTTACCACCCTGTGACAGCTAGCCTGCAGGAAGCTGGCTTCTGTTTAAGTTATAGCTTGATTTCTTAATGTTATGTGGCCATAGATCATAGTATCTTCAGAAATAGTGTCTTACCATCTAGTTCTGGGAAACAAAGTGCTTAGGCAATGGCCTATATGGTTCAGGGCCTTGCTGACCAAAAATTCACTGTGGGGAGTGATCCAATTCTGGCACTGGGATTCACTGACAATAGCCTTTGATTTTTAGGGACAAGATTTCTCCACCCTAGCAGTATTATTTTTCCCAAACACACATACACACTCTCTCTCTCTCTCTCTCTCTCTCTCTCTCTCTCTCTCTCTCTCTCTTTCTTTCTTTCTTTTCAATGGAATTATATCTTTAAATTAGCTAACCAAGAAATAGGTTTCTGAAGTACTATTTCATGTCTTCTTTATTTTTGTGAATTTTCCTCCCTTATGCCTGTCCCCTCCACAGACCCTTCCAAACCCTGTATTCTAGCTAACCACTTGCTAGTGTATTATCTCCACCTCTAATACCTCCACATTTCCCTGTCTCCATCCCTCATTCTAGCTTCCAGACACATCAGACTATTCCCTGTTATGATCCACATATGAGAGAGAATATGTATTATTTGTGTAACTTCACTTAGTTTAATCTTTCAAAGGTATATCCGTTTTCCTAAAATTTTCATAATTTCATTTTTACTTACCACTTAATAGAACTCCATTGTGAATATGTACCACATCTCCATCATCCATTCATTAGTTGTTGAGTATCGGTGACTAGAGCAATAACAAACATGGCTGAGCAAGAATCGCTATAGTAGAGCATTGAATCTTTAAGGTATATGGACATAAGTGATATAGTTGGTTCATAAGGTAGACCTGTTTTTAGATTTTGGAGAAACATCAATACTTATTTCCATAATGGCTATAAAGTGTATACTACCACCAACAGTGAATTAGCCCTTTTCCTGCACACTTTTGCTACCATTTGTTGTCATCTGAGTTTTTTGGTGTTATGTATGCTAACCAGAGCGAGATGTCATCTCAAAGTATTTTTGCATTTCCCTGTTGGCTAGAGATGTTTGCATTTCTTTCTTTATGAAATATCCTTTTGCTGCCCTGCCCCAATTTGTGAATGGGTTAATTGAACTTTTTTCTTGCTTGTTTTTTCTTTTGATTTTTTCATATATTCTAGATAATAAACCTCTGTCATTTTTATAGCTGGTGAAGTTTCTCTTCCATTCTGTGTGTTGTCTGTGGACTCTGATGAGCATTTGTTTAGATGTACTATAGATTTTATTTTCATGAGACGTGATTGCTTGAGTGTTTGGCTTATTCTCTGGGCAACTAGAGTCTTATTCAGAAAGCCTTTCCCTGTGCCTATATCTTGAAGTGTTCTCTCTATTTTTCCTCTAATTGTTTCATAGTTTCAGTCTTATATTGAAGTGAAAATTGATTCATTTTGGACTTGATTTTGTGCAAGGTGAGAGAACAGAATCTAGATTCAATTCTTCCACATTTGGTTATGCAGTTTCTTCAGCACCATTTGTTGAAGATGCTATCTTTTCTCCAGTGTGCATTTTTGACTATTTTTTTTCAAAGATCAGGTGTCTGTAGATACTATAATTTATGTCTGGATCTTCTATTCTATCTCATTGATCTGTGAGTCTGTTTTTGTGTCAGTACCATGTTGTTTTTATTACTATGGCTTTATAGTTTATATTGAAATAAGATATGACAACACCAGCAGAATTCTATTTGCTGAGGGAACTTTTGGATTTCTCAGACCTTTCATATGAATTTTGAGATTTTTTTTCTATTTCTGTGAAGAATGCTACAGGAATTTTCATTGGAATTACATTGAAGTTGTATATTGCTTTTGGTAGAATGGCCATTTCCACAATATTAATTCTTATAATCCATGAGCATGGGAGATCTTTCCAGATGGCTTATTTTTTTAATCCTTAAACTAAGCCTATTTCAGAGCCATTATTATACCCATCTTCCCAATAAGGTCATTGGGGAGGTCATACTATTTTTCTTGAAGTCATACAGCTAATAAATGTCAAAGCCTTTAAAAAATGATGAAATCTGAATCTTAGTAGTTGTCTTAGTTGATAACATTACTCAAGAACCTGATAGTCTAATCCTAACATATGTGCTTTTAAACATTATATTAAATTTTAAAGAACT
Source organism: Dipus sagitta (assembly GCA_036346955.1). Taxonomy (NCBI): domain Eukaryota; kingdom Metazoa; phylum Chordata; class Mammalia; order Rodentia; family Dipodidae; genus Dipus; species Dipus sagitta. The sequence goes on from CM070781.1 coordinate 20,400,124, forward strand.
TCATAACATGAGCATTTATTATGCCTTTTCTGACACCATTATTCCACATGAATTTTCCTTCCTCTGAAATATCTTCATAATAACATTAATTTCTCATCTGCAGAAATTTTCTTCACAATCATTTATCCAAGTAATTGGGTTGGAAATCACTCCAATAAGCATATGAAAATAAAGGCCAGAAGTGACTTTAGCATAGCAACCCAAATGCTCACTCATCAGTGGCTTTCTGACCATGCTGGCTCAACACAGCCTTTCAGTAGTTGAGAAAAAGCATTTCAGTGGGACATCAAAAATCAACTTTGGCAATCTTTTCATACTGAATGCCAAGGTCTTGGCCTCTTCCTGGGAAGACAGGAAGGCTGTCTGCTGTTGCTGATGTTCTAAGTTGCCAGGATATATGCTTGCCAGCTACCAAATCCACTTCTGGTGAGACTGAAGGTAGAGAACCCTTGTGTAGAGTAAATTAGGCATCTTCAGGAAGAACATTAATTCTGTCAAGTTTCTCAACATGAAGTTGGGAGCACTTTAGCATCTCCCACACTGCTTATACGATCAAAGCCAGCTGCACTCACATGCAGCCAATGTGATCCTATGCATGAACAGTTTCCAACCATTTTTGGAAGGTTTCGTTTATCTTCAACCTTATCATATGTGGTTATAATTTCCAAATGAATTGACCAATACCATTGTCACAATGTTCTTCTGCATTTTCTAGTGATGGCAGCTACATTTTCTGAGTTAGAAAAATTATTTCTTGTTAAGTAAGTTTAATTCTCCTTTAAAATTCATGCATCCGGAGCTCTGTTACTATTGGAATATACCTACCATCACTACTGTGGGATAGGTCCACTTTCATAGTTAGCAGTCCCATTCTCTCTCTCTCTCTCTCTCTCTCTCTCTCTCTCTCTCTCTCTCACACACACACACACACACACACACATTCACACTACATAAGTGGCATTCTGTCTAAAGGTCCTACTACAAGGCAATATTACTTTATTTGGGGACACCCAAAGCCAGATCAAACACATGATGAAGTGACATAAAATGAAGCTACCAGATTCATGACAGCATTCAAAAGCTTGGCCAGGGAACATCATTAATATTTGAGAAGATTCTTTGCTTTTTGGCAGCAATTCTGCCCATGACCTTCCAATTAGCATGCTTTATGGCTAAAAAGAAACTGGTTTCTCAGCTGTAAGTACCTTGTCTGACTGAAGTGGTATTCTGTTAGACAAATTACAAAGGTATTTGTATAGCTTTGCCCTGACTCAGACTTAACCACAAGATTAATTTGAAAACAGGGCCCTCCCTTAAGTCATCTTTGAGATCTTTGGAGAGTTTTCTTCATTATGTCTTCCAAATGCTCTGCTCTGCTAATGGAACATAAATGGCGTTCTTACCAGGAGGTGTGGGTTGGAAGTTTCAGTTAAATCTTCTCAGAAGAAAGATCTAGATTGTGACATTACATTAGGGACTAGGAGCAAATTACTTACCATGACACGATCTTCTTAATTTCTTCTTGCTATGAGTCAAAATGCAATTAATGTTAGTTGAGCTGAGCAGGATTAAACCTTCCCTTAATGAGCAAAACTTTGAAGTGTCTCTTCAGTTTTGTGACTTGTGCCTTCTGGACAAAATCCCAAATATCAACAGGGAATTTTTCTTAGGGATATTAAATTGTTCTGATATTCTTTTTCAACCTGTCTCAAATTCTGCATGTGTTAGTTGGGATGGTGGCAGCTTAAGGATTTCTTATCTTATTATTGCATGGAGGATGCTCTAACACTTCTCAACAGAGGACACACTCCTTAATGCAACTATTCCATCATCATCAATCTGTTTTTAGGGAAAAAAAATCCCTCAGGGCTAAAACTTTAGTTGTTCTAAATTAGCAGCAGGTTGATAGAGACTATTATTTCCCGTGATCCTTATAATTCACTTGGAAAACAGACACAAATGGTTGTACACACATGTACACACAGACACACACACACACACACACACATAGGTAATATGACTCATAATTGAGATGTTATGTATTACAGCTCACCTAATTTTCTGGTAACCTTAACCATAGGTCAAGCAGTTGTGATTTATGAGAAGCATCAAAAGGCTCAAACTATGGAGTGTTTGTAATTATTACCAAACTATTTTATTTTACATTTAACAAAATGGTTATAAACATAAATGTTTCTGTGCCATGAGAAAGCAGTGTGCCATTTGCAAACAGTAGCCAAGACAAAAGTCTCTTTTCTAGTCACAGTGCCAACCTAAGACTTTTCTAAGATGTCACTGCTATCTTTTCAACTACAAAGCTGTCATGACCAACACTGGCTGGGTTGTCCCTTCAAGCAGAAAATAGAATGAGGTTTAAAAGAAAATGGGAATTAACTCATTAGCATTTTAAGACAATATTAAAATCTAAGTTAATGAAAAACTATAACAAAATATTAAATTTTAAAACCAAGACAAGATTATTATCCTTGACTCCTTTCTTTGCCTTAGCAGGACACTAGAACTCCTGCAGTTCATAATAGAAGAAAGGCAAATATTTACTGATGCTATTTGCATAAGGGTATTTTTAGCCTTCTTGCACTTGTCTTTAAGTCTAACTCACTTGATACGTGGGTTCTCTCCGTCCACTTATATGGTAAGCTACAAGAGAAATCATCAGCTGTGAGGATACTGCTCTATCACAATAAATTATTGATCATGAAGAACTGCTTAGCCCTACTTTAAGCCTGACTTTGATAAGAAGAAGAATGTCTCTTTTCTTAAGAGGACATCTATTCAAATGAAAAAGTGTTAGGGGGAGCCAGGTCTGGACAAACAAGCAGTGGTTAGTTATTTTAGTCCTGCCAGTTATTAACTACAGGACCTTAGGTACATTACTTACCTTCTCTCATCCTCTTTTCCTCACCTGCTCTGTGACTATTTTAATGGAATATTCTGAAGATTAATTGATACATTCAGTGTGAGATGCTCGACCCAAAGCTCACACTGAGGAGTTGTTTCCTGCTTACACAGAATCCTCTCCATCACACACATGGACAACTTACTCTTTCAGTTCCATGGAGACATGCAAGAAGGTTATTTTTCTAATCCAGAAGAGCATGCTTGGGGCAGGTGAAGCCCTGTGTGTATTCAGAAGTAACTTTTCATGTTATCCTGAGCCTGGCTGCAGCCCTTCTCTGAGTGTGCCACTTGGGGCATACACCAGATGGCAGTGTCCCATTGAGGACAAGGATCCTTTTGGTCTTTCAGCTCACTGACCAAGTAAGTGACCAGTTGCTTTGCCATCTCTATGTGTGTTACAGGTCAATGGCATTAGCCTTGGGGCCTAGTTGATGTTCAATGTAAAAATAAACACTGGGAGGACCTCTGCACACGTTCTATTCCCTTTCAGTTGCAAAGCGTTTCATTTGCAAGGTCAATTGGAAAAGGTACATATGTAATGGGGTAGTAAACATGATTTTCAAATAGGCTTTTTAATATTTGCATTTCTGCTTATTTAGTGAGTACATAAGGAGCCTTCCAGTCTGTATGGCACATGCTGCCCAGCACCAGTACTGCATCTATAAGTCATAAGCAGTATGGGCCCATTACCTTCAAGAAGGTGGCTGCTCAGCAGAAGGGACAGATTTTTATGCTGCTACTTACAGTACAATGCAAGCTTGGTGATGCTGTTTAGCACAGATGACTTAGATTTTTTTCTAATCTTCTATGTGTCTCTCTTGGAGCTAATGCATTTCATGGATTTTTTTTTTTTTTTTTTTTTTTTACTAAGTTCACTTGCCTTCAGCTAAGAACTCTGAAATCTCACAGAGGCCAAGTATCTCCATTCTAAAACACAATGAATGCTTGGATCGTGCTTTAACCCATCACACATGTGATTGTGGAGGCTTTTACAGTGTCTATCTTGCAGTGTACAAAGAAGGAGTTATTCCATGTCATTTCTACCTTGATTAATTTATCCTACAAACATTTGCCCCAGGGTGACAGATACTGATCTTGATAAAAACATAAACAAGGGCTGGGCTATCCACAGTTCTTGCTCCAAAAGGCCATAAGTCTAACAACATGTTAATAATTTGTAAGAACCTGAGCTTCTGTAAGCGAGTGTGCTTCAAGTACATCCGTGTGTGTGTGTGTGTGTGTGTGTGTGCGTGCGCACAAGTGTTTATCCTCACATTCTGCTCTTACTCACTGTTACTGCTGCTTTCAGTGGCACCTGTGAGTTGACAGCTGAGTCATTTACACAGAGGCTGTGTATGCTGGTGTTTGTATGTGCCACCTGTGCATGGCTGGAGCATGACAGTGATGGCTGTTTTTCTTCCAGGCTCACACATGGCCAAGTAGGCAGAATAATAACCACAGTACATTTCTTCTGGTCACATTTTCATTCCTTGTTTCTTATGTACCGCTTTCCTGTGTCTGTCCTGAGCCACCCCGTAGTCTCTAACCAGGAGCAGTCATGTGTTCTCCTCACCCCACCCATGACCTCTAAGGACTCATTGGAATCTGATTTTCCAACAGACTGCTGCCAGCCTGGTCTTGGGAACCTGATCCACTCTTGGATCTTCTGCAAGCTCTGCAGTGGCATTTCAGTGCAGGCGCCACACAGATCCTTGCTTCACTGTTCCCCTATATGCACAAGGACACTGCCTTGGCATTTCAAAGACCAGCTCTGACCCTGGAGAGGCTTGCTGTCCCCAGCAGTCTAGCTGCCAACACCAATGGGAAGTCACAAAGAGGCAGCTTGCTGGATGGCCTGGCAAGAGGAGCCTCGAGGGGGCCTCTTAGAGCTAGCATGGCCAAGTTCAAGCTCAGCTGCATAACTACCTGACGCTTAGATGAAAGGGGCTTCCCAAGCTTGCTCCTCTCCTTGCCCAAAGTGTTAATGGTCATGCTCTGTACAAGAAGGAGGCCAGGATATAGTCCCTGAAATCCCAGCTTCTCTGTGGTGTGTAGCAACTGACGCCTGCTTTTCAGGCCACTGGTGATGCCGTGGGTGGAGTCACTGTCACTGTCATCCCATTCCCGGGACTTATGACAACCCAAGACTAAACCTGGAAATCTGCATTGCCTTAGAAAGTGCATCAGGTTTTCTGATGTAGCCTAGGAACTACTGCTGGAAGTTGCCATCTTTCTTGAGATGGTGCGATTCTGCTACTTCCAGGAGGCAAAAACCAAACACCAACATCCCTACAAGGTCAGATGAGAAGACAGGAGGAAAGACAGGAGGAGCCGAGACAAATTTAGGCCTCGGGTTTTCTGGCACCTCATCCACTGTCCACTCTCAGCACTGAGCCAACTCTGAGCAAACCCAGTGCAGACCACGTGAGCACCAAAAGCTGGGTGATAGCTGTGATCTGCGTGCAAAAGGAAGCTGGGTGCTTACATAGCTTCCACAGGGCTCCAAAAAGAAAAAACGAAAAAAAAAAAAAGGCGTTGTAGAAAGGACAGGCATAAGAAAAAGGAGTCATGAGTTCTGGGCCTGGAATGATGAAACAATAGAGAGTTCTAAAAATGTTTGAAGAGAGAAGAGAGTGAAGCAGGGAGGGGGTGGTAGCTAGGTCCTTGGTTGAATCAGGTTGTGATAAAATGGAGGAGAAGCTGTGCTGAGTTTTAACACAGGGCATTAGGATAGGAGCAGTTGGCCAAAAAGGGCCTGCTCCTGGCAAATAAGGGCTTCTTTACTCTTACTAACTGCACAAGAGGAAAAGGGTGATGTGGTGATCGGCTGGAGGAAAGGCTCAGGGCACTAAGCAGTGAGATCCCATGGGAACTCCCTAGGTCATCCAATGCATCCACTTCAAAAAAATATTATCTTTAGGGCTGGAGAGATGGCTTAGCAGTTAAGTGCTTGCCTGTGAAGCCTAAGAACTCCGGTTCAAAGCTCAATTCCCCAGTACCCACGTAAGCCAGATATACTAGGTGGCACATGCATCTGTAGGTCGTTTGACGTGGGTGGAGGCCCTTATGTGCCCATTCTCTCTCTCTCTCTCTCTCTGTCTTTTCCTCTCTGTGTCTGTTGCTCTCAAATACATAAATAAAATAACCATAAAAATATATCTTTAGAGACAGGGGAAATGGCTCGTGAGTAAAGTGCTTGCCTCACAAGCTTGAGGACCTGGGTTCTGTTCTCTATGCCCACATAAACATAGACATAGTGGTACATGCCCACAATCCTTGCACAGGGCAGTCAGAAACATGAGGATCCCTGGGGCTCAGTGGCCATGCAGTCTAGCTTAACTGGTGAGTTCCAGGTTAACAAGAGAGTGTGCCTCCATAAAAAAGGTGGACAGCATTAAAAAGGACCAGCACTCAGGGTTGTCCTGTGACTGTCACACTTAGGCATGCATGCTCACCTGCACATACATGAACAGGTACGCATACACATAATGATATATGTATGTATAAGTTTTCACATATCACTGCCAAGATGACACGAGGAAAAGAGATCAATCAAAGGAAATCTGAGTTCCTGAGCACGGGAGCCATGTGAAGAGCAGGACTTCTGTTGCCAGGTTCCCTGAAAGCAGCAGAACGGGCTTGGTGAAGCCCCTGCAGTCCCGGGAGGGGCGGGCTGTGGAGGAGGTGTAATCATCCAGCCACACGCTTTATAACCTGTGCAGAGTGCACTAGTCTTCCACTCTTGTTCATGAAGAGTTAAACTCTGTGCCCACAGAACGCCTGTGGATTCTGGTGAGGCAGATGTGAGAAGGGAAGGTGGACATGGCATCACACACAGATGATCTTCTGTCTGAGCCTCACTCTTCTCATCTGTAAGTGTGACTTCACACTCATAGGATCCAGTGACTTCCTGGTTAGTGGGGAATTCTAAGTTGTTTAAATTACTGCTTCATTTAAGGATTTCAATAACTAACAAAATCTGTGGAAAGAAATGTTTAGTCACAACACAAAATAATGTTTTCAGTACAATTATTTATATATGTGAAGATGTCAGCTGTGAATGGGCCTGAATCTTACTCTAAAACAGAACAGTTGCTGATAAAAATAGAAAAAGGCCATCATACTTATTTATCTAAAAGCATCAAGACCTATACCAGCACCTGCATAAGTCAACTCCCTACCTCAAAGATGATTGCTCTAACCTTCATTGTATATCAGAGGAGGCCTCACAGAAGAAAATTAGAAAGGAAATGGTTGGTCTCTTTTGCTCTGGCCCCAGACCATGTTTAAGGACAGTGCTTGTGAAGCCAGTCTCAAGCCGTCGGAGTTCTTTCCACATGTTCAGTGAGGTGAACACAGATGCCCCAGCTTCATGCAGCAGAGGGACATCCATCAGCATTCCTAATGTGCTGCTTCGAAGATGGCAGAGAAATACTTTAAAGGAACTGCCAACCTTCCAGTTCAAATCTGCCTGGAGTTAGACACTGGTAGGTCCTACCCCTATGATCTGCCTGTGGAATGTCCGTCCTCAAAGTTAAGAAAGGTTAAGCAGCCTAACTGATAGAATTCACATTTTTCTTTGGATTCTACCATTTCTTTCTTTCAGGCCTTCCTCATGAAACCCCAAGTAGGAGTGAGGAGAGCACAAACAAACTAATGACGAGTAAAGATGAAGGAAACAATGCTGGTTTTTCTAATGACCGAATGCTTCATGTGCGACATCTCATTTAATCCTTGCTAATAGAATGAAAAAAGACACTGTAGCATCCTTAATAATATGAGAAAAATCTGAGTCTCAATTAGCAGAAGTAACTTTCCAAAGGCAACCAACAATGAGAGAGAGAACCAAAATTAGACCCTGGGCTTTGATATTTCAATATTCATATACTTTGCTCTCTGCATTGCCATCTCCTTAGACCAAAGAAAAAAAGAGGACAATATTTTTTCTTGCCCTCAGGATTATAGACTGTATTCCATCAGTAGAATGTGATGGATTCCAAGTTTGTGGACACTTCTTAGTTGGTTTTTAATTCCACATAATCAACAAAGCTGTAGCTTTGAATCCCCTGCGTGGCTGAAGCAACCCTCCTGATTCCATGCCAACCAATGGAGTGCAGCACTATCAAAATGAAAGGGAGTGACACGTGACTGGGAAAGTCCTTGATGTGCAAGCAGGTTCCATACCAGGATGTCCTGTCCCAGATGAGATCCTAGGTGAGCAACAAGGCCATGTTTCAATACCCACGCCAGGCTTTGCTTGTATGGATCTAGGTGCTATTTGCTGATGTGTGTGAGGCCCTGTGAAGGGACCAGAGTATTGCCAAGCCTACCAGCTGCACTGGAGTATTTCAGTAGCAGGGGTTCTGAGGAATGATCTCGGGGAGCTCATTATTGTCTCTGAAATGGACCTCTGTGATAGTGTTCCAACTTAAAGAGCATCCCTACCTGTAGGCTATGTGTTGTTGGGGAATGCAAGTGAATATTTCATGGTTACCTACACAATTTTTTCATTCTGCTTTTATTTGCCCATCCATTCATGTAATAAATATTTATCAAGCAGCTACTATAATCCACACACTCTGCTAGGAACATGGAAAACAGAGGTAAATTAAGTACAGTTTGGGCACCTGGGAACTTACAGAACAGCTAAGGGGAAAAGAGACATGTAAGCAAAGGCATGTGGTAAAGTGTTCTGGGCATTAGTGCAGAAGCATTTTTATTGCTTAAGGGACAATGTATGCAATCCAATCTAAGGAGGAAAGAGATGAGTATTCAGTGAAGTTCTTTCCTTACAAGACAGCATTTTCAGAAGGAAAATAAAGGGCATTGAATCAGATCAACATGAAGGTAAATCCTACTTCTGAGCCACATAAACATGACCTTGATTTCAAGGTTCTGAGTTTCTCTGTACATTGAGGATGAAACTCCTTTCTATGGCCACCACAGGCACCTGTGACCACTGAATGAGATTCACACTCAACAAATAACCACTTTGCATGATTGAATATAGTTCAGTACTTTTCCATGGATATTCCTAGTCATGCTGTCTAAATTGTGGTATGTGAATGTTTCCATTTATCTACCTAAGATGTTCCAAGAGCAAAGACCCTTGACCATGAAGATTAGGAATGTACGCTAACAAAGGGAAGTCTACAGAGACACCCAGGCACAAGTGGCGCCTCACAGGCTAATGATCACCTTTGTCCCATTGAGGAATGATGATGTCATTTAGAACATAAAAGAATGTGCTAGCCCTTACCTCCTGCTGCCCTTCTGGAACAATGAGTATGTCAGGTTTTATTATGTAGAAACCTGGACAGAAAGTAAACAAATCAGAATTATTTTATAATCCCCCCAGACTAGTTAATAATACATTAACTGTCATTTTAGACTAGCTACATTATGTCTTTTTAGTTATATTTTAAAATTGAGGCTGTTTAATGGACTTAGCAAATACTCAATAAAATACAGCTGGAATTATTATTACTGTATCAGTCACAGCTCAATATCGTAAGCTACCAAAGCTGACTCTGGGATATTAAGAAAAACTGTTGATAGAAAAGATATTGAGTAGCCTATAAAATCACTGGGCTTGCTGGAGACCCATACAATTAATTTTTCAAAATTGCTCTAAAGAGAAAAAGGAGACTTGTCCACCCCCTCCACCCACCCCTCCCCAAGAACTGTAGGAAAGATACCATTTACCTCTACCCAAGACTTGTCCTTCCTAAAGATTTTGAATTCCTTGCTACCAGCACTAGAGGGTATTCTTTATCCCTTACTTTCCATGTCATTGGGTCTTTGAGGCCTCTGCTTGATAGAACCCAGGTTATATGACTGAATGCTAGGGGAAGCCAAATAAGCCTAGCCTTTTTATTTTGTGGATGAAGTCACTGTGGGATATGAAAAAATATCTACAATATAAGAAACTCTCAAACTTAGAGTGTGGAAAAGATGCTATAAGACAAACTCAGCATGGATCCAGTACATTAGCAAAATATTATTGCCTGCACCATGGCTACTGACTCCAGTGACCCAGAACACACCCATTCATGTGTTGGCAAGTGAGAATGATTATGTAGGACAGTTAGGAAGAAAGGATGGAAACGTCTGACCTTTGGAAATATACTCTACATGTACAAAACCTAATTCTCTTAAAGTCTGTTTTTGTTTGTTTGTTTTCTGACGTAGGATCTTGCTCTAGCCCAGGTTAACCTGTAAATCTCTATGTAGTCTCAGAGTGGTCTCAAACTCACAATGATCCTACCTCTGACTCCTGAGTGCTGGGATTAAAGGTGTGCACCAGCACAAACACAGCTGTCTCTTAAAGTCTTTGCAAGAGAAAGAGTTCAATGTAGAGATAAATGTTACAAAGGGCTTCATTTAGCTCTTTATAAAAAGCTGGGGTTTGGAAGCACATATGAAATTGGATTAGGACTCCTTCATCCAGGTGATTAAAGAAGAAATCCTCACACCTTAGCACACATCAACATCACCTGGATCCCTACAGGTGGGGGAAGAAAACAAGAGTGACATTTCCTCACAAATTCTCAGATGGTTCTATGAGGAATGCTCTGTGTAACCACTGAGGTAGAGAAACATTAATGCCAAAGACCTGGGAGGGAAAAAAAAAGCCAGAGATTCATAGGAAAGAAGACTGATGTCTACAGAAAAGAATGTGGTAAGGGAAATATTAGGTAGAAAAATTCAGTTTAGAGCAGTCCCTATGGAGGGTGCATGAACTTAGTGCTAAGACAGGAGAAAACCCTTAAAGACTTTGGTTACTTTATTCCACGTCACATGTCATGAAGACTGCTGATCTTGATATTGTACCTACTGCTGAGAATAGTAGAATAAAATTAGACTTTTTTCCACAAGATAAATTATTTGGGTATTCTCAGAAAATAAAACACTAATTTAAGTGTGAAATATATCTGAATAATGTTATAGCAAAGGGGAATACCATGTGACAGAATAATCTATAAGAAGTCAAAACAGAGACCACTGCCCCTCCTGCTGGCTTGCTGTGTGAGCTTAGCCATGCCATGGGACTCCGCTTTTTAATTTTGTTGTCTAAAAACAAGCAGTATCTAAGAAGTAGCAAGAGTCTGTGATTAGTTAGAGGACTGAATAAAATGATCACAATGATTTGATCATTGTAATCCCAGAAAACTGGATACAATTAGTTCAATGACAAAAGCACATTTGACATCAACATTTTACAAGAAAATACTATGACCTTGCCTCAAAGTAGAAAAACAACAGCAAGAAAGCGAGTATACCAAAATGTCTTTAAAATAGGTGTGTTCAATTTTGGAGGTTAAAGGTAGATAATGTATTGGGAGGCAACAGATATGCATATAGATGAATCCTAATTCAATGCAAACCTGTTAGTTTATTTATGTTATTAATATGATACCCTAGAGGACATAAACCAATTAAAAACCCATTTCAATTATTAATTGGGTCCCCTAATTGAAGGGACATAATTAATTAATTAAAATGTCCTCAGCTCTACTCACTAAGGAAACACCTAAGTCAGAGAATGATTGGGCTAATGGAGCTGTATTAAACTTTTAAACTGGACCTTATGCAACCTGTGAGGTAAGGATATCTAATCTATAGGCAGAAGTGTCTGAATGAGAAAACCAGAGAAAAAGGGCAGGAGATGAGCTTTCCACTTTCTTCTATGGATATATTGTTAGGAACAAGGCATGTAAATACGCCAGTCTTCAGTTTTCCTTATGACAACACTGATTCAAGTGACTTGAAATATTCTTTTCTGGCCACTGAGAATCATGATGAATATTTGCACCAACATCACAATACTGAAACACCCACCAATAATGAACCACTAATTGAACACTTAGTGTGCAGGCACCAAGACTCGTCCTGTCCTCAGAACGAAAAGCGGAAGACCTGAGATGGCAGCTGGTATCTCATGTTCAAAGGGGTCAAATGGGTGTTACATCTGTGGAGAGGTGCTTGTGAGAGAATAAGGGCTTGAGGGAAAAAAAAACAAAAAACAAAGAAAACCTGCCTCGAACTCAAATCATGTCCCTCCCTGAAAATGCCCTTAGGTCTCTTTTTTGTTGTTGTTGTTTTCAGAGAGAGAAGGAAAAGTGGGAATATTGGCGTCTCAGAAGGTGAGATGCTTATTAGCTGGGACAGATGTAAAGATGATGTAGACACCTGATGGACAAGAGAAGCTCAATGCAAGGGTCTGCTCATTGTTCTATGACCTTTTTCCACAGGTGTCTTGGCATTCCAGGGAGACGTGTGGTGAATACCATAATAATGAAGGAAGTGTTTTTTCCTGTTACTTTGTACTGAGCCATCTTCTAGGATTCATGGTGGCAGGTAATAGCAAACAATTTCAATGAGCAAAAGTTCAGTAAATTAGGGGCTGGAGAGATGGCTTAGAGGTTAAGGCGCTTGACTGAAAAGCTAAAGGACCCAGGTTCGACTTTCCAGGACCCACGTAAGCCAGATGCACAAGGTGGTGCAGCATCACCAATGACATGACCCCTCCTGAATCTAACATGGAGCTTCAGAAACACCAAGTTGGCACCTGTATTTTTCTTCACTAAAAACTTCCATAACCTTCAGAGGAAAATAATTTTTTTGCTAATAATACATACACTTAATTTACATGTTTTAAAATTTTACTTTATTTATTTGAGAGAGAGAGAATGTGGGCACCCCAGGGCCTCTGGCCACTAGAAATGAACTCCAAACATATGCACTACTTTGTGTATCTGGCTTATGTGGGTACTAGGGAATCAAAGAGTTCTTAGGCTTTGTAGGGAAGTGCCTTAACCACTAAACCATCTCTCCAACCCTTTAATTTACATTTTTATCCATATGTGCAAATCCCTAACATGTATGCTATGTATTTCGTTTTAGCTGGTTTTGAGCATTAAGCTCTATACCTCATATGATCCCATATTCTACCCATTCAATAAGACTTATGTCTTTCACATGCTAGCTTCACAGTCCTCCATGCTGTTGTATGTAAAATTAGTTATTGATCTTGACGGTTATATAGTATTCCACTGAATATGTAACCCAAAATTACATGCTGCTACTAATGAACAGATCTTAATAGCAAATGCAATGCTATAGCAGAGATTTTTTCCATTCTTGATTATCATATAGAAGACTTTTGCAAGGCTATAATATTGTTGAATGAATTGCTGGTTTTACAGAACGGCTGTTTCACTCTGGACCTCTACCACTGATTGATCCATTTGTAGAAGAGTACTTGGAATTTTTACATGTCAAAAGCTTTACAATCTAATAAACAAAAACTGATGATTTTAAATAGCATTTTCTGATAACTGATAAAGTTTAGAGTATGTTCATATGATTTGAGGTTCTTTTGTATTTTCCCTGTTCTGAAATATTTGTTCATGTTTTGCCCATTTTAAACAATGAATTGACTTCTACTTATTTAAAACAATTTAAATATTTTTTAACCTAAAATATTTTAATATTTTTTTCTGGTTTTATGTATTACAAGCACTGTTGGCAAGTTTGTGCCTTCACTTTCAGTCTTGATGTCTTATATTTTTAGTAGTAGTTCTTACTTTTAATATAAATGTTTCTATTATAATTTTAGCCTTCTAAAATATTTTATTTATGTATTTATGGGAAAGTGAGAAAGAATGAGAATGGGCATGCTAGGGCCTCTAGCCACTGCAAATGAAATTCAGATGCATATGCCACCATGTGCATCTGGTTTATGTGAATACTAGAGAATCAAACCTGGGTCCTAAGGCTTCACGGGAAAGCACTTTAACCACTAAGCCATATCTCCAACCTATTTTGAGCTTTTTAATCTTGGATTTCTACAGGCATTAATTTATTTAGAAGTCTATAAAGTATATGGCATTAGGCAAATACTTTTTCTTTATTTAAGTAACATATCCCACATCAACATTTAGGCCATCCTCCATCCATGATCACCAGTAGATATGTGTTATATGTTAGGTGTTGAGATATGGTTGAGTATTTCAGGCCTTTAACTCCATGCTGTGTCCAGAAAATACTGTCTTCCTTCTTACATATTGATAGTAAATTTTTATATCATGAAGGATACCAATCCAACTTTGTCTCTTTTCAGACACTGCTTGGAATCTGAGGCCCTTCAGACAAAGCTTCATATTATAAAATCAACTTGTCAAAACAATTTGTTAGATATGTTTAGGATTACATTTAATCACTAGACTCTTTTAGGAAGAAGTTATTCTTAAGACAGTGTGTGCTTTCAGACCAGTGAAATGGCACAGTTGGTAAAGCACTTACTATGCAAGTGTGAGATCTGAAGATAGAATCCCATGAGTCTTTGTAAAACTGGATATGATAACATGGGCATCTATAATCCCAGTACTCCTCTGGTGGGATGGAGATGGAGACAGAAGAATCACTCAATGTTTGCAAGCCAGTGAGCCTGACAATCATAGCAGCAAACAACAAAGAGACCTTGTCTCAAAAAAGATAAGATTTCCAGGTCACACACATGTGTGCCTTCACTTACACAGATGAACATTAACACCCACCCAAAAGGTATTACACATTTGCACATTCTCAGTGATAAATATGGTAATTGACTTCATTAATTTTGATTTAATTTTCCATTTTTGGGTTAAATTCTATATTTTCCTCTTTTAAATTTATATATATATATATATATATAAATTTAAAAGAGGAAATATGTATGTATGTATGTATGTATGTATTTTGCTTGTAGGTGTGATGTGCTTCATGTGAATTTGAGGCTGTAATAAACAAACATCATCAGATTGTATGCAATGACTTGAGGTTGTACATTGAAAACAAATCTGTGCATTAATATTATATCTAGGAAATTGTACTGATACCTAGAAAATTGAATTTTATATATTGATGTTGTATCAGGTAACATAGTTAATGTCTATTACTTATTCAAATAATCTGTTTGAATATGCTTTTATTTCCTTTTTTAAGTTGAAGATGTATATTTTTATATCTTGTTTGCTAGGAAATTTCTTTTTATATATAAAAAATGGTTGTTGAATTCCATCATAAACTTTTTATGCTTCCACTGCAATAATTATGTGATTTTCTTCTATCTAACAATATGGACTCACACTGTAAGTTTTCTAATGTTGAATCCAATTTACATTCTCCCAAGCAGAGTGGTCATGATGTAATGTTTTTTATCTATCTATCTGGTTTTAAGGTTGTGAACATATTGTTTGGTTTCTTCCATTTATATTCATAAGTAAGTGTGGCCTGTAATTTTCTCTTGTAATGCTTTCTCTGGATTTCATATCAGGTTTACACTAGGCTTATAAAATGAGTTGGATGTTTTCCTCTATTATTTTATTTCTGTAATACCTTGTATAAGATTGGACTTATTTGCTCCTTGAATCTTTGATAGGATCCACATAGGGAAACGTTTAAACGTTGTTTCATTATAATAAGATGTCTGATATCTGTTGACTTCATACTTTAGCAGTTACAAGAAAAGCAGTTTTAGTCATATATTTCTCAGGTTTTAGTTGATAATGTCATTTAGATATAAGATGCATCATGAGCTAAACTATGTGTGTCTTTGTGGTGTGTGTGTGTGTATGTATGTGTGTGTTTTCCTATATATTTCACAATGCTCCAGTTTTTGTATGCAATCTGGCCAGATTTCTTCTTAGAATTTTATTGATCTTTTATAATGATATATGCATATGCTATAAAATTCTTTAAAAATTATATTTATTCCTATTTTATTATTTCTATTCTAATATACTATTTGTTTAACTGTCATTTATTCTTTTTCTCTTGCAAAAAATTAGGACAATCAAGGCCATCCTTAGACTATGTAGTAAATTTCAGGTCGGCCTGAGCTACAGTGAGACTGTACCTGGAAAAAAAAGGCAGATAACTATTTTATTTTTACTAAGGAGAAACATCATATGGACACATCATGGATTGGTAGCACCATTTCCATCCTTCCTGCTCTCATTCCACTGAGGGCCCTTCTCAGTGGGATTGCTAGTATTCACTGTGGGGTTATGGGTTATGAGTTGTGACAGCAGCATGCAGTCACTGTGTAAGGGGAAGTTATGGCCTCTGGATATTTTCTCCCTTCCTGGTGTTCCTACTATCTTCCCGCTTCCTCTTCTGCAAAATTTTTTGAGCCATGGTGGGTGAATTTCAACTCTACTTCAGTGTTGAGCTCTCAGAAGCTTCTGAATTTCTGCTTTGGTACATTTTGAGTGTCCTCAGTGTCTGTCCCCATCACCTTGGGGCTCACCTTGCTAGTTTCTTTGTGGTTTCACCTGAGACCCAGCTGATACATGAGGGGTGGTTCATCTCCTTCCAGAAAGAAAGCTGTCTTTTCTTATCTTGCTGGTGGAGTTTGGTTGTCCTCATTTCTCACTACCATCTGAAAGATAAAAATAGATTCTCCAATGGAGAGTGAGACTAGGATAGGTTAAAGGGGATAAGCATTGTTAATTTAGAGAGTTTTTGATGGATGTAGCTCTATTTGGGCCAAAGACTAGTGGGAGCTTCTCATTGGAGTCCATAATTTGGGTCCATAGGTTCCCAGTTCTGGCCATGTGTTCCTTTCCACTAAGAGATCTCTTAGTCAATCGGAGAGCCATTGGCTACCCACCTGGACTGTAAGCCAGTATTGCACACATGTGTACATCTTAATAAGCTGTTTATTTTCATATAGCAGTGTCCCCTGCTTGCTCATATTGCTGCTGGCCATTTTCCCCCAGCAGCTCATGTAACACTTTCCAACACTATACGGGCTAAGCATCTGGAACTGGCTTCCTTCCAGATTCCAGCCAGATCTCTCAATGTTCTGCATTGGCAGCATGTGGCATCTTTAGCAATAGGCTCTTACCTTTTATCTCAGGTGGGTAGTCAAGGGCTTTGACAGAAGCCTGTCTTGTTTTGGGGACCTCATAGGTCTCTCTTATCAACAGCTCAATGTAGGTTGTATCCAATTTCTGGTACTGGGAGATATAAGCAAGAACAAAATATTTTAGTGTAGGCTTCATTCAACCCTCTCCAGGGCCTTACTTACCAGACAATCCCCCATACTCCTATGCAAGAAGAACATCTCTACATTACCAAATTATTTTGGATTTAGTTTTGTGTGTATTTCTCCCCTCCTATTCTCCTCCTCCTAAACTCCCCTCCTATTCTCCTCCTTCCATCTCTCTTATCCATCCCTTGAGTTAAGAGTTGCCTGTCAGTTACGTTTGCAACTCAAGCTGTTCCAGGTTAGGAACCACAGATGAGGGAGAACCTGCAAAAATTTTCATTCTGTGCTTCTGTGAGTTCACTTAATATGATCTGTCCCAAGTCAGACCATTTTCCTATAAATTACATTCCTTGCTGCTGAGTAAAATTCCATTGTGCACATGTACCACATCTTCATTATCAATCCGTCAAATAATGGGCATCTGGGTTGATTCCAGTTCTTATCCATTGTGAATTGAGCAAATTTCTCTGCAGTGAAAAGTGGAGACTTTAGGGTAGATGCCCAGCTGAGGAATAGCCATGTCAGTAGCTCTACTTTCATTTTGTTTTTAGTAGTCTCCATATTAATTTCCATAGTGCTTGCACAAGTTTGTATTCCCACCAGAAGTGAATGAGGGTTCCTCTTTCCCCATGTCCTAGCCAACATTTACTGTCACTTGATATCTGAATGATTGCCATACTGACTGGAATAAGTTTTGATAGCATATTTAAAAGTACATATTACTGGTTTGGTGAAATTGGATGATTCCCACAGAATTTGGTGCTCAGTAAATCCATTGTTGCTTATCCTAAGTAGATTTTTTTCTTTCATTTCTATCACAAATTCTCTTTTAACCTAATCTTTACAGAATACACTTTAAAGCATATTTTAAAAAATTCTAAAATAGTTAAGTTTGAACTGATTTCTGTTTTCCATCTTGATTATCTTTGATCAAACATCATATTTCAAATTATTCTAACTTTTAAAAATTTATTGGACCTTGATTTTCACCTCTACTGCAACTATTTTAAAATATTTTTATTGATTTGAATATATAATATTATGTATTATAAATTTAGAAGTCATACCTTTTATTTAGGGAACATGTTAGTATTCTGAACAGATTATTCTCATGTCTAGACAAACTTGTGAGCTTAAAATTATTTGCCTTCCATAAACATTGTTATGTAGTCTTCTATGCTTAGATTTGAGTTTATACTTTTACACCATTAACTTACAGTTGTATTGCATAAGTTCCCTTTTGGTCTCTGTTCTAAATAGCATGCACAGAACTATGGCTATTGTTGAGAAGTAATTTTAGCCATTTTATTTTCGCTGTATCACTTAGCTCAGTAACCTAATCCATAGATGTTGTATTTATGCATTTAAAAATTTTTACTTTGATGTATTTTTCTGCTTTACTTTCTTATTTTTATCTTATTGATTGAAGGTGCATTATTCCCTCCCCAAATTTCTTTTCCTTTAAAATTACAGATACATTCAATTCTTACATGTAGACCTTGAATTTGTTAACAATTCAAGTGATTTAAAACAACTAAGAATGTTGTCCATTCTAATCATTTTTGTTCATTATTTATTTATTTATTTGAGAGCAAAAGACACAGAGAGAAAGGTAGATATACATGTAGAGAGAGAATGGGTGCGCCAGGGCCTCCAGCTACTGCAAACGAACTCCAGATGCATGCGCCCCCTTGTGCATATGGCTAACGTGGGTCTTGGGGAATCGGCCTCGAATCAGGGTCCTTAGGCTTCACAGGCAAGCGCTTAACCACTAAGCCATCTCTCCAGCCCCTAATCGTTTTTTTTTTTTTTTACATTGGTAGCATTTTGTTTTATGTTGGGGCTTCATTTGTGGGGTTTCATTATGACATGTTTATGCATGTTTATATAGCACACTTTTTGGCGTGTGTGTGCACATGTGTTTGCATATGTGCATATGTGTCCATGTATGTACACACAGCCATGTGTGTGGGACTGCTCCCACATATAGGTATAAACATGCATGGGACCGATCTCTGGCTCCCATACATACATGGTAAGCACTTTACCTGCTGAACTCTCTGCCCAGAATCTTACCATAGCTTTATCAGATCCATTCCTCCACAATGCTCACTGGTCCCTCCTGCCTGATCTCTTTGCATTTTCTCATAAACCTTTTCTATTTCTGTGATCTCTTTTTGCCTCTGTATAGAAAATATATTTTTTAAACTAAAAATGTGTTTCCTGGCTTTCATAGATTTCAAGCTGAGCCAGGAAAACAATTCTATCCTATTATCAATACATATACAGAGCTGTCTTCTGCCACTGACACATAGTAGTTGCTGTTTCAAAATAATGTTCTTTTTTTGTGTGGGGAGTCTTTTGAGATAGGGTCTCTCTCTATTCCAGGATAACCTAAAATTAAGTCTGTAGACTCAGGCTGGCCTTGCACTTACAGTGATCTTCCTGCCTCAGTTTCCTGAATGCTGGGGTTAAAGGCATGTGCCACCACACCAGGCTTTGAAATAACTTCATAGCCAAATGAATGAGTTTTTTAATGAAAAAAGTAATAAATTATTTCTAAATTTTCCTTCAGAAATCTTACGTAATAAGTAATGTAGACTAAACTGCACCCAGGCAATAATAACAGCACATATCTTTTATGTTAGCACACAGCATCTATGTTCACATGTTTATGTAACTTTAGCAATTACTTTTACTTTATTTGTGTTCTTTAAAGAAAGCTTTAATGGGCCGGAGTGATAGCTTAGTGGTTAAGGCGCCTGCCTAAGAATCCCAAGACCCAGGTTTGATTCCCCAGCACCTACATAAGCCAGATACACAAGGTGGTGCAAGCATCTGGGATTCATTTGCAGTGGCTTGAGCCCCTGGAGCTCCCATTCTATCTCCCTCTTTCTCTCTCTCTGTCTCAAAAAAATAAAGAAAATACTTTTAATAAGCTTTGATAAATATTGTGCAGATTGTCCTCAATTTAAATGGTTTAACATTACAGTATTTTTTTTACAATTTTTTTTAAATTTTTTGTTTATTTATTTATTTGAGAGTGACAGACACACAGACAGAAAGAGACAGATAGAGAGAGAGAATGGGCATGCCAGGGCCTCCAGCCACTGCAAATGAATTCCGGACGCTTGCGCCCCCTTGTGCATCTGGCTAATGTGGGTCCTGGGGAATCGGCCTAGAACCGGGGTCGTTAGGCTTCACAGGCAAGCGCTTAACTGCTAAGCCATCTCTCCAGCCCCACATTACAGTTTTTTAACTTTACAGTGTCACAGAAGAAATACTCGTTAAATAGAAACCATACATTAGAGATTTTTTTTTAATGCTAGCAACATTAAGTAATGTATGTTCTGCTCTGGGAAGCAGAGTCAGCCCCTCTTCCCTGGTAAGCTAGAGGTCAGAAAAGTGATCACCAATATGCTACAATATGCCATGTTGCTAAGTTATGATTTCAGTAGGTCAGGAGGCAATGTGTCTTTGACTTACAATATTTTCAATGTGTGATGGGTTTATGAGGATATAATTCCATTTAAGTTGAGGAGCATCTGTATGAAATTATAATTTTAATAACTTCATCCCTTTTATTATGTTCACTTATCATATTTAATTAAACTGATACTTTGATGTCAACCATTTAAATTGCTTACAATTATTTTCATCATAATAGATTATATATCATGAACTTATTTGTGTAGCTAGTCCTGTGTCTCTCTGACAGTTGTGCATAGGTTGTACTCATACAGGTATGAGATTAAAGCCAACCCTACTCCTTTATGGGCATTAGGCCACGAGTCTGAGCTTCATTAGTCTGGTCTATAGTGTTTTCATTGGTTTTAAGTTTTAAAAAGTGTATGGAAGGTATAATGCCAACATTCAGGAGGCAGGGGCAGGAGGATCAGGATGGAATATATATATTTATAAAATGCTTAGGAAGCCTAAATGTTTCATTTTCCTATAAAATATTCTCCTTCAAGCAAATCAATAGTATAAAAAGTTTTTCTAAAAAATTAAATTAAAAAGATAAATGTGCCTAATAATCACATTATATCCACAAAGATTATATATATATATATATATATATATATATATATATATATACACATATACACATATGTATATATAAAATCATCTGAGACTGTGACCTAGTACAAAATCAAGGAATGTTCATAGACCCCACTCCAGTCTTCCTGCTTATAACAAGTACATATGAATGGAGTTATAAAAGGGAATGAACAGCTAATTGCACTTGCTGAGAATTAACTGACAGCAGCTGTCTGACATGGACTCATGCTTCTTTTAGATCAGAACAGTATAGCAAACAGCAAATATCACACCACATACACATTACAGCCCATGAATCATGCTCCACATGGTTACAGACAAGGAAGAGAGACGAACAGAGAACTTAAGTGCTTTTCTAAAATCATACAGCTTAGAAATGGTAACTTTATACCCAGTGGACTTAATGTGACATTTCTAATACTGATTGCTTTTTATAGTATGGCACATTTTAACAGGATTTCTTAAAGTTGCCTAAAACTTAAGGCAACTCTTATTTCATTACTAATCATTTTCTGTATGGACATAGTATTTCAGTGAGAGATATTTATTTCACAACTCCTTGCTCCTTAGAGAGGTAAACTAACGTTACATTATCCTTTTGCAAGCCCCATAACATTGTTCTTCTATGTTCAGTAAATACTCTTTGATGCTTAGGAAGCCTAAATATTTCCTTTCTCTGTAAAGTAAATCAAAGTAAGTCAATGGAATATAAAACTTTTCCTAAGAAAATAAATTAAAAAGATAAATGTGTGTAATGATCACTTTACATTCACAAAGTATAAATCAGGATATTTTAAATTTTGGGGCTGCAAAAAGAGTTCATTACATTTCCCTAGAGACCTTAGAATAGGAGCACACACAAAGTTAGGATCTTGTGGACCAATAATCTTATTAGTCTCATGTGTGTGTGTGTGTCTATGTGTGTGTGTGTGTGTAACAGCCAAAGTAGCCAACCACTTTGTACACTTATGAACACTTCTCAGGCAACACTATTTCAAGCTACAGTAGAAACCTAGTCTAAAGGCAACAGCACCCTGCCTAACACGGTACATACTTGTATTATTGTTTCTGATATCTGCCTCTATGTATCTATGTCTCTATGCATCTATGTATGTATGTATCTTTCTATCTGTCTATCTATCCATCCATTGATCTATGATCTATCTATCTTATATTAAATAATTACACCAAATGGCAGAGACAGCAGGAAGTGTGGGAAAATCATTCAAACCACTGTTGCAGACTGGGAAGTTCACCACAGGCCTGCTTTCTCGGTGCATGCAGCAGCTTCCATGGAAGGAGCAGGGAACTCCCTTAACCTCACAGGATGCCGTAAACCTTAATGTGATAATATATTACCACCAGCCTTGTAATAGGCACTTAGGAAAAGCTGCTATTGCCAGGATTGAAAGATCACTTAGAAGAAGCACCTCCCTTAGCGCCATCTAGGCTTTGAGAGCTTCCAATTACCACAAATATAAATTGAAATATGTTTTAAGGTATAATGTATAGATATTGCTTGCACTTCACATAAGTAATTGCATATCATACCACTTGCTACCACTGTGACTAAGGCTATAAAATCATACTAGCATATTCCAACAAATTTTGAAAAAGACCTTGAGTAAATAAATTATAGTTATTTATTATATTGGATTTAAAAGTAGATTAGCATTCCTCAAACTACCGTTAGAAAAAGTTTTGGCAAGGCAAAAATGGTCTTGCAGAATTTATTTTTAGTTGTGGAGAAAACATTTTCTTTACTGTTTAGTCTTATTTTTTCAATGAACTTAAATAATAAAGTCATTACTTAAAATGAATTAAACTTGAGTCATAAAAATTTTCCCAGATCTAGCTGAATGTGGTGGTACATGCTTTTAATCCAGAAGCTGAGGTAGAAGGATCACCGTGAGTTCAAGGCCAGCCTGGACTACAGAGTGATTTCCAGGCCAGCCTGATCTAGAGGAAAACCTTATGAACAACAACAGGGCTAGAGAGATGGCTTAGCAGTTAAGGTGCTTGCCTGCAAAACAAAATGACCCAGGTTTGATTTCTCAGTGCCCACATAAAACCAGATGTACAAGGTAACACAAGCATCTGAAGTTCATTTATAATGGCTGGAGACCCTGACACACAGACTCTCTGCCTCTCTCTCTCTCTCTCTCTCTCTTCATCTGCATCTCTCTCTTTCTTTCTTTCTCTCTCTCTCTCTCTCTTTATCTGTATCTCTCTCTCTTTATCTGCATCTCTCTCTTTCTCTCTCTCATAAATAACTAACTAAATAAATAAATATTTTAAAAATAGTTTAAATAAAAATTTGTAGAAAAAATACATAAAATTTTCCCAGATCTATCAAAGAACTGACAAATGAAGACAAATAACTAATTCCTTTGCTTTTCAGTAAGTGTGATCCTACCATTGAGAAAATGTCAGTATGTATCATTACATATTATCTACTTATCTATCACTTATATAACTGATGTTGAGCTACTGCTAAAGTGTATATATTTGGGCCTTCATAGATTGTTTTCAATGCCTACCTGAAGATAACTTGCATTCATACCTATGATGTTTAGCATTAAAAGCTGAGAAGTGTTTTTTTTTC
Source organism: Dipus sagitta (assembly GCA_036346955.1). Lineage (NCBI taxonomy): Eukaryota > Metazoa > Chordata > Mammalia > Rodentia > Dipodidae > Dipus > Dipus sagitta. The sequence continues at coordinate 20,423,748 of CM070781.1, forward strand.
CCCTTGAGTACCAATCCAGTGAGTCATTTGTGAGTCACAAATCCAGTGAGTATTGTATAAAATACAAAGATCTGCATGCCTTTTCTTCCATCTAATATAAGTGAAATTCCTCAGTGCTGTCTTCCTTCCCACTTGCTCCCTCCAAGAGCTGAGAGAAGAGATGAAGCCAGGAAGCCATGTACTTCTACCAAGGGAAGCAGCATAATGATGGCAAGTGTTTCTGCTAAATGATCCTTGAACATAATTAGAGCATAAGAGACAATGAAGGGTTAAGGTAAAATATTACATTTTATACAAGAGTTAGAGAGACAAGAGAGAGAGAGAGAGGAAGAGGAAGAGGGAGGGAGGGAAAATGTAGAACATTAAGGTTAGTCTTGATCCTATCCTCTCCAGTGCCTTGTGATTCAGGTGTTCCCTGTAAGGGCCTGGTGAAGGTTCAGCCATTTGGTCTGCCTTTTAGGAAGTAGAATTTTATGGTACCATTGCCGTTTGGGTCTAGATTTGTGTTTCCCACCCCTTCGGTGCCCTCCCCTCCCTCCCCATCCATCCTAGTGTCTAGTCCACGAGATGCTTGCTGGGTATGTAAGGTATCTTGGGTAGATTCAGGTTAGGTGCTGTAGATGAGTGAGACTATGTGGCAATTTTTTTTCTGTGATTGGGTAAGTTCACTGAGAATGATCTGTTCCAGGTTCAACCATTTTTCCTCAAATTTCATTGTGTTGTTTTTTCTTACTGCTGTATAGAATTCCATTGTGTAGATATACCACATCTTAGTTATCCATTCTTCTAGTGATGGACATCTGGGTTGATTCCAGCTCTTAGCTAATACAAATTGAGCCGTTACAAACATGGTTGAGCAAATCTCTCTGGCTTGTGGCTTGAAGGTTTTAGGGTAGATGCCAAGTAAGGGAATAACTGGGTCTGTTGGTATCTCTATACTCAGCTTTTTCAGAACTCTCCATATTGCTTTCCAAAGTGGTTGTACCATCCTACATTCCCACCAACAGTGGATGAGTGTTCCTAGTTATCTTTTTCCTCATTTTCTTAGTGGGCACTGACCTGTAACTCCCAGTACCAGCATGGGGCTATCACCCACAATGAGCTTTTGATCAGAGAGACTTACAAGGTTTCCTAAAAGACAGACAGATTTCTGTCAGAGTACTTGATGACCCACCAAAGGTTGGTGGTAAGACCCTATTGTTGAAGATACCTTATGTGGTTGACATGCAAAATGGAATGGCATGGCTGGAAGTTGGAAGAGAGTCAGTCCCCAGACAGTGAGCGTGTCTAGTGCCAGAAGGTGCTACATGGGCGACTGGGGGAAAATGACCAATACCTGTCCAAGCAACTCATGGTCTAACCTACTTAGCAGCAAATAACTTGTTGTGATGCCCTCACAAGTGCAATAGTGGCACACAGCCATGGTGGGGAACCAACTGCTTTTAATTTGGCTAACTGATCTCCTCAGTGGTACGGGACCCATAGCTGGAGCTGGGAAACAAGTCAGAACCATATCCAAACATAAGCCCGCTGGCCAATATCAAGCTACCATCAATCATGGGCTACAAGAGGGCCTACACCTATTAAATTCTCTATAAAAAAGTAAGGGTTATCTCATTTGTCCTGGTGCTAACTTACTCTCTGTTGGAGAATCTGCTTCTCTTTTTCAGATAGATGTAGATCCTATGGAGAGAGCCACCCCATCATACCTCAAAAAAGCTGAAACTAAGAAAAATTGGCCAAACAAGCAAGGGTGCTGTTTTCCTGATGAACCAGATACCAGCACTAGGGGGAAGGAGATCAACACAGAGAAAAATCAACTCCTACCAAGTCAGAGATCCAGAGCCTCAGAGGCCCCCAACACCTCATCACTGAAGCAGACCAAAAATGAACCCAACATGGCTCAGGGAAATTATGCGGAAGAGGGGGCGGAAAGAATGTCAGAGCCACATGTTTGGTCACGATTTGCAGAGACATTTATCTTACCTATAACTGTGGGCTAACTCCACAATGCAGGACCCCTATACCTCAACAAGGAGGGGCCAAGGGGAGGTGGTAGGTCACAGATGAGCCTAATAATGGTACCGAACTGACTGTATTTGCTGAATGCAAAAGTAATTAATAAAGAAAAAAAAGAAAAAGAAAAAAGAAATAAATAAAAATAAAAAATTATTAAGTTTTATTCCCTGAGGCTGACACACCTGATATGTTTCAGTTGTTTTCAAGTGAGTGGCCAAGTGCATTATGAACAGATATACAACTTTGTGCCCTAGACAGTGGGCCCCTTACTCCTGATGCTAGAGTTGCACTATACATAGATTGAACTCCATGTAATTTATAATTTAAATTTTGATTAGGAAAGAGAGGAAGAGGTGTTCTGAGGAGTTGCTTCAGGGGTTAAAAGCTCTTGCTTACAAAGCCTGCTGACCTGAGCTTGATTCCCCAGTATCTACACAAAGGCAGATTCAGAAAGTGGCACATATGGCAGGAATTCATTTGCAGCATCAAAAGGCCCTGGTCCATCCATACTCTCTTAATATACTCTCTCTCTCATAAATAACTTGCATAAAGAAAAAGAAAGAAAGAAGACACAGTACAATACAGGGAAACAGCAAACCTGGAATTACATGTCAAAGGCGATATCTGAGGTAATTACAGCACTCACAGAAGAAACTGATGGATGAACAGAGCAGTATCATTTAAACAAAAAGAAAAGAGGGGGGAGAAGGTAAAGTGATGAAAAAGAAATATCTATTTAATTGTACTGACTCTTCAGCCTGCATATTTATTCAATGTGAAACACCAAGATCCTGCCAAAGTTGGAAGCTCAGCATTGGCCTTCTGCCAGATTCTTTGTCCTTATGTCCCCAGCATAGCCTAAATATCTCACCCCAGTAAATTCATTTAAAGAACCTAGTTTTGGAAAGAGCATTGCCTGTATGATGAAGTCAACTTCTTATACCACATCACAACTGAATGCAGATCTACATCAATGCTAGAAGAAACAATGACTTTAAATGCAACTTGGCTGGAGGGGATAACCACCAGGCATCAACTAACAGACCATTTCAGTACAACACAATTTTCTTCTTATGTGACTCTCTGACTCTAAAGTGCAACCTCCTGTAAGTAGTGCTGTCATTTTACTTCCAAGTGTTTCTCATTGGGTCTGCCTTTTTGTAGATGATGGTAGCTCATAATAAAGAGCCCTAAGAAGTCTCATGCTGAGACAGGTTATGGGACAAAAAATAAATAAAATAAAATAGCAGAAAAATGCAAAAATGATGAGTGGAACACGTAAAAAGTGGGTTAATAGCAAAAATGGGGGCATGTAATTAATATTTTCGTCTTTGTAGTAGTTTGAATAGATGGCCCCCAATATATTCACTTTGCATCTGCAGCCACCTGGCTGGATGTGGTTTCACTGGGCAGATATTAGGTGTGGTGGTAGGTTTGAGATTTCAATCTAAAGATACACAAAATGTGCTAGCTCGAATTCCTGATGTGTGCTGTGCTGTGTGGCTTTTGGCTTTTGGCTTGTCCTTCTCTCTCTCTCTCTCTCTGCTTTGTCCTCTGAAAGCAGGATAGCTTCTTCTGCCATTATGGAACTTGCTCTGGATCTGTAAGCTTCAATACATACCCCTTCCTCCATAACTGTGCCTGGTCTGGAAGTTCATCTCAGCAAACATGAGGCTATTTGTTACAGAAGTTGGTACCAAGAGTGGGGTGAGATGAACCTGATCATGTGGATGTTGATCTTTTGAAACCTTTGTTTTGGAGAAATAGGCATGGACTTGGTGCCTGCAACTGAAGATGTCTTCTGGAGTAGTAAGCCAAGTTTTAGGGACTATTCTGATGAGAGTTTGAGAATGCTAAGTGCAGACAGTATTGAACTTCGAAGTTTGGCTTATGAGCTTTCTAAGGGGAAGGAAAGACTACAGAGGACTTTGTTGGAACTGGGCTACTGGCATAAGGGCTGGCTGCATCCTGCTGCCCAGGCTCAGAGAGTTTAATCAAGGTGAAATTTGTAATGGACTGATGTGCTTGGCTAAAGATAATTGGACTGAGAGATTTAAGCTTTTTAAACTGGAAAACCTCAAACAAGTTAAAATTACAGGCACTGAGACTGGTCTTAGGTTACTGAACCTGCTATTGTCAAACACATTAGCAGTCTTAAAGAAGATGGCCCAACTGCCTTACATTAAAACAATGGGAAGGATGCCTGAGGAAAGACTATCATAGAAATGCAAACTCTTTTGGAAAGAGTTGAATGGAGAAGGAACCAGCTTTTCAAGGCTATGATTTATTTCATCCCTGAATTAAGAATATGGTTGTGTCCTGCACACCTGATATTGGTTTCAGACGCATAAAAAGTACAAGGAGTGATCATGAATTGCACATGATTCCAGGAGCAGTTGCTGTGATGTGACATGAGGTATGGCTTGATGCTCTGATAGGCTGAAAGAGCCTTTGGAAGATGGACTGTGGTTTGCATAAAGACCTGAAGACATTTTGGATATACCAGGACTATACAAGGGCTACCATAGAACAAACTGCTGGCCTAGAATGGAAGTGTTCCCTGGCTACTCTGCCCAGCTGGAGGGGCAGAATTAAAAAAAATCTGGAAACTGGCAGTCTCTGGTTATATTGAACTTGAACTTCAGACGTTTGATGATTGCTTGATGGTGGTTGAGTTTTCATTGTTTTAGTCTCTTCTTGCTATGCATTGTACCAGTTGAAAATGTTTACTCTGTATCTTTATATGTTGGAAGTATTTAACTTGTTTGAGTTTTCAGGACTTACTGAATTAAATTGGTCAAGACTATGAGGACCTTTGAAACTGAACTTAGTACAATTTACAATGTGTGATGGTTATGAATCTATAGGGGGCCAGGGGCGGAATGTGGTAGTTTGAATAGTTGGCCCCCAATATATTCAGTGTTTTATTACTTTGTAGTTTCCATCTGCAGCCACCTGACTGGAGGCAGTTTCACTGGGCCAATCTTAAAGTGTGGTGGTGGGTTTGGATTTCAATCTAAAGATATGCAAAGTGTGGTAGCTGGAGTGCCTGAAGTGTGCGGTGCTGTGTGGCTTTTGGCTTGTGGCTTGTGCTTCTCTCTCTGTGAATGCAGGCCAGCTTCTTCTGCCATTATGGAACTTCCCCTGGATCTGTAAGTTTCAATAAATATTCCTTCCTCCATAACTGTGTCTGGTCTGGAAGTTCATCTCAGTGAACCTGAAGCTGTCTGCTAGAGTCTTCTAATACCCTTGAATCATGTAGCAAACAAAGATACTTAAAACTTACACTTAACTCATGTCAGTGACCATATATTAGTGTCTTATCATGTAGTGTTCAGAGTAATCTATGGTTACATATTAGACTCCCATTAAGCTAATTATACTCAAAACATTTAAATAGTTATTAAAAAGATCCATAAGTTCTTTCAAGTTGATTAACTCGACTAAAAGAAGTTATTGGGTTTTACTTTATTTGGGCTTACTATAATAAAGTTATATAGGAAGTGAACATACCATGCTGGATGGACATTATATAAAGAAAGACATAGATCAGCAAACCTTAAAATTTTTCATTGTGAGAACTTGCTTTACCACTCAGTGGCCTATCTAAGTAGCATTCACTGAGGAGAAATTGCTTCATTGGATCTTCTACTACATCAGCATTGCCTCCCACAAGTGTGCTTTGCCTGGACAGTAAATGCTTATTTTAAAAACTAATGCAAACCCCTGCCCATTAACAGAATGATAATTGTGAAGTTAGTGGGTATATAGGAATAGGCCTGGTAGAATTAGGAAATATAAGAAAAATAAATGACATATTCTCTTTGCCCTAAGAATTTGCTAATTTTTTAAGAAGACAAAACAAAGGTAGAATAAACAAACAAACCATTGCCTTACTGCTGATGATGCATGTTCTTTTCTATCAAGTATGATATAAGACTTCTGAAATGGAGTTCTACCTGTGCTCTGAGAGAGCCAGATCAAATTCATGAAGATGATGGAATTATAACTGGGCATTCAGGAATGGTTATGTTGTGAATCAGCAGACTGGGGAAAATAGCTCAACAAAAATTAAGAAAATGAGCTGGGTATGTCTGTAATCCCACTATTTTGGAGGCTTGGGCAGGAGAAGCATTAGTTTAAAGACAGCCTGGTCCATACAAGGAAGAAACGAAAAAAAAAAAAAAAACCAGTTAAGGAAAATGAAACTGCTGGAGCAAGAGTTTGAAGAGAGTGGGGAGGGGCACCTGGCTGAAATGGTGGGGTTCCTGACTGTGGGAAGATCTTTTGAGTAGTTCTCTTTGTAGCATGATAACACCTCATTATGTTTCTACCTTTTTCATATTCAAATAATATGCTATGAACCACAGTTCAAGCCTGAGACAGCCTGCACCCATCCTACTTCTTGAGGGTTCCCATGAGGGTACCAAGGTCCTCCCACACCTGCCTCTCAAGAGCCTGATATGTCACATCAACTTCTTATCTGTGCCTCCTTACACATCTTCCCTTTTTCTCCTGTGTTACCTGAGATTTCCAGGTTACCTGGTCACATCAGTGGACCAAGCCATATGTAATATACTCGAAGCACAGATGACAGGACCATCCCAGACGGTGTGGGAGATATTACAACAGATTTTCATGTACAACTTTTAGAAATTTTCAACCATATCTGCCTCAAGTAATTTCTCAACAAATCATCCTTTTACTTAAGACACAAATGGCCACAATTACCTATCTCTCTGTGTTTGAATATGAGTGTGCATATCTATATTTCTATCTTCTTTTGGTTCTAGAATATACCATTCCTCCTCCTCTATTCTAAGCAAATAAAAACAGGGAGGCACAAAAGCAAAATTTTTGACACATGATAATGCAAAGCGATTTTGCTCTTTTGCTCTGGACCCGTCTTGAGAATCTAATTTTGTGTAGCCTAAATCTCTCATCAGTAAGTTTTCCTAAACAAAAGAGCCGTACTACAGAGATGAATTCTGCTATTTTCCTATGATGCAGGAAACAGCTGCAGCCATTTCTGGTTTTCAGTGGATTTTTTTCCCTTGCTGTTACATGTTATTTAAGCTTGATTAGCTAAGCAAATCATTCAAGTTCAGGGGCAAGGAAGAGGGATAACCAATGAAATTCTTCAGGAAGGAAGACAAAGCTACCTGAGGCAGGCTCTGGGTGGTGCTTGATTATGCTTGGGGAAATAGACAAAAGGACCTTTCCTCTCTTTTGTTTGTTTCTCTTTTTCTCTCTGCACCATATTCAACAAAACAAGCTCCAGCAAATAAAAAGAAAATCACAATATGTAAACAAGGTGATAGCACACAAAGTGCAGAGTGGGGAAAACTGGCTAGGCAGATAGCATGGTTCTGTTATTTTCAGAAAATATTTTGTCCTTCACTAGTGACCCTCTGCATCTGTTGCACGTGGTGCTGCGCCAGGGACATTTCCCCAGTCAATGGGGGTAATGTGGCAGCCTCCAGTTCCCTAATGGGAGAGAAGCCCTCATTTGTGCTGTTGTAAGTGTGCCTTGTAAACTTACAAAACCGTCTGGATGTTCTGTCGCTTTTAGATTTCTCTCAAAATCACCACACCGCCATCGGATGCTGTGTAATTAGTCTGTGTTTAGGAAGCAAGTGTGTTTACAGCAGCCTTTCTGAGAAGGGAGGTCTTTGTAAGGAAATGCTGGAGCTTGTCCTTTGCTGGTCTCTGGGAAGAGGTTGATTTGACAGAAGCTGTGCTAAGGGAATTTTTGCCTTGCTGCAGCGGCAGGATTAAGGACAGAATATAAACCCAAGAGTCTGGAATATTCACCGACCAGCAGGCAGGCAGGTTCAAGGCCTCAAACAAATCATCCTGTGCCAAGCCCATCTGCCCCCTCTCTTTGTCACTTAGATGAAAATCTGGGTAAGATGAACCTTGCTGGCAGCCTTGATCAATGAAACTGGAGCACAAATATCACAACCTGTCATCAGTAGATAGAAGTGGTTTGGGGTGAGAGCCAAATCCCAGAAGGCGGCCCAGAGAACTCCATATCGATACCTCTGCATCAGTGATCCATCGGTAGTTATACCCTCTCCGGTATCACAGAGTCCCACATCTCAGATCCCACCGAGGGCAGGTCTATAGAAAGGAATGAAATTGGCCAAAAAATGTGGCCACCTGTTCCTCTCAAGCCATGGCCAAGGAGGCATGACTAAGAAAAAAGTCAATGTCCCCAGCCACCTTGAGACTGTCTCTAGGTGCAGCCCATGACTTTCCCTGTCAACAGTGAGCCTGTGACCAGTGTGCTTGGCCCACTTGTTGAAGCGCATACTCTTCATTGCCCTGAAAAGTCGCACTCCTCCGTGAGGTCATTGACTACTGCCAAATGACCTTTGCCGTCAGGAAGGAAGTGCCATCCTCCACTTCCACTGATTGTCTTAGCCAGCCCCTTGTTGCACACTGCCCCTTGATGGATGCGAGTGTAAATTCAAATGGCATGTCTTTTATGAGTTGCGCACTGTTCCTCCAGCTTCTTTATACAGCATCCTCCTGCTTGCAGTGAAACACGCGCACTGCTTTTTATGTGGTTATAAAACCCCACATAAGACAAACTATACAAAAGGCATTTTATGTAGCTCAATACTCTTCATAATACCTTACTTTCCCCATTTCTGCCACACGCACCCTTTCCCCATTTGATCCCCTTCTTTCCTTCTCTAGTCTTGAGATTTCTTATTTAAAACATTCTGGAGGCTTCTAGGTGTTTTTTAAATCTTTTTTTCATTTTAATTTCTGTCTATTCCTACTTGTTTTTATGAATGCAATGCCTGAGAGTCATTCTTCTTAACTACGGAGGAGCACACGGATGAAGGTCTGTAATGACAACATCTGTCTTTCCCAAACAGATGTTGGGATAATCCCTGGATGCACACTAAGTATGCTGGCCAGTACAAGCGAGCATTCAGGCTGAAAGTGAGGAGCCTCTGGTGTTTTGAAGGCCAAGACAGATATTTGATCATCTAAACTACATATTACCCTTAATGGCAAACTTCATTATTGGATGAATTCTACAAGAACACAATGTGCAAATCCATCATCTACTGCAAATCTCAATTTAATTGTATGTATTAGACTCTCAATGATGGCTCCCATAAATGCCAATACCTATGCCATGGAATTTGTTGACAAAGAAATGTGCACAGGTTCTGCACTGCATTGTGGTATGTTTTGTTTTGTGTGTGTGTGTGTTTTTTTTTTTTTATGCAATAAGCCCAGATAAACCTCCTGCTATTCTGTACTCTCCTATTAACAGTAGTCAAATATCCCAAAAGGCTTTCTTGAGTTTAAATTAATCCACAGTTAATCATGACCTTCAAATGAAATCTTGGCTTTAGTGTTATTTCCAAAAGAAAACTCCAACAGCAGCCATGCTCTGCCAGTGCCAAGACTCTTACAACATGAGCAACAATTTGTACATCTACCCTTACTGACAAGTCAAAGACTTACATTTAAGAAGTCAGTCTGGGAGTGTATTATTATGGAGAACGTAATTCAAGACGTTTGGGAAACCTGAGACAGAGGTCATCTCCATGTGTACACTCAGCACAAACAGCCTGTAGGAAGGAATGGCTGAACAGAAAAGTGCAGAAATGGAGGGCACCAGCCGTACAGATAGACCTCTGGGGAAAAGGACAACCGATAGAATGAACAGTGAGTACAAAGGACCTCATATGGGAATACACATGGAAATAGGAAGGAAGCCAATATTGTTGGAACCGAGTCAGCTGGGGAGAAGGTAGAAGAAAATGAGGTCAGAAAAGTAGCTAAAGGCAAGATCGTGGCCTTATAGACCATTAAAAGAAATGTGAATCTTATACTAGTTGCAGAAAGATGAAAAAATGGAGAGCAGAACAAGTTATTACCAAAATGCAACAATGACTGCAACACCATGTGAACAGTAAGACACATTTTATACAAAAAAATAACTTAGAGGAAATAGCTAATATTTCCTAAGATTCCCAAGAAGATAAAACTAGTTTCTGTCTTGAAGTAGTTGGCGGAAAAGAAGAGAAGGCATTTCAGATTGAGACTACCCTGAATGGACACAAATACACAAAAAAAGCCAAGAATACAAAGGTATCTTGACATAATGGTCTGATGTCAGAAGAGGAAGCAGGAGCTTAAAGTGAGGTTAGGGTCAGATCTTCAAGGGCCCTGAATGTCACCCTGAAGAATTTGTACTTCATTCACTAGGCTAGGGAACCACTGAAATATTTTAAGCAAAGAAGTGAGGTGACATGTCCAGAGTTTTATTTTGGAGTGATAAATCTGTCAGTGGTTAGAGGAATTAACCAAAGCACAGGGGGTGGCTGAGGTCAGAACTCCCAGCTGGTAACCTCCCAGCTGAAGAAGAGACCAGGACAGTGACCATAAAGAGAAATGTACTGGAGAGATACAGAGTAAAAGTGACCTAAAACAAGATATGAGTGTGAAATTTAAGGTTGTCAGGCTAATTTCTGGGTGTTGAGGAGAGATCATGGATCATGGCTCAGTGGATAACAACTTGCTGAGTGTATGGGGACCTGCATGTTGATCCCCAACACCCACAGTAATGCCATGTAGGTATGGTGGTCAGCCTCTAATCCCAGGAATTGCACAGGATGGGGAGACAGGGGAGTCCCAGTGCAAGTTAGCTAGCTAAACAAACTGAATTGGGGGGTGCTGAGTTCAAGTGAGAGAACTTGTCTCAATAAATAAAGCAGGAAATGATCAAGGAAGGTGCCTGACATCAACCTCTGGATTCCACATATGCTCACAAGCATGCCCCCACAAAGATACAAACACACATACATATAGACACAAGCATCACTGACATATCCACACTCAAAAAATAAAAATAATTTCTGTATCCATAGTTTGAAGAATGCAGTCAGTGGTGACTTCATTGCCCAAAATGAGATGAATGGTCAAGTTTGATACCAGATGTGTGGGACGATTTGAAATAAAATACATGTGGAGTCTGGAAAGTTTGTTCTGCAGGTAAGAGTGATTGCTTCACAAGCAAGAGTGCCTAAGAGGGCCTGATTTACCATGAGTTTAATTCCATAGTAGCCACATATACATCTGGGCATGGCCATATACATGTATAACACCAGTCCTGTGAGTAGAACCACTAGGGCATGCTGGTCAGCCAGTCTGATCAAAAAGGCAGCTCCAGGTTCAGAAAGGACTCTGTCTCAAGGAAAAATGCTGATGAGCAACAAAATAGAACACCCAATATCCTCCTGTGGCTTCTGCATGTATACACATGGGGTACACACATCTGCACACACATACACAGGTGTATACTATGGAACCACACCTATTACACACACACACACACACACGCACACACACACGTAAAAATATGCCATGTGTATAGAGGTCCTCAGAGTACCAAGGTTTAGAGAAGGCAAGAGAACATAAATAAAGGAGGCATATGTTTCAGCCAGGCCTGGTATCATGGGCCTATGTGCTCAGATGCCTGGGAGGCTGAGTCAGGATGATGATTGCAGGTTCAAGGCCTGTCTGAATTCTATAGTTTGCTTAGGACCAGTCTGGGAAACTTAGTAAGATCCTGTCTGGATTAAAGAGGACAGATGATATAGCTCAGTGATGGAGCAGTTATTTAGCATATACTAGGCCTCGAATTCAATCTCCACCACTGCAAATAAGTAATAAATAAATATCACAGATCTCACTATTACTTCTAGTAATGGATATGGAAGAATAATTTATGTGTAAATTAGAAGAAAGAATAATGGAAAATGCTAAGTTAAAAGGCCTTACTTAGTATTGCATCTCCTTCCATATAAATATATATGTGGAAAGATATATGTATACATAATATACATATATATGACTATGTGTATTCTGTACATCTACATATATATGTTAATGTATTACATTTGTGCATGTACATGTACTGTACACATTAACTAGGAGAAATGTTTGTATATATTAAATAAGGTAAATTAGGACCTAGAATATATAGGGTTTGTATAGATAAGAAGAATAAAAACTGATGCCTACATCATCCTTGGGCATCAAAAATGTGGTATCATTTCCTCAAGAGGCTAAAGAAATAATTTAAACACCAGCTTGTTGGTAGGTGTGGGAGCAATGACGAATTAACTTTGCGACATGTTTCATCTGATATGAGGGAGAGAGCACAATTGGAGTAAAAACTCAGAAGTCTGAGAAAAGGGAACAAATTTGCAAAAAAGCAAAAAGGTAACATAAGCTATAAAGCGGTATGTGTTATCAGAGATTAACAAGGAAAATAGTGAAGAGGCAACTCTTACACCATGTGCTCCATAGTCAACATGGGGAAGAAAGCTGACCAAGACTCAACTAGCCTGAACTGGCTGACTACTTAAGATGGAGAAATCATCCCTGAAAGGCAGGTTTCTTACACCTAAATCATTCCACAGCAGGAGCTGGTGAAAACAAGATTATAGATGCCTGTGTGTATGGCAGGGTATATACAAGATGTCACTAAGAAGTTCTCATGCAGGCTAATAATAGAAACAATGGAAATGGAGGGTTGAAATCAGCTTTAGGAGAACGAGCATCAGGCAGGTAAAGTACCAGAAACTGAAGCCATAAACACTGCAGAGTGCTGGATGTGATAAAAAAGACAAGAAAATGAAAAGTGATATGTAGGAACATGGATGTCCACTCCTCCCCACAGGCAGGGCAAATGAGCAGTGATAAATTGGACCCTTTGCTCAGCAAGGTGTCTAATTTTAGTTTAAACTTACAGATCAGATCCCTGAAGAAACCAACCAGAATTTCAGTGACATTAACCAGCTGATCTTCATTGCCAAAATCCTCATCCCAGTGCCAGAGTTTCTACTGCAACACTTATCTGGATTTCTTGAGCAAAATGCTGTCCATTATAACTGCCTTGGAGAAAGAGGGCTGGCTGAATTCTGCAAGTAGATGACTGGAGGGCCAGTAGAGAAAACCACCATGTCCCATGAATTCTCTGTAATCTTTGAAACATTAGAAATACCAGAGCCTTGATCATAAGTTAGCATATCTTTTGAAACTGAAGAAAATACAGAGAACTTTTTGAGGGACCATCTAAGGCATAGCTGCTGAATCCAAGTATCATTCAGGCACTGAAAGTGTCAAACAGATACCATGCAGTATATGGCATTGTGAAAAGATGTTCTTTGTATTTCGAGTACATAGATAGAATTAGATTCGGGGCTTTATTATTTTTAGTCTTTGTCTGGAACTTGGAAAGGGTTATTATATTTATAGTTTTACTTCTCTTCATAAATGTATTAATGAGATAGATTTTATATTCAAATTGGAACATCTCTATGTTTCCAAGTAGTATGGGAATGTTCTTGTATATTTTACAATTGGAGTGTCTCAAAGGCTTCAGTTTCATCTGATTGATGAGTTTCTGGTATGCTCCATTGACAATGTGACTGGCCAAAATTAGCAATGAGAAATAGAACAAGAAGTGAAATTTCCACTCTGGTTAAAGATTGACCTTGAAGTCTTTTGTATAATTTGTAATTCTGATCCATTTTATACCTTCCTGAGGACAGTGCAAACTCATACAATTGATCCAGCAGTAAAACTCAAGAGCATTCTGGTCATCTTCAGAGGAACAGCCTCATGGGCTGAGAACAGATGAATCAGGTCAGAGGCAGACCTTGTCTCTAATACCAGTAGCCACATCTTTGCTTGAAAACAGGAGTCATGTAAAATTCTATGAGCATAGACACAAAATTCTGACTTTAAAAACTATAAGACAATCTAATTGTATTGTTTCAAGTACTAAGTGTACAGTAATTTGTTTTAGGAACAACATGAATCTAATACACATTTTCCTAGCCGTCCCTGGCCTTTCTATAACCTCACACCTATTGGTAGGAGTAGGAATTCTTTGGTTGACTTTTATTTAAAAATGAATATTTAAAAAATGCCATAGCTCATGTACTTTTTATTTATTTTTTTTTTATTTTTTTTTTTTTTTTATTAGTCAGTTCTGTATTCAGCAAATACAGTCATTTTGGTACCATTATTAGGCTCATCCGTGACCTACCCCCTCCCCTTGGCCCCTCCTTGTTGAGGTATACGGGTCATGCATTGTGGAGTTAGCCCACAGTTATGGGTAAGCTAAATGTCTCTGCATATCATGACCCAACATGTGACTCTGACATTCTTTCCGCCCCCTCTTCCGCAAAATTTCCCTGAGCCATGTTGGGTTCATTTTTGGTCGGCTTCAGTGATGAGGTGTTGAGGGCCTCTGAGGCCCTGGCTCTCTGATTTGGTAGGAGTTGATTTTTCTCTATGCTGATCTCCTTCCCCCTTGTGCTGGTGTCTGGTTCATCAGGAAAAACAGCCCCCTTGCTTGTTTCTCGAAGTTTTCTTAGTTTCAGCCGGAGCCCTTTTGAGGTATGATGGGGTGGCTCTCTCCTTAGGGTCTACATCTATCTGAAAAAGAGAAGCAGATTCTCCAACGGAGAGTAAGTTAGCATCAGGACAAATGAGATAACCCTTACGTTTTTTTTTTTTTTTATAGAGAATTTAATATGTGTAGGCCCTCTTGTAGCCCACAATTGATAGTAGGTTGATACTGGAGAGTGGGCTTATGTTTGGATATGGTTCTGACTTGTTTCCCAGCTCCAGCTATGGGTCCCATACCAGTGAGGGGATCAGTTAGCCAAATTGAGAGCAGTTGGTTCCCCACGTTGGCTGTGTGCCACCACTGCACTTGTGTGGGCATCACAATAAGTTATTTGCTGCTAAGTAGGTTAGACCATGCGTTGCTTCGATAGATATTGGTCAATTTCCCCCAGTCGCCCATGTAGCACCTTCTGGCACTAGATGCGCTGACTGTCTGGGGACTGACTCTCATCCAACTTCCAGCCATGCCATTCTAATTTGCATGTCAATCACATAAGGTATCTTCAGCAGTAGGGTCTTACCACTAACCTTTGGTGGGTCATCAAGTACTCTGACAGAAATCTGTCTGTCTTTTAGGAAACCTTGTAGGTCTCTCTGATCAAAAGCTCATGTACTTTTTATTTAGCCATGTGCCTAAATAACTTTCTCCCTGCTTATCCATATCATTAATCTTACCTATGATGTGGGTAGGCTGAGGCTGTGTGGCAAATTGTCTGATTTTTCAAGTTTAGTGAACAGGAGCCTTTGGTTCACAAACTTAGCCTTTGTGACTACTTAAGATAATATTTTCATATCATACTTCCATTTCCTTCTGATGTTTCATCTTTGAAAACTGAGATTTGTTGGATTTTTGATAGCTCCATAAATACTAAGAAGGAGATAGAAAAAAAAAATCATTTCAAACATTGTGGAAAAAAATGAAATTGAGATGAAAGGATGAGAAAAGGGTTTTAAATCTGGTAATGAGAAGTTTTCTTATGATATACCGGTGATCTTCCATACCCACTGACATGCACAGATCCACCCATCCATATCATCAGAAATATGGGAGAGGGCTGGTGTTCGAACTGGACATGCACAGACTTTTACTCCTTGCTACTATTCCCCATACAATGCAGCACAACAGGCAATATATTAGAAATTATAAATGTTTCTATAGAATTTAAGGAAGGGTGTTCTGGTTATATGCAAGTACTACATAATTTTATATAAGCAATGTGAGAATTCATGGAGATTCTTATTCATGGGGAGGGTTAGAACCACATAATTGCAGGTATGAAAAGACAGCTGTAATAAAAATGTATTACTTAGCCCAAAAAATAGAGCATCATCTTTAATTAAGGAAATTTTAGAAATACATTAAAGTCAGGCAACATATCCTTATGTAAAATTGTTCCTGATGTTTTAGGTGATTCTATTACATAAGAATAATAAATTAAAAATATAAAAGTTTCAAAAGATAAGGTAAAATTATAGGCATTTGTCAATATTATCAAATATCTTAAGTTCAAGAAAAATGATTTATATTATTATAAAGATTCTTTTGTTTTCATTTAAATGTTTGACACATTTATTTAGTTTTTCTTGATGTTGAACATGTACATTTAAACATAATTTTAATCTGTATCGTATCCCACTAGCTTTGTTATATGGTCTTTTCATTGTTGTTATGCCCTGAATATTTTTGTAATTAAATTATATTTTTTAAAAGGTTATACTCTTATATCCCCTCTCCCCTGACCCCATCCCACTGAAGGCTCTCCAGTACCTGTGAGGAGGTACTATGTCTCAGGCTAACTGTACCTACCCCATGGCTCTTACAATTTTTCTGCCTCTTATTCCACAATGCTCCTGGAAGGGTGGCCAGTGTGGTAGTTTGAATAGATGCCCCCCAATATATCCAGTGTTTTATTAGTTTATAGTTTGCATCTGCAGCCACCTGGCTGGAGGAGGTGTCACTGGGTGGATTTTAAGGTGTGGTTGTGGGTTTGAGATTTCAATCTAAAGATATGCAAAGTGTGCTAGCTGGAGTTCCTGAAGTGTGCGGTGCTATGTGGCTTTTGGTTTTTAGGCTTGTGCTTTTCTCTCTGTGTTTGGTCCTGTGAAAGCAGGACAGCTTCTTCTGTCATTATGGAACTTCCCTTGGATCTCTAAGCTTCAATAAATATCCCTTCCTCCATAACTGTGCCTGCCTGGTCTGGAAGTTCATGTTCCAAATCTGATTTACTACTTAATTTTCTGTAGTTTCTGTGTTTCTGTTTTGCTAAAATTTGAGTGACCACAGTGTCTGTCATTACCTCCCTGGAACTGGTTTCCAGACAAGCAGTGAGAGCAGTTTCCTCTGCAATGACTCCTGGGCCTCAGCAGTTGTGGTAGAGGTAACCCATCTCATGGAAGGCAGTTGGCTATCTTTTCCTGTTGTATCGACAGATCCTGGATCACTTCAGTATTTTCAGCCACTGTAAGATAAAACAGGTTCTCCAACCAAAAGTGAGAGCAGCTTGTATTAAAGGGAATAAGCACAGTTATTTGAGAGTCTTTTATATATATATGCCCACACTTCTTAGCCAAAGAATAGTGGAGATTCTCTCTGGAGTCTTAGTTTCCTATCCGTGGTATTCTGACTTTGTTGTCTCATGTGAAATCTGAGTGCAGTTGTTACCTGCATAGGCTGTGTGTCACTATTGCACAAGTGTGTAATTCTTACCTGACTGTTTGATTTCATTGCTTGAACCATGACCCCTATCAGCTCCCATAGCACATTCCAATACTCTGAGGGCTAACTAGGAGGGAATTGTTTTCCATCTCAATTCTAGCATGGTCTATTGATGTCCTGTGACCACAGGCTGTGGTGTCTTCAGCAATAAGGGTCTTACATTTTAGCTCTGGCATAACAAGGGCTTTGGCAATGGCCTGCATTACTTTGGGAACCTTATGTGGCTCCCTAACCAGCAGCTCACTGTGAAGGAAAACTTAAATCTGGCACTGGTATTTACCACCAGAGCCCATTTAGTATTAAGCTTTCTCTAGCTAAGGCATTTCTGTCCCAGTCCTCCCTCACCCTCCCATATTGAGCGTTATGTCTTGTAGAATACTATCAAAGAGGAAGATTTGTGTGGTAGATTGATGACATGGAAGATTCATATCATTAATTTTGTATGACTCCCTCTTCAACTCTCCCCCACATCTCCCTGAATGTACTTCTACTCCCTGTATTATTTCATCCTTTCCTTTCCTTTCCTTTCCTTTCCTTTCCTTTCCTTTCCTTTCCTTTCCTTTCCTTTCCTTTCCTTTCCTTTCCTTTCTCCTTTTCTCCCTTCTTCTTTCTTTCTTTCTTTCTTTCTTTCTTTCTTTCTTTCTTTCTTTCTTTCTTTCATTCTTTCTTTATTTCTTTCTTTTCTTGACTTGCTTGTCAAGTAGCCCTTCCACTTCACCCTCCCCATTTTTCCTTTTTCCCACTTCATCCTAGTTCCACATCAATACTCCTGAATCTTACTGTTATTTATAATCAACTCAAGATGTTTCAGGTTGAGCAAGTGTCTCTGTAGTAAACAGTAGTCTTTAGTGTTATGCACAAAAGAGGTATAGCTGTATGTAATGGCAGATTCTATACTCACTTTTGAGTAATTTCCATAGTGGCTGCACAAGTTTGCACTCCCACCAGCAGAAGATGATGGTTCCTCTTTCCCCACAGCTCCACCAGCATGCTCTGTCATTTGATTTTTTTTTCTTTTTTTAAATAGTTTGTTTATTTATTTATTTATTTATGAGAGAAAAAGGAAGAGAGAATGGGCATGCCAGGGGCCCCAGGAACTGCAAACAATCACCAGATGCATGTGCTACCTTTTCAATCTGGCTTACATGGGTTCTGGGGAATTGAACCTGGGTCCTCAGGCTTCACAGGCAAATGCCTTAACCACTAAGCAATCTATCCAACCCATCATTTGATTTTCTGATGGTTGCCATTCAGACTAGAGTGAGATGGGAAGTTTCTGTTTTAAGGAAGATGATTAAGATTCTTTTCTGAGTTTGATGATTCTCAGACATTATGTGCCTGCAGTCAAACCTAATATATATATATGCATATATATATGTGTGTGTATATATATATATATATGTGTATATATATATATATATATATATATATATATCCTATTCTTCATTTCTTTTTTTATTTTTTTATTTATTTTATTTTTTTATTTTTTTGATTTCTTGGTTGTTCATTTTTTTTCTTTTCTTTTTTTCTTTATTAGTTAGTTTTGTATTCAGCAAATGCAGTCAGTTTGGTAGCATTATTAGGCTCATCCATGACCTACCCCCTCCCCTTGGTCCCTCCTTGTTGAGGTATATAGGTCATGCATTGTGGAGTTAGCCCACAGCTATGGGTAAGATAACTGTCTCTGCATATCATGACCCAACATGTGGCTCTGACATTTTTTCTGCACCCTCTTCCACAAAATTTCCCTGAGCCATGTTGGGTTCATTTTTGGTCTGCTTCAGTGATGAGGTGTTGGGGGCCTCTGAGGCTCTGGCTCTCTGACTTGGCAGGAGTTGATTTTTCTCTGTGTTGATCTCCTTCCCCCTAGTGCTGATATCTGGTTCATCAGGAAAACAGCACCCTTGCTTGTTTGGCCAATTTTTCTTAGTTTCAGCCCTTTTGAGGTATGATGGGGTGGCTCTCTCCTTAGGATCTACATCTATCTGAAAAAGAGAAGCAGATTCTCCAATGGGGAGTAAGTTAGCACCAGGACAAATGCGATAACCCTTACTTTTTTATAGAGAATTTAATAGGTGCAGGCCCTCTTATAGCCCATGATTGATGGTAGCTTGATATTGGCGAGTGGGCTTATGTTTGAATAGGGTTATAACTTGTTTCCCAGCTCCAGCTATGGGTCCACTGAGGAGATCAGTTAGCCAAATTAAGAGCAGTTGGTTCCCCACCATGGCTGTGTGCCACTATTGCACTTGTGTGGGCATCACAACAAGTTATTTGCTGCTAAGTAGGTTAGACCGTGAGTTGCTTGGACAGATATTGGTCATTTTTCCCCAGTCGCCCATGTAACACCTTCTGGCACTAGATGCGCTGACTGTCTGGGGACTGACTCTCTTCCAACTTCCAGCCATGCCATTCTATTTTGTATGTCAACCACATAAGGTGTCTTCAGCAGTAGGGTCTTACCACTAACCTTTGGTGGGTCATCCAGCACTCTGACAGAAATCTGTCTGTCTTTTAGGAAACCTTGTAGGTCTCTCTGATCAAAAGCTCATTGTGGATGGGATAGCCCCATTCTGGTACTGGGAGTTACAGGTCAGTGCCCACTAAGAAAATCAGGAAAAAGATAACTAATATACAAGAGTTAGAGAGAAGAGAGAGAGGGAGGGAGAGGGAGGGAGGGAAGATGTAGAAGATGAAGGTTAGTCTTGATCCTACCCTCTCCAGTGTCTTGTGGTTCAGGTGTTCCCTGTAAGGGCCTGGGGAAGGATCTATTCTTCATTTCAATAATTATTTTATGTCTTTTTCTTAATTGGAATTTCTACTTCAGTACAATGTTTAATTGTGATAATCACAAAATACAAAATTTTGCATTCTACTTCTGACTTTAGTAGTTATAATACCAATTATAAATATATTCATTTTAGACAATTTTTTAACTTTACTTCCATACAATTTTTGTCAATTGGCTATATATACTTCTGGATATGATTTATTAACCATGCACCGAATTCTTGAAACAATAACCATGATTCTGGTTGGTCTTCATGGACCTCCACTTACTAATTTAGGTATTTATGAATTATCTTTTTTAACTCACAGAATTTTCATCTGACATTTATTCTGAAATATTTCATTTAAAATGAAAAAGTACTTTGTGTTTTAGAAATAAGATATTTTAAATTATTCTGAGACAAGTTTTCACTCTTTAACTTGTAGCAATACTCTTGCCTCAATACCCATACTGTACCCAGGTCTATTTTAAAGTGAAATACTTTAATTTCCAATAAAAATATGGCCTTCAATAACATTTTAACTGGCAAAGTTGGCAATTATTTTTTTTTTGAAGTGTCAAGGTTTAGTCCAGAACATCTAACATGATAGATAGGTTCTATACTACTAAGCCACATCTCCAAGACCCTCCATTTCATTTCTTTGTCATCCATAAATTCTCATTCCATTTTTTATCTTACCCCTTTAATTTAGGTACTGGAGAATCCTTTGATTGTTTCATTTGTTTCTTTTCATTTCTTCTCTAACAGTGTCAAACTAGGATATATAGAGTATGGTATACTGAACTCGTTAAAAATTCTATGATCTTATTTTCATATTTAATTTTTGTGTATCTAGTCACAGTTAATTTATGTTAGCATCACGACATTAGTCCTCCTTTGGGAATATGTTTTTCTCTCTTTTTCTCTCTCTTTTCTCTTTTCTTTCTTAATTCCCTCCCTCACTCTCTTCCTCCTTTTCTCTCCCCTTCCTTCCTTCCCTCTGTCTCTCCTTCTCTCCCTGTTGATTTCTTAGTCTCTCTCTATTTATTTATTTCCCCCAAGGCCTTTTACCAGACTTTATTTAAAGTCATCTCTCCTCTCTCTCTCTCTGTCTCTCTCTCTCTTCCCCTCTCTCTGTATGTGTGTGTGTTTATTCCTATGTGAGAATGTGGGTGTGCTAATGCTTTAGCGCATGTGAAGATGTCAGAAGACAATGTTGGCTGTTGGCCCTCACTTTACACCTTGTTTAAGACAGAGTCAATTGTCCAGTACTTTGAATGGTAGGCTACCTGGCCTACAAGCTTCCAGACTATTTTCTTAGCTCTGCCTCACTTCCCACAACAGGCAGAAGACACCCAGTAGAGTCAAACTTACATATGGGCACTAGAGACTGAAACCCAGGTTTACTCATTCTCACAGAGCAAGCAGTTTATCAATGGAACCATCCTGGCCCACTAGTCTTAAAGTCATTTAATATTCTTACATATTTCGATTTGGGGGAGTAATGTTAATTCTTGGCACTTTTCTTAGTTTCACAAACTTCTTCAAGGTTGGAAAACATGGCTCAGCAATCAAGGAGCTTGCCTGCAAAGCCTAAGAACCTGGGTTCTATTTGCCACATAAAGCCAGATGCACAAGGTGGTACATGTATCTGAAGTTTGTACCTTGCAGTGACTAGAGGCCCTGGTGTGACCTTTCTCTCCCTTGCTCACTCTGTCTCTCATTCTCTCTCTCTCTTGCAAATAAATAAATAAAATATTATTTTAGAAACGTATTCAGTTTTAATTTCCAAATTTATTCAGGTGTTACAATTATTGCTACCTGATTGGCTCTATTTAGTATCCCCTGCAGTTCTGTAGGTTTTCTTGTCAGAATCTGGGTGCTATGTCCTTGTTTCTGAGATTTTATCTTAAGATAATGAGGAATATGATGGATATAGTTACTGGAACATCCAGAAGTTTGAAAGTCACAGGTGTTGGACTGTCTGCTTCTGTTTAGATTTGGTGCTTTCATAAATGTACTTAGGACAAGTTTCACCAATTGTTTAACTTCACTTTTTGAAGAAGGTCACCAAACTTTAGCCCACCAGCTTGTAGCTCTGTGACTAAGTCTAGATTCTAGCATTAGCAGCCAAGCCAACATTCTAGTATCCTAGACTTCTCCAGACCACAAAGGCCAGCACATCCAAGGATGATTCTTGCTGTATTATAAGGGATCTCATGGTAGGATGCTTATTTTCGAGACATGGGTACATAATTTTCATAGTTTATATTATGCGATATTTAATTTATTTAACAAATATGGAATATCAAAACATACTTTTAAAATTACAATGCAAATGTTTTTCACAGGGTATAATTTTAGTCAATTTGAAATTTTTAGCTGATATATTTTTGCCTTTATTCTTATACTTGGCATGTCAAAATTATCTTTCTTTTTAAATGGAAAAGTAATTTGTGGTTATATACTTTACATTTCAATCTTTCATGAACCATTTAAAAATTATTTATACTTGCAAGCAGAAGGACAGAGAGGAAGAGAGAATATGGGTACACCAGTACCTGTAGATGCTGGTACTGAACTCCAGATGCATGTACCACTTTCTGCATTTGGGTTTATGTGGGTACTGGGAATCAAACCTGGGTCATTAGGCTTTGTAGGTAAGTGCCTAAACTGCTGAGCATCTCTCCAGCCCATTTATAAAAAGATTGTACTTTAGGAACCAACCTTATTCTAAAAGTGCCAGAGTTTTGGTAATACTAGTAGTCCTTTCACCTTTATCACACATCACAGTAGCACATGTAGTTGCCTGGTTTGATCTCCCAAGATTTCATGTCTGTTGCTTCGTCCTGCAATAGGAGACATCATGTTAACACATATTCAAGCATCAACTATAATATAATGGGAACCATTCTTTTACTATTATGCCAATCAAATTTGATCTTTACTAGTCATAAGTGTTTTCCCCATTTCCTTTATATGAAAACTTTTGAACAATAGAAGTAATTCTAGCAAGGTCTTTGATTGCCACTAAATATATATCAACTCAAAATTGTGTCTTTATTTAGTCATCTTCCTGTCCTTATTACTTTTCTATTAACTTCCTCATAGAAGTGTCATGTATCTCTGATTATACTTATGTTAGTTATATATGTTTTCTTTTAATATTTGAAGAGCATAGACTCATGACCATCTCACAGTAAAAAATATATTCAGTTCAAATTTAAAAGTCTTCATAATCTTAATCAATCCCAACACTATTCAAAGCTCTAGTCTCATCTGAGAGTTAAAGGGGTCTCTTAACTGTGAGCCTGTAAAGTAAAAACATCAGTAAAATATTTCTAACACATACTGACAAGGAATAAAGATACCAATTGCAAAAGAAAGGTAAATAAGGAGAGACTGGACCAATAAATGACCAGTAATTGGCAGGGCAAACATTAAACATGTGCAGTCCCATATCACATGTGGGACTCATGATAAAGTCCTTTGGTTCCAAAAGACATTGGAAACTTTGCCCCTTTACTGTACTTCTTGTTGTCCAGGTAGATTTGTTTATGCTAGAACAAGTAGCTTTCTTTGGTGGCCATTCCACAGTCCTGGAATCTCCAGATTGCCAGGGTTTCTATTGAAATATACAATTCATCTTGATAATTCCATAAATGGCCTTACTGGATCTTCATATAGGGAATCCAACCCTCCTACATATTACTGAATCTCAGATGCTACAAGAACTGTGTGCATTTCATAACCCTCTCTCCTGCATTTTTCCTGGCTTTGAAACTTGGCCTAGTATGTTTGTATATACTTACTGATCAATATTTGCCTATGATCATTTGATAAGGCAAGTGTATTAAAATCTTCACTATTGGGCTGGAGAGATGGCTTAGAGGTTAAGGCATCTGTTGCAAAGCCAAAGGATCCTGGTGGTTATCTCTAGGACCCACATAAGCCAGATGCACAAGGGAGCACATGCATCTGGAATTCGTTTGCAGTGGCTGGTGGCACTGGAAAACCCATTCTCTTTCTCTCTTTCTCTCCCTTCTCTCTCTTAAATAAATAAATAAAATACTTTATAAATCCTCACTATGATGTAAAATTGACTATTTCATAATAGTGCTGCCAATTTTTACTTATTTCATTTTACTTTTTATACAGATGAGGGGAATTAGTGCATCTTCCTCATTAATCATAGTCTCAGTAGACTATTACTCTCTTTAATATATATGCTTTTGTTCATCCAATTCTTTATATGATATTTGCACAACTAAAACATATATGCTTTATTTAATGTTTAGTAATAGGTTTGAATTATTTTTCTACCATTTATAATTTTAATATGCTTAATAGAGTCTAATATAATTTAGGGGTCTTACCACTTTCAGGACAACATATTTCTTTAAAATTCTTTTGTTCCATTTACTACTCTTCCTGATAAATAGTGTGGTGTTATATTTTAATAATTCTCTGTGTATAAGCCAACTGTGCTTATTGTTGTTTTAGCTAATATCTTTGTATTTCCAATGATTTCTGTATTTTTGTTCACCTTTGCTTATCTATTGATATTTCTTTTCTGCCTCAGCACCTCTTCATATTCCTATTCATGATTATTGGCATCCAATTGACAACTGGTTATTTCAGGTTTTATCTGTCTAAAAACATCTTAAAATTTTTGAAACATCCATTTATGACTTTTAAATATTAAGTTTTCAATTACTTTAAGAAATTTCAGCCAGGCATAGTGCCGCATGCCTTTAATCCCAGCACTTGGGAGGCAGAGGTAGGTGGATTGCTGTGAGTTTGAGGCCACCCTGAGACTACACAGTGAATTCCACGTCAGCCTGGGCTAGAGTGAGACCCTACCTTGAAAAAAAAAAAAAAAAAAGAAAAAGAAAAAGAAATTTCAAACTATCCTTTCATTGTCTTTTGTTTCTGATTACTCTCACTGAGTATTTAACTGTCACATACTTTTCAAATGAATCTGTTTATATATGCTTCCTTTAAATATTTGACTTCGTTTTCAACACATTTACTATTTAATTCCTGAAAATAGATCTGTTGGTTTTGTGTTTCCCCTTTGGCATTCCTCCTGTTTCCAAATTATAGCTCTTCCTTCATCTGTGAATGGTATTTTTCCAGACTTTTACAAGATTTTCAGCCATCACATCTGCTGATCTTGTTCTGCTTCTGTCTATTGTGATGTTCCATTTGCATGGATTAGGATTCATCGGTGGATTTGTCCCTACTGCTTTTTCTATACTGCCCAGTGACCTGTCTTCTCTCACTTCTGTTTCGTTTCTTCTGGCATGTTTTATCTTCATTAATTCTATTTTCCATTGCATAATTTCAAAACATTAATTGAGTTTTTAATTTTAATTAGATTTTTAGTTTTACAACTTTTGTTTCATGCTTTTCTATTTTCTGAAGAAAACAGCTAGTCATATTATTACCTGAGCCTGGTAACTGTAGGCACTTAAGTGTATTTAACAACTTCATTCTGTGCATCATGTGTTAGATGTATGTAACTGAATTTGGGATAGAAATGTATCTATTTCTATGTCCTATCTTATTCTCTTAATATTTCAGTAGAAACCTAGCTTTCCATATATCAATTTACATTGGATTATGAGCTATTTAAAATAAGAACAACCAAATAATATTACATTTTGTATGATATGAATATTTATATTTTACCTTCTATATTGATATATCCATGTACAAATACCACTCTCTACTCCTACAGTAATATCATGAGCAGTGGTTCTATTTAATCTTTTGGCTTCTCATCCTCATAACATCATACTCACAGGAAACAAAATATCCCATTTATAGGATGCTAGTTGTATATTTCAGAAGCTGAGTATTATAGAAATTATAGTTTCAATGAGTAATTTTCTTTGCAAATATTATCATTTCTCTCATTTCCTCATTCACCTATTTCTATCTTACTTAGTCAAATCTTGTGCTGAGCCTGGAAGGCAAGAAGATCCTGGGCTCATGGGTTCTACAAGTCAGAAGCAGAATATATTATATGGCATTAAAAGAAAAATGTGTGCTAAGATAACTCATGTTAAGAGGTTTATGGACTTTATGCAAGATATCATCTGCTTCATTAGACATCTTTTGTGAAATTAATACAGTCCAAGAATTGGATGCATAAATAACTATGCCATTATTTTTTTACATACATAAAACTCTCCCTGAACACAAAAGGGAAACTAGGTAAAATAAATAATCTAAAATGACATTTTCTAGACTATTATTTATGTGGTTCTAAAGCATGACACAGTATTGATTTTAATATTAATATTAACTTAATTAATACTAAGATTAATACGAATATTAAAATATTAAATCACAGACTGGAGCCTTTTAGGTTTCTTTCCATACCAGTTATTTCAAAGGAAAATCTTGCCTTGATTTTTGTTGGTTTTACAACTTTTTTTCACTTAGTAATCTCTTAACAAAGAAAATATAGACCTCTAACTCTGAGTATTTGGTAGGCAACTGCATATAGCTAGAATTTTATGACATTCCCCCTTTCTATTGTTTTGTTTTTATTGCATATGCTTGTACTGTTCACCACCCAAGGATCTGGTGCAGAATACACATAGAAAAAACTCAAGAACTATCTATACAGAGTTAATGAATGTGACAGATCAGAAAACTAAAAGATTAAAAGCAAGCCGGGAGTGGTGGCACACGCCTTTAATCCCAGCACTCAGGAGACAGAGGTAGGAAGATTGCCATGAGTTTGAGGCCACCCTGAGACTACATAGTGTATTTCAGGAGAGCCTGAGCTAGAGTGAAACCCTACCTCAAAAAAACAAAAGAACAAAAACAAAAAAAAAATGATTAAAAGCAAAATAAAATGCATGAAAATACAAGAAAATGAAAAAGGAAGGGAACTTGAAGGAAAATTAGGCAAGAGGTCAAAGAATTAAATCCACTGTCTTGAAATCATCTTTTGTTGGTCAAGGAATTCACCCTGCCCTTTCTCATGGCCATTAAAATTGATGCAGTGTTACATATACATGTTAAACGTGAAGTGAAGAAAGAAAATAAATAACTGAGGCCACAATTTTCAAACCAAGAGAAAGAGAAAATGGAATATCATAAAACTATACAAGCAAAGAAGAAAATCGATAAAATTCAGTGCAGCACATCTTCCTACTTACTTCTGAGCACACAAAGTTCGTTCATCTGTAATGCATTCAGTGTATGGTACTTGTTATAAATCTTCAGAGTCTTCAGAAATATGATCTATCATTAGAAACACTGAAGAATACCAATTGACTTCACTAATTAACAGTCTTGCTTTCATTCAAATTTGTGCATTGAGCATCACCCTGGGGTCTTTGTATCTATGTTGGAGACCACAGTGGAGCTGTGGAGCAGAAGGACACCAAGGACAGGGTTTGTAAGAGAAATGGCTGCTCTCACTCTCGTCATCCTAAGTCAGAGAATGTGAGGATGGATACTCTCATCTACTCATCCTCCATAAGCAAACATCACTTTTCTAAGCCAGAAAACTAAGGTAGCACTTTACTCCATCCCTGGTGATCAGTTAGTTGTTTTCATGATTTCAAAATTACCAAGAAGAGCAATATTCAGAATATCCTCCTCATAAAACAGCATCTGGGATATTTTCCACTTATGTAAATATCTGATGTTCCATATCTGATAATTCCAAAATCTGTTATATTTGAGCTTGATTTCAATGCTTATTTTATTTTTGAAAACTGTGTTTTAGCCTTTTATAATTACATCTTTTCATTGAAAGCTAGATATGATATGTCTCATAAAAGGAATTGAGTAAATAAGCCTCTAGTGTGAGATTTTATGTTAATGTGTAGGGGAGCTATGCTGTGTTTACTGTTTGTTGTGACTGTGGAAAGTAAATTTTTTCCTCTAGTGTCCTAGTTTTTATCTCCTGTTGTCATTTTGTTCCCCTAGAGACCAGTTCTTACATAGCATCTGAAGCTTCTCGTCTTTTAGCTATAATCTACTGTTGTAGAAGGGAGGACTGCACTCTGTCATATTGTGATTTGGTCTCTGTCTCTTGGTGAACCTCTGCCCTTGGCTGTGACCTTCAAGCGGAAAAGTTGGGGAAGTGTTTGCTAGGTCCCTATCCCTAAGTCAGTTAGTTTGCAGGAAAACACATTTTCAGGGTGTAATAAAACACTTTTGTTTCAGTATTGAAGACAACTTTCTGTTAAGGAGAACTCTCTGGACATGCTCAGTGTGATTATTTCTCTACTCCCCTACCCCAGGATTATGAGGAGAGCTTTTCTCTCCTCATCAATGCAGACTTTTGAAGCTTGAGGAGGTAAAATTCATGAAAGTAAGGAGCCTTCCTTCCAAAGACCAGATTTGGGAGCTTTCAATTCTCCACTTAGTCCATACTGAGTCTCTGGAAGCTCAAATGAAGATTAAGAGTTTCTATGAACATTTATATGAACATATGAACAGGGATACATTCTGTTCAAGGCATAAGCAGAAGGCAGCAACCTCTGTCTTCAGTTCTAGGGGCAGAAGTTTCCCTTGTGGAATTTGGAAGTGTAATTGACTTTCACCTTGTCCTACTGTTTGTATTGTTGTTGGAAACAGGAGCGAAGACTCACAAGCTCGGTACTCTGAAGTAGAGACTACATGTCTTATTTGTTCATGAGTCCCTTTGTAGTCTGTCTGCAAAACTATGCTCTGTTGGGGGTTTGCTTGTTGAATTCTATTACATCTGGATTGAAAAATCATTTCTTCAGAAAACTGCATTTGCTAGAAACATGAGGGAAATCAGCCCAGAAATATTTTGCACAATTCCTTTATTTAGAATTTCTAGCTACTGTGGATTTGAATCCCCAACTGATGTGATGGCTAAGATGTAGGTAAGAACTTTTAGAGCAAATTATTATTAGTCATTATTATTATTATTGTTGTTGTTGTTGTTGTTATTTTGAGGTAGAGTCTTGTCCTAGGCAAGGCTGACCTGGGGTTCACTATGTAGTCTCACGGTGGCCTTGAACTCACTGCAATTCTCTTACCTCTGCCTCCCAAATCCTGGGATTAAATGTGTGTACCACCACACCCAGTTTAGAGCAATTTTTTAAAAGTTTATCACCTAAGGCATAAGGCTGAGGCTGACAAAGTGTCTCCTTCACATATAGTGTCTGTGACACAAACACACTTTTACCATTTTTTTTCTCAGGAACATTCCTGTCAAGAATCCCAGTTAAAATATAATTGGGATTCTACCACTTCATATGGAGCCCTGGTATTTCCTTTTTCTCCTGCACAGGCTTATTAAAGAGAAGAGTTCTCATTCTCTAGTTCTAGGTAATCCAGCTTTTAGGACAGCTTCCATGCTACCCCACTCCACTTCTAAGTTCATATCTTTCTCTCTCTTAAGAACTTTGCCTTTTTGCTGGGGAACTGAAGCACACATTAAACCATTTGGAAATTTTCTTTCTTTCTTTCTTTCTTTTTTTTTTTTTTACAATAAGTGCTTTCAATGTACCTAGTCTACATATTGTTGGCAACAAAAAGTCTAACTTAGCCTTTATTTGTTTTATGTAATGGGTTTTTTCAAAAATGTTTAAATGGGGGTTTCCATAACTATAGCAATGCTACAAGCCATTAAATTCAAGACTATCCATGATTGTTTTCACATCTAAAATTATAATTTTGGTTAAGATATGAGCTTTGTAGCCAGAGTCCCTGAGTTCGATTTCAAGATTTGGTTACTACCTGGGTGAGATTAAGCTAGTTAGTAAAGTGTTGTTACTATATTTCAATTTCTCTATCTGTAATATGTAAAATGAGGATAATAATGACAACTACTTCATAGTGTCAATATGAGGATTAAGGGAGCTAATGCATGTGAAAACACCTAAAATTGTGACTGCCACATAACATGCATTCACTAAGCCTCTGCCACTGTTATTATTTTCATTATCATTGATTTTTTTAGTAGCCATTCCTAATTGGTTTCAAAGACCATTAATATGTCTCTGTTCTTTAACTAATAAAGAATTACTCATTTACTTGGAATATACTCTCTGAATAAAATCACTACTTCTTGATGAGATGTTCATTTGGGGACACCTAGAAGTTGGCATTTTTACCATAAAACAAAGGAACATGTGCCTTTTATACTGTCCTAAAAACCTACTTTATTCAAAGCGGAGGGGATAGTTTTTCTCATCAAGTAAGTGAATTGTAAATCTCTTGTGGAATTGAGTTTTACTAGCTGCCCAGGGACCATATGTCTGTACTAGTATTTCCTGTTTTAATTTCTTTATACCCCTAAGGCAACAAAAGGGCAGATTTTGAGGCACAATCAGGAACATGGGATAGATATGCTTATCTTGACTTATATTTCCACCTCTTTCAGGCATTATAGCTGAGGACCAAACTCTTCACGCATTCTTACATTCATTCACTCACATCCTTTGTGTCAATTTCAAGTGTCACAGCACCAGCTGAGCTAGGCACTCATGATCCCATGTTGTTCCTTACCCAACAGAGACAAAGAAGAATGTGTGTCACCGCACTGGGATGTGCACAGACTATGGGAGTCTATAGTGCCCAAGGGAAACCACCACCTGCTTCACTGAGTGGAAGCAGTGCTTGAACTAGGTCTGAAAAGATGACAGGAATCCACATATCAGAGATAAAGAGAAGGGGCAATTCTAGGCACAGTATGATTCACTTGCAAAAACATACATGAGTCAGTCATTTGAAATCGTATGGCATGCTTGGACTTCAATGAGCAAACCCACATAACTGGCGTTGTGGTAAGGACATGCAAAAAGAGAGAGAAAAAAAAAAAAGAGTGACAATTGGTGGGACAGCAGAAGTCTTTTGCACTGAAGATTGGGTCTTCATCTTGAAGGTGGTAGCCTTCCGAGCAAAGAGTTAAACACAGGCAAGTATCACAATTATGGTCATAAAAAGCATAATGTAGAAGGAGGTAAAAACTTCTCATGCTTGACATGAATTAAGGGACAGCAATGGTAGTCACTGAGGAGACACACAGGGTCTGAGCAAGGCAGACAGTAAGACTGGAAGGAAGGAGGTGGTTGAAAGATGAACAGTCAGCTACAACAGGACCCAGTGAGCGTCTTTCAATAAAGGATAAGAGAAACAGAAAAGTTTAATGGACTAGAAGAAGCATTTAACTAACTCAGAGAAGCAAAAGAAAAATTACTTGAATATTCATGTTCTTCAGATTGTATACAAGGAAAATTTAGGCAAAGCTCAGTGGTGGAAGCACAAAGCCTTTGCACATGCTCAGACGCTGAGGGCCTCTGCAGCCTGCCTGGGCTGCTCCCTCTCTTCCCTTGGAGCAGGCCCCAGGGATTCCACCCACCCCCCTGCTCCCCAAAGCTGCCAATTCCAACTCTCCCTGGAGGATGCTCTCCCCTCAAGCTTCCCTGTAGAGAAGAAGCATCTTCCCAGCTTCCTCCTTTCTAGTCCCCAAAGACAAGTGCATATGACATTTTTTAAACTACTATTAATCACTATAAGGAAACAGAGAAAAGCAGGAATAAGAAACACAGGGTAAGTACCAACCTTAAAAATTCTTATACATTTCCTTATTCTTCCTTTAGTGACATGTAACATAAGCCAGTCCCTTCTCCCACACCTAGTATTAAGGACAAGTTTAACAATCTTCCTAAACCAGTCAGGCCCAACGCTTTAAAAAGAGGGTATGCTGGCTTCTTTCTGAGAAAAGCTCCTTCCTTCCTTCCTTCCTTCCTTCCTTCCTTCCTTCCTTCCTTCTTTCCTTTTTCCCTTTCTTCCTTTCTTTCCTTCTTTCTGTCTCTCTCTCTTTCTTTCTTTTTTGTTTTATATTGCTTGGTATCAAATTCAGGGCCTTGGATGGACTAAGAAAGCAAGTACTTAACCACTGAGTCACATCCCCAATCTCAGGAAAATCCTTTCCTTTACACAGCTGACCTAAATTCCTTCATATCTACATATTAGATTGAAAATGTCCTTTGAACACTTATACCTCTATAGCACTCTGCTAGTCCCTAAAATACAGTACCCTGTAACTCCTCTGATAGTGGCAGCAAAACTTGTTTCTATTTGTTTGTATATATACTCTATAATGTCACATTTACTGGACAGTGTCCTCTGTCTGGCTGAAAACTGTTTTCACATAACCTCAATGGTGGCAGGGATTTTTAAAAGTACATATTTTATTTACTGGTACATTTCTTCGACCAGAAAGCATGCTTGGCACATGGTTAATGCCCAACACATAGGCTCTGAGTCATGAAATGCCCTCTGACAAAAACAGAAAGGGCTTCAAACATTTCCTTTTATGACTGACATACTCAAAACTAATCTATACAAATGATATTTTTCATATTCATAAAACTATTATGAAAAAAGAAATTCATTTGTTGAGATTGATTTTACTTCATTCTCAACTTCACTGTGTTCTGTGAAGTGTATTAAAAATATCAGGCAGTGATTGCTCTAGGATTTATCCAACCTGCTATAGACTCTCAACACTGGGAGGGTGTGCATAAAGATCAATATGATGTTGAGATATCACCACACTTACTGAGGCTCAGTCTGGTTTGGGGCCACAGATGTGGTAGATTATTTTTCCCAGCAATAACTCCCAAAACATTTGCTCCCCTTTCAATGCAGTTTTTGACCCTGCTCCCATTGACAGGTGGAAAATCAATTCTCTCTCCTAAAATCTGGGTCAGATTGTGACTGTGGGGACCTTGATGCTCCATGACTTCCAAGGCTAGACCATATGGGACAGTAGACTGTGCCAGTTGGCATAGAAGGCTTGAGATACTGAATTAATAGTGGGACTGTCTTCAAGCCCAAATTAGCCTACATAGAGGGAAAAAAAGAGAAGAGCTAGACCCAAAACTATTTGTAGAGAGAAATCTAAATGCCCTTATTTTTTTAGCTTTCTGCTGTGCTGCTCTGGGTACTTCCTAACAGCAACTACATGGGAGACTTGAACCGAAACTTCATGCAAAGACTGACTCAAATCCCTCATACATAGAAATATGAACTGGAATGCAATGATTTTGTTTTGATCCACCATGTGCTAATGATTTGTTACACAGGAATGGATTATTGCAGTGATAGCAAATACAGAGTCATTTCTCCTTAATTCTGGCTGGCAGGTCATGTTCAACTTCCAAGTGATCATCTCCTATTGTTATGGCAGCACTCAAATATATTTTCTTACTATCTTGCTTTCATGTCTTTTTCATTTTCTTTTCACTCTTTCTTCCTTTTTTTCATCAGTTTTTGATAAATGACCTCTCCATCATTGTGTTTGTTAGTAATGAAGTTGGTAAATGAAAGAGGCAAGGGTGAGTATGGAATCCAAATCACTTCTAGGGCTTCAAATACTGGGTAAAATGAATTAAGTTCGCTGTGTGTGCATGTGTGCATGCATGAGTGTGTGTACGTGGTGTGTGTGTGTGTGTGTGTGAGAGAGAGAGAGAGAGAACTGACTCGTCCATAATTCATGACAAAGTTATTTGCCAATGTTCTAGAGATGCTTCAGACTGCCCTGGTGCTTATTCTAGTATAAACTCACTTTTGTGAATTTTGCTTTAGTTCCAGTGAATTATTTTCCTACATAAATTATCCATCACAGTTTTTTAAACATTCATACATAGTCTCACTCAAATTGTAAGTCTTTATAGTAAATAGTGATTAATGTAAAAATGTCCCTCATAGACTCATGTGTTTGAAAACTTGGTCTCCAGTTAGTGGTGCTGGTTGTGAAATTTGAAAAGCCTTTAGGAGGGAAAGCCTTGCTGGAGAAGTGTGTCAACTGGGATGAGCCTCCAGATGTTCTAGTCCATCTATGCTTGGTGCTCTTTAGCTTTTCTGCTCCCTCCCTGCTGATGTGAGGATGTGATGCCAGCTGTCTGCTCCCACCATGGTAGAAACTGCCTCTTACAACTGCAAGTGGGGGTCTGGAGAGATAGCTTAGTAGCTTGCCTGTAAAGCATAAGGACCCAGGTTTGATTCCCAGAACCCATATAAGCCAGATGCACAAAATGGCATATATTTCTGTTTGTTTGCAGTGGCTAGAGGCCCTACTGTACCCATTTTCTTTGACTCTGTCTATCTCCCTGCTTCTCTCAATTAAATAAAATATTTTTAGAAACTCTAAGTTGAAATAAACTTTTTCTTCAATAAGCTGCTTCTACACAGGTATTTTGTCCCACCAATGAGAAATTAACTGCTAAATTTCTTCCAAAATTACAAAAAACTAATAAATAATAATTAATTATCACCTCCCATTCTTATTGCAAAGAGGTCATTTTTCTCCCTAATAATGCTTATGTTTGGTATCTCAAAGTCAAATTGATGTTTGGAGTGCTCTGGGGGTAGGTCCTCCTTTTCTTCTATCTCTTCTTAAAAAATATTTTATAATAGCTGTCAAAGAAACCTATGTTCACAATGAGTATTTTAGAAAATGATAAAAATACAAATGGAAAGCTGAAAGGAAGCAATATAGAATCATGAAGCTTTCCATATTACTAAGAGCATGAGTTGACACATAAAAGGTGTTTAACTTGAACTGATTTAGCTGTGAAAGGAGTGTGCTGGCTCTTCTAGCCAACCTGCCTCTAGGGCAAGGATGGTGCTATTCCCAAGGACAAGACCCAGGTATCAAACATGTCCAGACTTTTCTTCCTATTTTCATCTCTGCTCATCTATATCAGGAGATTTTATTTTCTCCTCAATCACATGAGCTTTCTCAGACAGCTTGGGGTTGGGAAAGATTTAACCACAGGCAATTTCAAACTGAGTCTAGCATCAAGACACATAGGTGACCTCCCAGGAAAGAAATATCTCATTCAGCCGACTCTCTGTCTTTATTTGGAAGCTCTAATCTTTGGAGGTCCTGCCTGCAAATTCCTTCCTGAGTGTGAAACAACTTGACCAGCTCATATAAACCAGTTGGCACAAGGCAGTCAGTTTTGTGCCCCAGACACTTCCTGATGTGCAGCCAGCCAAGTGTTTGACTATTAGATATTGGCACATAAACTCCAAGTCCATTTACACTGACATGAAAAGCTAGTCACATGATAACCCTTAGTATGTCATTCAAAGTCGAAATTCCACCCAGCTCTGGCAGCTGAACTCACATGATGATTCAAAAGTCTTCCAAGAATTTCAAATTCCTCCAACAGGTTGCCAACAATGATCAATTGAAAGTCTTCTTACTACCTAAACAGGGGGAAGAGAAAATGCCTACCCTATACCACACTCATGCTAGTTTCTTTGACTATATTACACAGTGCCTTCCTACAACATTATGAAGAGATGCTGTATCCTATGTTATTGCTCCACTACTGAGCATGGGCTCAAGTCTTCATCACAGTTGTTAGGGTTTTAAAGGATCAAAGCACTGCATGCCCATCCCCAGATACCAAGATTAAGAACCAATTAAATGAAATCAAAGGAAGATAGGAAATAATTGTTAGTTTCATTATTGAGTAACCAAAAGGAGATGGGGGCAGGCACTTAGCTTTGATTTACAAACAAAGTAGGGTTCTATAACTCTGTCTCATGCTCATCCTCCCTAAGTCCTTGTTGCCCAAGATTTTGGCTTTAGTGTAGCTGAGAAATAGTCTGTGCTTACAAAGCGTATGATGACAGCAAGAGAAAGACAAGTAATTCCACAGGGTCATATTCACAAAAAAGATTGCCTTATTTCTCCATTAGGAACTATGGAGAGATGACTATGGCTGTTTGTTCTATGGGAAAAGGCTAAAACACGAGGCAGGAATAAAAGCAGAATGTATCATTTTGGTGTAGTAACAGCACGTGGAAACATCTACAGAATGACAGAAGTAGCTCATCCCCTCTGCCTCTCCCAGTGGAGATGACCCAGAGCTTAGTCTGCATTGCTCATAACATCTCAGAGGAGTCAGTGCTCTCTACAGGTCAAATCATTAGCTCTGGAAGTCTCAGGGATTAATGATTCAGGAGGCCCATCATGCATCACTTTCCATTCTTCTTCTGATACCTATAGAAAGCCATTCCCATCCTACTCTCTGTTCCTAAGCCTGAGCACATTTCTTTGCACTCCCAAACTTCCAGCTTGTCCCAGGTGATGATACTCCATCAGCACAATGTCCTTCCTCTTCGTAAAATCTTCTCAGAATGTTGTAATCCTTTTCTTTTTCTACTGAAGTAAGTGCCCTCTGGGCATGTCTCTCTCAAACATAGGCTAGAGTTCTCCCAATTTCATGTATGCATTACAACTCTTTTTATACTTTTAAAAATATTTATTTTTATTTTTTATTTAATTAGAGAGAGAGAGAGAATGGGCACATCAAGACCTCTGGCCACTGCAAATGAACTCCAGACACAGGCACCACCATGTGCATCTGGTTTACATGGGTTCTGGGGAATTGAACTTGGGACCTTAGGCTTTGCAGGCAAGCACCTTAACCTCTAAGCCATCTCTCCAACCCTGATTATAACTCTTAAATGGTATGGTTCCTTTCCTTTCCTAACTCCCTTTTGCTTTCTTAACACCCCCTTCAAAGATCTTAGTTTCTTTAAAGGATTATTATCAGACACCATTTCCTACCTCTTCCCTGGTGTTGATAGTTAAGGCTTTAGTTCCTTCTCATGCAGGGTGAGGCTATATTCACCCCCAGTTCCTCTCCAACCCTTCTTTTAGAAATTCTCCACAGGAACACTGAAGATTTAACCAACATGCTAGCTGGCCTCTCTGGTCTTCTTACAAATTACTTTAGACTGTCATATGATCATACTCTACTCTTTTCAGTTCTACCTAAACTAACTAAGCTGTACTTTTTCTCTTAGCCTCCTTCTCCTTTAATCTCTCACCAATATCTGTCTGTCCACTATCTCTTTTGCCCCCATGAATTATCTCTGAACACCAATTCTGAAACTATCTAGAATTATGAAAAAGCAATTGACCCTAAGATATTTTTCGTGACTATTCCCACCTTTCTATTCTCGTTTATGGCCCTACTATAGCCACAATCTATACGTTGTCTGGCATCATAAAACATATTTAGCTTCCTTGTTTATATTTGCTATCATCATTCCTGTGTTCCTTTTTTAATTAAGAATATTCTTATATGGATATATTATGTGTTAGTACCATCATTTCCCTCCGCCCTGCCCCCAATCCACTGAGGACCCACCTCTGTGCAGCTGCTGGTATTCCTCATGGAATTGTGGCTTACGTGTTGGGACAGCAGCTGTCAGTTATTAGGGGTGAGTACCTCTGGGTATGCTCTCCCAGCCTGTGGCTCTTACAGTCTTTCTGCCACTCTTCCAAAAAATTTCTGAGCCATGTTAGTCATTGGCCAAAAGAGGGGCTACATTTATCAAACCTCTCTAAATTAACAATGCATATCCCATTTAACCTATGCTGACATCACTGGCTATTAGAGAATCTATTCTTTTTCAGAAGGTAGTGAGACCCAAGGAGATAAACCACCACTTACACTTCAACCAAGACCCAGGTAAAACCACAGTGGGTGGGTAAGATGAAAAAGAGTGCTGCTACCATGATGAGTCAGAAAACCAGCTCCAGGGTGATGGAGATAGGTATTGAGGATACTCAACATAAACTATCACAAAAATCCAGAAGCTCCGGAGAGCTTAATACTAAAATAGACTTAAAACACATTTTTCAAATTCATGCAAACTTCTTGGCTTAAACAGTACCCATTTGTTGCCTGTTGTTTTCTATAGGCCAGAAATCTAAGATTGAGTGGATTCTGTCTCACAAGAAATCAAGTGGTTGTCTAGCCTGAATTCTTTGCACAGGGTGAATACAGAAAAGAAGCATGTCTAAGGTCCCTTGGGTTGTGAGTAGGGAAGATCTCTTTGCTTGCAGAGTTAGTGGACCTTGTTTTGTCAAAGTCATTAAAAGAAGGAAGGAAGTTCTGCTTCATTAAGGGTCTGTTTTTAGGGATATATTCAACCTTTCTTTAAAGAATTTAACTGATTTGATCAGGCCCAGCAAAGTTCCTCTCTGGATTGTATCAAATTCAAACATTCAGGAACCTTAGTTAGGCAGCTGCAAAATCCCTTCACCCTTTCCATGTACTATTGGATAGAAATAAATTAAGAAGAGGGAATCAATAATGTGACTCCCTGGGGATTAATTTAAATGTGTGTGCAAGTTACTCACATCTAAATGTTGGTTTATGTGTTTTGAAATCCACCTCTTTGCTAATTCTGAACCTGTAGCCAAACTTACAAATTTCACTGATAGAAAACATTCCCGAGCATGTCTGATTAGGGACTTTTTAAAGATGAGACAACAAATCTCACATAGATACTTAACACTGAATACTTCCCCAGAAAAGTCTCTTCTGCTTCTAGGAAATTATTTATTATTTTCTCTACTCATTCAAAACTCCACATCTTCCCACCCTTCACTCCCAACCAAAGAATATTCCTCATATTTCAGGGAACTACCTCATTCTACCACTACCAACTCCACAGCATCATCAGTACCTGCCCATGGCCTCCATCCATCTCTGCTTTTAAGCAAAACCCCTTGACTTGAACCATGTATCTTTCTTCCCACTAATTCATTTTGCAAAGAATTTATTCTCGTGAGATGTTCTTGCAACCCCACCAATTTATCCCTCTTCCTTAAAAATCATCCATCTTAAAACACCACCTTCATGAACAACTTTTGTAGTATGTTTCTCCAGTAAATCTAAAATTTGCTCAAAAGTAGAGTTATAAAAACACAAAAACAAAAACAAAAAGATAGGGCCTGGAGAGATGACTCAGCAGTTAAGATGCTTGCCTTCTAAGCCTAAGGACCCAAGTTCAGTTCCCCAGGACCCACATAAATCCAAATGCATTAAGTGGTGCATGC
Organism: Dipus sagitta; assembly: GCA_036346955.1. NCBI lineage: Eukaryota > Metazoa > Chordata > Mammalia > Rodentia > Dipodidae > Dipus > Dipus sagitta. The sequence continues at coordinate 20,462,599 of CM070781.1, forward strand.
ATCTGGAGTTTGTTTGTTAATGGCAGGAAGTTATGGAGCTCCCATACTCATTTTCTATGTGTCTACCTCTTTCTCTTTTCTCTTTCTCAAATAAATACATAAAATTTTTAAAAAGACAACCTACTTTGTCTCCATGTCTTCTGGTTTTTCAGTTCTGGGCTTTCATACCAGTTGTCTCCATTAATTCTCTGTAGGTCCTTGCTTTCTGTTTATCTTTTTCTCAAGTATTTAATTGGATTTTTGTGATCATAGGAAGGAAATCATTCACCATCTTTCTTACTTGTTTTCCAATATATAACCTAGAAGATTCAGTATTGGCTTAAAAGTGTTATTACATAATCCCAATCATGTGCCTTGCTTCTGGTCTGGAGAAGTTTAGGTCTAGAACAGGCTGCCATCTACAAATTCCAGAAAGGAGCCCATAATCACAAGTCAGTAAGATAGATATCAAAGGATTTATTTTATTTTATTTTATCTTTTTAAAATTTTTATTTATTTATTTATTTATTTTTATTGACAACTTCCATAATTGTGAACAATATCCCATAGCAATGCCCTCCCTCCCACCACTTTTTCTTTTGAAACTCCACTCTCCATCATATCCCTTCTCCCTCTCAATCAGTCTCTCCTTTGTTTTGATGTCATGATCTTTTCCTTCTATTATGATGGTGTTGCATAGGTAGTATCAGGCACTGCGAGGTCATGGATATCCTGGCCACTTGGTGTCTGGAGGAACATGTTGTAAGGAGTCCTACCCTTCCTTTGGCTCTTACATTCTTTCTGCCACCTCTTCTGCAATGTACCCTGAGCCTTGAAAGGTGTGATAGAGATATTTCAGTGCTGAGTACTCCGCTATCACTTCTTCTCAGCACCATGATGCCTTCAGAGTCATCTCAAGGTCACTGCCATCTGAAAAGAGAAGCTTCTCTAACCAAAAGTGAGAGTAGCATTAATATATCAGTATGAACATTAAGAGAAGTGCTTACTGGGCAGTTTGGTGAGCATATTATATACATTTAGCCAGACACCAGGAGACATTACACCCCTAGGGCTCATGACTACCCCTGTTGTAGGTTTTCAGTACCAGGGATGTATTACCTCCCTAGAGCAAGTCTCCAGTCACATTAGAGAGTGGTTGATTTCCCCTATAATAGACATGCCACCATTGCACCCATTTACCCATTTGGCCAAATTTAAGGCTTGAAGTGTCCACTGTTGAGTATCTTCACTGGTGATTTCTCTCCCTCCTATTGAACTGCATGCAGCGTGGATTTTTCCAGCTTTCTCTCAGCTGGTCTACATGGAAGAGGTTTTCAGCTCAGCTCCAGAAGGGTTTCTTAGTGACTTTCCAGCCCAAGTGCGTGGAGTCTTCACAATAGGGTCTTACCATCTATTCCTGGTGGAAAATCAAGGGCCTCAGCAATGGCCTGTGATGTTTTCAGGGTATCAGGGATCTCCCTGGCCAACAACTCACTGGAAGATATCCCATCCCTGGCACTGAAAATTTTCTAGTAACAATCTATGGCTTCTGAATGTTCCATTGTCCAAAAAAATAAGTTTCCTTATGACCTGCTTATATTCTCTTAGATTTTGATTAGCCCTCCCTCCACCTTTCCTTTACTCAATCTCTTCCCCTGACCTAACTTTGGCCATTTCACCCCATTAATCTGTTCTTCTACTTACATGTATACAATACTATCATATTAAGTCCCCCAAAGGATTTATTTTAAAAGGAACATAGATAGATGATTATTTCTCATAAAATATGTAAAATTAATGCCCATGCACATCCATTTTTCCATAACTGCACCAGTTTTGTTTTGGCCAATTTTCCAGTGTTGGAATATAGGAAGTATGGACCTTTAAAATGCACAGGATGGTAGAAGGTTTTTGAGTTGGTGAAGGCACTATCCTTGAGAGGATGGTGATAGCTCTCATGCCACAACTCACCTCTCTTCAAAGCAACTTCTCTCTCACTGAGCTGAGCTGATGCACTGTCATGACCTGTAGAGCTTCTTTCTCTCTGAAGTTACCCTATCTCCAATATTTCATTATAGTAAGAAAATTTACAATACTCAGTGTTAGTGCCCAGTTGAGAGTTCTCTTTCTCCTCTTCATGCTGCATACAAACAATTTGATTTCATTCATCTCTGTCAGACTTCCACCCCTCCCATGATTCTTCACATTATTATGTCAGGGGATACTTTTCTGCTGGGAGACATGGACACACATCTTCACCCTAGATAGAGCTAGGATTGCATCAATACCAGTTTGGTGAACTAATGAGTTTATTGTGGTTACTTACAGAGCATGGAGAGGAGTTATTTTTAGGAACATGGAGACTCCAAAGCAGCCATTTTGATGGGGCCTCCTGAGATGCTCCTCCCTCAGCCACAAGGTGAGAATTTCCTTACAGAGCATGGGGGGGGGGGGGGAGGAAGGACTCCAGAGCAGCTGCATCACCATCCTGGATGATGACTTCCCCAGGCCTGCTTCAAGGAACAACTCATTGCTGTCCATAAGTATGGAGACCCCAGAGCAGCACTTCATTGGGGCTCACTAGGTCAGCATTAGGCCCATTGATGCTCCTCTCTCAGTGTTGGGGTCAGGACTTACTTACACAGCTCAGAGAACCCAAAGCTGCCACTTTTATGGAGCACCCTATGTGAGATTACCCCCAAAGATTCTCTTCCCTCAGTCTTGGGGTGAGGGCTTACTTACAGAACATGAAGACTCCAAACAAACCATCTTGATGGAGCTTCATGCTCCTGTATCTTTTACCCTCTATATATTGTTGGGAAATATGTATAAATCAGCACAGGCCAAAGTAAAGTTGGACATAGTCTCATTACAAATATAGTCACTAAGTAATTCTCACCAAAAGTTAGTACGTTTTGTAGTGTTTTAGTGAAGCACTCCCCAATTTCTCATTTCTCCTTTAAAGTCTTTATCCATATCTTTAATATTAGCTTTGTTAAAATTTTGCTGTGAGCCTTTCTTACAAGGCGTCCTATCTGTCTTGATAACCCAATCTTCTCTAATTGCATCATTTATCATCTAAGTTCTAATGAGACCAGAGCTTCATCTCCAGTCATAAACCCCATATCCATACTTCCATAAGAGGAGACATGTTGGACATTGTGAAATAGCTGCTTCATGAACCTAACACGTGGGTGTGTATGTGTGTGTGTATATATATATATATATATATCACAATTAATCAGAAGACAAAATCAATACAAGATAAAGGCATATGTGCACATAGACATGTAAGCATTCACACATTAAAAGATATTTAACAAATCAGCTACCAAGGTTATACAGTCTGAAAAGTGCAAAGTGTGCAGCATAGCTCAGAATATCAATACTTAAAGAATAGAACTGAGGATGTAACTCAGTTGGTAAAATGCTGGCCTAACATGAAGGCAGGCTCAGGTTTGATCTCTAGCAATTTATAAATGAGGTGTGAAAATGTACTTGGGTGGTAAAAGCAGGAACAGCAGACATTTCAAGGTCATCCTTTGCTATATAGCAAGTTTGAGGCCAGCCTGAACTCACTCTCTTTCATTCTCTCTCTCTCTCTCTCTCTCTCTCTCTCTCTCTCTCTCTCTCGCTGTGTGTGTGTGTCACCAAAATTAAAGAAGATCAAATGATATAATTCAAACCCAAAGTCTGTCATAAGAGTAAATTCTCAAAAAGGGGTCAATGTTTCAAGCCATGTCTAAATGCTGTCTTCTACTGAATACCCTGATTTTTAGGAGATGTCTTGCTCTGTTCTGGCCATCATCTGGTTGGATTAGGCCCACCTTCATCAAGAAAGGCAGTGTCCTTTCTTCAAGGTCCACTAACTTAAATGCTATTCTCATATAGAAATACTGTAGCAGAAATACCCAGAAAAAGGATTCACCAAATGTTTGGGTACTGTAACTCAGCCAAATTGACACATAAAATGAACTATCATAATTATTTAATGACATATTAAATATGAAGAAATTAAGGTTTAGAAAGATAATTCAGCCAAGGTCACCTGAAGCTAATAAATGGTAGAGCCAGGTTTCAAAGCCAATCCAGCTGGCTCCAGAGTCAATTATGTTAGCCATGATATTCATTTAAATTCATCACCTCTAGGACTGACTGCATTCTAATTGTAGGTCTCCTACTGGGTCTTGTATGTCACTGAGAGGAATGATTCGTTGTTGCTCAGGAGACCTGCTTAGAATTCACCTGTATCTACTTTCTCTATTCTGATACATAATATGACTATGGAACATCCACATTCGGACAGTGCCTGCCTGTCATAGACACTCAGTAAGTACTTGCTAGATATATTTATCGAGTGTCTATCATAGACATATTCATCACATATTTCTTGAACTTTCATTACATATTCATCACATCTTTCTTGAATTTGTAGTCTCCAACTCAAATGTGCCCTACTGAAACATATCCATGACAAAATAATGTATCATAAATAGTATAAAGGGAATTCTTATTGCTTCTTAATATTTAAAAATTCATTCTGTACATGTTGGTTCCCAGGTCTTGTGCCATCATCAGTCAATACTTTGTCGCATGAAACTGATGTTCCATGAGATCTGTCAGGAACATATTGAGTTTCATCTAGATTGATGAGTTAAATATACTCTATTCACACTGTTGGTGTTATCCCAGAATGCCTAAGTGGAGAAGTTGCGTGAACTGTGGAAATGAGAGTCTTCACTTAGAAGTCACTTTTTCAGATGTGTTACAGGAGGAAGAGAGGACTAGAGTTGCATTTGTTACTTTCACATTGTTACAGAAATATTGAGCTTGAGAGAGGAAAGATTTATTTGGACTGATGGTCTTTGAAGGTGGCAGTCTACGGCAGGGAAGGCATGTTGGAATCATTGTTCCCATGGTCATAGGAGTGAGGCAGCAGCTGTTCACATCAAGGTGGTTCAGCAAACAGACAGCATAGAACAGACCCAGGAGGTGTACATAACATTCACAGGCACACGCCTGATGTTCCCTTATGCCTCAGACTTGGGACAGATCATTAAAAAACAAAACAAAACAAAACAAAACAAGCAAACAAACAAAAAAAGCCTAGCAGAGCTTAGGTAAAACCACAGAGCAAATGGTGAGATGAGCAAGAGTGCTGCTTCCATGGTGACCCTGACAACCTGTGCCAGGGTAATGGAGATAGACACTGAGGATACTCAAAATATACCAAAGTAGAAATCCAGAAGCTGCTAAAAGCTCAACACTAAAATAGACTTAAAACATACCCACCATAGCTCAGGGAACTTTGCAGAGGGGGAGGAATGTAAGAGCTGCAGGGTAGGAGGGAATATCCAGAGGCATCCGTCCTCCACAGTGACTGACTTCTGCTCTCACAACTCATAACCTATAACTCCATTGTGGATACCAACAATCTAACTAAGGGGGGCCCTCAGTGGAATGGGAGCAGAGAGGAGAGGAATGATAGTACCAACATTTGACGTATCCATAGAGAGTTTCAACTTAATTAAAAAAAAAAAAGAAGAAGAAGAAGAAAAATAATAGAAAAAAAAAGAAAGAAAAAAAAAAGATTTTTTTTTTTTTAAATGAGCCTGTGAAGGACATTTCAGATTCAAACCATAGAGAGCCTACAGGTATAAAAAAGAAATGCAAGAGTTGTATAAGTATGGAAGAGTCCCAAGTTTTGCTCATGAGAAATATATATTTTTTAAATCATTAGAGAGTAGAAGTAAAGGTGGTAGCCAGACATGACTCCAGGAGATTGGGAAAGGTTCATTCTAATTGCATAAATATGTTCATATTCACTTCTTACCTATAGCTACAGCATTGCATATTGCTTGGACAGTACCTCAGGGATACTGAGTAAGGCTCAACCATGGTCACAATTGGGCAGAAAAATTATGAACCAATCACCATTGAGAGAGAGAGAGACTAGATATAATGATAACAACTGTAGAAATTTAGTTTTCTTTGCAAAGGTTAATGTTGAGCAGAAGTACAACAGAAGTCACCTCTTACTGACTTTTCAATTGACTTCACCTACAACCAAAATTTAACTAACAAGAAGTTATGTCAGCACAGAACTCTCATTGTTGCTTCCTCTGTCCTTCCTTTATGATCTCTTCCTATCCCACTCATGTCTCCACTGTATAATAGTGATCAAGGGCATATTAACTATTGAAAGATCCTGGGATTGCATAATATCCTAAGTAGGTGAGCTTTCGAAAATTACCACAGCTTTCTATGCCTCAAAATATCAAATTATGTTTAATAATTTAAAAGTGTCTAATATTAGAATTGTTGTGAAAAATATGGTGAGAATACAACTGAAGCTTTAGTGGGGTGTGAGAAGCACAGTAAACTCTGTCATAGGGCTAGGGATCATTTTTCTACATGAGATACATACTCAAGCTTCAGTAACAGTATGCATACCCTTTCACAGCTCCAGTCACATTACAGAAAATTGCATATCACTCCCCTGACTTGAAAGGTTTCTAAGGGTAGTGATACAAACTTTTGAGGATTCTAACCGATGCACCAATATATGTGAAGGCACTAGTAATGTTGCAGTTACATCAGTGCACCAATATAGGCCAGCACATAATAATTCTGGGGTAGCCCTGAATCCTTGTCTTATGAATTCAAAGAATTGAAATCCACAAGCCAGAGAGCAAGGTTTAGAGACACTTTATTAGAGGAAAGAGTACAGAGAGTTCCTGCCCATGAGAAGGCAGGAGGCAGTAAAAGCCCAGTCCAGAGACCCAAAATGGGAACTGATATAATCAGCCATAACACCAAGTTTTGTGGCCGACCTTAACTAACCACAATATCAAGATCTGGTTTAATCCTTCCAGGAATCTGAAATTCTAAGAAAGGCAAATTCCTGAATAGAGACAAAGTCAGGCTATTGCCGGGGGGAGGGGAGGGGGAGAGGCAGATAGACAATCCAGCTTGAGAATAAGAAAAAGTAAATGGGCTGGAGAGATGGCTTATGAGTTAAGGCGCTTGTCTGTGAAGCCTAAGGATCCAGGTTCAATTCTCCAGATCCTATGTAAGCAAGATGAACATGGTGGTGCATACGTCTGAAGATCATCTGCAGTGGCTATAAGTCTTGGCATGCCCATTCTCTCTCTCTGTCTATTAAATAAATAAATAAATAAATATAAATTAGGTCTGAATGAGATGGCTTAGCAGTTAAGGTGCTTGTCTGTGAAGCCTAAGTACTTATGTTCGAATCTCCAGGTGGTCTCACATAATGCCAGACATATAGTGATGCAAGTGCACAATGTCACACATATACACAAGAAGGCACACATGTCTGGAGTTTGTTTGCAGTGGCTGAAGGCCCTGGTGCACCCATTCTCTCTCTCTCTCTTTCTCTAATAAATATATAAATAATTAAATAAAATTAAAAATTATTTAAGAAATATAATACAAAAACATATTGCAATTGGCCATATTCCCATCAGGTTATAATTTATGTTCCCTCACCCTCCCATCTCCATTCCATAAGGGTCCTCCTCAATGCCCTTATCTGTAATCAATTTGGGGTCATGCATAAGCCAGTCATTCTTTGTGGGGGTGAAGACAATGACTTAGAGTACATGTTCCAACACTGTGGCTCTTTCATTCATCTTTTCCCTCTTCCACAATGTGCCCTGAACCTTGGAAGGCATGTTATAAGTCTGTTTTGGTGTTGAATTCTTGGCAGCCTCTGCTTTGATGAGTCTTCTCAGTATCTACAGCTCGCTCCCAGGAAGAGGTTCTCAGGCAAGTAGTGAGAAAATTACTCATATTTAATCTGCCACTTCCTCTGTAGAGATTCTGGTGCAATGCAGATGTAATAGAGATGGCATGTCTATTGCTAGGGAGTCAGATTTCTTTTCTTGTCCTACTCATGGATCTTGGGGTCTTCCAGGTATTTGCCACCATCACTGAGTATTTTCTTATTCTCAAGCTGAGCATCATAAACTTGCTCATGGAATTATCTAGTTTTTCTAACTTTGCATTATCCCATTTTTCTCCAGGGCAGTATATTCTACTTCCTCTCAGGAGAAAAGATAATGAACTATTCTGTTTCTCATCCTTCATATATTACATTATCCAATCTATTATACAATGAAATTTGAAGAAAAATGGTTGAACCTGGAACAGATCATTCTCAGTGAACTCACCCAATCACAAAAAGATAACCACTGTATACTTTCACTCATCTATAGTTCTTAACCTGAATCTACCCGAGATGCCAACATACCTAACAAGCACCTAGAGGACTGAAAAATAGGATGGGTAGGGAGGGAGGGCAGGGCAAGGGTGGGGGTGAGGGACACAAAACTGGCCCCAAACAGCAATGATGACAGAAAGTTCTACATCCTAAAACATACACTAAATGGTTGAACCTTCACCAGGCCCTTAGAGGGAACACCTGGATCACAAGGCCCTGGAGAGGGTACAATGAAGACTGACCTTAAACTTCTCTTTCTATTTCTCTCTCCCTCTTCTCTCTCTATCTCCTTTATATTACTTTATCTTTTTCTTCCATCTCTTCTTGAGCACTGACCTGTAACTCCCAGTACCAGCATACAGCTATCATCCACAATGAGTTCTTGATCAGAGAGATCTACAAGGTTCCCCCCCCCAAAAAAAAAAAAAAAAACCAACACAGATTTCTGTCAGAGTACTTGATGACCTACCAAACGTTAGTGGTAAGACCCTACTGCTGAAGACATCATATGCTGTTGGCACTTAGCATTGAATGACATGGCTAGAAGCTGGAAGAGTGTCAGTCCCTAGACAGCTCATCTAATGCCAGAAGGTGCTACATGAGTGACTGGAGAAAATGACCAATATCTGTACAAGCAACTAGTGGTCTAAACCACTCAGCAGAAAATAACCTGATATGACACTCACACAAGTGCAATAGCAGTGCACAGCCATGGTGGGAAACCACCTGCTCTTGATTTGGATAATTGATCTGCTCAGTGGAATGGATCCCAAAGCTGTAGCTGGGAATCAGTCAGAACCATATCCAAAATGAACCCACTCTCCGTTACCAAGCTCCCACCAATTGCAGGCCACAAGAGTGCCTACCTATTAAAATCTGTCTAAAAACCAAAGGTTACCCCATTTATCTGGCACTAACTTCACTCTGTTGGAGAATTTGCTTCTGTTTTTCATATGGATGCAGATTCTAAGGAAAGAACCAGTCCGTCACACCTCAAAGGACCCCAGATGAAGCTAAGAATAATTGGGGAAATTAGTAAGAGAGCTGCTTTCTTGGTAAACCTGGTACCAGCACAAGGGTGAAGGAAATAGACACACAGAACACTCAACTCCTATCAAACCAGATATCCAGAGACACAACAGCTTCCAAGACCTCATCACTGAAGAAGACCTAAAATGAACCCAACATGGCTCAGGGAAATTTGAGGCAGGGAAGAGGAAAGAATGTCAGAGCCACAGGTTGGATCATGATACACAGAGATATTGCCTCCTACCCATAACTGATGGCTAACCTCACAATGCTTGACCCATATTCCCCAACGAGGAGGGTTCCTGCATAGGGGGGAGGACAGTGAGGTGATTTGATTCAGGTGTTCCCCTTAAACTTAGGTGTTCTGGAGGTTAAGTTCCCCAGCTGATGGCAATTGGAAATTAAAGCCTCCTGGAGGAGTGTATTGTTGGGGGCGGGCTTGTGGGTGTTATAGCCAGTTTTCCCATGCCAGTGTTGCCACACTCTCCTGTTGCTATTGTCCACCTTATGTTGTCCAGTGGGTGATGTCCACCCTCTGCTCATACCATTGTTTTCCCCCGCCATCATGGAGCTTCCCCTCCAGCCTGTAAGCCAAAATAAACCTCTTTTTCCCACAAGCTGCTCTTGGTTGTGTGATTTCTACCAGCAGTGCGAACCTGACTGCAACAGACAGGGAGGAGGCTAACAATAGTACCAACTTGACTGTACACACTGAGTACAAAACTAATAATAATAAAAAATAATTAAGTGTGTCTCATGTAATTTCTTCCACTTTGGCCCAACTTCTCATTAGCTCTCTTTCCATTTTTCTTTTTGATGTGCCTAACTGACAAAAGAACTATGCTTATGTAAATAAATTGGAAAAATATATAACGTGGAAACAAAATCCAATTCTTGGAGAGGAGAACTCCTTCCTAGGGAGGGACTCATGTTGTTTATGAAAAAAGAGAACTACAGAACTTCTTTAGGAGAAGCCAGATCCTTCTCTGATCTACAGCAAGGGGAAAGTGCAAGGAAGTCTCAAGGCCATTCCCTGCTTTTACTTTTGGGGACCCAGTCACCCAAAATCACCTCACAAGTATTACCCTCTTTATACTCTTGACTGTGAAATGCAATTTTCCAATATTAGCCATGTGTGAAATGCATGTTAGTGAATCAAGTAATCCCCATAAAACATATAACACCACTTTCCTTATGTCTCTCAATATGAAAGAGGAATATTATAGTGACATGATTTATTAAAACTTAGTAAATAAATGAAGGAATGTAAAGCCAAGTGTCTGCAACCAAGACCAAAGGAGAATGCTTTGAAATGTGATCCTGAAGTTGCTTTGCTTTGTTTAAAATTCTCAATGCATTACAGTAATTAAACTGTTTCATGACCTCATTGAAATCCTGTAAGACTTAATTAATGTTGGTAAAACCTTCTGCAATCCTCAGATGAGAGGCAGCAGAAAAGTTAAGGGATCATTATTATTATCATGGATGCCATCTTAAATGACTGTGAACCAATTGCTTCTCCTGAATTTGCTTGCTAAATCCTAGCTATGACTATGCAGAATTGCAGGTAGATTGCATTCCTACAGGGCAGCACAGTCTGTCTTACTTATAAGGTTGTATGCATAAGTAAAGACTTAATTTTTCAGTGCAATTTCCTTTTCAGTCAGATGACATTTTTAAATGACGGAGCAATAGCAAAAGCATGAGAGGAAGCCATTGGCACCACTTGTCCCATCTGGAGTCTGTGCTTATGAAAGATCTTATAAACTTTTGAGTCAGAGCTAGATGGGAAACTGGCTATATAATGTAATGCCTTTGAAACTTGGGGCAATTTGCTTATCAAGTTTCCTTCTCACTGTTCTGTAAACTCTGTCTGTAGAAAGGACTGTGTGCAAGTACAAAACTCCAACCCAGTACTTAACATGGTGTCTAGAACACAGCATAGTTCAATGTGGTATGTATGTATGAATTTTAATATACAGGTAATTTTATAACTATTTATATGAAGCATTTAAAATATAATATCACTAGCATGTGAGATTGATCAAATCCATCTTTTGAAGCACCATCATTCCATCATCCTGAAAAACTTATTCCCCAAGAGTTTTTGATAACTGGATTGTACTGTGTTGTTTCTATGACTAACAATTCTGATTTTGAAAGGTACTCAATCATGAAAGTCAGATCAAAGTTTTTGCCTAAGATGTTTTGTTTATGTATTGCTGCATAACAAACCCCCTCAAACTTGATAGTCTAAAACATCCATTTCATAATTCATAATCAGACAGTGTAGGGCTGAAGGCCTTGCCCTGCTCTATGATGACTGGAACTTCAGCCAGATATTCTAGTGGCTGGGTGAGCTGGGACAGCTCAGTGGGGCCACATGTCAAGGACCTTGCTTCTCTGATCCCTTCTTTAATTCTTCTGTACTCTGCTTCTTCTAGGGTTAGACTCTCCAAACTACAGAATTCATAGTTGAGATGTCAGGGACCTTGTTTTTCTCAGATGCCTTCTTTATTTCTTCTCCATGCTGCTTCTCTTGGTGTTCAATTCTCCAATATGTCTTCTGGATTCACATTTTGGCTGCCTGGACATTGATATAAATGTGACACCACAGGGGCTAGCAGGTCATCTCTCTCTCTCTCTCCTTGTCACCTCCTTGCATGATGAGCTTGAGCTTCTGTGAAGAATGGTACTCTCAGAATCTCTAATGCAAAGCCTAACTTCTCTCAGGATGAGCACTGCAAGAGGCATAAGCAGAGCTCATATGATCTAGCCATACCAGGCCCCGAGCATGATTTCCACCGCAGCCTACGGATCAAGACAATCGTCCTAGACTCCCAGGGAGACATTTAGACTCTGCCTCTGTGTCAAGTACAGCATAGCAAAGAACCTACATCTGTTCTTTATTTTTTCTTTATTTTCCCCATTACAGAAAACAAATACCTGCCATACTTCTCTAGAAATTAAAATATTACCACCCAGCATGCCATGTTGTTATACATGCCTCTTCTTGATGGGTACTGGCTTGATCTGCTAAAAAGGATAGGAAAGATGACTGTAGACTTTAAACGTACCCCTTAACTTTTAATCTTGTTTCCTCATCTATCTCAGAGAGAAATATCTTTCTATCCATATTGGTGAGATGTGAAGATGATGATATTTTCATGAGAATTTCAAAATCCTACATTTAACAAAAGGGCTTCCATTCAGTGAATCTTCCTAGAATGACTTCCAACCTGAGATAAATGAACCATGTTAAATTCTAACAAGACCCCATTATGCAGACCCTCTTAAGCCCTTCTTAGTTCATACCACTCTTCATACACCCAAACTAGTTTCACATCTCTTTTCTACTCCATCCTTCAATTTCTTTTTCCCTGACATTTGGCTGTATTTGTGACCAGACTATCCTCAAATTTTCCCTTCTTTTGATTTTGGAGCACACTTCTGGCTTTCATCCACTGATCCAACAGATTTTTCACAACCTCCTTACTGGTACTTTCTTCTATTGCCTTGTGTCTAAATATAAATATTTTGTAATATAATCCTCTTCCTTACATATGATTCTTGAATGAACTCATGCTAAAAGCTTCAACTATCATCAACTCAACATCCAGTCATTAAATATTTATTGGGTACCTTTTGTCACCTAGGGATTCAAACCTGATGCTCCAAATCTCAATCCCTAGCCTAGTGCTGTTTACTGAGTTCAAGTGCCTTAACCACTAAGCAAACTCTCTAGCCCTCAGGAAGTTTTTTCAAGTGATTTTCTTTGAAATTTTACTTTTATGACAATATAAATAAAGAACCCATCAACTTATAGCTACATGATATGAGAAATTTCTACTTCAGTATTAGTTATCATACAATGCCATTTCAATTATTTTGGTATAATGCAAAGGAAAAGAGAGGAAGAAAATTCTTTGACATAAAAATATTGATTTATGACAAAGTCCAACCAAATTGGGTAAGGGCTCATTGAATTAAAAAAAAGTGGCCATATTATATTGAAAAGTAAAAAAATTATGGGAAAAAATAATACATTCCACTTTAAGAAAATAGTGTTCTGTAACATGTTATTGCCTCATTCACATTAGGAATTTATTTTCAGCAAAACAACTATCCATCCATCAAAGTACATTGATGTTGCTACTTTAGATATTTTTGTTTGTACTTAATCTATAAACTCATCTTACTTTATGTTACATAACCACTTTAAACATATTAATATTTAAAGAACATTATAATAAAGATAACTTAGTATAATGCTAGAAACTTGAGAGAAGATCAATTTAAATAAAGTTTGAGCATTACCCAGGGTGGAAAATACTGTTAGTGCAGAAAAATCAGGACATCATAAGACCTGTTAAGGAGTAAAAGCCTTGTCACAATAAAATATCACACATCTCAGACCAAAATTCATATTACAAACACACACATACACACACATGAAAACCCAAATGTGACACATTTTAGACCACCGTGGGTCACATGTACTTAGGTCCACCACACACACACAAATCCCCTGCATGAATACCCAAATAGTACACACTCATAAACACACAACACAGTCATAAATCTTATATAGGATCAGTCTCAAGGTCACCCACTTAAACATGCCTTATACATAGTAACACAATGACATACAAACACATGTACATACATGTATCACAGACTTCCTCATTCACCAACAAATTTCATGTATCCATGCACACACACCTTCTATGAATTTATATCATTATTTTTGAAGAGAAGAACAGGACAGTATATATATATATATATATATATATATATATATATATATATATGTATATATATATATATATATATATATATATATATATATATAGAGAGAGAGAGAGAGAGAGAGAGAGAGAGAGAGAGAAAGAGAACAAAGTTTCATTGGAGTTGAGCCTAGAAGTTTTAAGAATAAAACATTTAGAATTAAACTTCAAGTAACACATCTCTGTCCCTACCAAGATGAACAGCATCTGGAAAGATTGTGAGCCATCCCAGAATTCTCCAGAGGTTTAAACACAAGATATTAGGAATGCTGAAAAGAACCTTGCTCTGAGCATGGTACATTAGGAAGAAATTGATAAAAAAAAAGTATTCTTTAGTAAAAAGTTATATTTTGAGATCCTGTGAAAAGAATGTCCTTCATCTTCTAGCAGAGTGTATGAGGAACCCAGGAGTTACCACTAACATCCTGAGGATGTTCGCCACCCATGCTAATCCAGTCCTCTCTGAAGTCTTCTCAGTTTGATAGAGTTTTATCACTTCCTGCTTATCCCATATACACACCCCCACAACTATCAGTCAAACCCATTTTGATAACCAAACTAGCCACTTGTTCCTTGTAACACTTTCCGAATATCCCTTTGCTTTCAGGATAGCCAGGGGTGCTCTTCCTCACCAGTCTTTATGCGTCGAGTCCTCATGTCGTGTCAACCCCCCTATGAGAAAACCTCATCTGAACAAAGTTTGCTAATTTGAGTAACTCAACCTTGGCCAATATCTTCTTTTCAACTGGGTGGATGTAGGGGTGCAGCCCTACTTTGACACTTCCAAACTGTGACCCATCAGCATAGGGGAAAAAGTAGTGCCCAACAGAAATGTTAGGGTCACCTTATATGATGGGACACAGCATATGACAATATCTCCACAGTGTCCTACTGGGGCCAGACAACCATTGATTTCACCACCAATGTCTGCTGAAGAAAACGTCACCACTAACAGTGTTAGCAATCCATGAAAAACACCAGTGAACAGAAGGATTTCCATTCATGGGCAAAACAGATTAACAGAAGAAATGAGTTGGTTTGTTTGTTTTCATTTTTTTTGCATTGTAGGTTTTAATCCACTTTTCATATAAATGATATTTCACATGGCTATCCCAAATAGCATACACTGTTATCATTAGACTAGGATGCAGGGCCTGATTCAGTCAATGGATTACTATATAGCTGTATTTCACATTTTTCCAAACAAATGAAATGAAAGGGCTAAATAGTGCTTTCCAATGTGCATACTAAGAGCAAAATCTGCCTATATCACCAAATTACAGAGTGCCAGCTGCTACAGACCTGTACCCAGCATAGTCTTCTTAACCAGTTCACAGCAGTGAAGAAGAGGGAAAGAAGTTTCCTGTGTTCATTGGTTTTATTTTCCTTGGTTCTATGGAGACATGCCAAGGTAGAACAGTGCAAAGGAACCTAAAAAACTTCTGAGTATGAGATGCTGCTCACAAATTCCTTCTTGTTTTTGTTTTCTCATCTTATATACTACTGATTGTTGTCATCTGAAAGAGTTCACATATATTGTATATCCATACAACTTGTCAAATCTTAACTAGTTTACATATTTGCTTAAAGTATTCCTTAAACACATGTCTCTGGATCACACTATGACTCACTCATGATATCACAACTACGGTTATTATCAGGGTTATGCATTCCTTTTTAATTGACATGTTTTCTAAAGTTTAAATACTTATTTCTATATATATATATTTCAAAGTGGATCTGATATTCCATTCTTGAGCGTTAATTTGATTTTCTCTATTCATTACTCCCATATTATAGAGTAGCTAATGACCTGATAACTAGAGCTTGAATATCCTGGCTAAGTCTGTTATTTTAATATTTCTTCTATGAACAGTTTATAAGTTAGAAAATCTTTGTCACAAAAAAATCCTTTCCAGTTACTGTTTTGTAGATTTTCAAAAAAAGATACAAAGCTAAAAATAATAAGAGAATTATAGATTTTTAAACTGAATATGCACATGCTCTTTAAATGAGAGTTAGTGTAAAATTACATATGAATTTTATCAGAATTGAAATATTTTCCTGTAGTGCTAAAATAATGAGGAAAAAAAATATTTTTGTGACTTAGGAACTCTACATTTCTAGCTAATAATGAAGTTACCAAAGAAGTAGGAATGCAAGCCCATTCATGATAGTCTTAAAAAAAATAAAAGATAGCCAGAGAATTTACCTACTCAGGCAGATGAAGAAAATTTGCAATGCAAATTGTAAGACAATAAGATATATTGAAGAAGTTACTAGATGGAAAGACCTTCCATACTTATACATGTGGGGAAATAATACGATGATAGACCCACATCCAGAGTGATTTGTAGATGCACTACAACCTCATCCAATAGCATTCTTCACAGAACTAGAAGAAGCAATTCTGGGCAAAAGAGCCATGCTAAACATACTATAATGCCCCATTTCAAATTATACTACAGAGAAATAATAACTAAAACAACATGGCACTGGCAAATACACACACACACACACACACACACAGAGAGAGAGAGAGAGAGAGAGAGAGAGAGAGAGAGAGCAGCTATGTATATCATTGGGTGAGAATAAAAGAATAAATGTACATATCTAAAGACATTTGATTCTCCACAAAATGCCAACTGTATATGCTGTAGAATGATGTACATTTTATGAATGGTGCTGAGAAAACTGGGTATCACTTGTAGAATACAGAAACTTAATCCCTTACCCTGTACCAAAATCAAAGCTACAGACCAATCACTTCAGTAGAGGACCTGGAACTTTGCACTGATTAGGGAAAAATATAGGGTCAACATTTCCAAATCAAGGCAACATGAAGGACTTCCGAATGTGGTCCCAATTGCTCAGAAAATAAGAATTAATAAAGGTCATTGAATCAGATTAACCACCTTTTGTATAGCCAAAGGGGGGGGGGGACTGTGGGAAAGAAGGCTGAAAAATGGTAGAAAACTTTTTATCAGCTAGTTATCTGATAGGAGATTAGTATCTAGAATATAGAAAGAGCTCAATTAAACAAAAAGGAAAATAGTCCAATCAATAATTGTGCAAATTAACCAAACAGCTATTTTTAAAAACTACAAATAGCAAATGCATAAAAAATACTTTTACATGAGGGAAAGGTAAATCAAAACTACATTGAGATTTCATTTCACTCTAGCCAGAATGGCTATTGTCAACAAAACAAAACACAACAAATCCTGATGATGATGAGTGTAGAGAAATTAAAGAAATAAAAACCTTATATATTTTTGGTAGCATAATAAATTAGTGAAACCACTCTAGGTGTTTCTCAAAATAAAAGAACTACCATCTTATGAGTAGTACCCTTTGCTATATATCAAAAGTAATGGAAGCTCACAGTAGAGACACTTGTATGCATGTCCATCTTTCTTGGGGTAGTTTCACAAAAGCGAAGTTATGGAATTAGTCTAGATGACAATCAGTGAGTGAATAAAGAAAGACACATGCACACATGTGCATGTGTGTGCATGCACCCACCCACCCATACCCCCCCCACACACACTATTGAAAGAAATAAATCATACTCTTTTCAGGCAAATTGATGGGACCTAGTGACTATGATGTTAAATGAAATAAACTGGATTCAACAAACAAGGACTAAATATTTTCTCTCATATGTGATATCCAGGGGGAGGGAAGACATGAAAGTAGTTGTGGATTATTATGAAGAAATGATAAGAGTATAAGGAATGAAGATTAAAATCAAATCACATTATGTAACAAAAGAAACCCATTATCTGTACAATTAATATATGTTAATAAAGTGTTTTTGATAATACTATGGTGTTTGAGATGGGTATTCATACTATTACAAAGGAAAATGTTTCATATTTTCATTTGTTTAGATATATCATTAGATTATTTTAAATAAAGCATGAGACATTTGGTGATTTCTAAGGAACCAATTTATGTGATTGTGTTAGTTTTCATATGCTTTATATATTTTATGGATGATACTGGTCTATCCATAATGAATTCATCCATTCATAAAATAAAATAATTGCTGTCCCATTGCTTCATTTTGTAGCCTTATTGTGATTTGACTAACAAATAATAGAGTGTTTGTGTGTTTAAATATGTACAATTGAAAAAATATGACATTTTTTATTCTTGTGTAGCCAATTCTAAATAATTATACAAAGTAATCAACCATCCTCAGAAGTTTAAATGTGATTGTGACCTCTGAGGTGGTTTGAATAGGAATGGTTTCTTGTAGGCTAATGAATTTGAACGTGTAGTCTCAAGGTGGTGGCACTGCTTTAGGAGCTGGAATATTAATAAAGAGAGTACATCACTGAGGGTGGGCCATAAATTTTTGTAGCCCAGCCCCACTTCTTGCTTACTGTCTGTTTCCTGACTGCGCATATAATGTGACTAGCTGCTATACATTTTGCCACAACACCTTCCTAACGATAGTAGACTGTAATTGCTCAAACTGTAAGACACCACTTCTTGTTGGGTATTTGACCACAGCAATGATAAAAGCAATGAACACCACAAAAGTAACTTCTACCTGAAATCCGTAATCAGGAATCATTGACTTATTAGCTCACAATAGGTCAATTATATCTTCTAATTTTGAAATTTTATATTAATGGAATAGTGTACTTTGTGAAGATTTTTCACCTCCTCTACATTCAGAATAATTACTGTGGGATTTTGTACATTACCATATGTGGCAGCAGCACAGTCCCTTCCAATGTTGATTAATAGTCTGTTGAGTGCATAGGTCACTACTTATTTATCCACTTATCAAGGATGGACATTTGGGTTAATATCAGATTCTGATTTTAATAAACAAAGACAATATATCATGTGTATATAAGTTCAGGATTATATATATGAGTACAGATACATAGATAAGCTACAAGTCCTCATATGGACTTATCTTTATAGTGTTTCTTGAATAAATGCTCACCCATAGAATGATATTATTAATTTTTAAGAAAATGTAACTGTTTATTCAAACTGAAGATTGAGAGGTGGCATGTTACATTTCCAAAAGTAGTGTATAAAATTATAATTTTCTCTGTATCCTTCATACTTGCTAGAGTAATTCTTAATTTTAGACATGTGATATATGTGTATATGGGTCTTGTGGCTTTCTTTTGAGTTCACCTAATGACTAATGGTGTTGAATGTTTTTCATGTTCCCAGTTTCAAAATTCTTTTCTCTTGGTGAAGTATCTATTAAGATCTTCCCTCACACTGGTTACTGGCTTGTTTGTCCTTCTGCTATTCAGTTTAGAGAGCTCTTAGCATCACCTTGGCAATCGTTTTTTGCTGTTTAATTGGCAAAATGTCTCTCAATCTACTTGTCTATTCATTCTCTGAACAGTGCCCTTCAAGAACTATATATAATTGAGATATGATTTATTGCTGAACTGAAAGCTCACTGATTCTGCTAGACTAGCTGGCCAGAAAGCCCCAGGATCCCCCTGTTTTTAACTGCCCAGAAATGGGACTGCAGGTACCTCCTGCCAAGGTCAGCTTTCATATATGCTGAGGTTTGGAACTCACACTTATGCACAACCCTTTTCCCATTGAACCATCTCCCCAGCCACATAATTTTTTAAAATGTTAATGCTAATGTATTAATGTTTCCCTATATAGATCAGGCTGTTGGTATTATACATAGAAACATTTGTGCAATTAAAGGTCAAAGGCATTTTCTCTTATGCTTTCTCCTAGAAGGCTTATAGTTTTGACTTTATATTTAGGATTATGACTAGTTAATTTTTCTATATCTTGTATGTTGTGAATGTTCTTTCTTTTTGACATGTGCATGAATACTCAACTGCCAAGCACAGTGTTAGAAAAGACAATATTTTCCCCATAATTTTTGTTATTTATTTATTCAAGACAGAAAAAGAGAAAGAAAGAAGACTTCCAATCAAGATGGTGACCACCTAACCATGCCACACCTCCCCAGGAAGGAAAGGCAAGACATTAAGGGTTCACTGGGTCTTTTAGGAGAGATCAATCTCTAATAGATCACTAGCAGGAGGGTGCAGGGGGGGGGGGAAGGAATCAGCAGATTCCCTCACTCTTGGGTAGCTCACAAGGTCCCCAACACCTCCTCTCCCCAAGCAGTTGCCCTAGCCAAAGTCCAAGCTTCAGGATACTCCCACAGTTACTGTAGGAAAGGGGACCCAGGCCAGCATAGTTCCACTTACTTCACTGTACAGGGGCAATGACCGTGCTACCCCTGCCCACATGTGATCTCAGGCAGACTCTTTCCACCACCCGTGTGAGCTCAGGCTCCACCTGTCCATCTGCTTGCTGTGTGCACGCACCACCCATCCGCCCATGCAAGCACAGCCTGCTCTGCCCATTTGCCTGTTTGCTGTTCCAGTCACCCACCTGTCCATGCGTGAGCTCAGGCCCATTCCACCTGTCCACATGTGAGCTCAGGCTTGTTCTGCCTGTCATACCAGCACAGGCCCAATCTCCCATCTGCCATTCTGGCTGCCTGCCCATCTGCCCACAGTGCGAGCTCAGGCTGATCCACCCACCAATGTTTGAGTTCAGGACCACTCTGCCCATCTGCTTGCCTGCCTGCTAGCTCAGGCCAGCTCCCCCAAGAGGCACCATTTCCCCTGCATATCAAGAGCACTGTCCTACTCTCGCTGACCATATTCTGTGATGGGCAGAACACAGCACAAAAGAAATAACATGAAAAGTCAAATGCCAGTAAATCCAGTAAGATCATCCAGTCCTACAATGAATGTCTCTAACCAAAACATAGAAGATACATTAGGATCAGAACAGCAAAATAAAGCTATGAGCAATGCAACCCTGACCAAGCTGCTGGTAGAACTTGCAGAAAAGCAACAAAGGACCAATAATCATGTGGATTCTGTCATTGCTAGACTGAACCTATCTATAAGGAAATGGAAGAAGTTC
The DNA here is from genome assembly GCA_036346955.1 of Dipus sagitta. Taxonomy (NCBI): domain Eukaryota; kingdom Metazoa; phylum Chordata; class Mammalia; order Rodentia; family Dipodidae; genus Dipus; species Dipus sagitta. The sequence goes on from CM070781.1 coordinate 20,483,593, forward strand.
AAAGATAGTTAACAGATATGAAAGAGAGTGAAAAAAAAACAGGACCTCAAAAATCAACTGATGATGCTAAATGAAGACATAAAGAAATGCAAGGATGAATTCCAAGAAGCATCAAGAAAATCAGAAAATGATGTGAAAAGGGAGCATGACAGAGGAATGGAAACTATACATACAGCAGTAGCAGAAAATGCAAACCTAATTGAACAAGCCCAAAACTATTTAGAAGCTCTCAAGAATACAGTCAGCCATGTGGAGGATAGTAACTCTGATCTGGAACACAAGACAGAAGAAGCAGTTTGAGAGTTCAAAAGTTTCAACAAGTTCAAAATTTTCTGTGAAAAGAACATGAGGAAATTGTGGGATACCTTTAATATCTTAACAACCAGATCATGGGAATACCAGAAGGGGAAGAAATTCAGACCAAAGGCATGGAGAACTTCTTCAACAAAATAATCGAAAAAAAACTTTCCCACTCTCTCTCAAAAAAAAAAAAAAAAAAAAAAGCTCATCAAGACACAAGGAATTAACAGAACTCCGAGCAGATTGGGCCAAAGGAGAAACTCTCCAAGACATATTGTCATTAAGACTCTAAACATAGACAGCAAAAGGAAATCCTAAAAGCAGCTAGGGAAAAACAGCACATCACTTTTATTTATTTATTTTTAATTTTTTTTTATTTATTTGAGAGTCACAGACAGAGAGAGAAAGAGGCAGTTAGACAGAGAGAGAGAGAGAGAGAGAGAATGGGCACGCCAGGGCATCCAGCCACTGCAAACGAACTCCAGACATGTGCGCCCCCTTGTGCATCAGGCTAACGTGGGTCCTGGGGAATCGAGCCTCGAACCGGGGTCTTTAGGCTTCAAAGGCAAGTGCTTAACCTGCTAAGCCACCTCTCCAGCCCAGCACATCACTTTTAAAGGTAACCCCATCAGAATTACTTCAGACTTCTCAATGGAAACCCTGAAAACAAGAAGGGCCTGTAATGGAACACTGTAAAGTCTAAGAACCTATGGCTCCCAAACCAAACTACTTTACCCAGAAAAAGTATCCCTCATAATAGATGGTGAAAGAAAAACTTTCCATGACAGAACTCAGTTTTACAATTATATGAACACAAAACCAAACTTACAGAGGGCATTTCAGGAAATTCTCCACACAGAAGAATCAAATAACCAACCTCAAATGCCTACAAGAAGAAGATCACAATAACCATACTCAGAGAAGGTCCAAAAAAACTTCAAAGTCCATGAAAACACCAAACCACATGTACCAACACAATATGGCAGGGATCAAATCAAACCTCACAGTCATTACCCTAAATATTAATGGCCTTAATTCACCCATCAAGAGACACAAGCTAACAAGGTGGATCAGAAAATTAGACCCCTCAATCTGTTGCCTTCAAGAAACCCACCTCACCACTAAAGACAGATACCTCCTCAGGGTGAAAGGGTGGAAAACAATATTCCAAGAAAATAGGAATAAGAAACAAGCAGGTGTAGCTACTAATATTGGATAAAATAAACTTCAAACCAAAAATAAGCAAAAAAGACAAAGAAGGCCACTTCCTACTTATCAAGGGAATGATCCATCAAGAGGATATCACAATCATAAATCTTTATGCACCCAACACAGGAGCACAACAGTTCATAAAACAAAACCTACTTGACAATGAAACAGAAATAACCGCCAACACCATCATAGTTGGGGACTTCAATATACCATTATCAGTAATAGATAGATCATCCAAACAGAAACTCAACAGGGAAGTAAGAGAGCTCAACAAAACCATTGATCACTTACACCTATTGGACATCTACAGAACATTCCATCCCAAATCCACAGACTGCACATTCTTCTCAGCAGCCCATGGAACATTCTCTAAAATACATTATATACTGGGTCAAAAAGCCTGCCTCCATATATTTAGGAAGATTGACATAATGGTTCAACATATGGAAATCTGCCAATGTAATACACCATATAAAAAAGTGAAACACAAAAACCACACGATCATTTTGATAGGTGCAGACAAGGCCTTTGACAAAATGCAACATTACTTCATGATCAAAAAAATGGAGAGAATTGGCATTGTCTGTTCATATTTTTTTTTTTTTTTGGTTTTTTTGGTTTTTTGAGGTAGGGTCTCACTCTAGCCCAGGCTGACCTGGAATTCACTATGGAGTCTCAGGGTGGCCTTGAACTCACGGCGATCCTGCTACCTCTGCCTCCCGAGTGCTGGGATTAAAGGCGTGCGCCACCACGCCCGGCTATCTGTTCATATTTTAACATAATAAAAGCTATATACAAAGCTGCTAAAGCCCAAGTAGTACTTAATGGAGAGAGACAGGAGGAATTCCCATTGAGATCAGGAACAAGACAGGGGTGTCCACTCTCACCTCTGCTCTTCAATATACTACTAGAAGTCCTAGCTCAAGCAATAAGACAGGAGAAAGAAATAAAAGGGATACAATTTGGAAAGGAAGAATTTAAATTAGCTCTATTCGCAGATGACATGATTCTATACATAAAAGACCCAAGAGATTCCATCCCCAAACTCCTGAAGGTGATTAACTCCTTTAGAAAAGTAGCAGGATACAAAATCAATGCACAAAAATCAGTAGCCTTTCTATATGCAAATGACAAAGATACAGAGAAATAAATAAGGGACATGGTCCCAGTTTGAATAGCAACAAAAAATAAAATAAAATAAAATACCTTGGAATAATATTAACCAAGGAAGTGAAAGAACTATACACTGAAAACATAAAAAACACTTAAAAAGAAATTGAGGAGGACTTGAGAAAATGAAAAGACCTCCCATGCTCCTGGATAGGCAGAATTAACATTGTGAAAATGGCAATCTTACTAAAGGCATTATACAGATTTAATGCAATTCCAATTAAAACCCCAACATTTTTTTTTTCACAGAGATAGAAAAAATGATCTCAAAATTCATATAGGAAAGGCAGAAGGCCTCAAATATCCAAGCATGTCCTCACCAAAAGAAATACCTCTGGAGGCATCACCATACATGATCTAAAGCTATATTGCAAAGCCATACTAATAAAAACAGCATGGTACTAGCATATAAACAGGAGTATAGACCAATGAAATAGAATTGAGGACCCAGACATTCAGTCAAGCAACTACAGCTACTTGATATTTGACAAAGTCCCTAACAATACAGGCTTGAAAAAAATACAGCATCTTCAACAAATACTGCTGGACAAACTGGGAAACCATATGCAGGAAATTGAAACTTGATCCACACATCTTGCCATGCACAACACTCTAGTCCAAATGGATCAAAGACCTCAATATAACACTGGAAACTTAGCTACTACTGGAAGAAAATATAGGAGGAACTTTCCATGATACAGGAATGGAAAAAGACTTCCTGAACAAAACCCCAGTAGCACAGGATCTTAAACAATCACTCAACCACTGGGATCACATGAAGCTGAAGAGTTTCTGCAAGGACAAGCATACAATAAGCCAAGCAATAGATTACCCACAGAATGGAGAAAGTATTTGCTGAATATCCAAGTGACAGAGGCCTAATCTCTAGAATCTACAAATAACTCAAAACCTAAATAATAAAAAGTCAAACAACCCACTCACAAAATGGTGAAAGGAGCTGGACAGGCAGTTCACAGAGGAAGAAATACAAATGGCAAACACACGCTTAAGACAATGTTCATCATCACTAATAATCAGGGAAATGCAAATTAAAACAACTATGAGATACCACCTTACCCCGGTAAGGATAACAAACATCAAAAAATCAAATGAAAATAAATTCTGATGAGGATGTGGAGAAATAGGAACCCTCATCCACTGTTGGTGGGAATGTAAGATGGTACAATCACTTTGGAAAGAAATATGGATACTCCTAAAAAATTGACTATAGAGTTACCAACAGACCCAGCTATTCCCTTACTGGGCACATACCCTAAAACCTTCAAGGCTCAGTCCAGAGAGATATTCTCGACCATGTTTATAGAAGCTCAATTCATAACAGCTATGAGTTGGAATCAACCCAGATGTCCATCACTAGACAAATGGATAATTAAGATGTGGAATATCTACATGATGGAGTTCCACATAGCCGTAAAGAAAAAAAAGACACAGTGAAATTTGAAGAAAAATGGTTGAACCTGGAACAGATCATTCTCAGTGAACTCACCCAATCACAGAAAGATAATCACCACATAGTCTCACTCATCTACAGCACCTAACCTGAATCTACCCAAGATGCCAACATACCCAGCAAGCATCTTGAGGACTGGACAATAAGGTGGGTGGGAGACACAAATCTGGACCCAAACTGCAATGGTACCATAAATTTCTCCATCCTAAAAGGCAGACCACAAGGTTGAACCCTCATCAGGCCATTAGAGGGAACACCTGGGGTCACAAGGCCCTGGAGAGGATATGATGAAGACCCTAATCTTCTACAGCTTCTCTCACTCTCCCTCTTCTCTCTAACTTTTTTCTATTACTTATCTCTTTTTTCCTTCTCTTTGTGGGCACTGACCTGTAACTCCCAGTACTAGCAGGTGGCTATCATCTACAATGAGCTTGTTATCAGAGACCTACAATGTTTCCTAAAAGAATGACAGATTTCTGTCAGAGTACTTGATGACCCACCAAAGGCTGGTGGTAAGACCCTACTGCTGATGACACCATATGCAGTTGGCACTTAACATGGATTGACATGGTTGGAAGCTGGAAGAGAGTCAGTACCCAGGCAGTCAGCACGTCTACTGCCAGAAGGTACTACATGGGTGACTTGGGGAAAATGACCAATATCTGTCCAGGTAACTCATGGTCTAACCTACTTAGCAGAAAATAACCTGTTGTTATGCTCATACAATTGCAATAGTGGAGCACAGCCATGGTGTGAAACCCACTGCTCTTAATTTGGCTAACTGGTCTGCTCAGTGGAATGGAACCCATAGCTGGAGTTGGGAAGCAAGTCAGAACCATATCTAAAAATGAGCCTGTTCTCCATTATCAAGCTCCCAACAATCATGGGCCACAAGGGGGCCTACACCTATTAAATTCTCTCTAAAAGAATAACGCTTATCCCATTTATCTGGTGCTAACTTTACTCTCTATCAGAGCATCTAATTCTCTTTTTCAGATAGACTCAGATCCTAAGGAGAGAACCACCCCATGATACCTCAAAAGGGCCCCAGCTGGAAACTAAGAATAATTGGCAAAACAAGCAAGGGTGCTGTTTTCTTGGTGAACCTGTTACCAGCAAGGGTGAAGGAGATCGACACAGAGAATAATCAGCTCTACAATTATGTTTACAATAGTGTTGATTATGGACACTAGTCTGTAGTGTTATTGTGCTATACATTCTTTACTTTTTGAATCAGAGTAATTCCCACCTTATGGAATGAATTAGGAATACTTCTAACTTTAACTTTTTGGAAAAATTTAATTTTCATTAGAATTTTAGAAAATTTACCTATGAACTACTGTTTGGCAACCATTACAAAAATGTATGACATAACTAGTAGTAATGCTATTCAAATTATATATTTCTTCTTGAATTAGATTACAAGTTGTATGTCCCCAAAAATTTATTCATTGTTATGAATATAAGTTTATGGGTATAAAATATTCAACTTTCAGTAATCATTCAATGCCTTTTGATATGTAGTAATATTTTTCAATTTTTTTTGTTTTCTCTCTTTTAATTTGATCAGTCTCTTCTGAATTTATTCTGTTGAAGTTTTGCAAAACCAGCTTTTGATTTCATAATTTTAATTTTTCACATGCTGCATTCTTCTCACCACAATTAATTACTTTGCTTTGGTTGATAGCAAATTAATGATAGCAGCAGTATCTTCTTTTTCCAGTATCCATCTGCATGATTGCATTCTGGTGTCTTCTTCCTTGGTATTGACTCATACTTCTATCTGATCTCCTCTGATATTTCTTCTCATCAGGATGTACTGACGAGTGATAAATTCTTGAACTTTGTATGACTGAAAATTATCCACTCATGATTGAAAGATATTACTATGCCTAAAATTCTAGGCTAACTTCTAAGTGGACAGCTTTCCTTTTAATATATGAAAGATTGCTCTCCAGTCTCCATGCTTAGATTCCAACAAGAAATTTGCTGTTTTGCTCTTTTTCTTTTAAAAAATTATTTTCATTTACTTATTTGAGAGGGTGGAGAATGGGCACACCAGGGCCTCTATACACTGCAAATGAATTACAGGAACATGTACCACCTTGCGCATCTGGATTATGTGTGTACTGGGGAATCAAACCTAGGTCCTTGGGCTGCACAGGCAAGCACCTTAACCACTAAGCAATCTCTCCACCCACAACATTTCTTTAAATCAATTTTTGTACTTTAGATTGACAAAAAAATGTTTAGATAATATAGAGATTTTCACATACTATTCTTTCAGCACCTTTGTTTCTATTAGTCAGGCATATGAAGTAATATCAACACATTATTATTAACTGGTACTTTATTCAGATTTTCTTAGATTTTACTTAATGAACTTTTTCTATTAAAATGTTTTAATTCAATCACATTCTAGTTATTTGTTTCTTATTCTTACTCTTTCTTGGCTATGATAGTTTATTTGTGTGTGCCCTTCACATAGGCTGACTAATTTTCTCTTTACCTCTGGTCTAAGAAATTTGATTATGTTATATTTTTGTAATATTTATTCAAGTGTTTTTTTTATTTTAATCATTTGGTATCTTGTTGAACTTCATGTGACTGTTGGTTTGTAGCTATCTTCAATTGTACTAATGGCACAAATGTTTTAAGGTTCCATCATTTTTTAGGAATTTATAAGAGATATACATTAGATTGCTTGATATTCATTTTCTGTGCTTTCATATTTTTATATTCTGTCTGGACATTTTGTTCAATTTTTTGTTCACTACTTTTTTTCTGTCAGATTTAGTTTTCCATTAGTTCTGTTAAGTGTATATCTCACACAGTACAATATATATCATATATATCTCATATATTGTCACTTCTATCTGTAGAATTTAATATGGGTCTTTTCATACACTGCATGTCTATACTTAGCATTCTTATTCTTCCTTGGGCTTTGTGAACATATGGAGTACCATTATAACACTTGCTCTATTATCCTTTTCTACTAATGCAAACATCTTTGTCACATCTAAGTCAAATCAAATGACTTTTTTTTACTTCATGTCACAGTTTTTATAGTTTTAAATGAATGCCCAACATGATGAATTGTATATTGATGGGCACTGGACATATTTTGTATCTCTGTGAATATTATTTTTTGGTTTTTCAAAGTAGGGTCTCACTCTAGCCCAGGCTGACCTAAAATTCACTATGTAGTTCCAGGCTGCCCTTGAACTCACAGTGATCCTCCTACATTTGCCTCCTTCAACTGTTGGATTAAAGGTGTGAGCCACCATGCCCAGCTCTATAATTTTTTTTTGTTTTGTTTTGTTGTTTTGTTTTGTTTTGTTTTGTTTTTCAAGGTAGGGTCTCACTCTAGCTCAGGCTGGCCTGGGATTCACTACATAGTCTCAGGGTGGCCTTGAACTCACAGTAATCCTCCTATCTCTGCATCCCAAGGTCTGGGATTAAAGGCATACACCACCACACCTGGCTCTATAAATATTTTTAAATGTGAATTTTGTAATCAGCAAAGTACTTTCTTGGAGTATTTTCCCTTGAAACTATCTTTGTGGATAGTTTACTATATGAATCGTTACCACCTTGGCTTCCAACTCAGTTTCTTTAACTCAGGATGTCCACCAAAACTAGCTGTGTTCCCACTCTGGGTACCATGGACAATAGACTCATGGCGTTCTGGGTTTCATTATACTCATAACAACCCCATGTGCTTCATCTCTTAATATTGAGAGACCCTGAGACCTCTTCTTTCTTCCATTATTCATTTATTTGCAGTTATAATTGTATCTCATTTACATGCTGTTTCCAACAGACCCAGTTATTCCCTTACTGGGCATTTATCCTAAAAGCTCCAAACCTCAGCTCAGAGATATTTGCTCAACCATGTTTATAGCTGCTCAATTCATAATAGCTAAGAGCTAGGTATCAACCCAGATGTCTATCATTAGATGAATGGATAACTAAGATGTGGTGTATCTACATGATGGAATTCTATGCAGCAGTAAGGAAAAATGACACAATGAAATTTGAAGAAAAAATGGTCAAACTTGGAGCAGATCATTCTTGGTGAACTCACTCAATCACAGAAAGATAATCAACACATGGTCTCATTCATCTGTGGCTCCTAACCTAAATCTGCCTGTGATGCTGACATACCTAATAAATATCTCAAGGACTGGACAATAGGGATGGTGGGTGGGAGGGGAGGGTAAGCATGTGTGTGTGGGGGGAGAGACAAAAAACTGCACCCAAATGGAAATGGTACCATAAAATCATACATCATGAAGGGCATACTAAAGAGTCGAACCTTCATCAGGTGCAAAATTTATATTTCTTGCTTGGATACCTCACCTAAGATATAAGCCTTACACATCTAATCCATGGCTTCCATGTTTATCTACAGCCTCATACATGAAGATAATGTAACCTAGGGCTAGAGAGATGGCTTAGTGGGTGAGCGCTTGCCTGTGAAGCCTAAGGACCCTGGTTCGAGGCTCGATTCCCCAGGACCCACATTAGCCAGATGTACAAGGGGGCACATGCATCTGGAGTTCGTTGGCAGTGGCTGGAGGCCCTGGTGCATCCATTCTCTCTCTCTCTCTCTCTCTCTCTCTCTCTCTCCTTCTCTGCCTCTTTCTCCCTCTGTCTGTCACTCTCAAATAAATAAATAAACTAAATTTAAAAAAAAAAAGATAATGTAACCTAACATGAATCATGATCCCCTTTTCATAAACCTACTCTTGTGGTCTTTCCCTTTGTTGTTAATGTCGCATCTTTCCAGTTTCTCAGACTCATAAGTATGGAAAATATCCAAAAGCTAAGAATTTATTTCATATACTGAGGGGATGTAGCTTAGTGATAGAGAACTTTGCTATAATACATAAGGTCTGAAGTTATAGTCTCAACATTTTAGACAAAAAGGTAAACATTGCCTATTTTTAATCATTATCTAATATTTCAATGAATCTGCTTGGTTTTATCCTCATAATATAGCCATAAGTTAATTTCCAACACTCTCTTTGGAAGACACATTATTTCTTACACCAATATTATTTACTTAAAATCACAATATTATCTATTCACACAGTAAAGCTTCTAAGTGTACCTCCCTGGCACAAGAATATTGCATATAAATCAACTTTATAGGGAATATGCATCTTACTGACATCTAACAAAACAACCAAAAGAATTACAACTTGAAAGGCTGGGCATAGTGGTGCACACCTTGAACCCCAGCAGAGGATCTACACACTTGATACACTTTCCATAAATGCATTTATTTTATACATTAAACAAGCTTCTCAGTATGAGTTAATTTTAGATTTACATAAATACTTCAAAAACAGTTCAGATTTATAACTTTAGGCCACTTGCTAGGTTCAGTTCATCCCAGTATTATCATTTACTTCTACCTTGGTGAAAACTAAGAAACTAAAATTGGTGCATTATTACTTACCTGAACTCTGAACTTTATTTGTCCTTTGCTAGTTTCTACACCACTCTCTTGTTTGTGTTCTGGACTCAGTCCTGACTGCCACGTTGTATTTGTTGTCATGTCTCTTAGGATTGTCTGGACTTTCATATTTTCTCACTCACTTCTCCTTCTATCATTTTAATATATTTTTTTTGAGGTAGGGTCTCCCTATAGCTCAGGCTAACCTGTAATTCATTATGTAGTCTCAGGGTCGCCTTGAACTCACAGTGATCCTCCTACCTCTGCCTCCTGAGTAATGGATTAAAGGCATGTGCCACCATACCTGGCTTGATTTAAATGGTTTTTAATACTATTGGTAAGATACCTTATAGAATGTCCCTCAAACATGGGTATTTCTGATTAGAATGGGATAATTGAGTGTCAAGGAGGTCGGAGTGCCCATTTTGTTACAATATGTCACAGAATACACGATTTCCACATGGCATCCTTGGTGATGTTAACCATAGGTACTATTTCCCAGGACTATGAGCTAGGAGGCTCCTCTTCCCCCTTCATCCACTCTACCCACCGTAATCAAGCTAGTATCCAGTTCACACTAAAAGGAGAGAGTGCATACAACCTTCTGCAAGGAAATTCCCTCTGTCATTGTCCATTTATTTACTTCTAAATTCTGTATTAGTACAGATACATGTGCCATGATTTCATGTGATGATTTATATTCCATATTACATCATTTATTTTGTTAATCAAATTAATCTTTGTCTCTGGGAGCTCTTTCCGTTTGTTTCCTATGCCCATTTGACATTAATCTACTACATTTTTGACCACTTTTTCAAACATTTTCTTTCAAAAAAATGAAACAGAAAGTAATAACTGAAAAATGTTTAGATTTTTAACATTGTGCCCTTTATGAAAGCTGCACATTTGTCATTGGTTTCAATTACTTGCTACAGCAAGATGCCTGGGGACAGCTATTTAATTGGGTTAAGATGCTCTGTTAAAGTGTTTCTCTTCAGACTATCTCAAGGCTAGCTGGTGCTTCTGACTTTCCTAATCTACATAATTTCCTTGAATTACTTATTCCATTATGGACACCAGTGGTATCTGCCACAAAACAGGTAAATGTACGTAAATGTGTGCCCTATCTTACATTGATGTGCCTGGCTACTTTTATAGTTAATTTTCTATCATTTAGTGGTAGCATTCTTTAGAGAAACTATGGTCCCCAAAATATTTCCACTTACCCATTAAAAGTGCCTGGTGTATGAGGTACATAAATATTTTTACAATTGATGACTGGGAACTCCAAAAGAAATCAGATGATAAAGGCTATGTAGTTAGTAATTCTACACTTGTGTCCTTCCTTGTGATCTTGTATGTCAGAAAGTGTTAGTAATAGGAGGAAAGGATGATTACATTAAAGTAAAAAAGAGAGTAATTCAGAGGGAGGATGGGATATAATGGAGGGTAGATTTGTGAAGGGGAAAGTGGGTGAGGGAGGGAATTATTATGGTTTATTGTCTATAATTATGGAAGTTGTCAATAAAAAGTTTTAAAAATATGAATATGTTCAGAGGCTAAAGCATGAGCCATAGCCTAAATTCAACTGGATCATTATAATATGAATATCTGTACAGATACGAGTACCTAGATTTAAAATTAAACTAAGTTGAAAATTCAGAATGGGCCATGGTTATTAATTTCTGTCTATTCATTTTTATGATGTTAGCAGGTTTTCCATTAAACTGTATAGTTAATAATACTATAAATGTTTAGAATAGACCTTTATTCCATATCATTTTTAGTTAGTCAAATGCTTTGGTTAATATTAACATTAACCATTTCCAGATGGCAACAACTATGTTTAATCCAACAAACCATTTAGTCAGGCATTTTCCTTACCCCGAGAACAGGAAGGTTTTTCATCAACATGTGCAGTGGATTTCTAGTCTATCTTAAGATAAAATAGTTGTGTTTAGTGACTAAACATATCATTACCCAGATGCTTCATCCCCTTTTTGCAGCTGTTCTTGCTGTTTTGATTTCTACGTAGCCCCCTGGCTTGTATTTCTTTCCTGTGGGGGGAACCTTATGGGGGAGGAATATCCCAATGAGGGGTTCTGGCTGATTTTGTAATGTTCCTGCAAAACGCTAAGCTGGCATTGTAATGAGATCAGATTTCATTTCTAAGCAAGGTCACACTCTGGGGTTGGTAGAACTCCAAGGAAAATCAAAGTGCTGACAGAAACAAGAAAAAGGTGGTGATTCGTTAGGTGGCAGTCTCTCCTCCCTGCAGATCGCAAAGCCTGGTGTAAGTGGTCAGGTTTAAGCTGCCTTCTAAAGTAGATTTACAGCATGTCCTCTTCTGACCATTAGGCATTCTATTGGGAAGTCATTTGGGAATCAAGGGGAAATGCTGTTTGTAACTTCTCTAACACAACAAAGTTGCTGCCTTTAGTCCTTGTGTCCTAGATAAACATGAGCTCTGTATTTCTGCTTTGCTTATAACTTCAATTTGGTGAGAGAAACTTATAACGTGGGCAAATGTGCTGCTGAAAATTTTTTCCTCTGTTTAGGAAATCTTCCGTTTTCTACATATGAGATTTTCTCCTTTTGATTATTGATGAAATCCTCACATTGCTCCCAGAGTTGCATATACCTTTAATTGAGCCTGTCCTGGACTGCTTCAAATTTTAACCATCACCAATGATTTCTTTGTTCTTTCTTCAGGAGAGCAACAAGCCACATGCTTAGCTTTTATTAAACTGAATTTGTCCTGCTTGCACAATTCTTTATTTGTTCCAGTGGGGGGTAGGGACATGGAACAAGGGCATTTTAAAATGAAAATTCTAGTGAAGACTTTAAAATTAAGGTTTGCCCATTAATGTTAGGTCTTCTTATCCTTCATCTGTAAAGAACACAGTGGAATGTTGTCCAGAAAGAATTCATAATGTTACGTTCAGATTTCACATTCATCATGGAGAAACTGGAATTCTCTCCTTGCCTCACAAAAGAAATCATGTGTACTGATCTAACACCAGTTGAACAAAACATATTTTATCCTTCCAGATGATTATACCATTTTCTTATTTTATTTCTAAATATTTCCTTCTTTTCCCCAGTTATATAAGTATTTGTTTGTAATGCGACTTTACTTTTAGAAAATGTGTGAAGAATGCTAGGTGTGACTGAACTTGGGATTTACAAAAACAAAGGAGTGTAAGTAAATTCATGTGAGGTTCCCTTCGTCAGTCTGAAAAGGTTGCCTGGCTATGATGGTTTGACATTTACTCAGTACCCATAGTGTGTTGTCTGAAGACGAAGAGAAAAATTACATGTACTTCTACACACACACACACACACACACACACACACACCAGTAAGCTTCTATGGAAACAGATAAACTTGATCAGCTCCAAGAGAATTGAAAGATCCAATTTTCTGAAAATGGGATAATGATTATAAACATGCTTCCTCTAGTCATATTGTCAGAACCCCATCATTAGGACCCCCCCAAAAAAATCCTCCTACCAATTAGCTTTAACACAACAACCAGTGCCAACCATAAACTCAGGTTACAAAATTATATGATCTGCAAATCCCCTAAACGCCACTGGCTCCTATTCCAAGAACAATACTGTGCTCTAGATAGTATTAATTGTTTCTGATGACAGGGATAATTTTAGAGAGGACTTGGCTGACTTCTCTGGTCTCCTTATTTGCACTTCTTTGTGACAAGTTCTGGAAGGAGCCAGGCATAGACGCTCTGAATTCCCCTGTAAGCTAACTCACCATCCTGAAGTCATTTGCCCTGTTGAGTATCCTGCCTTGTTTTCCTTAAACAGGTCAGAATATGCACAGCAAGATTAATTCTTCATTGTTTGAACTTGATTCTTTATTGTTTTAATTGCCTTTTATAGGTTTTGAGTTGTATAGATTTTGAACGAATTTTAACTGAAATAAGAACTAACCACAGATATTTTGAGGTGGATAGACAAAAAAAAAAGCTCATGTCTTTATATTGAGACATGTCATCATATTAAATTGCATTAAGATCATCAGCCCCATGTCCCCTGTAACTGTATAATTTGACAAACCTTCCTACATGCTCATGTGTTGTATGTTCCTGTCTTTCTCCCCCAGTGAGATGGTTGTAGATGCTGAGTAGACTCAGGCTCATCAAAGCAGAAAATAAGAGGCTGCCAAGAACACAACACTAAACACTTCCACCAAGTCCCCCAAGGCTCAGGAAGCATTGCAGAAGGAGGAGGAGAATGAAAGAGGCACAGTGTGAAAAACAACTGGTACATTCATGATCCCACAGCGCTTATGGTTACTCACACTGAGGAAGACCCTCATTGGAATGGGAATGAAGAGGGGATGAAAGAGAATAATGAATGAAAATACAATTGTTCATATATTAAAATTCCAAATAAAATTATTTTTTAAAAAGAAAAAGGAAACAAATTGTGTATTGCTTTGTCTACCAGCAAACTTTTGTTGTTGTTGTTGTTGTTTTGGCTTTTCGAGGTAGGGTCTCACTCTAGCCAAGGCTGACCTGGACTTCACTATGGAGTCTCAGGGTGGCCTCAAACTCACAGCGATCCTCCTACCTGTGCCTCCCAAGTGCTGGGATTAAAGATGTGTGCCACCATGCCCGGTTTACCAGCAAATTTTTAATAACCTTCCTATTGTGGCCTGAATGTGACCTGTACCCCCATGCCATAGGTACATGTGTTTCAGCAATTGGTCTGCATATGGTGGCTTCATATTTGGAAAGGTAGTGGAACATGCAGGAGGCAAAGAAGAAGACCTGGAGCAGAAGCTACCACTACACCTGTCCAGTAGAACCTACTCCATGGTCTACTCAAGCTGAAGTTATCAATCATGAAACCAGGAATTTCAATGACTCATATTTCGGAGTTGCAAAGAATTTTAGATGTCATTTAAGTTCCATCCACTTAATTTATAGATGAATAAATTGCACTCCAAGCTGCAAATTGGCCAACTTATTTTTGTACCAGTAGGTAGTGGGAGAATTACTTGGATTAAAATCCAGTTCTTGTGTATCCATCCTTTCCACAGCAGTGAGCTGCATCCCAAGCTGCTGAAATGAAAAGCTACTATTCCAGTGGAAAAAATATTTACTGTATAAAATCTTGACCTTAGGCAGCATCCCCAGGGAGAGGTCTCCATTCCCTCTCTGCGTGTTGGATAACTGAGATTCTAAAGAAAGCGAGCCATACCTTCATCCATTTTTGGTTCTCAGGTTAACTAGCATGTACTATTTCTCCCCTTGAAGATCATAGAGTTCTCTACAGGTACTAATTAGGTCTCATGACACTCCCCTGTGGGAATGATCTTATTATTGTGACTAAAGGGGCACTGAAGGTATTTAAAGTATTTAACCCAATGTGAGAAATAGGCTGGGCTCCTGGTACTGGAAGTTGCAAGACTAAGAAGCTCAACAGCCCAGCCTAGGACCAACTTTGGAAGTGGGAGAAGTCCGGACTACAGAGCCTTTATACATGTGGGAAGAAACCATTCACTCAACCTAATGTGTCATCCTCCCTCCCTCCCACTGTAGCATCCTCTCCTGGGGCTTCCTCTTTCCTGCTTTGATCTCCACAAGCTAGTGCATAAGAACAGAGACTGACAACAATGCTTTGCATTGATAACCATCCTTTCAACATGTTCCCATGCCTTTAATTCTACAATGCAACATGAAAGTATGTACCCTGCCATTATTTTCCATGTCAGAATCTCCTTAGCCCATATGTCTGGACATTGATTCTGAATCCTTAGGTGTTTGGTTTGGTTTTGGTTTTGCTATTTATTGCACAGCATTGTAGTGAGTGCAAATGAAGAGGTATGTCATGCAATGATGACCACTTATAAGCATGCATTACTATGGGTCACAGTAGTCCTTGGTCAAATGGACCTTGGTGGCTCCCCCAGTGAGTTTTATATGGAGGGTACAGGTAGTTTTGAGCCTCTCTTGGGAGTATAGCACCCCATACAGCTGTTCTTTGCTGAGGTCTACTGGCCTCAGTGTGACTCCCTTCTTAGGGAGTCTGAGAAGACCCTCAGACCTCAGAAAATCTGAGTCTTTTACTGTCTGTGAGGCATCTCTCCTCACCTTCCTTCAATTGCTTCTGCTTTCCCATGTCCCACCCATCCTCTTTCCACCAAGGTACCCTGAATCACCTCCTCTGAGTGGGCTTCAGAAACTCAATTCTAACCTCTCATTCCTTGGGGAAGCAATGACAAAAGAGAGCATCATAGAGACTGCTTGTCTACTCATCATTCCTTCTTGTCTGCCTTCTCAGTTTTTATCTTCTCTTCTGGCATGCTATTATTTATCCCTTCATCAATTCTGAAGAAGTGTGACCAAACCTAGCTTCCAGATTACCTTTCTTTATTGCTGTTTCCTACTTAAGAGTTTCCACCTATTTAAACCTGTCTTTCTTACCTTTGAGTCAGTAGACTGCTTATATCACAATTCAAACACCATCTCATTTGATCATTTAGGGTCAAGTAAGTAATGCATAGTTATAAGCTTTAGGAAATAACTAAATAACTAAATAAAATAAGGAAATAAATGCTTGTTATATCTTAATTAGCATAATAATTATATATATATATATATATATATATATATATATATATATATATATATATAAAGCCGGGTGTGATGGGGCAGGACTTTAGTCCCAGCACTCAGGAGGC
Organism: Dipus sagitta; assembly: GCA_036346955.1. NCBI lineage: Eukaryota > Metazoa > Chordata > Mammalia > Rodentia > Dipodidae > Dipus > Dipus sagitta. The sequence continues at coordinate 20,499,924 of CM070781.1, forward strand.
ATAGGTAGGAGGATTGCCATGAGTTCAAGGCCACCCTGAAACTACATAGTAAATTCCAGGTAAGCCTTGGCCAGAGTGAGACCCTACCTTGAAAAACCATAATAATAATAATAATAACAACAACAACAATAATAATAATAATAATAATAGGGCTGGAGAGATGGCTTAGCAGTTAAGTGCCTACACAGGGTAGATAAGTGTCCTACCCAGACCCTTTTAGTAAAAAGTCTACTGTTTCTATGATTTTTAAATATGTTATGTATTGTGATTAACTATGGTCAATATGCTGGAGCAGCTTACTAAAAGGTTGTGTTTCTACCAAAAACTTTATACCCTTCAACTACATCTTCCCTTTTCCCATTTCTGACTCACCCAACCCCACCACCAGCCTCTGTGACCACCATTCTACTCTCTGCCTCTACGAGTCCAGTGTTTAAAGATTTACTTTGTAAAGGAGATATTCATTGTCTTTTGGTGTCTGCATCATTTCAGTTAGCTTTGTCTCTCAAAAAATGACTAGATTAAGAAGTGATATGTACAGACATTGAAATATTATACAACTTTGAAAAGGAAAAAGCAAAGGGTGTTTTTAAATTGTACTTACTTTTCTTGAAGCACATCCAGACTTTTGCCAGGGTTCACATTTCTTCTAATATGGTGAATTCTCAACCAAGAAGCATCACTGCTATTATTGCACTGTATTTTAGTTATTGATATTCATATTTTTATTTCCTATAATTCTAAAGATCCTTGAGGCTCCTTCTTGCATCATTGTGTTTTTACCACCCTTTACCCACTATTTTGTAAGTAGTCTGGCATATATTCAGTGATCATAAAATTCCTACTGAATCTTGATTATCTCAAATCTCTTGAGCATCTCCTGTAATGTTCCAATCAAATATAATGTATGTATCAAATGTAAGTTTAATAAGGTAGAATTTGACACTCCTCACCAAAACCAACAGGGGAATTGAGGAGTTCTTATTTAATGGATGCAAAGTTTTAGTTTTGTAAGATGAAAAAATTCTAGATCTCAGTTTTAAGGCACTATCAATTTAATAATACTGAATGGTGTGCTTAAACTGTCTATAATGACAGATCTTATGTTACATGCACTGTATAACACTTGGAGAAAGATCTAGAAGTCTGATAGAGATAAGTTTTACTTAAATTTTGTATTAATATCAAATAACATAATTCTTCTAAGAGACACACAAATCTGAATGGAATTCAAAAGACGGTGACAGGCACAAGGAGACAGTATCTCTTCTCTTCCTGAGATCTCATAGAGCACTACCTATATTAGTTACTGTTCTCCTCACTATGATAACATGCCTGACAGAAGCAACATAAAGGAGGAAGGATTTGTTTTGGTTCACAGTGTGTGTCAGTCATACTGTCAGTCATGGCCTGGAAAGCCTGTTGGCAGGAGTTGGCATGCTGCTTGGTAGCAGGAGCCTGAGGCAGCTGGTACCATGCATTTGCCATTAGGAATCAGAAAGTATAGGCATAAATCCCTGTCTGGTTATAATCCTTAATATCTGCACTGTAGTGACCCATCTCGTCCAACGAAGCCTCACTTCCTAAATGTTCCACATCACCCCAAAGCAGCACCACCATCTGGGTGAGACTTTGAGCGAAATTTTACCCTCAAACCATACTATCACTCCAGGAATAATGGGCATTTTTGTGTGTGTGTGGAAAGCCATTTTCTCAAAGAAGAAATAGAATTTGTGGACAAAGAAAAACAAGTGCATATCAGCTGAGTTCGGGATAGCTCAAAACTGGAAAGATCTGCTATGTGAGTTTGTCTGGTAAATATGGGTAAATGGAGAATTTAAAGTTAAAAATCAGGTTGGGATGGAAATTAGTGTCTGAACATCTGCTTGCAATGGTGCTGTGGATTCCATGACAGTACACCCTGTCTGTGAAGGAAAGAGGACAGGGCAAAGACACAGAGAGCTTATGACACTCCTGGAAACACTTCAAAAACATGGAGAGAAAGTAGATGTCCTAAGGAGATAATGGAGGTAAGAATATGCATAAATGGGCTGCCAGGATTTTGTTTTTAACTTCTCATCATGAGCAAGAACCTCCACTGATATCTGCTAGTTCAAAGGTAAAGTTACTTCATGTTATTTGCAATTAATCTAGTAACAGACACTAATATTTGTAGGTTGACTTGTTACTTAAATAGTTAGTCCTGTGAAACAGGAATGCAATTTCTCCTCATTTGATAGAGAAATAAACAACAATGCACAAAACCTAAACTTGTCATTAAGTGTGTCAGCAGCAAAGCATGTCTTTCACTGTCCGTGTTCCTTCTCTCCCCATCACCCTCTCCATTCTCCCTCCACTCCCTCCCATTTCCCCCCATTTTCTCTCTTCCTCTTCTCCTCTCTCTCTATTCTTTCCTTCCTACCTTCCCTTCTTGTCTCCCTCTATTCCTCCCTTCTCTTTTGCCTTCCTCCCTCCTTCATCTCTCTCTCCTTTTCCTTTCCCTTCTTTTTACTCTCTCCCTCTCTTTTTTCCAAACTTCTTTTCTCTCTGTTCGTTCTTCCTTCCATTTCCATCATTATTTCTCCATTCTTCCTCTGTCTTTTTCTCCCTCTTTGTGATGGTAATTTTCCTCTAAATGTTTTTATTTCAGGCTATTTTCCTTTTGTTAAATTAGCTTCTTGTTTCCTTGTCATGATGTTCTCTGAGCGCTATATAAATTCTGATGTAAAACCCTCATCAGCTGTATGGCTCACAAACATTTTCTCCCATTATGTGGTTTGTCTCTACACTTTGCTGATCATTACCTGGGCTGTGTCTAACCATTTTAGTTTGAGTCATCCCAATTTGTGCTTTTTTTTTTTCCTTTTTCACTGCTGTTACCTATGCTTTGGAGTATATCCAAAAAGTCGTTGTCCAGAGTGATGTCAGAAAGCTTTCTTCCATGCTTACCTCCAGTAGTTTTGTAGTTTCAGACTAACTTGTATGTCTTTAGTTCATTCTTAATTAATTTTCGTATAAAGGTAAGATACTTGTATGTATCAAGTTGCACAAAAATATTTTTGAAGAGACTATTCTTTCCCACTGTGGGTTTTCTCAATACCTTTGTCAAAGATCAGTTGAGTATGTGAGATGATGCATTTCTCAGTTCTGTTCCATTGTCCTGTATTTTTGTGGTTTTTGTGACAGCACCATGCTGTTTTGGTTACAAACATATTTTTAATACCAAGTCCCAATTTCCCCTGTATTGCCTTTCTCTTGAAAGAGTGACTTCCTGATCATTTATGACACTGAAGAGAGATTTGAAGGAACATGATCTCTGCTCATTCCCATAAGTGAAAATGGAGGTGGAAAATGTAGACCATGCTTTGAAGTATTTTTATAGTGAATCAAAGTAGAGTTAGCCCATTTTTTCCAAAGATTATAATGCTGATTGAGCTACTTTTCTAACATGCAAAATGCTTATGACTTTTAGACAAAGAGGTATGCATTATATAAGAACAGTGTTTCTCTTTTTCCAGTGATTCAATGAAGGATAAAGTCTTTCAAAAGATAGGGAAAGATGAAGAACTGATATAACAAGGTTGCTAGAAAAAGCAACAACAAGAATAATAATAAGGAAATAGTTTTGGTAAGGAAGAAAATAGATAATTCATCTTAAATAAACACACTCTTTTCAGAGCATAAAAAGATATGACAGTGATGGAGAAGAAAATTTACACTGGTCTTGAGAAAGTTTAAATAGACTAGGCCTCTAAATGTTACATTATACTTATGTGGGGAATAAAATAAACTTGACATATAGAATATTGAAATGGGAAGAATGAACACAGCTCATTCCTATATGTTGGCTTCTAAATCTCATTCCTCATTCAAGGGGGATAGAGTTGCTTAAAGAAATATGGATAAGCAAAAATTATAATAATAATAACAATAATCCAAGATGAGCTATAATCATTTGTTATGCTGGAAAAATCAAAAGTGGTCAAAGAAAACACTAAGAATATAGTAAGTTCATAAAGAAGCCAAATTGAAGTCAATTCAGGAAGGCAAATCTGAGATGGTTTGCTCATCAAAATAAATGACTAGTGACTTTTAATCCATTGATTAAAATAATAATACATCGGTTTATATTGGTAATAAAAGTTAAAAAACCATTTAGAGTGAAGGTACAATATAATGCTAGCTGAAATGATAATGAAGGACTTGACAATCACCACAAGAAGGAACAAAGCAGAAATTGATAGGTACTGGGAGGATCTGTGAAAATTTCATAGAAAAATACTTATGAGGTCATAAGGTATCCCCTCTTTAGTTAGTTATTAATTACACAAGGAAAACACCATCACATTCACCAAGCAATTAAATTAAAAATTACCAAAAATGGAACAGATCAATTGATTCTATGTACCACTTGAGACAGTACCTGGAGAATGGCAAGAACTCACACTACTCAAAATGTATATATTATAGGGCTGGAAAGACTGCTTAGTGGTTGGGTGCTTTGCATGCAATGACGAAGATGTGAAGGCACCTCAAACTCTCCCAGTTCAATTCCCAGCACTCACATAAAGAGCTTGTCATGACCATATACATCTAAAACCCCAATCCTAGGAAGCAGAGGCCTGAGAAGGATTGGGTTCACAAAAATGGTAAGTTCCTGAGTCAGTGAGAGACTCCATCTCAAGGAAACATGCAAATGAGTGATGAAGGGGGACACTGAATGTTTGGTGGCCTCCACACGTGTATTCATGGCTGCTAAATACACACACACACACACACACACACACACACACACGGCACCTAACAATTAGAAAACTTTAGGCTCACCAGAAAGAAGTATATTCCATAGTATAAATAGTTTCATTCTTCAAAAATGTTACCTCCAATCCTGACACTCAGGAGCCTGAGGCAGGAAGATCACAAGTGTGAGGCCAGCTTGAGCTACAAGCCTTGTGTCTCATAGGTACATGGACAATGAGGACTGATATTCATTGAGAAAATGGTGAACAGGTTCCCCAGAGTCAGGACAAGAATGTTTTTGATTTTGACCAGTATCCAAAGAAAAGGTAGAAAAGAGAAAATAAAAGGTTGTGCTTTTGGAGTTAGAACTCAGAAAAGTGGGTAGACTCAGCAGTGAAGATCTGTAAGCAACTGTCCTTGGGGAAGGACTCCTGGGGGAACAGTACATATATCACTGAGGGAATAACTAAATCCTCCCACCTCCTTAACATTTCATTAGATGAATGCTGGTGACTAATGGTCTTTCCATCAGGTGTGTGATTGACAGGCTCAGTTGTAGTAACTCTTAAGGAAGAAGATGGTGGCACTTATAACTCTCCTCTCCTTTTCATATCAGGGAGATAAGAGATGGGATCCCACCTTTGAAGACCTCTAAGTCTGCTAATAAAAGTATCATACAAAACAAAACAAAAAAATGGTAAAATGCAATTCCAGATTAAGGAAAAAAAATGCTGTGAAGAACAAAATAGAAAAACTTTAAAAATTGTGTGAATAGGAGCATGTATGAATGTTGAACATCCTGAGGAGTAGGATTTAACTGTGGTTACATAGGATGAAATACTTTGTACTTCAGAAACACAGACTAAAGCTTCTATGTATGGAGCCTTGGTGTCTACAATTTATTGTCAAGTGGGTCAGAAAAACTGTTAAAACTGCATGGAAGCAGGAAGTATCTATCATGTGTGCATATAAATGGGGGGAAAATAAGTCACAAGTGGCAAATTCATAAGTAGGTTTTTTAAAGTAAGTATAGCATTGTTTGTGAAGCTTTTCTAACATTATGAAATTATTCCAAAATGAAAAGTAAAATGCATGTAGCTAGAGCCTCAGCTAGTGTGAAAGTTGAGGCAGGAGGAAAGCTTGAGCCCAGCAGTGAAAAGCCAGCCAAAGTGATACAAGGGAAAACCTGCCTCAAGAAGGAAAAGCAAATAAAATTCAAAATATAAAAATGGGCACTTAAGTAGCACCAGTCCTTGTAGGAAGCATGAAGACAAAAACAAGGCTTCAAATGTCTTAGCCCAGTGGTTCTCTCTTGCTTTACTAAGCCCATGGCTCATGGCTGCTATCTGGAGGCTAGTTCTCCTTTATTTAACTTTTTCTTTCTTTCTTCCTTCCTTACTTTCTTCCTTCTTCTTTCTTTCTTCCTTCCTTCCTTCCTTCCTTCCTTCCTTCCTTCCTTCCTTCCTTTCTTTCTTTCTTTCTTTCTTTCTATTTCTTTCTCTTTCTCTCTTTCTTTCTTTTTGTGGAGATAAGGTCTCCAACTGTAGCTCAGACTGTCCTGAAACTCACTATCTAGCCCATGTTGGTCTTGAATACACAGTTTTCCTGTCTCAGCATTACCAAATGCTAGGATTTCAGATCTGTACCTCCTTCACCAGTCCTGGAAATTATTTAAAGATATGGTATGAGTCCAGACCAGAAACTGAAGTATAGAGGCCACAGCACAAGGGGTCAGAGGACACAGCAGTAGTCCCCTAAGTGTTGAACTCATAGTCCCCCTGCCTCCACCTTCCCAAATCTTAATATTACAGGTCTATATCACTTTCCCTAGACCTGGAAATTATTTAAAGATATGGTATGAGTTCAGGCCAGACACTAAGGTACAGAGACCACAGCACAAAGAGCCAGAAGACACAGCAATGGTCCCCAAAAGTGCCATCACCAAGTACCCTAAACCACAAGGCTGATGCAGTAGAAACGCATGTCTCTCCATTTGGAAGGCTGAAATGAAAGCATTGGCAGATTGAGTCCCTCTGAGGGCTGTGAGGGAGAAACTGGCCCATGCTCTTCCGCCTGCTCTGCTGTTTGTTGGCCATCCTTGGGGCCTCTTGGTTGGTAGATGCTTCAGTCCCAAAACTCTGCTTCTGTATTCACATATCTGTGTGTGTGTGTGTGTGTGTGTGTGTGTGTGTACGTGTGCGCGCACGGGTGCTCACATGTGCACATGCGCACATTTGATTTCCTCTTTCTTTTTTTTATATTTATTTTTATTTATTTATTTATTAGAGACATGGCGGGGGGGGGAGAAATAGAGAGAGAGATAGAGAGAGAGAGAGAGAATGGGTATACCAGGCCCTGTAGCCACTGTAAACGAACTCCAGAAACATGCATGACCATGTGCATCTGGCTTACATGGGACCTGGAGAATTGAACCTTGGTTCTTAGGCTTTGCAGTCATGCGCCTTAACTACTAATCCATCTTTCCAGCCCGATTTCCTCTTCCTTATTAGGACAGGCATACTGGATCAAGGCCTACCCTAAAAACCCCTTAGTTAACTCAGATTTCTTTCTTTATTTTATTTTTATTTGAGATTGAGAGAGAGAGAGAGGCAGAGAATGGGTGTTCCAAGACCTCTAGCCACTACAAACAAACTCCAGACATGCTCTACCATGTGCATCTGGCTTATGTGGGTTCTGGGGAACTGAACCTGGGTCCTTAAGCTTCACAGGAAAGTACCTCAACCATGAGGCAATATCTCCAGCCTTTATCTCAGCTTTCTGTGAGGACATCATTGATCACCAAGGCCACATTCACTAGAGCTGGGGCTTAAGAGCTTAACATTGTTGGTGAGAAAACAACTCAACCCACAATTCTGCCTCAGTATACATTCAGGGCTGTCAGAGATTTTTCTCCCTGCAGAGCTGAGGAAAGGGCTCAGCTGGTAAAGCACTTGCTATGTCAGCATGCAAACCTGGGCTCTGGATCCCAAATATTCATCTAAAAGCTGAGTGCAGTGGTGCATGCCTGCAGCCCTAGCACTGGGGCTGCAGAGGGAGGAGGAGCATGAGAGGACCTGCTGGTGAGCTTCAGGTTCAGGGAGAGACGGTGTCTCGAAAAGCAATAAGAAGGAACACAATCGATGAAGACAACCTGATGTCGACCTCTGGCCTCTGTACACGCGTATGCACCCCACACATACAACCATGCACACACACACCACAGACATATACATGTGAAAAATAATTTTTCCCACACTATCTTTTTCCAATCTAATCTCATACACCCCCCACTAAGACATATCCTGACCCAGATAAACTTCTAAGCTTCCTTGGAATACTGTGTCCCTGTGTCTCTCAGTGCAAGCATGTTCTCCTCCATTTCCAGGTTGGTTATGAACCTCTGAGCCCATGTGTGACTCACTGTTTGCTTGATGTCCATTGGCGAATTTGCACAAATGTGTGTTTCCTTGTTCATTGTCCCATTTGCTTCTAGATTGGAAGATATATGAAAACCAGGGCCCCACCTGGAGCAGCTGCTACCAGAGCCTCAGAACCAAACGCAGTGTCTCGCTTTTAGGAGACACTCCTCAGTCCTGCCAGAGCAGTCGTCCAAGAGACCATTTACACCCTCACTGTGTGTTTCTTATTTTGCCCAGCTTTGGCTCACAGGCCCAAAGCGGACAGTCTAGGTTTTAAATAAGCATATAAACTAGAGTAACCTAAATGACAGTCAGCAGAGATTTATGAGAACAAACAAAACGTCCCATGATAGGATATTACTTGAAGGCAAACTCAATGAGGATCATTTTATGGCTACAAATAGCAAAGAGAGCAACTTAGCTGGAAGTAAATTAGAAATGTGAAAACAATAAAACAGAGAGAACAACAGCAAAACCATCTGAACATGGAAAAAATGCTTCAAAACACATAAGAATGTATGCTTCCATCTGATAGCTTGACCAGATGGGCAACACTGGAAGAAACAATGACAGAAAATATTCACTTTAGGCCAATCATTTTTTTATCCTCAACTTGCTTTCAGGTAAATCACTTTCCTTTGTTTAGCCATTGCTATAGTATTATTATTTTTACTAATTTTTAAGAATATGCCAAAGCCATTCATTAACTCAGTGTTTGTTACTGTCATTATTACTGGTCTCTACTATGTGAGAAGTTTCTACGAAAAATGATTCCCAAAGTGTAAAAGTCTCATCCAAGATCACTGGAGACTTGAACAAGAGGCAGGAGAGCTGTTTCTGTCCCTGTTCTATGGTCTCATTAGATCTTGCAAAATTGTTGGGACAGAGTGACTAGAGTCCTGGTCCACCTGCTCTCTGAGTTGCTTTGCTGAGCTGTAATGTCATCTGGTGTGACTCAGGTGCCCACTGAGCCAACAGTTAATACAGTCACATGGTTACTCTCTCACAGAGAGGAATGTCTTCAATTCTGGTTTAGTCACCTGTGTGTGGGATAAGCAATAGTACCCCAAAGGTAAAATTGCAGTCACACTGATATAATTACTCATAGCTGTTTTGTCCATGCACTGGATAGCAAGAGACAGCTTGACACTGAAAAACAGACCCAATGCAGCACAGAAAAACAAGCATGGGTAGAAGATAAAGGGAGAGAAGAATATTTTAAGTTTGACTCTTTAAATTTATTTTTATTTTTTATTAATTTGAGGGAGAGAGAGAGAGAGAGAGGGAGGGAGGGAGAGAAAGAGAGAGAGAGAGAAAGAGAGAATGAACCCCAGGGCCTTTAGTCACTCTAAATGAACTTCAGATGTAAGCCCCAACATATGCACCTTGCTTCCATGGGTTCTGAGGATTCGAACCTGGGTCCTTAGACTCCACAGGCAAGTGTCTTAACTACTAAGTCATCTCTCCAGCCCAAGTTTGACTTTTAAGCAATATTCATGAAGACCTGAGCATAGTCATAGCAGTGGATAGAGTTAGAACATGTTTGTTTGACAAGTAGGAGCTGGACTCTGTTACTGAGTTTGTGCATGATGAGAGATTGGTGAGCCACTTTCTGGCTTAATGAAGAAAGTGACTCCCCTCAACAACAAAAGATACTCATAGTCTAACATAAGTTGCATATGCAATGACATATTTATCACCCGTTCCTTCCCATCCATCTTTATCTGTCCCCTTGCCTTCTTGGTGGCCTTTTGCATAATGGTGTGCATTGTTTCACTTACTTCCTCCACACAGAAATATATACTTTTAAATATGCAAGTTTAATGGTTCTATTTGACAAAAGAAATCCTAGTGATCTATATTGTCCCTCAGATTGATCCAACATGCTGTGGTGTTCAGGCCGAGTTATTTCCTGCTAATAATTTCTTAACAGAAGATGGAAAGACAATAGCATTCGTAAATCAAGCCCAGAGCATGATTAAATGCCACTGGAAGATCAGACATTCATTTCAGTGGCACCAGCCTTGCTTGGCTATGGCACAAGCAAAGGAAGGGGCTGTGTCATTTGCATGCCACAGCAGTGTCTTATACAAATCACCCTAAATTATCTACTGTGAGGAGGGAATGTGTTCCTGGCATAATAATGTCCATATATCAAAAGCAAACCTCCAGTGAGGGCACCTTTGTTTCCCCATGTGGGAGGGTGGTGAGCTTTGTTGCCTTAGAAATATTTACCTTTTCCAAAGACCAATCACATGAGATGTTGCTTTGTTGAGTTTGGGCCATAATGACAACTGGCAGGAGCCTCTGACTTCAAACTTTCACTCCCTGTGCCTCAGCACTGCAGCCTGTCTGTATCTCCCACTTCCATTCATCATCTCTGAACCCCCACTTCAATCTCACCCCATCCAATCTTTGCTCCTCTGCCCCCTGAGCATTACTCACTTTGGAATATTTGGTGAGAGATGCATTTGAATTCCACCATAGTACCTAGGTGCTAATGTACTCTGGGGAATGCTTTTCCCTAGCATGATACACCCACATGAGCTGATGGACTCTCCCCACAGCAACTACCCTCCAGGTCTCCAGGAGGAGCCCTCTCTCATGGACTTTGGGAAAAAGCTTCATAAATTGGGCATGGTCCTGCATATCTGCCATCACTGCACTCAAAGGACTGATTCAAGCCCAAGGCCAGTTTGGGATACATTTGATATGGAGTTCCAGGCAAGCCTGGGCTTCATTGTAAAAACCTTCCTCAGAAGAAATTTTAAAAGAGGAAGAAGAAAAGAAAAGGAGAGGCTGGAAAAATTGATGTCAGTAAGTAATTGCCATTCAAAGCTGACTTGGGTTCACCAGCATCTATGTTAAATCTGGGCACACTGGCACTCACCTGTAATCCCAGGACGGGGAAGGAGATGACGAGAGAATCCTCCAGGCTTGTAACTAGCTAGTCTAGCCAAACCGGTGAGCTCTAGTTTCCACAAAAGACATTGTCTCAAAAAGTAAGCTGATCCGGGCATAGTGGCACATGCCTTTAATCCCAGCACTCTGGAGGCAGAGATAGGAGGATTGCTGTGAGTTCGCTGCCACCCTGAGACTACAGAGTAAATTCCAGGTCAGCCTAGGCTACAGTGAGACCTTACCTTGAAAAACCAAAACAAACAAACAAAAAAAGTAATCTGGAAAGCTGGAGAGTGGATGAAAAGAGGACGCTTGAAGTTGACCTCTCATCTCCATATACATACACACCTGCACACATATACACACGCAAGTATTTGAACCCACACAATATACATTCACATGCATTTATCACATACACAAATGATAAAAAGAGAGAAAAAGATAAGGTTTAAGTTTATGTTTATTCTTGCACTTACTATGTACGTTCGTGAGTATGAAAATGTCGAGGTCTGTACCAATGGGAATGCTTGCAAATAATATAATTGGAACCATGAGTGTAGGGTGTATTGTCATCTTTCAGGCAAGACTTTCTCTTTCTTTACAAGTGTGCTTTATTTAGTTATTAAGGAGGCAGAAAGTACATGTAAGTCTATCACCACAGACCTAACATCTATCAACTTGCATTTTCCCAGTCTTGTTCCCTGTACCCTCCAAGGTGATCAATAGCCCGAGTGTTGCATCCTGTCGCTCCATTTCCACACTTTTTAAACAGTTTTCAGCAGGGTACTGTTTTGTTCCAGTTGTTTTGAGCTTTGCAAGGAAGACAGCATGTAGCCTTCCAGGGGAGATGTCCTTTTTTTTATCCACTTAGAATTATGTTCCTAAAATGTATTTATCTAGTTGCTATGCAGTTGATCCTCATTAATCTCAGTAGTTACATTATTTCAAGTCACCTTGAACACTGAATTCACCAATGCTGAAGGATTGCTCCAAGGGGAAATTCAGGGTTAGGTTCCTAGGAGCCTCTGTTTACAAAATTTTATTCAGCTGATCGATAGATGACCTTGCTTTTTGTGTACCTTTGCTCACAATGCCTTACTTAATAGATATTGTTGACTCATTAGCATTGAATTCTTGACTAACTGTGTTCTAACTCACATGGTGAAAAATCTTTTCAAATCCATGTATTTTCTCTAAAAGTCTTACTGAACTTAGGAACACTAGATATCAATCACACACTCACAAGGGCAGTGGGGAGGGACACATTAGACAATGAGAGTCCTAACAAGAAGCTCAAAAGCGAAGGTAATGGAGGGCTGAGCATGCTGTGCAGCCTCACCTATCTATGGTAGGAGAGGTCAAACCAAGATTGAGAGAGTTCCTTTGTCCAAACCAAGACACAAGCCAACAGCTTCACCACTGTGCAGGGCCACAGGTGACTGCAAAAGATGACTGCAGGCATTGAGTTGAAATTACAACTAAATTTTATGTGTTAAGTAGGAGAAGTTATAATTATAGAATCCATTAGAGATAGAGAAAGTATTACTATTTCATGCATGTTCGCTGCTACATAACATGCCCAGTTTGGAAAAATTGCTCTTTTTTCTAATGAACATCATGAAACTTTACCTGGAACTTAAAAAAATATTCACTTTTCATCATGCATGAATTTCATAACAATATAAAGTGATTATGTTTGGAGGAAATGCTACAATCTTATAAATAAAATATCCTGCATTCCCAATGACATGATGCCAACTTCTTTTTTCTACCAAACAGTATACATATTTAACAGCTAATTTGTGACAAACAATTTGGACATAGTACAATTTTTATTGTGACTTTTTTTTCTTTTTTTTCTTTATTAGTTAGTTTTATATTCAGCAAATACAGTCAGTTTGGTACCATTATTAGGCTCATCCGTGACCTACCCCCTCCCCTTGGCCCCTCCTTGTTGAGGTATACGGGTCATGCATTGTGGAGTTAGCCCACAGTTATGGGTAAGCTAAATGTCTCTGCATATCATGACCCAACATGTGGCTCTGACATTCTTTCCGCCCCCTCTTCCGCAAAATTTCCCTGAGCCATGTTGGGTTAATTTTTGGTCTGCTTCATTGATGAGGTATTGGGGACCTCTGAGGCTCTGGCTCTCTGATTTGGTAGGAGTTGATTTTCCTCTGTGTTGATCTCCTTCCCCCTTGTGCTGGTATCCGGTTCATCAGGAAAACAGCACCCTTTCTTGTTTCGCCAATTTTTCTTAGTTTCAGCTGGGGCCCTTTGGAGGTATAATGGGGTGGCTGTCTCCTTAGGATCTACATCTATCTGAAAAAGAGAAGCAGATTCTCCAATGGAGAGTAAGTTAGCACCAGGACAAATGAGATAACCCTTACTTTTTTTTATAGAGAATTTAATAGGTGCAGGCCCTCTTGTAGCCCATGATTGATAGTAGCTTGATATTGGCGAGTGGGCTTATGTTTGGATATGGTTCTGACTTGTTTTCCAGCTCCAGCTTTGGGTCCCGTACCCCTGAGGAGATCAGTTAGCCAAATTAAGAGCAGTTGGTTCCCCACCATGGCTGTGTGCCACTAATGCAATAGTGCAATTATTGTGACTTTTGAAGACACGCCTGCATTTACACTAAAATATATGCCTGGCACACTGTGATACACTTTCAAAACTCAAAAAGGGCAGGGTTGTTTGCCAGAAGTTCCAAGTATGGAGAGACATGTAAAGGCTAACATGAAATTATAAACATTGCCAATGTCAAGTAGACACTATGAAACTTAGTGGAGGGAAATTTGATATGTGCCCTAAGCCATCAGAGAATGTTTCCAGAAGGATAATGCTGATGTTTGACACAATGGTATTCTCTGTTTATGTGTGTGTGTGTGTGTCTGTGTGTGTATGAGGCGGGTGGAGAGAGAGAGACCTATATGCATTTGTGTGTGAGAGAGAGAGAACTGTGTGAATGTATGTGCATGTGTTTGTACAGAGGTATATACCTGGGCACAAATATGCAGAGGCTAGAGGAAGATGTCCTCCTTTCTTGCTCTTCCTCATTTTCTTCAGTGTCTCAGTAAAACCATATCTTGTAGACAACTTCAGGTTCACTGAGATGAACTCCCAAACCAGGCGCAGTTATGGAGGAAGGGATTTTTATTGAAGTTCCATAATGGCAGAAGAAGCTGGCCCTGCTTTCACAGATCTAAACAGAGAAAGAAGCCCCAAGCCAAAAGCCACACCTCACAGAATACTTCAGGGACTCCAGCTCGGCAAACTTTTCATATCTTTAGATTGGAATTTCAAACCTAGCACCAACATTAAGGTCTGCCCAATGACACTTTCTCCAGCCAAATGGCTGCAGATCCAAACTACAAACTAATAAGACACTGAATATATTGAGGGCCATCTATTCAAACTACAATATTCTGGGCCTGTCCCCCAGTATGTTCAAAACCATCACACATTTGAAATTGTATTTAGTATATTTTCAAAGGTCCCCATAGTCTTTGTCAACTTAAGGTAGTTTCAAAATCCCAAGTCTCATTTGAGATTTAAGACTTTCTTTTAGCTGTGAGTCCCGTAAAATCAAATAAATTATATACTTTCAACATACAAAGGCACATTTTCAACTGGTATAAGGCATGCCAAGGGAGACTAGAACAATGAAAACTCAACAACCATCAAACAAACATCAAACTTCTGCAGTTGAAGTTCAGACCTAACCAGTGACTGACAGTCTCTGGGTTTTCAAATTGCACCCCTCCAGCTGGGCTGAGTAGCCAGGGAAAACTTCCATCCTTAGCTAACAGACTCCATGGTAGTCCTTGCACAGTCCTGGTATATCCAAAATGTCTGCCAGTTTCCATGCAAACCACAGTCCATCTTCCAAGGGTTTTGTCAGCCTATCAGAGTCATCAGGCCCTGCCTCATGCTGCATCTCTGCAGAGGCTCCTGGAAGCATGTAAAATCAATACATTTTTCGTGTTTCCAAAACTAATACCAGCTGTGCAGGACACAGCCATATTCTTTTTTTTTTTTCCCCCGAAGTAGGGTTTTGCTGACCTGGAATTCATTACAAAGTCTCAGGGTGGCCTCGAACTTATGGTGATCCTCCTACCTCTGCCTCCCAAGTGCTGGGATTAAAGGTGTGTGCCACAATGCCCGGCACAGCCATATTCATAATTCAGGGATAAAATAAATCATAAACCAAGAAAAGCAGGTTCCTTCTCCAGTCAATTCTTTCCAAAAGAGTTTGCATTTCTATCAATCTTTCCTCAGGCATACTCCCCATTGTTATAATGTAGAGCAGTTGGGCCATCTTCCTTAAGATTGCTAATGTGTTCGACAATAGCAGCTTCAGTAACCTAAGATAAGTCTCAGTGCCTGTAATTTTAACTTGTTTGAAGTTTTCCAACTTAAAAATCTTAAATCTCACAGTCCAATATCTACCCAAGTATTTCAGTCCATTACAGATATAACCTTGATCAAACTCTTTGGGCCTGGGCAGCAGAATACAGCCAGGCCTTATGCCAGTAGACCGGTTCCAACAAAGTCCTCTGCAGTCTTTCCTTCCCCTTAGAAATCTTATAAGCCAAGCCTCCAAGTTCATAAGCCGAGCCTCCATACAACTCTCGCTTAATTTAGCATTCCAAAATTCTCATCAGAATAGTCCATGCCTGTTCCTCCAGAATAAAAGTTCCAAAAAATGAAAATCCAGCCCACTCCTTGGTACCAATTTCTGTAGTAAACAGCTTCAGTTTTACTGAGCTGCAGAGGCTATAGGAATATGTAGGATGTTTTCTTCTTCTGTTGTTCTTCCTTATTTTCTTGAGTGTCTCAGTGAAATCTTACCTTGCCATTTTTCGATTAGACTGGTTGACCAGGGAGCCCCAGAAGTTCTGTGTCTGCCCCCTCAATACTGGGGTAACAGGCATGCATGGCCATGCCTGTATTTTAACATGTATGCTGGGGATAGAATGATAGTTCTCATGTTTATGCAGAAAGTGTGCATGCCCACTGAGCAGCTCCCTAGCTCTGCATAATAGTATAAGAATGTATTTATTTATTAGAGAGAGGCAGACAAACAGAGAGAAAATGGGCACACCAGGGCACCCAGCCACTGCAGTTGAACTCCAGACACATGTCCCACTTAGTGCATCTGGCTTATGTGGGTTCTGGGGAGTTGAACCTGGGTCCTTTGGCTTTATAGGCAAGTAAATGACTTTAACCACTAAGCAATCCCTCCATCCCTATTTCTATGATTTCCATTCAAGTAAAATGGACTGTTTGCCTAGGTTTGCTTGGGTTTGGACTTCAGAGAGACCAGGTTTGTCTTTTATGCATGATCATCACCTTCAATTTCAGGTAGCACTCACTGTTCATAGTAAAGGTAGGACTAAAGGGAGTAGGAAGAAGGCTCATTATTTAAAGGCACTTGTAAGCAAGCACCCATGTAAGCTAGCACAAAAAGTAAAATAAGCATCTGGTGTCTGTTTACAACAGCAAGTAATCCTGGCACACACACACACACACATGAACACACATGCAAACATGCAAATAAATAAATATATGTTTTTAAAAGGTGGATTTTAATGTTATGAAGTGATTTCAGCTTCCAGGATTTTGAAAAAATAAATGTATCCACCTTTATACTTTCTCTGTATACTGCCTACATAATAATGTGTTGTTTCTGCATCTAATGGTATCAAACATACCTGGACACTCTTGTCCATTTACTTCCTAGTCTCAGACTCATAGAGCTTGATGTGAGAGGCAGTAGTTCTCCAACAGTAACAGACATCACCTGAACCCTTGTTTCCAGAGTCATTTCTTGACCACCAACCCATGTCTACTGCTTTCAGAACTTCCTGGGATGGGTCCTGAGGTCAGTAATTGAAGAAACCTTCTAACTGATTCCCATGCATGCTCAAGTTTGAGAACCAATGCTAGAAGCAAGCTTTCATTGATTTCACTTGTTCCTAAGCACTAGGTTTTGTCAGGGATGTGAATTGATCAAAGGATGTATTCTGGGTCCATCTTAATTAAGGAGTTAGGGTAAGAATTAAGAGAGTAACTGATGAGAGAGCTACAAGATATAAATCACAAGCAGTGAGGTACAAATACATTAAACAGGTTGTAACACAGAGAGCACTTAAGGCTCAAAGAAATATGCCCCTGCAGCAAACCTAGACATCTGTACCTGCAAGCAGCACTTATGCCTGTTCTTTAGACCCCTTGAGTGGATTTATAGATCCATGGTACAGGTGTTGATGTCCATCCTATGTAAACTCTAGTCCACTGGTTGGTAGCATTGGAAACATCCTTGCTCCATCCTAGACTCACTGAATCAAGTTGTACTTTTTTTTTTTTCAAGGTAAGGTTTCACACTAGTCCAGGCTGACCTGGAATTCACTGTGTACTCTCACGGTGGCCTCAAACACCTGGTGATCCTCCTACCTCTGCCTCCCGAGTGCTTGGATTAAAGGTGTGCGCCACTATGCCCGGCTTTGGTTTTTTGAGGCAAGGTTTCATTCTAGTCTAGTCTAATTCAAGGTTGACCTTGAATTCACTATGTAGCCTTAGGGTGGCCTCGAACTCACAGCAATCCTCCTACCTCTGCCTCCTAAGTGCTGGGATTAAAGGTGTCTACCACCACAACCTGCTAAGCTGTACTTTTGAATAGATCAGCAGGTTGTCAGTACGCACATGACATCTTGAGAAACACCTTTGTTTGCAACACATCGTTCATGGGACTTCATTTGGGATGTATAAACCAATGAAGAAAACCTAATGTAATTATTTAGGTATGTGGTTGAAGGAACCTTGCTGGAGTAGATGTGTCCCTGGGGGTGGACCTTGAGGCTTATTAGCCCTAGCTTGCCAGTGTTAGTTGGTTCACTCTCCTACTGCTGTTTCCACCTGCTGCAACAGAGGTGATGTACAGTCTCTGCTCATACCGTGCTTTCCCCTGCCATCCCGAAGCTTCCCCTTCAGGCTGTAAGCCAAAATAAATCCATTCCTCCCATCAGCTGCTTCTGATTGAGTGTTTGTCCCAGCAAGGAGAAGAGAACCACAAGGCATTAGACGGAAACACACTTTACAAAAGCAAGCACTTGTCCAATATCCTCTACATGCCAGTCCTGATTCAAATATATTACATGGGTTGGAGAGATGGCTAAGTGGTTAAGGTGCTTGCTTGAAAAGTCCAACAACCAGAGTTTGATTCCCCAGTGCCCACATAAAGCCAGATGCACAAATCAGTGCATGAATTTGGAGTTTGTTTGCAGTGGCTAGATGCCCTGGCATGCTAATTCTCTCCCTCCCCTCCTCGCTGTCCTTACAAATAAATAGATTAATATAAAAAACAGAATTTCAAATATAATACATATGTTGGCTCATTTATGCCCTATAGTGACTCCAGAAAACAGGTACTATTATGACTACCCACCTTTACTCAACCAAGACCATTCCATTAGTGAGGATATAATTAAGATCTAAGTCTCTGAATTTCTACTCCTGGGTTTCTCCCTGACTCTCAAATGAGCAGAGTGACAATGCACTTGATTAGACTGGGCTTGGTTTAGGTGTGTTCCTTCCGTGACAAAAGGAAACTTAGACAAAGAAAGATTATGAATCCAGCTGTAAGATTGCTTCTTACTTTCCATGAGTTTTTTGAACATTTTTTATTTAACTAGGAAAGCATCTGGAACCCCATTCTGAGCAGCCTAGTGAAGGAATCAGGAGTGAAGAGCTGAGCCCCATCACTGCTAGCTATTTCTAGGCTCCTTATCTGTATAGAAATCTGAATGCTCTTACTATGCCAGAAAAAAAATATTGCCTCAAATATGGGGTGCCTGGGATTCTCTAGCCCAATCTAGCACTGGGAACTCTATCTGGCAGTCTTAGGAAAGTCACCACTGATCTGCATCCTGCTACACAGCCATAATCACCTACCTCTTGTCTACTGTAATTAATATCTCAATTGGTTCTGGTTTCAAGCAAGAGAAGCACGGTATTTTTCTTTTCTTAAAACCATGCAGATTTATACACAAAGAGAACCAGCTGCCTTCTTGGAATTTTCCTAGCAAAAACATTCATGCATTATAACTGGCATAAATTAAATCAAATAACAGAGTCCCTAGACTTCTGTGAAATCACCTGTCCTCATTCCTGCACCTTGTGCATCTGAAAAAAATTTTATTCTTTGAGACAGTCACTGCTCCAGTAAGACCACTACCGTGGAGGTCTCCCTGATGTCCCCTGAGCACACCCTAGTCTTCATCATACCAGCAGTGAATATTGCATATGTTTATGTTATAATATTCCAAACCAAGAAGTCTTGATGGTAGGGACATGCTTTACTATTCCTTGAATATATAGTTCTAGGTTCAAAGTAGACATCTTCTTGATGCTTAGCAATTTATGAATAACATGGACTTATAAGGTGAATTCATTTTGAAGCTAAATGTAGATCAGTGTAATCTTTACACACAAAAGTTGAAATAAATATATCAGATACTCATGAAAAAAATTTTCTCTGTGATTATAAAAAAAAGCCAACAACTAAGCATAATTAAAAAAAAAAACACCTTACTTTCGTTTAATTTATTTTGCCAAACAAACACAGTGAAAACTTTAGTCTGACTAATTGTACAGGAAATAGAATTTGTAACCAGTAGCAAGCGTAACGAGATAAATCTAAGTCCCTGGCAAACTGGATTTCCATCATCAGGTTACTCAAGATCCCACCTCATAAATGGCCTCCTCGATAGGGAAGTCCTATGAGCCAGAGGCACAGAAGAACTATTCTCGTCAGAGCTACAGGCTAAGCCTGAAAAGGGTTAGCTAAAAAAAGGAGAACTGATGTGACTTGGATCTCTTAACACTACACAGAGCATATGTGTCTCTGATTGCTGGCCAACATTAAGGTGTGGTTTTCTCAAATCCACAATCTCTAGGCATAATCACCTGCATCCCTCTAGGACAAGTTTCAACTTCAGTAGTTCTGAAGCCTCTTGGTAACCCAAATCTTCAACATAAGCTAGGGAGGGAGGGTAAACCAATCATAATTGTTGGTGTTGCCAGTGCAGCCTGAGGCCCCAAACTCCTGCTTCAGAAGCAAACCAATGAGGGTGCCAGTTACTAGCAAGAGTCCAAGTGCCCTAAGCCTCAGTACTGTCAACCAGAATGAATATAGGGAAGTTCAACATCCACCTGAGGATTCCTTGAGTTGGGTGGGGTCACAGGTTCTGCAGGCTACAGAGGGTCCCCATTCATATTCCATGCTTCTTACGGATGACAGCCATGGCAAGCTGGTGGTCCTTCTCAGAAAGTTCTTCACGCAGCTTGGCTTCCATGAGATGCTGGTTCTACCTTTCACCTCTTTCATCTGCACTAGAATAATTGTTTTTAACCATGTAATTTCAGAATGCTTAGAGAAACCATAGTGACTTATAACCAAGAATTTTGTGTAGTAACATACTGATAAATCTAACCTTTTAGCCAGTAAGTATACTCCCTAGAGAGGGAATATGTAGTCACTGCATGGTGGCTTAGTGTAGGTCTTTAGGGAGGACGGTGAAATGGCTAGGAAACTATGCTTCACTTGGCTGACAAATAAGTCTATGGGAAAAGGCTTCACTGAAACCCTTGGAAGAAGGTTAACTTACATGAGCAGTTTGAATTCTTTCTACCTTTACCCTGAAATCTGGTTGGTCTTGGACTTGCACAATTCATGAAGAAAGGGTTGGTTAAGCAAATCCCCTGCTGAATTCTCCCACATTTCAAATTGAGAAGATATGAATGAGTGAGGTGCCCTTTCCCCCACTGTGTGCCTTTTCAATTCTTCCAGATGACATGCACTGTGGACACTCTGGAGGGAGTCCAGAAGAGAACACTAAAATGATTAAAGGTTTGACTAATATTCCCTCTGAGGAAAGGCTAAAGCAACAGAGTTTATTTAGCCTGGAGGAAAGAAGGATGAATAAGGACTTAATAATAGTTCTGTAGTATATGAAGGAGTGTATGAATGTCAAGAAACAGAGTGTCTCACGTCCAGTGAATTCAGAACAAGAGGGAAATGACTGATACAGAGAAGTATTCATTATCTTTAGAAAGTGTTCTGGTATAGCAAGACTCTCACAGGACACCTTAAGGGACTGTTTGTCCAGTGGAAGTTCACCATGGATTCCCATGCAGTCTTGTCTCTGTGAATTTGGGTTATGCTAAAAAACCTCCTCACGCACAGTGTCCCTTCTCACATGGTGGTTCCAGTCCATGAAAGGTCACTTGGATGAACTTATTAGGAAGGTAAAATTGCACCCCTGAATCAGAGATTTTGTATTGGAGTAGAAAATTTCAAATTGTTCATGGTCACTCTGAATCTCAGTTCTTTGGCAGCCACCCAAAGTTAGTCCCCACTGTCTACACAGCCAGGACAGGCCATCAATCAGCAGTACTACACATGGCTTCTGTTCCTGGAGAATGTAACACCTTCCCTCTGGGAGAAATGTTTCTGGGATGCAAAACGGACCCAACCACACATCTTTAGGCTGATCTTGGGCACTGAGGCCATGAGATCTTAAAAAGTAAAGAAGGAAACTGTCAAGTTGTTACCTCTAACCTCCAGGGCTTCAAAGCAAAGCTAGAGAATCAGAATAGAGAGTCCAATGAGAAACCCAGGAGAGTTGCTATCCCTGTATGGTCATTGAAACCACTGCGCAGTCACCAACTAGAGACCCTGAGAAGCTGCTGAACTAAATACAACTGAAAAATGTTCTCCTGGAAAATTCAAGAATTTCTCCAAACCAAAAAGTCCAGTGGGCATTCTAGACACCTTCCTTTGTCTTCAAAACACCCTGCCAAGTCCATATTCAATCACAAATCCAACCCTGGGCTTCTTTATTCCATAATAGTTCCTGTAGATAGATTTTCTTTTGCCTTCTCACTGAAATTCTCTCATTCTTATTCCTTTCAAGTTCCAGCCAAGTTTTTAAAACCCATGTCTCTCCAGTCGGCCTGTTTATCCAGCTCACAATCCACTCTACCTGCTGTGGTTGGAATGTAAAGTGTCCCCCAAGTGTTTGAACATGTAGTCCTCAGCGGGGGGGGGGGGGGGTGGTGTTTGGAAAGCACCTTTCAGAGGTGCAGCCAGGCTGAAAGAAGTGAATCACTGGGAGCAGGCCTTACTTCCTGCTCACTGTCTACTTCTTGTTTGACAATGTGACCAGCTCTGCTTTAAGCCTGTCGCTGCCCACCATGAAACTTCCCCTCAAAGATAGAAGCTGAATCAAACCTGTTCCATTCTGTAAGTTGCTTCTGTTCCAGTATTTGTTTACAGCAACAAGACAGTAGCTGATGCACTCCCCCCGCCCCCGCTGCCATAAGCTAGCCTATGTACACTGCAGCTCTCACTGTATCACCTACTGTTGAAGAATGCACAGCCGGTTGTCCATCACAGTGACGTTTGAGAGATGTTGACATTCTTACTGTTCCCACTGGCTCAGCCATATTCACATCCACTACCCAAAAGTCTCCCTTTGTTGTGACTAAATGATTTTCTATTCCTTCCATGACTGATGGTCTTTTAAATCTGTGTTTTGGCTCCCACTACTCTGTGGGACAAAAATGACTATTGACCACCTACTTTCTGCTCCACACAGAGAGCAAATAAGCTCTTCTCATACTTTGTTTCAAGCATCATCATGTGCCACAGGAAGACATCCTAAGTCCTTCAGGATTAGTCCAGGGCTACATAGCTCTACACTTTCCTGACTTGGATCTATTTCTGTGGCAATTTTCTGAGTTTTGTCTGATTAGAATGCATGTCTTGCCTTTCTGATTTTCTTCCCCCATGATATGTGTCCTTGGGTGGCTGCTTTCTCCTGGAAAAGTGGTAAGTTGAGATAAAGCTAGGCCAAATGAGCACAGTCCCTTGGACTTTGAGATCTTGAATGCAGAGACACCAGGATGGAGAATGCTTAGTCCTAATTAATACCAGCACTGGCAGCTTGACAAGAATGCCAACTGGTTGCTTGTTTTTATCATGGGGGTCCCTCTGGCTCCTGTCCACTTGGAAGCTTTAGTGAGTTCCATTTCCCCTTAGTACTGTAAGCAATCCCATCGCCTTCAAACAAGTTTCTCTTTGAATTAAACTAGCTAAAGTTGATTTGTATTGATTATACACACATACACACACACAAACACACACATACACACACATATTAAAAAAAAAAGCTAACAGAAAAAACTTTTCCAGGTCATATTTCTTTATTTGTCTGTCTCCTTTAATAGGCTGACTTTCTTTTAAGAGTATGAAACAGACATTAAGTGGTTTTTCATACTTATGACCCTATATACTATCTGCCTCAGAGTAGGTGCTCATAAGTAAGCATAAACAAGAACAAATGTTAATGCCTATTTCAAGGAAAGACACTAATGTCACATCAAAATCACATCACCCTCAGCTCTTTTCTGGTTAACAGTATTTGTTGAAGTTGAACATGAAGACATAGAGACAAGATTCTTACACGAGCAATTGGTGTGAACTGGGAGAGTAATGATATACCACATGACCAAATGCCCCTACACATGTTCTAAGCATATATAGGCAGGCTGAATGTGTACACTACATTTTTGACAGCTTTATTTAGAAACAATTTATGTATGATAAATCCACCTTTTTAAAGTATGCCATTTTTAGTGTAATCACAAAGTTGTGAAATCACTACCACCCTCTAATATTAGATTTTTTTTTCACTCCTTAACTCTAGGTCAGTTCTTCATACTACTCCCTAGTTCTAGGAAGTGACTCATACTTATCTGGATGCATAGGATTGCCTTTTCTGGGTGGTTTATATCCATGAAGCTAGCCACCGGTAACACAAGTTCTAGGTTTTTTTTCACTTAGTATGACGGTTTCAAGACTCATCCATGTGGCAGCAAGTATCTGTACCTCACTTCTGCCTATTACTGGGTAATTGAGGGGAGAGAAAATGAGGAGATGCAGATCAGAAAATACCAAGAGGAAACATTGTTGATTAACTTGCCTCAAAATTATAATTGTCAACATGAGTAATAAGTATAATTGTACTCTATTTGAAAATTTTAGTGAGACGATTTGTAGCTGTTCCCACCAATATTTGGCTTTTCATATTTCATACAAATTTCTTTCTTATCAGGTTTCAAATATATTGAAAGTTATTACTATTTAGATGTATCATAAAACTTCTATCTTTTGGGATTAGGCAGATGGTGCAATGGATAAAGGTTGCAAAACATGCCAGTCCAGGTTTACTTCCCAACTACTGACAAAGCCATATGTACAAAATGGTCCATTAGTCTGGAGTTCATTTGCAGAGGTGTATCCATATTCACTCATTCTCTTCTTGCAAACATATAAATAAATTAAATTTATACTTCTGTCTTTTAAGCTATTATATGTATAAATATATTTGTTATAATTAATTCCACATTCTATTGATTTGTATATTCTTCTTTTAGAAATCATTTTTCAAAACTTTTTATTGACAACTTCTCTAGTATAGACAATAAACCATGATAATTGCCTTCCACCACTCTCACATTCCCCCCTCCCAAATACACTCTCCATCGAATCTCTTTTATCCAATTGGTCTCCCTTCTATTTTGATGTCATCATTTTCCCCTTATATTATGAAGGTCTTATGTAGGTAGTGTCAGGCACTTTGAGG
This sequence comes from Dipus sagitta, assembly GCA_036346955.1. Lineage (NCBI taxonomy): Eukaryota > Metazoa > Chordata > Mammalia > Rodentia > Dipodidae > Dipus > Dipus sagitta. The sequence goes on from CM070781.1 coordinate 20,524,696, forward strand.
TCATGAATAGCAAGGCCAGTTTGCGTCTGGAAGACAGCATTGTAAACAGCCCTACCCTTTCTTTGGCTCTTACATTCTTTCTGCCACCTCTTCTGCAATGGAGCCTGAGCCTTGGAAGGTATGTTATAGAGATGTCTCAGTACTTAGCACTCCACTGTCACTTTTCCTCCCTCTTCTCCCCTGTCTTTCACCTCCACTTATATCCCATCATCCTCCTTTCCGTTTTCATGTTACATGTGCCTTCCATGTGTCCTATTGCCTTCCACTACCAGCCTTCCTCAACACCCCATTTTTCCCCTGGTCTCCTTTCTAGTTTCAGAACTTATATCCACACTTTCAACATTTATGTAATACAAATTTTATATATATCTATATATCCATATCTATATATATATGTATAAATATATATACATACAGTATGTATATATATATATATATATGTATAAATATATATACATACAGTATATATATGGCTAGAATCTGCATGAGAGATAGTATACAATTATTGCCTTGAGTCTGGGTCACCTCACTCACTATAATACTTTCCAGATCCATTCATTATTCCTGCTAAATTTTATGATTTTATTTTCATTTACTGATGGAAAATTTTTTTCATTATCCATTCATCTGTTGATGAGCATCTAGACTGATTCTGTTCCCTTGCTCTTACGAATAATGCAGCAATAATTACAGGTAGACAAGTGTTTCTGTGTTATAGACTTCTGGCTATATGGCCAACAGTGGTATAACTAGATTATATGATAGCTCTATTTTTGATTTGTGAGAAACTTACATAGTGATTTTTATAATTACATAATTCTGTTTACATTGCCACCAGCAGTGAATAAGGGTTTTCTTCTACCCACATCTTCTCCAGCATCTGTTGTCACCAATTTTCTTCACAATACCCAGTTTGACTGGGGTAAAACAGTGTCACAAAGAATTTTTAATTTGCATTTCTCTGATGGCTAGGGATATTGAGCACCTTCAAAATATTTATTAGCCATTTGTGTTTCTCCTGTTGAAAACTGTGCATTTCAATAACTTGCATTTATTGGCATTTTTTGTTGTCATTTATCTTTTGAAGTTATATTCAATTTCTAGATATTTGCCATCTGTCTGGCAATGATTTTCTCCTATTCTATGTGCTATTTGTTTGGTCTGCTAGTAGTTTCCATTGCTGAGAAGAAACTCTCTAATTCATGTAGTCACATTTGTTAATTCTTTGAACTATACCCTATACTGTTGAAATCCTATTCACAAAGTTCTAGTCTATACTAGATTGCTTTTTTTCTATTTATTTATTTATTTAGCAGTTTCAGTGTTTTAGGTCTTAAATTAAGGTTCTTCAACCACATAGAATTGATATTTGTGCATGGTGAGAGACGTGGATTGAATTTCATTCTTCTGCTATTGGATATCCAGTTTTCCCAGCACCTTCTGTTAAATAGACTTTCTTCCTTTCCTATAAAAATTTGGGTATGAGTTTATTTCTAGGTCCTGTGTTCTGTTCCACTGGTCACAATGTTCATTTTGTTTTTGTATGCCAGTATCATTCTTCCTTTGTCACTAAGGCTCTGTAATATATGTTGAGGTCAGGTACTATGATACTTTCAGCTCTGTTTTGTGTACTCGGGATTGCTGTGGCTATTTGTGGTCTTTTGTGTTTCTCTGTGAATGCTGGATTATTTTGTGTTTCTGTAAAGAATGTCACTGTAATTTTGATGGAGATTGCATTGAATCTGCATATTACTTTTGGTAATATAACTATATCCACAATATTAATTCTGCCTATTCAGGAGCATGGAATGTCTTTCCATCATCTCATATCTACTTAATGTCTTACAGTCTTGTAGAAGTCTTAAAATTTCTTGGATAGTTTTTTTCCTAGGTTCTTTGTTCTACAATCTATTATAAAGCGTTTATCTTTTCTACTTTTTCCCCTAAAAGTACAATCTCTTTTACTTTCTTTCTCTTAGCACTCATGCCATAGTTATCATTACCATATGAATCTTTCTAACAAATTTAATTTTTGGAAATCCTTTATGCCTATTCCATGAATTATGTGTTCATTGAATATCTATTGAATATCTGGAATATCATTGAAACCACCAGAGCCCAGAGTGAACCAAGTAGACTAGCCATCATGGGAATAACCAATCATGTCATGCTCTAGTCACATCTGAAATTACAATGGGTTCTTTCTTGCTTCATTGGTCTTTTTCAGCGTGTTTTGTCCAACTTTTAAAGTTGACTATTTATTAATATCTTTGTTAAAGTTCATTCACAGAGGCTAGAGAGATGGCTCAGTGGTTAAAGGTGTTTTCTTGCAAAGCCTAGTGGCCAAAGTTTGATTACCCAGTACTTTCATATAGTCTGATGCACAAAGTGGTTCATGCATCTGGAATTTGTTTGCAGTGGCAAGAGGCCCCGGTAAGACCATATTCACTTTCACTCCATCTCTCTATCTCTAAATGAACAAATAAACAAATAAATAAATCAAAAGGATGCATTTATTCAATGTCACATCCATTAAAATTTCCATATTCTCCTCTCTCTCTTTCTCTCTCTCTCTTTCTATGTGTATATATATGTATATATCTATATATCTATATATATATAAATGCTTTCAATTAATCATTTAACTTATAAATATTAAAATATAAACTCATTAATAACTTCATATATGTGTGTGTAATAAGGCATGTTATGGATAATGACATTTTACTCAACAACAGACCATGTACGCAACAGTGATCCTATAAAGGTATAATGAATCTGAAAAATCCCTACTACCCAATGGCATAGCCATCCTAACTTCAAAGGACAATGTTGTATTCATGTATGTGTGATAAAGCTGGTGTAATGAACCCCATTTTGCCAATCATATCAAAGCATAATATAAATAATAATGTCCAGAATATAATACATGACAATGATAGATGGCATAATGCTGGTTTGTGTATTTGTCATGCTTCACGTTTTTAAATTTTAGTCTTTCTAGTTAATATACTATAAAACATTATACCATGTTATTCTAACAGTAGCCTCATACAGATGTGTTTACCTGGTCTAGGAATTGTATGAAGAGGTGAGTGGCTGATTCATCCAGTAATATTTCATCAGTAATGAAACAGTCTGATGTTCATCTAGTGATGAAATCACTTGTGGTGGTTTGAATACACTTGATCCCCAGAAAAGTGACACTGTTTGGGGAGGTTGTGAAACCTTTAGGAAGCAGATCCTTACTAGAGAAAGTATGTCACTGGGGAAAGGCCTCTTATAACTGGCTACATGTCCTGTTCCAATACATAACTGTATTACCGTGTGATGCCAGCTTCCTCCTCCCTCCATGCTTTCCCTGCCATGACAGACTACACCATTCATAAATGTAAGCCAAAATAAACAGCCTTTTTATAAGCCACTTATGGTCAGGTATTGGTTTGCAGCAATAAGAAAGCACCTGACATATGATTTAAAGATTTACTTCTGAGAATATAGTCCTTTGATATAGTCTATCCAAGGCTATAATTGAGAATATTCTCAGAATTTTAACATACTGACACACTCTTCACTTGATTCGACTATATGTATGTGTTTGTGCATCTTATACTATCTATATCCTTTACCTCTTTAGACAATAAGCTTGATTGAAATATTTTCTTATTCCAGAGCCTAGATAGATAGACAGATAGATATTTTATATGTAGTTTGCATGCATGTATATGTATGTTTATTATCTATTTTTCAGAAATTGTTTCTCTTTTGTCAAAGAAATTTCTCTGAGAGTATTATCAACAAGGGTTGTGTAGGATATCCTTATAAATAATTAAAATAGTTTTGTCTGTTTTTATTTAAACAATCACATACATACCTTATTTAAAAAATTAAATTATGTGTTTCTTAATTATTCACCACTTTGTTTTCCCTTGCATGACTTGGTAGGATCATATTATTAAATGATCTAGTTGTTTATTTTTGGGAAATTATAAGCCTACTATTTCTGCCCTTTTTTCTCCTTAGTATTCACTAATGAATACCAAAGTCAGTGTTTGCTTGTTTATTTTTTTATCTAACTTTTCTGCAGCAAAAATCTTTTAATTTGAAGTCTTTGTTATTCTCAAATCTAACAAAGCTTTAGCCCTTATTTCTAAATTATTTTATCAACATTTTTCTTTCCCCTAAGGATTATCATACACTTTAAGGAATACCATATACCTTAAATGGCAATGGTACCATAAAATTCTACTTCCAAAAATGGCTGAACCTTCACCAGGCCCTTACAGGGAACACCTGAACCACAAGACACTGGAGAGGGTAGGATCAAGACTAACCTTAATCTTCTACATCTTCCCTCCCTCCCCCTCCCTCTCCCTCTCCCTTTCCCTCTCTCTATCTCTCTATGTCTCTTCTCTCTCTTTTATATTAGTTATCTTTTTCCTCCTTTTCTTAGTGGGCACTCACCTGTAACTCCCAGTACCAGCATGGGGCTATCATCTACAATGAGCTTTTGATCAGAGAGACCTACAAGGTCTTCTAAAAGACAGACAGATTTCTGTCAGAGTACTTGATGACCCACCAAAGGTTAGTGGTAAGACCCTATTGCTGAAGACACCTTATGTGGTTGACATGCAAAATGGAATGGCATGGCTGGAAGTTGGAAGAGAGTCAGTCCCCAGACAGTCAGCGCGTCTAGTGCCAGAAGGTGCTACATGGACGACTGGGGGAAAATGACCAATATCTATCCAAGTAACTCATGGTCTAACCTACTTAGCAGCAAATAACTTGTTGTGATGCCCACCCAAGTGCAATAGTGGCACACAGCCATGGTGGGGAACCAACTGCTCTCAATTTGGCTAACTGATCCCTTCAGTGGTACGGGACCCATAGCTGGAGCTGGGAAACAAGTCAGAACCATATCCAAACATAAGCCCACTCTCCAGTATCAAGCTACCATCAATCATGGGCTACAAGAGGGCCTATACGTATTAAATTCTCTATAAAAATAGTAAGGGTCATCTCATTTGTCCTGGTGCTAACTTACTCTCCATTGGAGAATCTGCTTCTCTTTTTCAGATAGATATAGATCCTATGGATAGAGCCACCCCATCATACCTCAAAAGGGCCCTAGCTGAAACTAAGAAAAATTGGTGAAACAAGCAAGGGTGCTGTTTTCCTGATGAACCAGATACCAGCACTAGGGGGAAGGAGATCAACACAGAGAAAAATCAACTCTTACCAAATCAGAGAGTCAGAGCCTCAGAGTCCCCCAACACCTCATCACTGAAGCAGACCAAAAATGAACCCAACATGGCTCAGGGAAATTTTGCGGAAGAGGGGGCGGAAAGAATGTCAGAGCCACATGTTGGGTCATGATATGCAGAGACATTTATCTTACACATAACTGTGGGCTAACTCCACAATGCATGACCCATATACCTCAACAAGGAGGGGCCAAGGGGAGGGGGTAGGTCACGGATGAGCCTAATAATGGTACCAAACTGATTGTATTTGCTGAATACAAAACTAATTAATAAAGAAAAAAAATTATAAACAAACTAAAACTCCTGATTTTAGTCTTAATGTTTTACAAATTCTATTTGTATCCCTTTCTCTGTCATTTTCTTTTTCTCTTTCCCTCCCTCCCTGTCTTTTCAGATTGTGATAATATCCACAATTCTTATATTCTATATAAGTAGTTATTTTTACTAGAAACTTACGGTTTTTTTTAAACTTCAATTAATTATTTGTGCTTTTGTTTTTTTTTTTTTTGAGGTAGGGTCTTACTCTGGCCTGGGCTGACCTGGGATTCACTATGTAGTCTCAGGGTGGCTTTGAACTCATGACAATCCCCTTACCTCTGCCTCCCAAGTGCTGGGGTCAAAGGCATGCACCACCATGCCTGGCTCAATATTTATATTTGATGTGCAATTTCCATTTTATGACTATTTTTTCTTGTTGTTGTTGGTATTGGGGATTGAATCTAGGGTTTAAAGCATTCTAGGCAAGGTCTGTACCACTGAGCTATATCCCTACCATCCTTTTAGCATTTTATTTTGAGATAAGGTTTCAAAAAATTTCCAAGCTAGTTTTGCATTCACTGTATAGCCTAGGCCACCTGAACTTGAGATAACCCTTGCCTCAGCCTCCTAACTATCTAGAATTGGAAGCCTATGCACAATGTTTGGCTCATTTTATTAACTATTTTGCCTTTCTTTTGCCAAGATCTTCTTTTCTGTCTTTCATTGCATTTATGCTTGCTACTAGCTCTGGCTTAAATGTAAATATAAAATCTTCCATGAGATCATGTTTTGAACAGTTTTGGTCCCCAGATTGTGTTGTTTTAAGTGGTGGAAGAAACTTTAAGTGGTGGGATACAGCTAAAGGAAACTGGTCACTGGCAATAGGCACTTGGGGATATTTTTTCAAAGCCTATTCCTCTCCCCCTTCTCTCTCTCTCACACTCTCTCTCTCTCTCTCTCTCTCTCTCTCTCTCTCTCTCAATCTGCAATGAAGTGAACTCCTCAAGAGTTCTCTTCCATTACATGCTCCCCATGGTCATATTATTTTGTCCAATCTCAGGGTCCTGAGCTCCATGGACTGAAGCTCTAAAAAAACAAACAAAAAGCAGGAGCCCAAATAAATCCTTCCTACTTAGCTGGTTTGTATCAGGTATTGGTTAACATAAATTATAAAACTGACAAACCCACCACTATAGTCACCGCTTTGACTCATATAACCAAACTGCTGTCGTGTTTTGCCCCTGAATGGAAATGACGGGTTCTCCCCCACCGAGGTGACAATTTGCTTCTTCCTCTCAAGTATGTATAAGACGTGTGTGTGTGTGTGTGTGTGTGTGTGTGTGTGTGTGTGTGCATGCTTGTATATGTATGGGTACACATGTGTGCAGGAGCATTTGGAGGCCAGAAGTTGATGTCAGTGTCTTCCTTATCACTTGCTCTTCACTTTACAGACTGAGGTAAAGATTTGTCTTGAATGCAGGGCTCACAAGTTCAGCTAGTCTAGGTAGCCAGCTTCCCTGAGGTTTCCATTTCTCCACCTCCCTAGTTCTGGGATTACAGGAGGGCTGTTATACCCACTTGCATTTATACAGGTACTGGGAATCAAACTGTCCTCATGCTGTTTTGTGTGCTACAACACTAATTATTGAGTCATCTCCCCACCTCCTTTTTGCTTCTTTTGTTGATCAAAATTTTTTCTATCTGCCAAAAATGTTCATAAAGTTTCTTTTGTGTATCTCTCTCTCTCTTTTTCTCTCTCTGTCACCATGAAGAGCTTCAGGTGAGGGAAGTATACTATACTAATCCACAATCGTCTTGGGAACCAAAAATAAAGAGTGACCTTTCAGATCAAGGGTAGAAAGCTGGAGACACTCAGAAGCAGGGGGTCAAGCGTGGCAAGAAATTACCTTGGATAGTCTTTGTGCCTTCCAAGAATGTCCCAACCATTATGGTTCCTGAGACCTGTGATACCATTGGGAATGTCTGGCAAAGATTGAAGACCTGGAGAGCATAGCATAAGAACCAAGCCACAGGGAAATTTATTCTCACGACTAACATTTTGACTGGGAAACCATTATCACCTTCCAGTGATCAATATTCTGATTTTGTACCTACAAGAAAAGTGATTGAAAGATAAAAAGGAAATAGCTGCTCTCATCAAGGCAGGCCATTCTGGAGCATCTCAGAATCTGGAAGCCTCCAGCATTTGCTATCTTTCATCTGCTTGCTCTCTCCTGTGGGCTCTGATTTGCACACACACTCAGACACATGCTACCCATACAATACTTCTGTATTTCCCTTGCAAGCAACATTACTTGAACAGTGATTACCCATGAACAGGTTGTCACTATTGATTCTGAATTTTCTCCCACCTAATTAGAAAAAGCCCCTCAATGTGTATTCCATAGGAAACTATAGTAATAGTTATTAATGTGCATGTATTTATTACATAATAATGAAATATTAAATGGTTGTATAATATTATATCTTATAACAAATTATATACTATAGTCTGTAATATAGTAGCATTTTCTGTATAAAAATGCTACCACAACATTTTTCTGTAGTTTATAGCATAATAAATTCCATGGGCCCTTGTTTTTCTTCTGATGAGTGTTTTTAGAAGTGGAATTCCTCATAGACTTTAGATGTTGAAGCTCCTATTGGTGACAATTACTAGTCTTAAGTGTCTTTAAAGTCTAACGCAAGGACTTTTTGTTTTCTTTAGGGGATGCAGGAGAGAGATAGAGAGAGAAACAGCCACCAACTATTGTGTGATTATTGTGCCACCAAGTATTGTGTGATTCTTGGTTATACCACATTCTAAAAGAAATATAGTCTTACCTGAATTTATTACAACAAAATCATTTCTGAGAAACTAATTCTTACTTAATGGCTAGCCAAGAGACTATTTTATGTTATTGTTGGGTTTGGTCTGGTTGGTTTTGAATATCTGGTTTTGGTTTGGATGTAAGGTATTTTGCTTTATGTAGAGAGCCAGACAAAGGATCAGGTGCTCTTTTATGTCTTTGTTCAATTCAACAGAATGACTGTTGATGCCTCCTGAAGTACATACCATGTAAGTACATTTGCTATCATCAAAAAATAAAGTGAAATCTAGCCAATTATCAATGCAACATGGTCCTTTGGCACCAGAAGCCCTAATATCTGTGAAAACAACAGAAAGCAAGTCGGGTGGTTTTCAAAGGCCTTCCCTTAAGACAATCAAGGCAGAAATAAAGAAATCTCAAAAGTTTGTAGTGTGGATGTTTATCTGCCTAGATACCGTCAGTAGTTTTCTGTAGCTTCTTTGTGAGCTAGCTAATGTTTAATTTGAGTAACCTTGTGGAAAGACCTGTTTAAGTGGCACTATCAAACAATAGCAGCAAGAGGAGAGATAAGAAGAAAGTATAAAAGGATTATTAAAGAAATGCTGGGGGTGGAATTTATCTCGCCAAACAAATCAGGGTGTGCTGAGCCTAATAGAAAAATCCTGTAATGGCTGGACTGATAGGAAACTTATTTTCCAGAACTTAGTAGTATGTGAGTGGTTTTTCTCTGACTGGGTGCCAGGGGGCTGGAGAAGCTGTGACTTTCAGATTCTTGTTTATGCTATACTTCCTAGGATGCTGATATTCCAAATAATGTTGTTTATTTAGCATCGTGTCACTAAATGGAAAAAGATAAAACTGGAAAGGGGGGACAGGAGATTGAGAATGCCTGCATTAAGCTTCGCTCCATGATTTCATCATGTAGGAAAGAAATCTCTTTTGATCCTTTTTGAAAACCTAATGCATCTGAGAACAGCAATAGAATAAGCTTTTCCCTCCTCAGTTGTCTGTTGCACTGCAGTTGTTCTCCCAAGTAGCCAGAGTACAGAGAGCTAGAGAATAGTGACATAAATGACTGAGAGAGGCAGCTTTGTCTCCATTATCTGGCCAAGCTTGTCTCAGGCCCTCAACTCTGACTTTACATGCAATAAAAATTTCCGAAATGTGTTCCTTGAATTTCCCTACAAATTCTAGAAGCATTAGTAATATGTGTGTATTGATTTTTTATTTGTATGGTTGTTGAAGCAAATGGGTTGAAATAATCCAAGATTCTATTTGACCAATCAGCTTGTATTTGTGAGGGACTTAATAGGTAGATAGATACCTATGTGAGATTCGGTGTTGAGCTATTAGAATGGGATAAGTCTCCTTCAGGGGCTGATGAAAGAGGTAGGCTGACAAGATGTACACAAAATAATCGAAATGGTGGAATAAGATGCTGTAGCATTTGACTCATTGCTTGCCATCTTTTGTGTTAACAAGAACTATAAAAATACTAGACTTAAACTAGGCCTGATAGTGGACACGTGCAATTCCAAAACATAGGAGGCTCATAAATTCAAGTCCAGCCTAGGATCCTGTGATGAATAAAACAACAAATACCCAGAATTATAGGACATTACCATAGAAATAACCATCTGGGACCAGGCGAGGTGGCACGCACCTTTAGTTCCAGCATTTAGGAGGCAGAGGTAACGGGATTGCTGTGAGTTCCAGGCCACTTTGTGACTACATAGTGAATTCCAGATCAGCCTGGGCTAGATCATATATCATAAATAAACAAACAAACAAAAAAAAAAAGGAGAAGAAAAGAAAAAAGAGAAAGAGAAATGTTTTGGAGATTTGGAGATCTTGGAATTAATGCCTTCTGGAAGCAATGTATTTTAGGGGGCAGACTTATGGATATTATAGCCAGTGTCCAGTGTCTGGCACACTCTCCTGTTCCTGTTGTCCACCTGATGTTCGCCAGGGGGTGATGTCCACCCTCTGCTCATGTCATTGTTTTCCCTGCTATCATGCAGCCTCTTCCTCAAGCCTGTAACTCAAAATAAACCTTTTTATTTTTCCCCACAGAAAAAGAAATAAGCATCTGAGTCAATGGTTTAAACAACTATCTTTGCTTTACAAGTGCCTGTGAAATTCTAAAAGTTCAGATAGCCTGGTTCTACTCTACGTGAAGTGAGTCAGGATTCTCTCTGAGTGATGGGGACTAAATATTGGCCTTTTCTGTCCCTCAAATTCATATATTGCAGTCCTAACACCCAATTTGATGGAATTTAGAGATAGGGTCTTTGAGGTGATCAGAACTAGAAAAGGTCATAAGGGTAGGGCCCTCAGGATGGGCTTCATGACTTTGTAAGGAGAAATATAAGAGGGCATGTTCCACTTATGCCTTATAAAGAAGAGGTCATATGAGATCATGGTGGGAAGGCAGGAATCTGTAATCCAAGGAGAGTGACCTCCCCAAAATCCAACTGCACAGACACCCTGATCTCAGGCTGTCAGCCTCCAGGACTATGAGAAATAAATGTCCATGGTGTAAGCCACCCAGGCTGTGGCATTTTGTTATGCTGGCTCATGCAGAATACTATAGTGCATGCAGGGGCCATATCCTGAGCACCTTGTCTTCCTGCCTCTGCCAATTTGCCAAGATGGTAAATGCGTTTTTCAATATTTTCCTCACAATCTCATTGCTTTATAGCCACTGAGTCATGGTTACTGCTGTCTCTGCAGGGCAGTGGGCAAAATGGAGTGAAGGACAGATTTAGTCAAGCACTAGAATTATGCTTTGCTCACTAAATTTTGTTGAAGTTACGACCTCTGGTTTCTCAGTTTATCCACTAAGAAAGTGGACTTCTTTGGTAACAGGGTCTTCTTATATGTAAAAAGGTTAAAATGAGGTAATTAAGGTGGTCCTTAATCCAACTGGACTGGGCTCCTCATGAAAATGGAGACTATGCACACGGAAACATCAAGGGAATGCCACACGTGAAGAGAGGAATTATGCAGAACAAGTCAAGGGTAGCAAGCATTGATCTAAAGCACCAAGAGCCAAGGCAAAAGCATGAAGCATATTGTTCCTGAGATCTCTATAGGAGTCATTTCTGCCAAAATCTCAGTCTTGACTTTCTTCCACTCTCCATAACTGTGATTCCAGGAAGTTCTATAATTTAAACTACCCATTTTCTTGGTACCTCCTTATGGAAATGCAAAGAAATAAATACAAAGCACTAGAACTAAAGTACTCATGATTTTCAAGATCCAAGTAACTGAGGGAAGATTGCTTGTATTTTCTGTGTGTTTTTTCTGATTTCTAAAATTTGCCATTCTGTATCAAGACTTAAAGTTCTATAACATTTAGGCCATTGATCTTCAAAATATATTGTGCCTCAGAAGGCCCTGAGGGGTTGTAAGACCAGACTGTTTGGCTCACCATCAGTTTCTACCCTTGGATGAGGCCTGAGAACTTACATTTCTTAAGGGATTGCCAGGTGATACTCTTGTTTAGGAACAAAGAATGCTGACTGAGGGGGAAAACCCATTTTAATAGAGAAGCAGAGGAGGAGGGTTAGAACACTTGGTCAGGAAAGTGATTCAGGGGAACATGAAGACAGAAGTCATGCTAGCTGAGGGATGGGTTAGTGCTGAGACTATCTGAAACAAGGCATCTAAACCAGCAGTTTTCTAAAGAAAGACAAAAATCAATCTGCAGGAACATCGCAGCTACAATAGTTCAAGTATATTCAATCGTGAGACACATTTTTCCAAACATACAGCTCTGAGATGGCTTGACTGTGAGAGCTGGGATTTGGAGGAAAAGCAAGTTGAGATGGGGGGGGGGGCTCTTTCAGACCACCTCCAAGAGGATGCTAATCCTAGTCCATCCCCATCATGAGGGCTCCACTCTGAAACCCATCCCCTCCCAATAAGCCCACTTCCTATTGTTATCACATTAGGGGTATAAAAGCTTCAGCATTGAATTGTTGGGGTGGAGGATAGCGTGGATGAAAGCAGCACTGTGCTTTGCACAGGGAAGAGTACTTACTTAGACAAAGCAAGGGCTCTCAGTGGGTCAAAAAGGCAGGGTGCACACTAGAAAGATGACTCAGTCAGTTGAGTTCTGCTGAACAAGTGTAAGGATCTAACTTTGAACCCCCTGAACTCACTCAAAGTTGAATGAAGGCCAAATCCAAGTACTCAGGAGGTAGAGACAGGGCATCCCCAGGGCAAGCTGGCTAGCTTAGCTAGTTGAATCAGTGAGCTCTGAGCTCAAGTGAGAAACCCTGCCTCTGATAGTTAAGTTCTATTGTCAACATGATCTTGTTAGGAATCCACAGACATTTCTCTTGGGTGGGTCTCTGAGGTTGCTTCGAGGATGGAATGACTGAAAGAGGAAGTCTTTCCTCCAGAGTAAGTCCTTCTCTTGAAGTAGGCAGCCCTCCCAGTGACAGGCTTTATGTATGGAAACTCTGGGAGGAGAGAGGCCCTTCTTCCAACCTGGCTATCTGTGCTACTTGCTAGCAAGGGCCTTCACATGCATCTATCGTGTTTGGTTATCCTTCATTGGTATTGGAACCAAGTTTCCCCAGCCTTCCAAGTGGCCCAAAAACCAGTAGCTCTCCAGCAAGCCCTTAGTTCTAGAAGATGGAACTGCTGAGGCATCCAGCCACATGAACTGAACAGCTATGTAGTTCCTTGACTCTCAAGCCTGCAGACAGCTCTTGTTGCACTACAATAAGCTAATCCAATGATTAGAAAAAAATTCATTATATCAGTTCTTTTCCTTTAGAGAACACTGCCTGTTGCAGTCAGGTTCGCATTGCTGGTAGAAATCAACCAACCAAGAGCATCTTGTGGGAAAAAGAAGTTTATTTTGGCTTACAGGCTCAAGGGGAAGCTCCACGATGGCAGGGAAAACAATGGCATGAGCAGAGGGTGGACATCACCCTGTGGCCAACATAAGGTGGACAATAGCAACAGGGGAGTGTGCCAAATACTGGCATGGGGAAACTGGCTATAACACCCATAAGCCCGCCCCAACAGTACACTCCCTCCAGGAGGCGTTACTTCCCAAATCTCTGTCAGCTGGGAATCTAGCATTCAGAACAAGTAAGTTTATGGGGGACACCTGCATCAAACCACCACACTGCCTCAGTAAATAAAGTGGAGAGTGATTTAGGAAGACATTTGATCTCCACATGCAGCTGCATGCATGGGCACGATCACCTGGGCACACATACATGCAGCACACACATACAAGCACACATTAACACACCCACATATACACATTTAAAAAAAAGTATGATTCATGATTCATAGGCACACACTCATGGAGAATGGACTTGGATCCCTCCTCTATTTATTAAAGAAAAAGTCATAGCGATTGATAACACTCAGATCAGTGGATACCTATTGTGCAAGAGGAATCTGAGTTTGCCACTTCTGAAGCACAAAACAGCCAAGCATTGTCCAGATGACAATTCTCCAGCTGAATAAATGAAGTCCCTTCTCTGGAAGGACAACAATGCAAAGAAAGTCAGAGCCAATAGCCTTGTCACCAAAGAGCAGCAAGAATATTTTTTCTGGAAAACAGCTTTATTTTCTTTCCCTATACTATAGGTGAAATCTCCCCTGAAGCCTATTCAAAGCTGAGAATGGGAAAGTATCACCCAAGAGATCAATGTACACATCATTCTATGTAGAACAACCCCTGCCATGGACTGTGCTGCCTTTGCAGCCTTCACATTGTTTCTGGTCTTGCTAGATTCATAATTAAAAATTGTCTTTAAAAGCATCTTTTTGACAGACATGGTGAGGTGAGGCATACCTGTAATCCTAGTCCCTGGAGACTATTTGTGGCCAACTTGGGCAGTATAGTGAGTTCTGAACCTGCCTTACCTAGAGAGTAAGACCTGGTCTAAAAACAATACAAAACAAAATGCCTCTGCTGGTGTTCAAACTGAATGTAAGCATTAAAAACAAGTGGCTGTGTGACAAATCCATAAAAGATCATGGGCTATGAAACCACATGCAACTGGAATTAAGTCTAAATTCCTCTAAGATGTGTAAGAGTGATTCAAAGCTTCTTGGAAACACAGACACCCTCAAAGGGCTGGTATCTTACCTAAATACATTGTTAGAAAGAAGTTATGAGGGCTGTGGAGCTGACTTAATGATTAAAGAAATGGCTTTCCCTTTACTGTAGAAAATATCTGAAAGAAACAATTCAATAATGAAGCAAGATTTATTTTGGATTATAGCATTTGAAGTTTTGGTCTCTGGTCACTGGTTCTACTATTTCAGGGCCTGTGTTGAGTCAGAGCACCATGATATAAGGGCATGGCAGAGCACAGCAGATCACCTCATAGCAGTCAGGAAACAAGAAGAAAGAGCAAGAGAACAAGGCACAGATCTCCCCAGAGCACTGCTCCGCTGATCCACTTCCTCTAGTGAGACCCCACCTCTTTTCACAACTTCTCTCTAATGCCATCATGTTATGAATCCACCCAGGGATCAATTTATCTGTTAAGTCAGAGCCATCAGAACCTAATAACTTCCTAGAAGCCCATCAGCTAGCTACCTAATCCCTAATATATGAGGCTTCAGGGTACATCTAAGATTCAGACCATAGCAGATTGCTCTGAAAGACTCCTACAGACTCAATGGCTTAAACATTAAGAATTTATTTTTTACAGTTTTGAGGACTGAGAAGTCCAGCATTACAGTGTCAACAGGTTTCTGGACAGTTTTATTCCTGATTTTGTAAGAAGAGTTAAAGAGAGGAAGTAGCTTTCTCCTACATTTTCTTTTGAAGCTCCACCCTCACAACCTAATCTCTCACTAAGGCCTCAACTCCAAGTATCTTCCCATTAGAAATTAGGCATTTAATGTGAATTTTAAGGGCATGTTGGAATTCAATTCACAGTTGATATTCTAACTCATCCAAGGTCAAATAACTTGAGTACAAAGCCCGTGTTAAAGCACATTTCGTGATCCTCTATCTTAATTCATTAACCCATAATTCACATTTGCTGTGGTTAAGATTCTTTTTAGAACTCATATGTTTCTGAGTTTACAAAGATGATTTAAGACATGTACTTCCATGTAACATGTAATTCCTAAACATTTGAGCTTGGTTTGGACAAATATATTTTTCCCATCAAAAAAGTTTATGTTGGGCTGGAGAGATGGCTTATCAGTTAAGCACTTGCCTGTGAAGCCTAAGGACCCCAGTTTGAGGCTCGATTCCCCAGGACCCATGTTAGCCAGGTGCACAAGGGGGTGCACGCATCTGGAGTTCATTTGCAGTGGCTGGAGGCCCTGGCATGCCCATTCTCTCTCTCTCTCTCTCTCTCTCTCTCTCTCTCTCTCTCTCTGTCGGTCTCTTTCTCTATTGGCCTCATTCTCTCTCTGTCTGTTGCTGTCAAATAAATAAATAAAACAAAAAAATTTTAAAAAAGTTTATGTTGCTGCCTGAATACATCCCAGAGATGTGAAAGTGGGGGGTGTGTTTTCAAAGCAAACAAACCTTAGGCATGTTGTTAACGGACGCTTGGTTTGAAATGGAACTCAATGTTTAATTACCAACATGTGCCTTTCCAGGCCCAGCTTATTAAATCATCTGGCCTGTTAATAGTAACCATCAGGAGAACAGGAATGGGTGTGAGTTCCCATTTCCAAATCCGAGGACTCGGCCCTGTTTCTGAATTATCTGCAGATGAAGATTACTCACAGAGTAATTATTCAGAGGACTCCATAGGCTGGGCCAGCACAGATATCCTCATCAGTGTGCTCCTTCCTTACCTCCAGGCCTTCTACTGGGCACTAGAGACTAAAAGATCCAAACTAATACATAGGGAACTTAATCATGCTTTGTGTTAATTACTGTAATTGGATCATGCATTCAGCTTGGTAAAGGAAGTCTTACAAATTGACTGCTTTAACAAAGTGAACTGGGTATGTGTTTTAATCCACAGCCAGTCCTATTACCTGTTGATGCATACATAATCTCTTCCCAAACGTAAGTGATTTAGTTTTTCTTAGTGCTGTTGGGACAAAATACTTAGCCAGAAGCAGCTCATGGAATGAAAAGGGTTTAATTTGTCTACAGTTCCAGAGAATAGACTCTATCAAGGCAGGAAAGTAAGACTGGAACAGGAAGCTAGAGTCGCATCATCACCTAAACAGAGAGAATAGAGAGAGAGGTGAATGCTGCTGCACAGCCAGATGTCTCTGTTTTTATATAGTCCAGGAGCCCAACCCATAGAATTGGGCTGTTCAAGGTTAAGGTGGGTCTTCCCCACTTCATTAGCCTAATCAAGATAATCTCTCACCTACATTCACAGAGGCTAACCTAATCTAGATACTCTCTCATAGGTGACTCTAGGACCGGTCAAATGGGCAATCAAACATAAACCATCAGGCTGAAGAGATAGCTCAGAAGTTAAGGTGCTTGCCTACAATGCCTATCAACTGGCTCAATTCCCCAGTACCCATGTAAAGCCAGATTCACAAAGTGGTGCATGCACCTGGAATTCATTTGCAGCATCCCTGGCATACCAATTCTCTCTGTCACTCTCTTCTCTGTACCTCTATCTGCTTGCAAATATATATAATAGACCATCACACTCACAGTATGATTTCCTGGAAGAGTAACTGAAGAACTGCTTGGCTGGGGGTTTCCTATCTGGTCTGAAACATTGCAGCTGGAGCAGCATGACCATTGTTAGACGGTTTTCTTCCAACATGGCTCACTCACATGGCCCACAACTTGGTCCTTCTTGCCGCCTGACGGTTTAGGCTAATCTTTTTGCCAGGTAAGCTGGTTGTGACTTGTGAGCAACTATCTACAGGCTGCTTAGACCTCCTTGAAGAGCCGCTGAGTTCCTACATAGCATGTTCTTTAAGCCCAGTAAAAGTTGTAAGACTCCTTCTGACCAAGCCTCAGAAACCCAGATAGATACTTTTTTTATACTCATTGGTCAGGCAAATTATTCCAAGAAAGCTCAAACTTAAGGGGATGGGAAAAGCCTCTTCATAGTAGTATATCAAAAACCCAGTAAGCATCTTAACTATGAAAGCTATCTCCTCTACATCACAAATACTCCTGTAAAACAGAGAAGCTTCAAAAAGATCTCATTTGTTCATCGGACCTCCATCCACTCATGATATTTAATTACTTTTTTGTGAGGCTTTCAAACAACAATTTCAATCAAGGAGTCAATCAAATTCTATTTGTTTTCCTGTTGATCATTCCTTTAGTTTCTGAGCCCATTCCCATATTGGTGATAATCCTCCAAATGCCAGCCCAGATCTTGAAAAAACAAACCTTTCTCAGTGACAAATACTGTAAACTTCAACATAACATTTTCTGTGACAGAGCAAGACAGACAATGGAAAAAAATTAAAATACATTTTTCTAGTAGCAGAATGATCTTAACAATGGCAGTGCTTTGGAGATATTTAGGTGGCTTTCATGCCACCCTTTCTTTTTTTATGCCCCAAGGAGTAGAGCACAAAGAGACAGCTTTGCAGATCTTATCAGTAGACCCAAAAGTAGAAATTAACTAGTGGTGAAAATCTCTTACATTGAGACCCTCTATTTGCATATATTTGCATATGAATACCAAAGTAATTGTTTTGAAGTAACAATTAAGAGAACAATAGAAGAAAGAAGGGGCTTGAGGCTGCAAAAGACACCTGGGAAGCTGTATTTATAAAGCTTTTTACATATTTGATATTATTTCCTTAAATAAAGAGAAAGGCACTAAATCATGCACACAAAGTAATAACTAAAGAAAGAGAGAGAAGGCTCCTAACCTCTGTATTTAACTCCCCTAACTCTCCTTTGGTTTTACATACCTATCAGTGCAGTCTGCATCATGCTTGTAACTTCCTCCTAAAATCAAAACATTTAACATGTTTTCTGCCTAGAGTCTATCTGTCTTCTGATAATAGCATCTTAATACTTTTTAAAATAAAATTTCATCTCCTATTTTCAGACTTTTATAGGACTCTCCTTCTCAGCTGCAAGAATACAACAGAAATGAGAGGTAGATTCCAGATAGAGAAAAATGAAAGACAGAAAAGTCAGCGCAAGAAAATGTAAAAGTGAAGGAGAAAGAAAGAGAGAAAGACAGAAATAGAACTAAACAAATGATAGTTGCTAGCTTGGATTCAACTGTACCTCAAACTATATTTTCTTTACACAAATCCATTAATCTATCGCCTCCAGCACACATACACAAGAGGTACATTTTATTTGTGAATAATATTTATCATTATTACCATTCACTTAATCAAGTGTGATTTGACATTCTGTCACTTGAAATCAGTCTTTATTAATACATCCTTTTATAAACTAAAAAAAAAAAAACTATTGTTGATTATTTGCCCCAGTTTTTATTGTACTATCTATAAAAGGTCTGGTCAAATCTAGACTAGTACATTAGATTCATGACACTTGCTTTCAATGTTATATGAACACAAACCAATCAAAGTTCGTCTTGTCACATGGTGTACCCTCTGGCCATAATAGTGGCATGCCTGTTATCAAGATAACCTTTTTGCTCTCTAATTAATTTTGAGGCTCATACCACAAGAGAAAATTCATGTATGATATTGGAAACTTAGTCAAAAGCTTATGGTTGAGGAGATCATAAGCCCTAGGAAGGAAACTATTAAAGATGCTTAGATAAATGCATATGGGGTACCCATTAAACTTCCCTGTGAATATCTGTCTATACAAATAGATTAATGATATTCTCAACTTTGATCAGAGGAGCTGTTTTTTGCAATGGGTGGCAACTCCCAACTTGGAGTCTCAAAAACTTGTCAAAGTGCTAAGAATAAGTGACTGTTTAGTGCTCAGTGATAAATGAGAAGTCTGTATGACCCTCTCCATGGCTTTCATTGTGAAAGAGTGGGCTGAGAAAATTTATGAGCCAGAGAATGGGAAGGAGTGTTGTGGAACACTCTTCTGGACACAATATGGCCCTTTCATGGAAGATTTCATAGCAGCTGTTATTACCTGCACAAGGCCTGCACAAAATTGGACCATTAGCATTACATTACAGATGGAGGAGTAGCTCATGAGGTCCCCACTCTTCCCTGAGGAGGTATTGGCAATTAACAATTGTTGGACATGAGTGATACTTTTTTTGTCCATTGGTGTACATACTGGTAAGATGCACATGTTCTGGCATATAACCCTCACCTATGCTCAAGCAAGCAACCTAAATTAAATTCAGTAAGTCACAATAAAAATACACCAAAGTAGGGGGACAAAAAGATGGCTTAGTAGTTAAGGCACTTGCCTGCAAAGTTAAAGGACCCAGTTTTGATGCCCAGATGCACAAGGTAAAACATGCATCCGGAGTTCATTTGCAGTGGCTGAAGGCCCTGGCACACCCTCTCTCTCTCTCTCTCTCTGTCTCTCTCTTTCAAATAAATAAAAATAAAAACATCAAAATATAAGTTGAGAAGAAGAGGTTCACAAAAAGGGGATAGGAAATAAGATAATGATAAGTGTATCTAGTAAAAATATTCTACATACATGTATGAAAGATGTCAATAAATACATTTGTAAAATGTAAATACAAATGTTACCTTTAAAATTTTAGGTATTATAGGATGATTAACATCACTAGCTAAATGTTCCAATGGAAAATTTCTGAATTTATGTAGACAAACTATTAATTTACACAGACATACTCACATGTTTTCACATTCTTTTTCTTAGATATCACATTTATTTATTTATTTATTTACTGATTTACAGATTTGTCTGTGATGGACATAGAACTTAAGGATTCACATGCTAAGCATGTGCTCTAGTACTGAGCTACACATCTAGCCATATATTCTTTTCTTAAGTTTTTTATTTATTGATGACGTTATGTAGGTATATAACATATGTTGATCATAATCCCCTTGAATTACCTTCTCTTGAGTCCTTTCCTCATCCTCTTTCTGCTGAACCCTTTCTTCTTCTGAACTAGTCCCTCTTCCATATCTCTTTCTTGCTTGTATGTGAGTGTGATCTACTGACTTTAATACAGTAACCCTTATTCTTTCAGTGTAAGTATAAAAGAAAACCCTCCCCAAAATTTCTAGATGACAGTGCCTTTATCAGGTATATTAGTTGTATTTGGTAAGCTTTGCTAGAGTAATGACTTGAAAATATCAGCTCTGTACAAAACAAAGATTTCTTAGTTGTCCATTTGATAGGTAGGGTTGTGATTTGATTCTTTTCTATCTTCTCAATCACCCTTCCCATCTAAAGCAACAATTTTTATCTGGAATGTGTCATCTTATCCAGAGAGCAGGAGGCAGAATCAATGTTACATATCAGAATCTACTTAAATCCTCTGCTTTGACATGGAACATATGTTCACTGGGGTTTCTACTATACAGCTATAACAGTACGGCAAGGAAGCACATGCCATCTATTTAGCAGTATTCCAAATCACTTGACAAAGGTAAGGTTCCGTACATTGCTTACAAAGGTAGGAGTAAATAGTCATGAAGAATAATAACTACACAATAATCCTGCTGTTGAGGCCACCAGCATAGTTTTAACCCATACCCAAGTTTTTATTGGAGTTCCAATTTTAGCACAGAGAAAGACCTTTGCCACTGTTCTAGGGATAGGTGCCATGGAGCTATAAGAACTCAGGATCCTTGTTCTCTACAAGGATTGTACCTCCCTTCCTATAAGGTGCTTCCCTAAAGTTGCTGCTTTTCACATAGTTGTTAAGTAAACTACAAGAAAATGAACTAACTCCAATCAATATGTTAGCCTTAGATATGATTACCAATTATTATAAATCAGTCAACCCAAACTTCTGACTATAGTTTTATAAAGGTACAAAGCACACATGACATAAACAGAAGGGGAAAGATACTGAGGGTGGGGAAAGTTTGGAGAAATGAAGGTAGGAAAGAACCAACTAATACAAATTGTACTTGAAAATGCCAGAGTAAATGATGCCTGAATTTTCATATACTGACTAAATTGATAAAATTTTAAAAATACAAAAAATGCATCCCTCAAATGTTGACCTTGTTAAAATGGTGGGACGTAGATACATATTCACACATCCAATATACTTGAAGGCATTCTAGTAAATGCAGTTTTCTAAACAGTGAGATGAGATGGAGTCTAGCAATTCATTATGTAGTAAATACATGAATGCTTAATGCCCTGAAATAATAAAACTTTATTACCTCTAACAATATTTTAAGACACAAATTTAGAAGAAAAACTAGGTTTCCAAGGTCTTTCATGATGTTATAGTCTGACGGTAGCTTTCTGACTCACAGATTTGAACCCCAAGCTGGGACAACTGGAACACTCTTGAACTGCAAAGACCCCCTAGAACATCACTGTAGCTGTCTGAGATATCATCCATGAGGGACATCTCCAAGATGGCAGTTTCAGAAAAACTTATTTAGCATATTTGATCCCCAAAGAAAAAATAGGGAGTGAGGGAAGAAGATGAAGGAAGGAGAAAGAAGAGAAAGGGAAGGAGGGAGGAAAAGAGAGAAGAATAGGAAGAGAGAACACTCTAAGAAGAACTCTAAGAGTCTGAAAAGCATTAATTTTGTCATGCTCTTATTTTAAGATAGGGAAAAAGTCAGGCTCAGCTTTGAGGGCCTAGACAAGATACCTCACATTTCAATACATTATAAAATTCACTTTGTAAGATCATGTGATATGAGAGTAATACTGGTGTGACCATCATTAGAAAATCCAATTTACCAAAGATACCCTGGCCACACTTCTCCTTAATCTAGTTCTGATGAAACACACTGGATTTGAATCAAAAAATGTTATAGCTAAAAGGAAAAGACCATAAAATAATCTTGGGCAACTTTTTCCAATTACTAACTCAAAGAGATTAAGTGATTGCCCAAGGTAAGATTGATAATTATATATAAATATACCAGAATTAAAGGAGGAATCCCTTTCCTGAGCTCTTTTAATGGAATTATAGCAATATGATTCATTTTATGAGACTCTGTTTTGCAGGTAGTAGTTATGATGTAGTTCAAATGATAGAATTTGAGTCTCAAATTTTATTGAACTTGCGATCAACTGTTATCCAGTCTTGGATACTTAGTTGATTTTATCTTTTAGCTGATTGTGATACATACCTAAATAATTCTTCAAAAATGAAATACTACAAATTATTAAATTATATTAATTTGTACTTGGTATTTTTTCTTTTATCCATAGTTTACTTTTGTATGAAATAAACTATATGTTCTCTATGACCACAATCCATAACAGAAATAACTTAAGGAATTTATATATATATATATATATGTTCATGGTTTCAAAGGATTTTACTTCATTGTACCAGAAAAGGCATGACAGAGCATTTCAGATTATGGTGGCTACATTATGTGGTGAAATTACATTATCATGGTGGGCCAGGAAATGACACAATATGAAGAAGACAGGGATAATACTTGTTAAAAGAAAATAAAATGTTTCAGAGACCTGTTTCCTCCAGCTGGCCTCTACCTCCCAATGGTTCCCACAATATCCCCAAATAGTACTACCAACTCAAGACTAAGATCAAAATTTGAGCCTATAGATGGTATTTCAGAGTAAACCACAGCATTCCACCACAGAATCCCCCAAACTATGGCTAATTCATCATGCGAAATGCATTTAGTTCAACTTTATAGGTCACAGAACTCTAAAACTGTTCAAAAGTCCAAAACTCAGTTTCTTCTGAAATTCACGTCGACATGTTACCTGTAAGATCCTATAAAATCAAAAAATAAGAGTGAAGCCCTTTGCTGGCTAGCCTGCAGAGTGCTGGAAAGTACTGCATGAACTGCTGGGGGACTAATGGTAACCAACAATGAGAAAAAGCAGGGACTCCTACAAACTACAAATCAACCAGCCAGGCAAGATGTACATATGTGTGCAATAATGTTTTTCTTTTTTAGTTTTATTTTATTTTATTTTTCAGATGGCAGCAAATAATAGATCTACCAATATGACAAGAAAAGATAGCTGATTGCCTAGCACAAGATGAGTCATCTCTATCACACCTACTGGGACGCAAGAGACACTGCAGAGAAAGGGAAGATTTAAATGCGAGTACAGCTCTTATTGCTAGCCTAACAACCAGGGAAATGGTAGTATACACTGAGGTGACTTAAAACTCATCATAGCAGAAATTCAGAGGATGCAGAGAGCTCAACACTTAAGGAAACTTATAACATGACTCCCAAAGCTCAGGGAACACCGTAGAAAAGGGGGTAGAAAGATTTTAAGAGCCATAGAGTGGGAAGGTATGTTCTGAGACCACTGCTCCCACCTCCATACTGAGATTGACTTGCATTTATGACCCTACAGTAAATACCAAGAAGCACACTGAGGAAGGTCCTCAGTGGAATGGGGATGGGGACTGGAGAGTAGGAATATAAACGTATAAATCAGGCCTGGAGAGAAGGCTTAGCAGTTAAGACACTAGCAAAGCCAAATAATCCAGGTTTGATTCCCCAGTATCCATGTGGGCTGGTTCACTTTATGAGAACAGCTTTCTTTGGATGACATCACATGCTCCTAGCATCCTCAACATCCTGAAGTCTTCAATCTAGCTTCATATTCATAGCTTTTTGTACAGTCCTGTTAGGGGCTTTCTGTAAGGACTCTTACCCTGCTACACAATGCCTGGCCTTGTTGTATTTTCTCAGGCATCGTGGTGGAATCTCCATGACCTAATAGCTCTTGCATTCTGCATGCCCAAAACTTTCACTATGTTGTTGATGGCAGCTAGACAGTAATTAGTGCCCTGGATCCCAATGGACCAGGACTTCATAGGTCTCTGAGTAATGAGGCAAGTGAACTTGAAAAAAATCTGTCCCTAGATAGCCATTTTTTCAAGAGGGCACCCAGGAGGTTTTCTCTTTTCAAAAAACATCTTAAATGAGTTTGTAGTTTTATATCCTGGAGCCCATGGTTTGTATAGCCACACCAATTCTCAAAATGCCCAAGGCACATTTCTTATTTTCTCATTGCAAATTATCTGGCTTCTTTTAAATGACACTAATTTCACCATGAGAGGTTCTTTTGCCTGCAGGTTTACATGTGCTCATATGCCCTTTCTATTAAGACTACAAAAATCTTTTTATTTTTTTCTCTGCCTTTTGCTCCAAATTCTCACTGTAAATATGACTAAAAGTAGTCAATAATATCCCTTCCTCGGCCTGAATGTTACATTAACTCAAAATTTCCTCAGCCAAATTAATTAGTCAATTACTGTTGAAATCAACATCATTCAAACTATAAGGACTTGGGCAAAATACAGACTGAATCTTTGCTAAAATGTAATATCAATTTCCATCTAGTCTTACTCCCTTCTTTAGTGTCTGTGTAGTTTTACCACATTCTGCCATATTAAGAGCAGTCTTTACTTTCCAGGCTATTGGCTTTCTGATCTTCTATGCTCCCACCAAACCTCCCACTAGTTAGCTTACAGAATTTTAGAATTTCTCTCTTCCACATCTCTAAACTCCTCCATGTTCCTCCTACAAAACAGTTTTAAGGCCTCAGAACCATATGATAGGATGTAGCTCCACAAACATTTCCACTCACTGTTGCTTAAACTATTAAAAAATATTCAGAAAACTCATGGCAAGAATGAATGGTCATTTATATAATTATCTACTATCTTCTTTATCCTGTTCTTTCCTGTCCTCTGACATTTCAGGGCCACGTAGGTTATGATTTCTTCATGTTAACATGACTATCTGTAGCTGTTTTATTCATTTGTTCACAGTCCTCTTCCTCTGATGGCATATAGGAGGATACTACCTCTTTCCTGTCAGGTAGAGACAGACTTACAGTTTTCCCATCAATGTCTACTGGCATTTAAGGTGGGACAGGCTTCTTATCACTGGAGTCTGAAACAGAGAATGTGGCTCTCATGTAAGCTCAGCAGAGAGAATTAGGGGGTAGTTCTTGATACCTCTGTGTGATGGAGAAGGGTCAGGAGGCATGACCACTGGATTAAGGAGTAAGAACATGACTCAGAGCCATGGGTGGATCCAGACTCCTCACATAGTCTGGACTGACACTGAAAATAGAGCGACTCGCTTTTGGGTGCTAGGGATTTACATCTGAGGATTCCCCCTGGCCTTTTCCTACATCATCTCACTAGGAATTTGGCAGCTCTATTTCAGAGCATTGAGTCAGCCTCTACTCTGCTATTGCTGGTGAGAGGGCTAGAGTTTTGGCTCATGTGGAGAAGTTTTGTCTGAAAGTTTTCCATCTTCCTACGATATTGTATTCTACTAGCTTCACTAGCTATATGTCAGGATATATTAGATGAAAAATAAAATCTAGATAACTCATCACGATTTTATCCCTAGGTCCAAAGGTGTCTAGCCAATCTGTTGGCTCTATATATAATACTCAATATACATTATGCTTAAGATAATCAAGATGCTACATTGTGCTTATCAGTATTAAATATGCTATTGGATGATAAAAAATAAGAATATCTACTCCATTATCTGGAAGCACGAGTTTCATTAGCAGTACTTTATAAAATAATATCTCATCCATAGCCAACATTTTCTAGCTTGTTTCTTTTATGAAAAATCCATTGCTCTGTCCATTTGAGAGATTACCTTGGAAATGACACAATTTCTGAGGAGATATCTACTACAGTTGTTAGATGATCCAAATATACAGCTTCAAAGTATATTTGTGAGTGGATTCCTGTTATTGTTATCTAGGCAATCTTCTGCTACTGAAAAGCAAAGAAAACATAAGTATGCAGTTATACATCTGAGGCAATACTTAAAACCAGACCTAAGGCGAAGATATTAGGAGCAAATAAGGCAGAGTGTTCATGAGCCAGACAAAGTCATGTATACTTATAATCCTAGAATTTGGGATTACAGACAGATTGTGATTTCAAAGGCCAGCTTGGGCTATCAAGAGAGACTTTGTCTCAAGAAATAAATAAAGAAAGTAACTAAATGAATGAATAAGTAAATTAAATAAATAAAAGATACATGATAGAAAAAGTAGATAAATGAGAGATAGATGATAGCTAGCTAGCTAGCTAGCTAGATAGATAGATAGATAAAATCAATAGAAGAAATCTTGATCATATGTACAATGACAGCCTTGTCCCTGGAGGAGAACAGATTTGATAGTAGCCTTTGTCATGACAACATATTTACTTCGTATCACTGACTCCCATTTTAAAAGGCAAAAGATTTATACCATCTGAATAGAAGCCAGAGTATAATTTTATAATTTATAAAAGATGGAAGATGCTTGGGTTTGCTGGATGATCCGTTTTTTAAAATATGTCTAAATTTAGTGTTTAGGTTCTTGATTGCTAAAGATCAGAGATACTCAAAAAGACTGATGTTAGTGTTTTAGAGTAGGGAACTTAGCAATGATATCCAAGGATCAAAAAAGTCTCTAATTTCAGTCCAAATGAACTGCTTGAAGCAGGAAATTTGCAACAGATTTGCTGTGATTTGATAAGTAGAACTGTAGCACAAATTTTCCGGTTACTTACAGAGAAGCCCAGTGACCGTTTAAAAAAAAAAAAGAAAGAAAGGAAAGCATGAGTTAACTAGGGTTAGAGTGTTGATTTCTGAACCCATTTGAAGGGACTTGATGGAAAGAGTGAGCACAGAACTTATAAGGAGCAGAACAAATTACCTAGGTTGCTAGAATATTGATAATCAATAATCTTCTTGGTGGTATTGATGACTACAAGTCACCTTACCATATACTAAGGATTACTTAAGTTCTAATATATGCTTCAATAATGGGAACATGAAGATAAGGTTCAAGCATGATTTGAGTGCACTGAGATTCCTCTGTCACAATGGTGCAAACTAATATGATGTATGGGTCCTGGCATTTAGCACCAAAGGATTCCAAGTCCTTGTAAGGAAAGACAACTATGTAAGAAATTCATGAATCAGGAGGTATTACTTCTGGATTCAGAGACGAGGGTACTAGGCATTGAACCATCAATATTTTATTTTTATTTTTATTTTTCCAATTTTACCCATGTGCGTGTGTGTGTACCAGATACATGGTCTCTCGATGAATTCACAGCTCATTAATTTGGCTTACCTTACTAACTGGCTTGCCCTAGGGATCTGTATCTACCTCCCAATCAGTGGTATTACAGGTGCAAATCACCACACCTGCAATTTATGTAGATGCTAGGGTATGAACTCAGGTCCTTGTGCTTGGACAAGTGATTTACATACTGAATCATTTCTCTAGCTCTTATGAAATTTGTTTTAGAGAATTGAGATTCTTATCTATTCCCTGGTTCAAAATAGGATTGGCCTGGTGTATAGGATATAGTTGAACAGATCAATTATCTGTAACGATCAGAAATAATTTATCCATGAATCATCCCACTTTCACTAGAATCACATTATTGTTCCAACGCAGGGTGTCTAAATCAATAAAATAAAATCCCTTAAATCCATCTACTCATCAAACTTTCATTCATTTACCCAATAACTAATTACTAAGGTCTGTTTTATGCTGGGACCCATGCTAATTCATTTGGTTGCATAAAAGAACTTCATTGAGCCAAACACCAGTGACTAACTCACAGATATATTGGTTAATCACAGAGAATATAAAAGAGTTGATGATTAGCTACTGAAATACAGAGGCACTCACTGCTATGAAGGGTGACATGAAAATGTGAAGCTGAGAGTCCTAATCTATCCCAGGGGTACAGAAAGCCTTCCCAGAGAAATGACATTTAAATGCATGCCTTGGCTTTGAATGAGTTACAGGTCAATGTTAAGAAAGTTCAGGCCAGAGTGAACAGCATGTGCAAAAAGCCCCAGGTTGTAGAGTTCTGCCACACACTGAAGAAGCCACAAAGAGGTGGCCTCTCACCCCTGTGACCACAGAGGCCAAAAGGGGCATCTCAAACATGGAATGCAGAGTAAAGGCTTGTGAGCATGCTAGAAAGTGTCTATGAAGTGACTAGCTCAGTTTAGTTACTGAGAGGGTGATGGGAATCTCTGTCTACTCTCTGCCATCTTCCTATCTTTGTACTGAGCACAAAGGGTGAAGATGTGAAAGGTGCTCTTCTTACATCTTGAAAACTTCATCTAGTCCACAGCAGGAGTTCTCAAAAGCCTCACACTGGCATTTGGCAAGCAGTACTGACTCTGCCCTTGTAAAGAGTCATCTATGAGCAATGGAAGTTATTTCTGTGTCAGCTCCTCAGATCAGAGGCAGCTGGGCTTCCAGGATCCTCATGGCCTGCTCATGTCGTCGTGCAGCTGATGAAAGACGCTGGAACTCTCCCAGCTACAAGCTCTAGCACCAAGGAGCTACTGGGTGTGTTTTAAGCTACTTTGAAATCTGAGGATGTTTTCTCCTTCTTTGAAGCTCATTATAACACTGAACCTACAACTGATAATCCCACTGAATCTAATATCAAAGAACAGCAAAGAGGTATAATTTTCTGGCCCTTTCAGGCACCTGTTTCACTGAAACTCATTTCATTATAAAACTACAACATGAGGTATATTTTGCATTTATTTCCCAATTATAATAAGAATTCTTTGGGCAGGATTTTTGTTTGTTTATGTAAAGAATGGATGTCCTAATTTTGATAGAATAATTATCAACTCTGCATAGGTAGAATGATTAAATGCATGAGTTTACTTCATATATTTCCTACACATTTCACCTATTTGTAAGGCATATTTCTAGGTCTTAGACAATCAACAGGAAGGGGTTACACCAACATTCTAATTATGTTGGACACATTCAAAAGTGCAGTTGAAGCAGTAGTTAACTAAAAAGAAAAAGGAAAAACTAAACAGGAGATATGAGAAAGAGAAAGAAGGAAGGAAGGATGGGAAGAAGAAAAGGAGAGGGAAGGGAGGGGGAGAAATAAAACTGGCAAAAAGGAGGAATGAGAGGAGGATGGAAGACTCAGGGAGGGAAGAGATTTCTGGCAATGTGAGTACTAAGAATACTCGTGGAAGTTACCAACAATACTGGGCATGTGAACTGATTATCATCATGTAGCACTCAACTACCACAAACATTGTACTTTGTAAAATTTATTTCCATACTTACAATCTAGAATAATGCAGTTGGGTGATTTTTCTTTTGTCCACATAGTTGTAGGTGGCAAGATTCAGTCTCCTAAACCATTCACATGACCAGCACCTCAGAGCTCTCTCTCTCTCTCTCCCTGTGTGTGTGTGTGTGTGTGTGTGTGTGTGTGTGTGTGTGTGTATTCAAGAACCTCTCTGTGGTAGTTTGAATAGATGTTCCCCAATAGATTCAGGAGTTTAATAATGTTTCTTAGATTTCCAGCTACCTGGGTAAAGGAAGGGTCATTGGGCAGACCAGGGGATCCTGGGATTGTGTCCTAAAGTGTGATGGTGGATTTGGAATTTTAGTCTAAAGATGTGCAAAGTGCTGAAGTTTACCCTGGAGTTTCCTGAAGTGTGCATGTTTGCTTTTTGGTGGTAGCTTATAGCTTTTACCCTCCCCCTCTCTATCTCTCTCTGCTTGGTCCTTTAAGAGGGGGCCAGCTTCGTCTGCCATTATGGAATTTCCCCTGGATCTGTAAGCTTCAATAAATATCCCTTGCTCTCTGGCTGTGCCTGGTTTCGAAGTTCATATCAGTGACTTGAAGCTGTCTGCTACAGCGTTGGTACTGAGGAGTGGACACAGATGAATCTGACCATGTGGATTTCTTTTTTTCTTTTGGAATGATTGTTTTGGAGAAATGGGCATGGACTTGATACTTGAAAACGAAGATTCCTTCTGGAGTAGTAAGCCAAGTATATTTTGAATATTATGAATATTATGATGAATATAATATGAATATTATAAATATTATGAATATTTCAAAATGCTAAGTGTAGAGAAAACTGAACTTGGAGACTTGGCTTATTAGCTTTCTAATGTGAAGGAAAGACTGAAGAAAACATTGTTGAAACTGGGCTACTGGCATAAGGGCTAGCTGCATTTTGCTGCCCACACCCAGAGTGTTCAATCAAGGTTAAATTTTTTTTTTTTTTTTTTTTTTTTTTTTTTTGGTTTTTCGAGGTAGGGTCTCACTCTAGCTCAGGCTGACCTGGAATTCACTCTGTAGTCTCAGGGTGGCCTCGAACTCTCAGTGATCTTCCTACCTCTGCCTCCGGAGTGCTGGGATTAAAGGCGTGCGCCACCACGCCCGGCTCAAGGTTAAATTTTTAATTGACTAATATGCTTGGCTAAAGATATGGGACTGTGAGATTGAAGATTTTAAGTTGGAAAAACTCAAACAAGTTTAAAATTTACTGGCACAGAGACTGATTTTAGGTTACTGAAGTTGCTATTGTCAAGCACATTAACAATCTTAAGGAAGGTGGCCCAACTGCTTTACATTAAAACAATGGGAGGATGCCTGAGGGAAGACTATGATAGAAATGCAAATTATTTGGAGTTGACTGGAAAAGGACCCTGCTTTTCAAGGTTACAATTTATTTCATACCTGAATTAAGAATATGGCTGGGTCCTGAACACATGGTAGTTTGAGTAAATGTTCCCCAATATATTCAGGAGTTTATTAAAGTTTCTTAGATTTCCAGCTACCTGGCTGGAGGAAATATCACTGGGCACATCCTGGGATTCAGCCCTAAAGTGTGCCGGTGGATTTGCAATTCTGGTCTGAAGGTGTGCAAAGTACTAGAGTTCAGCCTGGAGTTTCTTGATGTGTACATGCTTGCTTTTTGATGGTTGATTATGGCTTCTCTCTTTCTCTTTCTCTCTCTCTCTCTCTCTCTCTCTCTCTCTCTCTCTCTTTCTCTTCTCTCTCTCTCTCTCTCTCTCTCATCCTTTAAGAAGGGGCCAGCTTCCTCTGCCTTTATGGAACTTCCCCTGGATCTCTAAGGTTCAATAAATATCCCTTCCTCCATGACTGTGCCTGGAATGTAAGTTCATCTCAGCAACACTTCACCATCCATGAAGCTTGAGCTCCTAACAGTATGGTCATTAAAGACCTGTCATAGCAATTATATCATTACTTTCTTCTAATATCAACAAAACCATCCAGGCTCTGTAAGGGCATATCACAGAACTGAACACCTCATAATTATTGCCTCTTCTTTTAGTGTAAGCAGTCACAGACTCCACTCAGATTTAGGGTGGTGCTATTAAGGCCTACAAAGGAAGAAGTACCACAGTATATATGGCCATCTTTAGTGAACAACAGGGTAACTGACATAGTATGGAATGATGGAGTATGTCTTCTTTCAGGAGACAGCATATGAACTGCATCTTCAATGACAAGAGGAAAGCAAAATGATAACACCTTCTGAGAGAAGACCATAGTAAGTATTAGGTCAGGAAAAAATGGAGTCACAGCAGGATGGTGACAGAGAGATAAGGAAGTGGGTTGTCCACATTCCTCAAGGAACTGCCTAGCTATTATCCCTTCCTTGCCTAACAATGCCCCAGGTCTAGGTTTCCTGCCTCCTCATCTCCCACTTGGTCACTGTTCTGGTCACACACCCTAGCTACATTCCTTCCTCACCTTTCCCCAACTGAAGTACTCTACATAGCTCACTATCTGTAATCTCAAAGTTAGTTGTGCTCCACTCTTGAGAGTCAGTCCTGGCAGCTCATGTTCTTCCTGAATAAAAGGTTCCATCTTTGCCTCAGAGTGATCTCCGTGGTCTTGGTCACTCCTGAACCTTACAGTAAGCAAGGTAAATCCCAAGTACATGACCTCTGAGTGATTTCTACATATGAGGGAAGAGTGAAAGTCTGTGTGGCTAGAACTTACTGGCCAAGAAAGAGTCTGTAGGAGTATGATAGGATATGTACAGTCAAATATGCCTTTTTAGGAATTCAGATGTTATACTTAGTGTAAAGGAAGGCCCTGGAAGATTTTTCAAACACCATGAACTGATTAAATATTTAAAGGACTGTAGAAGATCACAAATAGCAGCTAGTAGAGCAGTAAGAAGATGGCATTAATTCAAGTACAAGATGATGAAGACTTGACTTTGCTTATCATGAGGAATGAATTGAAAATAAACATATGGGTAGATATACATCTGCATTAGGAATACTGAGTATAGGCATAGATGTCAGTATAAGTGCCTATACAGATATAGGTGTAAACCTAATAAACCAAGATGTGGATATAGATCTAGAGATAGAACTACAGATATAGTTTTGACTAGATATAGAGATTATGATAGATACGCATATAAAAATTTATGTGGAAATGGGTATGAGGCATATTTAAAGATAAAGTAGATGAGGGTAGATAAAAATAGATTTAGATACAGATGGAACTGATATCAACATAGAAATGGATATTGATTTATATAGAGGTAGAGATACAGGCAGTTATAGATACACTTGGAATGGGGACAACAAGACCTGCTAATGGATTAAGAAAGAAGTTATAGATATAAGACAAGAAAGGGAGAAAAGAGGTGACTGATGTCAAACAATGATATCATCTGAGTTAGGGGAGAAGGTTTATGGGAATTTTTCCACTAAAAGAGAAAAATAGGTTTAAGAAATTCCCTGAACTCTGAAATATTTGCAGTGAAATGCCACAACTCTGAAGGTAAGTGTTGACTTTTTTTTTTCTTTTTGCTTTTCACATAAATGTCCTCCCTTGCTGCTTCCTTTCATCATGGCATTTCTCACTACTGGACTGTTGTGATGATAAAGCATCATAAACTTTGGAACAAGACAGCCCTGTACTTCAGCTGGATGCCTGCCAAGTACAAAGTGTACACTGTAGGCAAATTATCTCCCTTCTAGAAGTTTCTGTGTCAAGTTAACAACATCACCTCTTTTATTTTAGGTAATTAATTGATTTATTTACGTACATATTAGGGCAAGTATATAATGTGTGTGTTCATCATTATGTGCACATGTATGGCTGTGCATATCCCATGGCCCATTTGTAGAGATCAGAGGACAACTTTTGGTTATAGAACCTGTCCTTCCACCACATTTGAGACAGTGTCTATAGCAAGACAGGAAGCAGAGACAGGAGACCAGATGTTCATGGGCCAGCTATCCTTGCCAAAACAGCAGGTGCTCTGGTGTTATAGATACCCGCTATAGTTTTCAGAATTTTACATGGATGCTGAGGGTCTGAGCTCAGGTACTCACACTTGATTGGAAGGTGCTCTATCCAGTGAGTCATATCTCTAGCTCCTCTTCATTTTTTTTTTGAATGTGTATGTGTTTATACTGTGCATGCATGTGTATATGTGTGTAGATGCAGGCATACATGGACATGTGTGAATGTGTGTGTAGAAGGCAGAAGTCAATATTGAGCATCTTCCTCATTCACTCTCCACCTTATTTATTAAGATAGGGGCTCTCATTGAACCTGGAGTTAACTAATTCTCTTACACTATCTATCCAGGGATGTTCTGGTATCCACCTTCCCAGTTCTGAGATTAAAGGAGCACACTGCCTCAGTTGAGGTTTTTCATATGGATGCCAGAAGATCCAAGCTAAAGTCTTCATGCTTACACAGCAAGCGCTTTACCATCTGTGCATGCGATCTCCCCTGGCCCCACTTCAAGTATTTTAAAAGGCTTCCATGAGAATAAAAAGGGGATAATGTGTGACATTTTTAGCATTGTATCTAGATCTAGTGGTGTTCAACTGAAGCTAGTCTCCTCCTTATTATATTCTCAAGCTCTCAAAAATCTGACTTTTCTATAAAAAACAGCCTTTTTCTGATGCTGTATGAGACTCTTTAAATCACCTCTATTTCTAATTGCATTAATCCCAAACCATTTCTTTTTAAGTAATACACCTTATTAAAATGTAAGTTTCTAAGAAGCAATGGCTCACTCTTATGTAGTTTTCTTTTTTATTTATTTATTTATTTATTTATTTATTTATTATTAGTCAGTTCTGTATTCAGCAAATACAGTCAGTTTGGTACCATTATTAGGCTCATCTGTGACCTACCCCCTCCCCTTGGCCCCTCCTTGTTGAGGTATGCGGGTCATGCATTGTGGAGTTAGCCCACAGTTATGGGTAAGCTAAATGTCTCTGCATATCATGACCCAACATGTGACTCTGACATTCTTTCCGCCCCGTCTTCCACAAAATTTCCCTGAGCCATGTTGGGTTCATTTTTGGTCTGCTTCAGTGATGAAGTGTTGAGGGCCTCTGAGGCTCTGGCTCTCTGATTTGGTAGGAGTTGATTTTTCTCTATGCTGATCTCCTTCCCCCTTGTGCTGGTGTCCGGTTCATCAGGAAAAACAGCCCCCTTGCTTGTTTCTCGAAGTTTTCTTAGTTTCAGCCGGAGCCCTTTTGAGGTATGATGGGGTGGCTCTCTCCTTAGGGTCTACATCTATCTGAAAAAGAGAAGCAGATTCTCCAACGGAGAGTAAGTTAGCACCAGGACAAATGAGATAACCCTTACTTTTTTTTTTTTTTTTATAGAGAATTTAATATGTGTAGGCCCTCTTGTAGCCCACAATTGATAGTAGGTTGATACTGGAGAGTGGGCTTATGTTTGGATATGGTTCTGACTTGTTTCCCAGCTCCAGCTATGGGTCCCATACCAGTGAGGGGATCAGTTAGCCAAATTGAGAGCAGTTGGTTCCCTACCATGGCTGTGTGCCACCACTGCACTTGTGTGGG
The DNA here is from genome assembly GCA_036346955.1 of Dipus sagitta. Taxonomy (NCBI): domain Eukaryota; kingdom Metazoa; phylum Chordata; class Mammalia; order Rodentia; family Dipodidae; genus Dipus; species Dipus sagitta. Next base: position 20,559,729 of record CM070781.1, read on the forward strand.
CATCACAATAAGTTATTTGCTGCTAAGTAGGTTAGACCATGCGTTGCTTCGATAGATATTGGTCAATTTCCCCCAGTCGCCCATGTAGCACCTTCTGGCACTAGATGCGCTGACTGTCTGGGGACTGACTCTCATCCAACTTCCAGCCATGCCATTCTAATTTGCATGTCAATCACATAAGGTATCTTCAGCAGTAGGGTCTTACCACTAACCTTTGGTGGGTCATCAAGTACTCTGACAGAAATCTGTCTGTCTTTTAGGAAACCTTGTAGGTCTCTCCTAACACCTCGACCAAAACTGAGCCCTTTATATATGCTAGGAAAATCCCTGTTGGCTATTGGCTTCATTTTTTTCTTATTTTGATAACTTTAATTCTTCATCACTTTAAATACTTAGTGAAAAATTGACTCCTAAAAATAGTATTTGGGACTGTAGAGATGGCTTAGCAGTTAAAGCAGTTGCCTGTGAAGCCTAAGGACCCAGATTTGATACCTCAGGACTCACATAAGCCAGATGCAAAAGGTGGCACATGCATCTGAAGTTTGTTTTCAGTGGTTAGAAGCCCTGGCACTCTCTCTTTCTCTCTCTCTCGCTCTCTCTGTCTCTCTCTCTTTCTCTCTCTGTCATCTGCCTCTCTCAGATAAATAAATGAATAAAATATACATTTTAAAGTATCTGATATGTCGAGTCTCATGTGTATTCCTAACTAGATAGAAAAAAAATTAAAAGAACTTTATATTATATTCTTTTCATATGATTTCAGTTTGACAGGATGTTATACAAGAAAAAATCAAAGTCTCAGTAATTTGGATTATATATATAATGGATTTTATATTATATATATACGGATTTATATTATATATATAACGTTTTTTTTTCCATGACGTCACTCAAAAGTTATATAGTCAACATCTACAAAGTATATTGATGTTTCGGGGTCCTAAGTGAATTTTATTGTATTGGAAATTTGTGAATACTAAAAGAATTTTTCATTACCCTTAGTGTAAAAGTTTTCTTCGAAAATTTAACCTACTGATAAAGATTTGGTATGTTGAGGTTTTTTTTAAAGTTAGTTGTGCAAATAGTTTTATTCAAGGTATTGTATAAAATTGCATACTAAAATAAAGTTTGCTGTACTATCTCTGTCATTTACCATGAAAGTGTTCTATTCTTTATGTGTGCTGTAAAGGCCTGATCCTCAATTCTGATCCTCTTCCTATCACTATAAACTTATGTCCATGCAGGATGAGGCTATACCTTCAATTTGCATCAAATGTAAGCAATATGTCTTAGCAAAACTTCCTTGATGTAAGAGAGGTCCTATTCTCAAAAAATCTTCACACTGTTAGTGAAATTTGAACTATTTATCTATGCATGAAACCTCATTTTCAAAAGCATTTCTCATTTCATATCATTATTGTTCGACTACCTTACTGATCATGGTATCCACTGTTTTCATGAAATAGTTTCCTTCATCTCTATAATTTTGTGTCATTTTATTTTGTTAAGACAGGTGTTCATTTTGAAGCACAAACTGTCCAAGAACTCATTATCTTCCTTGGGCAGAGACTGAGGAGCTATGGTCTATCTGTCATTTTACTTTGCCAAACGGACACTTCAGCTTATACATCTCAGTTCATGGACAGGGGGGTCATAAGCATGTGTCACCACATGCACCTTCATATACCATCTTTAATGTAACACTTAAAACACACCCCTCACTGAACTGTTCAAATAACTTCATTAGAATATCCTTTTTGTCAAAGTAACATAATTTTTAAAATAAGCACTACAGTGGTTTGAATGTAAAATGTGCCTTATAGTCTCATGTGGTTGGCATTAAGCATCATAATTAATCCTCAGATAGATAAGATTTTTGGAGTTAGAGCCTTGTTGAAGGAGTTGTGTAGCTGGGGGCAGGCCTTGTCAGTGCTAGAGCTCACTCTTGCTACTTCCTGTTGGCATGTGACAAGAAGTGATGCCCAGCTCTCTGTCTATGCCATGCCCATGATGAAACTTCCTTTCAAAACTCTAAGCTGAAATAAATCTTTTCCTTCCATATGCTGCCTTTGGTAGGGCATTTTGTCTCAACAATGAGAAGGTAACTTCTATAGAAAATTAGTACCAAGAAGTGAGGTCATTGATGTGATAAACTTGACCATGAGGTTTGGGGTCTTTTGGAGCAGTTTTGCAGGGGCAATATAAAAATTTATGGAATTTTGACTTGGGAAGCCTTGCAGTTCTATAAGCAGAGGTTGATGGGGTATTCTGGTGAGGATTTGCAAGCCCTAAATATAGAGAAAATTACAGATTGTGGTGGCTAGGCTTATGATGTTTCAGTGAAGAAAGAGGACTTTGCTGGTTACTGGGCTAAAGTTGGTTAAGTATAATATTGTGACTGTGGTTTGCCTCTGTCCTGAGAATTTGAGCAAAGTTAAATTTAAATGTAATGTACCTGTATATTGAGTGGAGGAACGTACAAAGCAGAAGTATATGAAAAATACAAAGTTTGAAACAGGAGGAAATGTGAACAGGTTTATGGGACTGCCAGAGATTGTAGCCACATCAGTTGCAGTTGTTTCAGTAATTACCACCATTGGCCTCCACATGTGGGCTATGGCATATGCACAGCCTTACTTTCACCAGTTGCTGTGCATTGAGACTAGAGTCTGAATACTGTTTCTTTTGAAGGAGGGGCCTAGAAGGAAGAATTCTTCAGGAGTGTCCTGCTATCTAAATTGAGCTTTAATTCTCCTGGATTAAAAAATTTGGCAGTGTCTCCACCTAGTACTAGTTATTGAAGTAAGAAAAATCAGGATATTGAAGGTCATTGGATTGTAACATGGTTGTGGAAATGGCTGCTGAGCTAGGTAATGAAAGACAGGGTTGAAGTCCTTGAATGGAGCCATGGGAGGCCATGGCATGAAGCTATGAAGATAAATTTCAGGTTAAAGTGGAGACCACAGATTTTGGAGTCACCAGGAATGTAGAATAGCTGCCAAGTATAGCTGCTGGTTCACTGTAGATTCTGCTGAGGAAGCAAACAGCAATTCTATATAAGCAGAATTGCCCCCAGCATTTGGGAGCCCAGATGCTTTCATCACAACAGGTGATAGACATAAAGCTGAAGGATTTGATTTTTGCCCTGCTTGTTTACTGTCTTGCATTGTTTGAATTCTTCCTTGCCATGACCCTATCCTGCCTTTTTAGAGTGGGGATGTTTACTCTGTGACCTTATGGGTTGGAAGTATGCAACTTGTGTGTATTGATTTTATAGGATTCACAGTTTAGACACTGTCTTGAGTTTCAGAAACACCTTTGGATTTTCTATTTTTGAACAACTTGGGATGGGTAAGTAATATGGGGCCTCTTAAAGATTTTATTTTATTTTTATTTATTTAATTGAGGAAGAATACACACACAGAGAGAGAGAGGGAGAGAGAGAAATAGGCAGATATAGATGTTAGGTCAGTAATAAATGGAGTTACTGAAGATAGCAGGAAGGTGACAGATACCAGGGAGTGGGTCATCCATATTCCTCAAGGAATCACCCAGCCATTATCCCTTTCTTGCCTAACAATACCCCAGTCTAGGTGTCCTGCCCCCTTATTTCTCAAGACACCAGGTTACTGTTCTGGTGTCACACCCTGGCTACCTTAGATCTCCCCTAAAGAAACCTTTCTTTTACTTCCCCCTTCCTCACCTTCCCCCAACTAAGAGCTCTATAAAGCCCACTATCTGTAACCTCAACTTGACTACTCTGCTCTTGAGGGTCAGTCCTAGCAGCTGGTGTTTTTCCCCAAATAAAAACTTCTATCTTTGCCTCAGAGTGGTCTCCGTGGTCTTGGTCACTCCTGAACCTTACAATAGAGAGAATAGGGCCTCCAGCCACTGCAAACAAACTCCTGACCTGTGCCACCTTTTGCATCTGGCTTACATGGGTCCTGGGGAGTTGAACCTTGCTCCTGTGCTTTGCAGGAAAGCACCTTAACCACTAAGCCATCTCTCTAGCCCAGGGACTTTTAATGGTCGACTGAATGCATTTTCTACCATGAGATAACAATTAGTCTATTGGTCCTGAGGTAGAAGGTCATACTTTGAATATAAAATGTCCCCTATAGCCTGATGTGTTTGTGATTAAGGTCCATACTTGATCCAAAGCTGGTGATGTCTTTGGAATGTAAAACCTTACTGGGGAAAGTGTGTCACTAGGGGTGGGTTTAGGAATTCTATAATATACCCCACCCCCTAGCCAGTGCTAGCCAGCTAAGTTTTGCTGTTTCCTCCTTGCTGATTTGTAACAAGATATAACACCCAGCTTTCTATTCCTGCCATGCCTTTTCTTCCATGATTGAACTTTCCCTTGAAACTGTAAACCAAAATAAACCCTTTCCTTCCTTAATCTGCTTCTGGTCAGGTGATTTGTCTCAGCTGCTATATATACCCCAATATAAAAATAAAAATATGAACTTATAAATATTAAAAAAAATTCTTTCTTTAGTACAAGTGTAAAACAAAGATTCTTTGTATGTAACCTTTTAATAGATGCTGGCATATGGAATAGTATAGAGTTACAAATGGGAGTAAAAATATATACTTCAAATGTCTAATTCAGTATAAAAAGGAAGTATTATTAAAAATACACAGAGATATTTTCTGATGCTATTTCTTCTGTATTTAATGCATATATAGAGAAAATATAGCATTTTATATTTATCTGATAGCATGTAGGTATTTTTCCATGTTCTAGTTCAAATTTCACCTACATAGTGAGGCTTTTCTTGGCTAATTTATATATATATAAAGTTTATGCAACCCATAGAACATTTTCTTTAAAACACTTGCTTCAACATGTTATTTGCATTTTATTTGCTTATCTGCTTATCTGTTTGATGTGGCTTATTTCCTCACTAGAAGAGGGATGTCATAAGTACAGTGAATGTGCTTGCCTTGACAATCAGCTTATTTTTGGAATTTATGAAAGGATGTGAACATAATAATTGGTCAACATATTTCCTTAATTAATCATGCTTTTACACCATTGAAAGTGGTGGAAGATGCAGGTAAACTTATTCCTCATTTTCAATGACTTGTCACTATATCCTTCTTTCTTTTCCTGTCCTTTACCCTTCTAGCACTCTAATGTGTATAGAAATCATGCCATTTGGGATGGCCTAGGTTCATCCTAGGTTCAAATCCCACCTGGACAAGTTTATTCACTAATGTATCAACTTAGAGGCCATATATGATGTAGACATTGGGGATAACTAAATAGTGATAACATACAAAGTAAATATAAGACAGCTACAAAATTGTGATGGGACTCACCATAGTTTGCAAATATACCTATTTGAGAGAACTCAAAGGGTTTGTTAAAATGTATATATTTATAGCATTCGCATCCCAAACTCACTGAGGTAGACTTTCTAGGTATGATACTTAGAAGCATTGATGTTTAGCAGGATTAACTCTTCTCTTTTGATAAGCAGGTATAAGGAATATAAGCATGTTGCATATTTTTAAAATAAAACTTGAAAAATTGGGAAAAGTAATGAAGAGAACTTTTCAGGAGTCCCCATGTCTAGGTGTAGCTGTTAGGATGAAGATGGAACAATGGGGGCTGGAGAGATTTCTTAGTGTTATGGTACTTGCCTGCAAAGCTTAAAGATGCCAGTTTGATCCCCCAGTACCCATGTAAAGCCAGAAGCAAAATATGTCACATGTGTCTGGAGTTTGTTTGAAGTGGTTAAAGGCCATGGCATTCTCTCTCAATTTCTCTCTCTCTCTCTCTTTCTCACACACACACACATAACTAAATAAATAACATATTCATAAAATGGTTTGTATTATGGTGAAAGAAATGGGACTGACCTTTTTCTAGTGCTGAAATTTATAATAGGCTGAAATTACCCTTTGGTAAAAATCCTGTAGACATTTTATTGAAACAGAACGTAGAGGATAGAATGAAGAGAAATATGTCTGTGCATGTGTGTGTGTGTGTGTGTGTGTGTGTGTGTGTACATGCACACATGTGCACATTATTGGTAACGCTATGCGGTAACAGCTTGCACTCTAAAAAAAAAAGATGAATTCTTTTTGGGATCAAATTTGAAGGTTCTGTGGTATATCCCATTCCAGCAGACAACTGGAAAAATAAATCAAGATTTTTGAGAGATGCTTGGATTAGATGTGTTAATATAAGAATGGTTAGCATAGAAAAAAAAGAGAGAGTGAGAACGAAAGAGAGAGACTGAGAATGGTGTTAGATTTTTATGGAATTCCAAGAATTATAATCATGAAAAGATAGGTTCTATGCCTAGAACCTGTAACAGTAATATAGTTATGTTACCGTTATGGAATAAAGCACCTGACCAAAAGCAGCTGATTGGAGAAATGTTTATCTTCAATCTTGAGGGAAAGCTTCATGATGGCAGGAAAAAGATGGTGGAGCAGAGGCTGGACAACACCTGCTTGCCACAACGGGTGTACAACAGCACCAGGAGAGTGAGCTTACATGGAAAAGCTAGGGCTAATATACAAGAGTTAGAGATAAGAGAGAGAGAGACAGGGAGAGGGGAAGTGAGGGTCTCTCTCTTATCTCTAACTCTTGTATATTAGTTATCTTTTTCCTCATTTTCTTAGTGGGCACTGACCTGTAACTCCCAGAACCAGCATGGGGCTATCATCCACAATGAGCTTTTGATCAGTGAGACCTACAAGGTTTCCTAAAAGACAGACAGATTTCTGTCAGAGTACTTGATGACCCACCAAAGGTTAGTGGTAAGACCCTACTGCTGAAGATACCTTATGTGATTGACATGCAAATTAGAATGGCATGGCTGGAAGTTGGATGAGAGTCAGTCCCCAGACAGTCAGCGCATCTAGTGCCAGAAGGTGCTACATGGGCGACTGGGGGAAATTGACCAATATCTATCGAAGCAACGCATGGTCTAACCTACTTAGCAGCAAATAACTTATTGTGATGCCCACACAAGTGCAGTGGTGGCACACAGCCATGGTGGGGAACCAACTGCTCTCAATTTGGCTAACTGATCCCCTCACTGGTATGGGACCCATAGCTGGAGCTGGGAAACAAGTCAGAACCATATCCAAACATAAGCCCACTCTCCAGTATCAAGCTACTATCAATTGTGGGCTACAAGAGGGCCTACACCTATTAAATTCTCTATAAAAAAAAAAAAAGTAAGGGTTATCTCATTTGTCCTGGTGCTAACTTACTCTCCGTTGGAGAATCTGCTTCTCTTTTTCAGATAGATGTAGACCCTAAGGAGAGAGCCACCCCATCATACCTCAAAAGGGCCCCGGCTGAAACTAAGAAAACTTGGAGAAACAAGCAAGGGGGCTGTTTTTCCTGATGAACCGGACACCAGCACAAGGCGGAAGGAGATCAGCATAGAGAAAAATCAACTCCTACCAAATCAGAGAGCCAGAGCCTCAGAGGCCCTCAACATCTCATCACTGAAGCAGACCAAAAATGAACCCAACATGGCTCAGGGAAATTTTGTGGAGGAGGGGGCGGAAAGAATGTCAGAGTCACATGTTGGGTCATGATATGCAGAGACATTTAGCTTAGCCATAACTGTGGGCTAACTCCACAATGCATGACCCGTATACCTCAACAAGGAGGGGCCAAGGGGAGGGGGTAGGTCACGGATGAGCCTAATAATGGTACCAAACTGACTGTATTTGCTGAATACAGAACTGACTAATAAAAAAAAAAAAAAGAAAAAGAAAAAGAAAAGAAAAGCTAGGGCTAATAAAGCTCAAGCCCACCCCCATCCCCAAATTGCCACCAGCTGGGAAACAAGCATTCAAATCATGTGAGCTTACTGGGGACACCTGAGACAAACCACCACAAGGATCTACACGCAACTCAATAATTCTGAAAGGCGTAAGAGAGAGTCTAGAAATGAATGATGTTATAGGTGATTTCAGAAAGGACCTCCACAACAGAAATGACCACAGCATTACATTTTGTCAAAATCAAATAAGAGTAGATCTAAAATACTTGTGGCATTTATAAATTGAGTTCTCTGGTTACACTTGTAGTTGAACTTTTAATACATACATGACAACTGATAATAATGCCTACAATATATGCAAAATAAAAATACAGATATCTATGACATTTAATTCCCAACTATAAGAGTTGATAGTGCAGTTGTTGCAGTCAGGTTTGCATTGCTGGCAGAAATCACCCAAACAAGAGCAGCTTTTGGAAAATAAGAGGTGGGGGGGCTATTTTGGCTTATAGACCCGAGAGGAAGTTCCATGATGGCAGGGGAAAACGATGGCATGAGCATATGGTGGACATCACCCCCTCACTAACATAAGGTGGACAATAGCAACAGGAGAGTGTGCCAAACACTGGCAAAGGGGAAACTGTCTATAATACCCATAAGCCTGGTCCCCCCAATAATACATTCTCTCCATGAGGCATTAATTCCCAAATCTCCATCAGCTGGGAACCTAGCAGTCAGAACACCCAAGTTTATGGGGGACACCTGAATCAAACCACCACAATAGTACATCTTTCTAGGGCCTATGTGAGGATTGTCCAACACTAACCCTCTTGCAACTATTGGTTGACCTGTTTTGTGACAATAAGAAACCATAACTTATCAGAATGGGTTCAAGGCTTTGTTCATAGTACAATCTTCCTTGCAGCAGTTCTGATTATGAAGAAGCAGATGCAGTTCTCTAACAAACCCCACCAATCAGGAGTGGAGAAGGGTCAGAAGCCCCAATCTTGTCTCCTCAATTGACTGCATTCTCTACTTTCCATCTCCTCTCCAGGATCCTCATTAGCACCATCACACTCATCTTGTTCAGTATCATTCAGGTTCCCAGAGAACACTGTGGCAGCCACTGCTGTATCTTTCTGATACAAAAGCACTCATTGAAACCACTCCTTAGAAACCCATCCATTTTCCAGATGGTTTCCTAAGCATTCTACTTTTTTTAAGTGTTCACCAAAACACGTAGATGACGAAATACTTTGTTGCTAACTTCCACATGAATATGTAAGTCTCAAGTGCATTATTCTCTACTTGAAGAAATGGATTATAACAGACAATGTGAATGCCTGTGTTTTGGTACCTTGCATTTATTTAATATTACATTCACGGGCAAGATCAAGAAATTGGTAGGGTGCCTTGGATAAGCACATAATTGGCTTAGCATAATATAAATATGTGTATATATATCTATGAAATATTTAGATTATATCCCACTTTATTGTCTAGGAACACTGGGTATTAAACTTGGAGAGACTATCTGCACTAGAACAGAGGTTATTCTGTGACATTTAGAGGAGAAACACAATGAAATGTGTTTGGAGCACCTGTTAATTCTGTCTCTTTAATTTTGCAGATGGATAGTATGTTCAGTGCCAAAGAAACTCCAGGTTTCCCTTTTGTGTTAGAGAATCAATATTAATGACTGAATAGGAAAAAGTCATCTGTCTACTCCATATTTAGAAGTAACTGATAGGGTAAAACTATCTCTACTGGGAGGGAACAGAGATATTTGAGAGCAAAATAAGTGGGATCCTACCAAGACTTATGATTGTTTTGTGCTCTTTTTCAGCAATATCTAGACCAGAGCCAAGGTAAGAACTATCACATGATCATATTCTAGACTGTCCCTAGGTCATTCATCTGGGAGTTGCTCCTGCTTTTTTCCTTACATGTGCCTTTATTCACATATCCACATGGGTTTTCTACAACATTATATAATATAATGGGGTGGAGGAGTGAAACTAATTTTTCACGAGGCATTCTTCCAAATTTCCCTGTAAAATACTTCTTCCTTATTTCAGATGTATCCTTGGCAGAGCCTGGGGTTAGCCCAAGGCATAAATGCACAGTTTTAGGAAGAGTTTGCATCCTCCAATGCAGATCTGTGTCAAGACTGTTGTTGTTTTTACATGCAAGGGAAATATACCTTCAGATGCTATATTAAAAGCCCTTGATGAAGTGGTAGACAAATTGGTGAATGCTGATATGGACCAAGAGAATAGCTAAATATATTTCACCTCAGTTGACACTTTGGTATTTAGGTTTTCAGTGATCTGTTAAATGCTCTGCACATTTCAAGAGCGGATTGCAAGCAATTCATATAAGCTGGAATAAGAGGAATGGTTTGGCTTTGCAAAGCATGCGTGTTTAACAAATTCAGTTTTACTTCAGTTTGAGCACTTGGCATATTTCTTGTATTTTTATCTCTTCTAGGTTTAGGAAACTTGCTTTAGTAGCCTCCCAATCTTCCCTACAAAGAGGTAACAAATGCTGCCTTTCTTGGTAATCTTTTCAGTGATATGCTCACAAATGGATTATCAGAATTCCTTTTCGTGCCATAGAATCCTGAATCAGCAAAACATGCAGCTTTGCCACATACTTAAAATAGATTGGCGTGACTCTGGTATGGTATTGCCAGCATCTGTCACTTTAAAAAACCATTTTTGGGGTCTTCAGAATAGGAGCAGGGGCATAGGAATAATCTCCCCTCCTGAAACACCTCAGTGGCTGCTGCTTTCTCCAGTTTTGCCTCTGTGCTTTCAGAAGACATGACTAATGATTTTGAATTACAGTGTCCTTATGACTTGTCAGTGACAGATAGAAATGATGTGCTTCTAAACTAGCTCTGTCTTCACCAGCTCCAGCATTTCTTTTTAGCAATTCATAACCAAGAATCAATACTCGTTTTAGATACTTTGAAATTTCTGCATAACCTCCTTAAGTCAAACAGCTGTTGAGAGCTGAAAGAAGATAGTGGTACTATGGCAGAAACTATCATTTCTTTGATACAGGCAAGGTAGCTGGGCTTCAAGGCATCTGAGGAAAAGAGTTCAAAGACAAAAGGAAAACAGGAAGATTCAACCCACTAGGGTTTTTGTTTGGATCATTCCTCAAAACCTCTCCCTTCCTGAGCTGGGTGTGTTCTCTGGAACTTGTCTCTGTGGATTCCTGGTGGCTGTGTGGATGTTGTTTGTGTGCACAGGTGCCTGGGTGTGTAAGCTTTTCCTTACCTCTTCCTCATGGGCTCCAACCACAGAGGCTAAAACTTTGCGCTGTGTTCAACAGCCTTTTCATTTTCTCCCTCCACAGATAGAAAGAGCTGCTGGGGAAGGTACCTAATACTGTATGTGTTTACTGTCCCTGCTGCTGGCCATCCATGGGTGGTTTCCAAAAGCTCCAATAGTTCCTTTCATAAAATCACCTCTTCCATTGATTACTGCTGAGATGGGACTGTAAATCACGCCCTACCTCCGCTACAAAGGCTGAAGGAGTTCTTAGAAACATGGCAGGCAGCTTTGACTGCATCTTTTCTCTCTAACTCATGTTAGTAGAGGGAAGGTTAACATTTGCCTTAATGAGATTCCTTCTCTTGGAACTCTGAATCATAGCAGGAGAGATTTAAGATCTAAAAACATGGCTGGTGCTCACTTATCCTAACCTTGGTACCTTTATGTCCTGGCTGGATAGTTCCATCCTGACTGTTCTTGTTCTGCCTGGAACCTTGTACATGGGATTTTGTTTTCTGGCATATTTATTTTGTGAGCTGTCCAGTATCTTTCCAGTAAATTTCCTTTTGTTTACATTGCCCTCAATGGGTTTTTATTGTTGCAAGTTAAATAAAACAAAACAGGAAGGCTAAGGGATCTATCCATCTTGAACCCCTAAGAGATGAGGTTAATTAAGTATGAACGCAAGCTTTTGTCACGATGCATTTCTTCAGGGGCTGGAGCTGTTATTAATCCTGAATGGTCCTTCATAAGACAGCTGCAAAGAAAGTTTCAAATACAGATTTCACTTTTTAAAACAAAATGCAGTAAGCACTTACTATCTGTCACCTTCCCTGCGGAAACACACATGCGAGAGAAAGGAATCAAAAAGGCTTCTTGAGTAGCTGTCGCTGAGCCCAAGAACTGAACATCAACAGGGATAGGACGTGACTCAGTGACATAAACATATGTTTTTTAAAAATAACATTGTGACCCAAATCTGTGGTGCTCCAGTGTGAGACACTATTTCACCGCCATGACCACGTGGACATAGTACATCTCATTAGGTAAGCAGAGTCTGCTTATGCATGACATACTCATTACACCATAACCTATACAGCAGTTTGCAAAGATGTTTTAGGAGAAAACATTGGGCATTTCACAGCTTAAATTCAGACTCACATATGTGCTTTCTACATGCCCCTTTTCTTTTGCCTCTCCCTTCATCCTTTATTTTTTTTTTGATTAATTAGTTTTGTACTCAGTGAATGCAGTCAGTTTGGTACCATTATTAGGCTCATCCGTCACCTACCCCCACCCCTCGGCCCCTCCTTGTTGAGATATATGGGTCATGCATTCTGGAGTTGGCCCATAGTTATGGGTAGGAAAAATGTCTCTGCGTATTATGACCCAACATGTGGCTCTGACATTCTTTCCGCCCCCTCTTCCACAAAATTTCCCTGAGCCATGTTGGGTTCATTTTTGGTCTGCTTCAGTGATGGGGTGTTGGGGGCCTCTGGGTCTCTGGATATCTGATTTGGTAGGAGTTGATTTTTCTCTGTTTATCTCCTTCACCCTTTTACTGGTACCCAGTTCACCACGAAAACAGCACCCTTGCTTGTTTCGCCAATTATTCTTAGTTTCAGCCAGGGCCCTATGGAGGTATGATGGGGTGGCTCTCTCCTTAGGATCTACATCTATCTGCAAAAGAGAAGCATATTCTCCAACAGAGAGTAAGTTAGCACCAGATGAAAGAGATAACCCTTACTTTTGTATAGAGAATTTAATAGGTGTAGGCCCTCTTGTAGCTTGATAATGGAGAGTGGGCTTATGTTTGTATATGGTTCTGACTTGTTTCCCAGCTCCAGCTATGGGTCCTGTACCACTGAGGGGATCAGTTAGCCGAATTGAGAGCAGTTGGTTCCCCACCGTGGCTGTGTGCCACTATTGCACTTGCGTGGACATCACGACTGGTTATTTGCTGCTAAGTAAGTTAGACCATGAGTTGCTTGGACAGATATTGGTCATTTTCCCTAGTCGCCCATGTAGCACCTTCTGGCACTAGACACGCTGACTGTCTGGGGACTGACTCTCTTCCAGCTTCCAGACATGCCATTCCATTTTACGTGTCAACCACAAAAGGTGTCTTCAGCTGTAGGGTCTTATCATTAACCTTCGGTGAGTCATCAAGTACTCTGACAGAAATCTGTCTTTCTTTTAGGAAACCTTTTAGGTCTCTCTGATCAAAAGTTCATTGTGGATGATAGCCACATGCTGGTAATGGGAGTTACAGGTCAGTGCCCACTAAGAAAAGGAAGAAAAAGATAACTAATATAAAAGAGAGAGGAGAGAGAGAGAGAGAGCAAGAGAAGCTGTAGAAGATTAAGGTCAGTCTTCATCATACCCTCTCCAGTGTCTTGTTCCCTCTAAGGGCCTGGTGAAGGTTCAGACATTTGGTCTGCCTTTTAGGATGTAGAATTCTATGCTACCATTGCCTTTTGGGTCTAGATTTGTGTTTCCCACCCCCTCCGTTGCCCTCCCCTCCCTCCCCACCCATTGTATTGACTAGTCCATGAGATGCTTGCTGGGTATGTAAGGCATCTTGGGTAGATTCAGGTTAGGTGCTATAGATGAGTGAGACTATGTGGCGATTTTTTTGTCTGTGATTGGGTAAGTTCACTGAGAATGATCTGTTCCAGGTTCAACCATTTTTCCTCCAATTTCATTGTGTCATTTTTTTCTTACTGCTGTATAGAATTCCATTGTGTAGATATACCCCATCTTAGTTATCCATTCTTCTAGTGATGGACATCTGCGTTGATTCCAGCTCTTAGCTATTACGAATTGAGCTGCTACAAACATGGTTGAGCAAATATCTCTGGCTTGTGGCTTGAAGGTTTTAGGGTAGATGCCCAGTAACGGAATAACTGGGTCTATTGTTATCTCTATAGTCAGCTTTTTCAAAAGTCTCCATATTCCTTTCCACAGTGGTTGTACCATCTTATATTCCCACCAGCAGTGGATACGTGTTCTTACTTCTCCACATCCTCGCCAGCATTTATTTTCATTTGATTTTTTGATGTTTGCTATCCTTATTGGGGTAAAGTGCAATCTCATAGTTGTTTTAATTTGCATTTCTCTGATGATTAGGGATGATGAACATTTCCTTAAGTGTGTGTTTGCCATTTGTATTTCTTCCTCTGTGAACTGCCAGTTCAGCTCTTTGCCCCATTTTGTGAGTGGGGTGTTTGACTCTTTACTGTTTAGATTTTTGAGTTCTTTGTAGATTCTAGAGATTAGGCCTCTGTCAGTTGGATAACCAGCAAATATTTTCTCCCATTCTGTGGGTGATCTATTGGCTTTCCTTATTGTATGCTTGTCTGTAAAGAAACTTCAGTTTCATGTGATCCCATTGGTTGAGTAGCTATTTAAGATCATGAGCTACTGGGGTTTTGTTCAGGAAGTCTTTTTCCATTCCTATATCATGGAAAGTACTTCCTATATTTTCTTCCAGTAATAGTCGAGTTTCTGGTCTCATATTGAGGTCTTTGATCCATTTGGACTTGAGCATAGTGCATGGCGAAGTGTGTGGATTTCAATTTCCTGCATATGGCCAATCCAGTTTGTCCAGCACCATTTGGGGAAGATGCTGTTTTTTCTTCCAGCTACATTGTTCGGGCCTTTGTCAAATATCAATTAGCTATAGTTGCTTGACCCAAAGTCTCGGTCCTCAAGTCTATTCCACTGGTCTATACTCCTGTTTTCATGCCAGTACCATGCTGTTTTTATTACTATGGCTTTATAATATAGCTTTAGATCAGATATGGTGATGCCTCCAGAGGTATTTCTTTTGCTGAGGATATGTTTGGATATGCGAGGCCTTCTGCCTTTCCATGTGAAATTTGAGATCATTTTTTCTATCTCTGTGAAGAACACCATAGGGATTTTAATTGGAATTGGACTAAATCTGTATATTATCTTTGGTAGGATTGACATCTTCACATTGTTAATTCTGCCTATCCAGGACATGGGAGGTCTTTCCATCTTCTCAAGTCCTCCTCAAATTCTTTTTTGAGTGTTTTTTATGTTTTCGTTGTATAGATCTTTTACTTCCTTGGTTAACGTTATTCCAAAGTACTTTTGTCCTTTCTTTAGGCAAATATTTTATTTGATTTATTAAGACAAGATCTCATGCAGCTCATGCTACTTGAAGATGCTTTTAAACTCTGTATCCTCCCATCTCTACCTCCCCAGTGCTAAGAGTATAGTCATATGCCAGACTTTCTTTTTCTGGTCTTGCCAGCAAATGTCTTCTTTGACATTTCTCTCCTCTTATCCAAATCTAATTTCCCCTCCCTTCCTTCTTGCTTTACTTCATCCCTTTGCTTATTTTCAAAATAGTCACTTTTGGTCAAAGTACCCATTATTTTTTTTTAAAGGAAGGAGTATAAAGATACTTTTTGGTAAAATTGATGATCATATATCATCTGGGCTGTCATTGATACTTAAAATTCACCATTTAGTATGGATGTAAACAAGTCTTATAAGCGTGTGTGTGCACGTGTATGTGTACACATGAGTACCCATGTATATATGTGTATGGACACATGAGTATCAAACATATATGAACAAATGAGTGTACATGTGTGCATGCATATGTGTGTGTGTGCATTCATGTAGATGGCAGGGGGGGGGCAACCTTGGGTGTTATCCTCCGAAACATCATCTACTTCTTTCAGAAACAGTGTTTCACACTGACCTGGAGCTCACCAATAAAGCTGGACTGTCCAGCCAGCAAACCCCAGGGATCCTCTTATCTCTGACTCCCCAATGCTGGGATTTCAGGCATGTGCCACCACACCTGACATTGTTTATGAACTCTGGGGATCAAGCGTAGGTCCTCATGCTTGTGTGGCAAACATTTCACTGACTCAGCTATCTCCCTAGCCCCTGATAAATTATTTGATTTTTTTTGTACTCCACATAGCCTAGACCTTATTTCCTTCAGAGGTGTAATTGAAGATAATCTATGTGCTTTAGAAAAATACTCCACATCATATATTCATAAGAAAATAAAATGTCATATAAATAGTATCTTTAACAAAATCACCTCTAAGTTGATCTTGTTCTAAGATATAATTTATTATGTGGAATAGTATATAAATAAACCTAAATTAAATTAGTTAAATATAAGAAGAGCAGCATGAACTCCAGAGAATCTTTCTGTTGCTTGAGATGTGAAATGCATTTATAGTACTAGTGATATTTTCATGCTAAAATGCTCATTTTGATAACACAGGCTATCTATCCTCAAATACTTCTACCACTGGGCACCTTTTTCTGCCTGTTCAATGGAACTCAGACTATATTCAGAAAATTTTATCTACTCAATATCTTTTCTTTAGTAGTTGATTATGATTCTTTTTAAATGGGTTTGTTTCTACTGTTTCTCAAGATTTCCCCTTCCCCAGAAAAGTTGGCTTCCTCAAGAACCAGTCAAGGGGCTGGTTTAGTCATGAGGGCCTGAGTTTGGATCCCCAGCACCCATGAAAATGTTGGCAGAGCTCAGCAGCCCATCAGTAATCCCAATTCTCTGGGGTCTGAGAATAGACGCCTGGCTAGCAAGCAAGATGCTCTGTTGTAGTCAGCTTAACATTGCTGGGATGAATGTCAAAACCAGACACAGTTTACGGCAGGAAGGAATTTGTTTCGAGCTTACAGATCTAGGAGACGTTCCATCAAATGGTGGAAGAAGTTGGCATCCATTCATAAATCCAAGCAGAGACACCACCAAACAGCCAGCACCACAAGCAAGCACAGCCAGAGCTCAGAACCTCTCTGAGTACCTTTAGGCTGGAATTCAGATCCACTCCCAGTGAGCTGGAAGAGTCTGTCTGATAGCAGCTAAAGCTGCAAACTCAATTGTAATAAAACACCAGAGTCTACAGGGGGCATACATCCAAACTACCACAAATCCTGCCTCAGTAAATAAGGTTGGTAGAAATTAATGAAACAGCCTGATATCACATCCACCTACACGTGCTTACAATTGTTCCCACACACATGTGCAAGCACACCATATACCCATACACAAGCAAGAAAAATAAGATGCAAGATCTCAACTAAACTCACCAAAGGAAATTCTTTTGATCCAGACAAAGGTGAACTATATGCAGAGCATTGACGGTCTGTGAGGCTCTGACATCTTCTGCTGCATGGTTATCCTTTCACTGGCTCTGGTGGCAGACAGGAGGAGCATCTTACCTAATGGACTCATGGGATTTGGTTACAGCTCATTACAATGTCTTGTCAAAGACGGGTTTATTAGTGACCACTTTCAAGCAATCAATCCCATCTGAAGTGGGCTTAAAGCTGTGTTAATATATATTATTGTGTTGAAAATATAGGGAATATCCTTTCAATCTGTACTGATGATACTGTGAGAAATGAGGCCCTTACAAATCTCAGGGACAGTAATGGTATGAGAATGACTTATTTTTATAAGAAACAATGATTATGACAACCTCTGGCCTCAATATGAGAAATAAACCACAAAAGTTTGACTATGCTTAATCCGATATACAACATCCCAGAAGGCCTGGCTAAGTAGGTCAGGGTATTTTTTCAGTCACCCTGTCCCAGACTGACAGGCCTCAACCTTGCCCTACATAACAGGTCTGTGTAAAGCACAAGACAATTCTGCCTTTTGTGTACTTGAACGTGGCAGCTGCATAGCCATCTATCATCTGTCCAAACAAGACTTTACAGTGCAGAATGCCAGAGAGTCCTGGGAGGATAGGCCTGGATGCTTCCTCTCCACATTTGACCCACCACCCCAGAGCCACCAGGTCCTCAGAGAATATTGTGAATGCTAACTGAAAGAAAACATGGCAAAAGTGTTGCTGCCACACTGTAAACCTCTTGCACCTGTGACTTCAAATAATTTACAATCTCTTACATCTGCCATAGAAATACCTTTCCCTCCTTTATTTTCATTAAATGATAATGTATGAAGTTATATTTTGAGTCTCATGGAAACATTTAGGAAAGAATTTATTTAAAAGAAGTAACTAAGGGCTGGAAAGATGGCTTAGTGGTTAAGCGCTTGCCTGTGAAGCCTAAGGACCCCGGTTTGAGGCTCAATTCCCCAGGACCCATGTTAGCCAGATGCACAAGGGGGTGCACGCATCTGGAGTTCGTTTACAGAGGCTGGAAGCTCTGGCACACCCATTCTCTCTCTCTCTCTCTCTCTCTCTCTCTCTTTCTCTCTCTGTCTCTCTCTGCCTCCTTCTCTCCATAGCTCTCAAATAAATAAATAAACAAAAAAAAATTAAAAAAAAGAAGTAACTAAGATATGCTTCACTGTCATATTGAGGTTAGTTGATGTTGAGAGGTAGTCAGGTAGCTTTGTTAAGCAGTTAGGATAACTGGTCCTTTAAAAGTGAGAAGCAGAACTGTCTTGGGCCTTATCCTTATAGTCTCCACTTTGTTAGAGATCCAAGGATGATCTGACTGCTTTTCTCTTGCCTAAAAGAGATCTACTTTGCCACAAATAACCTGGGTCCCTCTGGGGAGGGAGGTCTTTTCTAGGATTTAAATCGACTCCTAACATTGTGGTTCATCAGTTTAAGCCCCAGAACTTGTTGTCATGGCTGGCCCTCTTCCTGAGCCAGCCCCCAGCCCAGACCAATCAAGTGTCGCTCTGGCTCACCTGAGCTGGAAGGTAGGGTCGCCACCGTAAGGTGATAACTACATTTCTAAGAGAAGGCCATGCTCTCCGGCCTGCCTGACCACTCATGAGCCTCCAGATTCTATAGTGTTTCCACTTCTCTCAGCCCATGGACCAAGATGAGGGGAGAACTCCCTGACCCCTCCTTCCTACATGGGCTATTTACCCCCTCCTGCCCTTTCACATGGCAGGAGCTCTTTGTAATTTCTTACTTTAATTCTATTTATGTATTTATTAGAGAGAGAAAGAGAAAAAGAGGCAGATAGAATGGGCACACTAGGGCCTCCAGACACTGCAAACAAACTCTAGACAGATGGCCACCTTGTGCATCTGGCTTACATGGTTCCTTGGGAATTGAGCCTGGACCCTTTGGCTTTGCAGGCAAGTGCTTTAACCACTAAGCCATCTCCCCAGCCATCTTTTTGTCCTCTCTAAAGTTTTTCCAGGCCTACCCCATGAGCTCTCAGGCCATGTGGATGTATTCATTTTCCTTCTCTTGGTTTTGTACTTCCCTAAATAAGTATAATAATTTAATAATTATCTTTTTCAGTCTTATTTTATTCAATTCTTTGGTTAAAAGTAGATGTGAACTCAGGGTTTGGCTTTCAAGGACTTTCCTGAACCCTTAACACACCATTTCAAGGTGGCAGTCATTCCCTTCCTTTCTAAATAAATTAAAATAAAATAAAATTTCAGTATACAAACAAGAACTTAAAGTAAAGCATAGACATGCCCATTTGAGCCAATTATTATGGCTTTTTCATTTCAGTGGAGAATGTCATTATTAAAATCAAATCAAGTAATATGCCCAGGCTTACAGACAAGTAACTTTAGAACTAAACCCACAGTATTCTCTGCTTTCTCTTATTATCCCCAGGATCTATTTCACTTTGGTGTTCCTTCAGCTTCCAAGCCCTTATGGTCTCCATAAAGAATTTGGAAAGAGAGCTAAAGGAATGGCTCAGCTAGTAAATTACTTGCCATGCAAACACAAGGACCTGCAGTTGGAACCCCTGTACCAGGCATGATGGTATGTGCCTGTAAGCCCAGGTCTATGGAGGTGTAGACAGAAGGATCCCCAGGCCCTGTTGGATAGCTTGTCTAGCCAAATCAGTAAGCTCTAGGTTCAGTGAGAGACCATGTCTCAAAAACTAATCTGGAAGTTGATAGAGGAGGACACATAAGATTGGCCTCTGATCTCCATACCAACACACACACCTACACACATGCATGCATATGAACACACATAAACATGCAAACAAAAATTCAGAACAGAGAGTAGAAGATAAGTGGAATAAACTGGAGTAAGAGCAGGCTATGGCCAAAGGACCCATTATTCTGGCCTGCACTGTAGTCAGGCTTTATACTATTTCCAAAGGCTGTAAAGAGGACAACTCTTTCTGAAGGACATTTTCCTAGCCAGACTATTGGCAGGCCTATGTGAATGAGCTCTTCTTAATCCTTAGGGGTAGGAACAATGCATAGCTTCCAATTAGACAGTTACTTTATGACCTTCTGGGTATTTCAGATTATTCTGTCTCTACGCAGGACCAGAGATTTCACTTGGACCCATTGCTTTTGATGAGTATTCAGAATCCTACCTTCAGTGCCTGGTTTTTCAAGCTACTGATTATAAGGGAAGGGTCCACCCCCAGTGGCTTTCAAACCTGCAAATTAATATCTAATTGTATACCTAAACTTAGCAAACATCCAGCATGTCCAGCATGGCACAAACTTTCAAGGAAAGAATACATATACACAGTGAGGAACTCCTGGCACATGCCTTTTATGGGCTTGAGAAGATAAGAGCAGTTCTCAGGAGCTTCCCAAATGAACCCTGAAATGGATGCTAAAGGTTCTAATGACCACATGAGGCCTTCTTTCCACCTCTCTTCTGGCAGAAGAATGTGGTAGGCAGTACAGAAAAATGTTTGCCAATGTAACCTAGTGGCCAGAGAAACCCAAGGATTATATCACAAAGTGATGGTTACATGCAGATGAAGATTTTACCACTAGAAGACCCTTCACTCTACTTTTGGGCATTGAATTAGATTTACTGAAAGAAAGCTACTTAACTACTTTGTACTTGATGTATTTCAAGCTTTCTGGGATTCCCCACCTCACTTTTGACTTTGTATTGGGAGAGAATAATTGAGACTTTGCTGGGTTGTCAGCCCAGGGTTCCTGATGCTCAGGCATTCTGATATCTCCAGCTGCAAACAAAGGAGGCTGGAATACAGTTGCTGTGGAATGCACTAATTAATTACATTTACTTTACATAATTGGCATTAGGGCTTTTTCAACAAAAATGCAAATTTATGGAAATTGGTTGAAATTCTTATGCAAAATAATATAAAAATGGACTCCTAAATTATTGGGAAAAATAAGGCACTTTTTAATTGAACAGCTAAAAGATTTGTACTTCGTTATATGATTATATCTAGTAAACTCAATTTTAAAAGTTCATTTGCTTTTATCTAACCTTTCCACATCTTGCTCTGTCTTGTTGCTATAATTATCACCAATAAAGGACCAATCTTATTTTCTATATTTCTTTGCATCATGAGTTAGTTCTGTAAACAGAAATGGAATATGTTATTCTTTGGAACAGAGCCTTATGCATTACAAATTAGAAAAAGTTGGGTCAAAGAGTTGCAAAATAGCCAATTATTGCTTTGAGAGGACATAATCTAGCACCCTGCTCATTTTCTGCTTTGCAGGGGGAATGACTGTGCTCTACAGATGGACTTTCCACAAAGGATCCTCACACAAGAGTTGTAAAGAAGATGCCTTTGCAGTCCAAAGACAACTGGAACAAGGAATGTGCAAGGTTGATGAATATGTCATCAGTAGTGTAATAAGGGAGTGTGAAGATGCATGTGACATAGGTGTGCATACCAACAAATGAGTGCTTTCTGTAAAATTACGTCAAAAATTATAAAATGTATATGGGAAAACACTAAATGACAGAAGTAAAACAATAAAACACTGCCAGGTAAACTTGTGCAGACATTTATACACAATTACCAAGCTATTATTGATGGACAACTCTCAAAATGCATAGCGATCCACTTTAATAATATTCAGCAAATCAGGAATTTAGAGTGACCTCCAACCTCAAAGGGGATAGACTTAGTTTCACAATATTCATATGATTATTTAAGGCTTCATCTTTCTTATTCAGTACTTTTTCTTGAGAGGGTGGGCACGTTGGGATCAGGTTAGAGGGTCATGTTCTAGTATTCTTTTAGCACCACCATTTGAATAATAACTTCTGAAAACATTCTTGGGATTCAACTCCAATTATTCTCTTTAAATTCCTAGCACAAAAGGTAATGGGAATTTGTATGAGACTACTTAGATCTATTCTTTTGATAGGTGGAGGCTAGAACCCTTTTGAATTTTTTCTTCTTGGGTGCCTATTGGACACATTAATTTTCCAAGTGAGAAAGGTGATAGTCTGATAGTGAAGAGAGGGCCACAAGTACCTCTCTTTAGGCAGAGAAAACCACCAAACTGCCAGCACATAAACTGGCAGCAAAACAACAGGGAATTACCAGAGCTCACAAAGCACTCGGCATAACTTTGGACTAGAAATCAGAGCTTCCCTCAGTGACATCTCTTCCAGCCAGGTGGCCAGAATCCATGTTTTAATAAAACATTTGCTTCTATTGGGGAAGGGGCATATGTTCAAACTACCATGCATACAATATGTACAACCTTGGGTCTGTCCTTCCAAGAGTCATATTGAATTTTAATAGCCAGTGTATTGAGAACTAGGACCACTATGGTGTGATTAGATGAAGAAATACTACCTTTAAGAATGGATGGATACCCTTATCTTAGTGCAGGTCAATTATGTATGAGCACCTTTGCAGAAAAAGAAGTCCTGTGGTGACCCATGTCCTCTGACCTCCTGTTCTCTCTGTCCATATCATGTATCCCACCATGTTAAGATCTAGCCCTTTGAGGAAGGACTTTCCATACTCTGAAACTGTGAAGAATAAATGACTTTGCTTTGCAAATTACACAATATGTGTTGTTATGGGATAGAAGTGCAAAATGGGCTCAGACAGGGCTATATTAAAAGATGTAAAGAATGATGCTCACAGATAATTAACTTCCTCATTCCTAGATGAGACACATAACAAATTTGACAGAGAAGCACACTCTCCTAAGTTAGTGATTGATATCATATATTTCACTTTAGCATTGTTGTTAATCTCAGTGAGGTAATTGTATCACATTTTCTTTCTCTCTTCTTATTTCTATTCATTCATTATTCATCCTTAAGTTAAACTATTTGGATGGTCCATGCAAAACTTCCAAGGGAAATGTTGTTTGCCAAAAGTATGACAACTGCATATCTAGAAAGACGTGAAAAAGCATTGAATTATTGACTAAGTGGGTGAACATTACAGTATATAAATTACATTCCAATAAGGTTGCCAAAAAAGTAAACAAAAATTCTGAGCTTACTAGGAAATTCCTACCAGAAAAATCATCAAAATAGTCTGCTGACCTATTCAATCAGAAGTTCGTCTTAGTGCATTGTTCATTAAACATTTGGCTCAAAGTTGGAATTATTCCTATGCATTTATATCAGTTCCTGTCCTGCCACCCACACTGGAAGAATTAAAGATTCCTGTACTTAAGTCCTATGAGATACACTGAAGGGTAATGTGCGGGCCAAGAGGAAAGGACACAGGATCTGAGGCTGAAAGTTTCAGGAGGAAGGGTGGGAATTCTAGGAGTATTAGAAGTGATAAGAAAGGGGGTGGAGTTATGGCTTAACAGTTAAGGCACTTGCCTGCAAAGCCCATGGACCCCTGTTCAGTTTGATTCCCCATTACCCACATAAAGCCAGATGCACAGGGTGAAACATGCATCTTGAATTCATTCCTTGCAGTGGTTAGAGGTCCTGGCACATCTATTCTCCCTCTTCTGTTTCTCATTTCTCTCTCTCTCTGTTCCTCTCTTTCTCTGATTCTTGCTTTCTCTCTTAAATAAATAAATAAATGTTTTTAAAAACTATTACAAGAAGAAGTGATAAGGAAGGATGCTTGGGTATAATGACCTCTGAACTCTCATTTTACAGGTAAATAACAGTTTTGAACTTTAAAGCATGTACCTTTAAGTTAGGAGATGACATTGAACATAAAAAAGGAGACATTGACTATTATTGGAACACAGAAAGTTATTTAATATTTAGAAGTCTCTCACAGATGAAGAGTGAAAAACAAAATATCAGTTCAAGTCCTAAACAGATTTTACATTCCATGGCAGAAACAGCAAGTGGGAACTTTTTAAACTTAAGCAAATGGAAGCTAGGAATTCTTTTTTTTTTTTTTTTTTTTTTTTTTTTTTTTTTTTTTTTGCTGGAAGCTAGGAATTTTATGGTGTGGTTTTCCCAAAAGACTGCTTCATACAGGTGTTAGTTTTCTCTAATGCTTTATGCATCAGCACAATGAACATACTTACTACTTCTAGTAAAAAGAAGGTTTTCTTTTGTTTATCTTTGCTTGTGCATGTATGTGGTGTCTGTGTGTACGCAGTTCAAATGTGAGTTTTCTGGTGTACGTGCACATGTGTGTACGTGCATGTGAAAGCCAGAGATTGACATTAGATATCCTCCTCAATCAGTCATACTCCAACTTACTTTCTTTCTTAATTAAAAAGTAATTAGACAATTAAGAAAATCTAAATTGTGACTTGATGTTAAGGAATTACTATCTTTATATTTTTATTAACAACATATTTTGTATGGATACATCATACTTTGGTACACTGTTCACACTCCACTGGGAACCCTCCGTGGTGGGCTTGCAGGTATTCTCCATGAGGTTGTGGGTTATATATTGTGGGAGATGTAGTCAGTCTTTTAGGGGGAGGAAGTACCTTTGTACATGATGTTTCTGCCTGTGGCCCTTACATTCTTTCAGCCCACTCTTCCACAAAATTCCCTGAGTTATGGTGAGTGTGTTTTAAGTGTACTGCAGTGATGAACTGGTAGGAGCCTCTGGATCTCTGCTTTGGTAGGTGTTGAGCATCCTCAGGGTCTCTCTCCTTTACTCTGGTTCTTATTGCCAGGTTCACCATGGAAGCAGCACTCTTGCTCATTTCCCCAATTCCTCTGTGGTTTCAGCTGTGGCTTAGCTGAAGTGCCAGGGCTAGTTTATCTTCTCTGATCTAGATACCTTCAGAAAGAGAAAAAAAAAATTCTCCAACTTACAGTGAAGTCACCATAGTTAAATGGGTAAGCATTAGTAATTTAGGGAGAATTTGATATATGTACCTCTCTTTTCAAAGACCAATGAGATCCTGACACTGGAGAGCATAATCTTTGTCTCCATAGTATTCTGACCTGGTTCCCACATCCAGATGTGCATTCTTTTCCACTGAGTGAATCTCTTAGCCAATCAGAAAACCATTGGTTACCCATCAAGGTGGTATGCCACCATTGCACTGGCATGTAAATCGTGTGAGGATGTTTACTTCTGAGTAGAACAGACCTTGGTTGTGCAGAACATTGTTAGGCAATTCCACACAGTAGCTCATGTAAGCATTTTCCAGCCCTAGATGGGCTGTCTGGGGACTGGCTCTTTTCTGGATTCCAGCCAGGTCTCTCCATTCTCTGTGGCAGCAGCATATGGTTTCTTCAGCAATAGGATCTTACCTTTTTTCTCAGCCGGGTAATAAAGTGCTTTGACAGAAGGCTGTCTTGTTTTAGGGACTTCGCAGGTCTCTGCAATCAACATCTCATTGTGGCTAGCAACTGATTTATGCTACTGGGAGTTGCAGGCCAGAGGGGGAAAAAATTAAAGTTAGGCTTTATTCCACACTCTTCCAAGCTCTTAATTTCAGGTGTTCTCACTTATTCTTGTTGAGGGTTATATGTTTGATTCTATCTTCAAAAGTAAAGGTTACTATGGTGCCAGTTCATTTTGGATTTAGTTTTGTGTTTGTTTTCCCCCACCCTCCCTTTCGCCTTCCCCCAAAACCTTCCACACTATTGTTTGGACTTAAAGTTACCTATCAGGTATGGGAGAAGCTCAAGCTGGTCCAGGTTAGGAACAGCAGATGAGTGAGGCCATGAGAAGATTGTCTTTCTGTGATTGTGTGAATTTGCTCAGTTTAATCTGTTCCAAGTCTGTCCATTTTTCTACAAATTTTGTTCTATCAGTTTTTTCTTACTGCTGAGTAGCATTCCATTGAGAAAATGTACCACATCTTTTTTATCCATTCATCTAATAATGGGCACATGGTTTGAATCCAGTACATAGCTACTGTAAATTGAGCAGCTATAAACATGGTTGAACAAACATCTCTGCTGTGAACCATGGAGCATTTAGGACAAATGATGGGTCTGTTGGTAGCTCTATATTCATCCTTTACAGGAATCTCCATATTGTTTTCCATACATCCTTGCCAACATTTGTTGTCATTTGATTTTTTAATGATTGCCGTCCTTACTGGAGTAAGGTGGAATCTCATAGTTGTTTTAATTTGCATTTCCCTAATGGTTAAAGGATGTTGAACTTTTTGTTAAGAGTATATCAGCCATTTGTATTTCTTCCTTTGAAAACTCCTTGTAAAGTTCTCTGCCCCATTTTTGGAGTGGGTTGTTGGATGTTTTTAATTGCTTATTTTTTTGAGTTCTTTGTGGATTCTAGATGTTAGGCCTCTGTCAGTGGCATAGATGGAAAACATTTTCTCCCATTCTGTGGGTAACCTATTGGCTCTGATTATGGTATTTTTGTCTGTCCAGAAGCCTTTTTAGCTTCATGAGATCCCATTGGTTGATTGATTGCTTAATCTCCTGGGCTACAGGGGTTTTGTTTAGGAAGTCTTTCCTCACTCCTAAATCATGGAGAATTCCTACTAATTTTTCTTCCAGTAGGAATAGAGTTCTAGGTCTTACACTGAGGTCTTTAATCCATTTGGACTTAAGTTTTGTGTTTGCTGAGATGTGTGGGTCTAGTTTCATTTTTCTACATATGGTTCTCCAATTTGTCCAGCACCATTTGTTGAAGATACTGTATTTTTTCCAGTCCACATTATTAGCATGTATGTGAAAGATCAAGTAGCTGTAGTTACTTGACCTAAGGTCCACTTCTGTTCTATTGATCTATATTTCTGTTTTTATGCCAGTACCATGCTGTTTTCATTACTATGGCTTTGTAATATAGCTTTAGATCAGGTATGGTGATACCTCCAGAGGGTTTTTTGTTTTGTTTTGCTTTGTTTTGCTGAGGACATGTTTAGATATCCAAGGCCTGCTGCCATTCTATATGAATTTTGAGATCATTTTTTCTTTCTCTGTGAAGAATGATGCTGGAACTTTTATTGATATTACATTAAATCTTTGTATTCCTTTTGGTAGAATTGACATTTCCATAGTATTAATTCTACCTATCCAAGTGCAAGGGAGGTCTTTACATCTTATCAAGTCCTACTCAGTTTCTTTCTTAAGCGGTTTTATGTTTTCATTATATAGGTCTTTCACATCCTTGGTTAAGGTTTGCCGAAGACAGTTATTTTTTGTTGCTATTGCAAATGGGGTAGCCTCACTAATTTATATCACTGTATGTTTGTCCTTTGCATACAGAAAGGCTACTGATTCTTGTGTGTTCATTTGGTATCCCGCCATTTTCTAAAGGAATTAATCACCTTTAGAAGTTTTGAGATGTAGACTTTTGAGTCACTTAAATATGGAATCATGTCATCTGCAAATAGGGCTAACATGACATCATCCTTTCCAATTTGCATACCTTTTATTTCTTTCTCCTGTCTTTTTGTTTGGGCTAGAACTTCTAGTCCTATATTGAAGAACAGTGGTGAGTGATGGGCACCCCTGTCTTGTTCCCGATCTCGGTGAGAACTCCTTGAGTCTTTCCCCATTAAGTACTATCTTGGCTTTAGGTGCTTTTTAACCTTTCTGTGTTGAGATAACAAACTTCCATGACTCTTGTCTCTAGCATTTTGATCATGAAGTGATGTTGTATTTTGTTAAAGGCCTTCTCTGCATCTATTGAAATGATCATGTGATCCTTGTGATTAAGTTTATTTATGTGGTATATTATGACTGATCTCCATATGTTGGACCATCCCTATGTCCCTGGGATGATGGTTCTTGGAATTCATTTCTGCATTTACTTATGTCTTCATTAGGCTTGACCAGCTGCTTATTAAGAGCCTCTATTTTTTAGTTCACCTTCAATTCACTTAACTCTCTTTTGAGGTTTCTCTCTTTTTTTTTTCCCTATTAGGTCAAAGTAAAGACAGCTGTTATGTTATTATTGTTTTTTGTTGATTTGCCACCAGTTCTGCCATTCTTGACCAGGTCTGCGCTCACCGGAGAACTTGGTCAGGGAGTGGTGGCTGGGGACAGTGGTTGGGGGAATTTGAGGGTCTAGTGGGCTACCCTGGAACGTGGGAGCTAGCAGATTTTCAAGTGTGCCCCTTTGTGCCCACCCACAGGAGATACGCTAAGACCTAATCACACTGGAGCCCCAGACACCTTGCCTGGTATTACCCAGGGGATGCTGAAGTGTTGTTAGGCAAATGCCATCTTGACTAGAACTATCCAATTTGTTTCTTGAGACAGTGTTTCTCACTGAAACTGGAGTTCACCAATGGGGCTAGGCTAGCTAGCTGGGCCTCCCCAGCACTGGGATTTCAGTCCCACATCACCACATCTGCCTTCTATGTAGTTTGTGGGTTCTGGCTTTGAACTCAAGTCCTTATGTTTGTGAGGAAATAACTTACTGACTGTGGTGCATTGGGTGTGAAATGCTCATGTAAATAGCCTCATGTGAATGTGTATAAACGTCATACTTGATTCCTAGCTGTTGGAGCCTCTGGGAGATGAAGACTCGGAGGTGCGTCACTTGGAGTGGAACTGGGGACTTCCTAGTCCCAGTCCCTTGACAGTATTGATGAGCTCATTCCTGCTACCTCCTTCCAGCCTATGTGACAAAAGGTGATGGCCAGCCTTTTGTTTCTCAGTTGCTTTCCCCACCATGATGAAAATTCCCCTTGAAACTGTAAGCTGAAAGAAATCCTTTCCTCCCTAAGCTGCTTTTGCTTAGGTGTTTCAATGTCCACCCTGATTGAGCCATCTCCTTAGCTCTGGAGCAGGTTCCCTTAGGGCAAAAGGTCCTGTATTAAAGAGTTATCCTTTATCTACCCTGAAAAGAAGAAATAACTTAGAGTTGACTACTCCAGAGTTTAGGCCTTAATTAATTAATTCACTAATTAATTCATCAACGATTTTCAAATTAAACACTTACTATACTCTCAGTAAGGACAGGGGAATTTGTTGCTTTAATAAACGATTAATAGTAACAGGACATATGGCTACAAAAATCTACTTTGGAATATAGTATATTTTGTTACTACTGAATGAGTGGATATTTTAACATAGGATAATGGAATAAAATATGATTGGATGTTTTTTCTCTTCTTCCAGAAAGTCTCCATGAGCTCATCTGACAACATTGCATCAACATTCAACTGTAGCTATTACATAAAGGTAACTAAAGGTACTTGGATGATACTGAAGAAATTAAAGGGAAACCTGAATTTGTATAAACTAAATAAGATGCAGGTCATTTTGAGACAGGAGAGTAAAGTAGACAGTGAGGTCAAAATTATTATATAAAACTCCAGTGAGGCTAGAGAGATGGCTTAGCATTTAAAGTGCTTGCTTCCAAAGCCTGATGCCAAGGGTTTGATTCCTCAGTACACACATAAAGCCAGAAGCACAAACTGGCACATGCATGTGGAGTTTGTTTGCACTGCCAAGAGGCCTGGGCATATCCATCCCTTCCCTCTCACTCTACTTGCAAATAAGTAAATAAAAACATTTTAAAATATACAGTGGCAGAGAGGAAGACTGGAACACCCCACCAAAGGCTACATGAAACAAGAAAGGGCATATGCAGAAAAATTGTATGTCTTGCAAATGAACCCTAATAGGTCACAATTCTCAGGGTGCACGGCCATTTAGACTCTGACCTTTCTTCCAGCTCTGACCTAATTTTTCCCAGGGAAGTACCCTTCTCCTTTAATGAACTGTTTCTGTTTCTAACACTATCCACATGGCTCTGTCCAATTTCTTGTTGCAGGACATAAGAATCTAGAAATCTCAGGAAGTACCCACCAGACTACACTATTCACATGTAATAATCTTATGATCAAATTAAAATCTCATTTTTTATTATCTTGATATTTTAAAGAGTACAATGGAACAAACTTTATAAACTTTATAAAAAAGAGACTCAAGCTTTAGGACTTTTTATTAGTAACCTAGTGAATAAATGCACACACACACACACACACACACACACACATTTTAATGGAGTGATTATTCAGCCACAGGGGCTCACAAAGCAGAGGTAACCCACTGCCTTGCCATGCTTACATTTCAGCCCACATTCAGTTTTATCCAAATACTACATGTGAATACATTCTTTTATAATTTACACAATGCCGAGTTGGATTTCAAACATTAGGAATAATTACTAGGTATTTCATTTTAAATAATGTGTACTTGAATCTAGAACTCATACACTTACCTCTGATATCACCATCACTAAAATGGATAGAATACTTTGAGGTTGGGGTTTCTTTCTTTGTATCCAAAGATCCTACATTGTGTGCATGGGAAGGTTAATTAAATACTAGGTAATATTATACTTACAGTTAATTGTGATAGACATAATAAACACAAGTGATATAAAAATCATTTCTGGAGGACTTCCGGCCAAGATGGCGACCGCCTAGCTGCGCTGCAAATCCCGGGGAAAGAAAGGCAAGATATTAAGGGTATATAGTGGCTTTTAGGGGAGAGAAATCTGGGAGGGCACAGAGGTGGGGGAACAGGGAATTGCTGGTCCCCTTTCGGGCGGGTAGGCCCCCCTCGCCACAAATAACCGCCGTGTTCAAAGCTCCACCCCTGCCGCTGCTGCTGCTCCGGAGCCCGCACGGCTGCCACTGCGCGCTGATCGTTCCCTCCGCGCGGAAGCTTAGACTGCTCCGCACCCTCGTCCACTCGCCCACCTACTGAATGTGCCCAGTCCCACAAGCTCAGATTGTATCTCTTGCTTGCGTCAGCTCAGGTGCCACCCCCTACCTGCCTGCCGCACTGGCGGGCCGCCATTGTCCCGTGGCGGGGGAGCGCAGACTGCTTCCGGTTCCCAGCGTTCCCAGCCAAAGTCTGGGCGGCTTCAGTGCTTGGTGCCTCAGTGCCACTCCTAGCTCGAACGCAGGCAGCCTTGGCACATTACCACTTGAGAACTCAAACAATTTTGGCGCCCCTGCCATGTAGTAGATAGGCGGCTTTGGCAAGTGAGATTATTCCCTGCGTGCGGAAGCTTAGACTGCTCCGCACTCTCCTCCACTTGCCCTCTGTCTGCCGCGCGGCTGTCCACAATTGTCCTGTGGCGGGGGAGCGCAGACTGCTTCCGGTTCCCAGCGTTCCCAGCCAAAGTCTGGGCGGCTTCAGTGCTTGGTGCCTCAGTGCCACTCCTAGCTCGAACGCAGGCAGCTGTGGCACAATACCGCTTGAGAACTCAACCAACCTTGGCGCCCCGGCCAGGTAGTAGATAGGCGGCTTTGGCAAGTGAGATTATTCCCTGCGTGCAGAAGATTAGACTGCTCCGCACTCTCGTCCACTCGCCCTCTGTCTGCCGCGTGGCTGTTCACAATTGTCCTGTGGCGGGGGAGCACAGACTGCTGCCGGTTCCCAGTGTGCCCAGCCAGAGTTCGGGTGGCATCAGTGCTTGGTGCCTCAGTGACACTCCTAGTTCGAACGCAGGCAGCCTTGGCACATTACCGCTTGAGAACTCAGGCAACTTCGGCGCCCCTGCCAGGCAGTAGATAGGTGGCTTTGGCAAGTGACAGCCAAAGCCCAGGCTTCTTGGCAACGCCCCCAGGCTGCATAAGATTCCCATTGTTCTTGAGCCCAGGCTGATACGCCCACTTATCTGCCCATACCCTGTCATGGGCAGAACACAGCGCAAAAGAAATAACATGAATAATCAAATGCAAGAAAATCCAATTAGATCACCCACTCCCACAATGAATACTTCTAACCAAAACATAGAAGAACAAATAGGACCAGAACACCACATTGAAGCTATGAGCAATGCAACTCTAACCAACCTATTGGTAGAACTTGCAGGAAAGCAACAAAGGGCCGACAATCGTGTGGATGCTGCCATCACTAACTAGAACTAATAGATAAGAAATTGGAAGGATTAGATAAGAAAATGGAAGGATTTCAAAGAGAGTTAAGAGATTTGAGGGAGAGTGAAAAAAAAGAAGACCTTAAAAATCAGCTGGCCATGCTAAATGAAGACATAAAGAAATGCAAGGATGAACTCCAAGAATCATCAAGAAAATCAGAAAATGATGTGAAAAGGGAGCTTGACAGAGGGATGGAAATTATACATAGAAAAATAATAGAAAATGCAAACTTAATTGAACAAGCCCGAAACTCACTAGAAGCTCTCAAGAATAGAGTCAGCCAAGTGGAGGATAGAAACTCTGATCTGGAAGACAAGATGGAAGAAACAGTTAGAGAGTTCAAAAATTTCAGTAAGTTTAAAAGCTCCTGTGAACAGAACATGAGGGAATTGTGGGATACAGTTAAACATCCCAATATCAGGATCATTGGAATACCAGAAGGAGAAGAAATCCAGACCAAAGGCATGGAGAACTTCTTTAACAAAATAATTGAAGAAAACTTCCCCAATCTCTTAAAAGAAAGGCCCATCAAGATACAAGAAGCCAATAGAACTCCAAACAGACTGGACCAAAGGAGAAACTCTCCAAGACATATTATTATTAAGACTCTAAACATTGACACCAAAGAGAAAATCCTAAAAGCAGCTAGGGAAAAACAGCACACCACCTTCAGAGGTAACCCCATCAGAATTACTTCAGACTTCTCAATGGAAACCCTGAAAGCTAGAAGAGCCTGGAATGAAACACTGCAAAGTCTAAGAACCTATGGCTTCCAACCCAAACTACTCTACCCAGCAAAAGTATCCCTCATAATAGATGGTGAACGAAAAACTTTCCATGACAAAACTCAGCTTTACAATTATATGAACACAAAACCAAACCTACAGAGAGTATTTCAGGAAATTCTACACAGAGAAGAAAAAAATAATCAAACACAATTGCCTACAAGAAGCAGATCACAACAACCAAACTCAGAGTAGGCACAAAAAACTTCAATGTCCATGAAAACTCCAACCTACATTTACCATCACAATATGGCAGGGATCAAATCAAATCTCACAGTCATTACCCTAAATATTAATGGCCTTAATTCACCCATCAAGAGACACAAGCTAACAGGATGGATCAAAAAATTAGACCCCTCAATCTGTTGCCTTCAAGAAACCCACCTCACCATTAAAGACAGACATCTCCTCAGGGTGAAAGGGTGGAAAACAGTATTCCAAGCAAATGGGAATAAGAAACAAGCAGGTGTAGCTATATTAATATCGGATAAAATAGACTTCAAACCAAATATAATCAAAAAAGACAAAGAAGGCCACTTCCTACTTATCAAGGGAACGATCCATCAAGAGGATATTACAATCATAAATCTGTATGCACCAAACACAGGGGCACCACAGTTCATAAAACAAAACCTACTTGACAATAAAACAGAAATAACCACAAACACCATCATAGCTGGGGACTTCAATACACCATTATCAGTAATAGACAGATCATCCAAACAGAAACTCAACAGGGAAGTAAGAGAGCTCAACAAAACCATAGATCACTTAGACCTAACGGACATCTACAGAACATTCCATCCCAAATCCACAGATTACACATTCTTCTCAGCAGTCCATGGAACATTCTCTAAAATAGACCATATATTGGGTCACAAAGACTGCCTCCACATATTTAGGAAGATTGACATAATTCCCTGCATGATATCAGATCACAATGCTATATTGCTAGAAATCAACAATAAAAGACCCACCAAGAATCCCAAAGGCACCTGGAAACTGAACAGCACACTTTTAAACAATAAATGGATAGTGGATGAAATAAAGAATGAAATTGCAAAATTTCTGGAATTGAACGACAATGAGAACACATCGTATCAAAACTTATGGGACACAATGAAGGCGGTCCTCAGGGGAAAATTCATAGCACTCAATGCCTTCGTAAAAAAGACAGAAAGGTCCCAAATCAATAACCTAACCATCCACCTAAAGGCACTGGAAAAACAAGAAAAATCCAACCCAAAGAGCTCCAGAAGGAAAGAAATAATTAAAATCAGAGCAGAAATCAATGAATTGGAAACCAAGGAAACAATTAAGACAATTGACAAAACAAAGAGCTGGTTCTTTGAAAAAATAAACAAGATTGACAAACCCCTGGCCAATCTGATCAAGCAAAAAAAGGTGAAGCTTCAAATTAACAAAATTCAAAATGAAAAAGGAGAGATCACAACAGACATAAGTGAAATTGGGAGAATCATCAGGACTTATTTCAAAAACCTCTACTCCACAAAACTGGATAATGTGGAGGAGATGGATAAATTCCTGGACGCATACCATCTACCAAAGCTAAACACAGAGCAGATTAATCACCTCAATCAACCCATCACACTCATGGAGATTGAAAAAGTAATAAAAAACCTCCCAAAAAAGAAGAGCCCAGGACCAGATGGCTTCTCAGCTGAATTCTATCAAACCTTCATGGAAGAACTCAAACCAATCTTCCTCAAACTGTGCCACACAATTGGTGAACAGGGAAAGCTACCCAACTCCTTTTATGAAGCTAGCATCACCCTAATTCCAAAACCAGGCAGAGATGCCACAAGAAAAGAAAACTACCGGCCTATTTCCCTGATGAATTTAGATGCAAAGATCCTAAACAAAATCCTTGCAAACCGAATCCAACAACGCATCAAAAGCATTATCCACCTTGACCAAGTGGGATTCATTCCAGGAACACAGGGGGGGTTCAACATATGGAAATCTGTCAATGTAATACACCACATAAACAAGGTTAAACATAAAAACCACATGATCATTTCGATAGATGCAGAAAAGGCCTTTGACAAGATTCAACATCACTTCATGTTCAAAACATTGGAGAGAGTTGGCATAGTTGGTTCATATCTTAACCTAATAAAGGCAATATACGAAGCTCTGAAGGCCCAAATAATACTTAATGGAGAGAGACTGGAGGAATTCCCATTAAGATCAGGAACAAGACAGGGTTGTCCACTCTCACCTCTGCTTTTCAATATAGTTCTGGAAGTCCTAGCTCAAGCAATAAGACAGGAGAAGGAAATAAAAGGGATAGAATTTGGAAAGGAGGAAGTTAAGTTAGCTTTATGCGCTGATGACATGATTATATATGTAAGAGACCCGAGAGACTCCATCCCAAAACTCCTGAAGGTGATTAACTCCTATAGCAAAGTAGCAGGATACAAAATCAATGCACAAAAATCAGTAGCCTTCCTTTATGCAAAGGACAAAGATACAGAAAAAGAAATAAGGGACATAGTCCCATTTTCAATTGCGACAAAAAAAATAAAATACCTTGGAATAACGTTAACCAAGGAAGTGAAAGATCTATACAATGAAAACATAAAAACACTCAAAAAAGAAATAGAGGCGGACTTGAGAAAATGGAAAGACCTCCCATGTTCCTGGATAGGCAGAATTAACATTGTGAAGATGACAATCCTACCAAAGGTAATTTACAGATTTAATGCAATACCAATTAAAATCCCCACAGTGTTCTTCACAAAGATAGAAAAAATGATCTCAAATTTCATATGGAAAGGCAGAAGGCCTCGCATTTCCAAACATATCCTCAGCAAAAGAAATACCTCTGGAGGCATCACCATACCTGATCTAAAGCTATATTACAAAGCCATAGTAATAAAAACAGCATGGTACTGGCATAAAAACAGGACTATAGATCAATGGAATAGACTCGAGGACCCGGACTTTGGGTCAAGCAACTATAGCTACTTGATATTTGATAAAGGCCCAAACAATATACGCTGGAAAAAAGAGAGCATCTTCAACAAATCGTGCTGGACAAACTGGATAACCATATGCAGGAAACTAAAACTTGACCCACACATTTCACCATGCACTACACTCAAGTCCAAATGGATCAAAGATCTCAATATAAGACCAGAAACTCGAATACTACTGGAAGAAAATTTAGGAAGTACATTCCATGATATAGGAATGGAAAAAGACTTCCTGAACAAAACCCCAGTAGCTCATGAACTTAAACCATCACTCAACCAATGGGACCAAATGAAGCTGAGGAGTTTCTTTACAGACAAGCATACAATTAGCAAAGCCAATAGATTACCCACAGAATGGGAGAAAATATTTGTGGGTTATCCAACTGATAGAGGACTAATCTCTAGAATCTACAAAGAACTCAAAAATCTAAACAGTAAGAAGTCAAACACCCCACTCACAAGATGGGGCAAAGAGCTGAACAGGAAGTTCACAGAGGAAGAAATAGAAATGGCAAACATACACTTAAGAAAATGTTCATCATCCCTAATCATCAGAGAAATGCAAATTAAAACAACTATGAGATTCCACCTTACCCCAATAAGGATAGCAAGCATCAAAAAATCAAATAAAAATAAATGCTGGCGAGGATGTGGAGAAGTAGGAACACTCATCCACTGTTGGTGGGAATGTAGGATGGTACAACCACTTTGGTAAGCAATATGGAGACTTCTGAAAAAGCTGAGTATAGAGATACCAACAGACCCAGTTATTCCCTTACTGGGCATCTACCCTAAAACCTTCAAACCACAGACTAAGGAGATTTGCTCAACCATGTTTATAGCGGCTCAATTTGTAATAGCTAAGAGCTGGAATCAACCCAGATGTCCATCACTAGAAGAATGGATAACTAAGATGTGGTATATCTACACAATGGAATTCTATACAGCAGTAAGAAAAAATGACACAATGAAATTTGAGGAAAAATGGTTGAACCTGGAACAGATCATTCTCAGTGAACTTACCCAATCACAGAAAAAAAATCGCCACATAGTCTCACTCATCTACAGCACCTAACCTGAATCTACCGAAGATACCTTACATACCCAGCAAGCATCTCCTAGATTAGACACTAGGATGGAAGGGGAGGGAGGGGAGGGCATTAAAGGGGTGGGAAACACAAATCTAGACCCAAACGGCAATGGTACCATAATCTTCTACTTACTAAAAGATAGACCAAATGGCTGATCCTTCACCAGGCCCTTACAGGGAACACCTGAAACACAAGACACTGGAGAGGGTAAGATTAAGACTAACCTTAGTCTCCTACATCTTCCCTCCCTCACTTCCCCTCTCCCTGTCTCTCTCTCTCTTATCTCTAACTCTTGTATATTAGTTATCTTTTTCCTCATTTTCTTAGTGGGCACAGACCTGTAACTCCCAGAACCAGCATGGGGCTATCATCCACAATGAGCTTTTGATCAGAGAGACCTACAAGGTTTCCTAAAAGACAGACAGATTTCTGTCAGAGTACTTGATGACCCACCAAAGGTTAGTGGTAAGACCCTACTGCTGAAGATACCTTATGTGATTGACATGCAAATTAGAATGGCATGGCTGGAAGTTGGATGAGAGTCAGTCCCCAGACAGTCAGCGCGTCTAGTGCCAGAAGGTGCTACATGGGCGACTGGGGGAAATTGACCAATATCTATCGAAGCAACGCATGGTCTAACCTACTTAGCAGCAAATAACTTATTGTGATGCCCACACAAGTGCAGTGGTGGCACACAGCCATGGTGGGGAACCAACTGCTCTCAATTTAGCTAACTGATCCCCTCACTGGTATGGGACCCATAGCTGGAGCTGGGAAACAAGTCAGAACCATATCCAAACATAAGCCCACTCTCCAGTATCAACCTACTATCAATTGTGGGCTACAAGAGGGCCTACACCTATTAAATTCTCTATAAAAAAAAAGAAGTAAGGGTTATCTCATTTGTCCTGGTGCTAACTTACTCTCCGTTGGAGAATCTGCTTCTCTTTTTCAGATAGATGTAGACCCTAAGTAGAGAGCCACCCCATCATACCTCAAAAGGGCTCCGGCTGAAACTAAGAAAACTTCGAGAAACAAGCAAGGGGGCTGTTTTTCCTGATGAACCGGACACCAGCACAAGGGGGAAGGAGATCAGCATAGAGAAAAATCAACCCCTACCAAATCAGAGAGCCAGAGCCTCAGAGGCCCTCAACACCTCATCACTGAAGCAGACCAAAAATGAACCCAACATGGCTCAGGGAAATTTTGTGGAAGAGGGGGCGGAAAGAATGTCAGAGTCACATGTTGGGTCATGATATGCAGAGACATTTAGCTTAGCCATAACTGTGGGCTAACTCCACAATGCATGACCCGTATACCTCAACAAGGAGGGGACAAGGGGAGGGGGTAGGTCACGGATGAGCCTAATAATGGTACCAAACTGACTGTATTTGCTGAATACAGAACTGACTAATAAAAAATAAAATAAAATAAAAAATAAAAAAAAATAGAAAAAAACAAAAAATAATTAAAAAATAAAATATATATTTTTATTTATTTATTCATTCATTTGAGAGAGAAAGAGACAGCAAGAGAGAGAGAATGTGTGATCTAGAGACTCTAACCACTGCAAACAAACTCCAGACACATGTGTCACCTTGTGCATCTGGCTTTAGTGGGTCCTGGGGAATTGAACTTGGGTCCTTAGGCTTTGCAAGTAAGCACCTTAACCACTAAGTCATCTCTCCAGCCTGATTGTATTTTTTTTTTAAGTCTTGTGGTGTGTGTGTGTGTAAATTTATTAGTGAATGAAACCTCCAAAAATTGTAATTTTATTGGTAGGAATGTGGACAGAAAGAAAAAAATAAGCTATTCATATTAGTATATGTCTATTCCCATGTGATCTTGTGTGTCTTGTTTTTGCTCTGTAATAGCATGAAAGAATTTAAACCAGGATTTCCTAGGTTTTTGATAAATCTAAAAATTGATGGCTTAAAAAAAATAAAAAAAAAATAAAAATCATTTCTGGGATGGAGAGATGGTTTAGAAGTTAAGATGTTTGCCTGCAAAGCCAAAGGACCCAGGTTGGATTCTCCGGAATACATGTAATCCAGACGCACAAGGTGGTGCATGCATTTGGAATTCATCAGCAGTTGCTAGAGTGGCCTGGTGCACACATTTCTTTCTCCCTCTATATGTCCCCCCTCTCAAATAAATAAATAAATAAATAAAATTTAATTTAATTAAAAATAATTTCTAAAATACAGGAAATGTAAAAGAAGAACTTTGCATAGTCCAGTGACTCATGTCCATCCATTCTCTCAGGTTGTTGCTCTAAATCATGCCAGTTCCAGTGAGTGCAACTAGGTATGGAAAATATCCATCAAACTTAGACTAGTAAAATGATCTTTCCTCAACTTCTCATAATTAAGTCATAATTTCAGCAATGTTACAAATGTATCTGATACATTCGTGTTTAGCCTATTCAATAAATGTATTAAATTGCACTCAGATGCGCTCAGTAAAATCCCATTGGTCTCAAAGTGGCAGAGAAAGAACAGATTTGGAATCTAAATTTGAGAAACTTATTTTAGATAGTGACATTTTATTTTCTTCATGTTTGGATCATGTTTTAGCTTTGGACAAAACTGACTCTAAAATTTGGAAAACCAAAAATCATTGTGACCAAATGCACACTTTTCCCAGATATAAAATATTTGCCCTCATTTTAAACCCTTTTCTTTGGAAGGTTCCAAGCACTCTTTGTCTGATTTGTTGTGATACTTTTCAGACTTGAAGAAGCTCAAGGAGAGTTTATGAGATTTGTCATGTATTGTGGGATAATTCTTCTAAGATGTTTTCCTCTCTTGCACCAACAGTAATGATCCACTAGCTCTGCTCAACTTCTACCCTGGAGTTTCTCTGCATTGTTTCCCTGGTTGGAGCTACTGCCTACTAGAAACTGTCTTTCTCTTTCTGTGTATTGGAACACATCCTGAAAGAACCTCCTAGGGTTGAAGACAGAAGTAAAATAAGGGTAAATTCTCCAAGGAGAACATGATAAACCAGAAGTTTCATTTTCTGTCAAAATACATAGTTTATAGAGTTCTTACATAAAATTAAAAGCAATTAATAGAAATTGACTGTGAGAAAAGCCAGAGATAGGAATTATTAGACAAAATTTAAATTAATTATGAGAAATATATCCAAGGAAATGGAAATCCTATCTAAAATAAAAAAGTGTGAGGATAATGTTTCAATGAATAGAGATGTTAATAAAGAGAGAAATCAATCATTGGCTGGACAAATAATTATATCCCAAATTCTTAGTGTCTTATGGGTGTGTGTAAATATATATTATATAGATCCATCAGTATAATAGCATATCGAGTGTCTTCATTTCCCTAAATATATTCTATGCTTTGTCTATTCTTCCCTGTTATCTCTATGCTTTTTAGGCTTTTTTTAATCATTTTTTTTCATTTTGTTTTCTAGACTAATTTATCTTTGCCATTAATTCTTCGTTTTGATTGTTAATAACCAATTTTAAGCCCTTTGTGAATCAAAAAGCTATAAAATCTAGGAAACAGTTATTTGTACATTAAGTACAAAGAATGTGCCAGTCTTGTGGAAAATATTGAATATGAGAAGACAATGCATAAAAAGAAATACATAGGAAATATATTTAGTTTCCTCTTAATTTTGCTGTGAACATAATAATATCCTGTAAAAATGAAGTCTATCAAAAAATCTATGTAGTACCATTAAGCATATAAATATATGAGTAATGGAAGACACAAAATTATGAGAGCACACAAGGCAAAATAGCAGTCTTAATTCCCTAACTTTTACTTTATGAGTGAGCTTATTAAATGTAAATGTGTTAAACACTTTAATAGAAAGCTAGTGATTTTCAAAATGTCTAAAAAAAAAACTTTCTCCAATTATAAGCTGTCTAGAAGACAGATATTAAATTCAAAGACATAAACAGGCTGGAATTAAAAGAATGTGCCCAGATTTACCAAGGAATTAATAATTCCAAAAAGTTGGAATGGCTCTACAAATACCAGAGAAAAAGATTATTTAAAAGAAAAAATATTGCTAGACACAAATAAGGAGTATTTTAAAATTTTATTTATTTATTTGTAAGCTAAATAGGTTAGAGAGAAGAGAGACAGAGAGAATGAGAATTGGTGTGCCAGGGCCTCCAGCCACTGGAAACAAACTCCAGACACATGTGCCATGTCATGCATCTGGCTTATATGGGTACTTGGGAACTGAACCTTGGTCTTTAGACTTCACAGGCAAGCACCTTACCTGCTAAGCCATCTTTCCAGCCCCAAGTAAGGAGATTTTAATTACATTTTTCAAAATCTTTACCAAACAGTACTACTTACTTCCCTTATGGAACCCATATCTTTGGGGCCACGATTCAGTCACATACTAACTGACACAGAAAATGGGAGTAATGTTTCGCGACTTATGTCTGGCAAAATATATATAGCAAATTCACTTCCAAAAATATATAAAACTATATGCTTAATGTTGAGTATTCTAAGTATAGCTCTATAAATTTTCTTTTAAAAGATTGTACCTTAATAAAACAAAAAGAAATAAAATAATAAATTTTTAATTTTAAATTTTAATATTTTTCCCTTTCCATATCTATTCAAAGTTGTTTTATGGATCCTAGAAGCAATTACTTTTTGGTTGTCTTTGGTCTATTTAAATAAAACAGTTATCATGTACATATAAAACACTTGAGATAAATTCAATGTTAAGAACCTTGTATCACTTCTAACGCAATCATCTTGTTCTCCTTGCCTTTTGCTTTATCTCAAGCTTGGGTAGTTCTAATGATGTACTGCTAATTGTCTTTGAAAAATTGTGCCAGAGCTTAGATTGTCTGTGACCTAGGAAGAAATTATCTTCTGTGATATATATATTTTCTGTGACATATAAATATATGTTTATGCAAATACAAATATAAACTTATTTATTTGTGAGTAGAGAAGCACAAAAAGCGAGACAGTATAGTCATGCCAATGCCTCCTGTTGCTGCCAGCAAACTCCAGACTTGTGTGCTAATTTGTCCATTTGGTTTTATGTGGGTACTTAGGAATTTAATCCAGGCTGGCTGGCTTTGAATGAAAGTTCTTTTAACTAATTCTGAGCTATCTAAAGCCCAGAAGAAATTATTTTCTAACACTGTCCATGCTAACCCCCAATTAAAGCTTGAGTTTATCTGAAATCTCCACACAGTGTGAATCTGGTCTACAAATTTAAACAATGTAAATGCTATGGCCACTATTCCATAGAAACAGTTCTTTTTTTTGTTATGGTTTAATTCTCTTTACTTTCCCACTCCTTATGTCTTCAGCACCAAGGTCATTTACCCTATATCCCCAGAGTACACAGTCACTTCCTGCTCACCATTACCCTTCCATGGTAATGTGGAAATGCCTGCTGTGTAGTGCTGGATGGGTTCTATTTGCTAAAATTAAAAGTTCAAGTTTGCATTCTGGAGCAAGTGCACTCAAATCAAACACATCTCTCCAGTGCAAGCAAAACCTGTAGCTCCTTGCTCCTTTATTTTCCGGTGAAAACACTCAGTATTTCCACACTTTCTATTCACCTATTTGATCCTTTAAAGCAAGTTTTAATATATTGTCCATCAATTTTTGCTATTTTTTCCAAAAATACTACTGCAGACTACCTACATTCCTTTTCTTCTACCTGAAATAAAACCTCTGCTTTTGCTTTGTCTGCTGGCTTGTTGTCCATATTCATGAAATTCAGTTATTGCTTCATCAGTACAATTTGGTGGTAATGAATAAGGGATAGGAGTTTTATTTATTATTGTAGTTTATTTTAGTTTGCAAAAGCAAATTTTCCTCTAAATTTCCAGATAGCTTTTTATATTATCTATCTTAACTTTTTATATCCCACATGATTCATTCCCATCAGGAGAATAGAAAACTGCTTTTTTAAAAAAAAAATACATTATTTCATGTATTCAGTTTCCTCTTTCTGTCTTTCCCACTAGATAGATTTTCTACAATCAAACTTAAGTGCTATGTTATTCTTGTTATATTTTTGTAATTTCCTTAAGCCCACACGTCATATTGCTCACAGGCTTTTCTGTTTAAGTTGTTTCTTCTTGCTTCTGCAATGTATTGCCTTCTTGTGTGTTTTTCTGTTCTCTTCCATATCCTTCTTGAAATCGGCCTGTTTGAATTTTATCTGTGACAACTATTTTATATTTCTTCTTATACTCTGCTTTTGCTGACACCTTTAGCTGCCTCTTTATTTTGTAGAATAGGTACATCTTTTTTATTTATTAATTACAGACAAACTTAATATGGATACATCATGTGTTGGTACCCTCCTTTTCCTCCTCCCTGCCCCTATTTCTATAGGGGCCCTCCTCAGTGAGGGTGCAGTTATTCCACATTGGGTTGTGAGTAATGTATTGTGAGAGCAGCAGTCAGTTATTGAGGAGAGGCAATGCTTCTGGGCATGCCATCCCAACCTGTGGCTCTTACAGTCATGTTGCCCCTCTTTGCCACACAAAATTCCCTGAGCCGTGTTTGGTATGTTTTACGTCTACTTCAGTGATGAACTCTTAGGAGCCTCTGGAGCTCAGCTTTGGTAAGTTTTGAGTATTCTCAGCACCTGTCTCCTTCACCCTGGTGCTGATTGTCAGGCTCACAATGGAAGCTGCATTCTTGCTCATCTCCCCAATTCCTCTGTGGTATCAGCTAGGGTTTGATTGAAGTGAGAGGATTAGTTTATCTTCTCTCATCGTGCTACCTTCTGAAAAAGAAAAACAGATTTTCCAACAGAGTGAAGTCAGCAAAGGTTAAATGGGATAAGCATTACTGAGGAAGAATTTGATATATGTAACCCCTCTTTTCACCCAAGATTAGTGGGAGCTTGACATTGGAGAGCATAAGCTTTGTCTGCATAGGATTTTGGTCTGGTTCCAATTCCAGATATGGGTTCCTTTCCACTGAGCAGATCTCTTAACCATTCAGAAAGCTATTGGTTACCTTCCAAAGCTGTGTGCCACTACTGCACTCGTGTGTACATCTTGTCATGGTGTTTGTTTATGAGTAGCTTAGAACCCTGGTTTCTCTGACCATTGTTGTCCACTTTTTCCTAGTAGCTCATGTAGTGCTTCCCAGCACTACATGTGCTATCTGTCTGGGGTCTGGCTCTCTTCTAGAGTCCAGCAAAGTCTCTTCACGTTCTGTGCCAACAGCATATGATGTCTTCAACAATAGGGTCTTACCTTTTTACCTCAGGCAGGTAATCAAGTGCTTTGACAGAAGCCTGTCTTATTTTGGGGACCTCATAGGTCTCTCAGATAAACAACACATTGTGGGTAACAACCATTTACTGATACTGGGAGTTACAGGCCAGAGCTAATAATAATAATAATAATAATAATAATA
This sequence comes from Dipus sagitta, assembly GCA_036346955.1. Lineage (NCBI taxonomy): Eukaryota > Metazoa > Chordata > Mammalia > Rodentia > Dipodidae > Dipus > Dipus sagitta. Next base: position 20,604,007 of record CM070781.1, read on the forward strand.
AATAATAATAATAATTAAGGTTGGGCTTCATCTCACTCTCTCCAGGTCCCTTCTTTTCAGATGCTCTCCTTATGCTCATGTTGAAGGTTCATTCTTTTAGTCTGTGTTCAAGGATAAAGGTTTCTGTGGTACCAGCTCATTTTGTTTTTTTTTTTTGTGTATATTTCCCTACCCTTCCATTCCCCTGCCTCCAAGCCCTTCCATCTCTATTGTCTGGTCCTCTTGTTGCCTATCAGGCATGTCAGCAACTCCAGCTGATCCAGGTTAGGAACCACAGATGTGTGAGACCATGCAACAATTGTCTTTCTATGATTGTGTGAGTTCACTGAGTACAATCTATTCAAAGACCATCCATTTTTCTACAAATTTCATTGTGTTATTTTTTTCTTTACTATTCAGTAGAATTCCATTGTAAATGTATCACAACTTCATTATCCATTCATACAATAATAGGCACCTGGGTTGATGCCATTTCTTAGCTATTATGAATTGATTAGCTATAAACATGGTTGAGCAAATATCACTGTAGTGACTCATGGAGCACTTGGGGTAAATACCCTATAAAGGAATTACTGGATCTGTAGGCAGCTTTATAGTCATCTTTTTCAGAAATCTTCATATTGATTCCCCTAGTGGTTGTATGGGCATACAATCCCAAGAACAGTGAATGAGGGTTCCTCTTTCTTCACATCCTCACCAACATTTCCTGTCATTTGATTTGTTTAATGATTGCCATCCTTATTGGAGGAAAGTGGAACCTCATAGTTGTTTTAATTTGCATTTCTCTGATGGTTAGGGATGTTGAACATTTTCATAAGTGTTACCAATTTCTATTTCTTCCTCCGAGAACTTCTAATTCAGTTCTCTGCCCCATTTTTTTGAGTGAGTTGTTTGACTTTTTTATTGTTAAGCTTTTTGAGTTGTTTGTAGATTCTAGATATTAGGCCTCTGTCAGTGGTATAGCTGGCAAAAAATTTCTCCCATTCTGTGGGTAATCTATTGGCTCTTAATATGATATGCTTGTATGTGCAAAAGCATAGTAGTTTTATGAATTCCCACTGACTGAGTGATTGTTTAATTTCCTGGGCTACTAGTTTTTTTAATATTTTATTTTTATTTATTTATTTGAGAGAGAGAAATAGGGAGAGAGAGAGAGAGAGCAAGAGAGAGAGAGGGAGAGAATGGGTGCACCAGGTCTTCCAAACACTGCAAATGAACTGAAGATTCATGTGCCACCTTGTGCATCTGGCTTATATGGGTCCTGGGGAATCAAAACGAGGTCCTTTGGCTTTGCAGGCAAACACCTTAACCAATAAGCCATCTCTCCAGCCCAGGACTACTAGGTTTTGTTCAGGAAGTCTTTGTTCACTCCTATATCATGGAGAGTTCCTCCTACTTTTTATTGCATTAAGAGAAGAGTTTCATGTCTTATACTGAAGTTTTTAATCCATTTGGACTTGATTGTTGTGTATGCTGAGATGTGTGGGTCTAGTTTCATTTTTCTACATACAGTTATCTAATTTGTCTAGAACCATTTGTTGAAGATTCCAGTCTACTTTATTGGCACCTTAGTCAAATATCAAGTAGCTATAGTTACTTGACCTGAGGCTGGGTCTTCAATTGTGTTCCACTGGTCTTTATTTTTGTTTCTGTGCTAGTACATGTGGTTTTTGTTACTATGAATTTGTAATATAGCTTTATATCAGGTATGGTGATACGTCCAGAGGTGTTTCTTTTGCTGAGGATATGTCTGGATATCTGAGGCCTGCTGCCATTCCATAAGATTTTTTTTTTTTTTTTTTTTTTTTTTTTTTGGTTTTTCAAGGTAGGGTCTCACTCTAGCTCAGCCTGACCTGGAATTCATTATGGAGTCTCAGGGTAGCCATGAACTCACAGTGATCCTCCTACCTCTGCCTCCCAAGTGCTGGGATTAAAGGCGTGCACTACCACGCCCAGCTCCATATGAATTTTGAGATCATTTTTCGTTCCTGTGAAGAATGATGCTGGAGTTTTTATTGGTACTGTGTTATATCTGTATATTGCTTTGAGTGGAATTGTTATTTTCACTATATTAATTCTACATATTCAGGAAAATAGGAGGTCTTTCCATTTTCTCAAGTCCTCCTCAATTTCTTTCTTCAGTGTTTTTATGCTACCATTGTAAGGAATTTTCACATTATTGGTTAGAGTTATTCTACGGTAATTAATTTTTCTCGTTGCTATTGCAATTTGGACAGACTTACTGATTTATTTTTCTGTATATTTGTCCTTTGCATATAGAAAGGATACTGATTTTGAACCTGCTACTTTACTGAAGGAGTTAATCACCTTTAAAGGTTTTGAGATGGAAACTTTCAGGTCACTTATATATAGGATCATGTCATCTGCAAATAGGGCTAACTTGACCTATTCCTTTTCAATTTGAATCCCTTTTATTTCTTTCTCCTGTCTTATTGCTTGGGCTGGTACTTCTAGTACTATGTTGAAGACCAATGGTGAGAGTGGGCACCCCTGTTGTGTTCCCAATCTCAATGGGAACTCCTTGAGTCTTTCCCCATTGAGTATTATTTGGGTTTTATGTGCTTTATATATAGGTTTTATTGTGTTGCAATATGAACTACCCATGCCTACTCTATCCAGAATTTTGATCATGAAGTGATGTATTTTGTCTAAGGATGTCTATGAATCTATTGAAATGGTCATGTGGTTCTTGTGGTTAAGTTTATTTATGTGGTGTATTACAGTGACTGATTTCTATGTTGAAACATCCCTGTGTTCCTTGGATGAAGGCTACTTGATCAAGATGGTTAATGCTTTTGATATGTTGTTGAATTTGGTTTATAAGGATTTTATTCAGAACCTTTGCATCTTAGTTCATCAAGAATATAGGCCTATAGTGTTGTTTAGTTATTGTACCTCTTTCTGGTTTGGGTATTAGGGTGATGCTAGCTTCATAAAAGGAGTTGGGGAATATTCCCTCTTCTGTGATTATGTGAAAATTTTAAGAAAAGTTGGCTTCATTTCTTCAATGAAGGCTTGATAGAATTTTGCTGAGAAGCCATCTGGTCCTCAAATTTTATATTTCAGAGTTTTTTATTACTTTTCAATCTCTATAGATGTGATAGGTTTGTTTAAGGGATTAATCTGCTCTGAGTTTAGTTTTAGTAGGTGGTATGTGTCTAGAAATTCATCCATTTCTTCTATATTATCAAGTTTTGTGCAGTAGATGCTTTAGAAGTATGCCCTGATGATTCATCCAATTTCATTTATGTGTGTTGTGACTTCACCTTTTTAATTTCTAATTTTGTTAATTCGAAACATCTCTTTTTTGCTTGATCAAATTGGCCATGGCTTTATCAATCTTGTTTACTTTTTTCAAAGAACTGGCTCTTTGTTTCATCATTTTTATTCATTGTTTTCTTAATTTCCAATTTATTGATTTATGCTCTGATCTAGATTATTATTTTTTTTTAATGTGGATCTCTTTGGGTTGGATTCTTCTCGTTTTTCCAATGCCTCTTGGTGGATTGTTAGGTTATTAATTTTGGATCTATCTTTGTTATGAAGGTATTTAGGACTGTGAATTTTTCCTTGGGACTGCTTTCATTTTATCCATAGGCTTGGTAAGTTGTGTTCTTATTGTCATTCAATTCTAGAAATTTTACAATTTCTTCTCTGGTTTATTCCACTACCCATTTTTTTTAATTTAAAAGTGTGTTGTTCAGTTTCCATGACTGATGGAATTTGTTAAGTATCTCTTGTTATTAATTTATAGCTTTAGAGCATTGTGATAAAACATGATAATGAAAATTACATCAATTTTTCTGAATTTATGGAGGCAGGCTTTATGGCCTTTATGTTCTATTTAGGAGAAGATTCCATGGCTGCTGAGAAGAATGTGTATTCTTAGAATTCAGGTAGAATGTTCTGGAGCTATCTGTTAGATCCAGTTGATCAAAGTTGTTGAGCTCTCTTATTTCTCTGTTGATTTTTCTGTCTAGATGATCTGTCTATTGATGGTAGTGGAGTATTGAAGTCCCCAACTATGAATGTGTTAGTGTTTATTTTTATTTTGTTGTCAAGTAGATTTTGTTTTATAAACTGTGGTGTACTTGAGTTTGGTACATATAGACTTATGATTGTGATGTCCTCATGTTGACTCATTCCCTTGATAAGTAATAAGTGACATTCTTTGTCCTTTTTGATTACTCTTGGTTTGAAATCAATTTTATCAGATATTAATATAGCAATACCTGCTTTTTTCCCCTTATTTCCATTTGCTTGGAATATCATTTTCCATCCATTCACGCTGAGGAAGTTTCTGTCTTTAGTGATGAGGTGGGTTTCTTGCAGACAGCAAATTTAGGGGTCCATTTTTCTGATCCACCCTGTTAACTTGTGCCTTTTTATGGGTAAGGTAAGACTATTAATATTTAAGGCTGTAACTGTGGTGTTTGGTTTAATCCCTGTAATGCTGGGGTGCTTTATGGAGCTTGTTGCTTTCTTGGACTTTGTGCTTTTCTGAACCTGCTCTAGTTTTGGTTATTTTGATCTTCTTGTAGGAGCTTGAGATTGTTTATTTGAATCTTCTGTGCGGAGCATTCCCTGAAGTATTCTCTTTAGTTTTGACTTTGTGTTCATATAATCACAGAACTGGTTTTTAACATGAAAAGTTTTTCTTTCACCATCTATTATAAGGGGTACTTTATCTGGGTACAGTAGTATGGTTTGAAAGCCATAGTTTTTAGTCTTAGAAGTGCTCCATTCCAGGCCTTTCTGGCTTTCAGGGTTTGCAGTGAGAATTCTGAGGAAATTCTGATGGAGTTGTCTTTATGCAATGTGTTGTTTCTCTCTTGCTGCTTTTAACACTCTCCTTCTGTTTTCATTGCTTAGTTTTAACCATAATGTATCATGGAGAGTTTCTTCTTTGGTCCAGTATTTTGGGTTCCGTTAGCTTCTTTTATCTTGATGGGACTCTCTTTTGAGAGGATGGGAAAGTTTTCTTCAATAATTTTGTTGAGGGCTGGAGAGATGGCTTAGTGGTTAAGCACTTGCCTGTGAAGCCTAAGGACCCCAGTTCGAGGCTTGATTCCCCAGAACCCACATTAGCCAGATGCACAAGGGGGCACATGTGTCTGGAGTTCATTTGCAGTGGCTGGAGGCCCTGGCATGCCTATTCTCTCTCTCTCTCTCTATCTGCCTTTCTCTCTCCATCTGTCATGCTCAAATAAATAGAAATGAACAAAACAATTTAAAACAATAATAATTTTGTTGAATAAGTTCTCCATGCCTTTGGTCTGCATTTCTTTCCTTTATGGCATATCCATGATCTGAATGTTAGTACATTTTAGGGTATCCTACAGTTTCCTCATGTTCCGTTCACAAGAATTTTTGAATTCATTAAAGTTTTTGGATTCCCAAACTGATTCATCTGTTTTGTCTTCCAGTTCTGAGGTTCTGTCCTCCACATGATTAGGGTTTCGAGAGAGGCTTTCCCTGGTTCAATTTGTATTTTCTGTAGTCTTTTGCTATACAGTATCAATCTCTTTGTCAAATTCCAATTTCAGGTCATGTTTTGTTTTTCTTAATGACTCTTGGAATTCTTCCTTTCATTTACTTATGGCTTCATTAAGCTTAACCAGCTTCTTATAAAGATCCTCTATTTTTTTGGATCATTTTTAGTTTACTTTACTCTATTTTGAGGTCTCTCTGGGTTTTGTCTATTAACTCTAGCCTAGTAAAGACAGCTGTGTGTATTTGATTCATGTTATTGTTGGTATTTTGCTGATTTGCAGCCAATTCTGCCATTTGTTTGGTCAGAGTCACATACCTTTTGTCTTCATTTTGGGATTCTATTCCTTTTGTCTCTGCTATATTTTCATTGGAGAGTTCCATTGTGGGACTAGGCAATGCTGCTGGAGCTCCCTCCATTTCATGTTTTGCATTGTCGTTTGTCCATCACGGTATGGGAATCTTATTTAATTAAGGAGGCTTCAGCGAATGTTTCATTTTATGTTTATGGCTGATAATGGCTTTGTATTTTGGTAAATGCAGGTTGTAAAAGGCATATGTGCACCAGCCACTCTGGGCTGGTGCTTTATACCAAAGGTGGAGTTGTAAGTCAGCGATTCCTTTGACCAGGTGTCAGCTGTGTCATTCCTGTGGCTCTAGGTCCTGAGCACTTGCCCTTACCTTTGCTCTCCCATAGAATCCAGATGGGCAGGATATGGAGGACTCATTGGTTCCCCCAGTCAGGTGATCACCTGTTTACCTGTGTTTCCTTTCTTGGGCTGATGTGATGCTGAAAATTGTCATTGGGAGTGGGTTGGGGAGTCGGAGGGATGGTTGAGGTCACTGGGTTCACACACCAGGCTAGATCAGGGAGTTGGTTGCTATAGGGGAGACAGGGACACTGGACACAGGGTGTACACAGGGTTCCTGTAGGGAGCACAGAATGTGGAAGGTCTGTGAGCAGGGCAAGGCAGCCTTCAGGCCAGCCCACCAAATATGCAGGGGAGTGTGATAGGAGAGAGGAGCATAAGAGTGTTGTGGTCTCAGCCTGTGGGAAACAGGCATGGGCTGGATGTAGTTGGGAGGCCTTGGGGAGATGAGAAGTATGCACAAGCCACCACAGATGCAGTGGAGGGGACTCTGGGAGACAGGGCAGTACAAGAGGGCCACAGACAGATGCAGTGTGCAAGAGCCACTGACAGATGCAGTGGGGATTGCCTTCAGTAGAGAGACATACACGGTTTCTGACAGAAACAGTGGGAGGGCCTCTGGGAGAGAGGTAGGGTACACAGGCTGATCTATGGGGGCATTTGGGAGCCACAGATGTAGTTGGGGGGGTGTGCTCTGGGAGAAAGGGATGGAGCTTGCTCAAGGACAAACACGGTGGGGGGCCTCTGATAGAGAGAGATAGCACACAATCACTGGCAGACACTGTGGGTGGGGAGCTCAGAGAGGGAAGGATGGTGTGTGGGCAGGTAGCACAGCAGAGAACCTGATCATACAGTGGTGGCTGGGGTGTGTGGTTGAGGGGACCTGAGGGTCTAGTGGGCTACCCAAGAGCATGGGAATCAGAAGACTCCCTACTGTTCCCCTCTGTGCCCACCTGCTGGAGGTCTACTAAGACCTACTCGACCTGGAGCTCCACAGATCTTGCCTGATATTTCCTCAGAAGCTGAAGTGTGGTTAGGAGGACACCATCTTGACCTGAAACCTGTTTTTATTAAAAAATGACCAAAAAAAAAAAAAACACCCTAAAGGTAATTAACTGACTGAATTCATTGAGTATTTCCTTAATTTTAATTCTACTCCTACTTCTCATTATGTTTTTTAAGAACATAAGCCATGGTAACACATACTATTTTTTTTTTTTTTTTTTTTTTGCATGTGTGTGTGTGAAGGGTTAGGACTGCTTTTAAATCCATACTTCCCATATAAGGTACTGATAGGGCTATGTGATCAGGATTTCCCACACTGAACTAATATGTTTAAGTAAAAGGACAAAGAAACTGTTTTTCTTTTCTGCACATAACTACACAATTCTTTTCACTTGTGGTGTCTAAAGCTTATCATTTCAATATTCTAATGCAAAGAAGACTCATTAGAAGTTCAGAGACTACATGGGCTAGGTATATAACTCACTTTGCAGAGAACTTCCCTAACAGGGATGCAGTTCAGTTGATAGAGTTCTTTCTTTGTATTCTTGAATTAATAGCACTGTCTGATCCTGGCATGGTGGCACATACCTGTTATTCCAGTATTTGCGAGGTAGGAGGAGGAATATCAGGAGTTCAAGGTCACTTTTGTTCACACCTTTGTTCAGTAGTGAGTTCAAGGCCAGCCTGGGGTATATAAGATCTTATCTAATAAAAAATAGTTCATAGACATCAGTGATAAGTTGATAAATGAAAATTTTTATAACATAAAAGATTTTAACAAAATATCTATTATACATGTGAAAGTGTTTTTAAAACTTATTATTATTATATGAATAATAAGCATCCAAATTATTGAAAAGGAGTTTACTTATTATCTTTACACTTAACTATAGTATACTTCTAAGATTTATGCTTAAATTATTTTGAATAGTTTTCTTTTGCCCAAATACTTACTTGTGACTGCACCATCAATGCTAGTACTCCAATAATTTTAAAATTTGTCTTTAAAATGTCCTCAAAGTCATCTTCACAGCATAAAGAGCCATACAAATTCCGTGTGCATGTATGTGTGTGTGTGTGACAGGTCAGTGGATTTAAATGGTGTGGCAGAAGGAAGTAAAGTCAGAGGCAGAGAGAGAGCTACACAGTAGAGCTAAAGCATATTTAGGCTTGTGGTCTGAATAGTATAGGGAGATATGTGAGGATTTTTAGCAGAGGAGTGATATAATCTGACCAATACTTGAAAGGGATAGCTCCAGCTGGTGTTGGAAAATAAGACTGTAGGAGAAGAGCGGACATGGGAGTGACCAGCTAAAAGGATATTGAAATGATTCAAGTGGGAAATACTATCTGTTCACAGCCGGAGCTTCTGAGAAGAGATATGGAAAGTGGTCAAACTCTATAAAATGTACAGGTAAACTCAGGAGAAATTTCTTATAGTTTGGATGTGAGCTTCAGAAAAAAAAAAAAAAAGCTACAAAAGGGACATTCTAGCTTCCAAGCCTTGGGTAATGAGAAGGATTCTTTTTTACTTATTTATTTATTTATGAGCAGCAAGGAGAGAGAGAGACAGACAGAGAAAGAGAGAGAGAGAGAGAGTGAGAATATGGGATCACTAGGTCCTATTACAACTGCAAAGGAACTCCAGACACATGTATCTTTTTACGCCTCTGGCTTTATGTATGTAATGGGAAATTGAATTGGGGCCATCAGGCTTTCTGTTTTTTTTGTTTTTTTTTTTTTTTGGTTTTTGGCTTTTTGTTTTTGTTTTTGAGGTGGTGTCTCACTCTAGCCAGGGCTGTCCTGGAATTCATTAGGTAGTCTCAGACTGGCCTTGAACTCACAGAGATTCTTCTACCTCTGACTCCCGAGTGTTGTGATTAAATGTGTGGTTCACCACACCTGGCTCCCATCAGATTTTCTAAACCAGCACATTTAAGCCACTGAGAAATCTCTCTACCCCAGGATTCTGGGTTTTTAACTGAAGTGAGAAAGAATGTTGGGAGAACATGTATTTTGAGATAAGAGATCAATAGTTCAGATTTGGGCATGTTAGCCTGAGATGGCTCATATGTGCATGACACCAATGAGGGAACTTAGGACCCTATAGTACATCATTTCAATCATGTTCCTCCAAAAATGGACATCCACTCAGAATCTTTGAATGTGACTTATTTGAAAATGAAATATTTGAAGATGTAATCAAATATGATGAGGTATTAGGATGAAGTGAATATGATAAGGTCTCATTCCTGCTTCCTGACACAAAACCCGAAACATTCGTAGACTCTCTGAAGTGATCATGTGGCTTGTGTGCTGGTGAATTAAGTTATGGGTGCATGCCATAGGGAGACCCTGTCTCGCTTCAGGTAGGCACTTACCATGAAAAAGAAGATTAGAACTTTTTTCTTCATCTTCTAAGCAGCTAGAATGAAAGGACAATTAAAGGTTAAATTGGTCACCAGTGATCAATGATTTAAGCATTCATGTCGATCTAAAAGGATAGGGTTCAAAAAGCTTCTAGATAGGTTTCTGGAGTGTAGTGTCCAGAGAAAGCAGGGAAGTTCTGAATCCCTGCTCCCATGCCTTGCCCTGTGTTTCTATTCCTCTGATTATTTTATGATGTCTGTTAATGGTAAACATATCCATGTCATGGAATCTTGTAAGCCACTTAACCTCAATGATCAAATACAAGAAAGTGTCATTTATAGTTGATATACATCAGAAATACAGCTGAAATAACCTAGTTGGGGGGGGGGGGCGCAAGTGAGATACTTGTCAAGCATCAGGGTAACGAGAGATATGCCAGAAAGAATGACACCTAAGTTTTTATATGCTCTTAAAAAGTAAATGAAACTTTTTAGAAAGGTGGATTGCACCTGGCAAATGACACCTGAGGTTCTCCTCTGGCTTCCATATATAAACACACATATAAGCCTGTGTGTGCACAGACACTGACATACAAAACCTGCTGTTTGCAGCTCTCATCTGAAAGGAGGTAGCAGTGTTAGGGAATAAGCCTTCAACCTCTGGGATCTGATACTATGAGATAATTGTAGGTATATCAGAACTGAATTGAATTAGAGGATATGATGCCAATGTCTGCTGCAGGTTTGTATGCTTGCTTAGCACATGGGAGAAATCTCAACATCTTTTGAGGTCACAGAAGTCTTCTGTAGTGATTGTTCAGGAAAGCAGAAGGAAGAGTTAATTGTTTACCTACTCAGGTGGGTCCTAACAGCAACACAAATACTTTCCTGATAAGAAAGAACTTTGGACACACAAACACACTCACAGTGGAAAAGACCATGTGAAAATAGAGGCAGGGTTGGAAGTAGTGCACCCAAGATTAAGGAATGAATGAGATTTCTGGAAGAGGAAAGGGAGTATCCTCCTGCAGGTGCTTCAAAGAAAGCATGGCCTTTCTGATACCTTGATGTTAGATTTCTAGCCTCCAGGCCTGTGAACGAGTACATTTCTGTTAATATAAGACATCTAGCCCATGGGAGTTTTTTGTAGCAGTCTAAGAGACTAGCTTATTTCATGTAACTGTTTGGCTTTCAGTAGAGTCGTGGAGAGATAGCAGCCACTGTGTTCCAGTTCTAGACTCTAATTCTTCTCTGCCATGGGGTAACATTCTCTTTGGGGGAGGTGTTTCACAGGACTGACTAAAGTTTTGATAGATGAAGGAGACATGCCTTTCATTTGTTACCCCCAGGCTGGTTAGTCAGTCTTCATTTTGTATTTATGCAATGATATTTCTCAACAGAAAACTAGGTCTGACATTTAACTTTTCATGTCTATAAGACAAATATAATGTTCCTATATAATGAGTTTGAAATTACACAGACCAGTTTTGTTTTTTGCTTTTGTTTTTAAGATCTGGGGAAAATTTAACAGCTTTCGTCTTGAAATAAACAGCTCAGATTCTAAACATTATTATTATTAATAATATTATTCAGTAGAAACTTTGTATAGACACATCATGCCCCCCCCCCCCGCTCCCACTCCACTGAGGGTCCTTCTCAGTGGGATTTCTGGAATTCACCATGGGGTTGTGAGTTAGGAGTTGTGAGAGCAGCAGTCATTGTGGGGGTGGGCAATGGCTCTGGATATTCCCTCCCATCCTGTGGTTCTTACAATCTTCCCTCCTCTTCTTCCACAAAATGCCCTGAGCCATTATGGGTGTGTTTTAAGTCTACTTTACTGTTGAGCTCTCAGCAGTTTCCGGATTTCTGCATTGGTACATTTTGAGTATCCTCAGTGTCTGTCTCCATCACCCTGGCACAGGTTGTCAGGATAGCCATGGCAGCAGCACCCTGGCTTTTTTGCCAATTCCTCGGTGGTTTCTCTTGTGCCCTAGCTGATGTGTGAGGAGGGGTGGTTCATCTGCTGCCAGGGAGACAGCTATCTTTTCTTGTCTTGTTGATAGATTCTGGTTGTGCTCAGTTCTCACTACCTTCTGAAAAAGAAAAAAAAAACATATTCTCCAACAGAGAGTGGCATCAGCATAGTTTTAAGGGGATAAGCATTGATAACGTAGAGAGATTTTGATGGATGTCACTTCTCTTTTGGTCAAAAACTGCTGGAAGTTTCTCATCTAGAATGTTTTAATGGAGACTAACAGAGGAGATTCCTTAAAGTATCACTAATTTAAGATAAAAATCAGTGAGCCTTATGTCATGTTCATGAACTGTATATCATAGCAATTAGAATCATGATATATCCCAAATGTTAATTAATTCATTAAACACTCCCTTATTAGCTTTAGCAGATGAAAACTATTTCATTTACCACCTGTAATTGCAAGGTGTACAGTTCTTACACTACAAATGGCAACATCATGTTCAAAAAGCCTTTAATGTCCTCTGTTTTGAAATTCTGTATCTGAATTGCTTATGTCCAGTAAAAACATAAATGTACATTTGTTTCTTTTAGGTTATGCTTGTCATTCTACTCTGTTCATTTATCCTCATCACTGTGAGTTATATGAAGTTGTAGAGTGATGCTCAGGAAGAAACCCAGAAACTGCAGAATTTCTCCAAGGGTCAAGGAGACAATAGGCTTCTTGGGATAGTAATGGGGGATTCTCAAATGGTGGGGATACATTGATGGTGTCGTGCTGAAAGCTAAGCATCTGGCTTATGAAAATTTTTGCTGCCGCTGCTGGAGCTAGTCAGCATTATGCAGTGCCTTGATCACCAGGGACTTTACGATCTGTCTTAAGCATTTGCACACCAACAATAATTCTCCCTGCTTATTCTATGATCTCTACTATTTGCAGAAAAAAAGAGAATAAATGATGTCTGAGAATTCTGAACAAAAAGAGATGTTAAAATAAGTAGATTAGATGTTAAAACAAACAAAAAAAAAAAAAAAAGGAAAAGGACACTAGGAGATGCAATAAATCCAAGTGGTTTCCAAACGAGAGAGGAAAAAAAAATAGTCAATACAAAATTGAATGGAAAGATGGTAATAAATAAGTAAATTCCTCATTCAGGATCCATTTGGAAGCTGTGTTTCTTGGCAGAGTTACTGCTTATTATTTCCATGTTTCTAGTTCCCATCTCTTTTTGTCACTCTATTGAAGGCTTGTTAAAGTCTTATTTGCTTTTCCTGTTTTTATGTTGTGTTATTATTTTTACCTTAACTCTAGTATTAAATCATGTGAAAATAAGGTAAAGGGGGAAAAAATCAACATATAACCTCCCTGCAATAGCCTTGCTTATCACATTATTTATATACTGATGAGTTTATGTTTTATTCTTATTTTATGAGATAAAAATGAGAACTAAGCAGGAATCTTTCTCTTACATAGTGAATTGCAATACTGATATAAAAGGTCCAAGGGTTTCCTAGAGAAATCTGGGAGAATCTGAAAGGGGGGCTGATATAAAAAAATAGCAATAATGCATCAGTGCTCCAAGAAAACAAGAGGGTTTTGAAGCAAATTATGTCATATATGTAATATGAATATGTATATTTTCTAGCAGAACTCTATTAAATAGATGGTGAGTGTGAAGGAATATATCAATAAATAAATCAATGATGACAAGAATATCAGATAACACAATTGAATGGCTTGCTGGATCAGAGAGGTCCTTATGGCCAGGGCGATTTGAATGCAAACCCTGTGCTTTTAGTCACTGGTCATCATTCATAAGGCACTAGCTATATAGTCTGGCACCTCCATTGCTCTGCTGAAATACAATACAATCTCAAGGTACAGTTTTGAGAACGGTGAGTAATAAAAAGCATTTCTCAGTGAATTGAGTAGAATTACTCTGGTTTAGTATTATGCCTTGCACATAATTGACACCACTGGCAATAATTGTGATATGTCTGTGGTGATTTGAATGTAAAATATCCCCCATAGGTTGATGTGTTTGAACACTTGTTCTTCAGCTGTTTGGGGAGGTTGTGGAACCATTAGGGAGTGAACCTTGCTGGAGGAAGTGTTCACTGGGTTAGGCCTTGAAGTATTATAGGCTGGCCCCACTTCCTATTTCTACCCTCTGCTTTCTTCCTGGCCAGTTTCATGCTCTTGCCATGTTTTCCTCACCATGATGGATCTACCTTCTGGAACTTTAAACCAAAGTAAACTCTTTCCTAAGTTGCTTCTGCTCATATATTTTTGTCCAGCAATGAGAAAGAAACTGACAAAGTTGAGAGATCTGTATTAACTTCTTCCTTATCCAGTATTAATTTACTTTTCCAAAACCTTTTAATTGTTAATTTTTTACAAACAATTTTTGTATACATCATGCACTTTGATTATAAGCCTCTCTATTACATTCTCTTATACTCCTCTCCCATACTCCTTCCACTGATTCCCTTCTTTTTTCATAGTCTACCTTGATGCAGCATCCATTTCCTGCCTGTAAATCAGTTTTGTAAGGCACTCTTTCTACTCCTTTGGCTCTTACTTTATTCCAACTCCATTTTCCACAGTGTCTCCTGAGCTTTGGAAGGGGTAATACAGATGTCTCACTGAGCACTGCACAATCACCAATCATTTATTCTCAGCACATATTAAGTTTTGAGTCATCTGAGTGTCAACACCAACTTCAAAATGAAGCTTCTCTGACTAAAGGTATATGGGCATAAACTTAAATATTTAGGAAGAGGGTGTGGTGCACATGCCTTTGTTCCCAGCACTCAGGATGCAGAGGTAGGAAGGGCTGCCATGAGTTTGAGGACACTCTGAGATCCCATAGTGAATTCCGGGTCAGTCTGGGCTAAAGCGAGACCCTACCTCAGAAAACCACACACACAAAAAAATACATAAATATTTAGAGGGATCTTGATGGTCATAGCATACCCATTTAGCTGAACAAGATTAGTAGCTTTCCTCTTTGGGTCTATGACTATCCATGGCACAGGCTTTTGGCTAGATTTTCCATACTAAACATAAATTCCTTTCTATGGCTAGGCAGCCAATCCAATCGAAGAGCAGTTAGTTACTCACATAACAGTCATGTTACTATTGTCCCAGTGTGCACACCTTGCCTGGCTGGCGTGTTGTGTAGCTTTTTAAAGTCCACTATTGGGCAACAATTTGATGACCTTTATCTTCTACCAGCATGCTCAGCACTTGTACCTCTAACACATTTTTCTTCTGATTCCCAACATTGTTCAGAGAATTCACAAAGTTATATCTATTCTTGACTACCTTTCATTATTCAAGTACATATTGGAAGAGCTTCACTTCCTTTATGTGTTCATTCTCTCCTTATTGCAACTCCACTGAACTTCTTACTGGAATAGGACCTTCATGGATTACAACTTAGCCTCCATGTCAAATTTACTCAAACATGCAGGGTCCAGTTAAGATGGAAGCATAGTCACCACACAAAAGCAGCCTAGGAGGAATATGAGCAGAAAAATAGCACAACACATGTTTCTAACCAAAAGCAAAGGTTTATAAGGAATTATCAACCACAGCCAAGAAGGAGAGTTTCAGAGCTTTTACCAATCACACAAGCAGCCAGAATTGGCTCCTGCTGTGGCCCTGGTAGCCCAGGTCCATATGCCCACCCAGCCTGAGCCTCAGGAGCAGAACCCAGTTGAAGGGATTTTTTTACTCACACCATACTCCTTGCAAAGTCAAGAAACCTGATGGAGAAGACAGCAGGGATCAACTGAGCAGTTCCTCAAGGAGAAGACAAACAGGACCAGCTGAGCAGCTCTAGTACAACTCCAAGAACCCTGCACAGTCTCCTCTCCTCCAACCACCAGCACCACGAACCACCAGAGAATCACCCCCTAGCCACCTAGCATCCAGCACAGCTGGTCAAGATGCAAATATATCTACATTATGATACAAGAAACACAAAAAATCAAGACAATATGTAATTCTACCAAAAATGATAAATCCATAAGAAATGACCTCCAGTGAGATTGATTTAGATAAAACTTGTGACAAAGATTTTTAAAAAGGATTATATCTATGTTCATTAAACTCAAAGGACTCAAAGAAGAACAAAAATTTATGAGAGAATCTCAAGACAACACAAAAGAAATCACAACTTAATGAAATAAGGTGGTCAATACAAGACATGAGTAAGAAAATAGAAATAATGAAATACTACCAATCAGAAATACTAGAAATGAAAAACAAAGTAAGTCAAATAGAAAACCCTATAGAAATTCTTACCAGTAGAATGGAATGAGGAGAGGACAGAATATCTAAACTAGAAGACATGGTGACAGATCTAGTCCAGTCCAAGAAAGAGAAAGGCAAAATATTAGCAAGATATGAATGGGAATACCAAGATATTTGGGACACTATGAAGCAATCAAATATAAGTATTCAGAGTATAGTAAAGGAGAAGAATTTTCTCTATAGTCATAGGCATAGTAGGTATTTTCAACAAAATCATAGAAGAAAATTTCTCTCAAATAGGGAAAGAGATGCACATACAGATATAGGGAGCCTTGAGAATGCCAAATAGACAAAATCAGAAAAGAACCTCGCATCACCATATTACAATTAAACTACAAATCACACAAACAAAGGAAAATGCATTGAAAGAAGTTAGAGAGAAAAATCAAGTCACATACAAAGGCAAGCCCATCAAGATAACAGCAGATTATTCAACACAAACTTTAAAAGGCAGAAGGGCTTAGAATAACATATTCTAATTTCTGAAAGATAACAACTGTCAACTAAGTTTACTTTATCCAGCAAAGCTATCCTTCCAAACTGATGGAGAAATAAGCACATTTACAACAAAAAAGGCTAAAAGAATATATGACCACTAAATCAGCCATAAAGAAAATGTTTGAAGGTATCCTTTATGCTGAAGAGAAAGAAAAGCATACAAAAGATGAAACAGGAAAAAAATAAACCATACTCTAATAATAGTTAATACAAGAGAGTAAAGGGAAATCAGGAAGCACTACAAAACAAAAAGAATGGCAAGAATAAATGCACACCTTTCAATAATAACTCTTAACATCAATAGCCTCAATGACTCAACCAAAAGTCACAGGCTTGCAGACTGGGTTAAAAGACAGGATACTTGTATTTGTTGCCTCCAAGAAACTCAGCTTTCTATAAAAAACACACTACACTATTGGGAAATGATGGAAAACAGTGTTTCAAGCAAATGGGCCTATAAAACAAGCAGGTGTTCTATCCTAATACCTTAAAGGATAGATTTCAAGCCAACATTGGTTAGGAAAGATAAAGAAGGTTACTTTATACTGATTAAAGGAACAATCCAACAGGAGGACATTATAATTATATATATACCTAACATGGGGGCTACAAATTTCATCAGAAAATACTATGAGACTTAAGGTCACAAATAACACCAAACACAATTGTAGTGCATGACTTCAATATTATACTCTCATCAATTGACAGGTCATCCTGTCAAAAAATAAACAGAGAAACATCTGGATTAAATGAGGTGATATAACAAATAGACCTAACAGATATCTACAGAACATTTCATCCAAATGTGGAAGAATACACATTCTTTTCAGCAGCACATAAAACATTCTATAAAGAGACTATATATTAGGATACAAAGCAAACCTTAGCAAATACAAAATTTTAAAATAATTCCTTGCCTTATATCTGATAACAATGGGATTAAACTACAAATCAACAGCAAGAAACACTATAAATCATACACAAAACCATGGAAACTAAGCAGTACACTACTAAGAGATGAATGTGTCATTGAAGAAATCAAGAAGGAAATAAAAAAAACTCATAGAATCAAATAATAATGCGAATACAACACACCAAAAGCTTTAAGACACAATGAAGGTAGTCATAAGAGGAAAACATACAGCAGTAAGTACCTATATTAATAAATTAGAAAGGTTACAAATGAACAAATTGATACTTCACCTTAAGGCCCTGGAGAAAGCAGAACAAGGCAAACCAAAAATCAGTAGATGGGAAAAAATAATAAACTTAGGGCAAAAATTAATGAAATAGAAAAAAAAACACCAAGAATCAATGCAAGGAAGAGTTGGTTCTTTGAAAGGACAAACAAGATTGATAAACCCTTAGCAAATCTGACCAAAAGAAAGAGAGACTAGATCAATAAAATTAGAGATGCAGAAGGCACCATTACAGCAGATACCAATGAAATTCAGAAAATTAAAAGGACGTATTTTAAGAACATATACTCCATTAAGTTTGCAAAACTGAAAGAAATGGATGATTTCCTTGATTTATATGACCTACCAAAATTCAATCAAGGGGACATAAACCACTTAAACAATCCTATAACAAACACAGAGATCAAAACAGTTCTAAAAATTTCCCAACTAGAAAACATCAGGCCCAGAAAGTTTCACAGGTGAATTTTACCAGACATTCATGGAAGAACTAATACAAATGCTTCTCAAACTTTTTTATAAAATAGTAATAAAATAATAATAATAGGAAGGAATACTACCAACTCCTTCTACAAAGCCAGAATCACCCTGATACCAAAACCACACAAAGAAAGAAAAAAAGAAAAAGAAAAATATAGACCAATCTCCCTCATGAACATAGATGCAAAAATTCTCAACAAAATACTAGCAAACAGAATATAAGAATATTCAAAAAGATCATTCACTGTGGAGCAAGTAAACTATGTATGACAAACCTACAGCCAACATAATACTAAATGGGGAAAAAATAACTTGAAGCTTTTTCTCTATAATCAGGAACAAGGCAAGAGTATCCACTGTACCCATTATATTTAATATAGTACTGGAAATGTTAGCTATAGTAATAAGGCAAGAGACACACATAAAAGGGACATGGATTGGAAAGAAAGAGATCAAATTATCAGCATTTGTAGATGATGTGATTCTATGCATAATGGACTCTGAAGACTTTACCAGTAAGATATTAGAGCTGATAAACATTTTTACAATGTAGCAGGATATAAAATAAACACACAGAAATAAGTACCCTTCCTATATACTGATAACAAACGTTCTGAGGATGAAATCAGGGAATCACTCCCATTAACATTTACCTGGAAAAAATACATTGGAAGAAGCCTAACAAAGGAAGCAAAGGATCTCTACAATGAAAACTTTAAAACACTCAAGAGACATAAAGAAGACACTAGAAAATGGAAAGACATCCCATGTTCTTGGATAGGAAGAATCAATATTGTGAAAATGTCAACCTTTCCAAAAGCAATCCTCACATTTAATGTAATCTCCATCAAATTTCCAATGGCATTCTTCATGAAAGTGTGGAAAAAAAAAACAATCCTACAATTTATTTGGGAGCACAAAACACCCCAAATAGCCAAAGCAATTTTGAAAAACAAAAATATGGCTGGAAATATCACCATACCTGATTTTAAGCTATATTATGAGCCACAGTAACAAAAGCAGCATGGTACTGGCCCAAAGACAGACATGTAGATCAATGGAACAGAATAGAGGACCCAGATGTAAATCCAGGCAGATACAGCGAACTGATTTTCAACAATGTCAATAATATTCACTGGAAGAAAGACAGCCTGATTAACAAATGATGCTGTGAAAACTGTGTATGTATACGTATACATATATACATATACATACACACACACACACATATATATATATATGTGTATGTATATATATATATATATATATAGAGAGAGAGAGAGAGAGAGAGAGAGAGACATGAAAATACATCCTTATCATTCTCCATGCACAAGAATCAAGTCCAAATGGCTCAAAGACCTTAACATCAGACCTGAAACTCTGAAACCACTAAAGGAAAAAGTAGGGGAAACCTTTCAACATATTGGCATTGGCAATGATTTTCTGAATATAAGCCCAGTTGTTCAGGAAATAAAACCACTAATCAACCACTGGGATCTCATGAGACTAAAAAACTTCTGTATAGCAAAGGACACTGTGAATAGAGCAAAGAGGCAACCTACAGAATGGAAGAAAACCTTTTCCAGCTATACATCTGACAGAGGATCAACATCCAGGATATACAAAGAACCCAAAAAACTAAATAATAAGAAATCAAACAACACAATTAAAAAATGGGCTACAGGACTAAATATAGAGTTCTCAAAAGAAGAGATGCAAATGGCATATAAACATCTAGAAATATTCTACATCCTTATTCAGCAGGAAAATGCAAATTAAAACTGCTTTGAGATTCCATCTCACTCCTGTCAGAATGGCTATCATCAAGAAAATAAGATGGTGAGTATGTGGAACAACAAGAAGCCTTCTACACTGTGGGTGGGAATGGCAAACTGGTACAGCCAATGTGGAAATCAGTGTGGAGGGTCCTGACACAGATAAAGATAGATTTACCATATGACCAAGCTATACCACTCCTAGGCATATATCCTTAGGACTCTTCTCACTATCTTAGAGATAATTGAACATACATGTTTATTGCTGCTCTATTCACAATAGCTAGGAAATAGAACCAGTTTATATGTCCCTCAATTGATGAATGGATAATGAAGATGTGATACATTTATACAATGTCGTTCTCTTCAGTGGCAAAGAAAAATAAAATCATGAAATTTGCATGGATCTGAAAAGCATTATCCTAAGAGAGGTAATCCAGGCCCGGAAAGCCAAATGCCACATGATCTTTCACATCTGTTAATCCTAGCTACAAATGCTTACACTTGTATGTGAGTTAGAGTAAAACTTGGTAGCAGAGGCCAGTAACCTAGAAATGGGCTATAAGGTAGGTAGGAAAGGGGATGGTATTGTATATATGTAAGTAGATTAACAGATAACTGGGGATGGAAAGGCCTAAGTGAGTTCAGGGGAAGATACCAAGTAAAGTAAGGGTGGGGGGTATAATCAAAATCTAACATATTATGAATAAGCAGTATAGAAACCTACTTTTTTGGACAACGTTGCACCCAGAAGCCATATATTGTTACTAGAAAAATTTCAGTGCTAGGAATGGGATACATTCCAGTGAGTCATTAGCCAGGGAGGTCCCTGAAGCCCCCAAAACATTGCAGACCATTGCCAAGGCTCTTGATTTCCCACCAGAAATAGATGGTAAGACCCTATTTCTGACTCCACATTTTTGAGCTGCAGATTTTGCTGGAGCTGGGCTGAAAACCTCCTCCCTGTAGACTAGCTGACAGAATGATGGAAGAAGCTACATTACATGCATTACTATGGGAGCGAGAAGTCATCAGCAGAGATAAACAGCAGTGGACACTGCAAACCTTCAGTTTGGTCAGCCAAGCCAAATGAGCCAACAGGTACAATAGTGGCATGTCTGTTATGTGGGAACCCAAACACTCTGTAATTGGATTGGAGGCCTGCCCTATAGGAGGGAATATATACTTGCTACTGAAAACCTAGTCAAAAGCATATGATGAGGAAGATCATGTGTCTTAGAGGTGTAACATCTGCTGGTGTCTGGCTAAATGCATATCTTATGCTCACAAAACTGCCCTGTAAGACACTTTTCTTAGTGTTCCTATCCATATATTATTGCTACTCTCACTTTTGGTTAGAGAAGCTCCTCTTTTCAGATGGTGGTGACCTTGGGATGACTCAGAAGTCACCATAGTGCTGAGAAGATGTGACAGAGGAGTGTTCAACACTGAAACATCTCTATCGCCCCTTCCAAGGCTCAGGGTCAGTTACAGATGAGGTGGCAAAAAGAATGTAAGAGCCAAAGGAAGGGTAGGACTCCTTATAATGAAATCTTCAAGACAAAAAATGGCCTGGATATCCATGACCTTAGAGTGCCTAGTACTACCTACACAAGATCCTCATAATAGAAGGAAAAGGCGATGACATCCAAATAACAGAGACTAATTGAGAGGAGGAGTGGATATGACGGTCAGTGGATTTGTGAAGGGGAAAGTGGGGGAGGGGAAGGAATTATCATGACTTATTTATTGCCTATAGTTATGGAAGTTGTCAATAAAAAAAGTTTTCAAAAATTAAGTAAAAAATGAATGAGAAAGACATTTGATATGGATCTCTGGCCTCCATGTGTACATGCACATATATTCACACATGCCTGCACTTACATGTGTGCCTACCCACATATGAACATGCATATGCATATGCATATGCTTTCATGCCACATACAAAAATACATACATACATATGCACACACATATGGACGCGCATGCATGTGCGCACGCACACACACACACGTTTCTTTCCATGAGAATATCTAAGCAATATCTCACAATGAAGATTTACCCACGAGATTAACTATTTTATCCGGGATATTATATGATGCTAGAAGATGCTATACTGAATACTATTCTGTACTAAAACTCAGAGAAGTTAGGGCCAATCTGCCCAGAGGAATGGGAGAAAATGAATTACTAAAAACTCAAGACTACCTCCACGTCGCCTTCTCCCAGGATCACATCTATTCCCTGCACGTTGTTACACTGGTGCTAAATGTAATCTCTTGTCGGTGTGTGCTCTTCATATCTGAAAATCATGCATGGGCGATCCTCCTGAGTGTCTTCCTTTCTTTCTTTATTAATGAAAAGGTTTTTATTTGTGCCCTCCGTTATTCCCAGAAGTACAACACAAAACAAATGGGAAACCATGATTTATCTTCTATTTGATAAAAACATCTGCAGAATAAAATGAGCCTCTTGATGCTGGAATTGTCATCAATGATGACTTTGACAAAATGAGCAATACATAATTTGTTAGCTCCCTGGTGAAACTGAAACAGATTGTCAAATAAAATACTGGAGGAGATGCATATGGGCCGAGTAGACTGGCTTTGAATAGGAGCACACACAGGTGGTAGCTTAGTAGTGGCTCAAAGAAGGAGGACTGCCCTAATTTGGAGGGTCATTTGCATTTGAAAATGCTCATTGCTAAATGGCGAGTATTTCCTACAGGAAAAGAGAATGGATCCTGCCAAAACTGTAGCTATTTTTGTCCCTTGGTGACTTGAATAAACCAGAAAGCCCAAGGCAAAGGAGAGAGTGGGTGGTACTCAAACAAACCATCCTTTAGTAGTGCCCTGACCGAATACAGATGAGTAACATATGAAAAGGATGTTTGTGGAATCAATCGCCTAAGGCTCATTTTGTATATTCCATTGACAGACAGCATGGACAGGGTACAAGTGAGTACACTTGTTCATCAAATGCCCTTATCAGTCTTTATCTCTGAAAGATATGTGAAAAATCATACAGTTGTTTTGGATCTGAATTTTTACACACTAGAACTGATTATCTTAATAGAGATTTAAGGCTCCTGTATCCTGAAGACTCGGGTCTGTTGCCTGAAAGAACCTGCCTCTGAGGAATCTTGGTATTCTATAGAAGGTCTTTCAATTAGACTTTGTCTTAAATTTTTCTCATTTAAATTGTTTTAGGGGGTTTTGGGAGGGAGACAATGGAAATGAAATGTCATTATCATCAGCCACATTAGCAAGATATGCTACCAACATGACCTATATTGAAGTTAGTTGATATTCCTTGCCAAAATACTGTCATCAGATCTCTTACCTGTAGGCTTACTCTACTCCCTCTTTCATGTACTGCTCTTTAGAGACAAGTCCCTAGGTACCTTCCACATTCGGGGTGACAGGGATTAAGCTCAAATGATCTGAGTGAAGAGTATCTGTGTTAATCTTGTTAAGTTCTTCTCTGTGGGAGCTATTCTGTTCCATTCCCTCTATTTCATTATTTACTCATTCATTTACATCATTAGGCAATCATGAATACTTTTATATGTGGAGGAAGAATCAAATGCTAACATGATATTAACTTGTCTAGAGAAACAAAACCCAGAGGATACATGGTTCTATCTCTTTAGCTATATATGCATATACATTTATATTCAATATATATGCACATAGAATAATATAGTATCAATTGCAAATATCTATATACATATATGCACATATAACAAATGTGCATGCATGTGAAAATAAATAATAAATGTGATTGATAAGAGAAATTTTATGTAGTTGCCTTACATAAATGTATATAATCACAAAACATTATGTGCTCTATTACATATAACTATATATGACAATAGATGCATGTGTGTGAATGTATAACTGATATATAAATAGCAATTTCTGTTTTTACTTATTTATTTATTTTTATACAGAACTCAATAAATAACCCATGCTGATCTTAGATTTGCTAGTTCTAATATTATGGCATATATGCCACTACATATGCCTATTTTTTATTAAGGTACTTACCATGTTAATTGCAATCATTTAGAATTTTGCATAATAATGTCAAAAGTTGTTTTATAGGAATATAATTTCCATGTTTACTTTGCCTCTTTCTGTTTTCACATTTTACCATGCCTTGAATTTTTTTTTCTTAAAAGTCAGACATATTATATCAATTGATAAGAATTGATATATTGATCCTGTAAGGATTTTAACTTATCTGGCTAGGTGCTGGAATGTACTTTCTACTTCCTCTAGGTATAGATGCTTACATCCATGTGTTGGTTTTTCCTGTGTTTTGAATGTAAAATGATCTGCACAGCCTCATGTGTTTGAATTCTTTTTTAAAAAAAATATTAGACCTATTTGCAAGGAGAGAGGAAGGGGGCAGAAAGAAAGAGAGAGGGAGGGAGGGAGGGAGAGAATGGGCATGCCAGGACCTCTAGCTGCTGCAAACAGAACTCTAGACGCATGTGCACTTTGTACATCTGCCTTTACATAGGTACTGGGGAACTGAACCAGGGTCGTTAGGCATTTCAGGCAAGTGCCTTAGCCACTGAGCAATCTCTCTAGCCCTATGTTAAATTCTTAATTCCCAGTTGGTGGCACTGTTCAGAAAGCTTGTGGAGCATTTGGAAGGTGGAGTTTTGCTGGAGGAAGTGTGTCACTAGAGGTAGTCTCGGGATTTTATAGTCCAGCTCAACTTGTTCCACTATCTCTACTTCTTTCCTGCTGTTATAAAGCTGTGACACCCAGCTTTCTGCTCCTGCTTGCCCTCTCGTATTGAAACTTCCTCTTAAAATTCCATAAATTGACTCTAGTCAGGTGTGTTGTCCCAGTAAGGAGAAGGCAAATGCAGAACTATGCAGTAATTGCCAGTGTGTATTTGCAGCGTCTCCAGCTTTAACCCATTATGATGGCAAAGTGGGAGGGAAACAGAGTGTGTTAAATTATAGTTATTTACTGGGTCTTTCTCTCAAGCTGTGACTTTCCCAGGTGTTGTGCCTTCAGTATAACTTCTCCCCACCCCCAGCCTGCTATTCCCTTCCTCAGAGGCACTGCTCCCAATATGTTTCCTTGGTGCATTGGTCCCTGTACACTATTGTTTGCTCCCACCTGTGAGGTAAGATGACTGAAAGGGTCTATATTAGGAAGATATCCACTTCCTGGCTGGTATAATACTCTGCAAAGCCTTTCCCCAAAACGGGAGGTTTTGACAGGGAGAAGACTCCGGGTGCATTTCACCATGAAACTGTCCTCCTTTTTCATATTCCTGGGGACATGAAAACCCTGTAGTGTCTGGAGATAATGCCTGTTGAAGAGTGTAACTTCCCTACAAGTTAGGGCAGAAGTAATTACTTAGCCCCCATGGTCATCAAACTACTTCTTGCAATCTGAAGGTTTATGTGCCCAAATTAATATGTTGAAATCCTAATCTCTAAAGTATTGTATTGGAATGTGATGTCTTTGGGAGATATTAGGTCATGAGGATTTGTTTTTACTCTTGTATTGGGTTATATAAGAGGCCCAAGAGAGGTAACGTGTTCCTTCTATTAAACATAGACATTGTGAGAACGGTACTATTCATAAGCCAAACAGTTGACCTTTGTCAGGCACCAAGTCTGGTTGTGTCTTGATCTTGGGCTTCCGTGCTGTCAGAACTGTAAGTAATTCTCATCTGTGCCTATGCTTGTAGAGGTGAGAAAACAAATTCAATTGTTGTTCCTCAAGCACTGTCCATAGTTCTTTTGAGACAGAGTTTCACAGGCCTAGAACTTGCCACATGGGCTAGGCAGGCTGACCTTTGAGCTCCAGGGATCCTCTTATCTCTGCCTTCCCAGTCCTGGAATAACAAACACATATCACCATGCCTGCCTATTTTCACTTGGTTCCTGGAGGTCCCATATTTAGAAGGCAAGCACCTCACTGAGCCATCTCCTCAACCCCAATTTCTGTTATTTAAAAGCCAACCAGGTTAAGACATTCTATCACAGCATCCTAAAGAGAGCATGAAAAATCTCCAATACTCTGGCCTATTTGGTACTCCAGGCTTCTGCTCTGAGAAAGGAGGTTCAGGCTATGTCTCTTCAGATGTATCTGTCTCTTCACAGCTCAGAATAACTGGCCATGAGACCGCAGACTCCTGACTGACTCCAGCAGAAGTTCAATTCTTGTCTGGCTTTCTCTTTTAAGAATTGTGAGCAGTGGGATAGAGAGATGGCTTAGCGGTTAAGCGCTCGCCTGTGAAGCCTAAGGACCCTGGTTCGAGGCTTGATTCCGCAGGACCCACGTTAGCCAGATGCACAAGGGGGCGCACGCGTCTGGAGTTCGTGTGCAGTGGCTGGAGGCCCTGAGTTCATTTGCAGTGGCTAGAGGCCCTGGCATGCCCATTCTCTCTCTCTCTATCTGCCTCTTTTTATTTTTTTTTTTGATTTTTTTTTTTTTTTTTTTTTGAGGTAGGGTTTCACTCTAGCCCAGGCTGACCTGGAATTCACTCTGTAGTCTCAGGGTGGCCTTGAACTCACGGCGATCCTCCTACCTCTGCCTCCTGAGTGCTGGGATTAAAGGCGTGCGCCACCACGCCCGGCTTTCTATCTGCCTCTTTCTCTCTCTGTCTGTTGTTCTCAAAGAAATAAATGAAAGTGAACAAAAATATATTTTAAGAATTGTGATCAGCAACATTCGATTGCTTATGTATCAGAATTGAAGCTGGAAATCTGTATCTTTAGAACTGTATTTAACTTTTATTGACTTTTTGTGTAATTCATACTGGTCTTTCAGACTTGAATTTCTGAATGACCTTGTCATTAAAATTGCCTTTTACCTTCCTTTTCAGATTCATTCTTGATGTAAGCAGTTATCTAAAGATGTTCTATCCATGCCAATCTGCCATGAATGATTTTTGAATGTCTTTCAATCTCCGCATTGACTAAACAAATCATACCAGTTCTCTTTAAAGACGAAGGTCTTTAAGGATAGCAATTTCGATTTTTTAATGATACCAAATAGTAACCAAACAGTAATTGATGACTCAATCACACCCCCAGATATCATGCACCAAGGGAGCACACTGGTTATAATGGACAAATTAACATCACAGGCATCAACAAAGTCCAAAAAGATAATGCATGCAAAACTAATCCTGGCTATTCTCCTGTTCTCTATTTCTCTCTTTCCTTTTTTATTCTCTCTCTCTCTCCCTCCCTCTTCATCCCTCCTTCTGTCTCTCCCTCCTTTCACTTCCCTCTTGCTGTCTCTCCTTTCTCTTTCTTCTTTTCCTCCTCCTCCTCCTTCACTGCTTAACTACTTAATTGCTTTGTGGCCAGTTCTGGTGATTTTGCTGCTTTCTTTGTGGGACTTTATGGATTCTGTAATTGAAAATCTAGAGTCTGGGCTAATGAATATGTCCAAGCATGGGACAAAGTACAACCTGGTGCTCCCTGACAATAAATGTTCAAGCCTCCTTCCTTGGAGACTTTAGAAAATTCCAGTAATTGAGGAAACAAGGATATCGAACCCTGGAGTACAACTTTTTATGAACATTGTGTACTTCATGACACACAGGGGATCTTTTAAAAGCAGACATGGTGTTCAGTAAGTTTACCCTTTGACGAGTGATTGTTTTACTGTATGCAATTCTCTCTAAAAAAAACTTTTACTACTACTGCACGAAAGACTAATAAAAGGAGATACGCCTCCCCCCATTTATTTTCTTTCTCACCTCTGTAACTAAGCAGAATGTTTACCTGAGAGACGAAAGGTAATAATTCCTGGGGAACCCTGTGTGGCATTGATACAACAAGCGCTGAGCCAGCCGAAGGAGTGGGTGAGGCTTCCCACTGAGTGTCCAACAGCTATCTTTGCACTCCCCTCACCTCCTGCCAACCTACAACTGGACAGCCGGAGATAGTGACCATTCTGAAAGAATTGTCACTGAGGTTTAACAAGAAAATCTCTCTGTACAGAACAATGAGTATTTCCCTTTTAATTATTGATGTTTTCCTGCAGCATCCTACTGGAAAATGAGCCAATATTTATGCAGAAATTTAGGAGTGTCCCTCCTCTGCCTTTCTCACTCCTATATTGTGGACCCCACAAGAAATTCTCCCTGATATAGTATCAGATGGAAACAACAATACACCCCATTAATTACTCTCTCTGAGGAGGAGACATGTGACACATCTTACAGAATCAGCTCAAAAGACAGAAAATCCAGAGCTCTCATTATGAACTTTCTCCTGACACAGCACATTAAAATTTGAAGAAAGAAGACCATCTTATCATAAAGTCAGCAAAAAAAGGAAACAAACAAAGCTCCCCTTTGCACACCTCTGGCCCTGCGGAAGATCACGCATTATGCTACAGACATTGTTTTCCAAAGAGCCCCCAACATGTACAGAAGGGAACATGGAATTGTTAATTAAAAACAAATCAAGCCTCTCACTTCCGGATGCATGGGAGTTGCTAAGCATTATTTAACCTCTGTATTTCTCATGCTTAAAATGCCATTTGCTTCCAAAGGGTACAGACAGAGTCCTTATAATCTAGTGAAAGGTGCCTGGTAAGAGGCTGGGGCATAAAATAAATTAGCAAATGTGTATGTCCTCATTTCTGCTGATCTTTCAATAGACAGATATGACACAAAGTGTATAGATGATGATTTCTTCCATCATTGGAAAGTTCAAGACAGCCCGTAGGAGCATCCAATAGTTCACCTGGACAGCAATCTCTTCTAGTAGGTGAATCCTTGTCTCTAGGTTTTAAGTGGCATTTACAACATAGATACTGTAAACACCATGGAAGGGTCCAAGGCAGACTCAACAGAAAATACCAATTTCTCAGCCAAAGGACTTGGACCATGGGTTAGGAAGAAAATTCAAGCCAAGCATTGTGGTACACAACTAGAATCCTAGCACTAAGGAGGCTGAGGCAGAAGAGTTTCAGTGTGAGGCCAGCCCAAGCTACATAACAAGACTCTGCCTCAAAACTTCAAGGGCTGTGATATAACTCAACAGTAGAGTGCTTGCCTGCCATGTACAAGGTTCTGGGTTCCATGCTCAGCACCAACAAAAAGAAAGGACAGGAAAGGAGACAAGTGGAGAGGATAGGGGGCAGAACAGGCAGTCCGATAGAGGAGGGAACGGTGGGGGAGGATGATGGGAAGGAAGCGAGGAGAGGAAATATAATCCAGGTCAGTTTTCAACAGGTATTCTCAAATTAGTTTTGAAAAGAAAAATTATTTCCCATCTTGTGATATTAAGGAACTAGGGGTATGAACTAGGGGCCAGAAGCATAGCTCTGTGCCACAGTACTTGCCAGAAGGCCATAGATTCGACATTCTGGGTTCAATGTATAGCACTGAAAAGAGAAGGATGACGAAGAGGAGGAAGAAGAGGAGGAAGAGGTAGGCAAAGAGTGTGGAGCCCTGAAAGGCAGCTACATTCTCTACTTGGACAGGAAGCAAGATGACAAGGAAGTCTCAGGGATTCTTATTTCCCCAATATCTCTCAAAATGCCAAAGTTGCCCTCTGGGCAATGAATCTATGCCCTTAAGATTTATCCCTAGCGTTGCATCCCTTAGCAAGTCTGTCCTGATCCTTTCAGGATGGATTTCAGGTTCTCCTTGTTTTTCCATTAAGCCCTGTGACTACTTCTGTCCCCATAAGGACTACTTTGCAAAGATTTACAGTCACTTCTCTGCCTTCACTAGCCCATTACAGTTGGCAGCAACTTGCAAACTTCAACACCCAGCCCTAATCATGGTGAGAGTACAGCCTGATCTCTGAAATACTAGCATATATAACTTCAATGGACTTTTCTGATCTTAGTTTAGTTCCTGTCTTATAGTAGTCCATAGCTGCCCCATGAAATTTGTAACTTCAATGATATATCCTCATGGTTTTGGTTACTCTAGTTAAGAATTATGATATAAATACATCTATGCCTTTATGTTAGCATCTTTTCGCTACCCTCTTAGTTAAATGCAGACATTTCAGCAAAACAATCCTTATATAAGATACATGAATCTCTTGGGAAAAAACACTCAGAACATAGGCTAAAGAGATTTCTCAGTGGCTAAAGATTCATGACTATAAAGCATGATGGCCTCAGTTTGATCCCTCAGTACCCATGTAAAACAAGATGAACAAAGTGGCACATGAATCCAGGGTTTGTTTGCAGTGACAGGGGGACTTGGGCATGCCCATGTTTTCTCCCTCTCTCTCTTTGTCAAATAAATTAATTATTAAAAACACTCATAGAACCCTAGAAAATATTGCACATGTATGCATAAATAATTTATAAAAGTGTCTTGGCAAATAAAAACCACACTGTTTGAACCTTATCTCACTTATTAAAATATCCTGCTTATTGTATTAATTATGAAAGTACTTCAACCCACATGCAAAATATCACAGGTTAAATGCCAAAGTTTGGGAAAAGTCACAGTCATTTTAAACTTTAATTAAACAGACTTTTTTTGTTGTTGTTGTTTAGAAACATAGACTGTTAAATGTTCAGGATTCTTAATTGAATTCAAGTGAACCTAGAAGAGAAATGATTTTCACATTCCCTAAACTTTTCTCCGGGAAATAACAATCAGAAGCCAAAGACAGATGCCTCAGGCAAGAACTGATTTGAAAATAAATGAGAAAACTTCCTAAGAAGAACATATTAAGGTGGTCTGTGCTCATACATTGCAAAGTTTCCACCACTTCTGTTCTACAGCTTAACTTCTTCAACGATGGGTCACAAACTCAAATGGGGTTTCATAACTAAATATGGAATTCATGAAAAGTTGGCAACCATAAAAGACTCCTGAGCACACACTGACCAAAAATTCATGTTAAATCAATGAATCTGAGGTGTTTCAGGAGTGCTGTCCCATGTTGCATCCTGTGACTTCACCAGTGCTCGGTTCTGAACACACAACCATGTACTTTATACTGTGCAAACCAAGTCTTCTGCTTTTGTAGAAAGATAATGGTTCAGGTATGGAAAATAAGGATGTTTCATATTTTCCTCCTACCATTGTTTAGCATTGTAACTATCAAACTCAGATACCTTTGAAGTGCATCGTATTTAGAATGTTTGATTGTAAAACTCACTGTTTTAAATAAATTGTACCTTCAGATTAGGACAGAATTTCCAACAATTTCTGAAATGAGCCTAAACATAACTTCTTTCCTTTCAAACTAGCATTTAAGCAAAGCAGTCTTCTCAGCACTGGAGATTATAAAGTCAAAATTTGGTCTTTTCTAAAAAATGCTGAAGATGTTCCACATCTAATATTACCAACTATTCAGCCGGGATTTAATTCTTTTTGTAAAAGTAAACAAACATATCTACCTCATTAGCAGGCCAATTTCTTTTCATCTTTAAAAAATGACAAAATTGTATGTACACCAACATATTTTAAAATAAATTTCTTTATGACTTATTATCTTGATTATTATTCTTTTGTTTAGTTTTGTTTTTTTGAGGTAGGGTCTCACTCTAGCCCAGGCTGACGTGGAATTCACTATGTAGTCTCAGGATAGTCTTGAACTCATGGCAATCCTCCTACCTCTGCCTCCCAAGTGCTGGGATTAAAGGAGTGTGCCACCACACCCTGCTGGATTATTCTTCTTGATCTGTATACCTACTTATATACCAATATCCTCAGAGCTGCATTAAAATTTTTCATGTCAATTTAAGAAGACCTGCTATAGAGATTATTCACTAAATCCTCCCATATCACAGAGGTAGTTAGCCACTTGAGCTTGGCCTGAATGACAAATTGTTCAAAGTGCCTTCAAGCCAGTCTGTGTTCAAGGACAGTGAGAGAGGATTTCTATTTAGCATCTCCATTAGGCTGCTCACCCAACCTCTAATCTTGAAAGACATTGGGGCCAGCATTGGAGACAAGAATGGGTGCTCATGTTGAAACCAATTTGCACTAAATCTAAGCTCTGATCTTCAGCAAGAACCAATGCCCTCAAACACCTCTTTATTTATATTACAACTACAGCTAACCCCAACCTCTCCAAGTTGTTTATGAAGCAACTTTTTTGTTTTTTGTTTTTTTGTTTTGTTTTTCGAGGTAGGGTCTCACTCTAGCCCAGGCTGACCTTGAATTCACTATGTAGTCTCAGGGTAGTCTTGAACTCATGGCAATCCTCCTACCTCTGCCTCCCAAGTGCTGGGATTAAAGGCGTGCACCACCACGTCTGGCTCTGAAGCAACTTTATTATTTGTATATGAAGTATGTAGTATCATATGTGACATAAAGCAGTTGTCATTCAAATTTCCCACTTGTCTGTGCCAGGTTCTATGCTGAGTGCCAGCAACTACAAAGTGATGGCAAGAATTTTCTCTGTGAGTTCTATAACTTCTGAAGGAGATAGAACCAGCTGACAAGTAAATTAAATAATAAGTGAATGAATGACTGATTGAAGGAATGAAATAACAAACCATATATTGATAAGGGATGAGAGAGATGGCTTAATTTTAAATTAGTGATAAGAACCAGAGTCTAACCAGTGCTGTAAGTCAGGTGGAAAGGACATATGCAAAGGCCTTAGGGTAGGAAAAGGTTTGGCTTTCCGAGTCCTAAGAAAATGAGTGTGGGTGGAATTTAATAAGCAGACAGATTTTGAGATGAGATTGATTTAAAGGTGAAACATAGAGCCAGCCTAGATGAGACATCTCTACCTCACCCTTCAAAGCTCAAGGAACATTACAGACAAGAGGACAGAAAGAATTTCAGAGCCAGAGAATGGGCCAAGTACTTTGGCACACTGCCCTCTGGACATGAAATGACCATTGCATTCATGACCTCATAGCAGCTGTCATTAACTCCACAAGATCTGCATGATATTGAGCTCATTAATATTTTGATATCCATGATGAAGGAATGCCAAAAATGTTGAGCATCTAAACAGAAGAGGGACTACTTAGAAATAAGGAATTCAGTAGAAGATAGTGGAGAGGAGGGGACAAAAGAAATTAATGGGAAGGAATCATCAAATTTCTGCATGCTCATGGTTCTAAGCACAATATAGAAAAGAGATCTTAAGGATATAAACAAAAATGTAACTGATTCTGACTAAGCTGATACTGTTGAAAGTCTGCAAGAAGGCAAAGGTTGAACCAGGTACAACTTATTTGAAAATTATCAACGTAGTCTAATAAGAAAAGATGATAATTTTCATTAAATATGAGTCAAGGAATTAAGGGTTTTTAGAAGAACTCATCATAAGATTTTAGCTTATAAATTTATTATTATACTATAAGTCATATCATATCAAAGCTTTGATTCTCAGCTTCCTCAATCTGTTCTCTACTCTACACATTGTTTGTTCTTGACTCTCTTGCCTCTTCTTCGATCAAAAATCCTAGGACATTACATACAAGTCTTGCATGTCAACGTTCTCATCTCCTCACCAGTGTGTAGACTAGGAATGAACATATAAACTCATGCAACAATAAAACTAACCAAAGTGCACAAACTGATTATGAAGAGCAATCTGTAAGGGAGCCAGTTCTCTCTAGAAAACTATGAGTGTCCTGAACTTGAGGTGCCCTGACATTCTTCAGAGTGTTACCCCTGTCACTGTTATGGATACCTGTTCCAAAACAGTTCCTGTGAGCACCCCATCATGACCAGAGGTGAGTTTTGGCTCAGGCACCAAGGCTGGCTGTAATTAGCTCTAGTTAAACCGCCTCTGCATCCTGGCAGGCGGACCACCTACATCAATACTGCAACCGGCTTAAACTTTCTCTGGGGAGAGATTTTGTGTGACAGACTTTATCTTCAGGGCAAACTGCCATCAAATGCAGTTGCACAATCCATTGCTGTGCCCAGTTCAGCTAGAACTGTCTCTGATCAATGAGCCCCACGGGCAAGTATCAGAATAATAAGAGCACTAATCATTGGTCATGACAGTGTTCCAGTCCTCTAGGAGCCTCAGAGAACTTCATCTGAGTTAATTGATTCTGACAATGCTCGGTGAGGGTTATTCTTCCCATTTTACAGATGAAGAGAATGCATAATGGAGGAATTAAGCGGCTACTCAAGGCCCCTCAGTGGGGAGATGATAGCTCAAAGAATACTTCTGAGTCTAAGCAGCCGCTGTCTGCCACATCAATTAAACACATCAGCTCATCATGAGTGGCTGCTTCCAGGATGATCATGTTTTATTAATGCACACCGTTGAGCAGCTGCCACATTTCACCCAAGAGGTGGCCACCTTTCAATCAAGGAGAGTAATTCTGGTTTACAGCACCCGGAGGAGTAAACACCAAGGGAAAGTCAAACTGCCTGCCTGCCATTGCATCAACTTACCCTTGGCCTGAAATGATGTTCTGCTTGGGAAAAAGCTGGTCCAAAACTTTTGATGGGATATGATTATCTAAACATAATTGTGGACAATGTCTGAAATGGAGGGAAACAGGCAGCCTCATTATTCACAAGGGAGAGAAGCTGACTTATAAATAAATAAATAAAATAAATAAATAAATGAAAAACTCTTTATTTTTACATCAACAGTAGGAATGGCACTATAGTCAACGTGTGAAAAGTCCCATCACCCTTCATAATGAATGTGAACAGAAAATAAGAAATTTTGAAAAGCAAAACTAAAAGAGTTCCCAAATAGTAAGTTTGAAAGCTCTTACTTGGGCCAGCATGTGATAAAATTTCTGTTCTCTACAGGATTACAGAGTTAATGGAAAGGGGAAAGGCAGAGAAGCCAAACCTGAGACAGATGAGAAGAAAGGGATATGTGTTTTCAAGGCCCTAGCGTGACCTTTTCTTCTGTTTGTTTTCTTGCAATGTGGTAGCACGTGGTTCCAACACATGTGAGGCTTAGAAATAGGAAAATATTTTGCCACTTTTTTTTTTCAAACCAGACTTTTTAGTGTTTCTAAATCCTTGTGCTCTGATCCGTACATGCAGGATGTTACTCATCTTGTAAGATTATTGAAAAGATAAGTGACAGGACATTGAAGATGCTAGTGTGTCTGCATGAACTTACCACTAAATAGATGCTCAAGGAGAGGTAGTCAAGGCTGCTGGGTCGGTGGTCTCTCTCTCTCTCTTTCTTTCTCTCTCCCATAACCTCTCTACATATCCCCAAAGCTGCCCCAATGTGGTAAGTATTCAGTATATTCTGCGCTGGTTCAAAGAGAACTGGTCCTCCCACAGGCTAACTCTATTTCCTCCTTCCCTTTCTCACTCCTCTCCTCTTACCATCTTGTCCTATAAAGTCTCCTTCGAGCATCAGTAGACCACAAGTGCTTCATATTCTCTGGCTTTTCAAAAAGAATAACAGCTCCCTTCTGCCTGCCTTACCTCCTAAAATCATTGTAAGAACCAAATAAGGGAATTACTCCATTTACATTGTAAATGGTGGTGTGCAATAAACTGCAAGTGTCTGTACAATACCATTATTTCTTAAGGCTTAGCTAAGGAAAGAATCCCTATTTTAATAATTCACAGTAAGATATTCATGATAAGTTGTTTATTCCTGCTAGGTGACATTGGTTTGTTTTAATGAAAGCCTTTAATGCCTTAATCCAAAATTGGAAATAGTAGTGAAAATTCAAGGGACAGGAAAGAATATGGGAAAGAATTGATCCAAATGCAGAACCCCTTAAAATTACCCTCTATGAGCTCAATTTTCAGACCAAGATTATCTTGGCACATTTTCATATCTCTACTAGCATGTGAACACATGGTGCAGGCCTCAACGGTCATCTTGAGGGTGAATGTAAAAGAAAAGAAAGTGACCATCTGGCTGCCAAACAGCCAATGCTTTTCTCCTAGTCCATTTTTGCTTCTAATGTTGAACAGCATCTCCTGATTTATATCCCAGTTTAAATCTTCTCCCACCCAAGCTCCAAGGGAAAGAAAGCTTTCTGCTGCATCCATTGTCCTGACAAAGATGTCCATCCTCTTACTTTGCAGCAGTGGCTTTGCTAAATGGTGAAAAATATGCAAAGATCTAGCCTTCACCTCCCAATAGGAAATGCTATTAACCGAAGCATTTTTGTATAAAAATGCCTTTCTCTTTCAGAGGAAGCCCAATACAAATTCCAACTTCAAGTGCCAAGAAGCTAATAAAATGATAAGAAGATCCTGGCAAATCATAAGAAGATTATGCTGAGTCATGCTTGGGAAGAACATTAGGCTATTCCTGTAAATGGGACCTAAGGATCAGCTAAAGCTAATTTAGGAGTCTAATTAATGTTATTAATAACAGAAAAAGTATATTCATCTCACCTATCAGCCAGCAGGTATAATATTGACCTTTTCTTTCAAAGACACTATAATATTGGTATTTACTATACTAAGCATTCTATTTTGCAGTAATAGTTATGAAGAAAATGATTACTACAGAGATGGCTTTTGCTGTACTGTTAAAATTCTCCTGCATCTATCTATCTATCTATGCTACCACCATATATTGGGTAAATCTTTGATGCTGGATCCAAAATCCTTCAAAAGGGTCAGGTGTAGCAAAGATAGTTTGGAGCCAAGAAATCTCATGCATTCATATACATACAGACATACAATAGTGTGGAAATAAAGTTCATATACACAAATAGATTGAGAAAAATATGATGTCTTTCACTTCAAAATTAAGGCAATTAGGAGGCAATATATATACTTATGTTAGCTTTCCAGTACTATAATGAAATGAATGAGATAATGAAGTTATATAAAGAAGAAACTTGCATATGGTTATCCAGTTACCCAGTCGCCACATAGTCTCACTCATCTACAGCACCTAACCTGAATCTACCGAAGATACCTTAAATACCCAGCAAGCATCTCTTAGATTAGACACTAGGATGGAAGGGGAGGGAGGGGAGGGCATCAAAGGGGTGGGAAACACAAATCTAGACCTAAATGGCAATGGTACCATAATCTTCTACTTACTAAAAGATAGACCAAATGGCTGATCCTTCACCAGGCCCTTACAGGGAACACCTGAACCACAAGACACTGGAGAGGGTAAGATTAAGACTAACCTTAGTCTCCTACATCTTCCCTCCCTCACTTCCCCTCTCCCTGTCTCTCTCTCTCTTATCTCTAACTCTTGTATATTAGTTATCTTTTTCCTCATTTTCTTAGTGGGCACTGACCTGTAACTCCCAGAACCAGCATGGGGCTATCATCCACAATGAGCTTTTGATCAGAGAGACCTACAAGGTTTCCTAAAAGACAGACAGATTTCTGTCAGAGTACTTGATGACCCACCAAAGGTTAGTGGTAAGACCCTACTGCTGAAGATACCTTATGTGATTGACATGCAAATTAGAATGGCATGGCTGGAAGTTGGATGAGAGTCAGTCCCCAGACAGTCAGCGCATCTAGTGCCAGAAGGTGCTACATGGGCGACTGGGGGAAATTGACCAATATCTATCGAAGCAACGCATGGTCTAACCTACTTAGCAGCAAATAACTTATTGTGATGCCCACACAAGTGCAGTGGTGGCACACAGCCATGGTGGGGAACCAACTGCTCTCAATTTGGCTAACTGATCCCCTCACTGGTATGGGACCCATAGCTGGAGCTGGGAAACAAGTCAGAACCATATCCAAACATAAGCCCACTCTCCAGTATCAACCTACTATCAATTGTGGGCTACAAGAGGGCCTACACATATTAAATTCTCTATAAAAAAAAAAAAAGTAAGGGTTATCTCATTTGTCCTGGTGCTAACTTACTCTCCGTTGGAGAATCTGCTTCTCTTTTTCAGATAGATGTAGACCCTAAGGAGAGAGCCACCCCATCATACCTCAAAAGGGCTCCGGCTGAAACTAAGAAAACTTCGAGAAACAAGCAAGGGGGCTGTTTTTCCTGATGAACCGGACACCAGCACAAGGGGGAAGGAAATCAGCATAGAGAAAAATCAACTCCTACCAAATCAGAGAGCCAGAGCCTCAGAGGCCCTCAACACCTCATCACTGAAGCAGACCAAAAATGAACCCAACATGGCTCAGGGAAATTTTGCGGAAGAGGGGGCGGAAAGAATGTCAGAGTCACATGTTGGGTCATGATATGCAGAGACATTTAGCTTACCCATAACTGTGGGCTAACTCCACAATGCATGACCCGCATACCTCAACAAGGAGGGGCCAAGGGGAGGGGGTAGGTCACGGATGAGCCTAATAATGGTACCAAACTGACTGTATTTGCTGAATACAGAACTGACTAATAAAAAAAAAAAAAAAAAAAGAATGTATTGAATCCACATTAAGTTGAATAGAATTGTTGTCTTGACAATAGTATTTTATACTTACAAACATTGAGTTCAGATATTCACAAATTTAGTCATTTGACACTTTTTCACACCTTTGTAGGTTCTCCTTATAGATTTTATGCATGCTTTCTTATTTTGTAGCTACTATTTTTTTAAATGTCTTTGGGATTCAGCTTTTGATTTTTAATTTTCTCAATTGATTGCCTATTTTAATATAATTTTTGTCTGTTTGAGCTTTAACCATTTCCTTACATCTACCTATTTAATTTGTTATTCCTTTTCTAGTATCCTAAATGGACCTAGATGATTGGTTTTAGATCATTCATTCTTTTTGATATATGAATTCAGTACAAGTTTCTGTCTAAGTGCTTATACTACATACATTTTAAGTCACATTTTCATTTAGATTAAAATGTTTTCAAATTGCAAAAAAAAAAAAAAAAAAAAAGAAGAAACTTTATTTTGATTCACAATTTTGAAGGGTCTTGTCCATGATTGTCAGCTCTACTGTTTTTGTCCATGTGCAGGCAATACATCAAGTGGGCATGCACACTAGAACAAAACTATATAGATCATGGCCAAGGAGAAAAGGGGGAAGGAGAGACTATATGTCCCATAATTCCCTCTGAGACCTTGACTCCACTGACCTGAGAACTGGCCCCCCAAAGCCCTGCTTCTCAAATGTCCTGACATCTCCCAATAGAACCACTTTAGGGACCAAATCATCAACACATTGGCCTAAGGGGGGCCTTCAACATCCAAACTCAAGCCATCTTATTATATCTCTTCACCTGCTAGAAAAACTTCAGAGACCACATGTCCCAAATGACATGACTCCAATATAAAGCCCAAGGCAAGATTACCCACCCCAAATAAGTGTCAGGTAGAAGAGGAAGGATGCAATTTTGTTGTCTTAAACCACTGATGTGTTCTTTGTCTATCTTTATTTTCCTCTAAAAATGTGACACTTATTTATTTATTTACTCATTTTTGAGGTAGGGTCTTACTCTAGCCCAGGCTGAGCTGGAATTAACTATGCAGTCTCAGGCTGGCCTCAAATGCAGAGTGATCCTCCTGCCTCTGCATCACAAGTGTTGGGATTAAAGGGGTGCGCCACCATGCCCAGCTGACTTCTTCGTCTACTTTAACAGTATTTTTTCCTGACCATAAGTTCCTAGCAGCATCATAACAGAGCCAGTGAATTTGAACACTTCATTTAACCTTTTAGACTCTATTTCCTCACTGATAAATCAAGGAACACCCTACCTACTAACTTTCTGCAGTTTGTAATAAGTTCTTTCAGTATACAAACCCCAACAAATATCTGTTTAATCATTCAGTGTGGACTGTAGCATTGTCTCACCCATAGATACTTTATTTTTCATTCATTGACATTCTTAGACTTTTGATGTATATCTCTTCTATTGAATTTCCCTCATTGCATTGTAACTATGCATTTATTCATCTTCCTCTGTTTTATTTTATTTTATTAATATTTATTTATTTATTTTTACATACAATTGAACTCCTCTGGGGGCAGGAATCATCTTTTTATATCACTTTGTTATCAGTACCTGGGACAGTATTAATCAATCAATAATGCTTTTTGTTGAAATATAATTATGAATCTTGAAAAGAAGGCTTACAATAGGTTATCTGTCTCTTCCCTGCCACCACGAGGAAAATTGTCATATAGGATGTATACGGCCTGTCAGAGGATGGAAATGCATACTAAGGAGGAACAGAGGCTAAGGCAGAAAGAATGAAAAAGCAATTGAGAGAACTAGGAAGGAGAAAAAGGAAAAGTTATTGATGTCAAAGGGGACAAAAAGAAGGCCTAAGGAAGTTAAGCCAGATAACATAGTAAAAAGTCCAGGTCAGAGCACAAAGGTGACCCCTAGCAGAGGACCTAATCATTTCTGAAACAGAAAATGAAATGGATTGAGAATTGAGAGTTCAGAGAAGGGATCGTCACACACACACACACACACACACACACACACACACACATTTTCTTTTCAACTAGGAACATGCTTGCTTTGCTGGGACTTAGAGACCATGAAAATTTGAGATTTGATGGCAGGGCCTCAACTCTCCAGATGTGTGGGTCTAAGGAATACAAGGCAGAGTGAATTGGTCAGAATGCTGGTGACAGTCTCAAACTTGTTTGACAAGTAGAACAAGACAGAATGATAGGACTAGGTGCCAAGGTAGAGAATCAGGCTTCTGGCATTGTCTAAACTAATGTAATCAAAGAAAGAAAATATTCTACTCAATGTATCACAAATATATACAACCAAGGTTAAGGGTGTTGGTGAAGCAAATGTAGCACTTCAGCATGCTGCTGGGACCTTAAGAAAGCCATGTGTTCTAGTACCTGGTAGCAATAAGTCTTGTTTTATTGCTTCCAATCTTGAGGAAGAAGAGGAGCCTCACTATTTCAACATGATGTCTTTCTTTCCTAGAAATGGAGCTTTCATACATCATCCCCCCTTCCTTCCTGCCCCTGTCTATGGAAAATTATAAGGCCTGGGCAACGATACTTGACAGCAATGGTCTGCTTGACGCTTTGATAAATCTCATCTTGACTAGGCCTAAAGTACACCAGACCAAAATGTTGTCTACATAGAACTATGTCCAGTCTTATGATTACATTTCATGGGACCAAACAAAGAAACAATAGCCAAATAAAATACAAAGGATATCAGAGAGCAAAATGTTGAGGACATGTTGGTGTGCTGAGATTCAAGTTCAAATCCATGATGTCATCTCTTAGCACCCAAGTTCCAAAATTCAATCCCACTTTAGAAATTCCCAAACCCAATGGCTTAAGTTTTCAACTTTCCTGTGAGTCCATTCATTAGGGACTATCTCACTCTTCCCCAGGAGCAGTCTGTCTTTATTGTGGAAAAAATGGAAATGTACAAAACAATGCTCCAAGGCACATTCTATAGGGACTATAGGTTTGTAAGTCCAATAAAAGCTCCAAAATGCACCAAGCTGGAATTTGAGTCTTCTACTTTCCATTTGATTTCATACCCAGTGGTTTTATGATTATTCCTGATCTCTTCATGATGTTTCCTGCTGTAGGGGGAAAGTACATTTACATGTGTCCCAGTTCTCTACTTTATTTTTTATTTTATTTATTTATTTTTCTTTATTTGTTAGTTTTGTATTCAGCAAATACAGTCAGTTTGCTACCATTATTAGGCTCATCCGTGACCTACCCCCTCCCCTTGGCCCCTCCTTGTTAAGGTATACGGGTCATGCATTGTGGAGTTAGCCCACAGTTATGGGTAAGCTAAATGTCTCTGCATATCATGACCCAACATGTGACTCTGACATTCTTTCTGCCCCCTCTTCCGCAAAATTTCCCAGAGCCATGTTGGGTTCATTTTTGGTCTGCTTCAGTGATGAGGTGTTGGGGGCCTCTGAGGCTCTGGCTCTCTGATTTGGTAGGAGTTGATTTTTCTCTGTGCTGATCTCCTTCCCCCTTGTGCTGGTATCTGGTTCATCAGGAAAACAGCACCCTTGCTTGTTTCTCCAATTTTTCTTAGTTTCAGCCAGGGCCCTTTTGAGGTATGATGGGGTGGCTCTCTCCTTAGGATCTACATCTATGTGAAAAAGAGAAGCAGATTCTCCAATGGAGAGTAAGTTAGCACCAGGACAAATGAGATGACCCTCACTTTTATTTTTAATACAGAATTTAATAGGTGTAGGCCCTCTTGTAGCCCACAATTGATGGTAGCTTGATGTCACCCCTACAATATGGTGTGTTAGACCTGGTCCATCTTATACTTCTGCTTTCTACAGATCCTTAACCTGCATTGCCTATATTTATGGTGGTCTGCCCTTAAGGCAAGGGGTTGGAGCATCCAGGATCTCTAAAACAAGAGAGGCAATCCCACCAATGAAAGCCATGATGATGTTAGCCCTTATCCGGGGCTATGTTGGAAATGACAGTCTTAATGGCCTTAGAATCTCTATAAGGTCCTTCTTTCCTTTTCTTGAAAGATATCACTTATCTACACCTTGGTTTCAGCTTTTTTTTTTTTTTTTTCAGTTCCTGTTGACCGTGCTTCTGCTGGTATAAGTCCAACTCTTCTCCTGACTCCTATTGAAGTGAATTATTAGGTTTTTGTTTTATACTCATACTGATCTTTTCAAACAGTTGCTTAGCCACAGACTTAGAACAACCCTGAGACCTTTTCTTTCTGTCTTTTTTCTTTCCTTCCTTCCTTCCTTCCTTCCTTTTTTCTCTTTCTTTTGTGCAATATGAGTTGGCTGAGAAAATTCTACATTTTCAATATTTTTTTAATTACTTCTTCAAAGCATTTCTTATATTCTTGATTTTCACTATAACCAGCCAGGAGACACCAAGTGAGTCTTTCAACCCATTGTCCTTTATATCCTCAGTAAAGTATCCAACTTTATTGCATGTTCTTACATTCTACCACACGCCAGAAAATGGGCAACATCTATCTAAATTCTTCCCACTTTATAACAAAGATTGCCTTTCTTCTACTGTTCAATAGAAGTTCTTCCCTTCTGTCTGCACCTCATCAGAACTATCCTTAATGTCTATATTTCTGAT
The DNA here is from genome assembly GCA_036346955.1 of Dipus sagitta. NCBI lineage: Eukaryota > Metazoa > Chordata > Mammalia > Rodentia > Dipodidae > Dipus > Dipus sagitta. Next base: position 20,646,659 of record CM070781.1, read on the forward strand.
AACCTCTTATACACAATCATTTATGTCTTTTAAGAAAATAGAAGTTTTGTTTATAGCTAGTCTACTTTTTAAAAAATTAGTTTTGTACTCAGTGAATGCAGTCATGTTGGTACTATTGTTAGCTTCCTCCCTGTCCTCCCCCTCTGTAGGGACTCTCCTTGTTCGGGTATATGGGTCATGCACTAGGGGGGTTAGACATCAATTATGGGTAGGAGGAAATGTCTCTGTGTAATATGACCCAACGTGTGGTTCTGACATTCTTTCCACTCCCTCTTCCGCAAATTTCCCTGAGCAATGTTGGGTTCATTTTATGTCTGCTTCAGTGATGAGGTCTTGGGAGCCTCTGTGTCTCTGGATATCTGATTTGGTAGGAGTTGATTGTTCTCTGTGTTGATCTCCTTGACCCTTGCTGGTACAGGGTTCACCAAGAAAACAGCACCCTTGCTTGTTTTACCTCTTAGTTTCAGCTGGGGCCCTTCTGAGGTATGATGGGGTGGCTATCTCCTAAGGATCCATGTATATCTGAAAAAGAGAAGCAGGTTCTCTGACAGAGAGAAAAGTTAGCACCAGATAAATGGGTAACCATTATTTTTTAGAGAGAATTTAATAGGTGTAGGCCCTCTTGTAGCCCATGATTGGTGGGAGCTTGATAATGGAGAGAGGGCTCCTTTGTGGATATGGTTCTGACTTGTTTCCCAGCTCCAGCTATGGGTTCCATTGCACTGAGAAGATCAGGTAGCCAGTCAAGAGCAGCTGGTTTTCCACCATGGCTGTGTACCACTATTGCACTTGTGTGAGCATCACGTCAGGTTGTTTGCTGCTAAGTAGTTTAGATCATGAGTTGCTTAGACAGATATTGGTCATTTTTCTCCAGTAGCCTATGTAGCACCTTCTGGCACTAGACACACTAACTGTCTGGGACTGGCTCTCTTCTAGCTTCCAGCCATGTCACTCCATGTTATGTGCCAACAGCATCTGGTGTCTTTAACAGTAGGGTCATACCACTAATCTTTGGTGCATCATCAAGTACTCTGACAGAAATCTGTCTTCTTTTGGGAAACCTTGTAGGTCTCCTAATCAAAAGCTCATTGTGAATGATAGCCACCTGTGGGTACTGGGAGTTAGAGGTTAGCACCCAAGAAGAGAATGAAGAAAAAGATAAGTAGTATAAACAAGATGGAGAGAGAGAGAAAAAAAAAGAGAGAGAGAGAGATTGAGAGAAAGAAACAAAAACAGAAGATTAAGGGTCAGTTTTCACTGCACCTTCTCCAGGGTCTTGTGATTCAGGTGTTTCCTCTAAGGGCCTGGTGATAGTTCAACCATTTAGTCTGTCTTTTAGGATATAGTATCTTATGGTACCATTGCCATTTGGGTCCAGTTTTATGTCCCCCACCCTCTCCCTTGTCCTCCCCTCCTTTCCTGCACACCCTATTGACTGGTCCTCAAGATGCTTGCTTGGTATTCAACATCTTGGGTAGATTCAGGTTAGGAGCTGTGGATGAGTGAGACTATGCAGTGATTAACTTTCTGTGATTGGGTGAGTTCACTGAGAATGATATGTTTCAGGTTCAACCATTTTTCTTCAAATTTCATTGTGTCATTTTTCCTTAGTGCTGTGTAGAATTCCATCATGTAGGTATACCGCATCTTAGTTTTTCATTTGCCTAATGATGGACATCTGGGTTGATTCCAGCTCTTAGCTATTATGAATTGAGAAGTTATAAACAAGGTCAAGCAAATCTCTCTGGAATGAGGCTTGAAAGTTTTAGGGTACATGCCCAGTAAGGGAATAACTGGGTTCATTGGTAACTCTATAGTCAGCTTTTTTAGGGGTCTCCATATTGCTTTCCAAAGTGGTTGTACCATCTTACATTCCCACCAACAGTGGATGGGGGTTCCTATTTCTCCACATCCTCGACAGCATTTATTTTATTTTGATTTTTTTAATGTCTGCTGTCCTTACTTGGGTAAGTTGGAATCTCATAGTTGTTTTAATTTGCATTTCCCTGATGATTAGGGATGATGAACATTTTCTTAAGTGTGTGTTTGCCATTTGTATTTCTTCCTCTGTGAACTGCCTGTACAGCTCTTTGCCCCATTTTGTGAGTGAGATGTTTGACTTGTTATTGTTTAGGTTTTTGAGTTCTTTGTAGATTCTAGAGATTAGGCTTCTTTCAATTGGATATTCAGCAAATATTTTCTCCCATTCTGTGGATAATGTATTGGCTCTGCTTATTGTATGTTTGTGAAGAAATTTTTCAGCTTCATGTTCCCATTGATTGAGTGATTGTTTTAAGATCCTACTGGAGTTTTGTTCATGAACTCTTTTCCCATTCCTATATCATGGAAATTTCCTCCCATATTTTCTTCCAGTAGTAGCCAAGTTTCTGTTCTTACAATGAAGTCTACTTTGATCTGATCCTTTCACCACCAGAATCATCTTGAAAATCTCTTCACAGTAACACAAGCTTTCTCTATTACATACTGCAGGACACTTTCAGCTTCATATCATTACTTATTTATGACCAGAGCCCAAAGGTGCTCCCACACTTTTATCTGTTTGTTAGAGAAGTGCCCCAATACTTGGTATTATGATGTTCCAAAGAAATAGTTACAAGTACATGGACATAATTAGTTATGAACACACATAGATGGAGAGATCATAAAACATTGGCTCATATGGTTATGTTGCCTTATTCCCACAAACTGAAATCTGTAAACTAGAGACTTTGGAAAGTGTGTAGTGTACTTGAGGGTCTGAGAATGAGCCATAAATCCCACTATGAGGCTGAAAGTCTGAAACTCAGAAAGACAAAAAGAGAAGATTGATATTCCAGTTGAAGCAGTCCTGGTGAGGAAGGGCACTTTCCATTGTGCTCCATCTTCTTCTCCTATTTGGTCTTCATTGAATTGGATGATGCCCATGCATTGTTGGGAAGGCCATGTGGGCTATTTTGTTCATCAATTTAAACCCTGATGCCTTCCAGAAACACCTTTAGAAACACACCCAGATTCTGTGCATCACATGGCTCAGACAAGTTATCATAGAAAATTAAAAACTGCACACTCTAATCTGTTTTGACTTCATATTCCTCCATTCCAGAATGGGTGGTGACATAGAAAATTTTTTCAAGATATTTATTCCATTTTTCTCTGATTTTACGTTAACATTACTCTGTTTTTGGTTTTGTTTTGTTTTCATTTTGTTGTTGTTGTTGTTGTTGTTGTTTTGTTTTGTTTTGTTTTTCAAGGTAGGGTCTCACTCTGGCCCAGGCTGACTGGGAACTAACTATATAGTCTCAGTGTGGCCTTGACCTCACAGCGATCCTCCTACCTCTGCCTCTCAACTGCTGGGGTTAAAGGCGTGTACCACCAGGCCCAGCTTTCTGTGTTATTTTATCATCAGAAGAATTAATACATGTTTAGTTTCCTCAGCTGTGTTTGTGCATACACATGTTCATATGTGTCTATGTAGCTGGAAATGACTAGTGTATTGAAGAGAGAAGGTGTTTGAAGAGCATTCTTCATTTCAGACTTTGTGATTCTCATGATAAAATGTCTAGGAAAACACATAAAGAGATGAGAGTGTGTAATAAACCACGAAAGTAAGATTGACAACTAATCTACTCCCAAAATCTTCGAGGAATTTCCTCTAATTATAATATTCATGAACTGGAAAAGAGAAACACAATTGTCAGGTGACATTAGCACATAACTTGTCACATACTGGAGATCAAAACTGCCAATGTGAAGGACAATGCAGGAGCCTAGCTCTGCATTGCCAATGCTTTGGCTCAGAGGTGCAGCATCTGTGATAAGAACCAGTCACAGATTGGCCATACAGCCACAGATGGGCTGAACAGAACCAGGAACAAGGTTTCTAAAGCAGCTGCATGAATTTGATATGCAAGTATGTATTTGTGTGTGTATCTTTATGTGCATATGTTGAAATTAATAGGATTACATGCATACATATATATTATATATATTACAAAATTTGTATGTTTCACCCAAAATACACCAATTTTGTACTTCTTCTAAATCTATTCAGAAATAACTATTTTCAGAAATACAACAAACCTGGAGGCAGTGGAATTTTACAATGGCATACTTATATTTTGGAGTAAAACCACAGTAATATTTTGCCAATGTTAGTTTAAAAAAGAAAAGTACTATTCAGTACTTTAAATCATTCACAAATACACTTTCTTCAAATCACAATTGTAATGAACATTTACTAAACATTAAATACAGAATACTGGGAGGAAAGCAGGCTGCTTAAGTTTTTTTTTTTCTTTTCTTTTTTTCTTTATTAGTGAGTTTTGTATTCAGCAAATACAGTCAGTTTGGTACCATTATTAGGCTCATCCAGACCAAATGGCTGATCCTTCACCAGGCCCTTACAGGGAACACCTGAACCACAAGACACTGGAGAGGGTAGGATCAAGACTAACCTTAATCTTCTACATCTTCCCTCCCTCCCTCTCCCTCTCCCTCTCCCTCTCCCTCTCTCTCTCTTCTCTCTAACTCTTGTACAACATTTGGTCTGTCTTTTAGTAAGTAGAATTTTATGGTACCATTGCTGCTTACGTTTTGACCTTATTTTTACACCTTACAAATCATGTGATCTTGAATGATTAACTTAGTAGGTAACCGTTTTGATTTCCTCCCCTGTAACATAAAAATAAAAATAAAAGTATCTGGGTTACACATTGTTGCACATACACATAACTCCAGTATGTGGAAGGCTAAAACAAGAAGGTTGTAAGTTCAAGACCAGCGTGGGCTACATACTAACCCTGACTCAAAAAATATATTTTAAAAAGGGGGAAATTCTGTGAAATAATGTGCTTAAAATATTTTACCACTTAATAGGTTGATATTAGTATCCTACATACATATTAAAAGAGGAAAGTGCAATTAACATACATAAAAGTTACAAATTTAAGAATATTACTAAAGGAAACAGAAATAACAAGATTGCTCTGCTTTGTTATCTCAATAAAATATGAAAGCTTTGTATCCAAACAGAAAGATGAAATTATATGTAAATAAATTGAGATAAGAATGAAGTTTCCCAAGAAGCAGGTAGAAGCAAAACTAGGACCTTGATTTGATAAAGATTCTAAGGAGACTAAAATTATGATAATAGAATGGAAACTGCATTAAAGGCAATAAATAGCAACAGTAAGGATTGGGAATCAATGATGACGAGTTTAAACTCCAGAACAAAGAAGAAAATCTCAAAGATGCACCCATTGGTGGTAAATATGAAGAGTATAGGGAGAGGATATTTGGATATGTTTAAAAGCACAGGTCACAGAAAAAGTAATTATTAAGTATATGTTTGAAGGTTGGGGAGATGGCTCAGCAGGAAAAAGCACTTATCACACAAGTATGATGGTCTGAGAGGGCCTGATGTGTCCTGATTCTGGTTCCCTAGCACACACATAGAAAGCTGAGTGTGGCTCTGCCCACCTGTAATCCCAGGTTTGTGGGGAGGAGACAGGAGAATTACCAGAATTTGATGGTCAGCCAGTTTGACTGAAAACAGTAGGTCCAAGTTCAGTGAGAAACTTCATCACAAGGAAGCAAGTGGCAGAGTGGCACAGGACATCTCACAGTGTTCTGTGGCCTCTGAGCATGCGCAGAGTGCACACATATGTATACACGTGGACAAACACACACACGTATACACCACACCACACACATACTGCACACATACACATAAGACATACAAATAAAAAAGATAAGTTTGAACAAATATTTAGTATGTATTCATTGAGTTTATAGACCAAAAATGATTATTTAATCTATGGGATATGCATGCTGCCATTTTTATTTATTTTATTTTTTGGCAAGTTTTTATTGAAAACTTCCATAGTTATAGACAATAACCATGATAATTGTCTCCCCTCCCCCAATTCCCCTTCACAAATACACTCTCCATCATATTCTCTCCTTCTCTCCATTAGTCTCTCTTTTATTTTGTTGTCACCATCTTTTCCTCCAATTATGAGGGTCTTATGAAGGTCGTACTAGGCACCATGAGGTCATGGATATTGCGGCCAGTTTCTATCTGGACAATTGCATTGTAAGTGGTCTTACTCTTCCTTTGGCTCTTACATTTTTTCTGCCATCTCTGCTGCAACGTACCTTGAGCCTTGGAAAATGTGATAGAGATGTTTCAATGCTGAACACTCCTCTGTCACATCTTCTCAGCACAATGGTGCCTTTAGGGTCATTCCAGTAGTCAACACCATCTGAAAATAGAAGTTTCACTAAGCAAAAGTGAGGGTAGCATTAATATATGGGTATGAACATTAAGTAAAGTGCTTACGGAGCAGTTTGGTGGGCATAATATTTGCATTTGTCCAGCTAAGAACAGGTGTTACACTCATAAAACTCATGACCTCCCCCACCCTAGGCTTTTGATTAGGTTTTCAGTACCAGCCATGTATTTCCTCCAATAGAGCAGGCCTTCAGTCCAATTAGAGAGTGGTTGGTTTCCCCCATAACAGACATGCCACTATTGCAGCCATTTGGTCCTTTGGCCTGGTTGGCCAAACTTAAAGCTTGCAGTGTCCACTGTTTTCATGGCTGATGGCTTCTGTCTCTCACAGGGCGGAATGCAGTGCAGCTTCTTCCAGCTTTCTGTCAGCTGGCCTATATGGAGAAAAATTTTCAGCTTAGCAGGATTTTTCAGTGACTTTGCAGCCCAGGCTTCTGGAGTCTTCAGCAATAGGGTTTTACCATCTGTTTCCTGGTGGGAAACCAAGAGCCTTTGCAATAGTCTGTCATGTTTTGGGGGCAACAGGACCACCCTGGCCAACAGCCCATTGGAAGGTATACTATCCCTGGCACTGTTATTTTTCTAGTAACAGTTAATATCTTCTGGATGTGTCACTATCAAAAATGTAAGTTTTCATATGGCTTATTCACAATGTCTTGAATTTTTATTAACCTTCCCCCAACTCTTCTTTTACTGAATCTATACCACTGATCTGGCTTAGGCCATTCCTTTTATTACATAAATGTAATATTCACATTAAGAAAATATTGAGAAAAATTTTAAAATGAACTGGGAGATGGCTCTACAGTTAAAGGCACTCACTTGCAAAGTCTGTTATCATGGGTTCAATTTCCCAGTACCCACCTAAAGCCAGATGCACAAAATGGTACATATGTCCAGAGTTTGCAGCAACAAGAAGCCCTGGCACACCCATACCCACACTTACTCTCTCCCTAAACTTCTCTCTCAAATATATAAAAATATTTCAATAAGAATATTTTTAAAATTGCTTATACTCTATTGCATGGAAATACTACTGGGCTGGGAAGAAAGCTTTACCACTACAGTGTGTGCTGTGCAAGCATGAAAATCTGAGTTTGATCCCCAGTACCCATGTAAAGCTGTTGGTCAAGTAGGCTGTAATTGCAATGCTGGGGAGGTGGAGACAGGAGGATCCCTGGGACTCACTGGCCAGCCAGTATAGATTAAATGTTGAGCTCCAGGATAAAGAAAGACAGACTTTTGAGTCTAACACTGGAGATGATATTATGGCATCCATATGCATTCACATAGACAGACAGACAGACAGACAGACACACACACACACACACACACATACACTCAGCCACACACATGACCACTGTCACACATGTAAACATACACATTCATAATAGAAATGAAATACTATTATTCAAATGAAAAACTACTATTAGCTATGCCCTGTGTATCATTTAAAGCTGAATATGAATATCAATTAGATAATAAAAACATAAAAAATATACATGAAGCCTGGAGAGATGGCTTAGCAGTTAAGGTGCTTCGTGTGAGACGTAAGGACTCATGTTTGACTATCCAAGCCCCCCATAATTCAGACAGACAAAGTGATGCAAGTCTTAAAGCTTGCACAAGGGGGTACACATGTCTGAAGTTTGATCCCAGCAGCTGGAGGCCAATTCTCTCTCTCTCTCATTAAAAAAAAAAAAAAAAAGGCCAGTCTGGCCAGGCGTGGTGGCACATGCCTTTAATCCCAGCAATTGGAAGGCAGAAATAGGAGGATCACTGTTTGAGGACACCCTGAGACTACATAGTGAATTCCAGGTCAGCCTTAACTAGAGTAAAACCCTACCTTGAGAAAAAGAAAGAAAGAAAGAAAGAAAGAAAGAAAGAAAGAAAGAAAGAAAGGAAAGAAAGGAAGGAAGGAAGGAAGGAAGGAAGGAAGGAAAGAAAAAAGGAAGAAAGAAAGAAAGAAAATATGCATGATGTTTTCTGATGTATGCCTAGTATATACTCTTACTTTCTGTTGCAAAGCAATACGTGGGGCTGGGAATATGGTTCAGTGACAAAGTAGGCACTTAGTGTGTGCAAGATGCAGAGATGTACAGTGAACATAAACAAACACAGACAATTTTTATAGAATTTTGAAAGGAGATGGGGATCTGGGAGCAAAATGCTTTTATTATTTTGAAAACTCAAATAACTGGAGGAACTTATTACAAATAAAAAATTTGAAAATCATTCTCAAACCCTGATCCAGAAATAAGTTTTGCTACCATTTTAAGGAATGTTCTTCAGAAACAGCTTGCTATGCAAATAGGAATTTATAAAAATATAGTAGATATGTAATTGACTACAGGTAAATGTGGAAATGATTAATATAGAAGTAAATCTAAGAACTTTTCATGGATGTGTCACATAATCAATGCTGTAGGAACAACTACTTTTTAATGTATTGCACATTGAGGATTTATTTTATCATTCTCACCTCATTAAATTATCTTGTATGGCTATGTTCTGTTTTATTTAATTCACTGCCTAGTAATACAAATTCTGATCCTCACTGTTATTCTTTTTTTTTAAATTTGTAATGTGGATAAATAATAATGACTCTCAGGTTAGTTTGTGGGTCATTTAAGTCAAGTGTCCAGAAGTCAGAAATGTATTTAGTACATTTTAAGAGCCATATAAATACTTTGTATAATGTTATTACAATTTAGACTATATTTTCAACCAAATTATAAATATTATGAAGAAAATGCAATTGTTTTAATAAATTAGAATTTTAAAAAATCCACAGGGCTGGAGAGATGGCTTAGTGGCTAAGGCGCTTGCCTGCAAAGTTGGAGGATCCAGGTTCAATTCCACAGAACCCACATAAGGCAGATGCACAAGGTGGCACATATGTCTGGAGTTCATTTGTACTGGTTAGAGGCCCTGGCATGCGCTCTCTCTTTTTCTCTCTCATGTATATATATCCACAGCCAAGTTTTAAGGGGATTGAAAGTGCCATCTTTAAAATCTTTAAAAATTAATTCAAAAGTTAGCACAGAAATTTCTAAAGGCTGAGAAGATGTTCTACAGCTTAGCCTTTGCTTTTGTCATGGAAAGATGCACCACATTTTTAATGAAAGCACTGTGAAGCAGCAGAGGACACTGCAAGTTCTACAGCTGGCAAGTCAGGCCAAATGTGCTGCCTGACTTGTGCAATGTGTCTTCCAGACACAAAGCGGCTATGGCACACATAACCTTACAGTAGTTGATACTACCTACATAATATCTGCATAATAGGAAGGAAAATGACAACAAAATAGAAGAGAAAGTAGTTGGAAAGAAGAAGAGATTCAGTAGATAGGGTATTTGGGAGGGATAAAAGGGAGGGTGATGGGAAGGGATTATGGTCATAGTACATTATGTATACATGGAGGTTGTCAAAAAAGACTGAAAAAGAAAATATTTTGCAGAGACAGTAACTTCTCCTCTAGCCATGTATGTCTTAGACAGAACTTTGCACAATAACAGATATATGTTACATTATCAATAAATACTGGACATATAATTTATAGGGATTGATTCAAAGAGATTGAACTTTTCTTTCTTTCTTTCTTCCTTCCTTTCTTTCTTTCTCTCTTTCTTTTCTTTTCTTTCTTTCTTTCTTTCTTCTTTCTTTCTTTCTTTCTTTCTTTCTTTCTTTCTCTTCTTCTCTTTCTTTCTTTCTTTCTCTCTTTCTTTCTTTCTTTTTTCCCAGAGAATGAACATTTAAAATGGTACAGCTGATAAACTCAAATCCTAAAATGCCCAATGGTACTCACCTTCACATAGCCTTACAAACATTGCATGTTTTCATTTAGCTCTATTTTTGTTTGGCTTTGTTTTGCCACACTGAAATTCTTAAAAGGATTCAAATTTTCATTTTTTTAAAAAGATAATCTGTAGGGCTGGAGAAATGTCTTAGTGGTTAAGGAGCTTGCCTGAAAAGCCTAAAGACCCATGTTCCATTCTCCTGATCCCATTTTAACCAGATGCACAAAGGTAAGGCAAGTGCAAGGTCACACACGCCCACTAGGTGATGCAAGCATCCAGAGTTTGATTGAAGTAGCTGAGGCCCTGGCACACCAATTCTCTGTCTCTCCTCTCTCTCTCTGTCTTTCCCACTCTCTCTAAGATAAGTAAACAATGAATAAATAAATAAATAAATAAATGATAACATGTAGATGTCATATTATGTCTCAACAGCTCATCTTGCCTCAAGATGGAAAAATAATCACCCATGTTTCCATGTCAATATTATTCTATCATTGTTATATTTAAGTATTTTATCTCTCTAAGAGTATGCATTGTATTATAAAGAATTATTTACATGTCCAGTGTTATCGATCAGTTTCATCTAAAGTTTTTTGACTTAGTTCTAGTTGATATAACCTGTCAAGTATGTTATATACTAAATTTCAGCATATATTTTAATTAGTATCTGGATCCTCTATTTTATTTTAATGACCTATCAGGATTTTAGCTGAGCATGTTATGGGTTGGTATATTGTTAAAAGAAAATAATATCTTTATAATAAATGTAAAAGCAACCCACTCAAGAATAATATATGTCTCTCTGTTGGAATCATCTTTTAGTAGTTCTCAGTAGACTTTCTTTGTTTCTTTGTATTACTTTGGAAAGTTTTAAAAGTTCAACATTGGATTTATTGATTACTTATGTTTTAAAGGGCATTTTTCTTCATTAATTTTTCTTCTTGGCTATTAATATAGTGTTGATACTTATCCTCTCCTCAGGTAGAAATTTATACTTCCAAGTCAAATGTTAATGGTATATGGAGGTAGGCTTTTAGGTGGTAAATAGGATCCAATACAAATAGGACCCTCATGGTTGCATTAGTGACTTTATAAGAAGAGAAATAGAGATCAAGATTAGCAAGCTTATTCTGCTTAGTCATGAGATGTCCTCTACCATGCCATTACCAAGCATGAAGATGACCTCCATTCACTGCAAAGTGAATGCCAATTCCATGTGGAACTGTGAGCTTCCTAAGTACCATTCCACTATAAATGACCTAATCAGTGGTATTTAATGTTGGCAACAGCAAACAGACTAAAAAGGTGTGCTAAAGACTGTTTTTATGTTTAATTCTCTAGTTTTCCCCTTAACTTTCTTATTAGTCATGTTTCCTTTTGTCTCACGTGCAGATTTTCATTTGATTATTTTCATTTATTTTATGAAACATAGTCTGTCTTAATAATATGCCTTTCACATTTTATAAAAATATAAAAAAGCATTCTATATAATGTTACTCCCTGGAAATACTCATACACTATCAGTGTGAATGTAAACTATTATAAATTATAATAACAGTATGAACGTTCTTCAACAAACTAAAATGAGATCTGCTATGTGATCCAGATAGTTTAGTTCTGGTGCCTAGTCCAAATAAAAGAAAGGACCGTATCAAGAGGTACCTGTGTGTCCATGTTTATTTTGGCCCAATTCACATTGGCTATGATATGGCTTCAACCAAGGTTGCAAAAAACAGATGAATAAAGAAAAAGTGATTTACACATATAATGAACCATAAACCAGTCATAAAGAAGACTAAAATTATGTTGTTTCAGCAAAATGGATGGAATAATTAAGTGAAATAAGTCAAACACGGAAAGATAAAAACTGCATGTTCTGCCTTTAATGTGGTAGATTTAAAAAAGGGCATCCTGGATGATTTCTAGAGGTTGAAAATGGAATTGGAAGGAAGAAAGGATAAAGATAGGATGAATTTGATTAAAGCATTCTGTATGCACATACTGAAATATGACACTAATCCCTAGTAATGCACAATTTATGCATTTAAATCAAAACTAGAATAAAAAATATTTTAAAAACTCAGAGCATATTTTTAATTTTTTAAATAGTAAAGACAGATAAGTAATGCATTCTGACACATACTGATGAACTAATGTTACATTTTAAGACAATTTAGTTTTATCTGAATTTAAACCTATTACATTCACACAGGCTGGCAAGATAGCTCAATGGATGAAGCACTTGCCATGCAAGCAAGATTCCCTGAATTTGGATCCCCAGAACGCACATAAAAGCAAAACATCATGGCAAGTGTCTTTAATCCTCATGTGTCTAGGGCAAGAAAAGAGTGGAGACAGAAGAATCTCCCAGGAACTATGTTTATGAAATGAGAAGTGAGTGACAATGAAAGACTCAGCCTCAAAAAGGGGGCAAGGCAAGGGCCGATGCACAAAGTTGTCCACTGCCCTCCACACACATGCTGTAGCATATGTGCACTCATACATTAACACTCACACACAAACACACACACAACACACACATCCACACTCACAAACATACATATACACACATGACCCCAAATTACGTGTTTTCTTCAAGATATGGATCTAGATTTAAATATATATATATATATATGTGTGTGTGTGTGTGTGTGTGTGTGTGTGTGTGTAAACACACATTATACTGTTTAAGGGATACTGTTTACCATTTAGGGATACTATTTAGGGGAAGAAAGGAGCCAGCAGGAAGGGTAGAGAAGGAGGCACAGGGAGAGTAGTATGTGGGTGGGGAGAATATGAGCAAAGTACAATGACATGTATGAAATTTTATAATGAAATCTACTGTTTTGTATGTCAACTAAAAAATTCATTAAACAGTGCTTTAGAGTGATGTAAATAAAGAAGAACATGTGCAAACCTAAAAGAATGAATATCCTTTAAATGAAAATATCAAGAAGCCAAAGTCATGATGCAGTGAAGAGAATGGCTGATGTGAAAACCAGTCTGGATTCCTTGTCATGAGAGAATTTGACATAGATCGTCTCACACTTTATACTCTTTCTAGTTGCCTTTTTTTTTTTTTTTTTGTTTTGTTTTTTTGGGGTAGGGTTCCACTCTGGTCCAGGCTGACCTGGAATTCACTATGTAGTCTCAGGGTGGCCTTGAACTCATGGCGATCCTCCTACTTCTGCCTCCCAAGTGCTGGGATTAAAGGCGTGTGCCACCACGCCCAGCTCTAGTTGCTATTTTTGATGTATATAATTTGTTTTAAGCTTGGTAGCCTTTATATGAGGTTCTGTTGCCATAATCCCAGTAAGTCATAGTCATGTGCTTAAGTACAATTAACAATGCATGTACCTCTCATTCTTGAATTCTGTTTTCATCTACCTAGTCATTAACTTTTAGAATACATTTTCCCTAAGCACAATTTATGGTTATTGTATCACTTACTTTCTCGTTGCTATAATAAAATGATTTACAAAAGCAAATTAGGGAAGGGTTTGTTTTAGCTCACAGCTTGCAAGCAGGGTCCATTATGGTGGAGAAGGGGTGGACGCAGAAGCTAGAGGCAGCTGGTTACATTGTATCCCTGGTCAGAAAGCAGAGATCAAAGCTCATGCTCAGCTCTTTTTCTCTTATTTTATTCTGCCTAAGGTCCCAGCCCATATCCAGAGTGAGTCTTAAAGCTCACTGGAAACACCGTCATAGACACACCTTAAAGTAGGTTTCTTAGGTGATCATAAACCCAGTCAAGTTGATGATGAAAGTTAACCATGACAATTACTATTTTCCCTGCATGTCTTAAAAATTATAGGCCTTTTGTCATGCACCTCTATTATTCTGTCTACTTTTTAAAAAGGTATTTAGCATGCTTGGTATATGTTCTGTTTTAATATTTAATTTTTATTTATTTATTTGAGAGAGAGAGAGAGAGAGAGAGAGACTGGGTACACTATGGCCTCCAGCCACTGCAAAAGAACTCCAGATGCATGCACCACCTTGTGCATCTGGCTTGCATGGGTCCCAGGGAATAGAACCTGGGTCCTTTTCCTTTGTAGGCAAGGCCTTAAATCTTAAACCATCTCACCAACTCATCCTTAGAATTTAACTTCCTATTTACCAATACTTCACTTTTCTTTTCTTTTTTTTTTTTACCTATTTAAATGATCTGGAGTTGAACAAGTTGTTACTATTGTCTTTATTTCTAAGGGATTCAGAAAATAAGAAATCAACACCATGGGATGGAGAGATGGATTAGCAGTGAAGGCTCTTGCCTGCAAAGCAAAAAGACCCAGGTTCTATTCCCTAGGACCCACGTAAGCCAGATGCACAAAGTGGCACATGCGTCTGGAGTTTGCTTGCAGAGGATGAAGGCCCTAGCACACCCATTTTCTCTGCCTTTCTCCTTCAACCTCTTCCAGTCTCTTTCTCTCAAATAAATAAGGTAAAATACATTTAAGAAATAAAGCTTTAAAAATCAATACCACACCAATTAAACTAAGAAGGTTATATAATAACTTGTTATAACATGCTTCCAAAAATATGTACATTGTGATAAAAGGTCAGTTTACTTATGTTCTACACAGCACCTATATATCAATAAGGAAATGTGCAGTAATATTTTTGAAAATAGTGAAAATATGTTAGGAATTTTACATGGCTATTGGAAATAATAACATAGAAGCATAATAATTTAGGAAAGCAAAAGGCTACTATCAACTTACAATGAAAACATTGGAAAATAACTATGTTGGCTAGAATATTCTGATTGAAAAGGAAAAACTGGGGTGATTTGAGGAAGAGGGAAGGAAACAAGAGCAGAAGTAGTACTAAGAACTGAGGAAAGAGAGGAATGTGGAGGGCACAAGGGTGTGGGCAGGGAGTTTCAGTCCTTTGGTTCCTTGGTCAAGGTCTCAGCAACCAAGACTTTAGATCAATGTAATTGACCTCAGTTTTCCTTAGTTTATTTCATTTTCAAAGCAGAAATAGTAGTAAGAGCATGTCCAATATAATGTTATTGTGAAGAGTAAGCGTAATTGATAAATCACTTAGATTGGTGCTCAGCACATATTTTACACTCCTAAACATATATGCTGGTTTTAAAAAAGGGATAAACGGAGCATAAACGTGTCAACCAGTCAAATCCTTGAGTTGTGCAGCTGTGATTTTTCTAATTAAGGACTCAGCCTCTGTGACAAACTCCCTGGGTTGAATTGCCTCTGAGGAGCTCTCGATCTTCAGACAGTTATTGAACTTCTCTGTGTCTTAGCTGCCATATCTGTCAAATAAGATATTAACAATAACTGTCTCAGAAAATTAATTGAACTCATGAATATTAAGTGTGGAACACAGTGGTTGGCCCACAGGAAGAGGTGCTAAAAAAGACCTTTCATATCTAAATCCTTTCTGGACGACAGTCAAGAAGGATGTATGGATTGGAGGAGCCCATGTGGGTGTTTTATGAATATTAATTGGGCTACATTGTGAACCTTTAAAAGTTAAAAGATTTAGTAAAATTCTTTCAGAATGAAAACTTCCCTATGGTCCTGTGTTCCTCTTGTAAATAACAAAGCTACATAATATCTGTCACTGTTGAACTCTGTCTTCAACATAGTTCATAATTTTCCTTTTGCAATTTTAACTTTTTTGCATCAGATAACTTTGCACCACCATGACCAAAATACTAGATGAACAAGTTAAAGAGAGGAAAAATTTATTTTGGCTCATAGTTTCAGACAGTTCAATCCAAGGTCATGGGATTCCTTGTTTCTGGACCCTACATGAGGCAAAACATTACAGTGTTGGGAGTTTGTGGCTGAGGATGGCTGTTTAGTTCATAGTGCACAAGAAGAGAAAAGTTAGGAAAGGGTCAAAGGACAAGATACCGCCAAGGAGTTATCATCTTTAGACAGGATCCACTTTCTAAAGTCTGCACAACTTCGCAAAATGACCACCACCATGGATCTAAAGTGGTGAACACATGTACCTATTTGAAGCATTTCATATTCAAACTATACCAACTTATAAACGAATAGTTATTCATTGTTTTAACTTCTTGTTTCTTTGGACAATCTTGCCCCTAAAAAGTACAAAGGAAGGGTTCTAAACATCTGTGCATCTGTGTTCCTCTACATTTGAGTTAAAAGTTGATAGCGAGAAAGGGTTATTGAAATATATATATATTTAGTCTGAGGTAAGGTCTCACTGTAGCCCAGGCTGACCTGGAATTTATTATGTAGTCTCAGGCTGGCCTAGAACTCACAGTGATTCTCCTACCTCTGCCTCCTGAGCTCTGGGATTAAAGGTATGTGCACCATGTCAGGCTTTCAAATGCATCTCTTCTATGTAAGAGCAATGTGCATCTAAAAGTCCCAGAGCCTGAACTCAGGATGATTTATTTTTGGTCATGCGGTGCACCTTACTTTGCAATCTGGCATGAGCTGCCAAGTATTTTATTTTAAAGAGAGTTGCTATTAATTTCATTATCATAATTACTAGGTTAACTATATGGGGGCCTTTCTTATTTCATCTTATTTTGGTGTGTGACATTACCCTGAATCCAGGAAATACAACAGTAAGCCGTATAGACTAGGTCCCCCTTTTCAATGAACTTGTAAGTCAAACAGGAAATGGCATAATACCAAATGCAAGGTACAGACCACATATCAACTAAAAAATTTAAAAACTCTAGGGGCTGGAGCTATGGCTTAGCAGTTAAGGCACTTGACTGCAAAGCCAAAGGACCCAGGTTTGAATCCCCAGTACCCACATAAGCAAGATGCAAGATGTGCAAGATGGTGTTTGTGTCTGGAGTTATTTTGTAGCAGCTGGAGGCCCTGGTGCACCCATTTTCTCTCTCACTGTCTCTCTCTCTCCTTGCAAATAAGTAAAAGTATTTTAATACATAAAAAAATAAAAAGTCTAATGAGCACATCTATTCATTATTCAACTCTTAAACCACTAGAATCTCATTTAAATATAAAGCATCACTTCTACAAACAAAATCAGATTTGAAAATAATAATAATGTGATTTTTCACATAAACAAAGAAACAACCTAAATGTCCAAAGACAGAAAATTGCTCCCATGAGTAATGGTGACCTCACACAATGAAAGATTATGCAGTTCTCAGCTCTCAGGGAACATGAGATTAAGTACTCACAGGATTCTACCCTCTGGGCATATCAATAGTAGCATTATGAATTGGATATCATTTCAGCACATTTAAGACTGAAACAAGAAATAGATCTCCTCAGCCACCATGAGTCACCTGATCCTATTTGTAAGGCTCTTGAACATTAAATGGCTCTTTGAAAATGGTCTTTTTATACTTTAAGTGCAACTCATATCAGAAACATATATATTTTGCAGCTATTTGAATCACAAAAAATGATTGAGTTTTTGTCAGTTTAAAAGGGATTATCAACTCTGCATATCATATCTTTGAAATACCAGGGGGCTCTCCTCTTTTGCAAGATTTTGAGTGGGAGAGACACATACTGTGTTGTCTGACACAGCTTGGTATGTATCCCAGTGTTGACCATACATCACCTTTGCATGTTTCTACATTCCCCTTAGCATGTTTTATTTACTGGTAAATAGGAATTATGAGTAGATGTAATGCATTGAATTTATTCAGAATTATAAGACATGCAGAGATGTATTGGTCTTACTGTTGGTGTTTTTAAATTGAGTTCATTTTGTTTTGGTTTTTTTTTTTATTCTCCTTATTATACTTTCTCTATACTACCAGATGGGAAGACCCCCCCAAATACCTAACTTTCCCTGGGAAAGGAAATGTATAAGAAGCAAGCAAGAAAGAAGGGATGATATGGGGATGGAGTGGGCTTTTTTAACTTCACAGAGAATGTTAAACCTAATTCTGCTCCCATAACCACAGAGGCCACATGCTACTGAAGATGCAGCTCAAACTAGTTCATAGAATCATCTGGGAATAAAGAAGTTCCTAGCAATAATAGTAGAGCCAGGCAAATAAAGAGGTAGAGACAATTTGGGGCCCAGACCATCTGGGTAATCTAAGATCATAATAAAGTAAGACAAAAAAAATGAAAGCCCCAATATGTCATTCAAATAGACTAAGGTTCTAAACCTTCTCCAGGCAGACTCAGTTCACTGGTGATATATGATACAATTTTATTTGATAAAATTTTAATTAATTCTTAATAGCCACTTTATTTGGTAAGAGGAACTGATTTATGAAATAATATAACCTTTTCTTTTATGATAATTGAAATATATATTTTTAAATGTACATAGTCATCTTAATCCATTTAGGTAGTTATGACTAAATATAATAAAGTGGGCAGTTTGCAAATAATATAAATTATTTCTGGTGGTTCTGAAAGTAAGAAGTCTAAGACCAAAACACTGGCAGATTTGGGCATACCAGCTTCCTGTGGCATAGATGCTGTCTTCTCACCTGGTTTTTACCTGGTATGAGGGACATGGTGGGGGCCTTTATCATAATTGCACTAATTAAACTCATTCAGAAAGGTTATGCATCCATAAGATTATGGTCCCAAGTTTCATCTCTATCACAATGTTGGTGAGGTTTGAACATGCCAACATGAACACTCAGCCCGTAACAGATGATGTTAGAAGCAGAGTACAATAAGTAATAGGAAAATGTTGCTTAGATATGAACGAAATGATGCAGGCTATACATCTGAATGTCTCAAGCTGGGGAACCACCATCCTAGACATCCTGGACACAGTTAAGAAGAGTTTGCTCAGAGGTGACACAGGACTTTAATCCTAGTGCTTGTAATGCTGCAGCGTGAGAATCAATAGCCTGAGGCCCACCTGGGCTATGTAGTCAGCCCCAGGCACAAAAAAGTGACAAGACAAATAAAATAAAATAAATAAAAGCAGAATGGCTTTAAGGGTAAAGCAGTGGACTTCTCCTAAAGCCAGCATTTAGCCAGAGCTTGCGGGCATTCATTGCTCTGAAAACTATGACAGTGCCATTGGCCTACCACTCAGCATAGTGCCAGGCCCGCCATTTATGTCTGATGAATGTTAGTTTCTTCTTGTCTTTTGACACTCACCCTGTTTGCTGGCATTTTAAGGCCCTGCACTGTCAATCAGACCCTCTCTGTCATCATGTCTGTCAACTGGCCCTGAGCACAAACATTCTCCAGGTCCTGAATTCTTAGGCCACGATAGATAATTCAGAGAAATGTCAAACTGGGTTAGAAACTTTCTAAAATTGCAAGCTCTTCTAAACTTTCAGCTGGACAAGTAATTCTCTCTCTCTCACTCAGGCTACTCATCTGCACAGTCTTCAAAGGAATCCGTGAAACTGGGACGTTTCCCCCCAGAACAATGGCGAAGTCCATTTTAATGGAGAGCACTATTAACTCCCCAGTGGCCAAATGATAATGACCAAAAAAGATGCTACGGTAGGCTACAGTTTGATCTGTGAAAGCAAACACAAAGATACAGAGGGTCCAGGAGAGGAGCAGAATATGTTTAATATGTCTAGTTGATATTTCCAGCATTACTGCAACAATGGTAATCAGAGGAGTAAAACTTAATGAAAAGGGAAAACATAAGTCATTAAATTGCCATTATGTGACAAAGCATATGGTATATTCCATCAACAAATATTTGTCAAGCACATAAAAAAATTGTTCTATACTGGAGGATACCAAAGGGAAGACAGCTTTAGATTCAGGTAGCTTAGACATTAGTGAGAAATATAATAGGTAAGATAATAAATCTGCTGTATAATTTCAGGCATAAACCACTACGTTGAGGAAGAACAATGAATGGAAGCTGTAAAGATAGATTGAAATGACAGAGCCTTGCATGCACAGTGACTAGTGAATGCCGTAGGGGAAGTGCTTTTGAGCTTACAATTTCAGGAAACCACGGAATTAGCTAGGTGAAAACCAGGGAAGTACCACAGATAGAAGACATGCATGCATCTTCAGGCAGAAGTGAATGTGGTCTCATCAAGAAAGAGCTGACTGAGTCAGAGAAGAATGGTTAGGAGCGCAAATGGTCAACCAGTGAACAGATCATGGAGAAAGCTATACAGATAGGAAGAAATTCAGATCTTCTTATCCTCACAGTGATCTCATGAAGGAGGCTTACGGGTTCTAGATTTAAAGATGCAGGATGCTGCGTTTGAAGTTATTAACTGTCTTAGGCCATAAGGTTTCCAAGAAGCAATAAAGATAGATGATATATAATAGAAAGAAAAAACAAAATAGGAAAGAGGGAGGGAGAAAGGAAGGAAGGAAGGGTGAGAAAGAAAGAAAGGAAGGAAAAGAAAATGTAGGAAGGAAGGAAGAAAAAGAGAAGGAAAAAAGAAAGAAATGAAGAAAGAAAAGGAAAGAAGGGAGGGAACAAAAACCCAGATACATGGTTGGAACCTGAATGAGCCTAACAGCTCATAACCCATCTTGTAGTTGCTGGTACCATCTGGGAAACTTCAGGAAACTTTGGGAGATGGCGCTGAGCTAGAAGAAATTGGTCACTAGGGGGAGCATTAGAGAAGGTTATACATAGTGCCTGATTCTGGTCATGATCACTATATCCTGGCCCTAGTGATATGAACAGTTTCTATCACACACTCCAGTCACTGTGAATTAAGCTGTTCAACCCTGCATGATTGACTGAAATCTTAGAAACTGTGAGCCAAAATAAGCCTTTACTCACTCAAGTTGTTTCTGTCAGACATTCTGTTAATCAATGCAGGAGTAATGAATGCACTAAGTAATATGATTATACATCTAGATTTCACTTCACTTCATGTTACTACCTGAATTATATCCCGTTACTCATAAATGTGAATTATTAGCCACTAATGGCATATCCTCTTTTGCTTTTTAAAAAATGAGATACAGGGCTAGAAATATGATTTTGCTTCTGAAGCTTAAGAACCCAGTTTCAGTTCCCCAATACCCACATAAGCCAGATGCACAAGGTGGTGCAGACATATGGAATTAATTTGGACTGGCTAGAGATCCTAGAGCACCTATATAATCTGTATCTGCATCTATCTTTCTATCTCTCTCTTTCTCTTAAATAAATAACTAAATAAAATAAAAATGGTAAACAGTTATTTATTTACAATATGTAACTGTCAATTCTTAAGCCTAGAGATGTTTCCAGAAGAGTACCATTAAAGAATGAAATAAAAACTTATATATGGAATTTTCAATTGTTATGAAGAATTGGAATAACTTATGAAGACAGAAACTATATATAGTTATGTGACAGAGAGAGAGAGAGAATAGAGAAACAGTAATAAGGGGACTATAGCCTGGGGGCAATGAAAAAGCTGATTTGATTAGGTCTGAAAATAGAACGTATTTCTATACCCCTGTAAATTTATTTCTATAACCAGTAGCATTAAAACAAAACAAAACAAACAAAAACATTCATATGAAAAAAGAAACAAACAAGAGCATGGAGAAAACTGGAAAAGAGAGTTTATAAGGAGCTCTATAATATTTCAAAACATAGCATAGACCAGCTTTAATTAAAAGATTGTGTTACTGATGCATTAACCTGCAGAATATCCAAATTCAGTAGAACAGAAAGTTCAGAAGTATACCTTACTTGCCATTGTGTATCTGATAATATGTGACTGACCATGGTGTCAGTCACCATCTCCCTGGAATTGGTTTTCAGGCTAGCAGTGAAAGCAGTACTCACTGCTTCCTCTGCAATGAATTCAGGGCCCCAGCAGATGTGGTAGAGGTGACCCTTCTTGTAGCAGGCAGTTTTAAAGTCTCTATTTCCTAAAAATGGTCCCAAAGTTGGATAGTGAGAGATAAGATCCCAACACATGATGTTAGCATGACATAATCCAGCCCATAACAATGGGAAGAAAGGAGTTGAAAATAAGCCATTAAGAAAAGAAATTAGGGGCTGGAGAGATGGCTTAGCAGTTAAGCACTTGCCTGTGAAGCCTAAGGACCCCAGCTTGAGGCTCGATTCCCCAGGACCCACGTTAGTAAGGGGGCGCATGTGTCTGGAGTTCCTTTGCAGTGGCTGGAGGCCCTGGCGTGCCCATTCTCTCTCTCTCTTTCTCTCTCTCTCTCCCTCTTTCTTTCTCTGTCGCTCTCAAATAAATAAATAAAAATAAAATATATTAAAATAAAAGAAATCAGGGCTGGAGAGATGGCTTAGCAGTTAAGGTACTTGGTGGCTAAGTCTAATGACCCAGGTTTGATTCTCCAGTAGCCATGTAAAGCCTGATGTACAAGGTGGTGCATGTGTCTGGAGTACTTTTGCAGTGTTTAGAAGCTCTGGCATGTGTACTCTCTCTCTTTCTGCCTCTCTCTCTCTCTCTCTCTCTCTTCTCATAAATAAATAAATACTCTATTTTAGGAAAAGAAATCAAAGCACTTTATACTTCATGTTGTATACTAGAATGTAATCTAAAAGAATTAGAGATGTAAAACATTCAAACTCTAAATATCTAGTATTACATGAGTAAATACATCTAATAACTAAGAGGGAGAAATACTTTTGTGACTGTCAAAATCCAGAAAAAAGATAACATTGATTCATTTAACTATAAAAGTCTTTTGAATGAAAAAAGCTAGATTTCAATCTAATGACATATTCCTATGATTATGCTTATATCTAAATTCAAGTGATAATGTTAAAACACAGAATCTTGAGTCAACATATTCTGTTGGTAATAGTAAAGTACAATAAAGACAGAGGGTGTCTCAAAACATTTCTAGTAATCTATCTGCAGCAATTTTGAAACTACCACTAAGTATGACCTCACAGGAAATAAAAGGGACAAGTACAATGACCCCAAAACAAACAGACAAATTTATCATTGCAAACACTGCACAACTGATCTGTTTCTGCCTCAAGTCAATGACATGAAATCAAAATGGGAAAGCTACACTCATGGTTAAAAAATTAAAATCTGAAACAAATGGTATAGAATTTTGTTTGTCTCAGAATTCAGACTAATTGAGTGTAAAGATACTGATTTAGATGTCCAGAGAAGTTGAGGAGCTATTCTGTGGAAATAAGATTTTTTTCTTAATTTGGGTAGGTATGATGGTTACTTGTCTATAATTTGTTTCAAAATACATGAGATAAAAAGGAGCAAAGATCAATTAAACACATGTTATGCAAAACTATGATATTGTCACATATCAATGCTTGGTACCTGGGGGGTCATTATAATTTTCTTTCTGCTCATAAATATCATTAATATAAGAACAAAACAACAAAAGGAGAAGGTTTGTGATTCTAAGTCTAATAATTTAATTTTCAAAAGTCTTATTTTTTCCCTAAACTCCTGTTGTTTTTCATTCCTTGATCTGTTGTTACATGTAGCCAACAACTCTGACAATAGGACTGTTACAGCAACAAACAACAAACAACAAACAAGAAATGCATATATATATATATATATATATATATATATATATATATATGTACATTTATATATATGCCTATATACATATGTATGCACACCAACGGATATACATGAACATTCATGCATACATATGTTATATTTCAGTTTTCAGACTATAGTTCTATAAAGTATTAGCCACTGAAATACTGACAGACCATATATCAAAGGTATTTGTGTACAAGATTTTATTTACTACTGGATTATTGATGGGCAAATAATGGTACACAAGAGTGGCATCAGGATACACTAATATATACCCAAAGAATAAACCTATAAACCTTAATATTGATTTAAAATTAATATTAACATCTAATATTTAATTTTAAAATGTAGACAGCCAGAAGAAGCCAGGATGGAATGCAGAATGTGGCAAAACCCAATTTTTAATAGCACTGGAAATATGTGAAACATTTCTAAGAGGCAGGAGTGGGGAACGTGCTAATGTAACTGGAAGTAAATAAGACTAAAGGCAAGAGACATAAGCACTGTACTCTAGCTGACGTTTCTCATGGGGTTAGAGGTTAATAGCTCTGATACCTCTGTATGCATACACTGTAATTGACAAGTTAAGTGATAGCAGATGGAGGGAGCCAGGTTTTACACTGTTGGGGTAGAGAATATAGATAAGCAAATGGAAAAGTCTAGAATGAGCTATGTTACAAGAGAATAGAATCATAGTCATCAGTACAGATTTACATCTAATCTAATAGACATGCAGATGGCTACTCGTAGAAATATTTATAGATATTTGTACATGCACCTATTATTAGTGTGTGCAGTCATTCATTTCCTAGGTCTGTCAACCTGAGCATGGCGAGAAAACAAGGTACCTTAGCAACAAGGAGTTCTTTTAGAACCCAGTTCTTTATTTCTTTTTTAATATTTTATTTTATTTATTTATTCATTTGACAGAGAAAGAGGGAGGCGGAGGAAAGGGAATGTGCACACCAGGGTGTCCAGCCACTGTAAACGAACTCCAGACACATGTGCCCCCTTGTGCATTTGGCTAAAGTGGGTCCTGGGGATGGAACCTGGATCCTTTGGCTTTGCAGGCAAACACCTTAACCATTATGCCATTGCTCCAGCCCTAGTTCTTTATTTCTAATGTCATTGGAGAATGACTGAATGGAACCTTAACTCCTTGAAGGAATGTTTCACTCTGAAATAGAGGCTGGAAATGTACAGAATGCCTTGGAGTATATGATAGTGCCAAAAAGTAAACACAACACACACACACACACACACACACACAATGAGGACAAGAGGAGATGGAGCTGGGAGTATATAGCTAAGTGGTAGAGTGATTGCTTAGCATGTGTGGGTGTTCTAGGTTCTACCTCCAGCATGGCAGGAGAAAGAGAGAGAGAGAGATGGAGAGTAACGCAGGAGCAAACTACATGATCTCCTAGCAGAAAAACAAAACAAAACAAAACAAAACAACAACAACAACAAAAAAAAAAAAAAAAAAAACGAGAAGACATAAGCAATAAAATAAAGTAGGATTTGGTAGGGGCTGATTGTTGTCTGTGCCTATTTCCTTCACCATTGTGCTGGTTCCCGGTTCACAGAGACATTTCCTCCTACCCAAAACTAAAGGCTAACCCCACAATGCATGACCCATGCACCCCAACAAGGAGGGACCCTGTGGAGGGGGGACGGTGGGGAGGAGGCTAACAATGGTACAAAGTTGACTATATTCACTGACTACAAAAATAATAAATAAATAAAGTAGGATTGTGTATAACTCAAAGTATAAAATATACATGAGTCCATGATGAGATAAATAAATGGAATTAAGGTGAAAAAAATGTTCCTTTCAGAAGAATTCCAAACAGTTTAACCACTTTACCATCCACTAGGTAGAGTCTATCACCCCATTGTTAAATGACCTTCTTTAGCAGAATGAGGATAGTACGAGAAGGGAAAGGATGGAAAGACCACAGAAAAATACCTCAGCTAGATGACCAAGATCGGCAGTGACGTGATGCTCATATAGACAGTGTTTACCCACGACACAATGTAATGAAAATGCCTCTTCTCATGCAGTATGCATCCTAACCCCCTAGTCACGTCTAATTGTGAGCCAAACAAAAAAAAATGAGAGACACTGTACAAAACAACAAACCAGTACTCTCTAAACTATGACATTATAAACTAAGGAGAACAAGTCTAGGAAAATGTCATAATGAGAGGAAAATTAAGGGCTATTACTGATATAACATGGTTTGTTGGATGAGATCCTGAGACAGAAAGAGTCTGAGGCAAAAACTGAGCCAATATTCATGAAGTAGTGACTTGGGATATTACGTATGTACTGGTATTTTATCATTAACTATATTAAATGTGCCATATTATGGTAAGATATTATGTGACTTCTCTTTTACTATCATTCCTTTTTTGTAAATACATAACAGTTATAAAATACAGTGTTAATATGTATTAGATTTGTATATATACATATTATTTTAGAAACAGAAGGAATTTAGAGATATGCCCAAATATCTAACAATCATATTTTTCATTAAGGAAAAATGACAGCCATGGAGCCTAATTGGACCAAGTAAGACCACACTGGATCCAAACTTGTCCCATATTCTGATTAATTCACTTTCTTATGAGTAACGATAAGCTTTGGATTCAACTCAGTATCGTTTTAATGAAATGTAGTGTAATGTTTGACATAATTTCTGGTCCAATAACTCTTTCAAAAAATGTTAAAACTTGCCAAAAGCACAGTTATCAAAACATTTGGGGTCTATCAGATAATATTTTACCCAAAGAATTAACGACACTGTTCTCAATGGATATTGCTAAGTGAATGTGAAAAGAACTCACTCACATGACACAATTCTTCAGTGTAATCTTTAGTTTATATCTGGCTTAAAGTCTTCAACCCCAAATTTCTAGGGCTTCATAAAAGTAGACTTTCAGTGATAAATTCTAGTAATCACTGAATTAGTACCATTAGACTGAAGTTAACTTAAGAAGCTATTTTGTTGATTCCTGTGCAATGATGCATGTAACTCTCATAACCCAGAATTCCTGTGTTTACACAAGGAACCAGATCTCACTCTGCAAGAAGATGGACATGAGTAACCTTGTTACAATCACAAGTGTGCTTCCTTAGTACAGAACCCATTCAAGGAAGTGTACAGTGACTGATGTGCCCTGCCTGGGAGATTCAGCAGTCTTTCATTAAGTCAACAACTTCCTCACAGACCAGCAGTACTAGGTCTCTCTTTGTTTCACCTCCTCCAGGGTATGCCCAATGGGTTGCATGTTAGTGTCATGTATATAGCCTTGAAGAAATGATGGAATTGGAGTCCCACCCCAGGACAACTGACCCCTAGAATCTGGAGACAGGACTTAAGCCTTACATAATGTCACCTGTATATAGCTCCACATATTTCTTTACTATAATGGCACAATTAAAAATCTTAACTTTTGAAATTTTATTTATTTATTTATTTGAGAGAAAGAGAGAGAGAGAATGGTCATTCCAGGGCCTCTGGCCTCTGCAAATAAAATCCAGGTGAATGTTTCACCTTGTGTATCAGACTGACATGGATCCTGGGAAATTGAACATGGGTCCTTTGGCTTTGCCAGAAGTGCCTTAACTGCTAAGCCATCTCTCCAGTCCCAAATTCTTATATTAACCTTGAACTTCACCATCACTTCTGAAAGCCCAGTTGTTTTGTTCTGGAACTTTTAATTCAATGAAACATAACAGCTAAAACAACAATGCAAACTTTACATTTTCACAGACAATAGCCACTGGGAAGGCAACATACAGGTTGCATTCTTGTGAATTTTCATGATTAATTCAAGGCAAGCATATCTTTATTTATGTACACTTTTGAGTCACCCCACATAAGAAAAGAGATTATATTTATGTCAGGCATCATGTGAAGTCAGAACACAAGTTCCTCTATCTTTCCCTTAGTGTGATGTGAGGGTCACCACCACTGAAAACTGTAAAAGAGAGGCCACAAGAATGGGGTTGGTCTTGATTAGTCTGTAAATTGTTACATTACTATTTGAAAAGCATTATTATTCCTGTTTCATAATATATCACTCCACTAGAGTTTGAAATGGTTGATTTTTATTCTGTTCCTTTCCTCACATTGCCAGGGCTAGAAATGGGGTTTGGAGGTGGCAAGAGACATCACACATGACTCATTCATAGGCTTGTACCTATCAATTAGCTTCTCCTCTTCCTTCTTGCATTACTTACAGTGTGTAAAACATGTATCCGATTTTCCCTTCAACAAAGAGAGAACAAGAACACAGCCTAGCTTAAAAACATGGTGCAGACAGGTTTTACTGTTGATCTTGGTACTGTTTCTCATTTAATCTGAGAACAGATGGGTATCATGATTTAAAATGGAGTTTCTAATTTAGATTATAAATGGTTATTTTTAAAAATATAGTTGACAAAAAAGTACAAGTCCTTTTAACCTATATTCCTGCAACTAGTACAAAAGCACAGGAGAGGAAGACAAGGATTTTATAATAAAACCATGAAAAGCAGTGTTTGGGTCTACTTATTTGGCATCAGACCAATCTTCTTAAACCTATGCCTGCTTAGGCTCTTTAAGGTGTCGAGTGTATTTTACTTGCTACTTGTGGATTATGTGGTCTATCTCTCAAAGAATAGTCATATTTTCCCTAAGTATCAGTGGCTCCTCGGTTGCCATCCATAACATGTACATTAGCTTTCACCTTTCACTTCTTTCAAGTCTTAGGGAGACCTGCACATCTGGCAGCATGTGTACATCTGGCTTCATCAAATACATCTGCCATCCTTTAGTACTTATGAAGTCCTAAATTCATCTGCCTGAATGAAATGCATACATCCTTTCTCTACAGCGATTTTTATGCTCAAATTTGGATGTACCTAATTCTTGCAGTGCCATCCCATGATTTAATTTTTATTGTAAAAACAGTGGTGTGAATGGTGAGTCTCTGCCCTTTTAAGAGCACATTGGTAATGACTGTTATTCCAAAGTTGACACAAGGAGTTACCTCTGAACTTGTTTAGCATCTAAGCTGTCACTGCACTTCAAGGTAGAAAAGAAAAAGCAAAGTTAAGTACACAGTGTTAATGTTTATGGCTTCCTTTGCTTGTGCACAATAATCTTCTGCAATCTAGAACCACAAATTCATTGAGGTGCTAACTTTCTCCCACTGACAGCAACTCAAAGACCTTTTCCTATGCTATATACCTCCCATAATTCACATTTCTATATAGTTTCACTCCACCAGACAGTTCAGAGAGCAGCGGGCAAAGAAAACTAACTTCTAGTATGCAGAAGTGCACTATGGATCTGTATTTCACTGCATGTGTTCATCTTGACCTAACTTTGCTCTTCACACACCCCTCTCATGCACACCACACACATCCCTCCAGTACTGCCTCATTCCTACTGAGTTAACTTATTTTACATATATAGCAAGATTTCACACAAAATATGGCTAAAACAACTCAAGAAACTTGAACAATGTTGAAACTTCAAAATAAACAATTTGTGTAAGTGATTATCCACTTTAACCAAGATTAAAGGTCGTCTCAAGAAGCAAGACATGCTCCAGGCTACAATCAAAGGGGTTTTAGTAATGCTCTTCACTGGTGTAGCTATGAACAGTTCAGTGACACATATAACCCTCTCTAATCTCTTACCCTTTCCTCGTGTGCTACAGCCCAAGTGTGAAGGTGCTTCATAGTTCACTTTGTATTTGTAGTTCATAAGAATTAAACCTGCTTCATAGCACTTGTACCTATTGTCAGTCAGCTCAACAAATGTCCAGTAAAGTTGTGCAATATCTGTAAACACCCTTCAAAGTACTGGAATTATAAAATCAAACTCATGGGCTATGACACAAAAGAAATAGTCAATGACTGCTGCCCTCAGGGCATTTATTGTTTAATGGACGAAGGCATTACCATAAATATGTGGATTCAGTATAATAGAAACGAATGAAAGATATGCATAAAACACTGTGGTAACATAAAAGTCGCTCTTGGCTATATCTAAAAATTCAGAAATAAGAGAGACAACAACACATAGATGAGATGAGACTTGAAAGAATAAATAGGGTAAGGATTTTATAGCCAGGAAAGTTTGATAACTATTAATAATATCAAAAATTAAGCCGTATAAACATATCAAAGGCAATACAAGGAGGGTAGGAATTAAAGCCTTAGACATGGTTTGAAGATGGCCCTTTGGCAAGGGGAGGAGGGCAGGAATTAAAGCCATTGACTTGGGCAGGAGATGGCCCTTGGGGACTGAAGAATTTAGAATCATTCTGGAGATGATAAGAAAGAATGTAAAGCATAATATGAACTTCCAGCATTCTGACTGGAGTGTGACAAAGAAGGTAAGAGAAACAGGCAGTGAGAAGAAAGCGGATGGGATGTTGAGATGGTGTCAGCTCACTAATTACAGAAATCTGGGGAAAACCCAGTAGAATTTACTTAGCAGGTTGTCTGTTCTCTGTGTTGTAAGGTATGGATGAAGGTAGACAAGGGTATAAAAGTCACTAATATAGAGATGTTTCTAAAACTACGAAGGTAGAGTATATAGACCAAGGTCATCATGTGGAAGAAGAAGGGTGGTAAGAAGAACTTTGGAAAACCTTATTCTTTAATGAAAGCCCAATGGTCCAGAAGGTAAGAGACTGGCACCGGACTTCCCTGCTGAGGGATTACCATTAGAATCACATGTGTTGTCATTCAAATACACATGCTAAGGTTTCCTTTCTAGCCTGTCATCTTTCAATCAGTAACTTCCAAGAAGGGACTGGCCATGTGTATTTTGGAAAAATTGATTAAGATTCGTGCTTTAACCGTAGAGTAGAGAATCTCAAGTTGTAGGTAGAAATGTCAGTGAGATAGTTGGCAAAAGAAAGACAGAAGCTCCCATTATATTGGTAACTTGAGGGTCATGTAATTCCTTCTGGAATGAATCAGTCATTGGAGGGAAAAGTAGGGAAGGTGTTTGCATTGAAATGTAGTTATTATTGATTGGTCCTTAAAAAATGGCACAAATTAGTAGCTTTGAAGAGTAAGTACATTGTTGGCCTTTTGTATACCAACATCTTGACTAGATTCTCTCCCTGTTCAAGGTCTCCGAAAAACACAATCAAAAGGTATAGGTTATATTCTCATCTTGATCACACAGGAAATAATTCATATCTGCACTCACACAGGTTCTTAGAAGCTGTTTCAGTGACTTTTTAAGACTTAGGCTTTAGCTTCTTTCTGGAAACAACATTCAACTCTGAGTCCCTTATCCTGAAGGCTTTGCCAACACAACCATTTACTTCTTAAAGCCAATAAGAGGAGTCCCAAGAATGAGTCTGCTAGCAAAACAAGGTTATATAGTGCACTATAATCACAAAAATGATTCTCCTTCACATTCATGTTCTACTCAGTAAAAGAAATTCACAGGTCCTTCTCACACTCAAAGAAAGGAATTTATAATAGGAAACAGATACCAGGAAACAGAAATTATGGAGATACTCAGAACTAGTCTGCCAAAGAACTTATATATTAAGCATTCTATGTTCTCTGCAGTACACTTCGTGTCAGGACACAGGTAGAGGGAAGGATAAAATAAACAGAAATGTAAACAAATAAAAATATGCGTATATACCTTAAAAACTTTCATCTTTCTTAGAATCCTATTGTAATAAATACCAGAGGCGGAGTAATTTTAAGTCAGTGGTTTATTTGGCTTGCAGGCCTTGAAGTGGGAAGTTTAAGAGCATGATATGAGCAAATGGAAAGGGTTTCTATATCACACCATTCCATGATGAGTGTTAGAAAAAGCAGGGAAAGATATGAGAGGGAAGGGCCAGCTCAATAGCAGACTTTATTCTGGGCATCTTGAGAAGGACTCTAACCAGGCAAGTCAAAAAGCCTCCTCCCTTCCAGACTATGTGATACATATAGGGCAGTGGAAGTCATTGCAATTCTTTGGTTGTAAGGTGGTTCACCTTGCCTCAGGGCTTGGGCCACTTCAGGGAAGTGACAATGGAGATGGATGTTCAGGGTTCCAGGAATGTGATAATTAGGTGGGGTGGTTGGGTCAGTCATTGCAATCAGAGTCCCAAAATGGAGTCATTCTGGTTCTGGCACTGAGACCAGAGAACAATTGATAGGAGGAATGGAGTGGTCACATTCTTACCATTGCTGTTACTCAACCAAGGTAACAATAGTCATCTGTTCATGAGGGCACAGCCTCTATGAACTAATCATCTCATAAAGGCCTCACCTTTAATATAGTTACAGTGGTAATTAAATTTCAACATGAGTTCAAGCTATTTCAATGTATATAAGCACACTGGTATGACATTGTCACTTCTTTCCTTGCTATTCTCTTTGACTGTAGTACTAAAGTATTCTAGAAGAAAAGAAGAACTTGTATGCTTGTGGTAACTCTTATAGAAATAAAGTAAACTTACAGTTAAGATATGGCCGGTGATAACAAGTGAACTACTCCTTTTCCAAAGAAGTTTCCTGGTTCTCAGTGCCAACAGGTTATTTGTCTGATGACCATCCTTAATGAAGATACATAACGTCTAATGAGCTTTTTCAAGTCCCCCTAAAGTGGAGATATTCTCTAGTGTTTCCCTTTTTCTCTTATCTTTTCCTGACCCTCTAAAACACACACACACACACACACACACACACCTTCTCATATTTCTTCTGCTAAAAGTATACACTCTGGAACCAATAAATCCAGTCTAAACATTACCCCAGCTATTCAGTATCTGAGTTTTAATTTTAAATTCTTGGAAGTAGAATGCTAATAAACAACTACCTGAAAGGGTTTTTATGAAAACTGTTACCAAGATAATATGAGTGCTGCTGCTACACAAAGTTCAATGCCTAGATCCTAAGAAACACTGTGAAGGGTATCAGTGACAATGACAAATGGTGACAATACTAATGAGTCTAGGGTATACAATGTACCAATTGTAACTTCAATGCATGGATTTGTGGAATAGCTGCCACTAAGTTAACTATTTCAACAAGAATGGAAGCACATGAAACACCTGGCACATGATGTCCTGACCCTTATCTTAAACCAACTACAGGGAAAGTTCAGGACAAATGACGACTGGCAAAATCAATAACTCACACTGTGAGGTACTCAGGTGTTGCCCAATGAAAGGAGTAAATAAGATTCCAAGCAGATTCAGCCAAAATGTGTCAACTTTTGATTCTTGTTTTTGTTTTAAGGGAACATCAATCAATAGGTTAGTCAGGAACACTTACTGACCATGTATGGAAGGGATTTCTAGAGTCAGAGATTATACCTGCAGTGTCCTGTCTTTGACATGCATATCTAGCCATCTGGGGGCACTCATTCTCTCCAAATTTACGCAAATGATGCCTTGTGCATTGGACTGGTGTCACCTATTCCATGAGAGTGCTTAGCAGGCATGAACAAGACAGGTTATTGGGTACCCACGAGAGTGAGGGACACCAGAAGGGACTCATGTAGGAAAATCAAATGAGCCATTAAAATGTTTTTGAAAGATTTAATGGGGTGAAACAGCGCCTATAGTATAATTGTAAGTGAAAAGATACAGTATTCAAAATTGCCTCTGTGGTGAAAATTCTGTTTTTTTTTTTTTTTAAAACAATTGAGCTCGTCTGAAGATTACTAGCAGCTCATCCCTACCAATACTTGCCTATGACTAGAAAAAAAATGTGTCATAAATATAATGGTTTATGATACTTGTATAGTAAGATGTAAGATAACTGTTTTCTATGTCCTTCTTTATCATTTTCTATTTCCCAACATTTCACAATGTAGATAAGCTGGCTATATAACAGACAAAGATAGCATATTTATTATTTATTTATTATACCACCCAATTTACCTACCAGATCTCTACTTGCTCATTTTATTCTTAATTTATCCTGGAAGACATTCTAATCCCAAAAATGGAAATTCAGAGCCCTGACTGTTATTCCCATAGCACTAATGTTTATCTCCACCTCTTGTCATACTCATTGTAATTAATTTTCTGTTGCTCTACTAGACTGTGAGCTATGAAGACACAGACCATGTGTGACCTCATTATTGTTGTGGACTTCATCCAATGTTTATAATATTCTGCACATAGTAAGGCTAGAAAAAAAAAGAATTAGGAACAAAATTGTATCAACAAACATAACTTGAAGGCACTACTTCAGTGTAGTAGAAAATGGGACAGTGAAGCAGTTACTGAGATAAAATACGCAACTAGAAGCAGTTATGGAAGTAAAGGGTTTGCATCCAGCCTACAGTTTTGAAGGGACATTTCACCGTGATGGGGAAAGCATGACAGTATCAGATGGCTGGACATCGCACATGCACACCAGCAGCCAGGAAGCAGAACAAGTGGGGTGATCATGGCAAGTTGGGTTGTGCTATAAAGGCCAGCAGCCAGCAACACACCTCCTCCAGCAAGGTTCTTCCTCCTAAAGGCTCCACAAGCTTCCCAAACAGTGCCACCTGCTGGGGATTAAGTGTGAGGCTCAATTACAACCCTATGAGGCTGTGGGGGCATTTCAGATTCAAAGCACCACATTCCTAGCAGAAAGATCCAGAAGTGTTTCTGGGGAAGAAAGAACACAGTGTTATCAGGTAAGACAACAATGGTCTGCTTCAAAAAGTCATAGTGAACAGCAAAGGGACCCAGGAACAGACAAATCCAGCCATACTGTGCCTACTGAGGTTTAATATTCAAATTATCGCCGAATTCAACACTAAAGAGACACAAAGCCAGGCGTGGTGGTGCACGCCTTTAATCCCAGCGCTCAGGAGGCAGAGGTAGGAGGATCACCGTGAGTTCAGGGCCACCTTGAGATGACATAGTGAATTCCAGGTCAGCCTGGGCTAGAACGAGACCCTATCTCGAACCCCCCCCCCCAAAAAAAAAGAGAGAAATACTGTCCTGTTGTTTGGAGTAAAGAGCTGTCATGGAGGAAAGAAACAAGGAGGGTTTTCTTCCCTAGGAACAGGGTGCTTCATGAAGTGGTAATATAAGTAAGCAGATTCTTTGTTTTTCTTCATTTCTGAAAGAGTTATGTCATCCTCCTCCTATAACCTCTCTCCCAGGAAGCCTCGTAGAAGATTCTTCTACTTCCCCATTGTAGGTGAAGTGTGTTGGGCTGCAAAGAAGATATGGGTTAATGGGCAGTTCAAGGTTAAGCAAATAACACCCTTCCACTCACCACACACATATACACACATTTCTCAAATGACCAGCAGCCTCCTGCCCACCACTGTTTCTGATGGGGTGGTAGGTTTGTTTGTATTCCTTTGAAGAAACATATTTGTAAGTCAAATATGCTAGCTATCGTAGTTAAGCCACTGGGTAAGTAAATATTGCCATAAAGAACAGAATATCACTTAAGGACAGAACTCAAAGCCAGTTATATTAGCTTGCTGTCTGGAAAACAGCTTTGCTTTCTGGACTCTATAAGAGAATGCTTGCCTCATTGAGTTAAAACTGCTTTAAGGACTGTCTATCATTTGGAAGGTCATTATGTAAAACACTGAAGGAGACAGGCTGATGACTTCAGTCTTCTGTTTGGCTCTGCTGTCATGAGAGTTATTACAAATCCAGAGTACCACTTCAGACAGACTTTAATTACAAAGGAACTGAGGAATTAGCATGCTACCTTCAGAACTTTTAAACTGGTCAAAATATATATTCTCAACAAAAAAAAGTCTAAAAGAACGGCAAAAGTAAGAGCTAAGATAAAGAAAAAGAGAAAGAAATCCTATTTCTAAGAAGCTTTGGGAATTCAGGAGCATCAGATAATTAAGGATTTTGCAACATGCTGCAGTCTTCTGCTTTGATTGGGAAAGTGACATTTTATCCCCTGAGTCCACCCATCTGTGGTCATATGAGAATATTAATTCTCAGTTCCTACTAGAGCCCAAAATGTGTTTATGACATTAAAATATTTTTAAAGGTTTGACTTGATATATTATGGCCATTTGTATTTTTCATTCTTCTACATAGGTGACATTTTATAGGGTTTAACTTTTATTTTTAATTTTATCTGGATACTGAAATTGCTTCCTTGCTAACTTTCATTGAGCTTAAGTTTCTCTCAGTGGGTACAGTGCAGAGTGCATCATCAGAGCTCTATGTTGAAACCAATGGACACCCATTCTGTACCAAGTCATTGGAAGAAAATTCACTGATAAAATAAAGAATTTCCATAATAATGGAAACCTGAAGGATCAGGTCTACAAATGGGCAGACACAAAAAGAGCTCTAAAATGTTAGGCTATGACAGCAATCACCTCGCAGCAGGGAGAAGATGACCATGTAGAACTGAAATTCTGTACAGTCCATTTTAGTAGCACTAGTTGAGATGAAAATCCTCAGTCTTTGCCTTATGAACATTGGATGGACATCTTTCCATTTGATCGGGCATCATTTACTTTCTTTTATTGTTATTTTATAATTTTCTATTTACAAGTCCTTTACTTCTTTCCTTAAAGGGACCTAGCATTTAACTTTGAACATAGTATAGCAAGTGGGAATGTTTACCTATTTTTCTCTTTAGATATTTCATTATTAGTATGTAGAAATGCAATTGATGGTGAGATGTTGGCTTTGTATGCTACAACTCAACTAAATTCACTTATGGTTCCCACAGGGTTTGTTTGTTTTGGTGGAGGTTTTATTCTTTTCTATTTGGAAAATCATGTCATTTGCCAAAAGATTCAATTTTTCTGCTTTTGTTCTTTTTCAATGTGAATTTCTTTTATTTAATTTTCTTCCCTAATTGCTCTGGTTAGGGATTTAAGTACTAAGTTGAGAAGAAGTGACAAGAATGGACATCCTTACCTTAGTTTTCATGTTAGAAAAAAAGCTTTTGGGTTTTCACCATTAAATATAATGTTAGCTGTGGGCTTTTGATCTGTGGTCTTTATTATATTAAGGCAATTTACTTCTATTCTTAGTTTGTTGAGCATTTTTTTCATGAAAGGAAGTAGAAACTCATCCGTCTATTGAGATGGGCAGTGTGAATATGAAAAATGAACAATGCCTTTAGTCACTTGGAAAATGAAAATCCAAGCTGCAGTGAGATAGCACCTCATACCTGTTTGGATGTTACCATTAAAACAAAATACAGTGAAATGTAAGAGAAATTCAAGCATTTGCACTGTTGATGGAAATACAAAATAGATTAGGTATGTGGAGAACAGCATCTGAGTTTCTCAAATAATTAAAAATAGAACATCTTTATGATCCAGCATAGTCACTTCTGGGTATTTATTCAGAAGAATTGAAATCAGAATATTAGAAAGATATTTGCATTTCTATCATTACCACAGGACACTCCCTGTTGGTCTAGTGATTAAGATTTGGTGTTCTCTATATGATCACCACAGAATTGTTCTTAATACCTAAGGCACAGAAGCAATCTAAATACAGATCTAAATAAATGATAGATGAAATGACTTATACTGAAGTACATTTCTACACATATATAGGAATATGATTTATCCTAAGAAGGAAACTGCAATATACGACCACCAGAATTGGCCCTGAAAAATCATGCTAAATGAAATAAGTCAGTTTAAGAAAGACAAATGCCATACCATTTTACTTTATGTGATATGTAAAGTACTCAAATTCACAAAACCAAGAGTACACTGTTACTTGCCAGTGGGGTGGGGTGGGGTTAGAGAATGACTTGGAAATAAGCAAATGTGGTGATAAGCTGTGAAGGTCTGCTGAATATTATTGTACCCATCCATGTTCAAAAGTAAGGTCTTGATCCTTCAAAAATCTGTCAAGAGGGTAATATTCAAGTTAAATATTCTTTCATAATGAGACCTATAAAAATGATAGTGTGAAAAACAAAAATCAAATCAAATTTTAAAAGTAGAAGAAAAACCAAAGCTTCAGAATACAGGTACCAGAAAGGGGGATGAATTCCAAGGCAATCCTATCTCACACACAACAGGAAATGTTCTCAAAGGGTCATGGTTGTGCTGTTGGAAAGAAAAATGGAATGCTGTTTAGCCAAAAGATGGTAGTAGCTCTGTGATATCAGTAGTCTGGAAAACAAAGGCAGGAAGAAACTAGCCAGCAGAATTCCTGTATTTGACAAACAGCCAGATTTCCTGATTTTAAAGTGCTAGCCAAAATATCATATTAGGATACCCAATGCCCTAAATGGCTTTAGAAACAAATAATTAAATAATATAATTTGAAATGAAAAAGAATGGTCATTTGGGAAACCTTCAAGATGGAAAGAAACAACACACAAGCAGACATTCATAATTATAATTCCTGATAAAATCTTTGTTATTTCCTGCTGTTTTTTATATGAATATTTTGCAGTTGTATATGCCAGCATGTTTTGCTTTATTTCTTATCTTCATAACAAGAACTCATTTCAAAGAAATTAGTTTTATATATCTTCCCACCTCAAGATGATGGACAAGAGAAAAAAATGCCCCTAAGTTTTTTTTTTATAGTGCTACCTTTTAAGAAAAGAAGTACTTTAGCATTGCCTTGTAGACACACTGGAGAAGAAAATGGAAACATGACTCACAAACACTGACTGTAATTGACCAAAATCATGTTAGGACCATCATGTGTGGCAAAACAACCCAGAAAAAGCAATAAACACCCATTCCTACAGAAGAGCAGCACTGTAAAGAGTTTTATACTCTGCACCAGCAGTTTTTTCTTCATGGTATTCTAAGGAAATACAGGTATAAATAGGAGGGAGAAAATGATGCAAGTTCTGGAGTTACAATGCCTTGGTTCAAATCATAGCATGGCTTTACACAAAATCTGACCTTGGGAAGTTTTCCTCGCTGAGAAATGAGAAGTAATAGATTTCACATCTTAATCTTGCCATGAGTGTTAAATGAAACCATTTATGTAAAGCAACTCCTATATGTTCTGTCATATGTCAAATGCTCACTTAATATTAGTAGTATTATTTTGAGGATTAATTACTAAGATCCTAGGTGACAATGGTTTGTTTACTTAAGTAAACTTTAGAAATTGTGATGAATATTTTAACGTTTTGAAGTTTGAAGCATAAAATTAATTCACTAAAGGCTACACAAAAAGTCATGTATATTTTCCACACAGCATTTCCTAAGCATAATTATATATGAAATCATTTTGAGTTTTCTCAGCAGTGTGCTTGTTGACACTTCTCTTCACTCATGAAACAATTCAAATTCTCCTTTGACTAAGTGCGTAAGATCATGACAGAATTACAAATAAGAAACATGAGTACTGTATGTTCTCAGTTCATTTCATGGATCCAAAAAAGTTGATCCCATAAAGAAGTTAATAGCACAATGGTTACATGAGCCTGGTAATGTGTAGGAAGAGTATAGGAAGGCTGATAGATGGATACAAGGTTATAGGTAGAAAGAAAAACATCCCAGTAGAATTACCACAGAACACAATAAAGAACTCTCCATTTTGAGCAATCCTACTTTCTAGGGAGTTAGAAAATGGTCTAGCAGTGTGTGAGGTCTGTCTTTTCTCCATGTAGACCAAATAGACCATTTTCTAACACTCTAAGGGATGTAAACATGGTATTTTCTCTAGTCAAGGTTTATAAGGAGTTGTGATTCCTTCTAGAACTTTTTCATCCAGACAACCTCTAAAGTTCAAGGCAAGTGTTGCCCTCAGTGGGATTTTGTATATACTGCATAACTTACTGCTTTGGGGATTAACAAATTAGTTTTCCATGCCTTATTTTGATTCAAAAATGACAGGGTAGACTAATGCCAATTTGGGGACAAATGTTCTTTCTATTTGTTTGAGTGGACTGATTCAGTTTTCATAGAAATGTCAAGATCTTTGGTTGATATTAGCTGGAAGTAGTTCCTTGGGGTGGCTGTTCCTAGGAATGTCAGATAGTTCTGACCTGTAATGGTGTCATTTCCTAACTCAGCTACTAGGTGAAGAGAACCCTGGTGTATTTTTTGTTATTTTCAAGTGCCAGATATTTTCTATACTGTTTCATGCTACTATATAACTATGAATTGTGGTATGAAATTTGGGTGCATTTTTCTAGACATTCTTGTTTGACATGTAGATTACTAATTATTCCAGATGAATTCATGCAATCCCATGAATGTTTAAGAGGTCCTATACTCCTGGGCATGGTGGCCCACACCTTTAATCTCAGCACTCAGGAAGCAGAGGTAGGAGGATTGCCATGAGTTCAAGGTCACTCTGAGACTACATAGTTAATTCCAGGTCTGCCTGGACTAGAGTGAGAGCCTACCTTGAAAACCCAAAATAAATAAAATAAAATAATAATAATAATAAATAAAAATAAAAATAGAAAAGAGGTCCCATACTATTTTCCTGCTCAAAAGTCATTGATATCAATAAACATGATACTATTTTCACTCAGTTTCACTTATGATGTGATTATCAGATATACTTTGCAAATGTAAATAAAGGGTAAAAGTATAAAGTTATTGAAAAAAACCTCAGAACTCATTTGTAAAAATAAATTTGGGCCCTAAGCAAGGAGCAAAGAGATTGGCTTAGCTTGGAGTATGTGGATCCACAAGACCATTCACCGTCACTCAGTATGTGTGATGTGACTGGGGCAACCACACTAATCATGGGAACAGGGAAGACCATCCCAAAGAAATGAGTGCTAGATTTTTGGACTGGAAACAGTAAAAGAAAACAAGATTAGGTGCAGGGCAGAGTGAAATTGCAAATGTTGTGTAATAAAAAAATCTCAGTAAGTTTTGGTCATGACATATGAAAGCCTATAGGCATGTATGACTAAAGACAAGTCTCATTTTCAGCCTCACTTTGTGCTCTTCCATCTTGTTTATTCCTTTAACTGACATGACACTATATCCTCCCAAGTCACCCTTTTCCAACCTTTGGGAGATATTTTGCACATAGACGTGTCATCCTTCCCAATGAGCCTATGAGGTGGTACTGTAGTTCGATACTAAGTGTTTCTGACTGGGCTGTATGCTGCAAACTTGATTTTCCACCTGTGGTCCTACTGGGATATGGTGGAGACTAAGAAGTAAGGTCTGGAAGTAGGTCTTTATGTCAAAAGCTTATCCTTAGAGTAGATTGTGGGCTCTTCTCTCTATCTTTCTCTCTCTCTCTCTCTCTCTCTCTCTCTCTCTCTCTTCCTCATCTTGAGGCTAACAGTTTTTTTTTTTTCTGTACCATGTGCTCCTGCCATGTTTCCCTGCCTCCTGCAGAGCCATGGGGCCGACCTAATCAAGGGAGGAAACCTCCAGAACTGTGAGTCAATAAAACATGATTTTAGAAGTTTATTACTTCAGATATTTGTCATAGTGTTGATTCATACAGGTCATTTTAAAAATAGTTTTCCATAGTCCTGATCATGGCCACTGTAATTATATACTCATGTGTGTAATTATTTGTCTTTTGTGAGGCTTTAACTGCCCCTCTCCCCAACATTCAGGGCCTGAATTTCTGTCAACTATCATTCCATTTCAAGAGCTCAGTCCAGAGCTTAGCATATTTGATATGTAGTAAGTATAGTGTCTACAGGATGGATAAACGAATACATATAACATTCCCACCATTGACTACTTCATGTAGCCCCACAAGCCTGAGCTGCTGTATAAGCCATATGCCCCTCCAGGTTCTCTGCCTGGAAAGCTTTGGCTCATGTATTGGACAACTCATTGTTTTCTTCCAAGCTATACTTCCCCAGATTACCATCCCCCTCAGATAAAAACAAAGGCCTTGGACTTCTGGTTAAGATGGCAGCGTAGGGACCACACCAAAGCAGCCTAGGGGGGAAAAGCCAAAAAAAAAAAAAAAAATAACCCTAGCAAAATACACACTTTTACTAAAAAGTGAGGTGTACAGGAAATTGAAATGGCAGTGGAGAAGCAGCAGAGATCTAGAGCATCCAGAGCCCGCACAGGCCGGCAGAAGCGGCTCAGTCCAGGGCAACATGGCACAGGAACATGGCAGCAGCGGCTCACCAGCCAGCCACCAGGCTCAGCTTGAGCCACAGGAAAAGCCAGGTGAGGGGATTCTCCACTCACATCGGAGTTCTCCACAAACTCAAGAAACGTGAAGGGAGAATGGCAGTGAACAACAGAGGAGCAGATCACAAGTTATAAGAACACGTGGAACAGCAGGTGAACTAGAGCAGCATCTGCAGCCTCCCCTCCCCAACCACCAGGGCCCAGCCCCCATGAACAGAGCAGCAGTCCAGGGACCCAGCCACGCCTACTTGAACCCACAGCACACCAAAGAGGGACCCAAGCAGGAGTGCAGCTAACTGAGACCAAAATCATCCCAAAAGGTAACTGGGATTATACCAGGTCAGTACCCCCCTAATAAACCTGGTATATAAGTCTGAACCAGAAGTGCTAATTGCACCTTCCATATCAGGATAAATTATATGTTAATTCAGATGGATGGTCAGAATTGCCATTCTTAAATAAGCTGTATTTTGGGCTTGTTATTTGTTGCTTCTTGATTTATAGTGGCTTTGTTTCCTCTTCTGTCATTCATTAGGGAAGGGTCTCACCTGGTCACAAGCTGACTTGGAACCCTCTACAGACCAGAAATCTTAACCTCCTTGTTGTCAGGATTAAGGGAGTGGGTGAGGCACCACACACCCTAAGGGACAGAGGATCTGGTTGATATAATACCTACTCTTGCATAAATACTCTGTGCTGTTTTTCATTGAAAGTCTACATTCTTTAGTTAAATTTTAGAAACTATGTGTATTTAGTTCCACTCAGTCTACTTGAATGCTCTCATAGCAGGCAAACCCAACACCTAGAGGCACTTTTGCAGTTACTCTGACAGTCTTGAGAGCCACACCTAGCACCTTAAGCTCCTATCCTGAAGATATATAACATCAGACTGATTAGTACATCTAATAATACCCATATAACTAGAAAATCCAACCATTAAATAATCCAGGATGCAAAAATATGTACATTATAACACAAGAAACACCAAAAATCAAGACAATATAAATCCACCAAAAAGTATTAATGCATCA
Organism: Dipus sagitta; assembly: GCA_036346955.1. Classification (NCBI taxonomy): domain Eukaryota; kingdom Metazoa; phylum Chordata; class Mammalia; order Rodentia; family Dipodidae; genus Dipus; species Dipus sagitta. The sequence goes on from CM070781.1 coordinate 20,689,223, forward strand.
GAAATGACCTCCAATGAAAACAAGCTAGAGGAAATGCCTGAGAAAGATTTCAAAAGATTATAAATACCTTCAAAGAACTCAAAGAAGAAATCAAAGGAAGCAAAGAAGACACAGGACATCAATTTAATGAAATAAAGAGGTCAATACTAGACATAAATAAGGAAATAGAAATAATAAAGAAAAACCAGTCAGAATTACTAGCAATAAAGAACACAGTTAATGAAATAAAAAACTCCGTAGAAAATCTCACCAGTAGAATGGATGAAGAAGTGGACAGAATATCTAAGCTAGACCAGGTGGCCCATATAATACAGTCCAACAAAGAGAAAGACAAACTAATAGAAAAGTATGAGTGGGAATTTCAAGATATTCGGAACACTATGAAAAGATCAAACATAAGAATTCTACACTGTTGGTGGGAATGCAATCTGGTCCAGCCATTGTGGAAATCAGTGTGGAGGTTCCTAAAACAGCTAAAGATTTATCTACCATATGACCCAGCTATAGAACTCCTAGGCATATATCCTAAGGACTCATCTCATTTCCTTAGAAGTACGTGCTCAACCATGTTTATTGCCGCTCAATTCATAATAGCTGGGAAATGGGACCAGCCTAGATGTCCCTCAACTGGTGAATGGATAATGAAGATATGGCACATTTATACAATGGAGTTCTACTCAGCAGTAAAGAAAAATGAAGTTATGAAATTTGCAGGAAAATGGATGGATCTGTAAAGGATTATACTAAGTGAGGTAACGCAGGCCCAGAAAGCCAAGTGTCACATGTTCTGTCTCATATGTGGATCCTAGCTACAGATGATTGGGCTTCTGTGTGAGAAGGAAAAAACTCAGTAGCAGAGGCCAGTAAGCTAATAAAAAGAGATATAAAGGGAAAAGAATGCAAGGGAGAAGGGTACTTTATAGGTTGGTATTATATTTATGTAAGTAGAAGAATAGATTACTGGGGGTAAAAAGGCCCAAAGTGAGGTCAGGGGAAGAGATTGAGTAAAGGAAAGGTGGAGGGACAGCTAATCAAAATCTAAGAGGATATAAATAAATCATATGGAATCCTCTCATTATGGACAATGGAACACTCAAGAACCCTACCTAGATTGTTGCTGGAAATTTTTCAGTGCCAGGGATGGGATACCTTCCAGTGAGTTGTTGGTGAGGGAGGTTCTTGATGCCCCCAAAACATTACAGGCCATTGCCGAGGCCCTTGGTTTCCCACCAGGAATAGATGGTAAGACCGTATTACTGAAGACTCCACATACTTGGGCTGCAAGGCCACTGAGAAACCCTGCTGGAACTGAGCTGATAACCTCCTCCATGTACACCAACTGACAGAAAGCTGGAAGAAGCCATTCTACATGCAGTTCAATGGGAGAAAGAGATACCACCAGTGAAGATACTCTACAGTGGACACTGCAAGCCTTATAATTGGCCAGCCAGGCCAAATGAGCCAACGGGTGCAATAGTGGCACGTCTATCATGGTGGAAAACAACTGCTCTCCAATTGGACTGGAGGACCACTCCATGGGAGAGAATACATCCTTGATACTGAAAACTTTAAACAAGGGTAGTCATGAGCCCTGGGGGTGTAACATCTGCTGATGTCTGGATAAATGTATGTACTATGGTTATTAAACTGCCCAGTAAACACTTCTCTTAATATTCATACCCTTATATTAATGCTACTCTCACTTTGGGTAGAGAATCTTCTCTTTTCAGATGGCAGTGACCTTGGGACGACTCAGAGGGTATCATAGTGCTAGAAAGAAGTAACTGGAGTAATGAGTATTATCTCGATTGCACCTTCCAATGATCAGGGTCTAATGTGGAAGAGGTGGTGGAAAGAATGTAAGAGCCAAAGGAGGTTAGGACTCCTTATAATGTGCTCCCTCCAGACGTAAAATGGCCTGGTTATCCATGACCTCATAGTGCCTGACACTACCTGCATAAGACCATCATAAGAGGAGGAAAAGATCATGATATCAAAATACAAGAGAGACTGATTGAGATGGGGAGGGGATATGATGGAGAATGGAATTTCAAAGGACAAAGGGGGTGGGGAGGGTATTACCATGGGATATTTTTTATAATCATGGAAAACGTTAATAAAAATTGAGAAAAAAATTAAATAAAAAAAGAAAAAACAGAAGCCTCATCTACGTCACCCTAATCACCCTGGCCATATTTTGTTATGACAAGTCATTGCCCTTCATTGTAAATCATATTTCTATTACCTGTGCTTATTGTGCTCTGAGTTCTTGATAGTCTATGGCTTTGAATCCACCTCAACTAGCAACATAGTAGACATTTAACAAATATTTCTGAAATGGGTGCATGAAGTAAGAAGATAAGACTTCATCACTGAAGAGGAGCATGGCAATCCCTTTTTTCTATACATGAGAATATCTGAGTAGACAGTGGTTTTTGTGTTGTTTTTTTTTTTTTCTGTGTCTTCCCAACCAGCCAAAAAGCAAATTGTGTCTTGTCTATCATTGTATCCTAATGTTTTGTGTTTGGCACAGTGTATCTGTCTAATCAATCATACTTAAATGTTATAGTTTAGAACATCATAATTAATGTTACAGTATTAGTTTAAGATCTTCAAATATGTTCTTCATACTGTGTATCCACATGTTCCCTGCTGAAGATTATTGACTGCCCTCTATAGTTGTTTTCAAAAGTAAGCGAAAGCTTCTTTGCATTTTCAATATAATAAAATAATCCCCCTATTTTCCTACTGCCATGCCTTCTTCAAAGTTAAATTTCCTCCCTTGGAATGCTTTCATAGTCCAAACTCTCCAAAGATTCACTGATAATCCAAATCAAATAGTCAGCCATGTGCCAAGAGCAGTTACAGCTGTGGTTCTTGGGCAAAAACCTACACCAGTGGAGACTACTATATAAGCTCTGTAGTTCCCTTGCCCATTAGTAAAATACCTTCAGTCTTTCAACATTTATCTTTAGCATTGTGTGTAATACTAGTCAAATAAATTATAGCAGTTCTTTACACCAAGATATTTTTCAGTCATTTGAAATATTTCTGAACATTTTCAATGAATTGGTAAAACACTCAGCCTATAATATTACACAATGATTTTGGAGAGAAAATTGTATCTAGCATATGATCTTGATTTTAAGATAAGTGGATGAGAAAAAACTGTGAAGAAACCACATCAAAATATTAAGTGGTTTTCAAGAGTGGCAATTCTCTAGTGACTTAGAAATGTCTTCTATTTTTCTCTAGTCTTCAAATTTTCCAGTAAGTATGTGAAACGCCTATAAATACACAAAAGTAGTGATATAATATTTAATCCCAACCTACTAATGTAAAAAGAGCTGCAATTAGGCACATATCAGCATGGCTTTGTTTCATTACTCTCCAACCTCCAGTGGCAATTTCCCTCAAGCTCTTTCTTATTGTGAAATAAAAGGCTTTGTCTCCAGTTAAACACATTTAGAAGAGAGGGGATTTTTCTTCACTACAAATAGCTGTGAAAAGAATGGAAGCCGAGCCGGGCGTGGTGGCGCACGCCTTTAATCCCAGCACTCGGGAGGCAGAGGTAGGAGGATCGCCGTGAGTTCGAGGCCACCCTGAGACTCCATAGTGAATTCCAGGTCAGCCTGGGCTAGAGTGAAACCCTACCTCGAAAAACCAAAAAAACCAAAAAAAAAAAAAAAAAAAAAAAAAAAAAAAAAAAAAAAAAAAAAAAAGAATGGAATTCCTTCAAAAAGAAAGGTATGTGTATGTGTACATATGTGTGCACAGGTGTGAATGTCAGAGGACAACCTGATGTTTCACTTCTCAAGAACATCACCTTTTTGGAAATAGAATCTCTCAGTATCTTGAAGCTCACCATGTAGGCTAGAATTGCTGACCAGCAATTCTCAGGGCTCCATCTATCTCTGGTCTCTAGCACTGAGATTACAAGTGCATGCCACCATGCCAGGCTTTTTTTTTTTTTTTATGTGAGTCATGGTAGTTGAACTCAGGACCTCATGCTTGCCAAGTGAGCCCTTTAGTGTCTCTCCTATTTTTTCATCCTATAAAGGAAGATTTAGATTGTCTTCCAGATTTACCTCTTATCAAAAAGATAATTTTCTTTCATCTTTTCATTTCAATATTTCAGAAAGTTGACTGAGATCTCTGAGATCCCATGAATTCATTCACAAGCTGATAAGCAGGAATAATAGACCCAAGAAAGAGGAAAAAAGTAAGGGGAAAATAGGACAGGTTTGCCTGGTCTGTTGAGTTATGGGGATGGAGGAGCAATGCATCTTTTGCAGTTACCTTTTCATTGATGGAACCAAACACCTGGTCAAAAGCAGCTGATGGGAGTAAAGGGTTAGTGCTAGCTCATAGTCTTGGGAAGTTTCTTCATGGCTGGGCCAGGATGGTAGGGCAGAGGCAGGACATCACATCATAACATAGAAGCTAGCAGGTTTTACTACTTACTACTGGCAAGGGAAGCTAATGAACCTCAAGATTCATCCCCAGTGACACACCATTTCCAAAAAGACACCACCTCCCAAGTTATCACCAACTTGGACTAAGTGTTTAAGTCACATGAGGCTACGGCGGACATTTACATTCAAGCTAGCAAATTCTGACCTGACTGCCTAGACTCAGGACCATCTCCTGAGGCAAAATGCATTCAGTCCATCTTTAAAAGTCCCCAGTAATATTACTGGTCCTGACAGCATTCAGAATCCATAGTTTAAGGTCTCTTAACTGAGACAGTAAAATTATAATTAAAAAACACAAGTTAAATGTATATAACGACAGAAAATAAACACCCACACTACAAAAAGATGGTGGCACAGCGAGGAAAGATTGAACCAATGCAAGACTGAAAACAGACAGGGAAAACACCAAATCCTGAAGCTCTATATCCAGCATCTGGGATCTGGGATTAAATTGCTGAGGTCCAAATCCCACCCCTCAGTGTTATGTGACTTTATTCAAGGTGGATCCACCCGATCCAGAGTGAGAACCTCTCCTTGTCAGCTGTCGCAGAGCCCTGACATCTCTGAAATCTTGGAGTCTGCACTGCAACCCACAGTTCATCCACACGGCTCTATGCTTTCCCTAAGCTTTCCATTCAGGTACAGTGACCCTGTTCCATATTGTCTAGGTGCATCTCCAAAAACAGCATGTTTCAAACCCAATGACCCTTTTGCATTTGTAACATTTCCAAAACCAGTACCACATGGGCTACCAAATGTGTTAATCAAAGTGGCGGTGGGGGAGGGCTAAAGGTGACTTTGAAGAGTAAGCATGAAATTCCTTCAGCATTCTTTCTGGCTACTTCCTTTCAAGAGAGAATCAGCACTCCTCCTGTTATCCCACTACAGAATGACTGGCCCCATCTCAGTGGTGGTAATCTCTCAAACAATTAGAGTTGAATTAGGCTGCAGTCTCTGGCCTGAAATTTTCATTTCTGTCTGTGCCAAGCTTTACATATCCTTTTGTGGCTTTCCCCACCGAACACACCAATCCATTATTTTTAAATTCAACTTAGCTCAAGTTCTCGGTACATGGGCAGAATGCAGTGAGAACATCACACAAGCTGCCTCTAGCCTAGTTCCAATGAAGTTCTCTTACCCCTCAGAAACCTCATTAGCCAAACTTTCACACTCTACTGTTCTCTCCACATTTAGATCTTTCAGACTCTGATCAGAATTTCTTGTCAAGCTCTGCTTACAGCATTGCAATGCTTTTATTAGTCCAATTTTTAAATCTCTCTATAGTCCTCCCACAAATCACTTCCAAAAGACCACAAAAAGACAGTCAGGCTGATGCAGTAATAACTCCCATTCCCTGACACAAATTTTCTATTATAGCTACCTTCTTGTTGCTGTGATAAAATATCTGAACAGGTGCAGCTAATGGGAAGAAAGGGCTTATTTTTTGACTTACAGTCTTGAGGGAAAACTTCATCATGGCAGGAAAAGGAAGTGAGAGCAGAGGCTGGGCATCACATCTTCCAACAGTAGCTGGCAGGAAGCAGCAAGACTGATCTGATATGAGCTACTATTGCCAAAAGGAACCAACAAACTTCAATGTCCACTTCCAGTGACACACCTCCTCCAGCAAAGTTCCACCTCCTGAATTGCCACCTGCTGAGATCTAAGTATTGGAACTATAAGGCTATGGAAGACATTTACCAAAACATATGAACATGCTTACTCATGATTATTATCCTATGTCTTAGGCTTTAATTTGAATATGCATTGTGCTATGATCAACAATACTCAAAAGTGTGGTTTGTATATACTGGGTGGTCAAAGTTGCTGGTTTGGGGCAGGGATACCAAAGCAAGACTTCACAGGTTGTAGCTTGTACAAGCAGTGATCTCAATGATGGCATAGATTTGTCAACCTTTCAACTACTTTAATGTTATTTGTGAACACTTAGACATTGCTCCTGCCTACAATCTCTCTCAAATGAGTAAAGGAGAGGAGGTGAGATTTAAAGATTAAACCATAAAACATATTGTCAGTTGATTCTAAGGTTTATATATGTCTAAGAAACACTGGACTATGCTTCACTTCTTTGTTTCCTTAGGAGCTAGACAGATGGTTCCAGTCTAGATGTCATTTGCAACAAATTAAAAAATGCTTACACGAAACTTTTGAGGTGGAAGACAAGCATCGTGGCAACAGAGCTGATGCATGATGAGCATTGTGGCTCATGCTTGTAATTGTATCACCGTGGAGGCTCAGGCTTGTAGACTGCCATGAGGGCCAGGCCAACCTGGGCTATATAGTGAATCCCAGCACAGTGTAAACTAAGCTTTGAGACCCTGTCTCAATAAAATAACGGGACTTGGAGAGATGGATCAGTGGTTAAAGGTACTTGTTTATAAGCCTTCTGTCTCGTGTCCAATTCCTCAGTACCTACACAAAGCTAGACACAAAGTGATGCACACACCTGTGATTGAGATGTCCCTGTGGCAATGAGAGGTGGCGCCAGGAGAAGCAAGAATCCATGGCACAGCTATACTGGTACACAAGCAGTGGACAAAGCAAGAAGGGAGACTGTCTCATGCAAGGTAGAAGGAGTGGACAAATGCTCAAGGTTGTCCTCATACCAACATACTTATGTGGTTGGATGCACATTATCTGTGCCTGACACTGATACTCACGTAAAAGCATGCACTGATACACATCAAACAAAGGAAAAGAAAGAATCAACACAAAAGATACAAAGAAAGAAAAAAAGTGAAAATATTTTGTGTAACATCTGTTTATTTATTTATTTTTACTTTTTTCTTATGTTTTTGAGGTAAGGTCTCACTCTAGGCCAGACTGACCCGGAATTCACTATGTAGTCTGAAGGTGGCTTCAAACTCACAGCGATCCTCCTGCCCCAGCTTCCCAAGTATTGGGATTAAAGGTGTACACAAATCTCTTAATAATTCATTTTTTGCTCAGTATTTTTCTAATGCTTTAGAGTGAAATAAGCCATGACTATGGATCAACCAAATTTTCTCACCAGTTGTTTCTGATTTGGGCTTAAACATACCATATATATCTATCACAGAACCCTGCAGGAGGCTGGCAGAAAGGGTTATTTTGGGAAAATACACTAGAACTGAAGTTGGGACCATCTTTAGGCTACTGGAGAGAGCCCTTGCCTCCGCACAAGGGAAGCAGCGCCTGCACTGATGTTGGCAGTGCTAAGGGTTTAAATAAGCCTGCTCACCTGGTTTGGGAACATGCCCAGGGACCTCAGCCAGTGCCTGCAGGGTACACAGTGATAACTCCTATCACACTGGAGCTAACACATGTAAAGTGCACCTCACAGCACCTGGACAGAGAAAACATGCAGTAAATGCATGCTTTGTCATCAGCTCCTGTATTGTTACCTCTCTCTCTCCTCTCTCTCTCTATCTCTCTCTCTCTAAGTTATTTTCCTTCTGTCTTGAAATATAAACATTTGCCAATTTACCTCCTCTTCCAGTATAGTTTTGATCAAGGCAGTTGATGAATGTTGCTGTCATCATTTTCAGTTTTTGAATATATGATTCGAACATTTGTTGAGAATCTTCTTGTTTGCTTCTCCATCTCAAGATCAGCAAGTGATTCTGATAGTGCAGAGTTGAAGCAAAGTGAAAGACATGTACAAAAGAAGAGCACTGTGAAAATGTCTGCACAGATGTAAAGTGCATTTCCCTTTGACCTGGAAATGTATCCAGAAGCTAATCTACCTAAAGGCTCTGGAATGCTCAATGCAGACCAATTCATGATTTCAAAAAGTAATACCAATCTCAACATTGACCAAAAGTGAGTACATATTTTATTATAGGATTCCTCTCAAGCAAGGTTTCTCAACCAAGAATCATTCTGCACCATAGGGGACATTTGATAATCTCTCAAGGCATTTTGGTTGTCACAACTGGGAAATGTTCTTGGCATGTAATGGGTAGAGGTCAAGAATTCTGATAAGTGCTCTAAATGCATATGACTGCCCTCCAAAACAAAGAGCTACCTGTTTCAAGAGGTGAATGCTGCTGAAATTGAGAAGCCCAGCCCTGCAGCTGCAAAAGGGTAAGAGGGAAGCCTTCATGTGCTAAGAAGACGTGGTCTTGACACACATTGGTGAGATACTCCCACTTTTTACAACTCAGAGCTACACACACATATAAGTATATGCATATAATATGTACGTATACTACTGTACTAGTGATGCACATATACTTATATATTCCAAGTACATTCATGAGAACATGGTGCTTCTGGGAAGGGGTCTAAACATGGAGACTTTTTTTGTTAATTAGAAACACTGTACAGACAAGCCATGTGTTGGTCCCATTCTCCTCCTCTCCTCCTCTCCATCCCCATTCCGCTGAGGACCCTCCTCAGTGGGGTTCTTGTATTCACCCTGTGGTTATAGGTTATGAGTGGTGAGAACAGCAGTCAATCGTTGCTGTGGGGTGGGAGGACAATGCCCCTGGATACTCCTTCCCACCCTGGCAGGTGTGACAGACATCTACTTTAGTGTTAAGTTCCCAGCAATTTCTGGATTTTTGCTTGGATACATTTTAGTGTTCTCAGTGTCTATCAACATCTCCCTGGGAAAGATTTTCAGGCTCACCATGAGAGCAGCATTCATGCTTAACTCACCAATTCCTCTATGATTTCACCTGGACCCTGGCTCATGTGCAAGAGAGGTGGCTCATCTTTTCTTGACATAGTTGTCTTTTCTTATCATGTTGATGGATTTTAGTGTGCCCCAGTTTTCACCACCTTTCCACCCTCTGTTAAACAGAAGGTGGATTCTCCAACAAAGAGTGAGAGCAGTATGGGCTAGAGGGGACAGGCATAGTTAATTAAAAGAGATTTTGATGGGTGTGTCCTCCATTTTGGCCAGACTAGTGGGAGCTTCTCACTGGAGTCCACGACCCTCATCTCCATAGGATTTCGACTTGGTTCCCAGTGCCAGCTATGAGTTCCTTGTCACTGAGCAGCCCCTTACCCAATTATAGAGTCACTGGTTACCCACATAAGCTAAGTCCCACTATTGCACCAATGTGTACATCTTGCCTGGCTGGTTGAATTCATATGCAGCAGGATTCCCCACTTGTTCACAATGTGGGTGGCCATTTTTCCCCAGCAGCTCATGTAGCACTTTCCAGCACTGTGAGGGCTAGCAATTGAGAAGTTGGCTTCCTTCCTAATCCCAGCATAATCTCTTGATGTTGTCTGTGGACAGCTTGTGGCATATTCAGTAACAGAGTTTTACCTCTTCACTCTGGTGAGTAATCACATGCTTTGACAGCCTTGTTTTAAGGACCTTGTAGTGTTGGGTGCAACCCATGTCTGGCACTGGGAGTTACAAGCCAGAGCCAGTGATTTTAGGAGTGGACTTCCTCTCACCGTCTCTGAGGCTGAAAGGGAAATAATTGAATTTCATCCTAGTTCATGTATTTCTGTACTATTTTAGTATTTCAACAAAATGAGCTATCTTGCTAGAGGTTAAGACTTAGATATTGTGTTTGCTGTTAAGTAAAATAAGTAAAGGTAAAATTCAATGGCAACCAAGATGTCCCCTTTTCTCTCCTCTTCCTTTTCCTGCAAAATGGCACCTCCAACATAGGATATCAGTACTGTTCTCTGACACAGAGTCTCCCAGGCAATGCTCAGCTACTGGTAATTTTTGCTTTAATAAAAATTTAATTAAAATGCAAACTCTCTTAGGAAGATTTATGTTTTAAACCTTGTTTTTCAAGTTCCATTATGTAAAGGAAGAGTGTGTGGTATGCAGTGGGATTTGGGTTCAGAGTATTCGGGAATCAGGAAGGCAATTTTGGAACTGCTAAAATGATGCCCCACATGGAGGCATCACCCCTCTCTACTTTTGCTTTTCTTTGGGGTAAACAAATCGTACTACAAGATACACAACACAATGCAACAGAATGCATATAGATAGTTAAAATTTCACCACAGTGAAGCACATCAGCATGCTCATCATGTCACACAGCTATCCTTACTTCATCTTCTTTCTGTGGCAATAACAGCTGGAATCTACTCACATGATGACCGCAGATCATTCTTCTCTTTTGTCTGCATGTTGTGCTTTAGATCACTATCCTTGGTCATCCTTCATCTCTGCTCCCTTTTGCCCTATGAGGCATGTTTTCCCACTTTTCCCTCATCCATTCTCATTCTTGGAAACCACTATTTTCTTCTCCATATATTTGTATGTTTGACTTCAGAAAATAAACACACACAAGTCTGGAGAGATGGCTTAGCAGTTAAGCGCTTGCCGGTGAAGCCTACGGACCCCAGTTCAAGGCTTGATTCCCCAGGACCCATGTTAGCCAGATGCACAAGGGGGTGCACATGTTCGGAGTTCATTTGCAGTGGCTGGAGGCCCTGGCATGCCCATTCTCTCTCTCTCTCTGCCTCTCTCTCTCTCTGTCACTCTCAAATAACTAAATAAAAATGAACAAAAATTAACAAAATAAATAAGCACACAAATATGAGTTAGACTGTGCAATATTGTCTTTATTGTCTGGTTTACCTCATTTAGCATACCCTCCAGAATCACCTATATTGCAGTAAATAGCAAAATCTTGTTTTTTATAGGGAGAAATGATTCTCCAATTTACCTATGTGACACAGGTTTTTTTTTTTTTTTGACAATTTCTTCATTAACCAACACTTAGGTAACTTTGATATCTTGACTATTGTGAATAATGTGCCATGAACGTGCACATGCCATCCCAAATTGATGGCATCATGTCCTTTGGGTATGAACCCATGGATGGATCACTGGATCTTAAGGTAGTACTATTTCAAATATTCTTAGTTATCTGTTTTCTAGCATGGCTGTAAGCAATCTATACTCCAGTCTGCAATGCATAAGACTCCCTCTTCTCCTCATCCTCACCAGCACTGATTATGGCCAATATTTTGATGACAGCCATTTTAACATGTATGAGATGGCACCTCCCCTTGCTTATGACTTGGTATTTCCCTTCTTTCCTGATCTTGAATTGAGTCTCTGAGGAGCTTCCTTTGGGGACTGGACTTCCTTCCTTCCATGTTCAGAGTCATCAGAAAAGTTGACAACAGATTAGCTCAACAAGGCATGCTGCGGGCTCTAGGGAGGCATGAAAATGTTTGGCTTGATCTTTACAGTCCTCTTTAGTTTCCAGTCTATCCTAAGATTAACAACTCTATCCCTAATTCCAAGTACCAATCAGGACATATTCCAGCTAACTGATGGTCAGTCTATATGATAAGAATCACTAAAAATATTGAAGCTCTGCTCTAATTGAAAAAGAAAACCTCCAATAAATAAAGTAAATTGGAGCTTTCAGTTTCTATCTACAAAGGAGAAAACAATCTGGGATTGGTATAGTTATGTAATGTAAAAAAAAAAAAAACAACTAAAGGATGGATCTATGGGGTGGGGGCTGATATCAGAGATATTAAATAACACTGACAACATGAATGGCTCTATGATTCCATCAGCATTTATTTTGTGCATATTTAAAATCTTTCAAGGCAGTAAATACTTTTTTAATATGCCAGTTCTTTACTATGTAAAATAGTCTTTTATAGATTGGCCTCTTGGTTAATATCAGCCCTTCCAATCAAGCATCCAATTGTAATCCTGGCTTCCTCCCTTGAATCATTTTCGCTAGTTGTATATTAAATATACAGCCAATACCATATAGTTATGATCTCCATCTGCAGACTCTGATATTTTCAATGGCCTTAGCAAGATTTCCTTTGGGTACTTTGAACAGAGACAAAATAGGCAATCGGCTGTCCTGAAGCAATTATGAAGCTGGGTTGTTCAATTTTGTATGGTGAGAATTCATTTGCCTTACTCTTAACCTAACATTGCTGCATATAAATGCAATGAGAACTTTAGGTGCAGACTCATTCCCAGCATTGTGTGTCAGAACATTGTATCTCATCATAAACATTTCTCAGGTGAAATAAACTGCCTAGAGTTAGAGGAATGCTTCAGCTATAAAGATGATTGTCATAGGGAAAAAAATAAGCAAAAGGTCTACCACTTAGAAAATCAAAAGAGCCATGTAGCATGTTCTGTATAAAGGACTTCCCAGTTTCAACTGGTGGACCTCAAAATTAAAATATTTTTCAGTGATCCCAAAACTATGGTAAAAATAGCAATGACTGAGTACATGTGACTGCTGCAATGTTCTTCAACTTCTGTGACAGAATGTGAGCTTTTGTACATTATACCTTGGTCCTGTTGCAAGAATGACCTTTCTTGGGTTGGAGAGATGGCTCAGCACTTAAGGGGCTTGTCTGTAAAGCCTAAGGACCCAATTTTGATTCCCCAGTGGCAATCTAACACCAGATGTACAAGGTAGGTGCTGCGTGCGTCTAGAATTTGTTTGCAGTGGCTGGAGGCCCTAGTATGGCCATTCTCTCTCTTTCTACCTGCCCCTCTCTCTCTCTCTCTAAAATAAATTAATGAATAAATAAAACTTGGTTAAAAAAATAACCTTTCTTGAGAATGGTGTCATCTGGCCACTCTCTGCTCCGAAACCATTGCTCTCCCCTGGGATCCCACAGGGAGTCTCTGCCATTTTCCACAGAGGACAAAGCAAGACTTCTTAACACTGTGACTAGCTTCTACCTCCTCCTTATACTTCAGCAATGCCTATGTTAATGGCCTTCCTTGTGTAGTCCCATACTCGGAGGCTTGAAGAGACAGATTAGTGTGAAATAGGGCATTTGCTTCAAGTGCAAAATTAAAAAAAAAATGCACACCTAAAAGTCAGTAAGCCAAATAAATATCTTGATGTACAATTTTTCAGAATCAAAATTAATGAAAAAATCCATAATGAATATATCATCTAAAGTAAATTAAAATTTAATTATCAACTATGTCAACTGATAATCTTTCTACAGCTTGCATACTAGTTCTGTATTTGTTAATTTTGTCCATCTTACTCATCCTTCAAGAAATACACTATGTAGGAAAAGATCTCTCTGCTTTCACCTATAAAAAAAATAGATGCTGCTTCAAAGCTATTATTACCATGGTTCCTTGTACATGCTTCTGTTTTGGCACTTACCACACTATATCAAATTCGTTGGCTGATTGGTTATATTTTTTTCTATACTAGCTTATGTTAAAGTACTATGTCGGGCTACATATCTGTGAAAGGCATTATATGGGCTCTGACTGACCTTTCTTACAGAAGGAGAACAGAATTCCAAGATGCCCTATCATCTCCAGGACCTGGTAAAGAGTCTCACTGTAAGCCAAGGGTAGAGGGATTTTGCAGATGTAATTAAGACCCAGATCAACTGAACTTAATCTACACTGTCACTTTCCTGGATGTTTGCTGGCTCAGTCAATGCCTTTTTCCAGAACATTTAAACTTTTCCTGAAGACAAAGATTGTCCTTCTGGCTATGAAGAGAAAGCTTTCATGAAAAGTCCAGGAAATGAGTTCTGTCAGGAAAATGAGGGCACCTGAAGAGCAGGCCAAGCCACAGTTGAGTCTATAGTCCCAGTTACATCTTAATTATAGTTTTATCAGACTTAGTCCAAAGGAAAAAATCAAGCTCCTCTGTGCTCCAGAGTGCACCCTGACTGCTGGCCCACAGATTCTAAGTTGCTACAGTCATACTTATTATGAACAAATAGGAAAAAAAATTAAAAGTTATTATCTCTTATCATAACCTCAAAAGAATTTTCTATGTACAATGTATAACCATTAATCTGTTATACCAAGCCTAAATCATTTTTCCTAAAGAGCTATAAGGACATTATTCTCTGTGCAGGCTTTTATTCATGAGTTACTCATATCCCATAGAATAAAGTCAAGTTCTACAGTGTGTATTGTCAAAGCTTTACTCATAACTCATCTTTTCAAAACTTTTTTTTTTTTTTTTTTGGTTTTTCGAGGTAGGGTCTCACTTTGGTCTAGGCTGACTTGGAATTCACTATGTAGTCTCAGGGTGGCCTTGAACTCACAGCGATCCTCCTACCTCTGCATCCCGAGTGCTGGGATTAAAGGCATGTGCCACCATGCCCGGCTTTAAAATTTTAATTGCGATATGAAGGCATTCTCATGCCAACTCTTCCTTTAAAGACAAATGAAATTAACAACTACAAAAAACAAACAAGTCAAAATGGTAGTGATGCATACCTTTTGTAATTGGTAATTGGAACAGAATACATCAACCCTACCAATCCATGCACTCACTGCAAATAATCACTGCTGAACATCATGAAATTGAGGGCATTTTGTGAGCTACTTAAAAATAAACAACCCACAGTGACAGAGATGGAATGAATGAGTGCAGTAGTGGCATGTCTGCTCTGGGGGAAACTAACAGCTCTCTAATTGGACTGAAGGCCCACTTTATGAAGGAATACATGCCTGGTACTGAAAACCTAATCAAAAGCATGTGTCAGGAGAGGTCATGAGCCTTAAGGGTATAAAGCCTGTTCTTGTCTGGATAAATGCATATGTTACTGTCACCAAATTGCCCTGAAATCACTACACTTAATGTTCATACTCATATATTAATGTTACTCTCACTTCTGGTTAGAAAAGCTTCTATTTTCAGATGGCAATGACCACTGGGAGGGCCCAAAAGGAAACATAGTGCTAAGAAGAAGGCACAGAGGAATGTCCAGCACTGAAATATCTCACAGTCCCCAAGGCTCAGGCTCCTTTGCAGAGGAGGTGGCGGAAAGAATGTAAGAGCCAAATGAAGGGTACCACTCCCTACATACAACTGTCCAGACAGAATTTTGCCTCGATATCCAAGACCTCACAGTGCCTAGCAATACCCACACAAGACCCTCATAATAGGAGAAAAAGATGATGACATCAAATTTAATGGACAGAGGGAGGGGATATGACAGACAGCAGAGCTATGAAGAAGAAAGTGGGGGAGGGGAGGGGAGGGAAATACTATGGTTTGTTGCCTGTAAGTATAGAAGTTGTCAATTAAAAAATATATGTAATAAAAGAAATCTCATAGGAACAAAAGAGAGTCACATACCAAATGGAGGCAAGCACTGTACACTTTTACTCAAAGAGAAATTGACTCATATCATGGGGGCTGCATGTGCTATATACTCTGCTCTACGAGTTGAGGACCAGGAGATGCTAATCATGTTATTCAGGTTGAGCCCCAAACCTTCAGATCCAGAGGAAACTATACTGTAAAGCTAAGGAGGAAGGGAAACACATCCTACCTCCAGCAGCAAGGCAGGAAAGGAAGGACAAATTTCTTCTGCCCTCTTCTTCTGTTTAAATCTTTAATGAGTTGATTGTCACCATCAACTTTGAGGCCTAGCAGTCCATTTTAGTGAACCTATCAATTCATATGTCAATCTCATTCTCCCTCACCCTTGTAGACACACCCAGAAATAATGTTCAATTTGTTCAATTTGGGAACACTTTGGCCTGTCAAGCATTAACCATCACAAACATGCATCCTAAGATTGCAAGAAGTTGCCTGCTACTTGGGCCCAGGTGAGTGAAGAAAGCAGTTGGCAGTCACATTTGTATCTGCTAGTCTTGGCAGTTTATGCAGCAGTCACTATTCCCACTCAAACAATAGCTGTGGTTTGTGGAGTTTTGCTCTAGGATTGTCTGACTTACCACAGGCTCAAATTAAATGCATGTACCTGGCATGAGATAAGTTATCAGACCCAAACCCAAGATGCTGCTGCTTAGCACCCTTTCCACATCACCTGCCACCCTTTGTCAGCTATAAGAAAACTGCTGGCTCAGTAGGAAGGGCTCATTTTTTTATATGATGTCCCAAAACTCTCCAACACTGGAATTATTCAAATAGCTGATTTATACTTATTTTTATATTATTTATATTTATAGGTGATGAAAAGAAACCAGGAAAATTTAAATAAAAATAAATGCAAATGCTAGTATAATTGTCATTAAATATAACTGAAAAAATAAAACTAAATGCTCTCACATAAAAACAAAGCAATTAAATAAATATTGTCATCCTGAAACACTATAAGGTAAAGATCCAGATGATTAAAAAAGAGAACAATAAAGCTTAAGGTAAGATAGAACTTAGAAGAAAATGGAAAAAATTAAAACAATATTAGTTACTAAATTAAATTTAAAACAATTGATAGAAGAATGGACAATGGTAAAAACATGATCAAGAACAAAGGGGCAAATTATAAATAATGAACAAAATATAAAGGACAGATTATTAAAAGGATCACAAATAAAATGATAGATCTGAATGATGGTCAAAAAATCATTAATATACATGTACTTGAATTTCACATTTACTCAAAAGTAGAAATAAGACAGAAAAATACTAAAAGATGTGTCAAAAGAAAACTTTTTAAAAGAGTATGTGAATCTAAAGAATGAACTAAATTATACCTCAAGAAACCTTTTTTTTTTTTTTGTTTTTTTGTTTTTTTGTTTTTGTTTTGGGTTTTTCAAGGTAGGGTCTCACTCTAGCCCAGGCTGACCTGGAATTTCACTATGGAGTCTCAGGGTGGCCTCGAACTCATGGCGATCCTCCTACCTCTGCCTCCCGAGTGCTGGGATTAAAGGCGTGTGCCACCACGCCCGGCTAAGAAACCTTTACATATGATACCAATATTGATGAACAAATAGTAAGATGACCGTCTAGACAAAACCACTTATATTAGAAAGAGGAAACACAAGCTTGTTTCAGATTTTTATAAGCTTTAAACTTAACATGAAACATGAAAAGAACAATGCTATATAATTAGAATAATAAAGTATGACCCAAAAGTTCTATTTTTTTAATTTGAGAAATACAGAACTTGAAAGTCCTATATCTAAAAACAGTTAATGGTTTCTTAAATCATCTACATCAGCTACCTCATGAGTTTTGGTAAGAAACCACAGAGAGCCATTCAAATGAAATACATAAAATTTTAAAGGCAACTATTACAAATAGTTTTTCAATAAGTTTTAAGGTAATAAAAACCCATCCCCAATTACATTTGGTTTCAGTTGGGGCCCTGGTGAGGTGCGATGGACTGATTCTCCCCTCAGGATCTGTGTCCATCTGAAAGAGAGAAGCAAGTTCTCCAACAGAGAGTGAAGTCAGCACCAGATAAATGGGATAACTATTATTATTTTAGAGAGAATTTAGTAGGTGTAGGCCCTCTTGTAGCCCACAGTTGATGGGAGCTTAATAATGGAGAGTGAGCTCATTTTGGATATGGTTCTGACTTGTTTCCCAGCTCCAGCTATGGGTTTAATTCCACTGAGTGGATCAGTTAGCCAAATCAAGAGCAGTTGATTACCCACCATGGCTGTGCACCACTATTTCACTTGTATGAGCATTGTGTCAGGTTGTTTGCTACTAAGTAGCTTAGACTACGAGCAGCTTGGACAGATGTTGGTCATTTTCCCCAGTCACTCATGTACTACTTTCTGGCCCTAGATGTGCTAGCTGTCTGGGGACTGACACTCTTCCAGAGTCCAGCCGGTCACTCCATGTTCCATACCAATAGCATATGGTGTCTTCAGCAGTGGGGTCTTACCACTAACCTTTGGTGATTCATTAAGTACTGGGACAGAAGTCTGTCTTTGGGTAAATGAGCAAGAGTGCTGCTTTCTTGGTGAACCTGGTACCAGCACAAGGGTGAAGGAGATAGACACAGAGAACACTCAGTTCCTACCAAACCAGATATCCAGGGGCACAGAGGCTCCCAAGACCTCATCACTGAAGTAGACCTAAAATGCATCCATCATGGCTTGGGGGAATTTGCAGAAGAGGGGTGGAAAGATTGCTAGAGCCACATGTTGGGACATTATGCACAGAGACATTGCCTTTTACCCATAACTGATGGCCAACCCCACAATGCATGACCCATATTCCCCAATGAGGAGGGTCCCTGGGGAAGGAGGGAGGACAGGGAGGAGGCTAACAATGGTGCCAAC
Organism: Dipus sagitta; assembly: GCA_036346955.1. NCBI lineage: Eukaryota > Metazoa > Chordata > Mammalia > Rodentia > Dipodidae > Dipus > Dipus sagitta. The sequence continues at coordinate 20,707,658 of CM070781.1, forward strand.
ATGGCTGTATACACACTGTGTACATAACTAATAAAAAAAATCCCTTTTCCTTTCAGATATAAATTGAGTATATTGTATACTGTTAATCATTTATTTGTTTTTATATTCTGTATAAAGTTTTCCTAACCTATAATTTCAACTTCTTAAATAAACAAAAGAATAAAGGAAAAAAACAGAAAATTAGAGAAATGTTGATTTTATAAAGAGAATGTTACATGAATAAAAGAACTCATACACATACATACATACATACATATGTACATGCATACCCACATATATATGTGTGTATAAGAAATGTTTATAATGTATATGGAATTACATACATGTGTATACCTTTTATACTCACAGATAATATTGTATCCACATAAGATATATGTCTTCCAAAAATGTAGGCACATTTCCAGTATAATTGAATTTCATACATTTACAGGAAAAAGTAAAAATAACATGTAGATGGAAACCCAAGATGATTGTTATCTTCATGTATTTTCCTCATGTTTTTCCTCATATGCACACTTTTCTCATGAATTTTCTTGTGTTTTAGGAGTTTGTATCCTCCTTCTGTTAACCAGCATGAAAAATATATATTATTCCTTAATCTCAATAAAATAACTGTAACATCTGAAAAACTGTTCTTCCCTTCCTTTCTTCCTTCCTTTTCTTTTTTAAAAAAGATGTAATTTAATTAAAGCTGCCCTCAAACACATTAGTTATGTAGTCTGCCAAGGCTGATGTTGAACTACAGATCCTCTGCTTCTCAAGTGCTAAGATTATAGGCATGTGGTATCAGGGATGAAAATCACGACCAGCTGAGCTGTGTCCCCAGGCCCTGGAAAATTTTCTTGAAGATCTACATATATTAATTTACCAAAATTTCAATTAGTTTTAATTTTTCACTATTATTAATAATATTACAATATTTTTAAACAGAATATTTTCTGTTTAGCACATTTTTATTCAGGCAATTTCCAGATATGAAATTGCATCAGACTATCAGTTACCATTATTTCCCATTGAATAATGTAATATGTCCCAACCTTCAAGCACATTAACTTATCTATTTTGCAGACTTATCATCATCAACCATTTACAATGTACTTTACACATATACCATACATGCATGCATATAAGAAGTGGGTGGTAACCAATGGAAGATATGTTAACTCCTTTGCTATGACACTGCTGAAAGAAATAGCTCTGTCACCAGGTACTGATACCTGGGTTTGGTGTAATCTTAGTGGTACATGACACCTTAGAGTTTCTGAGCCGTTGCCTTCTTTAATATTCTTTTTAAGATTAACTTTCTTGAGAAGAGAAAATCATTAGGCAGATTATCTTTCTTCTCTCTCTCTCTCTCTCTCTCTCTCTCTCTATATATATATATATATGTATATATATATATATATATACATATATATATATATATATATATATATATATATATATACACACATACATACATATATATACGCATATTTATATCATTCCCAGATCCTCTGACATAAACCTCATTTCTTTCACTTAAGGAAATAAGAGAATAATTCTCTCCAACTAAAGTCTACCCTGGGTGCAGAACTCTGGGGCACATAAACCTCTGACTCCAGACCAGGGGATACTATTAGTGCAGATGCAGAATCCTGAATGCTGTCATAATTACATGGTAAATCATCTTTTGAAAGTCAGGTGGTTTCCAAATTTTGGCTTTCAGCAAAATTGAGTAGGACCTAATCAAATTGTCAGCTAATAGATTGAAGGTAATTTATTATGCAAGATTACTATTAGAACATGGACATGTATTAATGAAGACGTCTAAAGAAATGAATGACAGTGCTCCTAACATTTCCATCCACTTATTTATGATATGAATTCTCAAAGCTCATAGCTACAAAAACCAAATGTAGAAGCATAACTCAGGAGGTAACTATGTAATTCTATTAATAGATAATATTTATCCATAGATATTTGAATTGGGGAAAGAATAAAAAGAAACATAGAACATTAAGTGATGACTAGTAAAAAATTAATTTCATGCTTGATAATTATTAATAAAATTTGAAATATAATATGTTGTTTTGATAAGTGGTATGTTCATGCCAATTACTATAACTCGTTGCAGAACATATTAACACTTAACAGTCTTATGCTTATAGGAAACGTTTAAAAAATGTAATTTCAATTTATGTATACTGTTTATTGTAGCAACATATAGCAGGACAATCAATAAAATCCTTCCAAGCATAAAACATAAGATATTATGATAAAACATTCTAGAGGAAATAGAATAAAAATATTACTTTGAAGAGTGAAATTAATGCTTTTATACTTAAAGCTATTCATGTATTTTAATTGAATGCTGGTGAATGTTTAATCATTATGAGAGTTACATTCTACAGAAACATTTAAAGCACAATCTAAGAGTTTTATTTTTAAATATAAATATTTGCAATGTGAAGGGAATGATAACTCTGAAAGTAATTTAAATATATGATGAAAAAATAAGCTTCCAACTGAATCATGTATGAGTGTGAATACAATTTCACAAAATTATTTTAAGGATACTCAAGTGAAAACATTCCAAGGCTATTCCACAAGCTGCACATATTAAAGGCTATGTTTCATCATAGTGATGATTTCTAAGTAGGATACATGGCAGACAAGCTTGATTATTCTCGCCATGCTGTGGCATACTCCATGACAGTCACACCCTTGATTCTCCCAATTCAAAGCTCAGGAATAATCTTTTACCATCACAAAATGGTGAAATGGTTCATGATTAACTGAGGCAACTAATGAGTTATGAAAAATGACAAGGACACTGTCATTTTCCTTCTCTAGTACAATAGATATTCAAATACTTTCAAATGAGCTCCAGGAACTGCCTGACCACACACCTCTTGGCCAAGAAGTGACTCCTGGTAGACTAACCCCTACCTCTATTGTCATCCCCTGAACTCTTGGCCATGGTTGTACTGGATGTCCACTCTGGTTATTAAAACATTTATCCTGCTGCCAACATGTAGACTCTTGCCACCTTCTTTAGTTTATTTTTTCATACATCTATCATATATATTATATTAAGATAGTTCCAATTTTATTTTAGAAATTACCTTAAATTTTTCATGTGAATACTTTGACTTTTCTAACTTCATGGGTTATTTATTTATTTTTCCTAGGTAACTTTGATATATTCTAAAATCCAAGTATGATTAGGATAGAAATGCCCTTGATCTGTAAATATGTATTTACAAGATAATAATGAAAGATTGATAGATACCTGTGCATACCAGCTTATCTAGGTGATGGCCTGTGTTAGTCACTCATTTATAAATGGAACTTCAGAAACAGTTTTTCTTATTTCCGTGAAAGGAGAAAGCAGCAAATTTCTTTTATATAAATGGAAATATATCAAGAATGTTTTAAAATTGATTGGTAGGTTCAACCAGGGCATAACTGGCTAATTCCTAGGATTTCCTTAAAGACATCAAGCTGGAAGAAAATTATCTATCCATACATGAGTGTTTTACCATTTTCTCACACCCCCCCCTCTCCAATACAGCTATTGACAATATAATTAAAACCAGGCATTCCACTTTGAAATTGTAATGATTGTAATACTGAATTGAAAAGTACTGATGAGATCCATTTCTACCAACCTACTCATCTAGAACTTGGACTCTCTATCTTGACAATATCCCAAAATTACCGTGTGTGTGTGTGTGTGTGTGTGTGTGTGTGTGTGTGTGTATGTTGCTGAAGATCTAAGGCTTTGTGTATGCAAAGCAGGCATGACCCCCACACCCACAGAATTCTTTATGCACATCAGCCTACCCAGCCATGCTCAAGGTATTTGTAATAAATAAATAATTATTAAAAATAGTTGTTTCTTAAAGCTCACAGTTTATAAGGAGATTAAGTTACAAATAACCTACAATCATAAATTATGAATAAATATTTTAAATTGCAAAAGGTAAGCTTAAAAATTGAAGTGCATTAAGGATTTTAGTAATGGGAGTAATAATAATAATGCTTCATTTTGTATTCCTTTTCCTTCACCTTCTAATTCTTGGGGTAACAGCCATGGGATGATGTTTGGAGAGAAAAATGACATTTCTGGATTTAGTATTTTCTTGTAAATATGTTTTATTTATTTATTTTATTTTTATTTCTTTAATTTTTAAATTTATTTTTATTAGATATGGACATGCTTAGTATGTAAACATCACATGTTGGTCCCATCCTTTCCTTCCTCCCTGCCTTTTTTCCAAAGAAGCCCTCCTCGTGGCGATGTGGGTCAGCCCCTATGGGGATTGTAGTTCATGCCTTGGGGGGGGGGGCAGAAGTCAGTTATGAGGGAGAGGCCATGTCTCCATGCATAGTGTCCCAGCTTGTGGCTCTAACAATCTTTATGCCCCCTCTTCCACAAATTTCCCTGAGCCATGTTGGGTTCCCTTTAGGTCTACTTCAATGATGAGCTCTTGGGAGTCTTTGGCTCTCTCCTTTGGTAGGTGTTGAGCAGATTTAGTATTTTAGTCCCTGCCCTGTGAGTCTTGGTTTTTCATTCCACTCAGACTGAGCTCAGAGCTTATGGCTCCTCTCTTGCAGTTCAGCCCGCCATGCTCCCTAGTAGCACAAAGAGCCACAGTAGACCTGTCAGTTACTCTTCTCAGTGTCACACTGCCTGTACTGGAAGTCTCAAGACAAGCATTTCACACATTTTCACCTCTTTTCTTGTTAACTTAGGGGAGAAGAGAAAGTCTAGTTCCAACTAACAGGCAGTTCTAAAGGATCTACTTTTGAAATTTTGTTAAATAATTTGAGTACATATATATATTGGTTTTTCTAGGTAGGGTTTTCCTCTATCTTAGACTGACCTGGAATTTGCTATGTAATCTCAAGATGGCCTCGAACACACGGCAATCCTCCTACCTCTGCCTCCCAAATGACTTCTGTTATCTGTTTTAAACAGAACAGGGGAAGTTGGAAGAAAAACTTGTAAATCGCTCTGGCAATGTGAGAAACTTAAAGATATTCTAAATCTCAGGTTGAACTTGTCTGTTTCACTTAAAGTGTGGAGAGGTTCATCTGATCACTTATTCAATTGATACATCTCTCTCAAGTTCTTATTGTGTAGGGCATACAGTCATTGAATTCTCAGCAAATTTGCTTTCAGAGTGCTGACACTAGAACCACGTAGAGATGGTGCCATCTCTGGTAAACACACTGCCTTTTTCTTACAGTTAGCACTGTGTTTGCTCTTTGCCCCAGTAGTGGATGCTAAAATACTCTCTGTTGCAGATTGAGCAAAGACTGCTTGAGGATGGGAAAGTATCAAGACATACGTACAGCATCACCAGTCATCAAATACTGGATATCACCTCATCTGCTCCTATCACTAGACCTCAAATCCTACTCATTCTGCTCATCCAATACATGTGCTTTGACATCTTTCCATCAATAAAAATATTTTTACTTATTTATTTGCAAAGAAATAAAGAGAGAGAATGAGAATGGGCACACAATGGCCTTTCGCTGCTGCAAACAAACTCCAAACAAACTCCAGATTAATACACCACGTTGTGCATCTGGCTCTATGTTGGCACTGGGGCATCAAACCTGGAACATCCAGCTTTGTAAACAAGTAAGAAATCTCTATAGTCCCAAACTTTCCCTCATTTTTTGCTAACTTACCTTATTCTACATATTATTATTTTCTTTTTCTTCTAGGCGCAGTATATACCCAGTCTATCAAAAATATCTCTGGGCTGGAGAGATGGCTCAATACTTAAAAGGACTTGCTTCCAAAGCCCAATGCCTGGATTTGATTCATTCCCTAGTACCCATGTAAGTCAGATTCACGAAATGGCTCATGCATCTGGAATTTGTTTGCAGTGGCAGAAGGCCCTGCCCATACTCTCTTAAAGGTCTATCTGTCTCTTTTGCTCTGCCTCTCTCTATCTCAAATAAATAAATAAATAAAATTTAAAATAATTCTAATGATTATTTCTGGCGTGAATGTTATTTTTGTGATAAGCATTCTTTACTCATGTACTCTACTTTGAATTGGGTTAGGGAAACCGAAGGTTTCTGACTAAGCATATGGGATTCTTGGGTGCTACATATTTTTATATCACTGATATGTGTAAAAACTAGTAATTTTCCATAAAAATTAATTAATTGATTAAAATTATTATATGGCTTAACGGCTCATTATAAATACCTTCATCTATTTCAGATGCTGTAACAAAATACTAGAAACAAATGTATTTCTTACAATCTCAAAATACTAACACAATTGGTATCTTTTGGGGAACCTCCTGGTTCATGCATGGTAGCTCTCACAGTTTCCTGAAGTGGCAGAAGTAATGAGATCTCTGACTCTTTCATATAAGGACAATAATCCCTTTCATGAGGGTGAAACCATTTAAAATTTTCTACTACCAAAACTGGAAAGATTGCCCAGAGGTTAAGTGCCCTTGCTTGCAAATACTGATGGCCCTGGTTTGATTCCCCAGTACCCACATAAAGCTAGATGCACAAAGTGGCACATGCTTCTGGAGTTTGCTTATAGTCTCTCTCTCTCTCTCTCTCTCTCTCTCTTCTGCCTATCTCTCTCTTTCTCTCTGCCTATTTCTCTCTCACTCTCTCTCAAATAGATAAATAAAAATATTTTTTTAAATTTTCTACCTCCAAATATTATCATCTTGATTGTCAGGATTTAACATATAAATTTGAGAAGAGGTGACATAAAAATGTACAGCAATGAAAACACAGGAAAAAATAAGTAAAGTAACATTTAGAACATTAAGGCAAAAATTCCCTATAAGCCAATAAGTCCATCTTCTATTTATGTTCAGCAATTTTAAAAAAAAAATTGACTTAATTTTAATATTGTTGAATAAATATAAATGAAAATCATGATGAGATATCTATTTTCAGTGTTAAAAATAAGCAAGATATTTTTAAGCAATAATACTCAATGTGTAAAAGAACTACTGAGAAAAATCCTTTAACTACTAAAGAGAATGTAAATTAGCACAACCTTCCTGAAAGTCAATTAACAAAATGTATGAAGAATTTAAAATAATTCATGCTTTCTATTATATTTCTAGGTATCCACCCTGTGGGAATAATCATAGATTTGTCAAAGAAATATGTGGGAAAGAACTTCCTCATAGTACTATTCATAATAGTTCATAAAAAGCAAATATCAACCAATAAGGAAGAGAATAAATAATAGTACACTTAATGAGATTTTTATGTTGCCATTAAAAATGATGTTTCAAAGAATATTAAATGGCATGCAATATGACATGAAATGAAGTCAGGCTACAAATCTATATATAGAAATGCTAACAATTTTGTTAAAAGTCTAGCCACACACAGAAAGAAGGACAAAAGGAAGATGATAAATAGACAAAAGAAGTTTTTGAAAATGCAAATACTAGGATAGTATTTTGGATTCCAAATAAATCAGCCATTTCATTAAATAGAAATAGCTTTCTATTTTATATTTTATGACTAGACATGCCCAATGTAATTATTTTCTCCCTGTTATTTACTATTCATTTAGTGACTACCCTGAAAATTACAACCCACATGCTTATCCTTGAATAAGTAATGTATACTACCTCTCAGATAATTCATATTCTAACACATGAACTTCATCTTTGACCTACTACTTACTTTCGTACACACTAGTAAATACTTGCTCAGCTAATTGTGCACATATGTGAGTTTATTAAACCAGTCTTTCCCAGGTTTCAATGGCTTGACTTACAACTTCTTAATTTTATGACAGGGCAGTATTGATCTACAGTTAGTGGCAACTACACTTTAATTTTTAACAGAGCTCTTTCCTGGGGAAGCAATGTGAGCTACAAAAGTCTCTCATGATGCAGGGCAGTAGCAGTAGTGGAGGAGTCAACCACAGCCTCTCGTGGGCAGCAGTAGAATAAAAGAAGCTACACTTGGATGCAGGTAAGATAAAAGTGTTAAGTGCATTTCCACTTGTGATGATTTCAGCTTACAGTGTGTGTGTTATGAGGAAACTACTGTAAGTGGAGAAGCAGTTATACTTTTTCCTGATATGAACAGTGAATTTTCACTGTTTTTCAATAATAACAAAATCTATCATACACTATATTCTAAATTTCTTACTACTAATTCGCACAAAATGCTTCTATTGAAATTTTCCAAATTCTTGCATTCTTTATCAAAAGCTGCAGTGGGAGTTGATGAATAGATAAGGCATGAACAGGATCATGGCTTATGTATACTATCAAACATTATAAAAATGAAATGATGAATATAAAGGTTAGAGCTTGACATGTGGTTATGAATAAATTCTATGAATAAATTGTATAATAGTTAAAGTATACAACTCACATATTCTTTATCACTTAATGGGCAATTCTCAAAACAATAAATCACACTCTAAGTTGTAGTACTTGCCAATTTCCATGGTATCAATGTTCTGATGATGATCGATTCCAAATCATAATGTGACATGATTGACTGAATGTTGGGAATGAATTTACAGTGCACCATTTGGAAGTGTTTATGTCATTAGAAATATAGTAGAAAATTGGGCTGGAGAGATGGCTTAGCGGTTAAGCACTTGCCTGTGAAGCCTAAGGATCCCGGTTCGAGGCTCAATTCCCCAGGACCCACGTTAGCCAGATGCACAAGGGGGCGCATGAGTCTGGAGTTCGTTTGCAGTGGCTGGAGGCCCTGGTGCACCCATTCTCTCTTTCTCTCTCTCTCTGCCTCTTTCTCTTTCTCTCTGTCTCTCTCAAATAAATAAATAAAAATAAACAGAAATATTTTTTTAAAAAAGAAATATAGTAGAAAATTGAGGACCAGGGCTAGTATACAATGTAGTAAAATAAATAGGATATATGATATTTGGGTATAAATTTGTTTTGAACACAAGTATTATCTGTGATTTCATACACATTAATATTCAATCATAGAAAAATATGCTATCAGAGTCAATGATGACTCAGTACTAAGTTTCTACAACTTGGTTCTCATTGACTTAGGCACATCCCTAGGCCCTACATATATTTCAGTATGTCAAGATAGCTATCCTCTTCAAAAGGATGTTTCCATGTATTTACTCTTCTTTGATGATCTTTTTCTACTTATGCTATCATGCAACATCTTTATGCATTATGGAGAGTGATGGTTCCCAAAAATGTTGATACCCAAATCCTCAGAACCTGTGTTTTGTGTTCCCTTTTGTGATAAAAGGGGCTTGACAGGTATGCTTTGGTTTATATTTACTGAAATAATGATCTTAGAGAACTCATTATATCTACTCTACTGCATTTTTCAAAGCAGAGATCACTTGAGAGCTTCAGGGAACTGTAAGGATAACTGCATGAGACACACTTGGCCCACCATCGCCCATTTTGAAGGTAGATATGGGTACCACACAGGAGATATGCATGTCTTCTAGAATCCTGACAAGTCAGAAAATGGCTTCTCTCTTAGTTTTCTAAATCAGTGGCATTCCTACAAAGACCTTGGTTGCACCCTAGTGACTGTGGAGGACCTGTTAACTAGAAAGCTACAATAGTATGGATCTATTATTTATGCTACCAAATTGCAACGACTGGTGATAGCAGCAGTGCAACATTAATAAAGTCTGAATACCTCGAATGTTCAGCATAACATTAGCATTTCTTTTGTAGATTACAAGTTCTTACATTATTTTCTATCTTACAACATTTCCATCTAAAAATAAACAGTTTTCATAGATCATAGTTTTTTTTCCTGTATCCCCTCTTATAAAAAAAGCACTATTTTTCTTTTCTATTTTTTATTTTATGTTTATCTATTTATTTTTAGGTTTTTTTTTTCTTCTTGTAATGCTGGGATTAGATACCAGGTCCTTACAAGTTAGGTAAGCATTTTACCATTGAGCAACATCCCCAGCCTGTTTATCCTTTTTTTTTTTTTCTTCTTTTTAGCATTTCTAATTGGATTGCCTAGATTTCATTGTATTTATTTTATTTCAGCTTCCTAATTCTTTGAATCTATGCTTCATGGATTATCTTGGTTTTGAAAAATAATATATTAAGTATCTGTATAAGGTATTTCTGCCCTCTTTTTCTCTTTTTTCCCTATTGTGTGGGTTCAGGCTACATTTTGCTGGGAATCTTTCTTTTGTCCTATTACATATGTCCCTGAATCCTGCATCAGATTCATCTCTCTTTGCCTTGTACTGCAGATATTCCCTTACCATTCTTTAACCCTATTTTATATTGGATTTAATGGCTTGTTAAGTGAACTTATTAGACTCCTAATATTTATTAGTTACTTTTTGAATACTAGGATTTCCACTTCATTTCTTCTCATTTGGTTAAGTTCTATGTTAGTACAATTTTTATTTCCATCTGTTTTGGAATGCAGTTATCTTCATTGATTATCTCAAACTTATAGTTGGATAAATTTAGAAATAATTCAGTCAAAGTATGTTTCTAGTTTCTGTTTCTTCTTTTCCTTTTGGTTATTTAGTTCTGTTTTATAGCACTTGGTTAATTAGATGCTGGATATTGTATTAAATAATTTTGACAATTCTAAAGATGTTGTCATATCTAAAATATAATAATTACCTTAGCCAGGCAGGACCATTTATCTATCATTTGAACTTGCTCTTCCAGGCTCTGAAGAAAGCTTAAACTGTTCATCTGACCATCGCATTCTTTATTGCTCAAATTCCATTTTTGGAGCTGGTCTTTTTTTTTCTTCTGTTGCTCTTCAGCATCTTAAAATCATTTCTCTGAAACCTTATCTTCTAAGTCCTAATTGTCTTGGTTTTTTTACATCTTAATTTTTTTGTTATATTTTATCCAGATTTTGCAGTTGTTTTGGTGAAAGATTAAACTTGGTATAAGCCATTAAAGGCAGAAGCAGAATGATTAAGGTTTATGCTTTATTTCTGTGCACTAAAGGTTTAACTGAATGTCAGTAAATACTGAGTACACAGTGTGAATTGATGAGATGAATACATTGACTGTTGAATGGAATATACTATTTATGACTCAAAGAATTAAATATGTGTGCCAATTTATAAAACAGCCATTAGAACTATCATTGTTGTTTTATGTTTTGATTTAATGAAACTTATTTGTACTCTTGGAATATACAAAATATATCATAAAAATACCATATATATATTATATACATGTGTTCCTATGTATATGTATAATATATAATATGAATGTTTTGCAAATATATTCATAGCTATATAGATCTGTTATACATTCCTGTAATGGCCTTCTTTTATGCATGTTGCCAAGGACTTGTTAATTGCACTAGGCTTCTATTGAGGAGGTCTTCAGAAGACACATTTATTTGACCATACTATTAAAAATAGATGTTTTTACTGCCATGTCATTTGGTCTGCTTTTGTTCTATGCTGTGCAAAAACTTAAGAGTTTACTATTCTGTGCACAAATCAGAAATTCTGCATTGCTATTTAGACTGTCCATGGGGTTGGTAGAAAGATTTAAATAAATTTTGTAGTTCTTTTAATGACCTTCACATTGCCTGCACAAACACCTGACCTAAAGCAGCTCATGGGAGGAAGGTTTTTATTTTGGCTTGTGGTCTCATGAAGACGCTCCATGATGGCAGAGGAAAGCAAGGCATAAGCAGAGGCTGGACATTACCTCTCTCACAACAGGTAGAAAATAATAGCAAGAGAGTGAGCCCAGTTCCAGCAAGGGGGCCCGGTTATAATACCCCTAAGCATCCCCTACACCCAACAACATACGTCCTCCAGCAAGTCTCCAACTCCCAAATTGCCATCAGCTGGGAAGCAAACATTCAGAACACATGACTTTAAGGGGGAGATTTTATTCAAACCACTGCAGTGGGCTCTCCATATGAAATAAAGTATTATATGTTTTAGCCTTCTCACTAATAACATATTTTAAGGTTTATAGAGACTATTAGATTAAAAGAAGGAAAGAAAATAAAGTACAGAGGACTCAAGCCCAAGAAAAGGCAGGAGGGACTAAGAGCCTCACTAATAGCATTTTATGTTACTGACATTTTTGTTCTGATTCTACCCATTTTTTTCTCATTTGATAAACTTTAAATTAATCCTCGGATTATTTATTGGAACAAGATAGAGTAAAACTGAATAATTTGAATTTCTTACAAAGTGCTTTCTTTATCATATATTTCTCAAAACTCTATTTAAATATGTTTTCATTGATAAACAAGATTTGGTTAATGCATACATTTATATCATTACTTTTATACTTTAATGCATTTGAAAATTTTATTTCCTTCTTTAGTATCTAATAAAATCATGTCAGTATTATCTCTACTCCTTCTTTAACAGATGAGGAAACCAAAGCATAGAATCAAATAAACAGAATCAAATAATGAAATAAGTTAAATCCAAGCAAAATATCTTTATTTTACTATAACACAACTAGAAAGTAAAAAAAGAGAATGGTCTGCCTCTATAAACTCTGCCAAGTCTTGGATGCATATTTCTACTTCCTCCTATTCATGAGTCTTCAATTAATCACTATGAATATGTTCTTAAGTATGATAATGCTATATTATTTTAGCTTAGTACTTACAAAACCTTTCTATGCTTATCACCACACTTTCTGTAAAATAAGAGCCCTTTAATTTGCCTTTCATATATTTCTGCCTAAAGGTACACCTTCAAATGGATCAAACTTAATTGCATTGTGGCCCTTAGCTAGTTCAAATTCCTCAATCAATTCACCTCAGACTCATCTTCTTTCAAGACTAAACAATCCCATTTTTCTTAATCTCTTCTCATATGTTCAGTAATCCCTTCCATTCCATTTATCATTTCTGTTGCCCTGTGCTCTTTCCAATTTAGCTATAATGTTCTTCAAATAAGGTCCTCTATCAGATGTGTGCATGCTTAAAACTCCTGCCTCTACATTCCTATTAGGCCAACTAAGAAGTTGCTCTGGTGATCACAATTTTCCTGGTGATTATAAATCTCAAAACCTTAGAATCTTATGCAGAGACATTTATCTTACACATAACTGTGGGCTAACTCCACAATGCATGACCCATATACCTCAACAAGGAGGGGCCAAGGGGAGGGGGTAGGTCACGGATGAGCCTAATAATGGTAGCAAACTGACTGTATTTGCTGAATACAAAACTAACTAATAAAGAAAAAAAGAAAAAAAAACTTAGAATGTGAAAGGTAGAAGAAGAGGTAGAAACTAATGGCATTTTCTCATGTTGCTGTTTTGCAAGGACATGGTGTTTGGGTTAGGAAATAAACAGGTGAGTCTTCAAAACCTGAAAAAGGAAGTGCTCTACCCGGGATGTGGCTATAATATCCATATTAAAGAGCTACTTTGCAATTTCAGGAGGTAATGCTGTAATTACCAATAACTAAATATAGTTTACTTGTCCAATGTGTTCAATGACTTTTTCTAGAGATAATCTATCATTATCAAGCAGATGCATCAAACATGAATTTAGGGTTTCTGTAATAATGATCTAAATTCATCATAAGATCATAATCTGCTTAGAAAATAAATAAAAAATAAGCAAATGTTACCTAAATAAGTTAGCCTGCAGCTCTCCAAGGCATCTCTAAAAAGAAACATTACTATAAGAAGCATCAATTTAAAAAGCCCCTGAGTGATGTATAGCTACTTCCACACAAGGAGTAATTACTATCTCCGGAGCTGACCCAGAGACTCTCTATAGGGAGTGAATGTAATAGTGTAGTTAGAGCCATATGCCATGGGCGTCTCTTTGCACTGATGGAGAAGACTCATTTGGGAATGAGTTGGGAAGAATTTGTGTGTGTTTATGCAAAATAATCTTGCCATTTGGTTATGAAGAGCTTAAATGCTATATTCAGATTCTTAAGGGAAAGAAAGCGTGACAACACCAGAAGTTGGGAAAAGTAGTGTAGTGGTTAGATCTTGAGAGTAAATACTCCATTGAGACAGGCATGCACAGTATGGCTGAGTAGTCTGAAAGTCCTGAAGTGTATGTTACTAATAGTCCTGAACAGTTTTCAAAAGCATTTGGCAGTTAAGATGCTTGCAAGGCAAGAATACAAATTTATTCCATTTCATGGCATGGGATAGAGTATCACTTTGACTAGTTAAAGGGAAAAGGCAATTTGTTGACTCTGGTCACTAAAAACTGAGTCACATTCTAAACCTCAGATGCACATGGGTACACAGGAAATCAAATGATCTCCCAGTATTTATCTATTGCTTATTTGTGCTTTCCTATGTAGGTTCCATGGCCAGGCATGGCCTCCACTCCTGATGGCAAGAGAGTTCCAAGGCTATTTTACTCAGCTTCTCAATAAAAAGAGTGTATTTCATTCTCAGTTGTCTTTAAATAAGTCCAGGGAGAAAGAATGCCATTGGTTCTGACTGGTCTGGTTCCCACTAATGTCTACTCACCCCCTCTTCAATCTAAAAGATTACCCTACCACACCAACAACTGTGTTATGAAAGGATTGGTTTTGCCAAAGGAAAATTATAATGCTTCTATCAAAAAAGAAAAGATTTCAAAAAATGAAAGATAGTGAAAAGTGAAAAACATTCTACTGAATTCACTACAGAATTGAAAAAGAAAAGAGCTCATGTGGGAAACAGTAGAGAGGGGAATTTTTCCTCACACATAAACATTGTGTACTATCACAAATTCCCCAGATGTTTAAAATCTTAAAACCAAGAATCCCACAGCTGTCTTAGATTATTTAAAATTACATTTCTATCATCAAGGATGTAGAGTCAATTATTTCAACAACCTGAGACATCTTCATGCTTTTTGCCTACTTATATGTTAGTTTGTTTATTATAGGGGATGATGATTTACAAGTTTTAAGCCATTTAATCATTAACACAGTTCTGAGAAATAATGATATTGTCAGCTTTTTGTTCAAGAGGACACATGGTCATAAGAGTTAAATGGCTGTCTTATAGTTTCCATGACCACTGATGGCAAAATTGAGATTAAGATACAAATTTCTGCTGGCTGTAGTGACGCATGTCTTTAATCCCAGCGTGACCATTTTCTTACATAATGCTGACACCATTTGAAAAGCAGAGAAAGAAAACTAGTTTTGCTTTCTAGCTGTAGAGTTCTTTTTGCAATTACCATATACAAACATATATTTTTCTTACAATAGTTACCACAATTCATAAATGTTTGAGGAGAACTAAGAGCACATTCAAGCTGTCATAGAATTGGGCTTTGTCCATTTATAATTCCTGTACTTCCGCACACAGTTATAGGTATGGTTTAGGAGTTAGATCATGGTGTGGGAAGATGGCTCAGCTGGTAAAAGTGGTCGCCAGCACCCTCATAAAAAGCCGGACATTGCCTTATGGACCCGTAATTATATCACTGGCCAGCATTTGCTGTCCTTTGTTTCTTGATGCTAGCCATTTTGACTGGGTTGAGATGACATTTCAAAGCAGTTTTAATTCACATTTATTTTATGGTTAAGGAGGTTTAAAAACTTTACAAATACTTAGTGGCATTTGTATTTCTTCTCCTGAGAACCGTCTGTTCAGCTCATTAAGCTGAATTAAGCTGATTGGAAGACTGTTGGGTGTGTTGTTTTTGTATTTCTTCATATATTCTAGATGCTGACCTTTTTGTCTGATGCATAGTTGGCAAAGATTTTCTTCCAGAAATCTTCACTCTGGAGATCGTTTCCCTTGCTGTGCAGAAGCGTTTTCCTTTCATGTAGTCCTGTTTGTGAATTCTGGGTGCTGTCTCCTGTGCTGTTGGAGTCCTTGGCAGAAAGTGTTCTGCTACGCCTATATCTTGAAGTGCTTCCCCCACAGTTTCCTCCAGCAATTTCTGCTTCCGGTCTGGTATTAAGGTCTTTTTATCAATTTGGAATTGTTTTTTGTTCAAGGTGACAGATGCAGCTCTACTTTCATTCCTCTTCATGTGAAGATCCAGGTTCCCAGCACCACTTGTTGAAGAGGCTTTTGTCCAAAGTACATTTTGGACACCTCTGTCAAAAACTAGGTCCTCTCTGCTGGTTCATTTCTCCATTTTCTGTTTAGGGGCTATTTTGCTGATTTTGTTCCTATGGCTCTGTGGAATAATTGAAAATCAAGTATTGAGATACTTCCAGCATTTTCTTCATCAGGTTGACTTTGGGTGCTTCAGATCTATTGAGTTTCCAGATGAATTATAGAATAATCTTTGCTAGTTCAGTGAAGAGTGTCATTGGAATTATTTATGTTTGCTTATGTATAAATATGTGTGCATGTGTGTGGCTGCACATGTGCATTTATATTCATATACATGTGTGTCTTTGTGTGTGTGTGTGTGTGTGTGTGTGTGTGTGTGTGCGCGCGCGCGCGCATGCATGTGTGTAAGCCAGAAGACAACCTCAGATGGTATTCCTCTTAGTCACCACCCACCACTGTTGGGACAAGGTTTCTCATTGGTATGGATCTCTCTATTACTGTATACAGCTGGCCATCACACAAGGGATTTGCCTATCTCTACATCTCCACTTTCAGGATTTCTAGTGTGAACCACTATACATATTTATGAGTGGGTTCCATGTATTTAATTTAGGTCCTCATGCTTGCAAAAACAAGCATTTTTTCAACTCAGCTATCTCTCTGTCCCTGTCATTGAACTTTTCATGGGAATTGCATGGAATCTATAGAGCACATTTGGTAATATAGCCACTTTGGGGATATTAATTCTGCCAGACCATGAGCATGGAAGATCTTTCCAGTTCTTGTGTGTCTTAAACATTTCATTATAGAAGGGTTTCACTTCTTGGGTTAGGTTAATTTTAAGGTATTTTCAAAATATATTTGTGTGTGTGTGAGCCAGAGAAAGAGGGAAAAGAGGCAGAAAGAGAGAACGGGCACAGCAGGGCCTCTAGCCACTGCAAACAAATTCCAGATTCATGTGCCATCTTGTTCATCTGGCCTTATGCGAGTATTGGGGAATCAAACCTGGATCCTTTGGCTTGGCTAGCAAGCACCTTAACTGTAAAGCCATATCTCCAGCCCTGATTTTAATTTGTGCTAACTTCTAATAGTTATTTTCATCAATAAATAAATTACATGTGAAATTTCATAGAACGGAACCTTGAAAATAAAGTTTACCCACCAAATATTTTATTACTGAAAGTTCCCTATAACATATGTATCAGGAGCTCAACAAATTAGGAAACAGGATTTATGTGCTCAGGCTAGGTAAAAGATGACTATAAAACAATTGTTTCTTGTGAATGTATGATTTTTGAAAGCATGGCTTGGAAAGATTTTTTGCAAATATGTGCATGACTCTAATGTATTCTGCAATCATCAGGACTGGGTCCCAGCAGGGAGGGAAGTTGCACAAACAAAAGAATCAGCCATTCAAATGTCATCAACTCCATGAATTCGTCTACTTCCTCAAATTTTTTGAAAACTCTAAGTTTCACGGCTGTTCATTTGTGATCATCATATCTATACCATGATTTCAAGATGCTTAAATGTAGCGGTATGACAGCCTGTGACAAATAATATGTGTGTAGCACAATGTAGAGTGTATCTCACCCTCATGGGGCAGGATTCTATGTGACCTTTCTTTTCATTAAAAGTGTTTCCAAAAGGGGTTTTATTTTACAAGAAAGTAAAAGAAAATTTAGAAAGCTTTAAACTTATTAAAAATCCTTTATTTAAAAAGGTGTTGTAACTAAACTGTATCACCATTTCCATCTTGAATTGCCATAATCTGTTTTTCTGTTTGAATAGCAGGCGTGGCTCATCTGTGCGGTAGAATGAACCCAGTCCTCTTCCCTAAGCCTTGCCATGAGTCCCAAACAGTATTTGCTATCAGATGAATGTTTGGCTAGCTCCTGAAACGCATTTAAATCCCAGTGTCCATTGAAATGGCGTCTGCAGGTGTGGAGTTGGGGAAAACAATTAGGTTCTGAAAGGCAGCCCTCATGATGGAATCAGTGTGCTAAGTTCTGGAGAAGAACCCAGTCCATTCTGCCATGTGTGGACGAGAGGAGTACTACCCTGTGACACAAAGTGCAGACACTTGGTCCACACTCAGCTGAGCCTTGAACATGGAAATTCCAGCCTCTGGAGCTGTAAGAAATAAACTCTTATTATTTAAAATCCACTCAGTTTATGCTATTTTTTTAATCTTAGAGGGATTAACACACTACATGTCTTTTTGCCAACACCAACACTGTGAACATCCTAGAGACAATCATGACCCAAACTGAACAGTTTCATAGAGTTGAACTTGCTACAGAGTACTTTTCTGCTCTGAACTCCATTCATATGCATGTGACTTTTGGGACATGTGGTCTATAAGTTGGACCAGTGTTCTTACATGTTCATTTTGGATGTATCCAGAACCTGAAGAACCTATGAGCTATCTTGTCTGCTTCATCGCCTGTTCAGGGATGATATGCAACTGCTTGTCTACTCTGGAAGACATTTATTTTTTGGACCACAATAATAAAAATCTATTGACATATTGTGTCCTGAAGGCTCATCATGCATATCTTTAGTATTTTTAAGTATGTCCTACTAAGGGCACTAATACTCTTGCTGCTTTTGCCTCACATCATTTAGCATGATGTTGTCATTTGATGTTCTGAAGTATGAATGCAGAAGCTGAGGAGAGAATCAGCCCATCACATCTCACCATGCCACAGATGAAACCATAAAGGAATAGGGGAAATGAGCAAGAGTGCTACTTTCTTGGTGAACCTTGTATGAACACAAGGGTGAAGGAGATAGACACAGAGAACACTCAACTCCTACCAAACCAGATATCCAGAGACACAGAGGCTCCCTAGACCTTATCACGGGAGCAGACCTAAAATGAACCCAACATGGCTCAGAAAAATTCACGGAAGAGGGGTCGGAAAGATTGTTAGAACCACATGTTGGGACATTATGCACAGAGACATTGCCTCCTTCCCATAACTGATGCTAACCCCACAATATACAACCCACATTCCCCAACAAGTCCCTCCGGAGGGGGGAGGACAGGGAGGAGGCTAATGATGCTACCAACATGGCATATGCACACTGTGTACATAACTAATAATAATATTATTATTAAATGCTTAATAGTACTGGGTTTTACATTTTTTTAATTTTATCTAGTTATCTGGTTAATTAGTTAGTTATTTAGTATTATGGACATACTTAGTATGGATACATCATACATTGGTACCATCCTTTCCCTTATCCCTGTCCCCATTCCACTGGGGGCCCTCATCCGTGAGGTTGCATGTATTCCTCTTGGGTTTATTGGCTATGCTTTGTGGGAGCAGCAGTCAGTTGTTGGGGGGGGGAAGCAATGCATGATGCCCCAACATGTGGCACTTACAATCTTTCTGCCCCTCTTCCTCAAAATTCCCTGAGCCATGGTGGGTATAATTTAATTCTACTTCAGTGATGAGCTCTTAAGTGCCTCTGGCTCTCTGCTTTGGTAGGTGTTGACCTCTCTGTCTCCTTCACCTTGGCACTGCTTGTCAGGCTCACCATGGAAGTGCATTCTTGCTCATCAACCAATTTCCTCTGTGGTTTCAGCTAGGGCTTTGCTAAAGTGTAATGGGTAATTTAGTTTCTTGGGTGTCACTACCTTGTGAAAAATAAAAACAGATTCTCCAACAGAGAGTAAAGTCAGAACAGGTTAAATGAGATAAGTGTTCTTAATTTAGGGAGAATTGGATGGATGTAGCCCCTCTTTTAGCCAAAGACTAGTGGGGCCTTGACATTGGAGATCATATTCTTTGCCTCCATAGGATTCAGACCTGGTTCCCACATCCAGATATGGGTTCTTTTCCACTCAGATATGGGTTCTTTTCCAATCAGAAAGCTATTGGTTACCCACTGAGGCTGTGTGCCACTGTTGCACTGGTGTGTACATCATATCAGGGTGTTTGCTTCTGAGTAGCTTAGACCCTTATGGTCTAATGGTTGCCCAAACCATTGTTGGTCACCTTTCCCCAGTAGCTCATGTAGCCTTTTCCATAAACAGATGGGCTGTCTGGGGTCTGGTTCTCCTCCAGATTCCAGCCAGGTCTCTCTAGCACATGGTATCTTCAGCAATAGAGTCTTACCTTTTACCTCAGGTGGGTAAAGTGCTTTGACAGAAGCCTGTCTTGTTTTGTGGATCTTGTCAGTATCTCTGTTGATTTGCCCTTTAAAAAATATTTTTACTTACTTGAAACGGCTTGGTGGTACATGCCTTTAATCCCAGCACTCGGAAGGCAGAGGTAGGAGGATCACCATAAGTTCGAGGCCACCCTGAGACTACATAGTAAATTCCAGGTTAGCCTGAGCTACAATGAGACCCTACCTCAAAAAAAAAAAATAAAAATAAAAAATAAATACAGTTTTTATTTATTTGAGAGAGAAATAAGGGGAGATAGAGACAATGGGTGATACCCTTGTACATCTTGCTACTGCAAACAAACTCCAAAACTACATACCACCTTGTAAGTTTGTGTTTATGTGGGTACTGGAGAACTGAATCCAGGCCAGTACACTTCTAAGCAACCACCTTTAACGATTAAGCCACCTCCCCAACCTTGATCTGCCCTTTTAACAGGTACGGAAAAAATAAAAATTATTCACATGATCAGTAGCTGAGTGCCATGCACTTAGGGTGCCCTGCACTGGCAAATGCATATCATTTGTTCATCATCACTGCAGTGAAACTTGGGGTAATGGACTTATAAGGGAAAAAGGATTATTGGCACTTCCCATTTTCAAGGTTTCAGTCAATGAGTGGGCAAACCAACCCATTCCTTGGGATCCCCAGTGTGTATGCTGGAAAGTAGTAATGGGGAATTAAATATGGAGCAAACTTCTCACCTCAGGGCCAGGAAGCAAAGGAGAGAAGGGAAGAAGAGACTGGGATCTCCTGATCTCCTTCTGGGCATGACCCAGTGACCTAAAGACTTCCCACCTCTTAAAAGTGTCACAGTCTCCCAGTAGCAATACCCTGGGGACAAAGCCTTCAGCATATGGGCTTTTGCAATGGGGAGGACACATTTTACACCCCAACAGTTGCTCTATGTCCTGTATATATCTGCAGCTTGGATGGTATTTGAGTTGGCAGTAGCTTAGTGTCATGTCTTAGAATCCATCTGATTGTTTCCAAAGGTATACAGTAGTGATTTAAATAGTGATAAGTGGGAACTGTGGTTTTAGGTAGTGGTACCATCTGCTAGTTCCTTCATTCGTTTTTTTTCCCTGTAACTGTCTCTGTAAAAGGCAGATGTCCAGATTCAAGGGCTTTACTTGTCCTTCTCACTACACTGGCTATTATTCCACAAAGGAAGAGACCATGATGGAAATGTAACCACTAAGTACACCTTTTCCAATTACACATTCAAGTACTGGACCACTAGATATATCCTTGAGCCCATCAAACAAGCTTAGAACCAGACCTGGGCCATCATGCCACTTATTACTTGTCTACAAAGTGCTTCATGTTCACATGGGAGCCATGGGGAGGCTTTGGGCCCCCCAGATTCTAATGTTAACTTGGACTTTGTTTGTGAAATGTTTGGCTTTTCCTCTTCTCTACTCTGAATGGCTGATGGACACTGTGGGGAGTTTTAGAGAAACAATTCATACTTTCCATGGTGTTCTAGGATGCTTTCTCCCAAAGATCTGAGCTGTCCTTTGGTCATAGATTTCAGATGTGAAAATTGGCTTTAAGCAAGAAACAGAGCTAGAGAGTATTATTTGGGTTGGGTGGCCTTCCCTAGTGTCCTGATCACCTAGAATTGATCTCTGTATAGCATGTGCAGTATGCTTTGGGCTAATGGTTTACTTAGAGTCTTCATAGCTCTATGTAGACCAGGTTCTCCTGGCCACCACTCCAATTCAAATCTTCATTATGATCATTTCCCCACTTGGCTTCTGAGAAGTGAGCAGTGTTGCTGCATGTTTAATTTAGCATCTTGTCACTCCTAATGCCATCAGGTGCTCACTTGTGTAAGCCTCTTTGAGGATAACCATGACATGGCTTCTCTATGATTTGACTCTTCATTGTCTTGGCAAACACAATCTTCTTTGGGTTCTCCTATGAAACAGAGTCAGGGGGTGACTGAGCACACATATCATATCTCACATGCATACCTGTTGGAGCCCTTGGAGATATTCCACTGTGAGAATTGTGGTATTTCTATGTGGTTTAATGTAAACTACAAATTTCTCCCAAGCTTCCAGGAACACATTAGCACTGCCTCTAAGCCCTTGCTTGAGTGTAGAAGTAGTCACACGGTGAATATGGCATTTACAGTCATGCCAATATGGTTTTAAGCTCAGTGCTATTTAATTCACTGTCCCTTTGTTTGGAAGTTTTGCCCACTTCTCATTGACCTACATAATAAATAGTGCAACTTCTTTCTCAAAGTGGATGTATGCTTTTTGGGACAAAATGTCACATAAGTGCTGAGGGAATTTTGTCCAATCATGAACAGAGTACACAGAGTCTATTTCCTGGGTGGAAACAGTGCATTGCTTGTACATGCCTATGTGAGAACATGATTAAGAAGGTCGTTATTCTTACAAAATCTATTAGATGACTCTTAAGCAATTAATAATGAGTAAATAAATGATAGGATATGAATCCATTCAGCTGGTTTCATTCACTAAGCAATCTCAGGCATCTATATGAGTATGGCATTTTCTTAACCAAAACTTCCTGAGTGAATGATCACTAGCCATGTTTGCATGTGTTTATATGTGTGTGTGTGTGTGTAGACATCTATGTATTTGAATTTGTTATATATGTACATTAAATATGTTTTCATTTAAAAATATTCAAATCTTATAGATTCCTAAAGTCAAAGTAAAGCATTAAGTTCCTCTGAACTCAATTAAAATAACATTAATTTAACAAATGGAAAATCTTTTACAAGACAAAGACTGTGCTATGAGCAGAAGATAAAATGCTTGGCTAAGAACTGAGTAACGTTCCTCATAGCAACCCTGCGTCCTGATGGGGACCACTCTTGGAGATGGCAATTGGGCAGCAAGTCCAACACATCCAAAGGGTCTTGATGCTGTCAGCACTCTGTGAATGTAAAGTCTGCACATCTTTCACCACTCATATGGGAAGTGACGTGCACTTTTTGTGCTCCCTAACCTGGGAATTGTCTTTCACACTCTGTTTCTGAAGTCCTTTCAGAATTCAGAGGCATTACTCATCTCAATTATGCCGCTCATCTTTCTGATGGGAGGTTCCCCATCTGAAAGAAGGATGTGATGGAAGGTTTATCTTCCAACATTCCGGGCACTTAAGATGCCAGGTCCAATTTATTTACAGCACCTGATGGATGCCTATTCTCTGCATGGAGTATACACTTGGGGTCAGGATCATTCTCTTTAGCTCCCTTACCACCCCTACTGCCCTGCCCCAGAACCACACCCATGCTATGATTGTTGCAGGGTACCTGATTTAAGCAATAGGTTTGTCTTTACATGTTTCTAATTTTATTAGTGTAACTGTAGAGCTGAATCCCTATTGAAAAATGTGAAATATATGTTTGTCACAGTCAAAGTCAATCATTATCAAGGTTGTTAGATTCCTTCAGTTTAGTATGAGGCCCTGTTTCCTGACACCAAAACACCCCCCCCCCACCAACACACACACTGTACTTAATATGGGTTGGGTCAATAAAATATGTTAGCCAAAGTGGTTAATGGGACAGAAGGTGGGATTTTTTTCTTCTTTAAGCAATATTGGTTGTATTTTGTTTATTATTCTGGGATATGCCTGGCTGATTGTTTTGAACAGAATCATCTTCCAGAGAGCCATGTTGCTTTGTGGTGAGATGGTGACTAAGCAAGGAGATAGGTGATACAATTTTTAATATTCAGTCTCTCACGAGGAGCTGCCTGACCTCTGTCATCTCACCTCTGAAATAATCTTTAAGTCTCCTTTTGTTTCTAAGAAACTATTTTCTGTGCTACTGATTGTGTTTTATGTTTTATGATTAGGCTCTGGGAAAGTTATGAAAATCCCCATACAAGTAAATAGACAATCATAATAATGACAAAAACAAAAATTAAAATCTACAACTTCATTTTTTTTCCCATAGCAAGACTGTAGTTATGCCAGTATTGTCTACAGGTATCTGATTTTATGGGAGTGCCATATTTAAACATTCATTATCAACTCGTGCAATCAGACTTAAGTGCACCTAAGTACACCATCTGTCTTTTTCTTTCTTATATATTCCTCTGCAGTCACACGGAGATCTGCTATTCTAGTACTGTCTGGAGCCTGCTTAGCTGCACCAGTTACCCTGCAATCAGCCGTGGAGGCATTCCCTTCCGCACCCTGATTTTCAGAATTTAATGGCACCAACGTTTATAATGGCTCTCTCCTTTCAAAGTGATATATTCACATCTTTCGACGCAGGTGTGGTTGTGTATCCCACCCCCCCAAAAAAAGCTCCCAAGGCCAAGTCTGTCTTAGAGGGAACAGTTCAAAGCTTGGACCTTTTTAAAAAAAAAATCTAAAACATGATAGTAAATGTTTTGCAGATGCACACTTATTCTGGTTCATGCAAACCATTTCAAGGCTGCTGTGCAGGCAGAGAATGGCTTGGAAGGCTGTTGTGTGTTCCATCACCATAGTCCTGGGAGCAAAACCCTGAACCTTCTGATTGGGTTCTTACAGCCATCTTATTCAAACAGTGTGCATGAACTTGGTCCAAAGAGGCAGCAGTTGATTCTCTGTAAAGCAAACCAGAACAAACCTTTTCAACACATCAGTGATGACTTGACGGCACTGAGACCCAACAGTACAGAGCACCCAGGCTCAGTGGCAGGTCTTGCATTTTGGCAGCCAAAAGCATAGAAATGAATAGGACACGGGGCTAGAGATGAGGCTGCATGGAAATGAAAAACGATCCTGAGGATGTGTTCTGGGATAATCTATCGCATGCCATTGAAATAAAAATCCCCACAGGATGCTGACTGTCAACACTCACCTTCCACACTGCCTAGGGTCTCTTGAGACAGAAATAATTCTGGAAAAACAGGAACTATGCTTTGAATTCAATCAGCCTTCACTTTAAGTCCCACCTCTGCCACATATTACTTGCATACTTAGAAAAGAGTTCCTTAACCCTTGTTAGTCCAGCTTGCCTCATAGGCTGTACAGGAAAAATAAAATATAGAGATTGAAAAAATTAATAAAATAAAGCACAGTGTGCTGAGTTTGTATCATTAGCTCTTCAAAAATGAGAGATAAAAGAAGAAACAAATGTATAGACATATTCAGATAGCTTTTTAAAAATGTATTTTATTTATTTATTTGAGA
This sequence comes from Dipus sagitta, assembly GCA_036346955.1. Lineage (NCBI taxonomy): Eukaryota > Metazoa > Chordata > Mammalia > Rodentia > Dipodidae > Dipus > Dipus sagitta. The sequence continues at coordinate 20,732,996 of CM070781.1, forward strand.
GAGAGAAAGAGGCGGGGGGAGGGGGGAGGATGGATGTACCAGGGCCTCCAGCCACTGCAAATGAACTCCAGATGCATGTGCCCCCTTGTGCATCTGGCTTACGTGGGTCCTGGAGAATTGAACCGGGGTCCTTTGGCTTTGCAGGCAGATGCCTTAACCACTAAGCCATCTCTCCAGCCCCTCAGATAGCTTTTCATATATGATTTAAATTGATCTTCAAACTAACCAAAAGATCAATACATTCAGCATCTCCATTCTATAGAGAAGAGATTTACAAATTCTATACAATTGTCTGGTTCTTGGTGGAAGTGAAGTTGGAACCATGAAGGTCTCTGCACACCCATGCTCTCTCACCTATCACTCTACCTTGCTTTCAAGGAAGCCAAGCAGTCCAGCCAGCTGGATGTTCACCTTGCCCCATATGTAAGTATGCTAGAACATGTCATTGAATGTGGCTAGCCACCCACAGCCCAGTGGGGTTCACACTTTCTTTGCTGCCACCACTGGCTGAACTACCTGGATGGTCTGGCCCAATCAACTGTCCTTCCAGAAAGAAGCCAGGAAATAATGATATGACCAAAAGCAAAGAGCAGAACAGCAAGATTTTTCTCCTAGGAAAGGTCATGGGCATTACTGGGAGGGATAATACTGTTGTTTGCATAACGGGTTATGCTGTTCCCATCAAATTGATCTCTAAATTAGTACTATTCTCACCTTTGGTCAGAGAAGAGTCTTTATTTATTTATTTTTTCCAGTTGCAGTGACTACCGGGAATACTCTAAACTCATCAATGGGCTGAGAAGTGACTGCTGAGTGCTCAGCACTAAATGACACATCTCTATCATGTCCTCCAAGGTTCACAGAACATTGCAGGAGAAGGGGCGTAAAGAACTCAAAAGCCAGAGAATAGAGAGTACTGCTTTGGTACACTGTCTTCTGCCATGAAGTGTTAACGTATGTGCACGATCTCATAGCGGCTGTTTTATCCGCACAAGACTTGCATAATATTGGGCTCATCAACATTCCATCACAGATAGCGGAGAGGACCTACACACACACAGACACACACACACACACACACACACACACACACACACACACACGCAGAAAGTCATCAAAGTAGTAAAGAGACTAAATGGAAAGAAGAAGAGGTACAGTGAGAAGGAGCCTGGAAGGGAGGCAAGAGAAGGTAACACAAGGAATTTGTGATCAAAATATACTATTTTCATGTATGAACAATGTCAAACTAAACCAGTATGGCTGATGTTAGTAATTGGAGTATCAGGTTTGTTAAGATAATGTTGAATGCACCATGATATTTTTAAGACACAACACCCTGGCCTTTTCTTGTATGATATCATCATTTCACATACATGGGCAAATTCTGAAATTTGAACCACTTAAAACACCAAGAGATTAATGGATTGCTGTGGTACTGAGAATGTTGCTTTGTTTAAGGCACTGCCCAGGATTTCCTTGAGGTTTTCTTTCTTTCATACATTTACTAGTATTTGCATTTACACCAGCATTGATTCGTGTTCCTAGTCAGTTAGGAAAGTCCTGGTGGGATTGTCTTAGGGTTGGAGTAGATGTTTGAAAGAATGTAATAGGAAAGTGGGGTAAGAGGACTGAGAGGAGCAGGGAGCTTCTCCCTGCCCGGTTTCTACCTGTCTCCCTGGTCTGAGCATGACACTCCTCTACCCAGTGTAAGTTAGTGCTATTCTCACCTTTGGTTGGAGAAGCTTCTTCTTCTTCTTTTTTTTTTTTTTTTTTTTCCAGTTTGTAGTGACTATTGCAAAGACTCAAAACTCATCAAAGTGCTGAGAAGTGACTACTGACTGCTCAGCACTCTTTTCCCTGGATCATTTATCCTCACAAGATCAGTTCCTTTCTCAGACTTAGGAATGCTGTTCCTCCAGCTCCTCAAGCACTATTGTTTGCGACATTTTTCACTACTCTTCCCTGAGGATGCTCTGACTAAAAGATGAGAATAACCTTAGTCCTTACTCAGGGACAGCAGAGTATGCATGACGGTCAAATTAGAGAGCTGCTTTGCCCCTAGAGAAGCCATAAATAGACTTATGTCACCTTGAATTGTGCCTAATCCAAACTAAGATACCAGAAGATGATTTCAAAGATTTAGTACAAATGAAAGAATTTTTAAAAATCATTTTTAATTTTTTGTTGATTTTTATTTATTTATTTGAGAGTGACAGAGAGAGAAATAGGCAGATAGAGAGAGAGAGAGAGAGAGAGAATGGGCACGCCAGAGCTTCCAGCCACTGCAAACGAATTCCAGATGCGTGCACCTCCTTGTATATCTGGCTAACGTGGGTCCTAGAGAATCAAGCCTCAAAGTGGGGTCCTTAGGCTTCACAGGCAAGCAATTAACCGCTAAGCCATTTCTCCTGCCCTAAAAATCATTTTTTATTTCAATTGCTTGTCAAAAACATTTTTAAATGAATTTTTAAAGATAAAATATGAAATCAATATTAATTTCATGACTTTTCCTTTTCCTTTTACTATGTAATGTGACCATTTTATTAACTATTAGAAGTATTACAAATTATAATTTTAGTAATTCAAAATTTTAACAATTTAGAATTACTTAGGTGGTTTATGTTATATTTATGCTAGGTAGCACTGGTATAGAAGTTGATAGCAATCATATTTCACACTTTATTAGAATACTGTAAGGTCTCAAGAGATGGGTCAGCAGTTAAAGGTGCTTCATTGCAAACCCTGACATCCTGGGTTCAATTCACCAGCCAGATGCATGAAGTAGTGCATGCATCTGGAGTTTGTTTGCAACAGCAAGAGATGCTGGCATGCCCATTATCATTTGTGCTCTCTCTCTCTCTCTCTCTCCCCTCTCTCTCTCTCTCTCCCTCCCTTCCTCCCCTTCTCTCTCTTCTTTGCTTGCAGATTAAATAAATGAAATTATTGTGTGTGTGTGTGTGTGTGTGTGTGTGTGTGGCCAAGTCCTATTGGGTAGAAAGAAAGAAAAAGACGAAAGCTGGCGCCCCAGGTCTGCATCTCAGAGTTCGAGATCTCAAGATGCATCCCTGATCTGTTGAGAGTGCCAGCTTTTAGTGGAAATAACCACACGATGTTTATAGTAAAAACAGGATCCAGATTGAAACCAACTTTGAGGTTACCATTAAACAAGAGGGGTGGGGCACGCCTTTAATCCCAGCACTCAGGAGACAGAGGTAGGAAAACGGCCATGAGTTCGAGGCCACCTTGAGACTACATAGTTAATTCCAGGTCAGCCTGGACCGGAGTGAGACCCTACCTCAAAAAACCAATATACACACACACACACAATATATATATATATATATATATATATATATATATATATATGTATATATATACACACACACATATATATAATACATATATATATACACATATGTATATATATGTATATATGTATGTATATATATATTGGTTTTTCATATATATACATATATATATGTATATGAAAATGTTATAATTAATATTGATGTATACATTTTTTGGGGGGTTGTGCAAAGTAGGGTCTCACTCTGGTCCAGGCTGACCTGGAATTAACTATTTAGTCTCAGGGTGGCCTCGAAATCTTGGCGATACTCCTACCTCTGCCTCCCCAGTGCTAGGATTAAAGGCATGTGCCACCATGCCCCGCTTGATGTATACATATTTTTAAATTACATTAAATAAATGTTACAATATTTGTATAATGGGCTGCTTGCATAGTTCAGTTATAGAGTGTTTATCTACCATGTATGAAGTCCAGGTTCAATCTCTAACACTACATAAACAAAACTTGTATGGTCCTGTGATGTTTAACCTTGGTTGCCAACTTGACATTATTTAGAATTGCCAGGTCATGTCTTTGAGGGGTTTTATATATTAGATTAGTTGAATTGAGAAGATCCATTATAAATATGGATGGTAACATTCCATGAGCTGGGTACTGAGTTGTGTAAAAGGGAGCGAGATAGATGAGCTCCAACACTTATCATTATCTGCTTCCTGACTGTGGATGCAATATGACCAGCTGCTGCACACTGCTGCTGCCCTGCCTTCCCTGCCACGGTGGAATGTATGGCCTAGTGCTACAAGACAAAGATAAACCCTCCTCTCATTCAGAGGCTTGTGCTGGGTATTAATTAGGTCACAGTAATGAGACAAGTAACTAACATAGAGTCCTTTTGTTTTAGAGCAACCTAAAATTGTGTTGCCTCATGTTTAAGTCAAAAGATGTGAGTGAGTCAGCAAAACTGAAGAGATAAAAGTGGAGAGTATAAAGAGAATTCATGGACTCAGGCTGTATGAAGAGGTGATAGAATAGAGCTGAGCTGGTACAAAGAGACCATCTGACAATATTGACTCCTGACCAAGAGCAGAGGGCCAGGCTCCAGCTGTTGAGGTCATCATCACCTTGGATCTGGAGCCATCCGCCACACTTCAGTGGCGGCTCTTCCTGCAGTTCTTTGTGGACAGCTTTCGTGAAACCCTTCGGGTCCTGGAACCACGCTTTGCTTTCTTTATTAAACACCTTTCTCCTGCTATAGATGTAATAGTGATCACACCAAATCCATCTTGGCCTTTATATAGTTTGCATGTGGGGAAAGAAATGAGAAATGTGGTGGAGACAGAATGAGCAATTAATCAGTGAGTAAACTAGGAAAAATAACTAGCAGGAATATCTATGAGAACAAGAAAGGAAGTTAGTGCCATGGAGGATTGTTGTCAGGAGAAGCTACTCCTCACTCACAGGCTCAGTTAGTCTGAGACATGGAAGAAGAGATACAGCCAGTCTTGCAAAAAGCCAGGATTCGTGAGAGAGAAAAAAAAAAAAAAACATTCAGGCAAACAAAAAGAGTTAAGATGCATTAAGTTAGAGAACGGTGTCCGGTGAGAGAAGTGGTATGTCCTACCAGGTGCAAAACCTCATGGGCTCTGTTTTAAGGTAATATTTTGAAATTAATTTTCTTTTTCCATTTTTCCAACTATCAAAATAGCCCCAAGAAACTTTCTAGAAGTTTCTTTATTGAACTAGGCCTTAATTCTTGGCTATGTAATACTTTTCACATAGGACAAATCATTTCATCTGAGATGAAGTGCCAGTACATTAGGTTCCAAATGAAGGATGTCTAGTTCATCTGAGTGCTTATATTACTACAAGGAAGAGCTCCATATTGATCTGACCAGAGCTAGCAGAGCTCAGAGGAAAAGGTTCATGATTGAATCAAGTCTTGGATCCCTGCTCTGGCTCCTCTACTTATTGACACATCTCCCTGGTAAGATAAGTTTTCCAATACTGTTTTTAAAACATCTTTATTTCCTGTGAACTGTATTTATTCCACAATGTTGTAAATATTAAGTATGCCTAAAAATGTGAACTTAGAACCCAGTGGTAAAGTTCTTGCTACACACATGTAAAGATGTGAGGTCAGACCTGCAGAACCCATGTAAGATGCTGGGCATGGCGCATGTACCTATAATCTCACCACAGTAGAGACAAAGACAGGACGATCCACTGGATATGCTTGGGTAGCTAGTCTAGCTGACTTGGTGATCTCTAAGCTCAATATGAGCCTCTACCTCAAAAGAGGTCATGCTTAGAGGCCCAAGAAATGTCTCACTGGTAAAGTGCTTGCCTCAAAAGTATGAAGACCTGAGAAAGTGCTTGCCTCAAAAGTATGAAGACCTGAGTTTGGATTCCCAGAACCCATGCAAAAGCTGGTGGCGGGGGGGGGGGGGGGGGGGGCAACTATAATCTCATCACTTCGTGAGGCAGAGACAGGAAGATTCCCAGGACTTGAAGGCCAGCTTGTCTCACCAAATAGGTGAGCTTCATGTTTAGTGAGAGACCCTGTCTCAAAAATTAAGGCAGAGCAGGGCGTGCTGGCGCACGCCTTTAATCCCAGCACTAGGGAGGCAGAGTTAGGCGGATCACCGTGAGTTTGAGGCCACCCTGATACTCCATAGTGAATTCCAGGTCAGCCTGGGCTAGAGTGAGACCTTACCTTGAAAACCAATAAAAAAAAAAAATTAAGGCAGAAAAATTAAGTTGAAAAGAGACTGAGGATACACCTGACATTGACTCCCACCCTAACACACACACACACACACACACACACACGTGTGTGTGTGTGCAAAAGGAAATGAAACCATCTCATAAACCCAAAGAAAAGTGTTATATGAATACAAGAAATGGAGTCAAAAACTTAAACATTTCCAGACTGGCTTTTAAATATATAAAAATGTCAGTAATGTCAGTGGCTCTATTATTTATTCTAGTCATAGAATTGATGCCAGTATGGAAGTAAAAACCAAACATGTTTGATATCTGCATGTTCTCAAGAAAAAAATTCTAATTTTATACAAAATATTCTTTTAAAGATATTACTAGCTAATTAAAATATATTTCAAAAGAAATCATTTCCATAAAACAAAGTAGAACTACAGCTACTCTGTCTATAAAGTGTCTTACATCCAATTTATGTGATTGCAAATGTTCTCAAACCCTCAAGTTAGCATCTTTAGTTAAGAGTATTTATTGTATCAAATATAGTCCAATCGTGTACTAACCAATTATTTATAATTATTTCCATGATGAGGGTTTTTCTCTTCAGGTGGCCAATTACTTCCTATCAAATTATCACTGAAAACCATTATTTTCATTTCCATTTGTAGACATCTCAAGACTTTATTTTCCATTTTGTACAAGTAAGTTTAAAGGAGGTAATAACAACCAAAGCAATTATGACTGTGATCTTATCTGTCTGGATTGATTAGAAGCCCTTCCTCTAATCACCTGAACTCTTTACTAATGTTAAGTTTATTAAAATCCAAGTTCAAATTTACAGGCTTTGTTGTTTTTAAGGATTTCATTTATTTCACTATATATATATATATATATATATATATATATATATATATATATATATATTTCTTAAAATGGCAGGGGGGTGTAGTGTGGAGAAACCAAAGGAAAGAGCTTAATTACCAAAGGGACCTAGACTTCACTGATATTTGGCTTCACCACAGTGATTTTTGTTACAAACCCTCTCTTCATTTATCAAAACTTCATCTCTGGTGAATTACAATGAATTACAGTGGAGTGTTGCTAATTCATACTAATGACTGGAAGACCCAGTGCAGATTATTGAATTCTGAGAATTAGCAACTGAGCAAAACAGGCAAAAAGTTGACAATACGTGGAAGCCACTGCATAACAAAAGTCTCATTTTCTTCATTTGTTTTCCTAATTATAAGTTAGCTTATAATTAATTAGGCTAATATATTATTGATACTAATACAAATTATGGACCATGGGCTTCCCAGCACTAAATATTAGTTAAAAATTAGGCTCAAGCTTATTTGGCAGTAAGTTAAAATAAAATAATGCCAGAATAGCAAACAAGGCTTAGATTGGTAATAAATTTACTAAATCCCCAGCTAATATTATATTCTTTTTCTTTTCAGTCTTGAATACATTATTGGTGTGGATGCATTTTTCAACCCTCACCCAAGAAAAATGACCTAATATTGAAAGAAATGCTATCTTCCCTCTCTCTCTCTCTCTCTCTCTCTCTCTCTCTCTCTCTCTCTCTCTTTGGTCTTTGGAGGTAGGGTCTCACTCTAGCCCAGGCTGACCTGGAATTTACTACGTATTCTCAAAGTGGCCTCAAACTCACGGCAATCCCTCCTACCTCTGCCTCCCAAGTGCTGGGATTAAAGGCATGCACCACCACACCTGGCTCTATCTCTACTCTTGAACCCTCGGCATGCATTATGATAGGAGGTGCATATAAATTTTTCATTGATTACTAACCCTCTGAGTGTCCAAGAATTCCCATAGACATCTCTAGATGTAGCAGGCCAACTATCCTCACCCATCTCTTAAGAGAACAAAAGAAAAAATATTTGGTGGAGTGGGCTGAAAAGTATAACAATATTTGAATGGCAAAAATTGGAAATTTCCACTTATAAGTGACAAAGTCAGAGACAAATTCCTGGAGAAAGCTATGGTCCATGCTCTTTTCATAGACTTCCTAGGACACCAGAAGAGGCATCCCTCTTCCTTCTTTATTCTTGTCATGAGCAGGCTGTATGGTTGGCCTGTTTTCAGCAGATTCTGCATACCAGGTGAGATTCTTCAGTGTCATTTGTTTTCATCTGGAACAGCATCAGAGATGGACTAAAGTCACGTTCTCGGGGAAGCTTACTGAAGAGATTTGCACTCCTCCAGTGGAGAGGAGACATGGGCCTCATGTGATGTGCTGCTGCCTCCTCTCCCTGGATATATTTTCTTCCCTAGTGGCCATAGGATTTATGGGAAGCTACCTTTTCATCCAGTTGTATTGTAAAGTTTGAGATGACTTCATCCTTACTTCAAGAGTATCTTCTAATTAGTCTAAATTAATCAGCACAGCCCTCAGAAAAACCATAGTCACTGGAATGGGGATAGGTAGATGATTTGAGTGGAGCACCTGTGGCCAAAGGGGATCTAGGCTGGGGTGTGGCAGGGAATGTCCTCTGCACCCAGGTTCAATTCCCCAACACCCATGTAAACTAGATACACATTATGGTGCATGTGTCTGGAGCTCATTTGCACTGGCTAGAAGCCCTCGCATGCCCATTCTCTCTCTCTCTCTCTCTCTCTCTCTCTCTCATAAATAAAATATTTTTAAAAAATAAAATATATGGAGAAAAAAAAAGAAATGTACCAAATCTTATTCTTAACATACTCTGACTTACAACTTCAGCTTTATGTAGAATTATGAGTTATTTTTCATCATTTTTACTATTAAATATTTTTTTCTGCCATATGGATACTCCTGTTCCTGGAAGTATCTTAACTGCTAAAATTCCGGCTGTTGCTGTGATACTCAGTATAGAGTCTGAGAGACAATTAGATGGCTTCCTCTAGTCTCTTCATCCTCAGGATTCCCTCTCACCCCTCATATATCACGGAGATACTTTCCAACAGCACACCGATGACTGAAGAAAAATGGCAGGAACATCCCAAAAGTCAAATGACTCTTCCTTAGTCCTCTGACAGCTCTCCCCCCTTTCTCTGTTACTGCCTGCCTTTGGCTGCCAAGAGTTTGCTGTTTGCTTCTCACCTCCCTCATCCAATCCACACTGAGAAGATAATGTGCCCAGCTAGCTCCAGCACAGAAAACTGAATGTCAGCACGCATCTTGCCTTGAATGAAAATAACCTCCCCATGCCGAGCAGGCCTCTGCCATCCAGGGATGAGACCATATTGGGTTGGGTGGTTAATTCTTCAGCCTTCTGGTCCTGGGATTTCAGCTAATGGCTTTGGGGTGTTACACAATCCACATGTCCCTGGCTTTAATGTTGCCACTGTGGATGGAAGCTTGTCATGTTGCATAATATTACACAGTTACTCCAAAGCAGCTTCCTGGCATTTGACATGTCTCTAATATTGACAGTAGTGGTGACTTTCAAGTGCTCTATTTATGTCAGGTAGAAAGGGAACAGAGATTTTTAAATAAAATAAATATGTGTGAAGGAAACTTCTGATTTAGTGTAGTAGAAATGTCAAGATAGTCTGATGGCCTGTTCTGCTATCTACTTGGCATGGACACTTGGGAGATATGAAAAGACTCAGTGTTGTCATCTATAAAATATAAATAATGGACATGCCTTAAGAAGCCATGGATATGTTAGCCAATGTAGCTAGAATGTTGTATATGATACATGTTTCATCATAGATAGTCCCTAATAGTATATACATTAATTATGATTTGTACCATGCGCATGAGCTTTTGTAAGTAAAAGGCTTCAAACACACAGCTCTGAGAATCCTTCAGCAATGTTGCTTGTTGCATAGTTTAAGATGACTGGATGACTGAGAGTCAGGTTCAACATATGACCAAGACACTATGACCCTTTCTGTTCTCAAAAATCTTAGCTAGCAGTGGGTAACAGTGCTTTCTACACAAGCTTGAGGGACTGAAAAGGCCCAGTTAGCCCTGAGGTTTATCACCAACACCCATGTGAAAAGCTGGGCATGGGAATTAAATGAATTAATATGGGTGAAATATTATTATAGTGGTACATAGTAACCTCTCAAGAAGTAACCATTAGTCATTTTCAGTTGTCACCAACTATAAAACAGTAACCTTAAAACTGACATACATAGCAGCCACTCATTCAGCTCCACCATGACTCCTATTTCTCTTATATATAAATATCTTATGTCTTATATGTCTTATAACTAATATTACTGTTAATCACAAGAGCCTAAATAATATGCATCATTATTTTCATTTGAAGAAAAAGATAAAAAAAAACACAGGAGACAAAACAAGAGGTTAAATGTTAAATACAAATATGATAATAATTAACCGTATTTGTGCCCCAACAATGATTGTGCAACTCACTCATTCACTTGTATATTTGCTCATCAATGTATTTATTTTTTTAAAAATGCACTGTATATGCTATAATTCCCAATATGGTAAAATAAGCAAAATGAAGCAAATGTCATCTGTAAACTTGTGGGGTTCTAGTCTTGTGTCACTAAAGAAAACGACATGGCATGGTGAAAAAACCTGCTTTCAATCTCTTCTCATGCAAGTGGTAATTCAGGGTCACTGCTGAGTGAGTTCCAGTGTAACCAACTGTAGTAGTCAGGATGAGACAGGTGATATAGTAGCCTCATATTAACACCACACACACACACACACACACACACACACACACACACACACACACACACTTTCATATTATGCATCCAAAGTGGATTGATCAGATTTTTCCCACCAATCACTGAAGGAGCTACTGTTGAGGAAAGCTCTGGCCATCATGTGGGAACAGTGTGTGGATGGAACATGCATCCACTCTTGTGGCTTCACCAGTGAGGACTGATGCCTGGTGTCATGGCTGCAGCCAATCTTAATGGCTTTGTGAAGGCAGCCATAGCACTTGGATAAAATTAGTGAACTGGTCCTATCTTACTACAAGAGGCTGGGGCTAGGTTCTGGGAAGCAAAGATTAGACTGTGCTATGTCATTAAATTACAGCTCCCATCTCCTGCATATAGGGTGGTTTGCTCAGATTCTCTCCGTGTCTGGAGCCTGTAGCTGTTCCACAGCCTCAGGTCTCTGTTCTTTCACCCTCTTTGTTATAAGCTCTTGGCAGTCTGTTTCCTTCCAGTCTGCTCACCACTGCCTCTCACTTTCTCAGCAATTCCAGAGTATTACATAGTCTCTGATGTCTACAGTCTCTGGTCCTGACCCCTCTTTGAATCTCTTCTGTTACCCTCTAGCTAATTCTGGGTGTGCCTGGAGCTGGGCAGTCTAAGGATCAACTGCTCTTTGTGCAACCAGCTCATCCTGCTATTCCTGTAATAAAAGGCCACAAGTAGACAGTGAAAACACTCAGAGGAGGCTTTGTTGCATCCTATGCTGCCCCAGAGGGGCAGAACACTGAAGGTGGACCTCTGGACTGCTGCCTCAGGGTGAAAGGAGTGCTGCTTACATATCAAGTAGTGTATGTGCCCTAATCTGTCATGGATGGAGAAGGCATCTCTCTTCCCAGCTACAAGGAGGACAGCTGTAATGAGGTCGAGCAGCTATGAACAGGATTATCTAGAGTGGCTGTAGGAGGGGTCATCCAAGGGTCATCTGAAGCTATCATGGCCCAAACAAAGTCTTTTAAAGCAAAGCCAGGGTTGGTGCAACAGCCACGATGAGACAGTTCTTAGGGTTTCAGTGAAGTCTCCTTGCCTCATTACTTCTCTAAAGTCTCCTCCATCTGGTGATGGCTGGATCAGAATCTCCCTGAATACCTGAGGGTTTTTAAACAGCCTTCATTGTCCCAGTGCAGCCTAAGGAACTACTGAGAGGGCAATTGCTTGATAGGTATCTCTCAGACCTCTGTGAAAATGGTGGGGCCTTAGTTGATTGCTGCCACTCTGTCAGGAGTGACAGGAATATCTTCAGTGTTGCAGACTTGGGAAGGGTGATGATAATAGTACTAGTTCTGATCAGGCCTCTGTTCTTGCCTGTCCTAAGGCAATCCCTTGGTTCCATTCTATCATCCAGCCACCACTGTGGACAGGTGAAGAAAAAAGTCAGGCAGCTGTCAATCAAGCAGCCCAAGTATTCATGCCAGATAACTTTTGTCACATAAAGGAAAAAAATACCAAGGGATACTTATAAGAAAGATTTAGCATGCATTTAACAATTGTTTTGCATTTAACGATTTTTTAGCAAACATTTCCTAATAAATACCTTTCTTCCAGACAGATAACTTTAAGGTGGGCTGGGTCCTCCTGATTGCTCATGGCTATAAAATTGAAGAAACAAAATTTATTTGATTTTGTGCATTATCACTATCCCAGAAAGAGGGTGCTTATTTGGCTGGTTCAAACCAATCTATACTTGTCAAGGAATCAGTCATTGTTACGTGGCTAAGAATAATATCTACAACGTCAGCCACATAGCTTTTAGTTTAGGCCTTACTTTAATAATGCCTGCTAAAATTCCAGTGGTGAAAATATGTTGATTACTAAGTCCCTGTAACATACGCATGTGGCCTTTGACACATAGCACAGAGTGCAAAGAGTATACCACAAATTCAGTGGTCCAATGCAACATGAGTTGTTTTACAAACCATCAGACAGACCACATGTCTTTAAAAAGTAGAGAAAATCACCACAATTAACATGCATAGCAAGGAGAAAACCAAATTGGTACAAAACTATTTGGAGCAAATTTCACTCAGATTATTCATTATTCATAGTAAGACACCTATAACATTTTGTAAACTTTCAAGAAGCCATGGTTCAGAGTCAAAATTTGAATTTAGCAAACTACAACAGCATTAGCCTTTTTTTTTTTTTTTCATTTAAGGCAGCCCCAAGTCCCCAGCTTCAATGTTTGAGAGCTTTCCTATGCTATGTGTTCAGGTGAGGCTTCCTGGCTCGCTCCATTAAAATATCACAAAACTGAATGTCCAAAATCACATTTGCAAAATCCTATGGATTTTTAAGTTTTCACGGTGATGTCAGAATACCTAACAAAAACAACATATAAGGAAGACAGATTTATTAACTAATTGTTCCGGACCATCATGCAATCACCCTTGGCTCCATTGATTCTGGCCTCCTGAGGAGGGTGGGTGGGGACATGTGGCAGAGGTTACTCATGGTGAACAAGAAGCAAAGAGTCAAATGACGGGGGGGTCGGGGGGGGGGCAGAGGGCTCAGCAGCCTCCAAGGATGCCTAATTCCACCAACTAAACCCCTTTCTATGCTGGTCCCTGTAGGCCATATTACCTGATATCAGTGCTAATTACATCATCATAGAGATTTTCAGCCTCTCTAACAGAAAAAAAGCTTGAAGCTCTGTCCTTAACTTTTACTACTGTCCTAGATGTTCAAAACCCAACTACAGGAAGCAAAATCTCACCCATACCTCATGGTGGTTCCTCAGTATATTCATGCCTGCTTGCTCCTGTGGTGTTTGATGGTGTTGTTCTCTATTTAAGAAGCACATCTGTGCCAAATGCATCCTTAAAATATCTGCCTATTATCCTAGCACTCTGCCCATCATGACCATTGCATTCCTATTTCACAGAGGTTATTGTATACCCTCAATGTTGCCTTATCCTACCTGGTCTTAGGTGTAACTTTCTCAGACCCGCTTAACCTACTAATCAAAGATGAATAGTAGAACACCCACCTCCTGACCCTTAATGGTTCTATTGACCTTGTGCAAAGACCAGATGATTTGGTGAAGGCAAATGACCTTTCATAGTTGTGACTTGGAAAGAAAAAAAAATCAGGATAGAGTCAAGATTCAACTGTATTTATATATCAGCATTGATAACCACATCCATGTAGCATACAGCCTTCCATGTAGCTGCAGAAGAAAGTCAATGGTTTATCACTGCTTTGTCTCACAAAGGAAGGAACCTAAAAGCACAATATTAGGAATCCCTAAAGAAAAGGTTTGTCATTGCCAAAGAGCAGCAGTTAGATATGAGTCCTTCATGCCTCTACTTTTTGGGGACTGTATGTGATTTATTGTCCATAAGGATAAGTGTGTGCTGAGCCAGATGAGGTTCAAGCTGACACTGCTCCTTTTGGAGAGAGGAACAGGCCAGCCCTGTCTCTGCTGTTCTTGCCACTCACAGAGAGCTTCCCACTCTACAAAGCGACAGCATGGCTTGATGTTGTAGAATGATGCTAAAGATGAAAGCATCAGGAAAAATCAAAACAGCTAGAACCTTCCATGTGAGTCAGCATTATTGAAACTAGGCTGGTCCTAACATTTCTACCTGAAGAGAAAAATGAGGAGCAAAATCTTTATTTAGCCAGTTATTTGGAATACAGAGAAGAAATATCTTAAGTGACATGAAGGTAAAAATCACTCAGGGGCAGGACTTTCTTTTGCTATGGGTACAATTTCATTCATCCAATAATTTGTACAAGCAAATGTTCTTTAAAGAATCACAATAATGTTTTTAAGTTTCTAAGGGTACTGAAACTCCTTTAAAGACTAGGCAGGGCCTCTGTAAACACCTAGAAAGAAAAAAAAAGAGGTGAATCTACCAGATGGTACTAAGATGAAAGCAATCTGAAGCTCAGAGATGCATAAAATGTTTATAGAAACCATTTTCCTCCTCATATAGAAAAATGGATTGAAAGAGCTCAGCTCCTTACTCTTTCTATCCATAAATCCCCAGTGACATCATACATAAGATTCTATTAACCTCATATAACATCAAAGTCAAATGATTAGGAGTAGACAGCTGAACTTGCCTAGTTGCTACGTGCAGTGGAAGAAGAAATCAGTCAATAAGCAACTCTCTGAACTCCAGGATTGTAGTGATTTCAGAGCTGTTTTTTTTTTTTGTTTGTTTGTTTTCCACTAATGAGAGCTCATGTCATAGCCTTGGTCACATTGAGGGAAAAAAAAAATCAAAACCAGATGTAGAATTTCTGAGTTGTAGTTTCTGCCATCACTTAAAAGCCACAGGACCTTATCTTTCCTCAGTAACTATATTTTCAGTGAGGGTGATTGTCTCAATCCTTGCAACACAGAAGACCATACACAGAAACCACCTGTAATTGTCTTGTCAATTCCATGAAGCATATGAGCATGGGCCTACAATTCCTTAGAGAAGCCCTCTAGGAGCAACAGGCTAAGAATCAACACCTCCACCGGCAACACCTTGTGACCCTCCAGAGAGATGAAGGGCTTTTCTCAGAGGTAGAATGTGACTCACACCCTGTATTCAAGTTCCAAATCCTTTTCCCCTTTACAACATAAAAACATTTGTAATTATGTCTTTAACATGGCGATTTGCATTGTAATAAAAGCATTTATCCCAAAGTCCATTTTTGTTGCTGTTGTTGGTATGTCAAGACAGAGAACATAGTCTTGGTTAGCAGCACATGAAAAGCCCTACAGCAGCAAACACTAGAAGCTATACAACACAACACAGCAGGGCGTGAGTGGAGGAGGAGATGGCTGCTGGCCCAGCTTTACAGAGGTGGCTGGGTGCCTTGAAGGAGAGGTTTTGAAGGCACTTGAAAGTAGCTACCTTCACCCTCAGCCATACAGAATGGTAAGTAGCCACAGCATGTCAGAAAGAAAACAGGAAGTTAAAAAAAGACCCCAACTGCTGCCACATGCATTCTTAATGTTGAAGAAAAGAATATGTTTCAATTACTAGAACTTTGGACTCCAGAAAACATCTTGGACTGTGTACAGACAAGGGAAATTCTTCTGAGTCAACTCTATTTTGCCAGTGAATTTGACAATAAATGTCAAAAGTCACATTATGGAGCTCAAGAATAAGGATTGAGGGCTGGAGCGACGGCTTAGTGGTTAAGGCGCTTGCCTGTGAAGACTAAGGACCCAAGCTCAACTCTTCAGATCCCACTTAAGCCAGATGCACAAAGGTAAGGCAAGTGCAAAGTGGCACATGCCCACTAGGTGGCACAAGCCATCTGGAGTTTGATTACAGTGGCTGAGGCCCTGGCAGGCCAATTTTCTCTCTGTCTCTCTTCCTGTCTCCCTGTCTCTCTGTCTTTAAAATAAAAATATAAAACAATTTGAAATGAGTAAGGAGTGAGGAGTCCTTTGATAACAAAGACACGCCCACCATTCAAAGATTAGCTAAAGTGGGAAAGACAACGTCTCCTAATTATCCTGTTATCCCACAGAATTAGGGCAGGGCTAGCTAAGGCTTCCAGGCAGTGTGAGGCTGCAATCCAGGGGTGAGTCTGTGCCCTCATTCTGACTTTCGTGAACAAATGTGAAAAAGCAGGCCTATCTGTGGAGAATGCACAAGCTGCTGGGCACCAGGCAGTCTGGCTGATGAATGCCAGCTGTTTGTAGGCTTTGTCTGCACCTGGAGTCTCTGGTACCATAAGAAATTCCAGCTTTTCTACTGGAGAGGAGTAGGCTCTGGACCATGGAAAGCTAAACTTGGATGCAGGCCCTCCCATTGGACCAAAATGTAGGGAAAAAGCCAACCCCACTACCTCATTGTCTAAGCATCCCAGCAAGTGTCCTGAGTCATTTTCCAATGGTTGGGCACCTCTTCCCACAATGTGTCAATAGCCTAGTATCTATCCTGTGGGCTAGGAGACAAAATGACTAGATGAAGGGAACCCTGTAAAGCTGAGAAAAACCTCACCTGTGCAGATCACTAATTAAAATAAAATCTAAGTCAGTTGTCTTTTTTTTAAAAAATAAATTGAATAAAATACAATTCATTCTCATTTTTTTGTTTCATTTTCTTGCTACTTTAAAAAGATGCTTCCAAGGCTGCATTCCATAAGGGCATTTCATTACCTGGTTAAATTCAAGTGACTTAATTGATGTAGTTAAAGCATTAACCTTGCTGATAACAACTAAAATGACTCAGGGCAAATACATTGTCATATTGTTGTTATTTAACATGGACTGTGAAGTGGTACGCACAGAAGTGGCTGTCTAGCTCACAGTTAGACACGGTCTGTGTCCCAGGGGCATGTAATCCCAGCAAGGCTGTTATATGGTATTCATTGCAATTTGATGAACTTCATTTATCTAGACAGCCACTTATTTAGGATGAATTGGAACCTACTGAATCATCTTAATTCAGAGATTTCTGCTGCACCATGAGTCTGCAGCAGCTATTAAACTTGGGAAGATTTGGTAGCCATGACACAATGAATGTATTATCCCTGCAGAATTCTTTGGGTGTGATGAATCATGAGCTTTATGGACAGGTGTTGGGTGATACTTGCTATCACCTTTCTTCCCCTTTAGGTTTTTAAGTATGATATCAGTGCTACAGTCACTCTTACTCATCTTCTCCAATAAAGAAGTTATCTGTCACTGGTGATACTGTTTCCCCAATAGCACAATCATTCAATTCTTGGGGAAAAAAATCATACAGCCTGAAACCCTGGTACAAGGCAAGGGTTCCCCTAGGCACTGAGCTCTCTGAAGTGATGAGTTAATGAGGAGAAAAGAATTCTTTCTGTAACAGATACAGCCATTTTATGGCATTCTATTCCTAATTGAGAGTAGGCACTCCCATAAACTATACATGGAGAATTTATTTGGGTTATTTACAAGGCCAAGGGAGGAAAATGCAAATAGAAAGACTTGCATATAGAATGAATCCAATTGCTCAACAATTGTAAATTCTATTTATGGACTGGAGGGTTTTTCCAAGGCAGGTGATATGTAAGATTTGAAAAAAAAAAAAAATCTTAGGACCGTAACTCTCCAAATTCTTGGCTACTTTCTAAATTCATTGCTGTAGATAGACCAAATCTATGCATTCTTTGATGATGACACTTAAAGTTTGGAAACTAAACAGTAGGCCTCATTCCAAAATCTTTAATCATCTCCTCAGACTTGAGAAACACTAAGGGTACTGTATCAAACAGTTTTTTCAGAGAAACAGAATAACACACACACACACACACGACCCTACATATCAGGCATTTTGTGGATTCAACCAGGCACAGATGAAAAATATTCAGAAAAAAAACATTATTTCTAAACTAAACATACAGATTTCTAATCCCTGTTACTGTCCTCTGAAAATACAGGGAAAGAATGATTTATGTGGGATTTATATTGTATTAGGTGTTATCACAGATCTAGAGATGATTTAAATTATGTAGGAGGATGTGTAAAGGTTGTACACAAATAGTATACTATTTTACATAATATGTTTAAGTATCAGCAGAATTTAGAGTCTGTGGGGGTCCTGGGTCCAATTATTCATGAATACTGGAGGTGACTGCATATTATATACATGTAAATCTATTTGTATCATCCTTAAGAAATTGGCTTTATGACAAGGTGTGTTGGCTCATGCCTGTAATCCAATCTTCTAGGAACAGAGAGCAGACGCAGAAAGATCATAAATTTGAAGCTAGCCTGAGCTACCTAGCAAGACCTTGTCTCAATATTAAAAAAAAAAAAAAAGAAATTCACTTGTATGCATGTATCTGGGCTGACATATCTGAAATTAGTAGGGAAGGTTTGAAATCTGGAAGCTCCTATAAGATTTTGTATATCTCTGTTTTGAAACAGAATCTTGTCTCTGCAACACTTGTTCTTGTAGTCTGCACTGATGTGATGAGATCCTCTCACATCCTAGTGTCCCCTCCCAAAGTCAATTTCAGATGTTAATCACAAATACAGAAAACCTTCAAAGCAATAGCTAGATTAAGTGTTTGGCCAAAATGCTGGGTACCATAACCTGCAAGACAACAAATAAATTTAGCCATCATATGCACCATCTCTAATTGGAACTGCTCATACTTCAACAAAAGCTTATTCTCAAATTGACTCATGCAAAGCCAGAGACGCTGTATTTGGTAAAATCATGGGAATGACACAGAATTTCTGGATAATACAACTTATGCTGAAAGTTAATTGTATTTTGACGATGCCACACTTTTTGTTCTGAAAAGAATAGAGCATTTCTTATATTTCTATATAGTTTAATGTTGACAAATTCTGACTCACAGTGAACTATGACCCATTGTCTACTTTTGCCTGGCCCATGAGTTAAGAATGACTTTTACATTTTCAAAGGCTCACAGTTTAAAAATTTTGTAACACTCCAAATTTTGAAAGTCATGAACTTCACTTTATATGCAATTAATATATATGTTTCATATAAAATTACATGTGTTCTCATATTATATATATATATGATTATTGATTATATAATATATGATGATATATAATGGGAACACCTACAGTTTGTCATGGATTTTGCCTCTTGGTCCTTAATTACTAAATCATTTATGATCTAACCCTTAAAAGTAAGTTTGTCAACCCTTAATATAAACCAAACACTTTGTCACTAGGGGAAGACATAAGTACCTTACCTGGCTATTTAAAGCTTTAACAAATTATTAATTCATCTTCTAATATCATAATTTATTAAGAAGCATTAGAAATCAGTTTTTAACCTAAAATGTTATCTTGAAGTATTAGGAGCCTAATATTAATACTATTCAGTGGAATCAGCTTGTTTAAAGGTATAAAATCAAGAAAACAGAGACTTCCAAGGCCTGCTATGATCTTGATTTTTTGCTCTAGCTCCCTAGCCTCCTCCCGTATGATGGTCCCCTTCCTCCACCTACTCCAGCTATGTGCCCTTCTTACTGTTACTTAAACACATCCATCTACTTCTATTGTTGCCTGTGCCTGGGACATTGAGATTTCCATGTTGGGCCTGTGTCTCCTCATGTCTCCTACAAACGTGACCTACTGACATACTCCACCTATTCTCTCCACTCTCTTACCAGATCACTCTGCATTTTAATTTCTAAACATTATCTTGTGCATTACTTGGAGATTTATTTACTTTTTTGCCACTAGCAAGCATGCTATAAGATAATAGATATCATTCTGCCTTACTCATGGTTGTGTCCCAGAATCCAGCACATTTCAGGAGCCATAGGAGGTGTTCAGTCAATAGTTGTGGAGTTAGTAAGTGGGTAGACAGTAAGTGCATCATTTTTCCTAGTGACTACTCTGCAAATTAAGGCACAATTGGAATAAAAAATAGGCCTATAAAGTATTGAATCTGATGACACATTGAATGAGTTTACATGGATCAACAACTATGTTTCAGGCAGAGTAATAGGTGTCGAAACTACAACAATTAATTATTGTATTCATTACTTTTCCATTGCTGTGACCAAAGAAAAAGGATTAAGAGAGAAAGATTTTATTTCAGTTTATAGTTAGAGTGGATAGAGCCCATCGTGACAGGGAAGGCATGGGGGTAGAAGCAGGAAGTACTTGTCACAATTAATCCTTAGTCAAGAAACAGAGTAATGAATGCTGATGCTCAGTTTTTTTTTCCTCCTTCTCATTCAGTCCAGTCCTCATCCCATAGGATGGTGCTACCCACAGCAAGGGTGGGTCCTCCCACCTCAAGAAATCAAATCTAGAAAATCTCTCACAGACATGAAAGGATATTTGTCACTTAGGTGATTCTGGGGCCTGTCAAGTTGACAACCAAAATTCATAATCACATTTGCCTTCAGAGATCTCTGACAAATAATTCATCAGGAAGAGAAGGATTGGTTGTTAAAATGTATTCCAGTGGCATTTATAGCACATGTTTTGACTGTATTATTGAATATGATTTTCTTCAAGTTGCTTTAACTCAGCATTGTATGGCTTTAATGTATTTCAACATTCTTATAGCAATTCTAATAGGAATTATACAAATTAAATCTAGAAATTAAAGAAAAATATGTATTTTGTACCAAAAATAGTATAAGGAAGAATTAGCTTATGATATTAACAGAATCATTCCTCTGACCTGAGGCCTATGGCTCAATGTCGAAGAGAAAGGTAACTATCTGAGGATGTACATAAGAGTTATTAAGCTGCTCAAATTTTAGTGCTTGGAAATTATAGTTTATTTTTGTACAGAAATGGGTAATTTAACATGCCTACTTTTATTTCTTCATTTTTATACCTTTATGTGAGATATTTACTTCATAGTGTTTGATTTTGAAGACTCCATGTCGACTCCAAAACATGGATCAGAATCCAAAGGAGAAGGTTCAAAAAGAAACCTTGGCAAAGGGCTGGAGAGATGGCTGACTGGTTAAAGCACTTGCATTCGAAGGCTAAGGACCCAGGTTCAATTCTCCAGTATCCATGTAAGCCAGATGCACATGGTGGTGCATGTGTCTGGAGTTCATTTGCAATGGCTCAAGTCCCTGATGCACACATTCTCTCTCTCTCCCTCTTAAATAAGTGAACAAATGAAACAAAATTTAAAAAAAAAAAAGAAAACCTTGGCAAAGAATCAGGACTATTGCAAAGCAAGAATGCCAAAGAGAAAGCTTATATGCTGGCTGTCTTCATAGTGAATGTTGGGTTTTTAACTCAGTCAGCACAAATTTATTAAGTAGAAAAAAATCTATTCTTACATCATATATCTTTCCTCAGGTTCCTACCAATGTTATGTGTCTTGAGACCCTGTTTTTTTTAGAATGGACCCTTCTAAATGGCTCTCAAATTTCAGGATCCTTTAGAATGGATCCAGAAATGAAATTTGAGAAGCATTTTGTTATTTAGTTCCTCATAAATGTAGTGAAAAAGAATTGCATTCATATCAGGACTTAAAATAATGTTAAGTTTAAATAGTGGTATGAAAGGTCATTCAGGAAGTGTGTGTCTGTGTGTGTGTGTGTGTGTGTGTGTGTGTGTGTGTGTGTGTGCGTGTGTGTGTGTGTGTAAGGCCACTGTTCTCCAGAGTGGTGGCTTCTTTCTGAAATCTGAGTTTTCTGACCATGGGATTCTGATGTGGTTTCCAATACCAGATATGAGTTCCTGTAACCCAAGCTGCTCACTCTTGGCTGGAGAATCTGCTTTATTTTACAGGTGGCACAGAAAATGGAGAACCAAGATTGATCAATAGGACCAGAAGATGGCTAACTGCTCAGCATGAGATGTGCCACCTCCATCACATGTACTGGGGCCCAAAAGAAATTGCAGAGGAAGTAGTGACATGAATACCGCTTCTTATTGCTAGCCTGAAAACCAGGATACAGTAACAGACATGGTGATCAATCAAAACTTATCAAAGTAGAAATCCAGAGGCTACAGGGAACTCAACACTAAATCAGACTGCCAACAGGCCTGCCATTGCTCAGGAAACATTTCAGGAGAGGGGGTGGAAAGACTGTAAGAGCCACAGAGTAGATTGAAATATTCTGAGGCACAATCTCCCCACTACCCCATAGGAACTGACTGGGGCCTTCATGACCCTAAAATGAATACCATAACCCCACTGAGGAGATCCCCCAGGGTAATTGGAACAGGAGCAAGGGGATAAAAGAGTAAAAGCTGTTATAAACTATATATAATATAAAATGACAAAAAACTGAAAAATAAGGCTGAGGGATGAAGAGAATACTCAGTGGTTAAAGGTGTTTAGTTGCAAAGCTTGCTGTCTGAGTTTGATGCCCCAGCACTCACATAAAGCCAGATGCAAAATATAGCTCATTCGTTTGCTAGGCCACTCTCTCTGTTTCAATCAATAAATAAAAATATTTTTAAAATAATGTTGAGTTTTTTATTTTAAAATATTTTTCTGATACCAAAATTTACAACTCCCATAGAGGTGGCTACCAGAGGACCTGCCTAGTCTATGACTTTGACAATTTCTGATCTTTAATTAATGATCTTACTTTCTTGAATCTTATTTTATTCATCTATAAGATGAATGCATCATATTATATCACTTCTAATCTGTTTACCTCCAATTGTGGGCTCGTCTATAAAATTTAGAATATATGTAATAAAGAGCCATGTCTTTTATAAGCACAGCCAATTTTAAGCAATTGCTCCTAGAATAAACCAGAATGTTTTCTAAATTTTAGGATTGAAACTGTACCCATATGTCAAAACATGTAACACTGTATACTTTAAACATGTGCTGCTTACTGCATGTCAAATGTGCCATTTTTAAGTCTCTGATAAAAAGAATGACATTCAGCCTATTAGGAGAACTAAACAGAATTTAGAAGAGGAAAAAAGAATGAAATATATTTTCATATGAGTATTTTTTTAATAAAATAAAGAGCTGCTTGGGCAAGTTAAAAAAATAAAATGAACTCTTTATGAATAGGAAATGAAGAACTCAATACATCCTTTTGCAAAAGATAAGATTCTCTATACAAGAGATCCTAACAACTTCTATTAAAAAAAAAAAACAAACTTAGATTTGATAAACACTTTCAGAGCAGTAGTCATATACAAAATTAACATATAAATGCCTGTGCACATTATTAGTACCAACAGCAAATGTGCTGAGAAAGAACTAAGAAAACAATCTCATTCATAATTACCTCAAGAAGAAAACCAGAGGAACAAACCTAACCAAAGAAGTGAAATAATAGGGGAGTAAAAGAGCTCTGAAATGAAAGAGGCTATTGGACAAGGAAGCAGGTTTGACAAGATGGTTCACCAGTTAAGAGGTCTTGCTTGCAAAGTCCATCAGACTGGGTTCAATTCCCCAGCCACCCATGTCAAGCCAGATCTTTATTTGCAGCAGCAAGAGATCTGGTGTGCACATGTATTTATGTATACACACACACACACACAAACACACACACACACAAACACATAAACACACACACAAATAAATTATATTCTTAGAAGCACTGAAGGAAAAATTCAAGAAGATACTAGACAGAAAGACCACCATGATCATGGATTGGAATGAATAGCATTGTGAATGTGGCTATTCTGCCAAAAGCAACCTACAGATTACAAGCAATCACCATCAAAATTCCAAGGTCATTCTTTGCAGAAATAGAAAGTAAATCATAAAATTCATGTGGAAGCACAAAAGGCCAGGCTTATGTTGCAAAATCGATACTAAACGAAACTAATGAAGTCTCACCATACCTAGAATTAAGGCATTTCTCCTCAGAGCCATAGTAATAAAGGCAGTATGGTACCAGCACTAAAAGAGACACGTAGATCAATGGAGCAGAAGACCTAGTCATAAACCTATGAAAGTACAGCTCCTTGATGTTATCAAACATGCTAAAAATATACCCTGGAGAACAAAACAGCTTCTTCAACAAATAGTGCTGGCAAAACAGGATATCCAAATATAGAAGAATGGAACTAGATCCCTAGCTATCACCCCATGTGAAAATCAACCCCACATAGATCAGAGACCTTAATGTAAAACCTGAAACTCCTAAAAGTGCTAGAATTAAAAGTAGTTAAAACACTTGAATATATCAGCCTGTTTAGTAAACCCTTTCTGAATTGGATTCTAGTCATTCAGAAAGTAGCATGAACAACTGACAAATGAAATTTCATAAAATTAAAAAGCTTCTGGTCCTCAAAGGAAAATTAATCCCAGCCTACAAAACAGGAGAAAATTTTGGCTAATTGTATACCTGACAGAGACTCAATCCTAGAATATGCAAGAAACTTAAAATCTAAACATCATCTAAACAAACAACTCAATCAATAAATAGGCTAATGACATGAGCAGACAGTTCTCAAAAGATGAAGTACAGAAGTCCAAGAAACATATGAAAAAATGTTTGACATCACTAGCCACCAGAGAAATGCAAATCAGTATTATAGTGAAATTCCATCTCAGCCCATTCAGAATGGCAGCCATTATAAAAGACCACCAAACCAAATAACAAATGTGTGAGAGAATGTAGTCAAAATTGAATACTTATTCACGGCTAGTGGGAATGTAAACTAGTTCACTCACCATATATGGAAATCAGTATGAAGGCTCCTCAAAACACTCCAAGTATCCAAGTATATGTATCATGTGACCCAACTGCACAAGTCCTGAATATTTACCTGAAAGACTCCAAACCAACATATCACAGAGATACTTGTACATCAGTGTTCATTGCAGCACTACTCACAATAACTAAATGATAGGATAAACATAGGTATCTGAAAACAGAGGAATAGATATTGAATATGTGGTACCTATGCCCAGTAGAATTTTTCCAGCCATAAAAAAGTTTGGTCATTTGCAAGAAAATGGATGCTACCAGAGATAATCATATTAAGAGAATAAAGTCAGTCTGAGGCAAAACAAATATTTTCTTTCTCTCATCTGAGGGTTCTAGATATTATAGATTCATTAAACAATATATGCTCAGATGAAAAGATAGTAGAAACAAAACTGTTTCTAGGAAAAAACAGAGGATGGCTGACAAGAGGGGGTATGAAATGGAAGGGTAATAAGTATGGGAGAAATGTGCTCCAAGATATGCTTATTTGAAAGTAATCTTATACAAACCAATATAGAAAAGCAAAAAGTATCTTAAAGAGAAAGAAAGGAAGAAAAATGAGCCCTCTAATAGACTCTCTACCATATGATACTAAGTGGCCTTGTCTACAGTGAAAATATCTTTGAGACAGACTGTTGGCTGAATTCTGTCCACCTGTACTATGATTTTTTTTTAAATCTCTTTATTCAACTGGTGCTTGGTTATTCATCATTTTCAAATAACCAGCTGTTTGATCTTCACTTCCTCCTGCCTCCTGCCTGGTTGGGAGCCGGGGGCCTGGAGTCACCACAACTAACTGGCAAGGAGAAGGCAGTTGTGGTCACCTGCCAAGAGAGGCCTGGGATAATCACAATCCTTTGCTATGTTGCAGCAAAGCACAAACAAAGCATGAAAGAGAAAAACAATTTAGTCAAATCAAAACAAAAAAGTAAATTTCCCTGAATTCAACTGTATTTTGATAGGCTACATTCAATAAAACTAATTAACAGAGTGTCAGGCAGCTTCAGGAATAAAGAGAAAGAAAAACCACAGGATGAAATGGAATGAGAGAAGACATAAGGAAAATAAATGGGAATGAAAGAGAGAGGGGGGAAATGCTAGTTTGCGGTTTCAAGACCAACATTTATCCCTTCTAAAATCCCCAGGCAAAATCTACACCAACATGCCAAGTCTGTGTACACAGGAAGGAAAATGAAGAAAGGGAACAACATTGTGCAGATGCTGTGGCGCAGCCTGAATATCAAGGAGATTAAAGCAAATTCCTTCTCTTTACTTTGAATTATACAGAAAACAGTTTCAGTGTTTTATTCCTACTTGTGTTAGAAACAGAACTTAAGCCAAATGGAAAGTTTGTCCAACTCTTTATGCTTCTGTTGCCTGTCTGTGTATCTCAGGCAAAAGAAAAAAGTCTGAATGGCACCTATATTTGCAATGTGTATACCTTGCATTACAGAACATTACAACATGGGAAAGAAAGAATTCAGTGATGTTCAAAAAAAAAGTATATTAGTTTCTTATTACTATAACAAAACATCAGAGCCTATGGCTGGGAGATTACTCAGTTCATAAAGTGCTGACCACCTGTAGCAGACAGCTTCAGGTTCACTGAGACGAACTTTTAGACCAAACACAGTTATGGAGGAAGGGATATTTATTGAAGCTTACAGATCCAGGGGAAGTTCCATGATGGCAGAAGAAGCTGGCCTGCTTTCACAGGCCCAAGCAGAGAGAGAGAGAAGCACAAGCCAAAAGTCAAAAGCCACACAGCACACTTCAGGAACTCCAGCTAGGCACACTTTTCATATCTTTAGACTGAAATCTGAAACCCACCACCACACCTAAAGATCCACCCAGTGACATTGCCTCCAGCCAGGTGGCTGCAAATGCAAACTACAAAAAATAAAGAACTGAATATATTGGGGGCCATCTATTCAAACTACCATAACACCCATGCATGAAAACCAGAGTTTGGACACCCAGAACCCACATTCAATGTTTACCATGGCAGCAGGCATCTGGGTGCTTGGAAGAGACAGGCAGATATCCAGGGCAAGAGAGCTAGCTAAACAAATAAGTGAGTTCTGGGTTCAGTGAGAGAATCTGTCTGAATAAATAAGATGGAGTTAATTGATGGAGACTTCTGTGGTCAACCCTTGACCTCTACACATGTGTATATGCATACACACACACACACCCCCTCACAAGCATGTGCACTAACTCGTGTGCCCACACACATATGAACACACATGCATATGTTCATCACACCTATATACAAAAACAGATGAAAAAAAAAGTTACCAGAGACCAGGCACTTTATAAAGTAAAGATTTTTGTCTAGCTCACAGTTTCGTATGGTCAGCACTTGACTCTGGTGTGGACCCCATGGCAAGTGGCATCATAACAGCCAGAGCACAGATGACAGGGAGCAAGCGAGAGGGAGAAAAGGGGTCAATCTCACTGCAGAGAGAGTGTGTGTAGTGTCTAATCTGTGTACACATGTTCATAAGTGTGCTGGTGTGACAGTGTGGGCATGTGTGTGTGCCACTGCACACGTGGAGGTCAGAGGACAATGTCAGGTTTTAGTTCTAACCTCCACCTTGTTTATGGCAGAACTTCTCATTGTTTACTGGTGTGTTTGCCAGGCTGCCTGGACCATAAGCTTTGGGGAAATTATCCTACACTCACCTCTTTTCCTGTGATAGATGCACTGGGATTAGATTCCTGCCACTACATCCTGCTTTATGTGAGTTCTGGGGCTCCAAACTCTTACTTTCATGGAAAGCACTTTATCCACTGAGCAATCTCACTCACCCAGATTCAGCCTCATTCTGTTATAACAGCCCACCTCCACAAAACTGACTGGAATCCCATAGGAACAACCTTATCCCTCCAGAACATCAAGACTCTACAACAACACTGTTACAGTAGGCCCTACCCTTTCAATGTTCCTCAATGGCTTCAAGCGTTACTGCATTTAAGACCCATTTTTCAATACATGAATCTGTGAGGAACACACTCAAATCACACGCATCCAAACCACAGCCAACAGATAAAAAAAAAGAAAAATCCACTATATTTTGCCTGAATGGCCAGGATGTTATATTAAGGTTCTGTTTGATGAGCGCTTAGGCACTGTCTCCCTCTTCAACACTGAAATGACATTCTAAATGACATGTCTGTGTATTATAACTAGGGCTCAATTTCTTCTTGCTTATTTCATCCCACATCAACAGCAGGAAAGACAAAAGATTGGCCGGGACACTGCCAAAGCAATGGAGAAATGCCTTTAGTTATTATTACCAGAGTAAATGAAGAAACCGCACACCAGATGGGTGTACATTATCTATCCAACTAAAAAAGTGTCTTGTTAACAGAGATGAATGGTCTGAAATGGCAGAACATTTTCTTGCAATTTTAAAAAATAATAGCAGCAATATTTCAGAGGATAATTTTTCCATTTTTTCAAGGTTTCTGCTAAAACCTACATTTGATATTGATAGATACATTCTTAAAGTGTTCATTGGCACATTCATAAATATGTGAAGTTGAAAGGGGATTTTTTAAAATCCCAACTATAATCATCCCCTTTGGAAGCTTGAAGACATGATACAAATGGCCTCTTGTGTGAACCAGGCTGAGTGTGTCTCACTCCTGAATCAGCATTGCCAAAGCCAAGCAGAGGCAGGGTGGTGCAGTGAGGTGGGCTATGTGGATGACCTTGAATGCATCAAATGCTGTAGAGTCACAGTCTTTAAGCCTCTAGAATGCAGATAAATGCACCACATGTTACTTCTATGAGAATTTCTAAAAGATGTTCTAAGTATTCTTTCTGGTACATGCAAATCATAATCAAAGTATTCACGTCTTAGTAAGTGTTGTATATAACAAGGTTTGGAAAGTTTTCCCCAATATAAAAGAACTTCTCTTTCATGTGTGTGTGTTTGTGTGTGTGTGTGTGTGTGTGTGTGTGTGTGTGTGTAAAAGCAGGCACATGTGCACCAGAACATCCATGTGGAGATCAGAGAACTACATCAGATGTTGGTCATCACTTTGTACATTGTTTCAGGCAGGGTTTCATTTTGTCCATCACAGCTTATGCCAGACTAGCTGACCCATGGTCTTCTGGGATATTCCTGTCTGTCTCCCATCTCACCGTGGGAGAAATGGGATTATAGACACTTGCTACTGTATCCAGATTTTTACCCGGTTCTTGGAATCTGAACGCAGATTGTTGTGCTTACACAGCAATTTCTCTTATGCCTTGAGCCATCTCCCTAGCCTAAGAGCCAAGAGCTTCTTCTCTCCTGTCCACAGTGGAAAAGTTTGCTTTCTCCCAATGTTATAGGAAGATTAGGTAGATTGCTCCATTTGGGACAGAGTGAAACAAGATTACTGGTATAAATGCACCCCCTTCTATAGTCCTTGGCCTAGTTAACACTATGTTCCAGTTAAACTTAAAATCCATTATGAATATAAAAGCACCGCCTTCATTTGCATTTGGCCATATCTGTAGGCAAAGGGGTTATTTACTAGAAAAAAATACAATTAATTTCTGAAATGTTTTATTTTATTTGGAAAGCCTCCTTTCTCCAGGACCATAATAATGACATACTGATTTATAAAGTGCTATACTTTAGAGGCAGACAGAATACTTTCCTTACAATTATGATACCTTGTATTTCTAATCTCAGTAATACCTGCTAGAACATAAAAACCGCTTTCACAGAAGTGTTGGGCCTTTTTATTTTTTGTCTGCGTCACCTCAATCGCCCTTGGAGCTGTGCAGGAGCCTTCTGAGGGTTTTAATCTTTTGATTTAGCAAGTGGTTAGTTGGTCTGTTTAATTACTAGGCATACTGAAGGTTACAAGTGACTTATTAGCCTGGCCAACCTAAAAGAAACTGTAACATGTATGTGACACCCTCGGGAGCAAAGAAAGATGAAGAGGCCTCCCTGGAAATTGCAGGTCAACACTGTAAAGTCTGGGCATGGTCAGAGGAGTCCCATCACACTTGAGAGTTTAAGTCAGAACACTAAATGACAGTCATGTCAGGTCAGGCAGCTCTTGAAAAACAGGAAGGAGCCATGTACAAGACCTCACTATCTTTTACTATCACAAGTCCCTTCAGTGCCTGTGTTTCTTGCTCGTTAGCTGAGCGTCAGTGGAAGGATTTTGCTCAGACTGTAAAGGGTCACCATATGAATGGAGGATCTGTTACAGTCTGATGTTAGCTGGCATGGGTGGCAGCCACATCAGATTCATGATGTGGAAGAACTCTAGGTGAATGGCCTGGACTTCTGCTGATGTAGCTGAATGTGTTTGAAGTGACTCCACCGTCTTAGATTTCTACACAGAAAAATGGCTTACCGCCACCAGCCCTGTCCACAGTCTGCCCATGTCCTCATGATTTAAGCTGCCCTTTTGTGTTTTCCTACAGCTTGTCGCTTCACCCTTTCCAGAACAATCCGTGAACTACCTGAGATACCATTCATTTCAGAGCATGGAAAGGGTGATACAGTCTCCCTCTTGTGGTCAAAGCTAAAAAAAAAATGGGAACCTTGTTTTCCATATGCCTCTCTAGCAACAGAATATGAGGTGAAAAATAAATAATGGTACTATAAATTTGAAATGTAGACACAAAGAAATCTGCCACTTGGAAGAAAACCCTCACAGCATCTGAAATCCTGAGCCCAGTTGTTGCTGAGTTTCCGCTAGCTCCACCCTCACCCCCATTTATGTGTTTGTTCAATTCACTATGATTCTGTAAGTTGGTAAATGACACCTGTAGTCAAATGCTTGCTAAGATTTAAATTTCTTGCACTTTCGACCAAAATAATGCAGTCACTACGGCACAGGCTAATGGAGTCACTAAGTCGTTATTCACTGAGCTCCGTTTTCTTTAAAGCAAAATGGAAACAGTAATCTGATTAAAAAAAAAAATTACTGGCATAAATGGATAATGGTCCTACCTTTGCAAACCATTTCACTTTGACAATCTGACTAAACAATTTACTTTGCTCTTTAGATTTTAAGGTTCTCATCAATGACATGGTAGTGGTGAACTAGAGCAGAGTGACTAAAGGCGGCACATAGGCTGTGACGCTAATGATAAAACCAGTATGTATGAACCTACCTCAGGAAACTGACTCTGCATTGCTTGACTTTAAAAGATCTCAAATGGCCTTTCTCTCTCTCTCTCTCTCTCTCTCTCTCTCTCTCTCTTTCTCTTTACATATAAATAATAAAAATATTTTAAAAGATCTCAAATACCCATGATGACTTTCATAACAAGCAAGGGTATGACTCTCATTTCATAGTTAGGGGAACTGAGGCACCGAATGATTTACAATTGACATGCACCTGTTCTACTGAGTTCTAGAAAGGTACAAGGAGGTGGAAAAATGTGGTCACCCACACATAGGCCTCTCTCTGTCTCTTAACTAGAACATGAATTTGTTTATGTGGAAAGAGAAAAAGGAAACTTAGTTTCCAGCTCGGGGTGGAAATCGTCTCTTTCCCGTGCCTATCCTTCCCTCTCACTTACCCCTGGCCTTTCCCTCGCCTCTTCTCTCACACCACCAGTAGGCTGTTCCCCCACACTGAAGAGACAGGGTCCATTAATGCTTATCCACACTGAGGTATTTCCTAGATGGTAACACTTCCAAGGGGGTTTAATTTACCAGTGAAAAATAACAGAATCAAAGTGAAACTGGTTCAGGGATCTACTTTTGAACCCAAGCCAAATGCCTATTTGAGGGTCTATGCATGCCATTTAGTCAGCCATGCAAAGTAGCACACATGCTTACTTGCCTGGGGCTCTGAAAGGAACCAGAAGGGGAGCTACAAGGAATTCTAATCTATTGTGTTTCTCCTTTAGTGACTTCTGATCCTGTTTTAGTTGGAATTTGCTTCTGAGGAAGCCTGTAGCTGATGGTGACTGTTTTCTTAGCCTGGGCATTGGGATGTAAGTAAAACAAAGGAGTTAAGAGAGTTAGTAGTGGTAAACTCCAGGAGTAAGCTAGGAAGAGCCAGTGTAGACACACACGCATGTACTTCTGAAACACGGGCACAAAGAAATGCAGTCCCAGCCTAGTCAACTCCACATTTCTCTCTTTTTCTTTTAAAGGTCACCATTTGCAATCACTGTTTATGGGTGCAGGGGTTAGAACAACTATATTTAGTTACAATTGTTGAAATATATGCTCTTCATAAAAGTAAATGGCTCACTCTGACAAGGGCTTTAACCTTCATGCATTTCCTATAGCTCTAGCTGAATTGGAACTATTGGGTCCTATTTCCTTATACCTCCCCATTGAAGATTTTCATTTCCCAATTATTGGAACAGTGAGTCAGATCAAAGCAAATGTTGCTGAAGAGACCATGAAAAGAGTCTCTCAATAGCTGCAGAAGCTGAGGATTGATTAAAGCTAAGTAGTTGGAAACTCATCCACGCCTTCACTTCCAGAGGGGTAGGAAGAGGGAGGGGAGAGGCCAAGAGTGGGTGGGAGCTTGGAGCAGAGGCAAGAAGGGGAAGCAATGCATTGGTGTAAAGAAAATGAACTTGTATCTGGTATTAATGTTGTCAGGCTGGCATCTTGTACATCTACCACACTGAACACATTGCTGTTACAGAAGCGAAGCTCTCTTCTAGGATAGACTAAAGAGCTGATAGGTGAAACCAGCTGCAAGAGACATCTGCTTTATTTTGCCTTTAATTTTTTTGTTTCATTTCAAAGCAAGAGCCCTGCAAAAGAGGGGAAATACACATTCCAGAGTTCTCAGGGGATTACAGTCTAGGAGGGTGTTTCACCAACTTTCCAATCAGTGAGGTGCCTGAAGTTCAACAAATCCTTCCATCAATTTCCATAGTAGCATCATCTTTGAGAACATCATTGTCATAGAGAAACCTGGAAAAGCAGAACCACACTTTCGCCTCAAGATACATCTCATTCATTTCCTTGTTCTTTGATTAAGACCTGAGTTGTCAGATCCTGGCACCTCAGCTATCTTGAATGGTTGCTTCATTGCTTATTTCCTGAATAAAATGAAGTCCTGATTCTCAGCCATCACAGCCTTAGCAATGGTTTGATATGATGTTTGCAGAATGGCTCAGAGTCGTACAGCAGACTTACAGAATCTTTAGGAATTTCTTTGATCAGACTCTAAGGTCTATTCATAGTATGAACTGCAAGAATGGGCCACCCAGGACAACATTTATTAAGTATCAGTGATATGTCATGCAATTTAAATTTCGTATGTCTTATAATAATCTTTCCAAGAAAATTTGATTGTTCCCAATTTCATTGAGAAAGCAAGGTTTGTCAAGACTCTCCATCATCTTTGCCTGTCAGTCTTGGAGTTGAATTCATTTATCTTTGATTCCCCAAATTCATGATCCACATAAAATACATCCAGTTAAAAAAACAATGTTTGTGTACACATGTGTATAGAGGATCTTGAGGTATGTGCCGCAGTACACAGGTGAAGTCTGAGAACTTTAGGTATCAGTCCTTATAGCAGTGACCTACACATTACTGGATGAATCTCCAGACAAGATACAGTTATGGGGGGAAGGAATTTCTTTGAAGTTTACAGATCCAGGGGAAGTTCCATACTGGCCAAAGAAGCTGGGCCTCTTTCATAGGTCCATCCAGAGAAAAGTACCACCAACAGCACCGTGAGCAAGCATACTCCAGGAACCCCAGGCAGATCTCCAGCACTCTGCATACCTTAGACTGGAATTCAGATCAGCCCACAGCTCCCAAACACACCTTAGGATCTGCCCAGAGTGACACCTCTTCCAGTCAGGCAGCTGGGAATCCAAGAAGCTTTAACAAAACTCCTGAATCTATCAGGGGACATCCATTCAAACTACCACAGTGCTCACCTTCCATCTTGTTTGAGGAAAGCTCTCTGTTGTTAGTATCTCTGTTTACCAGCATAGATAGTCCACAGTCTTATGATTCTCCTGAGCCCACCCCACATCTCATAGTAAGAGTGCTGGGGTGATACACACGTGTAACTGCATGTAGGTTACATGGACACTGGGTATTCAAACTCAGGTCCTCATGGTTGCAGAGCAGGTATTTTTTCCACTGAACCATCTTCCCTAACCCCTCACCCAAATTTAACAATATATTGTTTTCTCTTTGAAGTCTATTTTTAAACAGCAAACGTTTCTGAGATGGTGAATAGATTTCGAGACCTTAATGAATTAGGGTTTTTTTTTTTATGATTTAGTAGTAGCATTTTTAAAACCTTTTTTTCAGCATGGTACAATTAGGAAAAGAATCTCGTATTGTGATCCTATATACACAAACATTATATACTAATGAATGATATTATAACTGCATGCAATCATGTCTTTTATATGGGCAATGCATTCTTGTATATTCTAATACATTCTTAAACCACCTTTTTTGGCAGAATAGAATGATTGTCATGAAGGAAAACTATCTGAGCTCATATCTGAATGCAAATACTTATATTTACCAGTTGTATGAACTTAACAAAACTATCTTAACACCACCACCACTACTATTACTACTACTGCTAGGAGTGGTGATAATTATAATGATGATAATTCCTTCTAGAGATGTTATTAAGAGTAATGAAAATCACTAGAATGAAGATAATACAATAAACATTAACTTATCATGTCATGTTAGACAAAGTTCAAACCATTTTATGATGACTGAACATAAAAATTGTTTATATATTTATGTGCCTATTAAGGACAGGAAAATATAACAGAAGCTATGAGAAAATTTTTTTAAAAACTTGAGAAATATTTAAATAATGGGGAAAAAGAAGATGCTAGTTTTTACATTGAGGTCATAACTTTAGTCATTTATGCTATAATGTCATATAAAATAATATTATATATGTACTTTTGGTTCTCTTAGATGATTCTTCCATGACTATGAACCCTTTTAAGGCTGAGTTTGTGTCTATTAATCCACCAGTGCATATTCTTGGCCTTGAGCCATGTATTCTGTATGGAAGTCACTCAACTTCCTACTTACTGAACTGAGAAACAAATGAATGGATCAGAATTATTAGTTTAATTTTATTCATATGTCAGAACATTTTTTCAACTTTTTAGAAAGTAGTCTCGTGGACTATTGGTTGTCAGTGAAGTAAACAAATATCCCCCACCAAATTTACTCATTTTTTAAAATTCTTGTTAGTATCCACATAATTAAAAAGAGGAGTATAGACCAATGGAATAGACTTGAGGACCCAGACTTTGGGTCAAGCAACTATAGCTACTTGATATTTGACAAAGGCCCTAACAATATAGGCTAGAAAAAAGACAGCATCTTCAACAAATGGTGCTGGACAAACTGGATAACTATATGGAGGAAACTGAAACTTGATCCACACATTTTGCCATGCACTACACTCAAGTCCAAATGTATCCACATGATTAACACTAAGTACTGACTCTATTTTTCCAAGTCCAAAGAATAAAGCAGAGTTGGAGAAAATTTACCTTTCTCTATGTGATACATCATTTCAAGTATGCATCATCTCTCAATTAAATAAAAGTGCTTATTTTTTCTTTTGGTTTTTCATTTGAGAGGAAGAAGACCCAACATGAGGATGAGCTGTGCAGTGGACAATGCCAAGAACTGATAGCACATGGATTCCCAAGCCACCATCTAGTCTCAAGAAGGAAAGAAGCTGAATGAGCTGGCATCACATGAAACTGTGGTTTGTGTTTAGTTTGGGTTTTTCCTTTCTTTATTTGTCTATAGTTCAGCACTATGGAAATCTAGCAAGAGGAGAACAAGCCTGAAACCCAAGAGGGAAAGTCCAACAATATCCTGATTTCCTTATGATCAGTCCAGCTTCTCTTCATGCCAAGTGAGCACTATATCCTTAACCACTCTCAGGCCCATTTGTCTTAATAGAATTGCAAAGGAACAAAAGGTATGAAATTTTCTAAAGTACATGATTCAAAGTAGAATGGTCCTGATTTGTCCCTCTACATGTAAGAGGAGCAAGTCTTGAGACAGACAAGGCAGTTGTGTATCCTTGAAGAATACCTACAGGTTATTCAGGGCTGCACAGAGCAGAACACAGGAGAAAAGCAAGAAAAACTCCTGTGCCAGTAGTGGTCAAGTTTCTTTCTAATTGGAGATAACTGATAAACATAAGGCTACAAGATGCTAAGGTGAAAACTTGCTCTTTACTTATCTGGAAGCCATTTACTTTAAACATAATGGGCAAATGTTGGTGACAGAATGAATGTATTAAAGTACAACAAGCTAAACCCTTGGAAGTGGACAGGTTCAGATCTCAGCTCTGCCATTTCCTAAAGATGTGATTTTGTTCAACTAAGATAATGCCTTAGTTCATGTTCAGCATGGATATTATCTTCTTCTCTATGTGAGCACCTCTGGGCAAAGCCCTCAACAGAGCACAATGCCCAGGTGTAGTCAGAGGAGACCCATGGAGGTCCCCAATTCAATTATGCTCTCAAAAGCCCACTATGATTCAGATTCCATTGATCTCAGGATCTTCCTTTTAAGGTTTTGTGGTTAATCCTAATCTTTGGTATTACACTAAAGGCAGCCTATTTTGTATCCTAGACAAATGACCCAAAGCCCAGTCTCACCAGAGTAGTTTGCAGAAAGTAAGGTGGCAGACACATGGGGCTAAAAGCCACAAAGCAGCACACAAGATTTACATGATAGAAACAAGACACACTTTTCTGGCAAGTCTTGGGTTCATTCAAGCTGAGAAATATGTTAGTCATAAGCCCAGAAATGAATAAGTTACTCGTTATATACTACAGATTAAAAATGCAGATATGATCTACATGGTTGTAAGAATTATATGACATAATGTTCAAGATGCTTAACACAGCTTCCAGTGTGGAAGAATTACACAGCATCACATTCATATTTCTCCTCCTCCAGACTTGCTGTTCAGACCCTAAGATTGGGTGCAACTATTTTCCTGCATACCTGTTAGGCCTTTACAAAATATTTCTGAAAGTACTTTAATTTCACACTGCTTAATTGGACACTAATATTTTTCACCCATTTTAATCATGTGCTTATTCAGTGTTTGAAAAATTATTATTTCTGTCATTGGACCCCATAAACTCTCAACTCCTAAAATAGTGGCTTTCCTTCATGGGATACGAATATATATATATCATCAATAGCCATCACTGACTAGGGCTAGATTTATTCTTTCTAAGCCTCTAGGGGACAAAATCACAATAATTTGTTCCTAACTTCCATCTGACTTGTGCTTCCTATTTAGCCAGAATTATAATATGTCCCTTCAAATGAAATAAACCACAGGATCTCTTGAAGTATCTACAGGAAGGCAATATGTCCCTTTAGCCCCACTGTATAGATTTAAATGAAGTCCAAAGTCATCTATAACGGCCCCGCAATTGGCATTCCTGCCCTTGATCACTACCAAAAAAGTCTATCATTGGAAGGGAGGGCCTCATAATCAATAGACCATGTTTACTTCAAACAGGCTCCTGTCACTTGCAGATGGCTACATGTTGGGAGGATAGCAGTTTCTTGTCATTCATCAAAACATTAAAAAGAAAAAAATGAGTGGGATGTACCACCATTTATGAGGTTATCATGTAGGAAGGTAGAAATGTTATATAATGAGGCTCAATCTGCCTCAAAGGAAGTGATTGAATTTGAGCACCAGAGTGAAGCATTTGCTTGTCTCTAGAAAACAAGTGCCTGAGACCATTTCAGAATTCTTACCTCAAGCAGTGGATAGTGGCAGGTGAGTTTCAGAGAAGAAAAAGTATTCATAGACCTACTTAGACCTACTTGAGACCATTCATACAGTCCTTCTTGTTCTCTATAAAGAAAATATCATCTTAATTTTGAAAGAATAAGTGGATTGAGATTCAGAGAGGTTGATGACCATTACTGAGAGCCCATAGTTATACCTGGAGGAGTAAGTCAAGATGAGAACACAGACTTATCTGGCTTCAGAATGCACAGCTTATGTTGGCTACTACACAAAAAAGGTGGATATATTAAAGTAACAAGTAGGTCTAGAGAAGAATGGTTTCCAGTTAACTCAATTATGTAAATAATTTTTAAAACTTTCCTTCTGTGTGAATCTTCTGTGTGGTTTGAATCTAGGTCATCATGCATTCTAAGAAAGTTCTCCAGCCCTCTTTTTCCTCTTTATTTTGAGACATAGTCTCAGTAAGTTGCCGAGACTGACTGTAAACTCATGGTCTAGCACAGGCTGCCCTTGAACTTGTGTTCTTCCTGCCAAAGCCTTCTGATAGGTTGGATGACAGGCCTGTTCCACCAGTCTAGCTGTAACTCCTACCACAGGCTTCTGTCAGGGTCTTAGTGGAGGCCATGTAGCAGAATGTTTATGCCTATGGGACCCAGTCAGATTCTCATTCTCTGTATATCCATATTTCTGCTTTGCCACTTGCTACTTGTGTAAGCCTAGGGAAATGTACATAACCCCTCAGAGCTCAGGACCCTTCAACTGGTTAATAGAAAAATAATCACCTTGCACAGTTTCCATGAAGATAAAGCAAAGTGGCTTATGAATGCAGAATCCTTCACCCAGAACAATCTTCATTCATAGTAACTGTTTCTATTACTCTTTTATTAAAACAGGTTAACTTAATCAATGGACAGTAGCTTCATTATTCAATGACAATATTTATAGGAAGAGAGTAGAGTAAGAGTGGAAAAAATATTGCATATGAAGGACAGGTAAAACATAGCTCCAAACTCATGCTTTATATCCAGTGCTGAGGGTACATTCTAGAAAGCAATAGGGCTGAAGAGATGGCTTAGCAGTTAAGGTACTTGCCTGCAAAGCCTAAGCACCCATGTTCTACTCTCCAGATCCCACAATTAGCAAGACACACAAAGGTGAGGCAAATACAAGGTTGCACATGCCCACTAGGTGGAGTTCTACTGCAGTACTTGAGGCACTAGCATGCCAGTTCTCTTTCTCTCTCTAAAATAAATAAATAAAAGCAAGAATACTAAGCAGACCCATTTCATGGTATTGCTTGAGCCACACAGCAGACAGTGAGAAGACCAGGCCCCCTTGCCTGTTAAGATATGCTTTTCTGTTGTTCTATACTGAAAATATCAAAGGGCAAAACTTTTGCCACATTTAGTGACTTACCCTTTGCAGGAGGAATCTATGTGCAGCTGACAACAACAACAACAACAAAAATACTTTGGAAAGGTGAATTATCACAGGACCTATTATCCTTTTGCAAATCTGATTTCCTCCTTCAAAACTCCTGGCTAGTTGCTATCCTAGGAATTTTGTACCCCACTCTCCCAGTTTAAAAAAAAAAAAAAAAAGCAATTCATCAAGGATAGTTTCCTCAGTTCCAATCAATGGGTTTGTCAGGTTGTCAATAGCGGCCAGAACACATGAGTAGAAACCACTCAAAGGTCCTTCGTCTGTGCTGTCCCACGTCTTCTGCGTAGACAGTGCAGATGAGCTGAATTTTGCCTTTTGTTCAGATCCATAGAAACCTCAGGGCCACTGTAAAGAAACCAGGAAGTGATGAGCTCCCAAAATACTGAGAATAGCCCCAGCTATCCTGTCTCCACCCAAGCCTAACTCATAATAAAGATAAAACATTCATATGTTTTAGTTCCCCTAAGGTCTTACCCTTTCATTTCTAAGCAGAAGATGGATTTGTGGTCCTCTACTATGCCAGTCTGATATTGGAAGAATCCTCTATACCCCATCATTCTCATTTTCATTGAGACAAGGGCAGAAAATGGAATCATCAACTTTGATAAATTTAACATAAGATGAAGATAATACATCAGCCTGTACTGTATTGCCAAACAACTTCTCTCAAGATGCCCTTGACACACATCCCTGGAATCTTTGACTACTCTTTCTTCCCAGCCTGAGGCAGCTCCCTCAACCTAGAAGTTTCTCACCCTCTTCTGTGATTAAGTTTTTGTCTTCTTCCTTTCCTTCCTCTCCCTTCCCTCCTGTTTGTCACAGACACCACCTGTGACTCTACATTGTTCCTATGACTTCTATTCTGTAACTGAGCTTGACTTTTTCCCAGCTTTGGCCTGGGCATCTTTCTGTCAGGCTCATTCTCACTGGCATTTTCTCTCTCTGAGAACCTCAACTTGGGATTTCTTCCAAAGCTAATTTCCAGCCTTTGCAAAACACTTACAGGAAGCAAGGTAAGCTTGGAAAGCAAGTCTTGACATTCAAAACATCCTAGATTCCATATAACTCACCCCCCAACTGAGCTCTTATTCCCAAGATGTTTGCCTTTCACTTCTTGCTAGCAGAAGGTTGGGGTGGATAAAGGAATACAATATGCTCTCTCATACTGGTCCTCAGAGACAGATACTTTCCTAGGAGCAGCCCACTTGTTTCCAGATGGGTCCCTCAGGGTGGTTACCATTGGTGGTTACTGTGGCAGCTCCACACCATCCTTTCCCTGTGCCATCCTCCCCACCTCTCTTTGCCCAGATCTTGTTACCAGGAGACTGCAGACAGCCAAAATATTATGTAGACTTCTTTGTCAATGCAAAAGCTCATTTGTAGTAAGGAGTTAAGCCTGTGGCTGCAGAATTAAATCAACCACTTTGCCTCCATTGCTAAACACCCAAGTCTGTCAAAGCCCAAGGGAGACTAATCTGTTCCACATATCATCAATTTTTATGTGGACTGTGTACCTGACCCCAGATATTCCCATAGAAAATGACAGCTCCTGTTTTTCCTGGTCATCTGATGGCTTGAAGAGTACCACCACGCCTGATATGAATTTAAGTTTGGAGAGAAAGTGATTAGAATGAACTCATGTGGTGCTGGCACTCAGTAGCATGCCTGCTTCCTACTGTGCTTAGGATAAAATAAGCTCACAGTCTGATTACCCGAGCTCAAAAGCAGTGTCACACTATCTGTTCGGTTTTTTTGTTGTTGTTGTTTGTTTGTTTGTTTGTTTTGTTTTGTTTTTCCCCTTCTCATTCCTGAACCTCAGCTTAGTTAACAACATAGCCATATTCAACAAGAGTAAACTGTGATGCCAATCCCCAGTTTTGATAAAGTACAAGTTATTATGCTACACCTGAGTCATTCTGTATTAGACTGCTTGTCTACCAGCAGTAGATTGAATATTCC
Organism: Dipus sagitta; assembly: GCA_036346955.1. Lineage (NCBI taxonomy): Eukaryota > Metazoa > Chordata > Mammalia > Rodentia > Dipodidae > Dipus > Dipus sagitta. The sequence continues at coordinate 20,773,962 of CM070781.1, forward strand.
TGGAGACAGCTCAGATGGGACTAACATTCAAAGATATATAAAGCAGATGCTTTAGACTTTGAGATTTTCCTGGACAGAAAACGTATCCAGGAGTATTTGACTCCTTCTCTTCTTAGTTGTTTACAGGAATATGTGAGCACAGAGGTTTTGAGGCAAATCGCCATGTCAGTATGCTAGAATCTTAGGAAGCTATACTTTCATGTTGTGCCCGGCCCACTCTTTTCCATCACATGGAGAAGACAGAAGAAGGAAGAAGGAAGGTTGCTGTAAGAACTTCACTCCAGTAAAATGTAATGACTGAACAATTTAAAGACAATCACAAGGTCCCAGTGGCTGGGCCTCTCCGCTGTAAATAGCTATGGACTCATTTAAGCATTTGTTCACAGAGGGCCAAGAGTCTAGGATGGATCACACAATTCAGAGCTCAGTAATGGTTCACCATGGCCTGGTTAATAGTTAGACAAGCTGTTCACGTTTGATTAGGGTTTTCTTTTCCGTTGCTGTAATTGTATGATAATTAACTCAACAGACTTAGATCTCATTTGGGGGAAATATGTACATTTGGAAGTTTCAGAAGTAATAGATTCCACATGCCGAGGAAAACTCTGAAATTACACTGTGGGTCTCCCAGTCAGCCATAAAGATTAGACTGTAAGTTGTGTGCCTTGCACGTTTTCATCTCTAAAGGAACTTCTAAGTTTCCTTAGCTCCCACTTCCTCCACAGGCTCTATGCACAAAAGTGCCCTACCCAGACATCTGTTGACAGATTAGAATTGCCAAGTGGCTAACAGCATGAACATCTAATGTAATCTGACTTTGAAGTTCAACTTGACAGAGAGCACATGAGGTTTCCCTCAAAGAAAAACCATCCATTAATATAAGCACCACCCCATGATCCCATGTTTTACATAATGGAAGGAAATTCTTTCAAAGCAGATGGCAAAGTATCAGAGTGGGCATCCAAATGAAGTCATTTATAAATTGGCCATACTGATAATCACAGATTTTTTTCTCTCCTTGGACCTCCTATAAACTTATCACTACTGCACATCTCAGCTAATCATTATTTGCAGCCTCATGGTTATGTTAATTTCTAGAATTGCTTATATCTTTAAAGAGAAGTGAAAAGCTTTAGAGTGAGAACCAATATTTGTGCCCTCCAGAGCTTGTTAGTTCAGTGCTACGTCATGAGGCCTAATCTCAGTGAAGTCACTCAGCTGGCCTTTCAGTAGTGCCACCTTATCAAAGAAGCTATACCCCAGTACTGGTGAGCTGGAGATACTTTTGAACTTATCAAAATATCAGGCCATGTATTCATATTCTTTCTTTTTTTTTTCATCCCACTACCATTACAGTGAGTAAAGTTTATGTAGGTATAATTATATCCTTAGACTCCAACAATAGGCCTGATCTACAGCTTATTCTCAAGAAGGAATTTTTAAAATATTTTAATTATTTATTTGGAAGCAGAGAGAGGGGAAAAAAGGAAAGAGAAGGAATGCACCCATCAGAGTCTCTTGCCACTGCAAACTAATTCCAGATCAATGTGCCACTTTATGCATCTGGCTTATGTGGGTACTGGAGAATCAAACCTGGATCATCAGGCTTTGTAAGGAAGTGTCTTTAACAAGTGAGCTATTTCTCTAGCCCCTCAGTAAGGAGTTTTGAGTGAAAAGATGAACAAAAACATTGATCTCTTACTTTTAACAACAGTAGAATGGTTTAAATATTCTTTATTGACAGATTATGGCTATCCCTTTATCTCTTACCTGAAACTTAGGGGAATTTCTCCCCCATCCCTAACCCAATACCACCCAGTTTCAGGAATCCTACCACATCTGGATTTAGAGAGCTAAAAGTACTCCTTTAAGGTATCAATATGAGGTCTCAGAGAAGGGTGGAGATAGAAAGTTCTGAGATTTCTTAAAGGCTACAATAACCTTACTTAGCAAGCCAGATAGCAAACTAAATATCAGTCTTAACTACTGTCTATGACTAACAATATCTCTTCTTCAGAAATCTCTGGAACTTAGATTCATGGATGAAATTGACTATCAAAACATGGCTGATTTTCTTATTGCGTATAGGAGAATTCTAGAGACATACTATTCCTGGCTTAAATCCTTGGTTTTGAATAGATGAATGTTGTGAAATAACTGACAATATTCTGTTTTCCTACTGACCTGCTGTTCCTAACCTCCTATTGATAAACCATGAATTTGTATCTTTCCCCTGGGATTTTTTCCTCTATTGACCTTTTCTACTCTTTCTCAGCAGGAAAGCTCTTCTTTTTCTTAATCTTAATACAAATTCTTCTCATTATTTCTTAGACTACCTGCAACCAGCTCACATTTTGAACAGGCATTTAAAATTTGGGAAAATAAACAAATAAAATGTACAACTGTATTGATCATCATATTGTTTGTTTTTTACTATGTATGTCTTTGAAAAGCAATAAACAGCCTTCACAGTCCATGCCCCCAGTTCCTAAAACAATTACTTTCTCAAAAGTATCTGGTTCGTGTGTCCCCATGGTTCTTCCCTTTGCTACCTGGCTGTCTGCCATGTTGCTTGAGGATACCATCTTGTCTTTCCCACAGGTAGAACTACTTATTTATTACAGCTGCCCAAGGATAACTGCCAACATGTCTAATGACAACATTTACTGGCTCAAAATGTGTAGAAACCTAGAGCCTTCCCACTCAGTTTCTGTCTCCTGGTGGATAGTCTTAGCCTGAAGCATAAATAATTCACAAGGAAGTCTCCTTTCTATGATATCCTTGAATAATACCATCCATCTACCTTGGATTATCATCAATTCTTCACATGTACAGAAAAGTTTCTAAATGATTCACTGGAGAGAACATCATCACCCATATGTGAAGAGAAGTGATGGTTTAGATAACCATAAGACTACAGTTACTAAAACATCCTCATGACAAGCATGTAGACTATCTTTTTGAGATATATTGGGCTTAGGGAAAATAAAGTGATGGGGCCTGCAATGCTTCATTATTCTTCTACTGATTTAAAAAAAACAATAATTATGAAAGCTTCAACTACCTAATAGTAAATATTATATTTTCTATATTTATGTGTTTTTACCTTCTTATAAACCAGAGGCTTCTTGAAGTCAGGTATTATGGTTGTTTTAAAAACTGCTCATTCTCCCTCACCAGGCACAGCCTGATTGTCAGTTTGCCCTTAGTGAATGTTGACTGATTAGCAAATGAACACAAAGATTGAATCTGATACAAGGTACCTTTGCTTTCCACGGAAACTCCTATTTAATTTTAGGATAAGGCTGGCAGGGCATGGTGACACACACCTTTAATCCCAGCATTAAGAGGGCAGAGATGGAAGGAGAGCGCTGTGAGTTAGAGGCTAGCCTGTGGCGACAGAGTGAGTAGGCTAGAATGAGATCTCCACTTTGAATCATTCACACACACACCCCCAAAAAAATCCATAGTCAATTTAGAGAGCTAGAAAATATAAAGAAAAAAAACATACTTTTAAAGTTTAAATTAAGAAAAATATAAGCAAATCCAGGTAATGCGAAGTGATTGTATATTCTAAATTTATATGAGAAATTTGTATTGTCTTAGGAACACAGGTTTGAGAATGAAAACCTGTGTGTGAATCTTATGCTTGTGGCTAAGTAAGTTTGTCAATTTACTATCCTGGTACAGTTTCTTCATCTGACATGTAGGAAGGATTATATTCATTCATTCACTACAGAGTGAGTAGGCTAGAATGAAATCCCCAGTTTGAATCCCCCCTCCTTCAAAACTTATATAGTCAATTTAGAGAGTTAGAAAATACAAATAATTAAAAATTTAAAAAATACTTCAAAATTTAGATTAAGAATAACATAAGCAAATCCAGGTAAAGGAAAGTGATTGTATATTATAAATGTATATGAGAAATTCATATTATATTAGGAACACAGACTTGAGATTGAAAACTTGTGTGTAAACCTTATGCTTTTAGCTAAGTATGTTTGACAACTTACTACCTTAGTACAGTTTCCTCATCTGAAATGGAGGAATGATTATATTCATCTCATAAGGCTATTGATAAAATAATGTTTACAAAGAGCTCAGCTTGAGTCTGACACAGTCAGCATTGACATTCATAGTGCAAGCATCATTGTTGCTGCATGTATTACAATAGCAAGAGGAGCAAAGACCCAGTGGAAGAGACTCTGGGTTAAGAGATGTGTAGATGTCTGAGGAAATCAATATTCAGAAGTCTGTCTATAAATAGCTGAGTCCCAGACCATGAATTCAAGTTCCCCATGAAATATCAGAATACAGACACGGACAAGAGTCAAATGTTGTCACTTCTAGGGAACTGAGGGCTGAGAAGGGACAGTCATAGAAGAGACAATCAACCATGGCACCAGAGAACAAATGCTGTCTGATCACTTGGACATTAAGTCCAGTAGGAACAAAGACTTGGGACTTATGGCCCTACAGAGAAAGCTCTCACTTTCAGAAGGGGCAATATATTAAAGTCTCATTTCCACAATAATAAATGCATACTAGGTCTACAGAGATACATGGCTATTTGGCATATCAGATGGAAGAAGAGCAGAGACTGAGCAACTGGTCAGAACTACACAAAGCATCCCATGCCCTGCGCATTGAGGTGATGGCTTATAGCTACAGTTAACCAAAGGAAATTTTTATGTGACTAGATCCTATCCATAAGGTACACATGCTGGTCACCTGCTAGGGTGAAATCGTATTTGTGTGATCAATAGCAGTTCATCAATCAAAATGTATATCCAAGCTCCAGATGTGAGAAATCAGAAATATGAGATGGCATCAGATGCTTGTAACAATATGGCATAGCAGAAAGAGAATATTTCAGAGTTTTTCACTAAAAAAAAAAAAAAAAAGTTGCAGACATATATCATTCCTCAGGGTTAAGTTGACCTAAAGAGGCATATCCCAAAATACATTGTTCCTATTATTAAACTTGTGAGAAGCTCCTGGAAAGAAATTGTGCTCATGTAACTGAGAAATGTTGCATGCTAAAGCCCTTTCATAGTCATATTAGCATATTAATGACCTGAGAAGTCCTGTTAAAAAGTATGCCTATATTGATTTAATCTAACATTTCACAATCTTGTAGCATCATCATTTTTTTTTCAGAGCATTTAGTATTCTGTGAAATAACTTGAGGAAATTCTGGCCTAGGACTACCCATATTATAGTAAGTACATACTTTTGATTTTCAGTTTTCTGGATTGGATAACATAGAAACCAATAATACCATGGCAAAAAAAATTTTAAGGATCAATAAAGTACTGTGAGTCTAATACATACCAACAAAGCATTTTGTCTGCTATCTGGTACTTAGAAACAATGAAAGCTAAAAAGGAGAGTTATTGAGAGTAATGGCTGCTAAGAAGAGTAATAACCCTACAATAGCTAATATGTCTTTGAGATGTCAGAACAAATACACTCTGGATTATTTTAACTCAAATGTTTCTTACATCTGCGTCTTTAAGCATCTCTTACTAAAGGCTCACATTATGAAAAGTACTATTAATCATTTCTTATTCCCTCCTCATGCGAGATATTTCTGTTCATTGTCAACTCTTAGATCATTGCTTCTCTGTGGCCACTCAACTACAATCCTATTTTCTTCCCAAAGCAGCACCATTCAAAATGGAAAACCTGAAAAAACTCCAAACAAGACAAAACCTACAACTTCTTCTTTTTTATTTCTTCTGACACCTAGCAGGTGGGGAAAATATGATCAAACAAGGAAAGCCTTGAAAGTAAAATTTGGAGAATAAAATATACCTTCTCATCAACATATATTTTCCAGGAATACCAAAATCACTATAGGAGTTGCATGAGCTTGAATTCCACAAACTCAATATTTGACTTTCACTAGCCCTAGCCTTCTCCTCAGAATTTGAGGATCTTATATCTACCTGTCTATTCAACTTCTCCAATTACATGTCACAGTGAAATTCTGGATTAACACTCCTGCTGGATCCTGAATACCAAATTTCTTCTCACACAGTACTTCATTATATTCAAGAAACAACAGCAACTTGATTTTCTAATTGCTCAACCCAAAGCCTGGGGGTGTCCTCTTTGATATCTCTCTTTCTCTCATTTCCTCTTTGAATTCTGCACAAGGCCTATCCTTGCCATCAAGATATATGCCTTTGATGAATTTTCAAGCTACCAGGATCACATATCAGATTACTACAATACCCTCCTAGCAGACCTACCCTCCCTTTCCCAGTGGTCCTTAGAATAAATTAATCTTCTAATTCAAGCTGTCCAGACATTTTCTGGCTCCATCAAAGCATCATGGCTCTTACTATGGTCCCCAAGGTTCCACATACTTTAACCTCCAACTTCACTGGGTCCCCTTGCTAAACCTCCTCCCATGTGATTTCCTCTCCATGCACCCATATCTGTTCTTCTTGCTCTCTGTGTAACAATCTAGAATGTTTCCACCTCATATTGAGGATAAATTGTTAATGAACATAAAAAGTTTAGAATTGCATTCCATTCATAGTGAGACTCGGTGCTGTCTCCCTGCTACTCAGCCTCCCTGTGTCTTTATTGTTACTCTGATTGTTTTTCTTTTACCTCATTATACACCATGGTACTAACCTCTGGAAAACACTCAGGAACATCCCTCCCTCAAAGAATTTCCTTGAATCATTCCCTATGCTAATTTTTTTTTTTTTCCCAGAAATCCGATAAGGCTCTCTTCAGCTTGACTATCTTCAGGTCTCTACAAAAGCATCTGATCCACAAATCCTTACATTGTAGCATACAAAATAGAACCAGCCACACACAGTATGACAAACATATAAAGAGGCAACTTCAAAAAATTTTGGGAGCTCCATATAGTTGTGAGAAACACTACAGAGACTTACTGTGAATGTTTGGTATTAGTTGATCATTTTACACTTGCTCACTTCTAGGAGGTAGCCATTAGTGATCCCACCTTTAGGTCATGAATTTAGGATGAAATATTCTAATCTTCACAGGTAACACAACTGAAAACACAAATCTGCCTACAGTTCATGCACGGGGTCAACATCACATGTTCACCAGCCTCCGTTTGTCTGGCAGTTGCAACCCTTAGCTAACTATTCTCCTTTCTGGAGAGAGTTGAGAAATCACAGAGAAAAAGGTGTGGTGATTCTCAAAGAAAACTGCAACTTCTGCATTTAGCTGCCCTTGTAAATACCTGAGTACAGGGAGAGCCCTCACAGGTCCAGTTATTTCCGTGTCAGGAAAGTGTCTTTTCATAGCCCTGGTGCAAGGTCAGGTAGTGCTCTAGGGGTTGTTAAGAACAGGTTACCCAATAATTAACTGATTTGCTACCACATAGTAGTAAGGCACGTGCTTTCTCTGACCTTGAATATCACCCAGTACAGACGTGCTCACTGACCTGTAAGTTGAGGGCTGTCCAGGAAAAGAGATAATTGTGCCCAATAATCTTTCTTACAAAGGTTTCATAGCCCTCCACTATCTAACACACTCACTCACAGATTGCCTATCACTACAGACTGTAGGCTTACTGATAAACAGTGCCTTGGATACTTTCTCCTATTAACCCTTTCATCCTCGCAGGCTGGGGAGCCAGGTAGACAAAGTTATATTATTCTAAGATTACTGAGGTTACTCTGAGGAGTGGAAAGGTTAACTGACTTGGCCAGTGTCATAAAAGCAGCTATAAAGAGAGTCAATAACAGAATTCAAATCTCTGCATATGTTCCCATCTGGTTTGGGAAAGTATTTTTCTTTCACTCTGTTCATTTTGATAATCTCATCCCACAGGAAAATTTTTCTTCTGTTTGTTTATTTATTTATTTGAGAGAGAGAGAGAAAGATAGAGCAAATGGGTACACTAGGGTCTGCAGCCACTGGAAACAAACTCCAGATGCACATGCTACCTTTTGCACATCTGGATTACATGGGTCTTATGGAATTAAACCTGGGACCTTTGGCTTTGCAGGCAAGCACCTTAACTGCTAAGCCAGCTCTCCAGCCCCATAAGAAAAATTTCATGTTCGAATCATTAGTTACAGGTTATGTTTCTGCATCATGTTACACACAGAAAATGATGTCACTAGTATGAATCATGAGGATTAATGGATGTCCACGGCCATTATCCAGCATGAGCATATTCACCTCAGATAGGGCACTGATGACATACAAAAGGAATGACTGCATTCAAGTCTAGCTTTGAGAACTGGTGCATTTATTGGGGCTACATACAGAAGAATAGGAGAGGGGTTACTTGCAGGAGTTTGAGTGACGTAAAAGCAGTTGCATCACCCCAAAGCCCACCTCAGCACAGCTCATAGATGGAGTTCCCAGCACAACCTGCAGGCAGCTCTGTGGGCCAGAGCCCCCTCTCCCCAGCAAGTGTTGCTGCTTATATAACCTTGGGGAGAGGCTTGTAACTCTTCTTTCCATCTTAGGAGCCTTGGAAGCCTTACTTCTTGAGCCATATGAGCGTTCTCCTTCCTCCAAGGAGAGAAATGTCCCAGTACATAAGAAACATCTACACGAAAATCCAGCCTTGGCCCTCAACCATCCACCATCCTGTCAGGCTGTCCTGAGCACTTGAAGTGTCACCATCTTCACCAGCCATGATCCATGTGTAAAAAAATACCAATGAGGAAGCATTACATATATATGTGTAGTTCCAACTTCTCTCTGCCTGCAACACACCAAGTTATTGTCTGAGCCACAGATTGTGTCCAGGTACCTTGGGAATTCTCAATGCTAGGTGTCTATAGTGGCTGCATGTGTGTCTGGAGTCATAAGAGTCAACAGGTTTAGAAGAGGTATCCAGGGACCAAGGGAACAGACCAGACAAGGATGAGCTAAAGGATGATGAAAATGGAAATACAGCAAAGGAATTATATTAAATTAAGAAATTTCTCAGGCATTGAGGGAGTCAGGGATGGCACTAGGGTGGTTAGCCTCTAAAACATTCTCCTTACTACCCACCCCTCTCTCAATACTTCAACATATCATCTCAAATTTTCTAGAATTGTCTTAACATTAAAGTTTAATATTACTTCCTATACATACTTTAATGGTTTCTTGTCAGTCACAAGGAAAATTCAGATTCACTTCCTTGGCATATAAAATCCTTCATGATGAAGTCCTAGGAATAAGCCATTAGATCTCTCCCTACCTCAAAACTGGACATTGAATCCACACACAAGGATATTCCTCCCTCTTTCCAACTGAGCTGACGTATTCATTAAGGGTGTGTGTGTGTGTGTGTGTGTGTGTGTGTGTGTTTTCTTTTTAAAGTTAATTTTTAAGCTGGCACAGAAAGTGAAGTACTTCATGATGACATTTAATTTTTTTATTATTTGTTAATTTATTTGCAAGCAGAGAGAGATAGAGAGATGAGAGAGGGGAGGAAAGAGAGAGAATGGGCATGCCAGGGCCTCCAGCCAATACAAAGGAACTCCAGATGCATGTATCACTTTGTGCCTCTGGTTTGTGTGTGTATTGGGAATTGAGCTCTGGTCAATAAGTTTTTCAGGCAAATACCTTAACTGCTAAACCACCTCTCTAGCCCCCAGTATGACATTTTTGTACACATACATCAAAATGCTTGGTTCCTATTTCCTCTCCTGGACTACCCTTCTCCACATTTTCTGCCCACTTCCTCTTTCTGGTTCCCTTCCTCCCTCAAAACAGATCTCCAGTCTGCTTTCGTGCTGCAGGTATTCCATCCCATTATGCTCCTCTTTCCCTTCCTCCTCCCTCTTCTTTCCTCCTCAAGTTCACTTTCTAGTTTCCAGACCTTCTCACATCCACACATATCCCCTATACCTTCACTCACAGGGAAGTTCCTGCTCAAGAGCCTCATCACCAGCTCCCTCCTCTTCCTTTGTAGTAAGCAGTAACTTTGTATGGACATATCATGTGTGAGTACCATTATTTCCCTCTTCCTTGTCCGCATTCCACTGAGACGCATCCTCCGTGTTCCCTCCTCTTTCTGAGTCCCCATCCTACCTAGCACATGCTGTTTGACCTCTCTTTCTCCCCATAGAGCAGAGCCAATGTTACACTGATAGGTGGTCAATTTCACTTGACAATGGAATTCCCACCTTAAGATCAATGGTAAGTCTTACACCCACCAATTAGCATGGCATAATATAATCATTCCACAAGTATTGGTTGAAGAATTTAAATAAATACATCCTCCATGCTTAAATCTATTTAGAGACTAAGAAAATGATGATCCTTCCATGTCTAACAGTTTGCTAAAAATCGATCTCAGTGACAGAAGGGCTGAAAAGCATAATTTATTTTGAGTCATTTTTGTGACTGACAATTTGGCTGCAGACTTCCCTTCCTCACCTATGACATGTATGCAATGATAACAGTTTCACAAAGCTAGTATATCACCAGCCAAAGAACCCTTCTTTCTTCCTGCCTTCCTTCATTGAAGACATTCTAAATGACAGTAACATTGTGGCTTCTGTAATACCAGCCTTTCTGCACATTTTAGTCTCTTTTTTAAAGAAGCTCCCATAATGAGTTCTGAAGTTACTTATTCATGTGAACATATTCCATGTAAGTATAGATGAGTAGCTATATTTTAGGTGTACAGATCAAACGTTTAAACATTATCCTCAAGAAATATTGTTGCCAAATATATTGCTGGACACAAGGCATGAATGGATAAAAATGATGTTATTGTAGCGATAACCTAGGAGGTAGATTATGGGAGTTAGGTGTAAGAAACAATGTTGTATTCTGACAATGCATTTCTAAGATAAGACTAACATGGTGCTTCAGTTTCCTTGACTGTATCATGAGTATATCAAGATTATTTCGTTCAAAGAGTGATTATGAGACTGGAAAGAGACTCTGAATATAAGCACTTGGCATACAGCCTAGCGTTCAATAGCTGTTATTTCATGGTTATTATTATTATCATTATTATTAGTATGGACCCTGATAATCTCACACACCTATTCTGAATATTCTCTAATATGTCAGTCTGAGAACATGGCATGTGAACCTCATCAAATAAAGAGCATAAGGGAATAGTGATGCTTAACATAAATAGGATATAACCAGAGCAATTCCACCAGAACCTTCTATGAGGTGCAAGTGGTTATTTTGCCTGAGCTTTGGATGTTTCTGAAGTATGATAGCTTTTTATGTAGCAGAGTGACATTCAGTCCTTCTCTAAGGTGAATAGAATATCTGCCACCATCTTTTATATTATACTTGTTACATAGATTCAGTAACAATTTTGTCTTTGGGCTAATATTTTCGGAAGCTATTGGTATCGAAGAAGCAGAAGTTGAGACTACAGGTACAATTCAATCCAAATGATCAAAACTGAGTTCTATGAAACTCACTCTTAGTCCATTTATAATGACTTGAGCTACTACACATAGCCAATTTATTTAAACTTCTCTTGCCTAAAACAAAAATGCACTTTTAGTGTTCAAGCATTTCTACCTAAATTCTATGCATAGTAACTCTGAACCCATATTAAAGCCAGCTCTACCAGATCTATCATCTTTAGTAAATTGGTCATCTTCTCCAAAATATTATGTTACTATGAACAATGGTGTTCTTAGACCAGATCTTTAGATATAGCCTCAGTGACAGTCCTGAATACCACACAAAGTTTAAGAGGACTCATCTCCCCAGTGAGTTCCCAGGTGGACTTAGAATATGTGAGTTCTCTGTTAGTACTTAGCATAAAATTTCTTCTTTATTAGTACTTTGTTAATACTTAGCATAACAATAGATTTCTGACATGCTTTCTCTAAACATTGTTAAACAGGTTGTGAAATGGTCAATCCAAATATCTCAGAAACTAAAGGTGGAACTTGATTGCTCTGTCCCCCAACAGATTTCAGCACTGCCTTGGAAGCATCATCAATAACTAATTATTTATTCTGCCTGTACATTTGCCTGTGAAGTATGAGGGTATGTTGGTGGAGAAAGCAAGAGTAAAAAGTCCTGTGTGCCCAGCTGCTTGTGAAAACCACGTTTCTTCAATGCATGATCATGCCCAAGAGAAGTATTGGATAAATGCCTAAAGAGAATGACTTTTATGAAAGCATAGCTTCACATGGGGGAAATTTGGGATTATCCAAAGGCATTCGGGGCCTTCCAGAAAATAAAGCCCATTCAATTAACATTAACTCCCTCCATGTATTTAAACATTTAAAATAATGGATGCATATAAATTATTCCACTCCCTATTCATACCAATTAAAAATTCTTCAGATGGTTCAGTCAGTAGCCCATATGTATTAAAATTCTAGCAACTCTTGTCTTGCAGATATGAAAGTCAACTATATGCAGTGACATGAGTTATGCTGAAATGACCAAAATAATTTTTTTTTAAAGATGAGTGCCTCTGCACTGTGGTTCATATAAATGCATGCTAGTGATACATGTAAGCCACCTTAGTTCAGTATTAGTTGAATCACATGAAGCCAATTTCAGAAATGAAGGGAAAACAGGAGCTAAACACACTGAGCCGACTGAGTGTCCAAGCAACAAAGTGAGGCCAGGTAACTATAGTCTCCAAATTCATGTCATTTCTGGTAAAACAAGGAACAGTGATCTGTGACATAGAAGTATATGGTCTTCAGGTAGATTCTGTTTAATTAGGCTGAACTCCACGCAAAGGAATGGACTAGTGATACATATTTCAACTGGGCAGAATGAAAGCAGCCAGGCAAAGAGCATACTGGACACCATTCTCTTTGTGTGAAGCCTCCAGTAAGGCTAATCCACAGACACAGGAAGCAGATTGATGGAGCCTGGTGGAAGGAGAAATGGGAAGTAATTTTTTAACCTGTATGGATTTGTTTCAAGAGTGACTAAAAAATCCCAAACTTGGGCTAGAGCAAAGGCTCAGAGGTTAAAGGTGCCTGTTTGTGAAGCCTGAAGGCCTGGGTTTGATTCCAAAGGACCCATGTTATGCCAGATGCACAAAATGGCACATATGCTTGGAGTTTGTTTGCAATGGTGGAGGCCCTGGTGCACCTATACTCATTCTGTCTCTCACTGTCTGCCTCATTCTATCTCTCAAATAAATAAATAAATATATTTTAGAAAAAAAAAATCCCAAACTTACATAGTGGGAATGGTATAACTGTGATATCTTAAATACATGGAATTATATACTTCAATGGGGTGAATCTTATGACAGATGAATTGTATCTCAATAAAGCTGCTACCTTAAGCAGGAGTGGGCAATTAGGATATGAAAATAAATGGATTTTAGGATTAAGGAAGGACAAACCTTGGCAAAGAAAGCATAAGGCCTGGTTTAAACAATAATCCTTTAGAGAGCTATACTGGAATTGGCTACTTTCTGCATAAGTTTACAAAAGGATAGCACAGATTCATTGTTGGACCTCACAGTTTCCATTTCCAATATCCACCAAAGAGCAACAGTTTCAGGTCACTGAGATGTTAGTATTCCCTTCCTTCCATAGCATTTCCTTCCTTCCTTCTTCTCTCTCCCTTCTACCCTCCCCCTTCTCTCTCTTTCTCTCTTTCTCCCTCCCCCCCTCCCTTCCTTCCTCCCTCCCTTTTTCTTCCCTTTTTCTCCTCACTAGATTTTCTAGTAATTTTGAGTCGGGTGGAGAGGAGTCCGCTTTGCTAGTGCTGCTCATTATGGAAATTGATTTGACCCTCATTTGCATCTATTTGCACCACCATCAAGCTGATTTGAAATCCAAGGGTGGCTGCAACCTTCTCTGAAGCAGGCAGATTTGCTCTAAAAACAGAGTCCTGGAACTTCACAACCAGCTCCAAAAAAACTTGTTCTTTTGCCCTTTTGATTTCTGCACACCATGGGCAGAGTTTCAGAGAAATACAACTCGTGGTAAAGGAAAGAGAGGAAACCTTTGTTGCTGCCTGCTATAAATAGCTTCCTTTCCCTTGTCCACACTCCAAGCTGCTAGTCAACCCTGAAATCCTGGGTTGCACATCAGAAATAAATACACTGGTCTGCGGAGCAGGTAGCCCCAGGCAAGCTTGTAGGCTTGTAGGTCACTAGGAGCTAAGGAGTTAAATCTTAAACAATGCAGTGTGGCCTGCACTCAGAAATTGTCCCTGCCTTGTGTGGTGGGTTTCTCACTAGCCCAGAACACCACAAAGCCCAGGACCTCTACCCTGGGGCCAATGTGTAAGGTGATAAGGACCTGAGAGAAAGCAGGCTTTACCTGGCTTAGCTGTTCCTCCCTCTCCCCTTTCACTCACTCTGCCAGCAGCTGGCTCCTTGCTCTCTCACTCCTCACACTTGCTCTGTTGGTCCGTTCATGTCTCCAGCAACAGCCACCTTCCTCACCACACCTGTGAAGCCTCCATCCTCTTTTATTGTCAGAATGGAAATAGCTTTATTGTTATTGGTGATTGTGAACTATTGAATCCTATTTTAAGAAGAAGAACAATGATTTAGTTTCCCTGAGAAAAGGAAGCAAGAGGGCATAAAACTTAACTGTGCTTTCCCCACGCAAATTCAGCCATACTTCATATGCATAGTTGACAAATTCACAGGGAAGATTTCTTCTTCCAAAATGAAACCTAAGCGACATAGCTAATTTTTGCTTAGAAAAGTCTATGATGTGCATCTTTCTGTTTCAATAAATATAGATCTGCACTACCATTTTTTAGCAGTCTCTATAAATGTATCTATAATTGGGACACTTAATCTCATACAAGTGCACGCATTTGCATGCGCATGAGCACACACACACATACACACACACACTTGCTGCACACATACACTCACTGATAGATAATGCACGCATTCAGGTTCTTTTTTTTCCCCTTATCTCCAAATTATCCATGCAGCCCCCATCTGTCTCAATGTCTCCAAGTTGCACCTGACATCTGGGCTTCCTGCTGCACCAAACTTCCTGCTCATCAGAAGCTACGTGTACCAGGTCACGCCTTGTAAGATACAATTGTACACAGTGACCATAGATCTGTAAAGAGCTAGTGGATTCATCAGTACCATGGCCTGTATTGAGTGCCACTGATAATTGGATCAGAAGTGGGCCTTAAATAACCCAGTGCAGTATCTCTCCAAATTGTTCATTTCTTATAATCTAGGATTAGGGTGTGGGGTTTGATGCAAATACAAAGAACCCTTTTCTTGTCATGTTCAATGTCATTAATACAGAATGGGTCTGCAAAACGATCATTTAATAGGCACTCAAAGTTGATTCATTTGATCAGTCAATTATTACAACTTTATTTTTTTAGCTCAATCTTGAGTAAGATAGTACAGGAATAAAAGGATAGTTTGCCACATATACATGGATCATTAGGGAAAAGATGAGGTAGTGTCTATATTTCTATAGCCCAAGTCTGTCATCTTCCCAGTTTACCAGACCTACTTCATCTAAGGGAAACTTCTATTTGTGCAAAGAACTTCTGCATACAATATTGGAAGGGTTTTTGGAACAAAGTGAAAATTCTGGATTTCAAAGTGGGCTAAAGGAAGATTGACTCTGTGGCAAAATTTCTTATTGTCATTTGAATCACCTATCACAATATTATCTGAAACTTTATGCATGTGTGAAGACACAAAGCTTTATGTTGAACTTTGAATATACAATCGAAGTTAAACATGATTACAGAGCCAATAATATAAGAATAAATCTTTGAGAAGCCATTCCTAGAACTGTTTCCAATGAGGTACATATTTATATGTGTTTATGCAGACAGACTGCATCTAATCAAAAATAAAATTTCCCTTTGATTTGAACCTTTCTTCATCTGCATGGAACTGCTTCAGTGAGATTTTCAAGTTCTTATTTCCTGGGAATGCATGAAACATAGAGCACACACGGGTAGAAGGACAAGTCCTTAGTCAGTGTTCAGTGGGGAGATACTTACCTGCTTGGTCATCATCTCTGTCTCACTTGCAAAGTAGCAGGAAGGATTCTGCAATTCAAAACTCTTAAAGAACTCATTTTAAATGTCCTAGGAATATGATAGAGACCTTCCATTTCTCCACCCAACAGTAGTTTTTCCAGGGGCATGCGGAGTGATAAATTTTGTGAAATATTTTGTGTGGAAGGCAAGAAAGTTTTATTTATTTTTATTTATTTGAGAAAGGAAGAGAGAGAATTGACATGCCAGGGCCTCTAGCCACTGCAAACAAACTCTGGACACAGGCACCACCTTGTGCATCTGGCTTACATAGGTACTGGTTAATTGAATTTGGGTCCTTAGGCTTCACAGGCAAGTGTTTCAACTGCTAAGACACCTTGTCAGCCCCAAAGAGCTTAATTATCAGAGCACCTTATATTGTTGGATTTAACCCCCAAATTCATAAAGTCCCAACACCTTGTGCCACAGACTAGGACATTATTTGGAAAAAGTCAGAGCAAATGTAATTAGTTTGAGAAACAGATCAAAAGGAGCTGATTTCTGATAAAGGAAGTAAAATTGGACACACACACACACGCACACACACACACACACACACACACACACAGAGAGAGAGAGAGAGAGAGAGAGAGAGAGAGAGAATGAATACTGAGTACAGACTGAACATATATTGGCACCAGCCATGAACTACCAGAGCTGTTAGAGAATCTTGGAACAGGTCCTTCCACACAGCCTTCAGAGGAACCATAGCCCATCTGATACCTTGACCTTGTGGCTTCCAAACAAGTGAGAAAATAATTTCTGTTTTGTAAACCACTCAGTTTGGGGCATATTGGTATATCTGCCTGAAAACTAGCACAGTAGTCCAGAACATGACCTTCACCCAGATGACACATTTTAAGGTCAGTTCAGTGTAGCAATCAGCTAATACCCTTGTCATTCATTAGTTTAACTCTATCAAAGC